>JBAIAC010000002.1:17075000-19575000 GCA_037349315.1 Chelydra serpentina
AAGATGGGCACTACATTAGTTTTTTTTCCAGTCATCCGGGACCAACTCCGATTGCCATGATTTTCCAAAGATAATGGCCAATGGCTCTGCAATCACATTGGCCAAATCCTTTAGTATCCTCAGATGCAGTGCATCCAGCCCCATGGACTTGTGCTCGTCCAGCTTTTCTAAATAATCCCGAACTATTTCTTTTTCCACAGAGGGCTGGTCACCTCCTCCCCACACCATGCTGTCTGGGGTGCAGCTGTCTGGGGGGCTGACCTTGTCTGTGAAGACAGAGGCAAAAAAAGCATTGAGTACACTAGCTTTCTCCACATCCTCTGTCACTAGGTTCCCTCCCTCATTCAGCAAGAGGCCCACACTTTCGTTGACTTTCTTCTTGTTGCTAATATATCCGAAGAAACCCTTCTTGTTACTCCTGACATCTCCGGCTAGCTGCAACTCCAAGTGTCATTTGGCCTTCCTAATTTCACTCTTGCATGCCTGAGCAATATTTTTATACTCCTCCCTGGTCATTTGTCCAATCTTCCACTGCTTGTAAGCTGCTTTTTTGTGTTCAAGTCGAGCAAGGATTTCACTGTTAAGCAAAGCTGGTCGCCTGCCGTATTTACTTTTCTTTCTACACATCGGGATGGTTTGTTCCTGCAACCTCAATAAGGATTCTTTAAAATACAGCCAGCTTTCCTCAGCTCCTTTCCCCCTCATGTTATTGTCCCAGGGGACCTTGCCAATCAGTTCCCTGAGGGAGTCGAAGTCTGCTTTTCTGAAGTCCAGGGTCTCTGTTCTATTGTTCTCCTTTCTTCCTTCTGTGAGGATCCTGAACTCGACCATCTCATGGTCACTGCCTCCCAGGTTCCCATCCACTATTGCTTCCTCCACTATTTCTTCCCTGTTTGTGAGCAGCAGGTCAAGAAGAGCTTTTCCCCTAGTTGGTTCCTCCAGCACTTGCACCAGGAAATTGTCCCCTACACTTTCCAAAAACTTCCTGGATTGTCTGTGCACCGCTGTATTGCTCTCCCAGCAGATATTGGGGTGATTAAAGTCACCCATGAGAACCAGGGCCTGTGATCTAGTAACTTCTGTTAGTTGCTGGAAGAAACTCTGTTCCTACACAATAATTCAACAACCACTGAGCAGGATATTCTGTTCTCATCAGGTTCTTATACCCATACGCAGTGCGTGAAAATATTGGGGGGGGGGGGGCTAAGTAAAACTTAGTGGCTACTGTGATGCCCTGGGGGAGGAGAGTGTTGGAGAGCAAACCCAGGACACACATCCCACAAGCAGTGGCCTCTGTCCTGCGGGGCTGGGCCCAGCTCCCTGCTTTGGTCTGTTGGCTCTCACCGCTTGCAGATTTGGAGGATCCCACCACAGCGTTCTGTGACATGTGTCCACATGCAGTTGGGGCCCTCCCTCTGCCATGATGCATCCTGCCCTGTTCTTGGCCTGGCACTGCCAGATGTGGTGGGGCTTTGGCTAGTGCTGGGCACGTGAGTGGGGTGATTCAATCCACACTGGAGAAAAGATGGTGAGATAGATTTGCGGGGAAGGGGGGAAGTCTAGCCATTTGAACACTTTCTAATAAGGCTCATAGATTTAAGGCTGGAAGGGACCATTATGAACATCTTGTCTGACCTCCTACACATTGCAGGCCACAGAACCGCACCCGCACACTCCTGTAAAAGACCCATAACCTCTAGCTGAGTTCCTGAAGTCTTCAAATAATGATTAAAAGATTTCAAGATACAGAGAATCCACCCTTTACTCTAGTTCAAACCAGCAAGTGTCCCATGCTTCAGAGGAAAACAAACAAAAACCCTCCAGGGTCTCTGCCCATCTGACCTGGTGGGAGCTAGCTCTCCGTTTTTCAGTGGTTCACATGGTTGGTTCAATGGCTCAATGGTTCACATGTAAAAGCATAAGGAAAAACAAAAGGATGCTCTGTGTTGGATAGACAAGAAGGGGGAGAGATGGGAGAGAGGGCCAGAGGTCGGGAGGTCCCAATTATCAAGGTAAGGGATGCAATTTCAATTCCTTGGCGATTCAGAGAGTTAGTTCAGAGCACACCTCCATGTCCAAATGCTTATTTGAAATTTAACAAAACCTCTTGGGACTGTAAAAGCGACCCGTGGGTTGTTTATTTTGTGTTTGTTTTTCCAAGTACATGCTTCTCATGAGATTTCTAGTACTGCCTGATTCAAGTCTGGCTAGAAATAGACCAAGAACAGTCTTGTGGGATTTTGACCTGGTCATCAACTAGTGTAAAGCATTTTCTCTCTCCTGAAGTCAGTGGAGTTATGCCAATATGTACCTGCTAAGGGACTGGCCCTATAGACTGGAACCAAGAAATGCAAATGCAATTTTTTTTTGTTTACGAAAGGAAATATTTTACACTTAAAATATTAGTGTAACAAAGCATTTCTCTGGGTTTTATATGGGGACTGATTCTGGAACCTCTGAAGCTAAAAGCATGAGTTATTATTGCTTGAGCTAGAGAGCAAGGATAATTTATGAACCTGCAGGTATCAGACTCATGTCTATATACAAGATCATCATCTGACCAGTGCAGGGGGACAAAGTCTCAAACTAAATTAACTTAGATTATATTAGTCTGGGTTCAGATTTGAGTCTGGGTAAAGGAAAGAAGGTGAAAAGTGAATTTTGGTCATCCATTCTTTTTAATACATATTCAAAGTTATCAAGGATTTTAAAAGTTAATAATGAACTATAGGCATCTTGCATCTTGGCAAGGGTTAGACTAGATGACCCTTGCAGTTCCTTCTAACCCTATGATTCTGATTCTATAATTCTCCAAAAACTACTAAGTTAAAGGAACTAATCCTATTAATTTCAGTGGTCTTTGGACCAGCGCTTGTATACTTTAAACAGCATAGGATAACATTAATTTCAGTCTTTTTCTCTCCCTTTTTCTCATGATCACATTAAGGAATTAATAAAAGTTAACATTTAACAGTAGAACTGGAACTGTCTGAACATTCCAGGACACATTCACTTGATGAATTGTCCATGTAGCTATCACAGTTTTCTTGAATGATTAGAAATAGTTTGCTACATAAATTGCTCAAAGCAATTCTTTGTCTGCAGCTTGATTAGGAGAATTTAATCACAAGGATTCAGTATTAAAAACATCTAAATTAAAGCAGTGTTGATTGAACACATAGGCCTAGACAATACAAAATGAGTAGTGATTTTGGATACTCAACATGAGAAACCTTAAAGGGGCCAGATGGTGCTCAGAATTTTCTGACAAATTCTTTTCAAATCAGCTACTCAAAAAGTTAGGCACCCAAAAATCACTAGTCACTTTTGAAAATGTTGGCCATAGGTAACATGACCTGATCCTTGAAGACAGACGTCACTTTCCCTAATTGTTAACAAAGATTAGTTTAACTTTGGTGGTTTTGTACATATTCCAGCCAATAAATTCATCTCAAAAGTATGAAATTTACCCTAGAAATGATTTTTCAGTTACAAATGCAAAATCAAAATTTTTCCATGGGAAAATTTTGATTTTGAAAAAAAAAATGTTGGGTAAATCAAAACAACATATTTCATTTTAGGTTTTGTTGTTTTATGGGAGTTGTAGTTTGGGTCCTGCTACCCACATTCTCTCCAATGAACAAGGGTCCCTGGTCAAACTACATCTCCTATGATGCCAATAGTCTTCTCTTTGACTGACCAGTGTGGTGCATCATTAGTCACATGGATGTAGGAAATGTCTTGAAACTTTTCATTAGATGAAAAAAAAAGCTATTTCAACTTATTGTCCCACACTGAGATGGAAAAAAAATGTAGAGAGATCAGAATTTCCCCTGGGACAGAAATTCTAATGTTCATGCTAGTTTACTCTCTTTCTTAGAATATTAACAGAATGTGAACACATTCCGCCATTCTTACTCATGCTGAGCAGTACCCAATTCTAATAATCCCAATGAAAACAATTGTACTGCTCAGCATAAGAGTGGCAAAATTGGACCTCAAACAGGTATATACACAGTTGAAGCAAATATATTTAAATGACAAGTAATAAAGATTTCACATTATGTTCCCGGTTCGAAGCAGAAACAATCTAAGTATTTTAATGGGCACTTAGATACTTCAGCTCTTGAAAAGATCTGAGAGTCTGTTTAAAACCTCTAATCTTTGCCAGCAGAAGTTTGGTATCTTGATATAAAAGGGGAACCACATTATTAAGGAGGTAGGGTGGTCTGGTGGGTAAGGTACTGACTGTGACTGGGAAGATCTCATGTTAGGAAAGCCTTTGCATCAGTTTCAAGACACATTTCAATTATATTGGAGGGACTTTCTTGTGTAGACAAACCCAAAGTGATTTGTTGAAGTTCACACAGCAAGTCTCTGCAAGAGAGGACACTTGAAATTCCTAAATGACATAAGGTAAATTAAAAGAAGCCACTCTTATTTCATTATAAAAAGGTCCATACAACCCTGGTTTAACTGTTTAAATTCATACCTTAAGTTATGATGGTGCAACTTTCTCATGTAAACAAACCTTAAATCTCTCTGCCACAGTTCTCCATCTATAAAATGTGGGAAATAATTCTTGGTTTCTTCCAATCCTTGTCTATTTGTATTACAAGTTCTTAAAAGCAGGGACTGTTTTTGTGTGTTTGTACTATAATTCAAATAAGTATTATTACTAATATATAAGGCTACGATTTTGGCCTGGAGCGCATGGTAATCATGAATTTAAATAAAATCCCTGACTGGCAGTTCCTGTCCTGTTGGGCTAGGCCTGGCTTTCCATTTCAGGACTTGGGACCACATAATTTCAGCACACGGAGGTTTCACCAACTGGCTCTCCACCTGCATCTATTGAGGGTCAGATGCACCAAACCTGAGTATCGGGTGCTGTGACCACATGGGTCCGATTGCAATGCCTGGGGCAGGGAACCAAGCCGAGCCCTGTGGGACAAGAGCTGTCACTGCCAGGTGAGTGTGGTGTGGGCTTATTCTCCAAACACCCCCCAATATATATGTACACACCTTCTGCTCCTCTCTTTCCAAGCCTTATTTTTTCCCTGTAACTCTGCCGGGAAATGTTAATTAATTTCCATGACAAAATCATAGCCCTACTAATATGCAATTTGTGCAGTGTGGCCACCCATAAGAGCACTGAAGAGCCTTAATTTTCTTACCTGCTTTCAACACGTGTCTGAAAGTGAAATGGAGTTGTATAATTCTCAGGAATATGTTAACACTGATGATAAGCAAAGAGGAAAATTCTTCAGGGATTATATCCATTTCCCTCTTACAGAATGAGCACCATAAAATATGCTGTTTCTACAGGGATATAGATGGCATCTAATGCTGGAAATCCTCAATTTCTTCTGAATCCAGAGTAAATTAAAATGCTTAATGACGCTTTCTTAACCATGCAAGCACAGCTTTAGTTCAGCTAAAAGGAAAATGGACCAGCTACTCAAAGTTACAGCGTGTGGTTTTGGTCCTTTATTGGACAGTAATATTTCTGAGCTGAGATTTACCTGCACACATTTTCAGAGTGGGTCTTTAGTAGTTTTTCATCCAAATCATGTTGTTTTACTAATAAGCTGCTGGGGGTTTTCCCACCATTCTCTCCTTCTCCTAACAAATGTTGATTAGTGTTGGGCAAACATTTTTGGACAAATAATGTATTCACCAAAAGTGCACTTTTGGTGGACCTGAAACTATTTTTGAATTTGACATGAATTTGCCAAATAGCCTTAAAAAATATCCCCCCAAAACAACCCATAAGTTTAGGAACCAGTCACAAAATGACCAGAGAAACAGGAGGTGGTTCTAGTAGTAGGTGTGGTCCCTCATCACCTTTAGCCCAGGGGCTAGGTTGCTTTCCTGGGATGTGGGAAAGCCAAGTTCAATTCCCCCCACTAGAACAAGGAGTTAAACAGAGGTCTCCAATCTTCCAGGTGAGTGCCCTAACCACCAGGGTTTAGATTCATATTCTCTCTGTCTGACCTAATTATTTTTCAAGTATTTTATGCAAAAGAGTTGACTACCAGATTACCTCTATCAGGAAGTCATGCTTGGGATAAAGAATTTAGGAGCAAATTTAGCAAGCAAAGGGATGAAGGTAACGAAGAGGAAACTAAGGCTGAACCTTGGGGCAATCATCCTGGTAGTGCAATTTCTGGGGATGTGATATGCTGTTTGTCTTATCATTTTTTCTGTCTGAGTTCATTTGAGAGTGGAGTGATTGTCTGGTTCACCCTAATAGTTGTTATTGGGGCACTTAGTTCACCAGCTTTGATATGGTGTGTCTTGGTCTATGGGAAGCTTGCTTCTGATGATGAGCTCAGTGAAGCTGGGGAATTGTTTGAAGGCCAGCAGAGGGGGTTTGGGAACAATTTCTTTCAGAATGGGGTCATCGTCCACTGTGGGCTATCCAGGGAGGTGATTCATTTTTCTTCTGACTGTTGTTATGGTGCACATGAGTTATATGTCATTCCCTTTTCTCTCCCCCCCCCGACCTCACATTTCTCAGTCCCACAGAGATATCTGTTTTCTCATCAGATGAAGGATTTCTTGGTTACCAAGTTCTCAGATACTATGGTGTGGAGGCTATATAAGCAGATAAAGGGGAAATATCTACATTTAGATTATATAGCTGAGAATGGGGAAATAGATGTAACATGAACAGAACTTTAACCTACAACATGATGTAAGCAGAATAATTTTTTGAATGTTTTTTACTCCAAATGTGTATTTATTACACACATATGAGCTGGAAAAGTAGTAAAAAATAATAAAAACACCAGAACTTTTCCTACCCAAAATGGTGTTTGATCAAAAAGAAATGTTTTGAAAAAGTTCTTAAAAGTTTTAAAAACAGCTAAAATGTGGGGATAAGAAACCTAGACACTATTAAATCGATTGAATTGAGTGACAAAAATAAAAGAGGGAGAAAGGGGGGGGGATTTTAACCTACATTTTCAGTTTTTGAAAACAAACAAAAAGGCCATGCTCCTGACATTTCAGCTCAAGCTTGCAGACCCAAGAGTTTAATAGTTGGATCTCAAATTTTGGGTGCTTGTCCAAACTGAATTTTAGAACTTTTAAGGTTCATCCATCACTACACGGTCACTCTTTAGAGAGGCATCAAGAAGTCAGGGACTGAGTGCGGAGACCCTCGAAGCAACATTTAACATAAACAGTGAATCAATATGAGCTTTAAGAATTATTACCTTCTGGTGATATTGCACATAAGAAGAACCTGGAAAAGAATTGCATGTAGAGACTCTAATCTATGCATAACTGTACCTACAAGTTTCAGATGAAGTTTACATTGTGAATAAATAGGAAGACTGTTTGGAGATCATTTGGGAAATTTCATATACTTTTGTTAGTTTCAGTATAATGTAAACTACCAGTTTAAGGGGTTAGTACATTATTCTTTCGACACAAGTTGCCTTGTTCATATGTTACCAGCAATTTAACCCGGCACTTACAGCTTGCTAGCACTTACAAGTGCTACTTGTAAGATTAATTTATTATCCCCAGAATGACTTTCACTAATATTTTCTATAGCACTCGGATAAAAAAAAGTCCCTGCACTTTTCCACAAAATTTGAAATCTAACACCTCAATCTATTTTGTGGACAAAGTGTTTGTATTCTATTATATTTGTTTGACCGGTTGACAGTCCCTGACCAAATTTCTAGTTTGTGACTTAATTATGATAACATTTATTTTGTTCACAGAGTTGATTGGGACAGCTGCTATTATTTATTTCAGTAATAGACTGATGGAAATACATGTTCACCACAGAATGAAATTTGACAGAAGAGACTTCATCCAGGAAAAGTGAAGGACTCTAAATTTTCAGCATTCAGGTGGCCAATTTTCATAATGTAACAGATGATATGATTTTTTTTGGAAATTTGTCTGGAAGTGGTCTTGACCTTGACTAGCAGCACCTCAGTGAAAACTCACCACATCTGCATGTTGGAGAACAAGTTTGGCAGGAGTTTAGGGAACGCTGCTCATTTATGCTCCCAACTAAAGACTACTGGGAAGATGAAACTGGAATTAATACACAAATTAAGCCAATTATTTTCCTCTTCTTACAAGTATACCCACACATTTTCTATGTATTTAGTTAGATGCAAATAGCTGTTTCCTGCATAGACACAGAAAGCTCCCTTCTCCTTTGCAGTAGAGCTGGGGTGATTCTGCTGAACAAAGGAGGACTTCATATATTTTGTAAAATTCAAAACCTCTAACGGCTAGATCTAGTCAAAAGGTTTCCATCCAAACTTCTTTTCCCAAAAAAGAAAATTAACAATTTTTCATGGAAGCTGTTGGCTTTCCTTGGAAATTTTCTTTTTTTTTTTATCATAAAAAGGAACAGCTGAAACCCATTTTTTAAATTTAGAAATGCTTCCTGTATGTCTAATGGGAGTTCTAATGCAGCAGCATCTTGTCCCCACTTTGCTCTGTGGGCTGGGCTCACTGGCTGGACAATATGTCCCATGATGAGGGACTCCCATGAGGCAAAACTTCCCCTATTCAAGAGGAAAGGCCATGAAGCATCATGAGAAACATAGTCTGACCAGGGGGTCACACAAGGTACCCAAACTACAACTCTCATGAGGCACTGCAGCAGCATTTCCAAATCAAAATTGCAGACATTTTGCCATTTTGACTGAAATGGTTTGATATTTGAATTTCTGCTAGGAAACCCCCCCAACATTTTCTGTGTGAATTTAGGAGTCCCCACCCCTCAACCATTGTCACAGGAGTCCCCACCCACCCAACTTATTTTGACCTGTTCAAATAAAAACTCAGTTGGGTAAGGATCTGGAAGCCATGGGTCATCTGGAGGATCTTCCAAATGCATGGATTCAGCTGACCTCCCTCTTCTGTTAATTGATATTTGGCCCATTACACTATCTCAGCACATCATACATTTTGAAGAATTTTCAAATGCTCCTTGTGTTCTTAAATCAGGTAGGTGCTTTTGAAAATCCCACCCTAAATGAATTTATCCGTACATTCCAATGTGAGGTACAGACATATTATCCCATTTTCCATATGGGAAATTGAGGCATACCAGGATTAAATGACTAGCCCAAAACCTCACAGGAAATTTGTGGGAAAACTAGGAATTGAACCCATATTACCCATATCTAGTGTTGGCAGAATTCTCTCTATATAATTCCAGCACATAATATTGACGAAAATTGATAAACTTTCAAAAATATTTTTAATAAACATTTTCACAGTGGCATACAATTATTTTATCTATTTAATGTTTCACAATTGTGGGAAATTATGGGAGTATCAGAAAATGAAAAGGTCAGACACTGAGATTCAAAAAGTTAAAGATTAAAAACACAAATTGTCATCTTCACATGTCAAAATATACAACATAAATATCCGTAAGTCAAACTCTAATGTATTCTGAGGCTGCATTTTTCTTACTTTTCCCACTGGTAAATTTCAATTATTAATG
Source organism: Chelydra serpentina (assembly GCA_037349315.1). NCBI lineage: Eukaryota > Metazoa > Chordata > Testudines > Chelydridae > Chelydra > Chelydra serpentina. The sequence goes on from JBAIAC010000002.1 coordinate 17,084,494, forward strand.
GAAATATTTTGTCATTTGGTCTGTGTGTGTATGGTGTAATTGATATTTAGCAACATTTACTATACAATCTAATCCAGGCCTGCACAACTCGTAAAGTGGTGAGGGCCATATTACTCCAAAGAAAACAGCTGAGGGCCGAAACTCCTCTCCCGCCGCCAAAGTTGTTGAGCAAAAAACAAACAAACAAAAAAAACCCCTCTCCTGCCACCAAATTTTGCTGTAACCTCCCGCGGGCCGCACAATGAGCCCCGCAGGCCGTATGTTGTGCAGGCCTGATCTAATCCTTTCAAAACTACTCATTTCCCAGTCAGATACATTTACTATGAGACCATCCTCCATTCCCAATTCCTGGCAGAGCAGAAAACTATTTCAAGTATGCTTCCTCTATTTCTCTTCTATGTATGCACTTCAGTTACTTGGACTAGATGCTGGGCTGAGGGTTTGGCTTTTAATGTATAATTTTAAAGGAATAATAAGAGTCTGATTTAAATCAACAAGAATAGAAATATTTATGGCTTGATATACAGGGTTTGATCCTATTCGCATTTGAAATTGCAAAAATTCTCAGACTTCCAGGAGAGTAGTTGGTCCTTGTAATGGGGTGTATCTACCCCACACTGGCCCAGCTGGGATTAACCACACACTGTGGGCTGAGGAGGCCATGCCCCTTTGCCCCTGCTGGGCATGCTCTAACTGGCTGAAGAGAGAGCAGATGCATGCTGCAAGCTCCCGCCAAGGAGTTGCTGGAGCTCCAGATGGCAGAGGCTGAACTGGCGGAATTGGCGGTGGAACCTCTGCTGATTGCAAAGGATGAGAGGGATGGAAGGCCGCCACCCCCAGGGGAACTGACAGAGCAGGAACCAAGGGTAGGAAGTGGCCCAGAGACAGTGACTATTAAAATGGGATACAAAGTCTGAGTCATGGACTACTGGTTTTACAAGGCCCCCAGATCAGGACCTGGAGGAGTAGGGTGGGCCCAGGCCCTCCGACCTTGCCCTGCATCTACTGCTGGGCATGGGCACTGCCCCGAGGGTTGGGCCCAAGCCAGGCACTACCCTGTGAGAAAGGGTGGCTTTAAGGGCTCTGGACACTAGTCTACGCTACCTGGAAAACAGGACACCCTAGTGACTCTGGCTGCTTGAACCATAGCTACCCCTTTAATTGTCTGCCTCAACCTGACATCCTACGATCGGGTATATTTACCATGGGACAGTCCTCAAAGCAAAACACAGCCCAGTTGTTAGCACTAAGGATTGGGTGTGAGGGGGTATTTATCAACAAAAGAAATGAGAATCTTGATTCAGCCATTAACATAAAATGGATCTTCAATTTCAACTGACAACAGTCCCTCCATCTTCACCAATGTACAGATATACTCCAAAAATTCAGCACTGACTTCATTAGCAAGTACTTTATAAATAATTTGCTGTACTTTAAACTTTCATTGCATGATTCATGTACTATTAACAATCCCTTATGTACTTAGTCAGTTTGTACTTGATCACATAAGTAGCTAGATTTCCACTCCGAGTTTTATTAATCTATAGTTCAATTAATAGATGTAATAAGGCAGGCATTATATGCTAAGCAATATGCACACCACACTTAAAAATTGTAATTGATGCAGTGATACAGTTTGGGCAGAAGGCTGCAGTAGAAGATCAGGTTGAAATGCCTCAGGAGATCGTTGTTTTCAGTGTTGCCAGGAACATTAGCAGCTACCAAAAATATTTACAAGTTTTCAACAACTTTTGGTTGCACAAAAGCTGTTCTCACTGATTCCTATCATTAATTGTAACAAGCCTGATGATCTGTGTTGCAAAGCAGCTTTTAGCGAGATACAGTAAATGTAAATATCTCCAGTATTCGGTCTGAATCAGTGCTCGGCAACAATCAGTCATGCATATTGACTAAATTAAACAATATTCATACATGCAAAATGTGTAGAATAAAATATAGCAGGCTCTCCAAGTGAAAAATTGTCATAGTTAACAATCAGCATAAGATACATTTGTCCCATAATGATTTTATATTATTTATAAATACGTGAATGAAAATAGAAGACTGAATAGAATATTAGTATTTTTGTATTAATATTAGTTGGGTAATTTCATCATAGTTTATCAATTTATACTAAAGGAGAAGGCTTCAAGGCATGAATAAATTGTAACTGAAAGTCTTACCAGACAATGTGTTTAGAAAAATAGCTACACTATCTGACATTTCAGTAATCATTTGCCATTTAAGGCAACAACAGATTATATGTATTATGTTTCTCCTGTTCATTTGATCAAAGGCACATGATTGCCAAAGACCAGCACAGCTGCATTTAACATGTAAAAATATGGAAATGTAACAGTCCTACATAAGCTATTGAAACTACTCTCTCATGTTAATGATACCGAACTAATTGCAATAGTACTAGATATTTCAAATAATAATAGTAATGCTTTGTGCTTCTGTTTCACCTTTCATCACTGATCTCCAAGGGATTTAAAAATGTTAATAGAGGTATGCAGGCATTGTTATATGCCTATAACACTGTAATAATTTGAAGCACAGAGACATTAAGAGGGCTTTTATTTGAACACACATAAAAATTAAGAACAGGTAGATCTTCCACTATTTTGCTCTACTAACTAGAGAACAGAGCCTTCCTCAGTGCAACATGCTCTACAGAAGCCAATAAAAACATGATCCCTGCCTTGAGGAGCTTACAATCATAGATAAAAATATTTCACAGCAGTGAATTTTTAAAAAAATGTATCATATAGATATATAGATAGGATTCCATTATATATATAAGATAATACAGAAATTAATGCATTAGACACTGGGCCAAGAGACTGGAGGTCTTGAGTTCTATGCCTGCTATTTAATTAATACTAGAGCAAGTCAAAAGTCATAATTTCCATTCCATGGGAAATTTCCCCTCCCGCCCCCCAAAAATCAGTTTTAGAATGAAATGCTGAAAATTTAAAATTTCCTGCAGAAGGAAGCACAAAAAGTCCTTTGTTTTGAATAATCAAATAATTTAATTTCTAACTGTGTTGAAGAACCTAATCTTCAAGGCTCCTGGCTTAGCCATGGTTCCTGGGGATTCTAGCTCTAGTGGACTAACAGGAAACCAAAAATTCCTAGAGCCGCAGCTGAGCAGCAGCCTAAAAGCTTGGGAGCCAGGGCTCCCAGCTCCGTGGATCCCTGACTCAAGACAGCCCACCTGTGTTTCATTGGAAATTTTTCAAAAGACGAGGTTTCTTCAAAATATTTTGGTTTCAACAAACCGGCACTTTCTGAGATAAATTTATTTCATTGGAAGGGTCCTGGCATGCTCTACTTAGTACTTTGCCTTTTACATCAGTTTCCTTTCCCTTCAACAGATAGATTTCCCCATTCAAACCATGTTTTCAACATGACCATGCTTTCAACAATAAAAATCCAAACCATGCTTTCAACAATAAAAAAAGAATTCAGAATAACTGTAATTTAATATATATACCAGGAAAGGTAGGTATTTTTAGCTTCATATTTAGAGATGGAAAGGTAAAATATTGTTATAAAGGGAGGGTAATGGATTAGGTGCATAGAATGGAGAGAACCCTTTGTCCTCCTGCTGATGCTGACTTGCAGTGTGTTATTGGGCTACATCACTTCTCTTTCCTGCTGCTCATTGTTCTTATCAGTAAAATGCTGGTAAGATTTTTATCTACGAAATAACTACAGCCAGGGCCAGATTAACTCTCTTGTGGGCCTGAGGCTATTAGATTTTGTGGGACCCCTGGGGTTTGGAGTGGCGGAGTGGGTTCAGGGCTGGGGCAGGAGATAGCAGTGTGTGAGGGGGTGCAGCTTCTGCTGGGCGGGTGGGGTCAGGGATGGGACCAGGGGTTGGGGTGCAGGAGGGAGTGAGGGGTGCAGGCATCGTCCAGGAGGCGCTTACCTCGGGCGGCTCCTGGTCAGCGGTGCAGCAGGGCTAAGGCAGGATCCCAGCATGCCCTGGCTACGCGCGGCTCTGCTCCCCGAGGTGGCCAACATGTCCTTCTCCTAGGCAGAGGGGCCAGGCTGCTCTGCACGGTGCAAGCTGCCCATGCCCGCAGGCACCGCCCTCGCAGCTCCCATTGGCTGGGGTACCCGGCCAATGGGAGCTGCGGAGCCAGCACTGGGGGCGGGGGCAGCATGCAGAGATTCCCTGAATTCCCCTCGCAGCTCTAGCTCCCGGGGAAGGGGTGGGGTGCCAAGGCTTGGGGAACATGGCACAGAGACTTGCTGCCGGCTGGATGAAAAGAAGCAGCAGGCCGCATGCAGCCCATGGGCCTGCGGGAGCCCCCCTTAGCCCAAGGCCCTGGGCTGCAGCCCCTAAAGCCCCTGCATTAATCCGGTCCTGACTACAGATAGTCAGAATTTTTCCAGCAGGGACATTTTTTCTGTTAGAAAATGCAGATTTGTCAAAACCTAAATATTCTGTGGGAACATCGGTTTAGACAAAACGTACAAAGGGAAAAGAGCAGGGCTCATATGGAAGCCTGCTTGATTTCTTGTCTGTCCAACTACCTCCCTAACCTCTCAGCAGCCCCCCTGGCAGGCTACCACAAAGCTGGGGCTCTCTGGCTTAGCAACAGCAAACCGAACAGGGTACCATGGAGCTGGGGAGGGTGCGTGCCTGGGTATCGAGACAAGAAATTTTCAAGTAATTCCATTTTGGTTCTTCCGATCAAAAATGTTGACAATCCAATTTTTTATACGGTTTCAGAATGAAGATTTTTTTGGAGATGTGAAATTTTCCATGGGAGTGAAATTCTGGTTCCTCTACAGCTCTGTAAGTAACATTTGTGAAGGTCTTATACATATACAAGGAATCATTAATGCTGATGACTTGCAGAGGGATCCAAGACCTGCAAAGGTTTGGGGTTTTTTTTGTCTGTTTGATTGCAAGCTTAGTATGTATTTGGGCAATACTGGGAGCTGGGTTACTGAATACTGAACGCTTGAGAGAAAAGATGGTCCAGTGGTTACTGTGTTAATTTCAGATTCAGGAAACCCTGTTTCAATCTTGCTTCACTACAGACTTCCTGTGTGACCTTGGACAAGTCACTTAGGGATATGTCTACACTGCAATAAAACACCTGTTACTGGTCCAAGTCAGCTGACTTGGGCTTGCACTGCAGGGCTATAAAATTGTAGCATAGATAGTGATGGAGGCCAGATGAGTGCTTAAGATAGATGCTCCCTTGGGTTTATATTTGTAATTCTTGGAGCACATTTACTCATTTATTAATCTAACTGTGTTGAAACTAGCTTACTAAACACTCCTTTACAATTAGTATTGCTGACCCTCTGGTGTGTAGCTTTGACAGATTTATATTATCCCCATAATAGCACACATTACTTAAAGAGGAAAACTGGCATAGTGCTAATTTTAAAATATCACAAATGGATAAGGGAATCTTGTAAGATATAAATTTTTCCCTATTTGTATAGGATGCAATTAAAAATGGATTTGCTATTAGAAAGGCAAAACGCGGACTGAATTTGTCAAAACAAAAATCATATGTGCTTTTACGGAATGTATAGGGTCTGATGCTTTCTTCCATTGAAGGCAATGCCAAGGTTCTTATTGACAAATTGCAGCAGGATCACAATGCAAATGGGAGAGAGTCAGAGTTTAAAGCCAGAAGGGACCACTAGATCATTTAGTTTGACCTCCTGTATATTGCAGGCCACCAACACCACCCAGCACCAGCACACTAGATCCAACAACCAAAATGAGACCAAAGTGTTACAGCCCACAGGAGACTAGACTATTAGAGTGTTGAAAAAGGCAGCTTTTTCTGACACTTCTGCTCCTTCCTCTTGTGCTGTCGCTGCACTAACACTGTTAGCATTAGCACACATGGGAAGGAACCCAATTAGCAGAACAGTTGCTCACACTCACTCCAGCCCATGAGCTGTTTATATCTCAGAATTTATATAAAGAGTCTAACTGCATAGAGCTGGCCAGTCTTAAACTATGCTTTTATTGCTGTTTCCTTCATCCTACCTTCCTCACTCCTTCTCCTGCTTTCTATTTGTTATATCTACTCTTGTGCCTTGTCTAAAAAATAGAAATCAATTGTAATCTTTTTGGGGCAAGTATTGTCCTTCTACTCCATGTTTCTACATTATCCAGCACAGTGTGTGTGTTGGGGGGGGGGGTACATCGCCCCTCAATTTCTCCAGCCCATTAGCGTTAGACTGAATCATTATTTTACCTACTCTCTTCCCCTTGCTCACCATATTTCATTATCAATCCTTTGGGAATGACTGGAGGGAAATAAAGCCTCAGTTGAGAGATATGAGGACCTGAAACACAAGAGTCAGACAACTTTCTTCTTCATTCTGCTACTTTCTATTCTCTCTCCCTTGGTTCTGAATAGCTGGTGCCACAGAAGTCCAGGCAGTGCCTACTCTAAGCAGTGGGGCTCTCTAGAAGTTTCTTGATAAAGTCATAGGGTTACAATGTATCACAAGGGTCATCTAGTCTAACCCATGCCAAGATGCAGGATTTGTTATTTATTCAACAGCACAGTGAAACATCAGTCTAGAGGAAAAACAGAAAAGAAGAAAGGTAAGAAGTTCAGAAGAAAAAATGGCATTTGGACCTTCAGTGGGGAAGGAGGAAGAAAAGGTGAGAGAGTGATGGAAGAGGCTGTAAAGATGGACAGATAGAGACAGATTATGTTGCATTACACCTGGTGAACCTGAAAACTATATTTATTATAGATAGTGCATTGGTCATATTGGCAATAAAAAAAGAAATCTAAAAAGCAACATCACATTTGCCCAGAGTAGTGGGAATATAATTTCTAGAAATTTGAATTGTAAGAAAGTGTATGAAAGAGTGAACAGATTACAAGGGGTTAATCTTGCCTTCCCTCTCTGTAGCAGGCCCCAGATATAGTGGGACTTTCTGGTGTTGGAGTCTGCAGTTCTTCTCCCTATAAAAGGGGTTTGGCTGGGTGTCAAGGAGTGAAGGGGAGTCAGGGCCCGCAGCCCCACTTCCTGCGATTCACCGTGACTCTCAGCCAGCCAGTAGAACAGAAGGTTTATTAGAGCCGACAGGAACACAGTCCAAACCAGAGCTTGTAGGCACAAAGAGGACCCCTCAGCCAGGTCCTTCCGGAGGATAGGGAGATTAGTCCCCAGACCTGGGGCTCCCTCCTCTTCCCCAGCCAACTCCTACCTGAAAACCCCTCCAGCTGTCTCACCCAGCCTCCCCCCAGCTCCTCCTCCAGCCTTTGTTCAGTTTCCCGGGCAGAAGGTGTTACCTGTCCCCCACCCCCTCCTGGCTCAGGTTACAGGCTCAGGTATCTTCCCTCGAGGGAAGTCTCCCATTCCCAATGAAGCCCCCCTGCAACATTCTCGGGTCAAATCCGCCCCACTCCCTGCTGCATCACATCTCTCCCTGCTTCTAGACTGAACTGAGTGGGGTCACTCTGACCAGTGACCTGGGGAAGTTCAGGGCCCCCTCTCCAGGACAACACATTAGCTATCATGTTGGCACTTCCCTTCACATGGACTACATCCATGTCGTAATCCTGCAGGAACAGGCTCCACCTTAGGAGCTTGGCATTGGCTCCTTTCATCTGGTGTAGCCAGGTCAGGGGGGAGTGGTCGGTGTACATGGTGAAGTGTCGACCAAATAGATATGGCTCTAGTTTCTTGAGGGCCCACACCATGGTCAGGCATTCCTTCTCAGTGGCCGCATAGTTCTGCTCCCGAGGTAGCAACTTCTTGCTCAAGTACACGATGGGGTGTCTCTCCCCCTTTTCATCCTCCTGCATTAACACCACCCCCAGCCCTGTGTCTGAGGCATCAGTGAACACCATAAAGGGCTTGTCAAAGTCTGGGTTTGCCAGAACTGGGCCACTGACCAGGGCCTCTTTCAGCACACAGAGAGCCTGCTGGCACTCCTCGGTCCAGACCTCCTTGTCTGGCTTCCCCTTCTTTCATAGTTCAGTGATGGGAGCGGCTATGATGCTAAAGTGGGGCACAAATCATCGATAGTACCCCGCCATCCCAATAAAGGCTTGGACCTGCTTTTTGTTTTGGAGAGCAGGCCAGTCTCTGATCACCTCCACCTTCACTGCTTCCAGCTTTAGGCAGCTGATCCCCACCGGGTAGCCCAGGTAGGACACTTCATCCATCCCCACCTTGCACTTCTCAGCTTTTACAGTCAGCCCAGCTTCATGGAGTTGGTCCAGCACTTGTTTAACTTCGGACACATGGTCCTCCCAGGTCTGGCTAAAGACACAGATGTCATCAATATATGCCATGGCAAAACTCTCCATCCCCCTCAGTAGCTGATCCACCAGGCGCTGGAAGGTGGCTGGCAGTAGCGTAGGCAGGTCCGGAGCACAGGGAGAGCGGCGCTATAAAAAGGCTCCTCCCCAGGCTCCCCCTGTACTCACCTGGTGGCGCTTCCAGCGGCGCTCCGGGTCTTCGGTGGCACTTCGGTGGTGGGTCCTCACTCGCTCCGGGTCTTTGGTGGTACCCGTCGCCAAAATGCTGCCGAAGATCCAGAGTGCCGCCGGGTGAGTACAAGAAGCTGTGCTTAAAAAGAGGCGGTGCCTTCCTTTTTAAGGCGCCGCTTCTGCTCACAGGGGGAGCAGCTGCTCCCCCTGCTCCCCCCCCGGCTACGCTACTGGTGGCCAGTGCCCCCTTGAGGCCGAAAGACAGGGTCCAGAACTCATAGAGCCCTGGAGGAGTAATGAAGGCGGATTTCAGCCTGGCATCTGCATCCAGTGGCACTTGCCAGTAGCCCTTTGTAAGATTCATGGTGGTAAGGTAACGAGCTCCTCCCAGCTTGTCTAGGAGCTCGTCAGGACTGGGCATGGGGTAGGCATCAGATACAGTGATGGCACTGATCTTCTGATAGTCCACACAGAACCGGATCGTTCTGTCCCTGGCACAGATACTGACTACTGTTACACTCACTCCCCAACACACATATCTGTTTTCTTTATTACTTCTAGAGCCTGCAAACCAGGCAATGCAGAGTTTCAGTTCAGATATTCAGCTAGATACAGACCAGCCACAATAAAGCTGTGACTCTTTTCCTCAAAGAAGGGGTAGAAGGTCACAGCCAGTGTAACATGGCCCCAGATGAGTTCTCCTTTTTACATTAGGACAGTGTTGTGTACACCATTCTTTGAACCTTTGCTTCACTCTGCTATCAAGGGAAGATTAATATCATTGTTCAACCACTCTCCTTGAGTATTATTACACTTGAACAGGATTATTTTGAGAGACGTATGCCGCAACCTGCTCTGGCTACTGGGTGTGTGACTTTGTTTAATTTCAGAATGAGGTGTCTTCGCTTATCTTAGTTCATAAGCACACCCACTGTGGCTCATGGCTCAGACACAACAGAAAAAGTTTATCTGAATCAGATGAAACAATTTCAATGGCATTTGTCTGGCTTTCCCAGTTGTCATTGATTTCATATTTGAATCACACACCTTTTTCTGGCCATATGATTATAGACTAATGTTGATGCAACCTGTTATTCCAGACACTATACCACATCAAATATGCCCCAAAGAGACCTCTTCCAATTCACTTGCAAGTTGTAAAAGTCATATTCAGTTCTTGCCATTTGGAGCTGCACGTGATGTCATGTACCCCATTTGGTTAGGGCAGCTGCACAGATTTTTCTTTATTAAAAAAAAGCCAAGATATGTGCACAGATGATGAATGCATATTACACAGGTAAGATTACTATGGGGATTATTTAATCAGCAGGCATCAAAAAGGTAAAACTGGAACTCTTAGTCACATTGCATTCTGCATTACTTGAATATACCATTTGGAAAACAGAGTGAAAAATGCATGTACATTCTGCTGATCTTCTCATAAAATAATTAATATGTAAAATGAAATAGAGAAAAAAAGAGCACCAAACCTTGGGAAGTTCAGGGGGTGGGGCCTATTTTTAAGGGAAGAGAAAAACATTAAGAAAAATGATAGATAAAGCTAAGAAAAATCTATTGTAACCAAAATGTTTCTTCTCTTTGTATTACTGTCTTCTTTTGTTTAATACAATAATTATGGGGTGCCACATTTGATTTAAGGTGGGTTTTAACATGTATATAAATAATCTGAATCTAACAAATACAACTGAGAAATGAAAATTTATCACTACTTTAAAACTCACATTCCATTATTACTAATTTTTTTTAAAAACCCTCTTGTTTAAACAGGTTTCATCCAAATTAGTTTTGAGCTCTGTTAATATCACCCACCCCATATAACCCTACCACCACTTCAAACTGGAGTAATCTCTCCTCAGATGGCCTTCTCATTCAAATCCAGTGGAGGATTGAATCTCTTTGAATGGTGATTCCTCCCTACTATGGGAGGAAGAGAAAATCCTCTCACAGCACCAGCACAGTGCATGCAAATTCCTCAAGTACGTGTTGAAATCAGTCAGTGACTCGGTACATTTGTATGTGTCAAAGGAGGAAGTATTTTTAAATTAATGTATTGGAACAGCCAGGTTTGGTTTCATCTGGCCTTCATTTCAGTCCTCCTAAGAAAAGAGGAGGAGGAATTGGGCACATGAACACAGGCAGAGAACAAAGGGGAACATAGGGGACCATGCAGTCTTTCTGAAACTGGGTGAACATGCCTGTCAGCTCCTAAAACAGAAACCAGACCTTGCTTGCTCCGGGTGGCCCTGGGAGTTTGTAAGTTACACCAGATTTCCATTACACTTTCTCTACAACAAAACCATCAGATAGCTTGAACATCTTAACAGATACTATTTATGGATTGCAAATCCCACTCCTTACATCTGTTTTCATTTTTCAAGTTTCCTGTGATGTCTGATCTAGATATGTGTAAAGAGTGTTAATAAATGCGATAGTTATTCTCTGGCAGCATCAAATGAAGGGCACATTCACTGAGAGAAGACCTTTTCTTATCCCATTAACTGGGTAGCTAGGAAAGCACTCAAACCACATAACCTAAACCACAGTAAAACCTTCTGTGACTATCTGACCACAGTGCTGCATCTTAGTGTGTTTCCTAGAGCTTCAGGCTCCATCATACAGGTGATGGCTGATTAAATACAATATTCGGGTTTCTGTAGCAACTCTCTTGCAGAGTTGTGAGGCATCTATGGCCCAGGCAATAGCCAGGGTATAGCTTCGGTGGCTCTGCCACATTAAGGGTGCTACCTGTCTCTGCAGCACCAAGAGTATTAGTACTGGCACACATTTGGGATGAGGGACTGCTGCATGAGTTTATTTCCAGCCCGAGCCCACCTCCCTACCCCATCATTTTTTTGGGGGGAGGGGGTGGTAGACAATTTGCCCCTTATGGGCTTCTCTTGTACTGCCAAGCAGCAGAGAATGGAGGCACCAAAGTATCTAGCACCCACTGTGGGATAATTCAACCCTACAGCTTGATTGTTGAGCACTGAAAATGAATCCGTCCTTTGCTTGCTTGCAGAATTATATTTGATCAATTTGAACTTTTAACAAGAACTCCATGGACAAGCCTAATACGCCGTAGTGTACGTCTACACAGGAATAAAAAACCTGCCGCTGCCCAGATCAGCCGACTTGCATTCGCGGGACATGGCCTGCAGAACTAAAAATCATTGTGTAGACGTTCGGGCTCAGGCTGGCGGGCTCCAACATCTACACCACCATTACACAGCCTCTTAGCCTTAGCCCCATGAGCCAAAGTCAGCTGACACAGAGTGCAGACATATCCTTAGATCTACCCACCCCCCTACATCAGTGCCAGCAGAGGCAGTCTAAGGTCTTGTTGGGAAGATGGGACGACTGTTGGGTGAAGGAGTGTGAGTGGGACTGGCTGAGATCCAAGAGATCCTATGGCTTCTGACTTGACTGAACAATGGTCCTTTCCAAGCTGTCACAAGCATAGGTCATGAACAACATGAATAATTTGCACAGTTCCAACTACCGTTTTCACTAGCAGTAAGTTAATAGTGTTACAAATCCAACTCTGCGCGGTAACTATTGCGCTGCAACATTACTATGTGCTGTAACCTACTAAATCATTTGCATGGACTCATCTCTTGAGCACTTTCACTGTTACTAATTTTAGGTTTTGCTGTCATGTGCTTTTTCTATAGTTATCATTTGTTCCTAACAGAAAAATTAATCACAATTTGGGGGATACTGAACTTTACTCTTATAATATTTTTTTTACTAAACCATTCCCTATTGAGGCATTGGAGATTTTGTCCCCCCCAAATGTACTATTCTTTTCAATCAATTACAAATATAATAATTGTTCAAAAAATAAACAGACAGGATTACAAAATCAAGACATCCGAAGCTGTTAATTAAAGTAAATCAAGCCCCACTATGAGAAGTCCATAAAAGACTTAAAAGACACCATAGAGACAGGCATAGTTGAATATTTTTTTAAAATCCCTGGATGGTTAAGGGACTGTTAGAAAGAAATGTGTACTATTGCTCCTGTATTATAAGAAATAATTCTACCTTTTTTATAGGCACAATATCATTAGAGTACAAGTAAATCTGTACAGAAGGCATTCGATATACAGTCTAATGCATCTACAAAGAAGCACAAATCTTTTGAATGTCAAAAGATGCCAGAACATTGTAAATAAGAAACTAAAATGCTTGTTTCATTAGCTATACATATTCATTTTTAACTCTGATACAGAGACTATAAAACCCAGCTGACTTGCACACTTCCAGTAGGCTCCAGAGTCATTTGAGTATAATTTTATTACTTTGAAAATACTACACAACTCAAGAATGGCTTTGCCTATATCTTTGGCTGTCAGTGTCTAAACAACACCATAAAGCAAAACTTCCCTGTAGGTAAACTTGCATATAGCAGTTAAAACTGACAATTCTTTTGACATTTTTATAGCAATTTACCCTTGTACTGGCAAGAGAAAAAAAAATTGCAGTTAAATAACTGTATGGAACTGATAGGTCTCATAGATCTTACCCAATAAATACTTCAGTGTGGTTCAGCATTGCCTATCTTCATAGTAATGCTTTACCACTTGATTGCCCTGGCTTTAGGCTGTGATACCTGCTTTTGACTTTTGCTGATACAATGTAAAAGCTGCAACAAACCAGCATCCTGAATTTCAGTGAACAATAAGTCTTTTTAGTGAACCTTGCAAAACTTTGCTAATTAAAACTCAGAATGAAGAGCAAGGTTTTTTTTTTAAGCAACACGCCCCATTCTGTTGCAAAACATGAAATTCCACATCAAGGAACAAACCAGGAAGTGAAACATAGGACTTGGCTACACAGGGACAATCAGGGAAACTAATCTGAATTAAAGGTATGATTTTCAAGTAGATTAGATAACCTGCATTAAACTCCTGTGTGGACACACTCATTGAGAAGTGAATTAAACTAAACCAAATTAAGTCCTGTTTAATTCTGAATGAGAGTGTCTGCATAGGGTTTTAGGTCAGTTTAACTAATCCACTTTAATCCAGTCTCACCTTCAGTTAATTCAGATTAATTTTCCTTAGTGTCCCTGAGCAGACAAAGCCCTCAGAGATGTTCAAACTGATATCCCCATGTATCATGATCTCTTTCTGAATTATAATGGGAAATTTGGAAAAAAACAGAGGAAACAAAAATTCATGCCACTTTTGCCAAGGAAATTTCACACCAATATTACATCTGAAATATTTTTTGTAACTTGGTAACTTGCTTCCAATTTTGCAAGCGCCATTAAAGGGCAAACTAATACTTTACAAAGTTTTTATTGCAAGGAATGGGAGTGTGGCAGGATGTTTATTTCTTGGAATTTCTTATTCACTATTAAGAACATACCGGACCAACCTTACCGTACAACCCTTGCCTACTTAGTATGGCATAAATATGACTAGACCAGGAGTAAAGGAATAAAAGATTTTATGCAAGAAAAGGAAAAACGATACTCTATAGATATTAGTCCACTACAGGGTTTCATGTGCCTTCTTATGAAGCTAGACAGGAAACAAGACTAGATTAATCAGTGATTTGATATGGCAATTCTTATCTTCCTATGCTAACATTTACAAAAATGTTAATTTATATTCATCCTGAGGTGCTAACTCTTTGTACTACTCATGGTGAGAATTTGCCTCTTTCTCAAGTTACCTCATAACTGGTTGTGCACTTTCCCATTTATTGGATTTTAAAAGCATGCTGCCTAAAAGTCATATTACCACCAAGAAAGCTGCCACACATAAACATACCAGAGGTGAAAGCAAAGAACACAAAAGGACATGCATTGATATCAAGATGTGGTGTGGAACATTGTGAATTTTTATTTATATATTTCTTTATTTTTATATGTTTAATAAGAATTAAATCCTCCCCCAAAAAGAATCATAATGGGCAAATTTATCAGAGCAGGATAAGGATAGTAAGGTTTGCTTGTCATGAGTATAATGTGAATTGAAGAAGGTCTAATAAATCAAATTAGATGTTTGGCAAGGTCCAGATCCTCAAAGGCATCAGGTACCTAGCTCCCATTGAAATTAATTGGTTAGGTGCCTAAATACCTTTGAGGATCTGGGCCTAAATCCCTCTCTTTGAGATGTTTCATTAGAAGCGTAGATTCATCAAAAGCGTAGTTTCCACATTGGTGAAAAGTGAACAATCTGTCTTTACATAAGCCACATTCTTTTGGGTAGGGCAAAAAGGCTTTAAGAAAAGACAACCATATTCCTCTTTTACAATTGCAATGAATACAGAATTCCACGGAAGTCACTGGGGTGTTGTTCCAGGTTTACAGTGGTTTAGAGAAAGCAGAATTTTGCCACAAATCTACACTTTCCACCTAAACATCTCCCTTTGTCTCTGTTCAGAAAACTCAGCAACGTTGCAAGGCCTAGCCCTTATAAACCTCATGTTACCATTTAAAGTATTTATATTGCTGTAGCCTCCAGAGTGCTACATCAGGATAAAGCCCCATTTTGCCAAGTGTTGTACATTCTTCCTAACCCAAGTACCTTGCACTTTAATACAAGTAATCTATACATGTAGAGAGATACTGTCAAAGGCCTAGGTTTGAATAAAAAGGGAATAAAGGAACTTCCATGGCAATGTTACCTACAGCACCTTACCCTGGAATTTGCAAGGGTCGTAAATTACTCTGCACAGATCCAACTTGGTTAAATTAAGGGAAACCCTGTGCATCCCATATTATGGGTTTAACAAAATTAAGTGTTCCTTTTTAACTTCAGAAGTTTGTTTATTTTTATTTACTGTAAGATGTCTGGTTATTAACATTGCTTTACAACTGCAAGGTCCGATTGCCTCCCTTTTAACCCTAAATTAATGCGTTCAGTAATCATTAGCCCCATTGCTTTTCTACCAGATAAATTCAAAATGAATGTTCAGTTCTTTATCAATGTTTTAATGACTCATTTGTAGCTCATTAGTCAAAAGTAAGAAACTCAAAAGCAACTCATTACACAATGAATGAGCAAGATTATTGATGTTTCCTTAGGTTTAATGCCTATTATATTGGAATCTATTAAGGTATTTGGAGTATTAGTTGGGGCCTGGGGGAAATGGCATTTGTGGTCATGTTCTATTGCTGATGATTGTAATTAGTTTAGCATTATATAACATATACAGCATTTGAGAGAAAAATAGAGACAGCTATCCCTGGACAATCTGCCCAAGTGTTTGATAGTGGCATCCCAGTGCAACTAGTTTAGTTTGGAACAAAGCATTTTTAGTCCTATTGGGAGGGAGATAAGAACAGATGGTGTTACCCCCATTTGGCCTATGTGGTTAGCTAATAATCAGGGCTTCACATGGATATTTGCTTTTGGATGAGAAATTGATGATCTGAGTCAGGTGTATTCTTGATGTAATCGTGTTTACTTACACAAAGTCCCATTTCCCTGAATGGAGTAGAAACAAACAGCCATATCCCTTGCTCAGGAAACCCCCAAGTCCGCTACTTCATTGAGTTGTGTGCTCAAATAGCCCTGTCCCTATGTTATGCTCATACAAAGCACGCAAGATCTTTTTTATAGGGGAGAAGGCAACACGCTGCATTTATTGAGAATACAGCAGTTAGCATATGCTTTTTAGCACCCCCCCCCCACACACACACACACACCATGCACACAGTCCTGCCAGTCGATGTTTATAGTTACCAGTCCAGAGTCTGGATCAATCTAGGGGCCAGCCAGATTGGTCGCAGAGGGGAGCTGGGCTCTGTTGGTCGCGATCCGATGCTCCTCATGTTGTGGCAAGATGAACCCAAAATCCCATGGCAAAGAACCCTGTTCTTATAGTCTTTTTTCGCCATTGAAGTCTATGGATTTTGCTGTGTCAGTTTATGTCCGGTTACTCCTTAATTAATGTTATCTTTTGATGTTAACATTCCAAAACACCTCCGAGAGGGTCATCCTGTCCTGGGTTGATTTAATCAGTTGTCTTTAGGGGTGCCAACCGCCACCTCAGGGTCATCAATCTGCCCTTCGTCAATCATGGATTTGCGTTGATGGTTTCTGGCGTCAATAAGTCTTGTTAAGTTTCTTCAATCCTCCTCTCTTGACCATCTGGTTTTAACAATGGCCTTCACACCTTATCTTTTCCTGATGCATACACTCCTCATTCACACAAACAGTTTGTTTTTTTTACAGAGGACCTTCAAAGGTATACAAACAGCAGTATTTTGTGTTGAGCAAGAAAGGCATTGTAAATTAAACTTCACTATATCTTGTGGTCAAAACAGTTTACATTGTGGCCTGGGCCCTCAACATTCCTTTACTCTAATTAACATAAACACAATAAAAGATCCTGTCTCTCACTTACTAGACCTTAAAACAAAAAAATGTATATTTAACTAGAGGGTCTAATTTATAGTACATTTAGAAAACCATAGTAGATATTATAACTTACCCTAAAACAGAGGGTGACCATAATCAGCCATAAGGATTGTTCTGGTCTGTCCCTGCCTTTACATCAGTACAGACGCTGGCAGTCTGTCAGATGCATTTCTACCAATGTCCCAGAGGGTCATTCCTTTCTGCTATTCAAAAAGGGTGGCTGGCAGGATGATCAAATCATACATTAATACATTTCATACATTCTACATTATTATAACCATCAATCATTATAACCTCTAATACAAATATAAAATCCTACTCCTACACCTAGACTACTTCTTCTCAAGTTCACACAAATCCTTCTTTTCTCCTTCAGCTATCTCCATCACACACAGCCTACTACCAGCCTCCCAGACCCTGCATTTCTATCCAAGGAAACCTCTTAAGGTATGTCTACACAGCAAAAAAACAAAAACAACCCTACAGCTGACCTGTGCCCATGGGCAGCATGTATAGAGGATAGGAGAAGAGGATGGGAGAAGCTAAACCTCCCCCAAAAAGGCTGGCCATTCAGGGGGCCAAATGCCACAGCTGCAGTGCAGGTTTCCACGATTCAGAGGCATGCCACCTTTGGAACACCAGAAGTGAAATTCCCTAGAAGTGAGGAGGCTACTGGCTCCTGGACCATGATCCTGCCCATGCTCTGTCCTGAGGTCCTATCCCCACTCGGCCTCTTCCCCCTGAGGCCCTGCCTTCACTCTGCCTCTTCCCCTGAGCCCGTCCCTGCCTGGCACTCACTCCTCTCTGCAGGTGAGGCATCTTCAGGGGAAGAGGCAGAGATGAGCGAGTGATGGGCAGGGGGTCTTGGAGAAAGAGGTGGAGAGGAGCGAGGGGGGGACAGCTCGGAGGCCCTTCAGGGAATAGGCAGAGAGAAGCGAGTGCTGGACAGGAGAGGGGTTCAGGGGAAGTCAGAGAGGAGAGAATGGCAGGTGGGTTGGGGGACTTCGGGGGAGGAAGAGGCAAAGTGGGGACAGGGCCTTAGTGGGTGGGGCCCCAGTTCGGTCACCAGTGGCTCCCACGCACACACTGCTAGGGAGCATCCAGTGCTCGTATGTAAGTCTCCCCCAATGGAAAACATCACGGGTTGCCTATGTCCGTGCCAGCTGATTTGGGCTCACAAAGATTGGGCTAGGGAGCTGTTTCATTGCTTGTAGAGTTCTGGCCTCCGTTGGGAGTCTAAGCCCTGGGGGCCTGGCATACCACAGGGTCTGAGACCCCAGAAGTCTACACAGAAATGAAACAGCTCAAGGTCTAGGAGCCTGAGTCAGCAAGCATGGACTAGCCACAGGTTTTTCTTTTCTGTGTAGACATACCCATTGTTCGCATAGTTTAGCTCTGGCCTGTCATGTGGCCTATTGCCTTTGTGCAATAGCTTTACAACCCCCAGTTGTTTTTTACTACGTGAGTATTCCTTCTGTTGATCCTGAAAGAGGGCGCTTTAAATGAGGTCTGTGATTGTCTTTGGATCTAAGACCAACATAATGGCAGCCATTAGCACCTTTCAGAATAAAAATACTATTTTAAGACTAGAGCAAACATACCCAAATACTTTACCAAGGCAAAAAATCACCTCCTTTCCAGTGTTTGAATTTACTTCATTACTATGTGCTGTCTGCATTTCAGCCCACATACCTATCTGCAAATATATTAAGCAAGAGTTCTTTACCCCCAATATGTATATGTGCATTCACTCATGCTGACTGACATTATATCTTAATGGGGAAAATAGGAACATGAATATGCAAAACTCATCCTTTATTGAACTGGGATGAAGAAATCTAGTTACAATCTAGCCACATGGGTTTTGTCTTTATCATTATGCATCGTCAGCAGATTTTTTTTTTACTTGACATAAGAGAAAATGAAAAAGAAATGATACTTTGAATTTGTCACAACATTTCAGAAATACTAGTTCTTCCAGCAATCCACAACTGGTGGTTAACATAACTCTTATCGATTAAATATGCAGCTGTAGTGTGCTCAGTGGTTTATTGAAGATCTGGACATTTTTTAGAAGAAGCCAGGATTAAGTTTAATCAGAAGTGAAATAAAGTTACATTTTGAGATCAGTCTCATATCTGAACTTCTCCCTCTATCATTCTCCCTTTAACCTTACATGAGCATGTAAGAGTTGGAGAGATGGTGAAAGAAGCCCTCCAAACTTTTGTTGACCAGTGTACAGGGCAACCAAGATCTTTATCCTTGTGTACCCTTTGGTGAATTTCATTCCATCACAGAGGCCTAACACACAAGGTTTATGAACCACTAAAATCCCACTTATTGGTCTGGTGTTCTGAGCTAGAATTTCATCCCCTTACTGCCAAAACATAGCTAAATTAATGCCAGCAATGCCACTGAACACCTCATGAGGCAGAAGGACCATGACACTACACCTTTTTGGCACCAGCCATTGGCCTGCACTGCTTGCCTGTGGTAAGGAACACAAACTACACTTCAAAAAAGAAGATGTAGAAGCTGCATCTGCATGCACTGCAACACAACCAGAGACAATCTATCTACTTTTGTGCTCCTCTGAAAACAACAAGGACTAACGTGGATTCTCCTCCACACCCTCAGCACTGCTACCATGGCGTGAACTGAACCTAATAGCACTATGTACGGAACTCACTGTGGGAAACAAATTGACAGTTGCGATGTCTCTCTTTTTCTCAGCCATGGCAATGTTGCTTTCTAACCAATAGGAAATTAGTCCTTCAACCTGGAGGCAATGGAGGATCAAGGTTAGTATAAAACCTCAAAATAAAATAGCAACATTATCAGCAAGTTTGGTGAAGTGTCTAGAGAAACTTAATAAGGCTATTGGATGTATTTTATTGTTGCATTTGGGAAAAAAAAGCAACATATGACAAAACCTTATTTTTTTCTTTATACAGTACATATTTATAAACTGGATATCTCCTGTACAAAATTATGGGCAAATCTATTCAATTGGAATCTTAAGAAATATCATATCTATCTGATTAGAAGGACTGTAAGGAACACATTCCATATAATGTAACTTGATGACTAAACAATGGCAAAATGTCAGTATTCTGTAAACCATATAAGGAATGCTGGATTTTGTCTGCAAGCTTATTCTCAGTAGTTTACATGTGTTTATTTGAAAAAGTTTACACATTTACCACAGATACAGGGCTAGGTTATGGCAATCTGGGACCCTAGGCATACCATGACGTAGCTCCACTCCCACCTGAAGCATCAGTGTCAGGAGACATCCTTCCCTCTCCCAAGTGGTAAATGCATTTCCCCCCTGCACTCATCAGGAGCAGCAGGGGTCCACTCTTACCTACTGGAGAGACACAGGTACCAGTTGGGAGGGACCCACTAGTCACCCCAGAAGCTGGAGTGTGTGCATGGGAAAGCACTGGCCTGAGCTTGCTGCACACTTCTCCTCCTGCCACACACAGAGTCCTCTGTAGGGTGGTGAAAACACGGAGGCCCCCAGAACAGTGGGTCTTGGTGTATGTTCGTCACTGCAGAATTAATCTGGGTGATCCGTGCCTGGGTTTGAGCAACAGGTTAGTCTAGCCCATGATATGAGCAGCCATGCTCCGTAGCCATGCTCAAGTTCCTGCGTCTTCCCTAGTGCTGCCCACCCCCTTGTGTGTCTCTACCATTTTTGGTGGTGTATCCCATAGTTCTTAGTCCTGCAGTAAGATGAGTCACTCTATGATTCTTTCCCAGTGAATTATGGATGAACTTGTATGTTGCCTTCTGGGCACACAGAGGAAATTGTGGGAAGGGTGCTTGGGGCAACACCCAAATAAAGGCCCAGTTTAGCTCTGCATTGAAGATATATCATAGAATCATAGAATCTCAGGGTTGGAAGGGACCTCAGGAGGTCATCTAGTCCAACCCCCTGCTCAAAGCAGGACCAACCCCAACTAAATCATCCCAGCCAGGGATTTGTCAAGCCTGACCTTAAAAACCTCTAAGGAAGGAGATTCCACCACCTCCCTAGGTAATCCATTCCAGTTCTTCACCACCCTACTATTGAAATTTTTTTTCATAATATCCAACCTAAACCTCCCCCTCTGCAACTTGAGACCGTTACTCCTTGTTCTGTCATCTTCTACCACTGAGAACAGTCTAGATCCATCCTCTTTGGAACCCCCTTTCAGGTAGTTGAAAGCAGCTATCAAATCCCCCCTCATTCTTCGCTTCTGCAGGCTAAACAATATCCTTGAAGTTAATGCCATTGTGAGATGAATGGAGCATCTCTCATCTCCAAGTTATTATTTCAAGCTGTCTGCAAACTCAAGCAAGCTTCCCTGTATCGGTTACACTCAGGTCATATTGTCAAGCTTTGAAATCATAAGGCCCAGACACTTACTTTTCTTTATTAAATGAAATCTGGGGTTCTGCTGTAATTCACATGATTCCAGGAGCTCAGCCCGTCGGCACAGACCCCTAGTGCAGGTGTGTGTTTTGGATACCATCATTAATCAAGCTGTGGGTGCATTCAACACCTTTTTTTTTTAATGAATCTTTTAAAAATGCCCCCTCTATGCCCTCTGAAATCTTGGTACTTTCTGGTTCATTTAGGGAATCACCCAAAATTCATCATTCGATGGCATCACAATTATCACAGGATATACTGGCTAAAGTGAGACTTCTTATGTACGTAATGTTACATTATGGGATGTCTTCAGAGGACCAAAAAAAGCTCAAGAGCATTTCATAGATGGGTGTGGAGGGGATTTAAAAGAGAAAAAAAAAGATTAGTTAAAGCTTATTTAAATGCTGAAAGATTCCTTAATCCTCACTTCATAACCTAGTTAGCGGGAACACTTCTGACAGAAATCTATGATTTTCATTTTTACTTTTTAGTTCACCTTTAATACAGTTTGCTAAAATCAGTTTTATTGCTCTCTACAATGCTTATTCTCAAAGTAATTAAGGAAATGAAAGTGAACATCTCCCAAAGCACTGTATTCGTTTGGGCCTCTGGAGAATTGGGATGGTTGCTTAATTGACATGGGGCTTCCATGGGGGCTTGACAATTAATATATTTCTGCTGTAGCCATTTTATAATCAGAAACCTCAAGATAAAAAAAGTTAGAGATTGCATATATCATAATATTAGTGGCTGATGCTTGGATAAAAAAGCATTGCTTGACAATACTAGGAAAAAGTTAATTTTTAAATAACACTGGAAAAGGAAAGTAAAAAAGTGTGTACGTGTGAAAGAGGAGGAGAGCACTGAGCAGATATAGGAATTCTGAATTCTATTCCCAGCTCTGCCCCTATTCTGTTGGCTACCTCAGGGCAAATTACTTGGTCTCCCTGTGCCTCAATTTTCCCATCATTACATGGAAATAATCATACTGATCTCCATGGTAAAGCGCTTTGAGATCCACTGATGAAATTAGCTATATAAGAGCTAGAATTAGCATCTTAAAATATTTTTTTCATTGCAGAAATCAAATGCAATATGAATTCATCATGCCGGAAGTCATACAGACATATTTATATCAACATGTTACTGAAACATTCATACAGTACTAATACAGGACCTGAAGCCATAGGCTTTATTAAGGCATAACCACCATTTGAGTCAATGGAAGTTTTGAGTTGAGTAAAGACTGTAGGCTTGCCTGAATTCATCACTGAGATTTCTTAAGGAGAAAAATCCATAGTGAGGCAACTAGTTATGTTTCTGTATTTGCAAACTATTACCTTTAATGAGAGAATGAATCTCAATAATATAATAATCATCTCACATTTGCACAGCATATTTCAGTCCAAAGGAACTCATAGTGCTTTGCATGAGTTAAAAGCTATATTGATGCAGTGGAACTGTGATGGGGTGTTCACCCCACACTTGCGGAAGTGGGTTAATGTAGGCTAAGAAGGGGGGAAATTGACCAGATAGGCCATAGCTGAGGGGAATCAGGTGGCTCAAGTAATCCCCTGATTTAATGAGGGATCCCAGCTGAGGATGAATGAACTGGGTTGGGTTTATAAAGACAGGAAGTCGGCTGCAGAAAAGTAGTCTGCAGTCACTTTGTGGGAGAAAGGAAGGTGTGTTTGGGGGCTACAGAGCTGAATTTATCTACAGCACCTCTCTGGTAGAAGGAGGAGGCCGAAGTTCAGGAAAGGCTCAGGGAAAAGGCAGTAAGGTCCAGAATGGCACAGACTTTGGCTGCTGATTAGAGGGTCCCTCAGCTGGAACCCGAATAGAGGGCAGGCCCAAGTTACCCTACCAGCTACTGAGGAAGTGGCCCTGACTGGGCAGCAAATGGGAAGACTGCCTAAGCCTGTTCATTAGATGAGATTTTGATACCCTGGAAGGGAAGGACACATGTGACTTTGCCAGAAGGCTAAGCCACGAACATGGCATCTTGCCTTGCTGAGACTCAGAAAGAGAATACAGGGCATGTGGTGAGAGGTGGAAAGGAAGTGTTGGACCTGGTATAAGCTAATCAGAGTGAATAGCAGGAGAGACACTAGCAGTGCACAGACCCTATCACAGGGGCATAGATACCAGTATCACTAATTCATTTTTAATATGTAGTTGAATAGAGATATTGAAACAATACTACATTCCAATCTGCTCAGTATTTTAATTGAACAAGTAGTTTTTACTTCAAGTACAATTTACAGCATATACTTCAGTGTAACACTAAGAATGGGGCTCTGATTAGAACCTTTTTATTTGAACTTCTCTCATGGGCTCTCCCCTCCAAAACAGGGTGGTTCATACAACATAGTGAAGTAAAAGAGGACAAGGGGTGGGAGGTCATGAAAGGTATAGAGAATTATCAAGAGAACAGAAATGGTGTGAGGGGGACAGTAAGAGAGAATATAGAATGTAAATATAAATAGGGTAGAAATATCTTGGAAAGAGACAGTGGATATTGAAAAAAAAATAAGGGAAATATTTTTAAAGAATTTAAAATTAAAGAAAAATAGTCTGAGGCAAAACATGGCACATGATAAATCAAGATATAAATAAAGATATTAGGAAGAAAAGAACCAAAGACAATACTTTTAAAAATAGTTGTGAACAATTTTATAATATATATATTTCCTGTAAACCAACATCTAAAAATGTTCTTGGCCTTTGCCTCAGAAGTACATAGGATCCAGTGACTGGATCCATTATCAACAGACTGATGACCATACAATAGGGTACTGGGCCAGGCTGGAACACTGCTGTCTTCATATATAATATAGATACCTACTTTTCAAAAAGTTGATGTGAATTATTTGACAAGCAAGGGTTGAACTGGAAAAAGGAGTAGTGGTACAACCCTAAGCTCTGTGTAGGGAGGGGGAAAAATCTATACATAAGAACATAAGAGAGGCCGTACTGGGTCAGACCAAAGGTCCATCCAGCCCAGTATCCTGTCCACCGAGAGTTGCCAATGCCAGGTGACCCGGAGTGAGTGGACCTAACAGGTAATGATCAAGTGGTCTCTCTCCTGCCATCCATCACCCCCCTCTGACAAACAGAGGCTAAGGACACCATTTCTTAGCCATTCTGGCTAATAGCCATTAATGGACTTAACCTCCATGAATTTATCCAGTTCTCTTTTAAACCCTATTATAGTCCTAGCCTTCACAGCCTCCTCAGGCAAGGAGTTCCACAGGTTGACTGTGCACTGTGTGAAGAAGACTGTGCGCTGTGTGAAGTATACCCTACTGGGACACAAAAACGAAACTCCTCTCAAATTGTGCTGACTTCAAACTATATTCATGTGAGACCCCTTGTGATGGGGTGTGACTCACCACTGCCGAGCCTCCTGCCAGCTGTCATGGGAATTAGCTCTGTTCACCAGGGCACCCTCCTCTTGTGGTTCTTCACCACCATCACTTTTGTTCCAAGACCCACGCCACTCCCAGGACTGCAGCGTTCTCTTCAGTGGTACCTTTGGCTGTGCCACACTCCGTGTTCCTCCCCCCCTTCCGGGGCACCTGCAATCTTTGCCCAGTCACTCCTTCGGTGGCAACTCCTGTCCATTGTCCTGTCCTGGAGCCACTTCCCATGCAGCTCCAGCACCCTCTTCTGCCCTTATTTCAGGGCCTCAGCCTGCAGGCCCTAGCAGCCAGCCAGGAGCTCTCTCTAACTCCCCTGGTCCCTGCTTGCAGCAATGCTCTGTCTTAGGTGCTGGTGGCTCCTTCCTCCTGTTAGGAGCCTGGTCTTCTCCCCTGAAGCTCCAGTCAGTTACTGAACTGTACTTGGCCCTGAAGCCCTTCTTATATGAGCCTGAAATGAATGAGGCAGTTCATCTCTCTTGGAGAGATTGTTTCAGCTCTCTGCAAACTCGCTCAAACAATGTTGCAATAGTTACACTTGGATCATGTCTGTAACATTTCCTTTCCAACTATAACAGCTAGAGACTTTTTTTTTAAAGGAAGCCTGAAATTCTATAAAACAAGATGGCAGCTTAAGAGAGATGCCAGTATACAATTCCAGACCTATTGACTGAGCTCTTAGAATTATAGAATGTTTGTACTGCACATTCTGCAACTCCTAAGATGCCAGTTCATCATCATGAACTGCCCAGGGACTACCCAGACACCTGAAAATGAATACTCGTGAAATACATGTATTTTCTAATCTCTGTCTGTAAAAAATTGATACCTGAGAAACAGGATTGGGTGGGTGAGGTTCTGTGGCCCACGATGTGCAGGAGGTCAGACTAGATGAGCATGACGGTCCCTTCTGGCCTAGAGTCTGAGTCTGAGATCCAGCATCTTGTATTTCTATCTTCATTTGTAGAGGTTGTAGCATTTCATTTTTTTTTTTACACAACAGACACACACACCAAAAAAACCTCACGTGAAATACCAAATAATCTGCCTTCCTTATGTCTGGAACAAATTGGATTGTTCCGTGCATAATTCCAAACACATCTTCACACAGGGTGATGCATCCTGTGTATCATGTAGAAATGCAACATTCCAGCTACCTTTGTGGAACTACTTATTTTACCTTGTCAAATGCTTGCAAATATTAGGAATAGGCAAATGGGTTCAGAAACAATACGAATTCTCCTGAAAACATAGCTGACACATCACATCAATGTCTGTTTGAAAGCCTAAAATAACAGTCATGTCTAATCTAAGGTCTGTTGTGGTCTCACTAGAGTCCCAACCTCATTTTCAATGATAGTTGATGTTGTCCATTGAAGATTCACAAGGGGAAAGTCAGACTTTGCTGGGTGGCAGATATTTTGCACAGAGCAGTCAGAGGTACATACGGCATTTGGACTGGATGAAAGGGAAAGATTCACTGAGACAAGAGTTCATCGTACAGTCACCCATTTAGAATCAAGGAAATTTTTGTCTGAGTATGCACTGATGGACACATTCATCATTGAATTAAATGAGTGTAGATCTGAATTAATTCCATTCCAGATTTACACTGTGTGTTAGTGCAGATTTTGGCTTTCAATTAAAAAAAAAAATCAGGATTTTGCCCCAGTGTTCTTACAAAAATAAGGGCAGAATTCTCTTCTCTGTTACAATGATCCAATTAAAAAAGTTATTTAAACACATAACTGGCTTTTAATATTAATTTTATATATAATATTAAAAGCCAATTATGGTTTAAATATATATGCGTGTATATACACACACATTAAACTATGAAAACATAATTAAAAAGTGGAACCCTAAGGCACAAATCTAAACCTAGTAAAGACAAAAAAAATATACATCCATTATGGGTTTACTTGTTCACGTACATTTTTAGCAACAATTGTTTGCCTTTAATCCATCCTCCACTCTAGGCTGCTATGAACAATACTATTTTCTTCACAAACTATTGAGGGACAAAGTGTCAAACCTGTAAATTGAGTGCCAATTTTCTCCATCTCCATGTCCTAATTTATTTATTTTTTTAAACGGTACTAAGTAAACTAGAACTCATGATTTCACAATAAACTGAATATAAAATGAGACTATTTCAAACTGTTTAGCATACTAATAAGACTATTGGTGTAACAGAATAAACGAGACAGTTAAAGAGGAGTATTTTCAATTCCTAATGTTGTGAGATAGGCCAGGATTCATTCCTGGTCGTTTAATGATTTTTTTTTCTTGTTATCTGGTCTATTTGTGTTACAAAATTTTTGAGACAGATGAAAAATTATGCATGTTAGTTCCATGGCACGTCTCGGAGGAACAGGTTTCTCATTATTTTACTGAAATGATTCCTTGCCTATCAGCCAATTCTTTGCTTATGTATATATGTGTGGTACCAACTTGTTTTACCTTTAATTGTACTCAGGGGAGTGCATTAGTGTCACCAAGTTTAATAAGGGACCTCTGATTCATTCACGGTGTGGTTTTCCATGCCTGCGGTGCCTCTATTTTTCAATCAGGCAGGACTGATTCAAGTACAATTGACATCAGAGTCTTAAGGATATAAGGCTAGATTGTGCCGGCCCTGTGCAGCAGTGCAAAATGCAAGAAAGGTTCCAGGGAAGTGGGCCAGGCAAAGTCTTGTTGGCAAGATTTAGCATTGTTCCCAATATTGCCCCTTTCTAGAGCAGTGAAAGATTTTGGGGTATTGCAGGTCCATTTCCAGATCAGAGGAGATATCAGCAATGCAGAGTCAGGTGTTTTCTTAGCATAATCTATTTCCATCATGTTCCCAAGTCCTGTTTCCTTGAACAGAGGTGATAAACTACACACAGGCAGCGTTTGCAGATACCTTAGATGAAGCCCCACTGCCCTGCTCCAAGAACAGGCAGGCCTGCCTCTCTCTCTCATCTGAAATCCAAACACCCCTTTTCCTTTCTCAGCCCTTATACTTTACACCAGGGAAACCTCTGATCCAAGACTCCCTTTGGCCCTCACGGTCTGGACAGGTGGCTTAGACATTAAGCCTCCTATTGCTGTTCTGAAGCACAAAGAAAGCTCAGACAAAGGCTATGTCTACATTACCACTTATGTTGATATAACTTACATTGCTCACGCCCCTGAGCAACATAAATCACGCCCCGAGCAACATAAGTTACAGCAACAGAAGCACCAGTGTGGACAGTGCTATGTCGGTGGGAGAGCTTCTCCCAGTGACAAAAGTACCACCGCTCTCTGCGGATGGATTAATTAAGTCAACGGGAGAGCCCTCTCACATCAACTTAGAGCAGCTACACTGGAGAGCTTACAGCGGTGCAGCTGCATCAGTATAGCTGCCCAGCTGTAAGCTCCCTAGCGTAAACACAGCCAAAGAAGAATGCATTAACTCACAAGATCTCCTTAATTTGAAGCTGCATGCTTTAAACTCAAAGATCCCTAATGGGCAAGAGATTAGCACCATTCCACGTTAACATCCAGCTAGTCCCGCAGGCAATATTAGCCCTTGTCTACACTTGCAGATGTACAGCGCTGTGAATTAAACCTGTCCTCGTACAGCTGAGTAGGGAAAGAGCTGCAGCCTGTCCACACTGGCAGCTGCCAGCGCACTAATGTGGCTACATTGGTGGCACTTGCAGTGACTTTGGGAGCAGTGCATTATGGGCAGGTATTCCACAGAACACCTCTTCCCATTCTGGCGCCGTGGGTTGTGGGAAGGGGCGTGGGGTATGGTGCATTCTGGGTCCTGTCCCAACCCCCCCGTGATGCATCACTTCTCACCCCAGCAATCCCTGTGTTTCCAGCCACATTTGGCGCCATCTTTCAACGGTTTCTTTGTAGCACGATCTGTGCTCCGTTTCGGTCAGCGGGAAATGGACCCTGACCTGTTGAGAAAAATACTGATGAGTCTCACCAGCATGGCACATTTGGCAGTCGAGCTCTTCCTTAAGATCCACAGTGATAGCGAGGAGTCCAACGATGACGATGAAATCGACTCGCGTAACGCGTACGACACGAACTTGCTTGTGGCATTCACGGACATGCTATGCACCGTGGAACGCTGCTTTTGGGCTCGGGAAACTAGCACAGAGTGGTGGGATCACATTGTCATGCAAGTCTGGGATGACGAGCAGTGGGTGCAGAACTTTCGGATGAGAAAAGCTACTTTCATAGGACTGTGTGAGGAGCTTGCCCCCGCCCCGCGGCGCAAGGACACGAGATTGAGAGCTGCCCTGATGGAGGAGAAGTGGGTGGATATTGCAATCTGGAAGCTTGCAACTCCGGACTGCTATCGATCGGTAGCAAACCAGTTTGGAGTGGGAAAGTCGACCGTTGGAATCATGCTGATGCAAGTTTGCAAGGCCATTAATCACATCCTGCTCAGAAGAATCGTGACTCCGGGTAACGTGCAGGACATTGTGGCTGGCTTTGAACAAATGGGTTTCCCTAACTGCGGAGGGGCGATAGATGGGACACATATTCCTGTTCTGGCACCAGCCCACCTAGCATCCGAGTACATTAATCGGAAGGGATATTTCTCCATGGTTCTCCAGGCGCTTGTGGATCACCGTGGGCATTTCATTGACATCATCGCAGGCTGGCCTGGAAAGGTGCATGACACACGCATCTTTCGGAACACTGCCCTATTCCGGAATATGCAGTCCGGGACTTTTCCCCCAGACCGGAAGATCACAGTAGGGTAAATTGAAATGCCCACTGTGATCCTTGGAGACCCCGCGTACCCTTTAATGCCATGGCTCATGAAACCCTACACAGAGAGCCTTGACACCAGCAAGGAACGGTTCAACTACAGGCTGAGCCGGTGCAGAATGACTGTGGAGTGTGCTTTTGGCCGTTTGAAGGGCCGCTGGCAATCTCTATATGGGAAGCTGGACTTGGCTGAACACAGCATCCCCGCGGTTATATCCGCGTGCTGTACCCTCCATAATATTTGTGAAGGGAAGGGTGAAATGTTCACTCAGGCATGGACCTCAGAGGTTCAACACCTGGAGGCTGAATTTGCACAGCCAGAGAGCAGGGCTATTACAGGGGCCCAGCGTGGGGCTGCAAGGATCAGGGATGCCTTGAGGGAGAAATTTGAGGCTGAAAACCACCAGTAATGTCTCCTGCCCTGCACGGCCCTGAAGTGAAGTGGTTCCAATGTTATTATCTGTCTTTGCTAATCTGATTTGTGTTTGCTCAGCTGAATTGCGTTGCCTGTTTCTTTCCTGGGCTAAGGTATCTTTTTCCTTATGCAATAATAAAGACTGTTTTCACATCCAAAGAATCCATTTATTAAAGATAAAATACATGTATTAAAAAGAAACACAACACAACTGCTTGTGAGACAGAAAGGGTAAGGGGGTGGTGGGTGGTGTGGGGAACGGTTCAAGTCACAGGTTATGATATGTCCTGCTTTCATACTCGGGCTTCCTATCTGGAGTGCTGTGCAGTGAGTGCTGGACTTCAGGATGTCTATAATTCGGGATGGGAGTTGAGTGCAGTGGGTAAGGGTCATAGTTTCCAGGGCTGGCTGGTGAAGCTACAGGTGTTGGGGGCAGCTGGTGGGGGCGAGAAGAACCTGTATGTTGGGTGAAGTGGGCAGGTGGTGACATGGGGGCACAAGGCAAAGTGTTTTGGGACACTGGCTGCAGGGGGGGGCGGATGCGGTACTGCTCCGCCTGCATGGCGACAAGCGCCTGGATAGAGTCCGCTTAGCGCGCCATGATACCAATCAGTTCCTTTGTGCTTTCCTGCCGGAGCTGCATGCTTTGCCGCCGGTGCAAAGCGTTTTCCTGGCAGAGCCTGCTTTCACTCTCCCTCCACTCCCGAGCCTTTTGATTCTCTTTAAGAGACTGTCTCATAACTTCCTGCAGCATGTCTTCTTTCGTTCTTCTGGGCCTCTTCCTGAGCCTTTGGAGTCTCTCAGCCGGTGATAAGAAGGACGGCGCAGATCTCAAGGTTGCATCTTGAAGGCAAAATGCAACATTTAACAGAGGCATCATTGTTTTATGCCAGACAGAGCAATGATTCCCCCACACTTAAGGAGGGGGCACACAGTCTCCAAAACAGCACAATTTTCCTGTCCCAAACAGAGCGCACAGAACCCACGGGAGCCCCAAAATGGTGAGTAAACACAGGGTAAAGGGAGACTGATTGTTTCATGGCTGTACTGTCCGGCGGGTTTCTGTGCCTTGGGGAGAGCCAACAGCTGTAGGGGGAACCTACACTGAACACTGTACCCACATTTTCCACAGGAGTTCGTCCTGGAAGATATCTCGCTGCTGAGGGTGACCAGGGAAGCAAGGGAGGGTCATCTACTGCAATGCGGCTTCCGCCCTGGCTTCCTGCAGCTTGCCTGTGTGCAGCAATTGTCTCCCTGCCCCTCGCGGCACAGTGGCTCAGACACGTTACCCTGACTGGGACAAGGACCACGGCGGCTCTCCCAATGAACCTGCGCAAGCGCATTGCCCACGTCCTGGCTGAGACTTTCAAAGAGATTACAGTGGCCGATTTCCACGATGTGATAGACCACATCAATGCGCTCTTCCGTATCTAGGCATGCATGCAACCCAAACCCTCCTCGCCCAAGGACCCCGCACCGAAAAAACTCCTTCCCGAAAATAAAAGCTGCTTACCGCAAACCTGTTCTTCTCTTTCTCCTCCAACGCATACCGCCCTTCCTCCTGGCTCGAGAAGAGTTCCTGGCTGCATGCCCCCAGGGAGTCAGGGGTGTCTCCCCCAGCCACAGCACCCTCGCTCCTGCTTTCTTCAACCCCCTCCTCCTCCTCTCTCTCCTCCTACTCCCCCCGCTCTCCCGTGTCCACAGTGGTGCTCGGAACGGTGGTGGGGTCACCCCCAAGTATTGCGTCCAGCTCCTTGTAGAATCAGCAGGTTGTGGGGGGAGCACCCGTGCAGCTGTTTGCCTCGCAGGCTTTGCGGTACGCACTCCTCAGCTCCTTTACTTTTATCCTGCACTGCATTGCGTCCCGGTCATGGCCCCTTTCTATCATGGCCCTTGATATCTGGCCGAAAGTATCGAAATTCCTCCGGCTGGATCGCAGCTGGGACTGGACAGCTTCCTCCCCCCAAACAGCGATGAGGTCCAGCAACTCGGTATTGTGCCATACTGGGGCTCGTCTGGCACGTGGAGGCATGGTTACCTGGAAAGATGCGCTGAGAGCACTCCATGCCTGGCTGAGCAAACAGGAAGGGGATATTTAAAATTCCAAAGGAATTTAAAGGGTGGGAGTGGCGGTTGGTCACCTGAGGCCAGGACAGTAGAGTTCTAACTGATGACCAGAGTGGCTAGAACAGGCATTGTGGGATACTTCCGAATACTTCTGGAGGCCAATAACAGCGCATTGGGTGGCCACACTGGAGCCGCAGCACACCAGCGACGGCGCAACAAACGTTATTCCTCTCGGGGAGGTGGAGTACATGCAGCGCTGTACCTGAGGAGATGCAGCGCTGCACGTGCCTTGCGAGTGTAGATGGTTAGTGAGTTACAGCACTGCAGGCAATTTTATTGTGCTGTAACTCGTGAGTGTAGCCAAGGCCTTAGCCGCTTTCAAAAAAGGGAGGGGTGGAGAAGTTGTGCAATTGTGGAGCCATGTCTGCTTCCACTTCCCTACTGGCCAAGAAGGGTAGTCTGACCTGGAGGTGAACAGAGGCTGCAGCCATAGGCAGCCCAATCCAGCAAGACACTTAGCCTCTTCTGAAAGTTGACAAATACTCTCAAATCATATAAATATAGAGTTAGAAGGGACCCCAAGAGGTTATATAGTCCATCCCCCCATGCTGAGGATTAACCTTCTGACGTACCATAAATCTCTCTGATTTCAATGGGAATTGAGGATGTTGTGTTCCTTAAAGGAAGGGCTGAGGGTCCATTTCCACTGCAATGCAGGGTGTGATTTGAGCTCCTGTAGGCATACCCACCCTAGCTTCAACCTATCTAGCATGGTTAAAAATAGCCACGGGAAGATGGTGGCATGGGCTTCAGCATGGGCTAGCAATAAGGGTAAGCACCCAAGATGCTCCTGAGAACTTGTACAGCTGATGCTGAAGCCCACACTGCCACATCTTCACTGCTATTTTTAGAGAACTAGTAAGAATAAAGCTAGAGTGGGCACATCTTCACGAGCTGCAAATCACACTTCTGACTTCAGAGTAGGCATACTCTCAGTGTTATGAGAGTGCTCTATGGCTCCCTATGTATGTAAACAATTAATGAGGAGCCAGCAGATGGTACTTAAAGAGTATTCATCATAGTTCTAAGGTTTTGTTAGGACCCATAAAACTGGTGTTGTTGCACATGGCTTCCTTTGTTCTGCTCTTTACATCAGCTCCTAACACTTAGCACATACAAGATGAGGTCCCTAAGGATATGGCTACACAGCGTTTTGGAGAGTGGGAGTGAGCATCTCAGCCCAGTAGACATACCCTTACACTAGTGGAAAATGAGTGCAAAGTAGGTGTAAACCACTACTAAATCAGTTCTGTTGTATTTTACATTCATCACTCTGCACTGCTTTACATTTCTAAACAATATGCAGCGTAACTTAGGCCTGATCTACACTTGAAAGTTTTACTAGTATAATTATGTTGGTCAGGGGTGTGTGTGTGTGGTTTTTGTTTGTTTGTTTGTTTTTTTTACTAAAATCATTATACTGGTAAAAAAACCCTAATATGGATGCAGTTATATGGATATAAAGGTGATTTACATTGATATAGTTATTTCTCTTCCCATGGGGATTAAAGGGGGATACGAGAGAGAGGTCTATAAAATCATGAATGGTGTGGAGAAAGTGAATAAGGAAGGGTTATTTACTTCTCCACATACCACAAGAATCAGGGGTCACCCAATGATTCTAATAGGCAGCAGGTTAAAAACAAACAAAAGGAAGTACTTCTTCACATAACACACACTTGTTATGTGTGGAACTCATTGCCAGAGGATGTTGTGAAGGCCAAAACTAAAATGGGGGTCATAAAAGAATTAGATAAATTCACTGAAGATATGTTATTGGTGATTAGCCAAGATGGTCAGGGATGCAACCCATACTCTGGGGGTCTCTAGCCTCTGACTGCCAGAAGCTGGGAGTGGACAACAGGGGATGGATCACTCAATGATTGCCTGTTTTGTCATTCCTTATGAAGAACCTGACACTGGCCACTGGACTAAATGGACCATTGGTCTGACCCAGTATGGCCATTCTTATGTTCTTATGGGGATAGCTATACTGGTAAAAGCACTTGTGTACCAATATAACTGTGTCCACACTACAGGGCTGTATCATATTAACTATGTCAGCATAAACAAGGTGGTACAACTAGCTACTGTAGACAAGGCCCTGAGTATCAAGTTCAAAGTGATTTTGGCTTGAGAATTAATATTTATGATCCCAATCGTTTTACCAGTAACCTACAGGAAATGCCCTGTACCAAACCTGATAGTGTTAAAATACGTCAATGTCGCTATTCGGAATGGTTTGGCAAAATTTACCTCATATTCCTGAAAAGAGGAAATGATCAAGGAACCACAGATGGTCTGGTTATCTTCCTAGTGAACTAACAAAACAAAACAAAACCCCAAAATACTACTACGACAACAACAACAACCCAAAACAAAAAAAACCCACCCTCTTAAGTATGATAATCTTGAGCCCAAGCCATGTTCTGCTGGGCCGGTCCTTTAAAAGGCTTTAAAATAACTTTTAATCCAATATTGTTTGGCATTTTTAGGAAGCCATTTTGTTTCCAATTAACCCCCTTGTTCCATGGATCATGCAAATACTACTAATAAATAATATTAGAAAGCAACAATGGATGTGTCAATCATGTCTAGTAGCTGGTGAGAATCAGACAAAATGCATTATAGAAATCAGAGCTGGAAGAGGTATATTAAGTCACTTATTCCCATCTCACTGCTAATGCAGATTGTCATCTATCACATATTTTCTATGTTTTGTCAGACCAGTTTTAAGCTGTCTCAAGTGATAGGACTTCCACCACTTCCCTTGAAAGACTCTTTCAGCACCTGGAAACTTTCACTGATATAAAGTTCTGCCCGACATCTATCCAACCTGTTCCCCCTTTCTCTTACTTATGCCCCCATCTACCACTTTACATAATTCTTCTCCATTCAAATATCTGTAAGCTATTTTCATGCCACCTCCTGCCTTAAGTCATTGCTTAGCCAAGTGATACATATTCAGACAATACCTCCAGCTCTGTGTTTAAACAATCTGTTGGTTTTTCTGTGAAGACACGCTAATCTTTCTTGTAAAAAGGAATCCGGAACTGAATTAAATATTTCAGGTACAGTCAATATCTGAGCCACACAGAGAGATTATCTATTACCTTCATGTTCCTGTTCTGCATATGAAGCTGAAAATTAAAATAGCTATTTTGCTGCCATACATTAAAAACTTGTGTTTGGCACGGTGTGTGCTACTACCCTTAACTCTCTTTCCTCATTGCTGCAGGCTACTCTCCCCTCCCGCCCACGAATGTGCTTCATATTATTTCTCCCCAGAATAACCAGTATGCATTTTTTCCCATATTATTGTTATTTTCTTGCTCATTTCTTATCTCATTAGGTACTTTTATGTTGATTCCCTGTCCTCATTAGTTTTTGCAACTCTGGACAATGTAACATCCTCTGGATTTAATGTGCTGTTTACTCTCTCTTCCATGTCATTAATAAAGATGTAAAATAAGACCAGAGCCAACACTAGTTCTTATAGTACCCCATTAGACACTTATATTAAGCTTGTTGCAAATCATTTTACTTTATCATAACAATCATATTCCGCTAGCCGATTTTCTCCATTCAGTGCAACTTTCTTATTACAACCCAGCTCAGGACCTGTTCTGTCCAGTTCCCTAATTTACCTCCGTTGCTCATTTCTTTAAAATGCATAACATTTTTGATCATCTTTGTTTCAAAAGTTAGCATTCTGCATGTCAATAACTGAGTGGCCACTTTCAAACTTGTAGACCAAAGGAAGAGCCCCTAAGTCCACATGTTGGCTCTCAAATTGGCACTTCAACACCCCATACCCATTTTACAACCCATCAGTGCCAATTTCAGCACTCAGAGGTAGAACTGGGCATCCTAAGGCTCCAGAAGTTTGAAATTTGGGTTCTGGAGTAGTAAATTGGGAGATATCATAAGGACTGTGTGTGATTAAAGAAAAACTGGCATCTGAAATGAATGATGCACCTTGTAACGAGGTAGAGTTGAGAGAGGTGAAAGGCAAATGCAAAATAAAAATAATTGACAGGCTGAGAGGTCTGACAAAACTAAACCTACTCTTTTCTCCCAGACTCTCAGCACTTCTGCCAAAGCCAGTTCGAACTGGCAGTTTAAGAGCACTTTGGCTCAGACTGCCTGAGGATGAGGGTGGGTCTCTGAAGGATTAGGGGTAGAACCAACAGCTGGGAATACAGAGAGCAAACACTATTATTTTTAATAAGCATGATGTTCAAAACACGGGTGCTGCGTGTAATGAAAAAGCAGTTGTGTGTGAGTGGGAAGAATGGGGGAGGGTTAATTTGATATCTCTAAGACAAGAATAGGTTGCTCTGGCAGATGCCTGTTGGAGACAATTGGAGAAGATTTCCTAAGAACAGGAGCTCATTATTGCAAATACGTGTGCTCGGTAATCAGAGTATTACCCAACAAGGTTGTGTGTGTTTTTTTATGATCTTAGAAACACGAGTGTTTAATACTGTCCCTGCTGTTTGGATACCACAAATAATATTGAAAAGCCAGGGTTATGTAATGAACAATTTCTGAATTTATAATAGAACTCATTTTCTGGGCGAACTTGCATTCCTTTTATCTCTCTGATGGTATTTAGAAAGAAAAGTAAGTTTAATGTGGCTCTGCCAAAAGATTCATGTGTCTTCTGTTTCGGGCTCACAGTATGCAAGAGAATGTGTCTGAAGGAATTCCTTTCAACAATCCTTGTCAGCCTTGAGCTTGAGGTCACCCCATAAAACGAAATGAAGCTGATCTGTCTTTCATGTGTTAATAATAGATATGACAAAATACAGCTACCTAGGGAAGAGGCTGAGGTATGTGTAAATGAGCGTAGGAAAAGAAGTAGTTCTGCATTTGCTATTACTCTTTTTCCTTCTATTCTCCTGCTCCAAAATAATACACAGTGGGCTGTAATTCTCCAGTTAGGGCCAAAGAGATGAGAAGCCAAGGGGCATTAGGAGCTGAAGTCACAGAAAAGGTTATGGACAAGCAATACCCAAACTGACTATCCATGATCATCTTTGTTGTGTATTGAAAATGGAGTTAAAATTACAAAACTATCACTTTAAGTTTGTAAGTGGTTTCCTGGCGCTGGTTGAGGGATCCCGGAGTGAGGGGGCTCTGTAGGGAAATGTGTGATCTGGGTCTTGTGCAGTGAATCTGCAAAGAGCCAGCCTAGAGCAAGATGAGTTGAGTTGTGCCTCCTTGCCTAAGGGAGCAGTCTGATTTGTCTTCCTCTAAGAAATAAAGAAGATACGCTGTAACCTTGCACAATATAAAAACATAAAACACTAACTTCTCTCTGTGTATGCTGTGAACATAGCAATCCTCAGTATTTATATTTGCAATATTGTGATTATGCAATATTTTTAAAAAGGAATGGCTCTTCCCACTTGAAACTTCACCCATTCATAAAGTCAGATTCATTCACACCATTTTGTGGCTCTGAATTGCTCACGCACACCTAGCTCTATATTGAAGATTCCAAAATATTTAGAGAATAAAATCTTTTTTGTGGTATATACTGCCATGATCCCTTATTAAGGAGTGTTTCTTGCTAAAAGCACCTTCCAGTGCAGTTTTCTTCACTGGCTTCCAAGGTTATGTCCAGAGGCAGTTTAAAATTCTCCTTAAAACTTTCCTTTTCCATGGTGTCTACCAAAAAACTTGACAACAGGCCCCTGATGTGCTGATACCATTGTCTATAATGCTGACCGCTACTGACCCATTGTTTTCTTGTACTACCCCATTTATCTGTAGCCATCTGTCTCTTGCTTTAAACTTATAAGCTGTTAGGGGCAGAGACTGTCTTTTTTTTTCTGTTTGCATGGCCCCTACTAGAATGTGGTTCTGGTCCATAATTGGGGCTCCTAGGTGCTATGGTAATACAAATAATACATAGATTTGGATCCTGGTTTCCTTAGAAATGGTCTTTCTCCTTGTGTGATACCAAGGCAGTTGTAATCAGCTGAGAGAGAGATTTAACAATGTAATGTTCTCACCACAGAATTAACTCAGGTGATTGGCACTTGTGTGTGAGCACCCACGTTAGCCTAGCCCAGGTGTGAGCAGACATACTGCAAAGCTACACTCAAGTTACTGGGTCCTAACTGGTGCTGCCATTAGGATTCTTGCGGGCATAGCCCATGTTTCTTTGTACTGCAGCAAGCTGAGACACTTGGATTCTTTCCCAGTGAACTGTAGGAGAGCTTGTCTGTCCTCCTGGGCACATCGGTGATTGTGGAAGGCATTGGAGGATTATCAGCACTTGAGGGATTCATCCTGCATCCTCATGTCAAAATGGGCAATTACCAACTTGAGTGTAAGCAACACTTTGGGTTCGACTACACACCAGGATAGCTAGCTTGTAAAGCACTGCCACACTCAAGGCACAGGAATAGGAACAACAGCTGAGTACGAGCCTGAGTTAACTCTGCAGTAAAGACATACACTAAACATGGGAGAGGAAGAACATTTTCAGTGTATTTGTATGTTGAATTTGTTTCTCCGTTGGTTCACCAGAGCCAAGGCTTTTTAACGTTCAGATCACAATACCGGGAAAAACAGAGAAGAGCCCGTTTCAATTCCTTGCTCTGCTACCAATTTCCAGTGTGGCTTTGTGGAAGTCGGTCTCTGTAAGCTTCAGTGCCCAATCTGTACAATGGGCATAACAGTACTTCTGTACCTTCCAGGGCTTTTGTGAGGACAAATACATTTAAAGATTGGGAGACATCCAGACACTACAGTAATTGGGGCTGTGTAATTGTTTACAATAGAGATGGTTTCATTCCTCTAGGAACAGAAAAGAACATCCTAATATACAGAGAGAGGGGGGGGGGAGTGTGGTGTGTGTGTGCGTGTGTACACACACTTGGTTAAGCTGCAGAGGAGCAACCAAAATTTGAAGGAGAACTTTCACAAAAACATTTAAAGTTCACTCACCACAACTTTTAGATGGATAGTACTGTGCTTGATCTTCATAAGTACAGAGCATGTCACGTTGGAATATAAAATCAATTTCATGCCATACTTGAACTTAAATACACCCTGAGTATGTAATTTATTCATGGTTAGTTTAATAAAACTAAATATAATTAGAATGTTTCTGTAACTAAGGAGATTTTGCTACTATGAATTGTGGCATTTCTCTCAGTTTTCTATGAGCATTATTAATCTTAGTGGTAGACATATTAGTCATATATTGAGTTATTGTACAATAAATCTGACAGAGTGAGCTGTCGACATGTAAGAAAAAGATGCCATTAGCCACAAACATAATATTTAATAGGAGATGGCATAATGATAAAAATGTATTCAAATGTTGCATAATTAAGTAATGCCATTGCTAGACTTAGCAGCAGATGGCTGGCCTAAATGAGAGACAGACTATATGTGGGGGAAGGGAGATCATTAGGTATAGAAACTGAAGCAAGCGAGCACTGAAGTGTTTCCCATTACCACACACTGAAATTCCAGCCAAATAGTATTATGCAATTAAAATAAAAAAACACAACAATTCAATGTTAATTCCTATTTTAATAATACTTGTGCCTCTTATTGCCTTTCC
This sequence comes from Chelydra serpentina, assembly GCA_037349315.1. Taxonomy (NCBI): domain Eukaryota; kingdom Metazoa; phylum Chordata; order Testudines; family Chelydridae; genus Chelydra; species Chelydra serpentina. The sequence goes on from JBAIAC010000002.1 coordinate 17,124,073, forward strand.
ATTGGCACCTTGTATCCAAGAATCTCTAAGTGCATTGCACAGACGGAAAACTATTTTAATGAACCAGCTAAGGTCTGTATATGTACCATTGCCTTCTAATGGATGGAATTGCAACTGCTTGGTTGTGTGACATTGACCCTGTATTGCCAATATCCTTTAGCTTGAGTAGAAAGAGCCTATGCTTCTGCAGCAGAAGGACAATTTCTGTCACTGAAGTTTTGAAAGGCAAGGGTGATTACCATAGTGACATTTGAAGGCAAGGGATTTGATCACAGAATTTTTACTGAATTATTATTACTTCAATTTTATAGATGGAGAAACCGAGTCACAGAAATGTAAAATGAAAACCAAAGTAAGATAATGAGTCAGTATCAAAGGCATATTTTGATACAAGAGAAGAGTGCCTATCCTAGCCTCTATCTGCCATTAACACATTTTAAAATACAATGTTTTTCAATTAAAAATTCAGTAATTTCACATCTAACACAAATCTTCTTCACCCCCGCACCCTTCCCCCCACCCCCCAAAAAAAAGAAGTTTGAGAGAATACAAGGGTTTCAAAATATTCCCTGAAGGTCAACAGATTTGGACTGTTCTTGAATAAAGTGGGTAGGAAGAGAGTTCCAAAGGGGTCTTCAAATAATATCGTCCAGAAGTCCCCTCCTCAGTAATGCCAAGGAAACTCCATTTATCTCAATTGCAACCGTATTGTACAGGGAGAGAAGCCACCTCTCTGGTAAGTAGTTCCTAATCTGTTTAGGGATTAGGAAGTAAAAAATTACACTTTAAACTCCACCCAGAAACCAGTGCAGGATGGAGAAATGCCAACTCTACAACATGCCTGGATCTCCCTTGGAGGTCTGTCTCCTGTCTCCAAGAAAAGACAGAGGAAAACTCCATGAATACAAATTTGAAGTATCTGCTTTCTTATACAAATTATTCCTCTACAGGGGAAACATCAACTTCATATGACTTTCCCTTCTTTCATCTTTTTTCCTCTCCAGAACCCCTAAACTGAACGGCCAGGCTCCAAGAGGAGTCAGGCGTGACTGATTACTGTAGAACATGTGTCCAAAAAGAATCATTGGGTTTCAACCTGACCCTCAGTACAATCAAATATCCTAACCTGGGTCCTGGCTTTTGAACTTTGCAGAGTGTCTGGGTAACAAACTGATGACAATGTATTGTATTTTTATTTTAATCACATACACTCTGGAGCTGCTATGTCTCAGGGTGGGAAAATAGGACTAGGGGTACATTTCAGACAATAATGAAGGGAGATCTTAAATTTCTCAGTCAACAGAGTACATTCTTGCCAAGCATAGCTTTTAAAGAGGCGAGGGAATATGTTTCTGAAAGCTTGTGGTAGAATGTATGCAAAATTAGATGTATGGGAGAGCTGCAGAATCTCACAATCAGAGTTTCCAAACTGCTGTAGAGTTTAACAACCTGTATGAGGCATACTGGCACTTATTAGCTTGATTTGCTATCTTTGAAGCAGGTACATCAATGGGAGCCCACTAGAATTACCCTGTATGACAGACATGCTTTTCACTCAAAGTGCTGCTTAAAATATCTCTGCAAATATTTTGGCTTACTCTATTTAATAGTGGCAAGGGCTTATATGCTCTTTTCTCACTTAGCACTAGACAATGGATTTTCATAAAAATAGATGCACTTTTCTCACCATTCCAGCCAATATTGATCTTTTTTAATACTCATGTCATGTCATTTTTGGAGGTTTCAAAGTGACAAAAACAGATAAAGCAAAGAGCTTAAAACAAAGTATGAACTGTCTGGAAAGTCAATGAAAATCCTCGTTTGCCAACTGTTCTTGACAAACTTTTTCAGCTCTGCTCCTAATCATCTACAGGATTCTTTACACAGCTCCCAGAACAAGTATTTCAATAGATTTAATCCTGCTGAATACAGTTTTATTATAAGTAACAGCTGAACAGTCTGATTGGCAGCTGTGTTGATCCCAGGATATGAGACAGAAAGTGGTGAAGGAATATATTTTATTGGACCAACATCTATTGGTGGAAGGGACAGTTTTGGAGCTTCATGGAATTCTTCAAGTTTTTTGTTACTAAGAGAGGCCAAACAAAATAAAAAATATAGCAAGTTTAAAAAAAAAAAAAACCCAGATTACATAACGATTACATACATATTACATTACATACATACAATTACATAACGATTCTCACTCTGGTAAACCGTTCCACTCTATTCTTAACTCAGTGGAGTAAAGTAGATGCAAACATCACTTCTAGGGGGAACATTGCTTTATTAATAAACTTTGGGCATATATAGTAGATTCCTACTCCATATTATGGCTAGCACTGATAGCATAGAAAAGATACAGTACAGTTTAACAACACTGGGTTATAAAGTCTGCAGTTTACCTTTTGGAGTATGGCATGGCCAGCAGCATTGCAAATGCACCACAACATGCCATATTCCCAACCTAGAGAGAAGAGGGACCTAATCAAGAGCCCAGTTTGAAGTCAATGGAAAGATTTCTAATGACTACAGTGGTCTTTGGCTCAGGCCCCATACCTCTAGGAGACAGAAGGGGAGTTTAAAACAAAAAATTCCTACCAGCTCTATATTTCATTGATATTTTCCCAGTTTTTTTTTTTTTTTTTTTAAATTCAGCTAGTTCTATCTAAGCAATCTGGACTGCTGTCAAACTGCTATCACTTGCCTTAGACACTTCACATTAGTTATCCCGTCTTGCTGTGCTAAGTCAGCTCTTTACTACCTAGAGCATCTCCACTCACAGACTGAGGACAAGTGCTTAATGTGACAGGATTGCATGGGTAAAAGCACAATTGACAATCTCACCACTCCCCCCACCAACCCACAACAGGACAATCTGGGAACTTAGCAGAAATAATACAAATAAAGACTAATACTACCAATAAAAATTAAGTCTCAATCCCCACATTTCACCTTGAAATTAGGATTCATATGAATCTCAATACACAATGCAAAACGTGGAGTAAAAATGGGCAAGTGTCATTGTTTTCAGTGTGAAATAGATGACTGAGAGGTTCAGGCTAGACCTGACAAGTTAACACAAGCATAAAAAACAAAACACAGAATTTTTCAGGAGAACTTTTCACTGAATTCCCTCAGGGTTCTACTAGCATCAAAGGGAGTTATCAAAATGTTCATACAAACATCTTCTAGTTCTTACTGGCAGGCCCCAAACTAGGCAAAACTCACCCAATTTCAGGTTCTGATAGATTTGTATATCTAGGGCATAGCATCCCAGTTCCCCAGTCAATCTTTCATTTGACATCTTTCTGGCTATCAAAGAGTTTGTCTTTCAGAAAATTACTTTTATGATATAAACCTTAGAGATCTGGAAAAAATGATCCATCTATTCTTTTTCTATGGGTGATGAGCCTTACCTGCTTTTATCACCCAAGTGAAGCTCTTTAAATCCATCATAATAGTTTAGCATTATAGTGATTGTATCCTTACCACAATGAAATGTCCCACTGGGAGGTTTTCCACTTGAAGTGTGTCTGACATTTTGGAATTTTACAGATTCATTTTAGAGGCTGTACAATATATTTTTCCAGAACTAATATAACTGGAGTTTCTACTTCCCTTCAGAACATCTTTGATTATGGTTCAAAGAACTCCTGAATGCCATGTTAGAATTTTATACAGCTTTTAGAAGTATATAGCTAATACAAATATTGGTAAGAAACAGATAAGTGGGCAGTGACCACAAACCATTTTAAAAGAAAGCAGTCTTGTCGTTCTCTTCCAATAATAAGTCCCAGCTGACTCCAGATACAGACCGTCAATTGTTGTTTCAGCTTCTAGTAGCTGGTTGTACTGAGCATGGTAACACAGATGGAGCTGCAGAAAAGGTCATGCATACCCAGAAAATGAACTTATTTTCAAAGTTTATGGCCAATCATATCTGGCATATAGCAGCGGGATCTCTCTCATTTTGTGGCAATAGATGTGGGCACTAAAACCAGCACTTCTAAAATGACAGTTTGAAAACAACTACTGGGAGTACCATGCTTAGCTAGAAAGATAGTCAATCTGCTTCTCATGGGGGAAGCTAGGAAAGGGCAGGCAGGCTGTGGAAGGTTCAAGGCTAAATTTAGCCCAAAGAAGGTAGAATTTATGCTTTTCCATGAGGCTGCCTTCTTCAGCAATCAAATGATTACCATAACTCCAGAAGAAAATTATAGTTTCTATTATGGGGAGGAGGGGGTGAAGAGGCAGGAGAATTACTGTATGCAGTTCTATGCTGTGTGAAGCTATAGGAAAAGGAGACCATTAAGAAGGGGAGGGCTGTTGGTGTTTAGACCAAGCTAGAAATTAATGAAAGAAGCAGATGGTAGAGATCTCTGGCGAGAGTGCAGGAGCGAGGGTCTGAGCTGGTTCAACTGGCAACAGCAGCAATCCTGATGGAAGTTGTTCATGGCATGGGACGGAGGGTCTCAATGATAAGAGAATGAGTAACCAGACCACAGGTAAGTACATGAAAAGGAGTAAATTTGCCAAAGCCTTTTTATAGCTAATTATATAGGTTCCGGATGGAACTCAAACTAGATTTAGCCCAAATTAGCCGTACAGTGCATAAGTGCTTGCTGTACAGCATTCTCCCTCAAAAGAAAAATGGTCTTGTCAATGGTACATATCACTGAAGATGGTTTATACCATGAGTTGAACTTTCCAGCATGCTGCCATCCATTTTCAATTCTCCTACGCCCCCCCCCCACCACACACACACAAATCTTACTTTTTTTTTCTCCCTGACCCAAGAAAACAGTCCAGATAACTTAGAGATAGAGAGTCAGCCACAATAAGTGGCAATCGAGGAAGTGTCACTATAGAATATCTGCAACCTTCTGAATGTTTTTACCTCAACATCCAACCAACTTTTCAGGCCCCTTCCGTCTGAACTGTAGCAATGAGTTAGCAACTCCAGAAATGAGCACTATCTAGTCCTCGAGATGAGGAAGACAACAGAATGAGATAATCTCCATCTAGCTTCTTCATTTCTCCGTTAAGACCTGACTGCTCCTCCCATAAGCCTGTTTCAAGGAGGAGGCACTAGAAATACCTGCCCCTCTGGGGTATCTGGAACCAGTATTCCCAGCCAAAAAACCCTGACAGAGGGAGACAGTAAAATCCCAATCCAGAGAAACTTTCAAGATGAGAAGAGACCTTATGGTCCCAAATCTGGAGCTTCTACATGAGATTAGAGAATTGCAAAGGAAGCCCATAATGAAGACCCACATAACAGCGGTGTTCTTCTGAGACTCAAAGCAGAGTCAATATGAGCATAAGGAGTCATCTGACTCGGTCACCAGGTGTTCAAGACAGAGGGAGCATAGGACATTATGGCTGCAATTGCAAAAACAATCGGATGAGATGTTGGGCCAGAATCAAGACCCACATACTTGTGAAGTAGTGTGTTTTATTTCTATGGAACAGTGGCCCATGTTCAAAAAGTAGAAGGGATGGCATAGTTTGGACTATACATTACCTGTTTTATTACTTGCCATTCCTCAGAAGCACAGAATCTTGAATGATGATCCATATACATTCTAACTAATAAAAGGAAAGATGGGGTAGGGATGGGGGATATGTTAAAGACTATCAAATGAGACTAGATTATGGGAATTAAATGCTCCTTTAGCCTCTACAATGTACAGGAAGAAAAACATTTGTCATGGAGGACTTCAATCTGTGAGACATATGCTGAAGGTCTCATTATGCCACTAGACAAATATGTTTTTGTTTTGGAACTTTAAAGATAAGTGACTTTCTATCACACAATATTGAACCCAACATGGGGTACTTCCATACTGGACCTTATTCTGATAGGAAAAAAAGATGAACTGATCATCTATTAACCAACATTCAGTGGTAATTTAGGTATATGTGTTCATGATCTGATTACATTTCTTATGTGCAAAGAGAACAATCCCACTGATATACACATAGCCTTAAAAGGGACAATTTCCTGAAGCGGAAGTAAAATTGACTAAGAGGAAAACAATAAACTGAAACGCGCAGAATAAATGTTATTAGTTTAAGAACATTTTACTAGATGCTTAAAAAGCCAAAGCCACAAGTTATTCCCCTATGTGATGACATTACAGCTACCAGAAACGAACATTTCACAAAAAACAACATGGGTCAAACTGTTTCTCTTCTTCTGCCTTGACCATTATGGGGTAAGGAGGATGACTGGGTTATACAGGTGAGAACGTACTCTGAGGTGTTCTGTCTGCAGAGAGCAGACAGTAACATACCTCAATGCCTTATGGTGAGATGTAAAGCAGTCCTTGCACCTTCTAGTTATAGCTCTAGTACATGGTCTCTGTCGCTCCTTTTCCTTACCGTAGCTCCTGTTGCCTGGCTATGTCTCTGTAGAAGGTGCACCAAAATCTACATTGCCACCTAGTGATCAGGTGGTGGGGTCAGTAGGTTGCCTCTCATTAGAAAGTCAGTCCTGCCCTTCAGTGCCCTGCCTCAAAGGTTTCCAGTCCTCCCCTCCTGCACAGGGCTAGCAGGGGCTGGGTCTTTGAGTAGTCAAGGCCTATTTCAGCAGGCCTCTCATCTAAGATGAATGCCTCAGGTGTTGCACTGTCTTCTGGGAGCGGGTAGGTGAACACAGGACCCCCCTCTCCACCAAGCTCCAGTCCAGGGCCCACCAGTGGGTGGTTACACTCAGCTCTTGGGGGTGTTAAGCTGCCACTCCCCCTGGACCACTTATTACCCCTGTTCTTTTAGTTGCACCAGAGTAAGTCACTTCTTTCAAGTCTATGACCCATCATGGATAGTCTACGTTTACTGGGTCCAGCCTTAGTGAGAAGGCTGAACTAGGTGATCTCTTGAGGTTTGTTCAAGCCCTACATTTCCATGATTATAACTGAGACCCAGAGTTGGAAGCTGAAGTTTATAAAACCATTTAGGGCGTTTAGCCACACAACTCCCAGCTTGCATTTGCCACGCTAATTCCTCCAGCCAGTTTTAAGAATCTTATCCAATAAGTTTAAAATGCCATGTCCCATGAACTTGATTGTTCATCATCAGTTGCTTTGGGCCTCTGGCTGCTTTAAGAAGGCTATTTAAGAAGCTTAATTTTAAGTGACGTCTTAGTTCAGTTTCTACAGCCAAAAGTGAGAGATTAAAGTGGCAAATAGCTCACAAACTGATAAAATTTGATAGCATGTCTGAGAGGGCAAAGGCTTCACCCTCCAGTTTCCTTGGGGTGGGGTGACAGTGAGGTCAGGAAGAAAATGGAGACAGAAAATAATTAGGAAAAAAATTATTAACTGTATTAATATTCTAATATTTCAAAATAATACATTAGAAGGCATTTGTAATCACTCTTTTACTTTATGTTCTATTAACTATATTAGTAGACGACTGAAACAAACATCCTTAATCATGATTTTACTTATTTTTAATGACATTTAAAATTAAATGGGCTCTAATAATAAGCACAGAGTGTTCACTATTAATGCACTTCTTGTGCAGATGAAGTCAATCTGCCTTTGGTCTCATACCATACCTCACAATGCATTCAAGGAGTACACCAACAGCTCTCTAATGCATACATTCATAGCAGTAAGCCATAGCTTTACTTTTAAAAGATGGCTTTCATTAGATATACACAGTTGTGGCTCTTGGAAGTTCACAATCCTGAAATGTGGTTAGACTTTTGCAGATAGACCCTCACTCTGATGGGATGAGCCAAATCCCAGCTCATAACATCCCCAAACTTTGGAATGTTGCAAATCCACCTAAAAGTCCTGCAGCACAAGCCTAATCTTTAAATCCCCTTGTGACAGTGCACTCCATATGTTTATGGAAATATGCTTATGAGTGTAAATATAATGTGACTGGAATATGCTTTATGAAAAAGGTCTCTTGTAAGGTATCATTACAAAGCTTATAATCTACTGTGTGTTCATCCTATTTGTATGAATGTATCATTCTTGTATCTGAAGATAGAAATATGAAGTATTATTCTGAAGTCTTATTGTAACTATGCAAAGTGCGGGCCACTAATGGTGGCTTGGAATCTTGATGGCTCCCATTAACTAGGACAATTGGTGGTACATGGCTATATTTACTTGTAAGCCTTCCTGTATATGTGGGTGCCAGCAAGTGGGTAATGAAGTCTCACAGGACATGTGAACATGTCACATGATACTGGAATCTATCTTAAACCTGGTGCTTTTACATTTAGAAGGAGGGGTGGGAACCCAGAGACAGACAAAGGATTCCCGCCTTGTACCAAAGATATAAAAGGAGGTGGAAGAGAAAAAAGGGGGCTGCCAGTCATGAGAAATCCCCTAGTTACCACCTGAGCTGCAACTAACAAGGACTGTACCAGGGGAAAGTATTGGGCCCAGACTAAGAAGGAGTCTATTCTGTGAAAGAAGCCTACTGGAACTTATCTGAGGGTGAGATTTACCTGTATTCAGTTTCTTAAATGTGTTAGGCTTAGACTTGCATGTTTTGTTTTATTTTGCTTGGTAACTTACTTTGTTCTGTTTGTTATTACTTGAAACCACTTAAATCCTACCTTTTGTACTTAATAAAATCACTTTTGTTTATTAATTAACCCAAAGTAAGTGATTAATACCTGGGGGAGCAAACAGCTGTGAATATCTCTCTCTCAGTGTTATAGAGGGCAGACAATTTATGAGTTTACCCTACATACGCTTTATAAAGAGTAAAACTGATTTATTTGGGGTTTGGATCCAATTGGGAACTGGGTGTCTGGATGCTGGAGATAGGTGACTTGCTGAGAAGTTTTTGGTTAAAGTCTTCAGTTTGGGGTGTGTGGACCAGACCTGGGTCTGTGCTGCAGCAGATTAGCACGTCTGGCTCAACAAGGCAGGGTTCTGGAGTCCCAAGCTGACAGGAAAACGAGCTCAGAGGTAGTTTCAGCACATCACGTAACAGTCCTGAGGGGGTCTCTTTAACCAAACCCATCACCCGCCCCCCGAAAAAAATCTATTTATGTTTTAACAACACAACATAGTAATATTCAGATGGAGGATAAGCAGAAACTCTTTTGATATATCAACTCAAATTAAACTTGTCAGTACTGTAATGGAAGAAAAATTAAACCACCAAAGACTTATTTAGTATTTTAGAGTGGTGCTGTATTGAAATATTCCAGGCCATTTGTTTATACTGATTGAGTGACTAAGATAAGGACAATCTAACCTCTCTTTCTTTAAAATAAAATACTTACAAAAATGAATTTCTCTGTCCTCTTCCAAGGTCTATAATTATAATCATAGTTAATTTATGTGTGGGGGTGGGAAGTTGAGGGGAAAGAGGAAGGCAATATCTTAGTGTGACACCAAATCCTCCAGGCTAAAGGAGTTTGATTATTTAAAATTAGACACGGAGAACTGGTTAGCATCACAGCTTCCTTTTGGCTACAATGCTGCAGTATGTGTTATATCGATGGCAGGCTTTTAATGAGATGAAAACATAATGAATGAAAACTTAATAGCAAGTAATGATGTAAATCAGGTAAAATTTAAGAGATCAAGTCTTAGATATTACAGCATTAAAAAGTTTATTTTCTCCTGCTGTAGTTTTCTGAAAATGTGTCTCTAGATCTGCAGCAGGCCATTTGAGTCACAGACAGGTTCAGATAAACAAGCCTCTTTAAGCTCAAAATCTCTAGCTTGAGAGATTAGTGGCATCCATGAAGTAGGCTGATTTTCATCATGAGAACTAGGCCAGTGTGATATCACCTCATTCTGAACATGATATTTTTAGTGTGTGTGTGTGTGTGTGTGTGTGTGTGTGTGTGTGTGAGAGAGAGAGAGAGAGAGAGAGAGAGAGAGAGAGAGAGAGAGAGCATCGTGGGACCAGACTGGTGAGAAACACAGACTATGTGTGAAACAGTTAGAGAAGAGGGAAGGGAATCAAGGATTGAGCATCAACTCTCAAATTGGGGGACTATGGACAGAGAGGAAGCAGTTCCAGGAATGAATAATGTATCTTTAAAGGTCTGTAGCCAAGAGCCTTTCAGACAGGATGGAGCAAGGCTCCCTTCCACCCTCTTCCTCCCCAGCCCAACCAACTAGGAATGAGCTGGTACAAGAGGACCAGCATAAATGCTGCCTTCTCCCCACCCAGCAGGGCAGATGCCTGTAGATGCTGAAAGGGGAAAGAAGGGGTAGATCCTGAGCTAGAAGGGAGAGGCCACCAGCAGGAGAAAGCTATCTGCTAGATCCTCCTAGCCTGAGGATTAGTGGAGGAAAAAGGGGCCAGCTCAGGAAGAAACTAGCTAAGGCCCAACAGCTGGCAGAATATGACCCAGCCCCAAAGAGTAGGGTTGGGGCTCCTGCTATGAGGAGAGAGAGAGGGAATGTTCAAAGCACAATCCCAGCTCCAGGAAGCGGGTGGGTGGTGGGGCGTCTCCTGAACCCATACAAAGAGACGACCAGGACTCTTAGGGACACAGAGCAGTGTCATCTAGAGCAACTAACCAAAGTTGTAAAAAAAGTTAATAAATCAGACTCCCCACTAAAGGGCAGGGCAAGTCTTGGAGCCCACCTAACTCTGGTAATGACTGAAAAAGCCTGAGAGGGTGGATTATGTGGTAGGGGGCATGTGGGAGAGGTTCACCCCTTGATAGGGAGAAATCCCAAGATAACACTTCATGAATAATTTACAGAACTGCTTTGTGTGTGGACCATTTCAAAAGATCTTTACTGTGAAATTCTTCCTCATTTCTTTATGCTGATGTTTTGAAATGGGAAAAATAAAAGTGCTGCTATGCTCACTCTCCCTGCCAGAGCCAGGACTGGCCTGAAGATAGTTTCTCCCTCTACTCATAGGACTGTAGCTATTTTTTTCCCGGCTCCCTCTTTTCAGCTAAATGTAGGAACACTTAATACCTTAAACATAACACAGAATTCTCTCTCCTATTTTCCATTTTGTTATTCCTCTGATCTCTATCATGATAGATCAGCATGAGCATGCTTATTAAAGAAAGCAGTAAGTACTTACAGGCAAAAGACTGTGGTTCAGCTCGTTCTGGTTGGGTCTCCCTTGTTCACGCTCTATCTGAAACTCTGTACAGCACACACATATCGAGTGGCTGAACAGTGCAAGTAATTATTAAACTTTGTTTCCTTACTATTATTTCATTCTATCTTTCGTAAAATTCTCTTTTATCATATATATTTTATATTGTAAATATATTTTTTCTCTTTCAGATGTTTCCCTTTGACTTAAGTCCCATATCTCTTTAACTCTTCTTTCCCTGACCCCCCTTCTTTGCTCTTTCATGACGCTTCTCTCTTCCCTCCACTCTTTTCCCCCCAGTCTATCCTACTGGAACTGATTGAAAGTACTAGGGTGCCTTAAAGATGAAAGCATAAACTACCCCCCCCACACACATAAACTGTCCCCACACACACATCTGGGCTAGCGACTGATTTCTTCATCATACTTTATTTTCTTTATAACCATACTACAGGGGACAGAAAAGAAGGCATAATCATTTAAAACAAACCATTGGCACTCATTCATGTGATAATCTAATCTTTCTAGGATTTTGTTTCTTTCCAAAGTTTGTTCTTGCTTATGAAAATAATTATTTACATAAAATTTATTCCAGCAGAAATGCCACAGTAAGTGTAATAAATGAAATGATCCAATCCACAATGAAATTGGCACAGTATCCGGTTCCTCAAGTTAACAGGATTTTTTTTCATCCTCATACATGTACTGAAATAAAATATGTGACTTTTAAAAACCATGACAGATGCTTTAGAAGAAAAAAAAACCCTATGACATGTGCATGATGTTTGTTTTGCAGGCTTAATTGCTATCTATATTATAAAATCTGTCACAAACATGCAGAGCTGGTCAGAAATAAATTTCAGTGCAGCAGGTCTCTGTTGGAAAATGCTGTTCCATCAAAATTGGAACAATTTGTTGGAATGTGTCGATTTTGATGAGATTGACAGAAAAAAATTCAAAACAAAATGGGGTTATTTTGCTTTGACATTCTCTTTGTTTTGTTCATGCTTAATTTAAAAAGATACTTGTATTATTTTATGATATTTTAATGTTTAGATGCCTTCAGAATGAAACATTTTAATAAGGTAATTTCAATGTTTCTGAAACAATATTTTGGGATTTTTCATTCCTCAGTTAACTATGACTTTTCATCCCAAATAAGGACAAAAGAAAACTTGAAAATGTCACAGTTTCCCATTTACTTACCAACTCTGCAAACTGTACATTTTTGGTCAAATTGTGCTTTCAGTTTCACCAGTGAAATCAAAGATAACTCCAATGAAATCAATAGTTGCTTTGGCGTTACACTAGTCACTGGGACTAGTCAAAAATGCTATCTTTTTTGAAAATGGCATTAGGAAAGTTTCTGAGGTCTGGAAGGGAGGGGGGAGAAGAAAAAAATTACTCCCTAACCCAGTGATTAGAAATGTGGGAGACCCAGGTTTAAATCCCACCTCTGCCTGATTTGGAAGAGGGACTTAAACCTGGACCCCGCATCCTGAACAGACTATGTTTCATAAAAGCAATGTTAGGATCATAGTAGTTTCAAAAAGAGAACCTTGTGCTCCTTGTGTTGCTTGGATACATTAGTTGCTGAAGAGGGCACAGAGAACCCTTTTCTACCATTGTAACATGGTAGGATACCCATTTAGCACTCAGAGTCCTAGAAGGTGAGGGCTGGAAAACTTGACTCTTCCTGATTGAATGTGGTAGGCCTGCTGGTTTGGAGGCATGGCTTGTTGCACTGTACATATGTTGCAGTTGCCAGTGCACACTACGGAGCCTACATACCATCTACTCCATTTTTAATGATGATCTCAGTATGGTTGAGAGACTGTGGCATGGCCAGCACTTCTTTTGTTTCATTTTGTCACCCAGAATGAGGGACAGGATAGGGGAATAAACTTTTTTTCAGCTGCCATGAAGTCGTACTTTGCTACATTTGGAGCAGGATTATAAATATCCTTCTATAACTTTCAGATTGTAAATAGACAGGGACTTTGTTTTGTTATGATGATTTGTCAGGGATGCCAGACTGCTGTTTCCCAGTAGGATCACCATTTATGTTGTCAATCAAGTGCTGAGCCAAGTACCCTATAAATCAGTGAGCTGTCATCTTGTCTTGTTTTCAGTGGATAGTGCCTGCCATTTCTCATCTAGCTGAGCTCATGTTTCCTTTTAGGGTCAGAACAGGACAGAATATTTGGTTTTTAAAAGTGTATAAATTTGAATGGGTCCAGTCAAAACTAAAACAATGCTTCATTAGCTTTTTATTTCAAAAACTCAGACTCATAGACTTCAAGGTCAGAAGGGACAACTATGATCATCTAGTCTGATCTCCTGCACAACGCAGGCCACAGAATCTCACTCACCCACTCCTGCAATAAACCCCTAAACTATGTCTGAGCCACTAAAGTCCTCAAATCATGGTTTAAAGCAGGGGTCGCAAACACGCGTTATTTCCTGCGGCCCGCCATAGGCACCAACTCCACTGGCAGCCAAGCTCCAAACATTACCGAGTGTTTATATTTTATTAAAACCCCTCTTTGCATTACAGTTTTTAAAAAGTTAATACATTGACTTTTAATAGAATACTATATTACTCTTCATTTTTTTTCATTTTTGACTATACTTTTGTATCATTGTATGAAAAGGTTTCAGTGATGCGGCCACACTACAGAGGAAGGCGAAAAACCTCCAGGGCCTCTGCCAGTCTGTCCTGGAGGAAAATTCCTTCCCGACCCCAAATATGGCTATCAGCTAAACCCTGAGCATGTGGGCAAGACTCACCAGCCAGACACCCAGGAATGAATTATCTGCAGTAACTCATATCCCACCCCATCTAACATTCCATCACAGGCCATTGAGCATATTTACCGCTAATAGTCAAAGATCAATTAATTGCCAAAATTAGGCTAACCCATCATACCATCCCCTCCATAAACTTATCAAGCTTAGTCTTGAAGCCAGATAGTTCTTTTGCCCCAACTACTCCACCTGGAAGGCTGTTCCAGAACTTCACTCCTCTGATTTTTAGAAACCTTCATCTTATTTCAAGTCTAAACTTTCTGATGGCCAGTTTCTATCCATTTGTTCTTGTGTACACCTTGGTACTGATCTTAAATAATTCCTCTCCCTCCCTCGTATTTATCCCTCTGATATATTTATAGAGAGCAATCATATCTCTCCTCAGCCTTCTTTTGGTTAGGCTAAACAAGCCAAGCTTTTTGAGTCTCCTTTCATAAGACAGATTTTCCATTCCTCGGATCATCCTAGTAGCCTTTCTCTGTTCCTGTTCCAGTTTGAATTCATCCTTCTTAAACATGGGAAACCAGAACTGCACACAGAATTCCAGATGAGGTCTCACCAGTGCCTTTTATAACGATATTAACACCTCCTTATCTCTACTGAAAATACCTCGCCTTATGCATCCCAAGACCGCATTAGCTTTTTTCACGGCCTTATCAAGTTGGCAGCTCATAGTCATCCTTTGATTAACCAATACTCTGAGGTCCTTCTCCTCCTCTGTTACTTCCAACTGATGCGTCCTCTATTTATAACAAAAATTCTTCTTATTAATCCCTAAATGCATGACCTTGCACTTTTCACTATTAAATTTCATCCTATTACTCCAGTTTACAAGCTCATTCAGATCTTCCTGTATGATATCCCGGTCCTTCTCTGAATTGGCAATACCTCCCAGCTTTATGTCATCCACAAACTTTATTAGCACACTCCCACTTTTTGTGCCGAGGTCAGTAATAAAAGGATTAAATAAGATTGGTCCCAAAACTGATCCCTGAGGAACTCCTCTAGTAAATCATTATAGTTGGTGATAGCAATAGTGTAACAACAGCACCCAGAAGCCATACTCAGAATTAGGGCATCGCTGTGCTGTGCTGGCAAAACAGAAGACAATTCTGGCCTTAAACACCTATTGCTCAAAGGTAATGAAAGTGCTTTTACAAAAGGAGACCAGTCTATTGAGATTGATGTACTACTGTATTACATGTTCATTAAGCCTGAAGTTAAGGCTTTGAAGCCTGAGAACATCATAGTCATTCACAGAGAATGAAAAGCAGTAGTCAACATTACCTTAAAGAAAATGGGGCTAGTCTTTATTTTTTCCTTTCCTATGGTGGATTGAGCAACAAACTCATATTAGACTTTATTATTCATACTAAGCTCTGTTCCAAGTTTTTGATATCATGTCCTGGTGTGCATGTAGGTTCTAGAATGACAAATCTCCTATCTCTAGTATACTGAAAACTTTAAATTTAAAGCTGTCACTTTAAGTCCTAAGGGTTTTCCTGGTCCTGTTTGCAGGGAAGCATATGATCTAGATCTGCAAAGAGCCAGCCTACAGAGGTGGGTTGATTTGTGCCTCTCTCCCTTAGGAAACAACCTCTTTTGTCGCTCTGTTTTTTATTCTGATTTTAAGAAATACATTGGTATTAGGCTGCAACCTTCTCGAAAGATAAAAGCATGAACTACTCTAAGTTTTCTGTGTTTATGCTGTGAATATAATGCAACCTATGGATAATACATGTCAATACCCTGATATCTCTGGTCAAACAGGGAAATGATGTTGTTGGATGTCAAGAAGCCATCAAATCAACATCCAGTTCTTGTCCTATGCTTGGTGAGTAGTCACATTTGTAATCACTATCTCCACATGGAAACTTCCATTGAACCCCAGCCTTTGGACATCCTTGTGTAACAGGGATGTTGTGCATTTCACCACTTGAGTTTTCTTCACTTTTCATTCGCTTTCCATTTCTGACCTTGCCCTGTCTATTTCAGTGAAGACTTTTCAATGGTAGAATGGCCTCAGAGCTGTAGTTGACTAAAGGACAGGGTAACCAAATGCATTTCCCAGAACGGTCTCCTTATGAACAGAGAAACTTCTTACTGTAGTACCTCTGTTTTCAGCTCTGTTTCACTTAGGTAGAAGCCTAGTGGTTCAATCCTGTAAGATTTTGAGGATTCTGGCTCAGATCCAGCAATACACTTAGGGTTAAACATATCTTTAAGCCTGTGAGTTGCGAGCAATGGACCAAATCCCAGGCTTAAAGTTAAACCTGCTAACCTATGTGCTTTGCTAGTTCCAGGACAGAGTGTTCAGCACCTTTTTCAATCAGGCCCCAAGCACAGGTATTTGGAGAGTGCTCAGGGTGGGTTACTGTACCTTCATTCATCTCTTTCACTAGTCCTGGTCCCCACATCCTCTTTGATTCCAGCTACTTCAGAGCTTGCTGGGTTATCTTATAGGACACTGCATATATAATAACCAGACTGGAGATTGAACCAGGATCTCCAGAACTAAAGTATGAGCCTTTAAAGCCTGAGCTAAAGGACTACGGCCCAGATTTTAAAGAAGTATTAGACTTTGGTCTGCCAAGGGTTGCAATGCTTAACTGACTTAGCCACCTAAGGCCCATTGACCTTCAGCGAGACTAGCTCCTATGTCAGTTAGGTGTTGCAATGATGAGTGGAGTAATACCTGTACAAATTGGAGCCTGAGTCCTATAGATGGCAGCAGCATCAGCACTTGTGTCCTCTATGGATCAGACATAGGAGGTTTGGGTAAAAGGTTATGTAAACACTTCCTGAATGTTGGGCTACGTTCAGAGGTGGTTTTCTCGTCCCCATTAACTTTGTTCCCTTCAGAACGTCCCTTTAAGTGAGCATAACCATTTCCAGTTTCTGGTCAGATTCCTTTACATCCCCTAAGCAATACTAAACATCCTCACTGCTATACTGTTGGGTTTTATACCACCATCTATATCAGCTCCCAGCTTTGTAGGCTCTCAGAATCCATACATCATTTATTTAGAATAGAGATTAAAAAGGAATACCCATTTAAAGCTCTGAGGATACATCTACACAGCCTGCAGCAGCAAGCCTCCCAGCCGGGGTTGGCGGATCTGAACCCACAGGGATCATGCTATCCAGGGCCGGCGCTACCATTAGGCGACCCTAGGCAGTCGCAGTCGCCTAGGGTGCCAGGATTTGGGGGCTGGCATGTCAGGTCCCTCGGTGGCTGCCGGCGGGAGAGGCTGCCGCCAAAGTGCCACCGACAACCCCAGCGGCCGAAGAAGGTGCCGCCGAGAATTCTGGCGGCACTTCGGCGGCACCTTCTTCGGCCGCCGGGGATCTCAGCAGTATTTTGGCGGCAGCCACTCCCGCCGCCGCCTATGGTGGCAAAAAAGCTGGTGCCGCCCCTGATGCTACCATAATAAAAATAGCTATGTAGGCACACTGTAGCTTGGGCTCTGAAAACGTAGGACAGGAGTGGGCATCAGAGCCCAAGATGCAGCCTGAACCACACCTCCAAAGCGCTGTCTGCACAGCTATTTTTAGCAGAGTAGCGTGAGCCCAAGGCTGTCATCCCAGGCTGGGAGACTCACTGCTGTGGGCTATGTAGATGTACCCTGAGTGTCCAGACAATTAAAGTTACAATAACCATGCCGTGTCATAAATATGACTAAACTCTCTCCAGAAACCATCCATAATCAAAAATAGATTACAAGTTACCTATGCTGTAGACAGCAGTGGGCAAAATCTCCAGAAAAGACTCTCTTACCCATAAGATACCCTCATCCTTTCCCCAGATGGCTTGTCTGTAAATTAATCAATTTTGAGAGTATTTGGGACCAAACAAGGGAAACAAATTGCAGTCCTGGTGCCCTCACTAAGAATCCCATTAGTGACCTCTTCTCTTTTCTCACACGGGGAACACAGCTTGAGTGTCTCCTCAATGCAGATCACAGTATGACCTGGGGACAGAGGTCATCATGACTATGTCTACTAGCCTTGCTAGAGTGAGAACACAGCTGATCAGCCTTTCTTTGTCATGACCTCCATACTCCTTCCAGGGTCTTGTTTCAAGCCATCAGTCTCCTAATGTTAAAGGCCATTCAATGATCCCTTCTTTACACAGAAGTCAATCTTTGCTGGCCACTATAACCTAGTCATATTTTATCCTCTGCCTGCTCTTTAGAACAGCCCACAAATTTATTTTGGCAGGTTTTATTACAGGGCTTCAGTGTGGCATTCTAACATGGCTTCCATTTGAACAATCTGGGCATTTAGAAGGGATTTTAAATGTGCTTGTCATATAAAATGGCCATATAAAATAAGGACCGTGTGCCATATTGTACCCTCCTGTGGAAATACAGAGTGCCGAGGAAACTGAAGCTTATTTTATGGAGAATCTTTCTAATCTTGCCCTTCTTACATAGTGAGGTTCTTCAGAACCCACAGATCTTGGGGACTGGCAAGGAAGGTAAACTTTAGTCCTGGTGTGCACCAGCTCTTCATTTCTTTTCTGGTTACCCAAACCCTGCCTTTCTCCAAGCAGGAGTCTCAGAGAGAGCCCAAGAAAATGCTGCATTATTAACTTGAGTGCACTGAGATCTATCACTTCTGTCTGGAGGGAGGGGGAAAATGAGCCATTGAGCCAGCACTCCCCCTTCCTTCTGGCCTTCCTAGCAAGTTCTATCTCTCCCCTTGGAAGGGATGATCCTATTCTGTTAATATCACCTCTAAAGAGGCAGGCCAGTCCTCTTCTATCAGTGCCTATGAACTCCACTAAGGGTCCTGAAACTTCTTAGGCAGAGACAACTGAAGCATGGCACTGGATATAAACAGTACTAGCAGCATCTAAACTCTAAATGTATCTTGCTTACTATCAGTAGGGCCTCTGCTTTTCAGCTGCAGGGCTGATTTTCATTTGCAAAACATCTGTGATGGCAAGTGAAGAGAAGTTCCTCTCCTGATTGTTAGCACTCACTTTATCCACTTGTCGTATTCTTTATAGACCATATTTGAATTTGTTCCCAGAGAGAGAGAGAGAGAGAGAGAGAGAGAGAGAGAGTGTGTGTGTGAGAGAGAGAAATAAAATGTGGTGTAAAACAAAGCAGGTTTTCCTCTACCACACACCCACTCCAGTTTACCAATGTATTGCTTTTGCCACTGTTTGTCACATCTGACTTATGTTTGTAGGACAGGAGAAGAGAAATATAGGATGAGAATTACTTATTGATACCTCTGTTTGTTTTTCTCTCATCCAATTCTATGTCCCCTCATCATTCTCACTTTGTGTTCTCATTCTATAGTGAAGTGCCTGATACATCTCGTGGCTGCTTTAAATAAATGAGGGGAAATAGTGGATCTAGCCTACTTACAGTGTTTTGGTCTCCTTGCTTCATGGTTGACGGCTTTCATGACTGGTCTGTTAGAATTACCATTTTAGTCCTGAAACTACAATGTGCAGGATTTTGTATAAGATTATTTCATTGCAGGACAGAGGCTAGGAACAAGGATTATGAGGGAGTAATTTTCTCTTATATTCAAAAGTATATAGATAGATAGATAGATAGATATAGATAGATATCTGCCTGTGATATTTCACTTTTGTTTTCTTATATTTTGTATCACTATTTCTAAGTGCCTTACTAAATTCTATTCTGAAAATTCTCAGATAACTTCGTGTATTTTATCCTTAGACATTTTTTTTACTTGTTTTCTCTTTTGGTAGGAGTACAAATGCAAGACAAAATATGGTTTACAAAGGAGGTAAACCTGGAATTTGTACATGTTAATGAAGCATTAATCTAGTCTGTGTCTATATGTTTGTTCGTATATCAGCAAGGGAGTAGAAAGGAAATAGACAGAGAAACATCTGTCATAGGGCAAACCGTTCAATATGTATTACAGATTATTAGACAAACCTCACATACAGGATTGATACTGACTGTCAAAGGTATGTTTTATTCTCTTTTCCCCCTCAGCACTGGATTCAGAGCAGCAAATTTGGCTTGCTCTTACACTGGCTGCTGTCTACTTTCTTTAGATCTAGTGCTCCAAATCCACCATATTTTATTATTTTTAAAGAAGAATTAGATTAGCACCGCTCAAGTAATTAAAATGGGTCCCTGCCCCAAAACACTTATCATTAGGGCTGGAGAGAGCACTGTTTTTCCATCCTGTGACACATTTCATATTTTGAAAAAAAAAATCTGTCAGGACTAGGGACAAAAAAATCAATCTCAAAATTTTTTAGGAACCAAAAACAAAAATCAATTTCAACTTTTCCCCCCTCTTAATTATGAATTAATCTAAACATTGGGGGGAAAAGGTTGCTTAAAACCAAACATCCTAAACAACTTGTTTCAAAAATGTCAAAACATGACAACTTCCAAAAAAAAATTACTCCGTGAAACTTGTCAAAATAGACCCTTTCCCACAAACAGTTTTAGATGTAATGAAGTGGCATTCTATAGCGAAAAACCACTTTGTCAAAAAATTCCCAACCAGCTCTACTTGCAGTCCAAAAGCCAGGCAGAGAAGATAGACACGGGGGAATCTAAAGGAAAGAGCTATCTTGAAACTGTGTTTTTATTTATTTAATCATATTTAGTACTCCACTATTATGGTTTGGTAACAATAGTAAATAATAAACACTTTATGGACAAAGGGTCATTTTTTCAAAAAATGTTTCAGTGACTTAATAGCCTAAATTCCATTGACTTTCAATGACAGAGTCCCAAATTCCAAAGACACTTTTGAAAATGGAGTTAGGTGCTTCTGTTAATTTTACCCAAGGTTATGGTTTTTTTCAGATTAAAAAAAAAAACATGATGTTAACTCATCAATAAGACTGTCTAGCCCCAAGGCTTATCAGGATAATACAAAAGATTAGCATTCCAAAATAGGACACCAATAACTGATTTATGGCATCTCACTCCTCTCTCCAACTTGTATATATAGAGACCTTCTTAGCAGCTTCGGTTGGGCATGTACTCAGCGAGCAGGATAAAAGCTCTTAGAGGCATGAAGACATGTCAGACAGATAGGAACTTTCAGACCTTGAATTGCAAGGAAAAATATCTACAAACAGAATTGAAAAATCCTAATAATTTACCTGCCTCATTTCCAGGAAGGCTCTCAGCCTTGTCCTCCTGAGATCAATGGCAATGATCAGTCCTTTCTATATGTAGATGTCCCCTTAGAAGCTAGAAATGAACATTATGGATGAATGAAAAGGCAATAGGGAGTCTCCTGGAACAGAAACAGACTATGAACCTTCCATATTCTTAAGAAATGTGGCAGGTATACCACACGGAATACAAATGCCATATTGTGTATTCTAAAAAAACCCATGCATGATGCACAGTAGTGTGCAAACAAGTAGAGCTTTGCTTTGCCAGAGGCTGATACCTCAAATCAGACACCTGACAGACACTTACAGAAAACACCAGACCTCTGGTAACATCAAGGGAATTGGCTGCTGTTACAATGTGTGATAAGTAGTATATGTGATAGATGATTGTTTAATTAACATACTGTAAGTTTTACCTTGATCAATCAGTAGTGTATCAAGCACATTAATCAAGAAGAAACCTTTCTACTGAGTTAACTTTGTAGGAGTTATACTGTCCTGGGAGTTCTTTAATTGATACATGAAGGCTTGATTATCACAAATAGTATCATGGTCAAATCGTAGAGCTAATAGACTCTTCCCCCTTCATAAATGTCCTGACCTTTCGGACATACTGCAAGAGACATCTATTGACCGGGCTTCTGGGAGACCTGAGGGTACGGTCCTGTGAGTGGAGTGGATTGAGGTTTGTTTCTGTTTGTTGGCTGGCATATTAAGTTTTGTATTGTTTTGGACAGCTGGGTAATATTTTAATTGCTGGCTGCTAGATGATGTGGAGCATATGTATAGACCTTCTTTGCATTAAATAAAGAACTAATAGGAAAGAATTGTAATATAAAAGTTCCATTCTGCTATATAGCAATACTATAATATTACCTCTCCATCACTTGAAGGTAACCACTGATGTTTTCACTATACATTTAACTTGGTAGCGAGTTAGTTGGAGTAATGGCAAAGTATAACTCAGTGAGCACCAATGTTGCTAGTACACAGACAAATTACAGAATGGCAGCAATGTTTTAGCCAAACATTACTATTAGTTTGTTAGTAAATATTAACCTTTTTCTTGTACATTAAATTCATTTCACATTAACTACTCCTCCAAAATCTTTTGTACTAGCAAAGTGTGTTTGAATTCTGAGGCCCAATGTGTTAGTTCTTAACCCATGAGAGGACCTGTTCTTAGGAATTTCATGTGATTGTGCATTGGACTACACCTCATTATTGCTGGTGCCTCCAAATTTGTGAGAATATAGATGTCTAAAGAAAAGACCCCTCAAATTGATAAAAAGTATCTACGGAAGTATGGTATAAACAAGACAGAGTGATTGATAAGGAATGCCTATGATATAACTACGTTCTATTATTGATAAGGTGTACTTGGTATTGCAGGTGTTTTCTGTAATGGTTGAAATAAGGATCCATTGAAAGATGCTTTTAACCCAGTAAGAACTGCCGGTTGCCACAACTATCAGTAATAACTATATGAATAGAATTCCCCTTAGTTTGTTGATCATGTAACCTAACAATACCATAAAATAAATTCCGTAAGTAATTAGGTAAGATGAAAATGTCAAAAATAGAACACAGTGAAATTAATAGTGGAAAAGCAATTTACCTTCAAAAAGAATGCATTGGCTCCTTTTTCTCTCCCCCCACCCAGCTCTCTCTGTTATATGGATGATCATTTATTAATAAATCATTGATTTTTCTTTCTAAAATCCCAATCTCCCTGCATGTTTGATACTTCTCACTATTCAGCTTCTTCTCACTGTTCAACTTCTTTGACATTTGTCAAAGTCACATAACTTCTACATACGTTAGCACAACTCAGCTTAACCGACAGGCTCAGAATGGAATTCTACACTGAGATTCAAATGCATTGGCATAACTCATCAGAAAACCAAGCATAGAGATGAGCCCTACCCAAGTTCTGCCTGGTTCTTTATCTCATTTACCATATCACTAACCCTGAGCATTCAAAAATGATGAGTCAGGCCCTAAAAATTACAAGACTTTTTTTTTAAAATATGAAAATTGGGGAGAGGGTTATTTGAATTTGGGATTTCAACTTCTAGGGTTCACATTTTCAGGCTTTTCTCCACCATCATGGGACCTTGATTTTTTTTTAATGAAAGCTTCAAATTATCATGCCACTCTCTGACTCCAGGAATTGGACTCATGATAGCTAGATAAAATTGTGAGGGTTGGCAGTGCTGCAGTTGAAACAGAAATCTCTTTACACATACTTACATCTTATCACATGAAAAATGCCCTGTATATATATGGGAAGAGTTACCACTGCCTTTATTGTTTCTTGGTATTTAAATACTCTAACAATTACAGGGTTATTCATTTAAATAGGTCTTCTTTAATTAGAAGTTACTGTAAGAGGAATTAGCAGCTTCTTCATTTCTTGAATAGAGGGAAAGTGGGTCAAACGTTCCTAGTGTAATCTGATGAGTCCAGATAAAATCAGATTCTGCAGTGTTTCCACTAAGTGGAAATATAAATAACACATTTGACTGAAGATTCAGAAATATAGAAGTGTGTCTTACATTAACATGAAGTACAAGTGTAACTGAAATAACTATTATACAAAGAGTGAAAGAAAATACTATTTTATATAACATGTTTAAATAGACTGAAATGACTCTTGAATAACTGATGAGTGAACCTTATTTTGAGAAGTCCAAGTCTGAATGCTTATCAAAATCAACCATGCCTCATGGATTTGGAAAACTAGGTTAGAAATTTTGCAGGAACAGATTTTAATGATGTGTTTTATACTTTCATTTCAAAACCCAGTTAGAACGAGGACAGAGGTGCATCAAAATAGACAACGGAGAAGAGTTAACCTAACATTTTCAAACTTTCAAATGGATCATTTACTTTGGGTCAGTTCTTATTATATGATCTGATTTACTCATTCTTAGTTCCTGATTTTGCAGACACTTACACATGTGCTTGACTTTACTTTGACTTAAGTTAAGACTACTTGGCTAAGGGACAACTTATGAGTAACGCTAAAATGTGTAAATTTTTGCAGGATCAGTATCTTAGTCATGGTTAGTACAAGAAATCAGAATATATCTAGTCACTGGCCAGACCTTTCTAGCTAAGCACAACATTCCACTCTAAGGAAGTGAGCCAAAGCCTACTGAAGTCAAGAAGGATTTTGTCACTGGGTGGGTAGACCCCACCTGATGAGAAAGGAAACCAAGAGACACTGTGTCTAGAGCTAGCCCTGCCCCTCTGGCCCTTCAATCAGGTATGGTAGGGGGAAAACCTTTAAAAATGAAACTGCAGTCACTTGGGATGGGAGATCATTCTGAGCAGGAAATTGCTTGTGTAACTGCTGAAGCCACAAGGGGAACTCCCTTCCAGGATATCTGATTTGTGCCCTGCCCTGCCCCTTGGGGGAGTGCAGCAAATAGAGTGAGCCCAATTCAGCAGCCCATCCAGAGGGACTCCACAAAAACCACGATACAGATGCTGTACTGTTGTACTTTCCCCCCCTTGAGGAGCCTGGAGTTATTCTTGGGTATGCTGGGGCATTTAAATTTTTTCTTGATCCCCTATGAGAAGAGATGTAAAAAGGCCCACAAAGAATAAGGCCCCCTTGCAAGAAGCAAGAAACCACGGCTTGTGCCTAAGTCACCTACTTTAAATAACTGGGTGTGGACAGGGTCTTCCACCATCTGGGAGAAAAACCTAAGGGGTCTCTTTTACAATACATCTACATTGCAGCTGAGAGTGCACCTCCAGCCCAGATAGAGAAAAGTGCTAGCTCTGCTCAAGCTAGCATACTAAAAATAGCAGTGAATGTTGTGGTACAGGTTAACCATCCACTTATGAACCCAGAGAGTCAGGCAGGCTTGTATTTAGGCAGCTAACCCATGCTGCAGCATCCACACTGCTATTTTTGGCAGGTAATTCAAGCAGAGCTACCATGTCTATCTACCCTGGCTTGGATGCATAGTCCCAGATGCAGTGTAGACATACCCTAAGGGTCTTTCCACTTATTTTTAGGGTTTTGCATCAGGCCCTAAGTGAGAGGCTCTGAACAAATTGCATTATTCCACTTAATATGCTTGCAGTTGATCTCTTCTCAAAAGTCATCACACACTATAATCCAAAATAGCACATTCTACTCAAAAGGTAGCATTCTTCCGTGTATTTAGCATAAAGACTATCCTAACAAGTATTCATTGAATACTTAAAGAGTGTTAAGTAGAACATATACCCCTATTTCTGCACAGATCAGACTCGTACTGTGAAAATTCTAGCTACGTGTGAACTCTAATTCCAGTTCTGATAATGGACAACTCCTTACATGAAGACACATTTCGCTCTGCATGTGTCAACTACAACATGAGAATCCATCAATAAAAATAGACATTTCAAAAGATTGCACACAAGGTTTTGTGCTACGCCTCTTCGAGGCACAGCACGAGCCTCACAGCAGGGGGCAGGACTAAAGTGGCTTTAATCTACCTCTGCTTCCTCATGATCCTAAGCCATTCTGTTACCCCCCCCCAAACAGCATACCCCCCAGAATACCTCACCTATTGCCCCTTTCTGGGTTTATTAGAGGTTCCTTTCAGTTGACTCATTGATCTGTTTTTGTAAGGTGAAAGCGGGGGGGGACTGCTGTAGAGAAATTGCCAGGGTTTTGCAGGAAACACTTTTAGGAAAAACTTCGCAGTACAGCTTAGACCTGCTACCATTAGAAGGACATGGATACAGCCTTCCGCTATAATCGATTGATACCAGGGCAGTATTTTTCCCACAACAAAGTATTTTCTTTATTTAGTGTAACCAATCTTCCCTGATACAATTAATCTAAAGATAAATAACATAAACTTAAACCCCTTAGCACAATTCTTGAATACTTTTTAAAAGTACCCAAACCATAAACATATCGTTAGAGCAATATTAAGTAGTTCCGTTGTGCATGCAGTGATCAGTCACCTGCAGTTGCTGACAGCAATCTTAAACTTTATACATATGAAACAATGCAACATTCACAACCCAAACACACATCCTTATTAACCCAAACATACAACACATACTCATTAATTCGATTTCTATCTATATCTTACACTATAGCTAACATGCTTATTCTCCCTAGTCTTCTCTCCCTCTGCTCTGTCCAGGTCCTTTTTTGCTCTCTCCCAACACTGTTGCAACAGCCACCATGTGGTGGTGGTGGTTGCTGTTGCTTCCTACTTCTAACTATCTTGATTGACCAAACTCAACTCACCGCTGACTGCCTGTCTTTTATTTAGGTTTACCAGCCAATAGACCCTTTCAGGTTGGCTTGTTTCCCAGTCCAGATATTAGCATACTCTATCCTCCAATCACCTTTAAACAGTCTAATTGGTCCATACTTATAGACCAATCACAATAACTAAATGTATTTGTCAATCAAAGCTATTACACAACTAGTCTTAGTATTATGGTCTGTTTACTATAATGGTCTGGTGACTCTCACCTGGTTTTGGACTGAGCATGCCTGAATGACCCCTCCCCGCAGTTCTGGAGTGACCTTTATTTGGCCCAGTCTACTTGTCTGCCTGCCAACATGTTAGTCATAGACTAACCTGAAATTGCTATCTCACTCTCTTTTGCTGTGTGCAAACATTTTACACATACCAAATTACCAAAAACTATTAAATTGTAAACAATTACCTCATCTAATATAATATGTATCAAATTGTTAATTTATGCCTCTTAAAGTTAAGGTCTGCTGTTGCCACCCTGTTTCTTACCAATTTAGTTATTTTATTTTAGTTCTTCCGCTATTTTCAGTTAATGGTGGCAAAGTAATGTTTTCAGTGCTGTGCTTAGGAAACAGAACAGAGGAGCTAAACATTTCTCATATCAGTTCTGTGGACTAGTGAGACCCCTGGGAACATTTAGATATTGCTGAGCACTGTCTAAATTACAGTAATCTCCCCAGTGCTGCCCTGTGGGCCATAGTACTGTGTTCTGTATCCTCATTGCTCACATGCTGCTCCTGCCTCCAATGAATCCCTTAAGCCAGGTCTACAAGGGCATCTTTGGAGGGCAGCCTTATGGCTGTCTTCCACAGTACGTGGACCAGGGGAAAACATCCGTGGGCAAGATATAGGGGTTCTAATGCCCCTTTACACCATTTGACTCTTTTACCCCAGTAAAGTGGCCAGAGTGGAGGATGAGATTCTCATCCTATATTTGAGTGAATAGTTGGAAAAGTGTCAATGAATGTTCAAATTCTAAAGCAAATGTGTAGTGGTGGCTATTATGTTCAGTTTAAACAAGGATTTGAGCAGGTAAACTCTGCTAGTATGAATACCTGCAAAAACTGAATTTTAATCCTCAACAGTGGTTGAAAGTGAATTTTAAATTGTATATTTGATTGTAACATTCACAAGTTGGAATGGCTCGGCCATTACGTTAATTGAATCTATTTCCCTTAAGTTAACGATCCTCATTCACACCTGTGTGACCATCTTGTTTATCACTTCAAAGGTTTTTCTTCCCCTGCTGTTATGGTTCCTCTCAACTAATTAGCCTCTTAAGGTTGGTCTATGCACCTCGACCTTATCATGTTTCTCTGACTGTATAAATATCTGTCTACTCTATGTTTCATTCCATGCATCCGATGAAGTGGGTATTAACCCACGAAAGCTTATGCTGAAATAAATTTGTTAGTCCCTAAAGTGCTACAAGTTTTTCTTTCTTATTTTCGATTCACAAGTCAGCCACTCTGGTTGGTTATATATCATAAAGAAGCCAGTCATTGACCCCAGACGTGCTTTATATAACTGCTGATAATAGCTGTTTGCAAATATTTATGATGAACTGTTTGCCAATGATCTGCACACCAAGAATTATTTATTGAGAATTTTGTGACCATGCATAATCTGAACAAGAGGGGAAAAATAATGAAGTGAAATTTGTAGAATGAATTATTTGCAGTGCACACAACTACAATGAAACTGTTTCCTTGGTTGAGTTCCAAAATCCAAAAGCCCTAGTATTTTACTATCACTAGTTTTGAGCTAGATTACAATTATCATTTTAAAAAGACCTTATATGGGACTTTCAGAGGGCCTGGAAGATCACTTGAGGAATTTCACATCCATTTTAGGTTTTACTAAATGGAACATACCTTGCTCAGAATATATTTCACTTTCTTGAAATGCTTTCTCGTCAATGCACTTGTGTTAAAGCTGAAGTCTATTTTTGCTTTCTGTTATAACATTCAGAGGGGTAGCCGTGTTAGTCTGGATCTGTAGAAGCAACAAAGGGTCCTGTGGCACCTTATAGACTAACAGAGGTATTGGAGCATAAGCGTTCGTGGGTGAATACCGGCTTCTTCGGATGCAACAGAGGTATTGGAGCATAAGCTCCAATAATTAACACATGTCCACTGCTTGCATCCGAAGAACTGGGTATTCACCCATGAAAGCTTATGCTCCAATACCTCTGTTAGTCTATAAGGTGCCACAGGACCCTTTGTCGCTTCTATTATAACATTGTGGCATGGAGTCCTGGAAATACCTTCTCACTTCTCATAATCCATCAATAAAATCAGCTGAAGATGTGAATAAAGAAATTAAGTTTCTCTACAGAAGTCAGTCCTGTAAATGTAGCTCTAAGTTGAATTGTGCTGTGTTTCCATTCACGGAGGGAACAGAGGAAAATAAAAGCATGTAGGGCATGTTTTATATCTGCATTTTTTAAAAAGACTTTTACTCTGCATAACCTTGTTTTGAAAGTGGCAAAATTGTGAGAAAAATACAGTTTCTTGCTAGACGATCATGCATCAAAATTAACATTTATATCCCTTTATTTTCCCCTTGATTTAAATTTTTGATGGCATTTTAAAAACCTGTCAGGAGTAGGCAAATGCCCCACAGCTTTTAAAATGACTATTAGCAAAGCAGCAATGCCTTGAGCATGACTGTGGAGAACTTAATTTTAAGACTGAAAACGAGAAACTTCCATAATGTTTTGGTATGGATCATACTGCTGTTTTAGTCATGTAGGCCTGATTCTAAGATCACACTGGCAAAAGTCAGAAGGAGCTCTATTGATGTCAGTAGGCAGACTAGTAAAAGTGAGGAGGAGAATCAGTCCCCCTGATTTGGAAAATATCTTTTATTAAGTCTATCTTGCTAACATTGATTGACCTGTATGGACTCCTCTGCTGAGGCTCGCTGGGAGAGCAGCTGCTGTGCTAGCCTTAAAGGCTGATACATATACTTCCCTCTTGAGTCAGTTAAAGCTCTCAAATATAATGGACTTTGCAGGACACTGCAGTTTTTCATGGATCCAAGCAGCTTTTTCCACTGAAGCACCAAGACAGGCACAGTCTGCAGGGAGTGAGAGGGAAGACCCCATCCAAATACTCTGTAGCCTAAAGGAAAGTACACTGGATTGAAGTCAGGAGATCATCCATTCAAATGTTGCTGTTTGTATTTCCCTGCGTTGTGTACCTTCTTGTTGAGCAAAGCCTCTTACTCCCTCCAGAGAAGGCAACTGAGTATCATTCTGCTCCCATTTTAGAAATGTTGAGAGGCTGTACAGGGTCAGGCACAGCTTGGAATATAATCCTCTCTCTTATATGGCAGACTCAAATCTCATCCACACTGCCTTTCAGAATAAACACACCCAATCTGTGGGGTTAGCTCTTCTTTTAGTAACCCCTACTCGAACTACTAGATCTTTCTCCTCTCCACAGCCAGGCAGAGAATCTAGCATTTCTATCCCAGCATTCTGCTTCTGTCTAGAAAATAATTGTGAAACCCACTGAAATGTGTATTTTAAATCACCCTCCCATTGCCAGTCTATAGATAATCACACTTCTATCTTGAGCTCAAATCACAGGTCTGAAATTCCAAGATTTAAACCCTGCTGGTAACCCAGGTGTATGTCTGGAGCCCTTATGGTTGGAATTGAGGGCATTTGTTGTCCAAGTTGGGGTTTTTTTAACAACTGATTTAATTCATACACTGAGAAGACATTTAATACACATTTTATGGTTTGAAAACATTACAGTTTGTCAAGGGATAGCAAAACATGCAAACACAGGTGTTTCACATTTCAGCAACTGGTCACACATTTTGCCTGCAAACTTCTCACCTTCAGGCCAGCCAGTGTGGGTCACAGTGAATTAAATCATTTGAAAATGTGACTCTCTTAATCTGAGAAATTTAGAGGGGGGGGGGGAAACCTGTGGTTGAAATATTATCAGTTTGCTCAGCATTGGCCCATTATATCTTGCTTTCATTACTACTCATCTTTCCTACATAAAACAATTACAAGAATTATATTTAGCACCCACAGAAACTATCTTGTATTAGACCAAATATTCTCTCTCAATACCATTCAGCACCACTACCAAAAATTGAGGCAGGGGATGGGACTATATGAGAAACAGCCTCTTCTCCTGAAAACATGTTTCCTGACAATTAAATGATCTCTACTATCCTGCAGTTAGGCAAAGCTTGCCCTCTTATAGAAACATGTTTCCCATTTTAAATTGGGCAGAGACAGCTGTAACTCTAAAGAGGCAATTTTACAATTGGCTGCTTCTTGTTATGTCTCCCTCTCTTCTAGCTGGTAAGTACCCTAAACTTCTGCTGTTTTCTTTTTCTTACTTAGAAATATATCATGGTTTCACAGACATGAAGTGGGCATGTGTGCACATACAGAGCAGATTTTTAGTCATAATGTATTTACCTTCTAAATTGTGGTAATGGAAGAAACTCCTATATCATGGTATTTTCTGCTATATGTTTCTTCCAAAAGCACTTCCACCCTGTGAGTGATTCAGTGCCCCAGAGACACTTCACTTATAACTAAAGGCTAGGGTCATTCAGCTAGGGAACAAAGCACATACTATGCAAGGTGTGTGATTGCACAGATCATTCCAAATATTCTATGGCATATATCTACATAGAATGCTTGTACTGATAATAATTCATAACATCCTTAGGAATAACTCAGAGGTTTGAGTACATTTGTAAAAAAAAAAAAAAACTTTGACAAATAATTTGCAGTAATGACTAAATTAGCAAGAATCATGATCTGTTCATGAATAATTTACACAGAGAAAAAAAAAGTCCTATCTAACAAATGGTTTTGAATGAATAGTTCACCTTGCTTGGTTATATATGCACGTGGCAGCTTTGTTTTCATTTCAGTGATTTAAAAATCACTAATGGCTAAGGGTTTATTTAACCGAGAGAAAACCCTACAGCCTCTTGAAGTAGTAGATGTTTGCTTTAAACGTAGACTCAGAAGCCCCTGAAGTAAAAAACCTAGGCCTGGAACTAGAAAGTGAGTAGTGTTAATACATGGTTACAGCCAATACAGCTGTATCCATTCTTTAGTATAATTCAGTTTGCTTGACTTGTGCTGCCCTGCCCTGGTCTGATAAGAAATAATTGGACCCCAAAAAATCAAATTTTATTGCAAAGCGTGACAAATGCAAAATGAAGGTATTTAAAAACCACATGTTTTGTAATGATCAATTCCACCTTTTCAACTATAATTAAGCCAAGTTCCTTCTATGAACAATCATAGTAGTGACAAGCATGATCTAACAGTTTTTGACAATGTTGTGGAATTCTGACCTTAGCTGCTTTCTTAGATCCTACTCAAACTGGAGCTCATATTTGGATATAACCCTATTTTAAAATAACCCTGCCTTAACCTAGCACTATTGCTAATGGCTGGAGCAAGTCTTCCACCATTGTTTGTACATCATTCCTCCTCCCCGCATTTTTCTCATTCTTACTGGCTTGCTTAACTGTGATTGCCTCACCTAGTTTTAAATTATTGTATGGATGGAACTGAATAATCAAGGCTGACTTCAGTCATAGGAGCCAGTCCTGCAAACACTTATGCACATGCTTAACCTCATGTATGTAAGTAGTTTGCTTTACACTAGTAAGCTTACTCTCTGGCATAAAGTGAAGCATGTAAACTTTTGCAGGATCAGAATCTTAGTTTTTTAAACTCTGGGATAGTCCAAGAACGTTTGCATGTTAGTTTCAAATAGCACTGATAGCAAGGAAAATAAGACACCGTAGCATATTTTTGTTTGGCTGTTTTACTGTGTGTAAGCTGGAGAGAAGAGGTAGAATGAAAACAGCAGTTCTGAATATCAGAAATCAGTCCCCCATAATCAGCTGATAGAAATTAGAGATGGAAGGCTGTCTAACTGCCAGTGCATAGAAAATATTGTTTTGACATTCTAAAGAGTTGTTTTAGCATCAGGTGGCTGTCTTTATATAGCTAACAATATTTCCTGATGGGTATTTGTTTTAGAGATGGTCAGAATATTTGCAGTGTCCTCTGAGGGGTATAACACAATTTAAGAACTGGTTTAAATATTTCAGCTGGTGTGATATGGGTATAGTGGCTTGCATTTGTTAAATAGCCAGGCAACAGACGGCTATTGGAGGCGTGTCAGTTGTTTCATGGAGAAAGGAGGCAATATATTAATAATCTTCAGTAGCAGTATCTGTGCTTGTTCTAATGCTACTGCTCCCACAGATGGAGTGTCTTTACAATTCTATGTTCTACCTAAGGATTTAGGAATGTGAATGTCTGGATTGGACTGGCTGCAAATCCACTATAGTTGCTGACTATAACAAATACAATGAATAGTCCTGAGTAATGAGCCCTTACCTCTCAAAATTAGCTCATTTTTGCTAATGCTCGACTGTTTCAATGAAGACTTTTGCATTTGCAAATCACGTAAGTTTATCAGGATCTAGTAATTGCACATTTCTTCTGACAGGACCAATGGGGTAGAGGGAAAAAAATCTATTTACATCTAACTCCACAATGACAAGACCAATTATCCCAGGGTGCTCTAAAAGCATATAAAATAATAGATGTGTGTGAAACTGTGCGCAGAAGAACAAATGGAATCTACATATTGTAGTAGCCCTGTAATGCCAAACCCAGCATTCGTTCTTGCCACCAATGGATGCTATGATGCATCCACTGGTTCTAAATAAGAAGGGAAGTGTGAGATCACCATTTGTGCCAGAAAGTGGCTAGAATGACCAATATACCTTTCTAATCTTGAGATTAGACTACTGAACTTTATATAGAGCTATTATGCACATTGATGCTAGTGCAGAATGTGGTGGATCACTTGCTAGTGGAGTCTCTCACCGTACACACACAATCTCAGTGCTCTGTGAACCACACTGGCTGTCTCTCTGTTTTAAAGCAGAGTTAAGTGTGAGATTTGACCTATAGACTATAAATAGGCTTTGGAGCTGCTTATTTGTATGACTGCCTCTCTCTGTGTGCAATATTAGAATCATAGAATCTCAGGGTTGGAAGGGACCTCAGGAGGTCATCTAGTCCAACCCCCTGCTATTATGCACATTGATGCTAGTGCAGAATGTGGTGGATCACTTGCTAGTGGAGTCTCTCACCATACACACACACACTCTCAGTGCTCTGTGAACCACACTGGCTGTCTCTCTGTTTTAAAGCAGAGTTAAGTGTGAGATTTGACCTATAGACTATAAATAGGCTTTGGAGCTGCTTATTTGTATGACTGCCTCTCTCTGTGTGCAATATTAGAATCATAGAATCATAGAATCTCAGGGTTGGAAGGGACCTCAGGAGGTCATCTAGTGAATCTCTCAACATTCAGAACATTGTGCAAAATCCATCACTATTTCTTGGCTTTTGCGAAGGGAAGTTTGGGCTGAGAGTTGGGATCTGCCTGGGGTGGATTTTATTTTCCCCTTCCTAGTTTTGGGGAGACTACAGTGTATTTTTGATTATATTAGTTTGTTTATATTTTTAACATGGGACAAATTCACCTAGACCTTTCAAAAGTCACTTTGAAATGTTTTAAATAAATGAATGAAGAAAAATTAAATAACATCTATCCAGCCCTCCGTAGCCATTACTTAGTTAAAGTGATTTATTCAGTTTTCTTCATGAGTGAAAACCTCCAGCCTCATCTAATTCAATCCAATTTGTTGACTTCTTTCTGGTACTGAGACAACCAGACTGTGTGCAAAAGGCAAACTGCAATCTCACCAGTGCTGTATATTAGTCTATGAAGGTATGCCACAGTGAATGCAGCCTCAAAGTATATTGAATTATCTGATCACCTGTTGCAGTGATTTTTGTTTGGAACTCCATGGTAAATGTTGTTTAGAAAGGATTATATAAAACATGTAAGTGCCTTGGCTGCTAATGGAAACAGAGTACAATTTGAAAGGTGTTTCTAAAAATAAATATGAATTCAGTCTCCTACGTAAGAGAATATGTATTACCCAGAAAACAAAATAATACTTATTAAGAAAAGAAAGGGGGAAAAAAGTGACCCTGGTAACTACAGGCCTGTTAGTTTGACATCTGTAGTATGCAAGGTCTTGGAAAAAATTTTGAAGGAGAAAGTAGTTAAGAACCTTGAGGTCAATGGCAATTGGGACAAATTACAACATGGTTTTACAAAAGGTAGATCATGCCAAACCAACTTGATCTCCTTCTTTGAGAAAGTAACAGATTTTTTTAGATAAAGGAAACGCAGTGGATCTAATCTACCTCGATTTCAGTAAGGCATTTGATACAGTACCACATGAGGAATTATTGGTTAAATTGGAAAAGATGGGAATCAATATGAAAATTGAGAGGTGGATAAGGAACTGGTTAATGGGGAGACTACAGGGGGTCATACTGAAAGGTGAACTGTCAGGCTGGAGGGAGGTTACTAGTGGAGTTCCTCAAGGTTCAGTTTTGGGACCAATTTTATTTAATCTTTTTATTACTGACCTCGGAACCAAAAGTGGGAGTGTGCTAATAAAGTTTGCAGATGACACAAAGTTGGGAGGTATTGCCAATTCAGAAAAGGATCGGGATATCCTACAGGAAGATCTGGATGACCTTGTAAACTGGAGTAATAGTAATAGGATGAAATTTAATAATGAGAAGTGTAAGGTTATGCATTTAGGGATTAATAACAAGAATTTTAGTTATACGCTGGGGACGCATCAGTTGGAAGTAACGGAAGAGGAGAAGGACCTCGGAGTCCTGGTTGATCACAGGATGACTATGAGTCGCCAATGTGATGTGGCCGTGAAAAAAGCTAATGCGGTCTTGGGATGCAATAGGCGAGGTATTTCTAGTAGAGATAAGGAGGTGTTAGTACCATTATACAAGGCATTGGTGAGACCTCATTTGGAATACTGTGTGCAGTTCTGGTCTCCCATGTTTAAGAAGGATGAATTCAAACTGGAACAGGTACAAAGAAGGGCCACTAGGATGATCCGAGGAATAGAAAACCTGTCGTATGAAAGGAGACTCAAGGAGTTTGGTTTGTTTACCTTAACCAAAAGAAGGCTGAGGGGAGATATGATTGCTCTCTTTAAATATATCAGAGGAATAAATTCCAGGGAGGGAGAGGAATTATTTAAGCTCAGTACCAATGTGGACACAAGAACAAATGGATTTACACTGGCCATCAGGAAGTTTAGACTTGAAATTAGATGAAGGTTTCTAACCATCAGAGGAGTGAAGTTCTGGAACTGCCTTCGAAGGGAAACAGTGAGGGAAAAAGACCTATCTGGCTTCAAGATTACACTAGATACGTTTATGGAGGAGATGGTTTGATGGGATAACATGATCTTAGTCAAAGGTCAATTAATTGCCATCAGTGGTAAATAGGACCAATGGTCAATGATGGGATGTTAGAAGTTACTACAGAGAACTTTTTCCTGGGTGTCTGGCTGGTGAGTCTTGCCCACATGCTCGGGGTTCAGCTGATTGCCATATTTGGGGTCGGGAAGGAATTTTCCTCCAGGGTAGATTGGCAGAGGCCCTGGCGGTTTTTTGCCTTCCTCTGCAGCATGGGGCACGGGTCACTTACTGGATGATTCTCTGCATCTTGAAGTCTTTAAACCATGATTTGAGGACTTCAGTAGCTGAGACATAGGTGAGAGGATTATTCCAGGAGTGGGTGGGTGAGATTCTGTGGCCTGCATTGTGCAGGAGGTCAGACTAGATGATCATAATGGTCCCTTCTGACCTTAAAGTCTATGAGTAGCTACACTGTAATGCTGGTTTACGCAAGCTCTTGGGTCGCTTACAATGGCCCTCATCCTTCAAACACTTGCGCATATGCTTAACTTCATGTACATAAATAGTTACGTTAACTTCAACAGTCAAATCTTCTTGTTTCAATACTAAGCATATAAATCCAGATATTGCAAACATTTATGATAAATAGTGAAACAAGAAGAGTATTTAAATGGCATTTTACTATCCTCAAACTTGTGTTAATACAAGTTGATGTAATTCAACAATTCTTTGATGTTGTTATTAACACTGAGCATTTATACAACACACAGCTAATATTTATCTGTTAATATTGGTTTAACAATTCTTTCTTGGTACTTATAACTGACTTAATAAATCTTAACTACATATTTTAAGGTCTTATTATTTGTGTGTCCTTAACCGGCTAAGCTTATTTGAAATGTGAGCTTTCTGTTTGTCTTGGAAGGACCCTCCTTGCCTTTGCACGAGGAGGATCTGATAAAATAAAAAAATTTTAGAGGCCAACCAGGGAAACTACTTAGATGCGGTTTAGCCTAAAGCTTTCAGTACTGATAAGCCCCACTGAACTTATTTGGAATCACCGTGTGGCCAAAACCATATATAAATTGTGGTAGGTTCCATTGCTTGTCTCCTGTAAGTCTGGAATGCACTCCCTCCAGATGCAGGTATCTGACTGTTACTGATATAGACAAAGAAAATTACTGAACTCTTTACTTCTTGTGTGGCACTTGTGTAAACTTGATTCTCACCTACATGCTTGTCAGTCAGCTTCTCGGCTGCTTGAAGCTGTGATGTGAGGTTTCCTCAGGAGAGCTCCTTGTCTCTTCCTGGAAGGTGCTTGTCCTCACTGGGTATTCCCTGGAGACTTGTTACCTCAGCAGGACTTTCCTTGGAGAAATCTGATTGAAAGATGATGGTTCTGCTGCTAAGTTCTCTTTGGAGTTTTTCTTCTGCTCCTCCAATGTCTTTGTCTTTGAATTTCAAATGTTCCAAATACTAATATATCTTGGACATTTTTGTATTGCATCTGACTTTCATTAGTTTATATGAAGAATACATCTCCACGTTCCTTCAGATTATTTTTCGTTTGAAAGTATTAGCTCATCTAAGTCTCAGAGATTCTCTCCCCTCTGTCATCTCTTGATCTGTAGATAAGACTTTGGCTCCAACTAATTGTGTATGTGTGTGTATATAATGTTGATTTAAATCCCTTTGTCAGCATGAGGCATGTCTTCAGGAATAGCACTGATGCAGTTTTTGGGAATCTCTATTCTAAATCTTTCATGTTTGTTTGACAAATATCTATGCTGTATAAATTCTCTCTGTATTACAATTCATGTTACCTTCCTCTCCAAAGTCCCTGGAACCTTTATTTGTTTTCTTATTTATTCATTAGACATAAGGAAATTTGTTTGTTTGTATTCAGATCCGCACAGCACAATGATCTTGTCCCACTACTTATAGATCTGGAAACTTCAGTAATTTCTTTAGCTAAGTGTGTTAAATAAGTATACATGGTGATAACTAACTTTTCACTGTTTGGTAAAGAAAGTACAAATTCAATTTGTTTCCTAAATAATTTTGTTAAACTTGACAAGATTATCCATAAGTAGACTGAGGCATTCTATTTTATCTACTAAATGAACAGGGGAGGGAGCAAAAGAACCATTCTCCTTTTCTGTGACCATAAAGTTCGTTCATTCATTCATTTGGTCTAGTACATGGAGAAAGTGAAGCTTGTTATGTGCTTTTTTAACCTTTAAAAGAAAACTGACTGTTTTCTGTCTTAATGTTTTTCTTTCTCACAAAAAGCCTTTCTGTGTACTGTATATTCCTATGAACAACCAGTAACACAGGTGGTGTATGTGCATTCAAAGTACACTAAACTGGCATTAGTTCCTGCAATGGCTGATTTACTTTGTGACAGAAATTGAAGAATGTATTAGAGCTGACTGTACTGATTCCATGAATTTCTTTCCGTATCAATGGGCCTCATTTTTCAAAGGTGCTGAGAGCCACAGATTCCATGGATTTCAGTTATGTTTTGGGTGCTCAGTATTTCTTAAAAATCAGGCCTATACAGTCTCCTCCAGTTTGCTTGACATTATGCACACTTGGCTTCTTTTGTAATAATATTTTCTTAAATTGCCATTTGTTATATGAAGAAAGGAGCTGGAGATGAGAGGATCCTAGTTTTTCACTCTAAGCTGACTTGCTAAATTATAGTTTGACCCTGAAAAAAAATCTTGATCTTCTTGTGCCTCCATCAACCTTGCTTTGGAGATAATAAAATACGGAAGAAGTGATATTTTAGAACAAGTTTGTATCTGAATTATTTTTAGAATCCTGTGTATAGATGATTCTCAGATATCACATTATCATTTTTTTAAGTACTGACAGGTATATGATGAATGCACTATTCACATAAATATTTATGGGAAGGAGCTTACTGTCCAGACGGATACCACAAATATAACTGGGAGGTGAAGATTAAGATTCAGCTACTAGACTATTATCATTTATTTCCCCGAAACATTGAGACCTACTCTTTCACTATGGTCTTTCAAGCAATTGTGCACCAACCTTATAGTAATTTCATCTAGACCACATTTCCCTAGTTTGCGAATGAGAATGTTATGTGGGACTGTGTCAAAAGCTCTACTAAAATCAAGATATATCATATCTATGGCTTCCCTGCCTCCCCCACCCACCCACCCACCCGCCCAATCCACTAGGCCAAGAGCCCTGTTAAAGAAGAAAATTAGGTTGGTTTGGCATGATTTCTTCTTGACACATTGATTCTGGCTTTTCCTTATAACCCTGTTATCCTCCAAGTTCATACAAATTCATTGTTCAATGATTTGTTCCAGTATCTTTCCAGGTATCAGTTAGGCTGACGGGTCTATAATTCCCCAGGTCCTCTTTGTTTCCCATTTTAAAGATAGGTGCTATGTTTTCCCTTCTCCAGTCTGGGACCTCACCAGTCCTACAGGAGTTCTCAAAGGTAACTGGTAAGGGAATCTGATGTTCCCTTACCAGTTACCTTACGTACTCTAGTATGAATTAGAGCTAGTTCCTTACGTACTCTAGGATGAATTTCATCAGGTACTAGTGACTGGAATACATATAATCGATCCTTTCCCTATTTGGGCTTGCATACATTCCCTTCATTATTAATATTAATTGTGTTGAGTATCTGGTCACTATTAGCCATTTTAGAGAATACTGAAGCAAGATAAGCATTAAACACCTCAGATTTCTTGAGGCCATCAGATATTAGCTTTCCTTCCCTGCTAAGTAGAGCACCTACATTTCACTTCATCTTTCTCTTGAACCTAATGTATTTTAAAGAACCTCTTTTTATTACCTTTTATGCCCCTTACGAGATGTAATTCATTTTGTGCCTTAGCCTTTCTGATTTTATCTCTACATGCTTCTGCTATTCTTTTGTGCTCCTCCTTAGCAATTTGTCCATGTTTCCCCTTTTTGTAGGATTCCTTTCTAATTTTCAGGTCA
This sequence comes from Chelydra serpentina, assembly GCA_037349315.1. Classification (NCBI taxonomy): domain Eukaryota; kingdom Metazoa; phylum Chordata; order Testudines; family Chelydridae; genus Chelydra; species Chelydra serpentina. Next base: position 17,163,689 of record JBAIAC010000002.1, read on the forward strand.
TGAAATTGTTCCTGATGGAGCCATATCATCCTCTTACTAGTCTTCCTATCTTTTTGGGGAGATAGTCTGCAGTTGTGTTTCTAATATTGTCTCCTTGAGTAAGTACCATCTCTCCTGAAGAGACAAAGAAGATGAGGTAATATATTTTATTGGACCAACTTCTGTTGGTCAGAGAGACAAGCTTTAGAGCTTACGCACAGCTCTTCTCCTCCTGAACCCCCTTTCCCCTTAGATTTTATTCCCATGGGTCCTAAACTATTAGTTCAATAGGTTTGTTAAAACCTGCCATTTTGTAGTCCATTGTCCTTATACTGCTGCTCTCACTCCTTCCTTTCCTTAGAATCACAAAATCATCATTTCACCTAACTTGCTTTGCATCGTCAGAGTTGCTACCAATTTTCCTCCCTGTTGGTCAGAATGCCTGTCCCCCTGGTTACTTCCTAGAACAAAATGTTGTGCCCAATATATTCCAATAATTTATTGGAAATTTTGCTGTATTATTTTTCCAACAGATATCTGGGTTAAGTCCCCAGTTACTACCAGGTCTTGTATTTTGGATATTTGTTGTTTGTTCTAAAAGTGTCTCATCCCCTTCCTCTTCCTGATTGTCACCCCCTTTCTCCCACCCGCCCCTTTCACTGGGTTTCAGAGAACTGGGCTCCAGCCCAAGTGGGAAAGTCTACACTGCTATTTTTAGCTTGGTATTGTGAGCCCCATAATCCTGAGTCAGTTGACCCAGACTCTGAGACTCGCTGCCACAGGGTATTTATGCAGTGTAGATGTACCTTAAAATCCCCATAACATTTTTTTAATAGGAGTATGGGGTTGTCCTGGAGTCTTTGGCCATAATTTCCTTTCCCTTCCTACTGTGTACAGCAATGTATCGACTGTCTGTCTGACTGCTCAGTATTGACTGAATTTCAATGGTGACTTTCACTGGTATGTATAAGTTAGCAAAGGACTTACAGATCCTTTTGAAAGTAAGGTGTTATACCAGGGATCGGCAACCTTTGGTGTGCAGCCCATCAGGGAAATCTGCTGGCAGGCCAGGACGGTTTGTTTACCTGCAGCATCCATGGGTTTGGCCGATTGCAGCTCCCACTGACCGCGGTTCACTGTTCTAGGCCAATGGGGGCTGCGGGAAGCTGCGGCCCACACATTCCTTGGCCCGCGCCACTTCCTGCAGCCCCCATTGGCCTGGAATGGTGAACCGCAGCCAGTGGAAGCTGCGATTGGCCAAACCTGCGAACGCTGCAGATAAACAAACCGTTCCGGCCCGACAGCGGATTTCCCTGATGGGCTGTGTGCCAAAGGTTGCTGATCCCTGTGTTATACGAATGCAAGATATTATTGACGCTTCATACAGTTGTTTCTGAAAACAATATTCAAATTATTTTAAACTTCTAAACATAGAGATGTGAAGGCATGCAATAAAATGGCCAAAATATTGGTAACCTTTCTGTTCACAGGGTGCAGAAATAGGCAATTATTTTGTAATTACATGGTACTCAGTAGATAGTAAGAAGTTCCTTTTTATATGATTCCTCCAATCCAATTTCCATGTAATGCACAGATTGTAAATAATCATGTCACTTAAGTAATTACACTGTTGTTTTCAGAATAAAATTAAACATTATTTTATTTCCTCCTGATTAAGACCTCTTTTTGAATGCAGTAATGGGGAGAAAAAAAACAACAACAAAAAACCAAAAATGAATTACACAGACAAATTGTCCGGTTTCAAAGATGTTAGTAACTGTAACTGGCCTGTGTGTGATACTTCATTTATATATATATATATATATATATATATATATATATATATATATATATATATATATATATATATATATAAACACTACTGTAGCCCTTTACGTGATGGAATCAAAACTTGTCACCTGAATTTGTTTCTAGGAAGCTTCTCCTTTATCTCAACGGATAAGGGATTTTGCTTTTTGGAGTAGGAGCCAGATGAGTTTTACCACTGTGACTGCTGTAAAAGTTTGAGTGATGTAGTGTGTAGATCAGTGAACACCATAGACTCCTATGTGGACACAGTTATTTTGCAGGCTGCAGCCTAATATGTATTGTGAAATTTAATGGAGCTCTGGTAGGGGTTTGTGGTCTGTAAATTCTTTTTTTAAAAAATTCCTAGTTCTGTATTGAAATGCATAGTTCTGTTCAAGTTCCACAATATTGTATTGTAGGTGACTCTGGTAGTTTTACCTATAATTAAGATTTCTTGGCAATTCACATGTTTCCAGTTACTTATAACTTTGCCAGAATTGAGTCATTTGGGCTGGAATTTGTCATTGCCAAGTGTGCCTCAGGTTGATTTTATTTATTTATCTTTGGAAAGTGCCAGCAAAATTGGTTTAGCTATTTCCAATAATGAGATTAGGGGAAAATTATGTTTTGTCCATGTTTAAATAAATACATCCTACAACTGTTTTATGCCTTCTGCCATCCCTACAAATATATTTCCAAATGTGGTAATATTTTATGTTTTTGAAAAAAATGTCAGTTTGCACTTGCTCATTAGAAACTGGCTGGAGTTTGGCTACTAACTTATATGAAGAGTCCATCTCTACTGGATATGTTCCAGCTCAGGAGTGCAGGGGTTGAGCAGGACTTTCCCTGCCATTGCTGCTGCAGGCTGCTATCAGACTCTGGAACTGATAGAAGAAATGATGGTTCTCCTGTGATTTCAGTGCTCCTGGTGCTGGTGTTTAGGCAGTGTGGAGGAGTAATCAGCCTGATTTGAATGCAGAGGAGACAAAAGATGGACTTGTGCAGTGGGGTGGAGGGAGTAGATTAGGATAAGGAGCCTGGGGGAAGTGGTTACTGAGATCCAACAAAAAGCTGGAAAGGATGGACACTGGTTGTGTGGGAATGGGGAGACAGGTATTTGGATAATAGGGAATCTGGATGTGGGAGATTAGGACTGGCTGGGCAAATAGACTGGGATTGGGATGATGGCCAAATGGGAGGTGTCCAAGGAAGATAAGACTGGGAAAGGGGCAGGTTGGAGGGGACATGAGCAGAAGGTCTGTGACCATCGGAACACACTCCCCTCCAGCACCAGAAATGGAACCCAAGATTCTTGAAACTCTCCATTTCTCAGTTACAGCAAGGATATGTGAAACCTACTAGCAAAATGTGTTTCTTATCCCTCTCTGTAATGCTGACCCACATAGAGGATGACAACTTACTACTGCAGTCAGTTACTTTCTTAGCTCACGTGGCAGCAGTCTGGGCTGAGGATCTTAAGGGTCCAACTAGAGCTGTGCAGACAAAGGTAATTTGATTTCATGGAGGATTTAGATATTTTGAAAATTACTTTCATTCCAATTTGGAACAAACACCAAACATTTCAAAATTCTCCACGAAAGGGAATAGAATCTTGGCTCCAAGACAGTCAGTCTGGTAAGCTGCCAAGGAGCCATGGAACCTGGAAGCCCTGGTGTCCACAATTCTGAGGCAGTATGGCAGGCAGATCGCCAAGGAGCCAATTATGCAAGCTAACAGGAAACCTGATCAGTATTCAGCTGAAACCTGCCTGAGTTCTATTGAACCGTTGTAGAAATTGAATGCTCTCTATGGGACATTTCAGGCTAACTGGTAAATTCAAATACAAAATTTTATATTTTTTTCAGACCAGCAGTGTTCTGACCCTGCTGAAGTGATGACCCTTCTATGTCAATATGACACCACATGATGGATTTTTTTCCAATTTACCTTTTTAAAATCTAGGAAATTTCTCTCACTCACACACAAAAAAAAAATGAAAATGTAAAGGATGCAATATCAAGCACTCAACAAGAAAAGCCAGTATTAAGATTAATTTAATTTGGTCCCTTCGTATGTACACACAATAAGTCCACTTTTTAAATGATATGATCACATACCTATTCTTTCCCAAGATATATGTCTCATTCAGTGCACGGGATAGACCTGCACTGGAGTTGGGTCAGAGTTGTGTAGTAAAGGACACTGTTTATATAGCATTCCTGTTGTATTTGTTGCAAAAATTGGATGATGTGCGCTATTTTCAGGTCCAGAGACTGACTAATCAAGGTCTGCCGAAAAATAAAGGCCCCTTTCCCCCTCAACTAAGGGGAAAGAACGACAAAGCCCATGCCGCTATTGCATACTGGGGAAAACAAAGTATAAAACAGGAACAGGAGGTCAAAGGTTAAAATTGAGGAAACTGGAAGGGTCACGCCTGCGTGCCTCCACTAATTAGGTAGGTGGCCCTTCATTCTCTCGTGTGCAGCTGTCCAGGTGCGCACCTTAGAGGAAATTATCCACAGACCACCTGAATGGAGCTTGTGTACCACTGGTGGTCCACGGACCACAGTTTGTCCTAGCCTATTTAGCATGAATGGCCCTAATTATCATTCTCATACCTGTCTAACATGACTTTAAAGGTGGTCTTTGGGTAATTCAGCCTGGAAGCTGTTTAACACTTTCTAGCCATGCATCAGTCATTTACAGTGGATTGAGGCTGCTTTAAATTGTGCACCAATTCTTCTGCCTGCTGTGCACTCTTTGGCAGGATATTATACTGCTGATTATGCTGTAACCACATCAGGGTTGAAACTGTGTGTGTGTGTACCAGTCTTGTTGTGCAGCAGACATTCAGTGCTATCCAATTTACCATGTGCACGTTGGGAGGATCATAATAGGAAGGTTTTCCAATGCGCTCAACCCTTCTTGGTAGCACGTAGCATTTTCACTATTTTTCATTACTGTATTCGAGGGTGTCATTAATGTGGAAGGACTGTTAACCTGGTTCTAGGCACCTTCTTCCTACAGATCCTCTTATGAGTTTCCTAGTGGTGTTGCCATTAAAAATGGGAGGTGCAATATATTTTTGAGCAGAGTCATTTGAAAGCACGAGCTCACCATTGTGAATGGATAAAGGAAGGGCTTCTGAGCATCCAAATAAGAGCAGGGGACAAGTTAATGAACTAGAAGACAGTAAAGCAGCTGAAGATAACATCTCTTTTCTAATAAGTTTGTTTATTTTCCCCCAGCAATTCAGAGAGCTTTTTTTTTTTTTTTGAGATCTATATAGAGCTGGTCAGGGATTTTCCAATGAATGTTTTTCATTGGGCAATGCCCATTTCTCAAAACAAACCTTTTTTTTCCTCAGGGAAAAGGTCAATTTTGATTACACTTTTGTCAGCAACGTTTCTGAGGCTGGGGGTGGGGAAGAGGAGAGAGACCCCACAACACATACCATGGAATAGCTAGCAGCCTGGTGGTTAGGGCATTCACCCTATATCTGGGACACCGAGGTTCAAGTCCCTGCCCTGATTTAGGCATCCTAGGTGAGTACTCTAGCCTGTGTTGACCGGTCTTGGTTTCATCCAGGGATTTTTTTTTGAAATCTCACAAATTTTCACATGATGGGGAAACAGTCCTGGTCTCCCTCCCCTCCTTTGCCCCACTCTACTTCTATATTACCTTCTTGCTGTTTTAACTTAACAGCTTTTAGAAATTCACACTAGTATTATACTGCTGTTACAATCACTCTATGTTTAATGAATCCCTCCTCGCTCCCTCTCTCCCTTTAGCTCTCAAGCTCTGTTTTTCTCCTTTTTCTGCTCCTATTACTACTTTGTGTCCCTGGTTCCCTTGTGACTCTCTGGACAAATTTCCTCTTTCCTCCTCTGACAGGAGGCTGCCCTGTTCTCACTTTCTGTCACTGGAAGCATCTCACGCTGTCACAATCTAACTGCTAAACTTTTTGCTGCATGACATTCTCAAGGTTTAAATCTGTCACTTTAATCTCATTAGACCATACTACTAATTTTAAAGCCTAGTGCCTCCATTTCCAGGCAGAACAATACTCTAGCCATTCTGTTAAAGGGCAAGGTACACTGCCAGCACACCGAGTAGTAATTATCCTTGAAGAATTACTGTAGTAAAGCAGGAAAAACATAACCATACTCTTCTGTGTGCTTTCACGGGAGACATTAAAAACACAGAACTCTGGTTTAAGGAAGGGGCACGATTTTTAATAGGTCCCTGACTCCTCCATAGAAATAAGGGTCCCTATCTCTCAACAAGCCAAGATTCTGCCCCTGGTGTTTAGAGAAACAGTGGTATACTAACAGAATAGGGGGGAGAGATTTTTCTTCAGGTGCTATGGAGTGTGTGGTTTCCTCCTGGGTTGGAAAATGCTTTCCAATACAGATATTCAGCAGAAACAGGTAGGGATGGTATTGAAGTTCTTCAGTTACAGCTATGATAGGTTGCACTTTGGTTTTGTATTCTGGTACTCTCCTGTAAGAGCTACCTATGGACTTGCATGGGCTTCCTGGATGCCACTAATCTTCATCAATATATTTTTTTCCATAGGACTGGGGGAACTGCTCTATTTTAGTGTTTTAAAAATAGATGATTCATGTCATATAGCTATGGAATGAGTTCTGGACATTAGCTGTAGAATAAATCTCTGCCACTCTTTGAAAGAATGCTGCCATTTTGGTCAGTTCTTCTTTTGACTAGGGGTCTTAAGAAGCAAAAATGAACTCATTAGCCATTTTTGGAAACTAGCTTTTCGGTTTTTCAATTCCTCCTTTTTTTCCACCCTGGATAGTGAGATTCAAAGCCCAGAATTTGTTCTGGGGGAAAAAATCTGCTGTCAACTGAGAATGGATCAAGGCATTAAACTGTGAACATTTTTTGTTACTTTTCTACACCTGAAGAAAGTACTTCCATGAAAATGGATATTTACTGTAGTGATGTGCAACTCCATCACATGATTACATTTCCCCCTTTTGGGTTTTCCTGTTGCTCTAAAAGAAAGGAAGGGAGGGAGACTCTTGGGCCACAGGAGTGGCAGAAGGCTTGGATTATTTTTCCAGTGCTGCCACAAACTTGCTGCATGATTAGGGGTAAACTGCTTAAGCATTCTGTGGTGTGGTTTTCCCCATTGGCAAAATAGGAATAATACTTTGTTACCCTTACAGATCTGTGGGACTATCTTGAGATTAGGTATGACTAAAAGTCACTAAAAATTGTAATGTAATTGCATCTAAGTAAGCTGGCAAATCCTGAGTTACTGATGTTTTTTGTCAGGGCTTGAAAAACACTCTTTCCCTGCATGAATGGGAATTTGGAGCAGGCAAGTAGAGTGACTACGGTCAGGGAGCTGAGTGTCTGAAGCTGCCAGCCTATTCATTTCCGTTAAAGGGAGCAAGCATAGGAGTGGAGCAGTTTGGGAGCTGCTGCTCCTTCAAGATTAAAGGAGGGTATCAGGTAGTGGAGGGCCTAACTGCTCTTACTTCTTTAAGGATAAAGGGAGAGATGGAACAGAGCAGCTCAGGTGCTGTTACTATAGCTGGAGGGAATGGATCAATTTGGGTCAGGCATACCAATAGCGCTATATGTCACACAGATCTATTGTGAATTCAAGACAGATGATACGTTTCAGGTGCTTTATGAAACGTCATAGGTTTATGGAACCCCATAATCCAAAATAAGTAATCAGAAGTTGGATAGCTCTCCTACAGAAGCAGGTTAGCAATTGTATTAATGTTGCTTAAAAATTTTAATGAATCACTCTGTAATGAAAAAAAAAGGAATTTCACCTTCAATATCAGATTTATTTATTTTTAAAGCCACGGGTAAGTAATGAGAATTTCTGACAGAGCAAACTCATCTTCCCAAAGTAATTCTGAAGAATAAATTGCATTAAAGTCTTTCAGTTAATTTCTTGTACTGTTCCTATAATCAGTAGAACATAATATTTCATGTTTTACCCAAGACTGCTATCACTTGCTCATTATCTAGGCAAAAATGTCCTAATTCTGAAAAGTACTTAAGTGTGTTCCTAATCTTCTGCTACTTTATATAAAACTGTAAATTACAGAAGATTGAACAATCAAACATTCCATGTAATAATTACACTACATGCCTCGGAAGTGAAGTGTTGCTTTGCAGATTCCTATAAATATATTAAGGATATGGGAGCTGATTTTCTTTTAAAAAAATCTAATGCATGTTCACAGCAGAAGAGTGACCTTATAGGAGATGTAGTATAAAATTAGTAATGCCAGCTCTATTGATATTATCAGACTTTTATGGTCATCCAGTAATTGCTCATTAAAAGTTTCTTCCAGTTTGAAAAAAATCTACCAGTCTGTGAAGACATTCCCAATATTTATAAGGGAGTTATTGGTAGAACTAGGAATCTTACACAACAAAATTTAAATGTGCATATTGTACTTGGGGTATTTAAAGCATCTTATGATTTTCAGAATGTTGTAGAACATCAGACCTTTTGCCTGTGTTCACAATGCCTATTGTCTCATATTATTTTCAGTGAAATTGTGGCCACTCTTCCTTCAGTATAAATGATTGCCTCCATAACCCTCTTTCTCAGTGCATAGCTGAGATGGGAGACAGTATGGGATGGAGGGTATAGGGGAAGGAAGGGGGAATAAAGTGAGAAACCTAGGGTACAGTGGGAGGATGAAGTAATGGGGGGGGGGGTAGGAGAGAAGGAAGCCTGGGAGAATGCATAGAGAGGAAAAGGAAGGATAGGAGACCTGCAAATGTGTGGGAGGAAACAGAATTTTGAGGAGGTCTGGAACATGGAGGGAAATAGAATGAGGAAGGCCTGGGGTGGATAGAGAGAGAACTGGAAGACTTAAAAGGGTGTGGATAAAGAGAGATGCGATTATCAGCCCTCCTATCCCAGCTTTGAGAGAGTAGAGAGAGTCCTCCCCCTAGCAACAGATTGGAGAGATAAAGGAGGAGGTTTGCTTTTGTTTGTGTGGTGCATGTTGAAGTTTGATCATTTTTAATCTGAAATGATCAATCACAAATTGAAGATGAGGGGTTGATAGGTCAGTGGTGGCTTCCCCTAGTGGCTCAAATCAGATGGCAGACAAATCATGTTGATGGGTCTGAGATATTATATTATATAAATATTGTGACAAAGTTCCTCCTCTACCTCAGTGGGTCCTGCGCTTATTGGTGGATTTTTCTTGCCTTAGAGATCTTAACCTGGACTGTGAATTCTACTAGAGGGGAACTCCTCCTGTGTCTGATCAGGAGTTGGGAGTTTTGGGGGAAACCCGGACCCACCCTCTACTCCGGGTTCCAGCCCAGGGCCCTGTAGATTGCAGCTGTTTAGAGTGCCTCCTAGAACAACTGCACAACAGCTACAACTCCCTGGGCTACTTCCCCATGGATTCCTCCCAACACCCTCTTTACCCTCACCACAGGATCTTCCAGCAGTACACCCTCTTGCTCCCAGCTCCTCACACACAAGCTCCTTCCAAAGCTCCTGACATGCACACCTCACTGGTTCACTGGGAGGCTTTTGACTAGTTTCAGCCAGCCCCTGATTGGCTGCAGGTGTCTCAATCAACCTCCCTGTCTTCTGGAAAGTTCTTAATTGGCCCCAGGTGTCTTGATTAACCTGGAGCAAATGCCATAAGGTATCAGGGATTTGTTCAGCCTGGGGCTAACATACTGGTTCCTTACGACTTTCCTATAGCCCTCTGGCCTTGCCCCATCACAATATATATACTATCTATCTATCTATAATATGTCAGAACTAGGGTGATATAGCTTTACAAAAACTTGTTTGGATATTTTTAGATGTCTGTAAAATCAAAACGAAGGATGGTTTGGATTTAAGTTTTGTCTTAACCAATTGGTCAAGATTGTTAATATTTCAGGGGCAGAGGGGTGGGTGTTAATGCTATTTTGAATAAATGGTGCTAATTTTGGCCTAATTTAAGGATTTAATATCTTCCTCTACTGCAGGGATCGGCAACCTTTGGCACACGGCCCGCCAGGGTAAACCCCGTGGCGGGCTGGGCTGGTTTGTTTAACTGCCGCGTCTGCAGGTTTGGCTGATCACGATTCCCGCTGGCCGAGGTTCACCGCTCCAGGCCAATGGGGGCTGCGGGAAGTGGCGGCCAACACATCCCTCGGCCCGTGCCGCTTCCCGTAGCCCCCATTGGCCTGGAGCGGTGAACCGCGGCCAGTGGGAGCTGTGATTGGCCAAACCTGCGAAAGCAGCAATTAAACAAACCGGCCCGATCCACTAGGCAGCTTACCCTGGCGGGCCGTGGGCCAAATGTTGCCGATCCCTCCTCTACTGCTTGTTATCTCTGCCTTAAAAATAAATACAAATATGATGAAGATCAAGTTGAATTAATTTTTAAACCAAAAAAACTATTATTCAATGTAAAACTCTAAGTACATATTTGATAAAAATATATTGTTGTAATACTGGGTGCGTATTAGGGTTGCCAACCCTGAATGCTCAAAATTCATGAGTCACACACCCCTAAAATCATGGATTCACTTAAAAATCATGATTACTGGTGTTTGTCATTTTTGTTGGCAGCACTGATACTGGGTTGTACATGGGAAAATGGCACTTACTGACATTAGACGTTCAAAGTTATAGTGTATGGCAATGTTCTGCACATTAACATGGAAGTATCTCTTGAAATAATATTTTAAGTGATTTAGTTTAGTCCTAACACTTTAAATACACTAAAACCAAAAAAAATCTTAACAGCCTTATCATTATTAGTAAGTTCTCAGCACTATAGCATTCTGTTAGGGGATGAATAAAGTAACTAGAACTGGAAGGGAAACTCTCTAAACAGCAGTGTAGTTTCTCAGAGGGGGGAGTGAAATAAAGGCAAACAATGTACATGATGAAAGCAGATTTTTCTTTTCTTTTAGAAATCAAAAGATCAGAAGTGTCAAATATAATTAAAGACTTCTTTAAATAAAAGAATGGCATATAGATTTTGATACTGAATATTTATTTTACATTTTCAAGAAATGGGCCAGTAGATAAAAATATTTTTAAACTACATAGTTACATGATTGGGAAAATAAATTATTTCCTAGGATGAATTACAACTGCACAAGGCTCAGAGCATCACTTAAGACTCACTCACACACACACACCCACACCCACACCCCCACACACTGGGGTTTAGATGGTGCTTATAGGGACTTCTGCACCTTCACCTTCATTGAGCGATAGGCATTTGTAGTTTTATGGACTTCACCTAAATTAAGGATTTAAAGGAAGGGTGAAGTGAATTCCTTTTCCTCTCTGCTGGTTGCATTAAGACTTGCCAGTGCAGTAATTAGGGATACAGTCATGGATTTCTCAACACCGCGGAATCAATAGTAGCCTAGCACTGTGAGAGCTTTGCACATTCCGCAACATTTAGCCTTTTTTTTTTTTCTCCTACTGGGGATGTTGCTATGGGAAACAGAGCAGAAGAGTGGATTGTCTCTCTTAAAAGTGATCTTTTTTCAACTTTTCAATTAAAAAGCAAAGGAATATGTATAAGTAGTAGCACCTGATATGATCACCGAAGAACATCAGCGGAGTCAGAAGGGTATTATTGTTTTGTACAATTATGTTTTATATAATCCTGGATTTTTGACAATTTATAAAATCAGTCATTTCTGAAACGTGTGGTGATTTACGTTAACATTTTAAATGTAAAAGTGAGGTTAAATTATAGTCCCTCAAAACACTCGTATACTGTATCACATGGCCTGAAGTCTTTTCAATCCAGCATCATGATGGCATTTTTTTTATCTTGGAAGGAATGTGCAATCAGTTAATTATTTCAGGAGGCACAGTACATCTGACATGAGTCAAAACAATATTGTTAATATATCAGATGGAGAGACAAGTACAATATGTCAGAAAATAGTAGATTCAGGGAAGGAGGGAAAATACTATCTGAGAAAATTAACAAAGGAAGACAACACAATGAGGAGTTAAAATTAAAAAATGGGGGTGAGGCTATGAAGATACTATTTGGAAAGAATTGGAATTAACTATACAGCAGCTGCTGCTGCTAGTTGGGTTGTGTAAAGTTCCCATTCTACTCTCCAATGCTGAGTTGTTCATAACTATATGAAACTTTCCCCATTATTCTGAAATTTTCCAAGCTTAGTCTATGCCAAATGTTTTTGAAAGTCAGAGCAAAAACAGATGAACCTTTTTTTTCCTAGTAGGAAGAATGGGGAGCAAATGCAAAGTGTGTGTGTATAGAGAGAAACTGACTATTTTGGGAGCCTAATTGGATAGGTGTAAATAGTTTAAAATTTAGCTTAAAATAGCCTAAATTTGAGGAACATTTTAGTATTCTGGTGAAATTTGGCTTTAATTTGACTAAGTTATCTCTCTTTCGGATTGGCATGCCATCAATACTCAATACATTTTGGGGATTTTCACAAGCAGCTAAGAGAGGCTATATTGTGATTCGGAAATTCAAAGATTCTAAGGCCAGAAGGAATCATTGTGATCATCTAGTCTGAGCTCCTGTATGACACAGGCTATAGAACTTTCCCAAAATATTTCCTAGAACATATTTTAGAAAAAACATCCATAAATGACTTAACAATTGTCAGTGATGGAGAATCCATGATGACCATTGGTAAATTTGCTTGCCTTATTTCCAGTCTGAATTTGTCTAACTTCAACTTTCAGCCATTGGACTGTGTTATATCTTTCTCTGCTAGATTGAAGAGCCCATTATTAAATACTTGTTCCCCATGTAGGTTGTTAAAGGGTGACTTGATTAGTCTATAACTTCTCTTTATTAGACTCAAAGTGCTCAATCTATTTAGTTTATCACCGTAAGGCATGTTTTCTAATTCTTTAATCATTCTCATGGCTCTCCTCTGAATTCTCTCCACTTATCAACATCCTCCTTGAACTGTGGGCATCAGAACTGGATACAGTATTCCAGCAACACGTACAGAGTGCTAAATACATTGTTAAAATAACCTCTCTACTCCTATTCAAGATTCCCATGTTTATGCATGCAAGATTCACATAGCTCTTTTGGTCACAACATCACTCTGGGAGTTCATGTGGAACTGACTCTACACTACAATCCCCAAATCTCTTTTAGAGTCACTGCATCCCAGGATAGAATCCCCCATCCTGTAAGTATGGCCTACATTCTTTGTTCCTAGATTATATATTTGCATTTAGCTGTAGTAAAACACACTGTTTTCAATGTTATCAGTGATGATTTTGTTTTTTTCCAGGTCATTAATAGAAATATTAAATACCATAGGGCCAAGAACTGATTCCTGCAGGATTCCAGTAGAAACATACCTGCTCAATTATGATTTCCCCCCATTTATAATTGCATTTAGAGACCTATCAGTTAGCTAGTTTTTAATATGGCACATATTCATTCTATATTCTAGCTTTTTAATCAAAATGTCACGTGGCACCAAGTCGAATGCCTTAAAGAAGTCTATTTTATCAACACTATTACCAAACTTGTCATATCATAAAAGAAAGATATCATGTTAGTTTGACAGTATCTATTTTCCATAAATCCATGTTTATTTGCATTAATTACATTATCCTCCCTTAATGCTTTATTAATCGAGACTGTATCAGCTGCTCCGCTATCTTGCCTGGGATCAGCATACAGCTGGAAGGCCTATAATTACCCAGTAATCCCATTTACCCATTTTCAAAAATTGGCACAACATTAACATTCTTCTAGAAAATCCATCATGCTCCAAGATTTACTGAAAATAAACAGCTCCTCAGCGACCTCTTTTAAAATTCTTATCAGGACGTGCTGATTTTAAAATGTCAAACTCTAGGTATGTGCAAGGGTTTACATGGCTCATTTAGATGCAAAGTGGACAAAATCACATGAGCGGAGGCAAATATTCTGCCAATGTCTTATTTTGCTACAAGCCGACCTTTTAAGGAAAAATTGTGATGCATTCTATTTGAGGAGTCATGGGTGGGTGAGTAAGGAGGAATAGCTCAGTGGTTTGAGTATTGGCCTGCTAAACCCAGGGTTGTGAGTTCAATCCTTGAGGGGGCCATTTGGGGATCTGGGGCAAAAATTGGGGATTGGTCCTGCTTTGAGCAGGGGGTTGGACTAGATGACCTACTAAGGTCCCTTCCAACCCTGATATTCTATGATTCTATGATCTTATGACAGATATGGAAATTTCCTGCAAAATCCATGGAAGACATTGTTGAATTAAGTGTTTTAAGTATCTTTGGGGTCCATTGTATTAAAGGATTGATATATGTATTTTTGTGGGCTAAGATTGTATGTAACCTTTCAAGAGGGAAAGTTGTGACAGCTATGAGATCTGGGGTTCAAAAGACTCTATAGAAAAATGTGCCAGATAAGAGTGGACTTCTGAACCAAAAAGTTTTCAGTGGTTTTTTTGGGGGGGAAATATCTAGGGGGAGGTGAATGCAAATTCCCCACTTCTGGCTATGTAAAAACCCAGCCTTTCGAAGCTTCACTAGTCGAGGTTATCGATCTGTTTAATTCTGAGTGAATCTGAAACTTTAGTAAAACATATCTAAATTATCAATAAAGGAGTAGATGGCTTTTGACCTTTATAAATATATGAAGAGACCAAGAAGTTCAAAATTTTATAGAATAAATTTACATTTTCTAATATACACCAATTTCCAACTAGTCCTCCTTTTTTCCCAGTATTTCAACTTCTGTACTTTTATGCTCTGCTGAGTTTCCTCAGCTGCTGCTGCTGTTGTTACATTCCAGTCTACCATTAATTATAAAACAATTTTTGTTTAGTTTAAGGAAATACAATGTCAGCTGAAATTAGTGCACCTGAAACCCAAATTGTACAAATGTAAAGCAAGCAACAAAATTGGAGCAACTCTAGTTTTATGGATTCTAGAGCCATCCACAGGCATGGCATTTTAAAAAGAAATGTATAGTTACGATTGTGAATTTTCCTCTAGCCACTGAAAAAGGATCAAAGCTTAATATTCAGTCTAGATAAGCATCTAAAGTTTGTATGCCATTCTGTAATTTATCTAATCTTATGAACTTTCTTCTGCCTGTATGTACTTTTACATGTTTAAACTAATAAATTAGAGACTTCTGTATATGTGGCAAATCAGGTAGGTGTGTCATTATAATAAGTCAACCCCAGAAATCTGACAGAAAGGGTAGATTAGTTTTTTGTTTTACAGTACGCCTAGAGTACAAACAGCACCTAGAGAGTGCAAACACATAACAAACCACACTCCTTGATTTGAAGAACCTACAACATGCATAGTCAAGAAAAGGGTGGGAGAAAGGAGGTAATTTTACAGATGAGGAGCTGACAGAGTATTTGACTTGCCTAAAGTCAGAATGGAAGTCTGAGGTAGAGCAAAGAATTAAATTCACATCCTGAGAGTCCTGGTTCATTGTCTTGGCCAAAAAACCCATCCTTCCTCCTGAGTGGAGAACTTCAATCTTGTGTTCGTAGTAACATGCCTGCTTGATAGGTGTGACCAGGACTAGGCCTACCACATGGCAGAATATGGTAATACTT
The DNA here is from genome assembly GCA_037349315.1 of Chelydra serpentina. NCBI lineage: Eukaryota > Metazoa > Chordata > Testudines > Chelydridae > Chelydra > Chelydra serpentina. Next base: position 17,179,055 of record JBAIAC010000002.1, read on the forward strand.
ATGGCAGCGGTAATGGTGTGGGCAGCTGAGTGACCCTTTCAGAGATGTGAATGCTTTCAACTTGTTTATGGCTTGCAACCAAGACGGTCTTGATCTAGGGTTGTCTTGAAAATAATTGAGTCATATCTAACAACATTTTAGTGAAATGCTGCCTTCCCAGACTAAATCTATTTCTCTCCTGCATCTGAAGTCTCCAGGCCGCTCTGAATAAAATCTGGTTACTGTTGGACTGACTTCTGAATCTGACACTTTGCCTAGCAGCTGATTTGAATGCAGGCCCATTCATTTTGATATAGTAGTAATAGAGTAGCAGGACAAAGAGTACCCTTTGTTTATATACTCTAGGGCAATCAACAGATTGTGGCAGCAATTGTGTATGGAGGCTTTTAAAGATGGCACACTTTACCACTTATATACATTTATTATGGAGAATACTTGGTGTGCACAATTACTCACAGTCATGGAGATGATTTTGCCGTCCCCACCCACCATACACTTTCCGGCTGTCTAGCTAGAGATGGGTGTATATTACAGGGTGAAAACCGTGTGTGTGTGTGTGTGTGTGTGTGTGTGTGTGTGTGTGTGTGTGTGTGTGTGTGTGTGTGTGTGTGTGTGAGAGAGAGAGAGAAACCTGCAAATATGAATTCCAAATTTTGCTTTGACTGTGATTTGCGTCCTTTTTGTCTTCACTTTCCCTGAATATTTCAGCAAATTAACTTACTGAAAGGAGCATTCATTGAAACAAGGAGTTTTAAACTGATCTTACAGAATATTTGTGTTAATTGAATTTCTGTGAGCATTTCCACTGGTAACTTTGTTCTAAAAGTCCTTCAGTCAAGGAACAGAAACATTTCTACTTGGTCCAATTAAAACAACATCATGTCAGATTTCAAATTCTGAAGATGGATAGAAAAACACCTCACCGAACAATCCATAAACCATAATGTATTTGGTGAATTTTGAATAATTATTCAACTTGAGAAATTCATTATGTCATGTGGATAATTCATGACAAGAAAAGGGCAAAACCCGCAGATTTGTTTTCTAAATGCCTAGCTGTGCTCTTTTGGGAGAGGAAGTGTATTTTTGTTCTGTTTACACAGCAGCTAGTGCTTAGCTCGATCTAACTTAGTAGCCCACGCTAGGCCTTATGGCTCCTACATGCATACAAATAATTAGTGGCATTGGACAGTTTTTATAGTGGGGGTGCTGAAAGCCATTTAAGAAAACTGTAAACCCTATACATGATGGAAACCTCTTCAAGCCGCACCCCCAACAGCCCCACAAATTATAATTTGTTCCTTTCTTTAGTGTCTTCTTTAGAGCTAACTTTAAAATGTAAGTTTTATGTTTTGTGGGGGGAAAAATGCCTCAAATTTTTGATAAATCAATGTTTGTTTGTTTTTTTTCATTTAAAACAAACTCAAATTAGACAAACCGAAAACTGGTCAGGTTTTTCCAAACTCAGAACTGATTAAATTTCCCCTTAGTTTCCCTTTTCTCCTATTTTCCATTGCCACTGGGGTAGGGGTGGGGGGGGGGGAGAGACTAAATGAAGGGGGGGAGAGAGAGAGAAACTAAACCAAACTGGAAAAAAGTTTGCTTTTGCTTTTGTTGAAGAGCTGGAAAATTTTGGAAAAAAGGCAGTTTTTAATTGGGGGAAAAAAAGTTTCAAATTGAAAATTTCAACCAGTGCTAGGCTCCCTCAATGGCATCCAAACAGAAATAACAAATGGCTGTGTTCTGCTCTAATTGCAAAACCCACCTAATTCAGTGGGGTTGCATGGGAGTAAATGAGGGCAGACTTTGGCCTGGAACCTGCAAGTTGCCCTTGTTGCCCTGGAGAGGCTGAAGGCAACCATGTTACATGACTCAGCAGTTAGCAGACCTTGCACAGGTAGCAATAGGGCTGAAGTACACAGATCATTCTTGTGATCATCCATACTTTAGTGTCTTTCCTCATCAGTTCTGAAATTAGACCTTTTTGTATTTGCAAGAAAAGGGTGATCAGCTCTGACTCCTGCCCCCACCAACAAACAAAACCCTTCAGATATATATTTTGCATTTTTTTCATACAAATTCTAAATTATATTTTTAAAATGGAAGAGATCTCTTGGAGGATGTAAGTGCTGTTAGTGCTGCTTATGTTTAATTGCCCCTTGTTGGAGGAGAAATAATTTACTATATCAAGCGGAGATGTATTGGAGCTGGGTGGCCCAGCATATGAATAATGTACTTTCATCCTTGGATTCTGAATTTCTTTAGGTAAAAAGCCAGTTGAAATTATGGGAATTATGACTTCAAATGTGATAGTAATAATAAAAAAAAGTAAGTAGCTATTGATTCAGAGATGCCTTGGAACTCATAGCAAATTATAAAAGTAGGAAAATGCGATGATGATAATGAATATGTTATACACTTTTGAGATTGCCTCTTGAAGTTTAAAACTTTTGTGTGCATAAAAGGTGGTGTGTAGACATTTCTGGAGACTGAAGTTCTGTATTCCTGCAGAACATTTGCAGTACAGACAAGAAGAGTAAAGATCTATCCCACATTTAAAGCCTTCTTTTTGCAGTTGCAAACAACTGTCCTGTGGTCCCAGGGTCTCATCCATTCCAGGTATCCACGTGTGTGTGTGTCTTAAGAACTCAGCACAAATCTGACATGCGTTACTAAGAGAATAGACTCCTAAATTATCTAAAAATTTATTAATGACTGAGGGTAAGAGGTTTGGCTAACCTCTACATTTGCATTTAGATTTGCCATGGATGTGATAATGACACCTTAAACTTACACTATTTACTGTGCATGTATTAAGTGAAGTTTTAAATCTAACATATTCAAATATTTCTGCTATGCTTAATATCTTCCATTATAATGAGACCTCTACAGTGGTTTAGTGGGCTGCTTAAAATTCGTCTTAATGTCTTAGCTGATACATTTTTTATTCAGAGAATTCAATTAAGTTAGAGCTACACTTTCTTACTCTGACAAACTACCTCACTTCACTTCTTTCTCTCTGTAATTACCTTAATGGTTTAGCTGCCTGGCGTTATCCACAGCAAACCAAAAGTATTATGGCGAGTTTATCTTGCAAAGCTTCTAACAGTGAAGGCTTGTTAACCCGATGTCAGGGCTCATTGAAACCTCAGTTAGATGCTAATAAGCTGAAAAAGGAAATTAGATTTTATTGTAATTACTAACAGTATCTATAGGTTTCAATGGGAAATGTAAGCAATACTTGACTCTATATACGAGCTCATACCATACCTTGCTAATTGTCATATAACAACTTGTCTCTTCAGAAGTTCTGCTATCCACTGTTGTCTTCCCTTCTTTTATAATGATGGTTAAACTTCAGATGGTTCAGAAGTTTTGTCTAGTTTGAATGAATCCTCCAAATTTAATATTAATTTCCCCGACCTAAGATATCAATACACGTTAGAGGGAAAAAATAAGTGACAGTGGAAGGCACTAGAAAATGGATGTGTTTGCTCCATTATTAGTTTTTTCATGTTGTTTGCATTAATAATAGGAACTGGATTTATTTTGATCTTTGTGGTAACTACTGTGAGTGGTAATTGTCCAGCTCTTAATGTCTTTCATTGAAGTTTTATGGTAAGAATTTGCATTACCCCACTAGCATTGTGTGGGACAGGAGAAAGGATGATCTTTCCTTCTGTTTCAAGTGTCCAAGGAACAGATGAAATTGGAATTTGGGGTGCAGGGATAGTAAGTGAAGAGAGGGGACATAATTGTGAGGGAAAGGACAGGTTTCTACAGGCTGTATCTTGTGTTAGCTGTAGCAAATATACTAGGACTGGTGGGAAAATTTCCGTGAAAAACGTTTTGATGGAAAATTGAGGCTTTAAAAAATAAATGTTGGCCAAATCCTGAAATAACTCCAGCTGAATTTGCGTCCTTTTGGCATTTGGCAGTGTTATTCTTCCCTCCCCCTACCCCTCTTCCCCAGTTTTTGACAAAAAGAAAATTCAGTTTTTGGCCAAAACCTTTCGGTTTTCAGTTTCTGAAAATTATTTTTCCAATCTTTGTGTTTTCAATCTTTTTACAGTCAATTTTCTTCTGAAAATCTTGACCAAAAACTATTTTTTTTATAATTTCCAGAGTGGAAAAACATTTTTTTCTGTATTTATTTGTTTATTAATAATCTCCAATATAAACCCAAACCATGTTTCTGCAATCCCTATCTTTGGACTATTTCCTATTAGACATGGGGAAAAAAATATTGTACACTTCCTATAATGTGAGCTGATATTTGTTTATACAAATGTTTGCTGTATCGCCATACATGGTATAATTATTCAAAATTTAAAACATGTGGATGCACATAAAACTGGGTTAGACACTATCCCAGAGGTGGGCAAACATTTTAGCCTGAGGGCCACATCTGGGTGGGGAAATTGCATGCAGGGCCATGAATGTAGGGCTGGGGTAGGGGGTTGGGGTGCTGGAGGGAGTGTGGGATGGGGTGCGGTGTGCAGGAGGGGGCTCAGGGCAAGAGGTTGGGGTGCAGGAGGGGGTGCGGAGTGTGGGAGGGGGATCAGGGCAGGGGTTTGGGGTTCAGGAGGGGGATCAGGGTGGGGGGGTTGGGGTTCGGGGTGCAGGCTCGGGCCGGGCACCACTTAACTGGAGCAGCTCCGGGGTGGCAGTGGCGTCGTGCTGCTAAGGCAGGCTCCCTGCCTGCCGGGGCCCTGCACTGCTCCCGGAAGCAGCCAGACCACATCCTTGTGGCCCCTGGGGGAGGTGGGGGCAGAGGGCTCCGTACGCTGCCTTCACCTGTGGTTCCATACCTGAAGCTCCCATTGGCCACGAGGAGCTTCGCGTGTGGAACCACAGGCAAGGGCAGTATGCGGCGCCCTCTGCCCCCCCACCTCTCCCAGGGGTCACAGGGACGTGGTGCTGGCCGCTTCCAGGAGCGGCATGGGGCTCATGGCACCATGGGGGTGGCAATCCCCTGGGCCGGATCCAAAGCCCTCAAAGGCCGGATCCGGCCCACAGGCTGTAGTTTGCCCACCCCTGCACTATCCAAATACAAAATAAGTCTTATAATGAAAATATTTGTTTTGTCTGAATGTCTGAATACAGAATACCAGGAAAAGCTCCTTCTCTTATGAAAGTGATTAAGGATGTTAAGCAGTTGTCTGAATTTATAAAGTATTCCACGCAGTAATCTGCATGTAACTCAATTTCGTTATTTCAGAAAGATGAGTAAAATGTACAGCCCTTAGGGGTTGTAGCAACATATGTTGGCTCTGTTTTCTGTTGGACACTAATGCAGCAAGTTCTGGGTGGTTTTGTCTCTGTTACCTAATGAGAAAACATAGATAGAGCCCAGTCCTGCTCCACTAATGGGAACAGTCTAGAGCAGGCTCTTGTAATGGGAAGCAACAACAGACAAATCAGTTACTGTTTCCACTCCAAATACTATCAAATAATAGTACTGCTGCCCCTTACTCTTATTTTTGTGAGCCTCAGTGTACAGTAAAAGGATTTTTATGTGATACCTGCTTATTAATACTAGTAAATGAAAGTGAAACTATATTCGGTTTATACTGCTTTTGAAATATCGACACATCTTTCTTTAATGTTATTGGTCTTTGTACCATGTTACATGGGTTGCTTTTAGCATTACTGCATTTTTGTCTTACTGTCCTTAGGATGCTGAGACAACAATGTTCCTTGCTCTGTAAACATCCACATTTATTCAAAAAGGTAAAATGACAGCACCTTATTCTCTATTTTACTGTGGGGAAGAGGGAAGGATACAAACATAAAATAATTCCATGCCTGAAACCATACTAATGAAGCAGGGATCAGGCCATTTCTACCTGCTTTCTGTTTTAAAATGACCTCTCCCTTTTGGGAGTGCAGGAGAGGGGTATTAATTAGAAACCAATGTTGGGAGATGTTTGTGTTGAACTCCTGATCCCAGAAATAAAGAGTTTTGTGTGTAGTTTTGGTGGTGGTGGTAATAGATTTTAAGGTTCTTTTGTTTGTGTTTTATCATTTTAGTTTGGGAAGTTTCTTGTTGAATATGAGATATATAAGTATTACCATACATAGCTGATGAATCTAGAAAAATGTGGCATTAACAAGATATTCTTGCTACAAGCTCAGTTGTGGAAAGCTGTATTGTTTGCAGCTGTGTGGGTGGGTGTGGCTTATCTCTTCTGCAACTTGGTGTCAAATGGTCTTTATAAATACTGTAAATTCAGGAGCCTCCTGCACAGCTATTCACATGATGGCCTTCTGAGCTGGTGAAACAATTATACCTTGTGTTTCATGTGGACACTGTCTAACAAGCCCTCCAGTTCTGGAGCCCCCTTTCAGCTGCCAATCTGACTCCTGCAATCCTGAAAGCCACAATAGGGGAGCCCAGAACTAGAAGAGAAACCATTCTTTTCTGTATCTACACAGCACAAGTAATATCCAGAGACTACAGGCCTTCTTCGGTAAAAAACTCCAGTGATTAAGTAAATGTCACATGATTAACTTGCTACGTTTGTGAATCAAGCATGTGGAGTCCAGATACCCTTCCCATTCACAATATGCTTCTCTTTCTTCTTCATGGGCAGTGACCGGTAGGATCTGCATAGACAGTGATAGAGGATAAATAGGCTCTGTATGCAGTCCAGTGAAGCACACAGAATAGCCACTGCTATACTAGGTAGATGGATTACTCACTTGAAGTACTGTGCGAATATTTTAGGTACTGCAAGAGGTGGGGTTACCAATGTCTGTTTTTTTCCAGACAGGACCTCTTTCTCGTCCTCTGATCTTGATCTGGGCAGATCTTTGAAATATGAACAAATGTCCATGATTTGGTATTGCGACCTTTACTTTTGTGCTGCCTTCAGAACTGGACGGGTGCTGTACCTGCCCTTCCCCTCCAGCTCTGCCTGCCCCTGGCACTGTTCTCTATTTGAAATATGGTAAAGCTAGCAAGCAGTAGATCTGTGCATGTTGCTAGATCAAACCCAAAGTATACACTTCTGGTACGGTATTCAATATTAAACACGAGAGTGGAAAGATGGTGTTTTGGGTAAGGTACTGTGCTGGAGTTAAGGAGTTCTGGGGTCATTTCCCAACTGAATCAGACATTTCTGTGTGACCCTGGGCAAGTCATTTAATCCCTTTGTATATCTGTTCTCTATCTGTAAAAATGGGGGTAACACTTCCATGCCCCATGAGGATAAATTTATTAGTTAAATTTGAGGATCACAGATGTTCAGATTCAAGAAAGACTACATAAGTGCATAGATGGGGCACATACACACATATAATATGTGTGTGTATAAATAAAGATTATATTTACAGTGCTATTCTCTGGATTTCCTAAATTAATACAATCTTTTCTATTCTAAGAACGTATCTTTTGAACTGACCCACCAACTTTCTGTACTTACACAAAATGTCACGTTAGCTGCCTCTATCTGCCATCTTGTGGTCTGTTAGCTTCATCTCAAGTGCATAAGTATGCACATGGATTATATATTTTAATTTATGTAATTTCTCTCCGATTCTAACTAGTAATTTCCGCAGTACACTCAAATCATTTTTATTTTTGGGAACCTGTATGTGCAATAAATGGGTTTTGATGCAGTACTTATTAGTATTAGTAAATGAAAGCGAGCAAAATCAGCCAACTGCAAAGCAGTTTTTGTTAACTGCAATTGGTTTCCCTGAGAATCAAAATGTATTACAAATAAGCATTTTATGGCTGTACATAATGCTGATTTCTCTTCTTGATAAATTAACAATTCTCCAATATTAATACTTAACAGCAATAATATTTTTCTACTTGCAAAATTCAGATTTAGCTCTACGAGAGAGAGAGAGATTAATCTGTACCAATACTTATATGTACATCTCAGAGGCAGTGAATTGCCATATTGGATCAGACCATTGATTTTATCTAATCTAGTATCCTGTCTCTGACAGTGACTAATACCAGATGCTTCACCAGAAGGTGCAAGATACCTTGTAATGGGTAATTATGGAATAAACTGCCCATGGGAAGAGGGAGTTCTTCCTAAACTCCATTAATTAATTTAGTCTGAAACATGAAATTTTATGTCCCTTATACATTTTAGCCAATTTTGTATACCTAATGCTTCAATAACTTTATCAATGAAAAGAATCTTTCAGTAGATCAGGACTTGTCAGCAACGCCTAAACTAAATAGACTGGAGTAGTAGAAGATATAGAAAAAATAAAATTAAATATTACAACATCTAATCTTTATCCCAATGAGCTTTTGAGCTAAACTTTTAACTGGCCTCAAATCCATCACGCAATCGTTCCCAAAAGAGTTGTCCTCTTGCAATTGGGTCTGTGAAGGTGGATCCTTGTGCTCATATGGAGCTCTGTTACTTTAACTGAGTTTCTACCTATGTTGTATGCACAACCCTTATCTGCCTGAGTAAATATGGCTTACTTGTGCTCACTACCATGTTGGTTGTGACAGAGGATTGAACCAGGGATCCTGAAGAGCTAAAAACATAAACCTTGATGACATAAACTAAAGATCAAATTCCTATAGCAGTGAGCTGTAACTGTGTCATATCCTCTCTAGATCACGCACAGAAGGTGACGCATACCACATGCTGAATAGTACGGTTACACTCATGTAAATGCAGATTTTGCACCTGTAATTTTTTTGCACTCCCAAAGGCACAGATCTGACTCAGAATCTCTGCATAGTGTAGTATGAATGTGCCAGCAAGGTTGTGAGGACCAGCTCCATCAATTGTAACCCAGTTTACAATGCAGTGTGGGTGCTCAAACCCAGGTGTGGAAACATTGAGTCCACAAGCCTGGGTCCCACAGACCAGGGTTTACGGTGCAGTGTACACATACTCTAAATGGCTGGTTCAATTTCTGAGGCTGGCTTAGAAAGTTTGGCATTGTATGTACAAGAATAAGGTTTGTGTTTTTAATCAGAAAGTTATAAAAAATATCCTGATGTTCATTTAATAATCACTGAGCATAGAGAAAAATGTGTATGCATCTTTTTGAAGATCATCACTGACCTTTATCATATCAGGTAGATTGATATTTCTTTAATCTTATATTTTGAAAGGAGTTTATAAGAACACTGTAGTCTTATATTCAGTATTGTTAAGAATCACCCACTCATTTGATAAAGACATACAAAATAATATCTGTTTTATTGGTCTATAGAGCCAATTCAGGTAATATGCTAAAACTGAGCATATTTCTTGCCCCAGATGCGGTCAAGACTACAATCTAATACAAAAAGAGATGAGCTCAAGAGAACATACTGTATAAATATCTTATAAAGCATTGGAACACTCAATAATTAATTTTCAGCAAGGAGATGCTTTCATTTAAAAAAAGAATAATATAAAAGGGAAGATTTCCCCCAATTAGTTTAATGAAAAGGACTAAGACAGCACACTTTAATGAATACTCGAGAGAGGGCTCTTTTGGCTCACCCTATAACTTAAATATGCAGATTTCATACTGGGATATTGCAGTAAAGAACAAGGAAAACATCACTCTTCTGCTTTTGTTTAATTCAGCTTGAGGCTCAGCAGTTCAGTCTTGCTAAACCATTCCCTGTCTTTAAATTTTAATTAAGTCCCAAACTGTCAAGCCCTGGGAACCTGGGCCTTTAAAAACCGTATGTGGGAAAGGGGAAGAATCTTAAGAAAACAGCTTCATGCAACTTCCTACCATTTCTTTGTCTGCAGATCACTTGTACCGCTCACCCCCCCCACACACACACACCCCTCACCCCACACTAAACTCCTGCAGATGGTCGTTGCCTTCATTCATCCAGCAGTTTACCCCTAGAATCTATACAACTACCAAACCATAACAAACTATTCATGATGCTGTTTTAGTTGCCAGTATTAATCACATTTCTAGTTTGGCTTACTGAACGTTCCCAGCCAAATGCCATATCCCCACTATAAAATGCAGGGGGAATAAAACTAGTATACACACTAGCCATGTCCGACCAGCAGGCACAAGCAGGGGTAGCAGCCTATCTCCACCCACACTGATGAAACTCATCACAGGGACACTGTGTGTTCGGGAGTACACAGCCAGCTGGATTGGTGAGGGAGTAGGGAGCTGACATGATACCCGGGGGGTACCCAAGGCTGTGAGGAATGTTGATACTACCTGCCCTTAGTGTGAGGAAGACTTGTCTATGCCTTCTGGGAATCAGCTCCCCATCTCCACAGACACCTCAAGCACTCCCATTTAGGCTACACAGGCTCCGCATGCTATCTCTACGGATTAGTGATAGGCACACCCCAATTCTCCGAGCATCTCCATGGAGTTTCCAGACCCTGTTCCATTGAGCACTCACAGTACTTACAGACTTGCTGCTTCCAAAGGTAGAAACAGTCAAATGCCTGTGGAAAGAATCAGTTAACTGTGATTTTTTTGTTGTTTTCATCAATTCAACAGTAAAAATATCTTTATTTTTAGGGGAAAGGAAGCCACCTACTGGCATATGTGGGAAATGAAGCATGCTTGTATGTCCTTTTCCCTAAATCAAGTCTCCAGAGGTAAAAAAAGTTGTAACTCTATTAGTTTTCTTTGTAATCCAGTGTCCAGCAGACATGAAAGAGTTTGAGTCTTTGACAATGTGGTGATAGTAACACCTCCAGACAGGTGCCTAGAAAAGGCAGGAGAATGCTCATCTGACATAGCTTCTGCTTGGCCTTTTGTGTACCAGGAGAACCAATAAGCAGGAGACCCTAAAAAAGGAACGGCCTTCTAATTCTTTTCCTCCAGGAGATCCCAAAGCCTTTTCCAAAACAACAAAATTATATGGAGAGATAATTTAATTTATCACTGAAATGTAGCCTTTACAGGAGTAAGACAGAGCAACCAGTACACAGCAACAATATGCAAAGATAAATGCTGAAGAATGCTACACCAGATTAAAATTGAAGGAGACAGTAGGATGAGTTAGAATGATATGACCCAAGTTATAATCTGGCCAGGTCAACCAAAATTAATCCCTTATTTTTTAAAGCGGGTACCACTAGATCTTTAATGACTAGAAATGATCAGGAACTTGCTTTCTCTTACCTGAAAAACAGCACCTCCAGCATAGTGCACATTACTGGGTCATTGATTCAGAACTGGGTAAGAGTGCCACCAACTATATCAACAACAGCATGTCCTACAACTCCTACATGTTTCTTGAGGCCTTTCAATCAAACACGCCTAGCTTGTGAGAGCTGATAAGGTCATATCACTGTCTGGGCTGGCTGAAAACTGTACGTGGAATGCAATTCTTCAGCAGAAGAGTTGAAAGGGGAAGGAAATTGGGAAGAGCTCAAACTTTTTCAGAGAGCCCAGAGAGTTTGAATTCTGGGTAGATTTTGACTTCAGAAAAGATTGCTCCCTAAAATGTAGGTGTGATGGGTTGGTATCACAGAACCACCTTGGAGTTGCCACCTGCTACTTCTGCCCATGCTTTCCTGCCTTTTCCAGCTTGGGACTCCAGAATCTTGTCTGTTTTGAGCCAGATCCGCTGATCTGCTGCAAACACAGACCCAGGTCTGAACCACGTCCACTAACAGTTGTAGGCCTGCCTGGAAGCAGCTCAGGAAGTGCTCTTGCCTTTGACACCCAGGTGCCCAACTCCCAATGGGGTTCAAACCCTGAATAAATCCGTTTTACCCTGTATAAAGCGTATACAGGGTAAACTCATAAATATTGTCTTTGTCCTTTGTTCAGTCTCTTTCAGGTGTGTCCTTGGTGGGTGGAGAGTCCCTCTCTTTAGCCAGCTGAAGACAAGATGGAGGGTTTAAATCGATTTTCTCCCCTGGGTGGACGCTCCTCCCCACTCCCTGTGTAGCATCATGTTACCCGGGAGTTTTGGGATCACATGGGCAAGTCACATGTCCATGCACCACTCAGTAACCAGTACAGTCACATTCCTGGCCAAGCTCAGATGTGGATTGGTGTTGCATCTCTTTTGTCTACCTGCACATTCCTTTCTCAATACATGATCCCAAGCTCTTACAAAGGCTATGTATAAAACCAGCAAATATACAACCAATATTCATTACTTCAACTACAACAATGATACATGCATACAAACAGGGAGAATAGATTCAGTAGATCATAACTTTTACAGAGATATGTTACATGGGGGGAGAGAGAGCTCAGTGGTTTGAGCATTGGCCTATTAAACCCAGGGTTGTGAGTTCAATCCTTGAGGGGGCCATTTAGGGATCTGGGGCAAAAATTGGGGATTGGTCCCTGCTTTGAGCAGCGGGTTGGACTAGATGACCTCCTAAGGTCCCTTCCAACCTTGATATTCTATGATTCTATGGCACATGCAGCATAAAACATATTCCAGTTACATCATATATACATTTATAAGCATCTCCCCATAAAGTCTTATTGGGGACACCATCACAGTAGGGACACAAGAACCTACAAGTAAGAGTGCCGAGGACTTGGGTGATAATTTCTTCTTAAGTTGTGTTTCTCCAAGAAATAAAGAAATGCATTCCTGTCATCTGTATGGGGAGAAAAAAAAACCCATCAAAATGCTTTCAAGACATGTATTTTGGGAAGAGAATTTTCCAATATTAAATCTTCTTGCAGGATATGGTACTTCTGCACCAAACATAGAAAGCTTAGATATTGTTAGTGGCATGGACAAAGAAATATTTTTTTTTATCCCACCATTATGTACATTGCAATAAGTTAGTGGAATTGTCTACTAGTTCCTCATTGGGTATCCAGAACTTAGGCCAGATTCCCTAGCAGTGCAGGGACTAGATGTCAGATGAGATCCTCTTGACACTAATCAATAAACAAGATATTGGCAGTTTTCCCAGCCAATGGAGGGAAATTATGGATCTGTGAGTTTTCTGGAAATGTCAGAAGGTGACAACTCAATTGTGAGTCATTGCTGATTGCTCTGCTGTCACAGAATCCTTTAAGGTTTCAAGCCTTCAGGGAAAACTTTCAAATTATGCTTGGCAAGATGTAAAGTGTCAACAACACATCCTGTAATGGAATAGATAATGACTTTATCACTTGGACAAAGTCAAGATAAAAAGATTAAAAATGCTATATTCAGATTAAATCAATGACAACTGTCTTTTTAGCAAAGAAAAGCAGGGGAAATATGTCTACCATTAGTGTTTCAGCTTCAATTTTTCCACATTTTCCTTATTCAAGGAAATGCCTTTAACATCCTATTTAATGAAGACATTCAAGACAATATGTGCACAGGTCTAGGATACTGATCTTTCTTTCATTTCACACTCAGAAAAAATCTGTAATAGTTCATATTCAGTGAAGCAACTTTTTGCAAAATTGGCTTGCTCTATTTTGGTTAGCGTAGTTTAGGGAAAAAAAAAAACTTTGGTTAGGGTTATTGTATTACCAGACTCTGTGAAAGTGTCCTGGATAGGATAAATAAAATACCTACTTCGTTACATCTGATATTTCTTCGCGTGTCTTTCTTTTTGGAAATACTAAGCCAGATTCTCATCTATGTTACATGTAATCCGATGCAACTAAAATGCCTTTTCTGCAGTTATTTTTGGATCTGCACTGGTGTATAACTGAGAGCAGATTTTGATGTAGTGTATGTATACTCTGAAAGAAAGGCTAGAAGGCACATTTTTAAAGTAATATTCCACGTGTTCTGTCTTCCTGTTGAGAGTGCTTAATTTGACATAGTGGAATACTGAAGTATGTTTGCTTAAAGAAGTGGATTGTGATATTCAGAAGTACCTTAACCTTAGGTAAAACATCATAATTTACTTAAAATAGTACTGTGAAACAAGCTACAGATATATGATTATCTGATGTAAATGGTGGGAAAGTATCAAGTTATTAAACAAATACCTTTTAACCCAATTTTTATATTTAAATGTGTGTTTAATATTAATCAGTTTATTAATTGATTAAAACTATCTTCTGTAATTACAAAGATTTATTAAAATTGTTACAAAAGTACGCTGCATAGGGTGCAAATTCTGTTGGCAATATATATCTTTACAATCTGTTAGGACAGGTTAATATTGTGTTACGTCAGCAAAGATGAAATGGCTCAAACATTTTGTAAAACGTATTGGAGATATAAAATGAAGCATATAAGTGTACATGTTTGTTTCATTGCCACTTACTAGATGTTAGTTGTTAACTCTAAGCAACTACTAGGGATTCAACAAACTTTGCTGGAGTGCCAACCCTTACAAAGAGCCAGGTACTATTCCAGTTGCCCTTTTGTGGACACACAAAATGGGGGACAGGGTGTGGAACTTTCCCCTTCCTTTCTCACTTGCAAAGAGGCAGACAAAATCCCTGAGTTTGTTCTTCTTTGGCAGAAGACAATAGGTGGTGATAGCCTCACCAGCTGTGACAGGCATTTTAAAGGGAAGCATGGCTGAGCAGGGATATGGCAATTGCCCTGTTTTCATTTTGCAGCTGATGGAGTCTGAAGGCAAGCACTGGGGCTATGCTTGTTTTAGCTTCTTAAAGGATATACTAGGTGCTGCTCCTGTATACACTCTGCATAAAGTGAGAAATCAAAGACAGATACTGAACATAGGTCTGTTGTGCCGTAGGAGGGCACAGAAACTGGGTGTTCTTAGGTTGGACTTATTACTTAGTGAAGGGATGGACTCTTGTGCTTGGCGGATGGGCTAAACTACCACCCACAACCATGGGGAACTGTCTCCCTGGAGAGTGACCTATAAGCTACCTAGCAGCAGAGGGAAAACTGGACCAGGGAGAGCAAACCAAGGCAAAGCTATATTTCTGTCACCTGAAAAATAAGAGACCTATGGCAGGAACATATAAAAAAGGCAGGTGTAAGGTAAGCACACAGATAAAAGCATCATAATGGCTGTAAATCAGATTCAATGTCTCTTCTTTTTTTTCAGTGTAGTAGCCGTGTTAGTCTGTGTCAGCAAAACGAAAATAAGAAAGAAAAACTTGTAGCACCTGAGGCTAGGTCTACACTAACCCCCCCGTCGAACTAAGATACGCAACTTCAGCTACGTTAATAACGTAGCTGAAGTCGAAGTACCTTAGTTCGAACTTACCTGTGGTCCAGACGCGGCGCGCTGGCTCCCCCATCGACTCTGCTTACTCCACTCGTCGAGCTGGATTACCAGCGTCGACGACGGAGCACTTCCTGGTTCGATTTATCACATCTTGACAAGATGCGATAAATCGAACCCAGAACATCGATCCCACGCCTCCGACGTGACGGGTAAGTATAGACATACCCTTAGAGACTAACAAATTTATTTCAGCATAAGCTTTCGTGGGTTAATACCCACTTCATCGGATGCATGGAATGAAATATACAGTAGACAGATATTTATACAGTCAGAGAAACATGATAAGGTCGAGGTGCATAGACCAACCTTAAGAGGCTAATTAGTTGAGAGGAACCATAACAGCAGGGGAAGAAAAACCTTTGAAGTGATAAACAAGGTGTTTGTCTCTGTCTGAGGGATTGGAGCAAATGCAGTTGTATCTTAGAGCTTGGCTGTAAACAATGGATCGTGTGGTGTGTCCAGGATGGAAGCTGGAAGCATGTAGGTAAGTATAGCGGTCAGTAGGTTTCCGGTATAGGGTGGTGTTTATGTGACCATCACTTATTAGCACAGTGGTGTCTAGGAAATGGACCGCTTGTGTGGACTGGTCTAGGCTGAGGTTGATGGTGGGATGGAAATTGTTGAAATCATGGTGGAATTCCTCAAGGGCTTCTTTTCCATGGGTCCAAATGATGAAGATATCATCAATGTAGCGCAAGTAGAGTAGGGGTGTTAGGTGACGAGAGCTGAGGAAGCATTGTTCTAAGTCAGCCATAAAAATGTTGGCATACTGTGGGGCCATATTTTTTATGCTAAACTAATTTTGGTTGGTCTTTCACATAGATCTAATATGTTTAACATTCAAGTAGTCACAGCTTGCAATATATTATCGAGAGGTGTTCATATAACAAATTTTTCATCCCATGCGAAACTTTAATATTTCAACATAAGTGTTTGTTCTGAACTGGAATTTTACAGAAGTTCTTTGGGGGCAGGGCATGTCTCCGTGTTCTGCTTTCACAGCACTTAGTACCATGGGACCCTGATCCATGATTGGGAAGTGGGGGCACTACAGAAATAACAATAATGTAACTGTTGAAAGTCGATATGAACTCCTTTCTATTCTGTTTATCTTGTTTTGTTTTTAATCTGGGTTGGTCTATGGGCCTGCACAGTACATGGAATAAAACAATAACCTCTCCAATCTGGAGTATGGATGCTGCTCTCCCACCAGAGATACTTATATGAATAATGTCAAAATACCCCAGTTGCCAGCTCCTTTCCCACCCTATTTCCCTTTACTAAAAACAAATCCTTGACTGTCAGTTGCGACAATCAGAGACACAAGGTGGGATCTGGGAAACTGAGGAAGAGCTGTGTGTAAATTCAAAAGCTTGTGTCTCTCACCAACAGAAGTTGGTCCAATAGAAGATATTACCTCATCCACCTCGTCTCATTGATATCCTGGCACCACCACGGCTACAACCACACTGCATACATTATCGACAATGACTTCAGAAGTGAATTCGGTTGATATTACTATTACTGGGGTGGCTGAAGATCCTCCTCCACTCTGTTGCATCTTCTGGGGGGTCAAGGCTTATTTTCGTTTGAAGTCTGCTGCTGGCGTTATTGCTCCATGTGGTTTAGGGGGTGTAGTAGGAGGGAATGAGTGTCTATCACAGGGTAGTTTGTGTCATGTGGGTGCTATTTGTACACTGTAGGTTTCGGGGCTGCTACTAGCCAGTCAGGTTCCTGTATCACATATAGATGGGGTACAGAGCTTCCTTCTCCGAGAGATACACCAGATGTGTTCAGTATAAAATCTTTAAATTTTCTGCCCGGCATGGCTGGAGTTAGTTTAAATAAGGTGTGTTACACACAGGACTGAACAGTATAACACAGTTGAGCACTCAATACAGTATAATACAGTTGGGCTGGAGAACTTGGGGCTACGCCAACGCAGTTTATAGGCTGAGCCACACCTGGGTTGAATCAAGTGATCCTAGGATAAAAAGAGCAGGAAGTTGCAGTGAAGATGGGAAGCCCAGAAAACTGCAGTTAGGTCTGTAGATACTGTAGAGAGCAAGAAGGCTCCTGCAGGGCCCTGAGTTAGTAGGGGAATGGAGAGGAGAGTAAGCTGAAGAAGCAGGAGAGTCTGGGAGAAATCTCTCCAGACAGGGAGATCTGGGAGAGACTATACAGATAGGGTTGCCAGGTGTCCAGTTTTTTCCGGAATGCCCAGTCGAAAAGGGACCCTGGTGGCTCCTGTCAGCACCGCTGACTGGGCTGTTAAAAGTCTGGTCAGCGGGGCTAAGGCAGGCTCCCTGTCTGCCGTGGCTCTGCACGGTTCCCGGAAGCAGCATAGGGACAGCCAGGGCATTCTGCATGCTGCCCCGCCCCAAGCACCGACGCTGCATCTCCCACTGGCCAGGAATAGTGGCCAATGGGAGCTGTAGGGGAAGCACCTGCAGATGGGGCAGTGCACAGAGCCGCCTGGGCGTGCCTTCGCATAGGAGCCAGAGGGGGGAAATCCCACTGCTTCTGGGAGCTGCTTGAGATAAGCACCACCCAGAGCCTGCACCTCTGACCCCTGCCATGCCCCACACCCCTGTATCAGCCTTGATTCCCCCTCCCACCCTCCAAAATTCTTGACCCCAGACCAGAGCATCCTCCCAACGTCTGCACCCCCAGCCAGACCCCTCATCCCTCTGCACCCTGTCATAAATATAAAGGGAAGGGGGAGAGGGTCTGATGCAGATAAAATCCTCTTACCAGTAAAGGGTTAAGAAATGCAGGTAACCAGACCGACACCTGACCTGGCCAGCATCTGACCAATAAGGGGACAAGATACTTTCAAATCTTGGGAAGGGGAAAGCTTTGTGTGTGGGTCTTTGTCAGACTCAGAGTGATCTTGGAGTTAGAAGGAACCAGTCATCTTTTCATCAAATCTTCACTTTTCTAAAGTAAGTCTAGTCAGCATAGCGAGTAGATTTCTGTTTATTTTGCTTGGTGTGTGTTCCCTGTGTTAGAGGGAGGGGTTATTTCTGTTTTTTCCAAACTGTAACTTTAAGGTTTTGTCCAGAGGGGGAATCCCTTTAAGTTTGGAAATTGAGTACCCTGTAAATTAGTTACCATCCTAATTTTACAGAGCTGATTTTACCTTCTTTGTTTTAATAAAATCCTTCTTTTAAAAAGCTGACTGTTTTCTATGGTGTTAAAACCCCCGGGGGTGGGGTTTTTTAGATCACTGTGTAACCAATTGGTTAGGAGATTATTCTCAAGCTTCCCAGGAAAGGGGGGTACGGGCTTAAGAGAATATTTTGGGGGGGAAAAAACTTCAAGTGGTTTCCTTTCCTGGATTCCTGTTTAAACACACTTAATGGTGGCAGTGAAAAAATCATTTCTCAGGGTGCAGGGAATTTTGTACCTTGGGGGTTTTAACCTAAGCTGGTAAAAATAAGCCTAGAAGCTCTTCATGCGGGTCCCCACGTCTTTACCCTAAAGTTTAAAGTGGGGAGGAAACCCTGACACACCCCAACCCCCTGCCCCAGCCAGGAGCCCCCTCCCGCACTCCAAAACCTTCAGACCCAGCACAGAATCCCCTTGTGCACCCCAAATCCCTCATCCCCGGTCCCACCTCAGAGCCCACACCCCCTGTCAGAGGCCTCACTCCCTGCATTCTAACCCACTGCCCCAGCCTGGAACCCCCTCCCACACTCTCAACTCCTCATTTCTGGCCCCACCCTGGAATCCACACCCCCTAGCCCAGAGCCCTCACCCCCTCCCTGCCTGGATCCCCCTCCCATATTCAACACCCTTGATCTCCACCACCCCCAGCCCTGAGCCCCCTACTGTAAACCAAAACCCTCATCCCTGCCCCACCCCAGAGTCCGCACAACCAGCTGGAGCTCTCACTCCTCCTGCACCCCAACCCACTGAGTCAGCCCGGTGAAAAGTGCGTGAGTGAGGGAAGGGGGATGGATGAACAGGAGGCGGGACCTCTGAGAAGAGGCAAGGTCTTGGGGAGGGTCGTGATGGGGGCGTGACAAGGGTGTTTGGTTTTGTGTGAGTAGAAAGTTGGCAACCCTATATACAGATCAGCTGGGATGAAGGCTGATTTTGTTTTGTGGTGTTTTGGGTTAATCAGGACTGCTTGGGGCCTAGAGGCCAGTATCTATCACAAGACTATGTCAATGAGACTCCATGTGGGGATTGTTTAAACCTCTTTTGAACTGTGAGTTCTTAAAGTGCCCTAAAGAGAAGAAAATAAGAGGCAGGGGGCCACAGAGTGACCTCATGCTTGGGAGATGGCTGCCCAACATATACAGGGGCCTACACTGAGAACAGGGGAGGAGTTGTATTTGGATTTGTATATAGTCTAAATGCAGTTCAGGTTCAGCATTTTGCTTTTCTTCTACCTCAACTTGTGTGCATACATGTCAGGAATTTGGGGTCCTGTTTTGTTTCCTGATTCAACAGCTGCATGTGTCTACTGCTTCTGCAAAACTCACATAATAAACATTCGAGTTTAAGATATTACCATTGAGAAATGCTTGCCTGGAATAAACAAAGCTCCTTGTTTTTTCTAATTCTCAGGTCTTCACCTATGTGTCAGGATGAATTGTTCTTGTGCTGCTTGAGCAAGAATGCTCGGTTTTTCACAGCTCCTTGATAAATCATGGCAGAGAAGGAAGAGCTTATTCCACTTCACAGTGTTTCTCCTTCCCATATGAATGACACTAATGCTTCATGACCTGCTAAGCCCAAGTGTGATGCCTTGCCCTGCTATCTGTTAAAATACTGTACCACTATGCAGCCATACACTCAAATGCCTTTTGGCTGAGCACTGTGTACTAAAATTAGACAATGCATCAGTGGCAAATTGTAAATATGTTCAACTTGAAACAAGTTGGGGAAAGGAGAATTTGTCTTCAGTGGCTGACTTTTTTCAGTTCCAAGCTTCATTTATGTATAAATCATTACTTCTCTCATTCCATTTAGTATTCCCAGGAGGGGTCACACCCGAATGAGGCAGTCAGCACTGCCCCAGACCAACCAGTGCAACATAAGCTGTGGATGTATCTTCACTGATTTAAAATTAGAGGCAAAGTTTGTATGAAACTTCCTGACATATAAGGTTAACCTTATGAAATAATGTCTCTAACTGATGCTTCCTTCTTGGGCAAAAAAATGGAAATCAAGGTGTGATTCCAGCTACAATGGTGTAAATTAGGGCTGTCAAACAATTAAAAAAAATAATTGTGTGATTAATCGCTCTGTTAAACAATAATAGAATACAATTTATTTTAAATTTGTGGATGTTTTCTACATTTTCAATATAGAAATCAATTATTTCAATTACAACATGGAATACAAAGTGGACACTGCTCACTTTATATTTATTATTGATTACAAATATTTGCACCGTAAAAAACCAAAATAAATAGTTTTTTCAATTCACCTAATACGAGTACTGTAGTGCAATATTTGCCATGAAAGTTGAACTTACAAATTATGTACAAATTATGTAAAATTAAGTACAAAAAATAACTGCATTCAAAAATAAAACAATGTACAACTTTAGAGCCCACAGGTCCACTCAGTTCTATTTCTTGTGCAAGCAATCGCTCAGACAAAAAAGTTTCTTTACATTTGAAGGAGATAATGCTGCCTGCTTCTTGTTCACGATGTCACCTGAAAGTGAGGACAGGTGTTCACATGGCACTGTTGCAGCCGGAGTTGTGAGATATTTACATGCCAGATGCGTTAAGGATTCATGTGTCTCTTCATGCTTTATCCACCATTCCAGGGGACATGCGTCCAGGCTGATGACAGGTTCTGCTCGATAACAGTGCAAAGCAGTGTGGACCAACACATATTCATTTTCATAGTCTGAGTCAGATGCCACCAGCAGAAG
This sequence comes from Chelydra serpentina, assembly GCA_037349315.1. Taxonomy (NCBI): domain Eukaryota; kingdom Metazoa; phylum Chordata; order Testudines; family Chelydridae; genus Chelydra; species Chelydra serpentina. Next base: position 17,200,061 of record JBAIAC010000002.1, read on the forward strand.
GTTGATTTTCTTTTTTGGTGGTTCGGGTTCTGTAGTTTTTGAATCAGAGTGTTGTTCTTTTAAGACTTCTGAAAGCATGCTCCACACCTCATTGCTCTTCGATTTTGGAAGGCACTTCAGATGCTTAAACCTGGGGTCGAGAGCTGTAGCTATCTTTGGAAATCTCACATTGTTACCTTCTTTGCGTTTTGTCAAATCTTCAGTGAAAGTGTTCTTAAAATGAACAACATGTGCTGGGTCATAATCCGAGACTGCTAACACATGTAATATATGGCAGACTATGGGTAAAACAGAACAGGAGACATACAATTCTCCCCCAAAGAGTTAAGTCACAAATTTAATTACCACATTATTTTTTTAACAAGCATCATTAGCATTGAAGCATGTTCTCTAGAATGGTGGCTGAAGCATTAAGAGGCATACAAATGTTTAGCATATCTGGCATGTAAATACCTTGCAATGCTGGCTACAAAAGTGCCACGTGAATGCCTATTCTCACTTTCTGGTGACGTAAATAAGAAGTGGGCAGCAATATCTCCCGTAAATGTAAACAAACTTGATTTTCTTAACAATCGGCTGAACAAGAAGTAGGACTGAGTGAACTGTAGGCTCTAAAGTTTTACATTGTTTTTGGTTTTGAGTGCAGTTATGTAACAAAAAAACCTACATTTGTAAGTTGCATTTTCATGATAAAGAGATTGTACTATAGTACTTGTATGGGGTACAAGGAAATACGATTTCTTTTGTTTGTCATTTGTACAGTGCAAATATTTATAATCAAAAATAATATAAATTGAGCAGTGTACGCTTTGTATTCTGTGTTGTAACTGAAATCAATATACTTGAAAATGTAGAAAAACATCCACAAATATTTAGTACATTTCTATTGGTATTCTATTGTTTAACAGTGCAATTAAAATTGTGATTAATCGTGATTAATTTTTTTGAGTAAATCGCATGAGTTAACTGCAATTAATCGACAGCCCTAGTGTAAATTTGAAATAACTCCAACACATCCTGTGGAGTTATTCAGCATTATATCAGTATAAGGCATCAGAATGTTGCCCACAGTAATTCCCAATATAATATTTATCTAACGTGCATGTACAACCTACATTAGCTGAGCATCTCTCAATCTTTAATGCATTTATCCTCACAACACCCTTTGTGGTCAGTGTAATTATCCCTATTTTACAAGGGGAGAACTGAGGCAATGAGAGTCTTAAGGTATGTCTACATTGCAACAAAAGCTTGTGTCTGGCTAAAATAGCAGTGAACAAGCCCACCTTGAACCCTGGGTACATATTTGCTGTGCTTAGCCCATGCTGGGTACGTAGTCCCGTGTCTTCATTGCTATTTTTAACTGTGTTAGGTAGATTATAGTGAGTGTGGGGACACCTACAAGAGCTGTAATCACACCTTTAATTGCAATGTATTCATATCCTAAGTGACTTGCCCAGTGTCATAGGAAGCCTGTGATGAATCAGGAAAATTAACCTCTCTCCAAAATCCCATGCTAGCACCTTTACCCACTGAACCAGCCTTCCTCCGAATTAGAGCTGGATGGGAAACTGTTTTCCTACCATGCCCATTTGGGGTGGGGGGACGGGGGGGTTAGAAGACAAAATCCTGAATTGGGAAAAAAGTCAATTTGAAAAATTCTTGTGAACCAAAAATCTGAGGGGCGGGGATGTTTTTAGACTCTTTCTAGATAACTTATAATGTTCCATATTGATTTTGATCATTTTTACTGTAATTAGCCGTACATTCTAAACAACTATTTCAAACCAGAGAAACTGAATTTTTCACTTTGAAGATGTCAATTTCAAAACTTTGAAATGGTTTTCAAAAACTGAATTGTGAAATTCATTGAAACTGACCCTTTCCCACTTAAAAGTTCTGTTTTGAAAAATTAGACACTTTTCAGCAAAACGTTTCTTCAAAAAATTCACAGACAGCTCTACTCTCAGTATTGAACCACATGGAAAAGTACACTCTTTCTAACTGGGCTATTTTTAACTGGACATGTTTGAGTGACAAATCTCATTTTCTTATGTCATGATCCTGATACAAATCTGAACTCAGCTTTCCTTTAATTATGTTCTCATCCCAGGCTGGTGTAAATATAATTGACTCTATAGTCTCTAAACAATATGTTGACTTCTAAATCTCAGATGAATGGAGACTTCCAAGATTATTAGTAGCTAATATGCAGGTATATGGTGACGGTGCTGCTCAATCCAACTCAATGAAATTAAACATCCAGGATGAATGTGTCTGATTGTATACTGCTAGGACTGTGATATTCTCTCTGATGCCTCAAGAGTGCACATGTAGAGATAGGCAGCCCCATTGACTCACAGGTGGGAGAACACAGAGAATAAGTTACACAAAATATATATCATTGCAGTTGAAACCAGCAACGCATAATTTGCAAGAGTTCACAAGAAAAAAAGAAAATACAAGGCAGTTACTTAAAGCAGATTATTGTCATTTCAGTGTAGATAATTTTCACTATAAATATAGCAATTTATTTTTAAAGAATAACTTGACATAAACTCATAAAAATCATGTCTTTGTGAAAAAGAGGGGAGCTACATAATTTGCTGCAAACTTAAGATGTTTACAACAACCTGTTTTCATAAACACCACTGACATACCCCACTAGTTTCTGATAGCTTGGTTTGAAATAAAGTGTGTCTGGATCTCGTTTGTGACCTTTCCCAATATAGTTTTTAAAAAAAGGTCTGGGAAAGAACAACTTAGCAATATGAGGAGAGGAAGTTTGGATTTGGAGCTAAGGCATTAAAGTAAGAGTCATGAGATCCAGGTTCAATTTCTGTCTGTTGTGCAGAACTTTCTGAACATAGGCAAGTTACTTACAGTTTGTCTCAGTTTTCTATCTGTAAAGTATGGCTAGTGAAACCTTTCTTGAATCCTTTCTCTTGGCTATTTAGATTGTAAGAACTTTGGGGCAGGGACTGTCCCATTCTATGTGTATATACTGTCCCTAGCACAATGGGGCACTGCACTCAATTGATGTATTAAAATGCTACTGTAATATGAATAATAAAGGAAGTCATAGTGATAGATAAACCGCTTTAATTTTTTCCTCTTTTCCATCTAACATTAGTACAGACTGACACTTGTAAAGTTCTTTGTAATAGGGCGTAATAAGGCTGGTTTGGTCACTGAAATCTGCTTTGGTTCAGAATGTAATTTGTTACACTGAGTCTCTTGCCATCTGGGTTACCATGAGCTGCTATACCTTATCTTTGTGAACTAACCACCCAACAATCCAGCTTGCTGTCTGCTGATATTAAACATCATTCTTTCCTCGCCACAGTATGGAGGCAGTTACTAAAGTTTCACAAACACTTTGGCACTAGCTTCAGTTCCTTTTGGGTGGGGACATTCAATGCATTTTCAAATTTATTTATGTATTTATTTATTCGACACTGGAAATGTGGTAAAGGTATAAGACAACTTTACTGGCACTTATGTTTGACTGCCATGCTTGGCTCTGGAATAGATATTGCAAAACAAATGATGTAACACTGTATGTGCTGAGTTTATTAATGATTTCGATTTTTCTAACTGTTTACTATATTCTCTGTTGCAAGGATGTTTGAATGGAATAGCATTGTCTTATATGCCATCTGCAACTCACAGATTGTAAAAGACATTAAATATTGGGACATTAAACATTTTGAAAACTATAATTCAGTCTAATCCCAGTTGCACCTAAGCAAGATGCTTTCCTGTAAACACACCACCCTCAGAGATAAGTACCATAAATGACTACATCAAGTCTCCAATGTTACCAGAAGAGTGAAATATCATTCCTCTTCCATAATTCCAGCTGCTAAATTGTCACATACTGAAACATAGTAAAAATTTTCTAAATCTTCAGACCCTCTTTGATTATCCATATTACTTTTAGAAATCAGGTATTTTGTGGCATATGAAGTAGCCTCCAGCATTTTGTCATGTTGCCTGCTGCAATATTCAAAATTTACAATCTTGCTAGTAACAAAAGGAAAATTGACACATTCTTTTTCTGTCTTCCATGACGAAATCAGTGAAGAACTTAAAGTTCTTTTTAATTCATATAGTGAAAAACGCAGAGCTGTGGAGGTATGGAATTAGTGATTCATGGGATTCAAGATTCAATCTAATCAATATTTTGATACAAAAGCTTTCACAACCCTCCTTTGAGGAAGATGATATATATGTTTACAGATGGGTAAACTGAGGCACTAAGATTGCACAACATCACAAGTCAGTGGCAGAGCTATGAATGAGACCTGGATTCTCTAACTTCATCCTCTCTTCTAGCCATCAGATATCCCTAATGAAAGCATAAAAATACCACATCCATTCTTTATTTAAATTTGTATAAAGACCAGTATTTTGGGTCCTGTGCTAATATCCAGTTTTCTTTTCTACCACTTCTCTTGCATTCTTTCTCTTTCTCTGAATAGATCACTATTTTCTGTTAGTAATACCAGCTCTTCCATCTCTTTAATTATACCAAAAATTTTCATATGCATAACCCAATTGCTTTTATATTTTTATAAAGCTATTTAAACTAGATTTATTTTTTTGTTTTGTTTTTCATGTTTCCCTGTTTTAATATTTAAATCTGACTACTCCCACCAAATCACGACTTTTCTCTTGAAAATGTTGTACGGTGCTGTTTTCATACCAGGACCCTAGTCTACTTGAGCATGAGTGAAGGCACTGGATAACTTATCATATCCCAGATTTCCAAAGGGCCTTTAGCACAGCTTGTAAACTAAGACCAGGACTTTGGCACAAAGAGTATACATGTAGACAGTTCTGGTGCATGGTTCAGCACCCAAATTCAAAATATGGACATACATTTAGGTGCTGCTTTTGAAAATGTGACTCTGAAACTTTCATGCATCTAATAGTAAAAAATAAACATTCATCACCAGGGTACCTGCAGTAACCACAGTTATTTTACTTAGAACAGGAAATGCTTGAGAAGGGTTTCTTTTGAAATTGAAATGAGCAGTAGTGAACAATGTTCTCTGGTGTCTGACAATGAATCATTTGAATAATCTAGCAAAATAGACTATATTTACATCTCTCTATTGTCATTACACAAGAGTCTTGCTTGTGCATTAAAACAGAAAGTAGAGGGCAAAAAGATTAGGGGCTGTGCATTGTGCTTCCCCACCCCTCTCTCTCTCTTTTACTTAGAAATATCAACTTTGTCTAAAATATTTCTTGCTCCTTGGAATGGGTTGGATACTTTAGACTATCAATCCTGGTGACTACGGTTTCTGAGTTAGGTGCCAGAATTTAATTTGTGCCAGCTGAACAGATAAAGATTTTGGAGAAAAGAAATAATTCCCTTGACAGGTTGATTGTTTTGTGACAAAATGTGTTGTGTTGAGCAAATAGATCAAGGTATCTGACAAAAATGCATTCCTTAAGAATGGTTTAGTTAGCTGACACCATGAATTACATCTGCATCTGTTTTGGTTTTAGTGGTGAGCAGTGCCATATCTATGCAGAACTAATCACTATTCTTCAAAATAATATTAAAACAGCTCTATTCAAGCTGCTATACTTAAAGATCTGTCAGAGTTTTCATGAGAACCCCCCATCTTGAGAAGTTGGTAGCTCAGTATAAAGAATTCTTCTTGGGCTTTAACTTGGTAAACAGTATTGGAAATGAGAACTTTGAGGAAATTTTAAAATTAATAGGCTGCCATTTACCAATTCCTTCTTAGGATTTCCTGTATTTTAAAGGAAGGGAGGCAAGAATTCAAACCTCAATTTTTCTTGTTTTCATATGCACACACAACATGAAGGTATGTTGCATGTGCTATTCTTCTAGTCAACGAGGACTAGAGGGAGACCTCTTAACCAACCCATGGTATTGACTTCTGTAGAGGGGAGACCTCCCAAAGAGTGTGACTGGCCTCCATGGTTTTGGAGCCTCGGAAGTTCAGTGATGCTTTTGTCAGTCATAAACAGTAGAGGATGACTCTTGCTTGGGTCATTTATGTAACAGACGAGGTGTGCTCTACACCTGTGGTTGCACATGTAACCCACTGGTGAGTGTATGTTATGTTACAGGTCCACCTTTGTACCTGATCAGTAAAGGATGTAAGTTTGTCACAGCCCCAGCGAGAGAACCTTGGTTCTTTAGCTTAAGCTGTACCAACGTTTGTGGCGGTCCCTGTTTCGAATTCCTGGTGTGTCTGCCAAAATGACAGTTCTATCTGCAGCACACTCAGGCTCAGATGGCGAAGGAAATGATAAAAAAAATCTAACCCAGGTCTTCTAATCACTTTGTGTGATCCCTGGTTCAGTCATTTTGAATGTTAAAAATAACTCTCAAAATATTTAATTTTGGAATCGTTGAAGCTTGCCATTAGTTGGAGCTTCCTGAATTTTGGGTGCTTAATCAAGCAACCTTAATGTTCTTTAAAGTATTCTAATAGAACAATAATATCTAGCATTTACATACCACCTTCCATCCCAAAGCTTCCTAAAACAATTTGCAGATTTCATACACTGTATGTACACTTACATTTTCTTCATCCACCAATAAAATGCGGGCTGTAACCATTTGAATAGTAAAGAAATATGACATCCTGCCCTCTTGCCCCTCCCTTCTGTCTGTTTTGTTTTGTCACGTCTCAGGTTGTGTCTTTTTATCATTCCGACTGGATTTTCTGGAGGCACATATGTGTTTAGGTTGCTCATATAGTTCTAGCATTGTTAACAGTGCTGTATGAAAAGATAGTTATGCCAAACAAATAGTCTGCTTGTCCCAGGGAGAACTAAGGGTACAAACTAAGGGTAAAAATGGTATGGAGCATAGTGCAACTGTAGCTGAAACACATAGTGGAACAAGTAGACTTTAGGGGGATTTTCAAAGATGGAGGATGAGATGTGTACTGAAAAGCTAGGGAGCAGTTCCAAGCATGTGAGATGGGGTAGAAGAAGATGTGAAGATGGAAAAAGAGTGAAGGAGACAATAGGGTTCCATCAAAGATGGAAAAGATTTTCCATGAATCCAAAGGGAGCTGGGAAGTGGTAATCCCTATTAGATGCGATTGTCAAAAGAAACTGCCTTTTTTTTTTTTTTTTAAGGAGGCAGATATTTGGTCTATTATTGTATCTTTTGTTTCTCCTTCGAGTTTTTTTCCTCTAACTTGATTTCCTCTTACCTTGTTCTTCCCTCACATTAAATGTGAGGTTTCTCTTCAACTCCCCTCTTCCTTCTCTTCTGTCACCTTGGCCAAGATTTCCAAAAGTGACCAGTGACTTTTGGTGTTTTCCCATTTTGGGGAGTCCAACCCAAGACACCAATGTTCTATAGGTGAAGGTTATGAATTGATGTACATAGAGTGGCCGAAATCTGCCTCCACTTCTTTGCAGCCTCACTGAAGTCAATGGGGATGACCAGGTGGAAGAAAGCAAAGGATACAGAACACTGTACCTTCTATAAATTAATTAAAAAGACATAAAATATTTGACTTCAGATTTAAAGATATATGTGCTAACATGGTCAGGCTCAAAGAGACAGAGGTATGTGCCACATTAGCTATAACAAATAATTTGTAGTGGATTTTTAAGGAGAAGTAATTGGTAGAGACAGTAGCAGGCATGATGTGCTAGATCCTAAATTCTATTTGCCTAGTTAATATTCTGCATTTAATTTTTCTTAGGTGAATGTAATGATCTCATTACTTCAGAATTGTGAAGGGCATTTCAATATTTAATTTGAAGTAATGTGATAAGCAATCTTCCAGAGGTAAAAAATGACTGCCAGCTCAGTTAGAGCTTAACCCTGTGCAGACTGAGATTTTATTTTGTCACTCTTTCATGCTTAGGGCCTGCTTTTTTACTCCTGTCACTGGACACTGAAAACTCTGGGAGATTTTACCTGTCAGGGCTACAGGATTATGGCTAATGTTGGTGTTTGTTCTAGGCTTTTATACTGACATATTTCCACTGGGGTATATCATACCAGTACCTCCCCTAACACATGATATTGTGCTCCAGAATCTAAGCTTTCATTTCACCTCCCCCCCCCAAAAAAAATATTATTATTATTATGAAAGACTGTGAAAATGCAACCTGTGTGGAACTAATGCAGCCAGTATCACACTGAATTTTCAAAGAGCCTAAAACAACTCTGAGCCTATTCCAGTCACTGAGGTTTTCAATCTAGGTGCCCATTCTTGATACATTAAATGTAAAATCTTTCCCTGCTCATCAAAGCACATAGGAAAAAAGAAACGTTCATACTATGAAGATATTTTTTTTACCGTGTAACATGAAACATAACTTTGACATCACAACAATGTGACACTTGGAGAGACCATCCTTTTTTTCCCCAATCAAGAAGGAGGCATGCCTACAAAGCTTAGCAGAATGCCAGCAGAGCATCTGAGTTGCGTTGAGGGGAAACCCAACCTTAAGCAGTGCCACAGAGCTTATGGACGTATTTGAATCCCACTTGGGGAGAGCCAAGCCCCCAGAACTCAGAAAGCATATGTGATGATATTTCCAGCATCATCCCAGTCTAATGTGAGCAGTGTCTCTTTTTGGCATCTCATGTGGACAACATTTTGATCCCCATGTTTCAGCTCTACATGAGATGATACTGAAAATGTAAATGGCCACCATGATCTGTCTAAACAAGTGCTATCACCATTGCTACCACCAAAAGAGTTGGATGGGGATAATAATGGTGAGAAGTTTTAGAGAAATAAGTCTCGTGAAGACATAGCGTAAGAGGAGAATCACTGAGATGTTACAACTTGATACATGCAATATACCGTACATTGATTGTAAGAAACATCAACTATTATTTTATGTGAATACTGACCAAAAATTCCATTAATAAAACATAAACTCATTTAGTCTTAGCTAGTTACAACAGAAACTGTATCCTACAGTATTTGTTTTCTAAGTTATTTTAAAGTAGCAAAAAGAAATCTCACAAATGGCTTCAAAGTATGACAGATTTATTTTAGAAAAAAAATCTGTCATCCTCTGTCAGTTGGTTTTACATGGAAAAGAAACTGGTATAGGAAATGCTGAAAAGTATTCGGAATCTCTTAGAACATATGTAGACAATTGTAGGCATCTTGACTCATAAAGGATATTAATAAATCATAAACAAAATGACAAAAGACACTAAAAAAATCCAAAATTGGTGTTTATTCCTTGACACATATCAATTACACTGACAAGTCTGCATTTTTTATTTTAAAGCCCCTTTCGTTAGATGTCCCCCATTCCACTCGTATAAACCATGTTCTACTGCCAAATGTATCTACAAAGCAAAACAAGGGCAAAAGCAGAGCCTAAAGTAGACTTGAGATTTAATTTGCCTTAGTGCCTTCATGCTGCCATTAAGCAGAACACAAACAAGGTTAAGCTGCTATAAATTATTGCTTATAAATTGAAGCACGCTTTTTCAGAGATCCATTACATGGATTTAGCTAATGATATAAAAATAGTTGATGTCATAAAATGACAGCATTGCCAAAGATAAATGAAGTCATTTAGTTTAGCCACCGCATAGGCTACAATGTTTTTTTAAATGGTACTCCAACTTACAAGGTGTTGAAAGCAAAGCATTTATAGAACAATGCAGTATAGCACATAGTAGAACCTAAAATGTTTATTTGGCCATTGGTGGCTTGTTCATGATGTTAAATCTAAATCTTTTGTTTATGTACATGCTAAATCTGTCAAGTATAAGGGGGTAGCTGTGTTAGTCTGTATCCACAAAAACAACAAGGAGTCCGGTGACACCTTAAAGACTAACAGATTTATTTGGGCATAACCTTTCGTGGGTAAAAAAAAACTCACTTCTTCAGATGCATGGAGTAAAATTACAGATGCAGGCATTATACTGACATGAAGAGAAGGGAGTTACCTCACAAGTGGAGAACCAGTGTTGACAGGGCAAATACAATCAGGGTGGATGTAGTCCACTCCCAATAATTGATGAGGAGGTGTCAATTCCAGGAGAGGCAAAGCTGCTTTTGTCGTGAGCCAGCCACTACCAGTCCCTTTTTAAGACCAAATTAATGGTGTTAAATTTGCAAATTAATTTTAGTTCTGCAGTTTCTCTTTTAAGTCTGTTTCTGAAGTTTTTTTGTTCAAGTATGGCTACTTTTAAATCTGTTATAGAATGTCCAGGAAGATTGAAGTGTTCTCCTACTGGCTTTTGTATGTTACCATTCCTGATGTTTGAGTTGTGTCCATTTATTCTTTTACCTAGAGACTGTCCGGTTTGGCCAATGTACATGGCAGAGGGGCATTAACATGATGGCTAAATCTGTGTTCATGTTTCCACTTTTAAAACATGTACAGTAAGCCTTTTGTACCATCTAAAAAGCTGTACTTCTGCGTGATGAAAACATTATAGCACTGTGTGATAACAATATTGGATTGAAGGACATAGTATTTCAAAATAACTTATAAAATTAGAGATGAATGCCTTTCATTTAGTTGTTGCTGGATCTAGGCCTAACCATTTTGCATGCTTACTGTAATGTCTTTGAAGCAGATTTTCACTGCACAGGTGGAGTGAAGGGATAATGGAAGATGAAGCAGCTCCTCTGCACTGGTTCTGTGTATTCCTGGGATCACAAATTGCCTCAAGGGTGGGGGCGGGTGACAAGGTGAGGAAGGATGTGGAGTAATGGCACCCTTCTCTAGCCCACAAGCTAGCAGGCTATGGAGTGGTGAGCGTGCTGTTTCTCCCCCTCCCTTTTCCTCCCTCCTCCCAGGCTCTCAGGAGCTGAGGTCAGGAAAGGTATCTCTTCTGAAGCACAGTTCCTCCCAGAGCTTCCCTGGTACAGGCTAGTCTCTTATTTGTGATTCAACATTTTTAAAAAGAATGTGAGAGTATTTTCTTGTTATAATAATGATTCCATCCAAGTACAGGAGTATCTGCACAGTCTAATGAGGTCATATGTGGGAGAAAGTGGGAGATGGAATGTAATGGTCAAATGTAAACTCATTCATGTGAAAAGATGTCATGGGGTAGGCATACTTCAAGTGGAACAGAGCTGAAAGGAAGCACAGGGCAAAAGAGACCTGCTATAAAGGCTAGAATCTAGTGGATGGCAATAAGAATAAAAACATTGTAGGACGCATTGCTTAGCCTTGTAAACAAGGATTCGTTACAAAGTATGAAGGACATAATGATCACACTAGACAAGGATCTTGTCATGTTTAATTTTGGACAATATGTACTATATTGATTGCCAAGCTTCAAGAACATCCAAATGGCAGATAGTATCCAGGAAAAAAAATGAGTTGGCTAACTTTGAACTAAGAGATAATGTCTTACTAGGAATGGCACCAAGAATTAAGCATAATTGGATAAAGGGGGGGGGGGAGTGGCCAAGACAATTAATTATGGCTTACAAATAAGAGTCTCCCCTCAAAAGTTGTGTAGTACAGTTTTACTGTCATTACTGACAAGAATTGAATCATTCTTGTCAGTCAACTTATTTCATTGGGGCTACACTCATTGAGTATCAGAGGGGTAGCCGTGTTAGTCTGGATCTGTAGAAGCAACAAAGGGTCCAGTGGAACCTTATAGACTAACAGAGGTATTGGAGCATAAGCTTTCGTGGGTGAATACCCACTTCATCGGATGCAAGCAGTGGAAATGTCATTCACCCATGAAAGCTTATGCTTCAATACCTCTGTTAGTCTATAAGGTGCCACAGGACTCTTTGTCACTCATTGAGTAAAGGCTCCAGATCTGAACTCTGATTATGGGTCTGTTCTTACTGTGCAAGGGAAAAATCTAGGACTTAGAATGATTAAGGAGATGGAGATAAGAAAAAATGGCTTTTCATATATGGTCACCAATGCAATTTAGTGATATAGTTAGATTCCAGCAGTGGCATGTAATCTAGGACTGATTTTTATGTATGTATGTATGTATGTATGTATGTATTTATAGTCAGGCCTCTGGCACAACACCACAGTGTAAATTCTATTGATGTCTATAGATAGCATTCTGGATCACATACATGTCCTTTGGACACATGGGATAGTCTAGGTAGACCTATGATATCATCATCTAAACGTTTATCCATATGGTTTGAGCCAAGGCTTGTCAGAATATCAGTACCTTATCCCTCGTATGGCTGTTGTTTCTCCATGGCACAGAGGTAACAGATGTTATGCACTATTAAGAAACGCCAGTGTTACCACTCAGCCTAAGAACAGATGATCTTTGGTGGGCTGTCCTGCATTTCCAAAAAAGTGATTTGAAAGAACAAGTTAGGTGTGTGAAGTATTAGAAGTCAAAATTGCCAAGGAGAAGAGGATATTTGTACAGTCAACTTCTCAAGTGTTCATAAAGTTTTTTTAAAAGTTGCTTTTAGTAGTGCAACATGATTAATAAGGAATATCTACAAGTACATTAAAGTTCTTAATTGTGGCTAGCTCTTAGATTTCTACATGGTTGATGGTGTGGACAGCTAAGTTAGCAAATGACTAGTAATAGATGAACATCAAAAGATGAGTGTCACACTGTCTGGAGTGATTGATGACCATGAGTGCCAATGCCCTGAACTAGTGGCACGTTCTATAATTAACTTCACCAACCCAGTAACACATGTGAATGCCTGGATCACTGTAACAGTCTTACCGTGGAGTCACAGCCCTCGGGCACTCCAGTCTATCTTGCCATCCACGTGAGCTGGACTTAGTCATAAGTGGTCACTTACACCAAAAATCACAAAATATTCAGGTTGCTCCCAGGGAGACCAGTCACTTACCCCAAATCAACTTGTATCTTAGATCCTACAGCAAAGACAATGCTAGTAGCAAATCCTATAGTAAACTAACTAGGGATTTATTAACTAGGAAAAATAAATGAGTTATTTACAGGTTAAAGCAGGCAATGTATAGGCACAAATGAGTCAGTTTATAGTTCTAAAAAGTGACAGAGATGAAGTAATATGTCCACTGAGTATCTTTTAGGGCTAGCCCAGATTGACCCTTGGGATCTCTGCTTTTCTTTTTGCTTTGTTCTAATCCTTGTAAGAGGCCAAACAGCAAACACAGATTGTTTCTCCTTGTCATGAATTTTTATCCCCTTGTTTCAGGAGTCCAAACTGATGGGATAAGTTCATGCATAAGTTTCCCCTTCCTTGGGGGAATTAGGAAAGCAATCAATTCTCCTTTGATGCTACACAATACTTCATTTGCCTTCAATGAGCCATCTTTTGGTAGGATGCCCTTTCCTTTAATTAATGCTTCTTTTCCTCTTTGGTGAGTTACACAATTAGAGTATGTCTCCACACGGCCGGCACTGTGACATGGGCAGTGTAGTCACACTTTATCGCCGGGGTGGTAGCTTTATCTCCAGGTGATAAAGCGCTGTCTATACTGGCACTTTTCAGTGCTAAAACCTTTGTCGCTCAGGGGTGTGTTTTTTCACACCCCTGAATGACTAACATTTTAGTGCTGAAAGTGGCAGTGTGGACACAGCCTTATAGAGTTTGCAATGCAAACATGTATGAAACGCATGACACCACTGGCTATAGAGGTTATAAGTGAGATCAATACGTGTACCATCCTACAAGCATTTTGTAAAGTCTATACACATTTTTATCACCTTAATATCTAGTATCTATTTTGAACAATACCAACATACAGATGAGCTGGACTGGTTTCCAGCTATGAATTTGTCAGTGCTCAGCTGACACCTGCAAGAGCTGGCACCTGGTTTTCCAACACCACGATGAGGATGTTCAATTTGGTGAATACATGTCTTAAAGGATTATCTTCTGATCTGCACTATCACCATCCTTTGAACCAAAAATTTTCTGACATTTGAAAATTTTAGAATAATCTCCTGTCTCCCACAATTTTATGAAATAATTCCAGGGCATCACTAAGTCTAAAGTAACACTTTTTCATCATCCCATACAAATTACACACACACACACACACACACACACACACACACACACACACACACACACACACACACACACACACACACACTTCTTCTTCTTCTTCCAAAAGTAATACTTTTGCTATGAGACAATTACTGCTAGTACTACTGAGTAATGGCTATTACTCTGGGTGTTAGGCAATCACCTGAGAAAGGTAAGTATATGGCTTTTTTCACATATCCCATAAAGCACGTACAGTTTTAAAGTCAATTTTGGTAAATATATATGTTGCTAACACAATGCTACAGTTCTGTTTACCTCCTAGATGGTAAGGTTTCAATGGATATCCTCTCTGATATTAAAGAGAGCAAACAGGTGGTGAAAAACTGAAACAGCAAAATGAACAGAATAAATGAAACCAATAGCTATGTTAGAGTGAGCAGTGGGATGCAGGGATCCTAAGCACTTTTCTGTAGTTTCCAGAAGACTTAACGTGCTGCAGCATTGATGGTACTTAGCAATTTCACTTGCTTCACTGGACCATTCAGTTAATTTGTAACTAGGTGTGACCATTGAGCAGTCAATGTGAATTAAGGACATGTATTTGTAACGAGGATGACGTCTCAGACTAATAGATTTAGTTCTGGTAGCCTGCTTAGCTTTCCGCACAGATAATTGCCTGTGTGCTGCCTGTCAAAGCAATAGGGCTAAGGGCATTAGTTCCTTGATCTCATGCATGTCAGGCAGAATAGATAATTTTAGTCAGTGGGTGAAGAAAAGGCATGTGTGCCTTTCTGCTGTCCTTGGTTTTCAAGAGCGCCTCGTCTTCTCTTCCAGCAGTAAATGGCAGGGGCCGGGTGCATGAGTTACACTGTATTTTGCCTGTGCAAACCAGATGGCGAATGTGGCCCTTTGATTGGAAAGGCAGAAATTAATGTATTTGTAAATCAGTTCAGATATCGATTCTCATAAGTTTTGGATAGACTGAGTCTGAAACAGTGTCCCTATTTTTGGTCGTTAAGGAGAAATTCCTATTTAAAAGGATGTCCAATTCCTGTGGAAGAGCTAAAGAGTTATGATTTCTCCACATTATAAATAAAATGAAGTAAAACTGGCCAGTTCCAGAGTTTAAATGTATTTGGTCATCAGACATCGCAGCCACACTGGTAGTGATTTTTATCCCATTCAGCAGTCAGGGATAAACAGGGGTAACAGAAGCTAATACTGCAGGATTTATTATGGTGAAGGGATCTCTAAAAGATACAGTTCAAATACTTTGGGATTGAATGGCCACTTCTGAAGCTGAATCTAAAATTCAATTGAACATTAACATTTTCAATCTTCCTTGACCCTTATGCATTTAATTTTCAATTGCACTTGAAATGAGAATTCCATGTAGCTAGGAGACTGTGAAATTCATCATTTAAACAAACTGTGATGTCCCATTAGCATTTCACACTTTGATGAGGTTTTTTCTCAGAAATGGCTAAAAAATATTTGTCATCAACACATTAAAATAGTCAGTCTGTTTCTCCACTACTCTCACCAGTTTTTGTGACTCTCATGAAATCAATGGAGTTGCATCAGCATGAAACAGGACCCAGTGTTGGGGCAGACCCTGTATATTCTTTTCTTTTCAATATACACATTAGCCTTCCCCTTGCGCAAACATCTTCTCTAATACTTTTCTCTAAAAGCACCGTCTACTCCTGACACATCTGATCTTAACTTGTAGTGCATACATAAATAGGAACACCATTGTCTTGCTGTGGGGAAGTGCACACACATTAAAAAATACCATGAGAATATACCCCTAAGACAACCTATCAAAGAACTCATCACATTTATTGTTTCTCGCCATGCTTTTCCTTCTTGCTTTTTCAGTCTCAGGACACTGATGGATTTATTTCCACCGCATGCAAAGGTTGCTACCAAAACATGGCATCAGTTTGAGAACTGCACAGGTTCAAGAACCCAGTGTGTGCTCTGCAGCTTCCCAACACCGTCTGTGCTCTGATTTTAAGCTATTTAAGATGTTCTTATCATGGGCCTAGGAGTATTTACTTCTGAATTAGGTTCTCTTACTCCCCAGGCAGTGCTTTTTTGTTAAATAAATGAGACTCTATCTTGTTCAAACTATACTTCAACTTATTTCTGTCCTTAAATATGATGGTAGAAACCTTGAAATAAGCATGCCTACATTTTGCATGTGGGTTAGTATTGCAGGGTTTGTTTGTATTTTTTATTCTATTTTTGCAAAGGAACTTCATATTGGAAAAGAAAAGAAAAGTTCTTAACATGTAATTTATGGTTGTCATCCAGGAAGCAAAACGTATGCAATGCTATTCTATTTATTGAAATCCATTTAAAATAACACCTAGGTGACTCGATTCAGGTTTAGAAATAGGGAGATTCACAGCTATGCATCATCTTGCTGCTTTGAAGCAATGATCAACAAGTTTCAAAAGTACTTAAATCCTCTTTTCAAAAGTGACTCAGGGCTTAGTTCCTGAACGGTATTAAGGCATCTAACTCTCATTAGATGCTATAAATACCTTTGAGTATCTGGGCCTTTGGAACCTAAGTCTCTGGCTATGTCTACACTATGAGCTAGGTATGTGATTTCCCCCCCCCCCCCTGCTCAAGTACATTACTTGTGCTAGCTCTCATCCAGCTAGTTCAAGTATGAATAGCAGTGTAGCCACAGTAGCACAGATAGCGGCTGCAGAGGCACTGCTTAGCAATGCCAAGTACAAACCCACCTGAAACTGCAGCTGCTATTTACATTCATGCTGCCTCAGTGCGGGGAATCACGCTAGCAGGGGAGTCACACCCCTAGCTCCTAGAGCAGACAGCTGTTGAAAGTCAGAGAAACGTAAGCTCCTAAGTGCCTGTTGCATTTGAAGATAGGATGCTGTATGAGTTTTTGAAAATTTTATTCAACAGGTGGCTTCCAAACAGTAGGATATAAAATAAGTAGGTTGTGCTATCCATCTCCAATTCAGTATTCACATCCCAAGAAAAGACTACAGCCAGCTTTATACATCCCTGTGCCAATATTGTTGAAATTTAACTCGCTATTCATTTCCATCTTGCATTTATAATTCTCTTTGCTAAGGTGGCTTTATGGCAAAGCAAGTATCATACACATTACACCCAAAACGTCTATACATATTCTTGACATGTTTTTGTCTGAACGTCTTTGAAATGCAGTACTCGTGTGAAAACATGAGTACTGCAGGCATTTTTATACAGTGCATTACTTTAGCTGCTGATTTTTTTCAAAAAAGAAGAAAATTGTATTCATGTCAAGAGGAGTCTTCAGTCTTGCTTTAGACTTAGAAGCATAGTGGATTTCTTGACTTCTATTATTGAAGCTTCTTTAAAATTCAGTTGTTGACAAGCAAAGCTAAGCTCATAGATCTATCTTAATACCATCTTCCTTCTTTATTTTAAATATCTTGATTATAGCTGTAATCTGATTAATTTCAAAATGTTCCCAATAAAATAAACTTAATTGTGTTAGAACTTCAGTGTTTTGATTAACTGTATCTTGATACTTAGGGGTCTGTTACTCCTGGTATGAGAGACACTAGCAACATATTGGCATAAGATATTTCCAGTGCAC
Organism: Chelydra serpentina; assembly: GCA_037349315.1. Taxonomy (NCBI): domain Eukaryota; kingdom Metazoa; phylum Chordata; order Testudines; family Chelydridae; genus Chelydra; species Chelydra serpentina. The sequence continues at coordinate 17,217,626 of JBAIAC010000002.1, forward strand.
TAATCTGATCAACCCTATATTTTCGGCAAAGAGAGTTGCATTTAAAAGTACCAGTCACTGCCAAACAAAGCTCTTTACTGAATACGGTTTTTTTGTTTTAAATAGCGATAAACACTGAAAATCTCATTTCTAGCACAGCAAAAAATGTAAATATAAGGCTTGAGCATCAGTGGTGGGTGTTTAGTCTAACACTGTGCCAACACTAATCATTTCCCCTTCCTTCTTCCCTCCCCCAAAAAGAACTCCCCACAGTTGAACCACTGGTGGTTGTAATGGTGAGAACGCTGCTTCATTGTCAGGTGGTGTTTTATCACTGTTTTGTCTAATCTTGCTCAGAGCAGGTCTAAAAGGCAGGGTAATAAAAATGTCAGCCACCATTAGTGCTTTGTCTCACTAGTGTTCTCATCCTTCCTACCACAGATGAAGCTGAACCAACAATGGGAGAGGGAGAAGGTATTCTGGTTGCTGTGATACTTTATATCCGTTTCTTCTTTAGGCAGATGACAGGTGATCGTGCAAGGTCAAAACTGATGTTGCTTATTGAAACTTAGCTCCAAATTTTCCTTCATCCATATTTGTCTTTAAATTTAATATAGCATCTTTGTTTTTGTTCAAGCTAGGGGTGTGAGTGTCTGTGTATCTGGAACTTTAATTCTACTGTAAAGGGTTTTTTTCTTAGGATTTCTTCTGAAGCTGCTAGTTGCCACATAAATGTCAGACAGAGTAATGGAGGGAAAGTTACTGCCAAATCAGCGAAGACTGTAGCCTTTAGAAGACACATTCACTAGTTTAATTTTCTTGGTCACCTGTGAAAAGCATAACAAAATCCCCATATCATATCCTTCTAATTTGCACCAGTCCTGATCAAGCCTAGATATCCAGCCCATGAAATATGGAATCTCTGCATATTGCTTAACTTCCAAAATATTAAAACTAAAACTCAGATTGAAATTGCAAACATGTTTGTGGTTAAATTTAGGTTCATGCTGTCTAGTCATCTGCTATCCAATCTATTACTTACTAGTTGGAGTGCTTTTATCTCCAGTAAAGTGTGTGTCAAGCCTAAGGGCCTATCAGTATTCACCTTTATTGGATTACAACTTTGCTGTACACTTCAGTTAACTGTATAAAAGAGGAAAAGTTGCCTATAACCCATTCTCTGTTCTTCTGGTAACCTACTGCCTATGCAAGAGGTACCCAGGGAACAGTAAATAAAGGACATCTCATTTTTATTTTATGATATTTTATTCACACACTTCAGCTTTTTCATATGAACACTAAGTATTTTTCCCCTTTTATGTCAACCCTTTAATGTTCTTTTTATGAAATTTGGAGGTAATGTACCTCCCTAGGAAGTTTCCTATTCAATATCCAGCTCAGTTACTCAGGATGTCCTTATTGCGTATCCTTCAAATTCATAAAAATGCCATCCGTGCTGTCAACATAAAAGCACTTAACAACTGCCTAGGAAGTATGTAATTATCTGATCAAAAATGTCTTGCACAAAGAATAGATGCAAAAAGCTTGTAATCTATAATAATGTTACCACCAGTTTTTTTCTAAATGATACAAACTCTTTAGCCCTTTAACTTGACTTATTTGTAAATCTCTGATCCCTGAACACATCTTAAAATTTCTCTTTCTCATATTGGCAAGTAGCTCATTTTGTAGTGATACAGTGAAGCTTTCTTTCATCACAAGGATATACAGTATACTAATATATTTAATAGCTCCATCTGCCAAGGTAAACTAGCATTGAAATTGCTTCAGTGGCCTTTGAATGAATGTTGCCACCTCCCTGTGAAAATATGTCCCAGGACAGTGTTGAAATGATTTGTGGTCCATTCATGGCTGTAGCACTTTGTCATGAATAATGTACATCTCGAGCCATCATACTTTGATGAAAAACACTCTGTCTGTGTGTGTCTGTCTGTCTGTCTCTCTGTCTGTAGTTAGGAATGGAATAATCAAGATTAAGAAATACTTTCTTGCACAGAAATACTTTGCAGTATGCTGTTTCGCCTCCTATCAGCTCCAGTGTAAAAACTAAATTTAACATATATTGGACCAGTTGCTCTGTCAGTAGCGTTGACTGCAAGTAGTAAATTTAATTAAGTCTGTTTTTGAAAAAAAACCAAATACCATTGCAAAGCTTGCAGGAGGAATTGAGAGTGGTGAGACTGACTTTGAGGAATTAAATCTGATTTTTTCAGAAAATCTTACCCCTGTGAGGTAAAGAAAAGTCTGCTTCATATACTCCAGCACAAAAGCCTCACACAAAATCTCTCACCATCGCACATTCATTACACTAAAAAATGATGGCTATATTTGTATTCCATTCCTGTTCATATAATATTTTTATTCTGCAGTTTCTACTTCAGTGATCACTAAGGTGTGAGAAGTCCGAGTATGTTTGGAATAATGATGCTATTAAAGAGTAGGTTTATTGTTTGTATGAACTTAATGGGCACACTCAGGGCCAGCACGCCCACTAGGCAACCCTAGGCGGTCGCCTAGGGCGCCAGGGGGTGGCTGGCCGCGGCTGCATCCCGCATTCCCGGCTCCGGGGCTCAGCTGGGAGTGGGGGGCATGGCTGGCTGCGGCTGCCTCCTGCCCTCCCGGCTCCGGGGCTGAGTTTTCTGAGTGCAGAGCACAATGCACTGACACAGAAGTCATCCCTTGTTACACACAGGAATTATGATCTGATCTTGCATAGGGTTAAGCAGTTGGTAAACAGAGAAATTGCACTTCAGCATAGGCTGACCAGAGTGGCTGCGAAGGTGTTTAAAGCATACTCTGCATTTTGCACAAGATGGCTTCCTTTGGCTGCATTCTTCTACCACTCAAGGAACACTTGCTTAAACAAGTAGTCTGAAAACAGAGCAGAGAGATTGTGTGTGTGGGGGGGAGAATTCTAAAGTAAAAATGGACTTCTAATTTTTCCAATTTTTTTTCTTATTTCCATTATCATTAGAATCAAAGCATTTTAAGATTATTCGGCCATGGAAACATGCAGAACTACCATACAACAACAGAATAATGGTCCATGATTCTTAAGTAGCAGCCTATATTGGGTAAATCAGTGGCAAGCATAAAACTGCCTCCTAATGGGAAAATCCTATAAAATAGAATATGGATGAAATAAATAGGGTTCTATAGAAAGTCATCTAAAACCCTAGATAATTCAACAGAGAGAGCCCCACTCTACAGTTCTATAGGTTGGGTTACAAATTCTAGAGAGGTTGTCATTCTCTAAAGGACTCTTGAATAAGGGTCATATGTGACAGAGTAAGGAGTATTAACCTGGTAATGTTGCATGGAAGTTTTACTAGTTTACTGGTGATGGGAAATTAGGGTGTGACTTCACTGAGGGATGACATTTGACGGCCAACACGTAAGAGATGGCGGCTGTCCTTGGTAACCGGAGGCCAGGAGGGGGTTGGGGCCAGGTGACACCTTCTGCCTGGGAAACTGGACAAAAGCTGGAGGAGGAGCCGAGGTGTGTGGCTGGGTGAGTCTGCTAGAGGGAGTTTCAGTTTTGGAGCTAACTGGGGAGATGGGAGGAGGCCCAGAACCTGGGTTTGGGCTGCCCACCCCCCAAGAGGGACCTGACTGAGGTGTCCTGTTTTGTGTACCTAGAAGCTCTGTTTTAGTCTGTGTTCCTGTCGTCTAATAACCCTTCTGTTTTACTGGCTGGCTGAGAGTCACGGTGAATTGCAGAAAGTGTGGGTGCAGGGCCCTGACTCCCCCACACTCGTGACAGCATATAATACACTGCTTCTCAGCTCTTTGTGGAGACCATTATCTGGAGTGAGTCCATTTCCTTCACCACCTCCTCCGCCATCTCAATTTTTTTTTTGCATGCTATACTCATTGTAACAATGCCTGAGGGAGTGCGGGAGGCCTATTACTGTGTTCATAACCCATATTCATATTGAGTTAGCCCCCATTGTTGGATTGTATCTGATCTAGTACAAAACACTGAATCTAAATACCCCTGGATTTAGTGTAAATTTAGATTCAAAGCTGCATCCGGTACTCCAAGAGTGCACGTTTCCCCTGCACGGGGCACCATGATAGGGCTGGTCTAAAGCCATTATGTCAGTTCAGCCTTAGCCAGAGATTCATCCTGCGGTGACGAAATTTTCCTGAGATCAATTAAACCACATTAGACCTTCGCAGTCCCTTTGCACCATCAGAGTGCTCCAAAGGCATTTTAGTAGGGTTGAGAATAAGGCTCTTTAATCTGTCTGTCTAAATGCCAGTATTTATGGCTGCTTTGAAATTATTCTTAAATTTGAGGCTCTGAAAATTATCTGATAGTTATAAAACTATTCAATCTTCATGGCATTACTTGTGGAAAGTTTCCTTTTTCATTGTAGTGTTGCGATTATTCTTGCCATTGTAAGTTATATTATCAGTTTGCTATCTTACTGTTTCAGCTTCTTGGGTGTATTTTCATCCTTTTGTATTATGGCTCTGAGGAAGCGTAAATTTCCCAAGAAGTCGAGACAGCATCACGAGCTAGATAAATGTATACAGTATGAGAGATGGTGGAGATTTTTATGGAAAATATATTGTCCTCTGACACTTCATATCCTCCCTCTGGAAAGTCCGGCCTTTTGATTGGTTTGGTGTTTTTTGATATCTTCTGAGGAAAATTAAATACCCTGTCCCTACACAACAAATACAAATATCAGAAATTTAGATATTTTTCTTAAGATTTGGTTACTTGAGACTCCTGTGGAACAGTTGGGGGTAAATCCCAACCTATCATAATCAAGTGATGAAATCAGATTAAAGTATAATCTAATACAACGGTACAGGTTAATGTCACAAACTGGAAACATGGGGAAAAGATCCAAGGCCTGTAACCTCCAAGTAATACGTTTAAAAGTCACTGCAAAGAGAGAGAGATCATCTTATTACGTTTTCAAGACTATTATAAAGTTAGGAACAGAAATTCATTCTTAACTTGTGCATACAAAAGCCATTTTGATTGTCCCTTCCTTACACCAGCTTCAGTGAAGAGACAGCTGAGAGGTAAGAACTGTTTGCTATTGTCCGCTTTAAAAATTTGAAAATAGCTATACCATGTATACACACCACAGTTTCTGTACCAGTGTAACAATGTTGGCTCTGGAGAGAAGGGGATAAAAATCCCTGAGAAGGAGAAACTTGGGTTTTCTGCTGCTTGGACTCTAAAGGGGTAAGAATCTGTAAGCATAAGCAAAAGACCCCCAGCTGTTTCCCCTGGCTTAGCCCTACATGACATATGGAGTTTGCTTAGTTATAGAAGTTTCTATTATCTTTTGGAATGTAAGACTCTAATACTTCTTTGTGTGTGTGTGTTCCCTGTTTTAACCTTGTAAATAGTTCTTATTTCCTTTTCCTAGTTAATAAATCTGTAGTTAATTTATTACAAGATTGGCTTCAGGCATTGTCTTTGAGAGATCTAGGGTACTATTGACCAGGGCTAAGTGACTGGTGCTCTGGGAATGGGAGTAACATGAACATTGTTGTAGTTTTTTGTATAAGGGACCATATGTCACAGAGGCAGGCTTGGTTGGATGGCAAGATAGAGGATTGTCTGTGACTACATGGTAAGGCTGTTACAGTGCTTGTGGAGTTCAGACTCATTACATGGTTGGTGAAATGTAATTATAAAACATATAACCAATTCAGAATCTGTGCTCTGTTTCTTGATGGAAAACCCCAAGGTTGTCACCCATGTTAGTGAGCCACGCCAGACAGTGTGACACACACATCTGCATCTCTAAATGCCTTCATACTTTTGAAAATCTGGCTCAGAAAAATTAAGGGGGAGGGATAGCTCAGTGGTTTGAGCATTGGCCTGCTAAACCTAGGGTTGTGAGTTCAATCCTTGAGGGGGCCATTTGGGGCAAAAATTGGGGATTGGTCCTGCTTTGAGCAGGGGGTTGGACTAGATGACTTCCTAAGGTCCCTTCCAACCCTGATATTCAATGATTCTAAGGTACATCTACACTGCAACCCAGCCCCACCTCTTGCCCCACAACAGTGGAAGAGAGTCTCAGAGCCCAGGTCAACTAACTAAGGCTCACACTACAGATCTAAAAGTGGCCGTTTGGATGTTTGGGGTGAGGCTGGAGCCTGGGCTTTGAGATCCACCCAGGTTTCAGATGTCTACATTGCTATTTTTAGTCCCATAATTTAAGTCCCATGAGCTCGATCAAGGTGACCTGGGTTCTTAGACTTGCTGCCATGGATGATTTTTTTTTTCAGTGTAGACATACCCTTGGTGACTTGCTCAGGGTTCAGAGGATGTCTGTGGCAGTGCAGAGAACTGAACCCATGTGTCCCAAATCCAAAGCTCGTGCTCAAATAACTGGAGCATCCTAGACTTAAAAAATGTACACACTTGTGATATTACTAGCAAACTGTAACTAACCTTCTTCTGACTGACAACTGGCTTCCATTTTCAGTGTCATATAGTTCCTGCATAGCAACAATATAAACACTAAAGATAAATCTTTTAAAAAGAATCTTGAATCCTGCATGTGCACATAATTTTTGTACGTTAACACTAGTACCGTATTAAACTGACAACCTTGTATATAAAAATCCAATTCCTTATCATTGAAAGTTGTTTTCCTTTTTAATTTTGCTCAGCTTGGACAGACAAGCTTCTACCCTGACAGTTATAACCATTTTCACTTTTGGATTCTAACTGCAGTGATAGCTAAGTGCTGGGGAATACTTTTGTTTAAAAACAGTTGTTTCCATTGAGTGGGGGGAGTGTACTCTAAGCATTTCTATTGATCTTAGTTGTAAAAGTTTTTTCTCTCTACAAAATCTGTATAATTGGAGTCAGCAGTGTACCTTAAATTTATTAAATTCCTTTATCAAAGGATCACAGAGAGCTGGCTCTCCCACAATGTTTCTTTTTATTCAGAGCTTTGATAGCAGCTGTTCAAAATGTACCGATGAGCCAGCTTCCTCCATGGATGCCTGTAGCTGCCATCTTTCCACCCACTCTAGGACTGAGTAAAGCATTGCCATTCTGATAGTGTTTCACGCACACTTTGTAAATACATAAGGGGCGAGGCAGTAGTGAATATGGATCTTTGGCTGTATCCTGTTACTACTCTAATGACCACTGCAGCTCTCCATCTGCCTCTCTGCACAGTTACCAGTGTTTTTTTTTCTGTACTACTTTTCACACCTGGAAAAATAACCCAGAAATTGCAAAGGCTGATATAGTTTCTTCTTTGTCTTTCTTGTCACTTCCCTATTTGAGGTTGGCGACTTGTATAGCCTTCTACCAAAACTCATGATTTATTTGCATGTCAGCCAGGCATACGATGTCTCGAAGGTCCACTGATTTCCAATTTATGTATTGAGTCTTTGGCATCTCCCTTGGTCACAATCTTTACAAGGGTCGTCCTAACAATATAACTTTTGCATCTCCACTGGACATGTCCACACCAACATAGCCTAGACTCTCTCAATATGTCTTCAACTGGGCAACCCACATTAGGCCTCTCATGATTTCATTTCATTTCCTATCACAGAATGTCCAACAATTTGACCATCTCAACATCGTCATTTCTGCTGTGGAGACATACTGATTTCTTTACTTGTGGCTAGCCAAGTCTCTGTTCCATTTGTTAGGATCAATCAAATTAAATGTATACGTGCTCCACTTTAATTTTATTGGCATCTTTTTTTAATCACAGAGCACTCGGTTCAGCTCCCACCATTTGTACCAAGCAGCTTTGGTACAATGCTGGCCATCACTTAGGAGGGCACCGATATCAACAGCCATTGAGCCACAATTTTAAAATTCTTTCATGCTTCTAAGCTCTCTGCCAGTATGCATTCCTTCATGGTGGGTCCTCCTTCCTCAATTATCATAGCCGTAGTCTAAGTCCTGCATGCTCAAAATGTGTTGCCGCTGTTCTAAGTTGGTTTTCAGCATCTCACAATCTTCCACAAATATCACAAAGTCATCAGCAAATGGCATATGCCAAGGAGGCTGTGACATACCACGGTATAGTCTGTACCAGTGCGGGGGGAGAGTGGGGGAGAGGGACTGTGTCACCCCATACCTTACAATGGCTTGGGGGACTTACAATGCCTGGCTGAAGAAGCTCCTAATTGGGCCTCTCATAATCTGCCTTCCAGCATGTAAGCCACAACCTAAGTGTCTGTGTGTAACTGCAGCCTGCTAGCCATGCTTGGGTTACACTCTGGTTCTCACCAGCCTTGGTTATACTTAAGGGTGACCCCAACAAACATCCGGTCTCAGATTTTCTCCCAGAAATGTGTGTCTTGTACTTCCCAGCCCTCTCCTAGGCAGTACAAATATTGTAAGTCTCTTATTCCTTTAAAGGGATTATATGCCAGTTGATTATCTGAAATAGTTATTCAGAGACATTAGTTTAAACACACTAGATTAAATAAAACATTTAAACCAAGTTGATTAACTATCTAGAGATTTTAAGTGAGTACAAATAATGAGGCATAAAGGTCAAAATAGTTACAAGAAATAAATGTTATTTACTAATGTCTAATTTATTAGCTTCAAGCAAAGTTTCTCTCCACATGCTCCAGCAGATTAGTGACCAAACTCGTCAGGTCAGAACCCACCCCCCCATAGTCCAAGGGCTTGTCTTCACTACCCGCCGGATCGGCGGGTAGCAATCGATCTATCGGGGATCGATTTTTCGCATCTTGTTTGGACACGATTAATCGATCCCTGAAAGCGCTCCCCGTCGGCTCCGGAAATCCACCTCATCAAAAGGAGGAAGCGGAGTCGACGTGGGAGTGGCAGCGATCGACTTGCCGCCGTCCTCATGGCCAGGTAAGTCGATTACGATACGCCGACTTCAGCTACGTTATTCACGTAGCTGAAGCAGCGTATCGTAGATTGACTCCCCCCCCCAGTGTAGCCCTGGGCTAAGTGTAGTGAATGTGATGGGCAGGGATAGAGAGAGGGGTGCCATGTGATGTTTATCCCTCCATTTTATAGTTTCAAACCCGCATTTTGAAAAAAAGAAGCGGAATCCTACAGTTCTCTATATTGAGAGCCTGTGCTAACATTTTACTAAAAATTAAGATAACACTGGTATGTTTCAAGTCCACATAATGGGTTTGATAGTGAAATGGGATGAATAGCTGAGGCTCAGAAACCTCTATCCCTTTCTGGTTTTATACTGGTAATCTTCTGAGAATTAAATGAATGGACTCCAAAGTGGAATGTGATGCATCTAAATATAAAGTGATCAACTTGACCAGAAATAGTGCCTGAATGAAGTATAGTTTAAATGACAATGAATTAGTTAAGAGGATAGAGAGAGATGTTCTATTTGTACAGACCCTAAACTTAAATGCTTGGTTGAGAACATAAGGGTAATAGGCTGCCAGCTTGTATTAAGAAAGATATATAAATACAAGGATATTGTGTTAACTTTTAATAAAGCTCTGGTTAGAACACATTTGGAGTGTACTATCCAGGCTTGTTTGCTTCATAGCCATCAAAGGTACAGTTTACTTACACAAAGCACAGCATCTAGAAAAGATATGAATCATGGAGAAGGCCATTATGTGGGAGGAAAGTGACAACATTGTCTTAAGAGGAGAAAATTGATTGAAATATCAAACTTGCTAAAGTTTATTATAAAACTAAGATAGAGGGGATGCTTGAGGTTTTAGGGAAATCAGAACTAGAGGAGCTTACAGTAAGCATTAAGAGAATCAAGCAGACACATTTATGGTTGACATTAATGAAATGCAGAAGGATGCATACACAAAAAACTCTGCAAAAGTCACCATTTAAAGACAAAAAAGAAAGCAATGTTTGCCAGTATCTACCACAGAATGGTGAGGAAAAGTTTTTCCTTAATCATTTCTCCATTCTAAATAGGAAAAAAAAAAGATATCTTGGAAACCATAGGGTGATAACTCGTGAGAGTACATTTATAAATAGTTTGTAAAAGGGTTGTTAAATAATTAATAGATGTCCTACGCATGCCTGGACCATGCTTCGTATCTGTTAGAAATGGTTATAAGCATATCAGCAGGTGTTATAGATAATTATAAGGCATGGTTATAAGAAACCTATTAACTTGTGGAACTCTAGCAATCTTCAACAAATGGAGTGTTTATTGAACCATCTCTTAATCCACGTATTAGCTCTTTATAAAGTATACAGGTACTCTTAACATAAAACGTGATCCAGTAACACAGGTGAAACCTTGTCAAAAGCTTACTGGAAAAACAAATATGTATTTACTTTTCTTAAGTACTTCTGTAGCAATAGGATATGGATTTTTATTGCTAAGGGGCCCATTTGTGCTAGGTGCAGTACGATTACACATGGAAACAATGTTCCTGCATGAAAGAGCTCACCATCTAGGAATCTACGTGTACCTGTCTATTGAGACCAATAGTTCTATTTGTAATAGCAATCATGTTTTTCTCTTTCACAAACCTGTGCTGACTCTGATCTATCAAAGTGCCTTTTCCAAGTCTGCCCTTACAATGTTAAGTTGTCCTTAGAAGTTTTCTGTTTTAAACAACAGAACAAGTTAATGGTTTTCGGGTCACTTGATTTATTTCATGTATTACAACTGAAAAAATCAATAAAAATAACAGGTAAACTATTTAACTGCCAATTTTACATCACCCATGGAAATAACTTATGGCCACCTATTCCTTTGTCTACCACAAATATTTAATTTTTATTTTGGTATCACCTCCAGCCCCAGCAGTGATTTGCGCCGATTGTTCTGGGCACTATATACAGTTATTCAAATGCTTTCTAATCGTTGTTTCTAATCTCAACTTCCTATTTGCGCTATGTGACTGCATTGTTAATAATTGCCTTCTTCAAATACTGATGTGAAGACACCATTTAAGTTTTCCACTGCTTATATTTCAGGAAGTAATTATCCCTTATGTGGCTATTAGTGCCCCACTGGTTCCCTCATATTTTGTGTCTCTCTAGTGTATTTAAAGATTGTGTTAGGTACAAATTCTGCAGACAGTTACATCTATGCAGCCACTAAGGTCAATAAGGTAGAATTAATGTATCTGACAGCATGATTTGGGCCATATTTTTTTTAAAAAAACCTTAAAATCCCAAGCTCTTTTTGTTTCACATTTCTCCTTTGCTCATTTAAAACTTTTTTCCTTTTGTGTTGTCCCCCTCTTCCCTCCCTCCCACCCCCACTTAAAATCTCTAAAAACACTGCACAGTAAGAAATATCTATTTGGGCCATAATTCTTCACCTTCTTTGGATTTGTCCATGTGAGAACTGGTTTGCTGTTAAAGAAAATAGCACAAATGTCCAACAGAGTTAGCAGAGTTCCCATTATTTCAGCCAATGAGACATTTTGTTTAACTTGCCTGCTATAGCTTCTTCCACAGGATCATGATTATCCCTGTTTTAATTTCTAGGATCAAATTACGCAAAATGTTTCAAGTGAACCCATCCAGCAGATGAATGTCTATTAAGACAGGGAAAACTAGCCACTATTAAAACAAGTACACACAAAAAAGAATTTACTTTGAAGGCAAAGGTGGGAAAAGAGGAATAAATAATGCAAAGAGGGCATTGGGAATAACCTCAGCAAACTATATAGGTGAATGGTTGATTTGGTGGAATAATTTCTCTGATTTAAGTGACTCTGGAATTTGTCACTGACAATAACAGGGTTAAGTATTTTCTGCACATGACACCTTTACAAAGCTGTCTTCTGGCATTATTTTTCCCTTAGAAAGAAAGAAAGGATGGTTGTGGCATTGTTGGCTATGATTAAATTAGGGTGTCAGGAATGTGTTTTAATCTGCTTCTTAAAACTGATTGATGTGTTTGCATGATACCTGTAGTATTATTGAAACCTTGATGCACTTCATTTGCTGTATTCAGGATCAGAATAAAATGCTTAACTGCCTTGCACTTGCATATTTCATCCAAGGAAATCAAGTGCATTGAAATATTAATTAAGCCTCTCAACACTCATTTGAGGTAGTTACTCTACCCCCCTGGCATTCTGGTTATCTGTCAGAAGACATTTTTTGTGTTCAGAACTTTTGTTTAGTATTTTTTTCCTCTATTTTTATCTCTTGTGATAAAATAACGTATATGGAGAGACAAGATTGTGGAATCATGGCAGGATGCTTACCTGGCGTCGGGAAGGAGTTTAAGGACTGTGAGCAGTGGATCTATGACTGGAGACCATCTGCCCATTCAGATTTGCAGCTGTCAGCTCTCACTATCAGTTGAAAAGAAGCGGTTCTTCACTGGGACCTGCTGTGTAGGTAATCTTACTGTGAAGAGGACTGAGGCAGCTCCACAAGTGTCTGTACCTATGCAGCAAACTAGGAAGCATGTCACACTTTTTTACTTTCTGAGGTAAGATTTTCTTCACCTGTTCAGCCTCTTTTTTTATGGATAGATGAAGGGAAGAGGCCATTTTTCCCAACAAAGAATAGGAGGAGGAGACAGGGATGAAAGAGAAGAGATTAGGGTGATAATGTAGAAGAGGGGAGAGAAAGATTGCTGGTAATGGGGCAGGGAAAGAGAGAGTGTCCCTAGGAAAAGAGCACAGGAGAGGATCCATCCTTTCATTTTTTGAATCAGCAACATCTCCGGACCAGAATCATAGAAGAAATGAATGTAAACCTCAGCATTCACAACATCTCTCATTTCAGCATCCTCGAAGATCAGAACTGGAGTCCAGGGGACAAAAACGTGATGGGGTAAATGCTTTATCTGGGTCAAACAGAGAACAATTGGTGACATCACTGCATATAGAGCTGGTCGGGAAAAACAACAAATTTGCAGAAACCTTGAAATCACCATTGAAAAAGCTCAATTTTTGTTTTCCAAAATATTCCATGAACTATATCAATTATTTTTGTTTCAGACTTGGTAAATTTATGAAAATGTTTCAATTTTGAAATTGAAAAGTCTTCAAAAATGAAGCGTTTCCACTTGGGGAAAAATAATTGAAACCTGTGGCTAAGGTGATTTACCAATGGAAAATTCAGAACCCACATAGGGGTTAGAGAGTAGTCACAAGAGACCAAGTCCTTCAGATAAACCCAGTGTTTACACAGTAGGAAAGGGTATAATTGACTTATATGGCCCAATGATCAGGCCAATAGTAAGAAGCCAATAAGATACAAGTTTTCAATGTTAGAAGGATGCAAAAAAAATTACAATTTTAGTAGCATGCACAAGGTCCTCACATCATAGATCAAAGAAGTCATAGATCCTCTATATTTCAGTGACTTCAGGATACCATATTACTGCAAATATATATTGACAATTTGGAGTGAGATTCAGGAAGAGTAAAAAATGATGATTGGCTGAAGAAATTGATATGAGAAGATTTAAATTGTTAAATAGGGACATATTCACTTGGCAGTAACTATGGGTAGACAAATCACCAAGAAGGGATGGGAATTATTTTAATGTGGTGTAGTGATATCTATTAATAATGTGATAAAATCAGGAAAGGGAAAAAACATGCTGAATATCATGAAAAAAAATCCCGACAGTGAGACAGTGAGATTAGGCTGTGGAATAGTTTCTCAAAGGGAACCAATCACTTGGGTCCTTTCCATCAATAACTTCCTCGATTCTCTGAATATTGGTACTCAGTTACACATGTCCGAATGGCAATTTGAATGAGATAATTTAAGCAACTCCCTGAGTCCCTCATTAATTTCCAGGAAGCTAAGTTACATACACAAATTCAAATATCCCTTGTCAGGGTTTAAGAATACATGCCTCTCTCTCTCTCTCTCTGATTAAGATATGTTGTGTGTGTGTATATATATAAAAAATAAGAGTTCAGCTCTTTCACCAAGTGCAGGCTTCAATCTTATTTTTGATGCTTGTCACTTACTTTGTCAATCTTCTGCACAAGTCTGTGGCTTCAGGCAATAGCTAGGGTCAAGATCGGAGCATTACAAAAACTTACTTTCATTTTGCAAGGGATGCGAAATATTGTGTACAGTGAACATCACATGGGTTGACCGAGCTTGAAGTTCAAATGAAACATGGCTGATCTCATTGCAAACACATAGACAAGAATCAGTGATTTGCTAAACTAAAAGTAGGACTAGACCTTAGATCTGATGTAACATCAGAACTCCAGTCTCCAAAAAGCAGATTTCTCTTCTTAAAATCTGGCTGTTTATTATTTTATGAGCCAAAATCTTAATATGGGGACAATTCAGGAAAGTGGAAAAAAGGCAGGTTGGCAATAGACCTCTGTCAAGAATACACCGAGACTAGGCCTCAGCTCAGATCTAACAAATTTCACTCTTCCAGAGGAAATTTCCCTTATTTTTTCATTAAAAACATCTCCCTCTTCTGAGGAAGAATTTGACTGTCTGTTTCAAGACCTCAGAAAAGTATGAGGTTTTTTTTTTTAAAGTCTTCCTTGTTCATATTGTCACAGCTTGACAGCCAGGACACCTCTGATGCAATATCAGAACTTGGGTCACAAGAAAACAAATTTCCCAAGACAAAAATAAGCTATAATTACTATTGAATGTAGTGTAGTTGTAGCTGTGTCAGTCCCGGGATAAGGTGATCCAATAAAAGATATTAACTCATTCACCTTGTCTCTCTCTAATTATGTCTGCCCAAATATAAAATACTGGCCGTTTCCAATAACAGTGAATTATAAGGGAAGCGTATCAGATTCTTCAGAAACACAGAGAGAATATATTCTTCCTTTTCAGGTTCAGCAAGAGAAATGTGATCTTGCGGGGAGGAGAGGAATCTGATGCTGTTGAACAGGGCTGAATCGAGTATCAAAAGTATTTCCAAAAGTTCTTAAGCACATGCTTAACTTTAACTTGAAACCAATTTTAAATCTTTGCAACTTAAGCATTTGCTTTTCAGACTGTGGGTACTGACAAGTCAAACATATAAAATCAGACCATTTCCACTAAGGGTGGAACTTGGAGAAGTTGGTGATATCTAGGTCACTGCTTGCCAATGAGATACTGGGGTACAGGATAAAAGTGTGATATTTTTCCTCTGACTTTTCTAGGTGGATCAGAAAGCACAGCTAAAATGCATCTTCTTTCTCTGAGGAAACCAAGTGATAATGGCTTCTGATGAAATGGACTGATCCTCCTTGTTTCACTGAATATTCTTAGGCAACTGTGCATGCCCCAGAATGACCTTGTGCCTTGCCTCATGCATTCTATTTGAACAACCCAGGTGGAAAGTTGAAATACCCCATGAAAAACTGCCTGAAGAAA
Organism: Chelydra serpentina; assembly: GCA_037349315.1. Taxonomy (NCBI): domain Eukaryota; kingdom Metazoa; phylum Chordata; order Testudines; family Chelydridae; genus Chelydra; species Chelydra serpentina. The sequence continues at coordinate 17,232,900 of JBAIAC010000002.1, forward strand.
TACACAGATCACCAGTTAAAACGGGATGGGAGAGGGAGCCAACATGCTATATTTGTGGAAACTGTTTGCAGATATGAAAAGCATTTGAGTGAATCATAGCCTGCATGCTGCTCAAGCTCAAACCAAGGCTGGTTTCATATATTTCTGTGGTTTGAATCAAATAGTTTGCACAGATTTTTTTCCCTCTTCAAAATAGTGCTTAGTTTTAGGTAATATGTGTAGCAAACACCCACTGCTTTTCAGCAGTGATGAGATAGTTTGTCTGCTGGTCTCAGGATTCCCTCCCCACTCTGGATTCTAGGCTACAGTCATGGGGACCCTCATGAAAGACCCCCTAAGCTTATCTGTACCAGCTTAGGTTAAAAACTCCCCAAGGTACAAATTCTTTCTTATACCCTGAAAAAGGAAACCACTGCCAAAACCAAGTGATTTAAACAAGAACCAGGGAAAAGGACCACTTGGAGTTCCCGTTCCCCCCCCAAATATCCCTTCAAGCCTTTACACCCCTTTTCCTGGGGAAGCTTCAGAATAATATCCTAACCAATTGGTTACAAAGTGATCAAAGACCCACCCCCTAGGTCTTAAAACAATGGGAAACAGTCAGGTTCTTAAAAGAAGGATTTTATTAAAAAAGAAAGGTAAAAATCATCGCTGTAAAATCAGGATGATAAATAACTTTACAGGATACTCAATTCAAAACTCAGAGGGGCCTCCCCTCTGGGCAAAACATTAACGTTACAGGAAAACAGGAATAACACCTCCCTCTAACACAGGGAAAATTCAAGCTACAGAAAACAGGAATAAACCTCCCTTTTAGTACAGAGAAACTCACAAGCAAAACAAAAGAAAGCCTAATTGAAATGCCTGACTAACTTACTTGGTTGTAATATTGGAGATTTGGTGGAGAATGGGTTGGAGGAGATGGATTTTCTGCCGGGTCCCTCTCTGCCCGGTCCCCAAAAGAGAACACAGACCCAAAACAAAGAGCACAAACAAAACCTTCCCCCCTCCCAAGATTTGAAATTATCTTGTCCCCTTATTGGTCCTTCTGGTCAGGTGCCAGCCAGGTTACCTGAGCTTCTTAACCCCTTACAGGCAAGGAGGACTCTCAACCCCTTAGCTGTATGTTTATGACAGCTGGCAACAGCAAAGTCCTAGAATATCTACATAGACACTATTGAATGGATGGTCCAGTGGTTAGAGCACTAGAGTAGGACTCGAGAGGCGTGGATTGAATATCATGCTCAGCCACAGACTCCCTATGTGACCCTGTGGAAGTCGCATAGTTTCACTATATCTGTAAAATGGGGAAAATAGCATTTCCTTATCTCAAAAAGTTTTGTGAGGCACTTGGATACTATTGTAATGCGGCACCTAAGATAGACAAACTGTAGAGGGAGATTTATTTATTTTTTATCTTGAGTTGCGTAAAACTCCAGAGGAGTTTGCAACTTTTGTTAAGTGGAATGTTCTATTCCAAGCTGAAGGTCAATTTCTTGCTTTTGAATCAGTGAAACTTTGCTTCCCTTGGACAGCCAGCTGTTTATTTTGCTAATGAGGTAGAAATTGTTTTCTATAGTGAAAAGTTTGTTTTGTTATTTTGGGAAAGTATTCAGTTTCTTTATTATGAGAAACATTCTTTCAGTGGAAGGCCGAATGTCCCTAATATTTAGTGCTAATAGTTTATAAGCTATTTATTAGACAACTAATTCCCATGTTTAAAACTGTTTTGTTACGCAATTTCTCATGCAGTCTGATTGTTTTTTTGACAATTCAGGGGTCATTCTATATAGCATACACTAAAATGTATGTGCATATGTACAAAGCTATTAAATAGACTGCATAGTTTCACTTACACAGAATGATGAGGGTAGCTAATCACAGAAGCATATTGCTTGGTATTATCAATAAGTTAAATAAACAAGTCTAACTTCTTTGAACAACTGAATTGCATTGGATCGGAGGTGATGTGAAGCTTTGAGATGAACTTTTTCTCATCAATAAGCCTGCAATCCCTTGCTAAGAAGCTTTGCTTCTGAAACCCTCTTGGGGTTTATACTAAATGAATTTAAAGCAATACAGATACTTTCCAAATCCCATAACAGAATTCACAAGAAAGCCAAATAAGCTGGAAAAAATTCTGTAAGTAGGGGAAGGCAATTCATGTTGAATTAATAAAAACTGGGAAAAAAAAGCTGAATTCTCTGGCTTCTTTTAGCCAGCCACTGTAACAGTGTCTGAACAAATAACTCATAATGGACAACAAGGGATGAGTTCTAAGAACTCTTACACTGCAAGATAGTTTGTGATTTTTTTTTCAATGTCATTTGTGCATCAAAGGCTTAAGCCTTTTAAAATACCCTTCTCTGTACAATTCATACACTCCAAGGACCGAAGGGACCATTGTGATCATCTAATCTGACCTCCTGTATAACACAGGCCATATAATTTCCCCAAAATAATTCATAGAGCAGATTTCTTAGGGGTGGAAATTCCAATTTTGATTTAAAAATTGAGTGATGAAGAATCCACCATAACCATTAGTAAATTATTTGAATGTTTCATTTTTTTCACTGTTAAAAATGCCTTACTTCCAGTCTGAATGTATATAACTTCAACTTTCAGACATTGGATCATGTTATATTTTTCTCAGATTTGAAGATCCCACTATTAACCATTTTCTTTTTAAGCTAAATAGACTCCAAGAGCTCAAACACTAGACATCATGTTTTCTAATCCTTTAATCATTCTTGTTGTTCTTCTCTGAGCCCTCTCCAATTTATCAGCAGCCTTCTTGAACTGTGGGCACCAGAAGTGGACACAGTATTCCAACAGTGCTCACACCTGTTCCAAATATAGAAGCAAAATAACCTATTGATTCCTACTTGAGATTCCCTTGTTTATACATCCCAACATTGCATTCGCTCTTTTGGCCACAATGTCACCCTGAGAGCTCATGTTCAGCTGATTGTCAACCATGACCCCTCAATCATTTTCAGAGTCACTGCTTCACAGAATAAAGTCTGCCATCCTATAAGTTTGGCCTACATTCTTTGTTCCTAAATGTAGTTTCCTCTTTTTGAATAGATTGGTTGACTACAGCACATGAATCATAGAATACCAGGGTTGGAAGGGACCTTAGGAGGTCATCTAGTCCAACCCCCTGCTCAAAGCAGGACCAATCCCCAATTTTTGCCCCACATCCCTAAATGGCCCCCTCAGGGATTAAACTCACAACCCTGGGTTTAGCAGACCAATGCTCAAACCACTGAGCTATCCCTCCCCCCCCCACATGAAGTGGCACAACTACTTTTTTTAGTTACTTAAGAGTGAATTATGAAATTATGTGCTCCATGTTAAAAAACTTAAAGTTTACCTATATGATGACTCTTAAAATTCAATATAAAAAGAACGAGGGATATTTAATATTGGACTATCAGCATAGCTCTCATACCAAGTTGTTTCATATATATAGTTTGCATTACATTACAATACTCCTGTGGTTTTTTACTTTGTTTTGTTTTAAAATGAGCAGCAATATGATAATAAATATCTCTTGGACTTAAATGTGAGGATCCTTTAGATACAGATGTTTAAATGCTTGTGGTTCATGCATAGAAAAGCAGGCTATCTTTTCCTTGAATGGTAATACATATTCCGTATACCAGAGATGGATCAAAATCCTGGACCTCAACACCCCTGAAAGTGTTATCAGGGGAAAAAGTCCACAGTTCAAGAATGGTGGGATCCATAGAAATAAACATTAATACAGAACATAGTCTTATTATTTAATATTTGATAAACTACCACACAGCTTTTTTCTATTCTTACTCTGTCTAAGCCATTACTGTGATTTTTAAATACTGTGCCCAAATAAGGTGTCATGGAAAGAACGTGTCTCAATGGGGAAGAATTTATGAAAGAGCTGGGCTTTGCATTTCAATGTGAACACTGTTAGTTTCAGGCTTAGTCTGACCTCATCCTAGAGATCTACCCCACTGCACCTGAGTCTCAGTCTAGGCCAGTTGAGTTACTGTCCTTAGGGGGAATAGTTATCTATTGGGTAGATGGGTCTGGGAGGTATGCCTGGCCTAGGCCAGTAACAGGAGAAGCAATGTGGATTAGGATTAGAGATTTGAATTTGATGAGGAAATGAACCTGGACCCAGTGGAGGTTTTGGAATGTTACTGTTTGTGTTGCCTTTTGTCACTTAACCTGTGTGCTGCCCAAGTTGCAGATGCTGAGTTGTAACCCAACTAAAAGGAGTTTCAGGAATGGGCATAATAATATGCAGATGGGCCACGCAGTGCTTATTTTAACATACCTCCTATGTATGCAACTTTCAAATGCTCCTCATTCTGTCCACTTCCTGTCCCTTTTTTTAAACTGGAAAGCATGAATTTTCTATAATCCTGTAGCCCATACATGTGAGTAATTCTCACTGCAGTAAATGGGAGAGCATTGTGCATGTAAAACCTACTGACTGAAGAGTCATGTTACAAAATATGTGTGTGTCCAAATGTGGAGTTTATCTCTGTGTCCAAATGTGGATTGTATCATATTTCTATGATAGAGTCTGTTTTAAAAGGTTTCTTAACATTATCATAGTCTTTTTTGGAAGGTGACCTTTTCACTAATTAAACACTTACTACTTTCTCATTTTAAGATCTGTCTTGTATTTGTCATTCTTTCGCAGAGAAAAATATTATGCTTTTTTATTTGAAAATATAATACTGTGGCAATATAGAGGAAGCGGTTGTGCATAATTATTTCCCTTAGAGCCTAAGGCTTAGACAATCCTGGTCTTAGTTTCTTGACATATGTAATTCTGATAAACAATTTGTGACTTTCAGCACCTGGGTTTTGGTTCTTTGTAATTTGCTTCATTTTCATTCTGGAGTCAGTGAAAGTAGTATTATCCCCTACTTTCTAAACTGTCAGAAATCATTACTCTCGGATTCACTTCTGTATTAACATGGATTGTACATTTCTGCCTTAAATCTTGTCATAGAAGACTGTGCAAAGCTGAAAATCCTCGACTGTCAGTATTTGGGGACTTGTTTCTTATGTCAACAAAACATCCAAATCCCCCTGAAGAAGTTGTCCCTTAGCAGTTACCGTGATCAGATAATTTTTCAGTGGGTCCATTATTAAACCATGCCTTTGAGTACAAGATTTATTTTCCCATAACTAACTTCTTGGAAGTGTTGCTCCTTTAGTTTACCTTCTGAGACGAAAATATAAGATAAACTATGGTTGTGATTGCCTGTTTTGTTTACCCTTATGAATTGGTTTTGTCCGTATTGTTGGAAAGCTTTAAGAAAAGCCTTACATTCATCATTCTTTTGAACACCAAATGGTAGATTATCAATTGTATTTCAGCATCATTTGAAACTGTAAAATGATCAGAATTCTGTATTCCCCGTGCCTTATACATTTGGCATTTTATTTGACATAGCATTAATCTCTATGTAGCTACTCTGTGATTAGTTGTCTAAAATTCATGTAACAGTGTAGAAATGACTTGTTCTGTAAATTATTAGGTAATTATATTTTAAGTGATCAAGTAACTGAAAGAATAATCAGTATAAAACATTTTAACCTTATTTTGCTGGCTTGTAGATTGTGTATATTTCCTTGCATTACATGGTATTAAGCATAATATTACAGTACATAGGTAAATTATGATACAGTTGGAGAACAAGCACAATTCCAGGTGCATGTATTAAATATATTTTCTCTAATCATAGCAGACAGATTCCTTGTGTAACATAAACAAAAGCTTGACTTTAATGTGAATTAGCAATGCTCTGAAAGGTGGAAGGAGCTTAATAGGAAGAGCTGGCAAGTGCAAAAGTGAGATGGAAGACCTAGAAAGATTTCATTTCTTACTAAATAATTATCCCTAAACTGTGTAAACTTCCTTAAACAAATACTTATGAAATAAATTAAACAAAAAATAGTTTCAGTAACCGTCAGTGAAATTAGCAGAGACCAGCAGCCTCCACAAAAATGCATCTATGGCGAGGCTTATTCTCACCAACAATAACAGGGCAAACAGACATTACATCTTCCCCATTCTCATCAGACTTTAATAAAATTCCCATATTGACCGTGTTCCACGTTAATTTAAAGAAACATTCAGCATAAAGGCTTAGATTTTCCTGATCTGATTCTGAATAATCTCTAACTTTTATAAGAGAGTACCATTTACTCCAAGCTCATGATCCTAAACAATGATGCCTAGAGCATCCATGTGGCTTCCATAACAAAGTCATCATGGCTTCTACCTTAACTGTGTCCATGAAAATCCGTATGCACTAGGTTTAAATCAGCCCATTTTTAAAAGCCAGTCATACAAATGAGAAGAGAAAAGATGCATTAGGTTGGCTTGTCCAACCCTACACACTACACTGGGGCTCCCTACTAACCTTAGAATTTTCTTCAAGTCATGATCTTTATTTTTAAATCCTCTAATATATAAGTGTGAAACTAACTCAAAAGGTCTGCCTTCCCACCTTACCATGTTGGCTGTGGTTAGTAGGCATATGGAAACTAGAGAGGCATATGGAAACCAGCCCAGGATTATTCCGTACAGTATTTGTTTCAGCATTTTGCCCAATCCAATCTTTGAGATGATTCAATAATTGAATGGCTTTCAGTATCAGGAAGTTGTTCCTGATATTTATCTTGAAAGGACATTTCTGTTCCTAATTCTTGATTTAACAGACTGGATCAGCTGTTGTGGCTACCTTCCTGTAGGATTTTTGTTGACCTTCTGTCTAACTTTATTAGTGGCAAAGGCTCCATGTATTGAATCTGGCTAGATGTAGGGTTGTTCTAATGTTTATCCTGGGAATCTCTAGTTTCCATATGCCTGCTAACCACAGCCAACATGGTAAGGTGGGAAGGCAGACCTTTTGAGTTAGTTTCACACTTATCTATTAGAGATTTAAAAATAAAGATCATGACTTGAAGTAAATTCTAAGGTTAGTAGGGAGACCCAGTGTAGTGTGCTGAGTGCTAATGACGTGCACTCTCATCAGTTGAAAGTATCATGGGAGGCACGGATTATAAAGAATCTCCAGAACAAGCCCAAATCAGCAACAATTGATCTGAAATTGCTGGGATCCGGGAAATACTGGAAGACCTGGGGAAGTGAGCAAGATGATGCCTTCCATCAGGAACTTGATCAAGCCTAGAACTGATCAGTAAAATTCTGATGAAAACTTTTTGTCAGAATTTGTCAAAATCACAATGTTCCGTGGAGACTACTTGATTTTTATGAAGTTTCTGCTTGGTTTCCAGAGGTTCTGTTGGAAACCAGTCTGATTTCCTGCCAGCTCACCTGCTCGGCAGCTGGGCTTCCAGCGTCTGGCTCCTTGGTAACTGAGACTACAGTATCTGCAGCAGACCAAGTGGACTGCCCTGGAAGCTGGGGATCCATTCTCTTTTGCAAAGAATTTCATTTTTTTGTTTTGTTTTTCATTCCCAATCAGAGCACGATTCAAAAAATCAAAATCCTGCAAGAAACGAAATTCTTTGCAGCTCTGATCAATGCAGTACAGGACTTTAAACCTGATTTGAACGTAGAGAGGGCTCATGACAGCACTTAGGTATATATGTAATTAATACAAAACACACTTTCTATGCCTACCTTCACTCCTTTAATACAAAAATTCCAAAAAGAAGGCAGAGCATGTGGTAAACTTCGTATTACAAGGGTGGAATAAATTACTTTGCTTTGCTATGATATCCTCAGCAAAATGAATAGATTTCAATGGAAAATTCAGTCTCCCTTGTTTTGGCTACCTCTACAAAGCAGTTCTTTTCAGAGATTTTGTGATAAATTGGTTAGGGAGATTATATGTTGTATGTATGAAATAGCTGCCCTTATGTTTTTTTTAAAAAATGAGGTCCATTGCATGTATTTTTGGTTATACTGCAACACTCCTTAGAACACCACTGTGTTTTTTTCTTACGAAGGGCAAAAACAAAGAGGTTTATCTTAAATTCAGAACTGAAAAGAAATCATCCTCTTGTAAGATGATTTATTTTCAGTTTAGACTGGTATTTCCATCCCTCCTTTCTTTTTTTTTTCCTGTAATGTGTGTGATTATAGTTTGCAGTGTAAATGGATTTCTGCTAAGCGGAAGAAAGCAGAATACAGGTAAATATTTATTTATACCTTGTCAAAGTGCAACATTTTAGCACTTCAGTCTCTTTGCATTACTCCTAATCAATTTCTCCTGGACAACCAGTTAATGGGCATGGGGGGGTAGGATGCACAGATTGGCAGCACTGCAAAATGAATTGGAAAACTGCCTGATAGTGGAGCTTGACATCACCTTCGTTTGCCGAAAATATACCAACATTTTTTAAACCTACAGTAAAGGACAGAAAAATGCAAATGGCAATGTGAACTTTTATACCCACTCAGTACTGAGTTTCATGTCTGTCTATAGAGAGAGGTGATGGAGAGATAATTAGTAGCACAAACCATCAAAGTGTGTTCTCTTGCTCACTACTGCAGAAACTGTCTTGTTTCCCTTTCCTAGTGAAGTATTGATTCTTTCGTCTTGCTGTGATATTGTAACCAGTTCTAAAAGCTTTGTGAATTCTGGCTCTTTTTAGTTTAATTACTCTCTGGTAGTTTGACTCAGTTCAGTTTTCCATCTCTGGCAGCCGTTTTACCTTCATTTCTTGTACTTGCATCTATGAACGTCAAGATCATTGTTAAAATTATTAAATCTTCCACTTGATATTACCTACAAAGGTCTAGATTCAAAAATGGACTTGGGCATTGTGACCATGAACATCACAATGCCTAACTTTTAGGTGCCAGGGACCTCACAGGGACAATACTCCAATTCACAAAGCCTGAGTAAGGCATTTACTTTACCTGTATAATGAATAGGGAGAAATAGGTGCTTTTGACTGTGATTCACAGAAGCCAGAGTGATATGAAAGAAGCCAGCTAAGCTAGCCAATGGGAGATGCTGATGATGGGTGTGTGCTCAGGCCTGTCCCACTTACAGAAATAGGTGCCCAAGTCCGGACTGCAGGGAGGTGCCCATCTCTGCTAGTGGTACATAACTGAGAACCTTCTCCTAGTTAGGTACCTAAGGTGTTAGGCACCTGCCTAGCTCTCTCTCACAACTATCTCCTAACCAAATGGCCAGAAGAGGAGTAAAAGGATATTCTATGGGATGTTCTGACATGGGTCTCTCTCAATCTCTCCTGTTAAAGCTGTTCCACTGGGGATAAATACTTAGTCATTAGACCAAAGCGTGAGGCTGGGGGTTAGGGTACCCACCTGGGAGACGGGAGACCCAGAATCCAGTCTTCCTGCTACAATTACTATTTAATTACTTGTATACTGTGGAACAGTTTCAACAGGAGAGATTGAGGGAGCCCGGCAAGAGAATATCCCATAACTCAGAGGTTAGAACACTCACCTTATGATTTGAACAGGAGTTTTTGACTACTTTCTCCCCTTCTGGCAGAGAAGGGAATTGAACCTGGGTCTCCCACATCCAGGACGAATGTTCTAATCATTGGGCTAAAAATTATCAGGTGGATACCACCATCACCTCCTTTTTTCCTCCTCCTCTGGTCAGATTTTGAATGGGACCCGATCTGCTAGGTGGCCTCTGAGCATGCCTACCATGCCTCTGAGCATGCCTACCAGACCGGGCCCAATGGTTGATAAGATGGATGAGATCTTCCCTGTCTTGTGAATTGCTCTGGAGTTTAGGCAGGAGATAGGCTTATAGATGCCTCAAGGGAGGCAGCAACGGACATCCCCAGAGGCAGAAATGTATGTGCCTAGGGAAGATATACCATATATATGTAGGTATCTACAGGGTTCAGTGGGAATTCTGTGAATCACAGAAGAGCCTAAAACTGGGATTTAGGACCTAAACCTAGAATTTGGTGCCTAAATATCTTTATGGATCTAGCCTAAATAAATTAGCTAGAGCTGTAAAAAGAGTTGCCATGTTTCAACACCACATGCTTACTTGTTTTCTCAAGGTGGTTTATGGTGCAATAGCTCAATAGAAGAGTTACTTTTAATATTCACCAGTATAAGTGAAAATGGAAAACACATTTTGTATCACCTTTCATATCACAATGAGTTTACATACAATAGAATCAAATGAATATCTGGTAGGAGAAAATTCTATCAAGCTCTGTCACCATTTTTTTTTAATGGACTGTCTCTGTCTTACCCCAAAGATTAACTAAGGTTTGATTCTATAATCCAGTGGACGTTTTGGAAGGACTACAGAATTGGCTCCCAAATTGTTTATACTTCTGGTTATATACTATTGAAGCTTACCTTTCAGTTTCATTCTACATTTTAACCATTTCTTCTCACTTATTCAACAGTGTAGTTTTAAGTCCAAAGTGTGGTTCTGTTCTGAAAAGTGACCAAACAAAAATGGTTCCTTCTAATTCAGCAGCTCTGCTCCTTTTGTGTAACTGGGTCCTATCTGCTTCCTTATTGATTAAAATAACTGTTCACAGGTTTTTACTACTGATAGCTTTGCAGAGCTAGAACAAAAGACAATAATCTGGAATCCCTTCTTGTGCAACATTAATAATAATATACTAAGTCCTAATCAGTTATACATATGGAAACACAATGATAAACCATAGGGCTTACACATTTATCAGAGGAATAATTTATAGACAGTGGTGTTGCACTGAGGATTTCATTTGGCCTGCAAATCTTTTTAATTACTGGTGCTGAAGGATGCATAAGAAAGAAGCACTAACCTTTGGATCTCAGATGCTAAGCTTTTTTTTCCGGGGTGGCAGATGTGGGGCTGGGGTATGTGTAAACATTTCTTATAAAGTCATTGTATTTTTTTTTTTTTTTGGAAAGTGAGACCAGCATCGAATAGCACAATGCCACTTGTCCAGAGTTGCTTTTTAGAGAAAAACAACATTTTAAAGATGTGGAATCCCTGTCACTGAAAGTTTTTTAAGCACAGAGGAACACCTCCCTGGGATGGTCTAGATGTACTTAATCCTGCTTTGGTGTGGGGAGCTGGACTAGACGACCTCTTGACTACGTGCCAACCCTACATTTGTATGACTCTGTGTCTATCCTTTTAGCAATCCAAATTCCAATGTTGTATTTAAAGGGTATGTTTTTGTACTTTTAGTGCTTGTTGCACCCAGATTTCCAAGCCTAACAATACATTTGCATATTATATAGCAGTTAAATTTAAACTCAAAACAACATTGTGGGCTTTTAACATGACCAGGAAAGTTCAACGGCAATAGAAGGAAAGCAGAGCACATTGTGAAATAGAAAACATGTGCATTATCCCCACTGTGTATGTTAGATTGTGTCTCGCACATCTTTATCATCTGAGGATGGATTTATCCAGAAGCTAAGGACTAAAGAGAAGCTGACCAATAGGAGGGAAGTTCTTAAACAGCTAGGGAGTCCTGTCTACAAACAGTTGTGGGGCAAGTTCTGGGAAGGGGAGATAGTGTGGTTTTTTCCTTAAGAGTAAGTGCATATAAAAATAATTATTAAAAGAGGAGCAGGAAATCCACTATTGCTGAAGGCAGCAAATAGAGGGGATCCTTTAAACTGGCCAGCTACTACAGCAGGTGCCACACTGCACCAAAATATATTCTGTAAGCACCTTGAGGAAGCTTAATCAGAAATGCCTCCAAAGTGGTTGGCCACCAAAGCAGAAAGCAAAATTTGATTTTGGGATACTGAGGACTCCTTATTCTGGCATTTCAGTTCTTAGGAGATACAAACTTTGTACGTAGACTCATTTTGGCTTTCACATCTCTGAGTGTAATGGCTGTAGCTCACAGGAGTCCATGGCCTTTTCCTATATAGTCAGCCCAAAGACTGACTGTCAAATGCAGAGCAGTCCTGCATGATACTTATTTGGTTTATTGGTCACAGACAAAGCCTGAGACAGCTACACCTGACAGAGTGGAATACCGAATAACTGCAAAATGCAAATGGTTAGGATCTTTTGGTTGACATTTTTCACTGTCAGTGTAAAAGGAAAGAGGCTGATGTTAAATTGTCCTTGTAGCTACTTTTGATATGGACCAATTCCTTAGAGTTCTGGTAATCACCTCACTCTTCTCCGTAAATATCCACTGCTTATTCTCAATGACTTGTGTGCAATGTCATAATGTTTCAAGTGGTATCTCTATTTCTTTCCATCTTGTTTTGTTCCATCATCTCTGAATGGTGAATTATTTCTCAGTCAAGGAAGTGCTTAGATGCACAGAATGGTGATATCCAGGTTTTATATTGAGAACAGTATCACCTTATTAATGTCCTGTAGGTTAATTATATCTTAATCTATTTTGTCATTATTTATGAGCTCAAATAGCTTAGAGGATAAAACAAAGTCCTTCCTGTATGAGAATGTATTACAGGCTAAAGCTGTATCTTAAATAAAATGAATTTGTGTCACCACAGTTTTCTAATTTGAATGAAGAATAGATTGGGAAAACTATTTACATTTTTCTTTATGGTTTAGTAATATGTGCATGTCTAGTTTTGAATCAGACACCACTCCAGTATTAATATGAAGCTTAATATCTGACAGATCTATGGTAAAAGCAGGGACTTTTGTGCCATTGCTTCCAAATGAAGCAGTGACTAGTAAAGTTAGAAAGTAATAGGCCTTCTCAGTAACAAAGTTATCCTGTTTGATGTTTCTTTTGCAGCATGGGAACTACCATAAATAGACTCCTAAATATATTCCTGAGGGTGGTAAGCGTAGACCATATGCAGGAGTTTGAGGCTCTCTTGCTGGGTCACTCTGGGCTCACATTCTAAAACCGTAGACTCATTAAGACTGGTATTAAGAGGGTATTTCCTGCTGCACCCTCCTGGCAGATGTCTGTAGGGGAAACCCTGAAACAGCTAAGCTCGAGGTGGAAGCTTAAGCTGAGGTTCATGTTGTATTATTTAGGAATTGTCACATGAAAAAAAAAAAGACAAGTGTTCTGTCCAGTTCAGTGTCCTTCCTTTGACTGAGACGATTGCCAGATGCTTCAGAGGGAGTTGCATGAAACCTGATGGACAATTGTGGAACAAGCTGCCTCTGTGACAAAGCTTCTCTCTAACCCCATCAGTCAGTGGTTGGATTATGCTCTGATGCATGTGTGTTTCTCTCTCTCTCTCAGGAAAAAAAATCAGTACAGTGTACTGGGGATGTTCTTATCCATATAAATGTCTAATCCTTTTTAAAACTGTACTAAACTCTTGATATCTTGTGGCAATGAGTTCCACAGGTTAACTGTTCTATGAAACAAGTATTTCCTTGGCAATACATTAAAAATAAATGTATTGAATGGCCCCTTGTTGTTGTTTTATGACAGGGTAAATAGAAGTCCTCAATTCACTTTCACTGTACTATTTATTACCTTGCATACCTGTATCATGTCCCCTTTTCTTTATCTATTCTCTAAACTATACAGTCCCAGTACTTTCAGATCTCTTCAGAAGGCAGTCTTTCCATGTATTTTTAATTTCTGAATCTGTTGCATTTTTGCTACAACTTTTTTTAAAAAAATTGAATCTCCAGACCTGAGCACACTATTCCACGTGAGGGTCTGTCATTGATTTTATCTAACAACAATATTTTCAATGTTGTACATCCCAATACTGTTTGCTTTTGCTTTTTCTGACTGCATTGCACAATGAGAAGGATTTATCATTGAGCTGTCTGCAGTGATAACCATGTCTCGTTCCTGAGTGATCATAGTTAATTTGGAGTACAGCAATATGTATATGCTGTTCACTATATTCCTTCCAATGTGTATTAAATTGCATTTGTTATCATCAGCAACCTTATTAACCTTTCTTTTATTTGGTCTCCTCAATATAATTTTCACTAACCCAAATAACATGTCCTCTGCAGATTTTGCCACCTTACTGTGAAGACCCTCTTCTATCTCTATATTTCGATATACGTATGCATGTATATCTACTTATGTAATATAAAAATATAAAATCATCTGTCCTACATGGTTAACATTTTGTCATGTCGTAAACTAAATATTTAGTCTTTCTATCTGTCTCCTATTACTTTCAAATCTGTAACAATGCTTTATGCCTGTTTTTTTATATATATATTACCAATGATGCTGAACCCTCCAACAGTAAAAGTTTGAACATTAGCAGAGCACCCATTGTATGAGTTAAAGACATCCTAAAGAACTTTTCATGTTGTATTTTACTAACGTCTCTTCCCAATGCTTGGAATACTTTATAATGATATAAAGAGAGTGGGGTGTATTGTGAAATTTAACCTCTGTTATGATCTAGAGTGTTGGATTTTCAACACTATTTAATAATATTGTAGTTAGATATCAGTTAGTCATGTTTCATTAACTTTAACTTTATATTTCATAAATTTTAAAATAAATATGGCAGCCATTCAGTCTTGCTTCCATAACTCTCCTTTTTCGAAGTGCAAGTGAGGTTATCCTATTTATTAGTGTTGGTACTTTCAAGGGCAACTGTACAAAAAAGAATTTGTACCACTCCAGTAAAGAATACCATCCAATCCCTTCCTTTTGACAGGCAGGATATTTTAGAATAAATGGATAAAGTATTCATATCATTCAAGTCCTTCTCAACCAAATTTAAACTTCAAGCGATTAATCAATAATGTAGTAATAGAATTTTAGATGTACGGTAGTCTGATATGGATTTTGCAGCATTAATGTCATTATGTATAACACTGAACATTCACCTTATTCTATGCATTAATGCAATTTTTTATATCCCAGTAAGTCTTGTTACTTATGGGATCTTATCCATAGTCAGGCAAATGCTCTAAAGCAGTGAATGATTGGTGAGATTTAGTTAATCTCTATAGCATGATTTATAATCCTGTCTAGTATAGTTAGACAAAATATCTCCAGGTCTGTAGTCATGGAAGAAATGTAGCAATATTTCACTTTAACTTTTTTGTTGCATTTCATGACTTGATGTAGAGAGTCTTCTTATAGCTTCATTTCCTTTTTTATATGACATGGAGTACAGTTCAGTGGAACTTGACTAGAATGAAATAGTTTTCCAACAGATAATGGCATCTGACAGGATCATGCACTACAACATAAGTGGAATCTATGCAATGTCACTTGCAGAATGCATCAACTGCTTATGTTTCAAGAACACCTCATCTCATAATTATATTATACATTAACAAATTATTATTTATTGCTCTAGAAAGTCTCTTCATATTGATTCTTTAACTGAAGTAAGCAAGAGTGAAATACTTGACTTGTGGCTGCCTATCAGCCTGCAACAGAGATCCCGATTTAGCAAACCATGCCCATTCAGCAAAGCATTTAAGCGCATGTTTAAGTTCCATGGACTTTAATACAATTTAACCATGTACTCAAGTGTTTTTGGTGAATTACTGCCAGAATGAGAACAGGAAACTGGTAACAAGATAAAAGTAGTTTTATAATGTTAATAGCCACATAATATTTTATTTTTGCAATGCTAAACTTTAAAACCCCTTTTTTATGTATGTGCATAATTCTTAGAAGCTTCAGTGAGATTGAGACTGCAGATCTTGTTCAGGGAGAATTCCTATTGACTATTGTGACATTCATTAGCAGGTGAATGCTGTAATGTCTTGTTTCAACTTTTATTAGTATCTTCCCCTTTTCAGTTGCTCATAAACGTGTAAAAAAATCCTCCTTTTTGGTGGATATTTTGCTTACAGGCTCTTAGCCCAAAGGTGTCTAATTTTAGTGAACTGGAGTAAAATCTCATTCACTCACAGTTGAGTAATATAAATGTTTTGGGATGGAATGAGTCTTTAGAGCAATGAGTAGGTACTCTCATTTGTGATGACTTAGTGACGGCTAATTATGACCATTTCCAAGTGGTACAGAGGTACAAACTGTAACAAGAGTACCAGGTGACTTTATGCCTCAAGGAGGCAAAATACCTCCCAGAGGTATCCACTGTCTATTTTGCTGTCCCTTAAAGTGTGGCTGTACCCCTGACTAGGCTCAACTCCCTCTGCTGACCCTGATTGTTTTACACTGCATGGGGCTGATATCAGGGAGTAACCTTGCAGAGTGCAATTGTGGCTGATCCCTGGATAGAGTCAAAAAGGCAGGAAAAAGAAAACCAGAAAAATACCTGTGGCACCTTAGAGACTAACAAATTTAAGGTGCCATAGGTATTTTTCTTGTGTTATTTTTGCTAACACAGACTAACACGTCTACTACACTAAAAAAGGCAGGAAGTCTTTGTATTTTCCCTTCCACCTGCAATCCTATTCAAGAGCTAGACACCATCTGGCTAAATGGAAACTGAAAAGTTTGGTAAAGACAGGGTGATGCAATCTGCAATCTCAGATTTTCTTCCATTCTTGCCTCACATCCACTTTTATTGTAGTGTCCTGTAGTATACGTTCACTCACGCTACCAAACTCTTACAAAAGGCTTTGCAAAGTATAGCAAGTATCTGAAATGCTTTAGATTGTCATTGTTTTCTTAATGAGAATGCTGCAGTTTTGTGTAAGTGGCAGATTTATGTTCAATTCACATTACTGAAAATTGCTAGAAGATAGCTTCACAATCCTCCTGCAGTCCAGCTTGAGCTTGAAAAAGATGGCAAAGTGAAATGTTGGCACAATGAATTTCCATTACCAGCTGTCAAATAATTGCCCTAGAAATCCAATTGATTGCAGATCATTTTCACATGACTGCACTTGGGTCATGAAAACAAAACAACAACAACAAAAACCAACCCAACCCATGCACCCTATATTTGGAGTTGCAATGACATTTTGTGCAGCTCTAAAGATTAGATCACAAAGGAAAGAAATCTTGGAAATATAAACAAATTCCATCTCTGAGTTTGAGTTTGAAATGAGTTAGTGTTTCATCAATAATTCTATTGGCATTTTGAGTTTTAGGAGTGAACAACTGAACACATCTAATCTATAGGTTTTTCTTATTCCAAATATGAGAAAAACAAATTAATTGCTTCAAGTCTTGATGGATATCCAGTGTATTCCCAGTGGAGAAACTTTCTGTTCTTATGGAACTAAAAAGATGGCTTTAAATAGTCATCTGCCCTCAATTTGTTTTGCAAACACCGAATTAAAATAACTTAGCCTCTGAGTGCAAGCTACATTTCAGCATTAAAAGGGTTAAGAATTTAAGTAGATACATAAGATCCTGGTTTCTTTTTAACTCCTGTTCACTTTTAAAAAATCAACTTTCAGCAATGGGTAATATCAGTAAAAACTGCAATTATATTTTCTTCTCTACTACTTACTGGCATGTACCTGCCAAATATAAATAAATCATTTTCTCAGATACCGTGCTGAAATGAAAACCATGTTGCCGAACATTGCTCTTAACATGTATTGTCTTTCTGTCAGCCTCCTACATTACCACTACTTTTCATTGACCTGTAGTTCTCTTACAACTTGATTGCCAATTATATATCTTAGTAAGATATTCTTCACATCACCTTTTGAAGCTTGCCTAATTGAGCTATCAAAATTATGTTTTTATGTTGCAGCTAAAATTTTGAATTCCAGCTGGACAGGTGAGAACGAATGTCTTTGCTTCTAGCCCTTTTACAGCATTCAGTTCTCATTTGTTAACACTTCAGCAAATATTCAGATCCTGTGACACATTTCAAAATACGTTAGTGAACAGAATTATTTAATAAATAATCTTAATGTCTTTGGTGAAAGTGCAGCAAAAGAAAAAAATAAACATAATTTCTATGAGATTGAAGTAATACTTATAACTAATTTTTTGCAATGTTGTGAGTATTCCCATAAATATGGAGTGAAATATACATGAGAGCCGTTGGGGGAAAGTAGGATAAAAAACTTAAAAATGTGAAGGGGGGACTGAAGAACACCCATATTTTATTTTTAATTTAATTGTAAAAGAAAAACCACTCATGAGGTTGCTAAGAAGTGTAGCAACACATAAGGGAAAAATTTCACCTTATGCGATTTTTCTATTTTCAATTTACCAATACCTAGATTTTAAAAAGTCATCTGGTTTTCGGTGCTTCCACTTTTAGGTGCCCAAGGGAGCGACCTCCATTTGCCATCAGCTGACATTTTTGAAAATATAGACATATATTGAAAATATAGACTTATATGTAGGATGCTAGCTGCTGAAAACACAAAATCTGCAGCACTCAGGAGGCATAACTCCTACTGACTTAACTGGAAGTTGAATGTATTTCTAAAAGGAGGGATATCATTAAAGCAGAAGCCTCTATATGACACCTTGTACAATGTTCAGTTTATGTTTCACTAGTGAAAGGACAGCTCCCAGCACTTTTTGGTTACCAGCTAAATTTGCTCCAACAACATAGACCTTACCCTGGTCATGAGTGCTATAATTTGATAGATTCTGATAGCTTGAGCCTCCAATTTGAATGTCATCCAAAATGAAAAGGTAGTCACTAATCACTGAGCCATTCATTGTGCAGGTCAGATATGGTTTGGTTAGCAATTACACTCGAAATAAATAGAATTGCTTGGAAACACAGTTGACCAAAGAATCAGACAGAGAAATTAAGCCCTACTTGCTACAGGTCTTCATTTAAAAATGTTATTAAGATGTTAAAAAAAAAGTGAATGGTACAGAGTTTAAGCGTAGAAATTTCCAGTTATCAGGGAATAACGTACAGATTATCAAGGGGTGCAAAGTGTGGTTTAAGATCGGATGTCGTAAGGAATACATAATCTGCAATATCCCCAACTGGGGGTGAAAGGTTAACATGTCAAAGTACAGACATTGAGATATAAGGGTATGTTGTTCATATAATGGCTATGTTCAGGTATATATGTTGAATGTATTTCTAAAAGGAGGGATATCATTAAAGCAGGCTATGTTCAGGAGTATAATGAGTGGATAGGATGATGAGGATGGATTGATCCTCATTTGGTGAGTTTTAATGTTCAGTGAGTTTATGGTTCCAGTTCATATGGTCCAATGGACAAAGTCTCTTGGTCCCTTTCTTGTAGTCGATGCACGATGTAGCTTCAGCTCACGCATCCTGGTACTGTCAGTGGCTGGTGATGTGTTTGGTGTAGATGTCCCTGGACCATCGGATGCTGTCTGAGACCATAAGGCATTGCATGAGCCGTGTGAAGCATTGACCCATCCCACAGGTCCACAGTATACACTCGTTGCAGGGGTCCCAGGCACCGAGGGCATCCATCTGCACCTGGTAGCCCTTCGCTCTCAGGGTGTTGGCCAGGGAGCGTACTTTTCCAGCCATATGACATACATTCTCTACAAATCTTCATCGGGCCCAGTCTCTGGAGACTCCTGGCTTACTTCCAGTAAGACTTCTCTTTCTTTCGCATCTAAACACCAATCTCCAGTAGTAATGGGAAAAGAGAAAAAAGGAGACATATTCAGCCAGCATTTACACTGGATGAAGGGGTGGCCAAGGTGTCGCTGGTTCATCCTTCATTATCTGGGATAATGTGGGGGGATCCCAGAAGAATGTATAACTGCTTGTGTGTGGTGGAATCCCCAAGCAAAGGCAGACACCTGCAACAGTCAACCTTTTCTAATGATGAATTGTTTCCCAACATAAAGTGCAAGTGCAGGTTGGCTTGACTGACACTACCCTGTGCTAGGTCCACTGAATATACTCCATGATGATTATGGAAATTATTTAAATATAATTGGTCAGATGCCTTGACTTACCGGTTATAGCCTATTGCATTTATCAAAGTACAATTATTTGATAAAACATGTGGGGCATTATATTTCAATAGAGGGGTGGGTGTGTGCAGAGGATGTACCAGTAGAATAGTAAAATAGCTAACATTAGTACCAGTATAGTGACTGCCCAATATATGTCTTTTTTTCACAGATTTATTATTTGGATCCATGGCTTTCAAGCCTGAAATCTGTCAGTGCGTAGGGACTTTCATTACTGCTTAGTCCCCTCCAAGCCCTCCGACAATGTGATCAGTGGCTCAAAATCATGACCTGGATGTGTGAATTTGTGAAGAGGTCTTTTATCTGTCAACAATGCACCTGGAACTTGTATGCTTTAGAACAGAAACAATACACACCTATCAAAAAAGCACCATTTTATTTAAAACGTTTTTGAAAAAATTCCACACTTTTTGTAAAACATAATATATATTAAGTAAAACAAAATGGAGTCCACAGCAAAAAATATCATTATTGCTTCCAATTTACAGTCTGGCTGCAGTTTTTCAATTTAATTCCAACAAATCAAATTGGGGAGAGGGGGAATCCTCTCTCCTTTAACATCTGCTTTGGAATGATTAAGAGCAAAGTGTGATTATAGATACACTTTAAAATGTATGTTGGTTATGAATCTTGTGATATAAAATGTTTGCAGCCATCTATTCAGATCACTGAATAATTTGGTTTTTTTTACTAGTAACCACAAAATGAAGACAAGATTGAAATACGTACTTCCAATAAAGAAAAAAATATATATATATATATATATATATATATATATATGTCATCTACTTAGAAATTATTGACCAGAAATACACTAGGGTATGCATTAAATAGCATTCAAGAAGATTGTATTTTAAGTAATTGGAGCACAAATTATGGAGGCTTACAATTTATGAATTTTTAAGTATTTCTTTTCATCAAAAATCTAAGTAGCATTTAAAACAATTAATTATTCACACTGGTGAAAATAGCAAAGTTGGCAAAGCACTTTACTATCCTTTAAGTGAAGCTAAATAAATTGTCAGGACTCTAATTTCTTATGTCTAAAGCAGCATAATATAACAGCTCTTAAATTGCTGGGTTGAATCCAAGCTAAAACTGATGTGTGTCAGAAATGTGAATGGGACAGTAGTATTTTGTGTGTTCATTTACATTAAGGAATACCTAAAAGGTGTTTGATGTCTGTCGTTTTTATTTTGGAGAATATGGGTTTTAGTTTTTAAAAAATTCTTATGATTTCAACCCACTTCTTGTAGGTCTCTCTTTCGATTCTCCTCTGAGTCTGCTTAAAGGGTAACACTCAGGGAAGTGATCAAGAAATGAAATCAGAGGAACAAACAGCTCTTGACAGTTTTTGGTAACATTTTATATATTACATAGACATCAATGCTAATTTACAGTGGGTTATAAGGAATAGATCATGGATATTATTTCAAGTGAAGATAATTTTCTGTTTATTATAAAATAGTTCTAGGTTTTCTTGCATTGATCCTATACTAAAAGTGCCTTTTCCCACAGGGAATGTAGAATATCTATAGGATTCAGCAGAGTCAGGCAAAAGATCTTAGTAAATCATCAGTGGATTTAATGCAACATACAGTAGACAGTGACACAAGGATAGTCCAAGAGTTAATCAGATTTTCCAGATTTATAAATGGAGAAATTAGGAGGATAATGAACTGATAAATCAGTAATAAACCTTTTCTAAAGAGTAAGACATTTTTGGCTCTCTTCATTAAGATTTGTATCTCCTAAAGGAAAAGTGATTTCTTAAAGCTAAGCCTTCTGGAAGTCACTGTGACCTATTTCTGACAATTAAATTCACAAAGAGAAACTTTTCTTTGAAATTCATAGGTTGGATGGAGAAGTCGCATGGGAAACAAACTTATTTTCTGCAGATGCAATTATACTAAGTGTTTGACACAAGACTAAAGGATTAGAGAGAGCCATTGACTCCAGTGTCTGAACTCCCAGATCAAAAGGTCATTTTGTGTTCTGTGTGATTTAGTGAAATATTATTGGAGAGGAAAAATGGTTAATTCTACGCATGGGAAAAAGGGAGAAGTACTGTTAATGCAAAATGCTTACCTTCCTCTTTTGCGAACAGGTATTGGTACTTTTCCACTCCTAGACAATAGCAAAGGTGGTACAAGCTTCATTTATTTCAGGAAGGAGTGGACAAAAAACTATTTCCACTCCAGTAATTAAAAGTGAAAGCCCGAACGCCTATGTAGACCTCTATGAAGTCTACCCAAAGAAAATCTTATATGTTGACTAACAATGGTGGGGGATACTCTTTGATCAGAACTTGTTTTATAACTTTGCACAAGATGTGCAAGAATTGCCACATAGTTGGCAAACTGCCCAATGATCAATCTTCTTCTCTCTAAAGTCAGTGGACATTTCAAAACTGACTTCAGTGGACACAAGTTTTGACCATTATGTGTGAAGAAAGCAAGAGGAGTACCCATGCAACTGTATTTATTGCAGAGATATGATGATAAAGCTAGTCAGAAATGGAATCCTTGTCCTATGGAAAATTCTGGGATTTCAACATTTCATTTAATCCCAAATTCTAACTAAAGTCTTGGCATTTTTCACAAAGCCAAATATTTGGAACATTTCGTTTCAACTTGTATACATTGATAGAATAGCTGAAACAGTTTTGATGTTATCAAGGCGAAATATTTAATTTCCATTTAAAAATTTTGGTGGCCTATAAATTCCCACAAAACACTTTGGTTTTGTG
This sequence comes from Chelydra serpentina, assembly GCA_037349315.1. Classification (NCBI taxonomy): domain Eukaryota; kingdom Metazoa; phylum Chordata; order Testudines; family Chelydridae; genus Chelydra; species Chelydra serpentina. The sequence continues at coordinate 17,255,398 of JBAIAC010000002.1, forward strand.
GAATCTTCCTTTTTTCAATAGAAAAATGTTGTGGGAAAAAAATTTAACCAACTCTAATTGATGGTAATCCCTAGCTCTTATACAGAATTTCTAACCCATAAATCTCAAATTGCTTTGCAAAAATAGGTCAATATAACTATCTCTGTTTGTACAGGTGGAGAAACAGAGACACGGGGAGGTGACTTGCTGATGCTCACAGAGCAAGTCAGTGGGAGAGATGGGAGTAGCAGTCAAATCTTCTGATACCCTAATCCCCTTTCTACTGGAACACACTGCTACTCTTGTTGAGATAAGGGCATCTTTTAAAAAAAATTAATTACATTTCATTTCAGGAGTTAGGATGATATCCTGACTTCATTGAAGTCAATGGCAAAATGACCATTGACTTCAAGGATTTCCCCCTTTAAATTCTAGGTTGGAGGACCAGTGAGTCCAATTGCAGGATTTATTTGAAGCTATATGGTCAAATGCTTTTTAAAAATATGTATAAATATTCTAGTTTTATGGGCAGAGAAGTCCCCTTATGTTTCCCCTAGCCCTCTGTCAACAGAAGTATTTTAGGTACTGTACAACTGAAAAGATTGAAAAGCAGTAGAAAAAGTCATGAAATTTTCACCGTCTTTTACCCTTTTCTCCGCAAAATTAGAAGAAAAATGTAATTGGAATATTGAAAAAAATTGACCCACTCTATTCACAATAAAATAATACAATTTAATATAGAGCATAAAATTATAGTGAATGCAATGGAAATTGATAAAACAAAATAAAATACAATAAAAAGTTACATGTATAGGGATTGCAAACCACTTATTATTGTACCAGACTCATTCAGATCAATTAAGGGCTCAACCAGGTAACACTGAGTGTAAATCAGGATTAACTCCACTGAAGTAAGGCTCCTAATATCTAGATCCTTGAATCTGAGTGGGGTTCTCTATCACTAAGGAAAGTGTTGACTGTACCTTTTTTTGTTTTTTTGTTTTTTTGTTATTTCCATAAATGTACAGGGGAAAAGTTCTTGATACAAAGCCATTGGATGTGTTCTAACAATAATATCTGAGGTCAAATTGTAAAAATCTGTAAGGTTAAAAATAATGTGCATTCTAGTGCTGCAGGTAAATATTTTTCATCTTTCCAAAAAATGTCCTGATTGATTGTCATCGGCACTGAGTTTCTGATGTGAAATCACTGAGAACATTACTTGCCTCCACTCATAAGAGCACACCTTTGGTGAAACACTGGGCAGGAGTTGAGAGAGGATTATTTTATCCATCAAAAGGGCCTCTTTTTCTTTTTCTTTCTTTTTAAATATTGTCTTGGGCTTTCTGTCTGTAGATTTTAGTAATTTACACTATTCTCGGGAGCACTTGCCCTTCGAGGAAATAGATGCTGGAACACTGCCAATTTACTACGAAAACATCCATGTCAGTCAAACAATGTTGGTTATCCCAGTGCAACACTGTGGGAGACGCTTGAGAAATGCAAGTTTGCTGATATAACCAGGATTACATACAAAATTGCTTGGAAGCACTATTCCAGTTCTTTGGGATATTCTATTAATTTCTTGTACTTTCAGAATCTGGCAGTGTTAGCTCAAACCAAATTTATTATATATCTCAAGGATTCTTGTTCCCTCTTTTTTTCTTCTACTCTAAGCCTTTGAGCACTAGTTAATTATGCAGTCCCAAATAAATCCTTATGTATTTATTGCCAAGTTGAATTAGAGGGGACTTAATTAAATAGGAAAGGCATAAGCAGGCGAAATATAGGGGAAATAGGAATGCACAATTGTCTTTTACCACTGTGCTGCTGTTAGAAGCCCCCACCCACTCACCATGCAGAATCAGTGTTCCATGGAACACAAACGCACATGGCTAGTCTGAGGAGGAGAGGAATCAAATTGCAGCTCCTCCATGCAGTATATGATCCTGACAAAATGGTCCAAATTTGCAGCAAAATGGCATGAGAGTCAGCTCACTCTCCATAACCAGTGAACCCTTTTGGAAATGTAGCACCAGTGGACTAGTGTTACCATGGCAGAGAAGGTAGTCTTACTGCCAGTGCATAGGGGAGTTTGAAGCTGCCTGCATCCATCAGGTTTGCTTAATCTTTTCTTGTGGCTCTCAGTGCTACCTATCCATTGGTGATTACTCTCCTGGCCATGTCACTGTCCTCACCATACTGACTCCATGTAAGATCTAAGGGAAATTCTACACTCCTGTGTAGTCAACTCCTATCCACCCTCAAAGGTAACACATAGGCTGACTTTTTAACACTGAGGATGGACTTGAAGGACACTATGCAAGGGGGAAATAGGGTTCTGTCTCCGCCTTGCTATGAGTCCCTTTACCTTGACTAGACTTTCAACATGCTTATGTTATGTAGTTGTTGGTTCCTGTCCCAGCCTTCGAACCAGCAGCTACAAGCAATCAGGCTGGGAATAGAGGTATTAGTACATTGCTGGCAGTGAATGTGACCTAGGACAGCAGCACCACTAGTACTAGCACAGTTTCCCCATTTGGGATGAGGGGCAGGGGTTTTCAGCACTTAAGGGTGGGGGAAAAGGAAGTGCTATGGAAATGAGAGGTATGCAAATGAGCTGTGGAAATGGTTAAACAACAAGGAAGGACCTAGAGTGGTGAGGGGGTTAGAGATCCTCTTTGATTAATTCAGAAGGTTTTTGCCTCTGTGGGTTCTAAGGATTAATGGCAACAATCTCTCATAACTAACAGTAAATAACTTGATTCCTTTACAAAGAGAACACAGTAGTGGCTAAAGCGTATAGGTAGTATGGATTCTATTCCCACTTGCAAATGATTTGGTAAGGGGCCTTAGGCGAAGACTTAACCCCATCTGGGTGTCACTTCCTCAGCTAAGAGGGAGATAATGGTTACTTTCCTCACAAAAATGTTGAAATTTGTTTAATTACTTGTAAAGCCTTTCATTATGCTCCAGTGGAGAATATTACTGAAACACACAGAACTTGGTTTGTAGAGACGCGTCAAAACTGTAGTGTTTGGATCTGAATTAGGTTTAAGATCAACTTTGATGCTAAATCAGGGCTAAGGTTCAGATTTGGGTTTAGTGCCTCAGTAGTCTTTATTATTCAGGTAAAATTTCAGCCAAGCCTGGCAAAAAACTCACGACATCAACTGATACAGGATGATATTTAAGACCATGAAATATGGTGCAAGCATCAAAAGATCATGTATCTTCTGCAGTTTTGAGCCCTCTTAAAAAAAGAAAAATTCTGCATTTTTTTTTCTGTTTTGGGTCTACTGCAGAATTAAATCTTGAGATTCAGTTAAAAAACAAAACATCTTCTTACAAAATTAGAAGTTCTGGTTAGTAAGGTTCCAGTTCTGGTTCATCTTTTCCCCTCTCTAATTTATATTATGCAAATAATTTGAAAAGATCTAGCAAAAGTCTGACAGTATCCCAGCAGACAGGATCAGCTGTTCTTCAAATAATTATCAACTGTTGCATGGTGTACTTACCAAAAGTATAAAGAAACTATACTACTCCCCTCCCCCAGCCCCTAAAAGTTAATCACTTTAAATTTAGCAAAAGTAAATCAAGTTTAAAAACTCTAACATTTCATTGCTTATCCCACATAAAATTATCTTTCCCCCTGTAGACCACAGTCAGAGATTCAGAGTATAGTTTTAAATTGAATATTATCCAAAAGGGTTTTGACAGATACCTAATCATCTGCTAATTACCTTACCTCTCTAACATGGGAATTCACCAGAATTCTGTATTTCTAAATGTTCTCACAATGGGGTCTACGAGACTGTGGGGAGTGCAGAATAGCTCAGCTAGTAAAAATGTATGCTTGCATTTTGGACTGTGTTTTTTAGGATCAGGTTAATATGGATCTTTACAAGATGAATAGATGTTAATATTCTAAAAAGCGAACAATGGGTTTGAACCTGAGAAACCCCCAGTCCCCATTGCTGGCAATCAGAGCTGCAGGTGCTGAGCACTTCCAGGCTCAGGTGCACCACAAACAAGTCAAAGTTCTTCTTCATGACCTGACAAAGTGTAATTTACAGCTGGCTGAAATTTGGCCATATATTTTTGAGTATGGAGCCCTTAGGCTTTCAGCTTCCTGCTCTATGTAGACAATGTGCTTAATTAAGACACATTTCAATGTGATGGCAGACAATTACCAAAAGGAAAACATGCAAAATATAATTAAAGTGATCCTCACTCAAAGGACATCTAAAGTACATATGCTATGTAAACTTAATCTATTTGCAGTTTCAAATTATGCAAATTCCATATTGTCTAACTTTAAACCCTAAATCTATTTATGTGCTTCAATTCCCCATTCTCTGTTGCACACCTTAGGGGAATTAAAGTCACAACTGAGGGAGAAGGGAGCCAACAAAAATTAAAGCAAGGGCTTTGAAAATGTAAATAGTGAAGGCATGTAAATTACTCCATGCGGAGTTGATCATTACTTTTGTAGCATCCCTTTGACAATTGTAGTGTTTAACATGATACATCTTTTTTTCTCTCCACAACAATAACAACTGCGATACCACTGTATTTGATGTCCAGCACTGAACCCAATGTATGGTTGCTTATGAAATATTCTGGAAATAAATCAAAATTAATTTCTTTCATGATGTCATTGTTAAATATTACATATACTTTTATTTCAGTAGTGTTATTCATTGTGATACAATATGTTCTGAATGACAGGAAAAACTGTTTCTATAACTACACATCTAAGTCTGTGTACTTCAAGAAATTTGAAGTACTTTTTAAAAAAAAAAGTGTACTAATGTATCATCAAGTTGGAGAAATGCATTCAGAAGTAAGGAGGTGCCAATATTTTTTTTAAAGCTACCTTCAGCCAGAGGCCAAGTATGTAAAGTTTCTGTGTGAAAAGGAGGAATTACAATGGCATCCGATTTGTATCCTTTATCATAATAGTCACTACTGCCAGTGGTGTAATATGATACATGCTGCTCTAAATAGTAGGAAGGACAAACTCATTTTGCCTGGTTTTGAACCAACCTAATAATACCCATAGGTTCTAAAGTTTGACTAAGTTTAACAACACTTTCCATACAGAGACTGGAGATTGCAGCAGATAGCTAGGGAGAGGAACAAAATGGGGAGAGGGTGCAGAGAACCTGGTGGAAGGGATGGGAGTGGGGATAATATATTCTAATGAAAAAACTCCCATTGTAATAAATTAATAGAAGTTGTGGGGTTTAATTCCCCCAGTTTGTGTTGAAAATCTCAACCACAATAAGTATGCTGTATGTAGGATATCTACAGTTTTCCATTACATAAATAGGACACCTTCCCTTTTAACTAAAAGAAGCACCTTTTTGTTCTTAAATTCAAGCATGGGTTCACAGGATCAAAGACGTTTGTCATGTACAGCTTGTTTTGCAGCACACAAATAGTTGGAGAGGCTTACTAAACCTCAAACTTCAAGAGAGCCCATCCCAAGTAAGCAGGGCTGTTTATTGCAACACATTCTTCTGCAATAGTCACAATATGATGCAAATTGTCTAACACAGTTTATCCTTTTGCTTAAAGAATATTAATAAAAAGGTTGTTTACAAACTGCAGTTTAAGTTATGCAAGATGAAATGTAAAAATTGAAAGCTACTGTTTCACTATAGCAGTAAAGCTATTTGGAAAAGCAATACTATCAGACAAAGTGGCAATAACAGCAGACTAGTTTCTGCAGTAATATCTTTTTTCTTTTTCCTGTGAGTGCAGAGTTATGTTAAGTACCAGAGAGTTATAACCTTTTTCTTTTTCCCTTGGAGTTTCATTGCCCTGTTCTGGCAACTTTCTATCTTGTTAGCTGTTTTTATTGTATCATATATATAATATTTCATGTCAGGTTTGTACAGTGCTGGTAATTTTTCATATTAGAATTTGTTTTACTACCATCTTAAAAAAAGTTCTGCAATATCCATATCATATTTGTGCATGTGTATACCAGGGTTTTATGGAATTTGATATGATATGTCAGAGGAGATTTGTTCACAGTTATTCCATTACTGTCATCCTTTACTATCACAAAATATAACTTTGAACGTGCCTCTTATATGGGACTTATGTAAATGAATTAATGGAGTAAACGCCCATCTCGAAGATGCAGAAAGACCTAAATGTGTATCAGATGCTACAGTTTTGATGCATGTGTGTGGGAAGGGTAAAACACAAAGTTACTGAAGTACCTGGGGTTTAGGCATCTAAATTCCAGTTGTAAACTCTACTGTAATTCACCAATCTCCTGCTGTAGGCACATAAATTTACTGGGTGCCTAGGTTTTCAGGGTAAAAGTTCCCTGGGCATCTAAGTTTCTGTCTCTGGGCATGAGCAGTGCCCTCTAGGCACCTGGATGTCTCTCTCATGCCCAAGCCCCAGATGAACTGGGAAAGATAGGTGTTTGCCCACCCAACTCGTGTGTGGGGTCCAATCCAATCTGCGTACCTGATTGAGTCCGATTCAAAATCTGGAGGAGGTGCCCGCTTTATAAGTTTTAGTCCAATGGTTAAAGCACTCACCTGCGGTGTGGGACACAGGATACAGAGGCATTCATTCTCTCTCCTTCTGATCCAGTCTTTCTCCCTCCCATTGAAACTGTTCCACTGTGGATAAATACTTGATGCTGAGTTTCTCAGTGCCTAAATCCCTTTGTGAATGTAGGCCAGACTCAAATTGCCATAGCTACATGTGTTCTATGCTCTGCAATTTGTGGTATCTTTTCATGGCACGGAGGGGAAAAGACTTTGGAGATGGAGAAGATATAAGCTAAGAGAGAGACAACAATGAGCCTAGGATAGCAATGTTGGTGCAGGATTCCTTTTTGGTAACCTCCCCCCCAAAACCTGTTTACTTTGGCATTCCAAAGGGATTAAACTTATGGTCATAGGTCTAAATTCAGCAATAAGACAGAATCTGAACTTAATTTGTTTTCATGTAACAGCGGCAGAATTTGGCCCTGATACTTATCATTCATGGTGCTATGATAAAATAAAAGTTGTTTGAGATGAGCAGAGAGGTTTGATTTGAATTCAGATCAAAAATGTATCTTCTGGTTTAAGAATAAATTTAGGAAATTCTTCCCCTCCTCCATTCTATTTTCTATATATGTAAGCAAACCATTTAGCATGTGAGTTTTATTGAAAATATTCCAGGTATCTTCCTTGTGCAAACCTAGAGATAGCATTTATGTGATTTACACTGTCCACTACTATGTTTATTTGATTTTGCAATTTAAGAAGAGTGTTAACATTAAAACATTCATATTTATGTTCAACATCTTCTCAGTAGTGTTGGCAGTTATTTGAGGGGTGGGGGAATGAACTGAAGGGGCTCCAACAGCTCTTTGAAAGACAAACTCAAGCATGAAATGCTGACACATCTATCTGTATACAGCATCATCTCTTTTGGTAGTTGTGTCTGGTCTTCAGTCCTATATAAATGAGGGGAAATATTGGTAAAATAATGCAGAGATCATTCAGCATAAGGTTCTGTTCTTTGGTTATTCAAGTGAAGAGTTTCCTCATGCACATACTGTACTGTATATGTTGTCTATGGCTGCCTAAGTAATCAGATCAAACTGGGGAGGGCTTTTGCACAGAATATTTAGCATTTTTTTTAAATGAAGGCCAAAATATGCAGACTTTCCGCTGTGTAGTAAAACTGCATTCATTTACACATGTGTACTGAACTGAGTTTTTAATTAAGCCATTCTTTTCAGTGAGCTAAGGTACAACAGTTTAAGGATACGATCTCACAGAGAGCTGTTTAATTCCTTCTGTAGCCTGCAGTGAACAGAGAGTTCCCAGTTTTCAGTAGGTATCTACACAGTACATTTGCTATTACTGTTTGCCCTGGGAAAGAAGGTGATCAAGGGAAAAAATCACAAGAGAGACAAATTTAACATTAAAACTCGTGTCATGTGCACTGCCTCATGAAAGCTGACAGTAACGGTCATTACTACAAAAGTATCCCCTCCTGTTATCAGTAAATGTTACCTCAGGTCTGATGCCTGAAGGTCTCAAAGGCTTCGATTGTAGATTAATAACATTTTAATCTGACAAGACTATGAATATTTCTAGACACTAGAAAACAGGATGGAGGAAGAATTGTCATAGTTAGATATAAGAAAACCTTACACACGCTTCTGAATTCACGGATCCAAATGGGAATTTTAATGCACACCTTTTTCAAGAGTTCCCCTAAACTGAGACATTCCAAGCAGACATCTTCTTCAGGGTCCTGAGGTGGATCCAGTGTATTTTAGCTTCCCTGCCAATCTGTCAGCCATGGTGCAAAGAACGAAGAGCCCTTCCTCAAGATGTAATGTTTTTCTCCCCCTCAAGAAAGAGTAAAATCAAACATTTCAAAATCAGAGCATGTTAGTGGGAGTCATGGAGATTTATAGGATTTGTAGTTAGTTAATGTAATCTTAGCTCTATAGTAACTTCCCCGGATGTGAACCAGGACACATGAATAAATTCTCCCTTTTAGCATCTAAGTAAAATTCTGAAGGGAAAAAAAATGCCCTGGATAATTAATTATGCATGCAAAGTTAGCTCCAGAAAGAGTAGCTTGTCAGGTACAGCTAATGCAAGCAACGCTTGACCTAGAGATGTTCTAATGTCTATTTCAGTAAAATTGAAACCATCTTTCATGCCTTTTTTACTCTTCAGTGCTGCCTCTGAACATTTTTGTTTTACTTAAACATAAAATGAACTATGAAGCAGGGTTGTTTTTTTTCCGAGTTACTTTTATGCAACTTGCAGACCTTGCTTTTCAGCTGATTAAAAGAGTTACTCTGATTTAAATCTTAATCACAATGATGATTTGGTACGTCATCAGCATATCTTGTCTACATCAGGCCATTAATGGCTATGGAGGTAAAAATAGAGATCAGATATAGTCTGTCAGAAAATATTTATTTAATAATGCAAAGGCCAAATTAGAAAGAAGTATGTTTGATAATTGATATATTGCCCACATTATTCTACTAAATAGTACCTCTTTTGATGATTCACCATCATGCAAATCTGTTTGCTACACAGAGAACTATCTCCTCCTACTAATGAAAATGACAAACTGCCTAGATGCTTATCCCAGTAATTCAAATGCTATAGATACCACACTGATAAAATAAAGGCTCTTTTTCTGCTTTATCAGTAGAATTGCATGAAATGAGAAATATGCTTTAAAAACCAGCAAAATTGTACTATATCTGTGCTAGAGTGAGGCTTTTGAATTTTCTGTGGATTGAATTATTCAAATATTTGTTCGAATTACTGCATGGAAAGCAATCCATACTAATGACTATCACTTTCTTGTAAGTTACAAGAAGTGTGAAGAGGAGTGATAATTTGGAGAATTTTTCTATAAAACTTGCATTCAGGTTTGCCTTGAATTCAGTATTTGTTCCCTTCAGAATAAGTTATTTAGAGAGAGATGAATTTAAGAGGTCTAGAGAGGGAAGAAAGTACTTCTAGGTGTGGCCGAAAGATTGAATACCAAAGTAGTTTTCACAAGCAGCAATAATCACATGAACCCAATCAGAGCATCCTCATTGCTTGCTTTTTCTGTGGTCTATATATTGTGGCATAGTACTTAGCTCCGAATGTGATGTATCTGCAAATTTAATGAATTATTGTGCATAAAAGTAGGGCAACTCAAGAAGAGCCTAAGGCATTTTGCAAGAGTAATGTCTCACTGGCTGCCATATATTCTGGATGGTCAATATGCTTTTTTTTTAATCAATTCACAAACCATAAAAAAGACACTCTTTGGAATTTAGGTTGAAAGTGTGCTTCACTGGACTTTGGCTGATATCTCCAAAATTGTACACTTTCCTAAGGAAAAAGTCTACATTTTAAAATCCAGATGTTAGAATTTCTGTCTGGAAATACGTAAGTAAGGGATCCACCCAGTTCCCTCATTAACACATCCTTCCTCATTCAAAGTTACCCATCTAACACCACCCAATCAACATAAGCATTGCATTATTGTTTTCTTCTTTAGTGGAAACAGATTGTGTAAGATATTGTGTGTGTGTATAACACATACTTACAAACACTCTGTTGGATTTACATATTTATTAAGGTCCTGATGCTGCAAGTGATCCTGCACCTACCCAAAGATTTACTAACTTCAGTGGGGTTCTATGCAGATCTGGTTACAGGTTCTGTCCCTAAATGGACAGTAAACTTTTCAAAAAGAATAGAATCACAGGATACAGTAAACTGACACTTTTGCAGTTTAATGGATTTGGTATATAATTAAGAATGACTGATCAATTTAGTGTTGTGATGTGTGCAATTTTATGGTGTTGCACACTTATGTGAAGTATATGTACACTTTGCCTTTTTGTACTTTATGTAGTAATAAATTTATGTAAGGGTATAGCAAAAAAAGTATATATTGAGTACTGTTGTAGTACATGTTACTGTTTTAGCATATTGGATATGGATCCCTTGATATGAAAAGGGATTTTAGAACAGAATTTTAATCTTGCATACATTTTGCAAAGTTTAGGGGTCAATGTTAAGGTTGGGGGGTGGAATAGATTAGTGATGGGGTAGTAGTTAATGAAGAGGGTTTAGATTCCCTTGCTTGCAGTCAGTAGCCAGTCAAATATATATTTGTAAACCTTTAGACATAATTTGAACAGTGCTTTGTACTCAAATTAAAATATATCTGTGAGTGTGACCAAGATGGCAGCTGCAGATAACAGCAACAGCACAGAGGTCTGCGGAGAACAAAATAGTGCATGCTGCCATTTTAAAAAACATAAATCCTTGCACAGAGCATTTACCTGCTCTGGTCCAGTGTAGAGAGTTATGATTGGAACTTCCTCCAGCCGGCTATTAAAAGGGAACAAAACAAAACAGCAAGTAAAAGGATAATAAAATGGCAAATATTCCTTAATTTACTAAGTCTCGTAGGCAATATAATGTAACAAGTTCGTCTCCCACTTGCCTGAGACTTGAAAAAACTTCCTCTTCCTCCACCATAGCTTTCTTGTGACCTCTGTTTATAAACCAGTTCTACCAACTTGCAAGTTAATGTAAGTATGAAGGTTATATGAATCCTGCTTTCCTAATGAAAGTTATATTATAAGCACTTTATTTTGTATCTTTAGAGTTCATCCCATTCTTAGCAAGGCTAACAACTCAAATGTGGGGTTTGTAGACCACGTAAATTTGGAGACCTGGTGGGCCACAAAAAATGTTTAAGAAAACAGTTGGAAATGTGTAGAAGTTGCCTTAACTTTATACCCCATTTCTGATATATTTTTTCCCCTGAAGAAAATTTCTACCCTGGACTAAGATGTAGCATGTGAAATATCTAAGGGATTAGTGTGGTTTTGGGGGAACTCAGGGGAAGGGGTGGACTGTAAATTGTGTAGCTAATGCTGCCTAATGTCATATTGATGTTTTGTTGATGTTAAAAAAATAGCTATGTATTTCTCTTGTGCTTTTCAAGATTGTAACCAATGTCCACCTACACTTTATTCTTCTCTCAGTTTTTTCAAACTGTGAGGCCTTGATCTTCCTCTTATTAAGACTTCAGATTTCAGATCTTGTGTTGATTTAATTAAACCATATACTATAGTTACCATTAGTTGAAGACTAATTACGTTAACTTAATCCCTAAAGATCCAATGATGCAATATTGTTCTCATTTGCATTCCTTTTGATAATCTTCATTGTTTAGGACTGTGGATGTTCCTGAACTTGCCGAAGAACTTAAAGCAATAAATGCTATGTTCTTGGATCAGTTGAAGTTCATCCATGAGACTCCATTGAAGTCAGTGGGTGTGACTGAGGGCAAAATTTGACTCTGACCAACATTCTGTTTTCTTCATCAGGGTTTTCCTGTTAGGGCTGGGAAAGAACACGGTATGGGACAGATCCTCAGCTGACATAGCTCCATTTAAATCTTTCGAGCTATGCTGATTTACACCAGCTGGTAATCTGCCCTAGAAGTGGCAAATTATAGGTCTTAATGTACAACTTCAGAGGCCGACGCTTCCTTTTAAACATTTGGGACTTTACTGCCATCGTAGCAATTCTTAACCTTACTGTTCATCCTCGATAGAAAAAAGACCAACCACTCCCCATCCTCCTGTCCCCCTCCCCCGACCCCCAATCCTCATGTGAGTATCAGACTATGGAAGGTATGTGGGAAGCAGGGCAGATGATTTTTGGAGTACCCAGAACTGTGAATCATCTTGTTACCCCGTGTCTAGCAAGAGGCAGCCTTGCCCATGGGGACTGGGTGTTCGCTCCCTAACACCACCAGGCTGTTAGCCATTCAAGCACTCACCTCTGGGCCATGTGAGTTCTGTCTTCACCCTGGGGGTTAATAGGTGCACCATAGTCCCCAAATTCCCTTGAAGTGTACACTGGATACTCACAGAAATCCCAGATCTCTGCTCCCAAGGAACAGGTGTACTCCAGTTTGAGTTTTACCTTAAACCACTGCTCCTGTATAACACACAGCAATTGTGATTACTTACAATAAAACAAGAGAGTATATTTAAGAAAGAATAGTGACTCCACTAGAAACCAGAGACTGGTGGAAACAAATGGCTACAATATAGAACAAAATTATAAAACACAAACTAAGTCCTACACTTACTAAGAGTTGCCTTTCCTGTCTAATAAAGTAGGTTTTGCTGGCCAAAGTTCAGTCTGTTGCAGACCTGGCTGGCTTCCCCAAGAACCAGGATCCAATCTTTCATCAGATAACCCTGCTCAACAAGATGTCTCCTCACTGAACAGATGCAGTGTGTCTTTCTCCACTCTGATATACTGAATCAGTCTTTTCGTCTTTTTTTCACACAGAGGGATAGCCCTGGTCTGTTATGTTCCCTTTTTACCTCCAAGAGTTTTTGATTGTTCGCAGTTGTCTTTGATTATATTCATTGACTGTTCAGAGACAGGGCAAGAGTAGACAATTGAGCCTTGCACTGACTCACTGGCTCACCAGGGATGGGTGGCAACTCCCTCCTGCTTGAATGGGCCATCATTGAAACTCATGATTTCCATCATCAGGCGTAATTTTCAGTATAGTTGCATTATCCCTTTAATATTACCCATACACACACATCACAGTGTTTACTGAACGTTTGTAATTTATCAATATTCATAAAGACCTCACATGCTACCTTTTATGAATAAATACCATGAAAGTGATGTATTAGGTATGGTGAGTTTGCCAGGTCTGAAATGAGTTGCTTGTAAGAAACAGTGAACCCTTTGGCAGTGGGCATCAGTGGGCCTCAATATCACAGGAGGAATAGGGGGAGGGGGAAATGCTCACTTCTCCTACATGGGATGTATTTTACACCAACCACTAGCCAATATAGGTCTAGTGCCATGTTTCTTATCTGAGAAGCTACTCTGGGAAAAACTCCTGTATCGGATAACTTATGCATTGGTTAGTGGGGGATTATCCACAAAACATTTTTAAAAGGATAGGCAAGGGACAAAGTGCCATGTATTTATTACGCCTTATTCTCCACCAGATAGGAGACCTGGGGTAGGACAATGTGAGTAGTGGCCTTTCTCCCACTCATGCTACTCTTGTTTCTTGTCTTTGTTTACATAAAAGATTGCTGTTTCAATGTTTATACAGGGTAGTACAATGGCATAATACCATTTCCACTGACACTTAATCTTCTTTCCTCATCCTCACTTTGCACTCCTGTTGTCAATACTGGGAAGCATGGGGATGGCTGGGATATAAATGCATGATTATTATTACATACATGTATTTCAGTAATGTGTAGGGGTTCCCCTTTATGGACAAGGACTCCCATGGTCCCAGGCACTGGAGAAACACCAAACAAAAGATTGCTCTATGGGGTAGCGACTAGCTAAGTGCCACAGATATCACAGGCGCCGACTTTCTCTGGCGCCGGTGGGAGCTCACGCCCAGCGTTGGGGGCGGGGCCCCGCCCCCGACGCCGGGCCCCACCCCCGACGCCGGGTGACATTGCGGGGCCCCGCCCCCGATGCCGACGCAACGTCGCCCAGCGTCGGGGGCGGGGCCCCGCAACGTCTCCCGGTGCTAAGGTAAGAAGGCGGCGGGCCCCGGGTTTGGCAGGGAGTTGGCCGTGGGTCCCGGGGATGGCGGGGAGCTGCCGGTGGGTGCAGAGCACCCACCAATTTTTCCCCGTGGGTGCTCCAGCCCTGGAGCACCCACGAAGTCAGCGCCTATGACAGATATGGATACAGGCAGGCAAATGGTAAAACACATGGAAACAATGAGACAATATTGGTCAGGATGATCAGCGGCAGTCACAACTCACCAGCTGCCTGAACCTTTCAGCGTTGTTGGGTTTTGTTTTGTTTTTGTTTTTTTTAAGGCTTTACCACAAAGGAGATTTTTAAGGAGCGGTTTAAATGAAGATGAGGTGGCTTTGTGGAGGTTTACAGAGAACAACTCCAAAATGCAAGGGGCAGCATGGGAGAAAGCACAGAGAAAATTCTAATCGGTGGGCAATGAAGGCTAGTATCATTGGCTGGTTCATGGGAGTTGACCCTGTTTAACCCAGATCTACAGTAGTGCTCATGAAAAAAGCAGGCAAAATGTGATTTCTTCCCTGCCTCCTCCCCCGTACTTATCTTTCCCCCATTGAAATTCTGTTATTGAGGCTTCTTTGGCTGTGAGCTGTAGTGTCGATGTGTTGATCTCTAATATCTGGGTTGGAGGATAAGCTCTCATTCCACATACAGATGTTGCAATACCTAGCCTCTGAGAGCTAAACTTCCACCACTTGCCTTCCTGTGGAGGAGATGTTCTTAGCCAAGTGTGAGAGTGTGAAATGTGGATATCTGATGCCGTATAACCAGCTTGTTCCAGGTGGGGCTCGTTGGCCATGGCAGGTAGTCCACCTAGGAGAAGGTTAACTCTGATTTCAAAACAAGAATGTCAGGCCTGTCCAGCGGGTTTGTAAAAGTTGTGGCAATCGTACACATGCTATGGGTCTCTGTTTCCAGGGATTATTGAGGGGATGTGAATTTTTGTGACATTCCAAACAATTAAGGTGGCTTCGGTATCCTTGGGGTGTGTCACTGAATAGGATTGATTTCCTTGGGGAATGGATAGTGTCTGAGTATCTGTGGAAATGTATGATGAGGAAGTCATGTATGCTGGTATATGAACTTACTCTTTCTCTCTCGTGAATCTTCTGGTTTTGAATTTGGCATTGTTATTCCTTAGCAGCAATCACTTTTGTGGGTTTTGTGTTTTGTTAAAAATATCTTATTAATAAAGAAACTGGGAAGAAAGATGCCCTATGAAAGATGTCCACTCTATCCCAGTATCCCTAGTGGAAGTGAAGCCACAGGCTTCCCTCAATTAAGATCGATGCCATTTCCCTACTGCTGTCGGAGATAGAAGCCTTAGAAAATTCCATCACTTAGAAAATCCGTTGTTCTGTTTGCAAAGCCAAAATGACCTTAGGGAAGATGAACATCTTGATTCTATGGTTAGGATTTCCCCCCTCTTCGTTTTAGTTACTTCTGCTGAACTATTGCAAACCGGTTTGAGTAAAGGAATGAATTGTAGATCATTTTCTGTTTTTTTCAACCACAGTCTGTCTATACTGGCCCCCATTACATCTAAGAGTCTGCCAAGCTTTATTTTATTTATCCTCACAACACTCCTGTGAGGTAAGAACTACTATTATCCCCATTATACAGGTGGGAATCAGCGGCACAGAGAGACTGTCATTTGTCCAAGGTCAAACAGGAAGTTTGTGTCAGTACATCTCCCACTTCGCCAACTTCCAGACTAGTGTACTAACTGTTGGTTCATCCTTTCTTTCAATTATTATTCCGAGTATACCTGTGTTTTATTTTCATGAGTCTATCTTCTGTCATTTCCCCTTTAAAAAAATTGGTGGGACAGCCTGCCTAAAGCCTGACAACAGTTATTTTTAGAACAGCTTTACCACTGCGTACTGTAAGAATTGTTAGAAAACTAAGACATTCTCAGATTCACAATGTAAGTTCTTTAACTGAAGAGTCACTGCGAGTATTATGGTAGCATGTTGAGTATGTCACACGTTCAGTGGTAAGTGCTGTAGGCACTACCAGAGCTGTTCCTGTTCAAGCCCTTCCCCAAAACACTTGCACATTTGTAAGGATTTCTTTACTAGGGCTGCCAGAAAACAAAGGTTACAAGTGTCCTAGGTCCAATGATTTCAACACTTTATTAACTAAGATGAACCTAACATCCCCCCTAAGAGCAGTCCAGTCCAGGGGATATAAAAGAACAAACCCAGGCGTAATCCCTCTGCACAATCTTCTTGCCTGCTGGTTGCTGCTAGGGCTGAGCAAATTCCCATTTCTTTTCTTCTGTTTGCTGGCAGTTCAAAAAACAATCAGAAAAAAATATTTGATTTGATCCCTCTCCCCCCCCCCCCTCAAAAAAAAATCAGAGAATCAGAAAAGCTGATGCATTTAATTTTGGGTTGAACAAAACATTTTGCTTAATTTCTGGGAAAAGAAACAAAAACAAAAGAAAAGAAGGAGTAGAGTCACCATACAGCCACAGGAGGAATAAACTATTTGTCTGTAAAACTTCAGCCGTGGCCACATGTCTTACCGCTGCAGCTATAGCGATGCCCTTGCCAGCAACAGAGTGTTTCTCAGATTAGCTGTTAACTGTCTCTAGTCACATCCCCAAAGCAACCTACTATCTGACCATCCTGGCAGAGTCAGCTCCCAGAGTTATTGCTTCCCAGGATAAAGTCCTTTGTCCTATAAGTATTGCCTATATTCTTTGTTCATAGAGGTATATATTTGCATTTAGCCATATTGAAATACATATTATTTGTTTGCGCCCAGCTTGCCAAGCGATCTAGATCACTGAGTCAATGACCTGTCCTCTTCATAATGTATCACTCCCCCAATTTTTTATCATCTTCAAACTTTATCAGTGATGATTTAATGTTTTCTTCCAGGTCTTTGATAAAAAATGTTATAGAATTGGGCCAAGATCCAATCCCTCTGAGACTGTACTAGAAACATACCTGCTAGATGAATATTTCCCATTTACAATTACATTTTGAGTCCCATCAGTTAGCTAGATTTTACTTCATTTAATGTGTGCCATGTTAATTCTATATTCTAGTTTATTAATCAAATGATCTGCTGCACCAAATCAAATGCCTTACACAGTCTAGGTATACTACATTAATGCTGTAATCGATGTCAACCAAATTTGTAATCTCATAAAATCAAGTTAATTTGACAAGATCTGTTTTCTGTAAACACATGTTGCTTGGCATAAATTCTTTTATCCTCCTTTAATTCTCTAAATCCCATATCAGCCAGTCCATTATCTTACCAGGGTTTAATGTCAGACTGACAAGCTTATAATTACCCATTTACCCTTTTGAGATATTGGGTCATTTAGCTTTCTTCCATTCTTCTGGAAATTCTCTAGTGTCTCAAGACTTGATGAAAATCAACATTAATGGTCCAGTTAGCCCTCAGACACTCTTTTTAAAATTTTTTGGATTTAAGTTATCTACACCTGCTAATTTAAAAAATGTCTTGCTTTAGTAGGTTTCAGAGTGGTAGCCATGTTAGCCTGTATCAGCAAAAATAATGAGGAGTCCTTGTGGCACCTTAAAGACTAACAAATTTATTTGGGCATAAACTTCTTGGGCTAAATTCCACTTCATCAGATGCATGGAGTGGAACATAGAGTATATGAAGTGGGCTATTCTCAACAGTTGACATGAATTAAGGTGGAAATGGGCTATTCTCAACAGTTGACAAGAAGGTGTGTCCTTGTCAACTGTTGAGAATAGCCCACTTCCACCTTAATTGAATTGGCTTATTAGCACTGACCCCCCCCCCCCAACTTGGTAAGGCAACTCCCATCTTTTCATGTGCTGTGCATTTATACCTGCCTACTGTATTTTCCACTACATGCATCTGATGAAGTGGGTTTAGTCCACAAAAGCTTATGCCCAAATACATTTGGTAGTCTCTAAGGTGCCACAAGGACTCCTCATTGTTTTTGCTTTATTAGGTGACCACTATATGATGCACATCTTCCAGGGTAAGTTCCATGTGTTGAACAAAGTCTTTGACCTTGCTCTCAATGCTTCTGGAATATTAGGCACAATCAATCAGATTTAGGAAGCAACATCATCTTTTCTCCACTTCACAAAAAACAGAGTTTTATTCCACTCTCTCTTTATTATGACTCCAACTCATTAATTAGCTTTATTGTACATTATAATAAATGGAGACAAAATATTTTACATGCATTTGCTTACCAAGCATAGATGTATTTTTTTTCCTTTAAGTGGTGCCAAGCTGTGACAATTTTAAAATAAGTAATATTGAAAAATAGGGGTGAAGGTTTAAATGTCTCAGGTTCCATGCTGTCCGAGTGAGATACTTTAAAATGACTTGAAAATGAGACTCAAATTAGTTTCACTACAAATGAGTAACAGTTTCAGATTCCTCCAGTGACTCCTGCATGAATAGTTCTTACATGCAGAGGCGTCTGGAGACTCCTGCTATTCCCTGCTTAAGCAGGGAGAGGTTCAAAGGTCTTCCCCCCTGGTGTTTCTCTTCCCACATCCAACATTTGTCTCCAGCTGCACTGCATGTGTTAGCAGTAGCTACAGTATCAGTGAAATTACAAAACGTTGCAGGCTCTGAATTGCTGGTACAGAAACTAGTGTCTAGAGGTTCAGCTGCTGTAAATTGCCGTACCTCCATTGACTTTAATGGGAGCTAAATTGATTTACACCAGCTAAGGACCTCATTTTGTGATATTTTGTTAATTTTCAGACATTCTATTGGAGCGAGTGCACACACACTATAGAGAGAAGTAGAAGACCAAAGGGACAAAGTCAATGGAGGAAGAGGAAAGTGGGATTAGAGAGTCCGATAGCAATGAGGGAACTCATCATAGGGGCAAAGCAAACTAAATTAAGACTTCAGTCACACTCTTGAACTATTTTTTTGTGGGGAGGTTGGGCGGGCAGGAAGGAAGGCTCAGATCAGTCCTGTAAAGTAACTCTTCCTTCTCCCTGACTCCAAGTTCCAATAGGTTTGTTAGTTAACTTTTCTAAAATCTTAAGGTCTCAAAAGCTGTGACTTTTGCCTGGCTGTTGTCTTCAGATCTCACACATTACTGCTTTTCCGAAAGAGGCAGTTATTGAGATGTCAAGGGAGGACAGAGACCTGTAGCTCCTCATTATAAACAGGAGAGTTGAGCACTAGGCATTTTCAGCGAAGCCATAGTGAGAAATGTCATGCAGTACATTACCTACTCCATAGAAAGGAACAGTCAACTGCAAATTATGCAGCAGTTTTTAAATGCTAGGTGTAGTGGATGGGATTAGTATCCCTCCTAGGGGCTCAGAGGGAAGGTAACACACTAGAAAATGCACTTGCATATGAAGTGTGTACATGTGATGTGATCCAAGGCTGCATACACAACAGTTGTTTCCAGGCTTCCTAGTTCCTGTCGCAGCTCCTACATGTTCAGCAATTCATCCTCCCTTGCACTTTTTCACAGGAGGGGGCTACTAAATATGTGGAGCTGCTTGTTGACGTTGCACACCAACTTGTATTTCTGTGGTCTGGAGGTTGTGCAATGCCCATGAGTCATGGCTGTTAACTGTGGCTTGCTCAATAAGTACCATGACTCTCGCCTCGACTGTGCAGGGGCTTACCTAGCCAGGACTGCATGGTGACTATGCTACATCAGCCTGGTGGGTAACGGCAGCTTCACTGGCTGTCACTAGCACTCATTTTGTAACTACAATGGTCACTGACATTCTGGTCCTGTGCATCATCATCTTTCAATGGGTTCCACATTGTCTGCATTCATTCAGTCCCCTGCAGCCATACAGCTCACTGATAGCTAATAATAGAAGTTCCCTCAACAGCACCCCCCAGCCAGGCTGGCATGACCTCTGCTCTAGGATGCCTTTAGCTCTGGAGCTAATATGAGCTGACTCTATAGCAATGCAAGCGCCTTCCTTTAAAGAGTGATTATGCAGGAAAGTGACTGTATAAAAATATCCGCTTACTCAACCGATCTGCTTCTTGGGTGTATTTTGAGTTGTATCGTTTTTAGTGCCAAATATAGGTTGTTACTGCCTTTTACTTCTGTTTTCTATCCAGAGTGATAGTGAGTTGCTCTCTTTTTTTTTTCTGGCTTGTGCATCATGTAATAGAATTGTCAACCAAATTCTAAGTTAGTTTTCCTTAGCAAAGGTTCATCGGCCAAGTGGTTGCAGATTGTGAGCAGTTTCACTAACTTGCACCACCTTCACACAATTCCATTCTTCAGTACCTCCTGCCGTGAATATATTGTAATACTCTGTGAAAAAGAGGAGGCATGCCAAAGGCCATCTCTCCAGCATGCTGAAAACAGACCAGAGGTGAAAGGAGAAACTATTCCACCTTTCCTGGTGGAATGTATGTAAGTCTTGAAATCAGAGTTACTGAAAGCACTAGGGGAAAATAGTGCCAGTGTATTTTCGTGATGGCTAGTGAAAGCAGCAGGGTGTTCTCAATGGCTCTCTTGACTGTAGAATGTACTCCCATGAGAAATCAAGTTGAGCCCAATCTTTCACCATTCAGATAAGGAAGCTAATTTCTGTTAGGAGACAGTTTCCTAACAGCAAAGTTATGGACTGAGTCCCTAAATCTGTCTCTGGTGTAAAACAAATTGCTCCAGCTACTAGTAAGCAAAGTTTACTGGAGAAATTTGAAATAAAAAAATAGTTGAATGAAGACCAAAATAGTTGAATATAGATCCTCCACCCTCCAAAAAAAGAATCATTTCATTTTTCAATTTACTGTAGAGTTGGTCAAAACATGTTGAAATTAAAAATGATCATGAGATTTTTGTTGACATTTACAATTTCAATGGAAAAAATAGATGACATTTTCATGGAAATGTTAACGAAAGTGTTGATCCATTTTTTTGACCCATAAGTACTCTTCTGATAAGTATGTTTATCAAAGTATGTGTGGAAAGAGAATTGTTAAATATTTTAATATTCTTCCGTTATTTTATGTAGTAATTTTTACCTTTTATTTTCAATTGCTCTATAACTACACTCCTTTTATATTTTAATTTACATCAGAGTTTACTAATGAGCAAGTCCGGAAAAACTCAGCTTGGTTTAAAGATGCTAGAGTGAATTTGCAGGGCTGGCTGTTGCTGCAAACAGAGCAAATCTGATGTCACTGGAAAATGGTTGAAAGTCTGCAATGAAGGACAGCATTAGAATCTTGCTTTTAGTAATCAGATCCAGTGCAGCCTCCACATGTGGCTTGAATAGCAGCATTCAAGAAGCAATATTGTAATGCTCATGTTACTTTGCTTCAGCACATTTTGTGTGCATTTTGGCCACTCTTTTCATTCCATAATATACCATGACCAGATGTTTCTTTAACTTAACATACTGGGCGAAATCCTGTCCCCATTGAAGTCCGTGTCAAAACTTCTGCTGACTTCTGTGGGGGCCAGTATTTCATGCTTCAGTCTCCGCTGATATTAATGGCTCAAGTTATACTGTCTTTGAATACAAGTGATATTAAAAATAAGATAGGAAAGAGTTTATTTGGCAACAAGAAAACAGCAAGTGAAAAGTATGAATCAAACAATGATTAACGTATAAGAATCTTAATATGGAACACTCTCATTTTGACTTCAGCCACCACCTTTGACCTTCTTTTCCCATGACATTTTAATGCTATTAAATTTGCCTAGAAGTGTGAGGTGTGCTAAATCACATACACAAAGTAAAATAAGAAGTTTCAAACAGCTGGCTACAGAAACGGGAATAAAATGATATCTTGCATTGAAATGTCAGTTTCATTTTGTACAGTTTCTTTTAAGCTATGAGAATGAGTCAAATTTTAATTTTCCAAATTGACAGCAATACAGTACTGTCTGACAAATCATTTCAAACTGAAAGTATTAATCAGAGAGCCTGCACAAATATAGATGATTATTAGTCCAAACAATATGAGAAATTAAGAGTTCCAAAAAGGTATTCATTCACCAGAGAGAACCTGTCTTCACACTTACTGAAGTCAGTAAAAAATTCTTTTCTGTATTGACAGAGGCTTTATGTGTTTCTATGTATCATTTTAAATTTCCCTTACTGTACCTTTGAGTATCACCTTCATTCACACAACTGCTCAGGGGCATCCAGCCTCTTTCAGACAAGCTACTTTTCTTATTTAGAACATACTGCAAGTTTCTGAGTTTAGCTAGCCACCGTTCTTATCAATGGATATTGTAAGTCAATGCTGAGACATCCTGAAGACTCCTAATGCTTCAGCACTGGACAGTGTTTTACGAAGCCAAAAGCATTAAGTTTTCAGAAGAAAAAGTTTGCTTGAACACAGCTAGAAGTCTAGCTTATAATGAAAAAGAAAGTACATAAAGGCAGTCTCTATATTCAGAGATCCCTACAATAATTAGAGCCAGTGGTGCAAGCTAATGGCAGATGGGCAAGGTCTTGTATAAACTAAAAGATGTTGCTGGCATAGCTCCACCACTAGAGGTATACCGATAAGCCCCCCTGTTGTAGATGCATCTTATACCAGCATAAAAATGCTTCTGTCAGCACAGCTTACACCAGTTACCTGACAGAGGCTATATCAGCAAAAGCACTTATGCCCGTATAAGCGCATCTATACTAGGGCTTAGTCAAGCATCGCTATGTCAGTACAAAAAATCACAGCCCTAATCATATTTCTCAAGCGTGCCTAAAATGACAGATGCTGTAAAACCAACCGCTGTCATTAAATGCCAAACAAATATCATTATGTGACTCTGACCCCTGCCGAGCTTGCTGTAGAATGAACTGACCATGATTCGTGTGGGCTCCTGGGCTCCGTGGCATCATCCACAGCATATGGTGGGGTATGTCCCACCGGATCTCAGTTTGTGTTGCGGCCCTCAATCTAGTGTATTGTATGTCCTCCTGATTATATCCATATATTTAAACAAGGCTGGGCCACTCACTTGGTAAGCCTCTGCTATAACACCTGCATATATAAGGAAGGCAGCCTCTCAGTTTCCCCACATTCTAGATACCATTGACTGCTTGGGCCTCTCTCTCTTCTGCTAGTTGCCATCTTACTGTCTGTCAACACCTTCCTATGCAACAGGGATAATATATCCATGTATATGCTGTGAAGACAACCTCAGAAGCAACAGCCCTGATCACCTGCATCAAATCCCTGCTGACTGTCCCACCAGCAAACACAACCATCTTACAGGCATGTGTTGTTGTTTCCCATGTAGCCACCCCATCCATCAGTCTAGGGAACTGCCTTTGATGATCAAACACGCCATCCTGGACTCAATTAGTCCCAGTGCTGGTGTGGACCGCAACAGAGCAGGAAAAATCTGATAACCAGAAATGGCCCGCCAGCTGGATGCAAAATGGGGTAGTGTGTGATATGACTTTCCTTGTTTGTTTGTTTTTGTGCCAATTTTGGTTGCACTGGTTATTTGGGGCCTGGAGTTGGCTAACAAAAGGGTGTTACAATGTGGCAGTGGTACATGGTTATCAGTCACTGAACTTCCAGATCACACAGCGTTATGAGTGCATTAGTGTTACAAATTTTAAGCCTTTACATCTGTTTTTCTTCCAATCACTTGCCCGGTGTTGATAATGGCATAGCAGATGCCTTGTCTCATTTTCAATTTGACAGGTTTTGGGAGCTTGCACCATGAGCCAGCGAGGAACCCAAGTGGATGCCACTAGCACTATGGAGCCTCAGGGTACAATGTTGTCACCGGTGCAGAGATCAGTGGCTGTGGGCACATGGCTGAGCTATGGGGAGGTTTTAATGATTTCTTGGCAATTTCAATATCTGGAAAGCTAGTCACTGATATGGCCCACTACAGAGGAGCATGTGCTGCGGTTCATGGTGTGATTAGCAACCTAGCAACTGGTGTCCTCACTGATCTTGGCAATGCAAACAGGGCAATAGAGTTTTTTTGAGCAGATGGGGTTCACTTGTTGGACTTGGGGTGCAGACATGTTTTTTGCTAATATAAGAGGGTATTGGGAGAAGTCTGGAACCCGACTGAGTGTGGGGAGGAGGCAACCAAGCTAATTGCTGGTGCCGCCTTGCGGTGGATGTCCAGTGCAGTTACTCCATAGGGAAGGAATACAGTGACTGGATAAATGGCTTGGTAAAGGACTTAAAAAGGAGGTGTTGGTTAAAGGAATGGAACTTGTTGGGGGAGGGGGAATTGGGGCGCCTATGAATGGTATGGCAGGGAGCCAACCCACCTTTCTTATAGCCCACCTTCACCCTCCTAGGAGGGAGGGTGGGTGTAACATCTCAGCAATGGGTTGGCTGGGGGACCTGGATGGAAAAAGAGGGGAGGCTGGTGAAAGCCCCTCAGGTAGTTATTGAATGACCATGGGGTTACCTGCACTGTACACTTTATCTGACGGGTAGTCCCAGACATCTAATAATAAAGTTACGGCCTAATTAAAACCATATCAAGTATCTCCTGTCTTTCTTTTGGTAAAGCTGAACAATGAATAAGGGATATTTTGTCACCACACCTTCTGTATTCTTTGTGTGCAAAACTCCCATTAAACTTCCCCCAAAATTCTTCCATTAACTTGTATGTGAGAAATAAAACATGAGACCTTTTACGAGTTTGCTGACAATATATCACTTATTTCTCCTATTTGATTTCAATAAGAGTTGGTTGCCCACAGAAATGAAAGATAGAGCGTATGATGCAGTATAACCAATTTATCAAGAACTAAATAATCAACCAATAAGTAAATGTATTATGACATAATTCTGGTGAAATACACAGCATAGAATTGTAGCCATGTAAAAGTCTTGCTTGGTTTTATATACGTAGTTAAATGTTAACTTACTGTATAAATGAACTGAAGAGAAGAGCTGGATTTTCAGAAATGTATGAAGGTTTGCTAAATCGGTAGAATCTTGCATACCTTTACTCATGCAACTGTCATTGATGTGTTTTGAGGTTTTTGCATGAGTAAAATCTTCAAGAACTCTATGTTTAGGTTTTTGTTGCCCATCAACACTGTATCAAAGTGTAGGATCTGACCTACAGTATAATATTTTGAGGTCTAACCTGCTTTGTGTCAATGAGTACCATACATATTGTAGATGCTGTTGGTACAGCATTGAACAATAGGCAGAAACAGGTGTGAGGGGAATGTTTTACCACATACTATTGTGATGGTTTATTTTCAGAGGAAAATAGACATTCATCTCTTTCTTTAGGGAAGAGGAGAGGGCCAATTAGGAATAGAAAGTCCACTGATTCATTAGAATGCATTTCGTCAGACAAAGGTGAAAATACAAGTAACAAAGTATATGTAATAAAAGATGATGGTACTGGCTTAACACATCATGACTTCTGTGCTAATGAAAATTAGTTTGCCTACAATATTGTTGCTCTAGCCTACATATTCAAAATGCAATGCATAATTCCTGTGGATCACATTTCTATCCAGTCCAGCCATATATGACTGCTTCCATTAGTTTTGCTAGCCATCTGTTTCTTTGTTCCCCCCCAGTTCAATTGCATTTACTTCTCTTACATGCCTTTACTCTAGTATTTCATCTTCTGTCTGAGGTTTTCTTTCTCAATTTTACTATGTAAATGACGGGGAAACCACATTTGACAGAGATACAGAACAGAGATGTGATTATTGTTCCATCATCAGGCACTGATGTTTTGTCTAATTTCTCTGAGCACCAAATACCCAATTCAAAATTTTCAGGTACAGACATGATTACTAGCACAGTTAATTGTGGATGTTTTGATAATGCTATCAGATACACAAGCGGTTCATGTTTCAATTATTTCAGGGTCAGCCCAATCTTCTCCTGTTCTTTACCTTGAAGAAACATCACTATATTGACCATGATTTTATGTTACCTTAAAGAAACAATCACTGTATTGACCATGCTTTTATCACATTGTAGTTATGAATACAGTGAGACTCCTAGGTACCATGTGACAAGTTGGTTATCCTGTTAGAAAAATAACATTAGTAGAACTTTGTCATTTCTGTATTATGTTATAGCATCACTGGATATGGGACCAGATGGTAAGGGAAATGACAAAATTCCCTTGGTGTAAATACCATCTGACAAGAAGAAATAAAACCACCTGTTATGCTGTACAAAGCCTTCCTAAGAAGGATGAAGTTGATTTTTTTTCTGGCCCACATAGACCTATTGTTTCATCCTTGCATTTTATTGGCATTGTTAATTATATTCCTGAGACCAGAGTCCAAAATGCACAGTTTACCTAGTGCTGAAAACATGTCTTTCTTTGAGTAATTAACGGTTCTGTGCCTCTCCTCTGCTCTTCTCCTTCCCTGCACATACTCGTTATCATGGTGTGTCAATTATTTTCCAAACTGTATTTTTTTAAAAAAAGATAGCTCTTTACTATTAGCAATTGCTCAGAAGTTGTTAATAGCTCTCATGAGAGCACTTGTCTCCCCCTATATCTGCCACCTTATCAAAAGGTCACGTTAATTACAGGACCCTTGCTGGGAATACATCAATGTGTCAATCACAGGGACCCACAATTGTGCGTCAATTGTAAAATAAAATCCAAGAATAAAATTATATTTAGGGACAAAGAGTAGATTTTTAACTGTTAAATTTGTAAGATAATCTAGTAATAATGGACAGACCAGCATATCATCAAAAGTTACTCTTTAAAGTGTTCATAATTTATCTGTGTTAGCACTAATTGTGCAGCATTTGTTCTGTTCATATAGTACCATTCTTACCAGTGAGATTGGTAAAATTCTTGATCTGAAAAAACAAACAACCCCACAATTCAGTGCTTTTGACTCCCCCCCCCCCCAAAGGTTTCCCTGTTAGGATCACTTGGACATATCTCCCAAATCAATTCCCTGCAGTCACAGGGGCCTTGGCAATTAGTGGCAGTTTGGTCTCTCCTGTCCTCTGACTGTTATACATTGTAGTCTCCTGAGCACTGAAATACTTTGGTTTAACTGAAGTCACTGGGTTCAATGTAAGGATATTTAGGTGGAATTTAATAGCCTCATTGGTCTGTGATACAGGAAGCCAAACTAGATGATCCGATGAGCCATTCTGGTCTTAAATGCTATGAAACTATGAACCACACATATTACACTAATTAAGAACAGTAGTAGATGGGTTTTATATAAATATGTGCTAAAATGAGTAAAAAATGCAGTAAAACTATCTTTGCTCTGGCCCTACATTAACTCAAGGACTTTCCTCACCTCTGAGATGTGGATGGCTCACAGACTTGCTGTCCCTGTAAGGGGAGATGGGCTTAGCCTTGCCTGTGATGTAACAGCTATGCTCTAGCTGATCCTGATCTGGTGGCTTAGTGAGCATTAGTGACACCAGCTGTGAAAGGGTAAGGGAGAACTACATAGATGAAGAGGAGCCACAGCAGAGAGGAGCTAGAAAGCATCTCTCTTGGAGGGGCCTGGTGAAGGCATAGTGAAAAGGACCTACAGGGAGCAGGTTAAGATCCTGTGTGGGAAGCCTGAAGGCAGGGCTTGTAAGAAGCAAGGAGGTTCTTGGGAGAAGTGGACAGAGTGTCTGTGTGGGCTAGGAGGTGGGGGAAAACCTGCTAGGAAGAAGAGCCACTGGGGAAAAAGCTCCAAGAGATAGTGTTCAGTCAAAGGAGCCAAGAAGGAACTTGGCATTCCCCCGGAGTAGGGGTGAAAAGCAGAGCATTTCCATGGAGCTCAAGAGAGGCAGAAGGATCTTCTGTTTGGATGCTGTTGTGGCTTCTTTAATTGGACTTCTGCTACCCCTAGAGGGGACAGAACTGGAAACAGTTGATCTGGCCAGAAGACATAGCCAGAGACAGGCAATCCCAAGGCAGAAGTGGTCAACAGAGGGTACTGGAGACAGTCTTCTGCATGCCAGGGGATGCTACAGTGATGACAGAACCACGTACAATGGCCCTATGCACAACAGAACTTGGGCAGTTCCATCACAGAGATATAGCTAAACCTGGAGGACTATGTAAGGGCCGGGTTACCAACTTGCAACAGAGCTAGGTTATCCTGTGTTCTTTAGTGGGGACTAGTGGAGGGATGTTGGAAAAGCTGGGCCAGGATATCTATCCTATGCAGATCACTGGCAATCATTTCACATATAATGGGGATCAGGCAGTACAGAGGCATATGGAAGCCTTAGTGCTATGCAGTAGTTAGCTGAAAAGCATATCTGTATGCTGTATGCATATCTGTATGCTCCACTCCATAGCTTAGGAGGGTGAATTCCTCCCCACCACACTGGTTTCCTGTGGGGATCACCCACATATAGAATGTGACTTAAGCTGTGTGCTGAATCCCAGGATTTGGTTCACGTGCTTATGTATTATGATCACACTTAGCACACAGTCAAGATCTTGAGGAATTAGGCAATCTGCTCAAGCAGGTTAATGCAAAATTTAATTTGTGCTCATGAGCTTGAGGCAACAGGAGTGTGTAATGAACATGATTTATAAAGTTCCCATTTTAAAGTATTTGCTGACCATTAAAGAACACATCATTTTGTATGTGTATGCATCTATCTATTAATATTGGTCCGGACCAGTTTAATGTCTCTTCTAATATACTCAGGAAGGGTCTGTTACATCAATTTATCAGGATGTATACATCACCCTCTTGGACCCAAACATCTGTGGGCCTGCTCCTATTCCCTTTGAAGTCAATGGCAGGAACCTCACAACTATAATTTTAGCCACACGGAGAACTTGACCCTCCCTGTCCCTAAAAGTACTATAGAAGAAACCTCAAAACACAGTCTTTGATCCCCGCCCTTCCCCCCCCCCCCCAACCCACTCCTCCCACACATACACACATGGAGCGAAACCTTGAAACACCAAGATGCAGGAAGTGCAATAACAATGAATACATAGATAACAAAAAGTGGAGCAACTTTTTTCTGAATATTTAGTCCAAAAGCAGCTCAAGCAGCTATTGCTCTGTGATCCTTAATGGTTATTCTTATCTGTGTTTTCCTAATTTCACTGATGTCATTTCTACTTAAAAAAAACCAACCAAACAAAATGCTTCTACTCCCCCAAATCCTCTAAGGGGTTCTCTATAAATCATGTAACACATTTCTGGTGATTGCCAAGACCCACCCTCCTTTTTAACACTGAAACAAACATGCAAAATTAAGGCCCCTTCCCTAATGCATTAAATCAGTGGTTTCCAACCTGTAGTCTAAGGGGTCAGTGAAAGGTTGTCGTTACCATAGAACAGTGGTTTTTAACGTGTGGTCTGGAAATCCCTGCTGGTCCGTAGACTAGGATTTCCAAAGGGGTCTGTAATTCCATTTGAAATGTTCTAGAGGGCCGTAGATAGAAAAAAAGGTTGAAAACCACCGCATTACAACATTTATTGACAGTCCCTTAAGTTTGTTTGCATAGTAAACTAAAATATATGCTTTCTTATTATAAGTACAGTGTTTATCTACTTTAGTTTTACAATTACTGTAAATTGCTGATATCAGAAAAAATATGATTGTATTGTAATGGAGTTCACTCTCTTTCAATAAACATGATCTAAAAAAATTCCCTTCCATTAAAAATAGACACTAATACAGCTAGATTTTCCCAGTACAAAACTAGGTGCTTGGACTGGAAAATCTCCATATTGGAAGGGTGGGGGTGCTGAAGGATCTACTGTGGCAACAGAGATTGAATGGAAATGAACAATTGGAATCTAGTAGAAGCATCTATAGTTTCAGAGTGGTTTGCATAAACCTAATTCCTACCCTTCCCCCATCACTAGTTTAACATGTATGCATTTTTGTTATAGATACAGACATAGGAATGGCTATATTGTATCAGAGCAGTGCTCCAACTAGTCCAGGAGTGGCTAGTAGCAGCTGCTTTAGAGAGAGGTGTGAGACCCTTCTATTTTCAGTTATGGAATAACTCATCCAGAGAGAAAACTTCTTCCTAATCCCCAACAGCTAGAGCTTCGTTTATGCCCTGAGGCATAAGGATGTATATGCATTCCAAAGCACTTATTTTTATAAAAACTTGCTATTACTACTTTGGATGGTCTCATTGTCCAGTTAAATATACACTCCTTTTTTTAATCCTGTCAAGGTCTTGGCCTCAACAGTGTGTTGGGATAATGAATTCCACATATTAATTATGTGTTTTAAGTAGTAGTAGATCCTTTTTAGGAGAGAATGAGAGAAGTTGAAGAGAAGTGCCCACTGCACTTTCTCTGTACCATTCACCATTTTGTATATTTTCATCATGTCCCCTTTCTTCCATTTCTTGAAAGTATCCACTCCCAGTATTTGTCTCTCTATGTGGAAGATTACAGTTACTCCATACCTCATCCATGCCTCTTCTCTCATTGCCTCCATGCATCATTCTCATCACCTATCTTTGAGCATCCTCTATTTCTGTTATGTATTTTTTCAGCTGGAATATTTACAAGGATGACCGTAATTTTCATATTTACTGTGTATTTTTGCATATCAGTGTTTATGGGTGAGGTTGACTCAGAGTGCTTTTGTAGTTAGGCTAGCTTACTGTGAATTCACGCTCATATATTTTGATGATGGGATTTGACACACTTTTTTTCAAACTCTATTTATTGTAAATATTATAGGAATATACATGTATGTATTGTTTACCCTTTGTTTTCAATAGTTTATGTGCCAGGGTGCACTAGACCTATTTAATAATGTCACATGGATTCAAAACCATATGGTAGGGGTAACTTAGGTGGGTTTATTTTTGTGTGTGTGTTTTAATTTGAAGTAATTGATGGTTGTTCCCCATTTCCTTTCAAAATTCTCTAAGTTCTGTGATGCTCTTGCTGAGACTTGCTCCATTATAATATCTCTTAGTGCTCAAGTCTTGGAAGAAATCATTTAAAAGGTAAAAAGATCAGATACAAGAGTTTGGAGAAAACTTGGAACGTGTGTAATACTCTCTGCTTTTGTGCTTTGTGGTTCTAAAACTAAGACGAGAGGTGACTTCCCCCCTCCCCGCCCCCCCCCCCGCCCTTGCCAGATAATAGAACTGAGGTTTTGTCAAGAAGAAAATTAAAATAAATTAAAAAATGGGTGTGGTGGTTGTTCTAATACAATCCACTGTATGTAACATCTGAGAGTAAAATCTAAAACTTTGTTTTTGTATCATAAGGGGTACCCTGGGTCATGGCACTTCTTTGTGGGCGATCAGCTACTTCAGCAGAATACAGCTAATCAGTGCTGGAGAATGGTATCTGCCTCTGAAAAACTGTAAGTAGGCCTTGTTTTTACTTCAAATATTGATTGGAGCAGTTTGCTTCTGAATGTTAAACTGTCTGAGAGCACGTTAAAATTGTAATGCTACTAATGAAGCAGCGTTCTCTGACAATCCTGCTCATGGTTGACTACTGTTGCCTGCTTCTTTTAGTTTTGCACTTTTCTGTTGCTGTACCTGTATATCAAAACAATAACAAACAGAAGACAAAATCTTGAAACTCCAAATTAAGATAGGCCTGTCCCAAACCACCTGCAAGGTGCTGACTACTCTGGCTCTGATCTGGCAAAGCACTTAAGCAGCGGCTTAACTTTGAACAAAGTGGTAATCCATTGGCTCTAATGGACCTACTCAAATGTTTAAAACTAAGCATACACTTGGGACTGGAGCCAGAGGACCCAGCACACTGTAATGTGGAGTGAAAATTGAGGTATCAAGAATTGGTGCATTGATTATCATGTTTTGTTGTATGATTGCAACATGTAGTACTGTTCATGTTGTTCTCCTATATTTCATTGAGTGGCCATTTCTGCCTCTGATTGATTTTATAAATAGAAAGAAGAGGGACAATAATGTGTACATGCAAGCAACTACTTTTACCAAAAAACATGTTTGCTTCTTACATCTCTGATTGAGTATAAGCAATAATAAAAACTGATTTAAAAAAAAACACCTGCTCAATTGGTAATGTTTTCAAACATTTAACATAGGAGGCATAGATTTAACCATCTAAAATGCTATAAGATTTGCATTTGAAAGAACCTGGCAAGTGAGGGGAAATAAGTGAAATTAATACAAAGTTTAAAGCATTATTGTATTTTGGTTAATTCATGATTATTGTGGGGAAAAAATCAATCTGTAGTTAATTAGGTATTCTTTATTAATGATTATAGCTTCCTAAGGAAAGAAATGTACTGTTCATATGTAAATGAGTTTTCCCATTAATGAATAAAACTAGCCTATTAATCACTTCTGCAAAGGCAGAAATTATGAATAGGAGATGAGTTCTTTTATGCTGTTCTGCTCCCTAATTGCTGAAAATTGTATATCTATTAATGCTGTATTATTGTCTTGTAAAATATAAAGTTGTTGCAATTAATACATAAAATTGACCAAAGAAGTTAAAGAAAAACAAAACAAAGAAACTCAATTGCAGAATTTGAAAGTGATTTTGTGAAATAGAGAAATATTTCATTTCAGTGTGGAGGGATTTGTGTACACAAATAAACATTCATCAAAATGTTAATATGCCCCAAAGTCATTGCTATAAATATTTACAGCTACGTACTAAAATTCCCTTAATGCTATGCTCTGACTAGGTAGGGAAAATTGATTTATAGATGGGAGTGTAGGTATTGGAGGTCTTAATTTGTGAGTGAACATTGGTTTATAAATAAGGCCATGGAGTGGTGCTCTTTTTCAACTCGTGTGTGAAATGTACTTCTTCTGAAAGGGCAAGATTAATAATGCTGCATTGACCAAGTATCATATTTCAGGATTCAGTCCAGACCAATGTTTTGCTGCTGTAGCTTCCAACCTGGGCCCCTCATGAATAGCATGAAGGTTACACCCTGATTCACTGTGTATAGCTGCAGCCTGCCAGCAACACTCCAGTCAACACTCTAGCTTCTGCCAGCCTTGGTTACCACTTTCAGGGTGACCCCACTCTCAGTCCTGAATTTTCCCCCCAAAAAGTGTGTTCTTCACTGTCTGTTGTCCCTTTGAGGGGATCAATATACAACAGTTTGCTGCTTTAAGTGGAGTTACAAAACAGTTTGGTTTAAACACAACACTAGATTAATTTTGATTAAAGGATAAAATACGTTTATTTAACTAGAAAGAGACATTTCAAGTGAGTACAAGGTATTCAAATCAGAAATGGTTACAAGAGAAATAAAGATAAAGCACTTCCTAGTAGCTAAGACATAACAAATGAGATATGCTTGAAGGCAAAATCCTTAACACGTGTTCCCAGCAACATAGCTGACCAATATCTCAAGTCAATATCTGCTTTCAAAGTCCAAAGGGCTGGTTCCTTTGTCATTTTAGGTGAAAGATTACATGTGAGAGAGCGACTGGGGTATTCATGTCCCTCGCTTTTATAGTCCAGTCTCCCTTTCAAGTGGATTCTTCCATGGATTACTACTCAAAGCAAGTTTACTGAAATAGTAAAGAAGGCAACATGGAGTCTGGGGATGAAGGTGCCCCATGCTCTTTATTCTCCCCTGTGTATGCTAAAATGCAGATTTGCCTTGTCTCCTTCTTACTGTCTCAAGGATCCTGTTTATTGCTTATATGTAAACTGAGGTAAACACACATGCCTTTGTTTAAGATTCTTAACCATTTCTGCCTAATCATGGGTTTGAACATGTGCTACCAACATCACACAGAGGGAATTCACAACTAACATATAATATTGCTACATACGTTTCACCATGATATTATTGATCAGTGAGTTATTAGTTTTCAAATGATACCTCTTAAGGCATATTTTGTACAAAGAGTATTACAATAGTGTGTGAAGGTGTGAATACAGGGGTGCATTCAGTCACACCAGGTATAAATCAAGCAAGCTTCCTTGCTAATCTTCTCTACCGATGCCTCTCAGTTATGCCCTGACCTACCACATCTTCTGCTACTCCAGATGTTGTTGTGTCACTCCTCCCGAGTGTGGTGGTTTGTGTGTGTGTACAAATGGGGAGTGGGAGGTGCCACTAAAGTCAATTTCATTTGTTAATGCTCATGATGAAAATAAACATTCCTACTAAAAACAGAACTGAAAATACAGCTCTGCCAATTTTAGTCAATGAGAGAAAAAACAGGTGTGGGAAATGCACCCCTTCTCTTTTTCTTAAAAATATAAGATAGATGCATTCAGCATGAAGCAATGGGCTTCATGCATGAATTACTGGGTAAAATTCCATGAGTTGTGTTATTCAGGAGGTCATACTAGATGATTGTATTTGTTCTTTCTGGACTAAAAAATTATGAATTAATCACTATTTTTAAAATATTCTTTAAAAAGGTGAGGCAAGCTGAAAGCCTACATTTCATTCATTTTTCTAATACAGAACAATAATATATTATAATTTAATTGCATTAGTTTCTATGATTAGGTTTTTATTTCGAAAGGTAGCTGCAAACTCTTAGTGTAAGAGTTGGAATCCCACAATGTTATAGAATTCTTAGCAGATGATCAGCTGACTGGATTTTTAATGCAATTTTATAATTTGTATTGTTCTGCTGAACTCAAAAATTGCATACTCAAGAAGATTATCTAGATGTGTAATTGCCATTAAATAGTTAGGATCTAATCCTTAGAGTTACACTGGGAAATCCTTTTTCAGGACACTTTCTTTGACTTCAGTGGGACTCCACACAGACAGAGAAGAACATGGTGGTAGATCCCAATTAAGCGTGGAGGCCTACATTTGCATTATAGCCAGATCACCCATTGATAACACATAGGTATAGGATTGTCAGATACAGAAACAGAACCTCTGGCATAAGAGGTATCTTGAGGATTCTGGAGGATTTATCCAGAAAACAGGTTATTTATTGCTTCATGAGAAGTTCCTAGCTCTTGTTGCACATTTTAGACCAGGGATTGGCAACCTTTGGCACGCGGCCCATCAGGCAAATCTACTGGTGGGCTGGGACAGTTTGTTTACCTGCAGCGTCCGCAGGTTCGGCCGCTCGCAGCTCCCACTGTCTGCGGTTCGACGTTCCAGGCCAATGGGGGCTGTGGGAAGCGACGGCCAGCATGTTCCTTGGCCCACGCCACTTCCTGCAATCCCCATTGGCCTGGAACGGAGAACCACGGCCAGTCAGAGCTGCGATTGGCCGACCCTGCAGACGCTGCAGGTAAACAAACCGTCCCGGCCCGCCAGCGGATTTCCCTAATGGGCTGCGTGCCAAAGGTTGCCGATCCCTGTTTTAGACTAAAACCAGAGCACAAAGAATTCCATCTTTTTTCTTAATAGAATACTGTGGGGATCCGTCCCACAACCCTTATTCAGGCAAAACTCCTCTTGAAGTCAAGAAAAGGTGCAGAGTGTTTAAAAGAGAAATGTAGGTGTATAAATCCCAGTTATTGTGTTTGTTCCCATCATATTTATTGAGAAAGAAAGATTTTTGTTTCTAATAATAAGTGTAGGATAAATCTTGGGCTTTAGGGTCTTCATCATCTCTTCCTACAGAAGTATGCTGTAGGGTTGTTAAACTTTCCTGCAAATAATATGTGTGCGGTGTCAAAAAAAAAAAAAAAGGATTTAAAGGGGGGGGAAACTATTATTTTTAACTTATTTTTTGCCTCAGCCTCTGTTTGCTTAAAAAAAACCCACCCTAAAATAGGCATCTATTATCTAATATGCTACTATTTTTCTTTGTGGTTACAAAGGCTGTATTTTTGTTAGAGTTATGGAGGAGAAAGAAAATATTAGGAAACCCTTTTTGTAATGCCAAATGAAAGCACAAAAATCAAGGTGTACGGCAGGTAATGACCAGGGAGCAATGATCAGTATGTGATTGTCAGAAAAAAAATCTTCTCTCAAATATATTGAAAATCTGGTACTTGTCGTGCACAATTGTGCATCCAACTGGATGCTCAGTTAAATATGCATCTGAGAATGCAATATGCCTTATTTTCACTTGCAATAGGTATTTTAAATGGTGTTTATGAAATATTGGGTTTTTTGGGTGCATGTTTATTGCACCATAGAAAGGACACTAACTCATGATGATCTCCTAACCCTCCAGTCTTCCTCATTTTGGGCTCAATTGTGCAAAGTACTGAATACTCTGTCCTCCATCCAGCAATTCCCTTAATCACGTATTAATTCCGAGCATATGTTAAGTATCCTTGACCTCAATAATCCACAAACTATCAGGCACCAAATTAATTCAGGACTAAATAGCCCCTCTTTCTAAAACTAAGGGATGAGGGTTGGTCTCCTTTGCTAAAAAAATACGCCTGAATTCATGATTCTGCCCTCTGTTTAATCTCTCCTCCCTGACCCCATGAGAGGAAATGAGAGGGTGGTGATGGTGGTAGTTTGTTTTAATATTATCTCAAATCCTTATTATCAACAACTACTGCATCCTAAGGACGTTGTGAGGAAAGCAGGGGAGGAAACATACCACATTTGACATTGTATCTGTCTTGTACAAAGGAAAAAATGCTTCCTTACCACAGTGGTGATCAGATTTGACTCATAGCAAGTCTGGAATCCCATCTCTGACAACTACAACATCTATAGGGCAGGGCAGAGTAACTTTCAACAGAGAGACTGGCTTAAACACAGAGGGAGGCAGGGTTGGCTCGATTCTAATAGGCTCCCCTATCATTCCACCATCCCTGAATTGGCTAATGGGTGGCCAGGTAAGGCGGAGTCTCTGCTCTATTCTTTTACAGCCTTCACTCAGGATGCACAATCCCCACATGCATTCTGGGTATGGGAAGGGTAAAAGGAGGGAAATGGGTTGGACAGGGAATTAGGATATTGGCTTACTGGGGTTGTTGTTATGAATATGAAAGGAAGACAGGATTACTGACATGGTGGAGAAGAAGAAGTAATAATAAAGAATATTTGTCATCAGTACTTCAATTCAGGATATGGAGTATACAGATTTGGATGTCCAAATGTGGAGGTTTAATTGAATAATTTAAAAACAATTTAGCCCTAAAGCATTTTTCATTGGTGTTAAACTAGCATTAAAGAAAAATGGATCCCAAAAATGCTTGGCAGTCTCTTGCAGTGCCTTCATTTAATAGCAGAATCACAAATTGACATTTTTCAGCAAGATGGACCTCACACCAGTAATAGTCTCAGACATGTCAATTGTAGTAAAATAATCCTTTATTTTTAAATCTCATTCACAGTTTGTACACAGTGTGTAATGCAGAGAGGAATACAATAGTGCTAAGAAAGCAAACGCTGGCACACTTTCGGTTTTCATAAAAAAAATCTATAAATACCATATGCCATAACTTGCAATTAATGATCAGTTTACTATTACACACATCCGAATTTCATGTTGTATTTACAAATACATTTTCATAGTCTTTAATTTGTGGTTGATGTCATATAATACATTTTATAAACAAAGCAAGAAAAAACAACTGTGCTACATAAGTTCTTTAAAATATGGTTCACACTCAGGTCAAAAGAATGCTTAATTCTCTTGGCACTGGAAATGATTTTTCATCCAAGACGGGTAATTTAGAAATAATTAAATCCCTTGTAGATTGCCTGCAGGCAACTTTATTATTTAACTTTATTATTTTTGTAACTGAATGGATTCTAAGCCAGCATGATACATTTCTAATTGTTTTCATTTCTTTATGGTTCTTTTACTCTATAGCTCTCTGAAGCGAGTATTGCCTTCATTTTGTTTGTTGTACAGAATCAATCATGCTGTTGGTATATAAGAAATAATAAATAATCATCATCAGTCAAATTCTATACTACTTAGGGCCTGAACTAAAGCCTATTGAAGTCAATGA
Organism: Chelydra serpentina; assembly: GCA_037349315.1. Lineage (NCBI taxonomy): Eukaryota > Metazoa > Chordata > Testudines > Chelydridae > Chelydra > Chelydra serpentina. The sequence goes on from JBAIAC010000002.1 coordinate 17,293,259, forward strand.
TATCGTTTATGTGTATTACGGTCTAGTGGATAGGGCACTGGACTGAGAGTCAGGAGACCTGGATTTTTACCTCAGTTCTGCCATTGACCTGCTCTGTAACACTGAGTAAGTCATTGCACTTCAGTTTCCCCTCCCACTTCATTGTCTGTCGCATCTATTTAGACAGTCTGTGCTCTGAAGAGCTTACAATCTTTCACTCCTAAGAATGTACAACTTAATGGTGCTCCTATCTCAGCTGCAATGTGTAGGTGCTACTGGAATATGAATAATTAATAATAGTGAGTGTCTTCCTATTGACTTCAATTGCTGTTGGCTCAGCCCTAATTGAGTTAAATCTTCCAGTGATTTCTATTGCAGTTTTGCTTAATCAAGAATTCCAGATTTTGGTCCAAAGGCAAGCCTATACAGTGATCACATTTAATTATTGTAAGAGCTAATGTTATTGTATAGAGATAGAAGAAGACTTTGTCTAAACTTTTCTTGACCAAAAAATTGACTTTCAGCTAAATGCAATTTTCAGGAAAAGTTATTGGTTTTCCTTGGATTTTTTGTGTGTGTTATAAAACTGAATGCTCATAAACCAAATACTTTTCAGTTTGGGGCTGAAAATCAAAATGTTTCCGTTTGGAAATGTTACCATGGCTCAGAGGAGTTGCAGTTTGATTATGTTGTATCACTGTTCTCTTCTATGCACCAGGCTCCCCAGCCTGACTTCATCTCGAACAGTGCACCACAGCCATAGGAATTTGTATGAGAGATCATATAATGGGTGCAAATATAACTCCTATCTATACTGCGCAAGTATCAATTAGCCTTATGCAGTTGGAGGTTTTGTCACTATAGCTTGCATTACACTTGTCTTTCTATGGAAAGTTTTCCCTTTCATTTATTTTGCTGTTTATAGAAAATGTGGCTATGGTGTTGTAGCTGTCTCATTGGTGTTGTGCTATTCCAAATTGAAATGAAAACAACTTTTCAAAAATTTCTCAGGCGCTGCAGATCCTCAAAATGTTGTTTTGGGAACACTGGCAAATGATGTTTTTGAGACAAAATATGCTCCCTGGGCGGGCAGTTGCTATTGCAGCAGTGAAACTGACAATGTTCATTTCAGTCAGTAGCTGACAGGGCTCCCAGGTTCTGTGACCCAGAGCAGCCCTCCCCATGCCCAAGGGGTTCCAATGCTCCCAGCTGGCTATTCGGGCTGTCTCTGACTTCTGCATGATCGGTTCACACTAGAGCTGTGAACCTTGGAAGCCTCTTCCAGAACTCCTGGCTCTGAGCTCTGAGCCTTGAAGCTGTGAGAGCCCTTAGGATTCTCAAGCTTCCTGCTGTGCATACAGTGCAAGAGCCCTGCTAGATCCCTCCCATGGCACAGAGCCTGGAAGTCATGAGAGTACCAGCTCAAGCTGGGTCTTCCAAGACTGCCAGGCTCTCCGCTCCATGACAGGGATCCTGGAAGCCCTGACATAAGGGGCAGGAGCTGCCCTGGAGCCATGAAATCTGGAAACCTTGGTCTCAGGTAGCCTGCAACTTGCCAGGTTAGCTGTCAGGGAACAAGGCAGGTTTCCAATGGAACTCTGTTTGCCAGTAAGTGAAAGTTCATTGATCCCAACTCACTTTCATGAGAAATTTTGGGTTTGAAGCAGCATTTTCTGACAAAACTCTAAACAAATGGGATTTCCTGAATTCATCTGCAAGAAAGTTCTTCTTGGTATGCTTTTATATCACTGTAGAAGATATCAGACTTGTGGGCAACTTCCAGGAGTGACATTCAAAAAAACCCCAAAAAACCCCTAAAACATATCCTAGTGAAATAGTGTTTCCTAATATCCAACCTAGACCTCTCCCACTGCACCTTGAGATCATTGCTCCTTGTTCTGTTATCTGCCACCACTGAGAACAGCCGAGGTCCATCCTCTTTGGAACACCTCTTCAGGTAGTTGAAGGCTGTTATCAAATCCCCCCTCATTCTTCTCTTCTGCAGACTAAACAAGCCCAGTTCTCTCAGCCTCTCCTCGTAAGTCATGTGCTCCAGCCCCTTGATCATTTCCCTTGTTGCATCCGAAGAAGTGGGTATTGACCCACAAAAGCTTATGCTTCAATACCTCTGTTAGTCTATAAGGTGCCACAGGACCCTTTGTCGCTTCTGCAGATCCAGACTAACACGGCTACCCCTCTGATACTTGATCATTTCCAGTTGCCCTCCGCTGGACTCTCTCCAATTTGTCCACATCATTTCTGTAGTGGGGACCCAAAACTGGACGCAATACTCCAGATGTGGCCTCATCAGTGCCGAATAGAGGGGAATAATCACTTCCCTCAATCTCCTGGCAATGCTCTTACTAATGCAGCCCAATATGCCATTAGCCTTCTTGGCAATATAGGCACACTGTTGACTCTCATACAGCTTCTCATCCACTGTAATACCCAGGTCCTTTTCTGCAGAACTGCTGCTTAGCCAGTCGGTACCCATCTTGTAGCGGTGCATGGAATTCTTCTGCCCTAAGTGCAGGACTCTGCACTTGTCCTTGTTGAACCTCATCAGATTTCTTTTGGCTCAATCCTCCAATTTTTCTAGGTCACTCTGGACCCTATCCCTACCCTCCAGCGTTTCTACCTCTCTCCCCAGCTTAGTGTCATCTGCAAACTTGCCGAGGGTGCAATCCATCCATTAATAAAGATGTTAAACAAAACCGGCCCCAGGACCGACCCCTGGGGCACTCTGCTTAATACTGGCTGCCAATTAGACATCACTAAGCCTGGAAAAAGCCTAGGTGTGTCTGGCAGGTTGGAAGTGCACACAGACATAACTGGGAGTGATTCATGTGCTGATTGTGAGCAGTCCAGAAGTGGAGGCAACAACAGAAGAGCAATGTAATGGTGGCACCTCATGTTCGAAGGCAGGGGTGACACAGCTACTCGCTAGTCTAGATTGTACCCTGGGTTTTTCACATGCTGACATTCTGATGATCCACAAATCAGCTAAAAACCTGACCAAAGATGTTTGTCTTGCCTTGTGCAGTGAAGCTCTCCAAAGCTTGACAGTAGGAATACATTCAGAGACCTTGCACACTCTGAAAATGCCATCCTATTAGCGGTAGAATTCCAGGATCTGACAGCAAAAACAGCCTATTAGTTCATAACTTCTTTGATAGAACATAGAGTAAGAAGGGAATGTCTGAGATCACTTGGTCCCATAAGGCCCTGATTCAGCAAAGTCCTTAAGTATGTGCTTAAACACAACTGAATTCCATTGGAGCATGTGCTTAACTTTAAGCATGCACTTAAGTGTTTTGCTGAATTGGAGCCTTGATGATAGTAACCAATACCTTTGAAATGCAGTTCATGCATAAAGAAAGGTATTGCTTTTATACTTCCTCCACCATAGTTTTTAGTTCAATTTGGTGCAGTCTTTCTTCTTCTTTTCTATTCATGAGCTAAAAGTGATTGTTGAGATACACAGAGCAGTGAAATGGTTAAAAAGAGACACAACATATGAAAATGCAAATATCAGATGCTTTGTTGTACCTTTCTTAGAGATAAGAGCACATAGAAGCAGGTTTGCTCACACAAATCCACAACATTATTTATTGGAATGAAAATGTAAATATATTATTTGCTTCAGAAGACAGCGGTAGGGAAGCACTTGAGCATTACAGTATATACCCAAGACAAGCTTATATAAGGAAAAGAAGAAGCTCTCCAATAATGCATCTGACAAAATCTACTGAAGGAATATAAAGTATGAGTTCCTTGAAGCCTGTAATTTACACAACTTCTAACAAATTACATAAGTACCTTAGATTAATCTACTGTAGTTTACAACCGAATGCTTTAAAAGGTACCAAAATGCTCAACATTTCAAAACTGTTTAATGTCAAACAGTGACAAATCTATGCAGATTTTCCCCATGGAATAGCACAAGTATTTGTAAATATTTTGCTTTGTAGAACAACCCAAGTCATCTTTGTGAATATTCAATGTCAAACACAGAGCCAAATGCATTCCAAGGCATACCTCTGCTGACTTCAGTGGAATTATACCAAGGGTGAGTTTGGCCAATTGTCTAGGTTGCTAACATTGTTGCAGAATTGCATTCTTAAAAGTGGGAAAAGTAGGGGTGCTCATGCTGAATTTTTTGTTATATTTGAAGTCAATTTTGCAGTTGAACACCAACTTTCTGAATCAAATCCTTGGTCCCATCCAACAAAAAAAATTGAAAGGTTCTGGTCTTTTAAGCCTTCTCACTCCATCTGGCAGACACAACATCACTGTTACTTCAGGATATCATTCAACCATCTTGACTCTTAACTTGTCCTTTTCAAGGCCCTTACTTCCTGGTGAGCTAGTATGCTATCTTGTATCTCCATAATATTCAAAGGGCTTTCTAGGACAGTATAAATAAATGATACCACCCAGCAGTCTGTAGTTCTGCCTTTAAATTTAATAAACTTAAAAGAAAAATGGTAATGGAAACGCCTGTGAAACCAGAGGCCGTAACTGTTCTGTGAAATGTACAACTGTGTTCACTCATCCCTGCACATTTAGTAGGTTTTTTCCTTTTTCGTTTAAGACACAAGCTATGGGCTACCTTTTTCATTGAGATGTATATAACGTTCTTATGAAAATTAGGCTGTAAATTGGGAATGGGTGATGGCATTTAGGTTGTCTAGTTGAAAAGTGCTTGAGTGTAACAAATTCACATTCTGGTTGTGGTTGATCCTGGTATAGTATATAATTAAAATTGGTGATGGCATTGGCTCAGATTAGTTGGACATTTGGATAGTTCTACAACATGGAGAAAAGTATAAGTTCAGTGTTATAACATTTCCAGCAAACATCTTTTTTGCTGAGAGGCTTATTTTTATCTTTGCGTTAAGTATATGTGTAGGTTTTTAGAGAGCATGGTTCTGTTAGAGAGTCATCAAAGCCTTCTTATATTGTTCAGAATAAGAATCTATTTTCATTTTGTAATCTTCCTTCTTATGTCTTTAACTGCTTGTCAGTGTGTCTTTGTTCAAGAGTTTATGGTTTTAGACTTTGCATGTTTAGTTTTTGCAAGTGACATTAAATATGCCAGTAGTCATGATCCAGAGGATAGCGTCTACTTTTTCTGCATTTTTTTAAATTTGAAGTATTTCTATACTTGTACAGGAATTACTTCCATTGGAAATTTCTGAAATGTTTTACCAACCTCCTTTTCAAACAAATCGCCTGCTTAACCACGTATGCCCTGTGTTACCCCTTTACGAATGAGGCCTGCTTTCTTGACAATTAAGTTTATTATATTGAGTTCTGACTTTTTTGGAGCTGTGAGTGTGTGTGTGTGTGTGTGTGTGTGTGTGTGTGTGTGTGTACGCCTCAGCCACCTGCCCCCTCTCCACATCCCCCCACCCTCCCGGAGCCACAGCCTGGTCCTGGCCCCAGCTCTGGGGAGAGGAGGCACGGATGGGGTAAGGTGGGGCGGGGAGAAGTAACATTTTTTGGGACCACTGGCTTTCATCACCCCCACTGTAAAAAGTGTTCCAGTGCCACTGACGCACGCATACACATTTGTGCCAATGTTAGCTTAGGGGAAGTTTGTACTTCTTGCAGAGGGGGCAAAGAATTGGGGGGTTTATTGGCCACCAGTAGATTTATCAGACACATCATGAATGCCTGCTGTGCCTAGGGCATGCGTATCTAGATACTGGGGTGTATAGCTGACTGACTCCACTAAGAAAACCTGCAGTTTTGCAGACTCCCTCAGGGATTCAGCCACGTTACTTGGGGCCTCCACTGCTGTAAGCAGGGACCTAGAAATCCCACTCTGATGCACAATCACATGGGACCATTTCTCTCACAAGTGACAGCTGCTCTTTGACCCAAGCAGTATATTCCCGCCTCATTGCTTTTCTTTCCTGAGGGAAATCTTGGCTGCAGGACACCAACAGCTCCCTTTCATATGTGAATGACTCTGGGGGAGGAGGTGCTGTGCCCTGCTTGCAGTTCCTTGAAGTACTGAGTGTCTCTTATGCTTCACGTATTGGGCTGGAAGGAGGAGACCATTCTTCTTTGCTCGGATGGGTATTTTGCTACAATATTTCTAATGTAAAAGTATAAATGATTTCAGTTTTCCTCTACTGCAAGTTATTATCTTACATGCACTATGGATTGTCACCATTCACCCAGATTCTGTGTTATTTCATTATCTGAAACAGCAGCACTGAAGGAGTGGTTGTGGTATTTTTTTCTCTTAACTAAAAGTCTATTTTATAGAATCAACTTCCCAAACATATTAGTGGTATTTTTACGATACAGCTTACCACTTTAAAGACACTCCAGTTGCTCTGCAGTCTCTGAGAGCATCCAATTAAATTAAGTTGGTATCATGAAATATGTTGTGCTCCTGCTAAAGGAAACACTCTCACAACTTGTGGAGAAGTCTTAATGTCAATGATCACTTTTACTTACATTTTTCTCCTAATTATAAAACATTTACTTTTTAAAAAAGAAGATCTTACATAATATTCAAGGTGTCTATTTTACATTTCAAATCCAATGTTCTCGATAATGCATGCTACAGAATATAGCATGCAAAAATATAAATTGATTCTATTTATTGCTCTTCAGAATATTTTCAGCACCTGTTTATTTAAAGACAGGAAGTTTTCTCTCTTTTTAATGAAACAGTTGACCTTTCTCCTTATTGAATCATACTCTCACCTTAGTTATGTGGTTTAACTGTATTCTTTTTGTCACAACCTCTAATTTTCCACAGTAGTAATCCCTTATTTTTATTATTAGACAGTTCCTAGGAACCCCGATCACAGATCAAGGCTCCATTGTGTTGGGAATGTACAGAAAAGTAACAAAGAATACAGTCCTTGCTCTATAGTGCTTACAATATAGGGCTTGAGGGGTGGATGATACTGAGGTGGGAATGGGTGGGAATATGAGAACAATAAAACAAACAGTTCAGTAGAAAAGTAGATGGCTTAGTTTGCCATTTGACTAACTAACTATGACTTTTAAATATGCATGGTTGAATCTATTAATCCTTGGTCCAACAGGATTTGATATTTTCATTAATGACCTGGATAATGGAGTGGAGAGTATGCTTATAAAATTTGCAGATGACAGCAAGGTGGGAGGGTTGCTAGCACTTTGGAGGACACAATTAGAACTCAACGTGCTCTTGACAAATTGGAGACTTGGTCTGAATTCACCAAGATGACATTTAATAAAGACAAGTGCAAAGTACTTCACTTGAGAAGAAAAAAATCAAATGCACAACTACAAAATGGGGAATAACTACTTAGGCTGCAGTACTGATAAAGCTCTGAGGGTTACAATGGGTCACAAATTGAATGAGTCAACAATGTGTTGCAGCTGTGAAAAAGGATTCTGGGGTGTATAAACAGGAGCATTGTATGTAAGACACAGGAGGTATTTGCTCACAGTAGGTATATTTACTCAGTACTGGAGTACTATGTCCAGTTCTGGATGCCACACTTCTGGAAAGATGTGGAACAATCAGAGAGAGTCCAGAGGAGAGCAACAAAAATTATGAACGATTTAGAAACCTGACCTATGAGGAAAGGTTAAACTGGCATGTTTTATCTTGAGGAAAAGAAGTCTGAGGGGGAGGACCTGATAAGACATTTTGTAGGTTAAAGGCTGCTATGAAAATGATGGTGATCAATTGTTCTCAATGTCCACTGAAGGTAGGCCAAGAAATTATGGGGTTAATCTGCAACAAAGGAGATTTAGGTTAAATACCTAACTCTAAGGGTAGTTAAGCTTTGGAAAAGGCTTCCAAGGGAGCTTGTGGAATCCCCATCACTGGAGGTTTTTAAAAACTGTTTAGATAAACACCTCTCAGGGATGATCTAGGTTTACTTGCCCCTACCTCAACACAGGAGGCTGGACTTGATGACTTCTCAAGGTCCCTTTCAGCCCTACATTTGTATGATTTTATCATCGGTTATATTTATTTAATATACAAAGTACAGGACACATTTAATATACATATTCCATCTCAGACTGGAATTATACTTTATTCATTGAGGGCTGTATTCAGAGGAGAAATACTGTTCTCTACCTCTCTGAGCTGCACAAACCTCAGGTAGTATTGGATTCTGGGTCCTCAAGAGAATACCGTATTCAGCACAAAGGTCAGACTACTCTGTACTCCTTCTAAAAGCCTGGATTATTATACAGCTCAAAGATGCAGATCCTGAGAGGTGGGGATTAACAAAACTTCTCTGTAATCCACAATACTTGATTCCTTTCCCCATTAAATATAAATTCTCCTTGTGATGGAGCAAATGGGAGTTAAGTTCATCTACATCTACTAACTCTCTCTCTCTCTCTCTCTCTGTCTCTCTCTCTCTATATATATATATAGCCTTGTTAGAACAGCTTTCATCCTAATAATGCAGAGTTGTATTAAATTTAAGGAATTAGAGTTCACCACAATTTGATCCTAATCCATTAGAGAGAAACGCTTATTTCAGTGTATGGGAGCATTACAACTGAGTCAAGTGAAATGGTCAGGTTTAAGATGGTCAGGTTAGTGATGTGGTTCTCAACCTTTTCAGACTACTGTACCCCTTTTAATAGTCTAATTTGCCTTGCATACCCCAAGTTTCACCTCACTTAAAAACTACTTGCTTACAAAATCAGACATAAAAATACAGAACTGTCACAGCGCACTATTACTGAAAAAATGCTGGCTTTCTCATTTGTACCATATAATTATAAAATAAATCAAGTGGAATATAAATATTGTACTTACATTTCAGTGTGATACTTGAACCTGTTTTTCACTTACGAGTCTTGTCTGAAGCTGAAGCCCCACCACCTGGGGCTGAAGCATGTAACTTTAGCTTCGTGGGGCCCCGGGCAGTTGCCCTGCTTGTCACACCCTAATGCCAACCCTGCACTTGCAATCCTCCTAAATCCATCCCGTAACCACCCTGGGGGCTGCAACCTCCAGACTGAGAAACACTCATCTAGATGCGTTTAGTACCCCTTGGAAGACCTCTGAGTACCCCCAGGTGTACACGTACCCTTCGTTGAGAACCACTGATGTAAGGTGTATGGAATAGATCATCCTAGGGAGCAGAAAAGGGACTTTGCAGATGTCAGTGTATATGGGGACACGTTGATCAGTCAGAGCCCCCCAGAAAGTTAGCTAGTGAACCAGTAAGAGGGTTTAAAAATCCAGAAGACTATCCTGTCCTCTCTTCACCAGCTGTCCTGGTGAGGAGAGTCTCTGCCCCTGGTTTCAAGCTGGAAACTCTAGCCTGAGGCATGATCTCGCCCTGAATAACTTCTAGAGTGTTTTGGCTCTCCATTTCCCCCAGTGTTGGCCAGTAACCTAAATGGGCCAAAAATTTCATCACAGAAGAGACTATTGGAATCATCAAGTCTGACATCCATAACATTGTAAATAATATCCTATCTAATTTACTCTTTAATATCTGATTTTGAAGTGTTGATTTCCTGGCCATTTCTTTTAGGAGTATAAATCACAATTCAGTTCTTACTGATAACACCTTGTTCCTAATCTATGAACTAATGGTTTCCTTCTTTATCTCTGGGTCATGGCGGCTGTCCTACCTTTTTTCAGTTTCTAAATAATTTCCTTTCTTCATGTGTATTGTTACTTGGAAGGTAAGTGCAGATCATTCAAGGGATTTATGGTCATTGTGCATATCCCCTTGTACCTGTCTTCTCTTTACTACAATAGCTACATTTACCTCCTCCTATTTCTCTTCAAATGACTTATTAGCTAATCCTGGTATAATTTTTCTTTCACTTCTTTGGATTCACTTTAGTTTACTTGTCTCTTTGGTTTTCCTATATATGTAACTAAAATGCATGACATATCTTTAGATTTAAACACATCTGGCTTTGTGTATGCAGAGCAGGAAACCTTTTCTAGTTTGTAATCTTCCTGTTAATACATTTGAGAATGTCATTTATCCAGAATGGCGTTACATTGCAAATTTCTATTTAGGCCTTGACTACACTCACAAGTTACAGTGCAATAAAACTGCCTGCAGCGCTGTAACTCACTAACTGGCTACACTCGCAAGGCACGTGCAGCGCTGCATCTCCTCAGGTACAGTGCTGCATGTACTCCACCTCCCCGAGAGGAATAACGTTTGTTGCGCTGCTGCTGGTGCGCTGCGGCTACAGTGTGGTCACCCAATGCGCTGTTATTGGCCTCCAGAAGTATTCGGAAATATCACACAATGCCTGTTCTAGCCACTCTGGTCATCAATTAGCACTCTACTGCCCTTGCCTCAGGTGACCAACCGCCACTCTGACCCTTTAAATTCCTTTGGAATTTTAAATATCCCCTTCCTGTTTGCTCAGCCAGGCGTGGAGTGCTCTCAGTGCATCTTTCCAGGTAACCATGCCTCCACATGCGAGACGAGCCCCAGTATGGAGCAATGGCGAGCTGCTGGACCTCATCGCTGTTTGGGGGGAGGAAGCTGTCCAGTCCCAGCTGCGATCCAGCCGGAGGAATTTCGATACTTTCGGCCAGATATCAAGGGCCATGATTGAAAGGGGCCATGACCGGGACGCAATGCAGTGCAGGATAAAAGTAAAGGAGCTGCGGAGTACGTACCGCAAAGCCCACGAGGCAAACAGCCGCTCGGGTGCTCCCCCCAAAACCTGCCGATTCTACAAAGAGCTGGATGCAATACTTGGGGGTGACCCCACTACTGTTCCGAGCACCACCGTGGACACGGGAGAGCGGGATGAGGAGGAGGAGGAGGAGGAGGGGGTTGAAGAAAACAGAAGCGAGGGTGCTTTGGCTGGGGGAGACACCCCTGACTCCCTGGGTGCATGCAGCCAGGAGCTCTTCTCGAGCCACGAGGAAGGGAGCCAGTCGCAGCGGCCGGTACGCGCTGGGAGAGAAAGAGAAGAACAGGTTCGCGGTAAGCAGCTTTTATTTTCGGGAAGGAGTTTTTTCGGTGTGGGGTCCTTGGGCGAGGAGGGTTTGGGCTGCATGCATGCCTAGATGCGGAAGAGCACATTGATGTGGTCTATCACATCAGAGAAATCGGCCACTGTAATCTCTTCGAAAGTCTCAGCCAGGATGTGGGCAATGTGCTTGCGCAGGTTTATTGGGAGAGCCGCCGTGGTCCTTATCCCATTCAGGGTAATGTGTCTGCGCCACTGTGCCGCGAGGGGCGGGGGGACCGTTGCTGCACACAGGCAAGCTGCATATGGGCCAGGGCAGAAGCCGCATTGCAGTAGAAGACCCTCCCTTGCTTCCCCGGACACCCTCAGCAGCGAGATATCTTCCAGGACGAACTCCTGTGGAAAATGTGGGGATGTAGGTTCCCCCTGCAGCTGTTGGCTCTCCCCAAGGCACAGAAACCCGTCAGACAGTACATCCGTGAAACAATCAGTCCCCCTTTACCCTGTGTTTACTTACCATTTGGGGGCTCCCGTGGGTTCTGTGCGCTCTGTTTGGGATGGGAAAATTGTGCTGTTTTGGAGACTCTGTGTGCCCTCCTTAAGTGTGGGGGAATCATTGCTCTGTCTGGCATAAAACAATGATGCCTCCGTTAAATGTTGCATTTTGCCTTCCACATGCAACCTTGAGATCTCCGCCATCCTTCTTATCACCGGCTGAGAGACTCCAAAGGCTCAGGAAGAGGCCCAGAAGAACGAAAGAAGACATGCTGCAGGAAGTTATGAAACAGTCTCTTAAAGAGAATCAAAAGGCTCGGGAGTGGAGGGAGAGTGAAAGCAGGCTCCGCCAGGAAAACGCAGCGCAGCGGCAGCAAAGCATGCAGCTCCGGCACGAAAGCACAAAGGAACTGATTAGCATCATGGCGCGCCAAGCGGACTCTATCCAGGCGCTCGTCGCCATGCAGGCGGAGCAGTACCGCACCCCCCCCCCCCCGCAGCCAGTGTCCCAAAACACTTGTGCCCCCATGTCACCACCTGCCCACTTCACCCAACATCCAGGTTCTTATCGCCCACACCACATGCCCCCAACACCTGTAGCTTCACCAGCCAGCCCTGGAAACTATGACCCTTACCCACTGCACTTAACTCCCATCCCGAATTATAGACAGCCTGAAGTCCAGCACTCACTGCACAGCACTCCAGACAGGAAGCCCGAGTATGAAAGCAGGACATACCATACCCTGTGATTGAACCCTTCCCCACACCACCCACCACCCCCTTGCCCTTTCTGTCTCACAAGCAGTTGTGTTTCTTTTTAATACATGTATTTTCTCTGTAATAAACGGATTCTTTGGATGTGCAAACAGTCTTTATTATTGCATAAGGAAAAAAGATACCTTAGCCCAGGAAAGAAACAGGCAATGCAAGTGAGCTGAGCAAACACAAATCAGCTTAGCAAAGACAGATAACTGATAACATTGGAACCACTTCACTTCAGGGTCGTGCAGGGCAGCACACATTACTGGTGGTTGTCAGCCTCAAATTTCTCCCTCAAGGCATCCCTAATCCTTGCAGCCCCACGCTGGGCCCCTGTAATAGCCCTGCTCTCTGGCTGTGCAAATTCAGCCTCCAGGTGTTGAACCTCTGAGGTCCACGCCTGAGTGAACATTTCACCCTTCCCTTCACAAATATTATGGAGGGTACAGCCCGCGGATATAACCGCGGGGATGCTGTGTTCAGCCAAGTCCAACTTCCCATATAGAGATCGCCAGCGGCCCTTCAAACGGCCAAAAGCACACTCCACAGTCATTCTGCACCGGCTCAGCCTGTAGTTGAACCGTTCCTTGCTGGTGTCAAGGCTCCCTGTGTAGGGTTTCATGAGCCACGGCATTAAAGGGTACGCGGGGTCTCCAAGGATCACAGTGGGCATTTCAATTTCCCCTACCGTGATCTTCCGGTCTGGGAAAAAAGTCCCGGACTGCATCTTCCGGAACAGGGCAGTGTTCCGAAAGATGCGTGCGTCATGCACCTTTCCGGGCCAGCCTGCGTTGATGTCAATGAAACGCCCACGGTGATCCACAAGCGCCTGGAGAACCATGGAGAATTACCCCTTCCGATTAATGTACTCGGATGCTAGGTGGGGTGGTGCCAGAATTGGAATATGCGTCCCATCTATCGCCCCTCCGCAGTTAGGGAAACCCATTTGTTCAAAGCCAGCCACAATGTCCTGCACATTACCTGGAGTCACGGTTCTTCTGAGCAGGATGCAATTAATGGCCTTGCAAACTTGCATCAGCATGATTCCAACGGTCGACTTTCCCACTCCAAACTGGTTCGCTACTGATCGATAGCAGTCCGGAGTTGCGAGCTTCCAGATTGCAATAGCCACCCGCTTCTCCACCGTCAGGGCAGCTCTCAATCTCGTGTCCTTGCGCCGCAGGGCGGGGGCGAGCTCCTCACACAGTCCCATGAAAGTAGCTTTTCTCATCCGAAAGTTCTGCACCCACTGCTCGTCATCCCAGACTTGCATGACAGTGTGATCCCACCACTCTGTGCTGGTTTCCCGAGCCCAAAAACGGCGTTCCACGGTGCATAGCATGTCCGTGAATGCCACAAGCAAGTTAGTGTCGTACGCGTTTTGCGTGATAATTTCATCGTCATCGTTGGACTCCTCGCTGTCACTGTGGATCTTAAGGAAGAGCTCGACTGCCAAACGTGACGTGCTGGCAAGACTCGTCAGTATTTTGCTCACCAGGTTGGGATCCATTTTCCCGCTGACCGAAATGGAGCACAGATCGCGCTACAAAGAAACCGTTGAAAGATGACGCAAATTGTGGCCGGAAACACAGGGATTGCTGGGATGCGAAGCGATGCATCACGGGGCGTTGGGACAGGACCCAGAATGCACCATACCCCACGCCCCCTTCCCACAACCCACGGCGCCAGAATTGGAAGAGGTGTTCTGTGGGATACCTGCCCATAATGCACCTCTCCCAAAACCGCTGCAAGTGCCATAAATGTAGCCACGTTAGTGCTCGTTACTGCGCTGGCGGCTGCCAGTGTGGACAGGCTGGAGCGCTTTCCCTACTCAGCTGTATGAACACGGGTTTAACTAACAGCACTGTACATCTGCAAGTGTAGCCAAGGCCTTAGTTTGCTATCTCTCCTCAACCCTAGGTGCTGCTCAGTCTTGCTGCTTTCCTAGATGCCTGCCACACATTTGTTTTCTTGATGCCTGCTTGTTTGTTTTCTGTCCCTTGGTATCTGATTTTTACATTGATTGGTATTAAAGCCAGTGAAATGTTGCAGGCCACTGTTCCATTCTACCCAAGTGCACTCAGTGGGGTTCTGCACTCCTTATGTTTGGGATATCTCAGATTTGTGCTGTCATCAAGAAATTAGATGACAGGCTGTTTATGAAACCATTACATAATGAAAAGAAGTCCCAATACTGATCTCTACAGTACTTCCATTTACATTACATTATTCCCCCAGAACTATGACCTTAACAGGGGTTACTTTTGAAATATACATAAAAAGTTATCAATCCATTAGTTGCACTGGTAAGTCATATGCTTGTTATATCATATATGCTCTCTTAACTGCAGCTACAAGGCTAGCCCAACATCACAAAAAACTTGATTCTGATCCTGTAGAAGTTAATGGGAATGTTATCTTTGACTTCAGTGAAGGTAGGGTCAGAGTCAGCACAGTATTCCGTGACTTGCCAGTTAACTAGACATATGTTATGGGAATGTGGGTACGTTTTATGACTAAAACTCTGACTGAAAACTTTAGGGATTTCTCAGCAATCACTCCCAAGTCGCTATCTTGACAGGTCTCTCTGAGCATTTTTCAGTCTATCAGTTCTGGTTTTTTACAGCACAATTTATCCACTGCATATTCATCTGTAAAGAAGCACATTTTTAATTCAGTTTAGCCAGATCTTTGAGTTCTCTTCTTTGTTCTGTATTTCTTCCCTTACTCTGTTTCCACATCCCATACTGGATTTTTTGTAAATGCAGAAATCCATGCTCTTATAGAAAAGGTGAAAAACTTGATCAAATTTGGGACTTTGATTTTTGAAGCATACCCTTGAGTGAGCTTCCTAATATTTTTTTTTGAAATGTCAAACTATTTACTCTAGTCTGCGAGGTCTAGAACAGTATGACTCTAATCCTTTCTTAAATATTAGTGTTATGTTGGTGTTATAGCTTGCATTCTTCTGAAATCTCTAGTGAACTGAGTGAGTTAATAAAAATGAATTCCTTCTGAACCTCCGTCCCTCATAAAATTGCCCTGGGATATATGTTAAATCCTGATAGTTGCAAATTTTAGAAACTCTTAACCTCTCACCACATCAAGAATTATTTACTTACAGTAATCTTTACTTTCCATACAATTAAATCAGCTGTTTGATTTAAGCCATCCATTAAGATTTTGTTTTAAAATATCATATTGAAAATATATACTGCAATTTCTATTCTCCTATTCTGTCTTTTCCATCATTCTTAAAAGGACTATATTTTTCCTCCTCAACATTTTAGTACAACATAAACACACAAAAATACTGATAACTTAAGATTGTAGCTTATCATTTATTGGGAAAAATTAGATAAAACTACATGATATAGAGGCATTAGGTACCCAAATTGCCATATGCATATATGTGAAAAAGAGTCAATCTGGGAGCATTACTACAAAGTGGAACTTTTTTATTGTTGGATATGAATGTTTTGTAGCAGCAGTAAATTTGTAAAAGATAGTTTGCATTTTCAACATTAAAGACAGGCACTTTTGCAACATTTTCGGCAAGCCCTTCCCATCTTCACATGGGCCAGCCATAATGTGGCTGAGGGACACAGGCCTTGCATGTGGCTAGCTCTAGCCCAGTGATGCTAATCCCCAATATGGATGAAGAATGCATCCTCTTCTGCATCCATGGAAGGGAGTGTATGTTGCACCTTTCCCAGGCAGATGGAGGTTGCTGCAGTATGTGCTCTTCAGAGAGAATTGTTACTAAGGGTATGTCTACACTGCAAGCGCTGCAGCATCATAACTTCAGCAATGTCACTGTGGCGCTGTAATGTAGATACTTACTACAGTGATAGAAGGGTTTTTTCATCATGGTAGTAAATCCACCTCTCCAAAAGGTGATAGCCAGGTCAATGGAAGAATTCTTGGGACTGCCGAAGGGGTTTGGTCAACCTAACATGTCATAGAGGGCATGACATTTTTCAAAGCCCTGAGCCTTGTAGGTAGGTTGACCTCAATTTTAGGTGTAGACTAGTCTTGGGAACATAGGATTTCTGCTTCTGCCCACCTCCTCTGTAACATAGGCTTAATATTTATACCAGAGTCTAACTCAGTGGATTCCGTTCCCTTTTTTGGATGGAGCCCCACTTGCAATAGATGACCAGATGCCCTTTTATGATTTCCCCTGAAACCAGGCTCCTGTAGAGTTCTCAATACCTTTTTTCTAAACTTTCTTTCTTTTCTTTTTGGCCATGCTTTTTCTTTTCTCCTGTGTTTTTTTTTTTCTTTCTTATATTTGTTCTTTTAAGAATTCATATGTATTTTTATTCTCTTGTTTGCTGCTTTCCCTCCCTGTTCCTACTTGCAAAAACCTACATACTGTTTGGGGTGGAAGTCCCTGCCTGGGGTCAAGTCACATGTGTACTTGCAGCTTTAATGAGTGCTGGAGGAGAGAAACCTATACCTGTGGGCTCCTGTTTAAGCCAGGACCCTGGAATGTATGACGTGCATTTGGCTATGTTATGGGATGGTGTCAGAAAAGGGGAAGAAGATTGGTGACCTCCAAAGAGCCACTGCTGTTTTACCCAGAGCCACAGAAACTGCCCTGGGAAAGGGGGTTAGGACTGTATAATGTGAGCCTAACTTTCTTGTCAGTTTAATTTAGAAAGCACAAGCTGTATTTACAAATGCACTGTTAGAATGTAAGCTCTTTGCTGGGTCTATAGGGGCTGTGTTGTACATAAATGTAATCAAATTAAACTAAATAGGGTCTTCTCAAACTGTAAAAGGCTGTTGAAACTCTAATATGCCAACCTAGCTGCTTATTTTTCTTTGAGAGTAGTGCCATATAAGAATAATGGCATAATAGGAATTTACAGTATCTTTAAAAGCAGGTTTTATGTGGGAGGAGGGAATGCAGCTGAAGGAGTATGTGGCACATGTGCCATTTTATAGTCATGCCCCAGAGCTCAGCACTTATGGCTGATTGTTTTATCTTTAATCTGAAATACATGGATTAATAAAATAATCAGAACCCAGGGACGTAGATATAATATAGGTAGTGGGGATAGTCTAACAACTGAACAAATCTTGTTTGGAAATCTATTGCAGCACAGACAGGGTTGTAAAGGAAATGGTCATAAAATTATAAGGAAATACTTTCTAATAATGCCATCAACTCATTGATAAAGTGGCTGTCTACAGAATGAGGAATCTTGGGTATAGTCTCAGGAGAACAATTGCTGACTCTTTTTTAAAATGTTGTGGAATGCTATTGTGGAACTACACATAATGTAGTAGGTTGGATTTGAAATACAATTAACTCCACCCACTTACAGGGACTGAGGAAGAGAAGTCCAGCTAGATCATGACTTTTGAAGGGGGTGCAGGTTCAGGTGCAATAATTAATATTGTTAAAAAAATAACCTTTGTTGCATGCTAGAAAACAAACTCCAAAGGAACTGATAAACATACTTCAATATGTAATGTTCATTTCTATTTTTTAAAGGGATAACGTTCTGTACAGAATACAAATCAATATAATGTAAAAATGTAAAATTGTGCACCCGAGGCACAATTAGCTGGGAAGTGATCTTAGCACAATGATTTCCTATGGCCATCTCATTTGCTTAAATATCACTTGAGAATCCTCTTCACCCATTCAAGTGGAATGCTTGCTGATTGTTATGAGTATGAATGGCTGTTAACCAGGTGTGTTTTTAAAGTGGATCAATCAGAACACTGTACAAAACCATTATAGATGAAGCAAAACAAAGCTAGTTAAACTGATATGTTGGAATCAAACCCACCCATCTAAAAGATGCTTTTCAATGTTAAAAGAATGACACAAAAAAAGCAAAGTAAAACATTTTAAACGATTTACTATAATCTCCTTTTCTGTCACAGAAAACAAGGACACAATCTTTTAATTAGTGGGTTTGATTCCACATTTATGTATAAGGATATTTGATCGTGGCATTTGGCAAAGCATTGGGAGAATAGTGCAAGTGAGATATGCAAGCCTTTTCCACTGGGAACCAAAGAAAAGAGAAATTTATAAAATTAAATTAGCAAAGTTAAGGAGGATCTGTATGTGTGTGTATGCCCATGGAATTTTAATTCTGCCCCCTTGTGCCTTCATCCTAAGCAATGACTGAGGAAGGGGTCCTCTGGCAAAAATAGTATGAAATTAAAGCCTATACCGTAATGCATACCCACAGGGGGTCATAATTAAGTTTGTGTAAACAACTATACATTCAGCACTTCCTCATTTTCGTGCAGCCTAAATAATATTATTTTAACATATTTTTGTATGTAATTTATTTTTTAAAACTAATAAAAGGGTCGCGGGGGGGGAACCAACAGATCAGCCAGCTTTCCTCCCCAGCACACTGCTACAGCAGCACTGGCAAGTACCAGGCATTCCCAAAGCAATGTCTGTTGATATTCTAATGGTATCATGATCTCCGCTTTTTAGAATGTTTGTGTTCAGTTATTATCTTGGAATGTACCTATATTGTCTTGAGGAAAACAAGCCACAGAAGGGAAATGATGACTCTCAACAATTGGTATCTCAGCAAAACCTCAGTGGAATTTCACCGAACAAATAAGAGGCACTTTTCTATCCTGAAAGCTTTTCCCCTGTCAAATTTGAAAGTTTTGCTACAAACAGAGATGTTAGAACTTAGATTCTTTCAAGTTTTTAATAATAGAAAATGTCAGGCAATCTAGATATAGAGGTTGTTACCAGTTCCTCTGTAATAGAGCATGAGAAAGGTAGATGTGTGTATTATATCTACCTATCAGTCATATTTTGGAGTTCAACCCAGACCAGTGAGAGGTGCTGTCACCATCTGTCCTGTAACCCTGAGTGGCGTAAAATGTTCTGCCGTTGTAGCTCCCTTTCTGGACGCTCACAGATGACATGCAAGCAAATACAAGTGTCTGTGTGTTGAACAGCCCTGATTCAGCAATTCTGACTCCAGTAGCCTGCTTGCTACACCAGAACCCCACTCTGATCTTCACTAGCCTTGGTTACTACTAGCCAAGTGACCCCAACACACACCCCAGTCCAAATTTTCCTCAAAACTGCTTGTCCTTAAATGTCCAGCCTCTCTCCTGGAACATTCAGAGGAATAATAAGGTCTGTTGTTCCTTTAAACAGACAAAAGCCCAATAGCTTGTTGCTTTAACTGAAATTAATGATCACTTCAGGTAAAATGTAGTACTGGGTTGATTTGGAATAAAAATAAGTTTATTTCATCTAAAAGAAAGAGGTTTTATGTGAGATCAGGTATAAAAGATAAAGTTAGAAATGGTTACAAGCAAATAAAAGCAAAAAACACTTTCTATTGACTAAGCCTTACCTTGAACCAAGATTGTAGTTTTGTTAAGATTCTTCTCACACCACCTTGCAACAAGATAGCTGACCACTCCCTCTGTCAGGATCTCCCACAAAATCTAAAGTGCTTGGTTATTTTGTGGTCTTTGGTGAAAGATACTTTGGGGATTGTTTGCCCCTTTCTCTTCTAATCCACTGTACTTTGGAAATGTATTATTCTCAAAGTCCAGTGCCCCTGCTGTGAGGAAAGGTGTCATGGAGTCTGATGGAGAATGTTCCATGATGGTTTCTTCCCCGCTGGTGTTTTCTATAATGCAAACTGATCTGTCCCTGCAGCCTCCAATGTGCCAATGAATGGCCTCTTGGCTGTGATTCCCAATGTTAGTGATTGCACTTGGATGGAGGTGTCAGTTGTTCCTTTGGCTTGGAAACAAATTGTTTACCTACTCGCAAGACTTTTCTGGTTCAAATATGTTATAGCTCCATATTTCCTTCATATTTGTACTGTCCTATATCATACATACAACATGCAAAAATATTATTGAGCATTGTTGTTGGTTTTCTATTGATACTGTACACAACACATATTAAGACGTAAGTGCATTGGAGTACACCGAAGTAGTCAGGCTGGCTGAAACGCACTACCTGATACCATTGAGACTCTGGCATTGGGATGCTCTTAGGGTAGGTCTCTCTCTCTCTACTAACCATATCATATACCCGATATGCTTTTCTTTGCATAATGTATAACTGTCCTCATCTGAGCTGGGAGCAGTGTCAGTGCCAACACCTTAGTACCACAAAGCACTTATTGCAGGTGTAGCAGACTAATTAACCTCTTCTGTGGAGCAGTCATGGCACTGAGCTGCCCAGCCTGTGTCAAGAGACAGGGTTTGCGCTAGTTCTCTAAGAATAGCTGTGTAGACTGCACTTTGAAGTAACGACTCAGGCTGGAGCTGAGGCTTGTAAGCCTGCCCTTCTCCTTAGGCTTCAGAGCCTGAGCTCCAGCCTGTGCCACTGCTTCAAGAGCTGTCTAGGCAGCTATTTTTAGTACCCTTGTGTTTGCCCTGCTAGCCAGAATCTGTCAACCAGTGCTGGGAAGCTCACTGTCACAGGCTGTGTAGACACATCCTAGAAAAGGACAAAGGCCCACACACTGCTAGTCTTGCTTAAATATACGGGTTGTGCTATTATTCTAGCACACAGGGAGATGGATCCGGACCAGGAATCCATTGTGGTAGGTGCTGTGCACACACATAACAAAAAGAGAGTTGATGGATCTTTATATTGGGAAATTGGTTCCCCATGTTCTCTTACAGAACTAATCATTAAAAAGCCACCTCCTAGTTCTAATGATCACCCGACAACTTCTGTGATGCTGTATTTATTACCTTTTTTCAAGTAAGAAAATGGCTAAGGTCAATGTTTGCATTTTTTTCTTTTTTTTTTTTTCCGTGGTGACCTCTGTAGAGCTTTTGTGTGTGGTTCTTCTTGCATTTAGTTGCTCTACACTTAGGGCTCGTCTCCACTGTAACAGTTGGTTTGAGTTGGTACATTTGTGTTACTGCACTTGAGCTAGCTTAGCTGGAGTGAGAGTGACCACCCTTCAAAACAACACTGGAGGTACACTGAGAGATTGGAGTAGCTGCTGATGAGATGTTGTAACTTTAGCTGTTGCATTCCCACTGCTTTACCAACAGGAACATCAGCATCACTTGAGCATCACTTCCCCCGCCACCCCACCCCCGCATGCATTCTGGGCCAGCTTAAATCATTGTGTTTAAATCATGGCTTAAATTGAGCTAACATTCAAAAATAGGGAACCAACCAGCAACAGTAAGAGCCACCACACTTGCACTTTGTTATTTGATGTCAAATATGTATGTCCTGTTTGGGAAAGGTTGGTTTATGCAATGAAGCTTGACTCTGTGCTGAAAAGACAGCTGCTGCTACATTACAGAATGTCTAAAACCAACACATTTGAACTGGAATTGGTCCATCCGCTATCAGGAGAGTGGTCACAAGCAAAATGGAACAATTATGACAAGCCAAAGATAACAGATATCCACTACACAGCCACACTGTTAGACGCCGGAAATTGTCTGCAACAGAACCACCTACAAAAATCACTGATGGCTACACGACTGGAAATATGGTGCACGTGACTTGAAATACTTGATGAGTATGTCAAAATGCGCATTACATTGCTGAATGCCTTCCCAGAGGCACGGAGATGGATTTGCCAACTTGTAGATGTTTATGCTGCTTCCAAGCAAGAGTTGGTAGGTCAAAAATCAATATGCAGAAATGGGGCGATTCCAATGACCCAGAGTCATGTGATTTCAGTGAAACACAAACCATGGAATATCTGTTCTTCTGCTGGTTTCTGGGGGAACAATGGAAGATCTTGGCACGTCTACAGACGAGGTCATATCATGTGCCCAATGCTGGAAAAACGTATGGTTGTGGTGGAAAGACATGAGAAGAACTTGAACTAGAGATTTCTTTGTGTGGCTGGGAGTCCAGGTAGGGGTAACACTCAAGTTATAGCTCAAGCTAACTCTGCTGTGGAGAGACACCCAGGAACAGCCCTAGAGATTTTGCCTGCCACGGCAAAAAAAATAATTTTGGTGATGCACGCCCTAAGCAGCTGAGCCAAAAAAAACCCCAACAACACAAAGCAAACAAACAACCCCCACAGCCAGCCAATCAGCAGAGGAGGGGGAAGCCCAGTAGCAGGGTGGTAGGTGCTACCTACAGCAACTGCCCTGCTCACCCACTCCTAGAACTGGCTCTGGCCATACCCCTGCTGTAACAAAGTTGCTGTACTGCCCGGATCTGTATGTATGGCACATCTATATGTATAATTCAGCTCTCAGGAAAACGAGCATGTGCGTGTGTGCGCTTCCTACTTGGAGGGAAAGCTAAGGGGATTTTGGAGTTAGCAGCTGCACTAGCAGCAAGGGAGCTGCCTCTGTCCCTTCTTCCAGTAATAAATACATGTTCTGTTGTTATTGAGCTCATGCCATGTCATCATTCCAGGGACTCTGCTTGTTTATGCTAACCTACCAAGAAGGAGCTCATGAGATCACACAACAATAAACATGGTATCTCTACCTGATTCTCAGGATTCTGCTTTCTGCGATAGTCCCCCCCATTCTAAACCCCTTTCCCCCCCCACCACCTCTTTGGAGGGAGATTGAGTAATGCTGTCTATGCATATTTCTACATGTCGGATGCCACTTTGTCTGAAAACAGTAGGTTGCTCTTGTGATTTAATGTTGTCCCTGACAGATGCAAAATTGTACCAGGATTTCAATATTTCTACTTCCTGGAAGTGATTGATATAAGTCAATTGATTTGCTTCCATCTGTCAGGTGGCAAAAGATTAACCAACAGTGCTAAAACATATAATTAGCAGTGGTTCAATATGACGAGAGACAAACAAATCTCTTAATTGGAAATTGACAGCTCCGGTACTCATTTGAACTAGCTTTTGCTTAGCTCTCGAGTCACTTTCCTCAAGCTATAGCTAGTCATTAAAACACCCTAGAGGTTCTCTCTGCAGGTATGTAAAGCTAGATCCTTGCTGGTGGCAGACTTAATTAAGGTAACAGCTGGATATTCAGTCTTCACATAAAAAGAGAAAAAATACAAGGGATGTTAATGCTTCTCAAAGTATGAAAGAAAAGGAGAGCAGGAGAAGGGAATGAGCCTGTCTTAGTGGCATTATCATATAAATAGTAGAAGGGGTATTTGACTGTTTCAATGAGGGCGGGTAGGGGAAAGCTCATTTGTGTCAGGCATTGGCTGAAACAATGACTAAAATATGACAACAGAAGGAAACCTGATCATTCTGTATTATGAAGGTATGGGCAAATGGCTTAGTTTCAAACCCAAACATCTGCGAACTTGAAGCATTAGAATGTGGTTCTGAATTTAAATGAGCCAAAGATTGTGTAACAGCCTTCCATTTCTAGAAAGCATCTCATTTTTTGAGTCTTCCTTGCAGATAGAATAGTGATGAAAGGGTAAACAGAAAAACCTACTTCTCAGTATATCTATCTATATGTTCCATTTATTCTACATATGTTTATATAGAAATGGAATTCCTTTGGGAAGGATGTTGAATTTCTTGCTTTGATTTTGTTTTGTTTTTAATGTTGATGCCATGATTTTATCTGCCTGTGTTTTTCCTTTTTCATTTTGCATTGTCTGACAATTGAAACAACGTGGGTGAGGTAATATCTTTTATTGAACCAACTTCTGCTGGTGAAATAAGTTTTCAAGCTACTCAGAGCTGCCCTTCAGATCTGGGAAAGTTACTCAGGGTGTCACATCTGAATACAAGATGGAACAGATTGCTTAGCATAAGTAGTTAACATTAAGGGAATATTCAAGGTCATAGGACAAAAAGAGGACGGGGGAGTTAGTGGGTTACAGATTGTTGCAATAAGCCATAAATCCAGTGTCTTTATTAAGACCGTGATTTTTAGTGTCTAGCAAAGTTACAAATTTAAGCTGCCAGGATCGTCTTTTGCAGGTGTTGTGGACAAGGACTGGGAGGTCAGATATGGAGTGATTGTTTTGTGAAAAGTATTTTCCCATGGGTGATATGGTGTTTTTGTCTTATTGTTTTTTGTGTGAGTTTATTCATGAACAAAGAGCTTGTCTGGTTTCACCCCTGTAGTTGTTGTTGGGCATTGAGTTCACTAGATGAGATATACCGCATGTGTAGGATTCGTGGATCTTGAAAGTGTGTTGTAGGGGTTATTGATCACTGTAGCAGTTGAGAGATGTCTGCAGGTTTTCCATCTGTTGTCAAAGTAGGGTCTGGTGCTGCTGAGTCAGTGTGGTCTGTGGGGAGTTTGCTTCTGATGATGAACTTAGTGAGGTTGGGGGGGTTGTTTAATGATTCCCCCATATTGGTTCCAGTGTGGGGTGGTAAGGGACAACTAGGGGTGTGCAGTAGGAGGTTGTTTCTCCCACACACACACACACACACATTGAAGCAGGCTTTCTTGTGGTATTTTAGCGGCCCATTCCATGATGCAATCTCCTTCTCTGGTGGAGTGTCCTGGTTTGGTGAAGTGTGTAAAAGTGTGTGTCCCGGACTTTCTCCTCGAAGCATAATCTGTGGTGTCTGAGGGCCAGGTTGTAGATAACAAATGATCTGTTGTTTTTGGATGATCACTGGATATCTGAAGGTAAATGGTCCAATGAAAGTAATTACCTCACTCACCTTGTCTCTGTGATATCTTGGGACCAACATAGATACAACAATACTGCAGACAAATTGAAACAATAGCATTCATGATTTGCATAGAGAGAATGTCAAAGGGGAATGGGTTGCCAAAGGGTGGGATTTGTGAACCTTTATACTAACATGTAAAGAACCTGAAAAAACTCTAAACGGAGCTGTCTCCAAGTTCTGGAACTCAATGGCATTGAGAATATACTTAGGCATCAGAAATAACCAAGAATGTAAACTTGTACATGTTTTCAATGTGAAATTATATTCACTTAATAGAAGTGCCCATTTCCCCTAATTTGTTATTCTAGCATGCATTTAATTTAAGCTTGAAAACACCCATTTTCACTAGAAATTAGGCTCCAATTGAGATACTTTTCCCGATTTGCCCTCATGCCTCAATGTCATTTGCGAGCACACTTCCTGAATTTTCATATGCAGTTTTGGTACCTGTACATGCACATTTTATTTAAAAAAATCAGCTTTCATTTTAGTTCATTATTCTAGAATTTAATCTATATCTGACTTGACTAAAAAAAAAATTCCTTTGCATTTTTGTAATTTGTCAAATTTGATCCAGCGCAGAATCTTTCCATATCTAGCAAAAATGTAAAACATTTTGCTTTGAAAATAGAGTAATTATGGAAAGGATAATTCTCAAGAACTTTTTCCACTGTAGTGAAATTCCAGTTTTTTATTTTTTCAGAGAATGTAGATTCATAATAATTGCCATTACAGATAAGACTAAATATTCATCTAATTCAGTGACACTTTCACTTTGGCCAGTACCAGATAATGTAGAGGAAGATGCAAGAAACTCTGAAGTAAACAATTATAGAATAGGTAAAATTTCTTCTTAACACCCTTTAGTTAGAGGCTGATTTATGCCTGGAAGCATATATTGTATAATAAATTAAAATTATTACTCTTTAATTTTTACAAACACCAGCCCCACCTTACGATTCCCAACAGAACTAAAAATAGATTTTTAAATCAGTTTTTTTCCGGTGATGACAATTTTAGGTACAAACTTATTTACTAAAATGAGATCCATTCTATTCCTCTAGAAAAACTTTATCTTTAAAATAAAGTTACAATTTCTGTCCAAAAATAAAGCACACATCATTCAACCAATGTTCTGCAAAAACAGGAAAATACTTCCGTTTAGACACCTTTAACTGAGATATACTTTTTTCTTGTTCATGCCTCATCTACAGTATCTAACTTAATTTTTATATACACCTCAGCTGCACTACAGTTACACTGCAACTGCACTGCTCTTTTACCTCATTAGGTGTACAGCTTATGAGATGGAGTAGTACTTTAAATGCACACTTTCAGTAATATACAGACTCATACCCAGATTTCACCATAACTACATTTCATTTGTGTCATAGTAACAGAAATTAATAATTTTTTACTCTTGTAGAGTCCTGGGAAGTTAGATAAATAGGAGGAGGTTTTTGATAGGGACCAAATCCATATAAAAGTTTCAATTATTTCGGCCAAATTAATATCTATTATATTGGAAAGAGAGTGGAGGGTGAAATTTAGATATTGTTAGGCATCCCTCTAGGAAATATATTCCATGATTTAACCCATTTATAATAGGCAGTTTCTATGTTTTTCATTTTTGACTTTTTGCTCTTATGCAGAAACACCACATTGAAATACGAACATTTATTAAAAAATAAAACATGCAAAGAGATCTGTCAAGTTTAATTTGTTTCGATCTGCATTTTTCCCCAGAAGCTTTTGTTGAGCAGTCTACTCGTCTAGCCTGAAAGTAAAGTGGGTTGTCCCAGGCTTGCACATCATTTCCTAATGTACGATTTTTTCATTAAGCAGAATACCATGAATATAACATGAGACAATCTTGTCTCCCATTATGTTAGCTGAGATTGCTAAAGTTTCAACATTTTATTCTAGTTTTATCCATGTTAAATGAAGGCTGGAAAATATTCAGCTAGCCACTCCTCTGGTGATTCAGCCATCCCCTAAATGTGGTCTTTCAGAACTTTTAACAAATATCTGAATGATATGGTCATGATTTGTGGTGATTTGTGATTTATGGTGAATGGATGGGTTAGTTGCTGAACTTCTAACAAATATCTGAATGATGTGGTCATGATTTGTGGTGAATGGATGGGTTTTAGTTTCATGGGGTCACCACAGTTATATTTATTTTGTCTTTATAAAGATCCTAATCAAAATGAATCAGTTGTTGACTTTGCAGAGCTGCAAAGTCAGAACTTTATGTAAACAGCTTAATACTGGTGTTTGCATAATGCAAAAGTGGCCAAAGTCCTGCTTTATTGCTGTTCTAGAACTCTTTTTTTAAATAAAAGTAGAACTTCCAAAAATAAACCATTAGCAGTTATTCATATTAGAGATGGATGAACGAAAAGGAATTGGAAGTTCAATTCTAACATATGCTAAATAGTTCAGATACTTATTCAAAGTGTTACCGCACTTCTTTTTCCAATCAAGGCAGTGCATACACAGCCTGGTAATGTTTAACCTAATCCTGAGATTTATAGGTTTGGTTTGCAATAGAAGTGACCCAAGTGGCAGGGGAACAGAGCAAATGGGAACTGGAAATGAAATGAAGAGCAAAAGCCCTAGATGGCTTAGATCCTGAGAGATCTGTAATATAACATAACAATTTTGATCAGCAGAGGTGCTGAAGTTGTAGTCCAAACTGTTATATAAGAGAAGGGGCAACAGGCAGGGAGTTCCCTGTCAGGGGCCCTAGATTCAGGAATTTGACCCCCCCTTGGTCTGAAATAGCCCAAGTCTGATGGCTATCAAAGCACACTGCAAAGATCATCTTCCGCTTCCGCCTCTTTTCAAATGCTAGGGAATGAAGATTTCTGTTGACTTCAATGGAGTTTTGATCAGGACCTTCAAGATTTTTAGCAGAATTTAGTGTGTTTTTTTCATTGTGTAATACCATAGACAAAAAGAATTGAAGTATGTTACACGTCAGTTTTTTGTTGATTGTCTATCTATTTTTATGATGTGTATTTTTTTAGATAATGTAATCTGACTGATTTATTGTGTAGTTTGAATTTATGGGTGAATGGCAAATGGTTAAAGGGAACTAGACAGAACTGAGATTTTAGAATGGGCTTCAAAAAGGAGTCTCTGTCTCTGTCCTCCCCCACCCCTGGAAAATGTTGAAAGGTCTTCATTTCATCCCAATGCAGGATGATACCAAATGCCAGAACCTCAGATTCTTTTTCACAAAATGGAATTCTTGCGTTCCAGCCAGTCCAAAACCCAATAACTATCATAGCCTTTCAATAAAAAAATGCAGAGTGGATAAAGGAAAGGATGTGGCCATAATGTACCTTTAAAAAAATTAAATAGGTTTTATACATTAACGTACCATGTAAAAAAACAATCTGTAAGTTTAGCAAATATGGGTTGGGGTTGAGCTTTAAAGTGGTTGCAATATTGGATTTTAAAGTAAAGATAGACTTTAGAGTTAAACAACTGTGGTTACACAGGTAATAAGTGGAATATCACAACAATTTCCATAAAGAACCCATTTACTTTACTTTGGATCTTATCCAGCACCCACTAAAATCAATGGAATGACCTCAGTTTTAATAGAGCAGGATCAGATCCTCATCAATGACCTAGAAGAAGAAATGTATGGTAAACTGAGGACATTTGCAGGTCATATGAAACTGGGGTAAGGTGTCTAGTTCCTATAGTGTACCTGAATGACTTGAGTAGATTGGTAGGTACTTGGGTTATAAACCTGTTAATGCAATTCAGCATAGAAAAAAGTCATATAATATACTAGAGAAGAACAAGATACATGACAAATATTTCCTTAAATGTCTCGTGCAACACCAAATGTTCCACAGTGGATCAGGTGGCGAAAGTGCATTGATCAAACACTAATAGCTTTCACACAGTGTTTGGAAGAGCTTCAAAGAGAAAAGGCAGATTCTGGAGCTCTAGCTGAAGGATGTCAGCCTGAAGGAATTAATAGTTGGCATGCCATTCACAGCTTTTTTTAAAGAGGGAGTGTGAAAAGGCCAGTTAAGTAACCATCTAATACTTCTGTCCATTATTACAAAAGGTAAATCATGTTTTAATAAAGGCACCTGTATATTGTTGGATAACACAGTCTGATATGCTGTATACATTGTATGCAAAGAATAAAAAGTGCAACATTAGAGATTCCAAGCACTCTCAAATTATGAAATGTAGAGTTAAGAGTGGAACCTCTCCTTTTTTTCCTGTTGCATGTGCCTTAACTGATATTCTATTCCTCATTATTTAGTCTTTGCCAAAGGCATATTCTATTCTAAACTGTATTGTGTCTCTGGACCTTTGCCAACAGATTATTGCCACTGAAAGTAACCACTTAGGGAGCAGAGTTTGTGAATTCCAACTGCTATTGTCTAGCTGTGCTTTTCTTTATTGTTTTTGATAGACTCAGAATTCATGTATGTTGAATCTGACTTTATTTCTTAACTTCAAGGAAGAGTAACAGTTTTTCCTCCCTGTATGTTTGTGTGTATCTGTGTTGGGTCAGTCTGGCCCACAATAGGTTATATTTTGTTGCTTTGCCTTGTGAAGATATTTCCTCCTTAAATTCTTTGCAAGAGAATATATATTTTTTTCTTCTCCCTTCATTATTTGACTTTGTGGTGAACTTCTTACTTCCTGCTCAGAACCTAACTATGCCATCCAGAAGGAGGCAGCAGCACTAGTTCACACAGGTTGGGAAGCCTGTGGTGGCAGAGTATGAGGTGGGAAGAAATTCCATAAGAAGGCAGAGTTTTAACTTCTCTGAAAAGGATGAGGAGGAAGAGAACAAGTTGTCACGCTTTCTAGATTGGCTCACAACCATGAGTGCCTATCTCAGCGCAGACTGTCAAAAACAGGGGAGAGACCCTAAACTAGTGGTAAGTTCTATAATTAGATTTCACCAAGCCAGTAACAGATGTGAACTCCTGGATCACTATACTAGGCTTACCATGGAGACACAGACAGTCCCTTTAGATTCTCCAGTCTATCTTGCCACCCAGACAAACAGGACTTAGTGATAAATTGTCACTTACAGTAAAAATCACACCATGTTCAGGCTGCTGTCCAGTCCAAGAGACCAGTCATTATACTGAGATTAGTTGGTACCCAAGATCTTACACGAAGGACAATGCCAGTATTAGCCAATTCGGTAACAAACTATCTAAAGTTCATTAAATTGGAAAAAGAAAAAGAGAATTATTTATAGGTTAAAGCAAGCAAACATATACACACACACAAGTGATTTATCTAAATCCTAAGGATGACAGGGTTGAAGTGATCTGTCTATTCAAAGGGTCTTTCAGGGAAGACCCAGAAGGCAACCCCTGGGAATCTCTGGCTTCAGCTTATAGACTCTGGCCCTGTCAGAGTGCAAACAGCAAAAAAGATGGAAAATTTTCTTGTCTTTTGTTTTATTTCCTTCATTCAACTGACTATTCAGCTGAAGCTGAATGAAGCTGAATCTTCCTTGCACATAGCATTTCCCAGGTGTGATAGGGCCATTAACCAACACTTTGTATTGGGATGGACCTCGATGACCCAATTGATTTTGATAGTCCTTCTGCATGGGTAGTGGCGGGGGTGGGGGAGTGATTCCCAAGCCTGAGTTCACAAGTTAAAAACAAAAAATTTCAAGGTTATAAAGCAAAAGTTACATGTTTTCCTATAGCATGGAATACAGACGTTACAAGTGAGATTCATCCATGCAGCAATTTACAAGCATTTCATAAATGTAAACACTAAATACAGGTGAACTGGTCTGGTCTCTAGCTATAAGTTTGTCAGTTCTTAGCTAATGCCTGCAGCCTGGGCGGGAGCTGGCAGGTGACTTATCAGCATCACACAAATATTACTGCTTCTTTAACAGGAGGTGAGCAGTTGGGACGGAGTAAAGAAACCTGGGCACCACTAGTTATTTTTCAGCAGTGTAAGAGACTGAATGAGCAGAGTGGCTGAAGTTGTTGCTGTTTCCATAGGGAGTCATAAGGAAGGGGAGAGGAGAGCAGGGAGGAACAGAGTAGAGGTGTTTGGAAATTTGTTTATATATTTTTTTCCATTGGAAAATGGCAATTCATCGAAGCTAACACTGTTCATGGAAAGGGTTGGTGTCATGGAATTTCCCTTTCAAAACACTTTTTTGGGGAAAAGGGTTATGAAACGATAAAAATGAAACCTTTTGGAATTTGAAAGGTTTAATTTGGGGGGTTCCAAGAGCTGATGTGAAAAGTTAGGCTGCGGTTTAAAAAAAATTGAAAACCAAAAAGTCGGAATTAGAATAAAACATTTTGAAATGATTGAAATGAAATGTGTTTATTGACCCGGTCCAAGATTGGTTTGGAATTTTTGGTTCATGGACATTTTTGAGATTTTGATTTTTCATCCTGATTTAGGATAGGTAATTTTTTTAAAATCTTGACATATCTCAAAATCATTTCCTGCCCAGCTCTAGAGCTAAGACCCCTCTGAGTTGCTGCTCTTTTAAGAGAAAGAGGGGGGTGAGGAACACAGAGTGGACACCAGCAAGAACAGCAGAAGTGGGCATTCCTACAGCAGCAGACGAGCCAGAGGGACAGAATGTATTTAGGCTGGGGGTTTTTTGGGGGGGGGCGGGCAGAATCTATTGGTGCTGTGACTTATTTATTGGAGGGAGTATATACATGCTGGTGGAAATTAAGAATGTTTTTTGAGGCATGACTTTTGTGGGACTGGTGGAAGAGCTTGTTTTTCACTCAAGTAATTAGATATAATTATTGAACAAGCAGATACTGGGAAAACTTTTCAAGCCTTGCTCAGCATTCTTCCCCCAGATCAAGCAAAGTGAGTGATAAGCCATATCTAGTGGACTTTAGGGAGAGCCACCTCAGAGACTGAGCCCAGACATTTTGGAGCCAATGTCCCTTGTTGGGATGTAGAGATCTTTGTTTTTGAGGATAAGGATGATGTACCTTGTCTGGTAGCCTGCCTCCCCTTTTTCAGGGATCCAGTTACTACAGTCTAAATGCTGGGGCTGTCTCTGACTGAAGCTGTTTCTCTGAGTAGCCATTTGGCTTTTAGATCACTACAAGACTCAAGTTTAAAGTATATAAAATGGTGGGACTAGAAACCCTCTAGCGGTTTTTCTGTATTGATGCATGTGCACTCTAAATATGTATAATTGTTTAAATGTTGTCAGTTTGAGTCCCCCAAAGATTTACTGGGAGCCGTGCACTATCATGGGTAAAACATATCTGGGTTGCTACCAGGATGTCACTTTCTGTCTCTGCTTCTGGATCTCCTCGTCTTCTCCATGCTCCCATCAACGTCTTTGCAGATCTCCCATCATTTTTACTATAAACTTGAGGTGTGGGAGACTGATGATTAAATGGGGGGAGATGGTATAGCAGATGGAACTGCAGGGGGCCCAGTATGTTTGAATTTATCCTGGAGACAAAACTATTCTTTTCCACAGATTACCATTTCTCCCAGGGTGGTCTGAGAATTTAAGAAATAGTCCAGCAGCTTGCAATCTCCTCCAGGGTTTCTGTTTGCTGCTTCACCTTTGGAAGCTGTTAAATTAGGAGACCAGTATCCTACTTCTTAGCAAATAGTTTACAAGACAAGGTCTCCTTGGAGACAATTTATTCACCAATACAAAATGTATATTCTTCTCTATTTAAAGTGAACCCGATATGGTCTAAGATTCTAAACATAAAACAATAGACTTTATCTGTTGAGAATATAATAAGATTTAGGAAATAAGGTGATTGAGAGAAATACAATTTCAATGTGTTGTAATTAAAAGATCACCTCCTAATACAGTGTTTTGTAAACTTTTGCATGCTTCAGGAAAACAAAAAACAAAAGAAGTCCAACATAAGGGGGGAGGGGGAGAAAGTATTATATAAGATTGTATTACGTCAATAATAGCATGTGACCATACAATTAAAGAATGCATCATAATTTGTATACGCAGGGTACAATTAGAGTTTCACAGTCATCTTTAACTTCTAGCATTATCTAACTTTTGACTGTCTAAATTCATTCATATAACTTTTTTGCATTGAAATTAAATGCTATGGATATATGAAGAGTTGGTGAATTATCTAAATCCAAAGATAATTGTAAATGTGATATGTTAATACATTCTATTGTAGGTTGATGAAATTAAATTTATGTGAATATAAATATTTGTGTATGAAACCATGATATTGACTATGGGCTAGATCTACAAAGACATGTAGATGCCTAAGTCTAAAATTTAGATCCTCAAAACCCCATTTAGCTTTCACCCAGGCCCCCCAAAGTGGGCAATTGCCCAGCAGCCCAGGTGATTTAAAAGGGCCCAGGGGCCCCCGGCCCTTTTAAATTGCCTGGGTGGGCTGCAGGGCTCCTAGGTGCACACGGGATGGTACCGGCGGCAGCGAAGGCCGCAGGGCCGGCATGTGGAAGCCCTGGCCATGCCAGAAGAGTGCCCAGTGACTGTTCTGCCCTGAGGCCCAAAATTGCTGTCAGCGGGCCTGCTTCCACCTAACCATTTAGATGCCTAACATTCTGATGGTGGGCATGCACAAAGCTGTCTACATTGTGGTGCCTCTCAGTGCCTAAGTCCTGGCAGGATCCTCAAACGAGGAATTCTCCTGCCTATCTCACCCTTGGGGCCTGATTTTGTATAAATACTCGGAGGAACCCTACCAGATTGGGCCCTGCATGGAATATAGCCAAGAACTAGGTGGCAGTATCACCTCTATTATACCAATGGCCCAGTGATTAGAGCACTAAATGACAGTTGTGGGGACTTGGGTTCAAATCCACATTCTGGCTGATAGGGAGCCAGAGACTTGAACAGAGGTTTTCCTTCTTCCAGATAAATATCCTAACCACGAGGCTACAGGATAGTTTGGTGTGTGTTTCTCTATATCTCCTGTTAAAGTTGTTCCACTTTGTATGAAATGCTTAAACATTCATTGGAATAGGTACAGGAACCTGGGTCTCCCAGGTGAGTGCCCAAATCACTGGGCTATCGAGTTATTCTCACCCTTTCTCTGGCCCAGTTACTATTTAAATATTTCATACAAAGGGAACAGCTTCAACAGGAGAACCTAAAAGACCTCCACCCTATTGTAACAATGTGGCTAGTTGTGTTTTGTTTTGTTTTTTCCCCTGAAGACAGGACACTTGATTGAGTAATTCTTAATTAATTTTAAAGTTCCTCAAGAGTCTGATTTTATTAAACCCCACAATGGTTATTATGATTTGTTTGGTGACTTTAGTCAATGCTGTATTACAATCAGGGGTTGGGGTTGCACTGTGCTGAGTACTGTAAATACACATCGTACAAAGATATATTCACCATTCAAACAACTTACAGTCTAAGTAATGTGTGTCCATTGGTCACTTTGTCTGATTTTAGGATGTAAATCTTAGTGTTCCTAAAATGGTATGTGCATGTTCTGCTGTGTTAGAACTGGGGAATGGAAACCATTCCATCACTAACACTGCATAAGGTGCAGAATATTTCCTATGAGGTACTGAGCCCTGTCTAGTCCTACTGAAGTTACAGGAAGTACTCCAGTCTGGCAGGGTTGGGCCTTTAATACATTTGCCTTGCAAGAGCACAAACAGCAGAGTAATGCATTGTGATAGAAATACATAACATACGTTTTCATAGATTTACCAAAAGAACAACTTCCTCTGTTGAAATTGTACTGCTTTGATAGAGAATAATAACTAAGGGGTCTTAGAGTTCTAAGTAGCACAGTACTCATGCAGCTTGATGTTTATTATTAGTAATTATGCACATCCCACCAGCTAACACAGCCTGTCATATCTCCGTGAAATGAGCTGCACAGGATCTCATAATGCGTGCCAAAAATATGATAAGCATATTGAAAATAGTACGAAAGGCAGTGTGCAGTTCATTCTCAAGGAAATAATAGGCATTTCATAACCTTACAGGATTTTTGAAAAGGAATTGTGGTACACCACAAACAATGTTTAAATAATATTAACAGTCTTTTTTAAATTACAAAAACGAGGGGGAAAATTATATATATATTTATATTTTTATATATATATATATATAATATGTCTGTGTGTGTTCTTTACACTGGCATGTATGAAATCAGCGTCATTTTAACTGTATTTCTTATCTTGTCACTTTAACTCACACCTTTGATCTTATTTAAATGTTGCCTTTTCTGTTTTAGTTTTTTCCACCTCTGATCTGCAATGAAATTAATAGGTGTGGAGCCACATTGCTGCTAAATAAGAAAAGCATTTAACATCTCTTTGGGAAATTATAGGTCATAATAATTTCTTCTTCACTGAATAATCTTTGATTGACGATACCTCTGTGTGTGTTTAGATTAATTCTGGTATTATGGAAGCAAAATATGCTCCCTCTCTGATTAACTGTTTCATTTTCTAATTAGGATACTAACATCAGAGTGTCCCTTGTGTATTTTTTCTGTGCACTGTTAAATCTAGGTCATGCTTTTTGAGCCTGTCTACATGGCTTAATAAGAATTAAACAAGGTTTGAATTAGTGATGGGCTCAACTACTTCAAAATAATCTTCATAGTTATTGTACTTAAAGCAATGTGAGGATTTGGATTTGGATTCTGATTTGGATTCCAGGTCTACAGTATGTCAGTATATGGGCTGCATTTATTAATAATAATTATTATTTATTTTATTTATTGATGATGATTGATGTAATATGTGTTCTGGTATTGCTGACCTCAGCTCCAGACTGCACATTCTTCTTAGACTGCCACTACCACCTTCTTTATATTTGGGATTTCAGCACCTGCAAATAGGGTGGATCAACAGATAACCCAGGGTGGCTGGATTTTTATGGTCGCTAAGGCACGGCTAGGTTACTGATTTACATGAATTAACACAAAAAATAGGTTTCATTCCCTAACTTTTCTTTGTTTTACTTTTCCTAGCTGTAAAATAGGCCTAATTAATAATAGTTTGCAGTTAGTTACATAGAGCTTGTTCATCTGTATATGTTATAGTGCTTGACAAAATTGGATATGCCTGAGTAGCTCCTTTCTAAAGCTTGCATAACCATGCACATATCGGCATGATCCTTCATCAGTGAAGTACAAGGGAATGCTCATATTGACTTCCATGAAGGCAAGAATGGGGCCATACATTTATTTTATTCTTTTCACTTTAAGACTTTGTTGGTCTAGTGAATGTGTCATGGATCTAACAAACCAGAGGTATTCCTCCGTCCTCAGCTATTCTTTAAATATCATATCTGATAGATGAAGCATGTTCCAGCAGTTACAACATTAGCCTGGGCTCTGGAAGATCCATTTCAATTTTCCTTCTCTACTATAGGCTTCTTGAGTGAGTTTGCCTCTTTGTGCCTCAGTTTCCCATCTGCAAAATGGTGACA
Source organism: Chelydra serpentina (assembly GCA_037349315.1). NCBI lineage: Eukaryota > Metazoa > Chordata > Testudines > Chelydridae > Chelydra > Chelydra serpentina. The sequence continues at coordinate 17,329,466 of JBAIAC010000002.1, forward strand.
GCAGGGGTGTTGTGAGGATAAACACATTAAAAATTTGAAGACACTCAGATATGGTAATAGGGGTCATATAAGTAGCTAAAATGGCATTGAACCAGTCACCCAAACTCTCAAGGCCTTAATTACTCCTTTCAAAGTTGTAATTTGATCTGAGGAAGCTAGGTAAAATCTGTTCTTTAGTTATTTTCCTTTTAAAAAACAGAAGGCCAAATTCTCTATCTCAGCTCTGACCTTGGCTGACCTACTGCAACCCTTGACATTTCAAGTGCATTGAATATTTTATCATTCCATCCTTTGGCTATGTTTTGTTTTAGACATTATCCAAAGCAGCAGATCCAGAAATAGAAGAGTTTGTTTTATTTTAGAGTTGATTTACAAAAATGTTAGGGGTATGGAACGGCTTCCGTATGAGGAGCGATTAATAAAACTGGGACTTTTCAGCTTGGGAAAGAGATGACTAAGTGGGGATATAATTGAGGTCTAGAAAATCATGACTGGTTTGGAGAAAATAAAAAAGGAAGTGCTATTTACTCCTTTTCATAACATAAGAACTAGAGGTTACCAAATGAAATGAATAGGCAGCAGGTTTAAAACAAACAAAAGGAAATAGTTCTTCACACAACGCACAGTCAACCTCTGGAACTCTTTGCCAGAGGATGTTGTGAAGGCCAAGACTATAACAGGGTTCAAAAAAGAACTAGATCAATTCATGGAGGATAGGTCCATCAATGGCTATAAGCCAGGATAGACAGGGAGGTGTCCCTAGCATCTATGTGCCAGAAGCTGGGAATGGGCAACAGGGAATGGATCACTTGATGATTACCTGTTCTGTTCATTCCCTCTGTGCACCTGGCATTGGCCACTGGCAGAAGAAAGGATACTGGGCTCGATGGACCTTTGGTCTGACCCAGTATGGCCGTTCTTATGTTCCTATGATTTGCTGTGTCAAACCTTGTTTGTCATGCTATTCTATATATTCTAAACAATAAAATGCAATGGCACACTCCACAAAATATGAGGGTATGCATCCAAAGCTCTATAAAAGGAGCTTCTATGTCTAATTACATTCCTTCATTATTTCTCAATCTGTGGCTCTGTGTTTATGATTTCTTGTCATAGTATAACCATAAGCAGCATTTTTATATAGTATCTTTTATTTATATATATATATATATATATATAAGATACTATATAAAAATGCTGCTTATGGTTTAAAACAATATATATACACATACGCATACACACACTATATGTGCTATCTGTTTGTGAGCCATGTACTAAAGTGTCAAAAGTAACTACTAATTTTGAATGCCTCAATTTCTGGGTGTCCAGACTTAAGACACTTCAAAGGAGCCTGATTTCCAGAGAGTGGGTGCTCAGCTCAGTGTTTCAAGTTAGGCAACCAAAATCACTAGCCAGTGGACAAATTAAAAAAAAAAAAACTTTCCAAAAACCCCCCAAACAGATGATAACCATTTGGTGTTGTACTGCAGCATTGCACCCTTCTGTTTATGTTCCACACAACACTGGGTTGCACTGGAACCCATTAACTGTGTGTAGCTCCAATAATGCAGCTGACTGTGCAGTCTGTCTGCACACTGTCAATAGAATAATTAAGGCCTATGGAGGTATTGCCTACTAGTTTTACTATATTTAGTAGAATGTGAACCTGCAGGTAACCCTTAAGATAGAGGTCATATGCATGTAAGTACCCAGGATCTGATCCAAAGCCTATTAATGTTGCCAGTGGATTTCTTTCCTTAAACTTTATGACTTTACTGCCGGTAAATTTGTCCCTCAGGGCCTTGTCGAAAGCCGACTGAAGTTAAAGGGCCAATAGGACCATTAGATCATCTAGTCCAGTGGTCCCCAACCTTTCTGTGGCCAAGAGCACATTCATCCCTTCATCAGAGTGTGGCGGGCAGCGACACTTCTTGGCGGCATTTCGGTGGTGATGGTTCTCCGCTGGAAGCGCACCTCAGCGGCATTTCGGCAAAAGCTTCTCCACCGGAAGCGCTGCGCGGCGGGATTTCAGTGGCGATGCTTCTCCAGTGGATGCTCCTCTCCTCTTCCTTCCTTGGCACCGGCCCTGACGGCAGATGCACATAAATGCCCCGGCGGGCGCCATGGCGCCCGCGGGCACCACGTTGGGGACCACTGATCTAGTCTGACCTGTGTATCATAGGCTAGTAACATTACCCAGCACCTGCTAAGTTTACTTAAAAGCTATAGATTATGTTATTACCTGATAGTCAAGCCCTAATTCAATAAATCTGCTGTGCCTATTTGCTATAATTTTTTATAGATGCTTCACATGGCATCCACTTTAAAAAAAACAACCCACCACTGTTTACTTTAGTATGCAACAGAGCTGAGTGCTCAAAAATTGTATTTACATTTATTGTTGCTGGCAAAGGTACTGCTTGTGTGCAGCCACAGTGAGAGGCACGATAAAGCCAACTTCAGCCCTTGGAAGATAAGAGAATCTCTGTCCTAAATCCTTCTTAAAGCTAACTGTAGAAATCAGAGGAAGGAAGAAGGAGGGAAGACTAGAGTCCAGATTCCTGGTATAGGCAAGGAAACACATGGACTGAGCAAAGCCATGGGAAGGTAATTCCAATCAGATGGTTTTAATGAGATAAGCCAGATGGATATGATCAAAAACTGTTTGGACTTTTGGTAATAAAGTAGAAAGGTGTTAGGAATATCCCATTTAAAACAGTTAGCATGAAAATGGAGAGAGCTTATAGATGTAGAGGTAGCAATATGCCTGGGGTTCAGGGAACGCAATGTTGCTTTGCACCTTTCATTACAGCAGTTGAACAAAATGGTAGTTATAGCTAATCTTGAAAAATGCAACCCTCAATCATAGCAAGTTGCTAAGAGTTCAGCACGCTTTGTGATATGACAGCTTTCTTTTCTGAGCCATGGATGTGGCAATTTGGATCTGTGATGAAACGCAGAAATCTCATACAGAGGGTACAGGAGTCTTTCACTGACAGAAGCACAAGATGATGTGCAGTGTGTGATGGTAAATTAAATTTTTTCTTTTATATTGAGAGGTGACCTTCTTTGAGGGCCAGATTGTGACCTTCGCTGTGCACTCACTCAGAGTAGAGGGGGTGTAAAGAGCTCATACCTCCCCTGGGTTTGCTACCTATATTGCAGGAAATAGCACAAGGAAAAGAACAGCATTCCTGCTTTCTGCCCCTCCTGTGCAGGGGGGCAGAGAGTAGACCAAGTCTCAGCTCCATTTCCCAGTCGGGTGCAGAAGAGGAAGTAAAAAAAATAAAAAATAAATAAATAAATGGAGCTGTGCCAATCTCCTAGAACTGGAAGGACCTTGAAAGGTCATCGAGTCCAGTCCTCTACCTTCACTAGCAGGACCAAGTACTGTCCCCTGACAAATTTTTGCCCCAGATCCCTAAATGGCCCCCTCAAGGATTGAACTCACAACTGTGGGTTTGGCAGGGCAGTACTCAAACCACTGAGCTATCCCTCCCCACCCAAGTAAGCTGTATCAGAAAAAGGCAAGGGAGAAACAGGCTCCAAATCTGACAGAGTCCCAATTCAGTCTTCACTCTGCTCCTTGGAGAGTGCAACTATATGTTGCCTCTTTCTATGGGCAGAATGTAAAGCATCAATCCAGCAATAAAGGAACTTTATATTTAAAGCTTTTGTTTGTGAAGTACTGTACTTGAAATGATACTTCCTAGTTTTTCAGTTCACCTTTCTTTTTGCGTTATGGTGTCTGTGCACTTAAAAAAGAAAGGAAAAAAAAGAGAGAGAGAGAGAGACAGATTTGAAGTCAAGTTGGTATCTGTTTTTATAGATATAATTGCTGACATTCTTAAATCATTCAAGCCCAGAAGTTCCATAGATCCCCATGTCTGAAAATACAGATGTGTGAATGTAAAAATTATCTGCACACAGCTCTCTTTGAGTGTGAGTTCCAAGTGGATAACAGGAAGCTTATGGAGGTGATGTCCACGGTGCACTTGTGGTTCCTGGGAATGCATCCCTGGATTTTTACTGTCTGTGTTCCCTTCCTTGACCTCAGATACACCAAACTCCTCTTTTTTTAGGATAATGTGACTTTGAGTTCTAGCTTATGGAGTTTGTTCCATATTTTTACTCTCCTGAAGGTTTAACCAGGAGAGGGCAGAATGCAGCCGGTAGTTTTTCTCATTGTGTGCGATCTTACTGGGGAAGAAAAAATGTAGTTTCTTTTTTGGCTATATGCATCCACATTTTGCTACTTTTTTTTCCTCAGGCGAAGCTCTATTGACTTCATGAGCAGTACATGATGTGGGACCTTTTATAGCTTGCACACTTCTTAGTTCAGTAATAAAACGTTTGGCTGAATTTTCTCCTTTGAAACATAGTCTGTCTTCCCTCCAGTGATTGCATTTCTGGCTGAAAAAAGCCACTATGGTATTGTTCCTCCTGGCAAATTAAGGAACAGTGGTACCATTCATTACTTTAACCTTGTGTGTATGACTCTTAAAACTGTAGCATGAATTTATTTTCCACTTTCTCAGCTCAAGCGCCATTGGGATTAATATTGTACATTAAAAATGAAAACAGGCCATGGTTTTTTCCCCAAGCATAACTTTATTTAAAGAAAATATTTGCATAAAAGACCTAGATGAAGATGAGCTATATAGAGTGAACTCTATTAAACTTTACTCCAAATTACCTTGTGCACAGTATTTAAACAAAATTAAAAAAAAAGACGAATGAAATAATACGCCACCTACTCTAGCTGGAAGGGGATTATAAAACACCTGCCATTAGGGTTTAGATGTAGAGATGACTCTTTATACTTATAATGATGATAATAATTATTTTTCCAAAAGGATTATTATGGTTATTTTGATAAGTTATAGGTATCTTCTTGGCATGAGTTATCTTTTACTGGTGCATGTAAATTAGATGGGTAAAATTCAGGAGCTAAATGTAAATCTGGTTGCACATTATTGCTCCAAATGTAGCATTAGAATGGGCAGACTGGCAGTGCGCTGCCCCTCTACTGGTTATTCCCATAAGAAGTAATATGTGTGAGAAGTGAGACAGCTGCACTGGGTTTGCAAGTGCTAAAATATGAGGGCCCTGCCTCTTGACCCAAGGCTCCATTTCTAAAGGACACACGGAGCTTAAACCCACAAGCTGGGAATAGGTAGGAGAGTGGCACCACCTTCCACCTCCCACAATAGAACTGTTGACTTGTTCATGGGGGAAGCAAACTTCCGTCAATGACCCCCACTGAGAGAGCCCCATCCTGAAAGTCCCAAGCTTGCAAATGTGGAAACTGCTGGCTGGGGAGCTTTACTAACTCACTTCAAGTGCCAAGATGGTGCGTAAGGAGAACATCAGAGACTCAGGTATCTAAAGACCCAAACGCTGCACTCCCAGTGTGTTGCCTTTGAAAATGTCTCCCACTGCCAGTAGATTAGTCTGTCCCCTCATACTTTGGAAGAACCAAAACCATCCACAAAGCTGCCTCATTGTCCTCCTTAAAACTCTCCTTTTCCATGATGCCTAAAAAAACACTTGACAGTGGTTATGATGCCGATCTGTAGAGACCACTGCCTATCACGCTGACCAATATTGACCAATACTGTTTCCTTCTACTCATCTGTTTGTATCCACCTGTTCTCTTTTAGTTGTATACTTGCATTGTAAGTTCTATGGGGCAGAGGCCATGTTTTGTTCTGTGTTTGTACAGCACCTGGTCCATGATGGGGCCCCCTACATACTAAGGTAATACAAATATATATACAATGGACACAATCAATCAAAATGGACCATTCAGTTAGCAGATAAACTTTTAAAGTATTTGCAACAAAGCAAAACTAAAGTAAATTCTATTACCGTACACAGACAAGAGCCCTGAAATATATCCCTGAGTTGTCAGCCAAACAGACTTTCTATGGATTAATCTAATTGACTGAGTCATGGCTCAGAGGCTGAATTTAATGCATGTTAATATCATGGGCCTGAGCTAGGAAGTGTGGCTCCTATAGCACAGGAAAGTAATGTACAAAGACAACTCTTCCCTTGGATCTTCAAATTTCTATTACAAGGCTACAAGATACCGAGGAGGGAGTTGGAGGTGAGTTGACCTTTCTCATGGAGTACCATATTATATGCCATTTTGGAGTACCATATTATATGCCATATATTTTAAACAACAGTGGGAAAATCCATATATATATATGGTGTAGCCAAAGCATGTTTACCAGTGGGGTAAAAAAGGATTCATGGTATCAAGGATCTGGTACCTTTCCAATTTGTCGCATTTTCTAATTTGGCAACGTGGGAGTACAAGCCTCTACAAGTTAAAAATGGCCCAGATTCTATTCTCATTTACACCAGCGTAAATCTATGGAATTCAGTGGATTTGGGGTGGGATCCATGAAGGGATTTACGCATTACAACGCTGAGTTTCACAGTGCAATCCACAAACCTGAGTAAGGTGCTTATGCTCCATGTACAATGCCTGGGGAGAGAGAGGAGCCTAAGAATGTGATCCAGGGGCCAGCACTCTAGGCAGGGAGCTGCTGAAGCGAGCCAATGGGAGATGCTGACAAGAGCAGTGTATGCTAAGCCCTGCCTCTCTCTTGTAGATAGCTGCCTTCATCCAGACTGCTGGGGAGGCACCTCTGTCAGTTTAGGGCTCCACGAATGGGCATCTGCTGCCTGGAGTTACATGGCTTAGGTGCCTAAGCTGCTTTTTGAGGAAATGAATTAAACACTGTCATCAGATGTTGGTTGTGTGTGTGAATCCTTTCTGCATGCTGCACTGGCTCTGGCCAGATAGCCCATACTGCTGGCTCCAATCGAACTGCCCAATAACCACAGACAGGTTAGTAGCGAAGTCACTCAGTCAGGTTTATTGTCAACGAAGCACAGTATTAGTGCCCTATATGTACTACAAGTACACTTAATATATATAGGCCCCTGACAATGGACGCAGCTCAGTCAGTCGTGGGACTTTCCACTACCCCCTAGGCTGGCCAAAGACACTCCCTCTGAGATACCTCTTTATACATCAATACAAACAAGTTACATATTGCCCCTCTGACATAGTTACTGCCCCATGACGTGGTTTGTACTTTACATGTACATTACCTTGTACATGTTAGTTTGGTCAAACCATCTCTATCCATCACACTGTCATCCTGGCCTTATCTTTAGGAGGAGTCCGTGTGTTCTTGTTATCTCTGGGATGTGTGTGTGTGTACCATACTTGGTATCAGGGTGTTCTGATGCCACCTTTCTGGAATGAGTGTCCTGTGCCTAGTACTACTTAGGAATGTATATGTTTTTGCAATATCAGCTCTGTTCTTGCCACATTCCGTGAACTTGCAAACTGGCATGTTTTATAGCAGGGCTTGCCTTCTGCTCACAGCCTGACTCTTGCTAACTTTGCTTAATATTATCAAGGCTTGATAATTACTTTAGTTCAGGCCTCATAAGAGGCCTCTTGTCTCAGGCTCTCTTTCTACTACAAGTACCTGCCTCATGCCCCACAAAATGTCCACAGGAGGAGGAAGTGGTAGCCCAGTGGTTAGAGCACTCTCTGGTGATGTGGGAACCCAAGTTCAACATCTCCCTATGCCAGAGGGGATAAAGGATTTGAACAGGGGTCTCCCATCTCTGAGAGTGCTCTAGACACTGAGCTATGGGATCTTCTGATGCAGAGCTCCCTCAAGCTCTCCTGTTTAAGCTGCAGAAATAATGAAAAAATGATTTGAGCAGGAGGGGCAGGAGATGGGGTCTCCCACCTCCCAGGTTGCTGCCCTGACCACTGGACTCCATTTGTTTTCTCTCTCTGGGAATGCTCTCACCAGTGTGCAAAAGTTAGAAGGTGGGCATCACCACTTCCTCCTCTATCCCTTCTGGCCAGATTTTGAATAGGACCTGATCTAGTAGGCATGGTCAGACAGTACCTATCCAATCAGGATTGGCACATGACTTAGGCGGTACATGTCCGGACTCCTGTTGTGGAAAATTAACCAGAATCGCCTGAAGCTCCTTTATTTAAGTACAAGCATATATGCAGGGGGACGGCAACATGGTTGTATGCAATACAACCAGTGCCCCACCCCTCCTTTGGTGATAACACCACAGCTTATATAGGATTTTTAGCATTCAAACATTAGACTTCCTCCTGGGTACTCTTCCACAAGAAGAGACAGTAATACCTTATATGGAATACAGAAAAACAAAAAACATATTTTCCAGTAAAAACAAGCTTAAAAACAAGGTTAAGCTGTAGGTCATGGGTAATGATACATACCATTGCAGTTAGGGGCTTTTAGCTGAGCCGGCTGGTACCATGACATTCACCCACTGAACTTCCTCTTCTGACCCTTGCCTTACATACTTTATCTTGCCCAAAGGCTTTTGGGCCCAGGCAGGGTAATTTCCACACTCCTATTAGGAGGCAGCAGTGAACATGTCTGGCAGCAGGAATATAGGTGCCTACGCAACTTTTCCTCTGAAAAAAACATAGGAACAAACTGATTTTAGGTGTCTGCGGAGTTCAGTGGGGAGTTTCGTGGATCACAGTGGAGGCAAAAGTGACACTTAGGCTCCAAACCTGGGATTTAGGACTAAGTCATCATAGATCCCACCCATGATGCCTGATTTACAGTAGTGTAGATTATATTAATGACTTACTCCAGAGCAGTTTTACGTGCATTGGCCCCAATCTTTCAAACTCTTACTACTGGGCTACAGCATCACTTGTGCACTATGCCTGATAGCCGATGTTTGCTTTACAGGGAACACTTCTTTTGCTTATGTGGTAAAAACATAGGTTTTGCTGGGGATCACATTAACAGGGAGATCAAATCATGTAGTACTGCGTGTGTGGCTGACTGACTTGGACTAAGATTAAATGTGAGTTATCACTGATTGGCACAACTGGAAGGGGTTTGTTTTGGTTTAGTTTTTTTCTCCTTCCTGTTAAGGCCTTTGGGCCCAGAACTCTAAAGTATTATTTTAGAGTTAAGTACACCAGTATGGAATGAAAAGGTTAGTAATTTAAAATTGGAACCAGAAAGGAGAGAGAATAGCTTCCGTGGAATCCTTGATAAAGGAACTGACTGCTACCATTTCTAGCAAAGGATAAAAGAAACTTTGAGAAGCCAGCAGGAAAATAAGTGTCCAGTATTCATGATAAACACAGATTTGCGGTAATGGATGCTGAAAAGGCAAGGTTAAAAAAAAAAGCAGGCATTAGTACAAATTATTTCTAACTCCTAGTGCAAAACTCAGACAATATTGTGAGAAACTCTTATGGAAAATTAAGCTAGAGAACTCCACAATCAGTGTAAAACATTTATAAAGAAAGGGGGATATGCTCTAACTAAAGAAACTAAAGATATGCGCTAACTAAAGAAATCATTCTAGCAGAATCTCATCAAGGCAGAATTTGAAAGCATTTAGAGAGGATAAAGAAAAAATTAATATGTTTAATACATGATTCAGGCTTTATTATGTAAATTATCTAAAGAGACTGGTTATTTATCATTCAGACAGTTTTTCAAGCTATGGAGAATTTTTCAAGCTTGACACAAAACAATTGAGGGGTATGAAGTTCATTCTAGATTTAGATTTTAAGTTTGCAGTGGTTAACCTATTTTTTGACATACATAAAAATGATGAGGCATCAAACTTCAAGTTAGGACTACGGGTATATTGTCCTTTAAAGCTTCATCAGTACAACGTTCCAGATGTTTAAAAAAAATAGTTAAATATACTCAAAATATTCTTAAGTAAAGGATTTATCTCCAGCCTTAAAAATAATCATGCCTGTTTGTCTGGAGACCCTAATCGATTGCAACATTAAAATGAATTCTGTTCTGCATTCAAACAATACCTCTTTTGGCTGCATGGTGATAACATTTACATCTTTCTCATTCATCTTAGAATGGGTATATGATATTCTTCATTATTTATCAGAATGGAATAGATCCTTGTATTCCTAGGATCCAGGATCTTGTGCTTGAAAGGGCCTCTAAGTTGGTCAACAACACATGCATGGATTCTTGATAATAGCCAGCTGCCAATGCGACAATCAGGACATGTTCAGAATAAGCAGAGGAATACTCAAAGATTCTATGTCATAATGAGCATAGGCATTCCTTATTTTTCAATACAAAACAAATGCAATGGAATTTTTCTGGACTGCTCTTATGTTGTACCTTTCCCCCACCCTACTCTACCCTTTCTAGAATTTAAAACTCTTTGGAGAAGGAACTGTGTTGTATTGTACATAGAGCTGGTTGGTAAGCAGTTTCTTTTCTGAGGGGAATTCCAGCATTTTGAAATTTGTATTTTATCACAAATAAGGAGAAAGAATCAAAATGTTGCAGTTTTCACTGAATGGGAATTAAAATCTATCATTTTTTTCTTTAATGTCAACATTGTTGCTATATTTTATGTCTAACCAATATAAAATATTAACAGTGCTATTAAAATTTGTTATAATATAATATTAATGTCAAAATGAAACAAAAAAAGAAACACAAAAATCAAAAGAGACCGTCAAAAGGAAATATACCATTTCGGTTCTTAATAATTTAAAAGTCAACCCATTTCTGCAAAGCATTTTGATTTTGATAAAACACCATTTTTTAACAGAAAACTGTTCCTTTAATAAATTGTCGACCAGCTGTAGTATATTTGTGTAGTACGTAATGAATTCTGGTAGTTGTCATAATATCTATAATAAACAATGCACTAGATGTATCTTGACCCTTTCAGGATAAATCACACAGTTGGTGACTGACATGACAGGAGCGGAGGAAGACAGGTGGAACTTAGTAGGACAAGTCTGTCAAGCAGGACTATACACATGTTGACTCCTCCTTTCCAGCATGAATTTCAGCCTAGTAGTTAAGACTTGGGTTCTGGGTCTGATGTTTATTAGTTGTATAACCTATGCGAAGTCATCTGTGAAATGGGGATATTAATATTTATTTACCATCTATACAGGCGAACAATGATGCTTAAAGACAAATGTTTGTACTTATTTGAAAAGATAGTGCACTGTGTATGAAATTACTATGGTTTTTTGGTTTGTTTGGGTTTGGTTTTTTGTTATCTGCTGCCTGCAGCTTGAAGGAACACCGAACACTTCTTAGCCCTGGTCTACACTACGAGTTTAGGTCGAATTTATTAGCATTATATCGATTGATCCGTGCACCCGTCCACACAACGAAGCCATTTACATCAACTTCTAGGGCTCTTAAAATCGATCTCGCCACTCCACCCCCAACGAGGGGATTAGCGCTTAAAGCGATATTGCAGAATCGAACTAGGCTTAGTGTGGACGCAAGTCGACGGTATCGGCCTCCTGGATTTATCCCACAGTGCAACATTTGACCGCTCTGGACAGCAGTCTGAGCTTGAATGCTCTGCCCAGGTACACAGGAAAAGCCCCGCGAACTTTTGAATTTCATTTCCTGTTTGGCCAGCGTGGTGAGCTGCAGGTGAGTGAAGATCTCATCAGCAGACCATCATGGAGTCCAGAACCGAAGACGAGCTCCAGCGTGGACCGAGCGTGAGGTACGTGATCTGATCGAGTATGGGGAGACGAAACCGTGCTAGCAGAGCTACGGTCCAAAAGAAGAAACGCCAATACATATGCCAAAGTCTCCAAGGGCATGCAGGACAGAGGCTACAACAGGGACGCGCAACAGTGCCGCATTACAATTAAGGCGCTCAGGCAAGCCTACCAAAGAACCAGAGATGCAAATGGCCACTCTGGGTCAGAGCCCCAGACATGCCGCTTCTATGACGAACTGCATGCCATTCTAGGAGGTGCAGCCAGCACTAACCCACCCATGTGGTATGACTCCATATGTGGATCATCAGAAACCACGGAGGAGCATTTTCGGGGAGAGGAAGATGATGATAATGATGCTGAAAACAGCGCACAGACACAGCAAGGAAGCGGAGAAGCCCTTTTCCCAGACAACCAGAAACTCTTTGTCACCCTGGAGCCAGTACCCTACGAACCCACCCAAGGCATGCTTGATGCCGGAGAAGTGACCTCTGGTGAGTGTACCTTTGTGAAATTAATACGTGTTCTATAAGTAAGTGTGTTTAATGATTAATTCGCGGCCAGTACAGCTACAGCTACTGGAAAAGTCTGTTAACATGTTCGGGGATGGAGCAGAAATCCTCCGGGAACATCTCCAGAAAGCTCTCCTGGATGTACTCCCAAAGCCTGTGCAAAAGGTTTCTCGGGAGGGCAGCCTTATCCTGTGCTCCGTGGTAAGACACTCTACCACGCCAGGCCAGTAGCACGTAGTCTGGAATCATTGCATTGCAAAGCATGGTGGCGTATGGTCCCAGTGTTTGCTGGCATTCAAGCAACATCCATTCTTTATCTCTCTGTGTTATCCTCAGAAGAGTGATATCATTCATGGTCACCTAGTTCAAATAGGGGAATTTTATTAAGGGGGTATTCAGAGGGGTCCGTCCCTGCTGGGCTGTTTGCCTGTGGCTGAATGGAAATCTTCCCCACTTTGACCCACGCGGTGGGGGGAGGGGGAACAGCGAACATCTTGGATGTGTGTGTGGAGGGGTGTCAATTAGGTTCGTGCTGCACGTTAACCCGAAAACCGCCGCACCTCCCTTTTCTATTGCCAACCCTTTTTAAATTGCCAGCCCAAAGGCTGTTTGTTATGGGAAATGAGGGGGTTGCTGTTTGAAACCATTCCCACATGTTATGAAGGTTAAAGAAGCCTATAGACTGTGGCTTACCATGGCTGCCTGCAAGCCGAATTCTGTTGCCCGCCGGACCTGGTTGTGTGATCTCTCACACCAAACCGGCAGACCCTCAATATAACAGGCAAAGTGCAACCTTGGACCAAATGCACATGTGCTATGTAATGTTTGGAGCATTGTTCTCTAATATGTGTCTTTTAAACTACTCCTCTCCCGTTTCTTTCCTCCCACAGCTGCAAATGTTTCAATGCCACCCCTTTCATCACCGTCCCAGAGGCTAGCGAAGATTAGAAGTAAAAAAAAACAGGAATCGAGACGATATGTTCTCAGAGCTCATGCAGTCCTCCCACACTGAAATGGCCCAGCAGAATGCGTGGAGATAGACACTGTCGGAGTCCAGAAAGGCATAATTTGATCGCAAGGACAGGTGGCGTGCTGAAGAGAGTAGGTGCGCCAGCATGCTGAGAGAAGGCAGGATGCAATTCTGAGGCTACTGGAGGATCAAACAAATCCTCCAGCTTATGGCTGAGGAAAGGCGTATGGTTCAGGAAAGGCTGCCTGAGCCCAGACCACCGCTACAGCCCCTGTGTAACCAACAGCCCTCCTCCCCGAGTCCCATAACCTCATCACCGAGACGCCCAAGAACGTGTTTGGGCGGCCTCCGTGCACCCAACCACTCAAGCCAAGAGAACTGTCCAAGCAACAAAAGGCTGCCATTCAATAAGTTTTAAAGTGCTGTGTGTCCTTGTCCTTCCCTCATCCCCTCCTCCACCACCCATCCTGGTGCTTCCCTTCCTCCACCACCCATCCTGGGTGACGGTGGCAGTTACCCCCATATTTCCCCCTATTTGTTTGATGAATTAATAAAGAATGCATGAATTTTAAGCAACAGTGACTTTATTGCCTCTGCAAGCGGTGACTGAGGGGTGGGAGGGGAGGGCGGTTTGGTTACAGGGAAGTAGAGTGAATCAAGGGGTGGGGCTTTTCATTAACGGGAAAAAACAGAACTTTCACACAGCATCCTGGCCATTCATGAAACTGGTTTTCAAAGCTTCCCTGATGCGCAACGCACCCTGCTGTACTCTTGTAATAGCCCTGCTGTCTGGCTGCGCATAACCAGTGGCCAGGTGATTTGCCTCGACCTCCCACCCCGCCATAAACGTCTCCCCCTTACTCTCACAGATATTGTGGAGCGCACAGCAAGCAGTAATAATAATGGGAATATTGGTTTCGCTGAGATCTAACCTAGTCAATAAACTGCGCCAGCGAGCCTTTAAATGCCCAAATGCACATTCCACCACCATTCTGCACTTGCTCAGCCTATAGTTGAAAAGGTCCTGACTACTGTCCAGGTTTCCTGTGTATGGCTTCATGAGCCATGGCATTAAGGGGTAGGCTGGGTCCCCAAGGATAACTATAGGCATCTCAACATCCCCAACGGTTATTTTCTGGTCTGGGAAGAAAGTCCCTTGCTGCAGCAGCTGAAACAGACCAGAGTTCCCGAAGATGCGAGCATCATGTACCTTTCCCGGCCATCTCACTTTGATGTTGGTGAAACGTCCCTTGTGATCCACCCGTTCTTGCAGCACTATTGAAAAGTAACCCTTTCGGTTCATGTACTCGCTGGCTTGGTGGTCCGGTGCCAATATAGGGATATGGGTTCCGTCTATCGCCCCACCACAGTTCGGGAACCCCATTGCTGCAAAGCCATCCAGTATGAGCTGCACATTTCCAAGACTCACAACTCTTGGTACCAGCAGCTCTGTGATCGCCTTGGCTACTTGCATCACAACAGCCCCCACTGTAGATTTTCCCACTCCGAATTGATTCGTGACTGACTGGTAGCTGTCTGGCGTTGCAAGCTCCCACAGGGCTATTGCCATTCGCTTCTCTACTGTGAGGGCTGCTCTCATCTTGGTGTTCTGGCGCTTCAGGGCAGGGGAAAGCAACTCACAAAGTTCCATGAAAGTGCCCTTATGCATGCGAAAGTTTCGCAGCCACTGGGATTCATCCCAGACCTGCAGCACTATGCGGTCCCACCAGTCTGTGCTTGTTTCCCGGGCCCAGAATCGGCGTTCCACTGTATCAACATGCCCCATTACTACCATGATGTCCACCTTGCGGGGTGGCCTTTTTTGAGCGAGGTCTGTGTCCATGTCCTCATCACTGTCCTCAGGGCGCTGCCATCGCCTCCTCGCCTGCTGTAGCTGTAGCAGCTCCTGGTTCTCGTTCCCCATATACTCCTGGACAATGCGCGTTGTGTTCATAATGGCGATAACAGCCGCGGTGATCTGATCGTGCTCCATGCTTTCCCTGGTATGCTGTTTGCAGGACAGCAGAGTGGGAGCAGAAGCGGCGGGTGGATAACAATGGTGTCAGCAATATGGCGCCCGCATGAAAAAAGATGCAAAAGGATTTTTGGCTCCCCCCTCAGTTGCTTTCACGGAGGGAGGGGGGAGCAAGGGTTAGGCTCTTTTCCTTCTAACAGCAGATGGTACAATATGCGGGGAGCAAGGCTTAGGCTCCTTCCCTTCTAGCTGCAGATGGTTCAACAGGCTTGATATCCATCATCATCATCTCCTGGTCCCCTCAAGAATTGAACTCACAACCCCGGGTTTAGCAGGCCAACGCTCGGACCGCTGAGCTATGCCTCTGCCCGTATTACAGCACGACTGAATCCCCACTAGACCTAATGTCCAGGCATATGCTGGAGATGTACGGTAATTGTGAGCTGAGCAGGCTCCTTGCTTGCCGTAGCAAACCTGGAAACCACGGAAAAAAGGCGCGAAAAAGATTGCTTTCACGGAGGTAGGGAGGGACGGGGGATGGCTTGACGACATGTACCCAGAACCACCAGCGAGAATGTTTTCTGCCCCATCAGGCTTTGGGATCGCAACCCAGAATTCCAATGGGCGGCAGAGACTGCGGGAACTGTGGGATAGCTACCCGCAATGCAACGCTCCGGAAGTCGATGCTAGCCCCGATACTGTGGAGACAGTCCGTCGACCTCATGGTCTTAATGCTCTTTAGTGGGGACACACACAATCGATTCCATAAATTCGGGTTTTAAAATATCGACTTCTATAATTTCTGTAGTGTAGACGTACCCTTAGGGGAGAAAAAAATCCTCCCTTTTTCTGTGGTTGACTGTCCTCCATAGAATCCAGAGGAAGATAGAAATTTGTCAATATATCAAAATAGAGAAGTAACTGGAGGGATAGAGAGAATGTTTTGGCAGAGAGAATTTTATGAAGAAAATTAGACAGTAGGTACCCATGTGTACCTGACAGAGACTTAACAACTGTAATGGAAATCTACCTTATGAAAAAACAGTAACTTATGGGCAGAGTTAAGGTTGTCATGTGAATTTTAATTTCTTATTTGTTCTTATGCAAGCGTGTATTGAATGAAATATTGTATGTGAAAGAAGAAGCAATCTCTAATATTTTTGAAAGAAACTTAACTCAAAATTCCCTGTCCTTTTACTGTCAGTATTATTTAGGAATGGACTTCAGCAACCTTAACTCCAGGTTAAAATGATGGCTGTTTTATTTTCAGGGAATTTCCCTTTTCATTTTTAAATGTAATAGTACTATTAGTACAATGAACACACAGTCACAGCTGAAAAGATTTTTTTTTTAATAAGTCAAGTGTGAGGTTTTAAATAATTGTTCATGGAAGAGATTGAAGTGATAGGTTTTGAAATATTATTCTCAAAATCATTTTTACTGGCAGCCATAAATAATTTAGGTTTAAGTGTAGTAGCCGTGTTAGTCTGTGTCAGGAAAATGAAAATAAGAAAGAAACACTTGTAGCACCTTAGAGACTAACAAATTTATTTCAGCATAAGCTTTCGTGGGTTAGTACCCACTTCATCGGATGCATGGAATGAAATTATACTTCAGACAGACATTTATACAGTCAGAGAAACATGATGGTCCAGGTGTATAGACCAATCTTAAGAGGCTAATTAGTTGAGAGGAAACATGACAGCAGGGGAAGAAAAAGCTTTTGAAGTGATAAACAAGATGGTCACACAGGTGTGAATGAGGATCGTTAACTTAAGGGAAATAGATTCAATTAACATAATGGCCACCTTGGAATGGCTCGGCCATTATGTTAATTGAATCTATTTCCCTTAAGTTAACGATCCTCATTCACACCTGTGTGACCATCTTGTTTATCACTTCAAAAGCTTTTTCTTCCCCTGCTGTCATGTTTCCTCTCAACTAATTAGCCTCTTAAGATTGGTCTATACACCTGGACCATCATGTTTCTCTGACTGTATAAATGTCTGTCTGAAGTATAATTTCATTCCATGCATCCGATGAAGTGGGTACTAACCCACGAAAGCTTATGCTGAAATAAATTTGTTAGTCTCTAAGGTGCTACAAGTTTTTCTTTCTTATTTTCATAAATAATTTAGTTTAGAATCGTGGAGAAAATTATTTCAACCAGATATTTAACTCTAATGCAAAACAATAATGGCACCCACATACACTTGCGTCCACGGATTGGCACCTCTGACTCTCATATGTTACATGTGACTGTGAAGCTACTCTGCCCTAATGTTGCTAAGGTTGCTGTTAAGATTTTGCATTAGAGTGTGAGTTTGAAGATTGTTGTAGGAGATAGAAGATAAAGCATAGTGGAGTATTGGAGGGCATTACTGGCAGTTCTTTAGGCAATAAGGAATCAGCAAGGAATGCATAAAACGTTTCATTTGTTATTTCCAGACTTCCAAGGTTTTGAGTGTTGAAGTGTGTCCTGATGTAAACTTAACCATCCATAAAGGTATTTTGTTTATTGTAGTACAACATATAGTATATCTTTCTTTAGTTGTTTCTTGACATATTCTGTTTTTATAAATGCTCCTGTTATAAATGCTCCTGTGGTAGTTACAATTAACATTGTGGCATCTTTTCAGGGTAAAGAGAAAGGGAAAACATAATAGGAATACTCACAGGAAGGGAGATGTGACAAGCAGAAGTCAGCTGCCAAATGGCCACTTCAGAGCTGCAGCTGCATATCTCTGCCAAATGTAAAAGGACATCTGTTGAGAAAACAAGTAGAAATAAGATTCCTATAAAAGGCTTATACCATATTGTGGAGATTAAATAGTGACCAGGCAATTCTAGAAAGGCCCTGAATCCCTATGTTTTGAGGACAAGACAGCTGATTGAAAGATATATCTAGGGTTTGTTAAATTGGAGATTGGTGTTTGAAACAGCTATGTCATTTATAGAAATAGATTAGATATAAAATATATATGCGGAAGAGCGCTGAAGTAAGGTTGCACAGGCACTATGCAGGTAGTACTACCAGTTCAGCCTATAAAATAACATACGTGAGTGCGTGTGTAAATGAAATATGGATGATTTTGCTAACACATATCTATATGTGCACTATTTTATAGGCAGAACTGGTATCATTCTATAATTTTTAAAAAGATGCAATTCTGACATCAATTTTGTTTACTAATACATCATAATAATTTTCTACTTTTTGACTTTAGCTGGTTGCATTATTTTTCTATATTATATTTTATAGGTTGGATATTAATATTTTTATTTAAATTAGTAATAAATGCAAACCCAAAGGAAAGTGGGACATTCGTACCCATACTCAGTGTATATGCATTATGTTAGGAGCAGGGTAGGAACTCTTCCTGTTTACATACGGTCTCCATCAGCTACAGTGTAATAAAATTAATTAAGTTGGGAAATCTCGGCATAAATGATAATACCTATGGCAAATCTCGGCATAAATGAAAATATGTAACATACGCTATACTGAAAACATTATTAAGATGTATAGATATGGAAAATTTAGGTCCCTACACTTTTTCATTGTTAAACCAGAGAAATCTAGAGAATTCTATTAAAACCAATTCAAAATTTCAAACATGGGTAATTTTAGAATATTTGTAACTTTTAGGAAATTCAACAGACAAACTTTCATTTAAAACTCAATCTGGATCTCTTCAATGAGAGGATTTAATTTGAAATGGAAATATTGTTATTTTCACATACATTCAAGGTAATAACTCCCCAGTCTATTTTTATTTTTCAGCACACCCTTTTTTAGCACAACTTTGAAGTTGAGAGAAGCACATCTCTTTCTCTCAACTACATTCTGTAGTCATTTGACACCTGTGAAAAGGGATGTGCAATATACCATTCTGATTTGGTAATATTTATTTTATAATGAATTTACAAGGACGTAAAAGATGGCACAAGATGAAAGATAATGGATAACCAGGCCTGTTGGAGGGTAGCACGTATTTATATAATATATTTGAGTATATTGTACAAACAGAGAGACGTTGCAAATCTGTTTTCAGAGTAATAGTAAATCTATTTAATATTCCTCTGGTGTGGTTTGATAAAAGCAGTTACATAAATAGGAAACTCTAGGAAAAATAATATTGAAATTGTGGATCCATCCATTACTGTTCAATGATTCTGCTAAATGGGTCAATGTTATTTTTCAGGAGAATAGAAACAGAGTACAATGTATCATATACTGCAGATAAAACTATGAATATAGAGAGCAAAGGGATAAATCTTCTGACAGTAATGCCAGGCAAGAAAAATGGAACCTCTCCAAGAAAATGTTGAAAGTTAGTAAAGTATATATCAGATCATGGTTAGAATATTCAGCACTGGTGCCAACAGGACAGCACCAGTGATTGCATTATTTATAAACAAACAAAAAACTGAAACAACCAAAAGCTATTCAACATATGCACTAGTGTTGTGAAGAGACATCTGGGTTGTATTTGGGTATGTAAATGAATACAAATTTCAAATATAAACAAAGATATTCCTCCTCTACTGTCCATAAGATACCAACTAGATTTGATGAAACTATTCAGTGCAAACAATTTACTGGATGAATGTAGCTTTTCCTCTCCCCCAATAACAATTCTTGCAGATGTCTTTGTTAATCAAAATTGTTTGAATAGTTTGTATGAACACATTTCTTTGTATGGCTGGATCATGTTTTCTCTTGACGCTTTGCTTTGAATCATCAATATTTACTGTTTGAGATGTGTGACTGCTCACCTGAGTCACATGATGCTGATTCTCTTTCCTGATTGCATCATCTAATAATAAATTGAGGGGAAGTCCTCAGCAATTCATTTGAGTCTTTTTTTTTTAGACATCTAATGTGAAACACTTTTGAATGTGACAGAGAGCTGTACCTAGGGAATTTTAGGGCATATTTTGTCTTCCTTTTTCTTGTCGTCCATAAGAAAGTATTATATTGGGCTATGTATGTAGTCCACGGATTAAAAAATATGGGTGTCTCTTCCTTAGAGTCCTTAGAGTTTAGTTTGTTTACTGGAGTTGCCCAGAAGAAATGTCCCAGTAAAGTAGAAAATGAAAGCCTATGTATGTCCATCAATCTTTGGGTACAGCTCCCATTGATAACAGTGGGAAATGCTTATGTGGATTGTGAGCTTGATATAACCCTGTGCATTTAAGAATTTTAATTTAATTTATTTATTAGTGGCATTATTCATGAAACAGAATGAGTTTACCTATTACTGCTACTGAAGCTAGCATGGTCTAGAGGATAGGCCACTGAACTGAAAGTTAGTTTTAGCCACAGCTCTTCCACTGAAATGCCCTGTGACCTTGGGCAAGTCTATTAACCTCTCCGTGCTTTTGTTTCTCCCTATTCCATTTTGGCTATAAACTCTTTCAGCTGGGGATTGTCTTTTACTATGTGTTTGTACAGTGCCTAACACAATGGGACTCTGATCTTTACTGGGGCCTTTAGGGACTATTGTAATACAAATAGTAAATATCAAAATATAGTGCAAAGCAGCCTTGCAAAATTGACCTAGGAATTCATTACTCCAGATAGAAAATCTAATGATCTGCCTTTCACCCAAGTGAGAGTAAAAATAAATTATATCTTACTCATCCATTAAAATAATACTTCATGTGAGCGGGGGAGTATAATTTTGTAAGGCTGGCATAACATGCTTTTTCTTGCTAATATTATTCTTTGTTATAAATGCTTGGTAGGCTAAACAATGTTTGTATTCTAACATTTGTGGTGGGAGTGAATGCTGTAGTTAAGGTTAAGAAGGCCCTTGATCCACAAACTGTCTTTTACTATTATGGGTATTGGAGTCAGAGAGAGAAAAATAAAATTAACTGAAACCACAAAGTTCATTGCTAAATGTTCGGTAATGTTATCCATAGCAATTATATGAGGAAGACCTACGACTTCCTGGAAAAAGACATACAGAATTACTAGACCTGCTTGGGAAAAGTAAAGTTAAGCCAGTTATGTTAAAACATTGGCTACTTTATGTACTAGTCAAACACACCATTGAGAGGGCAGAAATCAAACACTAAGACCAATTTTCCTCAGCAGATCACTCTCCCCTAATTCTGAGGAAACTCATCTGAAGTGTGTCTCTTTTAGATTTCAAGCTTTCAATTTCACCTTAAAAACTTTCTTCCACTAGTGTACATTGTTGTGCTAAATTCTCTTCTCTTACAGTATCCATGTAACATCACGGACATAATTACGTCAATCAAACTTCATGGATATAACTCAGAGGAGAACATGGCTCACTGAGGGCAATACCAAAAGTGAGCCAGAAGTGTTTAACTCTGGATGTAGTACAAATGTAATACACCAGCAACTGTATTCAGATACTTACCTTTAGAATCATAGAATATTAGGGTTGGAAGAGACCTCAGGAGGTCATCTAGTCCAATGCCCTGCTCAAAGCAGGACCAACACCAACTAAATCATCCCATCCAGGGCTTTGTCAGCCGGGCCTTAAAAACATCTAAGTATGGAGATTCCACCACCTCCCTAGGTAAAGCATTCCAATGCATCACTTCCCTCGATCTGCTGGCAATGCTTCTACTAATACAGTCCAATATGCTGTTGGCCTTCTTGGCAACAAGGGCACGCTGCTGATTCAAATCCAGCTTCTCGTCCACTGTAATCCCCAGGTTCTTTTCTGCAGAACTGCTGCTTAGCCAATCGGTCCACAGCCTGTAGCGGTGCATGGGATTCTTCCTTCCTAAGTGCAGGACTTTGCACTTGTCCTTGTTGAACCTTAGCAGATTTATTTTGGCCCAATCCTCCAATTTGTCTAGGTCACTCTGGACCCTATCCCTACACTCCAGTGTATCTATCTCTGCCCCCTCTGCGAACTTGCTGAGGGTGCAATTCATCCCATTATCCAGAGCATTAATAAAGATGTTGAACAAAACCATCCCCAGGACCGACTCCTGGGGCACTCCGCTTGATACCAGCTTCCAACTAGACATCAAGCCATTGATCACTACCCATTGAGCCCGACAATCTCACTAGGTTTCTATCCACCTTATAGCCCATTCATCCAATACATACTTCTTTAACTTGCGGGTAAGAATACTGTGGGAGACTCTTATCAAAAGCTTTGCTAAAGTGAAGATATATCATATCCACCGCTTTCCCCATATCCACAGAGCCAGTTATGTCATCATAGAAGGCAATCAGGTTGGTCAGGCATGACTTTCCCTTGGTGAATCCATGTTGACTGTTCCTGATCACCTTCCTCTCCTCCAAGTGCTTCAAAATAGATTCCTGGAGGACCTGCTCCATGATTTTGCCGGGAACTGAAGTGGGGCTGACCAGTCTGTATTCCCTGGGTTCTCTTTCTTCCGTATTTTTAAATATGAGCACTATATTTGCCTTTTTCCAATCATCTTGGACCTCCCCTGATCACCATGAATTTTCAAAGATAATGGCCAATGGCTCTGCAATCACATCAGTCAACACCCTTGGATACATTAGTCTGGACTCATGGACTTGTGCATGTTCAGGTTTTCTAAATAGTACTTAACCTGTTCTTTCACCACTGAGGGCTGCTCACCTCCTCCCCATACTGTGTTGCCCAGTGCAGCAGTCTGGGAGCTGACCTTGTCTATGAAGACCGAGGCAAAAAAAGGATTGAGTTCTTCAGTTTTTTCCACATCATGTCTCACTAGGTTGCCTCCCCCATTCAGTAAGGGTCACACACTTTCCCTGACCACCTTGTTGTTAACATAGCTGTAGAAACCCTTCTTGTTACCCTTCACATCCCTTGCTAGCTGCAACTCCAGTTGTGCATTGGCCTTCCTGATTACACCCCTGCATGCTCTAGCAATATATTTATACTCCTCCTTAGTCATCTGTCCAAATTTCCACTTCTTGTAAGCTTCCTTTTTGAGTTTAAGATCACCGAAGATTTCGCTGTTAAGCCAAGCTGCTCACCTGCCATTTTTGCTATTCTCTCTGCACATTGGGATGGTTTGTTCCTGCACCCTCAATAAGGCTTCTTTAAAATTCCGCCAGCTCTCCTGGACTCCTTTTCCCCTCATATTAGCCTCCCAGGGGATCCTGCCCATCAGTTCCCTAAGGGAGTCCAAGTCTGCTTTTCTGAAGTTCAGTGTCTGTATTTTGCTACTCTCCTTTCTTCCTTTTGTGAGGATCCTGAATTCAACCATCTCATGGTCACTGCTGCCTAGGTTGCCACCCACTTCTACTTCCCCTACCAATTCCTCCCTGTTTGTAAGCAGCAGGTCAAGAGGAGCAAGGCCCCTAGTTGGTTCCTCCAGCACTTAATCCAGGAAGTTTTTGGAGAGTGTTGGGGACAATTTCCTGGTACGTCTGTGAATTACTGTATTTCTCTCCCAGCAGATGTCAGGGCGATTGAAGTCTCCAAATAGAACCAGGGTGATTTGAAGTCCCCAAATGGAAATGTCAGTTAGTTGTCCAAAGAAAGCATCGTCTACCTCATACTTCTGATCCGGTTGTCTATAGCACACGCCCACCATGACATCACCCTTGTTGTTCTCACCTCTAAACTTAACCCAAAAACTCTCAACCGGCTTTTTCCAGTTTCATACTGGAGCTCTGGGCACTCATACCGCTCTCTTACATAGAATACAACTCTTCCACCTTTCCTCCCATATCTGTCCTTCCTGAACAGTTTATATCCATCCATGACAGTTCTCCAGTCATGTGAACTGCCCCACCAAGTTTCTGTTAGTCCAATCACATCATAGTTCTTATTCTTCCTGCTTGCTTCCCAGGCTTCTTGCGTTCGTGTACATGCAGCTAAGATAACTAGCCAATTGCTCTACTTTCTCGGTATGAATTAGGAGGCTTCCTGTCTTGTACCTTTCTCCTTGTGTTTCCTCCCAGTATCCCACTTCCCTACTTACCTCTGGGTTTAGGTCACCATCACCCGGCAAACCTAGTTTAAAGCCGTCATCACTAGGTTAGCAAGCCTGCCTGCAAAGATGCTCTTCCTTCTCTTCGTTTGGTGGATCCCATCTCTTCCTTGCAATCCTTCTCCCTGGAACAACATCCCATGGTTGAAGAATCGAAACCCCTCTCTCCAAAGCCCTTAAGAATAGATGATGATATAAACTGGGTGAAACCTCGTTATAGGTTGAGGTAAAAGCTTGTTAAAACTGATGTGTGAATATAGGCTTAAAATAGTTGAAAAAACCCCACTTGCAGGGCTAAACTTAAAAGAATGCCTAAGTGAGTCTGCCCGGAAACTGGCACGATGTTGGGTGAAGATTTCCACTGGTTATTGTGTGTGTGTGCATGAGCACGCGAGAGAGAGAGAGAGAGATTGAGATTCTTGGTCTACACTTAAAAGTTAGGTTGACATAATTACATTTGTCAGAGGTGTGAAAAATCCAAGAAAAGCAAGAAAGCTAAGCAGCAACCTGTGACCATGGTTGTTAGGCGTGTTAGCGACAATGTAGGATTCATGCCTGTATCTTTTCCTGAGATAGAATTTTGGGTCTTGGCTGCCCATTTTATTTTTGATACTCCTATATCTATATATTCTTATGTCTTTTACTAATGCGTGTGAACAAAGGCTAAAGACCTTGCTTCTGCCCAGACATACGGGTTTGTGAGTACAATGGAAAAGAGATAAGAAACAGAGCACAACTAAAGTGTCACAGGATATGGTGGAAGTGTAATATATGAGCATACACTGGAAGGCTGCCTGGCTCCTCTCTCAAGCTAAGGTCAAGCAACCAGTTAGGAGGGGCAAGAGGGATGCGGGAGGAGACACAAGAAACACCAGAAGCCAAAGAAAAGCCTGGCCTTGTCCAAAACATAACCTCGCGCCTTTCCCTCTCATGGGATACAAAAGAGATGGGATGTAGACCCCAGACTCATGACTCTCCAAAATGGAACATGAACATAAGTTGTAAGGGGTGGGACTGGGGTGTGCATTGCAGGTATATTTGGACCTGCTAAGAAGGAGGAGGTGGGAATGGGAATACAGGAAAGGCTATGGAGCATCAGAGCTGGGAATGGGGAAATGGGGTAAAGGCTCTGTGGCATTAGAGCTGGGATTACGACACTGGGGAACAGAGTCTGCCAGCGTGTAGAGCTATGGATATGTTTTCTTGGAACAAACCCCAATAAACATAGCATTGCCTGCACTTTGGACTTCTAGTCTTCTGCTTTCTGTCTCCGTGAAAAGAACCAGGGGACGGGGGCTGAAGGAAGAGCTCTCTAACAATGGTGTGTGACCCTTGGAAAAGCTAGAGAGAATTCTGAGGTCTGTTGAATAACGTGACTGGTGGGCCTGTAAGTACAGAAACTGCTCCGTTTGCTGTTCATTCTTCCTGCATTCACTGGAGCAGGACTTTGTATAGTCCTTGTAAATAAACAAGATTGGATCAAGGAAAATATGAGACTCCATTGTGAATTTCTACTTCTAGCTGAAACATTCCCTGAGCTCCAAATTTTGATTAGCCACTTAGGTCAAAAAGTAAGTGTGTGTGTGTGTGTGTGTGTGTATACAAAGTTTCTATTTATTTAATAAATAATCTTAGAATTTATTCAACTTTAAAAAAAAAACTTTGGGGAGAAAAAGGTTAGATGGAAAGGTAACTCCTTTATTACTAAGCTTTCTTTCTTCAACGGAGGAATCAACTGAGTCAGAGTGTTGTGTAACCTTTAAGAAAAGAGGGCAACAAAGCTGTGTAAAGTGTGACACTTATTTAAAGTCTTTTGCTTGGAACAGGTGAATAATTATCTGCTTCACACCATCTGGTAGCTTGTGAAAATAGCACAAGCATACAGCTATACATTAATATAATTTACAATTTAATTAGTATGCTGTTGTGACATAAATTTAAAACATTAATAAATATTAAAACTCCTATACAGACACGATGATATAAATGTTACTGATGCCTACTTTGGAGGTAACAACATTGGAACAGTGGAGAATATGGGATTAAGAATACAAGTTTCAAAGAGACCCTGGCTCTGAGGAAGCATCCTCCAGTGGTCCTGAAGTATAGGAGATCAGTTAATACGTAGATGAGGCCCTTATAAGAATCAAGACCATTACACCCAACCTCTAATTTTGCAGCCAGTATTTTATGGACACAGTCGATTGTGTGTGGGGAAGAAAAGAGGGCTCAGTTATACCCCATGATCTCTACATACAGATCTTGCTTTTCCTCTGTGAAAGGAGGAGAAATAATTCAGCCTTATCTTCAGCAGTATCTTCCTCTTCCCAGAACCCCAAGGAGGGTGATTGAAGGTCTGGATCTGCATTCAGAGGAGGATGGATAACATGAGGTAGCAGTGGAATTTAAGAGATGTTCATCATCTTGCCTTAAGCTCCTTGAAGTTTTTCCAGGAAAGCTAATGCAGACTGAGACCTTTATTAAAACTAAATGTTTAACTTTACTAATTAGTAATGAGGGCCAGTTAAAATGAGGGCTGGTTAAATGGTTAACCAGGGCTGGTTAAATGAGGGCTGGTTAAAATGATGAAAATGTTTCCTACGTGAAATTTGGCATATATATATTGCCATAAATTCATTTTGCATCACTTTTAATTGCTTCTAATTCTATTTTGTCTAGAATTTTGAGTGCCCCTCAAATTCCCCCAGATTACTGGCATGTTGACTTGCAAAACTTCATGGAATTGCACATTTTAAATTAAACAGTAGAGCGGGGTGAATATTTTTTGGAAGAGTAGTTTATATGAAAGAAAATGGAGTTTCAATCAACCCCAAACTTTTACTGAATTTGATACACATAGCATCAACCATGTGCAAAACTTGACCCCAATCTCCCCGTCCCTCTAATTGGAATTGCCCAGGAATCAAAAAAGTCAGTTATTTGCCCAGCTGTATTAAACACCAGTGGTCTATGGCAGCCATTTTCTCTCCAGAAGCAATTTCAGTTTGTGGAGAGAAAACAGGATAGAGGGATCAACATGCTAAAACCCTCTCTCTCTCTCTCTCTCTCTCTCTCTCTCTCTGTCACACACACACACACGTAGCCATTTGTCAATAGAAGTTGGGACAAGTATAAACAACTGTGTTTCAGTCTTAAGAAGTGGAATGGGAACCTGTACAGGTGAGGGACCAGCATCCAGTAGTCAAGGAGGCATGTGATTTTTACATTGCAATTTTGGGCAGCTATGTAAGGGGAACTAGTCTGATGCTCAAGGTGAAATGATTGGTATTAAAGCTGAATTATGGCATGAAGCCTGTTTCCTACCAGTGCATCTAAGGTGTACTGTAGCTGTATGTCACAGGGAAAAGCCTATGAAGTAAGCATCTGTCTGTCTGTCTGATTAGCGTATGGAAACGTTGAAGTTATGGGAAAGAACTGCAGGTTCTTTAAATGTTTAATATCTGATCTCACTTGTATAAAATCCATTGACTTTTCTGGAATTGCTACTGCCTTGCATTGATGTTAGTGATGTCAGCATCAGTCTATTGACAATTAAGGGCCAAATTCTGACATTCTTGGTTAGTCCTTGCATTACCCATTGGGAGTTTCAAGCATCCTTATGTGCCTGATCCACAGAGGATATGGAATCCTGATCTCAATCTGTAGGAGGCATTAGTCTGATCACAAAGAAGGTGAGATCCTTGCATGACCAGCATCCAAGCCCAATCCAAGAAGAGATCCAGATTATGCTCACCTCTGGGTGTTGTAATGGATAATAGCTGGGATAGATGGTGGCCTTGAGGCCCCAGGCAGTCCTGCATGAACCGTTGTCCATGTGGCTACTGAAGTCACATAGGAGAATAAGCATGGGAGATTTCAACACCAGCGACTATTTCCATTGTAACTGTATCTCAGGGCTTTTCCACAGAATATGAGTTGTTTTTTTAAATGTTGCATTTCTGGCATAGAAAATCAGATGTAAACAGCACAACTAGCCATTCTTTACTTGTGTGCTTTTGGCTTGTCTTCAACCAAGTACCTATCCAGGAAAAGCTTTGACCATATTTGAGCTGATATTTGGAAACAGGCATGACACTGCCCACCCCCGAAACAGGAACATAATACGTTGCAAAACCAACATTAATGTTTGTCAAGTAACTGTCATGCAAATAACCTATGTGCACTCTATTCTCAAGTGTAGTAATGTGTTGACTGTGCTCAGAACACACTCCTGTTTTGTGAAAAGGGTGGCAAATCTCTAAACCTGAGGACCATGCCATCTGACTCCTTGGCTATGTCCTATAACACTGTCCCATGGCTTCTGTCAGGGACGACCTGAAAACTGGCATCCTAGCCTGACTTAAGAGGGATCAGAATAGGGACAGACAATGCTTTTTCTATTATTAGTGGGTTTACATGCTGTATGTAAGCATAACACCAGACTAAGACCTGGTAATACATCTTTATCAAATTCTCAGTGTGAAAAAGTGCCTTTCCCAACATTTTAAAGTCCAACTATAAACTCACCTGCTTCCTAAAATGTCAGTTTAATAACAAATTAAATTAAATATACAGTGCAAAATAAACCTTCTCTGTATGTGTTTAGCTGTTGCTAGGGTTCC
This sequence comes from Chelydra serpentina, assembly GCA_037349315.1. Classification (NCBI taxonomy): domain Eukaryota; kingdom Metazoa; phylum Chordata; order Testudines; family Chelydridae; genus Chelydra; species Chelydra serpentina. The sequence continues at coordinate 17,358,072 of JBAIAC010000002.1, forward strand.
TGCCTAAAACTGCTGATCTCATCCCATAGATCCTTTCTCACTCCCACCTCCTTTATATCCACGTGGGTCACCATCTTACTGAGTCAGCAAAACCGACTTACCGCTTTCTCAAAACAATCAACACCCCAGAATGGGGTGTTTCATATAAACGCTGCCAGCCTGTTATGCTAAGCTTTTCATGACAAATGTGCTTTCGGTACAGTGCATCAATAATAACTATCATACTCATAACTTACCCTATTAAACATGTATACCATACAGACTTATATGAATGAAATTTTAATTGCTACAGCTCAGTGTATCAAAACTACTTAAACAAAATGATAAGGATATGAGCTGACAGATGTGTCCATGAATGTTTAGCAATTCATGTTGACTGTCTTGCATCTTCATGTTTCATGACTTAAGGCCTTATTCTGGTGGGATGCACATGCCATGTAAATCCAATATATGAATAATTTGAACACAAAAGCAGTAGGACACAACATTATTATCTAAGGTATACAAAAACAATAGTCTCTTTCAGGAGAATTTATTATTGTCTTATGGTTACTCCAGTATAAACTGTGGGTGCAAGGCAAGTGGGGGTGGTGGAAGTTGTCTGATAAAGTTGTGCATGCCTTCTAGGGCACTGAATGATCAGATCCTTGGTTTAGTCAGTAGAAACGCACTAAGGAGTTGCAATAACTTACCACTGAGTCCACAGCGTGTTTTACCAAACACCCTTTGGCAGACCTGAGCACAGCTTCTAAGGCATGTGACCTAGTTTTCCACTGATGTTCAGGCCTCTTCATAAGCCATGCAAACGTCAGAAGTAAAATAAGAGAAAAGGCAGCAGTTTAAAAACTGAAATAACCATTTCTGTAATGTCTAAGCAGATAATTTGAATCATCAGCTATTTATCAGTACCAAATTTAGAAATGTTGCATAATGTCACATGTGCCTTGTGTTAGTTGGAATCTTCCAAACACTTGTTTGAAGACATCACTCAAATGACCTTCCTGTACCTGTAAGCAGAGGAGGGAGGAGTAATTGCCTGGCTGGCCAAATGAAGGGAACAGTGCTTTGTAGCTTGGGGGGGGAGGTGAAAACTTCTGCAAATAGGGTCAGCATGGTTGTTGACTCATCACCTGGGAATGAAGGGTTTAAAAGGGCCACCTCAAGTCTCCCTTTTCGCACAGACCAAGGCTGAAGCAGGACCCACCCTCCCTCCCTTTTAGGTGGTAAAATACCAGGTTTGGTCTAGACCAGGCAACCTTTGGGATGCGGCCTGCCAGGGTAAGCCCCCTGGCGGGCTGGGCCGGTTTGTTTACCTGCCGCGTCTGCAGGTTTGGCCGATTGCGGCTCCCACTGGCCGCGGTTTGCTGCTCCAGGCCAATGGGGGCTGCAGGAAGCAGCATGGGCCGAGAGATGTGCTGGCTGCCACTTCCCGCAGCCCCCATTGGCCTGGGATGGCGAACCGCTGCCAGTGGGAGCTGCAACAGGCCGAACCTGCATATGCAGCAGGTAAACAAACTGGCCCCGCCCACCAAGAGGCTTACCCTGGAAGGCCATGTGCAAAGATTTCTGATCCCTGGTCTAGACCTCCTGTAGGCATTACACTAGCTGCCCCTTTTTTAGTAGGTCTGGGAAGGAATTTTTCCCTTACTACCATATTGGCTTGGGTGCAGTTGGGGTTTTTTTCACGTTCTCCACAGCGGGCTCTTTTCATGGTAGGCCATATGTCACAACTCATTATTTAAGTGTAGGGCAGATGTCCAATGCAGGTACTCCATAGGGAAGGTATACAGTGACCAGATAAATGGCTTGGAAAAGGACTTAAAAAGAGGTGTTCATTAAAAGAACAAATGGAGGGCAGTTGGGGATTCCTATGATTGGTACGGCAGGGAGCCAGCCCCCATTCTTAACCCTCCTATGAGGGGAGGGGATGGATGGTAAGGTCCCGGCAATGGATTTGCTGGAGGGACCTAGATGGAAAAAGAGGGGGAGCTGGTAAAAGCTCGTCGGGTAATTACAGAATAGACATGGGGTTACCTACACTGTACACTGTTATCTGCCGGGTAGTCCCAGACATCTAATAATAAAGTTGAGGCCTGATTAAACCCATATCAAATTTCTCCTGTCTTTCTTTTGGCATAGCCAGACAATGGAGTCAACCTTCTGTGTCCAAGTATCTGGTGACATTTTCAGATGCTATTTGGGAATACAGATATTTCCTTCATTTCAAGGAAGGCAACCTCATCAACCAAATCAGAGAAGATTTCCCTGTAATGGATGGATTCCCAAATATATTGGGAGTCATTGAATGGAAATAGAGAGAGAATGCATAGGACTAGATTGAGCATTTAATAAGCACACAGGAGGTACATGGAACATTGACAGAAATATCACAAATTTACATATTCTTGCTCAAGGAATGACTGATTTTTCCCCCCAAATCATGTTTTTAAACTTTGTGTCAGCTTCTTAACAACCTTAGTTTGTGATCAATGTTTTTATAGGACCTCTAAAAAGAAAAGCAAACTAATATAGGCCCAGATCTCAGGATGTGACTGATCAACACAAGTGGGAGGTGATTGTGAGAAAGTGACTTAAAGCTCACCTTTGCACTTCCTTATCCTGGTGCTTCTCTGTGTCGGACCATCACACTGCCCACCCCCGCACCGCATGCTGCCTTAGAACAGGCAGATTCAAATGGCCACAGGAGGCTGGAACCTCAGCTCTGGGATCAGCATCCCAGCCAGGCCCTTCTACTGCAGCTATATTCAGTTTTTCTCCATTTTCCTTGCTCTGTAGACAACAGTGTGGGCAAGTGGCATAAGAGATGCTTAATCAGCTCTGTCCTATTGGAGGATTACTGGCCCTGAGCTGGTTAAGCCAGTTTTAGGGTCAGTTTCCACTTGTGGTGCTGCTGAAAATGGTGGCACCATATCAAAAAATATGGTCTGTAGTCTTTTAAATAGACTCACATACATGTACATGCCTTCTAGGGGACTGAAAAATCAGACTCTTGGTTTAGTCAGTAGAAACGCACTAAGGAGTTGCAATAACTTACCACTGAGTCCACAGCATGTTTTACCAAACACCCTTTGGCAGACCTGAGCACAGGTATCTAAGGCATGTGACCTAGTTTTCCACTGATGTTCAGGCCTCTTCATAAGCCATGCAAACTTCAGAAGTAAAATAAGAGAAAAGGCAGCAGTTTAAAAACTGAAATAACCATTTCTGTAATGTCTAAGCAGATAATTTGAATCATCAGCTATAACCATTGAAACTGCGAGAGGTTAATGCGCAGAATAACTAAACATCACACCACCTGGTTTTATTACCATTTGGAAAGAAATTGTATAGTTGAGAAATAGAAACTATATTACAGGTTTTAAGAAAAATTGCTAAACCAGAGATCTTGCAAATATGAATTTGAAGAACTTAATAAAAATATATTTTGCCAGCTGTTTTCAGATTTGCTGAATCAAAGTAAATTAGTTTTTAAAGCCATCTACCAGATGGAGGAAATGTTCAAATTTCTTAAAGTGTTAATAAAATGTAGTTATAGCAAAGTTACAATCATGCATTAGAAAAAAAACAATATATATTTGCAATGGCTGTGTGAAGCTAACAGCTGTCACAATAAAGTACTCAACTACAAAAAGGCAAGATATTTTCCCCTATTGTTAACCAAAGATACAACAACAAAATGTTGATTTTTTGCGCATATCTGTCGTAGTGAGTGCTATTTTTTTAGTAGACAGAGGTTGTATCTTGCGCAAAAATGCAGTACCGCTGAGATGGGTAATGATTCAGACAGACATAAATTCATTCAAATTGATACTAAGAACATTTATAAAGAGCGCCAACAGCCTGAAACCTCCTCAGTGTTGATTTCAAAGTTTGAACATGTAGAACTTTATTCCTCTTTAGGGATCTTTGTGCAGTTCTTAGAAGCAGATGTTTTAAGATGCAGATAGTGAGGCAAGGAGACAACTAAGGCACAGGTGCAGAAATTAGTGATAGAGGAGCTTTGTATCAAGGGCCTAAAAGATTTCTTCCCCTCAGTATCCATAGAGAAAATTAATGGCCTAAAGATGGAACTATAGTTTCCAACAGGATGAGGAGGAAAAGGATAAGATACTAAAGAGCTTTATCTTGACATCAGGGCATGCTGGTCTTTCTTAAACAAGAACCCTCCCACCACACACACAAGCACTCAAAACAAGGGAAAAAACAAATAATAAACCCTTAAGTTATTTTTAGTCATCTTTCTCACCCGTTGCTATGATCATGGCACGTTGTCTGTTATTCACTTCTCTTAATCCCAGTTGCAGAGCAGAGCAAATCTGAATTTCTTATCTTTACCTTCTGGCCCCTGCATCATGCAAAATCTCTGACCCAGTCTCCTTTCATGTCTCATTTGCCTACTTTGCTAAGCCAGTGATGCTAGACTCAATGTGCCTTCGTGTTCTTTCCATGTCTCCATTTATTATGTCCACAAATCTATTCAACAAGCTGCTATCATTGCCTCTAAAAGATTCACTGCTTCTATCTCATGTACACAAAGTGTGGGGGAAGGGTGTGCAAATGTACACATTAAATGGCAAAAAAGCTACATCTACACAGAGTTAAGGTTACATTGCCGTCGGTCATCCCCTTGAAGAACATTTAGTTGAGCACAACCCAAACTTCTGAAAACGAGAAACTGCAGAGTTATTACCCATGCCTAGGTAACCTTAACTCTGCCCTCTTTCAGCAATGCCCTAATATGCCCCATTAACACATACACCTTTACTCAGCCACCCCACATTTGCTGAAAAGTACAACTTCTTAACCTCGTTTTACAGCCCATTCACTGTCATTCACAGAATTCCAACACTATTAAAGGGGGGGGGGGAGAGAGGAGGGGAAGCTCACACCATCGTCCCTCTAGTCTCTTTGAGCAATGCCTCAATATTCACATGCACTGGCCCTTCACATAATAACATTCTTGTGGTTCCATATCCTGGCATACAGTCAGCCAGCTATGCAGTAGGAATACCATACATATACAATTTAAGCATCACTTCACAGCCTTTGACAGCACCCTTAAACTTATGGGATACCATCTCACTTTCACTTAACCATCACTAAAGTATTAGAATCTTCTCATATTTCAACTCACTGATGAGATTATCCTTTAAAAGCCCTATGCCATGCTATTGGCATAACCAACACAATTTTGAATAGATATGATACAGGTTGCATCCTGTAATTACATGTGTATCTCTTGCCTTTCCTCACATACATGAAAGCACAGGAAACATAGATCAGCTCATATTGCAGTCTCAGCTCTGTCACACACCTGAAAGTAATCCACAGATCTCACAGACACAGCTCTATCAACTAGAGGTAACTAATGTCTCTACCATTCAGTACAACTACACCTGATACCTATCACACTCACTTTACCTGGACTACATGCATATAATAAATCCTTAGAATGCTCTCATACCCCAGCTCATGACTGACAATACCCTTTGTAATACCCCCACCCCTGGTGTTACATGACATGAACACTTCTGCATTGAAATAATGTATATCGGATCCTGAAGGTACACATGTACCTCTTCCCTTTGTTCGCACACACCAGAAGGAGCAAGCATAGTTCTGCTCATACCATAATCAGTGGGTCCCCAACTTCTTTCACTTCCATCTTTCCCCATTTATCATCTTTTCCCATAACCCCTCCCTGCAGCCTAAAACCCCTCTCCCTGACATCTATTTTTTCACCCAAAGATTTTGATTACACCAAAGTAAAATTGGCACCCATGACTTACAAATTGTAGTCTTCGTTCAAAACTTTTTGTTTTAGGGGTGGGTTTGTGGTGGAGTGGGGATTAATCTATCCTTAGTCAGATTAATTGAAGGGTGAGTTCACAGCCATCAATCTCAATGAGTTCTATGATTCATCCAGTCATTAGTAACTCTCGGTTTAACAATACCAGGCATCAAAAAGGAACAATTTTTGGGAGGAGGAAGGACTATAATTCAGGAACCTCTTGGTCAGATGATCCCAAATTTGGATTACTAACACTATGCAAGGCACAGTACACTACATGAGGCACAGTAAATTTCAAAGCAACTGATTAACTGTTAGGATTTTAGAACACTTAAGAATACAGATTTAAAGCATGTAAGATTGTGGGACTGGAAACCATTTTGCCATTTTTTTTTCTGTATTGGTTCATGCACAATATACAAATTTACACATTCTTAAATAACAGTCTCAGTTTGGGTCCTCCAAAAACGCATTGAGTGCAATTCCACTGCCTTGGTTTGAGACCAGTTTGACCCACACATTTTCAATAGTTTGATCTCTAGGCAAAAAAACAATAAAACAAAACAAAAAATAGAATTTTAAAATGCCTATTTTTTTCTGGGTTTATATATCCAGAGACCCTGGCTAAAATTACTCCAAATTTTGGTCACTAAGTCTACCCTATTGCACCCTCCTGAAATACACCAAATTTCAGAGAAATCTGAATAAGCACATCAATTTTAAAGGACTTATAAAGGTCAACCTTTAAACAGATGTCATAATGTCACAACTTAACTATAGTAGCATTCCTGGCACCACTATAATAAAAAAACTAACTTAAAAAAAAAATGTCCTAATTAAATCATGACTTATGGATGCATTGCTGAGTACCTCTATGATCTTAATACTGTCCTTTTTGTCCTCCAACCTTTTCCTCTCTTGATGTGTCATGTTGAAAATGGACTGCTTGCTCTTTGAGCAGGGACAGTGTCTGCACATAGTTTGTGAAATGCTTGTACATTTTTTTGCCTTGACAAAAAATTATAGTAACTAATAAAACTGGTCAATTATTTGGGCAGAATACTTTTCCATTGGAAAATGCTGTTTAGACAAAAATGAAACATTTTGTGGGAACATGCTGATTTTGATGAAATTTTCAAAGATAAAATGCAAGTTAGTTTCATTTTCTTGATTCAATAAGGCTGAAACAAAGTATTTTACATCCTATTATGTTTTGATAGTTCCATATCATTTTTTCTCAGTTTTCATTTCTTAGAAAATTTTAAATTTCAGCTTTTAGTTCTGATTCAGAATAAAAACAAATTTTAAAATGTCAGATTCCGGCAAAATAAAAAATCAGGGTAGCTTTGCCTATCTTGTTCTGTGTCAAGTACTATATGTTCTTTTCTTGCTGATGCAAACTGGCTCAGAGCATTCCTTTGTGTCAGGTTTGCCCGCCTATTTTCAGATGTCACCAGCCTGTTTTAGGCCCTTCTCTCCCCCACCCTCTCCTTTTTTAAAGACTGACTTTTTAGTATCTCATCAATCATAAAAAAAATACTAACAAAGGACTAGTGTGTGGATATAATTTAGTACTCAGTTCATCTGAAATATGCAACCTTCCATATAAGCCTGTTGAAGTTGTATAATAGGCTCAATGGGCTGCTAATCTCTTCATCTCAAAGCTATGAGATTGACTGAAGCATTTACATTTTTTTTTCTCATGTTCCTATCCATAGCTCTAGGCATGAAGGATTACATACTATTTTAACTGAAACTCCAATTCACACACACACCCCTCCCCCCCCCCCCCCCCCGTATGTATGCCCACAGGTAGAATATGTTTAGAAAAGGAGTTCTCATACAGCAGCAAAGGTGGAGATAGTCTTGGAGGAACTATTGGAATTGTTTCTTATTCTGCTAAAATGTTATTAACCTTCTATTATAGTTGTGGGGTCTTCCTTATCCAATTTAATATTTTTATCCTCAGCCAAGAATGTTTTTTTGAGACAAAATATTTTGGTCTTTATGGCTCTTCCAAGATCTGGCATAGAGTTCAAGTGCCTGTGATGGTAAGTTAAGGAAGGATGTAATATTATAAAACAGCCTCTGAGACTTCTGTAAATTATATTCAGAATGCATTTCTGATACAATACGTACACAAATAGCTAGATTATGTTCACTTTCTTCAGTCTTAGAATGTGTATATGTATATGTAAAAATTACCAGCAAATTTTTTTGTGCTACTGTCTTTTTGTTACAGCATCTAGTTGGCTTCAGATCCCGTTTTTCCTTTCACTTGAACTAGTATTAGATTAGTTCCCAACAAGAATTAATCCCATACTAGTGCAAATGAAGCATAAACCTTTGGTTGATTCAGGATGTTATAGAATGACATCAAAAAAGTTTCTCTGATAACGGTTTTTCAGCATTTTATCTATTTCAATTTAGATTCCAAGAAAGTTAATAAAATCAGTCTATTCTGATACATTTGGTGCAGCACAATGACAGATATGTACCATGAACTTAATCTATACGACTCTTGGGCCAGATTACAGCATTTATGACTCTCATGAAACTATTTCAGATAGAGTGTTTCTCAGTCAGCCAGAAAAGAACTCTCCTAAATATGGGGCTGTTGTCAGTGTGTGCTCTCTGCGTGCTGTACTGGCTCTGGCTAGATAGCCCGTAGAACAGAAAAAACTGTCCAAGAAGATCACAGACTCGGTTCAGTGGCGAAGGCGCTCTGCCAGGTTTATTGTCAACAAAGCACAGTAATAGCACCCCATAGAGTCTACAGTGATACTAAGACATGTTGTAGCGATGCGGAGACTCACCGGCTCAGCTCCTCCTGCTGGTCATCTGGGAATTAGCTCTTTTTCCAGCACAGAGCGCCTTCTGCAGGCCGTTGTCTTTCCTGCCGCTGGCCCCGTGTCCCTCCGAGACCCTGGGGTTCTGCCCCCAGCAGTACCCCCTCACTCTGGGTCTCCCCTCCCAGGGGAACCCCCAATCCTCTAAGCCCACCTCGCCTCAGTGGCTATTACCAGTCATCATCTAGCCCCTGTTCACTGGGGCAGACTGCAGTCTGTAAACCACTCATCACTTGCAACGGGTGTTTGGACCAGCTGCCTCTGCCTAACCCTTGGCTGCACCTTTGCAACCCCAGTACCTATTTTAAGCCGTGCACAAGGCCTGCAGCCTGGGGAGTTGCCAGCCTGGAGCTCCCCAGCTCCTCTTGCCCTATTCCCCAGCACTGCTCCAGTGGTACCCTTTTGGGGCCTTTAACAAGGCCTGCAGACTGGGGGTTTACCAGGCTGGAGCTCCCCAGCCCCTCTTGCCTTCCCCCATCCCTGTTCTACTTTAGGTACCTTGGTCTCAAGCAGTTCGGCCCTCTCTCTCTACAGCCAGAGAGAGACTCTTCTTGGGCTGGCCCACAGCCCTCTTATAAGGGCCAGCTGGGCCCTGACTGAGCTGGCCACAGCTGTGTTTTCTTCCCCAATCAGCCTTTCACAGCCTCAGCCCTCTCCAGGGCTGCTTTTAACCCCTGTTCTGCAGGAGTGGGGCAGCCGCTCCACTACACATGTATTCCCGTTATAATGGACCATCTCAGTGAGTGGCAGGACTTTCTGCTCCCCTCTATGCCAGACAAAGAAACTCCTCATGCGACCCCTCTTTTGATACAAGTTGTGTATTGCCCCTCTAATGTGGTTAATTACCACCCTTTACGTTGTACCTATTGGTGGTAAGATCCTGGCTGTTCAAGATTGGCTGTTCAAGATCCCGGCAAAGATTAGCTGCCCACCGAAGCTGCTGAGTGTGATCCAGTCTTTTCACAACAACATGAAAGGCACAGTACTGTATGATGGCTCGTCCTCCAATGCCTTCGACATCCACAGTGGAGTAAAACAAGGCTGCGTTCTCGCTCCCACACTCTTCGGCATCTTCTTTGCAGCATTACTGAAACGTGCCTTTGGAAATTCCACAGAGGGAGTCTATCTCCACACCCGGTCTGACGGGAGACTTTTCAATCTGGCTCGACTAAAGGCCAAAAGCAAGGTACGGGAGGCAACAATCAGAGACATGCTGTTTGCATACGACGCTGCCCTGACCACCCACACAGAAATCGATCTCCAGCGTCTCACTGACCGCTTTTCCAGAGCTTGCGAAGAGTTCGGGTTGACAATCAGTCTTCAGAAGACCAAAGTTATGGCCCAGGATGCGGAACATCCAAGCATTGCCATCAATGACTATGTGCTAGAGGTGGTCAGTCAGTTCACCTACCTCGGATCTACCATCACGGACAACCTCTCACTGGACCCTGAGATCAACCGTAGAATCAGCAAGGCCTTCACAATTTTGGCCAGTTTGTCACAGAGTGTGTGGAACAACAGCATGCTGACCATCAACACAAAGGTCACTGTGTACCGCACATGTGTGCTAAACACTCTTCTCTATGCCAGCAAAACTTGGACCCCCTACGCTTCGCAAGAAAAGAGACTGAATGCCTTCCACATGCGCTGCCTCCGTCGCATACTCGGGATCACTTGGAGTGATCAAATAACGAACAACGAAGTGCTGGAACGTGCCAAGATCTCCAGCACGTTCGCTCTCCTCCGTCAATGCCGCCTCAGATGGCTTGGCCATCTAAGTCGCATAGAAGATGGACGGATCCCCAAAGACCTGTTGTATGCTGAACTTGCCTCCGGAAACAGAGCTACAGGATGGCCCCACCTTCGCTTCAAGGATGTCTGTAAGAGGGACCTGAAGACTGTTCAAATCGACATCAACAGCTGAGAAGAGCTCGCCCAGGACAAATGCAGATGGAGACATGCTCTGACTGCTGGATTGAAAACTGGTGAAGACAAGCTGCGGCAGCTTGCCGAGGAAAAGTGAGTTCAACAAAAAAGGAAGCAGCGGCTCCAACCCACAGCTGACACCACCTTCAAATGCAGCAAATGCAATCGAGACTGCCACTCTCGTGTGGGGCTCTACAGCCACAACAGACGCTGCACAACCATCAACTAAATATTCCCCATGGGCGCATATCCATCGTCTCTCGAGACGAACGGACGCCAACAACAACATTGGTTTGATCATAACATTTCTATCATCACCCTGTCATCCTAACCGTATCTCTGGGGTGACGGGTCAGTGTGTTCCAGTATCATCTTAGGGGAGTGTGTTTACACCATAACTTTGTATCAAGGTGTTCTGGTACTACCCTTCTTAAGTGGGGAATACATAGTGTCCAGTAACTCTTAGGAGTGTTTGTTTTTGCAATGCCAGTCATGTTCTTGCCAAGTTCATGTAACTTATAAGCAGGCATTTGCTTTGTAGAAGGGCCTGAATTTTGCTCACAGCCTGATTTTTGCTAACTTTGTTTGATAGCAACAGTGCCTAATTTTGCTGACTTTAATTCAGGCCTTAGGCCTTGTACTAGGCCCCATGCTTCAGGCTCTCTCTTTCTACTACGGGGGCTCAAGTCTGCACATTTGTAGCAGGGAAGAACTGAACAATATGTTGGTGCCAGGCTCCTTATTTGCTTTAATAGATAAAATATCACTATTAAGATCAGGAATTAGGCACCTGTGGAAGCAGCAGAGTGACACCATCTAATACACTTAAAAACCCACATTTACAAAACAAGATGTACTGATACTAATGGGTTGGTGACGAGGTAGGGAGGATTGTATCTAGTGCTGTATGCTGAAAAATCTCTCAACTCACAGGATGACATTCACTCCTGTGCAGCACTTACATTTCACTTGAACCTTCAAAATTCAGCCCTCTGCTTAACGGTGAATTTCACCTCCAAGTTGCAGTGAGGGCTCCTCAGAATTGCTGTATGGTCATCACTTTAAAAGTATGCTATAGACCTATCTTGCAGATAAGCAGCTGCAGAATCTTGCTATATCAGATCTTCTAAGTTGATGTCCATCAGGCCCCTGTTAATAGACTCAACAGAGACATTTAGGATGGAAAAAAACAACCCACACAAAAGCATATTTAAACATATGTTATGGGCTCAGTCAACTGTACATTTTTGTAAGCCAAGCATCCTTTCCAATTGCATCTCTTTAGTTGACTGGAAGGCATTCTGCCCATCAACTTGGAATCAATCCTTTTCAGAATAAAGCAGTAGCAAAAATAACAGCAATCAGTTTTTATACAGGGAGGTGCTGTTGAAATGTTTTCCTTAAGAAAAAAAAAAGTTGTATGAGCATCTGCAGCTGCAGAATATGCTACCTTCCAAAATCCTAAACTCATTCCTGTGCGTGTCCCCTTTTTCGTATAATTCCCTGGAAAGTCCTACAAAACTCTTCCAACTACACCATAGGGATCCAGCATATTTTAGCTGATGGCACTGAATATGATTCAGGTAGTTTCTTGGCAGGACAACTAGCTGGAATAAGAAACAAGCTGCCAAACTCAGCAACGGAAGCAAATAGTACCAAATGAGTTCAATGAGGAACAGGTCCAATGTTTGGAAGGAGAAAATATAGGGGTTCCAGTCATTAAATAAAATTAATGTTAAGAAGAAACTCTAGTGCTGAGGTTGAAAACAAAGCAATATGTCACGTCAGTCAGAACTAATGCATTTCTAGAAGAAAACCAATGAATGGAATAATTGTTCAAGCCCCAAGTCCTTCCTCAAGGTGAAGAGCAAACTCAAACTATCTGCAAGTTGCTGCACATCTCCTGGAAGATGTTGTGCACCCTCCATTCTCATTGAATGCAATTTATTTCTATAGATTATTTCATTATCTCCAGTAGCTATCATTGGCATGAGTACAGTCAATGACAATGGGAATCATTCAGCTATTGCAGAGAAATCTTTTCTAACTTTATGTGGACGAGGATGCTTTTCTTTTCTTAGATGAACAAAGTGTCGGTGTTCCAAAATAGCCTCTGAAAATGTTGCTTGGCACTTGAATGCAGAAGGTTGACTCACTTGACTTGATGTCCATTGGTCCACTTTGGAAAGGCACAATAGCTACGGCAAAAGCACTCCTGATGGTTTACAACATGTTCTGAATTCAATGAGAGTAGAGGTTGCTCAACAGCTTGCAAGATTATGCACCTAGTCTAATGCATACTGCAAATGACAGGAAATGGATTGCAGTATTAACACAAACTATAGTATTATTCACTTTAATCAAATTCAAAACAATATTTATAGTGTTTAACCTACATCAAGAGCTGACACTTCCAAAGACATGCTGTAAATAACATTCTAAGGGGTAACATATTTTTGTACAGTATTTATTTGAATGTGATGATGAATTTTCACCTGGAAAATGCTCTGGTTTTTTTATTGTCCTTACCCCTAGCTAACTATGTTGATGGTCACCTAACTACTGAAGGTATTTAGTATTTTTATATCATTTCTAAAGCAACTAAGAATGTATCCTTGTTCACATGAATATTTTATATTAGGCACAGCCCTGCTGCAGATGTGATGTTAATAACTGAATAAGCCCATTTGGATTTAATTTGTTTTATGCCAAAGAATCCTTACAAAAAATCCAGCCCTGAAATAGTGTTACATTTGTGAGTGGTAGTGTAAGTAAGCTGCAATGCATGGAGAATAAATGGTGGGGAATGAAAATAAGAATTTCCAGAAATGTCTGTTTGGATTCAGAAAGGGAAACAGGAGCACTAAATAAGTTTTACTGTGGTAAGGTTTCACTAGTATTTTTTTGTTGCTTATAGCTTATTCCATTCACAGTGTTCCCATCTGCATCACCAGCTTGCTTTTCTTCCCTTAGGACTGCAGGGTGTTTTAATAATAGGCCTCCAAGACCCTTACAGCAACAAGAAGTCTGATAAAATAAAGAGAAAAAAGAGCTGAAGTGATCCCTGGAGAAAGACAACATATTTTCCTATTTTCTTTTCCATTCCACAACAGCTTGATGGGCTGAGCTAATAAAAGCCCATTGGCATTCCAACAAATCCAGATACATTTTGCTTGTCAGGTAACAGTTATGAGTTCTAAATATTAGCATTCATAATTTAGTTGTCCTCTGTTTCTTTAAGTGCACTTAAACATATGTAAGCCTAATAATTTAAATTTTCAGCCTGTTTTAGTAGGCACCAGCAGTTAGAGAATGGTATGAAAACTGCTCCGTGGAGATTTCTTTCACCCTTAGTTCCATTGACTAACTGAAAAGAATATATTTGAATGACTAGAATATTATTTATTTTTAGGCATATGTTCTTAATATTTGGCAGACCTGAAAGTTATGTCAATTCAGATTATGAACCCAAATGCTAACCCACACAAATTTTGAGCTTGGCTTTATCCTGTGGAAGCTTGGGTTGCCTGCCCGTATCTTGTTCTGGAATGGTCATACATACAGATATTGACCTGAACATATCCCCTATCTAATACTGCCACTTCTCTGCCAATTCCTCCCTCCAACATCTTTAGAGTCTATGGATCCTTTTCTTTCTTTAATCTTGATTCCTGTATCAAAACTGTGTCACGTTTCAAGTCCTGTGTTTGCTATTCCTCTTTTGTTATCACATTGCAGTCACTGACAAGACTTTGCCTCTGGAAGAGTTGATTCTCATATTAAGTTGCACAACTGCCACAGCATAAGAGTATAAAATAAAATGGGGGTAAGGAAAGAGAGATCTTTGTGCACATTTCTGTAACATATAGCAGCATGGAAATGATATCACACCACCAGCTCATCAACTTTTCTTTTTTCCTCCCCTAAAGTTGTGACTTTCTGGCAGAAAAAAAAGTTTGTATGTAGATAAGGGAGCGGAGAGACAAATTTCCCATAAGCCTATGGCATCAAATAAATTAGATTCAGAAAAAACTGAGACATGTCAATTTCTGCTTCTATCTTCAGTCTTTTTATGCATGTGTACTATTTCAAATCCACATACTAAATAGGGTTGGGCCTGCATAGTGCTTGGAAGGGAGACCTCTAAATAAAATGGAGGCTGCTCTATCAGATGGCATTGGCAATTCATTAGGCAGAACATTGCTTACCCTGAATCAAGGCCCCTGCATGATGACAGGGAACACTTGTTGCTGGTATTCTTGTATACAGATCCCAAGATTTTCAGCTGCTGAGTTGGATCCCTCACCCCCCTTTTTTTTTCATCAATGAGTTATCTGAACAGCCTTTTAAAAAAATGGATTCCTTTTCAGCATATTTCAACAAATACTCAGTGTGAATGTATTTCAACCTATAAACTGTTGTGAGCTTTTCACCCTATGACTATGTTTTCAGTGATTGCCCATTAGAGAAGGTTGGCAATTTTTCAATGAAACTTGTTGTCAAAAAATGCTGTTTTGTTGAAATCAACACTACATGAAACAGGGCCAGGTTCAACAAATTTCCCAACTCAAAAAAAAATAGTAGGGAAACTTTTTTTTTTTTCACAATTATCAAAACACTTTTTTTCAACATTTTCAAAATGAAATTTTTTTTTCAGTTTGAAACTACTTTTCATTTTGAAATTTAAGCTAATTAAACTGAGACAAGGTTAAAGGTCAAAATCGAAATGAAAAGTTTTATCTGAACCCAAAACAAAAACAAACAAGCAAACAAAAATCACTTTTGCTTGGTGAATTCTTTTGGAAATGATATTTTTTGTCCCAGTTTGAGATGGGGGAGGGAGGAATAGAACTCTTGCAGATATGTAGGGACTGGGAAACCATTTTCCACCCAACTCTGCTTGCTGTTCGTTATTTATGTGTTACATCAACATGGTATTGCTCCTGCGCTCTAATTGGATGCTTGAAACGAATGGAGGGAAATTAAAGATTTCAAGATTGCCACACTAATACTTCTGGTATGAGTCTTTGTGAACACACATTTTTATGAGCATTCAAAGACTTTGTTTTTCCACAAACATTCTTCAGAGGAAAAATTCACTCATACATATGTTTAGAAAACTGAATTAAAAGGAGCTGTATAAGTACTTTTGGAAGAAATATGTTTTTATTTGAATAAATGTTTGTGAATACATGGAGGACTCTGGACCTATAACATGTATGAGAATTTAGGTTCAGCATTCATCCAAACTATAGTTTTTGTGCTGAATTCCTCTTCCCTTGTCTATGTGCTAGAGGAGGTAGTGTCTTGCTCTTTACTCATTTTTGGTCAGGGAGGGACAATGAGTCACTTTGTTCTCTTTCCCCAGAGGATGAGGGTATTTTCTTTTGTCCTTGAAAAGGTAACAGAGGGGATGAGAAGGGAGAAGGCTGCTTTTCTTCTGCAAGGGTCCTCTGGTCATTTCCATTTGTACAATTGGTGGCTTTGACCTTATCTTCCACAACCTTATGGAAAGTTGTGTCCATGAGGATTGCATGAGTGCTCCCTTGTGATACCAAACATTCAAAGCCTAAAATTATATAAGGGAGTACAACTCCCCAACTGCCTCAGTTCCTTGTTCTCCATCACAAAGCACATACACATTTCCTTGCTGATGCCTCTTTAATGCCCTTTCTCACAATGTTATTGTTTATGGGTAATTATTATAAGGAGGTAGAAATAAGGTAGAAAAGGTAGGAGGCCTAGCTGGAAAGCTTTTATATCTTATGGCAGAGTAAAGACCCTCAGTCAGTGCATCTTCTCTGCTGTTGAGATGCCACTGTTTGCTTCATGCTTGTGGGCCCTTTGAAGTGAGTTCTCAGGCAAGTGAGCCTGGGAAATATTCTTTAAGAGAGTCAAACAAATCTTCAGGCAACCCCTTTAAAAAACTGCAAGTGTCATACATAATATTCAATAATCAGCAATATTTTGAAGTTAATTCTCAAATGTCCAAAGATATCCAGGATTCATATTTTTTATAATTTATTTTATAATTTATTTAATGTGAAATGCATATTTCAAATAAGATATAAAACTGAGGTCCCGAATGGCCACTTTATGGCACTTTCAAGCGAGCAGTGTGTTTAATGTTAGGCTCAGTGTCCTGGCTAAATTCCAAAATTGGTAATTACATTTTGCTTACCCAGAAATTATGTAGAATTTTATTAGATAAAGTATCCTATGTTTCAGTCATCAGCTATTGTACAGCATTTCCGTGTAATATAAGACCTGCCATTTTAGAGCTCTGTGGAACTCAGTGGTTGAGTCATTTTGGGGTGAAGGAGAAAAGTTTGGATCACATGAATATGCCTCTTCTGAACATCACTTTATATATCTGGGTGTTAAGAAATCTAAAAAATCAGTCAGACTCAGCCAAAATTATCCCATTTTGGGTTGGTACCATGTAAAAATGCAGAGTATTTAAAGAAGTAATACAAAACCATAATTGCCTGTTAGGAACCTGTAGGAACTCCCCTTGACTTCAATAGGAGCAAGATTGGACTTTTTTGCAAAAATAAAAAGGAACAGGTCAAACCAATTCCAATTAAACCAAGAAACAAATCTTGTCTGAAGATAGAAAAAAGTGTTAACTATTAATCTTGTTCTGTTTATCATTATGTATTAATGATTTTATGTATGTATTCTTGCACACCTCTAACCTTTTTTATTCTTGGAGCAGAAGCAGAAATATTGATAATTCATGAGAGTTGCAGACCCCAGAGATGCAAAGAAGGATCAGATGATTATCTGAAGTGACACTATTGTTATGCATAATTACACACAGCTGAATAAGACAACTATCTTTCTAAAGATGCATGAACTAAGGAGGTTCATAAACATTTTTGTATTTTCTACTTTACTTTAATATACAACAACTGCCTGTGATTACTGAAGTGGAAGCTGTACTTGAAAATTAAATGATCCATCAGCCAACTTGAATGGTCCAGTGGTCAGGGCATGAGACTTGTTGTTGAGAGACCTGGCTTCCATTTCCAGCTTTGCCATTTACTGGCTTTGTGACAGGGGACAAATGATAGAGTTAATTGCTCTCAGACTTAGTTTCCCCATTGGTAAAATGGGGATGATAATGCTTAACTACTTCTCAGGTATGCTGTGAGAGTTAATTACTGTAAACCCTTCAGTTAAAAGACTGCACAAACATAAAGCATGATTTTAAGATAATTTGGGTTCGTATCACTTCATATCCCTATCGTTTACATCTCCGATTACTCTTTCAGTACCATTTGGAATGTAGAAAGATGCTAACAATCTGCTGAGGCATTATGAAACAACAGTCCTTGTTGCTTCATTTAAAAGGACATCTTACTCTTTCTTGGCTCTGTGATACATGTTGGGGACAAACACCACAAGCTGGCTAAACTGCAGCATTCAAATTGATGTCCAGGCGGAGGATGCAAAGCCAGACAGCTGTTGCTAAAATATCTGCTGTTGCTGTTGGCACTTCTTCCACTGTTGCTACTCCTGTTCAATAGCCCCCAAGGTCTCCGTGACAGTGATCAGGGTTCTCCCAAGCCAGGAAGATGAAGCCAATTTTTGTAATGAGAAAATTGAAGTGCTAGTGCAGAAGATAACTACCCCCCTGCTGCTTTCTGTAGGATAATGGGTCCTTGATGAAGCAAAGTTTGGTACATCAACACAGTATCAGTAAAAAACAGCAGCTTTGTATAGAAAAACTGATTTGATGCCTTGACTAAGAGGCGTAAAATACTTTTAACAACTATTTGGATTACATTTCAAAAATATATGCTTGTTAAATACGTGAATGTTATTAATCCTACTGTAGGAAATGAAAGCAAAGATAACCAGATGTTTCACTTTGACTGATTAATCCTTTCCCCCCTCCCTAATAGAAGGTCCTGCTGTCTTAGTGATTTTTGTTGGAATGTCCATTGACTTTTTCCTCTTTAGTGCTGTGGGCTCGAGAAGCACAAATACGAGAAAACAATGTTGTGTTCTGTTGCTCTGTGTCTGAAAACACTGTCTTATTTCACAAGAGGTGTAAGAGGAGGTACTGTTCATTAACCAATACTCACAGTCAAAACAATTATTTATTTTTCCTGAAAGCCAAAATGTTCTCTCACAAATAACCATTATGGGAATTCTGATTACATCGCTTATTGATATTACCACCCTTATATCTCACTGAATCCCTTAAAATGCAGAGCAGAGGTTCAGATATTCAGCAATGTAAGAGGCTCTATTCAGAAAAGTAATTAAACATGTGCCTAACTTCAAACAGGTGAGTAGTCCCATTAAATGACTGGGGCTCATCATGACTGGGGCTTTGTTGAACACATAGCAAGAGCCAGTCTCTTCCCTGAAGAACTTAGGACTTGTCTATACTTAAAGCTAAATCAGCCACTGTTGCAATCGATGCAGCGGTGTTGATTTAGCACGTCCGGTGAAGACCCACTAAGTCAATGGGAGAGCACTCTCCTATCAACGTCTGTGCTTCAGCTCCCTGAGAAGCATCAGATAAATCAGCGGAAGAGCATCACCCATCGACACAGCACAGTGTAGACATCGCTGTAAGTCGACCTAAGTTAATGTCAACTTCAGTTACATAACTGAAGTAAAAAGAAAACAAGAAAAATACCTGTGGCACCTTAAAGACTAACAAATTTATTTCAGCATAAGCTTTCGTGGGTTAAGAACCCCACGAAAGCTTATGCTGAAATAAATTTGTTAGTCTCTAAGGTGCCACAGGTATTTTTATTGTTTTCTTTTTGCTGACACAGACTAACATGGCTACTACACTGATAACTGAAGTAGTGTGTCTTAGATCAACCTACAGCTTATTAGACAAGACAGAAAAAGAGCAGGAGAAAGGAAATAATTATTATCCCCATTTTACAGATGGGGATATGAGGCACAGAGATCAAGGTTACATAGGAAGAACTGGAGCAGAATCCAGATCTCCTGGGTCCCAGTTGAGTGCCTTACCCACAAAACTGGAGCTGTGTGGGAACCAGAATATCCTTTTCATAGGAAACGATGCAATTATGAAATTTGTTTACATTCCAAATTGGAACTAAAAACTTTGAAATTTCCCACAAAATGAAATGTGAAAAAAAGTATTTGGGATCAGTCAAAACATTCAATTTTGATTAAAAATTGACATGGTTTTTTTTTTCTGATTTTGACTTTTTAAATTTTGTTTTCAATTTATAGCATCAAATAAATATAGAAATAGTCTTTTAAAAAAGCACTTGAGAAACAAAATGTTTAAATGTTCCAATATAAGGTGAACCATTCCATTTTGACATCCTAATGCTGCACTTCAATTTTTGTCTAAAATAAATTTCACCAAAATTGACACATTCCTGTGGAAATTTTTGAGTTTCACAGAACAATATTTCCCAACAGAAAACTCTCAGTGGGAAACTTTCCATCAGCTTAATACAAGACCATCCTTCCACTCTAATCTGTGGGTGCTTTGACAGCCAACTGGCATGTTCTAGGTGGTTCTCATACAGCCTCAGAAAATGAGAGAGAATGGTATTAACAGATGCACAAGCACACCTTGGGATTGCATATATTAGAAATGGTAGGCACAGAAATGTGATCACACTCCTTACTGTCAAGCTTTCATCTGTACCTGCAGTGTCCATCTGCCACTTGCTGGCATTGTACTTTGTTCAATTGTGAGAGTCTCCCACTATTGTAGCTAGGTATCTGAATTCATATAGGAGTTTAGTGAAGTTTTTTCCTGTACAATGCAACTATTCACAAGTCTGTCTAAATCCTATTTGCCTCTTTATTTGATGTTGCTAAATATAGAAACAAAGAAATACAGCACAATAAAGAAGAGCCGATAATATAAAAAGAATCTCTACACCAAACTCTGCATGGTTCGTACTCTAAACTCCTGTGACATGATGTAAAATAGTGCTTTTCTAATTACTGTGGATTACATACCCTGTCTCAATTAGGAGGATAAAATCTTTAGCAAGCATCCTCTCTCAAACTCTGATAAACATTAACAAGTCCATTTTGTTGTATAACATTGTGTTGATAGTACTGTAGTGTTTTCAAGGAGAATACGAAAAAACATTATTTAACAGGCTATTTACTCAGTGATTCTTCAGCAGTGGAAAAAAATCAAAGCCAAAGTTATACTACAGTAATCTGAATTCATTTGTGGCATAGAGTATACATCAACATAAGTGATTTTTTTTTAATAAGAAGAAAACTTTGAAGTTATATGCCTTGCCTTATAATTTTCCATGCTTACCTATTTAATAATTATAATTAAGTAGTTAATACAAGCTTCTGAAGTAGATAATTGTTATATCTTTTCACCTACTTATGAATGGTAGCCATTTCTGGAGTGGAACACAGCAGCTGCTGGACAGTCAACAATTACACTACATAGCAGTTTAGCCAAGAAAACTGTAATTAGTTAAAGCCATAGGGGAAATTTTAGGTATTCCTGCATTGGAGCTTGGCCAAGATACTAGGGTTATCATCACTAGCTACCCTTACTAAAAACACTATGGGTCGTCTTCTTTTTTTTATAATACCTGTAATGAAGCAATAATGTGAGATAGATGTAATTAATGCATTTTAAATAAATAACTACAATACTCAGTACCTTTTTTTGTGTCATTTCACAGATGCCTCCTCCAAGACCAGCATGTTCCCTATCACTGTACAGACATGGATTCAATAATGAACTGTAACTTTCTTTTTCTACCAGAACTTGTGATGCATGGAGGTGGTGGTCTCCCATCAAAGTAGTAATGAGAGTTTGACCCTGTTTAGCCTGTGTGAATTGATGAGTTCACAGGGCAAGGTGGTACGGGAATCCATAAATGTTATGTCTTCTGCACAATGGATAACTTGTGTACTTCTGTACTTGTGTACCACTATTCACCAATAAGTTGTGCAGACTTCTGCTGGAATAAGTAGGGGTTCAGGGCTCACACCAAGAGTGAGTGTACTTATAGGAAACTTGCAGTAGCACAAGGTGCCTGTGTACTCAAAGTCATATACTCCCAAAGTGGAAAGCATGGCATGGATGCAGGTCCAGGTCTTATGAAGCTTTGTCTGCAAATTAAGTGTCAGAATCCCAAATATGCTTGTCTTTGCTGGGTATGAATTTCCATAGAGGTCTAGCAGCCAATATGGTGACTCAAACTCATGAAATCTGATCCTGCAGATCTTCCACAGTGGTAGGTTCATGCCATTGCAGGGTATGGAATCTGGCCTATGTCTCAGTACAAAACAGTCTTGAACAAGAACAACATCATCAATCATCATCTTCTAGCTAAAGCTTTTATTTGTAAATAATTTTTCAGTGAAGATGTAGCTTTTAATCAGAGTCCCAGCAGTAAAGTGATTTGTTTTCCAATTCACCTCGTGAACTGCACTAAGCCCCAAGAGTGTGACATGATACTTGAGAAAGACTGCACAGAAAAAGCATAAAACTCCTAGAAACCGTGTTATGAACTCAGGCCATGATCATTTGTCTTGATGATGCAATGCTCCTCATTTTGTACTGATTAACTACTAATATTGTCACATGATGAAGATTCAGATGAAGTCTGAAAAAGAAATTGAACACTTCCCAAAAGTTAGCTCTTCTGTAATTGACGTTTCAGTCCCCGTTCAACTCATTCACCAGTACTGGGGGCGGGACGGGGAGGGAGAATCCCTTAGGTAGTCATTGAAGTTAGCTTTTTCTTTCTTTCTTTGTATTCCACACATCCCTAATTCTAGACCTGTCTAATGAGGGACAGACGGTTTCCATCATACTGTCTTCTCACGGGATGCCTGGTGTGTATTTCCCCTTTAACGTTTTATTTCAGTGAGAATGTTAGTTGTTTGTCATTTTCCATTTCAGGTGAGTATATCAGCAATTCATCATTCTTTGTCTTTATTATAACCTGAACATTTTGTTTTCTTTAACAGTAAAGTCCTTGACCCAGTTTAACAGAGGATCAATCTTTGACAGGCCGTTTCACAGCATTTTAAAAGTTATGAACTGAGGAACCTCTTCAATGTGGATTATTGTATATTAGTTCACCTTTTGTAAATTATTGTATATTATTGTATATTAGTTCATTTTTTGCACCAGAGCATTGCCAAAATGGGGAGTGGGGGTAAATACACTTATAAGAGCAAATGTGTTAAAGCTTGACTATAAAATTACACCAAAAGATCCCCATGAATTTCATCTGCAGCAAAAGGCATTTTCTCTTTTTTTTCTCTTTTCAGTAAAACCTGTATATATAGGTGTTACTACACATATATAGCTAAATTGTACTGAATTTAATTGACAGTGTGATTATCCCCATATTGCAAAGTGACTTGCCCAGGGGCACACAATGAGTTTGTTCCAGAGCTGAGATGAGAACTCAGAAGGTCTTGACTTCTAGCCAATACTTAGTCCCTGAACCACACTGCTTTACTTTAATTTAATAAAACAAAAATTATTAAGAAACAAGCAAAGGAGAGGTGCCAAAGATAAAAGCTTATGATATTTTTTTCTAATGCTTAACTGGAATCTGAAAATAGATTCAAGCAAGGAACACAAAGTTTCAAACCATTACAAGATCAGTACAAACTCTCACTGGATGATCATAACCTTAATGCATGGCACTGCTTGTAGCAATTTATGAGAGCTGTTTTTCCAGCATTAAGTCTTGTGCATGTATCCCACCCTCCACAACCCTAGGGGTCTGTGCAATTCTAACTGCCTTTCTTACACTGTAGCCTGTTCAGAGAGCATGAATAAGCCTCAAATGGTTTGATTATGTGTGCAAAAGTTTTAAATCCACAAGCTTTGAACTTTTTAAAGCAAAGTCCTCCCTTCTCAGCTGTATAATAGTCTTGCTTTAATACTGATATCCCCTCTTTAGTACTGTGAACTGACCAGCTTTGGCTTTTCCAGACATTTTGGCATCTTTTTTTTCTTACTGCAGCAAGCACAGCATTAACAGCTGCAAAGCGGAGATTACAGTCATGCATCATATTGATATTTTTTTTTTCATAGAGTGCTGGTATTGCTTCAAAAATCCTTCCCTTGTGACATATTCCATGAAGGAACTAACAAGTCTTCAGGCAACAGACAACCTTGAAGCACTTTCACTCCTTTTCAGAAGTAATTAATGATGTCTTCTTCTCACCCTGTACTTGACACAGATATACATTTTACCTCTTGTAATATAGAGACATGTAGTTTTTGTTCTAAAGAGATAATCTTTCACTTAGATGTTTTCATGTACAATTATTTCTCTAAACTTTATAGTCCTTATTGATCAAAACTAAATCCTTCATCAAATAAACAGAGCAGTACTTTTGTTGTTGGCATTAAAATATTTGTGTGTCCTTAACCACATCAGAGAAATCTATTTGATAATGATTCATTAGGACCAGAATTTAGCTTGATATCCTGCCATCTCTTTCAGTTTGAGATTCACTTGACTTCTAATGATTTCTTTAATTACTTTGCTGACATAGTATAATGATCTGTATCTGGTAATGCCTCCCCATTTTGGAATTATCAGTCTTTTGTGAATGACTTTGGTTCTTTGGGATTCTGCTATATGCCTTTTTATTGGTCTGTTTTGCTCTCTTCTGCTTTCAAAGCTTTGTAATTAAATGACTGTTGAACTACATTAGACTACTGTTTGGTAATAAGATAGATCTTTTATCCTTTCCTAAATGGATGACAACAATAATATTTTTCGTTAGGCAATTTGCTCCCTAGATGCAAAAATATGTTTGTGTCATTTCAGAAAATGTATTCAAAAGCAGACAATGCATCAATCCCTGAAATGAATTCAAACAGTCAAATATACAGCACAATGGATGCAACACTAGTATGATACAAGTAGTAGACAAGTTTATGAATACTTTAAGAAATGAAATGATGACATGCTGAATGGCCTAAACAAAAAGCTCTGAGGCTAAAATATAATTTTTCAGATGGAACCGCAGTAGTTACTCTTGAGTATGCAAGACATGTATTCGGGGGGGGGGGGGGGGGGGCGCAGCAGTGGAGGCGGGGGAAGAAGGTATTGACTCCCATACAGAGTGGCAGAATACTTGGCCTGTTTAACTATTCTGTTGCTCTTCAAGAGAAACTGGTTAAACTCAAAAGGGTATTATTGGAGAAGTATGAAATATTTGTTTTAAGCCCTGAATCCTCAGAAGCTGAATTTGGATCCAAGGCTTGATATATTTTCTGAAGTTAGGGTGGGGAGCAAAGTTTACACAGTGGGGGAGATTTGTGAAGCGCCGACTTTGTTCTCCTTCGACCAGTTGGCCTCATTCTATTCCTATAACCAGCCTTCCATATGCCATGATAACTGCTTTCCCTGTCGCTAACAAGACCATACTTACAGTTGCTATAATCAAAGAAGGGAAGGAGAGCAATGCCATCTTCTGCTTTTGCTTAGTGATGGTTGTCTTTGCAGGAGTCTTAGAAATGTTACTAGATGACTATACCCCCATACTGAATCTCCAGAGGGCTGCCAGGTATAACTACTTCTTTAATAATAGGGTCTTTAGGGGGGGAAGCTGGGGACAGGGTCTGCCATGATTTCCCTATAAGGCAGCAGGAGAGGGAAACCAAGCTCAGTTCTGCACTAGGGGATTGATATAAGGGGCTGAGCATTCTGGCCTCCATGGTTACTTAACTTTGAGAGCATGCCTAGTTCCATTTACTTAAATGTGCTTAAAACAAAGAATGTACTTAACAGCTTTGCTGGATCAATGCAAGTTTGCTCACAACCTTGTAGGATTGAGCACTAAACCACAATGGCAACTGTAGCTCTCACTTAGTACTCCAATAGGGTGACCAGACAGCAAGTGTGAAAAATCGGGATGGGGTGGGGGGGTAATAGGAGCCTATATAAGAAAAAGACCCAAAAATGGGGATTGTCCCTATAAAATCGGGGCATCTGGTCACCCTATACTCTAACAGCCACTATGAAACCCTCAAACTTCCTTAGCACTTGTGAACCATTAGTTACGGTGGTGTAAAGACTGTGAGAAATATCTGTATTATTTGTATGAATATTTTATGTACCTTTGCCTGTTTGGTTTACTAGCCTAACATGTGGTTACAAAGAATTTACTTAATCCTTGAAGGCAGACAATGGGTGTAGATGGCCCAGTCACTGGTATTTAACCAACAAGGTATCATGACATGTACCCATGTTATCCAAGTCCAAGGAGGCACAACCAAGAAAAAGTTTGTATTGACTTGCTAATGGGTGTATTGACCTGTAACAACTACAGAGGACTGGATATTGGAAAAATCCCAAAGTAAAGACAGGAAGAGACAAAGGTGTTAGAGTCTGTTAAAAGGGAGACTCTCGCGATCAAAAGGGAGCAGACTAGAACCTGAGGACAAGACCGGGCAGGAGGGCAGAGAGTGCAGAAGAATCCTGAGATGCCTGGAAGATGCTAAGACACAAGGGACTTTCAGGAGGGTTGAGGGAAACTCAGGTAGGATTTTTTGTGCAGGTGTTAAATTGTCCATGGAGCCGTATATATTTTGTGCTGTGTCTATGAAGAAAGTGTGTGGCTCTAGAACTCCTTTGCCATGTCTGTGTATTACTTGCTTTAATGGCTAGGAGAAGGAGGGAGAAACAAAAATCCAGAAGATCCTCAGCTACAGTGGAATTCTGAATAAGCTGCAGGGGACACATAAGGAGTCAGCAGTGATCTTGGGAACCGGGACAGCTAGACTGCAGGGTTCCACCACCAAGACAGGTACTCTCTACCTGCCTGAATGGACAGATCTAGAGATAGTGTGTGAACACTGTTCAGCCCTGGGCTACACTAGAGGGGAGGGGTCGATCTACGATACACAACTTCAGCTACGTGAATAGCGTAGCTGAAGTCGGCATATCGTAGATTGACTTGCCTGGCCGCGAGGACGCCGTCAAGTCGATCGCTGCCGCTCCCCCATCGACTCCGCTTCTGCCTTTCACCGAGGTGGATTTCCAGAGTCGATGGGGAACGCGTTCGGGGATCAATTAATCGCGTCTAAACGAGACGCAATAAATCGATCCCCAATAGATCGATTGCTACCCGCCGATCCGGCGGGTAGTGAAGACAAGCCCTCAGAGTCGATATGTTTAAAAGCCTGTGGGATCCAAAGACTTGGGTCCAGTACATGAGTTTAGGTGAGTGCCCACAAGGGGAAGGTTAGCTAGGGCTATAACATCTGGTCATAGTCTTTTAATCTACGTAGGTTTTTGTTCGTTTGTTTTAAAAGGGGTGAATCTGTGATGTTTGGTTTTCCATGTTCTAACTAGCTTTAATAGAAGAGAAGCCCCAGAAACTTCTAGTAAGAAATTTCTAAGGTTCTTTATTTACTCTTCTAGCCTAGAGAGAATAAAACCTATTCAAAGATGACTGCAGCGTTTGAGAGTTTTCCTATCTTGATTTTGAGCTATGTCAATAACTAATTTTTCAGTTTGCTGGCAATTTTATTTTGAACATGTTAAAAAATGACATTTTGATTTTGGAGATTAGATTAGATTTTAGTTTTGGTCTACCAAAACAGTTAGATGGAATCAATACACATTACTGTAACCTTTTGGTTGACCTGAATTTGCATTTTCCTCTAGAATTTTTTTTTCTATGAACATTTTTGCCCAATCTAGTCCTGATGCCCTCTTGGGACAGAGGGAGGGTAAAGACACTACCCTGGGGATTGGAGGCTGCCTGTCCTCACATGAGAAGAGGAGGAAGAAAACACTTGCCATGCCACTAAAGGCCCCGGGAAGCACTTCTGTGAAGGTGGAAATGGGCTCACTTTGAGCCATGTAACTACAAAGTGCTACTCTTAAAGGGCAATGAATCTACTACTTAAAAAGATGTCCACATGTGTTTGGTAATGATTTGGATCACTCCAGTTCACTGACACAAATTCTGTGGTGTAGTTTGCTAATCCAACATGAATGTTCAGATACAAACTCCTTCTGCAATATGAGGAGTGAAGATCATGCCGTATGTTGTTTTAAAAGAAGGTTCCCCAAGATTTGTAGTAAGGTCTCATATTTGATGTCTGACCTCGATAGCAGTTTCTCTAATAACTACTTCCTCTAGTTTGCTACACAAAAGGAAGAAATGTACTCAGAGTGGCAGCCCAACAATGCTCTAATTCAGGGATCGGCAACATTTGGCCTGCGGCCCGCCAGGCCAATGGGAAGTGGCGGCCAGCACATCCCTCAGCCCGCGCCACTTCCCACAGCCCCCATTCGTCTGGAGCGGTGGGAGCCATGATCAGCCGAACCTGCGGACGCAGCAGGTAAACAAACTGGCCCAGCCCACCATGGGGCTTACCCTGGCGAGCCACGTGCCAAAAGTTGCCAATCCCTGCTCTAATTCTTAATTTTGCTAAAGTGCCTTTGGCCTTGATGTGTACTAAATGTCTGACTTTTGTGCACAGTGATGCCAAGAAATTTTTAGATGTAAAACTGGCACCCTCCCCTGCAGAAAAAGGTGAAAGAGTCGTTAGCAAAGGATGACACTATAGAAAATATAACTTTGTTGCTAGAGTGCTAATTAAATGATCCTTTATTGCCTTTTTTGTATTTATTTCTCTAATGTTTTTGCTTCCCTTTATAAGCAACGCTTCTAAGGATTTGAGCAAAGATCTAAATGTAGCTGCCCATCAGTTGTTCTCCAGTTAACACCTCCTCCATTGCTGTGCCTCTGAATTTGGAAAAAATAAAATGTAACTTTTATATTTGCATTTTGAGATGCCATAAATCCTTATTTTAGTGGCCCCAGTGTTAATGATACAGGATAAACATTTCAAAAGCATATAAGTGAAAATCAGTGAGATTCCCAAATCACTTAGGCTTGGATTGACAATGGGACTTAGGCATTGTGACACTCAGTATGCAACACCTAACTTTTAGGTGCCTAGAAAATCACAGGAACAACATTGTGATTTGTAATATCTACGTTAGGTGCCCAGGCTGCCGTACTATGAATCTGGAGAGAGAGGTGCCTTAGACTGTGAGTCACAGAAGCCAGTACACTAGGTGGCTCACTTCTTAAGCTAGTTCAGAGATGGGCAAACTATGGCTCACGGGGCTGCGAGCTCTTGCCGGGCAGCGCAGCTGCAGAGCCATGGCCTGACCCGGTGCTCTATGCTGCGTGGTAGCATGGCTGGCTCCAGTCAGGGAGAACGACTGCCTGTCCTGGTGCTCTGAGTGGTGCAGCTGTAGCACCGCCAGCCACAGGTGCTCCAGGCAGCATGATAAGGGAGCAGGAAGCAGTGTGGGTTACATAGAGGCAGGGCTGGCCTTACAATGAGGCGAACTGAGGTAGCCACCTCAGGTGCAAGACTGTTGGGGGGGTAGCACCATTAGGACCCAGAGTGTAGAAAATTGTGTCTGCTTCTGGTGCACATGTATTCTCTTTGCTCTAGATGCACAGAGATGGTGGAGTGCTGTGCTGGAGGAAGGAGGGCACAAGAGACATAACAGGCAGGCAGGAGAAAAGGTGAGAGGGAATAACAGAAAGCAGCAGGAGCTGCAGGTAGAGAGAGGAGGAGGAGCCTCTTTTGTACCTCTCTAGCACCCCCAGGAGCCTGGACTGAATAACACCAGCTTCTCAGGGAGCTTCCTGTTTCCTGCTGCTTCCCTAAACCCACTTGAGGAGAACAGGCAGTCAACTGAAGTAGTAGGATCCAGTTAGGTCCTTAAGACGCTGATATCTTCCCTCACTCAGGCCCTGCCACCGGCCTGCTTATTTGTCCCCTTCAATTGAGTGTTGAGAGCCACTATATCTGGCACAGAACAGCAGTCATGAGTGAAAGAAGAAAGACGCCCCTCTGGGGTAGCATTCAGAAAAAGAAAGAAAGCAAAGGAAGCTTGTCTATCTAAGCAGGAAGGAGCTTTCTTGAGATACATAGACACAAATGTTCACGCTGAGCATTCCGGACCCAGTAAGGATGTGAGTGGTGAGGAGATGCCTGATCTTCCAGTTCGTCAGAGTGCAGGTGACCTGGCAGCTACTGTAGCATCCATATCTCCATCTCAAATGGATGTAACCATGCACATTCCTGAAGAAAAGTGTAGCTCAGAGAAGTGTGGTGGAGGTGCAAGAAACAACTGCTGCTGAGTTTAGTTCCTTAAGTCTAGATGATCCAGGACTGTGGACCCACTTGAGGAGTAGCCTGAGGGACTTCCTTGTACTGCATGGGCCACAGCAAGTGAAAAACTTCATGTTCCCCAAGACAATGAAAATAGAAGTTTCCATTCAATGCATTACTGGTGTGAAATCCCCAGTGGTGAGAAAGTGGAGAGGCCTGGCTTATGTACTCAACAACTCAGAATGCTGCATACTGTTTTTCTTGCAAACTCTTCCAGTCTAATGTTCCAGCCACATTGGGTTCTACAGGAACAAAGAACTGGAAAAATCTGGCCAGAAATCTGGAATGCCACGAGAAGGCAGCAAATCACTAGAGAACATTCCATAGGTGGAAAGAGCTTGAGACGAGACTAAGGTTAAAGGCCACCATAGATGATCAGCATCAAGAGAAGATTGCATCAGTGTCTCTTTACTGGCAAAATGTTCTGAAAAGGCTCATTGCCATTATGAGAATGCTTGCTACCCAAAACCTAGCACTGCGTGGCACTTCAGATCAGTTGTATGTGCCAAAGAATGGAAACTAAAATTGTGGAGCTGATGGCTGAGTTTGATGCTGTACTTCAGGAGCATCTAAGAAGAATCACCAACCAAGAAATGTACACACACCACTTCCTTGGAAAAACAATTCAAAATGAGATCATACAGTTACTGGCAACAAAAGTCAAACAAGTTTGTGGCAGATCTGAAATCAGTAAGATATTACTCTGTTATTCTGGACTGCACACCTGACATCAACCATACGGAACAAATGACTTTAATGGTGCATTTTGTAAGAACAACAGAACCTAGTGAAAATGTCCCTGCAATGGTGACTGTCAGAGAGCATTTTCTAGAATTTATTGACATTGATGATACTACAAGAGCTGGTATGACAAATGTGCTTCTTAAAAACCTGGAAGATACGGGAATTGCGATAGCTGACATGAGAGGTCCGGGCTACAATAATGGTGCCAACATGAGAGGAAAAAACAGAGGAGTGCAGACATGGATTCGAGAGTTAAACCCTTTTTGTCCCATGCAGTTCTCATTCATTGAACTTTGTGGTCAGTGATGCAGCATCAGCTTCTAGTGAGGCTGCTGAATTTTTTAATGTAATTCAAAGCATCTATGTATTTTTCTCTGCATCGACTCATCAGTGGCAAATTTTGAAGCAACATCTGGGAACATCCTCTCTGACATTGAAACCACTGAGTGCCACACGATGGGAAAATCGAGTGGGGGCGATAAAGCCTATCAAACACCAAATTGGGAAGATAGATGATGCCATAGTTGCCATTATGGAGGATAATGCTATGACAGGAACTGTTCATGGGAGAACAGTGGCAGAGGAAAATGGAATCGCCAGAAACATACATAACTTCAAATTTGTGTGTGGCTTAGTGTTGTGGCATGACATACTGTTTGAAATAAATGTTGCAAGCAAGAGTCTCCAAGGTGTTGACCTTGATATATCTGGAGCAATGGAACAACTGGACAAAGCAAAGTCATACCTACTGTCTTACTGGTCAGATGAGGGATTTCAAAACGTTCTGAAGAGTGCACAGAAGTTGGCAGAGGAACTTCAAACGAAGCTATTTTCCCACCCATTCAAGAATACAAGAGTCACTGAAGAAGAAGACATTTTAATTATGAAGCACGGGATAATCCCATAAGAGACCCCAAACAACAATTCAAAGTTGAATTCTTTAACCAGGTGCTAGATTGTGCAATACAGTCAGTTGAAGGACATTTCATGCAGCTTAAGGAACATAGCAGTATATTTGGGATTTTGTATGATATTCCAAAACTCCTCACTATATCTGAAGAAGACCTACACTAGCAGTACAGGGCACTAGAGACAGTATTGACACATGATGACATGCGCAATATTGATGCAAGTGATTTAGGTGATGAACTGAAAGTCCTTTCAAGATACATTTCAGCAGGATCAACTCCAAAGGCTGTTCTGGAATATATGTGCACAAATAAGATGACCGCCCTCTTTCCAAATGCTTTTGTTGCTCTGCGCGTACTTCTAACACTTCCTGTAACAGTTGCCAGTGGAGAATGCAGCTTCTCCAAGCTGAAGTTAATAAAAACACATCTACGCTCCACAATGACACAGGAGAGGCTGGATGGCCTTGCAATCATCTCAACAGCGCATGAGCTGGCCCAGACAGTGGACCTTCAGGAAGCAGTTCAGATCTTTGCAACCAAGAAGGCATGTAAAGCACCAGTTTGATTATTCAAACAGATAAAAATGCCAGTTTTTACCATGCAAAGAATGAAAGTTACATTTGCTGTTCAGGCATTTGAAAGTTAAGTGCTGCTTAAAATTTTTGAACAAGGCATTTTAAGTTGTTAGTTCTCCTTTATTGGGGTACATAGCAGAGCAGTACTATGAGAGGAGTAGAACAGGAAAAAGGCATAATTGAGACCTTTCAAAGTTTTGGCCAAAGCGAGGGGGCATTGGGGCACCATTTGAGCTCCCCGCCTCAGGTGCCAAAATGTTGTGGGCCAGCCCTGCCCACACAATGCAAGTCAGGTGGACAAATGCCTATGCTCCCTGGTTTGTGAATCACTTTGGCGCTTAGGAAGAAGATAGGCAACTGAACTTGTAGAGTGAGGCTGCAGCACACATGCTCAAAGGCAGAGACTTAGCTGCCTAGGGACATTTTATTCTGAAAATTTAGGGGCTAAGTGAGTTTAGGGACCTACAGGGCTAGGATGGAGCTTTGTGAATCACAGAGGAGTCTAAATCTGGGATTTAGGTGCATAAGTATCTTTGTGAATCTGGGTCTTAGTGTTAGGTGCTTGATCCTGAGCCTATTGGAATAGAGTGCAATGTTCTTGTGTATTTCATTGATGCAGGATCAGAGCCTTAGAGTACTGGACTAGGACTCAAGAGAGACCTGTTCTAGACCCAGTTCCTCCTGTGGTCTGTTGTGAACATCAGGTCCCTTCCTATGCATCAGTATCCTAAATAGGGATACTGGTACTGACTTCCTTTGTAAAGGGCTTTGAAATCTACTTTGAAAAGTGCTATAAAAGAATAAAGTATTATTTATGGCTACATTAGAGCTGGAGATACAGTTTCTAGATTGAATAGACCAACTTGTGTTAACTCTAGTTGAGCTATTTCGCTAAAAATAGAAGTGAAGCTGCAGTGGGGTGAGCTACTGAAGGGGCAGCTGCCCTAGGTATGTACTTAGGTGGCCTATCCTGTGACTCATGCTGCTTCAGCTACACTGCTATCCCTACTGCACTAGCTTGATGAGACCTATCATGGCTATATATACCAGAAATTGCACTTCCAGCTCCAGTGTAGCTATACCTAAAGTGTGAAAAAGAGATGATAATGTTTACGTGCTTCACAGCGATGACCTGAGGCTTGACTTAGTGTTTGTAAAGCATTTTGAGTCTTCACATGAAAAGCATTACTGTAATATGGAGTGTTATTACCAGGAGACTTTGGATTTAATAGTATGCTAATCTCTCTTGTTGTCATGGACAAATAAACTGAAGTTACTGTAAACATACTTATATCTCACAACCTGTGGACTTTAAACAGAACCAAATCTGTTTTGTTCTTCTGGAAATGTTACACTTCTTTCTTGAAATGTTTACATTTTGTCCCAAATTAAACATATTTAGGTCTCAGGATGTGAATAAAATTCATAATTAAGTACAACAACTTTTAATATAATAACTTATTAGCTGAAAATGTCTGAAGGGGACAGGAGATATTTTACTTAAAGCAAATACTAACAAAACTAAGGTGGGATCATGGAATTAAATAGTGTCATGCATTAAGAGCAACATTAATTCTAGCATTTCCTAACTGCAACCCTTCTGCAAGGTGGACTTGGCAGCAGCAAGGGCTAGGTTCGA
This sequence comes from Chelydra serpentina, assembly GCA_037349315.1. Taxonomy (NCBI): domain Eukaryota; kingdom Metazoa; phylum Chordata; order Testudines; family Chelydridae; genus Chelydra; species Chelydra serpentina. The sequence continues at coordinate 17,391,717 of JBAIAC010000002.1, forward strand.
TATATAGGGGTTCCTCATAACAAAACAAAACAGAACTGGCTCGGGGCCCCACACAATAATCTGGGAAAATTTAACACCACCCTGGGTGCCTCTGAGAGGCAATACATCCCTTCTCACAAGCACTGAGTCTGTGTATAGCAAAGAAAACTTAATAAAAAGGGGGAAAGAACCAAGCATTAATTAGGGAAAACACCACAACCATGATTTGAAACCATGAGCAACCATGAGCAAACCATGATATAACCATGAGCAAACACCCACCCCGAGTACTGTGGGTAGTGTCCTTTACCTCAGTTTCTGACCTTCCATTGTGAAAGTTCAACAAACAAATGTTCCTTTAACATACCACAGCCTTTTCTTGCCACAGCACCCCATTCATAGTTGCTGTCCTTGGTCAGTGAAGACCCAGAGTTCAGAGGTGAATTCATATGGGTTCACTGCCCCCTGGGTTGAGGGGGAAACATTGAGCAATACCTCAGCTGCTGTGCTGCAACTGGTTCACAGTTGCCACCATTCATTCTGCTGCCTTTGCCCACTGCTGCTGCAGTGAGTCGTGTTCTGAGGTTCCACCACTTAAAGTATCTCTCAGTGATGTCAGCAGGTAGTGGGGAATCTCACTGCTAGTGCAGTGTCTGCCTCTGCAACACTATCCCATATCAGGTCTATGGCTCAGCACATGATGATTAGAGATTTCAGCTCTAATAATCACTGAACAAAAGAAGGATTCTCAATTGAATCTAATCAGCTGTATCTTTAAACAGCAGAGAGGGGGGATCAAATGTTGTCTAGGATTCTTTAGGCAGAGCTCTCCCCCATCATCTCTCTCATTCACTGGGATTTGGCATCCCCATCCCCACGTTAGCGAGTGAGGAACAGTTTAGGGTGACCCCCTCAGTCAGTCAGGCTAAGTACAGTTGTGCTGCCCTTTACTCATACAATAAGGATAACATTTCATTACCCCTTCACTTAATAGTAAAGTGATTTGTAACCCAACACCGGCCAAAAGTGATCGTTTTGGCAAAACAGCTCCATCATGCTGTGAACCTAGGCAGAGTAGGTGTGTCTGTGCAAATACAGCCTGTTGTTGAAATCTTTCCCCCAAGCTAATTACTAGATGTCAGGGGAAAGCTCTGCTTACATAACTTTGCAATACTTGACTTTGAAACCGTAACAACCTTCTGTTAGAATTGGTGTCTTAATTAGCTGGGGAGCTAACTCAGTTGATTGAAGGCTTTCACTCAGCCTTCTAAATGTCAAGCAGCACATTTCAAAGTATAACTGACTTTAAAATACGCTAAGGTATTGAGTAATGTATGAGCGGCAAAAGGACACTTCTAAATGAGACAAACATAACGTATTGGATTGGACATTGAGAGGTTCGTTTTAGGTTCACCTGCTGCCTATTGATCATAAGAGCCTTACCTTGATTGGTGTCTTCAATAATGTGAAGGAGGCACATAGAGCAGGTTATCCAATAGGAGACTTTAGTATCTGGTTAAATCTGCTTTGTCTCCCCATCATTTGGCGGGTGCACCAGTTGGCAGGGGGGGGCAGTGTTGTTAGATCCCATGTGCAATGTCAAAACAGGAGGAAACCCTTCACAATGCAGAGTGGCTTGAAGCTCAGATAAGTGGAGTACAGCTCCTGTTGTATCAGGTAAGACAATCTCCATTTTGGCTTCCCTGGTAGAACTGCTACAGGAAGACCATGAAGGTCTGGGTTCCAGTGTCAGATCCAGGGATGTGTGGGATGCAAACATGAGTCTAGTCACCAGATGGGAGACTTCACATATTAGTTAAGTCTGTTTTAGTATCTGGCCACCCATTGGCGGACACAGAAAGTATTTCTTCTCAAGGCTTGGATTTAACATTAAATGTGCTTGGTTTGTCTGGTAGGTAATCCCATGCAAAACAGTTTTTTCTGAGGGTAGGGAGTGACTATCCTTATGTGGGCTTCTGCAGTGTTGATTTGAGACTTTTTCTCTGACCCCTCCATGTTCAGGGTGTGTTATTTATTAAGCTGAGCCCTAAGCTGGGAGAGGTGTAACAGCACATGTGCTGGAACAGATTCAGAAATTACTACAGGAAGGAAAAGAGTCCTAATTTAATTTTAAAAATACTTGTTTTGGTTCATTTGAGTCATTGGCTGTCTGCAATACTTTATGATGTACCAGTAAAAGCTGCTAGAGGATTTCCTAAGAGGATATTCAGACTCATTCTGCAGAGGTGAACTTAATAGTAAGGACATAAAATGGCTTGAAAAATTCAAAGTTTCATCTTTTGATTTGAGACATGCAGAGACTTGGCTAGACATGATACTTTAAAATGAAATAGCGTAATGCAGCAAAGAATAACCAAACACCATGACACCTGCTTTATTAGCTTTAAAACATAAATTAATCAATTGTAAAATTAGGAACATATTATGGGGCATATGAGGGATTGCAAAAATCCACACAAGTTCCAAATATGAATCTAAAACTATTTATGCTGGTGTGTTCCTAGCCTCACTAAATCAGAGAAAATGAATTTTATGAACAATCCACCAGATGGGAAAATGTTCACATACCACGAAATGTTGATCAGATTTATTTGAAAAGCAAGCCGTAACCATATGCATATGAGAGGAAGTAAAATGGATTTTCAGATATGCAATGACTGCTGTCAAGCTTGCAGCTGTATGAATTTAATGCTGCACTGCTATTTCTACAGTAGACTTCCTTGATGCCACTTACCTGTTTGCCAGCTAGTATGATTAATATTGATTCAGTTTTACAAGCAATTAAATTGAAAGAAATAAACAACCTTTTTATTGGATTTTCACTAGACAGAAGTACACATTTGGATGATATTTTTTTTCTTTGAGAAACATAATATTGCAGCATCCAGAATCTTCAAGAACAAAAAGATTGCATTTATATCACAGCACCTCTATGGTTCTGGAATTTCTCATTCATACAACACGATAGGTCACCTCGTGTTTGTTTCACTGCATTGACTCCAAGTCATCTACTGGTGTTAGAATGAAGAGTATAAATAATTACATTTATTTATGAACATGTTTATTTTATTTTATTAGTCTCTTGAGTGGTGTTCTGTTGTCTCATCTTTCTATATTTGAAGAAATTTAATCTCTGGTTGTACATTTTATGGGAAGGGAAACAGCCTGATAAAGGCGAGGCCAGTGAAAAGCTGTGACCACTACTACTGACAAACAAGAACTTGACATCTTATATATTTGTTACTTCAGCTTCCCTCTCACCTCCTTCCTGCTAGTTTGTCTCATCCACCTGTTATGCCTGAATAGGCAGATGGAGATTCTCATAACTGATTAAAAGAGCTCTAACCTGGGAATTCAGGGGAGACTTTTGGGAGGTGCTCAGGTACTCTCCATGCCTGATTCTAGTACTGAGTGGGAGGAAAATCAAGTAAAAAGGATAGAACAATGGAGAAAAGAATAACAGAGGGTAGGAGAATGGACAACAAGGGGAAAGATAGTGTCAGTGCCACTGAGAGTAACAGATACTGGCAGTAAAATGGCTGTACAAATCCAATGAGGAATCTGGGTGAAGCCAAGCAGAAACAACTAAGATGTTTGCACACCAGTACAATGAGCCTGTGTTTTTTTTTTTAAAAAAAGGGAAGAACTAGAATGACTGATGAAGGAAGTGAAACCAGATATTATAGGGATAATGGAAACATGGTGGAAAAGTAGTCATGACTGGAATACAGATATTGAAGGGTATGTTCAGGAAAGACGGAAATAAAGGTAAAGGTGGTGGGGTAGCATTGTACTTTAATAATGAGGTACACTTTAAAGAAATTAAAAGTGATGGAGTGGATGAAACAGAATCTGTTTAGGTGAAAAGCTGTTTGGGGAAGAAAGGTAACAGAGGCTCTACTGGGATAGTGGTTGGTGTCTGATACAGACCCCCAGAACCCAATTTGGAGATGGATAATGATCTTGTTAAATATTACTGGGAATTGTGTGATTATGGGTGATTTTAATTTCCTAGATATAAATTGGAGGACAAGTGCAACTAATAATGGTAGGGTCCAGATATTCCTGGATGTGATAGCTGATGAATGTATTGATCAAATATTAACCAAACCAACAAGAGGAGGCTCCATTTTAGATTTACTGTTGGAAAGTAGTGAGGACCTCTTATAAAAACTGGTTGTAGAGCTCAACGTTTGTTTCACTGATCATTAATTAATTCTATTTAAAATAAATGGAAGAATAGAAAAAATACAGCTGCATCTAGTATTCTTGATTTCAAAAGGGCAAACTTTAAGAGAATTATTTAGGGAAGTGGACTGGACTGAAGAACCGAGGGATTTCAGTGGTAATTTCAGTGAAGAAATCTCGGAATTACTGTATGTCAAGGTTGCAGAAACCCTCTGAGGCATGCATCCCTGCAATGGGAAAAACTTATAGAGAATAGTTGCAGACCAAACTGGGTGAACAAGCATCTCAAACAGGTTATTAAAAGAAAGCAGAAATCTTGCAAGGAATGGAAAAAGGGATGGATCAACAAGGAAAGCTATCTCTTGGAGATCATAAAGTGTAGGGGAAATGTGAATTGCCAAAATCCAAGCAGAATTTCACCTTCCAAAGGAAATTAAAACCAATAGTAAAAGGTTCTTTATCCATATAAATAAAAAGAAAACAAGGAAAGAAGTAGGATTTCTGAGTGGAATAGAGATAAAAGATAATCTAGGTGTGGATCAACAACTAAATGATTATTTTGCCTCAGTTTTTAATAAGGGTAGTCAGGAGCTTGGGGAGGCAGTGGCAGGATGGCTAATGAAACAAAGATATGGAAGTCGAAATTACCACATCTGAGGTGGAAGCCAAACTCAAACATCTTAATGAGACCAAATTGGGAGGCACAGATAATCTCTGTATAAGACTATTTAAGCAATGGGCACATGAAATTGCCAGCCCAATAACAAAGATTTTTAATTAATCTGGGGTTGTACACAAGACTGGAGAATTGTAAATATGGTACCTATATTTAAGAAATGGAATACAAGTGATCTGGGAAACTACAGGCCTGTTAGGTTAAAGTCAGTTGTATGAAAGATCTTAGGGCTGGTCCACACTGGGGCGGGGGATTGATCTAGGAAACGCAACTTCAGCTATGAGAATAGCATAGCTGAAGTCGACATTTCCTAGACTGAACTAAATTTACTTACTGCGGGTCCACGCGGTGCAGGCAGGCTCCCCCGTTGACAGCATTTCCTCCTCTCGGAGAGCAGGAGTTCCGCAGTCGACGGGGGAGCGCTTCTGGGATCAATTTATCGCATCCAGATGAGACGTGATAAATTGATCCCAGAAGATCGATCTCTACCCACCGAATTGGGTGGGTAGTGTGGACCTAGCCTTAGAACACATTTTGAAAGAGAGAGTTGTTAAGGACATAGAGGTGTAACCATTAATTGGGATAAAATACAACATGGTTTTACATACGGTAGATCTCATGGCAGACCAACATGATTTCTTTCTTTGAGAAGATAACCAATTTTCTGGAAAAAAGGTAATCCAGTAGTTGTAATCTGCCTGGAATTCAGTAATAGATTTTATACAGTTCCACATGGACATCATTACATAAATTGGAGAAGATGGGAATTAATACAAGAATAAAAAGGTGGATAAGGAACTGGCTATAGGGAAGATGACAATGGGTCATGCTGAAAGGTGAACTGTAAGGCTGGAGGGAGGTTACTGGTGGATCACTCTTGTGATCAACTGAATTTAACATTTTCATTAATGACCTTAGCACAAAACATGGGTGTGTGCTAATAAAATTTGCAGATAATGCAAAGTTGGAAGTTATTGCCAATATGGAGGAGGACCAGAATATCATACAAGAAGATTTGGATGGCCTTGAATACTGGAGTAATAGGAACTGGATGAAATTTAATAGTGCAAAGTGAAAGGTCATGCACTTAGGTACTGAAAACAAGATTTTTTGCTATAAGCTGGCGACTTATCAGTTGGAAGCAACAGAGGAAGATAAAGCTCTGGATATATTGGCTGATCACAGAATGACTGTAAATCACCTATTGCCCTGAAAAAAAAGCGAATCCAATCCTAGTATACATTAGGAGAGGTATTTCCAGTAGAGTAGGGAAGCATTATTACCCTTCTACAAGGCACTTGAAAGATCTCATCTGGAATAGTGTGCGCAATTCTGGTCTCCCATGTTTAAGAACGATGAATTCAAATTGGAACAGGTGCAGAGAAGGGTTACTAGAATGATCAGAGAAATGGAGATCTTGTCTGAGGGGAGACTTAAGGATCTTGGCTTGTCAAGCCTAACAAAATGAAGGCTGGAGGAAGAATGATTTCTCTCTATAAATACATCAGAGAGATAAACCCCCGAGAGGGAGAGGAGTTATTTAAGTTAAGGGCCAATGTGGACACAAGAACAAATGGATATAACCTGGTCATCAGTAAGTCTAAGCTTGAAATTTGATGAAGGTTTCTAACCACAAGAGGAATGAAGTTCTGGAACAGCTTTCCATAGGGAGTAGAGGGGTAAAAAACCTAACTTGTTTCAAGACTGAGATTCATAGTGAAGGTAATGGTGATTATGGTAATGGTGATTATGAAGGTGATGGTTCCCAGCATTGGCATATGGCCCATCTGTGACTGATATTAGAATAGATGGAGTGGATGGAGACAGGACACTAGCACTAGTTTTGGAGGGCTCTGAGTTACTATAGAGAACTCTTTCCCAGCTTGATTGCTGACGGGTCTCATCCACATGCTCAGGGTCTAACTGAGCACTGTATTTGGGGGCAGGAAGGAATTTCTCCCAAGTCAGATTGGCAAAGACCCTGACAGTTTTTGTCTTCCTCTGCAGCATGGGTCACTTGCTGGTTTGAACTAGAGTAATTGTAGATGCTCTATAACCTGAAATCTTTAAATCAAGATTTGAGGACTTCAGTAACTCAGCCAGAGGTTATGGGAGTATTGCCAGGGTGGGTGGGTGAGGTTCTGTAGCCTGTGATGTGCAGGAGGTCAGACTAGATGATAATGATGGCCCTTTCTGGACTTAAAGTCTGAGTCTAATTTCATGTAAACTATTAAAATCCAGGACATGGCAGTTTTTTGCTTTTATTGACAAGGACTTGATTTGAACCAGTGTACAGCTCTGTATCCCTGGCCAGGATAATCACCACCTAATGAAAAGAGGTTTAGTATAACCAGTGGTAAAAGAAATCTAACTACTTGAGAAAGTTTCTTCCTCCTATGGGGAAAAAGAACCATCAGGAGGGACCTTGTGAAGAGTATTCCACATTTTTTTTCTGTATGGAGAAGAAGGTTCTTCTGGCCCACTTCCCTCACATTGGAATGAGCACAGATCTCCACCCCCAGAACTCATGGATCATCCACAGGAGGCCAGATGAGATCTCGGCCTCACTACCTTACCACTGGCTCCCAGATCATACAGCTCCACTGAGAAATGCCAAGCTACTCCTGGAACTCCTCTTTTCCCCCAATCTAGTAGGCGCTCACTCCACATTTTGGGAAATTCAGCACTGAAGGCTAGAACCAATAAAGAATCTTATGAAGGCAAAACACCTAAGGATAGGAGTATCCCTGATGATTCTGAGTGGGAAGAAATATAAGAAAGATTGTATACTTGTTTGTCCTTTCCCTCTAGAATTACTCCACTGATGTATGGATACATTATCACTTTATAAACGTGAACTGATGTACTGCAGTCTTCTTGATTTTGCAGAAAGAGAACTATAGTGCTTCTTCTGTTGCTCAAATGTTTGCCAAACGGTAACAATGAAAACAGACCAGAGTCTCTGGCGCTATTCAGAATGCTGTGTGCAGAAGAGACAAAGAAAAGAGTGACAGTATTAATATCTCTCTCTCTCTCTCTCTCTCTCTCTCTCTCTCTCCTTTAAGGGGAAATAATACCATGCATAGGAAGGACACTACTGAAAAGCTAGAACAGGATCAAACCATATTAACTTCTGTGCAGATTCTCAGTAGGTTTAGGAAGGGACAAAGTATTTTTCTCTAAGCCCTTTCACCAGCTTTCCTCCATATTCCCTGTTGCCCGATCTTTAGATTATGTATTAATTATTCTGATTACTTAAGAATCCCCAGTTATCACTTTAAGGGTTGATAGGTTCTTGCCTCAAGATCAGGCCCAGTATTATTTAAATTATTGCATAGTTGGGAACCCTGATGTGCACAGTTGCAACACTCACACTATAGGAACTCTTTTATATTTATAAATAAGGGTACATCTATACTTACCCGCTGCGTCGGAGGAGTCCAATCGATCTTCTGGGTTCGATTTATCGCATCTTGTCTAGACGCGATAAATCGAACCAGGAAGTGCTCCCCCGTTGACGCCGGTAATCCTGCTCCACGAACGGAGCAGGCGGAGTCGACGGGGGAGCCTGCGTGCCGCCATGTGGACCAGCGATGAGTACTTTGAAGTTCGAAATAAGATACTTCAACTTCAGCTACGTTATTCACGTAGCTGAAGTCGCGTATCTTAGTTCAAACTTGGGGGGTAGTGTGGACCAGCCCTTAGTTTATTAATACATTTATCACAGTCACACATACCCCAACTCAGTAAGTAGATAGAGATACTACAGAATATACATCTGCACATCCATATACTCACACCTTCTCCTGTAGAACAACCTGAAGTGTTAGCCATCATCTTTCTCATCACCATCACCTTCACAGTCACCACCAGTGGCCATCATTCTGGCATCTCCCAAGGACTACATCTCTCTCTCCCACTGCCCCTTGGCTGGGATGCCACTTTTATACTATTTACGCTAATGCCATTGTGTTGGATGCATATTCAGTAGGGGATTTTTCCCCTTTTCCTTATTTGTATTCCCTTATGTTACTAATGTTGAAGTGTCTTTTTTCCTATAGGTTAGTATATCAGTGATCTCAACTTATTATCATATACATCAATTCATTACCATGGCACTTTTGTGGTTAGGTATCACATTTGTTATATCTGTCCTGATCAGTTATTTCGGTTCTTTCCAAGTTGTGGTGTACCTGTTAAGTTTAAAATGCTATGACCTTAGAAAGCCCCCTATGTCAACCTACTTCAATGCATCCTATATGTTAAAGGTCACAGCCATATATGGACCTTATGCTTTAGTTCATCACCATCTGTCTAGGTGAAAGGTCCCAAACATATGTATTCTAACTTTGCCCTAGCTCAACATACAGGATGTGGCCTTTAAGTCCCTTGTGTTACAGCCAAAATATACTCTAATATAAACCTATAAAACTATTATAATAAAAGAAATAATCAAACCCATCAGAAAATAAGAAAAGATATATAGGCAAACAAGCAGGCTAGCCTTAGATGTATCTCATGTATCTGTTATGTATGTCTGTTCATTGTCAGGACACTTCTGTGGTTGATTCATGTACCTGTGGTCAGAACTTCCCCTTAAAACTCTTTTTTCAGCTCCCCAAATACTTGGGGTTCTCCACTGGACCGTTTATCTGTGCAAAGATCATCTGTTCAAAGTTCATAGGCCTGAAGCCTTGTGCTAACTTGCTGAAGCTAATGTCTTATAGGATACAGGCCCGTAGGTTTCTTGCATTGCTGCTGAATATAATGCAAAGCAGTGAATATAATAAAGGTAAACTAGCCCACTTCTGTATCCATGTTCATAATATTAGAGCGATTCCTTCTACAAGGCATGGGAAAGAAGGGACGAGTGCCATAGAGGCAGATAACCTACTCCAGTACTGCCATCTTTTGTGATTTTATCAGTCTCATGATATTTGCTCTTTTTCCTAAAGTCACAGCTGCTAGAGACATGTTATTTTGAGAATCTCTGTTTTCATTTTAAATAAAAATAAATGTGTAGGCCTCATGGTTGTGGAGAAAAGCTTGAAAAGGTGGCTGAACTGCACCTTAAGGGCTAAGAAACCAGAAATCAATTAGACTCCCTATATTTTTTTCATATTTCATGATTTTTTAAGTCAGTCATGATTTTGGGGGCCTTACTCACAATTTCTGAATGCTTGGAGTTGGCAGTACTGCTACCAGCTCCTTTCCCTGTGAATAAAGGATGAAATCTATGTGTCAAAGGGATGTGAAGGAGGAGGACGTCTTCGATCTGTAGATCACAGTGAACCACTGGGGCCTCTGTTATTTTAGAAAATCATCCACAGTGCCAGTGGTGTGTGTGTGTTTATGGTGAGAAACGTCATTGGAATTATAAACCCTTCTGACAGGAGGAAGTTCAGAAAAAGAGAAGTTCAGAGGGATCAGTGGACTGGACTTCCTCCAGGATCAAACCAGTACTTCCAGCATGACTGACTGTTACCTGCCTTGCCTTTTTGGGCCCTATTGTTTTTCTCCTGTAACTGCATAGAGTGCTTAAATATGAGCCTTTGACTCTGGCATCTTTGCCTCCTCGGATTCTTCTGATTCACTCCAGCACTGCTTTAAACACCTGGGGTATAGTACCAAAAGCCAGTTTGTTAACAAAAAAAGAAGGGATTAGAGTATAGGACTTCAGGAGTTCAAAACTCCACAATGCCTTCTATTTAGCTCATTATGCCTTGGCCACCTTTAATGGATGCATTTGAAGATGCAGAAAATGCTCTCATTCTCCATGTAGCAGTGAGCCCTCTCCATGAGAGATACTGGAATTATCAGTATTGCATAGCTGCTGGAACTGGGGGTGTTGTCGCACCTCCTGACTTGAAGTGGTTTCCATTATATACAGGGTTTACAATTTGGTTCAATGGTCTCAACACTCTCACTTTACACATTGTCCCAGGCCCCCTGCAGTATTGTGGACATTTCATACAATTAAGGACTATCTAAAGACCTCACTGTTTTTTGGAAGGCTGTCTGCATGTAACACTCTAGTCATATTGCCAGACACCAAAGAGATATTGAGTCACTCTTTATTTTTGTAAGGTCAAACCTCCTGAGAAAGTGCTTCCATCTGGTACCATGTCTGCCTTATTCATTAGTTGTACACCAAAGCTGCTGCTGGCATCCCTAACTTGACAAATAAAACCTCTTAAGTCATCAAAGCCTCACATTTACCTTCTGGTGTGTGTCTCTCTGTGTGTACACACAAAACAGAGATTAGCAGCAGCAGCAGCACCATTTTTTGTCTAAAGGAGGAAAAGTAGGTTGATCACAAAGCATATTCATATTTACTTTAAAAGGTTCCGATATGCTTTGCCTTAGTAAGTGATCACCATTTTAGACATCTGAATAGCCCTGCACTGAAAGACTGATTAGACATTAGCCTGACTTTGCCATTTGCTCTAATTTAGATTTATGAGTATGCCAGTTTAAGGAATGAATCCCTCCCATCAGACATAGAAGTATTAGTTTCCTTTTTCCTCAATAATAAGATGTTTCATTCACTGGCAAAATTCCCAGTCCAACAATATGATGGAAATAAATTATCTACATTTGCATGGAACTTCTGTGGATTCTTAATTAAGAAATGGTAACCATCATCCAAGGGGATGCTTTTTATTTAGTGAGAAATTGAACAAATCCATTAACCCCTATCAGTTCCAAGATTTAGCAGGAGGGATGGATTTATGATTGCTGTTAATTTTTGTAAAAGGGTTTTTAAAAACACCTTTCACCTCAGGATATTGATTAAAAGCAAACAGTGCATAAATTCTTTTTGCTTCACAGGTACAACTGACATTTTGACAATTTTAGTGGAGTATATTTAAGATTTTTAAAAAAATAAGTATAAGATAGCATTTCTTTACAATAGCAGAGAAACAGATTTCCCATCAGTGCAAAGGGTAAAAGCATTGTATCCTCATGTAATTGTGCTTATGCGGTGCAGAGACTTAATTTAAGAAGCTCTACTTGAGGTCCCTATGAACATAATCTCTGACAGCAGATACTGAAAAAAAAAGGCAAACGCAATTTTACTATGAGATAGTGGAGGGGTGTAGATAGAAAAATGCTCTCAAAATACAGTTCAGGTAGAGCATAAAAATATTTCACCCAGCTATGCAGTACTAGAGAGCCCCCTTGTCTGAAACTTCCCATTATTTTTGCATTCATTTCAAGGAAAACGATGTCAGCTGCATCTTAATGAAATTCTCAGGTCCTGAATAGGGAAGGACTTAGACATCTACTAGATATCTCAGCAACTATATACATCAGGAGAAAACTTACTGGGGGAAATACAAGCAGTCTGATAAGATGTATGTGAAGAAAATGCCCACTTACCATACTTCGTATTAAAAATTTATTTTGCTTTTAATGGTTCCTATGCACCCTTCATTCTTAATCAGTATTCTAAGATTAAAGGACTGAAGGTGAGTGACCTGCAAAAACAGTGGAGTAAAGTTAAATTCAATATTATTAATGCAAATTGGTGGGAAATTAAAGAGGAGGAACACAAAAAGATTAAGGTGCTAGAGGAGCAAACTAATGAAGAAAAAGCTACGTATAAACCATTGCTAAATGATGGCTAAGGCTGGGGACATGATAACTGCCTAAATATTTGAAAGGTGAAAATGTCAAATGAGGGGATGGATTTATTTTAGGGAATATTCAAGGATGTGTAATTAGTCGTAATATGATGGGATTAAGAAGGAAGTAAAATTAGACTGAATGTCCGGGCAAAACTTCCTGATGGTGAGATAGATCTATGAGCCTGGGAAAGTCCTTCTGAAGGAAGTGGTGGAAACCCCTTGCTTCAGGCTTTTTAAAACTACACTGGATAAAGGAACTGTCCAGCCTTCTCAGGGAATAGTCTATGAGCTGATATATGTCTTCCATCTATAATTTCTATTATTCATTTCTTGGACGCAAGCAATTATGTATTTTTTCACAAATATTCATTCCATTCCATTTTCAAAAGTGACTTAGGGCTGGTCTACACTAGCCCCAAAATTTGAAGTAAGATACGCGACTTCAGCTACGTGAATAACGTAGCTGAAGTCGAAGTATCTTATTTCGAACTTCAAAGTACTTAACCCTGATTCACACCACGGCGCGCAGGCTCCCCCGTCGACTCTGCCTGCTCCGTTTGTGGAGCAGGATTACCAGCGTCGACGGGGGAGCACTTCCTGGTTCGATTTATCGCGTCTAGACAAGACGCGATAAATCGAACCCAGAACATCGATCCGACGCCTCCGACGCGACGGGTAAGTGTAGACGTACCCTTAGATTAATGTGTTACTTAGGGTATGTTCACAATGCTATTTAAGCCCAGGCAATATACAGGTCTTACTCTTAACACCTCAAAACAACTTTGTAAAAATATATAAGTATCTAGTAAAAATTGAATGTTAAGTGCCCGTTTAACTGTTGTTTATGTTTCCTGGTCTCCATTTTGAATTCCATGTGGTGGTGGGCATGACATCAAAGCACTAGAGTGCATGCTGCCATTAGTGGATATACACTATTGCCCACAGCTTGTGATAAAAATTCCATTGGATCATAAACAGGAAATCCCTCCCATTCATATATTAGTAAAAGACATGGAGCCAAACAGTTGTCAGGACATAGGACAACTTCTGCCTCTTCTGTTTCTATTGCTGGTTCTGTAGTGGGCTGCTCCTCGGTGGGACGGAGAGGGGATCATCCAACAATTCCTCAAAGTAGCAGTCAGGAGATGCTGCAGTTGCTTCAGCAGAAAATCTTCCTCAGGCACTGGTGTAAGCAGTGGGTACCTGTAGGCTTCCCTCCCATTTTACATCCTGGTGTTAGTGTGTTGTTTTTTTAAAGCGGGTGGGGGGGGGGAGTTACATGTAAAATAAACTAGAGGTCAGATTATGCATGAACAACACATGTACAGAGCATGCTGTACAGGGACTGGTTCCTTCAAAGTGACCAAAGCCAATCCCAAACCAGGTGATGCAATGTATTGTAAATGCAATATAAATGTATATAAAGGAAGAGGTTTGCTGTGTAACTTTGGATGTGCTGCCTGCTTCTTATTTACGTCACCTGAACAGGTGTTTGCATGGCACTTTTGTAGCTGGTGTTGCAAGGCATTTATGTGCCAGATATGCTAACCATTCATATGCCCCTTCATTCTTCGGCCACCCTTCCAAAGGACATGCTTCCATGCTGATGATGCTTATTAAAAATAATGTGTTAATTTAATTTGTGACTGAACTGCTTGAGGGGAGAATTGTATGCCTTTGGCTCTGTTTTACCTGCATTCTGCCATATATTTCATGTAATAGCAATCTCTGGTGATGACTCAGCACCTGTTCATTTTAAGAACACTTTCAAAGCAGATTTGACAAAACGCAAAAAAAGATACCAATGTGAGATTTCTAAAAATAGCTACAGCACTCAACCCAAGGTTTAAGAATCTGAAGTGCTTTCCAAAATCTGAGAGGGACGAGGTGTGGAGCATGCTTTCAGAAGTCTTAAAAGAGCAAAAGTCAGATACGGAAATGACAGAACCCAAACCACCAAAAAAGAAAATCAAAATCAACCTGCTGCTGGTGGCATCTGACTCAGATGATGAAAATGAACATGCATCGGTCCGCACTGCTTTGGATAATTATCAAGCAGAACCCATCATCAGCATGGGTGCATGTCCTATGGCATGGTGGTTGAAGATGAAGGAACATATGAATCTTTAGCTCATCTGGCACATAAATATCTTGTGACGCCGGCTACAACAGTGCCATGCAAACGCCTGTTCTCACTTTCAGGTTACTTGTAAACAAGAAGCGGGCAAGATTATTGCCTGCAAATTGTAACCAAGTTTGTTTGTCTGAGCAATTGGCTGAAGTAGGACTGAGTGGACTTGTACTACGCTAAAGTTTTACATTGTTTTATTTTTCAGTGCAGTTATGTAACAAAAAAAAAAATCTACATTTGTAAGTTGCACTTTCATGATAAAGAGATTGCACTACAGCAGGGGTCGGCAACCTTTCAGAAGTGGTGTGCCGAGTCTTCATTTATTCACTCTAATTTAAGGTTTTGAGTGCCAGTAAAATGTTTAAGAAGCTTCACTTAAAATTAAATTAAAATGGAAAGTCCCCCAGACCAGGACCCAGGTAGTGTGAGTGCCACTGAAAATCAGCTTGCATGCCACCTTTGGCACCCGTGCCATAGGTTGCCTACCCCTGCATTACAGTACTTGTATTAGGTGAATTGAAAAATACTATTTTTTGTTTTTTACAATTCAAATATTTGTAATTAAAACTAAATATAAAGTGAGCACTATACACTTTATATTCTATGTTGCAATTGAAATCAATATATTTGAAAATGTAGAAAACATCCACAAATATTTAAATAAATGGTATTCTGTTATTGTTTAACAACGCGATTAATAGCGATTATTTTTTTTATTCGCTTGACGGCTCTACTAAAAATCTATAGTTTCCATATAAAGAATCTATACAGATTGGAGAGAGAGAGAGAGAGAGAACGAACTTATCATTTAAGCTCCTAGAGGGCTATATATCTGAGGGGAAAGTTGGCTTACCAGCAAAGTGTAAGATCCCAATCCTGCAAAGACCTTTAGGCATATGTTTAACTTTACACACTGTGAAGTAATGTGAATTCTCAAAAGGACAGATCTTCAGCGGATATAAATTGCCATAGCTCCACTGATTCCAATGAACAGTTGGGGATTTGCCTGGAAGTGTGCAAATTTAAGCACATATGTAAGTCTTTGCAAGATCAGGGACTAAGAGTAATTGAAGATTTACCACCTGTGACATTGTGGGCCAGATGGTTACAGGAGAGTGATCCTATTGGGATCCAGGAACTGGGTGGGTGGAAGCCCGCCCTCTACTAAAGGACCTCCCCCCAGCCTAAGGGGAGTATCCACAGGACTGGGAAGCCAAGTGAGTACGGGGGACAACTAAAGATAAAACAGGGACAGGAGTGAGGTCAGAGGGCTAAACAAAGGGAACCTGATGGGGACACCGAGCAGAGAACCCCGGATAGTGCTCACTCCTCCTCAAAGGCATCAAGGGAGCCAGCCGACGCCGCCCAGAGGAACTCTGCCTGGATGCATGAGTGGACGGAGGATTGGAAATAGGCCCCAAAATCACAGGAGACCCTGTCAGCCAACCTCCTCTCCCTGGTTTTGTAGATGGCCATTTTGGCCAGGGCTAGGAGGAGGTTGAAAAGGAGGTCCTGTGACATCGTGGGGCCACAGATAGGGAGTATGATAGGCAATGTAGATGAGAAGGTCAGGGGGAAAGTGCAACCAAAAATGTAACATGATGTCCAAGAGGAGCCGCAATAGGGGCTGCAACCTGGCGCACTCCAGGTAAATGTGTGCCAGGGTCTCCCTCACGCCGCAGAAAGGGCAGGTGTCCAGGATGCGGGTGAATGACGCCAAGTACACGCCCATGCTCATGGCTCCATGAAGGAGCCAGCAACTAATATCCCCAGTAGGCTTCAGGACCAGGGTGGAATATTGGCTGTCCCACCAGGGCTCCTCACCCTCCAGAGGGGTGGGGCATGAGGGTGAGGATGTGAAGGGTGTGGAGCACGAGCGTATATAGATGTTTCATCGGCGCGGTCTGGAAATGAACCGGCTGCAAGTCACGCAGACCTCTCCAGTGTGCCGAGAGGACAAAGGGGCGGGAGAGCCAGGTGGGTTCATGGGATAGGGGCTCAATGAAAAGGTCCAGAGGGCCTGAGGTGGAGGGTGGGCGGGGCGTGCCCTCTCGCAGGACTCGGTCGAGGAAAACCAGAGCAGTGGGCGGTAAAGCGGCCCCCATCTCCTGAAGTACACGCCGGGGAGTACGAGGCCTAGAGAGCCCTACGCACCAAGCGAGCATTAGGGGATCCAGCCAGTCTCCCCGGTTGTAGTCCAGGAGGTCTCTGACTATGGTTACTTCTGCCAGGATCAACCTCTGGTGCACCGAGGGTGACTCCACCCCCTGAACACAGAGCTGGGGGTTGTGTAGCAGGGGCTCCGCGAGGCGATCCGCCCCCTCGGTGGCTGCAGTTTCCAGGAGGTCCTGGTAGAAGGTCCTGGTAGAAGACCGGCACACTGGAGAGGTCTCGCGGAAGACCTCTCGGATGGAGATAAAGGAGCTGCCAGTTGTATTGGAGCCCTCAGAAGCGGCGCAGGAAGGCGTGCGCCAGTACGCTCCACACCGGACTACCTGCACTGTAAAGGAGCCTCTGCAGGGCTTGGAGGCAAAAGACATGGACCTGGGTGTGCAGGCACTTCAGGCCCTGACCTCCCTCTTCCAGGGGCAGGTGGAGGATCCCTGCGGAGACCCAGTGCAGTCCTGGCCAGAAGAACTCCAGAATCGACTTCCGGAGGTTGGCCAGGAAGCCCGGGTACAGGACCAGGGTGTTGAGCCGGTACCAGAGCATGGACCAGAGTAGTTGATTGAGCACCAGTGCCCTCCTTCATGGGGAGAGGCACTGGAGTAGTCCTGTCCATCTCTGGAGCCGCTCTGCCTTCTAAACTGTGCCAGTTCTCCAGCGGAGACGGATGCATGGCAGAAAAGTAATCGCTGAAATACAGCAGCAGACCTGCGCTCCACCAGATGGCCTGAAGCGCAGGTGGGAGGGAGCTCGCCTGCCACCCATCCCCAACCACCAGGCCAGAACTCTTGACCCAGTTGACCCGGGCAGAGGAGGCTGCCAAGTAGATGGCCTGGCAAGTCTCCAACCACACCAAGTTGACCGGGTCGTGGACCATGAGGAGCATGTCGGTGACTTACGCTGACAGGACCAACCCTATCAGCCTCCGGCAGAGGAGACAAAGGAAGGCCTTGATTGCCAGAGCATACAGCTGGCCTGAGAGGGGGTACCCCTGCCGTACTCCCCACCCGAAGCTGACTGGCTCAGTCAGGGTCCAGTTGAGCCACCAGACACTCTGCGGAGGCATACAGCACCTGGAGAAAGCCCTACAAACTGGGGTCCTAAGCCTAATGCTCCTAGAGTGCCCAGGAGATACCCATGGTCCACTCTGTCGAATGCCTTCTCTTGCTCCAGGGACAGAAGTGCAAACGACAAACC
This sequence comes from Chelydra serpentina, assembly GCA_037349315.1. Taxonomy (NCBI): domain Eukaryota; kingdom Metazoa; phylum Chordata; order Testudines; family Chelydridae; genus Chelydra; species Chelydra serpentina. Next base: position 17,409,706 of record JBAIAC010000002.1, read on the forward strand.
ACCCCTACACCCAAGATCCAGGAGATCCCGGAACAGATACAGGTTATCAAAGATGGTACGGCCCGGAACAGGTGTAGATCTGGTCTGGGTGGACCACATCCACCAGCACTGACCCCAGCCACAGTGAGTTGGCCTTCGCTGCAACTTTGTAGTCCATGCTCAGGAGCGAGACAGGATGCCAATTCTGTAAGTCGCGGGGTCCCCCTTCTTTGGAAGCAAGGCGAGCATGGCTCGCCTGCACAACATGGGGAGGACCTTGCTCTCCAAGGACTCAGCCCAGATGGTGACTAGGTCCGGGCCGAGGATGTCCCAGAACATGCGGTAGAACCCTCGGTCAGCCCGTCCATGCCCGGAGATTTATTGGTGGGCATGCGGTGGAGGGCTTCTGAGAACTCGGCCAGAGTGAGAGGCAGCTGTAGCCAGTCTTGGTTGCCCACACTGACCATCGGGAGTCCGTCCCAGAGCACTCTTCAAGTGTTGGGATCGGTCAGATCCGGGGAGAAAAGGCCTGCGTAGAAGGCTCCGGCCCTCCCACACATCTCCACCGGATCCATGAGGGGGGTTCCATCCTCTGTCAAAAGGGAGGTGATGTGTTTCTTGGCCCCGCTCCTTTTCTCCAGGTCATAGAAGAAACAGGAGCCATGATCCATCTCCCGAAGGAGGTGGATGCAGGATCGAACAAAGGCACCCCAGGCCCAATACAGGAGAGTGATAGAAAGAAGATACATTAGCCCCAGATTAAGCAGGTCCCTTTTTTCTGGGTAAGGTAACAGGTGGTTCCAGAACAATTAGGAACTTGTTGGAATCAATTAAGGCATGCTAATTAGGACATCTGGAACCAAATAAGAAGCTGCTAGAATCAATTAAGACAGGTAGGCTAATCAAGGCACCTGGTTTAAAAAGGACCTCTGTTCAGTCAGTGAAGGGCATGCAAGGAGTAGGAAGTGAGAGGGCATTCTGCTGGATGACTGAGGAGTACAAAAACTATCAGTCATCAGGAGGAAGGTCCTGTGGTGAGGATAAAGAAGGTATGGGAGGATACCATGGGGAAGTAGCCCAGGGAGTTGTAGCTGTCACACAGCTGTTACAGGAAACACTGTAGGCAGCTGTGATTCGCAGGGCCCTGGGCTGGAACCCGGAGTAGAGGGCAGGCCCGGGTTCCCTCCATCCCTCTCCACATTGGATACAAGAGGAGTTGTCCCTGACCTGTCCCCCGACCCATTAGGTGGATCAGCAGAGATTGTGGGGATTGTTTTCCTTCCTTTTCCCCATGCTGGCCAGGTTTGAGCCTTTAGCAAAAGTGGCCAAACTGAGGGCTGCCATGAATCTTTGAGGTGAGCAAATCTGCCAATAAGTGCAGGACCCACCAAGGCAGAGAAGGAGCTTTATCACACACCAAAAACATTCCTGACATGATGGGCCTAGACCCTGCGGGCCTAGACCCTGCTTGTAACGCTACACAAATACAGTTAGGCAATAAGGTGTCACACTCCATATCCTTACTGCATAAATTTTGTTGTGCCACAGTGTACAGTAGGATATAATGCACAAATGAACTTCCCTGCAGTCTGACAAACAGAGGGGACGGAATCTGTCTGAATACATTTTTTTTCTTGAATCAATAACTAAACAATCTTAGATTTTCTTTCTTTAAAATAAAAACAAAAATGAGGAAAGTATTTCTTTTTTCATATTCACCAAACTTAAAAATAATGACTGAAGAGACAAGTTCAAAGTTTCCAGGAGGAAGAAATTCCAGCAGAGCCAAATATGGAAGGTGTATGGCCAAATCATTAAATTTCCGGGGGGAAAAAGGTGTTATAGTATAAAGATTTGATATTAACCTGGATGGGTAAGGAATGGTGTCCTTAGCCTCTGTTTGACAGAGGGGGATGATGGATGGCAGGAGAGCGGTCACTTGATCATTACCTGTTAGGTCCACTCACTCCGGGGCACCTGGCATTGGCCACTGTCGGTGGACAGGATACTGGGCTGCATGGACCTTTGGTCTGACCCAGTACGGCCATTCTTATGTTTTTATGTTCTTATGATGCAACTTTAACTATAGTAGGTGTGACTGACAGCCCACAATATTTACAAACAATGGACTATCAGGCACATGACAATCTAATGGGCTGACCTACCGAATACTCCAAGGTAGACATTTTTATTGGATCAGATTCTGTTACTCTTACTCAACTAGACAGTCTACATTCATAGCAGGTTCTGAATGATGTACAGTAAATAAAACATGGAGTCACACATTGAACAAATCTGATAAAATGAAATATTGAATAGTTTCTCATTCATGGACATTGTCCATCAAATGGGGCATACAATCATAATTCAACCACACAAGGAAGATGAATTAAGGTTACACATTCAAACTTATGTCTGGCATTTTCTAACTTTCAAGTGCTTGATTTTGCAACCTTAACATTCTTTTCATGTAATTTTTTAGATGTAATGGTAAATAAGTTGTATTACATACCTTTGAAAAAAATAATTTTAGCATGATTCAGTTGAAATTATATGACAGATTAATTTGATGAATTTGTCTTTAATAAATTCTATAGATAGCTACGTTTTCTTAACTCAGATATGGCTACTACTTATCTTTTCACTTTATGATCATGAGTTACGAAATATAAATAATCCAAAGATTTATCTACCAATTTTCAGTATGATAGAGAGGATTTGGAGTAGTAATGTAAAAGGTCACTTTAACCACTGGTAGCTTTAGGCACAACCTCAATATGTAGATATGTAGGCTACTACATTTGAGGGGACACCAGACTGCACCTGAAGCTTAGCTCAGACAGTGCTGCATCAACATTGTGCCAGTATCTTCCAATATCATCGCATTGGTACCCTATAGTCCCCTTCTATTTGTTGTATCTACCTGATGTTTCTTGTTTCACACTTAGATTGTAAGGTCTTTGGGCATGGGCTGTCTTTTTATTATTGTTTGTATAGTAACTAGCATGATGGGGTCCTGATCCATATTAGAATCCCTAGGTGCTACAACAATACAAATGAATTATCAGCATATAAGGGAAGGGATACCACAATTCTCCTGGATCTCCCCCCCCCCCCCAAAAGCAAAACAAAATAACACCCCCCTCCACAAAAGTAGAACCCTATACACAAAGAGCTCTGATCCACTTCAGGCCAGCTATGCTTCTGACATCAACAGTCAGAGCTTCCATAATGAAAACAAGTTAGTAGCTGAATTCAAGCCCACTCCCTCTGCTCCTCCCAAAATAGACAGTATTTTTCCTTTGTCTTTCTAACTAAAAGAGAGATCATGAAACTCTGGGACTGCAATGGTGTAAAGAAAATATATGAAAATAAATAATGTTAGATTATTAAAAAGCCACGTAATGGTTTTAATATGTTATAATACTGTGTGCCTAAATGGAGATGCTTTTGAGTTACGTAAATGTAATTTTGGCCTCTGATCTTTCCTGGGAGTGTTCCAGTTGGGAAGATCCTGTGTGCTGCAATCTAGCCTTAGAGACCACAACGCCCATGATGCCTTGGGGAAGAGTGAGAGACTTTCTCTTCCAGGGAGTGTAGGGAGAGAGGCTGTGGGCTCCATTTTGGGGAGAGGAGCGAAATTGCTGCTGTGGAGCTCTGTCCATACCAGGCGCTACTGCTGCTAGGAAGCCAGAAGCTGCTGCTGAGAGCTTGCTGGGGCTTTGATCGAGCAGGGAGCTTCAGAGGTGGCTGGTGGCTTCACTGGAACCTGGGGAGAGATTGTTGAGGTGCCTGGAGCTGACTGAGCTGGGCCTGCAGTGGAGAAAGGTGAGTAACCCCGACCCTTGTTTGGGAAAGTACCTGCAAGGGAAGGGGCACAGCAGAGAGACTGAGTCTGAGGAGAGGCAGAATGATCTTCCCATCGGCCCAGAGCTGCTGACATTTGATGGAGCCAGCTCCCAGTCGTCAGAGGGGTTGTGCAGCTTGTTGCCTTGGTGGGACTGATGCACAGAAACAACAGAGTGCTGTCTCCAGATGCAGATCTGCAAGCACGCCCATGCAAGCAAATGTCTGGGACTCTAAACTCCAGAGGAGTGTACACTCCGGGGTGGGGTAAATGGTGGCAGTGTCAATGCCAGTTAGAGAAGTTTCATTTATTACTGTATACTATATTTGTTAATTGATTTTATTCAACTTCCCCCCCACCCCCCGTGGATTTAAATTACTAGTAGGGTTGCCAGGCATCCGGTTTTCGTCCCTTGTGGGTCCGGTTAGCAATGCTGACTGGGCTGTTAAAAGTCCAGTCGGTGGTGCAGTGGGGCTAAGGCTCCACGCAGGCTGCCCTGGCTTCCCGCAAGCAGCCGGCATGTTCCTGCAGCCTGTGGGCACAGGTTCAATCAGGGAAGCTCGGTGGACTGCCCCGAGCACTGCCACCACAGTTCCCATTGGCCGGGAACCATAGTGATTGAGAGCTGCGGGCACTGTTCCCTCTAAGCTGTGCGCGTGTGCGCGCGCACACAGATTCTAAACCCTGCGCACACAGCGAAACACTGTGCACACAAATATTTGCACAGAAGCACGACAATTTGCATAGAATAATTTTTTTGTGCACATGGCTTGTCAAAAATTTGCACAAAAGAAATTTTTTGCACACCCGGCCTGTCAAAAATTAGAGGGAACATTCGCTCTGGGGCGCTGAACTTCCACCCAGTCCCCTTCTGCTCACCACCCACCTGCTCCAGGCAGAGAGTAAACCACTATCCAGCTCTCACTTAATCCCACATGCCCAGACCCAAGGCCTAGGTAACCCCCACACAAACTCCCTTTTACATCCCTGGGTGAGTGTGGAGTTCAAGTTATGATCTACCCTTACCTATTTTGGGAGAATCTAACCGATCTACCAGCAAAACTAAAAAAAAAAAGTGACTACATGTTGGCATTCTGAACTTGATGTTGATGATTTCAAAACCACCTCCTCATCACTGTTAAATTCTTTATTTCTAGCATTCACTGGTGGTGGTGAAAATCTTTTAATCTCCGGTCCTATGACTTAGAACAAACAAACTGTAAATAAATGTTAATTACACATTAAGTTCTGATTTGACACTGAATATTCTATCTGAAAAATGTATTTTCTGCCTTAAAAATAAACATGAAATTAAAGTGGCAAAAAGTTCCCAGGATGCATATTCATATAAGAAACAAATACAAAGATTGAACCAAAGATGAAAACATAATATTTTTGCAGTCATGAATTCAAGCTGTCGTGATACTGGCTTTGTTTCCTAAGAGACTCTACTCTGAATGAAAGGTAAGTGAGTGTCTCATTATTTAAATTAATGCAAGCTCTCTGGCAGCTAAGTTGGAGCAAACAATCAAAATATTTACTAAGGATTTTAATATGGAGAAAAGGTCAGAACAGATTTTCTAGTCACAAATAATATCTGACATATGATCAAGGAGACAAGGACCTGCGAATGAGGATGGTGTAATCCTTCAAAGAAAAAAAAACAATTCTCTTATGTAATTTTCATAAGGACAATCATTATTTATTGGCTAATCTAATGTTTAGCATTGAAAAGTGCAGTCTTAACAAGGTCTTTGCTGCTCTTTGCTGCTTCTTAAGTCCACATTTGTATTATGCCGTCAAGCACTGAATAATAAAAAGAGCTTGAAAAATGTCAACTCTGAGCCTTATGTTTCTCAAATGCGCGCATGCGCACACCCACACACACACCCACACACTCACCCTTCTACTTTCTAACCATGGCAAATTAGCTTCAGCCTCACTATAACAAGCCTAGGTAATATTCCATGTTTTACTGTCGTTCACATGGTGCTGATATGCTGTTTTGATCAGCATTCAGCAGAGCACAGTGATTGTGTGCAGTCATTATCTGGCATGGGCTTTGGCTGTTGACAGCAGTTAAAATAAATGTCATTGATTTGTTAATGAATGTGCTCGTATGCATATTTTTGAAAATGGGAAGAAATAGATAAAATAAAAGGTACAAACGTTTAGCTTAGTGTGCCACAAAATGATCTATAATAGGACAAAGAAATCATTTTTTAAATTCAGAAATGTAAAGTTGTTAAAGGTGTAATGTTTTTTTTAATTGGCTGGTGGTGCAAATGGCTATTCAATCTTGTCTTTCTTGCATATACATGAAAATTGTACCTAGCTTCTTCTGACCACATTTCAAAAGATAAAATTGCCCCCTAATGGAGAAAATCCCTTTTATGCAGATTACACATAGTCTATGCCACACTTGAGGATCCAGAGCTAGATTTGCAATGACATTTAGGTGCCTAAAGATGCCGATAGTGTCAAGTGGGGATTACCAAAGCAACTAAGCAGGTTGGATGTCTAACTCCAGTTGACTGTCAAATGGAGTTATGTGCCTATCCTGCTCAGGCACTTTTGTAAATTACCAAGACACATCTTTAAGCACCTCAATAACTTTGAAAATCTACCCCAAATCCTTTGGAGGTCCAGGTCCAGAAAATAAGATTTGATTGGAAAACTTTAATGGAAATTCAATGTTACATGAACACAGATATTAATTTCACCCAAATGAATGAACTGAAGAATCCATACAATAACTGATTTGGCACATGAAAACTTCTGGTATTTGAGCATTCTGGTATAAGTATAATAGATAGTGTTCTCTTTTTTTCAAGTGACTTGAAATTTGAATATCATGAGTGAAATTGTGGCTCCATTGAAGCCTTTTCGATGTATATTGCTGTTGTGATCCACTAACAAAACAAGATACATTTGATCTGCTTAGATATTGCAAAGTACATTTGATTCAGTACGATCTTGGTTTAGACCTTGAGGTAGACATAAGCAAAGAAATTTAAAGCTCAGGATTAAAGATAGGAGTTTCAAAGTCATTTTAGCAAAAGAGACAGAAAGAGATTTTGTAATACTGCTGAGGAATATTTGCACTGTTAGTTTTTGTTTACCACTAACTAAAGATGCTAGAATAGTTGTTTCAATCATTAAAGTATCAGTTAGAGAAAGGTACCAATAACATGACAAATATATCTTGATGTTCAATATGACTTGCTTTCCAAACTTATGATAGCACAGGCCTGAATGATTGAGATGGGTGATGAGATACCCATCTCAAGTAGCGAGATGGGTATCTCAAGTAGCGAGATGTGTTACAAGCAGATTAGCTAATCTTTGGTTTCATCCACTCCACACTGCCAAAATGTGTTAAAGTCAAATGCCTCTCTTAAAGTTATATTTAAAATTCTTTTTATACGATGCACTGGGTCTTTAAAGTGCAGCTATAAGTGTGTGCACTTGGAGTTGGATTGCACGTGCTAGGAGAGGAACACAAGTGGCAACATGAACACTAGAGCATAAAACAGCTGTCAAAATCAGAAGTCAATGTCTCGTCTGTGCATCAGCAATCCTGCACAAGTTTTGTTTCACCCCTTAACATGCAGTTTTAATTGGTGCTGCAGGCCATGAAGATGGTTCCTGCCACAATGGGGTGGAGAAATATTCTTCAAAGGCAGAACTCCCTGCTTCTGCAGGCTCCTGCTCCCCTGATCATGCAGACATGGATGGGAGCAGGGAGGGACCTTAGTGTTCTTAGTACCTTGTTCTTACACCTGATCTACTGCTACTTTCTCTCTTACAGGGAAATTAAAAAAATAAACTAAAATAAAAAAAATTCTGCACGACTTTACACTTTGCTGATACCAACTGCAGCCTTGCTGGATCTCTGCCCTGTCCTCTTTCCTGTTGTTGAACTTCACAGCTGTCTTCCAGTAAGGTAAATGAAGTTGCTGCATGCTTTTTACTCAGTCTTTCTTTTAGACAGAACTTTAGTATTTGGCCCATTGGGCTGGATCCAACACCCAATGGAATCAATGGAAAAACTCCATTAGACTTTAATTGGCACTGAGTCAGGCCCATGATGTTTAAAAGTCATGTTTGAACTTTATGCCAAATGTAAAAATTTGAATATCTTAAATAAGTAAATGTTTCGATAACAGAGGTATGCATTAATCTCCTCTTGAAATAAATATGCTATTGTCAAACTTTTTAATATACTACCACCTGCTAGGGGATTATTTTAGTTTACGCTATAATATTTCCTACAAAAGAAATATTGAAAGGTGTATTTCCACCTCCTACATCATGCTTTAATACCTCAAAATAGCTTATAGCTGTCAGAGATTTTAAAACCTAAATCCTTATTTGTTTGTGAAACTCTGTATACAATTATACTGGAAAGGAATTAAATGATGCAACATCTGTGGAAAAGCTATGAACTACAAGGGGAACTTTGCCAATATTCTTATGGGCATAGAAGATAGACTAACAACCACATCATGCTGTTTCCTGTGGAATTGCAATTTAGCTCAGATGAACACTAAGGACTCTGACACAACTGTTGACAATATACTGTTCCCACAAGGGTGAAAGTTAGTCCGTTAGAAGGCCTGCACAAAGTCTGTTCACCATGTAAGTTCTCAGAATAGGCCACAAGTGACGCACAATCCTGGTGCATCACTGTGAGGGTATGTCTATACTTACCTCCGGGTTCGGCAGTAAGCAATCGATCTTCTGGGATCGATTTATCGCATCTTGTCTAGACGCGATAAATCGATCCCAGAGCCGCTCCCCGTCGACACCGGAACGCCTGCTCACCGAGAGGAGTACGCCGAGTCAACGGGGGAGCCTGCCTGCGCCGCGTGGACCCGAGGTAAGTGTGTTTCATTTCGAACTAAGATACTTCGACTTCAGCTACGCTATTCACGTAGCTGAAGTCGCGTATCTTAGTTCGAACTGTGGGGTTAGTGTGGACCAGCCCTCAGTTTCACCCATTGGTAAATACTTGCTCACATGAGTAGTCATATTGATTCCATTGGCTCCAACAGGAGTATTCACATGGCTAAGTGTTCAGTAGCATAAGTAAGAGTTTCTTAAAGGGCTAAATGTTGACCTCTTTCATTTTTACATTTGTGTTATATGGTACATTAAGTCTTTCTGAATTTCTAAGGCTTATACGTTGATGTTTCAGAACCCTGACTATTGGATGTGGGAAAATAGTTTAGCAGTTGTGGGCTCTCAATCCTGCACACACACATTTATCTAAGCTTGTAGTTAACAACTACACTATCTTTATTTCAATACTATATTGCTCTGATACAACAGCAATCAGCGCCTGGTGCTGAGTACAGACTGCCGCCCCCTCTAGTTCAGCCCCCACCTTTGTCTCTGTAGCCACTCCCACATCCTTGCATAACAACAGCGACTGCTCCACACAGCCAATGGTCTTCAATGTTTCTCATACCTTAGTCCTCTTTTACATAATAGGATCACACTCTTCCTGGGACCCCACCTGCCATTTAGCAATATGGGAAAGACATAGGGGGCACAATCCTCTGGCACCTGTCTGTGAACCTCAGTTCTAGGCCATGTATCTACTGGGAAACCACAATTTCCTTCTGCTGAGGCGTTTGTAAGGTTTCCCAGGCTTTTCAAATACTTTGCAAATTCAGATTAAGCTTAAGTACCTTGTTGACCATCAATCACCCACCTGCAGCTCCTGGCTTTTTCTTGGAGGTCTCCTTTCCAATTACCAACTATTCTCATTCTGTTTACATTACAAGAGCTGAGGAGGTTTGGCTGCAGGCAATGGCAGTTTTATATTGATGTCTGTAAGTAACAATGCCTTTATAGTTTATATTGCCTCATATGTGACCAGGATAGGAGAGGTTTTAGCAGGGATTTACATTAATAAAATGAAAGCTTTAGGATTTCACTTCAAAGGGAAATGTCAATAAAAGCATATCCTCTCTTAGTTGCATTGGTAGCAGAATATTAACACGATTGATGTAGAAATACTGTAGCTGGAGGCTCAGGATTGCATCTGGTGATGGTGAAAAAATAATTTGTAGGCCGTGTCAGAAATGGCTGTAGCCATTTAAAATTAAAAGATACCGAAGCAAGGAGTGACTTCTTGGTGGAGCAATGAATTTTCAATATACATATATATATTTCACCTGCTCATTTAAAGTACCCCAACTCTTCCGAGATACAATACCATTTGTCACACCACTGTGAAATAATCAGTATGATTTTACTTCTGGTAGTGAAATGGATTTTTTCCCTGTCTGTTTCTGTTGTAACTTTTTTTTGTTTATTTTAAAAACATATCATAAATAATTCAATAATGCAGCTAAGTCAGAAACTTGTGAGAATTTTCAAGATTTGACACAGTTTCCCCATCTCATATTGGTACAACATGTAAAAATCTGAATAATTTTAATGAAACAGTTATACCACCCCCCCCCCCAAATTGTTAATTGCAATGTTTTGTTTTTATAACTTTGATTTTTTTTCACTTTTGACCTTCTTAATTGTTCTAACTCTTTAAAATAAATCAACTAAAATTTCAGAACAAAAACTTGAAATGTTTTGTTTCAAAAAAATATCAGAATGGGACTTAAAAAAAAAAAAGAATCTGGAGATTTGTCAGAATTCACCTTTTCCCCTGAACAGTTCCAGTTTTGTTGGAAAATTCCCAACCAGTTCTATTCAATAACCAAACATATTAAAGCAAAAAAATTAATGTCACATTATTAAGCAATACTAGATAGACCAATGTAACATTACTAATCAATAGTAGAAAGAAATAACAAATATATCCATCACTGTGGGCCAGCTTTTGCAAACTTTATTAATGCTAACTGATATTCTACTTCAGAAGTAGACCCTTTAATTTCAGTGAAACTATTCAGGTAGTAAGAACCTGCTCAAGGAGTGACAAAACTTGTGCACAGTAAAATGGATGATCACATGGACATTATTCACAGATTTTGGTTAGATATTAGGGGAAAAAAACTTCTTAAGGTAGTTCAGCTCTGGAATAAGCTTTGGAATCCCCTTTTTGGAGGTTTTTAAGAACAGGTTAAACAAACACCTGCCTCAGCTGGGGGGAGGTCTGGACTTGATGATCTCTCAAGATCCCTTCTAGCCCTACGTTCGATGATTCAATAGGAACATGCAGTTAACAAGTAATTAGTGAAGAGAATTTTGAATGCGGAGTGTGCCTTTGGTTTAAGGAGAGGAAAACTAGTGGCTGTTTTTTGCGCATTGATTTCTTCATGTTCCAAAGAATTGTGTGTTTTTATCGCATATAATCCAAATACATAAGGCAAAGTCCATTCAGTTTGTTAGATTTCTTATTCAATGGCAGGTTTAGTGAACATAGTATTGCCAAACCCAAGCATTCAGAAACTGAGCACCAGACAGCAAAAATAATGAGAGAGAGTTATGGAGAAGGCTGTTAGACCTCACTCTGATCTGGGCCAGAGAGACTCCCCTGTACATTGGCCCCAACTGACAAGCAGCACCCCTCTGAGCATGATCTTGGGAGAGGAGCCTACAACTTCTAAGACCAAGGACTCATTATCCTGAGCTTTGCATGAAAGCGAAGGACATGCTCATGGTTACAAGGAAAGACCCCTGTCTAGGTTTGTTCCTAAGAGAAGAGGTTCCTCCTCGACCCCATGTAGGTCAGGTGAGCCTTCACATGTAAATCCTAAGGGCTCAGGACCATTTAAGATTCACAAGCAGGAATGTAAAGCACAAAATAAAAAGGATCCATCGTTCGGTTTACGACTCCATCTCCTAAACATAAAGACAGGTATCCGCCGGCTCCATCTAAGAGTTTTGGATCTGACTCTTCAGCGGTACCAGCCCGTCCTTCAAAGGACCAGCCAACTAAAATACCTCGGGACACATTGGTCATGAGTGCTGAGACACCCTGAACACTGGGATGTAGGGACACTTATGTATCCCTGGAGGATATCTTCCTCCCTATCCTCAGTCCCTTCTTCTCTTGGGCCCAATCCTTCTGAGGGACATTGCCACAATGGAGGATGAAAGTACTTTCGTAACACAGGAACCATCTGTGCTCCAACCTTCAGGCAGGAGTGATCACCCTCACTGTTCTTTGCCCTACCAGTGGAACATGAGCAGGTCCCCGACTCAGATAAATGAGACATTCTGACCAGTCTTTCATATATTCACAGAGAGATGAGTCCTGACAGGGAGTAGAGGAGATCTGGATGCTCTCCTCCCAAATATGATTTTCTCAGGGACTGTTGGTACCTGATTTTGAGGGGTCCCTGTCAGCCCTTTGACCCCGTGTATTGGCCCTACTGAAGCCCAAGGGGCTTGAATGGGAGACATCCTCGGATCACTCCACAAGTTCTACTGCACCTCTCCGACTCAGCATCTGCTAGGTCCATTGGAGTATGAGGTAATTGACCTGGATCCACAGGCACTGACAGGGATCACATCCTCATTTCCAGATGATGCAATCACTCTGTTCTCACCATCTCTGCAGGGCAACCATAGGTAGTACCAGAAGCTACTGAAGAGGATAGCGAATGACCTTCAAATTCCACTGGAGGAGGTTGAGGATTCCCAATACCGCCTTCTTAACTTACAGGTCTGGGAAAGGTGGCACTCCCAGTAAATGGAGCCAACATGGAATCAGCCAGAGTAGTCTGGTATACCCCAGCCTCCTGCACCCCTGTGCTTAAGAGCTGATCAATCAAAAGACTCGATGGACCCTCACTCCCTGGGAATTTACACTTCTGCCCCAAAGAGAACATCATAGGCAGATATACAGAAAAAGACCACCTCCTCCATAAACCTTCTACTACCACTGTCCAGATAAGATTGCACACAAGCAGCAGAGAATTCAGAGGACTCAATTTTAAGCAACTTTTATTATCATGACATCTACCTATTCCAATCCACCTGCTATGGGTTACCTTTTATGCTTCTGTCAAGAATTGTCCACTTTTATTGATGCCAACCCCTTCTATCCCTTCACCCCTTTATCTCTGGAGCCCATCTCACTTTTGCCCATGTTTTGCCCTCTATCATGGCAGACAATTGGGTTCTAGAAGTTATCCACCAGTTACTCCAATGAATTTATCTTCCTTCCTCCCCAAAAACCCCACTTCCTCTTCAGAGACCATTCTCACAAGGAGATTATTCATCAAGAGGCACATTGTCTTCTCCAACAAGGGACAATATAAAGAGTGCCACCTCAGTATCGAGAGAGGGCTCTATTCCCCATACTTCTTAGTTTCCCCAAAAAGATGGAGGATGGAGACCTATTCTGGACCTCTGACAGCTGAACATTTTTTATTCAAAAGTCAAAATTCAGTATGTTTACACTAGCATCAATAAATACCTCCCTACAGGAGGGAATGTGGTTTTCAGCTCTTGACTTGAAGGACTCCTAAATTTCATGTAGATATTCATTCATCCTTAAGAAATTTTCTTCAGTTTCTGGTAGGTCAGAGACATTACTAGTTCACATTCCTTCCCTTTGGATTAGCAACATTGCCCAGGGTATTTATAAAGGTTTTTTCTTTGATGGCAACCCATCTCACAGTTAAATAGTTTTCCAATATCTGGACAATTGGTTCCTGGTAGATTACTCCAATCACTTTGTTCCTGCTCCATCTTCTAATAGAGCTGGGTGGCTGCATGAGCAAAGAAAAGTCTGGTGTGACTCCCATACAGACAATCAACTTTATCAGAGTGGCACTGGACTCACTTTCAGCAAGAGCTTTCTTCCTCATAGTAAGATTTCAGTCAAAGAGTAACCTGATAACACAGATTATTCACAGACAAAAGACTATGGTCAAACAGTGGCCTTTCTCTACTAGGCCACATGGCCTCACATAGTTATTTGACACCATTAACAGACTTCATCTGTTCATTTGACACCATTAACAGACTGTCTATAGGCCTGGCTCTGGTCTGTCAGTTCATCAGACAAGGACCACATGAACACCAGAGTCTTTCAACATGGCTGACCAGACTCTTTGGCCAGGACTCTTCACAGATCTCTAAGTGCTCGGTTCCTTTTCTTTTCAGGTGAAAGATGCCAAAATGACATTTTCTGTCTTGTTATATCTTTCCAAAGTTCACTGACCCTGCTTCAAGAGGCAGGAGGGCTTCTTAGGAGTGCAGTCTCCATCCCCCATGATGATAATTAAGCGCTCATCTTTTCCCCACTTGCTCTCCGGATGGCTTTGTTTATCTTGCATGTAAACATTCCTTCATTGTCTCTGCCTGATAACCAGGTTGGTCAAACAAGCAAATATACATTTCTTCATCTAGGGCAGACTGGACTCATACATTATTTGCCAAATACAATAACTCTTTGTACATGCCCTGTGCATACACCACACAATTTTTGGGACCAGCATGTTACCAGTTGATATGATATTTTACATGACACGTGTTAGATACAGATTATGACAACAGTATGTTAGGTGTAGTGAGTACGTCAGGGCTGATGAGCTGTTGACACAGAGTAGTGACCCACCAATGGGCCTATGTCATAGCCTGAATGCTAGATTTGTAACGAGTCCCAAAGCTCTTCTGGAACTGGTTACGTTTTGCACAACCCTAATGTAAAAGAAATTAATGAGAGAGAATCAAAGCTTCCTGGTCCACAGAAGAGAATGGAAGGTATATTGAAATGCAAATCCCCATGATGTCTAGCAATGACTTCTTAACAATTCAGTTCTTCCATGGAAAGATAAAATATGTTCTGCTACCTATATGTACTTTTTCCTGTATGTCACATTTTGGGAATAAAAATGGAATTTTATGGGGAACTAATATTAACCTGTTTATCCTGGAAAAAGTGAAATAAGGGATTTAGAACATCATGATATCCAGAATGGTGATTTGTTGCACTATGTGAACTGAAAAATGTTTACATTTAAATAATTTATTGAAAAAGCCAGTTAGAGGGGCCAAACGAAAGACAGACTGGAAGAAACTCAGTAAACACCAGAGTCTAGAAAAATCAAATATCCTTAACAGCCTGAAGCTATATTATCGCAAACTGCTATCAGGTCTTACATGATAATCATGATTGGATCATGGGAACCAGCTGGTGGTGTTGACATTCTTCTCTGCTGGGCAGGGCTTAACTCACAACATACACCAGTAGTTATAGGAAGACACTGGCCTGCCAGAGATGTCATATTTCACATTACATGTAACATCAGGATTCAGACCACTCATCACCATCTAAAATCTCATAGCAGATTTTGCAAAAGTAGGTTGTATTTACATAGTCAAAAATTTAACGTGGATAATTACTTTCTGCTAACCCTAAATTCATCCTATTTCTATCTATATATCTTTTATTTCTTTTTTTTAACCTGCTCTGAACTGTTTCTGACATTTCACCCCAGTGAAATTATATTCAATTGTGCTCTTCAGTGATGAGAGAGGTAATTCTTTTTTGCAGTATAGAATACGAGGGCCAAATTGTGCTCTCATTTTTCTCAGATTACATTAGAAGTTGTACCCAAAATAAGTGAGAGAAGAATTTGGCCTATTGTTTGTTTAAGCAGTTAGTAGCATTTGGAAGGTTTTGGGGCTCCATATGTATACGAAACCAGTATAAATATAAACAATTGATATTTACTCCCAGAACAGCATCTTAAGTGTGTCATGTTAACCCAATCTGATTTAAATTCACATCCAACAGGCCTGATTATTTATTGTGGGGACTTCAATACAAATTTGGATCCCTAATTAGACTGGCTCTGCACACCAACAAAGAAAGTGTTCCTGTTCTTCAATGAACAGTTCTCTGATAGTTCTCTTCTTTCATGTGTGTTCCCAGATTATGATGGTTGGTGATGCTTAAAGCCCCAGAGCAGGAAAGCTCTTAAGCTTAACTTTAAGTGTGGGCTTAACTACTTTGCTGGAGCAGAGCCTAACCCATCTTCAAAAAACCTGCATATTCACTAATTTCATTGTAAATTACATAGTTTTTAATTTCCATGTTCTTTATGGATGAATGCACAACTCACTTACGAGACCTATAATTATCACATATCATAACAACGTATTTATGGACTGGTGAAATAACCCCTTCACTCTGTGTGTATATATACACCCATAACACACACATAAATGAAAGATTCCAAGATATCTGTTCAAAACTCAGTAATTTTAAATTCTCATACAAGAATACACAGTAGATTAAATATTAATAGTACTAATGAAACTCCCTTTGACTCCCAAAGTCTTACATTCATGATATCCTAAAACGACATTTTAAAAGATAATTGTGACATCAACATTTTCCCCTAGAATGAGCTTTAAAGGAATACCAAATGAATATATTAAAAATTAAGACTTAGAACACTGAGAAAGTCCCCCAAATAAAACGAAAGTTAGATATTTACCACAATGAAAAGTGATTTGTATTTTACAATAAGATTCTTTAAATTACACCATACATCAAGCAAAATGTTTCTATATAAAAGTCAGCAAGACAGAATACTTATTGAAGCAATGAGAAATAACATTCAGAGTGAATCCACAGACCATCACTAAATAATCAATATAAACTTTGCTGACTAATACAAACAAGTGTATACCTCAGAAATAATTAAAAATAGAGATGAGGAAAATTCAGAATTTCCATCCCATGGGAAATTCTCATACTTCATCTGTTGAATTCAACAAGGAATTGAAATGAGAGAAAATATTTTGTTCCTAAATTCATGATCATTCTCCAAATCCATAGGTTTCTTTTTGGTTTGCTGAATTGACTCAGAATGCTTTACTTCATGTCAGTTCACATTCAGTTCTATTTTTCCCCAATGTGTCATATCTCATAGGAGCTGTAATTCAGGAGCCTGATGCCCCCTTTATCTCCTATACACCAAGCTACTCGGGCTGAACAACAGCTTCCATGATCCACCCAGAGTCATGTGACTAAGATGAGCACACCACCACTTGATCAGAGGAAAATCCACATTGCATTATAGGAGACATAGTTCTCCAGGGAGACTGGCAATCAGAGAGAATGGGGGCCCAAATTACAACTCCCATAAGAGAGTGTACTGATAGGGAAATGCAATATAACGTTCTCTTGAAATGACTTGAAAGTAAACTTTTCGTGGAAGTTCAACAAAAGAAAATATTCTAATTCAAGGCTGTAGTGACTAGAAATGAAATGTTGTATTTTGTTTTTTTCCAATGGAAATAAAAAATTGTCAGGAAACTTGAAATTTTCCTGCAGGAAACTTGAAATTTTGCAAAAACTGCATTTTCTGTCACAAAATCATTCTGATGGGAAATTCCAACCAGCAGTAATTTAAAACAATTTCTAGCTTGGATGAAATTTCTCTAGTTTGAATAACAGTCAGAGAGTAGTTGTGGCCCTTTAAGGGAGTTGGGCTTAGTCTCCAAATGTGACTTATCAATTGTCCTCCAGCTTATGCTGTGATGCCAGGTAGTACCTGGAAGATCACCAGGTTCTCAAAAAAACCCAACAAAAAAACCCAAAAACCTTGGCTGTAAAGGAAGATCTGTGGGAATTATGTAGGCTCCTGCAGGAGTTCGTGGATCAAGGGAAGTTCATATACAGTTCCCAGGTATGTGGCCTGTAGAGTGCAATGCTGTAGGGAACAGGCTAGGAAGGAGTTTAACAGCTTGAAGGAGTAGATAGACTCCCAAAGATGACCCTGTGTCAGGGAGAAAGGACATAATTAGCATGTTGATCGTACTTTAAATAGTTTTTCCCCCTGAAGAACTTAAACCATAGCCATGAAGCAAAAGGAATGAAATCCTGTGGCTGGTCAGTATTCTTTGATGTACGGGTCTGTGTTAGCCCCCTGCTTTACAAACAGCATCTTCATTTTTTAAGAAAATGTTTCTTTAGCAGAAGTCTCCTGTGAGGATGCATCCTCACTCCTAGTGTTCTCCCTTGTGCCTGGATCTGGCATTGCAAGGGTCCTCGACTCTGGAAACCCACTATTGGGATCTCCCACAGACCTGAAATGGGCCTTTCTCAGCCTACATCTTCTCTTGACTCTCCCTCTCAGTGTTCAGTGACTTAGCCCTCCAGTTAAGTCATATAAATTCTACACCCCTTCTGAGGAGCATCAGCAAGTTGAAATAAAAAGTCCAAACAAACCTTCAAACTAATAGCCCTTCTGGCTTTCAGGATTTTCCTCTCAGGCTTCAGTATAGTTCCTTGTTGCCTCTACTTCAGGGCTTCTCCCGAGGAGCTCAAACTTGCTCCTATATTGTTATTCCCCCTTTGTTACCTGTCTGGTCTCAGAGCTTCTCTTTGCCAGAGAGACCTGTCTCCTCTTTAGTCTCTCCCCAACTGAGCCCACTTCGTCTACTTATACAGCCTAACTCTACCTCCTCTGGCCAGGGGGTAATTAGTTAATCATGCTGTGACGGTGTTCCCCATAAAACTTTATGGGGAGATGCTTATAAATGTATATATGTAGCTAGTTACATATATACATTTATAAGCATCTCCCCATAAAGTTTTATGGGGAACACCGTCACACATGCATCCCACCAGGTGTGGAGCACAACTAATTGGAGTTCTTTCCATTGCTTTGCAGGTGATGGGGGATTA
Source organism: Chelydra serpentina (assembly GCA_037349315.1). Classification (NCBI taxonomy): domain Eukaryota; kingdom Metazoa; phylum Chordata; order Testudines; family Chelydridae; genus Chelydra; species Chelydra serpentina. The sequence goes on from JBAIAC010000002.1 coordinate 17,428,161, forward strand.
ACATACCGACATGTGTGTAATGAAATCTGAAACATGGCTTTCATGAAACTCTTGTGTACTAGGGATGAAAACAAACAGAAATTCACATCTGGATCTGAATTTTCCCAGATTTGGAGGAGTGGTTTCTGATCTGTTCTGCCTAAAGCCCAAATAGACTGTTAACTGAAACATAAGCATTTTATGCAGCTTTATTTCACACATAATAATGTCATAGCAAATGAAGAATTTAGTAGGTGTTGAACATTTAAAGGGCTACCTGCAAAAATGAGAGATTACGTCAAGGTTTTATCAAATTGTATTTTCCTGTTGACTAAGATGATACAGGATTTTTACAGACTTCTAGAATTGTGTATGTTCTCTCATGTACTGTAGTTGCCATCTTTGTTGGCATATTATCACTGCTCTGCGGGTAACAGTGATTCTACAAGTGCAACATATGTCTCCACATGTTGAAATGCATAGACCTTGCATCGTGCACTTTCATTTAATTCCAAATTGAGAATGTAAAGCACTCTAGATATGCATATTTAAATTAGAGATGGGTCCGAGCTATAGATCTTAACTATTTCACTTTTGTGTTTGTGGGTAATAAGGTCTAAAGCTGATTATGCAGATGGCTGATTATCCAGAGAGGGTTACCCAGTCCAAATCCATTTCCAAACTTTCTAGTTATTTAGATCCAAAGTTTTGGTTTCGGCTTCTATTTAATTTCAAATAACACAGAAAATATAAATGACCCAGCATGTAAAGCTTGCTGGAATAGTATTGAACAGCCCAAAGATTTTATTCTTTTAGGCTTTTCTTGTGGCCCATTACTAATCTCTTCAAATGTATTTGTTATTTCTAAGTATTCATCAACTAGTTTGGATGAATCATTTTCAGACTATAGATGGATTGCAAATAGAATGGTTTGACTATCAACTATGTGGTAAAATTTCAGCTCCTGATTGGTTTACTGGTTTTTTAAAAAATAAATAAAGAAAGTGCAATTCTAGTATCAATTCATGATGCTTTCAGAATTCAAAGATGTTTCATGAAAATTTTCAGCTGTCCAAACTTTCATGAATAATTACAGGTATGACCCATGAAGAACAATGTGTTGAAGTCAACTGGTTTATTCACTAATATATTTGAAAACCTGTTTTCTTTCATTATTCAGTCAGATTCACTTGATAGTTAATGCACACTGCAGTGGACCAAATAAACTTTAAACTGAAATTGTTATGTTGTGTGATGAAATAAAGTACATCTTTATTAGAAAAGAGCAAAAATTTGTAAATTAAACCCTGCCTTATTGAATTAGATATGTCATCTGTTATAGCCGGTACTTCGTGTACTATCTGGTAGATAGTGGATCAAATCAATTTCTTACAACATTAAATAAATCTCCTAGTAAAATATACTGCATTACTATTAAATCAAATATGTTTAAGCAATCAAACTCCACACTGAAAACTACAGGTAGTTAAGAGCATATTTTTTCCAAGCCTTTATTTAAATTTTCTTCAGTATGAATGTGAGGTATGTATAGACTTGTGATGGGCAAAATTATTCCTTTGACATCTTTCTCTTATACGTTTTTCTCTATTAGAGAGCCATTTAAAGGGGTTTATCAAATCTGATAGTGAAATTGCTGAATGGTGGTGCACTTGATGTTGCAAGTTTTTTTCAGCTCTTTAATTATGGATGTAGAGGCATTGTTAGTGAAGGAATATTGTGAGTCAAGTATTTGTGATGACTAGTGAATTGTTCAAACATCTGTTTATTCTAACACTTAATGAAATGCAACTTTCTATTATATATTCATGGCAATCTTTGCTTTTTACTGTCGCTGACAATTTTCTTTGTTTAATCTGCATAATATATTTCTTAGGATTTATGTCTTTTTAAGCAGCCAACATCAAAACTGTTAACAGCCCCAATCTTTTGCTGTCAGGTGTGTTTTCAAGTGTTTTACTCTCATTGGTTGTATTTAACTGAGGCATTGTCTGTAATTTTTACATTATTTTTCTTGTTTGTTTCCCAGTCCTCTGGTCTTAAAATTAGGCCAGGTCTACACTAGGACTTTATGTCGAATTTATCAGCGTTAACTCGATTTAATCCCTCACCCGTCCACATTAGGAAGCAGTTTATTTCGACATTAAGGGCTCCTTGAATCGATTTCGGTACTCCACCCTGACGAGGGGAGTAGCGCCAAATTCGAAATGGGCATGTCGAATGTGAGGTACTGTGGACGGAATTCGACGCTAATAGCTCCGGGAGATATCCCACAGTGCACCACTCGGTGGACACTCAGGGCAGTGTTGTGTACTCGGATGCTCTGACCTGCCACTCAGAGAAATCCCCGCGAAAATGTGAATGCTTTTTCCTCTGTGGCCATTTTGAATCCCATTGCCTCTTTGGACATAGTGGCGAGCTCAGCAGCACTGGCAATGATGCAGAGCTCTACAGCGGTGGTTTCGATGCCATCACTGAATAGAAAGAGGGCTCCAACATGGAGTGATCGTGAGGTTTTGGATCTGATCGCTGTGTGGGGCGATGAATCGATCCTAGCCGAGCTCCGTTCAAAAAGACGGAATGCCAAAATTTACGAGAAGATTTCACAGGCTATGACGGAGAGAGGGTACAGCCGGGATGCTACGCAGTGCCGCGTCAAAATCAAGGAGCTACGTCAGGCGTACCAAAAGACCAAAGAGTCCAACGGACGCTCCGGCTCAGCGCCTCAGACTTGCCGATTTTACGAGGCACTGCACGCCATGCTCGGTGGTGCGGCAACAACTACCCCACCAGTGTCCGTGGACACCGATGATGGGGTCCATTCTACGGACACATCGGAGGAGGTTTTCGCTGACGGCGAAGAAGAGGAAGGAGGGCAGGGGGACGAGGCAATCGAAAGCGGTCACCCTGGAGATTTCCCCGACAGCCAGGAACTATTCCTGACCCTGACTTTGCTGCCCTTCGAACACTCCCAAGGCAGCATTCCTGACCAGGAATCAGGAGAGGAATCATCAGGTCAGTGTTTTAGACATTTATTTTCAATACAATAGTTATGGTGTGTTAGCGCTCTGTAACTGTGGCTTCATTGGCCTTATGCGCTTCACCTTGGAGTAGCTTTCCCGTGCAACTATTCGAAAAGTCTGTCAATATGTATGGGGATAGAGGTGTAATCACCAGCAGAGATCTCAGAGAAGCTGTCTTGAAGGTACAGCGATAGCTTGTTTAGCACGTTCACTGGGAGAGCTGCCTTATTGTCTCCTCCATGGTAGGATACTTTCCCGCGCCATGCGAGCAGCAGGTACTCTGGTATCATTGCCTTGCATAGCATGGCAGCATACGGCCCCGGGGTTTGCTTGCATTGACTCAGCATGCAGATTTTCTCTGTCTCCGTAATCCTCATCAGAGTGATATCAGTCATGGGGTCCTGGTTCGAATGAGTGGTATAATTAGTATACTGCATGCTTCCTTTTCCCCTTACAGACAGACACCCGGCTGTTTACGTTAACGCGTGGTGGTAGGGGGTCGGGAGCAAAACCAGTAGTACATATCGGTGCGCGGGTAGGGACAGTCCCGGGGACCGGCAACGCTAAACTGGGGATAGGATAGGCGAGCCGTTCACGCTGAGCGGTTCGCGGGCATATTTGGTTCCCTGGAGCGGCCACGCTGAGGGGGGGGAAGGGTAGGCGAGCCGTTCACGCTGAGCGGTTCGCGGGCATTTTTGGTTCCCTGGAGCGGCCACGCTGAGGGGGGGGGAAGGGTAGGCGAGCCGTTCACGCTGAGCGGTTCGCGGGCATTTTTGGTTCCCTGGAGCGGCAATGCGGACGGGGGGGGGGGGGGGGGGTTTAGGACAGCCGCCGTAGATTATCGGTTTGGCCAGCAGCAGTTACTGACCGCCACCAGGAACACCGAGGGAGACATGGGAGTAGAGCAGTGCTGTGAAGCAATCTCGCAGCAGTCCAAAGTAAGCACCTTACCATGGTTGTCAGAGAGGTGATTTTCTGTGTACGGCAAGGCTTCTGGGATCCGTATACCGGGACCCCAGACACTCACTCAGCCTTAAGGCATAGTATTTGACCTTGTAGTACGTGTACATGTGATAGGCACTGTCTTTGGTCCTATTCACGGTGAAAGAGTATGGTCATTGTTCTTGAAAAAGTATCATTCTGAGGAATTCACTCCCTTTCATTTATCCCACAGCTGTGACTGTCTCCCGCCCTACCAGTGCTTCTCCCACCCATGGCCTAGTCCAGATAAGGCGGCGCAAAAAGAGAACCAGGGACGACATGTTCTCGGAATTAGTGATGCTGTCACAGAGGGAGGCGGCACAGCGCAGAGAGGACTTCGCACGGTACGAGCGAGCAGCCAGGGAACGGGAGCAGAGGGCTGAAGCGCGCGAGGACAGGTGGCGGCAGGAGGATCAGCAGGCGACCCAAACAATGCTGGGAATAATGAGGGAGCAAACAGACACGCTCCGGCGCCTAGTGGATATTCTCCAGGACAGGAGACATGAAGAAAGAGCGCCTCTGTATGTTCTTTCAAGACGCCCTCCCCCGCCACCAAGTCCAGTGGCTTCCTCCCCAAAAGTCACTAGGACAAGGGGAGCCAGGGTGCGTGGAAATACTCAATCCACCCCTGCAGACCGCTGCAGTAGCAGAAGGCTGTCATTCCCAAAACCATAGACTTTTCCCTCCTCTCCATCTAGCAGCACCCCTGAGCACCTCCCTTCCCAGGTTCCATGTTAAGTTTCTGTTTTGTTGAATAAATCTTGTTTTTTGGTTCACCAATGTTTCCCTGAGTGTTTTAAATGGGACCGTTTGTATCTCTGGGTAGTGGTTAACATGGTTTTTAAGTGCAGAGAATGGGAGCACAAACGAGGGTGCAGACAGGTTAACTGCTGAAGTGACAAGCACAGTACACATTGCATGCATTAAGCACACCTTTCCTTCGTTGTGCTGGTTTCTACGTTCTAAACGTAGGGTTGGGGGTTGGGTGGTGCACTGTATGTTTGGGGAGGGTGGTCGCTGATCTTTTGCGGCTGACAGTAGCCTGCTGGATAGATCAATGCACTGTGTGATCCGTTGGCGATACTCAATACGTACAAGGCACATAGACACCACCACACACACATGGGATTAGGAGAGGTTGATGGTCCCTTTAAGCAAGCGGAACACCTCTTGGCACTGCGCTTTGGGCAGGATCAACAGCTTCCCCTTTGAAGGGAAGTGTCCCCCAACCAAACCGCCCCCCAACCGCCGTATGCCTACACAGTGATAATCATTACCCAAGAAGAAGTACAGGAACAGGTTCAAACAAAAAAATCTTTCCTTTATTGTGACTTTGCAGCGTTGATCCAAGTAGGGGGAAGGCGGTTGGTAATGGGAGGATGGGCAACAGGACATGTGTAAAGGGACAGGGGAAGGTCCAGTATCTGTTTACGGAAGTGTAGCAGTCACTGGTTAACCCGCTCTGTCTGGAAGCGAGCTTTCAAAGCTTCCCGGATGCGCACCGCCTCCTGCTGTGATCTTCGAATGGCTCTGGTGTCTGGCTGAGCGTAATCTGCTGATAGTCGATTTGCCTCAACCTCCCAGCCCTGCATAAATGTCTCCCCCTTGATCTCACAGAGATTGTGGAGCACACAGCACGCCGCAATCACAATGGGGATATTTTTAGGGCTGAGGTCGGAGCGAGTAAGTAAGCTTCGCCATCTTGCCTTGAGACGGCCAAAGGCACACTCCACCACCATTCTGCACTTGCTGAGGCGGTAATTAAAGAGCTCCTTTTCAGTGTCCAGGGCTCCCGTGTATGGCTTCATGAGCCATGGCATTAGCGGGTAGGCAGGGTCCCCCAGGATCACTGTTGGCATCTCCACCTCCCCAACAGTGATTTTGTGGTCGGGGAAATAAACCCCCTGTTGCAGGCGTCTAAACAGACCAGAGTTCTTGAAAACACGAGCATCATGAACCTTTCCTGGCCACCCAACATTGATGTTTGTAAAACGTCCTTTGTGGTCCACTAGTGCTTGCAGAACCATAGAAAAATAGCCCTTTCGGTTAATATACTGGCCGCCCTGGTGCTCCGGTCCCAGGATAGGGATGTGTGTCCCATCTATGGCCCCACCGCAGTTTGGGAATCCCATTGCAGCGAAGCCATCTATGATCGCCTGCACGTCTCCCAGGGTCACTACTTTGTGGAGCAGAAGGTCAACGATTGCACGGGCTACCTGCATCACAGCAACCCCCACGGTAGACTTGCCCACTCCAAATTGGTTCGCTACTGACCGGTAGCTGTCAGGGGTTGCAAGCTTCCAGAGGGCTATGGCCACTCGCTTCTGGATAGTGAGGGCAGCTCGCATCCGGGTGTCCTGGCGCTTCAGGGCAGGGGACAGCAACTCACAAAGTTCCATAAAAGTGCACTTACGCATCCGAAAGTTTCGCAGCCACTGGGACTCATCCCATACCTGCAGCACTATGCGGTCCCACCAGTCAGTGCTTGTTTCTCTTGCCCAGCATCGCCGTTCCACGGGATCAACGTGACCCATTGCCACCATGATGTCTAGGGTCCGGGGTCCAGCGCTTTGCAAGAGATCAATGCCCCTTTCACAGTTTAAGTACTCCCGGAGATTACGTTGTCTCCTCTCCCGATTTCTCTGCATCAGAGTCTGGAAAAGGTGCGCTATAAGGCGCGAGTTGTTGGCTACGGACAGAACATCTGCGATAATCGCGGAGGGCTCCATGCTCACTGTCCAGTGGCGTCCGAGCTATCAGCCACAGGAAAAGGGCGCGAATTCATTCCCCGCCGGCGCTTTCACGTAGGGAAGGCGGAAGTGTGGGTCGAGTGACGAAATGTACGTATACCGACCCTTGACACAATTTCGTTCCCACAAGGCACTGGGGGCTACACCCAGAATTCCAGTGGGCAGGCGGGACTGCGGGAACTGTGGGATAGCTACCCACAGTGCACCGCTTGCAATGTCGACGCTTGCCCCCCTACTGTGGACTCGGACATTCGAATAAACATCCCTGGTGTGGATTCGAACAATCGACCTGGAAATATCGGGTTCACAAGTTCGGTTTCACAGAAATCGAACTAGTACCGTAGTGTAGACATACCCTTAGTCTTTGCGAGGTGCTCAGATACTAAGGGTATATCTATTTACATAGCCTCCATAACCAGTCATAATTTCTGCAACCCCACATTCTGGATGTAATCCTGCATCCCTTACAGGCATGAGATAGCACATCAAGCTGCACCTAACATCATTCCACTAGCCCCTTTGATTGTATTTCTGCAACTTTAAGAAGAGACCATGCCATGTAGGATGACTCCTGACCTAACATTTCCACCACAGAGACCTAAATATGTAGTAGTCTTGAAGGGCTTGAGTGAGGGGCAGCATGCTACACATTTCTTCCTTCCACACTTCTCACCCATTACCAATGGCTTTTCCTCCCCTTCACAAATATAAATGGAAGAGAGCTATCTGACTCCCAGTTCTTCCTGAGACAAAATATACACTGACTTCAGTGGGAATTTTGCCTCTGAAATTGTTCCAGACAGAATTTGGCCCAGCAAGTCTATGCATGAAATTCTAGCCTCGTTGTAGTCAATACCAACCCCACTGAAGGCACTGATTTCAATGGGGCAGGATTTCATTCTATGTATTTTACTAGCTGCTCCATGTGAGGAATTTGTGCACAAATCTGTTCCACATTAACAAAATTCCCACAATGTAGACAAAAATGTAACTTTAAACATAACCACCCCCACCCCGTCCAGTTCCCTAAGAATACTCTACTCTCATTTGTGTTGAAAACCATTTATAGTCAGGGATGGTCTAGATTTACATGGTCCTTCCTCAGCACAGCAGACTGGACTAGATGACCTTTTGAGTTCTCTTCCAGCCCTACATTTCTGTACCATTTTCCTTTTTAGATTGTTTCTGGGGTGATCAAGAGCTGGGATGAAAATACATTAGGAGGAAGGCAAGGACTGAAAGAAAACACAGCTTTGTTACTTCAAAGGATTATTAAGAACTATTTGTAAAGTTAATGTTTTCTTTGCACTTATGATATTGCCATTTACGGTGCTTTAGGTGTCATTAAAGTTTTCCATGTGTAAAATATTCTTCCTGAGACTCTACCTGGGTAAATGGCAGATAGTGTTTTTATCAGGATGGAATGACAAGGCATCCATCATGTTGTTTAGAACACCTCCTGTGTTTTCACCTTGTCCCTTCAATGAACCAAGAAGTGGAATTACGCAGCAAAACATCCACCTTATTGTTTCTCATTATGATGTATAAATGCTCCAAAGTTTAGACCAAATAAGTTCAAACCATTGCTTTATTTACTTATCTATATTTTATTGTCACATCCCTCTGCCTTAAAGTAAAAAAAAAAAAAAGTACTGCACTACTGGTACAGCATCATTATTAGGGTAAAGAGGAAAATACAGACTTACAAGGAACATAGTCAAACATCATCAATATTATAGAGAATGTCAAACATTCTAATATGTTGTATTTTTAGATACGTTTATAAAATCACTTGCTATTTTATATTAGGCTAAAAATGTCCTGGGTAAATTTTCAATTAACCTGCTAGTGGGGCTTTATCTGTGATTTTTGCCTTTGGTTTGAATGAAAATCACATAGCTTAAACCCCCCAGATTTCTGTGAAATTGTGTCCCTAATTCATGTATAGAAAAGTTTGATGCTACACGGTAGTGCAGCAATGCCAGATCATAATAGGCCAAGCTGTGTCACCCTAACTTGGAGGCAGTAGGGAATTTCTGTGTACAGATCTCCTCCATTGTGTTGTGAAGATGGATCATGTCCCTTTTGCAGCACAACAGGACCCTGGAGAGAGGTCTCTGTGGGATTGGAAACCATGGCAGGGGGGGGAGAGAACTGAGTAGCCCTGCACTGAGCAGAGGTGATTGTCTCCCCACTGGACTTGCTGAGGTTAGGTAGAAAAGGTGAGGCATCCTGGGACTGCATAGCCTTTCCATGGTAGAGAACCCACTTTAAAAGGGCTAAAGAAGCAGCCATGACCTTAGGATTATAAAACTGGGGGAGAGCAGAGTCACTATACCACAGGAGGGACAAGTCCTCCTGACCAGCAATGGAATTATTTTTCCTCCCTTGTAGCCCACTTACAGGGGTTTTAATATTTGAAGGAGTGCTCAAGAACAGAACCTGCCTTGCATGTTCCTTCCCTGAGAACTGGTAACATGGCTGTCAATAGAGCTGAGTGAATAATGGATTTTTTTTTTAGTTCTCTGGCCATTCTTAATCTTTTATTTTTAAATTGGGGTTGAATCGAAAATGAAAATTTTCAGTGCGTGGAAATCTTTTTTCAAAAAAGTTTCTTCTCAATTGTAAGCATTTTAAAATATATTTAAAAAGGAAAAGGAATTGCAAAATGGAAAGTCATGTGAAATAAAAAAAATCATACATTTCATTCTGAAAACAAAAACACAGTTTTCCAGATTTTTTCAAGTTTATTTCAACCAAAACAATTCAGCAAAATCGACACAGATTGATTAAATGTTTCAGTGTCACCACCTCTGCATATTTTGCCAAAAAAAGTTTTGATTCAAAAATATTTGCACAGCTGTAGCTGTTGTCAAGTAGATGCTGATACTATAAGAGCAAGATTACAAGATACCTTGAGAATCAGAGGCAACAAGAGCCTCCAGCATCTGATAACTTAGAAGCAAAACCTCCCAGCTCCCCAGCTGAATTTTTCATCAGGGGACATTTGTTTCAGGGCAAATCCCTCAGGTTATTCCTTCCAAATGTATCAGGGCACAGGTCAAAACAACTAGTTTAAGTTCAGCCTGTTAAAGGTAGGTTGTGTCTCAGTCCTTTATTAGCCTCTCTCCAGCATAGGGTGACCAGACATCCCGATAAAATCGGGACCGTCTCGATTTTTGATCATTTGCCCCGCGTCCCGACTGATGGTTGATCGGGACGCCTTTTGTCCTGATTTTCAGTCTTCTTCCGTTTTTTTTTTTTCCCTCGACAATTTCAGGGAGCAGAGGCTCTTCTGTTTTTTTTTTTGCTCGACAACTTCTGGGAGGGAAGTCCCGATTTTCGGGTCTTCTCATCTGGTCACCCTACTCAAGCATAATGCATCACTTTGTTTGTCTAATTAAGACCTCTACAGATTTTGTTTTTTAACATTGTCTTATTGTACAATATTAGCAAGTACTTAACACACTGACCTACAGAAGAATGTAGCATGTTTGTTTGTTTGTTTAATCCTTACATTTTGATAAACACCCTAGAAATGTAAGCAACGTAATGAAAACTAAAACACAAAATGTTACAACTGGACAAAAAGGAAGTAACTAGCCCAAACATGCAGCCGGACAGAATCCAGACAGTGTTCACGATAAATCCTGAAACTTCTTAGAGCATGTATTGTTGTAGTTGTGTCAGTCCAAATATATTAGAGAGACAAGTTGGGTGAGGTCATATCTTTTATTGGACCTGCTTCTGTTAGTGAGAGAGACAAGCTTTCGAGATTAAGATTGTCACTCTCACCAACAAAAGCTGGTCAAATAAAAGATATTACCTTACCTACCTTGTCAGTATCTTTAGGCAAGCCACTCTAATGAAAACAGGATCAGTTCCCAGCTGGTACACAGGACAAGGAATAAAAAAAGGAACCTCAAAAGCAACAGACACGTTGTGATGATTTGCGAATCTGTCTATACAATTTATGAATTGTGAATGTTATGTATCTATCAGGTTGCAAACCCCATTTTAAATCTGCAGCTTTTTTTCTCTATTGCCTGTTTGCCCCCATGTTGGGCTGAAGTCACAACACTTAGATTCAGAACTGACAATGAGGGTCGCAGACTTTAAGTATCCAATCACTGAAAATTGTTCACTCTAATCGAAATATTTTCTTTGTAGTATCTTACTGATAAGCAGATGGGTGTCAAGATAAACTTGAATAAACAAGATTATGAATAGAACTATGTAGTGTGATACAGCATGGCCAGAAGGCAGCAGGAGAGTGATCTAGGATGAGAAGCCTTATTCCCTGTAGATTAATTAAAAGCACCTGAAACCAATTAGAGCACCTGAAGCCAGTCACCTGATAAAATCCCCCTGCTTCAATCAGCCAGAGGAGGAGCTGGAGCAGAGTGAGGAGGAGTTGGAGCAGAGTGATTTGGTGGTGGAGCAGAGAGCAGTTTGGAGGACCTGAATCAGAGTGGTTTGGTGGTGGAGCAGAGAGCAGTTTGGAGGAGTGAAGCAGAGTGGATTGGTGGTGGAACAAAGAGCAGTTCGAAGGAAAGCGGAGGAGAGTTTTGAGAAGTGCTGCAGCGGGCTAAGAAGACCAAGATCCTAGGTAAAGGGACACCGGGCTTGTGCAGAGGGAAGGCAGGAAGCCCCATAAGCTGAAGGTCAGGAGAGGGAAGTAGCCCAGGGGAAAGAATCACTGGTACAAGTGGTTCACCTGCTATCATAGGGCCCCTGGGCTGGGACCCGGAGTAGAGGGTGGGCCTGGATCCCTCCCTCTCCACTCCCCTTCCCTGGGATACTAGTAGGATAGCTGTTACCCCAGTTCAGGGGCAAGAAATGGCACCCTGAAACCCCCCCACAAGAAGAGAAAGTGCGGGACCCATCATAGCAGTGCCGGCAATTTGCCACAGTAGGTAACAACCTTTTTACTGCTCGGTGTAACTGCACATGTGACTTCCATGTATTGGGCTGTTTTGTGTCACCCACAGCAGGAAATATCAGGGAAACCAAAGACTGCCTACAGCATGTAAGGAAGTGTGGCATCTCTACACTTCCCGAAGGACTTACTCTATAGCACATCTTCCCTTTTTTTGTAGATCCCTTTGCTGAACTGAAACATAATTAAATTAAACTAACAAACTATAACAAATACTATGATTGACTTAACACTTAAGTTTGTTTTAAAGCAATCTGGACATGAATCGATCAGTCTCTTCAGGGCATTTCAGCACTCTTCACAACCTTTTGCATTACACACCATCGTTAGGCAAGTCTTTGTAACAGACTGTTCAATTTCATGGTCAATAACAGGATCCATTTGTGAATTCTTTTCACGTTGTATGTCTGCCCACTCTTCACTTTTCTTAGCATGTTCAGCATTGCCTGACTCTTTGATTCATCAGACAAGGTTCTTTTGGTGAGTCTCTCTCCCAAGTATGTTATTTCTCCAGTCTGAAATTGACATTGACCTTATTAGATTTAAGCTTATCGGATCTCATAATTTCCATTACTCTCCTCAGTTCTTGATATTTAATGGCACTGCTGCCCCCAAGGTATTACGTCATAAATGTATGCTTTCATGCCTGCTAGACCCTTTAGCATCTGACTCACTGTAGGGTGAAATACTGCTGGAGCTGAACATATTCCAAAAGGCAGTCATAGGAAGCAATATGAGTCAAATGATGTGTTGTAAGTGCAGATCTTGGATTCTGTGTCCAGGGGGATCTGCCAACTTCCTGCAGATGCACCTATTTGTGGAATCTGCTAGCTCAGATCACAGTTCACTTCTTGTGGGCAAGTGGAGGTGGAAGCCAATCTGTTCTTCTGTTCTCCAAATGATACATTAATTTCCTGTGGTTTTTGCAGCTCTTTTTCTGGCTTCTTTCTTAAAGCTTGTAGAACTTTTCTTGTAGAATATTCCACAGATTCTGCATCTTCTCTTATTTCTACTCTATATGTTACTGGGAGGCACCCATTTCCTGTGAATACATCTTCATATGATGGTATTGGTACTTTCATATCTAGTTCAAGGTTGTCCTTCTGTTTCTCTATGCTATACGTCCTCTTAACAAGACCAAGCTCCTCACACTAGGTGTATGCCAAGACTGGTTGCTTGCCCCTGTTTACCATCAAAACTCATGTTTTATTATTTTACCTGTGTTTTTTAGTGTCAGTGTGCATTCACCCCACTCTGGAATTATTCCTGTGTTATAGTCTTTCACAAATATTTTTAAGTTGGCCATTTTTATGTGCTCCTTACACCTCAGTTTCTGTGAATAGATTTACTTGTGCCCCAGTATCTATCTTGTGTTTTACAAAAGTGCCATTGTGCACATTTGAATTAGCCATTTTTTAAAGTTTTCAGCCTCCTTCATTGTTGTGCTTAAGAACAGCTCTTCCTCTTCACTTGAGGAATCCATTTTTTTTTGCACTTTCCTGCTTTGTTGGCATATTTTAGCATAATGGTTGGGCTTATTACAGTTTCTACATATTTTCATGAATGCCGGGCATTTCGTATACTCATGGTGGTTGCCACATCACAGACATTGTTTCACACTTTCTATTTTTCTGCCCTTTGCTAATTTAACTTCTGTGAACATTTCCCTTGCCTATTTAGCTATTGTTCTCAGTCATATGGTCTTTACCTTTCTGTAGGCTTTTTATTTGTCTGTTGTTTTTTTTCCTGCTGCTTGGCATATATGTATTGCCCTTTCAAGAGTCAGATCCATCTCCCTTAGTAACCAGTCACAAACTTTTTATTGTTACATCCCAGGATAACCTGGTCTTCAATTAATGTCTTTTAATGAGATTGACTCTGTTAGTTTTAAGTCTGTGACAAACTCCTCTACTATTTTCCCTTCTTTCTGTGCTGTCATTCTGAACATACATCTTTCAAAAGTAATGTTTTCCTAGGGACACAGTGATCCTCAAAAATGTTCATTATTTCTTCAAAGCTTTCCTCTCTTTTCACACCACCATCTTTATGGAATGCTTTATATATACCTAGGGCTTTTGTGCCTGTTAAGAGCAGAGCAATCCTTTGCTCATCCTCCAGTTTATTTTCCCCTATAGCTTTCATATACAGTTCAAATTGATGTTTGATCCTTTTCCAGGATTTTTAGCATTCCCTTTGATTCTCAGGGCTGGTGAGGAGTTGCATGCAATTTCACAAGCTCTGTAGCAGCCATCGTAATGTTACCTCTCACTGGGTCTTCCAGCATGCTGTCACTTCCACTTCTGGTGCCATGTCGTATCTTATTGACCAGCAGAGACCAATGTCAAGATAAACCCTTTATTATGAACAGAACTGAGATAACAACCTTCCCATTAATTTGTGTAGTTGCAGCCTTCAGATGCCCTTTTCTGGGCTTCGTTGTGGTTGCCCCCGGGCAGGAAATATGTCACAGGCAATCTGAAGACTGCTTATCTCTACACTTCCTGAAGGACTTTATAGTCCATACCCTGCCCAGAAGGGATGGTTTAGCAGGGAGAGCAGCTGTCACCTGGCAGAGGGTGGTTCTCATGCGAAGAAGCTGGCACAGGTGTCACCTGACAAAGGGGACTGAAGGTTTTAAAAGGGCAGCAACCGTTGTGGTGAAGGGTCACTTTCCTTCAATCTACAAGGGAGAAGCAACCCAGGATGTTGCAGCCCACAAGCCATACACTGAAGCAGGAGGAGTGTGCTTAAATACGAAGTGGTCTGAAGGTTCGCCACTGCATTCAGAGGGGTGCAGCAGTTGGACATTGGTTTCCAGCTCTCAGAAGGAGATGCCAGGTAGAAGGTCTATGTTCTGTGGATGTGTCTAGGGATCCCGAGATGGGGGCAGTGACAGGACTCCATTCAGGCTAAAGGAGCTTGAAACACCCAGGAATCCAGAGCAGCAGAGGTTTGGGGTTACAATAATCACGTGCACAGGGGCTTCACAGTTCTAATGGGGGAATCCCCAATCTCATCCTGTCATCCCCTTCGCATCATATTACCTCAGCAGGTATGGAAAGGAAGCCGAACAGGGGCTCTCACTAAATCGGTCAGAGGAGGAGGACTTCATTACCACACTGGGGAATATTAAAAGGCTGCATGTATCTCAGAAGGTGGAAAAAATGCAGGAAGTAGTGTTTTAGGTGAAAAAAAACTGGCTTTGGAAGAAGCTGTGTCTTTTTAAAGGCGTTGGTTTTGGTTTAAAATACTTTTATTTATTAATATATTATACACTGACTAGAGTGGATGGAAACCAGAATTTCCATTCCACATGAAGGTCCGCCATTTCGAAAATTGTTGAAATTACAAATCAGAACAAATAGATCAAAACAAAAATTCCCCCCAAAAAATCAATTTGGAACTATGAAACATCATTTTGATCATGTTAAAAATTATAATATATAATAGTATATTAAATTAATCAAAATGAACTTCTTCAGCATGATCAAAATGAGAAAGCAAAAATTATTTGTTTCAATTTTTCCCACAGAAAACTTTGTCAGAATCAATATGTTCCAGAACAATGTTTTGATTTAGATGAAACTGCATTTTTCAACAGACAACTGCTGCATAGAAAAATTTTCAAGTTGCTCTTATTCTAACTAAGTGTTGGGTGACTTTGGACAATGGTACTTTCTGCTGTCTTTAAATGTAAATGGCAACAAGTTCATATTCTGCTCCCTTCCTCAGGGAAGCCCCGTAACAGCCACTAATCAGTATCAACTGGATTTTGCTTTCAAGGTGTGAGGCTTGACCTTTCAATACCAACAAACCCAGAGATAACATTTCCCCAATGGGGTATCAGTGCTTCCTAAAGAGCAAAGATCATTATAAAGAGAAGAGAGCCCTTAGAATCCAACAGGATATAGAGATGGAGTAAACAGCTCATCAAAGTTAATCCACAGTTAAGAGAGACATGAAACGAGCAGTGTTAGAAAATAAATAATACAAACTTGAATCTTCAGATGCTGTGACATATGAAAAAATGGGGAGAAAACTGATACAAATACTTCCCATTTACTTTTCATATTAGTTCTTAAAATTACTTCTCAGAGTGCTTTTATATATTTGAAGAACTGTAAAGATATTAATTAGTTGACAGTCACAACGCCGGTCTGATATAGTCAGTCAAATATTATCCCCATTTTACAGATGGGAAACTGAGATACAAAAGGAAATAAACTCACTTGAGCAAGTCAGTCTTTTGGTAATCATTATCCATTTGTTAGTCCACTGGAAGATTTGACTGAAAAAATGCTGAAAATTTTGTATGTAGGTATGTTTGTTCATTTGTTTGTTTGAAAACTTTCTACCCCCTCTACTCCACTGGTACCCTTTTATAAGTAGTTGTATGAAATAACGTCCACACATGATGGTTTATGTGGTCAGATGTATATGCTATTTGATTTAATTTGAGCACAGTATAGTTAGCAGTCACTACCAATTTGTCACACCAGATACTATGGTGATGGGCACAATATAAGAAAGTGGCTAAAAATAGAATAAACTTGGATATCAACTGGAGAAAAAAACCACATTATTCACATTGGGGAGTATAGTTCTTTGAAATTCTACTACATGAGCAATAGATACTCTGCCCAAAAGATTTCTTGCTGGATTTTCCATTATAAAGAATTATTCGCAGGGGTGGATTAATCTGGGCCTGTGCTCAGGGGCCCCAGCCAATTTGGGGGCTCCCGGAAAAATCTCATGATGCTAGGGCAGGATGATTTAGCTGCTGCACCCTCTGCTCTGCTGGATGTGCTTGGGGCAAGTCTTCTTGGATGAGCCAGTTCAGGGATCAGCCAGTCAGCATGGCTGGAGGGAGCAGGAGCAGCCACTGCCTCTTCCTCTCCTGCTTGTTGTTTTCTTTGCTGCTGCCCATGGTTTCTTGCATTGTCCTGCGCCTGGCTGGGCAGCTGGGACTAGGCAGCGAAGGAAGATGGGGAACACTCCCTCCTGCTACATCTCCTCCATCCCCAAGCAGGAATGCCCACTCCCAGCTGGAGCCCTACTTCCTTGAGCCTGAGCTGGGCTGTGAGGACACAGGCTGCAACCTGTAGCACATGAGCAACCGGGAGAACATAGACGGTAAGGGGAGGGATAGGGATATCCCTGCAGCCAGCGGAGTCAAGGGAATCCATGACATCTCAACCTATGGGGAAGCCGCCAAGGAAATGCCACACCCACAAGCACATGGGGAGCTTGGATGGTGTCCCTAGCCTCCGTTTTCCAGAAGCTGGGAATGAGTGACAAGGAATGGATCACTTGATGATTACCTGTTCATTCCCTCTGGGGCACCTGGCATTGGACACCTTGGTAGACAGGATACTGGGCTAGATGGACCAGGATACTAGGCTACATCTGACCCAGTATGACCGTTCTTATGAGCGAAGGCGGGGAGGACTCTGCCGTCCTGCTCAAGGGGGGAAACATGGAAACCCTCAATCCTCCCCCCACACACACCGTGGGAGCCCCCATCACCTCTTCTTTGCCTCTCAATGTTGAATTACTTCTCTCTCCCTTGCGTGACCTATTCTCTCCCCTCCTCTTCCATTTTTTCCCCTGTGCCTTTTGGTGAGAGGCTTTGTTCAGGGTTTTTTATGCCCCCTTCCACAGTTTCAAGGCTTTTGGATCCCCCTCCTAGCCTTGCATCTCACAATGCAGCATTATTTATCCCATACTAATATGTCATGAAGTAGCCCTATTTATCCTCACTGATACCCTTATGTTAGGGTTGCCATATTTGAACTTTCAAAATAGAGGACACTCCACGGGGGGGCAGCGGGGTAGCTCCGCCCCCTGCCACTCCCTCCCACTTCCTGCCCCCTGACTGCCCCCCCACAGAACCCCCAACCCATCCAACCTCCCCTGCTCCTTGTCCCCTGACCACCCCCTCCCAGGATCACTGCCCCTAACCACCACCCCCGGGACCCCACCCCCTATCTAAACCTCCCTTCGCCTTGTCCCTGACTGCCCCCTCCTGAGACCCCCACACCCTAACTGCCCCCCTAGGACCCCACCCCCTACCTTTCCCCTGAGTGCCCCAACCCCTATCCACACCCCCACCCCCTGACAGATCCCCGGGACTCCCACATCTATCCAACTGCTCCCTGTCCCCTGACAGCCCCCCCAAACTCCCGACTCTTTCAAACCCCCCGCTCCCTGTCCCCTGACTGCTCCCTGGGATCCCATCCATGCCCCTTGTCCATCTCCCCGGCCCCCTTAATGTGCCGCTTAGAGCAGCATGTCTGGCTCCATGCAGAGCCGCTGCCAGACACGCTGCTGCGCTCCCCCACAGAGCGCACAGCCCTGCCCCCCAAGAGCACTGACGGCGTGGCGCGCTAAGGCTGTGGGGGGAAGAGGGAGCGGGGAGGTCCTTTGGCTGCTGGAGGCCTCAATGCAAGCAGCTCAATCCGGCCGGGCCGCCCTGTCAGCCACGCCGCGCTCTGCATTGGGAGGGAAATCCCAGACCTTTTTAGATTCTTACAGAGTCCTCCCGGACGGCTTTTAAAACCCCAAAATCCAGACATGTCCGGGATAATCCTGACATATGGTAACCCTACCCTATGTGGATCCCACCTCCCTGTGCACATGCTTTATAGCCTTGGGATCTTAGTGTGGATTCTTGCCATGTACATTGGATAAGGCATTATGTAACTGCCTGCTCAGCTGATATGAGGCCTTCCATAGTATAGTTTTCCCACCTAAGCATTTGATGAAAGACTATAGTGCTATTTACCCCAGACTATACTTTTAAGATCTTTGTGTGTATTTTCCCCCTCACCCAGCATGGACTGATGTGGCACTTTTTACCCTGGGCCACAGCTTCCAGAGCCAACTCACTCAGCTATGAATTTCACAAATGAATTGTGTCCCACCAAAATTTACTTAACAAAGACGGTCAATTAAATTAACTGTTGTCCTGGGCTAATGGTCGTCTTTTGCTATGTGAATGCCAAAGCCACCCCTGATTGGAGGATAAAACATAAAGGACAAACCAGATAATTATAGAAGTGGGAGAGATTTATCTTGTGAGAACCTTCAGTTCTAGTAACTTTTTTCCTCCATTACACTGATGATGAGGCATTGGTATAATGGTGTGATGAATATTCTCTCTCTGCAGTATGTGGCAAAGTACCTCCTTCTCCTCAGCGGTCTCGGTCCTTTAAGGCCCGGAGACTCAGGCTTGGGCAAGGTAAACCCCTTGAGTTTTTCCCTTTTCCCTTTGGGAAGGCAATAAAGCCCTTCTTTTGGGAAGGGCTCAGCGGCTTGGGGCACCCAGCCCCTCTGGTGCCTTCCCTGCTCCTGCTTCTGTGTCAGCTTCTGCTTCTCTCCCACTCTCAGTCTCTCTCGCCTCTCTCCTCCCTGCCATGCACAGCAGGGAGAGTTTAAAAAGGGCTCAAGCAATCGCTGCCAGCTGGACCTAATTAGTTCCCTGGTAAGCCCTTCACCAGCTGAACCTTATTTCCCCACAGTCCTCTCTCCTTAGTGGACAGGGAGAAGGGTTTTAACCCCCTGGGACCCCTTACTGCCTCCACCTTTTGCAGCTATCTGCCCTGGGTTTACCACATATCCCCCCCCCCTGCTCAACACTACCGGGTTGGGCTACTTGGGTCGGACAGCAGTGCACTCGCGATAGGCCATCTGCATTGCCATGCCGGAGTCCAGATCTATGTCGTACTATGAAGTGGAAGGGTTGGAGCGAGAGGAACCATCTTGTCACCCTCGCGTTCTTGTCTTTGTTTTGGTGCATCCATTGCAGAGGGGCATGGTCCGTGACCAGGGTAAATCTCCGCCCCAGTAGATAGTAGCGAAGACTTTCAATGGCCCATTTCACCGCCAGGCATTCTTTTTCGACCACGGCGTACTTCCGTTCTCGAGGCAGGAGCTTCCTACTGAGGAAGAGGACGGGGTGTTCCTCGTCCCCAACCATTTGTGAAAGTACCGCCCCCAGCCCTACTTCAGAGGCATCGGTTTGTAAGATAAACTCTCTCCTCCAGTCCGGGGCTACTAGCACAGGGTCTGTGCAGAGGGCCGTCCTCAAATCTGCAAAAGCGCCTTCGGCCGCGGTAGACCATTTTACGATGTCTGGACCCCTTGCTTTCGTTAAGTCCGTCAATGGGCATGCTCTGGTGGCGAAGTGTGGAATAAACCTTCTATAGTACCCCACTAGTCCCAGGAAGGCTCTGACCTGTTTTTTCCGGAGCGGTCGTGGCCACTTCTGTATAGCCTCCAACTTGTTGAGTTGGGGCTTCACCAGGCCCCTCCCCACTATATAGCCGAGGTACTTAGCCTCCGCTAACCCAATCGAACACTTGGAGGGATTTGCAGTTAGCCCTGCCTTCCTCAGGGTGTCTAGGACTGCTTCCACCTTCTCCAAGTGTGTCTCCCAGTCAGGGCTATATATAATGACGTCGTCGAGATAGGCTGCCGCGTACTTGCCATGTGGTCGCAGCAGTTTGTCCATCAGTCTTTGGAAAGTAGCGGGAGCGCCATGCAACCCAAAGGGGAGGACGGTGTATTGGTATAGACCCTCTGGAGTCGCAAAGGCCGTCTTTTCTTTGTCGGCCCTGGCCAGGGGGATCTGCCAATAGCCCTTGGTCAGGTCCAGGGTAGACATAAACCGTGCTTTTCCTAATCGGTCGATTAGCTCATCTATCCGGGGGATGGGGTACGCATCAAATTGTGACACCTCGTTCAGCTTCCGGAAGTCGTTGCAGAACCTCATACTGCCGTCCGGTTTGGGCACTAAGACCACGGGACTTGACCATTGGCTATGCGACTCCTCGATGACTCCTAGGGTTAGCATCTTCCTGACTTCAGTCCGGATCTCTTCTCTTTTGGCCTCCGGGATCCGGTACGGTTTGACGTTCACCTTCACTCCAGGCTCTGTGTGGATGTGATGGTGAACCTCAGTAGTCCGGCCTGGCTTCTCCGAGAACACATCCTGATTGCGTCTGATCAGGCTGATCACTTCTGATCGTTGTTCCGGGGTCAACTCGGGAGAGATCCCCACCTGGTCGGCCTGGTCGCGTTTAGGGGGCTTGGCGCCTAGCGCGACCACCGGAGCTTCTCTATCCTGCCAAGGTTTCAGCAGATTTATATGATAGATCTGCTCCAGCTTCCGGCGGCCCGGCTGTCGGACCTTATAGTCGACCTCTCCTACGGCTTCTATTATTTCGTATGGCCCCTGCCACCTGGCTAGCAGCTTGCTCTCTGCTGTGGGTATGAGCACCATTACCCGGTCTCCCACATGGAACTTCCGGGTCGCTGCTTGACGGTTGTAGTATGTCTGTTGTGCCCCCTGGGCCTTCTCCATGTGTTCGCGCACCAGAGGGGCAACTTGGGCGATCCTGTCTTTCATCTGTAACACGTGTTCGACGACATTTCTCCCCGGGTTTGGCTGTTCTTCCCAGCCTTCTTTAGCTAGGTCCAGTATGCCCCTGGGGTGGCGACCATATAACAGCTCGAAGGGGGAGAATCCAGTCGAAGCCTGCGGCACCTCCCGTACGGCAAACAGCAAGTAGGGAAGCAGGGTGTCCCAGTCTTTCCCGTCACGACTAACCACTTTCCTTAGCATGCTCTTCAGTGTTCTATTAAAGCGTTCGACGAGACCATCGGTCTGGGGATGATAGACCGATGTCCTGAGGGACCGTATGTGGAGCAATGCACATAGGTCCTTCATTAGTTTAGCCACAAAGGGGGTCCCTTGGTCCGTCAGGATCTCCTTTGGTATCCCCACTCTGGAAAAAATCCGGACTAACTCTTTGGCTATGGTCTTGGACATGATGTTCCGTAGGGGTACGGCCTCGGGGTATCGGGTGGCATAATCCAATACTACCAGAATGTACTGATGACCCCGGGCTGACTTCTCCAATGGCCCTACTAGGTCCATAGCTATTCGTTCGAATGGGGTCTCTATAATGGGCAGAGGTATCAGAGGGGCCCTCAAGTGTGGTCGGGGCCCATGTATCTGGCATTCCGGACAGGACGTACAATATCGCCGGACCGCCGCATAGATGCCGGGCCAAAAAAACCTCTGCAGGATCCGATCAAGGGTCTTGTCTATCCCTAGATGGCCCCCGAACAGGTGGCTGTGGGCCAGATCCATCACGCCCCTCTGATGTTTCTGTGGGACCAAGAGTTGTTCTACGACCTGCTCCTGGACCCGGACTATTCTGTATAGCAGATCGTTCTTAATTACATAATATGGCCCCGGGCCCTTAACTCTACCTTCTACTGGGGCCCCATTCACCTCGACTACTTCCTTACGAATATGGTTGTATATGGGATCATTGGCTTGATCCTGACCAAAATTCCCGAGCGTAGTCCCCATTGGACCAAATTCAAGGGGGTCTACCTCCGTCTCCTCCTCGGGAAGAACCCCTGGGGTATCCGGCCCGGCGACGGGGTCATTAACCATCAGCTCCGCTCCCCTGTTGGTTTCCCCTACCAGCGTAGCCTTCCGGTACTGGGTCAGGATCTTCGTCCCCCTTCTTTTATCCTCCCTCCGTTCCCTCCGAGTCTTCCGGGGCTTCCCCGGCAGGGAGAACAGATCCTGAGCAAACTCATGGAAGACTGGGGGCAGGCTACCTGTTGGGGCCACCCCCAGGGTCCCAGGGTCATTATTCCCTACTATCTCCTCCCCAGGGAGCAGGCTATCAAATCCTGGGAAATCCCGTCCGATAAGGACTGGGTAGGGGAGCTTCGGAACTACCCCCACCATCACCTTAGTGGGGTGTCCGAGAACTTCTATTTTTACGGGGATGGTCGGGTAATAGTTGATATCCCCGTGCACACAGGAGATTCCTGAGCGCTTGGCCCGGGTTAGTTGGTCCTGCCCGACCAGCTTCCCCGAGACCAACGTGACCGCACTTCCGGAGTCTACTAGTGCGGTAGTCGCTATACCGTTCATCTTCACGGGTCGAGTGTATCTATGGGGGACCATCGCAACCCCGACAAGACTTATTAGATCACACAGACCCCCTATATCTCCCAAGTCACACTGCATGGGCTCTTCTAGGTTTGGGCATTGGGCGGCGATATGCCCCAATTCGCCGCAGGCATAACACCGATACCCCACCCGGGGCCGCCCCCTCTCTTTCGGACTGCCGGGTTTTATACCCCGCGACTTCCTTCCCCAGTCCTCAAACCTCTCCAACCCCGCCGGCTGATCTTCGGTCTCCTTCCTCCCTTCTCTTGTCCGGCCTGGCACTAGTGGAAACCGGGGCCTCGGTGCGGGGGCTTGCCTCTGAATCTGGCGCTTTCCCTCCCCAGTGGTCCGGGAAAGTTCCTGGGCTGCTAAGTGTCTCTCGACCAGGGCAACCAGTTCGTCATAGGAGGCGGGATCATTTTGGCGGACCCACCCCCGTATGTCCGGAGGCAACCCCCTCATGTACCTGTCCAACACGAGGATTTCCACTATCTTCTCTGGTCCATGGGTCTCGGGATGAAGCCATTTCCGGGCGAGGTGGATTAGGTCGAATAATTGGGACCGGGGCGCTTTATTACCCCAGTATCTCCATTCGTGGAAGCGCTGGGCCCTGATGGCCGGCGTCACGCCTGATCTTGCCAGGATTTCCGCCTTCAGTTGTGGGTAATCCATAGCTGCTTCCGTGGTCATGTCGAAATAGGCCTTCTGGGCATCCCCGCACAAAAATGGTGCCAGGATACCGGCCCACTGGTCTCGGGGCCAGGCCTCCCGTAGTGCCGTCCTCTCGAATGCGAGGAGGTATGCCTCAATATCATCGTCCACCGTCATCTTTTGTAGATAGTGGCTTGCCTGCAGCGGCCGGATCCCCTGGGGCCCGTGCGTCGAAGCTTTTAACTGGTTCACTATTTCTGTCAGGGTGGCTCGATCTTGGGCCGCCTGCTTCATCAGTAGCTGGTTCGTCTCCTGCTGGACTCGTACCGCTTCTTGCTGGGCTGCCATCTGCACCCTGGTGGCCTCCTGTTGAGCCGCCGTGGCCTGTATCAAGGCCTTTACTACATCCTCCATTTTTTTTTATTTTTTTTTTTGTTTAGTTTTTTTTTTTGTTTTTTTTTTTTTTTTTTTCGGGGGGTTGATTTCCGCTGCCCAGCGGTGGCTTGCCACGGAGCCGCACTCACTCACATCCCACTCCTGACACCACGTGTGGCAAAGTACCTCCTTCTCCTCAGCGGTCTCGGTCCTTTAAGGCCCGGAGACTCAGGCTTGGGCAAGGTAAACCCCTTGAGTTTTTCCCTTTTCCCTTTGGGAAGGCAATAAAGCCCTTCTTTTGGGAAGGGCTCAGCGGCTTGGGGCACCCAGCCCCTCTGGTGCCTTCCCTGCTCCTGCTTCTGTGTCAGCTTCTGCTTCTCTCCCACTCTCAGTCTCTCTCGCCTCTCTCCTCCCTGCCATGCACAGCAGGGAGAGTTTAAAAAGGGCTCAAGCAATCGCTGCCAGCTGGACCTAATTAGTTCCCTGGTAAGCCCTTCACCAGCTGAACCTTATTTCCCCACAGTCCTCTCTCCTTAGTGGACAGGGAGAAGGGTTTTAACCCCCTGGGACCCCTTACTGCCTCCACCTTTTGCAGCTATCTGCCCTGGGTTTACCACAAGTATTATTGGAAAAACTATATTCAACTTGGCTTAGTAAAGACCGAACATCCTGTTGTGAGCTCTGGCTAATCAGAACTTGGCCTATTCTTAAAACTGTGATTTAATGTACACATAAAAGCTAGTTTCTGATTAGCTGAGATAGTCCTAAAACTTAATTACTAAAATGTCAACTTTGTCATGGTTTGACATGAATTCCTTTTGGTGGAAAGCCAAAAGAGTCACTTTGGCACACATCAGATACATTCAATATTTTTTTCATAGCTTATGTGTTCAGTTGCAAACTTTGTTTTAAACCAGTTCTCACCATTGACTGAAATGTAAAGTTCTGAATAATAGTGTAATTTTACCTCAGGTTAGGATTATTTCTTTTAATTAAGTTACTTTCTGGAATTGTGACTGTTGTCTTTCAGATACCTTTGCACAGGAGAAAAACTGGAATGTAACAGGTTCAATAGGTGGAAAGATACATAATGGTCAGGTTTAAGAAAATTGGGGGAAATGAAAGAACTACTTGTTGACTGGCGTGGTGTGGTGGCGCGCACCTGTAATCCCAGCTGCTTGGGAGGCTGCGGTTGGCGGATCGCTCAGGAGTTCTAGGCTGCTGTGCACTATGTCAATTGTGTGTCCGGTGCTACTGACAGCTTGGCCAGCGGGTAGTTCGAGGACTGGCTAGAACAACGCCAGCTCTCTCTGTGAGGGCTGATGGACTGATCAGTGACTTGTTGACTGATTCTTGTAACAACAGTGTTGTCCATATTAGCTGTGAAGACCTTTGTGTAATGGTATGGAGAATATCTAGCCATATACATTGTCTATGTGGAAAAACTGAGCAGTTAATTTAGGCATAATGAACTGGGATATGATTTGATTTATTATTAATGCAGTGTGTAAACACTGAATGGAGGCTTTGTATTAATGCATTCTGATACATTTGTGTTTCCAATGGGCCGTGGGGGACCCAAATATTCTTTGTGTCCAGGGACCCAATAAATCTTAACCCACCTCTGATTATTCTATTCTATATAGGTTCTTATATTGTGGTCATCATTCCATTGATCCTTCCAGTAGTGCATTAAGCAATATAACTACACGTCTGTCATTTGTTTCACCGTCTCTATTGCTGATTTTGAAGTAGGTAGTATAAAGAATGAAAATAAATGGCTGTGTGTGTTCTGGGAAGTGTTTATGGGTGGAGAGGAGTACGAGACTCTTGCCATTCAGTTGTCACAATGGAGAGGGCTCCCTGATCACCTTGTTGCTGTGGGGTTCCCTAGTCCCCTTTTCAGGCAGATAATGTTTTGCCTGCTTGAGCCCCTTTCTTCTTCCTGGCAGAACACTATAATGGTGCAATCAACTGGTGAAGTATTACTCAGTCCATGAGGCCCCCTCCAAGCTATTCCCTGACTGGTTGAAAGGTAACACAATGGTGCAAGAACTCATTCACCTACTGATTATAGACAAAAATATGGCTGTAACAAACTCTAATACAGTTTTTAACCATTTTGATCAGATAGTTCAATTCTGGAAACCCTTCTCATGTGAAAATCCTATTGACTTTAATAAGAACTCAACATTAGAAGATTAAAAAAAAATCAATATCATACATTAATGATGCCAGGCCTGATCCTCAGCTTGTGTAAACTGGCATAGATACATCAGTGTCAATGGAACTATGCTGATTTATACTCGCTCAAGATCTGACCCACCATATCAGCCAGTCAATTGTCTCCTGTGGTAATGGATACTATATTATAGTGCAGTTGTTCTCTAGTTCTCATGGAAATGTGAATTAAGAAAAAAATATATTTACATTATAAACAACACTATATATCTAAATTTAAAATAAATTTCCTAAATCTTCCAAATAGTGCGAGGCTATCTAGACTATAGGCTTTATTATGTGTGTAAGTTAATTTAAAGGCAACTTCATTTGCTCTCCTGCTTTCAGATTTTATAAATATTGGTTTGAAGGATTTAAGGAGTAACACAAGGGCTTTATCTGTTATCTTTATATTATATTCAAAGAGCGAAATGAAAATTCTTTGATGATGAAATATACTCTGGGAATGTAGCATTATGTACCTTTGACTTTAATCAATCCCAGAAGACATAACCTACTACACTAGATCAAACAAATTGCACTTTTGATTTAGTTTGAAACTAGTGAGGCCTAACAAACGACTTCTTCCTCCCACCACTACCCCCCCTTCACTGTGTGGCTGATAATGAGCAAATGGATAACCAGATGGCATAATTTTTGTAAAGTTTCCAAGACACACTCTAAAGCATATAAAAAGACACATTCATAAATTGTTCTAGCTTTAAGCATGTAGCTCAGCTCTCAGTTCCTTCAAGTGAAAATTGGCATGATATTTACTGTTTTTCCACGTAATTATTGACCCTTTACAACACATAAATGGCAAACTTCAGAAAGAAAAAGGATACCTTTTAACTACATATGTAATTGGTTTGAAAACTGGGATCATCTCATAATTGTCGTTGTCCTAATTATTTTTTGGCAGAAGGTTCTTGAAAAAAACTTAACACAAATGAAAATTATTCTAGATTGTGAAGTTTACAAATGTGCTTTACTAACTTCAGTCAAAATCAAATAGTTCCAAAGCTAACAATTTCTTCTGGATTAAAGTAAACCCTCTGCAGAGGCCAGCACAAGGCCTATGTGCCTCTCAAATCCCACTTAAACACTCAAAGGAAGGCATTTGTGGGACTTAGATGAGGTCTTGTGCATGGGGTGAATTTCATTCTCATTGGTTAAATGCATTGGATTTATGTTGTAAAGTTTTTGCTAGCAAAGTTTTTTTGGTTACTAGCAAAGTTTTTTTGGTTACTAGCAAAGTTTTTGCTATTGATTTTGGTCAAAACTGCATTGCAGAATCTTAATGCCACTTCCATTAGTATGTTTACTGTGTTTGATTAAACTAATATGCTTAAACAAATGCACATGTAGATATGTATGCAGGAAGATTTATCCCTGCTTGCATATGTCCCAACCATATAAGCCCCCTGTCCCTAGAAGTTCCAATTGGTGTGCTGAGACTGCACTTACTACACCAAACACAATTCAGCGGGATTGGCTCCCCGCCGGGCTGCGGCGGGCTGGGCTCCCCGCGCCCCCCCACAGGCCCAGCTCCCCGCGCCGTCCGGAGGTCGTGGCGGAATCGGCTCCCCACCGGGCCACGGCAGGCTGAGCTTCCTGCACCCCCCAGCGGGCCGTGGAGGGCTCCGCTCCCCGCCGGGCTGAGTGGGGCTGGGGTCCCCGCACCCGGCCTTGGCGGGGTCGGCTCCCCCTGGGCCGCAACAGGCCGGGCTCCCCACGCCACCCGCGGGTCGCAGCGGGATCAGCTCCGCACGCCGCTGCGGCCCCCCACGGCGGTCAGCCCCCCACCCGAGGCAGCTCACCTCAGGCAGGGGCAGCAGCTCATGGGAAGCTGCATTCTCGGCGGCGATGACGCCGCCGGGAGTCTCCGCCGCCCAAATGCTAGCACCCTAGGTGACTGCCTAGGGTCACCTAGTGGGCGCACCGGCCCTGTGTGGAGCCCCACTGCACCTACTCCATGCTCTTGCATGCTCCAGACACTCCCTTTCCACAACATGCCCCCTATGCCAAGGAATGTGTATGTGTGGGGGCGGGGAGAGGAAGGGCAGCAGTCACTGGGCCCAGAGTCTCTCTGAAAGGAAAAATATTCTGTTGGCATATACAGCCAGTTTCTGGTTCCCTTTTGCATCATAAATGGGGGGCAAAGGAACCAGATCTGCTTAGAGAATTCAGACCATGGTGACGGTAAATTTTAAGCAGAGTCCCATCATCGAAGTCAATAAGGGACCCTGTTTAAAATCTGAGTGCACAATGTGGCATGTTAAAAGTAGTGACAGGTTTCGGATGCAAATTTAAAATACCCATAAAATTAAGGAAATTTAACTCTGGTGGCTTAGACTCTTTATGAAGGTAAGTGCTGCCAGCAAAGTTCAGATCTGGGTTCAGTGTCTGAATACCCACAAATATTGTAGATGTGACTCAGGTTTTGGTTTGGACCCATCTCAGCTTTAGTAGCTCATTATGGTTTCAGGCTAAATTCCTTGGGACAAGGATTTAAACTATTACAGTGTTTTGTAAAACTCCAAGATTCCCACGGCATAGCGTTGTAACTTGATGGTGCTCCTGTTTACAGGGTAGCAATTACACCCTGGGTTACTCTCCCAAAGCCTGAAGCCAGGTCTACACTACAAACTTTTGCTGGCATAGCTACGTCAGTCTGGGTTATCATGAAGTGTGGCCCCTGACCAACATAATTGGGCCACCAAAAGCCACTACTGTAGGTGTTGTTATAACAGCAAAGCTGCACTTTTACTGGTACAGCTTGTTCCACTCATGGTGGAGATGCGGGGAGGTTTACTCTACTGCTACAATGTGCGGCTGTGTTGGTATAGCGTCCCCACTAGGAGCACTTTGCTGGTATAGTAAACTGGCAAAGCCCTCCAACCTGTCCTGAGGTGTACTATATTTTCAAGAAATAAACTGGCTTAGCACATGGCTATTACTAAGTCAAAAGGAAACACCTGCAGTTATTTTTATACTGAAATGGTCACCTGCCTCTCAGCCCCCTACTCTACTCCCTTTGCTGCTTTCAGCCTCCTTGCTTCTCCCTGCTCTTGAGGGGGCTTTAACATTTCCACCACCATCAACTCTGATTCAGCAAAACTCTTAAGTATGTTCTTAAATCCATCCCTATTTACCAAAGCACTTACTCATGCCTAAGCCACTTTATGTCAATTGGATTTAAACACATATTCAAAATTAGGCACATGATTGAATGCTTTGCTGAACTGAAGCCTATACCAGGAACAGAAGGAGGCAGGTCTGAGCTGAGTGAGAAGAAGACTGGCCTTTCAATAGTGCTCCTCACAGTTGCAGCAGCTACAAGCATCTCCTATGCCATTTATCATTATGTTGCAGCGTTATCCTCTAAACCAATGAAGCTTCAGCATAAATCTTACATTTTTTTTAAATTAAGAAGAAAGTCCACCGCAGAATGGGCAATGGATTTGTTGCTATCAAACTCTGTCCTACCTGAACCAAAGTTAAGTTTTCACAATATTGCAGGAATAGGAGTCCCTGTCAGGCAGGACTGAGAATCAGGGGTTTTACAGGTTAGGTCTGCAGATAAAGCTGTGGCAAAAGTTTATGCAGAACCTATCTACAGTATCCAAAAGATTGCAGGTTTTTCTTTTCCTGTGATGGTTTTTGACATTGAGATCACATGACTAACAAGTAATCTTATTTATTTTGGTCCTGGGTAGTGATTCACCTTCTTTGTAAGCTGCATTATTTAACTCAGTGAAGCATTATGGAACCCATTTTCTCTGAAAGACTATCAAATGGAACCATATTGTATTAGAATGATGGTCTCTAACCCTCCCATTGGTTTTCTGTTCCTGGCAATGGGAATTATCCCTTATGTGTTTGCGCAATCTCTTTCCTGGAAACAATGCACAGTGAAGACCTTTATTAAAGGAGTGACTTTGCAGGGAAAACAATGAAAGACAGGCTCTGAATCTGTCAAATGTTATGCCATCACCAAGTATGCATTTCAAACAGACTACAATGACACTAGCACTCTGATTATCTAGTATACCTTCTCATAAATTATTTTATAACAGAGTTAATCTTAACTCTGGTGTTCAAATCAGTTAAGCTTAATCAGTCAAATTAGCCAAAATAAGTGTTTATATGTTCTGAGGAGCAAGAAAGGCGTATATTTTGGTGGTAATGCATCTTTGCTCGGTTTTATTAAAGATGAATGGTAGAGTAAAAATGAAAATGGATCCAAGTTCAGATTTCTACTCTGAATAGCCCCTTTAACCAGGCTTTGAGGGGAATTATCACAGAAATCAGTTTTAACTAATCATTTATTTCATATAGTATATATTTATAGTTATGGGCGCACATAAATCCTTTGCAGTATCAGGGCCCAATTCATTAAGATTTTTCTGTATTGCTAATGTCATTGAAAAAAAATTGATGAATTGGGCCCTGATACCGCAAAGAATTTATGTGTGCGCATAACTTTAGCTCATGAACAGCCCCACTGCAGTCAATGGAGTACTCACCTACTTAAAGTTGCACCACTCCTCTTTTGGAAAGATGGGGTTATCCCTTAGGAACAGACACTATGCTTAGCCATAGAGTGATACCTTTACCTGAGTAGGGGTGAGCACTCAATCAGTACCGGGGTGATCCCAGAAGGAGACTCCAAAATGGAGTTACACATACACCTTGCTCAGCAATAGGGCTCCATGTCCAGTGCCTAAAAATACATATTCATACTTTCTGACCTGACTAAGAATCCAAACAGCCCAACTCTCAGTGTCTCATTACTGACTAAGGTCCTTTTTAATCCCTTTGTGGTACAATCTGGAGTGTGGTGTAAAGTCAGTATGATGAATCCTTGTTCCTGCTACACAGGCTGACTCTGGTCCCCTTGCTGTTTGGTTGGCCTCTGCTTCCTGGTTGCAGCCTGCTGCTCCCAACTGTGCTGTTCTCTGCCTGCCTGGCTCAGTACCTCTGCCACCTAGTCTAGCTGTGCCAATCGCTGATCTCCTGCTCCTCTTCTCTCCCAGCACATAGTCAAATTTCAGGCAGCTGCAATAGATTCTTTTCCACACACATCCCCAGCCATGGACCTGCTGGTTGACCCAGAATCAGCCAGGTAACCTACAGCTAATTCTCTATCTTTGTTTTGAAGTGCTTCAATAGAACTGAGGTTATCTGGAATCAATCACCCGTCTTTGTACTAATGTGACACTCCTTTCCTCCCCCATGAATGCCAGGTGGTCTATTAGCTAATATCTTGCTTACACCCTATCCCCGTGATTGGAAGTTGGCATGGCAGGAACTGAGGATGGTGGTGCCCTCCCCACTGCTGGACAATTAAGGCTATTTGGGGGAAGGACTCTACATGATTACACAGTGTGAACATTTAGTTCTTCATCCAGTGGTCACTGTAGAACCTAAATAGCTGAACTTTTGGACTACTTCTTGCTGGTTTGTATTTAAGGAAATCCTATAGCCTAATGGTTAGGGCATTCACCTGGAGTGGAAGTGAAAGACGTTCAAATCCTTGCTCCATAGCTTACATCCCAGGTGAGTGATCTAACCACTAGGCAAAACCTTACAAAATGACCATTTCCTCCTCCGGCTGCTTTGTGAATCTAGCCTTTTAAAAAGAATCAGAAGCAAAATGTTTTGGGTTAAACATGTTTCATTTGCCCCAAAATAACTTTTTCAGTTTACTGACTTTTTTTTTATTTGCTTCAACCCAATCTGAAATGGTCTTTTTTTTTTCAGACCCACCAGTGAAAAAAATGTTATTTTCCCATCTCTATTTAATACCTCCTTCTTGAGCATGAAATGTATGATTTATAATCTTATGAGATTTTTCTAAATTGTATTTTAGTCCAGATCCTTAACCTTGTCCATAAATGTCTCACAATATTATAATCATAGAGTTACTTGAGTCATCAGCTGTCTTGAACTAATCCTGCAAGGCATGAAATATGATCTGTCAATCATTGCAGGGTAAGAGAAAAATTAATGAAGCACAAGTTATAGTTTACCTTTATCCATGCAGAGAAGCAGTTTACAGTGATACTGTATGTTGTTGTCTAAATACTTATAACTCCCCTATATGAGGTATTTTTATATCTTCACTCATCCTGCAACACAATCGATCATAAACAGAGATTCCAATTCGAAAAGGGTGCCTTCGAGGCAATAATATTTAGCAGCGCTTTTCATCCACAGCACAAAATACTTTAAAAATAGGGGCATGCACATTTATTTTGTTTAATACTTAGTCCACTTGAATGTCCTGGGTTCAGAAGTTTCACTTGAATATTTGAACTCACATTGAACTCATATTTTCATTTAGGAGAGACTAAAAATGGTGCAGAGAAGTGAACAGATGAAAAATGAAGAAAATGTTGGCAGACTGAAAAACAAAAGGGGAAAAAAGGAAATTGAAATGTGCACTCTTTAGTTTGGTCTTTTTTGACAATGGGCAAATTCATTTTCATCACGAGGTGACATGGTTTAGTGGTCTGAGAACAGGATGATGCCTGTAGAAAAAAACAATGTTTTACAATAGAAGATTCAGCCCTCTTTTTGTCATGACTATCATGAAAAAACAACTCTTTAAGCAGCCTTTGTGGTATATACAGTAGAAGAACTTATAAAGCTGATTCTGGGGTGGTTTTTTTTGAGGTATTAACTATTTGCACAATATTTCCTATAATAAAAATGTAGAATACTGCTACAACTGGAGTGAACTTTCTCTGTGCATCCAGTGCTTAGGTTTCCCATAATTATTGTTCACTACATGTTTGGTCATGTGTCTCTTTACCTCTCAGAGAGCAAATCTCTACATCACTATTTATTATGAGTGTCTGAAGATATTCTAGGCTCTACACACCCACAAGTGTGAAAAATCAGGACAGCGGGTGGGGGTTAATAGGTGCCTATATAAAACAAAGCCCCAAATATAGGGACTGTCCCTATAAAATTGGGATTTAGTTGGTCCTGCTTTGAGCAGGGGGTTGGACTAGATGACCTCCTGAGGTCCCTTCCAACCCTGAGATTCTATGATTCTATGATTTGGTGGAGCTGCTCTATCTTGGCATTTACCTTTCTGCCATGAATCCTTCTCCGTCGGAAGACTGGCAAGGCTTGGAGGGCAGGGTTGCTGAGCAGTTTCAGAGGTGGACAGGACTTCTCCGGTGCCTTTCCCTGTGTGGTAGAGCACTGGTGCTCAATCAGCTAGTCCTGCCCATGCTTTGGCACCAGCTCCACACCCTGACACCAGCTCCATTTCCTGGCCCATCTCCAGATGTTAGTTCTGAAGTTCTTTTGGTCAGGACTGCACTGGGTCCCTGCTGGTGTCTTGAGTCTTCCCCTGGAGAAGGGAGGACAGGGCCTGATTTGCCTTCACACTCAGGTTCATGTCTTTTGCCTCCAGGCCCTGCAAAAACTTCTTTATGGTGCAGGTAGTCCGGCGTGGAGTATGTTGGTGCATGCCTTCCTGCGCCACTTCCGAGGGCTTCTATATGACTGGCAGCTCCTTTATCTCCGTCCAAGAAGTCTTCTGCGAGACCTCTCCGGGCTGCCGTCTTCTACCAGAAACTTCTCCGGACCTAGAAGCTGGTTTTGGCTCACGTATCCATGCATATTTCTTCTGGGCAGCATCCACTGGCTCCCTTGACACCTTCGAGGAGCAGTGGGCACTTTACGGGGTTCTCTGATTGGTGTCCTCTTCAGGTTCCATATTTTTGACCCTCACACCTGGCCCCGTGTTTTTCTGTTGTCCACCATATTTATTGGAGTGGACAACAGAAATGGATACCACATAGGCTGAGGTAAGGTCCTTTAGCAATAGGCGGGTGTGATGGTGTCCCCATAAGACTTTACGGGGGGATGCTTATAAATGTATATAGGATATAATTGGAATATGTTTTATGCTACATGTGCCATGTAACATATCTCTGTAAAAGTTATGATCTACTCAATCTATTCCTCCTGGTTGTATGCATGTATCATTTTTGTAGTTGAAGTTATGAATATTGGTTGTATATTTGCTGTTTTATACATAACCTGCACATTCCTTTCTCCAGACATGATCCCATGCTCTTACAAAGGCTAAGTGCCCAATCAAGAAACTCTTGACAGACAAAAGACGCTGCAGACACCAATCCACATCTGAGCTTGGCCAGGAATGTAGCTGGGCTTGGCTCCTAAGGAACTGAGTTGTGCATGGACATGTGACTTGCCCATGTGATCCCAAAACTCCAGTTGGTAACTGGATGATACACAGGGAAAGGGAAGGGTAACCACCCAGGGGAGAAAGTCTATTTAAACCCCTGGGAGACCCCTCCATGTTGTCTTCAGCTGGCTAAAGAGAGAGCCTCTCCACCCCCCAAGGACACACCTGAAAGAGACTAAACAAAGGACAAATATAATAGGCGGTGTGAGCGATTGCTGGACCCAGGCTAGGAGGACTATAGCCTGTAAAAGGAAGTTTGCTGGAACTGGTGAGGTTTTTATCTGTGTTCAGTTTGATTAGACATAGACCTGCGCGTTTTGTTTTATTTTACTTAGTAATTCACTTTGTTCTGTCTGTAACTACTTGGAATCACTTAAATACTACTTTCTGTACTTATTAAAATCACTTTTTACTTATTAAGTTACCTGGAGTATGTGTTAGTACCCAGAGGGGGCAAACAGCTGTGCATATCTTTCTATCTATGAAATAGAGGGCGAACTATTTATGAGTTTACCCTGTATAAGCTTTATTCATGGTTTTAACCCCATTGGGAATTGAGCACCTGGGTGTCAATAACAAGAACACTTCCTAAGCTGCTTCCAGGCAGGCCTACAGCTGTTAGGAGATGTGGTTCAGACCTGGGTCTGGGTTTACAGCAGGCTAACAGGCCTGGCTCAAAACAGACAGCATTCTGGAGTCCCAAGCTGGAAAAGGCAGGGAAGCAGGGGCAGAATTAGCCTTGGCACACCAGGTGGCAGATCCAAGGGGGTTTCTGTGATACCAACCTGTCACAGCGGGCTTGCACCCACCCACTTCCCAGAACTCAATAAGAGGACCCTTTTGCAGCCATCCGGCCTGTCATTGTCACAAAGGCAAAAGAAGAGGAATGGAAACTAAAAGAAATAAGATGAAGAAGGGAAATGACACATGCAGGTAGGAGGAGAGATGAAGTCTCACATCCCAGATGGTGTTCAGGATTCAGCTGGACCCCGTGGAGGTGTCATCTGGGCAGTGCTTAATCTGTGCCAGGGCTTTCCAGGATTGAACCCTGGCACTTCTAGGCTTGGCAGTTCATAGCCCTGGCATCTCTGGGCTTGGCGTGTCTGTTATGAAAGTAAAAAAAAAATTGTTTGAGCCCTGCCACCTTTTTCTTTACAAATTAAGCACTGCAGCTTGGTGTCTGGCCCACTCTATTCAGGACATCTCTCAGGATTAGGATAAAGAAGTTCCAGGGTCTCAGGAGATAGTGGGGATGGCAGCCATGATGGTGAAATTCACTGCCGATAGCTGCTGCTTCTGCTACGTTTTCCCCATTTTTTAGAACCCCAAAGAGAGTGGGGGGCAGAATAGCCCATCCCTTCATTATTTTTCCACCAATTAAGCCTCATTTCTGACACACCAACTTTGGTTCATTGATTTCCAGTCCTCCACTCCTCTTGTTTTCCAGTCATCATCTTACACAGTCCTTGAGTGGTATTAGGAAAACCCTGTCTGTTTACATTAATTTAGTCTTTCTGTTTCCTTCTTACATCTTTTCTTAAACACTTTTGTATAACAGGCCATTGTGAACATTTATGAACTTTAACTCCATTGTTACAGTTGAGTTTACAATTAAGGGTATATTTGTAAGCCCAATGATCACAATGGACCTCTTTGCCCACATGAATCCCTGTTATCTGGGGCAGTGCATGGGGACCGGAGTCCATGTTAGTGGAACTTCAATGAAGTCAATGAGGCTCCATGCAGGCATCCTGGTCTGCCCATGTGGATATGACTTACTAAGTAAGGGGGAAAAGGGCAGAGGAAGGATTAGGGTTAGAGTAATGAGATTACATGGTTACTCCATAAGGTACATATACATCTTGATGTTGCCATTAAACTATTTTTTCATTGTTTCTAAATTGTTTGCTACTTACAGGGAACATTACAGAAGTGAGATTTTGAAAACTTTCTCTTACTAGCAAAATGGGAATGTTCATTACTATATTGTACAATCCTGCTTTCATATATCAGTACCCGAATTAGCACCCATACCAATATGAAACCACAATCATCTATCATTCACAGTCAAAATAGCATGCAGAGTACATG
Source organism: Chelydra serpentina (assembly GCA_037349315.1). NCBI lineage: Eukaryota > Metazoa > Chordata > Testudines > Chelydridae > Chelydra > Chelydra serpentina. The sequence goes on from JBAIAC010000002.1 coordinate 17,464,399, forward strand.
TTCATCCAGCCAGCCACACATAGAACCAAAACTGTGATTGCAAAAATAATTGGAATCACGTCTTTATGTTGCTTTTCTTCCCTTTCCATGTTAGTGAGAGTGTTGAATTAGATTGCTGGGAGCTCATCCTCTTCTATTATTCCAAGTCTCATCACATAACAAAGCAATGTTACTGACAATATCATAAATGTGAGAAAGTGCACCAAAACAAGGTTTTCAAATTACACTATCTGAAGATAAGTGTAAGTCCCTTCCCACATAGCTCTAATCATTGTCGGATCACTAGCCCTTGGGAAGTGGGTATTTTGGATTTCCCTCAGATATTTTTTTGTTTTCTTCAGACAGTATGGTTCTAAATCAGTACTCACACATCTGTGATTTTAAGAGTCTACAGAGATGCTATTAAGCTTTTCTTTTCTGTGTAATAGTCCTTGGGGTTTTGTTTCCGTATGCATTTTTTCCCCTCAGAGCTGGCTGATTGCTGAACAAACCAGGGGAAATTATTCTAGTTGCTGGTGAATGGGCTTCCCTGGCAGTCATAACATATGGTAGCTAAAAATCACATTGGACCCCCTCTATCCTGCCACTGCAATCATTATCCGTAGAAGAAGAAAATAGATTTTTGTACAGTGCATATCACTAGAACTTGATCAGATGCTTGTTCTAAAGAAAGGCATTGAATTCCTTGAAATATACCTATGAAAAATAGCTATCTTTGATTAATCTATGTTGAGGCTTTAAAACAAGGTGGGGATAGCTCTGATTTATAGGTCTTATGGTAGAATTATTACAGTCTATTCACGAATAATATAAGAAAAACCTTTATACTCTGAGTGGTCTTACTGGCTTACTGGCTTCATTTTAAAGGCAGATTTAGGCTGACTGTGAATAATGCAATAAATATTTGTTAGTTTGTTGCAGACTGCTGACAATTTAAAAAAAATCCTTTTTACTGTTAAAATGACCCTTGATGTTAATTGCATAACTGCTCAGTAGCACTTGAACATATACCTGATCTAGTCGGTTCAGTGAAATATTTGTGTGTGATTAACTTTGGATTAGAACACTTTTTAAATTTTAAATCAGCAACAGCTCTGAGACTTCCCCCCCCCCCCTCAAGTAACATACAGAAGTGAAGAAGAGAGTGAAATAAGCATGTAAAGGAACAAATATGTCCATACACTTAAAACATATGAAATAGTTTTTAAAATACCCAACAACTGTCCAGTAGTTATTGCCTCTGTGAAAGAAAAACTTAATTTCTGGCAGTTCAGCAAAGCTTTTAATGCAGTGGTAGATATATGAGTTTTCTTGAGTTTTGTTTCTGAATGAACCCAATATTTTTCAAGTGAAATTATTTAAAACAACTGAGTGTTGCCTGATTTTGGGTTGAAAAAACCCTTCAGAACTGCTAAGTGTTACAGGTTTTCGCCCCAATACATAAATACCTCAATTCAGTGAAGAACTATTAGACACTTAACTTTAAAATCAATGGGACTAGTCAAATGCTTAAAGTTAAGTACATCATTAACAGTTTTACTGAATCAAGGTTTTGTCTCAGATTCTGCTTGGGGTATGTGGAAGGTACCACAGGTAGCACATGACCGGGATTCATCACTGAATTTTGTCCGCTGTTTGGATCATTAGCTTCCCCAGCCTGGGTACTGACAGGGAGTGCAGCATGAGCGCTGATCCATGTGCCCCTGTCTTAAATTAACAAAAAGGCTTATAAACCATAGCCAACATGGGCTGAAATTCAAGGCAATGTCAAAATCCACTTGTTGATAGATTTTAGTTTTTCATTGTGGAAGTTTTCACAAACATGCAACTATGGTAGTTAGGAGAAGCATAACCTAATTATTCATCTTTTGCCCATTCATTTGTCAAACAACCAACACTGCAGAGAGAAATAAGGGTAAGTGGTGGTTCCCAAATTCTCAGAATAAAATATTAGCTTTCCATACATTAAATATATTGTGCAGAATAAAATTGGAGGTCAGATAATCTTAATAAAAGTTTGTACTCTAAATAGAGAGGGAGTAGAACTCCAGGTCTTGGAATTGAGCTAGTTTTTTAGTCACAGAAGACCTCAAATAACTGGCCGTTTCAGGTGTTCAGTTCACAATATTTTAAATATTTGTTCAGACAGTTAAATATGCCTCAGATGCTAATAAAATATCTGTCACATTCTTATCCATACACAAATTGGTTAAAATAGTTCTACCTGGCAACTCCAGCTAAAATCACCCACAACGATTTGCTTAAATGTCTCTCCAACATGCAATGAGATCTATATCCATCCGTTATAAATACATCTGTACATACACAATGCGTTAGCTGGGAAAAAGGTGTTCTGCATCTTCCATTATCTGTAAATTCATGTTTCATTGTGTTTTCTACCAAACAGGTACTGATTTGCTCTGTGTTTTGTTGTTGTTTTGGGTTTTTTTTAAATGATGGAAGTAGAGGAAGGGAAAGTAGATACTCTGCTTAATGTTTTTGATGTGAGCATTTAAAGAGAGTAACTGACATGGACAAACAATACTTTACCATCTGATACAGGATTTACCCCTCAATGAACCGATGTGCGGGGAGGGGGGTGGGGAGCGCAAGGTGGAATTTTCGCCTAGGGCGCAAAATATCCTTGCACCGGCCCTGATCTTTGTGAATGTGTGTGGCGTGAGTAGGATGAGTGTATTGATACTACTGAAATGTTAGTACAGGACCTGTAATTTCTTTAAAGTATTTTCATTACCACTCCAACAAGATGAAGTGTTAGAAAGGTTAACAGCTCTGAGTGTCCACTAAGTGTTGTCAGTCATAAGTACCAGGAAACTCTTTTTATCAGGCATGTTTGGAGTACTGCCTCTTGAAGTGTCTTGCGTTAGTAGAAGTATTCAGCCACACATTTAATTTCATTGTATGAGCAAAGTGTCACCAGAAGTGCTGAAGAGTTAGTATAATGTATATTGTATCTTTTAAATAAAATATCAATGTTAACATTTTAAACTAAAATAATTCTCTATCTTATAATATGAAGTGCTGTGTAAATGTACATAACTATAAATTAATATTAATAATGAAATTATGTATCCATTGCCGTAGGCTCTAAGGGAATTACATACAATTAAAACAAAACATTAACCAATACTCTCTTGAGTGAGCTACAATAATAGTCACCCCACAATTAACCACTCAAACCCACTTGATGAATATATTTCTTCAGTCTTAGCCCAAGGTCAAACAAATATGTGGCTGAAAAAATGAGCCTTTCAGTCTGCCCTGAAGGTCAGCAAACTCAGGCTCTGGAGAAGTGCAAATGGGACTGGATTCTAGATCATCTCTACAATTTCTCAGTTGCCTAGTTCCCTCCTTCACTTCTAAGACTTATGCATGTGCTTAACTTTACTTCAATGGGACTATTCTCAGTATATGGAAGGTTAACCTCGTGAAGGATTTGGGTCTATATTCATCTGTTTCAAGCAAAAATCAGTGTTAATTTACAGTTGTCATTGTGTTCATTATTCCAATATAACTCCATGGTTAACACTGTGAATTGACTTTCCCATGAAGAGTTACATTTTCTGGAACAATATATTGTGGCTTTGTCTGACCAGACACAACTTGAGTGAAAGACTGAATTTTCTCACTAACTTTGAAATTGCTTTTGCTCACTTGGCGAATGCTACTGCTGTGACTGAAGATGGGAGGGAGGAAAAGTGCTTTAAAGCTCCTCTTTATAAATGTAAGGAATTGTTACATTGAAAAGTGTTTTTCATGTTGAAGGATCCCAAAGCACCTTACAGACTTGGCAGATGGTTCATATAGAGCTGGATCATGACCCTTGCTGACTCACACAGGAAAATTAACAGGCTCACCTATGTCACACTTATTGGTGCGGGTGCTGGAGAGCAGCTGCTACTGGATTGCTTCTACTTTCCACGTAGGTTGGCATGCTGGGGGTGGGGGTAACTTGCACCAGGAAAAGAGCTGCTACAAATTACTTTCTCCATCTCTTACTCATCTCTTTGAGTCATAGTAATGTCCCTGGTCTTCTCCCGGGCCACCATAATCACATGGTGCCCCTTAATCAGAGTGATTCATACAATTATAGTGTAACCTATAGGAATTGCTTCATGCATGACTGAAATACATCCACATCTGAGGTGGAATAGCACAGTTGTTTAACAGCTCACAGTAACAAACAGTTTTGGACATGAAATCATATTACATCCAATAGAAGTATCATTACATTAGTTTAGCTAAGCAGAGTGTAATTAACCAAAGCAGAGTTAAGCCAGCATACAATAACTAACACAACACAAAAAGCTAACTGAAGGTTAACATTTGGTTTTAAGGTATATCTGGCACAAAATCTAAACATAGAATAGAATTATGGTATTAACATTGTTGCAGTTATAGATGTGTTGAACATATTTCCATAGTTACGGTTGAGTTGAGTTTTTTCACTTATTGCAGCGATTAAGCTGCTTTGATATATATGAAGAGTATCCCCTTCAAAATACAGCATTTACTCTTTCAGTACAGAATGAATTTTCTGAGTAATAGTGCATTTTAAATTAGCTAATTTAAATCAAATGTGTCTGGACAGTGATCAGCGGCTGATGTGTGCTGGGACGATATTTAATAAGGACATCTAGTAAGTCCCTACATCAGTTAGAGACTGTGGATTTTTGTTTGTTTTTGAGCACCATCTGCCATAGGCGCTGACTTTTGTCGGCACCGGTGGGTACTCGCGCCCCCTCCCTCCAGCTCCGCCCCAACTCCACCCCTGGCCCCACCCCTTCCCCAAATCCCCGCCCCGCCTCCTCGAGAAGCAGCAGAGCACCCACCGGGCCCGGCAGCTCCCTGCCAGCACACCCACCGCGCGCCCAGCTCACCTCTCGGAGGCTGTGCAGGACGCGAAGTGGCAGCCTGCCGCTTTTCCTGGCTCCCTCCAGCTGGTCAGCGGTGTCTCGGGGAAGGAGTATGGGGAGGAGGCAGAGGCGGAGGGCCTGGCTCCGGCTCCGCCTCCACCTCCTCCCCCTCCCCATACCCCTCCCTCCCACAAGGCACCGCCGACCAGCTGGAGGGAGCCAAGAAAAGCAGTGGGCTGCCGCTTCGCATCCGGCGGAGCCTCCAAGAAGTGGAGAGGTGAGCTGGGTGCGTGGCGGGGGGGGCTGGCGAGGAGCTCCGGTGGGTACTCGCGGCCCCTTCCTTTCCCCAAATCCCCACCCCGCCTTCTCCCCCCAGGCGCGCTGCATCTGCTGGCGGGGAGATGCCGGTGGGTGCTCCAGCCCCGGGTCACCCACGGAGTCGGCGCCTATGCCATCTACATTAAGAGGCTAAACTTAGTTGCAGACCAGTTTGGCTGGAATTTGGTTTAGACTCCTTTACTTGATTTGAAGCTCTATGTACATGGAACCTCATATGTAACATGAACATGATAACCTATTGATTTTGTTTTCTAATGAAGGCATTCATGTTCTGTGGGGGAAGGGAGACTCATCCAGAACTCATTGAAGCCAATGGAGGGACTCTCATTAACTTTGACCATTGGTAGACAAAGAAACACTGGAGATTGGAGTTTTGGGGAGAGCACAGAGTGAAAAGCCTCAAATGCGTCACAATTTTGCTTGCAAAGCACTGCTGTGTACTGATTCACAGATTTTAAGGTCAGAAGGGACTCTTAAGAAAATGTAGTCTAACCACCTGCATAATATAGGCCAAAAATGTCACTCCGTGATTCCTGCATCAAGTCCATACATTCTGGTTGAGCTAGAGCATCTCTTTGAGAAAGCCATCTAAACCTGATTTAAAGACTGTGATGAGGAATCCACCATATCCCTAGGTCAGTTGTTCCAAGCATTAAGTACTCTCTCTGTTACCTCCTTACCACCCTGATCCTTCTGGTTTGGAGAGTAAGTAAACTAATTTTACCGGTAATTATCAGGATAATTTATATGTGTTACAAGAAATTAGTAGATAATTCATTTTCAAAGTAATTCCACACCTGAATATTCTGATCCTTGATGCAATCTCCTTGAGAAGCAACCTTCTGGTTCCCCTCCCAAACATAATCCTATTTTATTCTTAATTATTTGTATTGGTCTCATTCACAGTTATATCTCTCTTCACAAATACTCAGTCTCTTAGCCTCCAGGGTAGGAGAGACTTATGTAGCTTCTCCTTGGCTTTAAGAAAATCTGACTAATTCTGACATTTAAAACATTCCTGCTGCTGCTTCTTTCCTCTCCCATGTGTTTCCCACCACTTTCATGATGTTTAATTCACTACATTATTGAAGTAGTTTGAAATAAACGTACGTGTATTTTTTTCATATGTAAACCCCATTGCTCGAATATCTAGAGCAGTGGTCATCAATCTTTTAAACTTGCTTATGTTGGTGTGCTTGATCTGAGATGTGCCAAGTCTCCTTGCACTGCTTTGAGATCTCAAATAAACTTTGATTGCTTCTCCACTCTGGTGTGCTCATTGGCGCGATGCACACCGGGCAACGAACCCTGCTGTTGCTTTCCTCGGGCACTCTGTGCCGGCAACAGGGGTGAGCTGAATCACACAGCTGAGCCAGGTCATTACACCTGTGGGTGGTACCAGTTCTGATGGAACCAGAGGCAGACAGCAGAGAAGGGTGCTGTGGGCTAGTTATTGTAACTTTCTCAAATGTGAGTGGTAGTGGCAGTTGTAGTGGTCTGGTTTGGGGACTTCTAGATGCTGGACACTTATTGAGCCTAGTACAAAGGATGTTGAATAAATTCCTGATATGTTGACTTGGGTTTTTATTTTTTAACTATATAACTACTGATTTTTCCATGTTTTGTTTCTGGGTTCCCCTTTCCTTTAGCAAAAGATTGCTTTGTTTTACATTCCAAAATAGACTTAGGAGTGCTTGTGGGTGGGGAAAAACCTCCTGCTAAGTGTGGCCAGGGAGAGGGCTTTGTATTTGTTTACTTGCCACCCCTCCAGATCTGAAATATGAATAAGACCCTTTGCGGGGAGGGTACGGAGTGGGCTAAAGCCACTGTTTTAGTTATTTTCTGAGAGAGAACTCTAGAAATATTGAGTCTGGCCTTTGTTGCTGTCATTGACACCTGACAGAATGATTATACATTAAAAAATGAAAGGTTCAAAGTCTAAACCTAGATTTGATTAAAAAGGAAAGGGCTTTGATTCACCGGATTCTGTTTTTACTATGGCAGCAAACATTCGGAGATGGTCTGCAAAAGCTTTAGACTTCTCAAAGCAGTAAGATGTACATACTCTGTTTTTAAATTCTTATTAATTATTTGTTAGTATATACAACATACATTTTCAAGACACACTAGTAATTTGGGGTGCCTCAATATTTGGATTTCCATTTGAAATATCTTGAAATGGGCCTGATTTTTAGAAAGTACTGAGTACCCACGCCTGGATCCAAAAAAGGGACTTAGGTAATGCAACACTCCACATTGCAACATCTCACTTTTAGGCGCCTAAAAAAAAATCACTTGAATAACAAAGGGATCCACAAAGCCTGAATTAGGTGTCTAGGCTCTCTATATGATGAAGGAGGAAAGATAGGCACATAAGAATGTTATCCACAAAAGCCAGCACGGTAGACAGAGAGCTGCCTGAGTTAGCCAATGGGAGATACTAACAGGAAAGGTGTATCCTAAGCCATGTACCATCACAGAGTTTGGTGTCTAAGTGTGGGCTGCGGAGAGGTACCTATCTCTGTATGCGATCCACAGCCATTAACCCTTTTCCTGGAGTCAGGAGGCTTAGGTGCCTAAGCCCCGTTTGTGAGAATGAATTCAGAAGGCACCTAAATCAACATAAAACAGCTGGGTAGGTAGGGGGAAGAGGCCTCACTCATAACTTCCAGTTAAATGGTTAGGGTACTCATTACAGAGAGATAGCTCAGTGGTTTGAGCATTGGCCTGCTAAACCCAGGGTTGTGAGCTCAATCCTTGAGGGGCCCATTTAGGGATTGGAGCAAAAATTGGGGATTGGTCCTGCTTTGAGCAGGGGGTTGGACTAGATGACCGCCTAAGGTCCCTTCCAACCCTGCTATTCTATGATTCTATGATCTAGAATATGAGATACCCCAGTTCAAGTCTACCCCCTCTGCCTGGTGAACAGAAGGGATTTGAACAAGGGTTCCCCCCAATCTCAGTGTTCTCATAATTGGACTATAGAGTGTTTCTCACTATGATTTTGGCCCAATTGATATTTAAACTATTTAATTAAGGTAGAATGGCATCCTCAAGAGAGACCTACATCAGAATATCCCATAGCTAAGTGGTGGGGGTATTCCGCTGTGAGGTGGGGAACACCTGTTCAAATCGTATCTCCATATCAAGCAGAGGAGGGAATTGAGCTGGGGACTCCCACGTCTCAGATGAGTACCCCAACCACTGGGGTAATGATTATAACCCCACCTTCTGCCTCTGCTCAGTTTTGTGTGGAGTTAGGTGTGCTTTGAGCACACCTATGGGATCAGGACCAATAGGGAAGACAGGCAGAGGAACACCTATCTTCACCTGCATTTGAAGAATGCACTTAGATATGAGATAGGCAGTTGACCACTTACAGTGAAGTAGCATTGCACATGCCCAGAGGCATAAGTTTAGACACCAATGGAATGTTTACAGCAGAATGCAGTCACTGAGTGAATTAGGTGCTAATGCTTTAGGAGGCAGCTGAGCAGAAGTTTTGTGGATTACAGCGGTGCTTACAACTGGGATCTACTGTATAAATCCCTTTGTGCATCTGGCTCACACGCTCCAAAATATCTGACCCCTTTGCGGTACCTCGATTGGAAACTCAAAATATGAGGCAACCAAAATCACTAGTCATTTTCAAAAATGTAGGACATTTAAAAAATAAATTCTCATATAAAAACATGATTTGCTATTTTGATTTCAAGTGTTTACTAATATGAGGCACAGGCGCCGACTTTCTGTGGCGCTGGTGGGAGCTCACGCCCAGCATCGGGGGCGGGGCCCCACTCCCGACGCCGGGCCCCGCCCCCGATGCCGGGTGACGTTGCGGGGTCCCGCCCCCGATGCCGGGCCCCGCCCCCGATGCCGGGCCCCACCCCCGACGCCGGGTGACGTTGCGGGGCCCCGCCCCCGACGCCGACGCAACGTCGCCCAGCGTCGGGGGCGGGGCCCCGCAACGTCTCCCGGTGCTAAGGTAAGATGGCGGCGGGCCCCGGGGTTGGCGGGGAGCTGGCTGCGTGTCCCGGGGATGGCGGGGAGCTGCCGGTGGGTGCGGAGCACCCACCAATTTTTCCCCGAGGGTGCTCCAGCCCCGGAGCACCCACGAAGTCGGCGCCTATGATATGAGGTAAAGTATGAGGAATTGTGTGGAACTAAAAATCAATTCTAATAACTCTGTTAAAGTGAGTAGGTGTATTTTAAAGTTTCTATCCTATGATCATTCTTCAGGGACTTACATGAAGTCATAGGAACCACCACCATACTGTCATGCTGTGTACCTATTTTGTTCATGAATAGGGAACTTCATTCTCCCATGCTGTCAAACTTGCATGTTTGATTAGCATTACCATTCATTTAACCTCTTGCTCTTGTATTCAACAGCAGTCTCTGTACTGCAATGACAATCAGCAGCATTCTTTGGAAATGTCAATAACTGGAATATCAGCACTTCAAATCTTTATCCCTTATAAATAGAGACCACTTGACATTCATTCTGCACCATATACAAGGTATAGTTAGCAAGATTTAGGTGGTTATTCTGTAGAGAACAATTAAGCCGTTGAGAACAGATGTGTAATAGCTTTAAGAGAGAAAATAGTAGCTAACTCTAGGAACAAAGAAGGGGGAGAGTTCTGGGCTGATGCATGCCAAAACTAAAGAGTCATGACAGTTGGAGTGAAATCCTGGCCCCACTGAAGTCAAAGGTAGTTTTGCCATTGACTTCAGAGGAGCCAAGATATCGCTCTTGTAGTTTACACCTGAAATGTGCAGACATAGAGAACAAACTGAAAGAATGTGACATTTCCTGCAGGCACCATCTTTAAAATAGGGATAAGAACACTTTTTGTCTGCCTCATCTGTTTAGACTGTAGTCAAACACATGTCAGGGACGGTCTAGATAATACTTAGTCCTGCCATGAGTCAGGGGACTGGACTAGATGACCTCCAGAGGTCCATTCCAGTCCTATGATTCTTTGGGTCAAGTACATTTTTTTTTACTACATGATTATACTGTGCCTAGACCATTAGGGCTCCAATCTCGGTTGGCGCCTTCAGGAGCTACTGTAACATAAATAATAATAAAGTAACAAATAATAATACACCCTAGAAAGTACCAATTAATAGATTATCAACTCAGCATTGGTCAGAGACAATATGCACCAAACTTAAGCAATGACCTTGAGAATGAGGTCCTTTTTTCAAACACAAATACATTTCTTGAAACAGCAGAATGTACTTTATCCAATATTAGTCAAAGGAATGAATATGTTTTGTGTAAATAACACTCCCACATCCATTTTAGAGCTTCCTACTTCACCTAAATAGACAGAGAGACCACTTAATTAAAAGTGGTTGCTTTCAGGAATGTTTTAGAACATAGAAAAAAAATGTAAAAAAAAAGTACTGTTCTTATAATGAATGAACCCTCTTCCTTCATTGGGGGAACTATACTAAGAATTGTGTCACTGTCTGCCACTACCGCTGTGAGAGGAAAAGAAACAACAGAGATACTACTTAGAGAAGTTCAGTGCATCCTGACCGGTACTCTAAGGATAAATCTACCCTTTGAGCTGGAGGTGCAAATTCCCGCTTGAGGAAACATACTGCGCTAGCTTTCAGAGAACTAAAATGCTTGAAATAAAGTATCACCAGAGTGGAGGGGAGGGGCTAATCATCCCCAAGTACGTTCCCATCTCAGATGCTAGGCATGAACTCACACAGCTAGCCCCTTACGTTGCTCACACTGTCATGGGTGCACTCTATTTTTCGCACACTAGCTTAATCACAGCTAGGGGATAGTGTACTTAAAAAGAAAACTGAAGTGTGGAGACATTAAATGTCACAGAAAGCTACCAGTGGGGATGGAGACATGGAGAATCTGAGAAAAGGAGGAGAAAGTGTTATAAAGTGGGACCCAGTAGGTCATGAAAAAAGAGCAAGATTAATTATATATAAAATGCTGCATCGAGCACGTTGGGTTGTTGAGGGCAGAGATTCATCTCAGCAAGATGGAATTTGGAGGCTTAATTCCTGTTACTGGTAGTGGAAGTTATGTGACAATTTTCTCAAAGCATGTACATGAATTATCACTAGTCATTTATACGAGCATATCAAGTTCAGCTGAGTAGTGCTAGGAGAGTGGGGAAGAAAGTGCTATCTAGCACACAATTAAATTGCATGGTGACCCAGAATGCTAAGAAATCAATTATCACTCTAATACAAAGTGCATATGATAATCAAATTCATTGTGATCGTACATTTTTAAATGTTAACTTTAGGGATGCTTGCTTGGTCCATAAAAGCATATACATTTATTTAAGTGATCCTAGCACCCCTATTCACAGTAACTCGAAATATGATGTTTAGATATTTTTTTTCTTCATTTTAATGAGAAAACAGGTGAATAATAGTGAACCATCTTGGAACCAGAGAGTTGACTGATTGCCCTGGGTTCCTCCAGTACCAACTGACGGAACCCAGGTTGTAGGTCCTGAGAAGTATTACATCCACATGGAGTGAGAGTGCAGTGGCATAAACCACCTGCAATCCCTGACCAGAACTAGTCAGTGAGTGTTGTGCCCTAAATGACCAGGAGATAGGCTACTTCAGCATGTTGTTCATGCACTGGTAGGACTCCTATGGTACCCTGTCTCTCTGTTATAGTTGCTATTATCAGCAGGATTCTTGGGAAGGGTGATAATGATAGCTTTCCCATTTGTTGAATTCCTCTCCAAGTCCGTAGAGGGACTCCCACAGATGCAGTCATTGGAAATTGCTCCCAGTACTCATGGGAATGGCTATGGCTCAGGTGCTTTAATTAAATTAACTAATGGCCAATTAGAAATACTTACATCCAGTGTCGAACAATCATATTGAAATGCAAAAGCTCCACTTTGCCTCTTACTTTATGTACAAACACTGTGATACATTATAGGTTTTGACTTTCTATATCTTAGTGTAATTGCGGGTGGAGGGAAAGTTTTTCATTAGACAAGAGCATTGTGGATGGTTCTATATTGGAACTGAAAAGGTGTTTGTTGAGGAGCTGCAGCTCCTTTGAGTGCGTTTGTATATGATGATGTTTGGGTGATAAAAAGAGATTCATTGAGGTTGATGAAGATTTGGTTGTAGGCTTAACTGGTGATCTTAATTTAATTGTGCTGGTTGGAAATGCTCTTGAGCAACCTTAACTGAAAGTAAACATGTTTGTGTGACATATAAAGGGATTTGTAAACCCTTGTCACAAAGGAGGTGTTTTGTCTCTTGGCTTTTAAAATGAGCTAAGTACAGTTTTGTAACTTCTTGTTCAGATTTATGCTAATCTTTTTCAATGTATACCTCTGACATTTGCAAATTGTACTTTGCAGAACTAACTGTGCTAAAAGAGGGAAAAGACAGCAAAATCTCCTTCCAAAATACTCTCCTACAACCATCCACTGCCTTCCAATGCACACACCAAAGCATATCACTGACTAAATACTCAGAGTCAAATCCTCAACTGGTGTAAATTGCCATAGCAGCTTGAGTTCCCTTACTGTACCGGCTGGATGCATATTTTCAATATGGCATGCCATCCTGTTAAGTAATAGGTGTTATTACACCAGACCTTGCTGCATAAAGTCAAGCAGAGGCTGAACGGTGAAGTTAAATGTCCCGTTTAATCATTATTTATTTTATTTGTAAGCTAGATGAATTTACCACCACATCTTTCCGGGGCTAAAATCCAAAATAAAGTCTTCTTTTTGGTACTGTTTTTATCAGCACATACTGGACATAATTGAAGGGTTCTGAATGTGTTCATTTGCTCTGTGATATTAAAGAAATCTCAAAGAGCAAGGTGTAGTTTCTTTGTGAAAATGAAACAGCCATTCCAGTCAGGAACAGATCTGTTTCTGTGCTGAGTGACGTGTCGTGTCTGTGAAACGTGCTCTTCCTCAGCTAGAAATAAAGGGCTAAATTCGCAAAAGGACTCAGGTGCCTAACTGACACTTTAGGTGCCCAGCTGCTGGGACTGATAAAAACCGCATTCAGCTGCTGCTGAACCCTATAAGTACCTAAACTTGTTTGGTACCCAAATTTTTGCAGTACAAATTCCCTAGGCACCTATGTTTCTGCATGTGTATAGCACAGCAGTGCACAGCAATCCAAACCAGGTCTCTGAATGTCTATGCCCCAGATATCTGCAAATGTTATCAGTGATGATTTTATGTTTTCTTCCTGGTCATTGGAAAAATGTTAAATAGTGTAAGGCCGAGAACTGATCCCTGCAGGACACCACTGGAAATACACCCACTTGATTCCCCATCTACAATTACATTTTGAGACCTATCAGTTAACCAGTTTTTACTCCATTTAATGTGAGCCATGTTAATTTTATATTCTAGTTTTTTAATTAAAATTTTGCATGGTACCAAGTCAAATGCCTTACAGAAGTCTAAGTATATTACATCAACACTATTACCTTTATCAACCAAACTCATAATCTCATAAAAAAAAGATATCAAGATAGTTTTAAGATCTATTTTCTATAAAGCCATGTTGATTGGTATTAATTATATTACCCTATATGAGGTTTTAGTCTTTTCACCCCAGCAACTGGAAAACCCAGAGGTACAGCCTAGCATGTGATACTTATTATGTAGTGTCACTTTGAGAAGTGGCAGTGAAGTGTCTAAACAACTTAGTAGTACATATCAGGCTCTACATACAAAGTCTATTTTATTCATAACACCGAGAACAAATATAGTCTAAAATGTTTTATACACAGAAAATGCTCATCTGACCCCATCTGTGTCAGTCAATCTTGAGCATCTTATTTATTTAAAAATATACGAACATATCATGATGTGACCTGTGTATATCTTGTGTCACCTCCCAGCAACAACTTTTGTTTCTGGGTTACAGAGATGGCTATGCAAGTCCCTCAGTTTCTCTGGAGAATCTCTCCCCCTCCAAAATCCAACATGATCTACTTATGTGAGAAGCTTCCGGGGCTCAGGACCCCAAGCCAAGCTCTCTTCAATTTCCCTCCCCAGAGCTCTACTAACCTTCTTCAGTTAGCCAGCTCCAACTCTAGCCAAACCTCAGACCATCCCCATCCCCCGACTCCCTGTTCCCTGTGGCTGTCCTGCCACCATTCCAAAATCTCCCTCTCTTGGGATCCACTCACCAACTATCATCTTGACAAACTCCCCCCAGAGGTTCCACCCCTTCTTATGATATCTTTGTTCCTTCATACCCTCCTTTAATTTTTGATTAATCAAGTCCCATATCACCTGCTCCATTATCTTGCCTGGGATGGATCTCATACTGACAGGCCTATAATTACCCAATTAATCTTGTTTACCCCTTTTCAAATATTGGCACAACATTAGCTTTCTTCCAGTCTCTGGAACTTCCCCAGTGTTTCAAAACTTATTGAAAATCAACATTAACAGTCCAGTGAACTCCATAGCCAGTTCTTTAAAAACTCTTGGGTACAAGTTATCTGGACCTGATTTTAAAATGTCAAACTTTAGTTAATGTTGTTTAGTATCCTTCTGATATACTAATGGAGAGGAAAGAGTGTTATCATCAAATTATATGACTACACACTCTGCCCCCCCAGTACAAAATAGAAATATTGATTGAAAACTCTGCCTTTTCTGTGTTATTATTGATTCTACCATTTCCATATAGTAATGGACCAATGTCACTGTTAGGATGCTTTTTGTTCCTAACACACTTTACAACTTATTGTCCTTAACTCTGCTGGCCATAGAGTTCTCCTTGTCTCACTTTGCTTCCCTTATCAATTTTCTACAATTCTTAGCTTCTGATTTATATTTATTACTGTCAACTTCCCCTCTCTTTCATTAGGTATATTATTATTATTATTATTTATTTCTTATGATAGCTGCCTTCACTTCCCTTCTAAACATATTTGCTTTTTTAACCACTACATCCTTCTTCCTCGATTGTGGCACTGTGGCTTTTTGGGCATCTAATAAAGCAGATGTGGGCAAACTATGGCCTGTGGACCACACTGGCCCATGTGACCATCCTGCCTGGCCCTTGAACTCCCGACCGGGTAGGCTAGCCCCCAGCCCCTCCCCTGCTGTCCCCCCTCCTCTGCAGCCTCAGCTTGCTGTGTCACCAGCGCTCTGGGTGGTGGGGCTGCGAGCTACTGCTGGGCAGCGCGGAGGTGTGGCTGGCTCTGGCCAGGTGGTGCGGCTGCCAGTCCTGGTGCTGTGAGCGGCATGGTAAGGGGGAGGGGGCTGGGGGTTGGATAAGGGGTGGGGTCCCGAGGATGTGGTTAGGGGCGGGGGGTCCTGGGAGGGGGAGGTCAGGGGACAAGCAGTGGGGGCGTTAGATGGGTCGGGAGGTTCTGAGAGGGGCAGTCAGAGGGCGGGAAGTGAAGGGGGCGGATAGGGGGCAGGGGCCAGGCTGTTTGTCTTGACTTGGTATCTCCCATCATCTAACTTAGGCAAGGGGCTGCCTAGTGTGATAGTTTTTGTGAATCCCATTCTGAAGCATGTGTCTCTCCCTATTCATTTTACAGGGACCTTAGGTGCCAAACTCAGGCTTTGCACACCTAAAAATTAGGCACGGTTATGCTCAGCCATCACCAGGCTTAAATTCCTTTGTGAAACTAGCCCACGATATCTGGTACACTTAATGATCTTTTTATGTGAAGGGATATTCTTTGCTATATTCTTTCTGCTACTGAATAGCACATTCCAGTCTTACAGGAGTGAACAAGCAAAAGAGACGGTTGGGCTTGCAATGGAAAATTCTAAAGAGCAAATTCTGCGAATGTATGTTTTTTTCCCTTGAATACATGTACCACACCTGGCTACCATGAATTTCTTAAACAGGTATCTATTGAAATGAGACCCTGTGTTTCTGCAGATTATTCTTGTCCTATCTGAACTAAAGGAGGAGCTCTATGTGCTTAAGCCAGGTAATACCAGGTTTACACTTACTTTTCAGACTGCCTTTTTCTGAAAGACAGGTTCTGTTATCCAACATATACTATTAAGCTGTGAGGAACTTAATGTGTAGGGGCTATGCACTCCATAAGTAATAAACCATGCTGCTGGAATTAATTAAAAGGTGGGTATCTGGATATCTGCAGAGATTCTGATTTTATGCGTAGAGAATTACCCAGCTCATCTCAGAGCACAGTAACCATTTCCTTCTGAATGGTGAATAAATATTCCATAAAATGACTAACGGTTTATTTAAATGTCCTATCTAAAAGAGCATGGATGTGACTAATGTGCAAAATTAAACCAACTTTGGAAACTGCACATAGTACTTACTATTCTTAAGGTAATGAAGCATGATGATGAGAGCTGCACTTGATCCTAAGTAATCTGTCACTCATGTCAACTTCCCCTCTTCAAGAAATGAAATGCTCTGTAAGAATGTTCTGAACATGAATGAGCCTTGATTCTATCAATGCAGATCACTGAGCTCACCCTTAATCATTAAGTTATTTGTTCCACTCTTTACCATTAACACTTCCCTGTGTGTTAGCATTGAGGGAAATGTAGTTGTGGATGACACATTTAATTCTAACACTAAAAAGTGTAAAGTAAATAACAAGTCTTTGGTTCTTGCTGCAATGGTGCATAAAATTGCACAGTTGAAATGGCTTGTTTTCCATTTCTTGTGGATATTTATTTGTTAAAATTAGCTACTGCTGAGGGAAACTGGGTGGTTTAGTCTTGGGTTCAAATCAAACCCATGGATTTCAATAGAGATCATTCACTATATACAACTGTAAACACTATGCCAGTAGTAAATGTTTACAGAATCAGCGAGAAGTCCGGTGGCACCTTAAAGACTAACAGATTTATTTGGGCATAAGTTTTTGTGGGTAAAAAAACCACTTCTTCAGATGCATGGAGTGAAAATTACAGATACAGGTGTAAATGTACTAGCACATGAAGAGAAGGGAGTTACCTTACAAGTGGAGAACTTGTGTTGACAAGACCAATTCAGTCAAGATGGATGTGGTCCACTCCCAATAACTGATGAGGAGGTGTCAATACCAAGAGAGGGAAAATTGCTTTTGTAGTGAGCCAACCATTGCTAGTCCCTATTAAAGCCCAAATTAACGGTGTTAAGTTTGAAAATGAATTGTAGCTCTGCAGTTGCTCTTTGAAGTCTGTTTTTGAAGTGCTTTTTGTTGAAGGATGGCTACTTTTAAATCTGTTATTGAATGACCAGGGAGATTGAAGTGTTCTCCTACTGGCTTCTGTATGTTACCATTCCTGATGTCTGATTTGTGTCATCAATGTAGTGCAAGTAGAGGAGGAGCGCTAGGGGACGAGAGCTGAGGAAGCGTTGTTCTAAGTCAGCCATAAAAAAATGTTGGCATACTGTGGGGCCATGCGGGTACCCTTAGCAGTGCCGCTGACTTAAAGGTACAAGTTGTCCCCAAATCTGAGATGGTTTTGGGTGAGGACAAAGTCAAAAAGCTCAGCCACCAGGTGTGCCGTGGCCTCATCAGGGATACTGTTCCTGACTGTTTGTAGTCCATCCTTGTGTGGAATATTGGTGTAAAGAGCTTCTACATCCATTATGGACAGGATGGTGTTTTCAGGAAGATCTTCAATGTATTGTAGTTTCCTCAGGAAGTTGGTGGTGTCTCGAAGATAGCTAGGACTGTTGGTAGCATAGGGTCTGAGGAGAGAGTCCAAATAGCCAGATAATCCTGCTGTAAGAGTGCCAGTGCCTGAGATGATGGGGCGGCCAGCATTTCCATGTTTATGGATCTTGGGTAGCAGATAGAATACCCCTGCTTGGGGCTCTAAGGGTGTGTCTGTGTAGATTTGTTCCTGTACTATAGAAGGGTGTTTCTTGAGCAGATGGTGTAGTTTCTTTTGGTACTCCTCAGTGGGATCGGAGGCTAGTGGCCTGTAGAATGTGGTATTGGAGAGTTGCCTGGCAGCCGCCTGTTCATAATCTGACCTGTTCATGATGACTACAGCACCTCCTCTGTCAGCCCTTTTGATTATAATGTCTGAGTTGTTTCTGAGGCTGTGGATGGCGTTGCGTTCTGTACAGTTGAGGTTATGGAGCAAGTGATGCTGTTTGTTCACAGTTTCAGCCTGTGCACGTCTGCGGAAGCACTCCTAGTTTTTGTGGATATAGACTAACATGGCTACCCCTCTGATACTTGTTTATAGAATCAGGCCACAAGTCAAGAGTGACTGAAAGTTATTGTCGCCTGATGGCTATTGGGTGGCTTGTTAGTATGTGATTTGAAATTGGTAGCCTTAGAGTAGTGTTCAGTGACCACGTTAACATCATTAGTAGATCAGCACTAACTGGCACCTTTGCTAGCAGTCTTATGAAAGAGCCCAAGGACTGAGTAGACTGAGGCCTCAGTTCAACAACACATGTAAGAACATACTTAAGACCCATTAAAACCAATTTATAAGTCAGTAGGACTTAAGTGTCTATTTAAGTACTTTTCTGAATTGAGATGTAATATTCACACTCCCTCCAAGTCAAACTTGAGGCACATTGGCAGGGTACCACGGGAATTCATGCAAACTTGTTGTCCATGGTGTGTCAGTTCTGTGGCCAACCTTTGGTTTCCAGGGCTTTACAGTTTCTGAGGGCTAGATTCACCTGAAAAACTAAGAAATGATGAGTGTCCACTAATAAGACTGGAGCTGCTCATAAAACAGTAATTATTGTCCACAAAAAATGTTTGAAAGAAAAAAAAAATCTCAATTTTACATGGATTCCCCTTCCCCCACCTCAGATTTTCAAAAAACCCCTCAAAAACCCTAAAGAGTTTGGTTTTCAGTAAAACTTTGTTTTTCAAAAATGTTGAAAATCCAGAAAACCTAAAACAAAATGATTTGTTTCTTTGAAAATGTGTTTTGAATAAAGCATTTTTGTCCCTCTTCCATTTCCTTAATTAAAAGTTCATTAAAAATAAATGGACAGTGTCTATCGCACAAAAAATACCTAAACTGGCACAGTTCTCTGTCTTCCTCATCAGTCAATGGTATTTCCAATGCACCTCCCAGAGTGCTAGTTAAGCAGTAAAGAAAGATCTGACTGGGTTTGAGGACTATACTGCCTTTTCACCCCTCTAGTAACTAGTAGAAGTACATCACTAGAGCAGCTTACATTGTTTTACCTGTTGCGGGGAATAATAGGTTTAAATTGCCAGGGTTGTCAATCTGTCAGTTTTCACAGGTACTATGGTTTACTAAAAATCATTTTTAAAAAGTTGCAAATAAAAATAAGGTTTATTTTAAACAAAATTCTAACATTTGCACAATCCTAGTAGTTTTGGAACATTTTGCTCAGGTTTTGCCATGTCTGTCTGTAGGAAAATTTGACTTACAGAGAAGAATGAACCATGTACCTTTTATGGAAGGGCTTCAGTAATCAAATTCAATTTAAATAATGATATTATATCATTTCTTGCTTTCTATTTTGGATCCTTTTTGCTTACAGCTTTTGCTGCTGCTAGAGTAATTTGATTTCTTTTCCATTTCACTTTGCCTCTTCCTTGATATATGAAAAGCCCGCTTTTGAACAAATGGTGTATATTCTTTGCTCTCTCTCTCTCTCTCCTTCCCCCTTAGATTTACAGTTTAACTTTTATGTAACATTTTTCCAGTTGTGACAGCTCTGTGGAAATGCTTACAGAATATTAGTGACCAGCCATTGCAGTCAGAGATGTAGTGCAATCACCACACTACAATTTTATTTTGATACAACTAGCAAAATACGTGGTTTAGCATTGGAGATTCTAACTCTGACGTTGCTTACAACATGACTGTGGATCTCTTCTCCTCAAGCCAGTCCAGGTGGTCACTCCTCAGAGATCTTATCCTCTGAGGAGGGGGGAAAAAACCAAACATACCCAACAACAAAGTGGGAGGTAGGTTGAATTTAGAATGACTTTATTCCATCAAAATGAATTAATGTTCACATAAAAGGCTTTGCAGTGGGGGTAGCTAATATCTATCCTATTTCCTTTTGCCAGGCATATTTCTTCCAGGCTTCCAAATGCATTACTGTTACTCAGAAAGCTGGACGAACATATTCATCACCATTGATCAAAGCTGACTTTGAGGGTGTCCTTCAGGTGCTTCAGACAGTGATTTGAAACAAGTGCCACTTCCTGGCTGTCTGATGTTTTTTATGGCTGCTAGTGAACATCAATAATATGAATTCCATTTTAATTCTTCTGTAAGGGATCTTATTTATAGACCAATTTCCAGTGCAGTGTCTTGTCTCTATGAAATGATTGCAAACTCAGGCAGCCATTAAAGTTTACTGCTTAGGCCTTCCTTCAAGGTACAATATGGATATTACTTTCCAAAAGTAATTTAGAATACAGAGGGTTAGGAATGTGTTAACTCCTTGCCAGCTACCTGTCCAAGACAAGAATGTAGCTTGGCTTTATGAACGGATCCAGCTTTATTCAACAAACAGAAAGAGAAAGATGCTATTTTTTTCTGAAAATCACTTCCATTATCTTCTTTACAAATAAATAAATAAATAGTCAGCTGAGAGTTAACACTATGATGACTAAAACTGATAAAAAAATATTTTTGTGAATAAACACAAGCTTGGTGCACTATAATTCATAGGTACATAGGTTGCTTGTTCTTCACAAGTATTTGGGTAATGGCTAGGTAATCATTACATTGTTTATAGATCCAGAAAAGATAGCATACAATTCATACTAAAAGCTTCATATTTAAAAACAAAGAAACATATTTACCACGGACTGAATCAGCAGCAGTCCAACTAGTCCAGTATCCTGTCTCTGGCAGTTGCCAGTTCCAGATGCATCAAAGGAAGGTGCAAGAAGCTACCTTGTCGATAAGTTTGGAACAATCTACCTATAGTCAAAATGTCTTTCTAAATGCCATCATTTAACTCTAGGTTTATGTGCAAAAGCATTAGATTTATATACATTTAATATTCTAATTAATGTAACTCTGGATATTATCATCATCCACATATATGTGTAATCCTTTTCTGAGTCTTGGTCTCTGCATCATGGCAATGAGTTCCACGGGCTAATTATGACTTTGTTTTTAATAAATCCTTCTCACTTAAGTGTTTAATCTTTTAACTAATTGGTTGTCTCTTGTTCTTGTATTATGAGACAGAGTAAATATATTTTCCTTTTACCTTCCAATTTACCTTAGTATACTGTTTAGTATGTTGTATATCCCTATTAATGCCACTCTTCTTTGTCTCAGGTGAAATCCTGGCTCCATTGAAATCAATGAGAGTTTTACCTCCACTCTCCGAACTAAAGAGTCCTAGGGATAGATTAACAAAGAAATTTAAGTGTGAAGTTGACCATTGCCCCTCTTAATTTTTAGGGTTCTAAACAATCACATAGATTCCCAAAGCCAACACAGTAGGCAGCTCCCCCACCTTAGCTAGCCAATGGAAGATGCCAAAGTGAGGGAGTGTGTCATAAACCTGTCTGGAATTTAGTGCCTAAATCCAGGCTACACAGATGCCTCTGCTGGGGATTTTCAGCTAAAAAACCCTATCTTGGGGTTAAGTTTCTATTTTATTCATTTAGGTTTAATATATGGGCTAAAAGTGTTAATATAACACAGTAAGTGTCCAACATAAAAATGATAAACAAGGTTCGGAGTCTGGGGTCAACAGGAGAGACTGAGGAACCCCTGCACCAGAATATTCTCTAGCCCAGGAGCTAGTGCACTCACTTGAGAGATGGCACATCCCTGTTCAAATCTCTTTTCCTCTTCAGGTGAAGGGAGGAGGGACTTGAAATGAGGGTCTCGAACATCTAGGTGAGTTCCCTAACTATTGGGCTTAAAGTTATAAGGAAACTCCTCCCCCTCCTCACTGTTTTGTGTGTTTACCTATGGGACCCTGATCCAGTAGGTGAGCTCTGACTATGCTTACAGGATTGGGACCTGCAGGTGAGTTAAGCGGAAGAACACCTATTTTCTCCAGTTTGTGTATTACAGTAGCCTAGAGTGGAGTGGCAGTATACGCCTAAAGAGAAACCTAGGCACCTGGGGTACTTTTTCTGCAAAAATGTAGGCACCAGGCTACTGTAGGTGCCTACAGGGGTCGGAGGCAGTAGAGGGGGGGCTTGTGAATCCTAATGGGGAGTGATTCTAACATTTGGTGCCTAAAGTGGCAGTTAGGCACCGATGTTCTTTTATGAAACTTGCCTCTAATGTCCATTTTTTGTTCACCCACGTCGGGATATACTCTATTACAAGTGAAATGGTACTATTGCCTGGCATTATTATAGTTTTGGTATTATTTCCCATCTCCTTCTTTATACATATTAATATTTTGTTTGATTTTTTTGACCCCTGCTATGTTTTGTGCACAGGTTTTTATTGAATTGTCCAGAAGGCTCACCAGGGCAATTTTTCTTGGGTGGTTATAGTTAATTTAGATCTCAACAATGTGTATGAGTTCAAATTATTCTTTCCATTGTACATTACTTGTCCATTTTTTAACTTAATGTTTCACAGCCTTTCCCCCAAACATCCTCTGTGGTGAAGACTGATATTGTGAAGAAATAATTTAACTTCTTTGCAATATTTTTATCCTCCCTAGTTATTCCATTTACCCCCTGCTCATCCATCATACTCATCAAATCTTTCGCAGGCTTCCTGCTTCTCAGATACTTAAATCAAGGTTGGGTGTCTTTCTAAAATAGTTGCTGCATCTCAAACTGAAGTTATAGGCTCGATGCAGAAATTATTAAGTGAGGTTCCATAGTCTGTTTTATGCAGGAGGTCAGACTAGATGGTCATAATGATAGCTTTCAGTCTTCAGATCAATGAATCTCTGTTTCATTATTCATTTTTATGTCTTTGATTATTTGTCCTTCAAATCCTCTTCTAACTTTATGTCTATGTTACCTGCAGTA
The DNA here is from genome assembly GCA_037349315.1 of Chelydra serpentina. Lineage (NCBI taxonomy): Eukaryota > Metazoa > Chordata > Testudines > Chelydridae > Chelydra > Chelydra serpentina. The sequence goes on from JBAIAC010000002.1 coordinate 17,487,535, forward strand.
ATTTATGTTCTTTTGTATTCAGTTGAGTTAGATTCATTTGACTTCAATTGGGCTGAGTCCATTTTTGAAAGATATCTGTTTGAGTTGACTAACTTCTTGTACCTTCTCAATGATCAGTTTTTGGTTTGGGTAAGTATATTTGTTGCCTTTCCACTTCTTGTGTTTTTGACCTTTGTTCAGGAGCTTGCATAACTTTCTGTGGATCTGTTATGCAGCATCCATATGGTGTGCAAGGATTTTAATTTTCTCTTGTCTCTTCTCTTTTACATTTCAGAATTATTTTACTAACTTCCTCATGAAACAAAACAAAACAAAACAACACTTCTTCCTGAAGTTTAGGAACGTGTTGAACTTAATTATAGTTTATATGTGATTAGCTGAAGTCACCTATTCTTATTTTCACCTATGATCTTCCTCAATATAGTGGACTTGCTATAATATTCCTTGAAAATGTGGAAGGAGGATATTAATTTGGAATAACACACAAAAGCTATTTGTGTGAGATGATAAATTGTATGGTGAGTGTGCACAAATTGTTGCCACTTAAGTTTGTGATTAGACATGAATCTTGGTTTACAGAAAATAAAAACAGCTGTTACCCAGGTGTTTCAGAACCCAAAGCAGTAGTAACTTAACTGTTTTCCTCCAGGCGGTGTCAGGAATAAATCATGGCTCCTCTAGCTGATAAATGATTGATACAAAACAGAGTGCTTTTACTTAAAACTACTTTTTTTAATCAAGCACACAAACATATATGCTATCGCAATAGGTTTGGAGCACCCCAAACATAGATACCCAAAGTCTGAGATGGTTTTGAGTGATCACCAGCTGGGCTTCCAGAGAACCTCCTTTCATCCAGCTGATGGGGAGTTTAGTTGTCAGCTCCTTGCTTGAAGTAAAGCTCCATCAGACTGCTCCAAGGTGTTTACTTTTACTTAATCTTTTATAACTAATTCTCACAAAACACATAACTCATAGTAACCCCAATGGGTTAACAAATGACTCATTATCTCTTATCAACAAAACATTCCTAATATTTCTAGCCATAATAAACGTATATGTCAGGGACACCCAAATCCAAGGTCGCTATTGATTTACTCTCTTCCATTCTCATGGTCTGTTAACTATTTCCTCCTCTTCCCATTCTGATTAGCAAAGCTAATTGCAGCAATTTGGCCTTGCCTATGAGAGTCCTGACAATTATTCCTAGCTAATATGGTGTTCTGCTTTTATTCAATGCTGGCTAAATACACCCAAAATGGCTGCAGTTTACTTTGGTCAAATTCTGGGATTACACAGCCACCCAACCCTTTTTGTCCAAGGCAGTAAATGTAATATTGGAGGATAGAAACACACTTAACACATCAGGGACAGTCAGACTCCTGATCTCTCAGAGAGGGGCAACTGTAGGATGCTAGTGAACAAAGACAAAGCTTAAATGGCAAGGGATCAAAGACTATAAGCATACAGACTTGAAGAAAGAGATGGGTGGATCCCTGTAGGACAGAATGAGGGTTGACACAATATGCTGCAACTCTAACATGCTATCCTTTTATGGGGGTAACTTCAATGTTTTTAGGGGGCTGCCTAGACCAGTCTAGGGAGATTTAGACTTGGGTATGATTTGGTATACTTTTCTTTGTTTGTTTAATATTAGTTTTCATTTTTTTCTTAAAATTGTTTGAATATAATTATTGGACTACGATTGGACATTTTAAGCAGTCCATCGTGGCATAAAAAGAAAATGAACCTTTGCCCTACAAGAGGTAATGAAGGAGGTGATATGGAGCCAGCCCCATTGTGAATTTTCTGTCAGAAGGTATGGGCATAAAAGATCCATCTCATTGGTGCACTCAGTCAGACTCCAGTCTGAGCTAAGGATGCAAAACCAAAAATGACCACAGGAGAGAACTGAGTTTAAGAGATTGACAGCAAGGCATTATCTACTTATAATGGTTTGTCACACAGTAAGGGAGCAAGAAATAATGTAGACATTTGTGAGAGCATTGTGTAAGTATCTAAACTTTAGCATGTTAATAAATTATCACAACATATGTCAATTGAAATTTTTATAAAATGTAAGAACATTCCATTTTTTAGAGTAAGGGACAATTAATTTCTTAATTGATGGCAAAGTTGCAGTAAAAATATTTATTTTCCTGTTTCAGTCATAGCTTGAGATGGGATTTTTAAAATGTGCACATTTCTAAGGCATTTCAATCTGTTGTTTTTAGTTCACTCATCTCTAGTCATATTAAACTATTTAAATAAAGTAGAAAAGTCATATTTTGTTCAGTCATTATCATTGAGGAAAGCTGTTCACTCCCAGAGATTTACATTTCCCATTATTTTCTATTCGGACTGTCACATTCCAGTCAATTCAGGGTGCAAATCCAGACCAGTGAGAGGTTGTGTCTCTATCTGCCAGGTAACTCTGGGTGCCTCACAATGCTTTGCTGCAGTAGCTCCCAACATGGGCTGCTCTCAACCAGTGTACCAGCATGCAGGTCGCACCCTGAGTTCTGTGTTCTAGACAGCCCTGGTTCAGCAGCTCTGATTCTAGAAGCCTGGATTCCAGCAGCTCTGATTTCAGCAACCCACTCTGGCTTCCACCAGCCTTGGTTACAACCAGCAGGGTAACCCCAACACACTCCCAGTTCCACTTTTTCCCAAAACTGTGTGTTTTGCAATATCCAGCCCCCTCCTGGACAGTTCAGAGAAATAACATGGTTTGTTTGTTCCTTTAAAGATACAAAACCACATCACAATTTATTAACTTAATAGGGGTAAATACCCCTCTCAGGCTTATGAGTGACAATACCACTGTTAATAGCAGACTGTTAAGAAGCAGGGAACAAACTCCAGACCAGTTGTGAGTTCTATACTTAAATTTCATCACCTAACATACATGTTAAACTCCTCAGACACTACACAGTTTTAACATGTTTAATATGACACAGACATCTCCTTGGTCATTCTGATCTTTCTTGCCCCCCAGGCAAGCTTGACTCTGTGATTGATGGTCACTTTATACAAAAGAGCACAAAATATTCAGGTCACTGCCATCCCAAAATACTGGTTACTTACCACATGTCTATTTGCACCTTTGATCTCACACCAAAGACAATGTTTGTAGCCAACCCTATAGTAAACTAACTAAAGATGTATTAACTAGGAAAAAGAAATAAGAGAGTTATTTACAAGGTTAAAGCAGGTAAACATACACACAGAAATGAGCTACAGCCAGGTTTCAAAAGGTAATAGCAACTTCTATGGTAAGCAGACTCTGTCTAACCTTTAGGCCTAACCCAAGCCAAACAGTTGGAAACTCCTTGCTTATGTTTGCAAATCTTTGCCTCTCAGAGTTCAAGCAGGAAAGAAATAATACGTTCTCCTTAACAGACATTTTAATTCTCTTTCCCCAGCATTCAAGGTGTGATGGGAGGAGGGTTTGGGACATGCCTTCTTCAGGGCTGTGGTGGAAGCAGTCAACAAAGTCTTTGTTCCACAATGGCCTGTTTGAATTCAATAGTCCTTGCCTCCACCCTTTGGTAGTGTGATGGATCTGTTTATTGCTTATATGTAAAGCTTATGCTGAAATAAATTTGTTAGTCTCTAAGGTGCCACAAGTAATCCTGTTCTTTTTACATATTCCTTTGTTTAGGATAGTCCTGTTTAGCAACTCTCCCTGAAATACCTGGTTTGAACACATTTTAGTTATCATTCCAGCACATGTCCATAACTATTAATACCGAACACGTACATACATCACACAAGTATATTAATATTATTAGCTTTCAAGCGATACCTCACAAGGCATATTTTGTACAAAGATTATTACGATAGTGTGTAGGGTGTTAATACATGGTACTTAGTGTCTGTGATGCTGTAGGATTGAAATATGACCATGTATATCATTGTTGCTGTCACTGTTATACAATTGCAACAAAGCTTATACAAATTATGTCATGCCAGGTATCAATGAAAAAGTTACAATCTATCAAATATGATTATCCTGTTTATATGCATGCATCATCTTTGAGTCTACATCTACAGTTATGACTGTTGGTTATGTATTGGTATCTCAAATGTATTTGTTCCTGGGTGACACCCACCAGATAAGTGAAAATAAGAAAGAAAAACTTGTAGCACCTTAGAGACTAACAAATTTATTTCAGCATAAGCTTTCGTGGGTTAGTACCCACTTCATCAGATGCATGGAATGAAATTATATTTCAGACAGATATTTATACAGTCAGAGAAACATGATGGTCCAGGTGTATAGACCAATCTTAAGAGGCTAATTAGTTGAGAGGAAACATGACAGCAGGGGAAGAAAAAGCTTTTGAAGTGATAAACAAGATGGTCACACAGGTGTGAATGAGGATCGTTAACTTAAGGGAAATAGATTCAATTAACATAATGGCCGAGCCATTCCAAATCACGATTTAATCCGGAGGCAACGCAATCTAGTTTGCATATCAATTCGAGTTCAATAGTTTCTCTTTGAAGTCTGCTTTTGGAGTTAATCTGTCGCAACACTGCTATCCTCAAATCTGTCATTGAGTGATCAGGGAGGTTGAAGTGTTCACCTACTGGTTTTTGAATGTTATGATTCCTGATGTCAGATTTATGTCCATTTATTCTTTTGCGTAGAGATTGTCCGGTTTGGCCAATGTACATGGCAGAGGGGCATTGCTGGCACATGATGGCATATATCACATTGGTAGATGTGCAGGTGAATGAGCCCCTGATGGCGTGGAGGATGTGATTAGGCCCTGTGATGGTATCACTTGAATCGATATGTTGACAGAGTTGGCATCGGGCTTTGTTGCAAGGCTAGGTTCCTGGCTTGGTGTTTTTGTTGTATGGTGTGTGGTTGCTGGTGAGTAATTGCTTCAGGTTGGGGGGCTGTCTGTAAGCAAGGATTGGTCTGTCGCCCAAGATCTGTGAGAGTGAGGGATCATCTTTTAGGATAGGTTGTAGATCTTTGATGATGCGCTGGAGAGGTTTTAGTTGGGGGCTAAAGGTGACGGCTAGTGGTGTTCTGTTATTTTCTTTTTTGGGCCTGTCTTGTAGTAGGTGACTCCTGGGTACTCTTTTGGCCCTGTCGATCTGTTTTTTCACTTCAGCAGGTGGGTATTGTAGTTGTAAGAATGCTTGATAGAGATCTTGTAGGTGTTTGTCTCTGTCTGAGGGATTGGAGCAAATGCGGTTGTATCTTAGAGCTTGGCTGTAAACAATGGATCGTGTGGTGTGTCCAGGATGGAAGCTGGAAGCATGTAGGTAAGTATAGCGGTCAGTAGGTTTCCGGTATAGGGTGGTGTTAATGTGACCATCACTTATTAGCACAGTGGTGTCTAGGAAATGGACCGCTTGTGTGGACTGGTCTAGGCTGAGGTTGATGGTGGGATGGAAATTGTTGAAATCATGGTGGAATTCCTCAAGGGCTTCTTTTCCATGGGTCCAAATGATGAAGATATCATCAATGTAGCGCAAGTAGAGTAGGGGTGTTAGGTGACGAGAGCTGAGGAAGCGTTGTTCTAAGTCAGCCATAAAAATGTTGGCATACTGTGGGGCCATACGGGTACCCATAGCAGTGCCACTGACTTGAAGGTAAATATTGTCCCCAAATGTGAAATAGTTGTGGGTGAGGACAAAATCACAAAGTTCGGCTACCAGGTTAGCCGTGGTAGTATCAGGGATACTGTTCCTGACAGCTTGTAGTCCATCATTGTGTGGAATGTTAGTGTAGAGGGCTTCTACATCCATAGTGACCAGGATGGTGTTGTCTGGAAGATCACCGATGGATTGTAGTTTCCTCAGGAAGTCAGTGGTGTCGCGAAGATAGCTGGGAGTGCTGGTAGCATAGGGCCTGAGGAGAGAGTCTACATAGCCAGACAATCCTGCTGTTAGGGTGCCAAAGCCTGAGATGATGGGGCGTCCAGGATTACCAGGTTTATGGATCTTGGGTAGCAGATAGAATGTCCCTGGTCGGGGTTCTAGGCACGTGTCTGTACAAATTTGTTCTTGTGCTTTTCCAGGGAGTTTCTGGAGCAGATGGTGCAGTTTCTTTTGGTACTCCTCAGTAGGGTCAGAGGATAAAGGCCTGTAGAATGTGGAGTTACAGAGCTGCCTGGCAGCTTCTTGTTCATATTCCAACTTATTCATGATGACGACAGCTCCTCCTTTGTCAGCCTTTTTGATTATGATGTTAGGGTTGTCCCTGAGGCTGTTGATGGCATTGTGTTCTGCACGGCTGAGGTTATGGGGCAAGTGATTTTGCTTTTCTACAATTTCAGCTCGAGCACGGCGACGGAAGCAGTCTATGTAGAAGTCCAATTTGTTGTTTCGACCACCAGATAAGATTTACATTAGAGCCAGACAGCTATGCATTGATGGCCCATTAAAGAACAATTAACTCCAACAATTGGCCATAGAAGACACTCGTCCTGCCTGGTGAGTCTTCCTGTGGATGCCCCAGCTAGAATATGGGTAATGGCTGCCCCGTGAGTCAGCAAGACATGTAAGGGCATGTTACTTGCTCATAAGACCCTGGACTCCATTTAGTGCCTGTAACTTTCCACAAACTGAGGCTGTGAGCTGTGTTTGAAACAGAAAATGTCCAGGCATATGGCAAAGGATATAAAAGACTCTGGAAACATCTCCATCTTGCCTCTTTCTTGCTCTGATTCTCTGGAGTATGGATTTACATCTAAAAGGAGCATTCTAATCTATGGACAGACAAGGTTCCAATCTTCTGGAAGATAATAGAGACTTTACAAGTCAGCAGTTTATTCCATCGCTGCTACAAACCTGATATAAGAACTTTTCAATGATTGTATGTATATGATCTATTAACCATTTTAACTCTTTGTCTTTTCTTTATAAATAAATCTTTAGATTTTAGTTACTAAAGGATTGACAGCAGCATGATTATTGGATAAGATCTGACTTATAGATTTACCTGGTTATGTGACTGGTCTCTTGTGATCAGAAGAACCCTTTGATGAAATTGGTTTTCAATAATCACCCATCATAAGGTCCAGTGTCTGGGTGGTGAGGTGAGGTCTGAAATTCCTAAAGAGACTGCATTTTTGACATCTTGTTAACCAGTGTGGTGAGACAGAAGTTTACTTTTGCTACTGGCTTGGTATATCTAATGGTAGAATAACCACCAGTTTGGGGTGAGTCTGCCCTATTTCTCAGCAATTTGTCTTGAATCTGGTATTCTCAGCTATGACCCACAGAGGCATGATGATAGTATCACACAAACATTTTTTAAAGAGACATAGGGTCTTAATCCCATGTACATGAAGGCTTCTTGACACCGCTCTTGAAGTATAACAGGGCTTTAAAGTGAACATAAATGTAGGTTAAACATATGTTATGGCTCCAATACTTTTCTGGAGTGGTATAAAGGGTTCTTAGTGTAAAGGACACCCAGACCGTAATGGTGCAATTAGAGTTGATCAAAAATTGTGACATTTATGGAGAAAAAAATATAATTTTTTTTGACCAATTGTATAAAATGGTCAACAAAGCCAGAAAAAATAAAACCTTTGCAATTAAAATAAATCCAGAAAAAATACTGGAAATATGTGTTTTTGTTTTTATAAACTCTAGCCATGATAGATGTTAGCAGCACATATGATGCAAAATTCAGCTCTCAGTTAAACCCGACATATCCATCTCTTTATCCCACTTTTTTCCGACCTAACATAATAGCATAGCTAGTTCTGTTCCAAATAATTAGTTTTTAAAAAGGAGCAAAATAGTTTAGACATATTACATTGAACAACTAATATCAACAAGACAAGGTTAGGAAATAAATAACTACATCGTTCACATTGAGATTGTTAACCATTGTGTATTTAACAGGCCAATTTTATTCCTATTGTTCTGGCTAATGGCCATGATATAATTTTTCAGTTTAGATTCCCCCCTCCTCCCATTTCCTGGCACACTTCCTAGTTCTCCAAAGGTGGGCTTAATCGTACTCCTTCATTTTATATCTTCCTTCCCTCCTCACTGCCTGAAAAATGAGGTTTACGTAGTTTCCACTGTGCATATAAACAGGTGATTTACATTAATTTACATGTGATTTGTTTTTAAATCAAGCTTTTAAAATGATTTTACGTCATTTACAATGAGAGCAGGTTAAAAGGGGCACCAATTACTGCAAGTACTGCAGGTTACTCAGGGCACTGCTCATCCATTATAATAGAGATCGCTGCAGGATCTGCAAGTGTTGCTGCAGTTCAGTCTTACAGTTTATTTGGTGGTAGTAGTGTGTGCATCAATCTAATATTAACTCTAGTTTACACATCTTCACTTGCTAAAGGCCATATTTTTCCACCCTTAGATTGTGTATCAATGGGGCCACTTATGGAGTAAGGACTATTCAACGTGACTCGTGAGTAAGAATAGCAGAACTTGAAGAAATAGTCATTCATGTTCTTGTATAGATCTTTAAAGTGTGGTTGGCAAGATATTGAGCAACCAAGTTGTTTTTAGAGAATTGCACCATCTTACTATTAGTTTAAACACTTAGGGACAGATCCTCAGCTGGTGTAAATTGACATAATTGACCGAAGTCAGCTGATGCACACCCATTGCAGACATATCCTGAAGGCCATATTCTTCAGAGGGATTATCCCAAGGAAGTCAATAGGTTCATAGCAGGAACAAATCTAGCCCCTTCATGTACAAAACTAATTTCCTATACAATGTTCTGTTCTTTCAGCTAGATGGACTGCAGTTCATGACCTTTGGTCAGACCACCTTCAGAGCTACTCTCCACAACAACCACAAAAAAAGCTTGTCTAAGAGTAGCCTGGCTTGTACACTCCTCTTCTGTAGTGTCGGTTACATGTCTAGGTCAAAATACTGCTCCGTTGAAATGAATGGGAGTTATGCCATTGATTTCACTGGGGCAGGATTTCACCCCTGATCTCTTTTCTGAGTTCCATGGTCTCTCCGGAACCTATCTCTCCAATATATCATTATTCTGGGTTGTGAGGCCATTTTAAGATATGTGTTTGCCTCAAAATTTCCTCGGATTCCTTTTCTTGAAAGGAAATTTGTAGAACAATTGAATAGAACAATAACATTTATATGAAAGACCTCTACAATAGAAATGGGAAAACTATGGATCAGGAATAAATAAATAACCCGATTAATAAAATAACTGCTTAAGCATAGCAAAGAAGATATTGCTGAGCATGGAGGAAAGCCTGGAAAAATGGAAGAAAAAGAAGAGATTGGAAAATGAGCCCAAGATATCATAGACACTCTAGACTGGCTGTGAGTTTCTCATATCTTTTTAGGCTACTCTCACAGATCGATAAGCATAGACAGCATATCTCTAGAAAACCTCCTGTTTTGTTATTATTTAGGTTTCAGGAGTTAATAATACATTGTTGGGCTAAATCTAGAAAGCAAGGAGAAAATATAGGCTAATACACCACAGTATTTGTAGGCATTGTAATATCCCTGGATACAATTTTGAGGATGCTACTGCCAAATATATAGGAAACACTATCTTTCTTTCTAAAGAAGATGAGCTATCTCAGGTCTACCATCTTGTGTCCATGTTTGAACTTTGTGGACTGTTTGAAATATTCTTGGTGGAAAGTGTCATAGAAGGAAAGAAAACTGTAAGAAAACTTGAACTTCTGTCTGACAGAAAGAACTGTTGATCCCAGGAAATAGAGATGTGATTCATTTTTAATTTATTACAGTTAAACATCATCTTTCCATCTATATTTAATTTAGAGTGAAGTGGCTCATGAACAAATACAATGGGCCAGAGGAAGGCAGCTTTGCGTATACCACAGCATCAGCAACTGAGAATGATTCACAGGAGAGGCATCAAACATTTTTGAATTTGGGTGTTTGGTTCATACATTCTTTTCTGACAACTGAAAATAAAAGTGAAAAACTGATTAAATGCTAAACATTGTTCCTCAAATAATGTTTTTTTTTCAAATCGAATATGTATTCAGGTTTTTGTAAAAACAATGAGCAAACATTGTTCTTTGTATGACAGAGAATGCAGTTCTATTTCACGGACAGAGATAATACAGCAATATGCATGTGCTACAGGACATCACCTATCCTTTTTTTTAAAAAAAGCATGCATAGTGTTGCCTGTCTATATTTTAACTGATTGGAGCAAAAGTAATTGTGCATTATTTTAACAAGTTTATCTTGTATCATGTGTTTGTTTCAAAGGGCTCAATTTATCAGTGAAACATGTTTTGGTTTAGTGAACAATTTAAGTAGATAAACTCAATATTTTCACCAGGTAAGTTTATTTTATTTTATCTTTCTTGGATGGATTTTGTAAAGATTATTCTTTAACCATTATTGTAGGTATTCTGGACCTCATTTGAGTTAGGTAAATAGAGGCCACGATGCTGAATTGTTTACACACATGGCAACAGTCACAGAGAACAGGTGAATATAAGATTATATCAGATCTGTAGCTGGTCCATCTTGATCCTACCTAGCAAACTAATGTAACAGGAATGGTTGATTGTATTTATGTTTAGCACATGCTTAGTTTTGAGACTGAAATTAATATTTTAAATATTTATTTATACATATATGTACAAATATACATAGTGCAAGAATTAGAAGTCCAGCACCGAGTACCACATTTAAATATATGCAGTTACAATAACTCAATATTCAGCTATATATTTGACATCTGATGTTAACAATTTGTGTTTTAATAATTCTAAAACTTTAACTTTTTGAAACTCACCATCCACTCTCACTAAATAATTATTGTTTGACCCTCTCATAATTTCCCACAAAACATTCAACTGTGAAAGTTTAAACGTTTAAAAATCTTTAAAAATGAACATTGCTATTATCTGTCAAAATTATGTTTTAAAAATCAAATTCTGCTAGCTTAGATAAATAGATAGATATTCTTTTGTTAAGATCAAAATAATGGCCAGAACACTTTGTTCTTTAAACACAAGTGGGTAATGTCCACTGGGGCAGTTTTGATTAATTGGCATTTTCCAACAACAAAAATAATTGAAAAATTCCCAACCAGGTGTATGGGTGGCCTTATAAAAACCTCGAGAGAGAAAGAGAGATGAATATGTCCTCTATTAACAAGGGAAGAAGCCAAGTGACATATACTAAGTGATTCTTCTTTTTAGCCTCTTCGCAACGTGCCCCATTTGGCATGTGACCAGATTCATCACCGAATTTGGTCTGCTGGTTTGATCATTAGCTTCCGTAATTTGGGCCAGGTACTGACGGGGAGTGTGACATGAATGCTGATCCATGCCCCCCACTAAGTGACTGACAGATTCAAAAAATATATCTCAACATTTGTACTTAATTGTTTTGGAGGCATACAGCCTGCAAGTGGCTCATCTTTTAAATTGTGAGCAAATAACATTAATCTCTAGACATCTTTTCTTAAAAGGTTTCTGTATCATCTTAGTATTTATTGTCTGGAACAGAGTAATAACTATCAAAGTTAAACTATAACAAGACACATATAGAGGTTACTTATTAAATCTGTTACATTCCTTTAATAATTTTAACTATATATAGACTGTAAGCCTTTTTGGACGGCAGTTGTCTTTACTATGTGTTTTGTACAGGCACATTAGTTGTTGTTTAAGTCGTTAACTGCATGTAAACAAATAAGAATTACCATGAATACTTAAGTATCAGAGGGGTAGCTGTGTTAGTCTGGATCTGTAGAAGCGACAAATAGTTCTGTGGCACCTTATAGACTAACAGACGTATTGGAGCATAAGCTTTCGTGGGTGAATACCCACTTCTTCAGATGCATGCAGTGGAAGTGTCCAGGGGCAGGTATAAATAAGCAGGGAAGAGTCAGGCTAGAGATAACGAGGTTAGTTCAATCAGGGAGGATGAGGCCCTCTTTTAGCAGTTGTGGTGTGAACACCAAGGGAGGAAAAACTGGACATTTCCACTGCATGCATCTGAAGAAGTGGGTATTCACCCATGAAAGCTTATTCTCCAATACGTCTGTTAGTCTATAAGGTGCCACAGAACTCTTTGTCGCTTCTCATGAATACTTAGGATATGTCCACATTGTGAGGACTAAACTGGTGTAGATTTGTAGGCATAGCCCCATGGTATAGACTTAGCATACACCAACAAAAGGGTATTTTTTGTCTTTCGGTGTAGGAATAAAGTTAGCTAGGTTGACAGAAGCACTCTTCTATTGACATAGCGGCATCAGTTATGTGAGCATTATGTTGGCATAGCTCTGTCGGTCAGGGGCATGGTTTTTTACCCGTAATTATGCTGATATAACTTTTCATTGTAGACCAGGCCTTAGAGAGGGATTTTTCAAAAGCACTCTGCATTGGTCTAATTTTGTTCTTATTGAAGTTGACGGATTGAGAGCTAGGCCAGCACTGACTCTAATTGAAAATCCCAACCTAAGTTTACATCTCAGCACTCATTTGCTTTTATGTCGCTGCTCCTCCTTTTCACATATTACCCAGGCCTCATTGGGTCCTGATCCTGCAAGCTGTTGTGAAGTTTCAGCCCAGTCAATGGGGCTGCTTATGATTGCAGAAGTCCACTTGCATGAACCAGCTTGAAGAATCAGAGCATTAGGGCTTCTTTTGGGCCTTATTGTACAACCCTCAACACGTGGAACTCCCATTGATATCAGAAACTTCCACTGCTATCAGAGGAGCTCCATGTGTGGATATACCACAGGATCAGTCCTTTCCTCTCCTTGTACTCTAATCTGTGTGTCCTTTTCACCCTGCTCATTGCACTGTGAAATAGCATTTCTGTCTTTGTGGGCCAAGTCACCTGCAAAGACTCCTTTGAATACCTCCTTAAAGCTCCTTCCTTTTGTTTATCCTTCAGTGTGTGATAATCTCTGATTATATCTGTTTCTAATCCATGAATATTTGCATTTTGTTAAGTTTAAGGAAGTCTGTAATATCTCCAGGGCAAGGACCTTGTCTTTTTATGTCTTTTGTGGAAATTGTCTTATACCCTCATGGTATTAGGAAGTATAAATTATAAATCTGAAGTATGATTGAGACCACCTCTTCCTTCTTTAGGAACCCTGCCCAATTCTCACCACTTCCTGTTTCTGACAACTCTTCTTGGTCAGAAATGTACATGGGCAGGCAGATTGTGCTGGGAAGCCAGGCTAGGGATGGGGAAGGACCAATTGGTATCCCAGAGCAACTCCACATAGGGAGAATGAGCATGCAGCTCTGTAACATGGGCAGAGATTGTGAGAATCTCTGTTCACCGAGGGATGTCATTATTCTATCATTGTCAGAGGTGCTATGGAAGAGCAGGAATAAGGAGCTAATATGGGATTTTTAACTTTTTTTCTGTAGCTCAAAATTCAGGGGTCTGGTCCCAAAAATCATGAGATTTAAAAAGTAAATATTTCTTGGATTCTTCTGATTTGCCTTTTGGTTTCTGAGCCTCCACTAGGCACTCAGGTCGTGTTTCCAGCTCTGCAACCCCGGGGACTAGAAATTTTTAAAAATGAAACTTGAGATTCTAATGTAATCACATAAATCTAGGAACAGAGGCTTTGAGCAAAAAACCCCAAATGTCACGAAACTCATGATAAAATTAGTGAGAGATGGCATCACTGACTGGGAAGAATCATAGGGAAAGAGGTGAAACCTGTGCTGCAGGGGTAAGAAGAGGAGGCAATGAGGCTGATTAAAACTAAATTCAGTTTTCTATGGGCCAAATTCTTCCATGATTTACAGCCCTTGAAGCATTAGTAACTATAAATTTGCTCTGCAGAGTGGAAATCAGGACAGCATTTAGTCCAGTGCAGCTGGTCTAGCTAAAGTTCATCAAGCAAGAGAAAATTGCAGGAGGCAGCAAAGTCTCTAGGGGCATGGAAAAAACTTAGGCCTGTCTACTGGAATCTTAGCTGGAATTTAGAAGACTTTAAAAAGCCTGACTTCTAAAGTGCTTTTGAAACCAAAATAGAAAAGAAAATGGGGAGAGAGAGTGAGAAAGTAAATGACCTCAGGTTAAATAAAGCTCTGGAATAATTTAAACAGTCCATACTGTATGTTCACATGCCAGCAAGTATAGTGCAACAAGTAATGACAATAACAATCATGATTATGCCTACAGACATTGGAAAACTAGGGGATGGGGGTTGAGATGGCTGAGGTATAGCAATGTTCTTTCTAATTCCTCTTTAAGAATTGAAACCGCATAAAAAAGGAATACTGCATTCTCAAAACACTTGACTCTTTGGGAAATCTTGTCTTCAGATTACCTACTGCAGCACTTTTAGCTCAAGGTTTTTCCTCTCACTGTATTTGTACTACAGATTTGGGTCATTTCATCTGAGAATTCTGGCAATTTTCTTGGAAGAAGCATAGATGTGTGGGTAATAGAATGAAACATAAGTCATATTGCAAAGGAAGTGCAGCCTAGTACAGTGGGGACATTTATATTAGAGTTCATTTCAAGGAACAGAGCCATAAATGCCTGAGATTCACAAGTTGTCAAACATATTACTAACAAAAACAAGCGAACAACCACCCAGATAAAATAATGCACACAGAAGAAAGAACGATCGTAGTGAAAAATTTAGGCTGAAAGTTATATGTAGGGGAACTGAGAATACATTAAATGTTGAAGGTCAAAATATCACTCTGTCACAATGATGGTGTTCAACTAATCCGTTATTAGTTCATTTTAATTAGAAAATTCATAGCATGACTATCTTCTAACATATTCTCTTATTTTCTGGAAGTATGGTAAGTACAGAGAACAAGAAATAGATATAGGTCACACATTTAGAACATCAAAAAATTAGAAAACATTATGTAATGAAAAATAAAACCTTACAAAAAATGAATGCGGAAATTAACCTTTTTGTATAACGTCAACGGTTTACTGGTAATACAAATGGGAACATAAAGAGGTTGTTTTATCACAACTCCATTTCTTCTAAACCAATGCAACAAACATTTCTCTCTTCACTTTGATTGTGTTCAGTATTCATTAAAAATGTTTTCCATGCATTCTCTCAGTAGTGACTTAGAAAATTGGACAACAGGCATGGTGGCTGATTGTGAGTAATGTCTTTGTGACTATCAAGGTGACACAAAAGCATGTCAAATACACATCATCATAATTGACTATATTCACATGCAGACCTAATGGAGTTGTGCTGACACATCTAAAACTCAAATCAGGAAGGCTTGATTTGAAGATACATTGGTGACATGCTCAAATTCAACTCATGTTATGTGGGGCTCAGCCTTACAATAAGTGAACAATCAACACTCACATGAGTTTTAATTACATTTTAAGCTCATCGTTTACCTATTGTCAAAAAATGACACCCATACATAGAATAGCACTGTGACACAGTGCTGGTTACCAGTTAGGCCCTGGAGAGTGCATAATTAAGTAGAGGAGTTCCTGAATACCAGCTCAGATTGGGGCTGGGTAGCTAATTGCTCCATTAACAAGGAGACTGGATGGAAGTGCAAGGAGAGAAGCAGGCGAGAGACAGAAAGGGTAGTAAGACCTGACAGAACGGAGTTCTTTGGGATGCAATACCTTTTCTCCCCTCACCTTTAGAGAAGGGGTTCTAAAACTGCAGGGCATTGCAAGTAGTGTGACTGCACTAGTATGTAGAAGGTCGTGGAGTGAAACACTGTAAGTAAACTGCCTGGTGGTATTTACACTAGAGAAGGTCTGTGAGCAGTCTGTGAGAAACAAAGAGGACAGGAACTGTTGGTGCCCCATCACAAGCATCTTCCTCTCAGTGTAGCGTCAGTGGTTCTAATGGGACTATGTGTGCAATAAGGTATTTCTCAGCATGAGTTAAGGTTTACAGAATCTGCACTATTAAATCATCACAGGGACTTTGAAACCGACTGTGACGGTGTTCCCCATAAAACTTTATGGGGAGATGCTTATAAATGTATATATGTAACTAGAATATGTTTTATGCTACATGTGCCATGTAACATATCTCTGTGAAAGTTATGACCTACTGAATTTATTCCTCCTGTTTGTATGCATGTATCATTGTTGTAGTTGGAGTTATGAAGACTGGTTTTATATTTGCTGGTTTTGTACATAGCCTTTGTAAGTGCATGGGATCATCTTTGGAGCAAAGAATTTGCCTGTTAAGTACGAGCACTTAACAGACAAAAGACGTTGCAGACCCCAATCCACATTGGGGCCGGGTCTGGAATGCAACTGGTTAGGCTGGTTGCCGAAGGGTGCATGAACAGGTGACTTGCCCATGTGATCCCAAAACTCCATGGTAACAGGATGTTACACAGGGAGGGGAAAAAGACTATAAAACCCCAGGGGAGACCCTTCCATTTGGTCTTCAGCTGGCTAAAGGGAGAGGCTCTCCACCCCCCCAAGGACATTCCTGAGGGGAACTGAACAAAGGACAAAGACACTAGGGGGTGTGAGCGACTGCTGGACCCAGGCTAATTCTACAGCCTGTAAAAAGGAAAATATCCGAATCTGGTGAGGCTTTTATCTGTGTTAACTTTGAATAGACATAGACGTACGTGTTTTATTTTATTTTACTAAGTAATTCGCTTTGTTCTGTCTGTCATTACTTGAACTCACTTAAATCCTATTTTCTGTACTTATTAAAATCACTTTTTACTTATTAAGTTTCCTTGAGTACGAGTTGGTACCTGGGGAAAGCGAACAGTTGTGCATATCTTTCTATCTTTGAAATAGAAGGCGAACTATTTATGAGTTTACTCTGTATAAGCCGGGGTCTGCACCGTCTTTTGTCTGTTAAGTGCTCGTACTTAACAGGCAAATTCTTTGCTCCAAAAATGATCCCATGCACTTACAAAGGCTATGTACAAAACCAGCAAATATAAAACCAATCTTCATAACTCCAACTACAACAATGATACATGCATACAAACAGGAGGAATAAATTCAGTAGGTCATAACTTTCACAGAGATATGTTACATGGCACATGTAGCATAAAACATATTCTAGTTACATATATACATTTATAAGCATCTCCCCATAAAGTTTTATGGGGAACACCGTCACACCGACCCCCCACACTGTTGCTATACTGCCTCACAGGGTCTTTCTCATCATTAGGCAGGATGCCTTCAGTAAAAAGGAGAGGCAAAAACAGGTGAATGATCCAAGATATCCACTGCATGGACACATTTCATCATCTGAGAAGCAGAAGTCTGCAAATAATTTTGTTTCTGAAAATCTCTTACCCCAAAATACCACTATAGAAGACTGAAGACTAAGAAAATGGTGGGAAATCCCAGTGAATCTTGGAGAATCTGTTAACTTCAGAACCTTGTTTCTTCAGGTACTGTCCTCAAATGAAAAGACTGGTGTACTCTAAATCGAGCAAGAATTGGGTTAGCAAAAATTGCTAGCAATATGACCAACTGCAAGTTGAGGAATGACCCCAAATGTGAATGTGGAGAGCCTAGGCAAACAACTGAATGCTGCTTGATGCAGTGCCCCTGTCAACATCCTGTACTCCTGAGGAACTATTTGACATAAATGACAACACCAGTTCTAATCTGTAGTTTTAGCGCAATAAGCTATGATGATGATGATGAGAACACTGGGGGATAATTTTGCTTCCTGTTGCACAAGCATACAATGCTCCAAACTCAGAAGAACCACTTTGGTTCCTCTGAAGAGGGTGTGGCCAAGCAGACTGCAGAGAGGTCATGAGGGGTGATTTTGTTCCTTCTACCTACTGTACTTATTTTTGTCTCTCTTTCTCTCTCAAGGTTAATACAATTCCATGCTTCTTCAAGTGCTTGCTCATATTGATTCCAGTTAGGTGTGCGCGCACTGTGTGCACAGTCATCAGAAAGTTTTCCCTTAGCAGCATCCATCGAGTCAGCTAGGGAGCCCTCTGGAGTGGCGCCTGTACGGTGCTCGATATATGACCCTGCCGACCCGGCACCTCCTCAGTTCCTTTTACCGCCAGTGACGGTCGTTGGAACTGTGGTAGCATACTTGGCAAGTTCTCCTCTCGTTCTCCTAGCTTTCAGTTCGCTCTGGATCCCGGCACCAATCCCCATCCTCGGGGCACCTCTCACCAGCCCAGCTTCACTTGGCACCACCATGGCCATCGAGATCC
Source organism: Chelydra serpentina (assembly GCA_037349315.1). Classification (NCBI taxonomy): domain Eukaryota; kingdom Metazoa; phylum Chordata; order Testudines; family Chelydridae; genus Chelydra; species Chelydra serpentina. Next base: position 17,505,678 of record JBAIAC010000002.1, read on the forward strand.
CGGTCCTCATCTTCAGAGTTGGAAGCAGGGTCCAGATACTCGTGCTGGACTCGTGCAGGACACATAGGTGTCCTGATGTGGGCACAATGCCATGGCTGGCACAATGGAAGGGGCTGGCACAGTGGTCCTTTTGGACCCCCTGAGCATATCACCAGGCCCTTTTGGACCCCCTGGGCATATCACCAGGCCCAGAGTACCTTGTCCAAAGGCTCCCCATTGGTGGCATCCGACCCCAGGGTGCCAGCGGCTTTGGTCAGTCATCCTGCCCACAGCAGTGCTCAGGAGACTCTAGCCTCAGTGCCTCCCCCAGAGCTGACCCCTGCTCCCTGAGCATATCCGGGGATAATCAACCCAGAACAAGAGGCTGGGCAAGAGGTCCCGATGGACCAAGAGGTCCAAGACGACCCTGTTCCCCCACTTGTGTCTTCGTCATCTTCTCCGGACAAAGGGCTGGCAGGGACTGCTACTTCAGGACTGCCGCCATAGACAGACATGCCCACCAGGAAATGCTGCGCAGGGTGGTGTGCAATATGGGCCTACAGGCAAAGGATGTGGTGGAACAAGAGGATCTGATGGTGGACATACTGGCTCCAGAAGGTCCATCCAGAGTGGTCCTGCCACTTATCAAGACCATCCATGTCAACTCAAAGGCCTTGTGGCAGACCCCAGCCTCCATTCCCCCAAGGGGTCCGAGTATTTGTACACCCACCCACAGCCCTGATCCTTGGTAGTGTCGGCGGTGAAGGAACATGAGAGGGAGGGGTAACAAGGACCCACTCCAAAGACCACGGACTCTAAAAACCTCAACCTTTTTGGCAGGAAGGTCTACTCCACAGGGCTTACAGCTCAGGATTGGTAATCAGCAATCCCACCCCACTTCCTTGTCCCTCTTCAGGGACCTTCTCACAAGCAACTCCTTATCCAGGAGGTGCAAACACTCCTTGCCACAGGGGCAGTGGAGGAGGTTCCTCAGGAGCTAAGGGGCAAGGGATTCTACTCCCGTTATTTCCTAATCCCTAAAGCCAAAGGGGGCCTCAGACCCATTATAGACCTGCGGGGCCTCAGCAGATTCATGGTGAAGCTGAAGTTCCTCATGGTCTCCCTGAAATCAATAATCCCCTCTCTGGATCTGGGAGACTGGTATGCCGCCCTCGATCGCAAGGATGCATACTTTCATATATCCATACGTCCTGCTCACAGACGATACCTCAGGATTGTGGTCAATCACAACCACTTCCAGTTTACAGTTCTCCTCTTTGGCCTGTCCACAGCCCCTCGGGTGTTCACCAAGTGCATGTCTGTCGTTGTCGCCTTCCTTCACCGTAGGCAGGTGCAGGTGTATCCGTACCTCGATGACTGGCTGCTCTGAGAGTGCACCAGGGACCAGGTAGAAGCACAGATATGCATTGTGAGGTCCACGTTCAACAGGTTGGGCCTTCTTCTCAACGAAAGCAAGTCGACCCTGATACCAATTCAAAGGATAGAGTTTATTGGGGCAGTACTGGACTTGGGTTGTGTCAGACCATTCCTGCTGGAGGCCCATTTTCTTATGATCTCGGGCTCTATACAAGGTCTCAGACGCTACCCTACCACCACAGCAAGGGCCTGCCTGAGACTACTCTGTCACATGACATCTTGTACATACGTGGTACAGCATACCAAGATGCGTCTCAGACCTCTCCAGATTTGGCTCGCGTCAGCATACTGCCCAGGACCCCAACAGTGTGGAGTCTGGGTTCACTCTTCCAGGTCACGTCCTCCAGTCCTTGGGCTGGTGGCTTAACCAACAAGATATGTGGAAGACATCCACAGACCTCAGTCCTTTCTGTCCCTGGTAATGGATGCATTGGCACTGGGGTGGGGAGCACACCTTGGGGACCTTCAAACTCAGGGCCTCTGGTCTCAAAATGAGCTCTCACTCCACATCACCATCAAAAAGTTGAGAGCAGTTCAGCTAGCGTGCCAGACCTTCCAGGCCAACCTGCGGGGTCGGTGTGTGGGAGTCATGGCGGACAACACAACTGCAATTTTTTACATAAACAAGCAGGATGGTACCCATTCCTCTCCCCTTTGTCAGGAAGCCCTCTAGCTGTGGGAGTTCTGCATAGCCTACTCTAGCCACTTGGAGGTGATGTATCTCCCAGGATCACAGAACAAGCTGGTGGATTATCTCAGCAAATAGTTCCGCATCCACAAGTGGTCCATTCAGTCAGATGTCTTCCTCACCAGCTTCCATAGGTGGGGAACTCCCAATACTGATCTCTTCACCACTCAGAGAAACAGTGCCCAAGGTTCTGCTCGTTCTGGAACCACAGCCAGGGCTCCCTCGTGGACGCCTTCCTTCTCCTGTGGTCAGATCATCTCATGTATGTGTTCCCACCATTTCCTCTCATACACATGATCCTGCTCAAAGTCCACAAAGACAAGGCGGTGGTCATCCTGGTGGATCTGGTGTGGCCATTCCAACACTGGTACACCATGCTCCTGGACCTCTCGGTAGGTACCCTGATCATGCTACCACTGCTCCTGGACCTGATTACCCAGGACCATGGTCACCTTCATCACCCAGACCTCTAGTCTCTCCACCTCAAGGTCTGGAAGCTTCATGGGTAAACCCCATGGAGTTCATGTACACGGAGTCAGTTAGGGAAGTTCTTCTTGGTAGCAGGAAGCCCTCCACTAGGGCCACCTATCTGGCAAAGTGGAAGCGGTTTGTGATCTGGTGTTCCCAGGGCCATACTCCACCATTTAAGGCCCCCATTCCTGTCATATTGGAATACCTGTTGCAACTCAAGCAGCAAGGTCTGGCTTCTTCATCCATCAAACTGTACCTGGCAGCTATCTCTGCATTCCACCTGGGAGCGGCTGGGCACTACGTCTTCGCCCAACCCCATGGTAGGCCGCTTCCTCAAGGGCATGGAGCTCCTGTACACACAGGTTCGGCAATCGATCCCTGCATGGTACCTCAAATAGGTTCTTTCCAAACTGATGGGACCTCTGTTTGAACCATTGGCAACTTGCTCAATCCTGTATCTATCATGGAAGGCTGTTTTTCTGGTTGCCCTTACTTCGGCAAAGAGGGTCTCGGAGCTCAAGGCCCTCACCTCTGATTCTCCATACACAGTCTTCTTCAAGCAGAAGGTGCAGCTCTGGCCTCACATGGCTTTCCTTGCAAAGTTAATGTCTCAATTTCACTCTAACCAGGATATTTTCCTGCCTGTGTTTCACCCTAAATCTCATGTGAGTAGCCCAGAGCAATGGCTCCACTCTCTGGACGTTTGACGGGTGATTGCTTTTTACATCGAACGCATGAAGCCGTTCCGGAAGTTGAATCAACTATTCGTGGCAGTAGCAGACCGTATAAAAGGTCCCCTGGTCTTGTTGCAGAGGATCTCATTGTGTATTACCTCCAGCATCCGCATCTGCTCCGAATTAGCTAACATTCGAGTCCTGGCTCTCACGGCCCATTCCACAAGGGTGAAGGCCTCATCGGTAGCGTTCCTGGCCCAGGCGCCAATTCAAGAAATTTGCAGAGCGGCGACATGGTTCTCGGTGCACACACATTTTCTGCTCGCTACACTATAACCCAGCATGCCTTCAACAAAGCAATGCTCCAGTCTGTTGTTTCATAACTCTGATCCCACCTCCGAGGTAGGGCTTGGGAGTCACCTAACTGGAATCGATCTGAGAAAGCACTCGAAAAAGAAAAAACGGTTATTCACCTACTTGTAACTGTTGTTCTTTGGGATGTGTTGCTCATAGCCATTCCAGATCCACCCGCCTTCCCCTCTATCAGCTTAGCCGGCAAGAAGGAACTGACGAGGCACTGGATTGGCAGGTCATATATTGAGCACCATATATTCTCACAAAACTAAATGATTGGGCAACAAAATGGCAAATGAAATTTAATGTGGATAAATGTAAAGTAATGCACATTGGAAAAAATAACCCCAACTATACATACAATATGATGGGGGCTAATTTAGCTACAACATCAGGAAAAAGATCTTGGAGTCATCGTGGATAGTTCTCTGAAGACATCCATGCAGTGTGCAGTGGCAGTCAAAAAATCAAACAGGACGTTAGGAATCATTAAAAAAGGGATAGAGAATAAGACAGAGAATATCTTATTGCCCTAATACAAATCCATGGTGCACCCACATCTTGAATACTGCGTACAAATGTGGTCTCCTCATCTCAAAAAGGATATACTGGCATTAGAAAAGGTTCAGAGAAGGGCAACTAAAATGATTAAGGGTCTGGAACGGGTCCCATATGAGGAGTGATTAAAGACACTAGGACTCTTTAGCTTGGAAAAGAGGAGACTAAGGCGGGATATGATAGAGGTATATAAAAGTATGAGTGGTGTGGAGGAAGAGAATAAGGAAAAGTTATTTACTTGTTCCCATAATAGAAGAACTAGGGGCCACCCAATGAAATTAGTGGGCAGCAGGTTTAAAACAAATAAAAGGAAGTTCCTCTTCACACAGCGCACAGTCAACCTGTGGAACTCCTTGCCTGAGGAGGCTGTGAAGGTTAGGACTATAACAGGGTTTAAAAGAGAACTGGATAAATTCATGGAGATGAAGTCCATTAATGGCTATTAACCAGGATGGGTAAGGAATGGTGTCCTTAGCCTCTGTTTGTCAGAGGGGAGTGACAGATGGCAGGAGAGAGATCACTTGATCATTACCTGTTAGGTACACTCACTCCGGGGCACCAGGCATTGGCCACTATCGGTGGAAAGGATACTGGGCTGGATGGACCTTTTGTCTGACCCAGTATGGCCATTCTTATTTTCTTATAGAGGCACCACTCCAGGGGACTCCACAGCCAACCAGATGGTGCTGCTAGGGGAAAACTTTCCAATCCTGCGCACACAGTGCGCACACACCTAACTGAAATTGATATGAGCAACAGATCTCTAATAAAAACAGTTATGAGAGAGGTGAGAAACCATTTTTTCCTGATCAAATGATATGTTTCCAAGAACCTGTAGAAATTACAGAGACCCAGCATACCTTGGTTGAGGTGAATACCAGCCTGACTTTGTTCCCTGCTTACACTGACTCTTACCTCCTTGCTCAATGCCCACTGTGGTCACTCTAAGGGCTTGGCTACACTTGCAAGTTAGAGCGCATTAAAGCAGCCCCGGGCACCCTAACCACTGATGTATCCACACTGGCAAGGCATGTAGAGCACCCGGACTCCGCAGATGGAGCGCTCCTGGTAATCCACCTCCATGAGAAGCATAACACTTGCTGCGCCCCGGCTGGAGCGCCGTGGCGCCAGTGTGGACGCCCTGGTCAATTAATGTGCTCTGATCAGCCTCCAGAAGTGTCCCACAATGCCTGTTCTAGCCACTCTGGTCATCACTTTGAATTCTACTGCCCTGCCCTCAGGTGTCCAACCACCAGACCTGCCCTTTAAATTCTCTGGGAATTTTGAAAATCCCCCTCCTGTTTGCTCAGCCAGGCGTGGAGTACTTTCAGTGCATCTTTTCAGATGACCATGCTGCTATGCGGCAGGTGATCCCCAGTATGGAGCAATGGTGAAGCGCTGGACCTCATCAGTGTTTGGCGGGAGGAAGCTGTCCAGTCCCAGCTGCGCTCCAGCCATAGCAATTATGATACCTTTGGGAAGATATCAAGGGACATGATAGAAAAGGGTCGTGACCGGGACGCACTGCAGTGCAGGGTTAAATTGAAGGAGCTGCAGAATGTCTACTGAAAACCGCCACTCTGGTGCTGCCCCCACAACCTGCCGTTTCTACAAAGAGCTGGACGCAATACTTGGGGGAAACCCCACCTCCACTCCGAAGATCACCATGGACACTTCAGAGCCCAGTTCAACAAGGCAGGAGCAGGAAAGTGGGATCGAGGGTGCTGAGGAGGAGGGGCACAGCCCGGCATCCCTAGATGCATGCAGCCAGGAGCTGTTTTCAAGCCAGGAGCAAGGTAGCCAGTCGCAGTGGGTGGTGCTTGGGGAAGAACAAACAGCAGAGGAGGTGCCCGGTAAGTGGCTTTTATTTTGGGAAGGAAGTTGTTCGGTGTGGGCTCTTGGGGCGAGGAGGGTTAGGACTGCATGCATACCTAGATGCGAAATAGGGCGTCAATGTGGTCTCTCACATCGCGGTAATCGGCCTCAGTGATCTCTTCAAAGGTCTCATGCAGAAGCTGGGCAATCCTCTTGTGCAGGTTCCTTGACAAAGCTACTGTGCTCCTTGTCCCAGTAAGGCTAACATGTCCACGCCAGTGTGCCATGAGGGGCGGCGGGGACCATTGCTGCACACAGGAAAGCTGCATGTGGGCCAGGGCAGAAGCCGCATTGCAGTAGAAGACCCTCGCTTGTTTCCCAGGTCACCCACAGCAGTGAGATATCTTGCAGGATGAACTTATCCTGTGGAAAATGTGGGGACAGTGTTCACTATAAGGGCCCCCTGCAGCTGTTGGCTCTCCCAAAGGCACAGAACCTCAGAGGACAGTACGGCCGTGAAACAATCAGTTCCCCTTGCCCCTGTGCTTACTCACCAGTTTGGGGCTCCTGTGGGTTATGTGCACTTACTTTGGGACGGGCAATTTCTGCTATTTACACTGTACTTGTCTTTAAGTACGGCCGAATCATTGCTCTGTCTGGTGTGAACAATGCTGCCTCTGTTAAGTGTTGCATTTTGGCTTTACAGATGCAACCTTGAGATCCCAGCTGTCCTTCTTATCAACAGCCAAAAGACTCCAAAGTATCAGAAAGTGTACGTGAAGAAGCAAAGAGGACATGCTCCATGAAGTCATGGAGAAGTCCCCTAATGAAAATCAAAAAGTGCAGGAGTGGCAGGAGAGTGAAAGGACGGCCAGAAAGCAGAATGCAGATCGCCTGCACTAAAGCACGGAGTGACTGCTAAGCATCATGGAGCACCAAGCGGACTTGATACAGGCGCTCATAGCAATGCAGATGGAGCACTTCCACGCCCGCCTCCGCCTGCTGCTCTTGTCCCAAAACTCTTTCCCTTGTGCTCCTATGTAACCGCCAACCCGCTTTCCCCAACATCTGGGTTCTTATCGCCACCAGCTGCCTCCAACACCTGTAGCGTCACCACCCAGCCCTGCAAACTACGACCCTTACCCACAGCACTCAACCCCCATCACCATGCATTTTAGTCAGCCTGAAGTGCAGCACTCATTACACGGCACTGCAGACAGGAAGAGTATGATAACAGGACATACACAAATCTGATTATCCAGCTTCCCACCCCACCCCACCCCTTCTCTCGTCCCACACAGCACAGCTGTGTCATGCCCTTTCTGTTTCCCAAGCAGTTGTGTTTCTTTTCAATAAATGAATTTTCTTTTCAATAAATGGATTTTTTGGCTTTGAAAACATTCTTTATTATTGCCTTAAGTAAAACATACTGTAGCCCATGAAAGCAACAGGCACTGTAAGTCAGTGCATCATACGTAGCAAACACAGATTCCTACTAACGTTGGAACCACTACACTTCACTCCCATGCAGGGCACCAGACATTACTGGTGGCTTTCAGCTTCAAATTGCTCCCTCCAGGCATCCTTAATCCTTGCAGCCTCACGCTAGGCCCCTCTAATAGCCCTGCTTTCTGACTGATCAAATTCAGTCTCCAGGTGTTGAACCTCTGAGGTCCATGCCTGAGTCAATCTTTCACCCTTCCCTTCACAAATGTTATGGAGGGTACAGCACACGGATATAACTGTGGGGATGTTGTCATCAGCCAGATCCAACTTCCCATACAGACAGCACCAGCGTCCCTTTAAATGGCCAAAAGCACCCTCCGCAGTCATTCTGCACTGACTCAGCCTGTAGTTGAACCATTTCTTGCTGCTGTGAAGGCTCCCTGTGTACGGTTTCATGAGCCACGGCCTTAAAGGGTAAGTGGGGTCTCCAAGGATCACAATGGGCATTTCTATTTCCCCTACAGTGATCTTCTGGTCTGGGAAGAAAGTTCCAACTTGCAGCTTCCTGAACAGACCTGTGTTCTGAAAGATGCGTGTGTCATGCACCTTTCCAGGCCAGCCTGCGTAAATGTCAATGAAACGCCCATGGTGATCTACAAGCGCCTGGAGAACCATAGATAAATACCCCTTCCAATTTATGTACTCGGAGGCCAGGTGGGCTGGTGCCAGAATTGGAATATGTGTCCCATATATCTCCCCTCCACAGTTAGGGAAACCCATTTGTGCAAAGCCAGCCACAATGTCATATACATTACCCAGAGTCCCGGTTCTTCTGAGCAGGATGCGATTAATGGCCTGCAAACTTGCATCAACACAATTCCAACGGTCGACTTTCCCACTCCAAACTGGTTAGTGACAGATCGGTATCTGTCTGAAGTTGCCAGCTTCCAGATTTGCAATAGCCACCCACTTCTCCATTGGCAGGGCAGCTCTCAATCTCGTGTCCTTGCACTGCAGGGTGTGGGCGAGCTCAGCACACAGTCCCATGAAAGTGGCTTTTCTCATCCGAAAGTTCTGCAGCCACTGCTCGTCATCCCAGACTTGCATGACAATTTGATTTCACCACTCAGTGCTTGTTTCCTGAGCCCAAAATCGGCGTTCCACTGTGGTGAGCATATTCGTGAATGCCACAAGCAATCGGGTGTCGTATGGGTTATGTGAGTCGACATCATCCTCAGACTCCTCACTGTCAGTTTGTAGCGTAAGGAGTAACTCGACTGCAATTTGTGACATGCTAGTGAGACCCATCAGCATATTCCTAAGCAGTTCGGGCTCCATTCCTGCAAACCGAAAGGGAAGACAGAGCACGCAGTACAAAAATTTGAAAGATGGCGCCAAATGTGGACGGAAGCACAGGGATTGCTGGGATGTGAAGCAATGCATCATCGGGCACTGGGACAGGACCCTGAATGCCCTGCACCCCGTCGCTCCCTTCCCACAAGCCACAGCACCAGAATGGGAAGAGGTGCTCTGTGGGATAGCTGCCCATAATGCACCGCTCCCAAGTGCCGCAAATGTGAACACACTGCAGCACTTTCCGTGCTGCGGTCTCCGAGGGCTGGTTCAACTCACAGCGCTCTACAACTGCAAGTGTAGCCAGGCCCTAAATGTTCACTACTAACAGCACCTCCCCCTTCCTGAAAAGGGAAAGGTGATAAAACCATTATCCAAACTTTACATTCAATAATAATGTGTAACGGGATTAAAAGACAAAACTGTAATAAACAGCCCTATCAAGGACAAAGTAGACAGCCTGAACTTTCAGCCTTGTGTCAAGGATTTATTCTGCCCTTTTAAGGTATTCTGACGCTAGTCCTCTTTCCTGAATTCTCAAGAATTTATGTAATCCTCCCGGAATGCAGGAGGTCTTCTGTCTCTTTCTGAGTATCTCCTAGCAGGGAGAGGATCTGGATGACATGCTGACAGTTCTATGTGGGCAGATGTGATGTTGTTCATAGGTTCAGTCTCATGTGATATATACGAGGGTGTAGTGGGGTGGCTACCCCACTCCTAAAATAAGAGGAGTGAGAACAGCTGGGGGAAGCTGACTGAGTAGCACCCACAGCTGTGGCCAGCTCAATTAGGGCCCAGCTGGCCCTGATAAGAGGGCTGTGGACCAGAAGCTGAGGAGTCTCACTCCAGCCCTGGAGACAGAAGGGCTAGCTGCCTGGGAACAAGGTACCTGAGGTGGAGCAGTACTGGGGAAGGGCAAAGGGAGCTGGGGAGCTTCAGCCTGGTAAACCCCCAGGCTGCAGGCCTTCATGAAGGCCTATGAAAATGTACTGGGGCTGCAGAGGGGCAGCCTGAGGATAGGCAAAGGAAGCAGGTCCTAACCCCTTGGCAATTATGAGTGGCCATTACAGACTGCAGTCTGCCCCAGTGAGCGGGAGTTAGATGATGACTGGCAGGGTGGGAAGCAAGGTGGGAATAGAGGGTTGGGGGTTCCCCTGGGAGGGGAAACCCAGAATGTGGGGGTACTGCTGGGGCAGAACCCCGAGGAAAAAGGCACCGGGATCCGGGAGGGACATGGGGCCAGCAGCTGAGGCGAGACACCAGCCTGCAGAGGGTGCTCCGAAGGCTGAAAAGAGCTCATTCCTAAAACGACCAGCAGATGCATACAAATACATTAAATACTTTCTGAATATGACTGTTCCATGTTGGCCATCACTGGTTGCCAGATGGCTGTTATGCAATTGAAAACAGGAAGTGGAGGGGGTCCATCTGATCATGAATGAGGAAAAGGATGCCCATGATATAGTCTTTCTATTATAATGTGGTACACACTAGGAACATGTTTGGGAACATTTTATGTAAAAAAAATTTATAAAGAAAGTTATGTTGTTTATGGACTCTACTGACACACAATTTCAGCCTGAACTAATTTTTAACGAAGTTTCTGTCTTGTAAATTCTATTGTATTTAAAGGTCAATAAGAAAAGCATTGATCTAAAACATGTCAAAAGCAAATGTTTGAATTAGTGGGGAATTCATTTTGTGTATATGTCTAATTTCTTAAGTCATGACAAACTCCCTCTCAATGGAGAGACAAGGTGGTTGAGGTCCTTTCAATGGACACATTTATACTGAGATCTAATTCTGAACCATCCATGACCCTGAGTAGAATGTATTCATAATTTAGGCTATGATTTAGTCACGGGTATTTATAGTATAAGTCATGGACAGGTCATGGGCAATACACAAAAAATCATGGTTCTGTGGCCTGTCCATGATTTTTACTATAAATACCCCTGACTAAATCTTAAGGGGGGTCTCTGCTGGAGGGTTCCGGGGCTGCTGTCGGGGAGGAGAGCATCTGGAAGGACCAGTGCTTGGGCAGAAGCTGGAAGGCTGCTGCTGGGAGGGCATCCCGAGGGGCTGCTGCTGTGGGGCAGTCGCCTCAGGAGTCTGCTGTTGGGCGGGGGTCAGGGTCAGCCATGGCACCAGCTGCCAGGGGCCGTCGGCAGTGTCTGCACCAGCTGCCTGGGGACCACCACCGGCAGCAACTGCACTGGCCGCCCAAGTAATGGCAGGTGCAGCTGGCCCCAGGGCCACTACAGCACTGGCCGGTGTGGCTGGCTGCAGGGCCTCCAGAGTGGATGGCTGCAGAGCTGCTCCAGCAACGGCCGGTGTGGCTGTCCCCTGGGTCACCTGAGCAGCTGGCCCCAGAGCAAGCTGTTTGTGCAGCTCTGGGGTCAGCCACACTTGTCCCTGCAGAAGTCACAGAGGTCGTGGAAAGTCACAGAATCTGTGACTTCTATGACCTCAGTGACAAACACGAAGCCCTATTCATAATATATAAGGCAGTTTGCTTCTACATTTCCATTTCATGGTGGCTTCATAAACATGCACTTTACTCTTTAAAAATTCAGTACAATAAAATAAAATATCATCAGTACACAGAAAACTAGAGTGGGCGCATTTACATAGTCAGCGAAACCCTGGGTTTTACTGTTACTGCCTCTTACAAGGTTTTTTTGAAAAGTACTTTGCATGAGAGAGCTATAAAACAATATAATTCAGAATTATCCATTTGTAAGTCAGTCGGTGGCCTTTTACGGAGCACGAGCCAACCTGCAGTCATCTTAGGCATTTTACCACCTATGGAAGATACTCCATTAAAAAGAATACATTCAACTTAATTTTACCTGAAACGCTGCCATAACTTTGTGCTATGGCCACCAGTTGTGAAGCTTCATATGACATGACATTTGCGGTGATGGATGACAGCATAGCATAATGCATGTTCTTTGTTATATATAAAATGTATAGTATTTATATGGGGTAAGTGCTTTTAATTGGACAAACCAGCATGCTATTTTTTTATTTTTTACACTTTAAAAGAATCATGTTCTTTTGCTGTTCTTAAGAAAATGTCAGTTTCATAAATAGAAAACTTATGATTAGCTGAGAGACACATGAATAGTAAATTATTCTATCCGTTTATTATTCTGGGTGAAAATAAAATGATTCTATCAACATTTGGTAGAAATTCATTCATTTATTATTTGAGACTGATTAAACGCCTCTTCCATTGCCCAAAATAGGACTTCATTATTGTGCGTGCTTCAACTGCAAAGTAATTGTCCCTCTAGAAATTCCCTTTAATCAGACACCTTCACAAGCTCAGAAATGACTAATATTCTCTCTGAATCTTCTCCCCATCACTGAATATTAGACTTTTAGGCCCATATCCTTCCATTGGGAGTTAGGTGCCTAATATCGTTTAGAGTCTGGGCCATAGGATCCAATCAACTTAACCCATTCAAAGTGTTCAAGGACAAAAATGGGTTCTGATCAATGTACAGAGTGGGGGAAATGCAGACTGCATCTGACTGTTTCCAGGCAAAGCATGAGTATTCTTAAAGGGTAGCTCCAAGCAAAAGCACATTAGATAATCCAGCCCAGAGGAAACAAAAACATGAATCACTATTTCCTTGAGGTCCACATTGGAGAGAGAGAGGTTCTCAGACTTGGTGCAAACTGAAAATGACGAAAGGCAGTTGGATACACTGATTGAACCTGAAAATTAGAGAACATCAGTGAATTCAGTAAAATCATTAGGTTGTAAGTCACCAAGACTAGGGGCTTGTCTTCACTACCCGCCGGATCGGCGGGTAGCAATCGATCTTTCGGGGATCGATTTTTCGCATCTCGTTTAGACGCGATTAATCGATCCCCGAAAGCGCTCCCCGTCGGCTCCGGAAATCCACCTCATCGAAAGGTGGAAGCGGAGTCGACGGGGGAGCGGCAGCGATCGACTCGCCGCCGTCCTCATGGCCAGGTAAGTCGATTACGATACGCCGACTTCAGCTACGTTATTCACGTAGCTGAAGCTGCGTATCGTAGATCGACCCCCTCCCCTAGTGTAGCCCTGGGCTAGAAGAAGCAGGCAAATTCCATCAATAGAGGGAGCAGAAACAGCCCCTCGCCATTCTTCCAGAAGTTCTCCCTACTGAGAAGAATCTCTCTCATCTGTAATTGAATTGAGTTTTATCTCATTAGCTTTCATTCAAGATACTCTCTCCCCTAGGAAATGGAAAAACAAGGAGACTGTTTCACTCATGTTTGAGGTAAATGAAACACTTAACTGTGATAGCCCTGCCACTGATTCTGCAGTCAAAAAATCGCTCAGTCTACTACATGCATGCATGTTAAATCAAGTGGCTGACAAGATGGAACTCTGTGGGACCAACAAGGGGGAACACTTGGAGAGTCTGACAAGTTCTCCATTACCACCTTCCATCTGCTCCCAAAGGAACAAGGTAAGCAACTAGAGCTGGTCAGACTATTTTTTCTTGTAGAAAAAGTCAATTTTTTTAGAAAAAAACAAAAAAACCCAACCAGATGAATTTGACTAACAAATGCTGCGGTTCCTCAAGTTAATTTTTAGTTTAAGTGCCTCAAATTACCATTCTCTACAGGTTGTCTCCCCATCCACCATACAGCTCCAATGACACATTATAGTCCCGCTGAGCTGCCACAGTGCATCATGGGAGATGTAGTCTGGGTTATGGGCATCACAGAGAAATTCAGTGTGGGCTAATACATTATTAAAGTTATGAATTTAATAGCTCTGGGCAAAGTATTCTTCCTATGTTTTCTTTTGATTAAAAATTAGCCAGTTTTTGACTTATGGAACATTCACAAAACTAGAGCAATTTTAAGAAATATCAGAAATTGTCAACATCTGGATATTTGCTAAATAACTAGAAAACTTTCTACATTTGGTAATTCATATTTGTAAGTGTGTGTGTGTGTGTGTATATATATATATAGTGAGGAGATGCTAGGTGGGTCACATCCAGAACTTAAAAAAGCAAAACAAAAAGGCAGAAAAATCAGGAGGGAGATGAAGAAAGGGCTGGTCTTGTGGTGCTCACTGGGAGGTGATTCAGAACATCTAGGTTCAATTCAGCACTTGAGCTGTGCCAGAATGTTCCGGAATGTCATTCCAGCACTTCTTTGGGGAGCTGGAACAGCGTTCGGATACTTCTGTGAGTCTTGAGCTAGGCTGCAGACCATCATCTGAGCCGATAGGTGTTAGTACCAGGCCCGAGCTGGGGGGTGTTTGGCAGCAGGTCAGCACAGAGGGAGCTGTGGATGCTGCAGCCAGGCAGGCTTGGAAGCATGGGTGCCAGAGCCACCGTGAGCCTGAGGCAGAACTGGAGCCGCATGAAGAGAGCTAGGGAGCAGGGCCACCTAGATGATGGAGTCCCCCGCAGGAACCAGGAGGTAGTAGGGAGGTGATTGACACGCAAACACAGAATCCTACAATGCAGCCACATTGTAGGACAAATCGCACTTTGTTATTATTCATACCATAATATGCTGGGGAAATTAAAGGTCAAAGATTGAAGGTGCACTCAGCTATAAGGTATACATTTGGGCATGATAGAAAATGTGCAACAAAATGTAGAGGACTTCTTTATAAAAGTATCAAAAATGAAATTTGTATTTAGTAAATCTCAATTTTGAGACCGCTACTAAAAATATTAAACAACAATAACAAAAATCTGTATCAAAATGAGTAGTAAAGGGCTAGATTGTAATATAGATTATGGATCTGTGGAAGGGAGTAAGAAATCCTCTTAAGCCCTGTATTTTGAGTCCAGATCCATAAAGGTAAATGTCACAACATACAGATCACCTGCTCTGGGGAGGGAGTAAGTAGGATGGCAGTGGGAGTGGGCTCAACTCTCCTATTCTTATTGTTTTACTCAGTCCTTCTCATTATGGTCAATCATGGTAAATCAATAGGAGTTTTGCCTGAATTAGAACTGAACAAAAGCTCAACAAGCACTTCAAAATTTGTTTCATAAAAAAAATAAGATACATTAGTAGAAGGAATGCTTTAAAAATATATATGGCAAAGAGAATAAAAGAGAGGTATAAGAACAAATTGGAAGGCTGTTACAATAAAATGTACTGCAAGATGTATGAGTTTTAAAAACCACCAGGAATTGGGAGATCAACATAATGGATGTCTTAAAACACCTCAGTGTGAAAGTAGACTACAGAGGTCAGCTGTTGGCTCATTCAGTGGAATTGAACATACTGATGAGATATTTTCTTCAGGAAAGCAAAAAGCAGGAAAATTAAGTACAACTAAGAAAAAGAACATGTAACTATGAGGTGAAACGTTGCAGGACAAAAACTATCTGCCAAAAATTCTTGGTGATTCCCAGATCAACTTACTATGTAACAAAGTGTGTGATTGATGATCAGACTGGTCACACAAGTTTGTTCAACAAGATAGGTTCATTTTTACTACTCATGTCATGTCTGTGTCCTTTGGAAATTTGGCTTTTTTTTTTTTTAATGCATGAATGCTGTTTGAACCAAATGTCCTTTTGACCATATATTGTCTGGATAGAGAACTTCAGTGGAACTACAGTACTCCAATTAAAGACAGCTATGGTCTCTCCCTGTAAGTTTTGATTTACCATTCATAAGCCCCTGATCTAAATCTTATGGAAATCAGTGGGCTTTGGACCAGATTCTAGATGCTGAAGGTTGCTATTTCACAATGTTGCCTAATCTTGACGTCATTTGACCAAATTCATCTCTCCTATACCTTGGCTAAACATCCATAGGAGTCCCTGGGATCCCTTACAGAAAAACCCTATAAAGTTTAATAGACTATTCTAACTTTTCAATATTTTTTCTTTCACTTCTCCTATAAAATTTTATAATTATAAACTTGCGGCAGAATTTTACAGGATGGTTCCAAAAAGCTATCCAAAGATTAGAATTTTTGTTAAGTTCTTGCAGACTTTTCCATAAAGATGACTCCCATGCAACAGATGAATCTTGTCCTTGTCTTCCAATAGGCACTTTAACAAAAACAAGCAAACAGATAATCCCAGTAATAACAACACAGATTTCTGACAGGAATATTTTGAGATTAAAATTAAATTTAACAGAAACAAAAAGATAGGAAATCAAGTATAACTCATACTGGCCCCAATTTCCTATTCAGGACATCACTTAAGCATGAAGTCAATGGGACTTAAGCATGTATTAAAGTTAAGCATGTGCTTAAATGCTTTCCTGAATCAGGGCCATTTTAGGGTTTTTTTTTAAATGGGGCCTGATACAAATCCCACTGAAGTCAATGGAAAGACACCACTTGATCAGGCCTGTATTGAAAATTAGCACTGAATAGTTTTAATATGTTGGTTGCAGTCCTAAACTATTGACCCAGTAATTTCTGAAGATCTTGTCATTTTAGGGAAGGACAAAGTTGGGGAAAAAGTTGTCAGATTGCTTCATTAACTCCCTTGTAAATCCTCATTAGGTAAGAAACAAACTGAAGGTGTAGAAAACATGACCTATGAGGGAAGATTGAAAACAGTGGGTTTGTTTAGTCTGGAAAAGAGAAGTCTCAGAGGAAACATAACAGTTTTCAAGTACATAAAAGGTTGTTACAAGGAGGAGGAAGAAAAATTGTTTTTCTTAACCTCTGAGGATAGGACAAGAAGCAATCGGCTTAAATTGCAGCAAGGGAAGTTTAGGCTGGACATTAGGAAAAACTTCCTAACTGTCAGGGAGGTTAAGCCTGTGATAAATTGCCTAGGGAGGTTGTGGAATCTCCATTATTGGAGATTTTTAAGAGCAGGTTAAACAAACACCTGTCAGGAATGGTCTAGATAATACTTAGTCCTGCCATGAGTGCAGGGGACTGGACTAGATGACCTCTCGACGTCCCTTCCAGTCCTATGATTCTATTCATCCAAGTGTAACAAAGCAAGAAATAACCAATGGCAAGATTTCATTAGTCGTGTTTGAGATGGGGAGAGAATGTCTGGTGTAGGAGAGGGAATGTTTGTTCGCTGAAAAAACTCAAAGAAATTCTGAAGGATGTACAACCCATTGCCAACTGATCCTTTAATTTAATAGATGCACATACACAAACAAAGCCTCGGGCAAAGATAAATATTGTCCTCAGCTGAAAAACAGAATCAGAGACATTTCTGAAGAGTGGGAGACTATGAATGTTTTCTTTGCTTTTGTTGATAAGCTGACAACTTCCCAATATATCAGTCCTGCAAAGTACTGAGTACTCTGTCCCTAGTCCATCACAGGACTTAAGCCCATGTTTAACTTTTACCATGCAAGTAGTCCCATTGACTTCAGTGAAACAAATCATATGATTAAAGTATCAGAGGGGTAGCCATGTTAGTCTGGATCTGTAGAAGCGACAAAGAGTTCTGTGGCACCTTATAGACTAACAGACGGAATCCCCACTTCTTCGGATGAAGAAGTGGGGATTCACCCACGAAAGCTTATGCTCCAATACATCTGTTAGTCTATAAGGTGCCACAGAACTCTTTGTCGCTTCATATGATTAAAGTTACGCATGCTTAACTGCTTTGCTGCGGGGCCTCGGTCAGTGTTCATGTCACACTCCCCATCAGTACGTGGCCCAAGCTGGGGAAGTTAATGATCCAACCAGTTGACCAAATTCAATGATGAATCCAGGTCACATGCCATCTGAGGCATGTTGCACATATGCTAAGATGACAGCTTTGCTGAATCAAGGATCAAAGCCTAGATGACTAGATTTTGGATAGCAGTAAAACAGTAAACTATCACTATCTGCTTCTTCCTAAAGGTAACATATCAGATCAATACCTCTTCATAGGTAGCCTATCCTACTAATTACATGAATCACATGCTCATAAAATTCCTCTTGAAATGAATAATGGAGATATTTCCAATTATTTTTTCCCCTTCATTTCCCTCTTGGGCTCACATTATAAGAAGGGAGGATTAATTTGATTGAACAAACACCCAATCAAATTCTTCTAGTAGATAACTTTGGGCCTGGTTTTTGGCCCTGTAGCGGGGTGGAACCCCGCTCCTGCCCGGAGGGGCTGGAAATAGCCCTGGGAAAGGGCTGAGGCTCAGAGGCTGGGCTGATGAGCAAAGCAGCCACAGCTGTGGCCAGTTAATCAGGGCCCAGCTGGCCCTTATAAGAGGGCAGTGGGCCGGGAGCACACAGTCTCTTCCTCTGCATGTAGAGGGAGAAGGGCCTGGCTGTAGGACCTAAGCAGGGTACCTGGTGTGGAGCAGGGCTGGGGAAGGCCAGAGGAGCTGGGGAGCTCCGGGCTAGGAAAGCCCCAGGCTGCGGCCTAGTGTTAGGCCCAATAGGTACAGGGGTTGCGGGGGCAGCCCACGGGTAGGCTGAGGCAGCAGGTCCAAACCCCCTTTGCCTGTGATGAGTGGCTTATACTGCAGTCTGCACCAGGGCGCGGGGGCTAGCTGGTGACTGGCAGTTGCCTACGACTGAGGCGAGGTGGGGATAGTGGGTTGGGGGTTCCCCTGGGGGAGGGGAGACTCAGATCTAAGGGTACTGCCAGGGGGGCAGCACCCCAGTTGAAAGGGCACCGGGTCCTGGGAGGGACACGGGGCCAGAGTGGACAGGCGGATCACTGGCCTGCAGAGGGCGCTCCAGAGGCTGGTGAGCTAATTCCCGGAACAACCAGCAGGAGGCGCCGCAGGGGTGAGTCCGACCCTGCCACAGGCCCCTTGCTCTGAGGTGAGTAATCTCATTGATCTGTGGAACTAGTAACCTGAATTAGAACTCACCGATATGAATAAGGGTCACAAAATTGGCCTTCTCATAGAAAACACCCATTCTACCATACTGTTGGATAAGTACTTTACTGCAGGTACCCCATTGTTCAGAGTCATGTGACTAATCTCTGGCTCTTTCAGAGTAAGTTAGTTCCTAGTGTGTTTCAGTATCCATTGCATGTTACAGGGAAGTTATCTTATTGATTTCTGACAACTTCAAATTCATTTTCTCAAAATTCTTCATCAATCAATGATGCTGTCTCCTGTAGTGCATCTCATCATATCTATTTACGTCTACATTACCCCTAGCAATCACCCCTGATATTTACTTGTAAAACACAACAGTACAATAAATGTGCTGAATGAACTGTGCTCACTGGCATATTTTGGATTCTTGATTAACTTTGTCTTAAAAATGAAAAAAAAGAGCTTATTATCGTTGTGTAGAAACCTTTAAAATATGACCCAACTGTAAACAACACAGCAATATCTGTCAGAGATACTAAAACAACAGCTCTGAGGAGAGAATATCTCCATTTGCTTCAATGGATGCTAACTCAGGTACCACCGGTTATTTTTAAAATGTCACTATTGGTATTTCACAGCTCAAAATACAAATAAAAGAGAGAATGTATCATATTCAGTCGATCTACCCCAGCATTTCCCGAAGGATGGGGCACCCTGGGAGGAGTGTGAAGGCCTGGCAGGGATGAGCGTGCAGTAGATATATAAATTAAGATGGGGAGCTCTTTCACAACACATGACAGGGTGTTGGCAACAAGATTGATTTAATTTTCCTGAAGGGGGGGTCTCAGCTTTCAAAAGTTTAAGAAATATTGGTGTAGACTGCAATAAAGTTAATCAATGCTGTGATTGAATCCTGCCATAAAACAGCACTGCAATTTCCTGTACTTAGGTATGAAGATGTTTTACAATACTCTGCTGTTATTATTTAGCCACTGAAACTCCATGTGAACATCTGGATTAATATATTATTTTGTGTCCAGATGAAACAAAAAAATTAAATGCACATTTCTTTGGGAGATGAAAGCCCATAGAGGCATACTTTTGTCTACAAGACAACACTCTCTTCTGCCCCGAAGTATTTTGATGACACATCCATCAAGACACTTGTCAAAATACTGTTGCTTTGAAAGGTGCTATGAGCCAACAAGTAACTATTTATTTTTTTATATAAAACACAACCTTTATAGAAGACGCACACTAACACAGATATTTGTCTAGTGTTAAAAGTGAAAAAGGGCTGAATATAAATCTGTTCCTTGTACAATGAATCATATCTGACACATATTCATTGTCAGTATTTTATGTGTAGCTGAGAAGCTATCTGGTTTTTCTTCCTAGTCTCAGATGGTTACATCTGTGCTGTTTAAGGTGGGAACATGGAGCACTGAGTCATTTCATTATCAAGAGCCCTTTTGTGCGGGAGGAGGAGGAGATGGTCTGTCTGTCTTTTTTCAAAATTCAGAGGCTGGAGTACTGCTTGGAAAGATAATATTGCAGTGCATGTTTAGATGTCGCTGAAAAGTGATTATGGACAAAATCCATTGCTTCACTCACAGCTCCTCTGATGTTTGCCCGTTAATATCATCATTGCTAAGCATTTATTGAACAGATTTATTTGATCTGTAAACCTTACATTTACTGAGTCATGGTGAGTGTTGCTGGCATCAAGACAACATGCTGAAAACTAAAGATAAAAGATGTTAAAGCTGCTAGCTATTTGTCATGTTTCCATTTCCCTCCCTCTTCTCCTTCCCATTTGTTTCTCTTTCCCAACTTCTTCTTCTTCTTTGCTGACAAGAAGAATCTGAATACTGGTACAATGTCAAACGCTGTTAGTAGTGGCATCTATAATAATGAGTAGGCTTTTTAAGCCAAGATCAGTTTTAAAGTGGGTGTGTTATATTGGCAGAGTATATCATAATCTCTATTGAGGGTCTAAATCTAGATTGAGGGCTACAGCTACACTGATTAGGGGTGCCGTTAGTTATTACAATTTATTTTTGTTTTGCTGACACAGACTAACACGGCTACTACACTGAAACCTACAATTTTAATGTTATACTTTCCTACCAACAAACAATTCATTTCAATGATTATGTGAAAAATGTATGTATACCACAGCCCATTAAGATATTCTCCAGACTCTGGAGAGAAGCCACCAGCCCCTCCTGTGGCCCATTTCTTGAAGGAGAAATGGAAAAACAGAAAACTTTGTCATTCTTTTCTGTATTATGACAAGATTTGGACTTGTGGGGTCCAGGGAAGGTAATGTACCTGAACAAATAGAACAGTGAATGGTGCTTGGCCTAGTGGGCTCAGGAAGCACTAATCCACTGGTGGGCTTAGTAAAATCGTGACTGTCTTTGGACAGCAGAATCTGGGCAGGTCATTTGAATCCATGCTCAGAGACTTCCAGGTCTCATAATTCTGGTCATAATTCTCCTGTGAGTGGCAGATTGGGAGGGCCAATGGTGAATGGGTGTCTTCCTCTCATTGCCCTAGTCCATTGCTGGGTGTGGTGAGACTGTACATTTAGTCTCT
Source organism: Chelydra serpentina (assembly GCA_037349315.1). Classification (NCBI taxonomy): domain Eukaryota; kingdom Metazoa; phylum Chordata; order Testudines; family Chelydridae; genus Chelydra; species Chelydra serpentina. The sequence goes on from JBAIAC010000002.1 coordinate 17,526,807, forward strand.
CACCTGGGCCCTAGGTTGCACCCAAGGAGTCAAGAGAAGACAGGCTTATGTTCATGGAAAAGGTGATGCAGGTAGTCTGGAAATCACAGAGGTCTTTGGGAAGCAGATTCCAAAAGGGTGGCAGGGAAACAGAGCTTTGTTTTGGGCTTGGCCCTGTGGAGCAAGTGTGTAACAGGCTGGCAGTGTTTGCCTGCAAAATCTCACCCTGTTCGCTGGTGTTGATTTTCCTGGAAAAGGGCTAGGCAAGTTCTGCTGACTCTGAGACAGGTGATTGACTACAAGAGTGATGGGAGTGTTTCTGTAACGAGAGAGAAACTAGGGTGAGGGCTGAGCAATCCTGAGATAGCAAGCAGGGGAGCAGTCACGACCATAGGGAAGGCAGAAACTGAACTTTATGTGACAGTTAATTTCTTTCTCAATTTAGTCAAACCCCCAAAAGCATGTGAGTTGTTTACTTTGCACAGTATGTTGAATTTGTGTCACAGCAAGTTTCAAAAGGCATCTGTGGTAGATCTCTTAACAGTGTATAGAGGCAAATAGCATTAAAATACTGTCTGGACAGTGATGATATGCTAACTATAAAAATTACTTATAAACTGAATCAATATGTGAATATCTCGTCAATATCTTATAAGGTAGCTTTTCAAAATGTATTAGGAAAAGAAATATATGGACAATAATGTTTATGAATTGTGTATATATAAACACAGAGAGTAAGAATATGTCCTCTCTATATATGTGTGTTTATGCATACAACTCACAAACATTGCTCTCCTTATCCTATACACATTACCTTTATTTTACAGTCATGTTGCCGCATTTTCTTTTCCTATCCTTCATAATACTGTATGCCATTTGCTTAACCAAGCCTTATCTCTGCATCCATAATTGAGTTTGCTTTTGATAAGCCCATTTAAAAATATTAGTGCAGTACATACTTTAGCACTGGTGTTTGAAGGCTTTAATGCAACTGAAAAAACAGTAGCCTGATAAGGTTTAGAATATAATGTATTTATTTAATCACTTTATGTAAATCCTTCAGCTGTTTTGGCAAAAGGCTATAGCTGTCAATGACTGATCAGAGAGAAGATTCTCCTTCTTATTCAATAGGAACATGAAACATTTCTCCTGGTTGGCTGGCTACGGAGGGACAAAACAATTGAAGACTTCTTTATAGTCTAATTCTCTTTTACAAAAGACTCTCCTCATTCATCAAAATGAAATATGCTTCCAATTAATATTAGAAGAAGCAGAGTGGACTGATGATCTTGTGGTTAAGGCACTATGTTGCAACTCAGGAGACCTTGGGTCAACTCCTGCTTCTACTGTACACAACTGTGTGATCTTGGGGAAAGTCACTGTAGGTAACATTTTCAAAAGCACCTCAATCTCTAAGTCCCATTAAAAGTCAATGGAACCTAGACCCCGCATTCATTTAGGCAATTTTGAAATTGTTATTCTTAATTTCACCTTGCTGCTGTATCTCATTTCCCCCACCAGTCCTCTGCCTTGGTTATTTTGAGTGTAAGGTCTTTGAGGCATGGATTGTATCTTACTATGTATATGTACAGTGCAGAGCATAAGGGATCTCCAGTCTTGTTTGGGGCCTATAAGTGACAAATAATAATAATTAATAATTAATAAAGTCCCTGAGTAAAGATGAATGAGTCTCTTTGAACTGATCTGGGAAAGAAAGTAACCTCATTTTATAAACACCTTGATTACTCCAGTAATTGAAATAATCTAGGACCACTAATATGTACCACCAGTATCATCAAAGAGTTTTGGTGCTTTATTTATATTAATAACTTGTGCAAGTTATACAACTGAACTAGACTTCTGCTCTACTAAAGATGAGGGATGGTGTGGATGATTTGTTATTGGTGGTCCTAGTTAGACAAGGCCCTTCATTTTTGTTTCTTATTTTGTTTAAAATGTCCCAGGAATATATCAATGTTTAATTGTAATATTTTAAAATGGTGACAATCAGGACAAAAAATTTACTTCACATTTTCTGGGTAATACTGGGGGACAGAAAGAAAGCAACAGGTTACTCCTGTTCTTCTGCCATCTCTCCTTCCAGAATGGGGAACTGGGTCTGGGGAGTTCTGGCACTTCTGTTTTTAGGACTCGAGCTCTGATTTACACATTTACTCTGAGTGAGTGTGTGTGCGTGCGCGCGTGTGTATATCTTCTACTATATTGCCTTACTTTAGCAGACAGTCATGCATAATTTACACTTAGAATAACTTATTTTTATCATAAACACATCTACCTAACTTAATGTAGAGCAGGGCAATAAAAGTGATTAAAGGTTTAGAAAATATGACCTATGAGGAAAGTTTGAAAACATTGGATTTGTTTAGTCTACAGAAGAGAAAACGGGGCAGGGTGGTGGAGTGTGAGAGAACAGTTTTCAAGTATATAAAAAGTTGTTACAAGGAGGAGGGTGGAAAATTGCTCACCTTAACCTCTCAGGATAGTACAAGAAGCAAGTGTCTAAATTTCAGGAACGGAGGATTAGGTTGGAAATTAGAAATAACTTCCTAACTGTTACGGTAGCTAATCAGTTGAACAAATTGCCTAACAAGGTTGTAGAATCTCCATCACTGGAGGTTTTTAAGAACAGGTTAAACAAACATCTGTCAGAAATCATCTAGTTATTATACAGTCTTGTCTAGAGTGCAGGGGATTGCACTAGAAGATTTCTTAAGGTCCCTTACAGTCCTAATTTTCTATTATTCTATGATTTTCTTAAAACAATCAGTATTTTCATGTACTGGAGTGACCCAATATTTGGGTGAAAATTGGTAAAAACTGAATAATAGCTTTTGCAATACCTATGGATGTTTTGGTTAAAAAACGATGAAGGGCCTTACAAACAGAATAAGGTCCCATTGATTTGAGTGGTGCACAGGCATAGCATAAAAGATAGTAACTTCCCCAAAGACCCCTTACAACCAAACATAGGCCCCAATCCTGCAACTTATTCTGTGCAGGCCGATCCTCACTGGGTACACCTACAAGGTGAGCAGCAGCCTGTGGCAGTGAGTTTCAGAGCCCGGGTCAACAGACTCAGGGTTGTGGAGCTCAGACTACCATGGTAAAAATAGCTGTGTATACAGTGCGGCACAGGCTGGAGCTCAGGCTTATCCCCTTATAAGCCACAATGGCTGCATGACTATTTTTAGTGTGGTAGCCTGAGCCTCCCAAGGCCGAGTCTGTTGACCCAGGCTCTGAGACTCACTGCATCAAACTGTATAGACATGCCCATTCACTTCAGTAGGGCTTTGTGTGAGCAGAGGGGTCTATCCGTGTGAAACATTTTGCAAGATTGGGGTCTTAGTTCAAGAAAAGATACAAAAGGTGGGTGAAACATACCAACTGGGAGAGTATAGGTATAATAGTGATAAGAACATGTGTTTGAATAGGTTAACTTTGTGTACAATTTGTAGCAATGGAAATCCTATATCTCCAATTTGAAATCCTAGCTCCATTAAAGTCAACGGCACAACTTCTTTTGTCTTCTGTGGGGCCAGCATTTTTCCTATAGAGTTTTTGTTTTGCTTTCTAATGTCAAGTTTACAGTTTTTCAGTTATTTTTTCATCTACTCCCCAACTTTATTTTTTCTTGCTCCATTTTCAGTGACAACATGAAAAAAAACTAAAGAACGAAAAAGAAAGTGCAGGGTGGAGGTAGCTGGAGGAAAGGATAGTAGTGAGAAAAAAAGGTAAAAAAAGAGGAAAAATACAAAACCTAACAACTTAAAGTTAAATGTCCTATGAAAACTTTTTTGGAAAAAAATCAACTAACAGAAAAAAAAATATTTTTTAAAACCCACAGGATTAAAATGACTTTGAAGATATTACATTTTTCATGATTATTTTCCCCTTCACTTTTTGGAAGATCTCTGCAATTCATTTCTTTGGCACTAAGAAGGGCTACACATGGATCAGCATCAATGAGAGGAATATAATTATTTGGATGGCCGCACCAATCAGTAATGAACTTTAAGGGCTAGTGATAAAGATAAGTTGCTGTACACTTTGGATAAAGGTCCTAGAAAACAAATCTCACATAAAAGGCTGGGATCTTCTTATGGGAATAGACTCGGAGGGGCTGAAGATGATCACTAGTTTGCCTACCCAAGGGATTTGCTAGACCTTGCATCTCTTACTAAACCCATGTGACTGTTCTCAGAGGATGAATATCAGCCACCAAATTCAGAATTCATCTCCCCTGACACTAGATACTGTCCTGTGCTAACCTCTTTCCCTGTGGAGCACATTGTGTTAGTTTCAGCTTTACCACCTGAATCATGCCACCTTAATCATGCCACCTTATTCATGACCTATCCTTGGCATAGGTTTGAGCTGTCCCCAGGCTGCTGTAACCTTAAATCACCTGGCAATGGTCCCCTTGGGGACGACTGCAAATATTGGGGGAATTTTTGGTTGGCCACTTCCTGCTGCTTTCTGGCCTTATTAGCACTGGAGCTGAAGATTCTGGCGCTAGCTATTGTGTATGTAGTCAGTAGGTTTGGGACAAGTTGTGTTGGTGGTTTATGACAACTGGAAGTGGAGACGTGTTCACTGCTCTTCAAAAGATGGCTCCCTTCTCCCAGCGTCCAAGTTCCAGCTTCCTCTGTATCTGCATATATCACTATTGAATAGTGCGCTCTGGCTCAGGGTGCTAAACCAAATTTTCATTATTTCTAATGAAACCATGTGTAGCGCTGCTAACCATATTTTCTGTGTTCTATGGAACAAAAACTATATGATATATTTTATCTGTGTGTCAATATGATTGCTTAAATTTGTGCCCATTACCATGGGATCTGAATAATTCACAAAGAAAGCTTTCTTCTCCTAGCACTTCTGCTTAAAAGATATTCATGGTCCAGGAAGTGAAATCAGATATTATAGGAATAACCGAAACATGGTGGAATAGTAGTCATGATTGGAGTACAGGAATTGAAGGGTATGTGCTGTTTAGGAAAGACAGAAATAAAGGTAAAGATGGTGGAGTAGCATTGTATATCAATGATGAGGTAGACTGTAAAGAAATAAAAAGTGGTGGAATGGATAAGACAGAGTCTGTCTGGGCAAAAATCACATTGGGGAAGAAAACTACTAGAGCCTCCCCTGGGATAGTGCTTGCGGTGTGTTATAGACCACCAGGATCTCATTTGGATATGGATAGAGACCTCTTTAATGTTTTTAAGGAAGTAAATACTAATGGGAACTGCGTGATCATGGGAGACTTCAACTTCCCATATATAGACCGGAGAACAAGTGCTAGTAATAATAATAGGGCTCAGATTTTCCTAGATGTGATAGCTGATGAATGCCTTCATCAAGTAGTTGCTGAACCAACAAGGGGGGGATGCCATCTTAGATTTGGTTTTGGGGAGTAGTGAGGACCTCATTGAAGAAATGGTTGTAGGGGACAACCTTGGCTCAAGTGATCATGAGCTAATTCAGTTCAAACTAAATGGAAGGATAAACAAAAATAAATCTGAGACTAGGGTTTTTGATTTCAAAAGGGCTAACTTTAATAAATTAAGGAAATTAGTTAGGGAAGTGGATTGGACTAAAGAACTTATGGATCTAAAGGCGGAGGAGGCCTGGGATTATTTCAAGTTAAAGTTGCAGAAGCTATCAGAAACCTGTATCCCAAGAAAGGGGAAACAATTCCTAGGCAGGAGTTTTAGACCAAGCTGGATGAGCAAGCATCTCAGAGAGGTGATTAAGAAAAAATCAGAAAGCATACAAGGTGTGGAAGATGGGAGGGATCAGCAAAGAAAGCTACCTTATTGAGGTCAGAGCATGTAGGGATAAAGTGAGACAGGCTAAAAGTCATGTAGAATTGGACCTTTCAAAGGGAATTAAAACCAATAGAAAGGTTTTATAGCCATATAAATAGGAAGAAAACAAAGAAAGAAGAAGTGGGACCGCTAAACACTGAGGATGGAGTGGAGGTTAAGGATAATCTAGGCAGGGCCCAATATCTAAACAAATACTTTGCCTCAGTCTCTAATGAGGTTAATGAGGAGCTTAGGGATAGTGGCAGCATGACAAATAGGAATAAGGATGTGGGGGTAGATATTACCATATCCAAGGTAGAAGGCAAACTCGAACAGCTTAATGGGAGTAAATCGGGCGGCCCAGATAATCTTCATCCAAGAATATTAAAGGAACTGGCACATGAAATTGCAAGCCCATTAGCAAAAAATTTTAATGACTCTCTAAACTCAGGGGTTGTACCATTTGACTGGAGAATAGCTAATATAGTTCCTATTTTTAAGAAAGGGGGGAAAAATGACCCGGGTAACTACAGGCCTGTTAGTTTGACATGTGTAGTATGCAAGGTCTTGGAAAATTTTTTGAAGGAGAAAGTAGTTAAGGATATTGAGGTCAATGGCAATTGGGACAAATTACAACATTCTTTTACAAAAGGTAGATCGTGCCAAACCAACCTGATCGCCTTCTTTGAGAAAGTAACAGATTTTTTAGATAAAGGAAACACAGTGGATCTAATCTACCTCGATTTCAGTAAGGCATTTGATACAGTACCACATGGGGAATTATTGGTTAAATTGGAAAAGATGGGGATCAATATAAAAACTGAGAGGTGGATAAGGAACTGGCTAAAGGGGAGACTACAGCGGGTCATACTGAAAGGTGAACTGTCAGGCTCGAGGGAGGTTATTACTGGAGTTCCTGAAGGTTCAGTTTTGGGACCAATTTTATTTAATCTTTTTATTACTGACCTCGGCACCAAAAGTGGGAGTGTGCTAATAAAGTTTGCGGATGACACAAAGTTGGGAGGTATTGCCAATTCAGAAAAGGATCGGGATATCATACAGGAAGATCTGGATGACCTTGTAAACTGGAGTAATAGTAATAGGATGAAATTTAATAGTGAGAAGTATAAGGTTATGCATTTAGGGATTAATAACAAGAATTTTAGTTATAAGCTGGGGACACATAAATTGGAAGTAACGGAAGAGGAGAAGGACCTCAGAGTCCTGGTTGATCATAGGATGACTATGAGTCCCCAATGTGATATGACCGTGAAAAAAGCTAATGCGGTCTTGGGATGCATTAGGCGAGGTATTTCTAGTAGAGATAAGGAGGTGTTAGTACCATTATACAAGGCATTGGTGAGACCTCATTTGGAATACTGTGTGCAGTTCTGGTCTCCCATGTTTAAGAAGGATGAATTCAAACTGGAACAGGTACAAAGAAGGGCCACTAGGATGATCCAAGGAATGGAAAACCTGCCTTATGAAAGGAGACTCAAGGAGCTTGGTTTGTTTACCTTAACCAAAAGAAGGCTGAGGAGATATGATTGCTCTCTTTAAATATATCAGAGGGATAAATACCAGGAAGGGAGAGGAATTATTTCAGCTCTGTACCAATGTGGACACAAGAACAAATGGATATAAACTGGCCATCAGGAAGTTTAGACTTGAAATTAGATGAAGGTTTCTAACCATCAGAGGAGTGAAGTTCTGGAACTGCCTTCCAAGGGAAGCAGTGGGGGCAAAAGACCTATCTGGCTTCAAGATTAAGATAGATACGCTTATGGAGTGGATGGTTGGATGGGATAGCATGATCTTAGTCAAAGGTCAGTTAATTGCCATGAGTGGTAAATAGGACCAATGGTCAGTGATGGGATGTTAGAAGTTACTACAGAGAACTTTTTCCTGGGTGTCTGGCTTTTGAGTCTTGCCCACATGCTCAGGGTTCAGCTGAACACCATATTTGGGGTTGGGAAGGAATTTTCCTCCAGAGTAGATTGGCAGGATTCTCTGCATCTTGAAGTCTTTAAACCATAATTTGAGGACTTCAATAGCCTTGACATTGGTGAGAGGATTATTCCAGGAGTGGGTGGGTGAGATTCTGTGGCCTGCATTGTGCAGGAGGTCAGACTAGATGGTCATAATGGTCCCTTCTGATCTTAGTCTATGAGTCTATATTTATATGTATAATGTATAAAAGTTTATGTATTTAAATATATATTTTAATGCACATATTAAAGTGCCAATTAAATGTTACTAAAAACATTTAAATTATGCTATAATTGGGTCCACTAATGAAAAGACAACAAAACAAGTGTAATAGTTGGTAATCAAAAGTTTGTTGGTTTTCATTTAATTTACCCCTCTGAAATAAATTATACATGGGTGACATTTTTTGTTTAAATCAGAAGCTTGCATTCCTCTGTTTCTTAAGCCATACTCCAACAAAGATTGAATATAGTATTTCTAATGAAGAAGTCCTTGGTGTGGGATTGTTGCTTTATAATCCTTTATTTTGCTTGAAGGAATTGGTGAGGCATGGTGGGGGGTGGATAAAGGATTATAAAATTACAGTATGAAGCAATTGTAATAGAACTCACGTGCAACATTTTCTGCTTAACAGAGCTTCAAGATAACATTTGCAAAAGCAGTAAAATTGCAAACACATCAGAATATAGAGGGAAAATGTAGAACTGAAGGAGACTCTAAATGTCCAAGAGAGAAGCAGATTATCTTTAACATAAAGGAAAATGAGTGTGTACTGTCAAAGGCAATGAGGAATGGAAAATCAAGTATGTTTTCTTAGGTTGGCAAGTGCTCATCAGGTGATCAGTTGTATGAGTAAAATCAGTTTGCAAAAAGGGACAACTAACATCTGCCTTTGCTTTTAAGTAGTTTTTTTTATTTTAATTCACACAAAAAATGCAATATTCCAAACTCTCTATATCAGTAGCATTGCCAGGGGGGGAGCAGGGGGAGCAGCCGCTCCCCCTGTAAGCAGAAGCGGCGGAAGCGGGGCCTTTTTTTAGCAGCACTAAAAAAAGGCGCCGCTTCTTTTTAAGCGCCGCTTCTTGCACTCACCCGGCGGCGCTCCAGGTCTTCGGCGGCATTTCGACGGCGGGTACCATCGAAGACCTGAAGTGAGTGAGGACCCGCCGCCGAAGTGCTGCCGAAGACCCGGAGCGCCGCCGGGTAAGTACAGGGGAAGGCACTTTTTTATAGCGCCGCTCCCCCTGCGCTCCGGACCTGGCTGCGCTACTGCTCTATATGTGCTCTGTGCTGCAATTTCTCTTCTGGAGATCTTGTTTTCAGTGATCTCTTGTTATTGCCATGAGTGTGCAGAATAATTTCATATCACCCATATGTATCACCAGTGGAGACCAGAGCTAGAGACACTATGAAAACTGAAGGTGAAGTGACTGTTACTGATCTGACATGGCATCTTAGGCCCTATAGAATGAAAGGTAACACTAATGCCTGCTGAATATCTATTCACTGGGACTTGGAATGTCTTACTTTTTATCTTTAACTCTTATTTCTATTCTGAAGCATTACCAACTCTCACAATTTTATCAAAAATCTGATATTAGGTGTTTTTTCTTAAAGCCATGAGTCCTGTGATTTGTGAGAATCTCAAATCTATTTTTTAAAGGTATGTTTCTAGGTCTCTTGATTGCAGAAAAAACCCTGAAAACATGAAATGAGTTAACCCTGAAGGTTCAAAAACTGGAAAGCAAAGAAAAAGAACCAAAATGTATTATTTTAAAAATCTCATAAATTTTTGTGATATCTTAAGCCAAGAAAAACCCATCTGATGATTTTTGAACATTAGATGTTGATTAACTTCAGCGGGAGTTGAGGGTACAGGCTTGGGATCTCTTTCTTTTGCTTGTATATTCTTGTTACTTTTTAACTTATTCAGATTGAATTGGTCAAGTTTCTGCATACAGAATGTTACAGAAAGGTTCATCACTGTTCTGCTTGACATCCTTTGATTTGTCTTGAAAATCTCATTTGCATATTCATTGTAGGGTTATTTTACAAATAAATTAAGTGTTTCTGTTGATTGTTTGCATCATTTTTTTTTCAGTGTACCCAGAGTGCTGTTTTAGTTACAGATTTTGTAATGAATCATTGTTATTGCTGTCCTCTTTCATCTATTTTCCTCATTCTCTGTTATTTATGGTGAAAAGACTGTAAAACAATATTAAAATAATACTATTACAGAATAACAAATAGTACCTCTAAAAGAAATAGTGGTTACTGCTTTGTATTTCTGGTTGTATCAGGTAAATCTGCAACTTTTATTAAACAGCTTTAAGCCTGGTTAGTTTTGCTTGGAACACTAAGGCATTGGGTTGAGCTAATTATTTTCCCATTCACCCTCTGGAAGCAGCAGTAAATCTTCTAAGAAGTTAATACAGCCTGAGGCCTGCATCTTCCCCTTTGCTCTGAAGCCAGTAAACCCCTTTTAATGTGGAAAGGAAGGGGTGATTCTAGGAACAACAGTCAGTATGGCTGTCCTTGACAATAACCAATGGAACCACAGTGCCTGGGGAGGAGGAGGAACAGAGAGCTCTGGACCTAGTGCAGAAGCATAGGGACTCCAGAGTGTTCCCTGAAGTTTGTGTGATCCGATAGCTGAACTCTCCACTCATTCTGTGGCAGAGTCTTGGAAGGGACTCTGTCCCCAGATAATATGAGGGAAAACTTTGCTAGGGTAACATCCTCCTTTCATGGATTTCTCTCAGGAGATAATGAGCTGGCATTGAATTTCGGACTTCACTCAGAAATTTCCTAGGAATGGTGCACACTTGTTGACGAAAAGGAAAAACTGTTCCATATAACTTATAGGAAATGTTAAATAATAAACGAGTTCTGTGGGCACATCAGAAGTTACTGAAATCCTAATTTGCACATGGCTAAAATAATAGTAATTGTATTTGATACATGCTGGAAAACATATATATTTTTCCATGTATCTGACATCTACATAGTCATCTGATAAAGGCTGGATTCTTGGAAGGTAAAGGGGAAGAGCTGGAAAGCATCACAAATTTTAGCTCAGGGCTGAAATGAGTCATTCTGTGTCAGATGAAGTAGAAGATTTGATTTAAGATGCTTCTTAGCTGCGGCAGACTTTAGTAGATGATTTAAGATGGAACATCCTAATTGAGGCGAACAGTAAGCACTGGCCATAACTACAGTCTTTCCAAAAACATGAAAGATTGATTGTATCAGTCTCATATACAAATTCAGTGACTCCATTTCCTCACTCTCTCAAAAATAACACAGCTCCAAACCATTCTTTGTGATGTTCTTACTCTACACAAAGTTATTAGACGTCAAAAATTATCTTTTACTTAATTTGACCTTTATTTAACATTTTATATATAATTATATAATAATGTATATAATAATTTATATATAAAAATGTAAAACCTTTCTAGTGGCTCTGCCAGCATCTCAGGGCCCCAGTGTGAGCTATTAGGAAGCACATGATGGGCCATTGTTTGGTAAGGTGTTTGCTTAAAATCAGAGCTATCAGTTATTGTGTATAGCATGCTGCCTCTGTTACTATTAAAGTCTGCAGATGCTGGCAGGGTCACTATAAAGGTTTTCAGGCCCCTTTCATGTCGCGTTCAGGACTACAAGTGCTTCACTGCAAATTTGCTACTTCCATCACCCTTTTCCATTGGCCATCTGATCAAGCTGATGAACAGGAAGCAGAAGGGTCAACCATGCCCCTACATGGCTAAGAGGCACTAAGAAGGCAGGAGTACCTGAACTGATCTTGAGGAACACAGTAGCACAGAACAAAATCTCTCTTCTGCTTGCGCTATAAAGGGAATGAGTAGGGGACAGCCTGGAGAAAGATTGAGAAAAGACCCAAGCAAAGAAGATTGCGGATAACTGAATGGAAGGGGATAGGAAGGAACCCAAAAAGGGAACAGGATGGTTTTCAGGGAAGAACCAGAGCGGAGGAGAAAATGGGCTGATGGAGAAAAGAGAGGCCAGGAGCTGAGATGCATAGCTTTGGAGAGACCTTTTGTGTATAGTGGGGCAGACCATGATAAGTGAGGTCTACTTCAGAGTTGGGTATGAAGGGGAGCACAGCTTAAATTTGTGTTTGGGTATCCATTTGCATACCACTACACCTCTGAACTAGAATACCATGTTGGCTTAATGTTTTAGTTTTGAGTGTTCCTTTCTAGTCAGAGCTGAGATTGCTGTTGGGTCAGGGAACAGCTCATTTTTCACTTTGTGCATCCATAATTGGCTCCAACTGTGTGAACTGCATGCACATTCTGTGATATGCAAACACCAGTTAGAATACAGTTCTTTGACTGGGAGTGAAACTCTGACCTTTAGGGGTTAGCAGGGAAGAGGAGAGGAAGTAGTTCTATGAAATCTAAGGGCTGGTCCACACTGGGGGGGAGGGGGGGAATCGATCTAAGATACGCAACTTCAGCTACGTGAATAACGTAGCTGAAGTCGGATATCTTAGATCGATTTCAAAAGGTACTTACCCCGGTCCACACCGCAGCAGGCAGGCTCCCCCGTCGACAGCGTTTCCTCCGCTCACGGAGCAGGAGTTCCGGTGTCGACGGGGAGCGGCTCCGGTATCGATTTATCGCGTCTCGTCTAGATGCGATAAATCGATGCCAGAACATCGATAGCTACCTGCCAAATAGGGGGGGTAGTGTGGACGTAGCCTAAGTGGAATCTGGTTGCTTAGAAGATCAGTTCATGGAATTCAAAAGAAGGAAACTAAATCACTTAACTAAATACCTGTATTTTTCTTTCATATAACTGACTGACAACAAATATTGCTATAGCAATAATATATACCTTATTTTTTTTAAATCACACCAATTTTGGAAATGCTAAGCACTGTATTAACAAGCTGGGGAGACTGAAAACAGTGTTTTGCTGTCTGTACCCATTTTATTTAAGACCGCGATCATCATTCACTGCAAACAAAGGGCTCAATCCTGCTCCCATGGAATTTGAGAGCAAAATTCCCATTTACCTGAATGGGAGCAAGATTGCTCCGGGACTCACCTACTGCCTGAAAACTGATACTTGAATCTCTTCACTGCTTCTCAACATTATTTACCTAGGTAGTACTTTATCACATATAAAAATCCCACTAATTGGTTGAATTTGTGTGATAGTGATTGCACAGAAAAATATTTAATATATATTATCATAGAGCGAGGTGTCCTTTGGACTGACAAAAGCAATAAAAAGGCAGTCTTTATAAAAAGAAAAGAAGATTTCTAATGAAACTGGATGATCTATCTCATAACAGTCACATAAACTCTCTTTAACATTAAACCCACAAAAAATTATGTACGAATACTAAAGAGGATTCCCTTACCGGCTGGACAAGATGTGTCATGTTAATTTCATTCCACTGTCACTTTTTATGTAGCAGTTGAGGGGAAAAGTTCATATACCAGGTAGAATAAATGAATACTTCATGGCAGGAAAGCTAATGACATTTTTGATTCCAAGCTTTGCACAGCATCTTGGTTTGTTTCTGATTTATGGTTCCTTTTCCTTCAGTGGTAAGAAAGACATACATAATACAGGAAGCTATTACTGTAATTTTGTACTGAGGGCTCATCATGAATGGCAGACGTAATTGTGGCAGAGACCTATCATTGCTAAAATGTTTTGATTTCTGTATATTAGTAGCAGAGATATGAACATGTATTATTATTTCCACTCCAGTTACTATAGGTGTACCATAATTTTTAACACATTTCTTACACCCTAGTTCTTTAGGGAAAACATATATTATGGTCCATCAAACTGTGTAGGAACTAGTGCAAGTAAATTCTTGGTCTCTTGTTAAAGAATATAGAATATGACATGTTACTTGAAATATTACTCCCTCACACATCGTAGTCCCCCAAAGAAGCACATTTATAAAGAACCACCTTATAGAAAGTCTCTTCACACCAGCAGCTCTGTGACATCCACTCAGTTCCCTGGCCCTTGAGGAAAATATCTCTGAATGTTTTGAAGTAATAGCTTCAAAACCCATTTTTTCAACATACCCATCTTTGATAGCCCCAACACTTTCAAACTCCCAACTCTCTAACACTTGAAACTCACTTTGACCACATCACCTCCTATTTGTTTCCCTCCACTCATTTATCTGAAGAGTATTACACAACACCCCGGGCCTGATTTTCCTCATATGCAAATTGCACACAGTGTATTTCTAGTGTCAATGGAGTTCCTCCTGAGTACATTGGTGTACATGACAGCAGGAACAGACCAATTATCTCCTACATTTTTTGTTTGTTTAAAGTCTAGTATAAGTGAGCACAGTCCTCCATGTTCACTGTAACGGGTTGTCAGACTGAAGTTAACAAATGGAAGGAATAGGAGAAATCTTTAGGCTTGAAGGGTTGTGAAAATGGCAGGCACTGGTTCTACTGTGGAGAGGATGTCAAAGTCACTCTCTCGGACACCGGCTCAGAAACACGTGGCCATGATGGCTTTTTATATGGTAGCATAACCTGGTGGCATCCGAAAATATTGTAGATTGAAAATTACACTTAAAAGTACACAGACAGCCAACATACAGCAGTAGGTAAATATAGATTGTGTTATGTCTGATTTAAAATAGGATAAGTAGAGAATATTTGGCCTACCCCAAAGAACCTCCATGGTTTAATAATGCTGCCTTTGGACTTCTGGTAAATGGTAATGGAGGAAAGTTTCCACAGTGTAACGTAATATGGCAGGGGTCAGTTCCCTCTCTTGATGATGCTGGCTCCTCATCAAATAGAATCCAACTAGCAGCTCTGACATCTTAGAAGCAGTAACATAAAATGCAGGGGAACAAGTGGGGATTTAACACTCACCTGTGCATTATCCAGCTTTTAGGCTTTCCTTTGAATCTTTAGCATGACATAAATGTAGCCTTTTCAAAAATGGATTTATTGATCTACAAATACTTGCCATTCCCACTCTTTGCCATTTTAGACTACTTTCAACTTATCACTCAACGCTTATTTTTCATAAATGTTGGTTGACATGAATTCAACACTCTCATTTTCTCCCTTTAATCATTGTTGATCTGTCTGTGTTACATCCCCCTTTTTGACTATCTCCTCTGGTTCTCTCCTCCAAATCACATCAAATTTATACCTCCTGTCCTTTTCAATGCTCTACAGAATGCTACGTCGTCAGCTTATCCAGCTTTTTTTCTCACCACCAGTCGTACCCCCGTGCTCTGCCGCGATGCAGGCCTCAAAGCCTCATTCGTTTGTTTCATCCCATCTCCATGCCTTCTGTTATGTTTCTTCCTACACGGAAAGTCCTTCCTACTCTGGTCAAGTCACCACCTTCTCTTCAAGATGCTTGTGTGACAGTTCTCAGGGTACCCAGGACTATGAGTCACCTTTCATTCCCTGCTTCCAGTGTGAGGGAGTCTTGTTTGTGATAACTGGGTGTTAACTCCCATACATTATCAGTCTTTCAGCCACTCAAGGGCTCTCCTATGGGCTATGCCAGCCCTGTTTTTGCATTGCAGGCTAACAGGAGGTGCATCCCAGTGCCTGAGTCCCCTTGAAGTGTTCCCCTGTGATATCTAGCCCCTGAGACTGGCTGCTATCTGAAACCCCAGAACCTCTGTTCCCAAAGGCTTTATGCTTTTGTTTTATATTGTTTGCACCACTCTTATTTCTAAATAAACCTTTTGTTTCATTATAAGTGCTTTGTGTTACACAGAAGAGGAGGTTTAAAACAATATCATAAAACATGAACTAGGGCCTAAGCTTACTCATAGTTACTTTTCCTATGTAAAAAAGTAAGTTCCTCATCCCCCCCTGCCACATTGTTCACTCTGTTGCAGAGCTGGCAGGTTTTACAGGAATCCGGATTCAATCTTTCATGAAAAGACCCCACTCTGTCAGATGTCTCCTCAATGAATGGATGCAGATTGCCACTCTATCTTATACTGAAACAGTCTTTTGTCTTTATTCATATGCAAGGTGATCCTCTGTCCATTGTAATGTTCCTTTTCTTTCTTTTTTTTTACCTCCAAGTGGTTTTGATATTTTGCAGTTAGCTTTGGTGTTTTCTATTGTCTGTACTGTGATGAGGCAATGGTCAATAATAGAACTTTCCATTACATCCTCAGCTAGCCAGGGAGGTGTGACAACTCCTTCCTGCATAAATAGGCTATCACTGAGTAATATTATTCCCCATGCGGGCATAAACTTCAATATATTTACATTATTGCTTGAATATTATATGTACATGCATCATGCCTTGGTTACAAACATTGATAAATTGCAGTCTTTTAATCGAGACCCTTCATTTACCCTTTATGGAAAAATATCTTGAAAGCAATGTATTTGATGTAGCCAGTTCATCAGGTATGAGATGAGTTGTTTGTAAACAACAGGAGACCGTTTGCCAAGGTGCTTATGTCACAGTTTGAACAGAGTTCCTTCCAGCCAGCACATGGAGAGGATAGAAACCAAATCAGATAACACCACTATATATAAAGAACTTGATGAGACTCACAGACTTCAATTGATTTTTGTCTCCCTCAGGTGCAGGAATAGCTGCAAATGCTAATTATTGCTCAAGATTTCAGTCTTACAATATTTTGAACAGATGTAGTAGTAGACCATGTTCTAGGTTAGAGGTGGTGTGATGTGGTGAACTCCCTCTGTACTGGATGGAGAAGGGTAAACTCCTCACTGTGAGCAGAGAAAGCCACTCCCCCATGTCCCTACTGGGCATGCTTCAGGTGTAGCACCAGGATAAGAGGAAGCATCCCAGCTCAGTCTGGGCTGACTGTTGGAGAGGAAGGACACTGCTTGCTGGCTCCTGCCCAGATCATGGAAGCCAGAGGCGCCAAGACTCAAGCAAACACCCAGCTTACTTGCGGACGTCCCAGGAAGATCTGAGCTACAGGGAGTTGCACTGGCCGAGGAATCTGGAGACCCCAAAGATGCATAAACTGCCACCTTAAGTATCACAGTAGGAAGTATCCCGAGGGGACTAGCCAATGACTTGATGATGATAGGCATGTTGCGGATGGATCCCTACTAGCCCAGTGGCGGACACACTCGCAACTGACAGGGCCCTGGGCTGGGACCCAGTGGACCGGATTCCCCTACACTATCCACCACCCACCCACCCCAGGTGACAGCCCATACACCCCAACTGGCTAGTAGGCCATATATCCCTGCCCTGGAGGGCAACTCTATTGACTCTAGCTGCTAGGCCTTACTGACCAGCGAACCTGGGGTAACTCTATTGACTCTGGATGCCAGGCCTTATTGCCTGGTGAATCCGAGGTATCTCTATGGACTCTAGTCTCTAGACCTCACTGCCCTGCGGAGAAGGGTTACCCCATTCACATAGGTCACGAGACCCTACCGCCCTGTGGATCAGGGTGATTACATAGACTCTGACCATTGGGCCTACCCGCCCAGTGGATCAGGGCAACTCTACTGACTCTATCCTTTAGGTATCACTGCCTAGAGACAGAAAGCAGATCGAAGGACAGGGTGCACTGCACTGGACAGGGTCTCCACACACCGTCACAGATGGTTTGTTTTGAGAATAGAATTCTTGTATGTTCCAGATGTGTACAAACCAATACAGAGACAAATTCCACATCCATCTTGCATCGGTTGACCATATGTCCTGTTTTGGCCGGAACCATCCCATTTTTAAGCCCTGTCCCGGGCATCCCAACTTTTTTGACAAAACTGGACATTTGTTCTGTTTGCTCTTACCAGCTGATCATCAACTGGCAAAAGCAAACTGGAAAAATGCCCAGTTTTGCCAAAAAGGTTTTGCCTATTGGTGCGCAGAGGAACGTGCGGAGGGGGCGAGTGACAACACCAGCCCTGCGCAGGATGTAGGGTTCAGGAGCATGTCTTGGGCTAGACCGCCCTGTGTGGGAGGGTGGCAGGGGGGCTCTGGCCGCCCTGTGTGTGTGGGGGGGGGATAGGAGCCTCAGACTGGCCCCACACATGCAGGCGGTTGGGGGGCTTGGGCCGCCCCGTGCATGGGGAGTAGAGGGGGACCTTGGGCCAGCCTGTGGGGTGTCCCATTTTCAATTTGGAAAAATATGGTCACCTTAATCTTGCACCATATTGGCCTGGTTATTTGAGGCTTCCAAGAGAAGTTAAAGCCTCCTGATATACAAACTCTAATTCTTCAGGGCATAAACTGACTATCTACTAATGGGGTTATGAAGAACCTTCCACCATCAGCGGGTGATTGTGTAATTGTCTATGATGGGACTTCTTGCGTCTCTGTCCCTAATCACCAACTAGTGAGAACATAGGAATTGCCTATCACATCAAACCGGTGCTCCATCTAACCTCTATCTTTTCTATGGTAATGATCAGCAATTCATAATCTAGAAGAGTTCCTCCCTCTTGATCAGATCTCCTTTTCTTAAATCAATAATTCCTGAATTAATAATTTAAAATAACACAATGCTTAGAGCAAAGGGTGATGTACATTTTACACATAAATATAAGTGAGATTTGGTCATATTTGCTACCCCAATAAAATGCTGATTTCCTTGTTAGAGCAACTTTCTACTACAATCATATTTAATAGTATATTCATATATTTGGGACCTAAATAATCTGTATGTGCCATTTGACTTTTTTAGATTTGGCTAAGTTTCTCAGAAATAAATGTCTTAAAAGATTACATTTGGTCTACTGTACATGGACAAAAATGCTAGTCTATTAGAAAGGTATTGTGCAAAAACACACCATGTCCATGGTCGATTGTTACTGTTTGTTTAAAGACCAAAGTGACATGTCTAGTACAAGAGAGCCTGTTCCCCCACTGTAACAGGTTGTCAGACTGAGATGTACACATGTAAGAAAGGTGTTTAGCCCTGCAGGGTTGTGAAAATGGCAGGTGCTGGTAACACAATGAAGGTGGGGGCAGGGCAGACCCATTTACCTCTCAAAAATGTTTTATTTGTAGGGAACCCTTGACATACAAGTAAACTGCCTCTGAAGTCTAACTGTCAAAGCCTCTCTCTCTGATGCCTGCTGAATAACCAACAGCAGTGCTGCTTTTAATGAAACTGTACAGCAGCGGAGAGTGGTGGTGTTTGAAAATAAGTAGGTGAAACTGACATATATAAGTGCACTCCAAAGACAATATACAGCAGTGAGTAATGATGATGATAAATCTAATCCAGAATAGGGTAGGTGGAGCCAGTTGTTCTGGCAAAGAAAGCAGCACTAATTTCTGTTCCAAATATAAACAATCTTCCACTTATGTGTATGACCAACCTCTAGCCTAAATGATACACCATTTAAAATTATTAATTCAGGAACTACTGATTTAAGAAAAGCAGAGACCTAAGAGAGAGACATTCCTATGAATTATCTGGGAGTTACTAGTATCCTACTGGTCGGTACATGATGGTGAAAAGCCTGTTGAGCGTTTTGTTTTACTGTTTGCTGGCTCACAATTAGTGGAGAGGTTCTTGAGAAAAACTGATAAATATAAAAGAAGAAGGTTGTTACTGTTTGGCTCTGGGAGTCCCACCAAATTATTCTCACTGGAAGAATTGACTAGCATGTCTTCTACTTGTGTGAATTCATGTAGTTATGCAGAATGGAAGCATTAGAAACAGAAGTACATTATTGTTCTTCAACATCTTATTAAATAGTTTAGGTAAAGATTAAGGCAAAATCCTTAAAAATCAAGCTAAAACTTTGCACTGTGGAAATAGGTGTTTAACTTTTTTTAAATTTTGCCTATTTTGTACATGTTTGGATGAAATTGAAGTCAATGGACTTTCACTAATTCACAGCTGCTGAGGATCTAGCCCATACATTTTCATAAAAGAAAATAATGGATGAAAAGATTCTAATGAGTCATGTAAAAATAGTACTATATTCCACTATAATGATCCAAAACATTGGAGCTTAAAGTGTTGTTTCTGTAGTGTTTTAGATCATTATGACTGAATATTGTGTGTTAGGGGTTAGTATAAACTCTTACCCACCAGTTCAATATCTTTTTCTAGGGTGTATTTTCTAGTGCTTTTTCCAAGCTTGTTGTAATGACTAATGTTAATGAAGATGCCAAGGTGGAAAAGTAAAGCTGACAGGCAAGATTCATTATATAGTTACCAGGAGGGGAAAAAAAGTGAGTAAACAAAATGAGAGTTTAGTGAACAATATTTCTTTTACTTGAAAATTGTCAGGATCAGAAGCCTTGGGTGTGCTCTCACCATCAGAACCAGGCTGACTTATTCCCAACTTCTTTTTCCTGTGAGCAATTCTTGGGGGCATAGTGATTTAATTTATGTATTTATTATATTGGGAGAAAATCAATATAAAGCTTGATTCTATTGCACTGATGTTCCATTTCTGTACATAAGTAGTTTGATAAGCTGCTAAAGGTCAAGTTGCAAGTTGCTATGAACCAGACCAAGTGTAGCACCAAGAATAAAGGAAAAAGATGTCAGTGAAATATGAATGTATGTGATGATTCTCAACTGATTTATCTAAATTTGATAAATCTTTTATTATAAGAAAGTGTTTGCTCTTTCATAGCCCATAATATGAAAATACAAAAAATAAAATGGAATCAGCACAGAAGAGCATCCTTAGAGAATTCGTTGAGGAATTTGTTATTTCAGTTTAACCTAGTGAATGCACTCACATTTCCAGAAATATTTACCACTTCATATTCATAACCAAACAGTTATGTTTCTTTGTCCTCCAGTTCAGAACTCAAGCCAATACTTTAACAGCCAGATGGTGGCTTAAATATCAAAGCCAGTACTAGAGCGGAGAAGAGTTGGGTTACAGCTGGAACCTCAAGGAGAAGTTAACACTGGCTCAGCCAGCATTTATCCAGAGAGAGAAGCACAGGTTGTGGCAGCAAATGCATCATCCTCTTATGCGAGATCCCTTCACGATCAGCTAGCTTTACCAGGCAGTGCCAGGATCCTCTCTCTTCTCATCCCCTTTCATATATCTAGTACTAGCCTGCCTACTAACCTGCTTCTAGTCTTTGAACCTGCTAAGCACAGAGTAATGCCTTACCTCCCCAATGGGGACTCTGCCCAATCTATATGGAAAAGCATAAGCAGATGGGCATAGAGGATGAGATGATTCCTTGCAATCTCTCCCTCCCATCCCTTGCCCTTTGTAAACTCAAAGGAGACAGGCACAATCAAGGCATAACTAATTATTGTTGATTGATCATAATAATATGGCAGTGATAAATGATCATTGATGGGCAAACTTGAAAAGCTTTAGAGCCTGGCTTGATTAAGATGCCATCTGCTCTTTCTCTATAAATATCTACACATTTGTAGTCTTGAAATAAAGCTAGACATTTCCCATAAATAGGTCTTCCCAGATTTCTAGTATTCCAGGGTGAAAAGTATGGTTAGAATAAATTTTATTTATGCTGCTACCTCCAGTACTTTCATTTCCTGATATGACCAGAAAAGAAACAGGAAATGCAACGGCATAAAAATACTTTCTGCCTTCAATACCAAAATGAGTTTGGCTGAACCTCAAAAAGAATTTAGCACATACCTAGTTCAATTTTGGGGCTGATCTCTGAAGAGGGAAATCTCATTTTATCCAGATCACCTTGTCTCTCTCTCGTTTACATTCTTCTTATGGTTCTGCTGGCCTGAATGCCTGAATACTAAATTATGGGAAATACCGAGATAAATGTTTTTCATGAACAGTTGGGTCTGTAACTGATTGATAGAGAGGTTAATGCTATATTGAGAGTATTATCCAATGACAGGAGGTTGTCTAAGATTGGTTCAACTACATGGCTAGAGCCCATTTTTCTTCCATATTAGAGAGTGCCTCACGGTGGGGCCATCATATGTGTTGCCTCTTGCTTTCTTTGATGGACTAAAACTTTAGCTGCTGTTTTTATTGATAACAGCCTTCCTCATCACCCCCACTGATAGATGGATAAAAACAGAAATTGGGTAACTTTCTGTGCAAAGAAAAATGTCAGTTGGAGTTTTTAGAGGCTCATTTATATGAATCTAATTGTTTTGTATAGTCTTGTCTTTATGCTGTACTCTGAATGCTTTAAAATGTAATCACATTGTCTGTAATCCTAAAATCAATTAAAAAAAAAGGAAGCAAAGAAGACACGATGGAAAGGGAACAATTTTTCATGTTGGAAATTGGCATGTCATTGTTATATTTGGTGTATTAGGAACAAATTACTTTTGTGTAAAACATATTAACCATCTTTTATTCCATTAATATCTATTAAATAATAAATACAAATAATACTCATTATAGAAGAGCTAGAACTGATGCATCAAACTTACCTCCATCTTGAGTGTATTCACGTTTAAATACCTAGATCTGAACACATACCAAATGTATTCTTCCATATCCATCTGTGTCCGATCTAAACCCAGAAGGGGCCTGTTTTCAATATCCAGTTCAGTTGCATCTCATGATGGCAAAAATCTTAATAAAGTAGCTCATCTCTTGTATGCAGAGTTGTTGTAGCCATTTTGGCCCCACGGTATTAGTGAGACAAGGTGGGTGAAGAAATCTTAATTAGACCAACTTCTGTTGGTGAGAGAGGTAAGCTGTAGAGGTCCACAGAGTTCTTCTGGTCTGGGAAAGGTACTAAATACGTCACAGCTAAATAAAATAATCTAAAAACTCATCCCCCATGATCCTTCTCCCCCCTGAAATTGTATGTGCTTCCCAAGATACACAAGCAAGGGAACCCAGGTAGACCCATCATATTTAGCCATGACAAGCTTACTGAAGAAATACAAACCATTCCCAAGCACTCACCTTAAAAAGGACCAGCTTCCTTCAGGACACAACGTACTTCCTCCACAAACAACATTAACAACCTCGCTCAGAATACCACAAGTGCTCCTTTTTGTCTTATGACTTCAGGAGTGTTAATGGGCCACTTTACATGAACAGCCCCTTAAAATATGTCCTAACTATTTATGCAAAACTCTCTGTTGATCTTGTGTTTACCTGTGACATTCTTAGTATATTTCCTAGACGTAAGAGAAACAAGAGCTCTGTGTAGCTTAAAAGCTTATCTCTTTCACTGACAGAAATTGGTCCAATAAAATATATTACCTCACCTACCTTGTGTCTCTAGCTCATCTCTTGACATTTCCACAATTCAAGATATGTGAATTTCATTGAATTACTAATCAGTTGGGGCTGAAATCTAGCAAGAACAACTTGAGCAATTTTGGCATAATCAAATTCACTACATTTCCAAACTTAGGTGTCCAAACCCAATGAAGATCCAGCTCTGGATACTGTCTCTTTAGTCCAGCTTTAATATTTATCACAGAACATCCTTCAGAACCATTTGTGAAATAATTGTGCAGTGAAATTTAATTACAGACCAACTTTCATGGAAACATAGGTGTTCCCTTGCAAGCGGACTGGTGTTCCAGGTAGTCCAGTATCATGTGTCTCACTGAAGTCAAGTATCAGGGGGGTAGCCGTGTTAGTCTGGATCTGTAGAAGCGAAAAAGAGTCCTGTGGCACCTTATAGACTCTGTTAGTCTATAAGGTGCCACAGGACTCTTTTTTGTTTTCACTGAGGTCAGTGTCAGATACTTTAGAGGAGTTCCTCCCTCTCATTGCAGTCCTCCTTTTTCTAAATAAAGAGTTCTTCCTGATTCTATAATTTTAAGGTAGTTAAAGGTAGGTAGTTAAAACATATAAATGGAAGTATAGATCTGTTTTTTTCAAATATAAACAAATCAATCTTCATGGATATGAAGATACAAACCAGATTAGTGGTCACTCTAGTCTAGTATCTTCTTGATCTGCCAGAATTTATTATTAGATACATCTGGGGTGGGGAGAGTGGAAGAAACCTCATGGTGGACAATTATGAAATTATCTCAGCATTTAACGTTTGTCTAATACCTGGATGTGGAAAGAAAGGATTATATAAAATGAGAAGAATTATAATCCTGTGGGTTGGGTGCCTATCTGGGACTTGTGAGACTTGGATTTAATTCGCTGCTCCATCATAGGCTTCTTGTCTTCATATCACTTAGCCTCTCTCTATCTCAGTTCCCCATCTGTAAAATGGGGATAATACCATTTTCCTTCCTCAAAATGAAATTGTGAGTCACTCAGGCAACACAGAAATGGGGGGGCTATATAAATACCTTTCATACACAGACTTTTTACAAATATGTTTATTCAATGTCATGTAACTTTCTTTATATGCATTACCCATATAAATGTCCAATATTTTCCTGAATCCTATCAAACTCTTGCCCTCGGTGACGTCTTGGATCAATGAGTTCCACTGGTAAATTATGTACTTTCTTTAAAAGCAAAACAAATTTCCTTTTGTCAATTTTAAATGTCTTCCCTTTCAATTTCATTGAATGTCCCTTGTTCTTGTATTATGAGAGTGGGTAAATAGGTTAGCTCAAAAAAGGGCTGTAGCACTCATTATTGAGGCTACATTTTAGTCATGGGTATTTTTAGTAAAAGTCATGGACAGGTCATGGGCTGTAAAAAAATTGTTAAGGCCCGTGACCTGTCCATGACTTTTACCATATACCCTTGACTCAAACTTGTGCGGGGAGGTGGAGGGTGGCTCGGCAGAATGGCCCTGGGGCGCCGGAGGTACTGGGGCCATTTGTCTCTGTACAATATCTTTTCTGAGAGAGTAGGACAAGAGTTTAAGACAGTATGCCAGATAAGAAAGTATCATTTTTGTTCCCATTTAAACGTTAACCCTTTTAAAAAATAGAAATCCCCATCCTGAGTTACTGCAATTTGTTTATAATCACATTTGTGGTCCAAACTGATCATCTGAACTGTCCTTATATTTGTGAGATGAGACCATTTGCATATATCTTGATTGGAATAGAGGTAGATATGAGAGATACGATGGTAAAATATGTTATTTAGCTATATGATAATATTACAGTTCATGATATATGATCACCATAAACACACTCTTAACCTCCTATATTAAAGATACCAATTTCCAGTTGTTAAAAACAGTGCACCTGATTCTCATTTACATACACTTAAAGCCCTTTTACACTACTCTGGAAGTGGAAAGGTTATTAATTTTGTGTCCATGTAAAGGTCCATTTACACTGCCAGTCCATTGTAAAGGAGCCATAATGTAAATTCAAAGGATGAAATCCTGGGTCCATTAGAGTCACTGGGAAAAGCCAATTGACTTCAATGGAGCCAGGTTTTCAGCAGTAGACTTTAAGGCTAGAAATGATCATTTTGATCATCTAGTCTGAACTACATAACAGAGGCCATAGATTTTCACCAAGTGATTTCTCCATCAAGTCTATAACTTCTGGCTGGGCTAGAACATATATTGTAAAAAAGCATCCAATCTTGATTTAGAGATTTTAAGTGATGAAGAATCTACCATGCTGCTAGATAGTTTGTTCCAATGGTTGATAACTCCCACTGATAAAAATGTGCATTTTACTCTCATCTGTATTGACTAGCTTCAGCTCTCAGATATTGGATCTTGTTATGCCTTTGTCTACTAAAATAAAGAGCCATTTACTATCATAAATGTGTTTCCGCAGTATGTACATGTAGACCATGTTCAAGTCACCTCTTACCATTCTCTTGGATAAACTAAAGAGATACAAGATTGATCTTAAATCTTTCACTGCAAGGCAGGTTTTCCAGATTTTGAATAATTGTTGTAGCTCTTTTCTGAAACCCTTTTAAAAAGTGTGGACACAAGAAACAGACACAGTATTTCAGTAAGCGTCTCATTAATACCATGCACAGTAATAATAATATCTAATTACTTCTTCTAAATATTCTCCTCCTTATATATCCAAGACCACATTGCACTGGGGGCTCATGTTCAGTTGGTTATCCAACCATGATCCAACAGTCCTTTTCAGAATCACTGCTTTTCAAAATACAGTTCACCTGTCCTATAAGTCCGATGTATGTTCTTGGTTACCAGGTGTATAACTTTGCATTTAACTTTATTAAAACACATATTGTTAAACTGTGGCAATTTTACCAAGTGATCCTATCTCTGTAGGACTGATCTGTCCTTATTATTTACTACTTTACCATTTTTTGTGTCATCCACAAACCTTACCTAAAATGATTGTATGTTTTCTTCTAGATCATTGATAAAGATATCAGTTGGTCTAAGAATTGATCACTGTGGGACTCCACTAGAAATATCTCCATTGGATGACAATTCCCTGATCAAAACGAATGTAATTGTGAGTGTAAATGAAAATAGACCTCTTTGGGTTCAATGTGGCTCCTAAATCTTTATATGGATTTATAAACCTAACATCAGGCAACCACATTTCCACATTTTGAAAACTCTTTTAACAATCAAAGCTATTTATATTTCTAAGTTTCTTGTAGTTATTGAAAATTCAGTTCAGGTGTGGAAAATCAATTTATAATTAATTGATTGTGAGGGGATTGAGTGAAAGAAGGGTTATGGTAGGTGATCTCAGAAACCTGAAATAGTTTACTACATTCAAGATGCAGAAATCTCAAGAGGGACAGCAAAACAGTTTATGGAAAACATTTCTGCTCTTTACAAAGCAGGTACACTGTCTTTTTTTGAGAGAGAGTGTTCATGGTGGGAGTAAACTATAACGTCTTTTGATAATTGGACTGGAATTAACTTTATGTACTGAAGACTTCAGCCAGCTCAATGAATGGGTAATAATAAAGCCATGCATTTGAACTGAACCACAATTATAGATGTAACTCCCACATGTTCAGCAGGTTCTTTCTCCCACAAGCATTTGAGTCCCTCTGAAATTCTATTTAATGATATATAAAGATTAAGCCCTTTGTTAGATATTGTTTCTGACACTGTTAATGACAAGTAAGTAAGATCAAGACAAACTAGTAATAAATAATATGTTTTTTCTGTTGTTGCTTCAACTGTGTCTACTTTATTATTCATATTTTATCTTAGTTGCATGCGGTCTACCATCAACCCCTGTGCATTTTCCCAAACGTAAGTGAGCGTGTTTCCCCCACATGAAAAAAAAAAACTGTGCAGAAAGAATAACATGAGGAAGTCTGGTTTGTTTGTGGGGGTTATGGGGAATCTGGCATCCCTATTGGAGCAAAATTGAGGTTGTGAAGCATCATCTATTCTTTATGGTGGTTGTTCTAATGGTGAGATATGTGTGTCACTGAGTACAGGAGAAGAAAGTACATATTGAAAAATACCTTAACTTACTGTTTCTTTGCTATTGTGTTTTACATATTGAGGTATATTATGTGTAGACCAATCTTCATCAACACATGCTGTACTGTATTTGTGTAATGCTATTCTAAACATAATACCCATGTATTTGGTGATTATACTATAATACTATATACGGTACGTATATGAAAATATTTGTCCCTTTGGTAACAAGAACATTGCCATTATCTGGAATAGAATGTTTAATAGAGCTGGATGAATACCCAAAGCCAAAACATTTCAGATAAGCAATATGGGTCAAAAACCATTGAAGAAGTGGATGGGATATCAGTCTCAAAGCCTGACTGACCACTAATTAGCCTTTGGTTCTCAGATCTGGCTCTATCACTGAACTGCTGTGTGACCTTTAGCAAATCACTTCATCTCTGTGTCTCTTTCCTCCCCCACCCTTTCTCTGACTAGTCCGTTTAGATTGTAAACTCTGTCTCCTATTAAGTATTTGTGAAATGCCTAGCATAATAATGAGGCTCCATCTTCTGTGGGAACCTTAGATACAACAGTAATATAAATGATAAGTAATCAATAGAGGAAGCTCAAAGGGTGAGCACAAGCTAGTGTCAAAAATGAATAAGAACTCCAAATAGGTAGAGCAGAAAAAAAGGAAGTGATATGGAAGTGATTCTCCTCAGATAGAAGAAAGGAAGCATCACTCAAATGGGAGGTGCAAACCTAATTTAATTGGCTGAGGTAACATAATTGGACATTTCCAGTTAAAATGCAATGGACGCTTCTATATTGTCATGTTTATATGAAAGATGCATGTAGGAATCCCATTTGAGACCAATGGTCCATCTAGCCCAGTATCCTGTCACTAATAGTGATGAATGCCAGATGCTCCAGAAGAAGGTGCCAAAAATCTTATAATGGACAATTTACTATAACGTTCCAAGAGGGAAAGTTTCATTCTAACCCCAGACAGTTAGTGGTTAGTTTATAATTTAAAGTATGAGAGCTTATATTCCTTGTGTAATTTATTTTTGTCCCATCTTTTGTACAGAAACTGTGGCTGCCTTCATTATCCATGTAAATGTTCAATCCTGTTTGGAATCTGACTAAGCTTTTGGTGGCAATGATATCTCATAACAATTCATTCCAGAGATTAATTTGGATTTGTGCAAAAACAGTGTTGACTTTTAGTACTTTTTTTCCTTTTAATTTTCCTGAAATGTATCTTCTCCTAGGTCTTCTATTATGAGAAAATGTAAACAGGAGTGACCTGTGCCATTTATTATTTTATAGATGTTTATCATGTTGCCTCTCATTCTCTAAACTAAGTTTAGTGGTAAGGGCCTATGTTCATTTCCATTGTCCATCTCTATTTCTGCTATACCTTTTTTTAGAGCATAGATACATTTTATGCATCGGTTCTCTTTTCCCAACTATTTTACTGATACTGAGAGAGAATTCTCGTAGATTGGAGCGGTGTTGCAACCATGGGAGGGGCTAGTGGGGAGATGATGCTATTTCTGTTAGAGGTAAAGGAGATATACAGTGGCATATTGTCTACTTAGTACTAGTATGTGTTACCCTGGTGTCTCACAATTTGTCCCAATGGCTTCACCTGGATTTTTTTAAAAGGATGGGGGAGGACTGAACCTTGTGAGACTCCACAGGAAAGGGCTCTGGAGTTACTCAAGACTACCCTATTTGAACATACAGAAGGGAAGTATTAAAATAATTTCAGAGCTTTCCCATCAACCTCTGCTATATCACCGAGACAGGACACAATATCAAATACCATTAACAGATCAAGAAGGTAAGTACAGACATTTGTCCCTATCTCTGGACAGGTGGGTGTTATTCATAAGCAGTAGCAATGTTCTCTAAATTACCTGGCCTGGTCTGGATTCCAGCTGAGTGGGGTTTAGGATATTGGTAGTGGAAAGGTGGTTCTTCACTTGTATCTTGATGATCTTGCTCAAAATGGGAGCTTTTACATCCGATGCTTGTTCTCCAGGTGTTTTGGATCCAAAGATGGTTTCTTAAGAATTAGCCACGCTATAGCATTCATTAAGGTGGATAACGGGTTTCCCTCTTCAAATGAGGTACTGGAAATCTCTATCAACTAGGTGTTTGTGGGCCTTTTTTTAGGAGGCACAGTGGGCATGGGTAAAAATCATAGGTGGTAATTTTGTTCAGTAATTCTTCAACATCCTACTCCATGATGGTACTATTCACATAATTAAAGTTCAGCATGTACTCAAGAGTAGGCAGAATCAGGACCTGGATCTCTGTAGACCATCAATGACTGCTCTGTGGGCCACCCTTTAACAACCTTCGAGGAACATTATAATGTAGCTTGATTCCATATAATTGTGCCAATGTAGCGGGAGGGATTTTAAAATGAAAATCTACCTGATAGTCAGACACACATTCAATGATGTGGACCCTTGCCAACATATTTTCCACTATATTTATTCTGTCATATTTGATCACATTTAAATTTCTTCAAGTCCTTTAGTTGAATTACAAAATCATGACATTGTTTTGGAAACAAATATGCCCACAAAGGTGTTTTGTATCTTTTGTGGGTAGAGTCTGATGTTACTGACTACAAGGATACATTAAACTTCTTTGGAAATGACTCCTGTTAGTCACATAATTACATCTGATAGATTTAACACAGCTGAAATTGGAAAATATAATAAAACTCACTGACTGCACTTTACATCTGAGTAAAGCTATAAATTAACTGGGTGTCTTTTTTGTGGGGAGGGGCAAATATGAAGGAATGTTACTAGTATCTTTAGTTTATAATCAAAGCCAAAATATTTATTTCTACATATCAATGAATAATTCACAGCAAATAATTTATCAAATGACTTCTTTTCCATTTGCAGATTGTGTACTAGCAGCTTATGAACCTTTCCCCCTCAATTTATTGATTATTTGAAATTATTTAGCGGGCAATTTCATAAGGAAGTTTTAATCATTATATTGTGCCTGAGCAATTTGTTGTGATTATGGGATCCATTGATTATATGTTTCTATATAGTACCTATCACCAGGCTATCTAAGTATTGGTTAACAGGTGTTTTTCACCTCTCTCCTTTTTCAGGGCAGAGAAGGGTAACTTTCTGAGTGCCAGTTATTTTGTATTTATTCAAGAACATCATTTCTGGAGACTTTGAAGATAAGTTTACTCTCCAAACTGAATCCCACCAAGTCTTGTCTCAGTCTGATTTGTTTCTACACCTGGGTTCCTCCATCAAGAATGTTCTCAGTGGCAGGTAGTTGGAACCTGGGTGTATCCAGATACAGAACATTGCGCCAACAGAGTATTGCTGTCTTTGGGAACTGTGATGGCTGAAGTGGTATTTGTGGTAGCTTGGTCTCCATCCATGAAGAGCAGATTAGGATCAGCTGTAACCTATTGTAATGTGTTGATCATTATTGCTGATATGAATACTGCCATGGGCTGTACTGATTGTGTGTGTGTGTGTGTGTGTGTCACTTTCTTCTATCCCTAGGTAGATTGAATGGCAACTGTCCAGCCTTGAGCTGATGGAAGTATTCCCTTTGCAAGATCCTCATCTGAGAGGACTAGACTCTCAACTTCCTAGCCAGGTGCCACAATGGTAATATCTGAATTGTAGTAGCTGACTTTAGGCTATATGCTACCTTGATGTTCTGCAATGTTGGGACTGTTAGCAGACTGGCAATTTTCTCCAAGCACTTCCTCAGTGTTACCATCATCTCTTCTGCTTTTTGTCCTTCTGTTTGTTTCTTCTGGGTGCTGAAACTTCTTGATAGGAGTGGAGACTGCATCTGTGGAGAGATGTTTCTTTAGTGTCAGGCACATATTGGTGGCACAGTGATTACAAAATTGGTGACATAGTATGATAGCCCCACAGATATCATTATTACAGATGTTAGAAAGAAGGTGAAAGAGTGCTTTGTCTTGCAGGACTTTGCATGACAGGAGTCTGGGTGATGAAGAGCGGGTGCCCATCATAACTTTCTGGGATCTGTATGGTAGGAATGAATGGAAACACTGTCGTGTTCCCCATTTACTCCCGCCACAATATCCTACATGCATGTTGTCGGTACCATGAGGCCAAAGGTGTTGAAAGCTGAACAGAGATATGGCAGTTTGAGATTTGCTCAGTGTCAGGATATGCAAAATTTGGCTTAGTTGATTTGACAAATAGATCACGTGGTATGGCTTCTGATCACTGAATGGATGAATGTAACTTATAATGAGTTTCTGGAGCAAGAATTCATGTTTACAAATTCAAAATATGCTTTCTGTGAATATTAATTTTGTAAAACATTTGCTTTCAAATACACCATTTCTGCAATAATCCCTACCAGTAAACACATCCACTAGAAAATTCTCAAGAAGCGAACATAAAAGAGCCATGAATGCAAAGTAAGTTAAATTAAACATTCATATTAATATTTGCAGAACATTTTTTTCACAGTATTTGTCCAGCTCTATTTATTTCCTTGTTGGGTTTGCAAAAAAAAAATAAAAATCTTTACAAACTGGAGTATGACATGTTGTCTTTATTGTAATAAGTAGAAATATTTAGCTTTTAGTCTGAGAATATTATGATGCAAGATTTGGTGTTGCAATATATCACAGCAAAGCCTGCATTTTACACTGAATAGTGAACACTGGTGTCTTGAAAAAGACAGGCATATTCAATACACTTTGAAGAACGGAGATACAGCACAAGAAGCAAAAATGTTGGCCCCTTAGGGCAGCGCAGATTTGCAGCTAAATAACATGATCCCAGGGTAATTGCCACAGCTATATTAAAGTATGTTTTAGAATCTAACTAACTAATTCCCCCAAACAAGAGCTATTATTCCAGTCCTATCCACTCTGTCCTTAATTAATACTGCTCTATCTTTTTCTTGCATCAAGTATGATGTATAAGATCACACTACTCTTAGCCCCCTGCAACCTATGTGCTTCTATTCCCTTCCTTTTTATTGCACGGATAAATAAATAAATAAATAAACAAATCTGCCATTAAACCACTTGATTGCTGCTTCACTTACCTGATGCACTGGGCAAACCTGACTCCCAGCACTGTCTGATGTGCATGGGAACAGGGCACTGTGCCTGTGTGGTTGTGGTGGTGACCAGCAGGAGAATGGTTAAACTATATATGAATCCCTTTCAGGTTCAATTTCAACTGTCTTATTCTGGATCTTCCATGAGTTACTGTGAAAGCAACTCATACCACAAAGGAAGATACTTAATCCACAGAGCAGGAACTGCAACTATCTGTACAGTTACAAGTATAATTAACCCTGATAAACCCCTCACAGCCACAATATATATGCTTAAAAATACACATACCACTATTAACATAATAGAAAGTGATTGCTATAATGCCCATTGTTTGGAATCCTTGACTTGAAATTATTGACATCCAGTAATAAACCAACAGACAAAAAATGTCATCTTCCTTTTTTGATTATTTATTGTTATTAAGAGTAATATTCCAGTGACACCAAAAGATCCCAATTAAGATCTGGACCACATTATACTGATGATTACAGTCTCACATTGATGTCGATCTATGAGGATTCAACAAGTGTAGCTGAGCATGGATATATGAGGTCAGACTAATATGAGAACCACAAATGTGGTTACATGTGGGACAAACCAAATTGTCCATGACCAATTCAGGCTGTTGTATCCTTGCTTTGCACTGTTAATCTTTTTCACAGAAGGCGTTAAAGTGCCTTATGTCAAAGTGATTAACAGCAACATGATAAATCTGTCACCTCCTTGCTCTTTTGTGGGCTGTTACTTCCCAGTTATGGGGTCAACC
The DNA here is from genome assembly GCA_037349315.1 of Chelydra serpentina. Classification (NCBI taxonomy): domain Eukaryota; kingdom Metazoa; phylum Chordata; order Testudines; family Chelydridae; genus Chelydra; species Chelydra serpentina. The sequence continues at coordinate 17,559,691 of JBAIAC010000002.1, forward strand.
TGACATACTTTCAAGATTGACTTCAATGTGTCTTTATATTGCTTGTACTGGCCCCCATGAGGATGGGTGCCTTGCTTTAGCTGACCATAAAATATGGCCTTGAGTATTCTTGAGTCAGCCATATGAATGAAATGCCCTGATCAATGCAGATGAGTTGTTATGAGCATACTTGGAATGCCAGACATCCAACAACAATTAAGTATTTCAACACTAGGAATCTTGTCCCACCATTTAACCATTCAAACAGCCGGAAGACAATGCACAGGGAACTGATCAAGTTTCCTAATGTGGTGGTGATATGTTGTCCATGTCTCAGAACCATACAGAAGTCTTGTAAGCATGACTGCACAGTAGACATTTAGGTGTGCTTATTTTGATGCCCCTATCATTTCAGGATGGGTGTAGCAGCATGCCGAATGCAGAGCTGGCCTTGGCTACATGAGGGAAAATTTCACCATCAGTTGTGGCATTCTGTGACAGCACACTCCCTGTGTAGCAAAATTTCATGGACTTGAGAGGCGTGTTTGTAATCTTAGTAATTGGTAAGATATGTGCATCCCCCAGCACAGGTTGTGTTGCATTAATTTAGAGGGAATAAATGGGCCGAAGGTATTAACATAACCCAGTCACAGTCCAACATTAAACAGTGTTAAATAAAGTCCAGGGTTTGGTAGACAGAGACCTTAGCCTGCTGAGTGCTATGACAAACACACCATTAAAAACCCTTTAAATCTTTTATTAAAGATATAGAAAAGAAGGAAAACAGTTAAAGCCTTTGAAATGTAAAGTATTAAGTACAGCACTTATTTTAACAAGATTTCTTGCTCTTTTTCCTTTAGCTGCAGAGAAGGGAAAAAACCCTTGTTCAACAGCCTCTTAGATGATATAAAATATGTCAATAACAGTCCTTTTTGTGAAAAGAGAAGTTAGTTGAGATAGGTGAAAGCTGTTGTTGCTACTGCTGCTGTTAAAGTCAAGCCCTGCTTCATCTCAGGTGGTGTTTTGGATTCAGCCGGAGCTGAGATGGGTGCTGATGTCATCTGGATCCTTCTCTCTGGCCCGAGCTGGTCAGGACATTCCTCAGAATTAAGGCAAAGAAGATCTGGGGTCCCAGAAGATGGCAGGGGTTGCAGACATGATGGAGAAGCTCACTCCAGTAGCTTCAGTCTGTTTTTCTCTATTTTCCCTAAAAAGGGCTTTTTTTTTAAGGGCTCAAAAAGTGGATGATGGACAGAATAGCCCAGGCCCTCGCTATTTTGTCCACTGTTGGGCCTAATATCAGACATGCCAATTTTGGTTCACTCATTTCCAGTTCTACATCTTCGGTTTTATACCAAGCATGATTTTAACACAGTCCTCGAATTATATTAATGGGGCCTATTATGCTTGGACTAATTTATTTTCTCTGTCTGGTTCTTTTGCACCTGATTATAACATTTTTTAATTGAAAATAACATGACCTACTCTCCATGGTAAATTCCTAAGCAAGCAAAAGTTATAAACCAATTGTCACAATAGTTGATATACAACCTCTGTTTCATTTAGGCTGATTGAGAGGTTGCACAGTCAGTGTTGCATTGCTGAATCACTTGCACTGTGATTGGATTAGAGTGGGAAAAGGGGTGTGTAGTTTCAGTCCCACCCTCTTGTCCTCACAAGCTGTGGGCAATATGGCAGCAAGTTTAAGTTTGGAGTTCCTTCAAGTGAATGTCATTGACCCATCATCATTCCTCTTCCTTTCCAGAGTTACTTCTGGCAGGGCAATCATATGTCCCTTTTTGTTGTAATAGAGTGAGGCATCTATGACATTGTATAGGGTCAGCAGCACCACCTGCTGCTCCACCACTCAATCTTGGTACTGCCATCATATTGTCTATGACTGCTTATTTGACAGGTTTATCTGCTTATATCGCAGCTACCCTTCATATCTGGAGGGCATCCCACAATCTGCAACCCATGGACATGCTTGGTGACAGATGACGCTGCTGCTGGGAAGGTGTCCCAGTACCTAAACATTATACTAGGCTCTCTACAAACACACAGTAAGAGACAGACCCTGCCCCAGTGAACTTACAGTTAGATAAGACAAAGAGTAGGCAACAGAAAGGGTGACATGGTCACACTTCAAATCAGTGGGAAAGTTAGCAATAGAACCAAGGTATCCTGACTTCTGCCCCATGCCCTATCCTACTGTGACGAACTAGGACTGTTGTTAATGTTTTCCCTGAGTACTGTGTGGGTGCCTCAGTTTCCCTATGCAGTGCTTGAGTATCTAGGTGGTGGGACAAGGGTGCATGATTGTTACAGAGGTACCTGGACACAGAGAAGGGCCGACACTCGGTCTCCTAGCAACTGATGGCCCCGGCCCCTCCCCTGCAAAGGTGAGAGCTAAAGGTGTTGGAACAAAGGGATCAGGTGACCTCCTGGCCCGGGAAGGAGACAAAGGAGAGGGGAGGGGCTGGACAGGCTGAGTTTGGAGCTGGCTGGAGAGGAGAGGAGAGGGGAGACAGGGTCTGGCCTCCCTGCCCCGTTTGGAGCTGTGGGGTGAAATGCAGGGATCCCCCGGGATGGGGTCTAAGCTCCTTGCCCCCCCGGAAGGGCCCGACTGAGGGGTCCTGGTTGTACTGACAAGCTCTGGTTGGACTGTGTTCCTGGCATCTCTAATAAACCTTCTGTTCTACTGACTGGCTGAGACTCCCAGTGAATCCGGGGAAGAGGGGTGCAGGCGCTGACTCCCCCACACTCCGTGACACCTACCCATCCATTCTTTTATTTTATTCATGTCATTTATTTAATTAATTACAATAGTATCAAGAGGCCCCAACCAGCATTTGGACCTCCATTGATCATAAAATAAAAGCGAGTCCTTTCCCCCCCCCCCCCCAAAATCTTACAACCTAACATTTAAAATGTGGCAAATGGCTTCATGGAACCAATGTGTCTATACTGCACCCCTTTCCATATCCCTCTCCTCCCCCACACACACACACACATACTCTTTACAATTCTCAGTGAAATACATGAACTTTAAGAAGATACCAAATTGATTCAACTAATGTTTGTAAAAATAATAGTTTTAATACTGATACCACCAGGTTTCACCAAAAGTACATACTGCTTATGATGAATATTTATATAGTACCAAAAGTGTGCTAGGTGAATACATTTGGTATGGTGTCCTATACTGTCCTAGTGTATGTGGTCACATCTCTCTCTGTTGGTTGGCCCAGAGACTACATAGTCTGCTCACAGCTAAAGGAGTTCTTTAGCTCAAGTGGCAAAGGCAAGTGCTTTTGGTACTGAAGTTCCCAGCTTCAGTCTCTGCTGATAACTGTGGTAACTGTATGTTTATTGAGCCACAGAATGTTACAATAGCATGTTAGAGCTCATAGTATTATATCTTGGAGAACAGGATATATATCTGAAACTCTAATGGAAGCTTAATTAAGTACAGCGACTGCAGCACTAAATCTTCATCACAATTTAACTGTATGTAGCACTCAAGACTAGCAAATTCTAAGGGTGTCAGGGTATTTATAATAGGGCTTAATGTTGGTGATAGATAAAGTACAGTGTAGTCTCACAAGAAAACCTCATATAGCTAGGGTGACCAGATGTCCCGACATTTTAGGAACAGTCCTGATTTTTGGATCTTTTTCTTATATAGGCTCCTATTATCCCCCACCCCCTGTCCCAATTTTTCACACTTGCTGTCTGGTCATCCTACTTGTAGCAGAGAGTTAACTCTGAGTTTCAATTTGGGGATACTTCTTCAAATAATTCATGTGGGAGATCCTTCAACTTACAGATGTCCAACAATCTGAGCAAACCTCTAGACAACTAGCAGAAACCAGTGCCATTCACACAGAAGACTGGTACCTCAAGACAGGTTCATGGACTCTGTCTCATCACAGCTTCTACATAAACCCTATTGCCATGGCCTAGCCACTCACCATTGCCCCGATGGGAATAATTCTTTCAGCAGGAAGAGCCACCCATGTGTTCTACATAGCTAAGCCCCATTGGTTCTAGGGAGATGGTGCCACAAAATGGAAGCAGCTACCCCTTCAGTCCTGCCCCTTCCAGCTATCTATGACGCTCCAACCATGTGGTCTTTGCAGAGGAATTCTGTGCCATGAATGAGTATACCATGGAGACACTAGTCAACCCTTTTCTGTAGGTTTTGGGATCCCTTAGTTTTTACTCACCTGGCTCCCCTCTATTCTGTATAGAAGAGGCGATCAGGCGATTCTTAATTACCGTCCCAGTAGCTCAGAGAATACATTGTAGGAGAGAACATCTTTTAATATATCTGGAGCATTCTTGTCCTGTTGATTTCAGTGGGGCTCCTCATGAGATTAAGCCAAATGGGTTGGGTCCAAAGTAATTATTTTGACTGCTTTTAATCTTTCTGGACCAGTACCTAGATTCTCATTATTGCCATTGGTAATTGAAGGAGACGCTCAGATAATTCTTGGCACATTTATGACAAAGAATGTCATTTTTCACTATATGGCAAGTAAGTAAAATCCCCATTAAAAATATTCTAATAATTCACAAAACTTGAATTAACTTTCAAAATTAGATCTTCATTTCTAGGCTGACTTTATTTTAAACCGATTTCCTTAATAGAAACAAACAAGCAAGCAAGCTGATAAACAAATATCATGAGAGACAATCATAAGGGAGATTCTTCTTCCACATAAACTCAATGTAATGATCAAAAAAGGGAGGAAGAGAGAGTTGTTAGTGATATACAGAAGGCTGATTTAGATGTTAGATTATTCATCAAAAGCAAATTATATTATAGTTACTAATTAAGATTTTATTACATGCATTTGTTGCTTCCTAATTAGATAATTGGAACTCTTTGTTGACAGTTATATCCACTTGCTTGGAGGGCAAACTGCAATTAGTACAAAGCTTTGCTGATCATCCTTCAAATCCCACTGCCCTGAAACTATCATCATCATCACTTGTTACCTTCTCTCTCTCTCTGTCACACACACACACTCTCTCTCTCTCTCCCATAATTTGGAAGGAGATGATGAACAGGCTCCAGTTCCCTTAAAATGGGTTCATTTGTTAACATCTAAACCTCTGCACATATAGTGCATATGGGCTTTCCCCATCACTGGAGAGAACTGCGGACTCTGCATCTCAGACCCTGCACCCCAATCCAGCCCTTCTCCTCAGCCCCTGCACTCTCTGTCCATCCTCCCACATTCCTCACCCAAGCCCCACCCCTCCACACACATTGGCTGCCCCCCACCACTCCTCAATCTGCCCCACTGCACCTTTCTGGATGATCTCCTCATTGTCAGGCTCAAACCCCACGCATTGGCAGTGTTTCCGGAGCCTGGACATGGGCGAGTTGAAGCAGTGGCTTGGGCAGGATCCGGGGACCCTGCATGGAGCACCAGGTGCAGTCTGGGCACTGACATGGAGCCAGCTGAGTCACTGTGTTTGTGACAGAAGCCCCGGCAGCTGTTGCAGTGCTGTCAGGAGCAGCTGCCGGCTTCTCAGCACCTTAGGTTTGGTGGCAGCCATGAAGCCAGGGGCAGCTAGGGAGGGGGCAGGAGCACTTCTCCGGCAGCCCAACTGGGGGCTGCTTCCTGCTCCTTGGAGCTCTGGATGGCAGCTGTCCCCTCCTCATGGCGGCACTTCCAGCCTCATCCCCCGCTGCTTCTGGTGTCAATCTGCTGTCTGAGGAAACTGTGTATTTTGCCTGTAGCTAGAGCAGCTTCTGCCTGTGAATGACAGTGAATGGGTTGTAAAGGGAAGTGAAGAGTTTGTACATTTCAGCCACTGTGGGCTTGACAGAATAAAGGTATATGTGTTAATGGGATCTATGGTGGCCTTGCTGACGGAGGGCAGAGTTAAGGTTGCATGAACAACCTTATCTCTGCATTTCCTGGTTTTCAGAAATTTTGTGTTATGCTCAATTCAGAGTTCTGCAAGGGCACAACATACCACCAAACAACCTCAACTCTGTATGAACATAGTTCTGGTTTTGCAATTTAATTTCATAGTTTTTTAAACAGGAAAATGTATTGTGTTGGTAGGAGTTAGCAGTGAGGTAGACAGCTATACCATGTCCACAATTTGCATTCCAAGCCAAATTGATCTGTAGTTACCAACCCCATGTTGTTTATAGATTCATAGATTTCAAGTGCAGGGGGACAATTGTGATCATGTAGTCTGACTTCCTGTATAAAACAGGCCATAGAACTTCCACAAAACAATCTTTTAGAAAAAAATCCCATTCTTTATTTTAAAATTGTCAGTGGTGGAGAATTCACCACAAACCTTGGTAAGCTTTTCCAATGTTTAACTGCCCTCAGTGTTAAAAATAATGCCTTATTTCCAGTCTCAACTTGTCTAGCTTCATCTTCCAGCTGTTGGATCGTGTTTACATTTCTTTGCTACATAGAAGAGCCCATTGGACAGATAAGGCAATTTCCTGCAATACCTTTGGGAGCCATTACTCAGCTGAGTTTAAATATCTTTGGCGTCTGTTATATTATATGCAAAAGTTAAGAATTATTGTTGGCCTGGATGATAAAAGGATTATATTGAATGATGTGGCAGACAAGAGTGAACTTTTAGGACAATATATGTTTAGTGGAATTCCCGGGAAATATCGAGATGGAGGTGAATGCAAATTTCACATCCACCCCTCACCTCCCGTTATGCAAAAATGCAGCCTTTTGAAGCTATGCCCAGAGGAAAGGGCAACTCCCTGCTGATTACTGTTCCCAGGGTCCCAAGATCAAAACCCAAAATCTATAAAGGAAAGTGACTTAGATTAATGGGTGTGCTTTTTCTGAGCTAACAGCTGTTATGAAATTGTCTTCACAGAAAAAATCCTTGGTCGGGATTGAAGGGCTGATCTCCTGCCTGAGCCATTGTTAGAGTCAGGGGTTATGTCAGGTAATTGTTTTAAATATGTTTTCTCTGTAATGCTTTCACCTTAAGAATAAGTGTGCTTGCTTAGAAAGGGCTGTGTGGTAACGTTTTAACTATGGGCAATTATGCTGTCCATTGCCTGAGAAGAAAAGTAAAGCAGGCCTGCTTAGGCAGTTAGACTTGCTGGGGAACTCACAGGGTAGGTGGGGAATTATGCAGCCTGGAAAAAACCCAGTTAGGAGAGAGCAATGCCAGTCTCCACTCAAGAGAGGTGACAGCTGAGAAGCCTTGACACTAGAGTGGGAGCCCTTCCTGGGCCACAGAGGGGGAATACAAGTGCAGTTGTACTGAATTGTGAAACCCATGATTAAATATTTGTTCCCCATGCAGATACTGGTAGACTGTAATTAAGTCACCCCTAACCTTCTTTTTGTAAAGCTAAATAGATTGAGATCCTTGAGTCTGTCCTTGTTTTAGAAGGCATGTTTTATAATCCATCAGTCATTCTTGTGTCTCTTCTCTGAACCCTTTCTATTTTATCAACATCCTTCTTGAATTGTGGATACTAGACCTGGACACGGTATTCCAGCAGCGTTTACATCAATGCCAAATATAGAGGTAAAATATCCTCTCTACTCCTACTCACAATTCCCCTGTTTATGCATCCCAGGATGGTGTTAGGCTTTTTGGTCACAGCTTGGAATGAGAGCTCATGTTCAGTTGATTTGGCTCCTCCAAAAATGTAGTAGATGCCATGTATTACCTTGGGGAAAAATTGAGTCCAGTTTGACCCACATAACATCAATAGTTTGATCTCTAGCTCTAAGCAAAAAAGGCCCACCTAGAAACATTTTGAAAAATGGCTATTTTAGGGGAGAGGTTATATTTCTGCAAACCCTACCTTAAATGACCCCATATTTGCGTCACTAATCCTGCACTGTATCTGCCAGAGATGTCATGACAGAACCTTAACTCAAATCTCAAGTAGCTTCAATGTTAGTTTTATCCTAACAAGGAATGCATAATCATTTTAAATGGCTATGGTTACAATTTAGCAAATGACTTTAAAGCAAAGGAACATGCTTACATATGTTTCCGAGTAGATATGAACTTAAGCATGTGATTAAAGTTAAGCATATGTTCAAGTGCTGTGCTGGATCCACGCCAAATTAAATAACTGTATTTCAGAGGTTTACCTATGGTGTTTGATTAAATATAATTTGCTTTGTTTGCTAACAGTTAGCACTGTAGCATGTGGCATGAAGGATGCTATGTGACAGAAAATGTAGAGATCTCTGCATGGATCTCAATCTGCCCTGAACAAAACTTTGCTATAGCAAATAAATGAAATGTTTAAGAGCAGTTAAAGACCATGACTTGTGGTGAGAACCCAAAATTGTATTTGTGTTGTGCTCAGAAAAAGGTTCTATAGCACAAGTGACAAAAGGAAGATTATCAGATTAAAGAAAGAAAGCTATTAGATCAGAGTTATCACTTTGGTTATAAACCTTGCAGCTGTTTCCTTATCAACTTTCCAAGTAATAAAAGAAGTAAAATCAGCACAAGCTTTTTTTTCAAATCATGAAAATAGAAACTGTGACATAGACAGATATACCAGGGAAATATCATAGGGCTCTCCTTTCCTGCCCTTCTCTAGGAAACCCACTTATTCAAAAGTGCTTGTTTTCCACCTGCTTTCTATTCCTACACCCACTCCAAAAGGTATCAGACTTTTACATTTTCAGATTACATGCAAACAACCTCTATCATTTTTCTGCTGGTGACTGGCACACTAAAAATATGTTGCACATTTTAGGCTTTTTCAGCTTTCCTATTTTCCTTTTCCTTCACAACAAGTGAAGGAACTCTGGTAGTTCTGTAACTTTTCTTTCTTATTGTTTCTCTTTGTTGCATACATCTTTTTTATTTATTTCTGAGTGTCTTTGCCTGCATAGATTTAATTAGTTCCCCTTGGTGCACATATAGGTGGGAACATGCTCAAAAGTATGCATGCACTCACTGGATGCCTTGCTTTTCTAAAACTAATGCATGGACAGAGGTTGCTTTGATCTGGGCGCTCTAATGATGTTGCTAGCTCTGCTTTCCCCAGCATTTTCTGTTCCTCTTGGTTAAAGTAGTAGGCAACTGCTCCCCTATAACTTTTGGAACTGACATTTCTTCTTGACAGATTTTTCTCTTTATGTATTATGCTATTGAAAGTAACGCACCAGGGAATCTATTGTGTGTAAAATTTGTCCAACAGTGTAGCCGCTGCTTACTGATAACAAAGATAGACCACCTTCATTAGACTCAGAGAATCCAGAAGGTGTGAGAGATAAAATAAAAGAGATTAAATCAACTTTAAAATCTCTGTCAGAGGTACTGTGTACTGGTCCAAGTTACCATCATATCAGTTCACTGAAGGCTTATCCTAACTGCTGATGCTGTACAGCTATTATGATTTCTTGAGTATGAAATCAACAGAGCCTGCTTCAGCAAATAACATAACCACAGCTTCAGAATTTGAAATCTCCTCATGCGATGGTGTCTATTCACAGGCAGCCTGAAATCTGCTTGTCATTTCCATATAGTTTTAGTAATGGGAACAGACAGACAAGTCAAGTCTCATCTAAGAGAGGTATATAGCATCTTGAATTTAGCAAAAGATTTTATATTTGTGTTAGCAAGAGCAACAGTGAGGCTCTTCCAATTATTTATTAGTTTACCCCACTGCTTGCTGCAGCATCTTATGTACTAGGAGTTACAGAAATTTACTGTATGTATAAAATTTCATAGTGTATACCAGCACCGGAGCACCCACGGAGAAAAATTGGTGGGTGCTCCGCACCCACCGGCAACTCCCCGCCCGCCCCGGACCCACGGCAAACTTACCGGGCACCGGGAGATGTTGCGGGGCCCCGCCCCCGACGCTGGGCAACGTTGCGTCGGCGTCAGGGGTGGGGCCCCTCAACGTCGCCCGGCGTCGGGGGCGGGGCCTCGCAACGTCGCCCGGCGTCAGGGGCAGGGCCCGGCGTCGGGCGGGGCCCCGCCCCCGACGCCGGGTGACAGCACCCACGGGCGGGGCCGGAAGTCAGCCCCTGTGGTGTATACTGTATAAAATGTCATAGTAGTATTTACTGACTGGTATGCATGTGGATAAGGTTGCCTAACATCAGAACGGTAGATTACATCAGTGTTGTCCTCAGATTGTTTACATTAAAACTCCTCCTAGCAAAGAGTCTTGTCAGTGCTTTTTAACCTGCTACAGCAGCCTGAATCCTGAGACTGTTCTGAGGCAAGGATGAAAGGAACCTCTGACTAGGGCTAAGTAAATAACTGACTTTTTGGTTCAGTAGAAGTTCCAAAAAACTGAAAACAAATTTGTTTCTTGTCAAACTGAAACTGAAAAATTCAAATATTGTTGGCAAATCAACAAAGTGCATTTTGGGTTGAAACATTTTTTTGGGTTGAAACATTTTTTTTAACCCAAAACATTATTTTCGGGCACTTTTAAAGGACTAGACTCACAAAATGGGCAGTGGTAGAGGTGTCTATAACTTTGAACCCAGTGGTAAAGACAGTCATCGGGGATGGGGGAAACCCAGGTTCAATTTTTCCCTTTGTCTCATGTGAAGCAGGGACTTGAACTTGCATCTTCTCCCAGCTCCCAGGAGAGTTCCTGATAACCACTGGACTATGGGGTATTCTGGGATAACACTATCTCAGTCTCTGCAGTTGAAACTGTTGCACTTTGTATAAAATAATCACTTGAGTAGGGACTCGAACTTGCATCTCCCACCTTCCACATATGTGCCCTACCATGAGGATATAGGCTATTCTGAGGTGATGCTCTCTCACTCTCTCCTGTTGAAACCTCTACTCTGTGTATAAATAATTAAATATATAACAGAGTAGGGCCTTATACCTGGGTATCCCACCTCCCAAGTGTGTGTCCTAGCCACTAGGTTATAGAATAATTCTCACACACACTCTCTTGGGCCCAATGACTGTTTTCCAGTAAACAAACTATTTGTGTAACAAATTTCACCCAGCTCTACCCCAACTCCTTCTCATTGTCAATGCATTCCAGATACTGACCCCTCTCCCCATCTTGTGAGCGTTACCTTCATTCCTTATTTCTAGGTATATAATATTGCAAACTCATGTTGTTCAAGTGAGCCCACCTTAACAAGCAGTCCATATCACCTTGTATAACTGACCTGTCCCCATCATTATGTACATTATGTACCAATTTGTGTGTTATCTGTAAATCTTATCAGCAATAATTTTATGTTTTCTTCCAGATATTGAATAGCTTTGGGCTAAGAATAAGATCTCTGTGGAAACACAATAGAAACACTTCACAAAATGATGATTCCTCATTTGTAATTACTTTTTGACATCTAACGGTTAGCCAATTCTTAATTACATTTAGTATGGGCTTCATTGATATTGTATAATGATTTTTTTATCAAAATGTCATGTGCAACTAAGCCTTACAGAAGTTTAAGTATAATATGTCAACACAATTACTTTTATCAACCAAGCGTGTAATCTCATCTAAAAACAATATCGTTTATTTTGTAAGACAGATTTTCTGCAAAACTATGTTGATTGGCATTTATTGTAATATCATCCTTTAATTCTTGACTGATTGTATCCTATATGGGTCTTTCCATGATTTTGCCCAGGATCAATATCAGACTAACTGACTGACTTGGCTCATTTTCTTTACCTTTTTTTTTAGTACTGGAAAAAACATTAGCTTTTTTTCCCAGTTCTCTGGACCTTTCCTAGTGCACCAAGATTTGTCAAAAATCAACTTTAATAGTTCAAAGAATTCCTTAATATTTTTAGGTACAAGTTATTCATTCCTGCCAATTTAAAAATGTTTAACTTCAATAGCTGCTGTTTAACATCATTCCCAGTTACTTTGGCATAAAAATGTATTTCCTTATCACTGTAAGATATAAATACATCTTCCTGCTTCTTTTCAGATACAAAACAGAAATATGCCTTTTCTGCATCATAAGTGACAATTTTACAATTCTTAGCTAGTGTCAGACAAATACCATTGCTAGGATTTTATTTCTTTCTGGTATATTTAAAGAATTCCTTCTTATTGTCCTTAACCCTAGAGGTCATAGATTTTACAGTGATACCTTTAGCTTTCATTATCAATTATTTTCATTTCCTAATTTGTGATGTATACTAATAGCTATCCACGTCCCCATTCTTTACATGTATTTATTTTAAATAATTGTTACTTTCACTTCCCCTCTAATCCAAATTTTGTTTTAAACCAAACCAAGCCTTTTTCCATAATAGAGGAAGAATTTGTGTGTGTGGCGAGGTTGGAGAGGGAGACCAGACATCTAATAACCCATTCTTAATCAATTCCCACTTATTATTCACATACTTATGTTTAATTTTTTCTTCCTATTCAATTTTCCTATTGATTTGTTTTCAGCTCTGGTAAATCGACCCTTTTAAATTTAAGGTATTAACATTAATTTTAATAATAGGTGTTAATATAAACACAAATTTATATTATAAAAATCTGTTTCCACAACTTAATCATTATATGCTATTTCACATTGACCAAAAGTAAGGTAGATGCATAGGAAAAATTAAAAGGAACCATGAGGTTTGATACAACATGCGTACAAGCCAATGAAAAGTCCAATGCCCACTGACTTCAGTGGGCACTGGATTGGTCCTTGCCCAAAAGAGCTTACAATTTAAAGTGACAATCCTGCAATGTCATGAGCATAAGTAGATCCTTGCACCTGTGTGCATCACATTGCAGGATCCTGGGCATAGATTTAGATATAAGCAGCAAAGGGGTAACAAACAGCAGGAAAGAGTTGATGGGCAAGGTTTAGGGGGGGAAATTACATCTTTACCCAGCTATGGCTAATGCAGAGCATGATGGACTGTATTTTGTATAAATAATCAACAAAAAAAATCATTGATCTGAACAAACAAACAAAACCCCCCTTCATTTACTCAGTTTTTGTAGGTGCCATAGCTGAAGTGAATCTTAAAGAGGAATTTGAAAGTACATGATCCCAAACCCTTTGTGTAAAGGTATTTTTCATTGGTGTATACGATTGGGAAATCCCACAACACTGTACTAATGGGATAACAATAGAGCAGAATAATATGGGCAAAAATGCTTTAAAAAACAAACTGGGTGAAGTGCTTAGAATTTCATCTGGCATGATTTTGCAGTCCCTTTAACTGAGGGACTGAAAATTATTTGCAATTAATTATTAGTTAATGCCCAAGGTTACTCTGTAGAGAACAATGTTCTATTGGCAGAGGATGGGCAAAATGATCAAATGGTCTTTTTTTATCATTTCAATTTTTAATGATTCTAAAATTAATTATTCAAGTGTATTTATTTAACAGTAGACATTGCCCATCTAGAGATGTTGAAAGGGGGTGTTGTGAGCAAAGGCCTAGGAACCCTACTTAATTCTGTGTTCTATATTCAGATCTGGCACTGATGTACTTGATGGCCTAAGGAAAGTCATCCAACCTTTGTTTTTTCCATGTTAAAAATGAGGGAAAACACACAAGGGGATACTAATACTTAAGTACTTCACATGTAGTTCAGTTTAATTAGATAAGGACTGTAAATGCTTTTAGATACATCACCACATAAGGGCTAAGTATTATTATTAATGCACATCCTTAGCTTTTCTACACTCTTATGTCCAACTGCTATAAGAAAAAATAATGTAATGCAGAATACTTGCCTCAGTCATTGCATTGCATTATTTTTGAGCATTCTCTACATAAAGAAATCCTCATGTATTTGTATTCCACAAGCAAATTGGAAAAAATCCATTTTCCCTTGCACATGCTGATTTGTTCCCCATGGAAATCAGACACTTTTCTTCTGAAACTGCAAGCATGTCAGTTAAAAAAAAAGGTAGAAATATTATGATCCCATATATAACATTTTAAATTAATAACTCCTTAAGCGGAATGTAAAGTAGTCTCTTATTATGCCTCCTAAATGGGTCTTTTGTTTAACAGCTTTGTTCCTCATTATTGAGGGATATGCTGCAGTGTTTAGGGTGGCTAACAAATTGTGCTGAACTGTTCAAAACTGTACTCGACAGCTGTTAAAATGCTTTCAAAAAAGTTTTTTATGCATTTGTTTTGCTTCAAAATAAATGTGTGTTTGTGATGTGTAGTATCGTGTAGCTTAAATGAAAACATTCTTAGATTAAGTCAGTAGCAGAGAGGTATGAATGCATACTTTTTTCCAATATAAGGGCGAAAATGTGAATTGCAATTGGAAAATTATTCATCAGTTTTCACCTGTAAAAGCTGCAATTCATTTGCTGCCTGTGCTAATTGATGAGTTGAAAATGTTTGGTTTTTTCTGTTTATGAATTCTAGAATAAAGAGAAACACCTTGTATTAAAATACGATGCTGTAAAAAGTACAAGTAAATCATATTATTTACTTTTTAAAGAGTATGTTACTTTTAGTGCTCTTTTCTAATCCCCCCCCAACCCCCCGTTTTTCACTCCAGACAACTAGGAGCCATGAGTGAAGAACGTTAAAGGGGAAAGAGCCCTAGTGCACCATACATGAAAAATCACAAATTGGCTAATTTATTTCTATTTTGTGGCTTGGTCACCTGATTCAAGAAGGCATTTCTGTTCAGGAAAGCACTGGCCCTGGGGGCCTCCACAAGTTCTGGCCGCCTGTTCAGGCTTCCCTATGGGCTGCAGCACTGCCTGGAGTTGCTATAACGCTGTGTGCATTGGCCTTGACATATCCTCTCAGCCCCCAGCCCACCCCGACCTGCCCCCTGAGCAGGCATTGTGCTGGAGTTCTTGGAGTCAGCCTTTATTACAGATTATAGTAACACACTCCTGTTTATACTATAGTTAGAGAACCCGAGAGCAATACCATGAATTTTTACTTACTCTTTAAGTATTATTTTGTTGCCATACTTAGTGTAATTAATTCCAGTTTAAAGATACAGAAAGATGTGTTAATGTAATCAATATGTAAGGCAATTAATTCCACCCAGAGCTCTGGATGGCAAGGTACTAGTAATGGAAATTACTTTAAACAGTATAAATTAGAAGACTTTGCATTAGCAAAATGTACTGTATTTTGAGTTTAATACAAAATAAATTGAGCACATGGTGAGCACAAAGAGAATCTTAGTGTTGCAGCCAGCCTCATTTGCAGGAAAGAATTGCCCTTGGCTTAGTGTTTGCATGCTCAAGGTTTCATTCTTATTTAGTTGTGTTTCACTTGTGTAAACCATCTTAGATGATGGAAACCCTCCCATTTTCCCTACAGTACAGACATTGCCTTTTCTACTTTTGCCTTTAGCTTAATTAAAACCATTTCATTTCAGTGAAGAGCTGCTTTTTCTCTTCTGACATAATATATTCTAAAGAGGTGGAAAGGGAGAGGGAATAACCATCTTGTCCTTTAATTTGTAATATATATATTACATTTTATATATATTGTGGCAAATTGCCGGCACTACTATGATGGGTCCCGCACTTTCTCTTCTTGTGGGGGGGTTTCAAGGTGCCATTTCTTGCCCCTGAACTGGGGTAACAGCTATCCTACTAGTATCCCAGGGAAGGGGAGTGGAGAGGGAGGGACCCAGACCCGCCCTCTACTCCGGGTCCCAGCCCAGGGGCCCTATGATAGCAGGTGAACCACTTGTACCAGTGATTCTTTCCCCTGGGCTACTTCCCTCTCTTGACCTTCAGCTTGTGGGGCTTCCTGCCTTCCCTCTGCACAAGCCAGGTGTCCCTTTACCTAGGATCTTGGTCTTCTTAGCCCGCCGCAGCACTTCTCAAAACTTTCCTCCGCTTTCCTCTAAACTGCTCTTTGTTCCACCGCCAATCCACTCTGCTTCACTCCTCCAAACTGCTCTCTGCTCCACCACCAAACCACTTTGATTCAACTCCTCCAAACTGCTCTCTGCTCCACCACCAAACCACTCTGCTTCACTACTCCAAACTGCTCCAACTCCTCCTCACTCTGCTCCAACTCCTCCTCTGGCTGATTGAAGCAGGGGGATTTTATCAGGTGACTGGCTTCAGGTGCTCTAATTGGTTTCAGGTGCTTTTAATTAATCTACAGGGAATAAGGCTTCTCCTCATCCTATCTCACTCTCCTGCTGCCTTCTGGCCATGCTGTATCACATAATATAACATGTGTGTGTGAAGTTGTTTTTTGTTGTTTATATCTCAATACTATCTACTTACAAATGGCAAGAAGAAAAAATATTATTTCATGTAAGGGGGTTAGCATTCACCTTTAGCATTGCTGTATTTTTTCTTCTTGTGCTCTTAGGAGCAGTGCTTAGTCCCAGATATAAAATTCAAATGCAGAGCAGCACTTTCCCAACATTGGGGGTGGGGGCAGGGGGGAGTGATGTCAGCTCAAGAATTTGGCTAAACACATCAGGAGATAGCCATTAACTTTGAAGATTAGGGTGAAATTCTAATCCCTTTGAAGTCAGTGGAAAAATTCCCATTGATGGGGCCCAGGATCACCTCACACCACTGGTGGAGGATCTGTGGACGTAGAGTTTTCATCCAGGCTTATCTCTACTGAAAAGCCAGGAATAGCCCTGGACCGTTACATAGCATTTTTGTCACATGTGAATACTGAATCAATTACTTTTGAATGCTGAGGGCCAGGCCTATTCCAGGAAAGCCAGTCTCTGTGGCTTCTGTTCCACAGAAACTCTGTGGACCTTCCTAGCTAGGCAGTGACAATGGCTATTCCTTATGTCATTTCCCTATGCCGTTCAATGTCAATTGAGGCCCTGATCCTGTGAGTTGTTCCACATAGGTGGACCACCCCCAATTTGTGTGAGTGTAGGGTCTGCCCACATGGAGAAGTTTGTAGGGTCAGGGCCTTATGTACTATACAACTGCCTAATAGTCTCAGGGTAGTGATGGTGTCAAAGGGTTAGCTTTGTCCCTGGCTGACTGACATTCAATTGTTGACAGAGCTATTTAGGAAAGTTTGCACATCGCTGACTAATCTAGGTGGTACTCTTAGTTTCTCAAATTCATGTACATTAAAGTAATTACTAAATTCACTCAACGATTAATTAAAAACAAAGGAGGGAAAGGTACAACACACACTTCAACCCAAGGACCCAAGGATCATCACCTAGTGAGTAATGACTTCCATTAATCAGCAGTCTCTAAGAACTTCATATATGAATAAACATAAGGTTTCTGGCTATGATTATACATTTGGTTTCTCCTGTGACTTTTTACCTTTGCATATAGTGGAAGTCAGGGCATGTGTATACATTGGTTTCCTCAAAATAGAACAACTGGAATTTAAGCATTTACAGATATCAGATTTTTCTGTCATTCTATTAGTTAGTTAATAGGCTACGTTCACTTCCATGTCTATGGTCATCTAGACCAATGTAGATCCTCACAGGGAGTCCCTGCAGAGGATAATCTGCCAGAGTGGGGCAGTTTGGGTGAATAAGGAGTTTTTGTTAAGTTTCCTCTGAAGTCTGAATTTGTTGTATACTTATGTGATCTGCACTAAGCACCAGGCTGATGCTAAGGGTATGAACTGGGTGGTAGAAACTGGTGTTTTTTGTGGTTGTGCATGACAGCCTCTCTGCAGCTGCTGCACGGGGGGGGGGGGGGGGGGGGGGGGAGGGGCGGTAAGTATCAATACATATTTGTTTAAAATATTTAATTATGAAGAAGATGGAACATGTGCAAGAACTTGTTGGGAAGGGAAATGGGTGAAGGGTGAGGGGCCTCCTTTCCCCAAACCAACACAATTACACAAAAATCTATTCTTGTGTCTTCCAAAAAAAATTTGGCACTCTCCAAGCTCATCCCCTTATCCAAATGAAGGGACAAATTTTCATTCAGGCTTTCTTAACTTGTCTGCAACATTTGTCGGCACATAAGTTTGTATGTGCAACACCTGATATTTGCATATACAAGTTGGGTAAATTGTCTAAATACCCTATTTCCATTTGCAAATACCAGTTATATAATTGCTCACATAATTGGCTATACCCACAAACTCTGAGGTCCATTACTGGCCCCTAGCTATAATTTTGGCCCAGGACGTATACAAAATACAGAAGTTATGTGAGATATTGCCTATGAACTATAATATATTTAGTTTATAGGAATAGGAAAGCAGGGGAGGACTGAGGTAGAATGATTGGCTCCTTGTACATTCATGAATTTGAGTCCAGTATAGCATTAATCTATATCTTAAGGAAAGCAGCACTTTGAAAGCATTCTGTTAAAACTTCAGATTCTAATAAAATGTGCCGGTAGAACAGAATGCTGACTGCTGTGTTGTTGTCGGCAGTTAAAATGTGATGTCTGCCTCTTTGAATATAGAAACAATGTTCTTTGTTCTTTGTGCTAGGCTTTGCCATACTTACCCAAAGCAGCAGGCTTCTTTTTAGTGAGAAGCAGCCCTGCCTCATCACCCATTATTTTCATAACACTGAGGAGTTATGAAGTGACTTTGCACAAGTGCAGAACGAAAGTAGACAGGGAAGGAAGCTGTACATTAACATTTATTTTTACTCTTGACAATAATCTACTTGGAAGATCCTTGGAAAGGCTTAACTGTGGGAAGCAAAATGGAAACATTATTAAAATAATGAGGTCTCTCTCCCCTCCTTATCACATGAGATAAATTAATAGTTGTGTGACCCTCAGTCGTAGCAACTAGAAACTGTGATTGACAGTGCAGAAGAGCAGAATGCATTCTGTTGTACAGATATGCTGAACTATCCAAATCAGTGTAGAGCAGCTGTTGAAGTATTAGCTAGTTTGCAGATAGAGCGAGTGCTTTGATGATACTAATTTTGGCTTGGGGTTGTGTGTAGAACTAATGTGTGTGTGTGTATGTGTGTGTGTGTTGGAGGGCGGGGAGTCTTTTTCCTTTAAACTGTCCTAAAAATTCCATCATTCTGTCAACCAATTGTTTGGGATGATGATATGTAAGGAGAAACATATCTGATATGTTCTGAAGGGACTTCCCTATCCTGCTCCCACACCTCTGGCCATAGGAACAATTGTCCTTGGCTTTCATGAATGCGTGTAAGAGGGGGAAGGCACAGTGCCTCTCCTACACCATGAAACTTAACATTTACCTGTACATTCTTGCCTGCAATTATTCTAGTCTTTCAGAAGTAGAAGAAAGTTAGTCAACTTTTTTTCCTATACAGTGACATATATCTCTGGCCATCGACTATATTGGCTATACTGATCCAAGCTGGTCTCTTATTTTGTTTATTACAAATATATTATGTTTACCACTGCCACCATTAGAATCCAGAGGCTTATCACTACACGGTAATCCATATAACTTTGAATAAGGAATACTGCAGTAAATGTATCTACTCAGAAAAGTGAATACCAAGATTTTAATGAAGCAACAAAGAGTCCTGTGGCACCTTATAGACTAACAGATATATTGGCGTATAAGCTTAAGTGGGTATTCACTCACGAAAGCTTATGCTCCAATACGTCTGTTAGTCTATAAGGTGCCACAGGACTCTTTGTTGCTTCTACAGATCCAGACTACTATGGCTACCCCTCTGGTACTTGACAAGATTTTAATGGTGTCCATTGTAAACAAAACTTTGATATCTTCAAAATGCTGTGTGACAGACTGCAGTCACATGAAGTATCTTTGGGGAAGCGTATTAAGGTTATGTATGGTTTATCCCTGTGGACAAGGGACTGTATGCAGCTCTTTAGGGGAGGGTTGCTTTTAGCTCCTTCAGCAACTAAAAACATTGGGGGATGATTAAAGTGGATTACTGAGGTTGTAAACACCTCCAGAGAGATACCAGTCCTAGAGTGGTTTTCATATACTGGTTCAAACTTCATTTTCCAGAGACCAACAGGCAAAGAATGGACTTTTGGCATAGAAAGGCTGAGTTTAAACTGACTCGGAAGCGTCTTTTTGATCCGGCAAATGGATGGCATTCTGTGCAAGGGATGTCCCACCTATTGTAAAAGGATTGGAAGGTCTTTGACCTATTAGGGTCCCACAAGAGTGCTGTGTGACCTCTGGTAAGCTTCTTATCATGCATATTGGAACTTTTATTTTTTTTATCTCTTTCCTCTATAATGCTTCTATATTAAGAATTAATGGCCTTACTTAGAAGGAGCTGTGTGGTAACTTGTAGCTGCTGCCAAGACACTGTTCATAGCCCTCAGAGAGAAAGCAAAACACAGGTGATGGCCTGTATGCAGACTGGCTTGCTGGGGATATCATAGTGTAAGGCAAGGAGTTGTGTAGCCTTAAAACCCCCAGTCAGAAGGGAGTGGGACAAAGGTCCTTATATAGAGTCAGGTGTCAGCTGGAGACCTGAGATCTGGCTGGGCACTCCTAGAGTGGACCACAGGAAGGCATGTGGGGATACAAGTTCAGTTATCCTGAAATGCTGCCATGATGTACAAAAATTAATGACATAATTCTTCCTCAGAAGTCAAGCTACTTGGTCATGGAGTTACGGAATTTAATTAAATTCATCGAGTTCTTGGTTCTCTGGTTTGTGGAGAGGACCGCAATGTTTTATAGGAGAAATTTAGCAAAGTTTCTATCACAGTTTTAAGTGGGGGATTACTGAGTAGCAGGTCATTATTGAGTTCTCCTCTAAAGCACATGTTGTCTGTGTTTTCTCTCTCTCTGCTCCAACATTAGGAGTCACATCAGTGCTCCCTTTGCCTCCACAAAGAACAAAGATGGGTCATCAGATCAGACATCTCTCATTTTAATGTCTTTTTCATTCAGTTTCTTAATATAAAATGAACTATATTTTATGTTTTGAGATTACAATGTATTAGGCACAACAGGTTTGCATGTTGAGGTTTGCACTTTGGATAAGCATCTCAATTTTGGATTGTTGACTAGGGGACTTATCTGAGCCAAACCAGACCTTTAAGGTTTTTTCCTTTCCCTTCCCAACCACTACTCCCATCCCAATTTCTAGAACCTCTCATCAGTTTTTTAAAATCTCATTAGAGTGCTTTACAATAATATTTTTATAAATGCTATCTCCTGCTACAAGGCAATCTGATAGGATAACACATGCAGCTAAGAAGCACAATTTGTAACTTCAGAGAAAAGGGAAAAATATTCAGGGTTAGAACTAAAGATCTGCAATAATGCCAAGCCTTAAGATGGTAGCATCCAAGCCTCTGATCTTGAGTGATCTTTTTGTATGGGAGATTAACAAATCAGATTCAAGTTGCCAGAATAGGAACATTTTCTATCACCTTTTGTAGGAGCTATTCTAAGCCATACTAATGCATTGACTTTTACAAAAATAGGAAATTGTTATTGCATTTCATTCACATAATGAATGAGAAATTAGTTCTATAGTGGATGTGTAGCACCCCGGAGAGCCTTTGAATTGTCACATTTTAACTTGCATCTTTAACATCACAGTATTAACTCCCTTGAGCTTCTACAAATCAAAGGTCTCTTATATAACAAGAAATTATCTTAGGGGCCATTACAGTTGTGGCATCAAGTGATGTATAAAACAAGTAGGCTTTTTTTAATTGCTTTCCATTACAGTTATTAAGTTTTCATCACAAGATCTAAATAATAACCCACAGAATCTGAGTTTCATCTACATTTTTCTTTAGATTTTATATTGTTTTTAATTCCTCTTCAGTTTTTGTTACTATCAGGTCAAATTTCCAAGGAATCTTGTTATTTAACTAAGCTTTTCTAGAACAAAATACCAGGAGGTTTTAAGACTCTATCTTCTTAATAAGAGTTGTGGAATCTCTGATAGCTCCTGCTGAAAGACACTCTGTCCTCTACTGTTTTATAGGCTATAGATAAATGCTGGCACAGTTGGTGCAACTAAGAGAAAGCAGGTAGAGACTTAGGCCACTGATTTTATAGGATTCAAAAGGCAATTAAAACCCATAATTAAAATGCATGATGAGGGTCAGTCATACTGTGCTCTTTCTTAGGCAATTATTTATTGGTCATGTGTGGCAAATTTAACCAGCATCATCTTCATCCTCATTTATGATTGATACACATCTCCCAATCAAACCAATTTTATTATCTTAAATAGACAGGTCCTTACATATGGATATTATAAAAATATCTAGTAAGGGGGATCTCATATATTACAGTTCTATTCTGAAAACTGACTGTGACTCCATATCAAATCTGTCCAGTTTACAGTAAATGAAGACTTTTTTTCTTAAGTACCTCTGCTGCAAACTCAGCTTGAAGTTTGATAGTCAAGTTGGGTTTCATTCTTCTCACACAGTTATTTATCATCATCTTTATCACCTTACAATCATTAACTTATTTTATCTTGACAGCACCAATATAAAATATTAACCCCATTTTACACATTGGAAATTGAGTCAAAAATGGTAGATTAACAAATTTGCCCAAATTCATAGAGGAATTTAGTGATGGGCAGGGAATCCAGATCCCGAGTCTGTCTGGTACCCTATCACTAGACTATTCTTCTCCAGTTTCTTCACGCAAAGGCGTAGAACTACAAAGATATTTAATCTCCTAATTTCCATTTCATTCAGTGGAAGTTAGGAGCCTAAATATACTTATGGATTTAGGCCCAAAAGTTAAAACAAATTATGTCTTCAGTGACAATTTTGCATTCCCCACTATTGTCAAATTATATCCTCAAGAATATGTAACTGAATGGTATGGATCATCAGAATTCCTCTCTCTCCCTGTGACGTTGCCATAGTTCCACTTAGGGGAAGTGATCTCTCTTGAGACCTTGTGGTACCAAAAAACAAGGAGCTGCCAGCAGGGCTTCTTCTTCAGGAGTTACTCTATTTTGGAACCTATTCTTCCCCCTTGGTCCAAATTGTATTAATCTGTTGACCTTTAGGGCATGCTTCAAGACCCAGAATTTACCCAGACTTTTTGGTGATGAAGAGCTGGGGTTAATGAGGAGGCATATTGGTTGGCACCTTTTCCTGTATTCTTATTTCAGATAAATGACTAAAACTGTGAATTGCTGAAATGTTTTCAAATTAAGTCAATGAACTGATTGCAACTTCCTCTACCCGTTGTTTTTGTTTCCTAGTATTTGTGACTCTAAATAAGCATCACCTTCATTGTTAACATACCATATTATTTAAGGGCAACACAGACTCCTAAGAAGGTTTAGAGTTATCTTCTGTTCTATTGTGAGAGAGACCTCACAAAAATGAAGAGTCATGAGCAACAGAAGCAGCTGCCACCAAATTAACTGAAGAGATGTTTTATGTACAGAAAAGATGACATTCCTCCAGGAGAGTATTATCAAAGGGCCAGAGTAAAAAATGTGGGGCCATTCCCTAAGTATGCAGCATAGCTTCCTCGGCCATAACCCAAACAAACTGCTTTGCCTGCAGATCGCAGAAAGATGCTGTCCATAAATTTAAGTATAATTCACCATCTAAAATGCCATCTCAAGCAAATGAGGAAGGCACTTGCCAGAGCAGAAGGTGGGAAGCGGATGGTCCACAAAAAAGGATGAAGTAGCTGCTACTATATTTGGGGAGGATGAGTTTGATGTGTCAGATCTTATGGAAATAGGTAGGAATGCTGTCATGGAGCCCAAGTGTTGTTATGATGGACCAGAACGTAATGGACCAGAACCTAGTGTTAGTGGCCAGGAAGATATGGGTGGCTGACTCAAGTATCTTGTACTATGGCAAGTGCCTCTGTTCAGGTGACAAACCAATGAAATCAGGTACTGAAGCTATTGCTGTTACTGCTGTGAGTCCTTTTCCTTCTAATGTGTCATCATCAGTAATGTCATGATGACACCAGGCCACAAAAGCTTGGAGATGGGAAACATGTTTATCTTCAACCCAGTGACTATCTGGAAGCAGTTTCTATGTCAAATTCACTATTGCTGACACTAAAAGTGAGATCCTTTTGGGGAGCAAAGATCGAGATCTAACATTGCTGATGATAGGCGTGTGGCTGCAGTGGTGAATTATCTGAAGTTGTATTTCTACTTTACTTTTCTTGTCTGAAGCTTTTTTATTCCTTCTGCTGCTGCTATTTGCTATGGAGTAGTGCTTGTACCCAATCAAAATTTTATTCCACCCACTACATGACCCTCTTGTTTAATGCCAAACTGACAGATTTGCAGCACTTGATTTACTGAACTGTCCTTGTAATTTGCTGGCTGTTTGAGGTTTGAAGGAAAGACAATACATCTGAAAACAGACGTGCTGGTCACTTGTCAGACCACTAATATTTTGTGTATTGGCCTTATATTTTTTTTCCCCATGAGTGGAATGGATGACTTCTCAAGCTGCTGAGGAGAAGCAGCTGCTGAGCAGACTGGAGATTTCTTGGAGGTTAAGTTCTGTGGATTCCTGCATGGTTCAATCACCTGTATACAAGTATATTTTTGTGGTGCTGGGCTTGTCTGTACTCACTGATGCCTGAATTCTGAAAATGTACAAGGACTCACATTTTTAAAGACTTGTAATTCCAAAGATCCTGAGGCTTCTTAGTTTCCATGCTGGCTCTGAAACAGATGAGTGTTATTTCCAAATATGTGAAAAGAAACCCTCTGAAAAAAAGGATGTGTCCTACCACCTCAGACCACTGGTCCATCTAGGTTAGTATTCAGTCTTCAGCAGTGGCCAATACCTGATATTTCAGAGAAAGGGGCCCCTAGCCAGTTGTGCAATACTGTCCACAGCAGTGGAAGGGTCATGTCTTCCCATTCTCTGCAAAAATCCATATATACCAACATGTAGGAATTGGTTACTGTTATCATATATTGAAACCCCTATTATCCTGAAAGCATTTAACTGCCCATCCCTGGCTTTCCCAATTGCCAGCGCTCAGTGAATATGCATCCTAGACATGGTCACAAACTGTAAACAGTTCGTGCCAATATGATATTTTTCCCCGCAACACACACTGGTGTAATCTGGTTCTTCCACGCCCTTGATGTTGGGTTATATTTATTTTAGCAGAAGGAATCATTTAAATCATTTAGGCTATAAGTCTTGTTGCTATAAGACCAGAAGACCTGCCTGTGTGTTGGATCCGGAAGAAGACCTTGAGCCAGTTAAAAACCAGGATATTAATCCAAAAAGTCTTTCCTTCTTTGTTGGTCCCTGAAGAATCTAGTTTGAACTAGTATATGTGTACCTCTCTGGGGGTGTGGCTTCAAAGGGCCGATAAAGGAGGAAGTACATTAGCAACCCCCTTTTACTTGAGAAGGTACATGCAATTCCACAATACCAATATGCAAATGCATTTTTAATACAATGGACCCAAAGGTATTAATCCTAATTCAATAAGGTTTAAATTAGTTGAGTAAAGTTTCTTATTTCCATGAGGTTTGTCCAGGATATTACAGAATATTGTCAGTCTTTCACAGGATGTATATTGGCATATCAATCATAGTTCTGCAATATAAGTAAATATATAAGAAAGTGACACTTGGGAGGAAAACATATATTATGTTCCACTCAGTAATATCAAGCAAGAGGTGATCATAGACAAGGAACCTCTTTTGGGAGGTGGAGGGGCTTATATTATACCCAGTATAGCTTCTCTGTATTCTTTATAATCTTACACTCAAGAAATAGAATATTTGACAGCAATGGTGGAAAACACTACACGTTATAACAGTGTTATCCCGTATCTGAGTCATTCATATACAGAAGACTATTTTTTTCTTTAAAGATGCACATTGGCACTGATATGTCATTCCCTATCTTTGGCACCCATCTCTCACATCAGTAATCACCAATATTAATCTCTCTCTTTTCACCAAGATGACATTCAACTGATCTAGTCATCTTTACAGCTTTATTTCTTGTTGCTCTTTTTTTTATGACTATGAAATTCCCCACTTACTATAATTAGACTTTAGATGAGTTAGCTTAAAAATAAATACATAAAATAAAAAAAATTGCTTCATGACTTTAATAGTTGTTTTCGTTTTGTTTTTTGTTTTTTTGGGGGAGCTTTTTAAAAATTCCTTACTTCCAGAAAACTTTCATTTCTTTGGTTCATTTGAGGACTCGGTGTCAGTTTGTGGCAAATTTTTACTTGGGTTAAATAACGATAAAACAGTACCTACCTCACAGGAGTATCATGAAGGTTAATTGATTAATGTGTGTTAGCACTTTGACATCCTGGAATACAAGTATAACAGCAGAAGTGGCTCTACTAATCCTCCAGATCAAACACATTTTGGAAAAAAAAATCTCTATTGTCCAAAAAGGACTACTCACATGAGTAAAAGTATTGGCATAAATGTTTGCAAAAGGAAAAGTTTCCTCTGGTCCTATCCATCCACTTTGTGTGTTAGTATTTCTCTTTCAATGAAAATTACCCTTCATTTGTGTACTTCCCTTTAGCCCCATTTTTAGACAACAAGCAAAACCCCAAATTCACAGGCAACCATCACTTCAGCAGGTAACGCTGCCAATTGTTACTGACAACTGGAACAGGTCAAAAAAGAAGAAACATTTTGCAATTTTAATATATGTTTTCCTGAAATTTAAAATGTCAATTTTTAAATTTGAAAATCATCAACAAGCTCTCTAGTTATTTGGGGAAGAAAATCAAAATTTGTCCATATTTTCTGGGTTTTTTTTCAGATTTGAAAATTGGAAATGTGATCATAATTTCAAAAACATGTGATCTGCTCTACTGATAGCATAAGCCCTGGTTCAGCAAGGTAGTTTCATACTTTAACTTTAAGCATGGGAGTAATCTAGTCACCTGCCAGATGCTTAGAGTTAGGCATACTTCAGTACTTTTGCTGGTTCAGGGCAATAATTAGTAACTCCCAGAAGAGATGGACCCCTCTCCATGGCAGGAGGATGGATGGAGGGAGAAGAAGAGGACCACCAAAGTGGGCTAAAATTAACATTCATTCTTCAAACAGACTACGACGGATCTATAACTTATTTCTTTAAGGCCATGTAGCTGGACTGTGCCACAGATGACAGTAGAACCCAGCAGTGGCATTCACTCTTGTGTAAGCAGGGTCTGAATGAGCTCTCCCCTGATATCTACTGATAAGCTGGGGAAGAGGACTTCAGGAGCTGACCTTGTTTGTGTGGGCATGCCTACCTAGCCTAGGTGCTCAGCATGATGGGACTGCTTTGCCCAAATGATCACTTTTGGCTGGGGTTGGATCACCAGTCTCTTTGTTACTGGGGCAGGAGTAATAAAGGGTTGTTATCCTTGTTGTGTGAATCAAGGGCAGCAGAACTGTATTTGGCATACCCCGATTCAGGAACTCATCCTCAGCTAAGTGGCACTTGCTAGGCAGGGGACATGGGTGCTGAAGTCCAGTGAGTTGAGAGAGAATGGGGACAGGTACTTGTACCTGGTGGTGTGGGCCCTGCCTAAGGATTCTAGACACCATTTGACCCTTCCTTTCTTCACTGTGTAATAAAAGAGCTGATTAAAACTCAATTGAGAGTCTTGTTACACACCACAGAGCTGGACTAAGCTTTAGACCTGCTTTGTGACAGTATCTCTGATGCAAAAGGCTGCCCAGTGTGTATTAGCAGTGAGGCTCCCCCACTAACAGATGAAATCACTGAGAGCTGTGTTTAGTGGTGGGACCTGAAGACATTATGGCAGGGCAACCAGTGGAGTGGAGTGGCAAGTGTCTATCAGGGCAGCTGGCGGAGTGGCAAGCATCCAGCAGGGCAGCTGTGGAGAGGAGCAGTGAGCGGGTGGCAGGGCAGCCAGTGGAGCAGAGCAGCCAGCGGAGAGGAGCAGCACATGAATGCCTGGATAGTGGGGCAAGCAAGGTGCCTTCTTGCCCCCTCCATCCAGGGTAGGAGATGAATTCTGCAGATACACCTCTGAACTCTGGGTTAGCTCTGACCAGGTGCGGTTCAGAGAAGGGAAGGACATATTAAAGGAACTTTAGGTTGCTGGACTTAAGAACCCGAGGCACAAGGACACTGCCCAAAGTACTCTGAGGTTGATCTTTTGCTCATGGTTTTATGTTTATGAATCCTGCTTGCAGTGTTTTCCCAAATTCATGTTGCATTCCTTCCTTCCTTTTATTAAAAGTTTATTTTCTAACACTCAGACTCTGATCTGCAAGAGGGGTAGTATTGCCTCTTAAAGGTGCCCCTGGTGTGGTGTGCAATTGTCCCAGGTTACTGGGGGTGGGACTTGAGATGGCTTTGTGTTCTACTGTTGACAATGAACCTAGAGATACTGAACCCATCCCTTGTTGTTGCAAACTCCCAACTGGCAGAAGGGTTACACTTGTTTGCTAGCTACTAGACATTCCTAGAATTCATTATATACAAAGAAGAACAAAAATATGTCTCGATTCCTCAGCCTCCAACCATTCTGAACTGCATGTTGGAGCTGGGCATGACACAATGTATTTTTCTATTATATTTTTATTCTGATTTGCCTCTTTCCCACCAGGACACTGAGGTTAATAATTGAGTTCCCTTTAAAATGGTCTCTGTTGCAGATGCCAAAATTTTGAGTAACACTGCCTTTTGCATGTCACCTTTTAACACTAACAACATTTCCCACTGAGCTGTCTTTTCCATTCCTCTTATCACCTTAGCAAATGCAAATGAAGTAATTATCTAGTTAAATTCTGAACAGGCATTATTCATTTGAGAAATCGTTACTTTGTAATGCAAAGGAAGCATTTTCGTTCCACCTTTGGTACTTTACAATAAACTAATTTTGATCTAAATTGATTGCTGTGGGATTATCTTGGAGTCATTAAAATATTGCTGTATTGACATTCACTAATGTCTTTAATTAGCAATTTCAAATTCCAACATTTGGCATTAAACTTGCACATACATGATTTCTTTTAGCTCTATAGTTCTTCATTATTTTCATATGCATTTTTAGTAAATATGTTAACCTTTTTTGCATTATATCATTTGAACGTTTGATTTTGTTTTCTAATTTTATATTCTCAGATCAGTAAATCTGTCTCTTATAATGAAGATATCTCTTATATTTCAGCTCACAGAACCCAATTTTCTGGCATGGAAGCAAGATACAGATATTTATTTCTAATGATTTGATAAACTCTGAGTCTCCAGTTTTAACGTTAGCATGTTCAGTAAGACAGACCTGTGTGTGTGCACACAAACACACTCTTGAATTGTCATTTACTTATAAGAGCAAAGGAATCACAAAACTGGACCACACTAGAGGTCCATCTACTTTGATGTTCCGTCTCAACAGTGGCGAGTCTCAGCTGCTTCAGAGGAAGTTACACAGAACCCTGCGGCAGGAGTTATGGAATCACCTCCCCAAAGGCAAAGTCTTTTCTTAACCCCCTATTAGCTGGCTTTTGCCATGAAGCATTAAGTTTTATATCCCGTCCAGAACTCTTTTGTTTATTTTAAATCCTTACTTTTGCAACTCAAATGAGTGAAAAAACCCTATTAAGTTTTTCACCACTGATATCTTGTGACAATGATTTCCACAGGCTAACTTTCAGGTTTCAGTCTGCTTCCTTTCAAATTTGTTGAATATTATTATGTGAGCGAAGGGAGCCTGATCTACCTGCTCTATACTATTCATTATTTTGGATATCTTCATAATGTGAAATTGTAACTTGGGTTTCCTGTTGAATCTTTGACTGATTCTGAATGCCCAGATAGTAGCAGTAGGCAAGAATTCTTTTTTCACCTGCACTTGGCAACTTTTTGAATGGATGCAACTTTTGTTTTCTATGCAGAGAATATTAAATCTATCCTCCAGAGGCTGTGCTGGCTTTCAGTTCATCTGAGTTTGGTCAAAGGTGATTGGTTTGATCTATGAAATCTTTTATGACTTGAACCTTGTGAATTAACCCAACAGTTCAGAACAATGGGGACTCAGTGAGACCCTAGATTCCTACATTTGTACATCTATGAATACAGATACAATCTTCTCAGTGGTTTTATCTTGGCCAGTATTTTCACTGTCCACCTTGATCCTTCAGAAGCCAAATTTGTCAACCTTCATGATGCAATACAAAGTATACTACTTCTCTTACCCCAGCTCTGTATGAGGAGAACTTTTGAGTTCATGTTTGGTAGTGTGTTGTTGGCACTAGTTAATGTCAACTATAGCAGTGTTGAGAGTTTTATGGTTTTTACTGTAAATATGCCCAGATAGGCATATTTTATAAATGGATAAATAAAATCATCATCATCACCACCACCACACCTAGGCGCCCTAGTCAAGGACCAAGATCCTATTCTGCTAGAATTGTACAAACACAGAACAAAAAAAGTGACAGTCCCTGCCCCGAAAGCCTTCAGCCAAAGTATAAGACAAGAGATAACAGACAAATAGACGCGGGAATACAAGGAAACAGTGATGCAATATTGGGTCAGCATGAAAAGTAGTGGTCTCTGCACACCAACAGCGTAGCCATTATCGAGTTTTATGTAGGCACCACGCAAAGGAGAGCTTTCAGGAGGGATTGGAAGGAGAATAATGAAGTGGCTTTATGGTGATTTACAGGGACTTTGTCCCAAGCATGAGGGACAGCATGGGAGGAATCACAAAAGTGCTTGTTTGAAAATTAAACAAGTGGGCCATGGAAGCTGGTAACATGAGCTGATCAAAGACAGGAGTCAACATCTCAATAGTGAATGAGAGAGGATAGGTAGGGTGGTGATAAGCTGGGAAGAGCCTGGAAGGTGAAGATGCATTACTCAATTAGTACACCCTGAGCAAGGAAAGCTGTTTTACTGAGATATCTCCTAGAAAAGTGATTTGACTAAGGAATTGTGAATGGTAAAATCTGCTACTAAATCAGGACAGTAGCAACATTAATTTCTCCTCACAGATGTGCATTTGCTTCATATGAAATTGTTAACCAGCTGACCAGTAGATATGAAAATGTAATGTCTCTACTTTTCGAGCACATATTGATAAATAATGGCTAAGGGATATGTATTCCTGAGTACTCAGTGTGCTGCAATTGTGGATGACTAAATCCCAGTGTCTGCTTTGAAAGGTAGCTGGCATCTGTTATCAAGAAACCAAATAATCTAGATGTTGAGCCTTACAAGTGTTGTGAACAATTTTCATTCTTTTTCTTTCTTTAAAACAAACAGTCAAGGAAATTCCACGCAGAAAACTAGAATTACTAGCAAATTCAATATAATGCAGTGTCATAGGGTAAAAAGAAAATAAGAAAGAAAGAAATACTTGTGGCACCTTAGAGACTAACAAATTTATTTCAGCATAAGCTTTCGTGGGTTAGAACCCACTTCATCGGATGCATAGAATGAAACATACAGTAGACAGATATTTATACAGTCAGAGAAACAACCTTATCATGTTTATCTGACTATAAATATCGGTCTACTGTATGTTTCATTCCATGCATCCGATGAAGTGGGTTCTAACCCACGAAAGCTTATGCTGAAATAAATTTGTTAGTCTCTAAGGTGCCACAAGTATTTCTTTCTTTCTTATTTTCTTTTTGCTGACACAGACTAACACGGCTACTACACTGTAACCTGTCATAGGGTAGTTGGTCATGTGGATAGGCTGAACCTAGCGACCCTGGACTAGAGCAGGTGAGCCTAATTACAAAGGGCTGAGCTACACCTGGGGCTATAAAGGGCTGCTAGTAGGCAGCTGTGGGGGAGAGGAAGGGAGCGAAGACTGAGACAGGGTGAGCCCTGGTCAGCAGGAGCCACATTGGAGTAAAGCTAGTGGGAGGGATGGCCCTGAAGCCTGGGGGCCAGGTATTGACTTAAGACTGTGTTATGTTTGTTTGTTTAAACCTTTTTAATAAAAATATAAACATCCTTGACTGGTACTGGGTGTCACAGCACATGATTGGAGCCAGGGCAGTGGCACTTGGTGTCATAGAGTTAAGTTTGAAAGAGAATAGCCTGAGATGGGATGGCTGCTATTTCAGATCATTGTTATGATTCAACGGAAAGAAAATGACCAGGTAAGATTAACTGAATGGAATACTGCATTCTGTTTTGTTCCTCCTTTGGAATACAATCACTTAAATGGGTTCTGAAATTATTATTAATCTACATTTAATATAAACTTTCAAAAAGGTGTATTTTAAAAACCCACTTCTGTGAATGAATTGAATGGGAAGTCATTTTTTTAAAAATTACTCTTTTTAGTAATGCCTATTATAAATTGGATAGGCTATTCCATGTTTCTCAACCTGTTCAAGTTGGCGACCTCTTATTCAAAGTGAAAAATGTTCACGGAACTCTCACATTTACTATAAAAGTAAGAATAAAAACGTGTTTCAGTGATAAGCCAATGTAACTTGTGTCTTTCATGAATCTGAGAAAGCATACTTAACCTCGAAGGGTAAGGACAGGTGGTGATGCATGCAGGGCCGTAACCAAGGCAGGGAGAGCAGGGCAGCCACCCAGGATGCAAAGCCATGGGGGTGGAAAAATGAGTTGGAAATTAAATGGAAAAAATGGTACGACTGGTATAAATATTTTGGTAAAACATCACATCCCTAACCAAAATAGTTGTGTTGTGTTGTGTTGTTATGTTAAAGCCCTGTCAGTAGATCAAGTCTAACACATACTAACAAGGAAGGTCAGCAAGAGAACTGCAGTAGGAAGAGAGCCTGAGACATAAGCCCTTGTGTCAGAGGCCTGGTGTGAGGCAGGACCTGCTCACAGAATCTGGCAAGAACAGGGTTGATATTGCAGAAATACACATTCCTAAGAAGTGCTAGTCACAGAGTGCTCACGCTAACACATCCCGATATCAAGTGGTACCAGAACATCCCAATATGAAGGACGGTTCAAACACATTCCCCAAAGATAACAGGAACACACTGACCACTCCTAAAAGATAAGGTCAGGATGACAGTACGTAATAGAGATGTTTTATTGGGGCTGTTGATTAATCGCAGTTAACTCCTGCGATTAATTAAAAAAAAAAAATTGCAGTACAATCACAGTGTTAAACAATAGAATCCCAATTGAAATTTATTAAATATTTTGGGATATGTTTCTACATTTTCAAATATATTAACTTCAATTACAACACAGAATAAAAAGTGTACAGTGCTCATTTTATATTATTATTTTGATTACAAATATTTGCACTGTAAAAATGATAAACAAAAGAAATATTATTTTTAATTCACCTCATAGAAGTACTATAGTGCAATCTCTTTATCATGAAAGTGCAACTTACAAATGTAGAATTTTTTTTGTTACATAACTCCACTCAAAAACAAAACTCTGTAAAACTTTAGAGCCTACACGTCCACCCAGTCCTACTTCTTGTTCAGCCAACCTCTGAGACAAACAAGTTTGTTTACAATTATTGGAGATAATGTTGCCCGCTTCTTATTTACAATGTCACCTGAAAGTGAGAACAGGCGTTCACATGGCACTTTTGTAGCCAGAATTGCAAGGCATTTATGTGCCAGATATGCTAAGCTTTCATATGGCCCTTCATGCTTCAGCCACCATTCCAGAAGATATGCTTCCATGCTGATGACGCTCATTAAAAAATGTGTTAATTAAATTTGTGACTGAACCCGTTGGTGGAGAACTGTATTCCTCCTGTTCTGTTTTGCCCGCATTCTGCCATATATTTCATGTGATAGCAGTCTCAGATGATGACCTAGCACATGTTGCTCATTTTAAGAACACTTTCACTGCAGATTTGACAAAACACAAAGAAGTTACCAATGTGAGATTTCTAAAGATAGCTACCGCACTTGATACAAGGTTTAAGAATTTGAAATGCCTTCCAAAATCTGAGAGGGACAAGGTGTGGCGCATGCTTTCAGAAGTTTTAAAAGAGCAACACTCCAATGCGGAAACTATAGAACCCAGACCACCAAAAAGGAAAATCAACTTTCTGCTGGTGGCATCTGACTCAGATGATGAAAATGAACATACATTGGTCTGCACTGCTTTGAATCGTTATCAAGCAGAACCCATCATCAACATGGACACGTCCTCCTGAATCATGCTTGAAGCATAAAAGGACATATAAATCTTTAGCGCATCTGGCACGTAAATATCTTGTGATGCTGGCTATGACAGTGTGATGCTAACGCCTGTTTTCACTTTCTGGTGACATTGTAAACAAAGAGTGGGCAGCATTATCTCCTGCAAATGTAAACAAACTTGTTTGTCTGAGTGATTGGCTGAACAAGAAGTAGGACTGAATGGACTTGTAGGCTCTAAAGTTTTACATTTGTTTTATTTTTGAATGCAGGTTTTTTGTACATAATTGTACATCTGTAATGAAGATCATAGAATCTGTAAAAGTACATCAACTTTTATGATAAACAGATTGTACTACAGTACTTGTAATGGGGGAATTGAAAAATACCATTTATTTTGTTTTTTTACAGTGCAAATATTTGTAATAAAATAAAGATAAAGTGAGCACTGTACATTTTGTATTCTGTTGTAACTGAAATCAATATATTTGAAAATGTAGAAAACATCCAAACATATTTAAGTAAATCATATTCTATTAATGTTTAACCGTGCAATTAATCACGATTAAGTTTTTTAATTGCTTGACAGCCCTAGTTTTAATCGAACCAACATGTACAAGATGATGGGTAATAACTAGCGATGTCAGGATGCAATAACTATGTCAAAGAGGCAGTAATCACTTGTTTGTATTGGGGTATAAAGATGTATCTCAGAGTGGGTATCTTTGGCCAGCCTAGGGAGCAGTGGAAAGTCCCGCCACTGACTGAGCTGTGTCCATTGTCACGGGCATACATGTCTTAGTATCCTTGTAGAGTTTTCCAGGTGCCACTACTGTGCTTTGTCAACAATAAATCTGACCGGGTGCCTTCACTGAAAACCGAGTCTGTGGATTTATTGGGCGGTTTAATTGAGGTCTGCTATCTCTGCTATCTGTGCAGAGCTGGGACAGCATACTAAATGAACACACATGCAGCCAACATCTGACCACAAGAACCTTGTTAACCTATTAGAATGTCCTTAAACCAAACTACCTTCTTCCCAAATAAGAACTTGACAAATTAACAGCTTACCCTAAACTTTTGTTCTCTGAAAGAGACAATCTAGTTTTGTTGAAAAATTCCAAAGAAATTTAGCCTGAGCAGAGGCAAGTATGGAAAATTAAAGATTGGTAAAGTTATAAACAACCAAAAATGGGGTGCTATAATGGAAAGTGTTCAGCTACTAGCTCTACCCGTAATAACTTCTAACAAAAATAACCCTTTTTTGTTTGTGAATTATCTGTGAAAAGAGTTGGATTTCTGTGAATTTGTTTGTCATAAGAAATTGTTTTATGTGAACAAATTTCCACATACAGGAATCATGCAAAGTATTCACTGTGACTATTTCTTGAACTATTTTTCATTATTTGTGCTGTGATAGGTGACCTAAGTCATAGAATCATAGAACCATGGGATTAGAAGGGACTGCAAAGGTCATTTGGTCTAACCTACTGCCAAGATGCAGTATTTGTGTCCAATGCAGTGTCTGCTCCGTCCAAGACAGATGGCTATCCAGGGTTTTGGGGTTTTTTTTAAACCTACAGTGATGGAGATTCTACGAATTCCCTAGGCAGTTTATTCCATTATCCTACTGTTCTGATAGTTAGGAAGTTTTCCCTTAGATTTAATCTTATCTGCTATGCTGTAGTTTGAACCCATTACCTCTTCTCCTGTCCTCTGTGGCAAGAGAATAAATTTTCTCCATCTTTCTTATGGAGCCTTTCTAGTATTTGAAGACTGCTATCTTGTCCCCCCTTAATCTCCCATTTTCCAAACTAAACATACTCAGTTCCTTCAGTCTTTGCACATATGGCTTGCATTCTACCCCTTTAATCATTTTTGTCACTTGCGACTGGATCCTTTCCAGCTTCTTTATATCCTTTCTATACAGCAGTGTCCAAAATTGGACACAGTACTCCAGCTAAGGCCTAACCAGTGTGATGTAGAGTCGTACTGTCACCTCCCTCTGCTATGCCTCTGTTAATTTAACCCAAAATTGCATTTGCTTTTTTTTTGCAACAGCTTCACATTGTTCACTCGTTTTGAGGTGGTGATCACCTCAATTCTCATATCATTCTCAGCTATCATTCTGCAAAGCTAGTTATTGTATATTTGTGCATTGTATTGTATATTTGTGCATTTGGTTTTTCTTCCTGAAGTGTAGCAACTGACATTTGTCTTGTAGAATTTCATTTTGTTGCCTATATACCAATTCTCCAATTTACCAACATCCCCCGACCTAGTTTTGTGTCATCTGCAGGTTTGATTGGTATGTTCTCTATTCCTACATCCATGTAATTAATAAGGATGTTAAAGAAAACCAGATTCAGAACGGATTCCTGCAGAGCCCTACTTGAGACCTCCTTCGAATCTGACATCATTCCATTAACAGCTACTCTTTCTTTGTGGTTGTTTAACCAATTATGTATTCACTTACTGGTAGTTTTACCGAGCCTGCATTTCTCCAGCTTACTGATCAGAATAGCATGTGGGATTGTGTCAAAAGCCTTACTGAAGTCCAGGTATATTATGTCCACTGGATTCCCCTATCCACCAAACCAGTTACCTTGTCAAAGATGGAAATCAAGTTCCTTTGGGAAATCTATGCTGGCTACTAGTGATCACTCCTTCATCGTCCAGATATTTCCAAATTGAATGTTTTATACATTGCTCTATTAGCAAAGATGTTACTTCTGCTCCCTGATATTAGAAACAGGAGGGCCTAAATCAGCCACTGATAGTGTGAATGTTAATGTAAAAATATGTTTACTCAAATATTTTTCAGTCTTCTTGGGGGTGGGGGGGAGAAGAGATGTAATTGATTGGGTATTCATGACATTTTTTTTTCCTTGTGACCAAAAAAAAATATTTTTTTTTACAGATATCTAGGAAGTGAATAAAAGAGGGCATGAATAGAGAGGAAGTGAATTCATGATTTTTATTATAAATATTTTTTTTTCAGTTTTCATCCAGATCTCTATATAGATGCACCGTTGGGAAACCTGGTATTATCTGTTTTTCAGTGCTATCTAGCATTAACTTTAATTCATGGTTGTTGACAGAAGTCATGTAGGAAGTCATGTAGTAAAAAGGTCCCTCAGATCAGGAAAAAATACAAGCCATTGACAAGACAGAACAGAATATTATCAATACATCAGGATAAAAGTCCACTCATGAAGTAAGAGCTTTAACTTTTAGTTTTATGCAGTTGGTGACACTAACAACTTTTTGAGTTAAAATGACAAGTAAAACCTGGGAATTTCTTTCCCACAGTCTTGTAAATTGGCATCAAAGACTGAGGGTGAAATCCCTAAGAAAATTAACAGGAGTTTTACTATGGACTTCAGTAGGACCAAAATGCCACCTTTCGTGCGCAACCTTAGACTTTGACTAAATGTACATATCTTCTCTAACTCAGAGAATATAGAGATGAACAGGCTGATTCTACACCATATTACATGATGTTCCATCATTTACGTGTGTGCAAAGTAGGTGTAAAATGCTATCATTCTGACCTGGTAATGCTTTGCACAGGTGTAGATGACCACACAAGATACGTGGGACAGAAAAATATAAAAGACATCTCTCTCCCCTTGTTTTAACTGCAGTTTCTGAGCACTACAGTGGGTATAATATTTCTTGCTTTCTGCATCTGAGAATATGACAATGAGGATCTGGCTAAGATGCGACAGCTTTCAGGCATCCTGTAAGCATGTGACTCACTGGCCAGTGAATCCCCTGGTGGCTGGGATGGTGTATCAGGCTCTTGCCCTGCAGCTGGGTCACATATAATCCCACCCCTTCTAGAGTACTAATAGTCCAACAAATAATAGTCCATCAACTTCACCTGGGCCTTTGATCCAAGGCCAGACTCATTAGTCCTTAACCCAGGTTTCAGGAGGTTTCAACAGTCCTTATAGCTTGTCAGGGTGGCTTGAGAGGTGTTTGGCACCACTTCCACAGTGGTCTGGTAGGGAACCCTAGGCCCTCCCTCCACACTGGGTTCCAGTCCAAAGAGTTCCTGACTGCATAGACCCCTGGACTACTTCTGACCTTGCCCTTTCTTAGGCTTTTACCTCAGCTTCTTTGTTAGCTTCCAGTGTGTCAGCCCTGCTTCTGCTAAGCCTTTTCCACCAACTCACTGCAGAGTTTCTTAATACTTTCTGCTACCCAGTTTTCTCTCCTCCTCTGCAGGGTAGTCCCTGACTCAGCAGGAGTCCTATTGCTCCCTGCAGGACCCTCCACCAGTGTGATAAATCCTGGGTGCTCCTGATGCTCCTTCCCAGCTGCCTTAGGCTCTCTGTTCAGGCCTACCTTCCTTCAGGGAAGCTTGGTCTGCCAGCAGTCCCACTCAGCTCCCTGAATCCCACCAGGTTTCTCTCCCTGACTGAAAGCCAGAGATCTGCTCTCCTTCCTGGTCAGGCCCTAACTGAGCCGGGTTCAGGCCTTCTAACCCCTCCATTCAGGCTTGACACCTATTTCAGGTGTAGTGGGGTGAGGATGAATTTATCCTCAGGGTCTCATTAATCCCTTCAGGCCCAGTGTTGGGTTGGCGCACCTCATCACAGAGCCATTTATTTCTGTTGTTAATGGATGTTGCCATGGTTACAGGGCCAGCTGCACCTCTGACCTCTTTCTGCTCTGTCTGAGTGCATCCCTTCATGTCTTAGGCCTTGTGCCTTTACCCATCCTGGGGTGGAGTTCTGTCATTCTCTCAATCTTAGACCAGGCCCTCAGCTTACAGTACCCTTTGTATCAATCATGTTTGCACAGCTGGTCCAACTGAATATTGTTTATTTAACAGAAGGAGCAAAGCATTTAGAGAAAAAAGTATTCTGAAACAATAAACAGCAAACAGTCATCTATTTTACCTAAAGACTTATTATCCACTGACGGTAACATAGGCAGACCTAGGTTCTACAGACACTTCCAGCTGAAGCTTGTGTCTCTGTCTGATTCTCTGAACAACCTCTCTTGATAAATAGTCCCTTTTTAAATGTCCTATAGTTCTTTTGATCTTTTGGTTTCCTGAGCCTTTTCCTGTCTTGACACTATCTCTTAACAGCCCTCATGTTTTTGTGGAGAAGTAACTGTTTCTAGAGCCATTTCTTTCCCTTTCCTACTCGTTCTTTTCCAAAGACCCCCTATAAAACTAAACCAATATATTCATATAGTAAATATCCCAATAACCGGGTTAAAATACAGTAATCATAAACGACTAAAGAACTGCTCCGCATTTGTCACAGCTGTTAAATGACAAATTGAGCCACCAAATGTGTGGGTGAGTACAGGTTTAAAAGAACCAATGTC
Source organism: Chelydra serpentina (assembly GCA_037349315.1). NCBI lineage: Eukaryota > Metazoa > Chordata > Testudines > Chelydridae > Chelydra > Chelydra serpentina. The sequence goes on from JBAIAC010000002.1 coordinate 17,598,923, forward strand.
TTTCACCCTGAAAAGAAATCAGTCTTTTGAAAATTGAACTCAAATTTGGGCAAATTTGTAGGGTACATTCAAAACACCTGTGATAGCTATCTTTTTCATGCTGTGTCCACTATTGATACAATATATTATGTTATTGGAGTGGTTGCTGGTTTATGTTTCAGTTTTTCCTTTTGAGAAGATTGCTGATGTAGATATCAAATGCTGACAATAGGAAGTAGGGCATTAGAGTGCCGCAAAAACATTCTCTGCTTTGAAAATATATATATTTTACATTTTTACAAAAGCGTAATAATTTTTATTTTTGCTTGGAAGTCTTGGAAGTCTTTGAAAAAGTAAGGCATGTTAGGCAGAAAACTGCCATTTTCACATGTAAATACTCGTGAAGCAAAAATGGGTAATTTTGCACAGCTTGCCATAGTAGTACCTAGCACTTACTATCTGGAGCAGTTCTCATCATAAAAGAGCTTCATACACATTAACTAATGAACAAGTACAGCAGCACTCAGGCAAAATTAATTTTAGAAACATTTGGGTTTGATTACACCAATTTTGCACCTACACCTCTGTGCAGGCGGAACTCCATGTCATTTACATGTCTTTCTACTTCTTCTGGTACAGTCAGATAGTTAAATCAGTGGAACCTGCACACAATAAGAGATGTAGAAAGGGAGTCTGAGTTGACTAAGCCTTGTTCAGAAACAGGTATGTGTGGTGATATCCTGGGATCCTAATGAAGCCCGTGGAAATTTTGCCATTGACTTTGATGAGGCCGGGATTTCACCCAAGATGTCTAAGATCTCAAACATTGTTTTATAAATTTCCAAATATATTCCTTGTTTCTATAAGCACTATATTGACAGAAATGGAAGTTGATTCCTGATTAATGCAGAGAGCTTATACAATGACAGCACAAGCTTCCTCATAATGCCCCAACAATCTGTCCCTAACTCTCTCTGGGAAGCCCACATCTAAGAGAGTGGTTTTGTCACCATCCCTGTTTAATCAAAAGCCTCTGTGCTGAGATTGCCAGAAAGGGTACTATTTAGTACCAGTGTGGATGATGGTTTTAATTATGTGGATACCCTTACACCACAAACAAGACTCATCCATATATCACATAGTCAATTAGCTATCAAAGAGTAACTAGCTTTTGTCAGCTGCTGACCTGAATTATATTTAGGGTCCTAACAAATTCATAGCCATGAAAAATGAGTCACGGACCATGAAATCTGATCTCCCCCACGAAATCTGATCTCCCCTGTGAAATCTGGCTATTGTAGGGGCCACCAGATTTCACAGAGTTGGGAGGATGGAAATCAGCGGCTACTGTCTGGGAGCCCAGCTCTGAAGTCAGTGGCAACACCAGCAGAAGTGCGTAAATGAGGTGGCATGGTCTGGGGGAGCATGTTGTCACTTTGGGGGGAAACAGGGCTGGCCTTACAGGTGGGCGAGTGGGTGACACTCAGGGCCCAGTGGTCACGGGGGTGCTGTGGTCACCCCTCACACACACAAGGCCTCTTTAACTCCCAAGCGCTGGGCTCCTGCTGCTAGTCCTGGAGGGGCTAGGAAGGGACAGGGCTTCCTCTTCCTTTGCACGGGCCACTCCTGAAGCCCTCTCTGGTAACCTCCCTGGCTGCAGGAAGCTCCATGGCTGCTGGCTGGGAGTCCAGCTCTGAAGGCAGCACTGCCATCAGCAGTAGCACAGAAGTAAGGGTGGCACGGTATGGTATTGCCACCCATACTTCTGCGCTGCTGCTGGGGGTGGCGCTGCCTTCAGAGCTGGGCGCCTGGCCAACAGCTGCCCTTCGGCTGCCCAGGTCTGAAGGCAGCAGCACAGAAGTAAGGGTGGCAATACTGCAACCCCCCTACAATAGCCTTGTGACCGCCCCATCCTCACAATTCCATTTTGTGTTGGGACCCCCCACAGTTATAATACAGTGAAATTTCAGATTTAAATATCTGAAACTGAAATGTATGACTTTTAAAATCCCATGACCATGAAATTTACCAAAATGGACCATGAATTTTGTAGGGTCCTAATTATATTTGAACTGGTAACCTAAAGCTGAAAACTGGATCCCATTACCAACCCCTGTCACATATATACTTCCTAGTCCAAAATCTAAGGAGATGGGTATGTTACATTTTGAATAGATGCTGCTTCAGAAGTTATACTTGCTTAGTTTCATTTCAGAGTTATATTAAAAAGGTTTTGAAGTTGGAACTTATATATTTACTGTTTTCCTACTAAAATGCAGTAGTTATCTGATGCCTTAACCACATGATCACTGCTGAGTAAGGGATAAAACACCCAAAGAACTTTCTCATGAATCACATTTTAGTTATGAGCAGAACAGGCCAGATCCTGAGCTGAGGTAAATTGGCATAGCTACAGTGAAATCAATTGAAAGGGCACTTTGCCAGTTTACACTACCTCGGGATCTGGTCCAATGTGTGTAAAGGAAGAGAATCTGAGAGGACTGTAGCAGACTGAATATCCCATGATCTCTAGCAAAGATCTGATTAGCTGAAAATAAGAAAGAATACCATTAGTTGTTGTTTTTTAATCTGCATCTTCATGTAATTTCCACCTCAAGAAAACAGTCTCTCTTTTTTATATAAAATACATTTCTGGGAGATAAAGATTCATGGGCACTAAAAATCAGGCTGGGAAATACTATTTTCAAAGGTGGTTCTTCCAGGAATGGCATAGAATCATTATAAGTCACCATCTAGGATAAATGAATCACTGGACGTGATTAAATAGATATGGGAACTGGATAAAAAGTAACTGTCACAGCCCTTAAATGATGTATCTGTTTTTATCATGTTCTTTGGAGTCAACCGCTGGGTCCTGTGAACTTTCTTTCCACCCCCCTTTGCTTAATTCAGTTAATTCATTTGTGAGTTTAAACTATAAATAAAGAGTTTTAAAAAATGCTTTAATAAAAATTAATATTTTCTTGATTCTTGAATGAAGCAACTAGTTAGTAATATGGATTCAGGCAAATATTTAGTTCCCAACTTCCACTACAGAGGCAGAAGTAGCGATTTTCTGTACTTTTTTATTTATTTTAAGTAACACCTGATTAGTAAAAATAGTTTCTGACTTTTCCTATTATAAATCATGTCTACACTCTCAGCCACTCATTGCTTTCAATTCCCCAGCACTCTGAAGTCATCTATGCTGCTCAAGAATGTTCATAAATTAATTGCTTGGGTACTATTGCAGCATTAAAATATTTTGAAAATACTAGCAGAAAAAAGAAAACTCTGAGTATGAGTGTGACTATCACATGCCAGTTTTAGAGATGTTCACTGGGTAGATTAATATAACAATAAGGTTTAAGAAGACAAAAACCTCAAGAGCATATTTTAGATTAACCCCTTCAATCCTGAATTCTCTGCTACTACACTTACAATCCAGCTTCCTTCTATATTGATTTTAGAGGTATAATGTAGCCCATCACACGCATTTTGTATATCATATAAGAGAAATTTCCTTCACATTTGAAGGAAATGAAACTAAAATGCTGGTGATATGCATAAGATATTGACCTGATGGAAGGCCAGAGTTACAAAGTTCAGTTCATACTCAGCTTCAAAGTCACAGAGGTATTGGAACTTGGCGTTTTGGTTCAGTTCTATACAGAAAGTTGTGAAGTTCAGAATTTGATTGTGTGTCCCAGGTTTTTATTTGAGGAAGTGAAACATAATGCATTTGTCTCTGGCTCGAGAACCTACTTGACAACAAAGGAAGCCTGTCAACATACTGGCTGTTATAGATGAATATGGTGAAGACTTTCCACAGAGATATTTTTCCTAACCCAAGCTGAATTTCTATACCTCAGAAAGGGAGAAGTCAGAAATTCCATGATGGGTCCTCATTTCTCCACAACTGCTATCAGGTGGATGGCAGAACAAAATCTTAAAATGAAATGTTAAATGTATTGTGGGTCTCCTGAAGAAGACAAGGAGGGGGCCTTGGTAGCTCACCTATTCTTCCTCTCTACGATGATTTCTTGGGGCTTTGCATCTTTCAAGGTGAATCTGCGCACAGCCTGCCAGTCTGTGGTGCATAGATATTGTGATTAGTCAGTGACCATCCAGTTAGACGTGTATTCTTTCAATATGGAGGATAATGGAGCCTGTATCTCATAAACTGTTCAGAGGAATCCTACTGGACCAAAATTTTTGAGGAAAATAGTGAACAGTCAGCCAGACGCCAAAGAGCATATAAAGATTCAGGATTAGATCCTGAGCTGGTAAACTGGCAAAGCTATTTTGAAGTCAGTAGAGCTGTGTTTTCTACACCTGCTGAGAATCTAGCCCTTAGTGTACAGCCTTTGATCTTCCTGCCTTGGAAGCAATTGAGTGACATGATAGGGCTGAATTATTCAGGGTTTAAACATACAGATCCAAAAGTGTCCCAGATTCAGACAGACACTAACACTGATGCTGAATGTTTGCCACTTCTCACAGACTCAGTTGAATAAAAGTGTATCTGCTGCAAACCACATGAGTAACTAGAAGGATATGTGAGTTAAGTTTGGGTATGATTATTATGACCGGGTGAATGTTCAAATTAACATTTTGGATCAAATTGTCTGCTGGTATAAATTGATGGGGCTTCATTGAAATCAATGGACCTGTGCCAATTTATACCAGCAGACATTTTGGCCCTTCACTTAACAAAACCAAACACAAACTCTATATGTGCATTATAAAATTTTGATTACCATACTTTTCAACTTACTGTATATAGAGTCATACACAAAATTTGTTTTAACTATTTATTTTTAAAACTAGTTGAAAATTTTCCAGTGGAAGAGTTTTTCGTTGGAAACTGCCCATCAAACAGTTTTGTGGGAACATATGAATTTTTGTCAAAATTTTAATGGGGTGTTATCAAAATGTTTGTCTAAAATGGATTAGAATAACCAACAGGATAAAGTAGAAAAGAAACATTTCATACTTATCTAAACAAAACATTTTGACTTCATCAAAATGGGTTGATAAGGTTCAAGTGAATTTTCAGTACACTTCTGAGATTTCAAATTTGCACCCCAATTCAGGATGAAAACAGATTTTGAAATACCAAAATTTTCCTGGGGATTTAAGTTCCACTTTTCATCCACTTTTCATTACCTAGAAGATACTATCATTGTTATGTGTATTTCCTTGCTTAGCTAAACATAACTAAACCATTATGATAGTAAGATGCTAAATGAAAAACAAGGAATTACCATCAGCAGGGGGAAATTGGCTGGAGCCTCCCTATTGATGGTTCATGAGAGATCATTCTTGAAACTCAGTTGGGTGTGTCCCCACTGTGAATGTCTGTGTAAGTGCAGTAACTGCCAGAGGTTTGTGGCTTGACACAGCATCACCGTGTGAAAGGGATACCCCAGGTTGGTCAGACAGAGGACTCAGGGGTCCCACAGTCCAGGTTTCACTCCGGGGATCCCATCACAGATGTCCATACCATCATCTTCAAAGATGAGATTTCTACAAGCATGAAGTAGTACAATTCCATTTGGAATCAACACACCTCCCTGGAGTCTTTCTACTTCAGTTTTTGAAGCACTAGTGATGAACAGCCTCAGATCATCATAATGGATGCAAAATCCATGCATGTCAATTAAATTGCAAGACCCAAACTCATGTTATAGCTGTGCAACAAGGCTTATGTGCAATGATGACACAATTTTGGAACTCATAAATACTATGCATTCCACAATTCAGAGAGACTTCCTTTGAAAGTCTTCTGAAGGATGACAATCATTGCTGCCTGAAGTATATGCCTCTTTAGCTATCAACTACAGGACAACTTCCTGCATCAATTGGGGCACAAAAGTAGCTGACCTCTGTAAACTACAGTCACCTGGCTTTGAGTAATATCCCACAGCTTTCATTTTGGCTATTTCAGACCAAAGGATTGAAGCCATATTACACAAAACCACTTGTTCATTTGAAAGCTGTTCATCAGTCTCACTGGACAGAAGAACATCCACAAAACATTTGGATGATTTAAGTTCCTTCTGCAGATTACTAGCAGCTTGAACATCATCAGCTAATGCTATTGTGCTTCATAGAACAATGGTACATTAGCCTTGTCCATTCGGTGCATAGAATGAATTTGCAGAACCATAATGTTTTACTAATCTTGTCTGTAATTTGTTACGGGAATAGCTTGCAGCTTATACATCTGCCGGAAGTAGGGCTTTATAGCTTTGTAGCAGCTTGGCCAGGAGAAGAGTTTTCATGCTGTACATAAGATAACTGTCTAAGTCTTCAGTCAGCTGATAAAATGCAATGTGTTAAGGTGACTGTATTGTTGCAGTGTAACTGGATGGTTTTGTTTTAAGAGTTGTTTTACTTCTAGCAAAGAAAGGCATGTTGAGTGATAGACTGCATCCATAGCAATCCACACATATCCTGTGCAACGTCATCTCCTCTTTGAAGTGATGCCTCCCTTGGATAGGTTGCTCTCAAATATTTCTCTTTTGTTTGGTGTCTTATGTGTTTTGTATGTTTTCCTCAAGCAATTCTTCAACCAGACCAGTCACTGGAGGACATGCTTGCTCTGGTGTCCACAGAAGCAGATGAACATGATGCTTTCTGATAAGATTCAGAGTCTGTTTTATTTCTTGGCTTCAATGCAACTCTGACATGTGCCAAATTAACGTGCTTATGTATTTCTGAAACTAATCCCTGTGACAGAGTATTGGGTGGCAAATCACCTGCACTAGAAAACTCATCTAGTAGGTGCCAATACAGTTCATCTCTCCTAGCTTCTTCTGCCAGCATCAGAGAATTCTGTCCATCACTGATAGTTTGTGACAGTTTTTCATTCTTCTGATTTTCTTAAAACACCTTTTTTTCAAAGTTTGTGGAGAGTCTTTTTCTCTTTGATGTAAGCTATAAGGGGTTTGTAATCTCCATATACAGTAACTTCCCTGTAGAAGTAAAATTTCCAGAGTATTGTTAGCATTACTACCACCTCTTTTCATTTTGTTCAATTAGACTTGTTCTAATGTAGATATACCTTAGATCTATATGTTATTGAAATGCCTTTTTTGTTTAATGGGCATGTTGACTGGTGCCGAATAAGAAGCTGTGCGTTGTCTTTGGTTACACTAATACTGACCTGTATGTGTCACTGAATTAAAAAGCTAATTTCTAGAATATTTCAAAAGGCTGGTACCGCATGCATAGGCAGTTACAAATGAAAACCATCTACCAAGCAGACTAGATGCTACATCGTATGCACAAAAGCTTAAAAATGGAGAAGCATTAGATTGGGAATTCACATACATTTATATCTACCCACTGTCCACGACAAACTATGGGCACACAACCTACTGCTACTGGTGCACAGCCTTCAGTGAGAGGTTGATCTGGTTAGCACATTTCAAATGAAAATATAGAAATTTATTATCACTATGAGATACTTTGACAATTAAGAATATGCGATGTGGAAACATTTCATGTTAGTATGTTGCAAAATGTTGAGATTTGCCATTTTTGCCAATGCTAAACAGCTCCATAATTTCTCCCAAAAAAAGAAATGCCAACACAAAATCAATACAAATCTGTTAATATGTTGTTGTTTGGTAGCACTGACCAATAAACATTGCATGAAGCTGTTGGAATTAATGTAAACCGTAGAAACTGTAGTCATAGTCATGTTGCAGTGTTTCTGGAACTGAAAAAAAAAAGAGACTCATTTTGGATACCATTGTTTCATCTCGCCTACAGGCTTTTGGCACCACTTCACAGCTCCACATTAGGCTTCATTTAAATGTACATAAATATAGTCTGAAATGATGTATGATGTGGATGTGTAGGGTGAGTACATTAAGCTACAAAAATATGGCCTTTTTTGTAGATTTGTCGCATGCCTACAGTGTCAATAAAACCACTTAACTATTTCACTGAAATCACATTGAATTCAAAATGCTGTGGACCTAATACTGCACCAATGGAAGTGTTTCATATTATGTGAAGTAGGAAACAATAGGTTTCAATGGTAATGCATCAAGTCTGAAGGAGCTGTGGAAGCATTATAAGAGAACAACCGACACTGACAGTTGTGTCCCCAGCATTGTAAGAGCTCTTTAGGGTGTCATAACATTAAATGGAGATTTGTCCTGGAGTATTATTCTTATTTTTATTTTTTATGAGCCAGTCTTTCATTGTCTAGAAAATGCCATGTTAAAATAATGAGAACATGGTTTTGCATTAAATCTACAAAGGAACAGACTAGCAGATAAAAGACTGAAACAGTCCAAAAGGGCCATTACAGTCCTTGGAAAGACTCCCATTTAATTCAGTGGACTTTGAATCAGGCCTTTAGCCTATATCAGCATTTTTACTAATCTGTATCACCTTGAGAGGCAATGACAGGAAAATGAGGGGCAAATTCTAGTGATGAGTTTGAGAGATTTATATTGATACAAGTCAGCTTAATGATATAACCATTGCAATCTGCTAGTATTTTGGTAGATTTAATCTGCTGGGGGAAATTGGCTGGAGCCTCCCTATTGATGGTTCATGAGAGATCATTCTTGCACCCCAGAATTGTACCATCTTGCACTGGTCAGAAGCTTGGTCAGTGTAAGTTCATTACCCAGTCCACCACTCCTTCGATGAGGAGAGGACACACACTAGTCTTTGTAAACAGAGCAGGGATTTCCCAAGGATGCCAACCAAAACAGAGTGTTTTAGGTAAAATATAAAACAGATTTATTAACTTCAGAAAGGTAGATTTTAAGTTATTATAAGTAGCAAGCATAGAGATCAAAGTTGGTTACCTAAGCAATAAAAATTAGTTTGCAGTCTGAGTTCTACAAACTAACCAGGATCTGAACCAAGCAGATGGTACAAACAGGTCACAGTTCCTCAATACACAGGCTGGGACTCTTTTCCAGCCTGGGACCACCCTTCCTCACTTCAAAGTCTTTGTCCTCCTGACATTCCTCCAGGTGCTGAAGGGGATGAAAGGAGAGAAGCCATGTGATGATGTCACTTTTCCCTCTTTTATAGTTTCTTCCAGCTTGCTGGAAAAATCTTTTGCTCTGGTATGGGGATCAGGCAGCCCAACTGGTCAAGCAGTCTCCATTGTCTACATGTTCCCTCTGAAAATTCTCCATTGCATACATTTGATAGGATAGTGGATTCTTTCCTTGATGGGGGTTGACAGCTGTCTGGCTACTCCATTCTTGTACCCGAAAGGCTGGTTGTGTGTATTCCCAACCTTACAACATATTTCAGTAACACACACACAAAGCAAAACTTCATAACTTCATAAACAATGATAGCACATACAATCCATCAGGATATTAATGTTCAACAGATCAAGACTTTTAAAAAGATACCTCACAAGGCATACTTTGTACAAAACATATAATTATATGACAATGGTGAATATGGGGGCTCAAGTGTGCTGCTTTGATGTACAGACTGTAACAACTTCAATGTAGAGACCACTGATGGGAAGAATACCTTCCATTCAATGGCTAGAGGGGTATTTCAAGAACAGTCTGCAGATAGTCCAGCATCACAAGAAATACCACTGAAGCACGGGAAAGAAAAGTCATTCATTTTCCCAAGGAAATCAAAGTCTCTTATGCCACGTCTGTAGTCAGAAGTATCTTCCCTGCTCAGAACGGTGTAAATGACAAGGAAATGAAGACTGGTAACGCATGCACTCTAAATAGAGACGATAATGATGAATAAATTGGTGGCTGTAATTTTGACTAGAAATGTCAAAAAATTACATTTCAATGATACCTATACAAATGAATTATTAGATTTTGTTTTACCCTTTGGATCATTGTTGTGATGCTTTGAAGTTACCAAAAAATCCAATTTTATGTCTTGAAATAACAGAGTGTCATTAAACTAACAGCAACTAATGCAAGTCTTTCAAAGTGGTCACGTTAATGTCTTGATGGTATCGTTGTTTACCCTTGTTTCTATTATAATGACACCCCATGACAGCTCTTCCTCATACCTCATGTTAAAGTAGGCATAATAATACATCATTTGAAGGTTTATGTGCATATGTGTTGAGAGGGTACATTAAGTTTACCAAATCGGTGGTGTCTGTCGTTTTGCTGTTGTAACACCTTTGAAAACCATATATTCAATGACTCCACCTACCTCATTCTAGGTCCTTTATTTTCCAATAAAATCACTGTGGTTACACAGGTAGGTGTTTTTGGCATTGAAGGGGGTTGGGGAAACAACCATGCAAACTTTCAGTTTTTATAATGTTGTTGTTGTTTTTAAAACAAGTGATAAAAATACTGAAATCACCAAAGACACTTTAAGCATAAAAAATGTTAAACTGTTTCACTCAAAGAAGAGGAAAAAGAAAACTGTAGCCAGGTTGTTAATACAAAACATTTAAAAATAAAAGAAATAATTTAAAGGTATGTAATAAAGCCAAAAGCTGTACCTTAACATTTCTATATCTAAGCCCTATAGTATCACAGTGCTTTCCAAGTAAAATAGATTGGGCACTAGCCATAACACCCCTGTGCTATGCAGGAGGTGAGACTAGATGATCAAAGTAATCCCTTCTTGCTTTATAATCTATCATTTTATGATCTGTGATTGTTATACCAATAAAATAAAAACCAGTAGGATCTTTTTCAAAGGGGATAAGACAGAATGTCACATTTATTGTGAATACAAAAAGAATCATAGTAAGCAGTCAGTTATAGCGATAACATTTCATTCAGTTTCACATTCATTCATACACACACACAGACACAGGTTCTGGATAGATGTCATAGTTACCAGCCTAGAAGTTGCTCATGCCAAGTTACTGGCCAGGTAACCTGGGCATGAGGGTGGAGCCGAGTCCTTGTCAGATTCATCTGATGTTCCTGGAGGGTGGTTGCAGAACCAGACTCAAAGTCCTCAGTATTTAGAGGCCATTCTTATAGGAATTATTTCCTCTGTCAGTCTATGGGAATTGCTTCATCATGCTGTTGCTGAAACAATCAGCAGATGGCACATTTCTGATGGCATTCCTGGTGGCTCCACACTGTCAGATGTTATCTTGTTTTTCCCGTCCTTTGAGATGATCGGGTGGGTCCCAGTTTACCCTCCGGGGGTTGTCTGGTCGTTCCCACTTTGACGCCGCCTTCAGCCGATGATCACTGAATTCCTAGGCTGGCACCTCCCTGCTCATTCATTCATGTACACCAAGCATTCATCAGCAGACATACTGTCTCCAACACTTTCGGGGTGTGTACTAATTTATTTGAGACTCCCTGCCCTTTAATCAAAGAGGGTGGGGGTCTTTCTATGCTGTTTCTAGGTACAAAGCATGCATAAAGAACAAAGTCAAATAACTTGTTTGCAAGTTTCTCATAGCAATACAGTATCTTTCTGAGAACAGAAGCGACAAAGGGTCCTGTGGCACAGATATCTGAGAACAGATACAATCAATGGTTTACACAGACAGTAGCTTGTAAGTTTAACAAGGGATCCAAGAGATCTTTTACTTAGTAATGCTATGAGGTTTAAATTGTGGGGGACAAATTATGGGGAGTTACTTTCACTTGGGGAATCACTTTCAGTACCTTCTTTAATATCCCTACATAATGTCACTAGTGAATTTAATAGAATCTCTAGCTTTTCTCCACACTATGCTGACTTAATAACACCATGTCCCTGAGCAGTGTAGAACCAGGGTTGATGTAGTTACGTCAATGCCATGTCAGTGCAGACAGTGTGTTACTTACGTCGACACTTACTGGCTTCTCAGAGCTGTCCCACACTGACCTCTGCATAGAGAGAAGTGTTCCTGGTGAAGACGCCCATTACTGATACAAGGAGCATAGCATACATACACACAAGCAATGTAATAACTGCAGCAGCTGTATGCCGATATAACAAAGGTCGACATAATTTTGGAGTGTAGACATGGCCAAAGCAGCTCACTTTATGAGCTCTTCCAGGGAAGATGTGATTTTTGAACAGCCCCTTACTCAAGGCTCTGTAATCATGGAACAACTGAGCCCATAAACGTAGGAGAGAAAAAAATATTATTCAAGGGTGAAATTTATCCATCTTCACAAATTCTAAGTAATTGGCCTTTGTTTGGGGCACTGAGAAGGAGTTAGAATTATCCTCCCCTCCCTCAATTTGTGAGCAGATTATGGGACTGCAGTGTAGCCCCTCTGCAGTTACTACTGTCTGCTACAATTCTTCATCACTCACGCAGGGGTATTAGGGTCACGTGTAGTGATCACAGATGCCTTGGTCTCTCTCTTGACTAGCCTCCAACTACCCTCAAATATCCCCTTGATGTCAGTATGGAGTCCTCTTCAGTGAGACACTGGGACTGTGGAGACCTCCCTCTCCAGCCAGACCATTCCCCAGGGTGCCCATCCATTGGCATCTATAATATTTTATGTATTTTTCCTTACAGCATCCCCATGAGTTAGAGTAGTGCTATTATCCCCATTTTACATTTGGTAAACTGAGGCACAGAGTGACTAAGTGATTTGTCTAAGGTAACACAGGCGTCTGTGGTAGAAAAGGAAAATAAATCTGGCTCTCCCAGTTACAGGTTAATACCCACTGAACCATCCTTCCTCTTTTGGCTTCTTCACACAGGGCATAAGTAGTGTGGAAGACACTGGCCACAGGTGAATTTCACCCTTAACATTAGGAGATGGATTACTCAACTATATCTAATCCCTTCTCCTGCCTCCCTCCTTGTCCCCTTAAGAGTACCCCTTGCTGGGATCCCCTTCCTTTTGTATAGTAATTGTCTGTTACCTCCACCTTTCTGTATAATACATAATCTATATCATATCTCTGTTTATCCTGCCATTTCATACACCACAAGCTTTTACAGCAGTGAAATGGCTGTTCAGGGTGTAAAAGGAACTGTAAAAAGAGCTATAAATGTTTGTGATGTATGAGAGCAGAAAGAGAGAAAGGCATAAGGGCTTTATCCTTTTTTAGTGTAACTGAAAGCATGGAAGCACAGTACATGACTCCTTTTGAAAAGGCTAATTAGAGGCGGGGTATATGGAAGATAGCCTAGAAAACATCTGGTGTCTTTTTAAATAATACAGGGCCAAATTCTGCCTTCAAACAAAGCCATATAACACCATCAACATTAGTAGACTTGCATAGGGGCAAATGAGGGCAGAATCTAATTATTCAACATTTCCAAGAAGATTCACAGTTGGAACAAAAGGTTTGATCTTAAACTAAGTGTCAGATTATTTAATATTACCAAGGTTGAATTCTGCTAATAGTGAGAGGGGGCAGAGAAATTCTAATGAAATCCAGATACTCCTGATTTCAAATCATACTATGACAGAACTAATTGCAGAGACTGCTAATATCCCTTACACCTGAGCACCAAGATATATGCTCCTGACTCTCTTAATGGACAGGACTATACTGTTTGTTTACTGCCTACACCTGTTCCCACAGAAAGGAAACTGTGTCAGGTTGCCACAGCATTAGACCTTCAAGAGCACCTGCATAGATCAGAGAGTGTTCAGTGTGAGGCAGCAAGCAGTTCCCCCTCTTCCAAACAAAATTGGTAACATTATAGTTATGGAAGCTCAAGTGCGTTTTCTGTTGAGGCAGACATCAATTAAAGTAACATTTATATCCAGACACCTCACCAACCAAACGCACAGACTCTTCAGTTTCCCATCTTACTCACTTTTGCTTCCAACCTGCAATCATCCACAATGGTAGGATGTCTACAAAAAGCCCCTTCTCCCAAAAAAGGTGAGTGTTTAAGGTCAAATTTCAAAAGTGACTCATTTGTAATGGCTTGCTGTTGAAAAGTTAGTAACTGACTTATCCAAATGATACCACAGAAAACTCAATTGTCCTCTGAACAGTAATTGTGGAGAATTAATGTATTCATGTATCAGTGGAACCTGTGAAAATCTAAATCTAGCCTTAATTAACAACACATCCATAATGAAGTATCTTGTTGCTTTACTGTATGCTATATTTTTGACCTTTGCTTTAGTGTGCTTTAATATTATTAACTATTATGTTAGTTAATTTGAGCAGTACCTAATCTTATGTGAACATTTTATCAGCGTTATTGCAGAATTCTCCTTTTGGGGGGGTTGTTTTTTGTTTTTTCGTTAGAGAAGTGAATGTTTCTTAAAGGGGAGAATATGCAGACATGAGTTACCTTGGAAACTAGCTAGATGGCTCTATAACATAACAACAAGCTGGCTGATTGCACTGTCCATTTGACTGGGTAAAGCAACACGTGCTGGTGTGTGAGGCCTGGCAATGGCTTGATATTTTGTATAGCATCTCAGTTGCCCAGCACACTGTGGGCACTATACATATACAATAGCTATTAAGGTGTTGCTGGATGAGGGCTATGCTGTCAGGGTCTCCATCTCTATTCATTTTCTCATATTTTCCTGACACCCAAGCCCCAACTCCAATCTCTACTGTATGTATCTGTGATCTCTGCTCTGCTGTCCCTTTCAATCAGTGGCTGGGTAAACAAAAGCCTCTCTTGTTATCCACTATGGTAACTGCCATCGGATGCATATTTCAACACTCCGCATTTGGGTCAACAGCCCTTTGCCCTTCTGTGGTCACTGTATGTTCTTCTGGACTCCTGGAACTTCCTGGACACAGACCAATTTGAGCACAGCTCATGCAGATATTACTGGTTAAGTTGATCATGAATACTTTTTGTTCTATTGGGCATGACTGTGTCCTAGGTATGTTGTTCTAATTAAGACTCAGAACCTGTATTGAATAACTTAATTAATTGTAAGTACAGATTTTGTAGCACAGCAATGGCAGCCTGCTGTAAGCTGCAGCCAGCCAGTCTTTTCTGCCCCCTGCAGTTCCAGGACACCACTTTGCAAAATAGACGGTGAACTTTGGTTTCTGTGGAAACACCCCATGTCCTTTCATAACAACTACAGCTACTCTACCCACAGTATTTCCAAATGAAAATGTTCAAAAATCATGAGTAAATTATATGATTGGCATAAAAATTAGGGTTTTTTTTAAATGTAATTTGCTTTCTAGTTTGAGCTTTTAGAATACAACTGGTTCATATTTTCAAGTTTCTCTCTGCAACCATGAGAGCAAAAAACATATATATTTTTTTTAAATGGAAGCTTAGATTATCATGTAATTTCCTGATCTTAGCACCTGTGGCTTTCAGAGTGGTAATAATTAAGTCACGATAAAATTGTGAGAGATGGGAACACTGCACACACCAGAGGTGACATCTTGGCCCCTTTGAAGTCAATGGAAAAACTACAACTGTAGAAAACATTAAACAGTATAGGTAAGTAAGTTTCCAAATTCTACTGGTGAAAAGAAATGCTTTGAAAAAAACTGAAGTGAACTTGTTCTCTTTCTTATCTCTTTCATTATTCAAAACCTCAAATGTGAAATTGTGTTTCTGCCATAACTTCTAGTAAGTCCCAGCCCCCCACAACTCTCAGTTTGCTTTGTCTTTACTATAGGTGTTAACATACATGTTCTTTTTTTAATGGTAATACAGTAGAACCTCCGAGTTAGGAACACCTCGGGAATGGAGATTTGTTCGTAACTCTGAATTGTTTAACTCTGAACAAAACGTGGTTGTTCTTTCAAAAGTTTATTGAGCATTAGCTTTGAAACTTTATTATGCAGAAGAAAAATGCTGCTTTAACCATTTTAATTTAAACGAAACAAGCACAGAAACAGTTTCCTTACCTTATCAAATATTTTTTTAACTTTCCCTTAATTTTTTTAGTAGTTTAACACCGTCCTCTAGTGAATCTATTTGTTTGTTTTGTCTCTGCTGCTGTCTGATTGCGTCCTTCCAGTTCCAAATGAGGTGTGTGGTTGACCGGTCAGTTCATAACTCTGGTGTTCATAACTCTGAGGTTCTACTGAACCAGTTACATCAGAAATGTCATGTTCTATTATGTATCTGTAAAAGCACTCGATTCTTAGAGAGGCTAGGAAGATCCATTATTTTAAATTATGCTCCTTTGCCAAATCTCTAACTCTGCTTGAAACGGTTGTTGCAGTAGTTTCTGAGTGTTGTCTAATTCATTCTGTTTGGACTGGTGGTGATTCTTAGTTATGATTTATGGGTCTAATTTCATTAGTTCTTTGGTCTATGTCAATTATTTTTCTTTCTCCAGCTAATAAATTTAAAGCCCTTCCTCTGCTGAGCTGTTAGACACTTTCAATATGGAGCATTCTATTAAAAATGCAGTGACAAATTGTACTGTTGCACACAAATTAAAAAAAATGGTTGGTTTGGTTTTATAATTCTTTATGGAACATTCTGAAATGATACATGGAAAGAATGTGTACAAAAGCTATTATTTTATTTAATGTTTGGGTTTATCAGACTGGCCCTTTTATGAGCAAATGTCTTTGTTTAATATGCACAGCCATATCTTCCCAACATTCTCTGTGACTTTGTTTCCTAGAATACAGTACATAAACTTAGCCTTCACTGTTGTAGACATATTCTTCATCTGCATTGAACAAATCACCTGAAAAATATGAAAGTCTGCATGTTTTGCATAAATATTTTACCGGCTGTTAGGTCCTGTTTGCCTCATCTGTCTATGGTCTGGCACTTTGGAGAAGAACTTCAGTGTTAGTATCCTATTTAATACACTACTGACCTGATCACAATTCAATCAGGACAACTTTAGGATTAAAGTAGATATGTTTCTTAGTATTTTGGAAACTCGGGCAGAAACATATTTTAAATATAACTGTGTGTGCTACAGAATGAATGAAGATAATTTGGGTAAAATTAAGCCATGCGTGACAGGGGGAAAACTTTCACTGGCTGAAAAATAAGTTTAAGATAGTGGACTTTATGAATTAGAGTTTTTCAATGAATTTCATGTTTTAAGGTTATTCTAATATATTGATATAAAAAGTATATGTGACTGTAAGTAAGACCTTTACAATTATTAGCACAATATAATGCAGTTGGTTAATATTCTAGATAATGTGAATGCATGTAAATTGGATATGAAATTAGTTTAAATTCATTCCCTTCCCCAGGACAAAGCTTCAAGTAATTGGGTTTGTGCATGTCTCTCCGCTGTGGCTGGGTAGCTGTAACTGTTCCCCTCCCTCAGTCTATGCCAGGGGTCGGCAACCTTTCAGAAGTGGTGTGCCGACTTCATTTATTCACTCTAATTTAAGGTTTCGTGTGCCAGTGATACATTTAAACATTTTTAGAAGGTCTCTTTCTATAAGTCTATATATTATATATCTGAATTATTGTTGTGTATACAGTAAACAAGGTTTTCAAAATGTTTAAGAAGCTTCATTTAAAATTAAATTAAAATGCAGATCTTACGCTGTCGACCCGCTCAGCCCGCTGCCAGCCTGGGGTTCCGTTCACCTAGGCCGGCAGCGGGCTGAGAAGAGCCTGCGGCCAGGATCCCGGCTGGCAAGGGCCGGCAGCCAGAACCCCAGACCGGCAGCGGGCTGAGCGACAGTGCCTGCTGCCGGTCTGAGGTTCCGTCCACCGGCTCCTGCCATCTGGGGTCCCGGCTGCCAGCCCCACTCAGCCCACTGCTGGTCTGGGGTCCTGGCTCTGCCCACATAGAGTGGGTACCTACCTTCTCCCTGTTTCACCCATTATCTTAGTCTCTCTCTGCTCTTAGCTGAGGATGGGGGGTGCACTGAGCACAGGGCTGGGCGTGAAGGAGCAGGCTGGGGATTGGGGTGCAGGATCTGGCCAGGAGCTAGAGTGAGGGAGGGGTGCCCAAGGTTGGGGCAGGAGGTTTGGGTGTGGAGCGCTTACCTGGGCAGCTCCCATTTGGTGCGAGGGGTTCAGGTGGGAATGCGGGTCGTGGTGGTACAGGAGCTCCCATTTGGTGCTCAGGGTGGGGGGCGCAAGAGTCAGAGCATGGGGTGGGTGGGTTGGATATGTGTGGGGGTGCAGGAGTCAGGACGGAGGCTGGAGGTGTCTGAGGGGGTGCAGGAGTTAGGGTATGGGGTGTGGGGTGTCTGGGGATGTGGAGGGGTACAGGGCTCAGGGCAGAGGGCTGGGGGTGTGGGGTGTGTGTGCAGGGATCAGGCCAGAGGGCTGGGGGGTGCAGGGATCAGGCCAGAGGGCTGGGGGTGTGGGCTCAACTCATTGGGGGTGCTCCCAGCCCCCTGCTCTGAGCGGCTCATGGGTAGAGGGCCGGACGGGATATGCCCCAATTCCACACCCGTCCCCAAGGCCACGTCCTCACCTCTTCCCCAGAGCAGCGAGTGCGTTTTGGCTCCGTTTCTCCCCCTCCCTCTCGCTGTTCGGCAGGGGGAGAGAGGAGGAGGGTTGGGAACCCAGCACACTCAGGGAAGAAGCGGGGGAGGAGGGAGCTTGGCTGCCGCTAGGACCAAACTTCAGGAGAGAGTGGGGGGCGGAGAAGAGTGGGCCGACTGGGCAGGATTTTTAATGGCACGCTGCTGCCTGCTGGGGTCCTGGCAGGCAGGCCACAGCGTGCCATTAAAAATTGGCTCATGTGCTGTCTTTGGCACGCGTCCCATAGGTTGCCGACACCTGGTCTATGCATATACAACCCGTGCTTTCCCTCTGTGATTGTTACTCCAACATACAGGCTTGAATGATTGCTATTGTCTCATATCACCACTATGCAAAAACTCCCAGCAACTTGTTCTATGTATAGGTGCAATTGGCTCCTCCCTTGGTCCATCCCAGATCATCATCTTTGCTGTTGTTTTGTTTGTTTTGTGAGGACTTACTCCATGGAATGCAGGGTGTATGGAGGCCTACTTTCTCCATCTCACTACACTGGGGGGCTTAACTGGCTCTGAGAGCCTTATCCAAATTCTCCATGTCTTGATAAATTTCAGGCTGGGAAAACAGTAATTTGCATCAGTGAGGAAATTGCACGTGCTCTTAGACACGTCACATTGTACTTAATATTTGCATATGCAAGATATGCATGTAAATTGGAGAATTAATAACACTAATTTGCCTAGATGTCAACAGGACCATTTCAAGCAAATGTAGAATGTGTCTGCCTATCTTAGTGAATCATGCATTTACTTAGTGTGACAACACACCTCTTTCGACAGCTATTCTCCCTCTGGTATTGAAGGGACCTGGGGTAAATCAGATCCCACTCCAGAGGTTTAATACTTCCCATTGGTTTATTTGCAATATCTCAGGTGTCCATAATTAACATGAGGTAATCTCTTTTCAGTTCATAGGAACAACGGCTTTAGCCATTCTAAGACTGATATACCTGCCTTCAACAATCCTTCCAGAACCGTCAGGTCCGACTTTATCACAATTCTCTCCCCCCATCCAGGGGCTTTGTCTCAGCCCAAGTAGCCCATGTGTACTCTTACTAAGCCATCAGCATTGCCATGCCTGACTCTAGGCCTGTGCTGTTCCCTGTAGTTGAAGGGTTGTAACTACAGGAACCATCTTGTTACCCTGGTGTTTTTCTCTGTTTCAGCGCGTCCACTTCAGAGGAGCATGATCTGTAATGAGGGCAAACCTTTATGTGAGCAGGTAGTACTGGAGGGTTTCTGTGGCCCATTTTATTGTGAGGAATTCCTTTTTCACTATGGTGTACTTTTGTTTTTCGGGAAAATGTTTTCTATTGAAATATAGGATTGGGTGTTCTTCCTCTCCTATCATTTGAAAGAGTACAGCTCCAAACCCTCCTTTAGAGGCATCTGTTTGAAGTATGAACTCATTCTTGAAGTCTGGGGGTATGAGCACCAGTTTACTGTAGCAGGCCCTCCTTGGCTCAAAGACCGCTTCCTCAGCCACCTTGGACCATTTTACTATGTCTGGCCCTCTGGTCTTTATCAGGCCTGTCAGAGGGTAGGCCCTGGTGTCAAAGCGGAGAATAAATTGTCTGTAGTACCACGCTATCCCTAGAAATGCTCTGACTTGCTTCTTCCTGACTTACTGAGGCCCACTTTGTATCCCCTCTAACTTGTTCTGTTGGGGTTTCACTATTCCTCTCCCTACATTGTACCTAAAGTATTTGGCTTTGGCTAGCCCTATTGCACAGGTAGATGGGTTAGCTGTAAGATCTGCTTTTCTAAGTGTATCCAGTACATACTCCCGCCTTTTCCAAGTGTGTCTCCCAGTATTGTCTGCATACTTAGCGTGTTGGTGTAATAGGTTATTGATGAGGTGTTGGAAGATTGCTGGTGCCCCATACAATCCAAAAGGGAGGACAATGTACTAGTATAAGCTTTCTTAGGTAGAAGTTTGTCTTCCCTCTGCCAGCCACTGCCAGAAGGATTATTCAATACCCTTTGGTCAGGTAGAAGGTATACACTAATCTTGCTTTCCCCAACTGTCAATTAACTCATACATTCCAGGTATAGAGCAAGCATGGAACCGTGACACATTGTTTAATTTTCTGAAGGCTCTGTAGAATGTTGTTGTACCAGCTGGTTTAGGTACCAGGACAAGTGACAGTGGGGCTCTTTGATAACTCCCATCTTCATTTCTTTACTGATCTCCTCTGCTTTAGCCTCAGAGATCATGTATGGTTTAATTTTTACATTCAACCCAGGTTCATTATGATGGGCTTCCGTGGTTCTGTCTGGCTTCTCTGAAAACACATCTTTGTTTCGCTTGATCATCTTAATGACTTATTTGTGCTGTTCAGGGGCCAACTGAGATATCTTTACTTGTACCTCAGGTTTATCTTCCTGTAACGGTGTGTCTCGGATGACCATATAAGCTTGTCTGTTATGCCAGGGTTTGAATAGGTTGACATGGTAGTTTTTGCTCCTGTTTTTCATGAACAAAACTTATAGCCAACCTTCCCAATGGCTTCAATTACTTTATATGGCCCCTGCCATCTGGCCATGATCTTGCTTTCCACCATGGGCACAAGTATCATTACCTGATCTCCAGCCTGTAATTTCTGTATCCTGGCTTGTGAATTATAATAGGCTTGTTGGGCCTTCTGTGCTTTTTTCCATGTGTTTCTGCACTATTGGGGTGACTTGAGATATTCTATCCCTCATTTACATCAAATATTCCTTGCTTAAGTTGTTCCTCTCATTTCTCCTTGGCAATGTGGTGACTATATAACAACTCAAACAATGAAACCCCTCTTGAAGCTTCTCTTATAGCAAACAGCAGGTAAGGGAGCAAGGTTTCCCAATTTTTCCCACCTTGACTCACTACTTTCCATATCATGCTCTTCAGAGGTCCGTTGAAGTGTTCGACCAGGCTATCAGTCTGCTGATGATAAACTGGGGTGTGTAGGGCCTATATTTGAAGCATCGTACACAGGTCCTTTATAAATTTTATAAATTTTGACATGAAGAGTGTCCCCTGATCTGTTAAAAGTCTCCTTGGGTATTCCTACCTTAAAGAAAATCCGGAGTAACTGCTTCACTATTATCTTGGATGTAGTATTTTGCATGAGTATGGTTCTGGACACCACATTCTGATGATAGACCTGCTGGAGAAGTTGGCCTGAGGTCAAGTTCATCGCTATCCTCTCAGAGGACCTCAATAATTGGTAGAGGTATTAAAGAGGCCCTTGACTGAGGTCCTGGGTTGAGCAATTGGCATTCAGGGCACGAGGCATAATAGCATCAAACCTCCATGTATATTTCCAGCCAAAAGAACCTCTGTAGGATTCTATCTAGAATTTTATCCACCCTCCCAAATGTCCCCCCGCAAACAAATGACTGTGGGCCAGATCTAATACAGTCTTTCTGTTGCTCCAATTTGTTGCTCCTGTAGTCAGATTATTCTATATAAGAGGTACATTTGTAAACAATGTAAGGGCCTGAATTTCTGGATTCCTCTCTACTGGGACCTCATTTATCTTGATGACTATGTTTCTCATATTTTGTTATAGAGGATTATTGGTCTGGTCTTGCCCCAAATTCTTATATGAGAATTTGACATTCCCACACTTCTGGTGAGATATTTCAGTTTCACACCTACAACTAGTCTCTGTGAAACTTGGCCCAGCCTCAGGCTTGGCAACTATCTGAGTTGCCTCTGGGCCTGCTGGATGAGATTGATTACTCACGAGCGCCTTTTGATTCTGGGCCTATATTTTGGTCCCCAATCTTTTGTCTGCCTTCCTTTCTCATTTAGTCTCCAAGGATTTACCAGTTGTTGAAAACAAGTCCAGGGCTAATTCCAAGAAAATGAGAGGAGGGATATTGGCTGGGGCCACAATACTGACCTTGGGGTTACTGCTTTGACCTAGTCCTTCTACTGGGAGTAGTTTCCCAGTCCTTGGGAAGTATCAACCTATGAGCACAGTACAAAAGTGTAGGGATTATCCCTATCATTACCACTGCTGTGCTTCCCTACACCTCTATCTATATGGGATTATATGGGTAGTTATCAATTGTCCCATGTACAGAGGTTAATTCCATGCATTTGGCTTGAGACAGTTCGTTTCATCCCACCCATTTCACAAAGACCAGTGTGACCACACTTCCTGAGTCTACTAAAACTTTATATCATGCATTCTATCCAGCTGTGTATACCTATGTGGGATCTTCGCTGCAACTACTACAAGGTTGACTAAGCCACATAGACTCTGGCTATTACCCAGATTACACTGCATGGGCTCCTCAATGTTAGGACACTGAGCTACTATATGCCCTAGTTCCCCAGAAGTATAACATCTATACAAAGCCCTAGATATGTCTTTGGCCCCCATGGCCTTCTCGCCTCGGTTCCTCAAGTCAGTTCCTGGCCTCAAGTCACACTTCAACATCCCTCCTCCTCAACAGAGTCCTACCCAAACTTTCAGAGATCTGGGCCTTTGGGATTGGGACTGGCCTCTTGGTCCAGCACATTTCTTCTCTGGTTGTCCAAGAAAGCTCTCTGACCATTAACTACTTCTCTATGAGGGTAACTAAGTCATTGTAAGAGGTAGGGTTAGTTTTGCAATCCCACTCTCAAAGGTCTGGTGGTAGTCTTCTCGTGAATCTGCCCAAATTCAAGAGTTCTATAATCTTTTCCATTCTGCCAATTCTAACAGCCAGTCCAGTGTTAGATGGATCAGGAAGATTAGATGTGATCTTGGTGCTTTGTTCAACCAATTCCTCCACGCGTGGAATCTCTGGGCTGTTATGGCTGTAGTCATTCTGGATCTTGCCAGTATCACAATTTTTAACTGGGAGTAGTCTTTAGATGTTTCCACTACCATATCATAATACGCCTTCGGGGTCTCCCCACATAGGAAGGGGGTGAGGATACTGGCCCACTGATCTTGATGTCAGGCCACACACAGGGCTGTTATTTCAAACATGAGGAGATGTGTCAATGTCATCCTCTGTCATCTTTTTAAATAACTGTTAGCCTTGAGGAATTGAATTCCACCATGGCCACCTCCCACAGTAGTCAGGGATTTTGATTGTCTCACTGCTTCCTGTAGGGTGGCTCAATCCTATGCTGCCTGGTTTATCAGCAGTTGGTTCATCTCCTGCTGTATTCGTAAACATGCTTGCTGCGCAGCCATCTGGACCCTGGTAGCCTCCTGTTGTGTTGCAGTGGCCTGCACCAGTGCCCTTGCCACTTTATCTATTCTCTAGAATCGTTCCCTCACCCCAGGATAGTCTGCTGTGCCAAGATTCCACTCTCGACACCACGTGAGACAATGCACCTCTTTCATTACGTCAAGGCTCAGCTTTTCTCCCTTCGGCATGGAGGGAGCTTGGGGTAAATTAGTTCCAGTCCAGAGGTTTAATACTTCAAGTTGTTTCATTTGCAGTATTTTACAGGGTAGACCTTAGGATGGGTCCGAGGGCTTCTTTAAATAACAAGGAAGTAAATGTAATTTTTGAACTCTCATCGAGTACTCTCTTATGCCAGCAACCAATCACCATCCACCCTCTATAACCAACTTTGGGCCTGATTCCACTGGGAACCAAGGCCTCTTCCCAAATAGAAATAAAAACAAAATCCCCCCCCCCCCAAGGGAAAAACAGCTCTTCATTTAGGAGGAGCCTTTTCCCCTCACTGCACACAACACTGCTGCAGCTTGCTTCTCATCTCTCCTCTCTCCTCCTTCTCACTGCAATAGGTTTCTAAAGATCCCAGGTTGCCTTTAATTAGACTCAGGTGTACATGATTAAGTTGAGGTAACCTTCCAGTTCATAGGAAAAGGGGCTTTAACCCTGGTAAGGCTGATATACCTGCCTTCAACCATGCTTCCAGAACTATCAGTTCTGACTGTGTCACACTAGATCAACTTAGTAAGTGCCTTATATCACCTGAGGAAATCAAACATATAAAATCTGGAGTCCCTGCAAAGAGCCATTTGATAGGGTTTCACACCTCCATTGCACAATAGACTCCTTCACCTCCTCCCCCTGACCTCACTGAGTCTAAACTCCTAGGCTGATTTTTGAAGAATGTGAGGGGTGTTCAGACCCATGGTAAGGTGCAGAGCTATACAGAGAAGAGGCAACAAGCCTGATTCTCCTCCTGCTTAAATGGACTTCAGAGGAGATACAGTTGTGTAAAATAGAAATCAATGAAAAGAGAATCTGACCCTATGCATCCAGGACCGGTGCGTATGTGAGGAGGGAATGGGAGTTATGGGAGTAGTGGACAGATATTTCTTGTCTGAGCAAGAAGAGAGAGCCCGCACTATGTTCAAGCTAGAACTGCAATAAGAGGAAGAGATATTGGTTCCTGAAGGAGTTTTCAGTTATGACCAACACAGAATAGTGCTTACCCCACACCACACAGCACTGATTCATGGGCAGTGAAACTAACATTAATATTTCAGCTTGTCGCTGACGGAGTGGCTTCCCCTGGAACTGGGGGTCCTTTGTAGTTTTTGGTTTGGACGAATAGTCTGAACCAGCCTGGCAATATGAACTTTCACTTTTAGGCTGCAGACATTTTCTATTGTCTCCAAATGTTCTTGTTTCTTCCCCCAGTGTAAGTTCTTCATGGAAGAGACCATCTTTTTGTTATATGTCTGCACAAGGCCTAGCACAATGGAGGTTGGAACTGCAATGCAAATAATAACAAAATTGCACCTTTTGCAGTCATTTACTTGTGCAAAGTGGGTGTAAAATGCTATTATTCTAAGTGTATGTCATAGCAGTAACGAGATGTGACTGCAGCTGAAGTAGACACATCTGAGCTAGCATTAATCTCGACAGCTTGGGTCCTGGAGTAGCGAAGCTGCTGCATCAGTGTGCAGTTCACTGTGGGCTATCCCCTTGAGTAATTACCCATGGTTCTGGGTGGGTTTGTACAGCCTGCATTGAAGCATGCACTGCAACACCTTTAGTGCTCTGGTATCTGAGCTAGTATTAATCCAGCTAGCTCAGGTATGTCTACTCGACTTTTCTACAGACACCCCATGACTGCAGTGTTTGACATACCCTGAGCATTTTGCATTCCCTTTATATGGCTGTAAATGACTGTACTGGGGCAAGTCAAATGGAGAATCAGGTCCATATTATTATATTTCTTTAAAACAGACTTTTCCAAACACCTCTTTCCTCTGAGTGACCTGCATATCTCTTTCTGTATGATTTACATTTCATTCCGCTAGGATCAAAGTGAACTTTAGAAGTTTCGTTCCTCTTTAATTATCATTACACACTGCCTGCCTGCAAAATAGAAACATGTCCCAAATGTTTTACTTGAAGGAAAACAAAATCACTGAATAATTCAATTGTCTGAGCTGGCAAAAACGTTGAGCTGTTATATTTCAGCAAATAGATAGTCTCCAGGAATAAGTACTTTATCATGCCTCACAAACCTTTACCAAACATGTACCTTTGTGTATGTTTAATATAGATTCATACATTCACGCTTGGCCCACTCAGGGGAAAGAAAATTGGTAGAAATAGACATCTCTTCAGTCTCTCCTTTTCCATTCTGTTGCTTTCACTGCAGCCGTTTTTAATACTAAACTTGAACTGCTGCATATGTCTAAAACAAAATCATGAACTCATTGTTAGACTCCTTATAACTCTCCTATCATTCCCTTCCCATTCCTCCTTAATGTTTACATTATGCTGGCCTTAATGTCAGTGGGTTGATAGGTAACAATATTTTTCTACACAACCAGGCATTAAGAGAAGAGAAATAAACAACACTCTCCAACTTTTTTTTTTTTAACAGAGCTGCTACTTGGGTTATATGTAGTAGAGATACTTTAGGATGGATTCTGCATCCCTTACTTTGAATAGTACAGTATTCTTTCCTGTGATGAATAGGCACATTGAAGTTAATGGAACAAGCCTTAGGAATCAGAGTTACAAAGCATCAGTAAGGGTTAAAGCACTGGATCCTTTCGTAGAGATTGGACAGGTTGCGTCGCTATTTTATATATTTTACTTTGCAGATTTACATGTGCTCAGTGACAAATCAGCAGGCTAGTAACAGAGTCTGGACTAGAACCCGTGTCTTCTGAGTTCCAGTTCAGTTCTCTGTCCACTAGGCCACACTATTCTGAAGAGAAACCAGAAAGACAGATTTCAAATATCTAGACTTCCTGAAACTTTGGGGTCTTCAGACTCTGTCATGAGTACCTCAGCCCTTCTTTGTTCTATGCTGCTTACTGTGCATGAGATTTTTAAACTGTGGTTCTTTTTGTTCTTCATGGACAGTAAAGATCCTATAGCACAGCATTTTTTGTAAGGGCAAAAATTCCCTTCCTCTCCACTAGTATATAATGTGCCATTTCATTGCTCCATGTATATGGATTGTTATTCCCTTTTGCACAAAGGTGTTAAAGTAAACTACACACTGTTATAAATGTAAATTGTTTATAATAAAGGTCTCCCAATTTGTGTTTCTGAGGCAGGAAATATGTACCCTCTGTACTTTCCTTCTGTCTTTTCCTAAGGCATATCAGAAAAGGCATCATGACTCTAATGCAGTAAGAATTTATAAGCATGCATTCCTCTCCTATAATGCTAGATTATTCATCTGTAGGCCAAATATCCTTCAGTAGCTAGTAACAAGGCTTTTTTAGTTTCTGTTGGTGAGTGCTGAATTTGAAATACAAGATGTGTTGTCACTGTCAGATTAAATATTTCAACCTTTGTTTGCTTTAACAGATGGGAGTATGTCATACTCTACAGTTTCTTCTAAGGTGCAGTTAAGTAATGGTCCACTTCTACTGCATGTTGTACTGAGAAAGGGACACTTTGGTGGCTACTGATCCTGCTCCAATGAAGCTCTTCAACACAAGAGAGAGCCTTACTTTGGAACTGCAAGCCCCAAGATACTTGAGGCATTGGTACAGGGTGGGAAAATACTGCTTAAGATACCAGAAAATTCAGGGCTTCCCTATCTAAACTGAAAGATCTTGGCACTCTAGGCTTGATCCTACAAAGATTTGAGCAGCTGCAAGCGCTGCTGAGCACCTTCAACTCTTACTGGAAATCATGTTGATTTTATTTATTGTTTAATAGGGAACTCCATTAGAATACTAGGATATAGAAGTTAAGGCTGTCCTTAACTTTTGAATACCAAATCCTCAAGGAGGACATAGTGAATGTTGGGGTGTTTTTTGAGTTTGCTTTAGCACAGGGACAGAGGACGGGGCAAGCAGAGAGTATGAACTATTGTCTGAGGTTCCCCTTGCTCTGCCAAGGAGAGAAAAACAATAGCATTCATGATACGGAATGTAACAAAAGGCAGTTGAACTCTGTATGCGTTTTGAGTTTAGTGTAAATTCTACAGACTCTAAAGTAGAGCATGAATGCACAACAAATATTTTTTCATTGAATTTGGCCCTCTTTTACCTACTATTGAACCAAGTAAGATTTTCCTGAAGTTGTTTGTTGTTCCTGATTGTTCAACAAAGATTGATAGAGCCTACAGAGGATTGCAAACTGCTCCCAGAGGTGTTCCTTTGTCTGATTCTTGTTCAGAATTAAGTATGTAGTTTGTCATTTACATCACATGGTATAGTTCCTGTTTTCTGCCTGGGTACCCTAAATTTTAGATGTAGGAAGTGTTATTGAACAAATCACTGAGGCTTTGAAAAATTCAGAAGAATGACCTTGCTATAGAGTGAGAGGAACTTTTCCTGTTCTCCTTTGTATGAGAAAATGCATTCTATTTTGCTACATTGAGGAGCTCAAATGTAATGGTTGCTGGGTTTATTTCTGAGAAAAGAGGGGGGGATTTCATACTGATTAATTGGCTATATAGCAGACTTTACATTAACTTTTCTCATGTAACTCTGAGACCAAGTAATTGTGAAAACATATATATACGAGGTGCTATTCATGAAAGTTAAAGATAGATCATTGTGTGGCTCATTCAATTGTTTGAATACTAGAGATCTGCATTGGTAGAATTTCAGAGAAAATGTCTGTGTATTTCTGCATGCAGTTTCCAACAACACATCTGCCAAGTGCATGGACTGGAATTCATTGGCTTCCATTTAATATTATGCTGTCATTCACCTACCACTCCATTGCTACAGTCATTATTCAAATTTGTGCATGATTCTATTTAGAAAGGTTGCATTCAGAGCACCTTGTCCGTCAAACAGTATTAAATATGCTTAGTTTTAGCCAATTCTCTGACCTGTAGTTTTGAGAAGTACTGTTTTACTGAAGTCATAGTGTCCTACCCCATAACTACCATATTTCATATATCTGCCAACTGAATAGATTTTAAAATTATACTCTTCACATCCTTCCTCTTCACAAAAAAACTTCTTTCTGCCTCCTAACCTACAGAGAGGTTTTTAAATGACTATGGTGAATATTAGGGGGAATGATTCCCACTAGAATTTCAAAACATCCACCTTTGATGAACTTTAAAGCAGCTATTGGAAAAATGCAGCAGAAAAACAAATAGGATCCAATGAATGACAGCCAGATGAACTTGTTTTATTCAGTAGAATGTTTTCAAATTCTTTTTATAATTATCCACCAAGTTCTGCTAAATGGCAAGACCTTTACGTTACTTATTTAGTATAAATTATGCATACATTCATCTTATAAATGTGCATAGTTTTCTATATGAAAACAATTTTCTTCTCATTTCTTAAGATTCATTTAATGCACCAGAGATAATACTGCACCTTCCACTTCTCCTAGACATTAGCAAGGAACTTTATATATGCTCCAAACTCCCTGAATTTTTTAAGCTGTGGCTCAAATGATTTTCAGCTCAATAAAAGAAAGGAAAAATGACAGCCATGCAGAGGTTCTAATTCCACACACCAGCTTGTCCCACATTCTACATACCAGCCTGTCCTACTCACTCTGATGCCTGCTGCTTAGGAACAGACATGGAAGAGTAGTCAGTGTTCGCTTCCAGTATAGATGACAGCTTGTGTGTGTGTGTGCCCCCGCACCTTATCCCCAGACTCTCTGGCTTGCACATTCTGTATTCATTAGTTCTATTGCTGAATATTAGCTCCTACAGGTGTGCCTCCACCCAGACAGTAGTTAAGGTTTGCAGGTTTTGGATCCAACCCTTTTAGTAGCTGATCTGCTGACAAGCCTATTTAATCAGGAAAAAAAAGAGGGTAAAAAAAGTAAAAGCACAAATTACTCCTTTGAAGATTACATTTGAAGATCCAGTAAGTTTTAAGATTTCCTCTAATACTACCCTTCATCAAAGTTAGACCTGGTCTACAATACAAAGTTAGGCCAACCCAGCTACATCTCTCTGGGGTGTGAAAAATCCAACCTAACTTCAGGTGTAGACAGAGCTAGATTGACAGAAGAATTCTTCCATCCTAGCTATCACCTCTTGGGGAGGTGGATTACCTATACTGATGGGAGGACTCCTCCAATTGGTGTAGGTATTGTCTACACTGAAGCCCTCTGGTGGCATGGCTGCAGCACTGCAGCTGTGCTACTGTCATGTTTTAAGGGTAGACAAACTCAGTCTTACAAGGAAAGGAACTAACTAGTGGCACTAAAGTCAAGAATTGCATTTCTCCTTGGAAGCTCTGATGATTATATGATGTGGTCTATATTGGAAAAAAAGGAGCATGGAGAATAAAAGCAAGTTAGTTATCTTTTAAATTTTACTTTTTAAAAGTGTCTCAATTATTAAAACTCAAGAGTGCCTCGATTTTTAAACTTGTCTACACAGGCATGCACAGGAAAATTAATCTGAATTGTTTTTTTAAAGTGGATTAGTCAAATTCCATTAACCTCCTGTGTGGTTACCCTTATTCAGAATTAAAATCGCTATATTTCTATTTAGCTTAATTTAATTTGGAAGTGAATTAGATTACATCAGATTAAGCCCAGTTCTGAATAAGAGAATCCACTCACGGGTTTAATGTGGTTTAATTAATCCATTTTAAATTCAAAGTGTTATGGGATTTCCCTTCACCCTCCCCTGGTTCTTGTCATGCAGGCAATGCAATGTTTATTGGGGTTAATCAAGCAAGCATATCCATAGCTCTGCATGCCGGTAGAGCCTTTTTTCCCATGTCCCCTTTTCCCCTTCCTTAGAAGGCATAATTATATCTGTAGTGCATGACATGGGTCCCACCACTTACAATGTATGGTCATGTTCCGTTTTGGAGGGTCTTGGGTCTGGGGTCTTCAGTACCACCTCTTTTGTATCCCATGGGAGGGGTAAGGAGTGAGGTTGTGCTTTGGTCAGGGACAGGCATTTCTTTGGCTTTTAGTCTTTCTTATACCTTCCCGTCCATCCCCATTACCCCTCCTGACTGGTTGCTTGGCCTTATCTTGGGAGAGTCGAGGGAGGACTTTCTGTCCTTCAAGTGTACACTGGTATATTAAATTCCAACTCTACCCAGCAACACTTTAGCTTTATCTCTTATCTCTTTTCATCCCATCTTCTTGTGGGCAAATGTAGCACACACTGTCATTGTTCTTTGTTCATACTTATTAGCAAAAATATAAAAATATCAAAAGTCAAATGGGCAAACAAGACCCAAAATTCTGTCTCAGGCAAATATACAGGCTTGAATACTACATTATCATCACTATCACTCCTAAATCAACCTTTTGTTATTTCGGGTTAACTTTTTTGGGTGTCTCTGTATAGACAAGCCCTTGGATTCTAATAGCTTTTCCTCCATTATTTTGTGTCAGCTGACACTTTGGTTCATTATCATTCAGCTTACCAATACCAACAAATGCATACAGAATAGTTTCTCCATACTTTCAACCCATCTGGTGTGTTATTCCTAGTGGATAATCTGTTCAATTATAGTTATACCTAATCAGAGCTGTAACTGATCCTGTTTGTGTTGGAATAACCAACAGTGGGCTCAATCCTGAGAAGAATGCTCAGTCCCATTGAAGTGGTACTTAAGGGCACTCCGCATCTTTCTGGAATACTCTGGACTCAGGCTACTGTGTTTAGATGTAAGACTGTTAAGTGCTATATAAATTAGAGCTGTGCAAGAACTGGTTTTTCTATCCCATGAGAATTTATGAGCTTTTTTTGAAAACATTTCAAAACATTTTCAGGGTGAAAAGCTGAAATCTCAACTGAATTGAACTGACAATCCAAAAAGAAGAAAAATGTGCCAGGTCATTGAAATGTTTTTAATAATTTCAAAATGTTTTATTTCAACTGTGGCGTTTTTATTTTTACTATTTTCTTCTATAAAATAACTTAATTTTTTGGACAAAAAGTAATTTTAACCTTAGAAAATTTTTTATTTTTAAAATGGCACAATTTTGACAATTTCAAAACTTTTTTTTTAATTGACATGAGAAATTTTGTCAAAACTGACTCTGTCCCGTCAGTGGTTTCAGTTTTTGACAGACATTTTTTCCAAAGAAAAAAAGTTTCATCCAAAACTTCCTGGTCAGCTTTGATATAAATGCCCAAAGGTTTTGGCAGACAAGTTGATTGTCTGATGTATTTCTTATTTTTATTATCACCTTATCTTCCTTTATTTTTTTTTTTTTTTCAATTTCAGTTTTAAAGTCACATAAAAATAATTTTAAATGATGCAGCTGTTTCTATTCATTATAAAACTTGAGAAACACTAGCTGTGCAATCACCATTCACTATATTTCATTAACATTAGCCAGTGTTTCCAACTCTCAGAATTGTGTCATGAGTCTCACAACATTTGTGGTTTTTCTTCAAGCTCGTCCTCCTGAAATCATATCATTGCATGAAAATCAAAGCTTTAATGGGGGGGAGGGGCGAGGACTAGATTTCTAGCCTTCACAGTCGCAGAGAAAAGCTTTAAAATGTGACCCCAGTACATCCTACTGACTCAGCAAACAAAAAGCAAATTAATAATAATAAAATGCTTTTATTATATTTTAAAATCTCATGGTTTTTAAACCATTTTCATGATTTTTGAACAGGTGGTATTGGGACTACTGAATAAGTGATGCAGGAATCAGGCAGAAATGTATGAAAGAGAGAACATGATTGAATATGCTGTTACATGTCTGTTTACAGCCAGCCCCAGATTTACATTTGCTACCTTGTGGTTCCTCGCTAATATAGATCCTTCCTAAAATATTATTTCCTTTCTTCAGTTCCACTCATCACACGACACCCAATACTTTTAATTTTATAACCATTTTGTATTTGACCTTAACATTTATTTAAGAGTTTATGGTGCTGATCATTACAAATGCAGAACTGCCTGATACAATTTTGGTATGTTTAATTAACATGAACAAAAACAAGGTTTCCAAAAAAATCTTTCTTTTAGGAACGAAGATTTTTAACCAAGAACCTGGGTGACTTTGCTGGAATTTCACCCACTGACACCAGCAGAGAGTCTGGCCTTTTGTGTTTGTAATTTCCTTTAAAATGCTGGCATCCTGGAAAAATAGAATGGTTAATTTTTAATCATGTGTATGGTAAGTGATATATGGCACAGTAAGTGTGTAACAAATTAAAAGCCATATACTTCAACAAGTACTGCAAATAACTGAGCTTTTAAACTTGAATGTTTATTGAATCTTCTCATAAACAACTGAGAAACAAAGAAAAAGAAAAATCAGTGAGCCCTGGAATAAGAACTAATTATTTTGTGATTAGCACTTAGTGATCTGAGATCCTGACCAAAAAGCATAGATCTTCAATAAGATTACACTGGGGGATAAATTTTGCCCTTATCATTAAATTGTGAAATCAAAAAGACTCTAGATACGTTGCTATGGATCAATGGGGGTGGGGGGGGAAGAAATGTAGTTTGCACTCTTGTCACCCAAAGCTGTGATTCTGTCAGATCTCACAAGCTAAGCATAATTGAACCAGGACAGCGCCGGATAACTGCACCAGTCAACACGTAGGATCTGCAGGAATGGTTTTTCCAGTAGAATTTGTTTCCTCCGATCCTGAGGTCAAGGCCTCCACCCTTCATTAAAGAAGCAAGATAAAATCATTCTCATTTTAAAAGCCTTCCCTATGATAAGTGTCTGCTTTTTCCAGTCCTACATCCTTCAAAAAAAAGAGCTGTTCTCCCCCCCCATGTACTGCTTATTCACTGTATGAAGAAGGGGCTTGCAGGTTGTTTCCCCATTGGAGGAGAATTCAGTGATGTTGAAGCTGGGACTTTTCATAGTGTAACTTTTTTATTTATACCTGTTCTTGAAATCAAATGGTCACAAAGAATGCACAAACAACCCCTCTTTCAGGGATTGCCACCAAAATACCACTACTTGCATCACAAGGAGCAACTCTGACTCAAGAATTGATTCTAGAAAAGAAAGGTTAATGAAAAGAGCAAAATGTCCTGCCGCTTGTAACATCTCCCCCAAAGAGATTTCTACGTTTCAAAACTAACAGCAGTATCGCTCTTCTTTAAAAACTGTTCACTGCTCACGTGCTAAGAAAAATAACTTGTAAGACATTGTGTATAATTGCACCATCTGGTGACTCCTGCCAGAACAAAACGTAGATATATAAGAGTAATATGCTGCTGGAGTTGCCTTTGGAATGCAGTACAAGACAGATTAACTGGTTCACTGACCATTATAACACTTTTTGCATGAGTAGGATTCTTGGCTTTGGTACACTAGCTAATTTGGTTAATTATTTTCTAACTATATAAAATCCTTCCTACAGAATCTATTGGATATTAGTATTGTTTATTATGCAATTCCTGTCTTAAAATATTGTGCACTTTTACATAGCTGCCTTATTTTGCAAATGTGAATTTATTTCCCTAGTGGAGAACCCTCTGTAGAGTTCATGTATTGTTTTGCTAACATGTGAAAAGCTTTTTTTAAAAAAAAAAGAAAAAAAAAAGTAAGATAGGGATGGTCCTACAATTTTGTTTGAAACACAGAATTTCTCATCAGTCCCTCTTGAAGATGTGAAAGATTCCAAATTGTATTCTCATATAATGCAATATCATGAAAGGTGCTCCTCTGACACCCTGCAGTCTAGGAATGGGAGAACCTGGAGATGTTTTGTGTTGACTAAAATCTGTAGAGCATTTATTAAGTTTGGATTTCACTAATCTGTTTAGAGTTGAGCAAAGTATTTTCATCTCATGTTTTTAAGGAATTATTATTTTTTTCTTTCTTTGTGGTTTAGGCATCATAGCCTGTAATGCATATTCTGTAACTGAAATTCAAGTAGCAATTCTGATGATACACAAAACGGACTAGAACAAGATAACACTCCCTTTGCTCTTTTAGATCTGCAATGCTAAAAAAAGTAAAAAGCAGTAGAAATCTATTTTACATTGAAGTGAACAGATATAATCCAAACAGTAGATCTGTTGACTCAGAGAGTGCCATTTTTACATGGTCACTTTTCTGAGTATTATGGTTATTTAACACAAGAGTGTGATTGGTTGGTATCACAGAAAACCCCTTGGAGCTGCCACCTGGTGTACCATGGCTACTTCTGCCCCTGCTTCCCTGCCCTTTCCAGCTTGGGACTCTGGAATCCTGTCTGTTTTGAGCCAGATCCACTGATCTGCTGCAAACACAGACCCAGGTCCAAACCCCGTCCCCTAGCAACTGTAAGGCTCCTGGAAGCAGCTCAGGAAGTGCACTTGCCTTTGACACCCAGGTGCCCAACTCCCAATGAGGTTCAAACCCTGAATAAATCCGTTTTACCCTGTATAAAGCTTATACAGGGTAAACTCATAAATAGTTCGCCTTCTATTTCAAAGATAGAAAGCTATGCACAGCTGTTTGCCCTCACCAGGTACCAACTCGTACTCCAGGTGATTTTAATAAGTACAGAAAGTAGGATTTAAGTGATTCCAAGTAGTTACAGACAGAACAAAGTGAATTACTAAGTAAAATAAAACAAAATACGCACGTCTATGTCTAATCAAACTTAACACAGATAAAAACCTCACCAGCTCCAGATTCTTCCTGTTACAGGCTGTAGAACTCATAGCCTGGATCCAGCAATCTCTCACACCCGCTATTGTCTTTGTCCTTTGTTCAGTTTTTTTCAGGTATGTCCTTGGGGGGTGGAGAGCCTCTCTCTTTAGCCAGCTGAAGACAACATGGAGAGGTCTTCCAAGGGTTTTTATAGCCTTTCCCCCACTCCCTGTGTAGCATCATCTTACCCTGGAGTTTTGGGATCACATGGGCAAGTCCCATGTCCATGCACCCTAACCAGTCCAGCCAGTTGCATTCCAGGCCAGGCCCAGATGTGGATTGGGGTCTGCACCTCCTATTGTCTGTGTAAGGGTTTCTTGATTGGTCTCTTTACATGCACATACCTTTCTCAAGACATGATCCCAGGCTCTTACAAAGGCTATGTACAAAACCAGCAAATACAAAACCAATATTCATAACTCCAACTACAACAATGATACATGCATACAAACAGGAGGAATAGATTCAGTAGGTCATACCTTTCAGAGAGATATGTTACATGGCACATGTAGCATAAAACATATTCCAGTTAAATCATGTATATATTTATAAGCCTCTCCCCATAAAGCCTTATGGGGTACACCGTCACAAAGAGGATACACTGAACTCCATGAAACTTGTATGCAATTTTCTTTGATACACTATAATCCCCAGTTAGCCTCTGGAAATCAAAATGTGATATATTTAAAGCCCTATTATTGCAATAACCTGCATTTTAATTGATATGTTCGGTTCATAGTGGCTTTTACTTTACCCTGAAAACAGCTTGTGTTGGTGCTAATTAAGTCTTCAGTTCATTTCCTAATGAAAGGGTGTCAGAAATGTATGTAGTTTGTTTACAATTTAATTAAAGTAAACCTTTATTAATTTATTCAAACAATTTACTACAGTTAAAGTAAAATCAGCATGGGATGATATGAAACAAACAGACGGATTTAAGAGAGAGAAATAAAATACCAAAGGAAAAAATATAAAGAAATAATGAGCAATTAAATTAATACAGTAAAATAATTCTAGTGAGTGAGAGTAGAACTTATCCTGGATTTACCCTGATGTGGCTGAGGTCACAGTTTGGCCACATTTCAAGTACTGACCTCACTTCTCCCCTAGAAGAGAAGTCATCTCTTCATCACTCCTCCTCCTCCCAAGTACCCTCTTTGAGGTCAGCTCTCAGGTTTGATGAAAGGGTGTCAGAGTCTTTACTGATGGTTTAAGTTTAGCTATTTCCTTTTTTTTTCTTTTTCTGGGCAAACAGCCATAGAGTTCCTCTTAGTTCATGAAAAGCTCCCTCATTATGGCCATGATGCAAGTCCCGTTGAAGTAAATGCGAAGAGTCTCACTGACTTCACTGGGCTTTAGCTGAAGCTCTATTAGCTTACGTCCAGATTCAGCATGGTACTTAAGCATGTGAATAGTACTGTAAAAATCAGTGAGACTGCTGATTGCATCCAAGGTTAAATGTAAGCATCTGCTTTATTTACCTTGCTGAATTTCTTTCTCAGCCTTTCAGTTTAAGGGCCTGAGTCTGCACCCATTGAAGTCAATGGCAAAAACTACCAGTGGCATTTTCAGAGGCATAGGATCAAATGCAGTAGAGCTATCTCTAGGTAGAAATTTCAAATCCACGAGTACAAGACTTTTCTTTCTAAGGGTTTTAGACCTGCAAATCTTGTTTCTGTATTATAATAAAAAGGGGGAGAAAAAGGTCAGAGAGTAGAAAGAAACTTGGATGCTAAAGCCAAAGAAAGAAAAAAGCTCCAGTTAACTTTTTCCCACATGCCGTGCAACAGGACCAGATTCTGTTCTTATTTCTATTTACTTGCTACAACATTAGGATCAAGGGGCCTGATCAAAAGCCCCATACTTTGTTTCCTTTGACTTCAGTGAGCTTTTGGTTAGGTTAAAAAAATAAGTGAATAAATGGCCAGTCTTGTTTTTTAAAATGTGAAGGTCTGGGTTTGGAGTTATTTTTTGGGGAGGAGGGTTGGGTTTTTTTAAGTCTATTACAACACATCAAGGGATTAAGTGTATTGTAGGTAAAATCCTACAAAATAGTAGGTGATAATGGAGATGTCACTCAGGCTCTACGCACTTAAAAGCAGAGAAGAATATTTATCAAAGTGTAAAATGTAATGATAACCAATTACTTGTAGTGATCAAGACCTATTTACATAGATAAATTTGAGATGGTAGATACCTGTTAGGTGAATTAGTCTAGAACGCTCTGTATTCCAATGCGGGTTGTTCCCTGCAGTGCTTTATCCAGGGTATTTTAGATCTTCCAAGTGATGAATTGCTTCACTCAGCTCTCATACTGACAGAACATGTTTTGAGATGGGTGCTTTAAATGTTATGGTGACATCATTGTAATTCCCCTGTTCTAAATGAAAACTTTTAGAAAATAATGCTTTGTAGACACATGAGAGTTTAAAGAAAAAATTTGGCCCATCTATTCCATCCCATTTGGTATAATAACCCTGCTCTTCTGTGCTCATGAAAATTAGTAATATTGATTTAAAACAGGAATATTGTGGACAGATACTGTGCAGACTTCTTTAATGTTCTGTCAGTATACTTCAATCCTTACCTTCTAGTCTTCTGCTATTCTGGGGTTGCCCTTTCTGGATCAGAAACAATGAGTAATGTTAACCTATTTGGTTATTTTGAGATGTGCTTTTAATGGAGCATTAAAATAAAACCATCAGAGCCATTTCCACAAATCAAGTCAAATGAACATTTCACTCCACGTCATTATCATCATTAGAGCTAGTCAAACAATTAAAACAAATATTGAATGAATTATTTGATTAATGAGGAAAATAGCTGAATTACATAGTCATCAAATAATATTAAACCAGCTTTAGTCATTATCCTCATCATGTCGTTATCCTTATTTATTGAGTGCCGTCAATGTGCACAGACCTGTATAAAATAGAGGAAGGGAGAGTCTCCCATCCCTAGAGTCAGATTTACACCTTGCATGCCCCCAGGCACAGCATCTTCAGTCCCCCTCACCCCCGCACCGCCTACAGCTGACCTTCTGGTTTTCTGTAAAAAATGAAATATAAACGATCATTTAAATACAGTAGAACCTCAAATATATTAACATCAGAGTTATGGACTTACCAATCAACTGGACACCCCGTGGAACCGTAAATCTTCAATCAGGCAACAGTGCAGACAAAAAAAAAAGGAAATACTATACTGCCTCGGGGCTTTTAGCCCTGAGGCTCAGGGCTTCAGCCACGGGGGGGGGGTTGGAGCTATAGCTGCAGCGATGGGGGCAGAGGTCAGGGCTCCGGTCTTCTGACCCTCAAGCACACCGGGACTCTGTGGCTGAAGTCTGTAACCTCTTCTTCAGATTTACAGAACATTTCAGAGTTATGGACAACCTCTGTTCCTGAGGTTTCCATAACTCTGAGGTTCTACTATATTTACATTTAACTTTTAACCCACTTTTAGGCGCTCCTAGAATCCCGGCACCCCTAGGCACATGCCTACTGTGCCTAATCTGGCCCTGCTCATCACACAGAGTTTACTTTCTAAAACATCAGAGGGGTAGCCGTGTTAGTCTGGACCTGTAGAAGCGACAAAGGGTCCTGTGGCACCTTATAGACTAACAGAGGTATTGAAGCATAAGCTTTCGTGGTTCAATACCCACTTCTTCGGATGCAAACAGTGGAAATGTCCAGGGGCAGATATAAATGTGCAGGGAAGATTCAGGCTAGAGATAACGAGGTAAGCTTAATTAGGGAGGGTGAGGCCCTCTTCTAGTAGTTGAGGTGTGAACACCAAGGGAGGAGAAACTGCTTTTGTAGTTGGCTAGCCATTCATAGTCTTTGTTTAGTCCTGAGCACAGGACCCTTTGTCGCTTTCTAAAACAGACATTTTCAAATAGGAAAAAGTTAGTCCTCTAACTCAATACATAGTTCTATTGTTGGATGTGAGAACTGAAAG
Source organism: Chelydra serpentina (assembly GCA_037349315.1). Taxonomy (NCBI): domain Eukaryota; kingdom Metazoa; phylum Chordata; order Testudines; family Chelydridae; genus Chelydra; species Chelydra serpentina. Next base: position 17,638,175 of record JBAIAC010000002.1, read on the forward strand.
AGGCAGCCAATCTGAGCTATCATTGTCCACACAGGCTTGCTGGAAATTTCCCCAAAATCCTTGGATATCATCCAGCAGCATTCAGTTTTGACTATAAGCAACTGAGGAAATTAGCATGCTTGAAATTGTTTAGGAATCTATTCTAGAACAAGGGAGTTCTTTCTCATATTAATTCCTTCTTTCTTGATGAGCAGAATCACCTCAGAGAGCGAGAAAGATAAATGATTCTCAGCCTCACTGCTCTTGATTTTGTTAATCTGAATGACCCTATATTTAGAAAAACACATATAAAACTGTTCGGACTACAGTGAGCATGAATCCCTGAAGGATGAATTTATAGAAGTGTTTCAATCACTCTTCATGTTCTGTAGTAATTGTGTCAAGATAGATTTCAAGCCAAAATGCAGCTGCTTTAAAATATGTTCCTTGAATCAGCACTCTCTGTGCAAAGTGTGTGTGTGTTTGTGAAACTATAATGGCAATTTGACAAATAGATTCTTCTGTCACATTCACATATTCCCTGACATTCTTCTGCACAAATAGAAAGAAAAAAGTGAGTAAATGTCATCATTTATCTCTTGGTCTTTATAGTGAGAATTTGAAGAGAAATCCAGAGTAGCAATGGATATCAATAGATCGATTAGAAGGGGGGTGGAAATGTCATATTAATGTTAGTGATATAGGCTTTAAACAGTTGAAGGCTAGGTCCTGATCTCAGATGCATAGCATGTATGGTTGTGAATCCAAATGAGGAAAATACACCTTCAGGATGAGAAATGTATACTTGATACTAGAATCTCTTTCGGGATTTAGAAAAATGCTCTGTTCAGATTTGTCCTTACTAACATCGTACACACTCATATTGAACCTCCTTTCCAGTGCTATAAGGTAGAACATAAGCACTTTAGAATACATTAAAAGAAAAGACCACATCATGTACTGTGTACTTCTCAAAGGATACAAATGCCTGTCATTGCTATTAATTTCTGATACTTTCCTCTACGTTACAGTTTAATTAGGCCTATAAGTGCCTCACAAAAAATGTTTTCCTGGGTCAGTTTGGGAGTGTAAAGGTGTTTCCCTCTCACTTTCCTTTTGTATGTTGTCCATATTGCCTTGACTTAGTATTACCTTTATAGGAGAGAATTAGAGCCAGTCACTAAAGGCAACAGTAAATGTGTAATTTAATATTAAAATAGGAATTAAAACAAACAGGCCTAAAGATGGAGGTTAAACTAATTCAGACCATACACAGGTAGTGTACTGTTTATAGCTTCATTGTGATTTTGTATTACAGAACAAATAAGACATTTGTATGCTCAGGATCATGACTATTGTCGCATTAACACAGTACATGTAAAAAGCAATGCCCTCAAATTCATGATCTTCAATCCAGTAAGCATAGTAACCTTTGTATTACTTTTTGTTCTAGATTGAACATCATAATATCTATGAAAATTCAATATTCTATGAATGCTGTTTTCAATGTGTGTTTATAAATATCCAATGACAACTGGCTCTCCTTTGCAAAGCTAAGTTATTATATAGTTCTCTCACTCTTCCGTGAGAGAATAGAAGTATGTATAAAATAGTCTTAGCAATACAAAATAGCTTGATGCAGATCAGAATCAATATCTGAGGTCATTTCCCCCCCCCCCCTACCTCTTTGCCAAAGTAAGATATTTAGTTAGAGCATATGTCATCCATATTAAGGACAGAAAGAGGAAAAAAATAATTTTATTATTTAATGCCAGTGAGTATCTTTAAAGCAGAAATTAATTCCCGTCACTTGAGATTGTTTGCATTAATGGGATAGTAATCATCTGCATAGAGCTTTGCTAAGGTTTTCTGCATTTGTTCCTTATTTGTCTATTGTACTCCCCCTGTTAATTGATTTTTATATATATTCTGTGTCAGTGAAGTGGAAGGCAGATTGTGTCAATTGTGTGAAAAGTTTAGGTAGGTGAACAGACCTTCCAGCTTGGCTTCCCATCCCAAAATGTTACCATGGAAACCATTAAATTCTGGCTTTCCACCAAGTACATTTAAAACATCCACTCTTTGCTGGTTTATTTTCAGGGCTCTGCTAGAAGTAAGGAAGTTTCCAGTACACAAAATCCTTTCATTTGGCACAAATTAAACTCAATCAGCAGTGCACAGTGAAGGGTGATGGGGAAGAATGGTCAATGGGTAAATTACACTTGCTATAACCCATTGTCCTGAGCTCAGCCTTATACATTTGGGTCAATAGGTTGCTAAATCATAGTAGAACAACTTTGAAAACAAGGGATTTCTTTTTGTGCTGCTACTCAAAAATCTCTGAGCCCAGGAAAGTAGAAGTGCCCAAACCTCTTTAACTTTTCTATATGTCCCAAGCCCCTTTTTATCCCCAATACTAAAACCCTCCACTCCTTTCTCCTTCCCCCACAAATGGAAGCAAAGACATTTTTAGGAGAATCTTTGCACCAGAAGTATCCTATCCATCCTTCTCCCCCGGAGGACTCTCTTCTGATATTACATTCTTGAATATTTTGTTGTTCTGCTTTCTTCAGAAAGTTCACCTTTGTTAGGAAAGAAAAGTGGTGGAGGTACAGAGTGACTTGCTGATTTTTATCTAAATTAGTGATGGATGAGGTCAGATAATTGGGCAAAAGTTCAGATTCTTAAGAACAGATCCTTATAAAACCTCTTAAGGGTGCACAACGTGGTTAGAAATCTCAGCCAAAAAAAAAAAATCAAAAAAATCTTGAAACAGTTTTGATGATTGTTGTTTCTGGTTAGTCCAGAGATAGCTGAAGAATATGCTGTCTTGGTATTAAGCACTTCTAACTCAAAACAGAACAAGAAATGCAGGAAAACAACTAAAATGTAACAGTCCTACTTGTGTGTGCTTATTTTTTCCAAACTAGTTTACCTACTGCTGATCTGAATCCATCTTTTTCCAATTGCTTGAGACCTAGTCTTCTGAGATGAAGAGTGGTGAAGGAGACTAGATCTATGGCAACATTCAGTTAAAAAGAAATTGGTAGAAGTGGGAAAACTAACTGCAACCCAACCCCAGATTAAAAGTTTTATTTTTTCCCCTTTCACATACACTAGAGTGCTCAAGAAGCAGCAGAAGAAAAAAAGCATAAAGTCACCACCACAGGATCAGTACAGCTATAGCATTTCCCTGAAGTTCTATGTTTACTTGAATAATTGTAGTAATTCAGGAATACAGGATCAGACTCATCCCAAGTAACAGTGGCTGGAAATAGAAGGAAAAGAGGCACCAGTGACTAATGATCAAGGGTGAAATTCTGTTCCCATTGAAGTCCGTAGCAAACCTCCCAATCCAAATCATCTGTCCATCCATGAACCCAAACCCAATTCCCTAATGCAGATAGCCCTGAAGTTAAATATGTTTCTGGACTTTGTGACCCAGGCCCCAATCTATTTCTAAAAAGCAGTGATCATTGATGATTCCAGTGAGATAGCCAGGGTTGTATGACTCTCTTATTATTATTATTATTTATTATTTATTTTTTTAAGATTGCCTATGACTGGTTAGAACTGTGTAGAACCCAGCAGTTTCTGCTCAGAGCTTGGTGCTAAACTTTTTGTACAGTTCAGTATCAGTGAGTTTTGTCTGAGTTCCATGTTCTAGATTTCATATGAAAAAAAGTATATGGTGATTTTCAACCCGAGCCATAAATCAGCCCAAGTTTACTTGAAAATAAGTCCCAGTCAGCAAATATCAGTACACCTCTACACAAACCTGTCCTGTGATTTAGGTTAGCAATGTAAGTTTTGCAACTGTATTGCTGGATCAGTTTTTCAATGAGCTATGGTGACTCTGTATTTGATCCCCAGGCATAGCAGACTATCCAGCTCGTTCTGGTAGTACACTAGAGTAAACTGATGCTAAACCAATTGAATACAGGAATCGGGTGAAAAAAATGAATTCACCTTATTACTGTACCAGGAAATTTATCTCACAGAAAAAAACATCAGACAATACAGGTATGCAACTCTGCATTTGTCGGGGCCATCACCACTGCTGAAGTGGATAATCATTAATAGAATGGCACTCAATTAACTTGAAGGAGTATTGTTCAATTTCCAGAAATAAACTAGTTGCCCACTTTGTAGTTCTGTAGTTAAGACTTTGTGATAAGATTTTCAAAGGCACATAGTGTAGGTAGGTGCCCAACTCCCACTGACTTTTAGTTATAGTGTGGCACCTAGTTGTCTTTTGTGCCTTTTGAAAATCTTCCCCGAAAACCTATGCTGAACTATTTTAAGTGTAATGCTTTAGACAAAGGTGCTAACGTGTAGTCTTTACTTAGGCTTTGATTCGGCAAAACATAGAAGCCCATATTTCACTTTAATCTTCCAAATTAAATTGCCTAAACTCTGTTTAAGTGGACTCAAGCATGTGCTTAAGTGCTATTCTGACCCCAATACCAAGAGATTTCACGCTTGTATTATGGTGATGGTAGCAATGGTTAATGTTAAGATTGCCCAACATTTTCCATTATAAAACCCTGTTTTCAGTTGCTTATAACTTTTGCCAAACAGATCAGGTAGTGTTTTGGAAAATTTCAGCAAAAATGGTTCAGAACAGTGCTAGGGGGAAAATATGTTGCTTTGCTCATGCTACAAAGAAAAAAGAAATCTTACAACTTTTTAATTGAGGATCTCTATCTTCAGGCTTTGAACCAGAAACTTGAAATTTGGCAGTGAGGTCCTTTGATGTTAGGGATGAACCTTTATTGTTCCCCTGAATATCTGCCTAAATTTTGGCCAGGTTATGAGCATCCAGAAATTTCCTTTTGCACATGCTCAGTACAGACTTATTTGCATTTGGAAGCTAAATTCTCTGAAGATTCAATCATCACTGTGGATGGTCTATCCCAGGGTTGCAGGGGATGAGAGGAAATTTCCTTGCAGTTGCTCCTCCCAGCAGCCATGGGAAGTTGTCTCATAGGGCACAGTAACTGAGATCAGGGAGACTGTATCACTTATGTTTTCAGTGCTTTCCTTTCTGGGGTCAAGCAGCAAGGAGGAGAAGGAGAAAACAACCATGCTATAATTTAGATGGGTGAGGAGCAAGTCTTGGAGAGCTAGTGAGGGAAAGAGTGGGACACAAGGCTGAGGAGATGGGGGAGTAAAAGGGAAGACCGGGACAAGGAATGGGGAGGGGTGAATGTTGGTGGGGAGGGACTGGGATTGGTACAAGCCAAGGGAGTAGTAAAAGCTGATGGGACTGGAATAAGGACCAGCTGGAAGGATTAGTGGGACAAGGAGATATGGGCAGAAGGGGCTGTAACTACTAAAGCACACTCCCTTCAGAACCTGGAATAGAACCCAGAATGCCTGAGTCTCAACATTCCTCTACTGTCAGCAAATAGTGTGAAACCCACAGGCAAAAATTGGCTGGTCCAACTAGAGAATAGACAATCTATTACTCCTGTGAGTTAGTCTGTTAGTTCAGTGGCAGAGGTCTGTGCTGTGGATTTGAAACTTCTAACCCTACTAATGAACCATTTGGAAGTCAGCCACATCATGGAATTTCTGGCTTGGTTTTTTTCAGTTTGCTTTTTTAAAAGCCTAGGAAATTGCAGATACAAAACTACATTAATCGAATATTAAGGTTACAAAGGTGAGCACTCAAAAGCTAGGGTATGTTAGAATTTAGGTTGCATATGCACCCTGAATTCAGCCCAACTATGCATACATATTATGATATATTCATTACATGTTCACACACTATTTTTATCCACGGGAGCCTAGCTTCATTCACTATCCACCGGATGGATGGTGCTCAAGGCTGTGTAGTTAATGTGGCTGTTCCCTGCTTCATGTACTGGAGAAGCTGGAAGGTGTGTAGTGAATGAGTCTGGGAACTGCTTGAAGAGCAAGGATGGTCTCATGTTTAAAGTAGTTGAATGTCACTCGAGTACTGAAGTCTATCCCTGACTTTGCTGCAGAGATTCTGTGTGATTTTAGGCAAGTAATTTAAATCTAATATTTCACAGGTGGTCCCTTGTTTTCTGGGTACCTGACTTGATACCTTGGTTCCTGATTTGTAGAAGTGCTGAGCAATCATAACTGAAACTGCAGTCAGTGGGTGCTATGCTCTGAACAAAAAAAGTTCATAAAATGCTACATTCCCTAAAAAATAAAATAAAAAGACATTGGCATCTCAAATTGGGACCCCAAAACTAGTGGGGCACTTTAACGTTAATATCTCTGTTCCTCATTTGCCTATCTGTCAAATGGAAATAATAATACTATCTTACAGGACTGTTGGAAAGATAAATACATTCATATTTGTGAAGCACTGAGCTATTACAATGATGAGTGCCATATTAAAGCCCATGAACAAACTAATAATTCTGTATTCAGAGCAAGACTTCAGTTGTGTAAAGTAAATAAAGCATGGACCATGAATTGAATGATAAGGCTAAATGACATTTTGAAGAGCTGCTCATTAAGTGAGCACTGTCCATTGTATGCATGGAATGAAGCAGGGGTCTTGTGGAAAAATGGGATGTGATCAACTAATTAAAGATTGTATGACAATTTAACTTTTGAATGCTGAACCTTGCAAATGTAATTTTCTTTTAATGTAGTTGTTTGTATGTAATATGTATGAAGGCTGAGCACTCTGTCATGCAAGTACATTAAGAACCATGGGCCAAATTTTTGACTCCAAGGAAGTTCAATGAAAGCCAAGTTTGTGCATCGGAGATCAGAATTTGGTCCTAGAGTTCTACATTGCTGTGCTGAGGTGTGCAAAATAACAATAAGTACACAACAAGCTCAATCCTCCCAAACAAGTTCCCTGACCATAAATAAATAAATAAAAATAAAAATAGACAACACTATATCTGCCAGTGACCAACTGGACTCTGCTAATGTTACTGTATGTTGCAGTGCATTTGACCAGCTTTCATCTGCTTTGAAGTGCAAACTTCAAACAGACTTGGAGTTAGGTTTCAGTTTGAAGAGGCATCCAAGAGAGACCAACAGGTGCTTGTGTTAGAGATTTTAAAGTAAAACTGAAACATTTAAAGCCACTCTGCAAGTAAGTCTTGTGGAGAAAAATATGGAAAAAATGACAAAGAAAATTAATTTCAAACCAAAGCAACAAGTACAGCATGATCCTCCAAAAATAGCCAGACAATTGTTGCACTTTCACAGAAAACACCAATGCAGTGATATGAGAACTGTCAGTGGCAAATAATATATTCATAAATTATTACTGTGCAGTATATAATGAAGTTGAGTGGAAGTCGTTTACAATGCAAGAGTAATTGAGTAATAAACAGATTTAAATATAGAAGGATGAGGGAGAAAGAAAAAATAAAAGCACATTTAGTTTAACAAGAATGCTACAGTTCGTGAAGATTGTGTTCTTTGCCCTCCATAATCAAGGTGGTGAATACCTACTCTTCAGAAAATGAAACCTTTATCCATGACCCTTTTCAGACAATGTGAATCAGTTAAAATAATTTGAGCACTACAGGAATTTTTCAGTTAAATAACTCATGGTAATAAGAATCACTGTGGAAAATCAAGAAATAGTTTTAACTGATCTAGGACAAACTCATTTTGGAGTCCGGGGACGACATTAACGCCTGGGGGAGAGATTTTTAATTTGTGAGAAACATTTCATAATGTGATGGGATGTTCTATTTGCTGTGCATCGGGCATCTACAAATATATCTGCTATGTTAAAGTGCAGAACTATCTACTACAATACACAGGGAAAGAGAGAGGAGAAGTGAACATAAAAGGGCTTCTCCCCCAAAAGCAACAGGCTCTCTTAGGAGTGTGATAGGAAAGGAGCCTGGATTCCATGTTGGCACACGCTCAACAGCTTCATGGCCAGGAACCCACCTGTTTAGCATGAATGCAGCACAGGCTTGGAAAAAGCACATACTAGGAAGGATGGTGCAGTAGTTAGGGTGCTGGCTGGCCTGGAACTTTAGAGACTTGTGTTTAAGTCTCTGCTCTGCAACAGACTTCCTGTGTGACCTTGGGCAAGTCACTGTGTCCCTCTGCCTCAGCTCCCATCTATAAAAGGGGATAATAGTACTACCCTACCAGAGCTGGGTGCTGTGAGGTTAAAGATTATAAGGCATTCAGATACTATGGTAATTGGGGCTGTCTAGGTTCTCTCCCCACTCTGAACTCTAGGGTACAGTCGTGGGGACCCCGCATGAAAGACCCCCTAAGCTTATTTCTACCAGCTTAGGTTAAAAACTACTGAGTTTTTAACCTAAGCTGGTAGAAATAAGCTTAGGGGGTCTTTCATGCGGGGTCCCCACAACCGTACCCTAGAGTTCAGAGTGGGGAGGGAACCCTGACATGGTGGCAGCACGGTGAGATCATTTTGAAACAGAGTTTTAAAAAAAATCTCTCTCTCTCTCTCTTTTTGGCTGCTTGGAAGCAGGGGGAGGGGTTCAGCTGCGAGAGCCGGAGTTTTCCCTGCATATGAAAGCAGGGTCGTTAACGTCTTACAGGGAAATTCACAAACAGGTTTTTTTTTTCTTTTTAGCTCTTGGGTCAGCTAGGCAAGCAGGAGCTAGAATGGCAAAACACAATGTCCAACAGAAACTAGAATTATCTAAAATTGAAGCTGAAGAGAAAGAAAGGGAACATAAAAAACTGATCGAATTAAAACAACTCGATAAAGAAGCTGCTGAAAGAGAAGAAAAACCCGAAGAGGTTGCCCACAAGAGAGCTATGGAGATGGAGGCGAAATGCTTGGAGGCGGAGATGGAGGCGAAACGCTTGGAGGCAGAGTTAGAGCTAAAGCGCTTAGATTTGGAAAGAGCTAAGATGGGTCCACCGGATAACCCTAACAATCCTTCCCCAAAAATCCACAAATGGGAGTGACTATGTCTACAGAATGATGAATCCAGTGATATTGCTAAATTTTTTCTCACACCTTTGAGAGACTGTGCAATTCTTGACACTCACAAGATGACCACATTGGCAGCAAAATTGACTGGAAGAGCTCTTGACATATTCAACAAGATGCCTATTGATGAGGCTTCTGATTATGATAAATTCAAGGATTTGGTTTTGAAACAATTTCAAGTTACAACTGAAACTTACAGAGTAAAATTTAGAGCCCTTAAGAGAGGGTCTGGACTACGTAATGTGGCTTATGTAAACCAGATGAAGGATCTGTTAGATAAATGGGTCAAAGGAAGGGGTATAACTAGCTTTGAAGGAGTGTGTAATTTAATGACTCGGGAGCAATTCCTAAATATGACCAATGATAATATAAAACAGTGTTTATGGAATAAAAAAATGAACTCAGCAAAACGTCTTGCTTCTTATGCTGATCAATAAGAACAGTCCCAGACCGCCAAAAAGGTGGGGCAAACTAAAAAAAAACGGGTGGAGGGAGCAGAAAGGAACAACCCTGGTCGCAATTTAAGCGGATATCAGAAGGGACACCCTCAAACCACACCCTACCACCGGGGGCAGCCGAAGGCCCCAACTACACCCCAAGGAAAGCCCCAAACACCTTATCGTCCCACCACACCATTCTCCAGCAACCCACCTTTCCCCAGTGACCAGTCAGCTAGGCGATGTTTTAAATGTAATGAGCCAGGGGTAAAGGAAAGTAAAAATCATCTCTGTAAAATCAGGATGGTAAATATTTTACAGGGTACTTAATTTTCAAACGTAGCTGATTTCCCCCCCCCCCCCCCGGCAAAACCTTAAAGTTACAAAAAAACAGGAATAACACCTCCCTCTTAACACAGGGAAAATTTAACCTACAGAAAACAGGAATAAACCTCCCTTTTAGTACAGGGAAACTTCACAAGCAAAACCTAAACGCAATGCCTAACTTACTTGTTGTAATATTGAAGATTTGGTTGAGGATGGCTTGTAGGAGATGAATTTCTGCCCAGTCCCTCTTAGACCCAAGAGAGAACACACACACAAACAAAGAGCACAAACAAAACCTACCCTCCCCGCTTCTGCAAGATTTGAAAGTATTTTCTTTCCTCGTTGGTCCTTTTGGTGACAGCCAGGTTATTTGAGCTTTTTAACCCCTTTCAGATAAAGAGGAATCCTGCTACCCTTAGCTGTATGTTTATGACAGGGGCGTATAAACATTTAGATAGTTAAATTAATCCTAGCAATATACTCTCTCCCTTCCCACTGGAATATTCTGAGTTGTATGCTGACTTTTCTACTGAATACATAGCTCTGATCTGGCTATGTGAAGAAGAGTTATACTCATGAAGCAGTACATGGAATCTTCAAATCCCTACCTATAATCCTGTTTAAAGAGGGCCCAGCTGACAACATTGGAAATTTTGTCATTGACTTCAACAAAAGAAGAATTACACCCTAAAGTACCAATCCTGCAACCACTTAAACATATGTATAACATTATATGCGTGAGTAATCCCACCAATTTTAATTAGACTAGTCATGTGAGTAAAACTATGCATGTACAGAAGAGTTTTCATGATCAGGGTCTTAGTCTTTTATTGTAGCTAAAATACTGGTCCCAATCTGGCTGTCATTTGAAATCTATGCAAGCACTATAATCTGAGGCCAATCAAAATGGGGAACATGCCAGTTTTAATTGATGCTGGTTCCTATAACACTGCTAGTCTTGCTTAGTACAAGATGTATATTTTAAGTACAATATATAAACGTTTTTTAATCTTTGGTTTTATTGAAAGACCCTTTCCTTCTCCTGCCCACAAAATTGCCAGTTTCTGTCTAGCATATATGTAATCATAACTGTCTGTTTACATTCACCTTCTGTCTACCCCCCTTTGTGTATGCTGATTTTTGTTGTTTTCATAATAGCAGCCTTGGATTAAATCTTCTATTATTTTGAGCTTTATGTTTCTTCCCAGTAAATGTACTGGCAGGAGTGGAAACATTAAAAGTTTCTAGTGACTAGGAGTTAGTATAATTTTAATTCCATTTCAAAGTTCTCCCAATGATTTGATGCTTAGAGGGGTGTGTAGTACAAAGCAGATGTTTCCCAATTATTACTTTATAGCTTCATTGTCTTCAGTAGTTCACTGTTGTCATTAGGAGGTACTAGTTCAGATGTTAACTTTGTTTTAGCTCTGTTTTGTTAGTAGTAATATTGCAAATTACACTTTGGAGGAGTGCTTTTTCTGAGCTAACAAATAATACAGGAATATAAAACAAGACACCTACCAAGTGTATGAAGTATTTTAATGGACATGTTTCACAACAAGTATCGAAAGGTAAAGCTGGTGAAAATGAAAAACAAAAATCCCAAGCCCCAGTTGTAATGAAACAATTAATTAACATAATTAGAGCATGAGAGAATTTGGGTAACTTGTGAAAATGGACACATCGCCATTCTAAGCTGCACACTTAAACTGGGGAAGGCAGCTTTTCTATGAGGAACTTGTCTTCTGTATTGGTAGCCAATCCATTTAAAAAACGAGAAAGGGGTCAGCTTCTAACTCCCTGATTCTGCAAGATATGTAAGTACATGCCTAACTTGAAGCACATGATAGCATAGTAGTGAATGGGACTTCTCATTTGTTTAAATTGGACATATGCTTCAGGACCTTGCTAAATGAGGACCCAGAATAGTAAAATTTGTCTCATTTCCCTTCATGGTTATTACCACATGAAGAGTGGGGTTTGTTGTTGGTTTTTTTGTTTGTTGGTTTTACACAAGGTATTGACAGCTTTTTCATCTGTGGGAAAATTTAGTCATTTTCATCAGTGAAAATGACTTCTGGCCTATCGTAGCAAGATGGCATTTTTGGCCTAAAATAAATGTCTTTTTTAATTAAGTCAAAGGAAAAAATGTATTTCATTTTCTTGTGAATCCACAAAAATATTATTTGACCCCAGTGTTCCCTGCATGTGCTAGGTCATTCAATTCTAATTGAACTTAAAACCTTCTTGGCACATTTTATATCAGACTGTTATGACATTTTTATAATTAAAATTCTTAAGGAAGCAGACCATGCAAATTATCAAATAATCCAGCAGGGATGGTTCAGAACTCACTTTTATACATGGAAACACACTCTGAGTATTTTCTTCACAAATTGCTCTAAATAAGTAACCACAGGAAATACAGGCACTGTGGATTTATTTCCTGGAAAATATCTTGCATGTAGACAAGAACAATGTATCTATTTACCTTCTTTGTATTATTTGCTGCATCATATGTTTCATGTATACTACCTATTAACCTTGCTCATTACTGTTTGTTTTTCTGTATTTCATTTTATATAAAGTAGAAGCATATAGATCTGTATCTACAGCTAATAGGGAAGTAGTAGACAGGTCCTCAGGCAATGAAGCTAGTATTGGAAAGGAGTAAGACAAAACACAATTGAAAGGATAATTTCCCTTTGAAGGAACCCATCTTCCAAAAGTTGGAAGCCCTCAGTTACAGGACTCCAAATAGTACTTTATTCATTTCTTACATTTGTATTTTTATTGACATTTCCCTCATTTGCACCTTCAGTTCCGTGCAGCTAGATGGAACTGGATAATTCTGGTGAGAAGTAATAAAATAGTCTTTTATCTCTGGAGAACAGGCATCATATGTGCCTTTCCATCATACATGGACCTGATTTCAACAGGTGACCTAAGAAAAAAGTCTTTATCTGAGCCATCAAGTTCCTGTACAGCCTGTCTGTGTAACACAAATTGAGTTCTAAGGATTTTTTTATTACTATAGCCTATAAGCAGGTCCACTTTCTCTCTCAGACTGTATGTCTACACTGCAATTAGATACCCTTGGCTGGCCTGTGCAAGCTGACTCAGGCTTGCAGGGCTTGGGCTAAGGCGCTATGTAGACATTCATGTTTGGGGTGCATCCTGAGCTCTGGGACCCTCCCACCTCAGAGTCCTAGAGACCGGGCTCCAGCCCAAGCCTGAATGGCTACATTGCAATTAAACAACCCTAAAGTCCAAGCCACATGAGCCAGCCGTTCTTTTTTTATCTGCAGTATAGACATAATTTCTGACAGAAAAAGTGTGTCTTCTTATAGACTATAGTGATGAAAAAATCTTTAGAACTAGATTTGTGTTACACAGACAAGCTGTGCAGGAAATTGATGGCTCAGATCATTAAGCCTTTTACCACCAAGTTTGGGAATAGACGGCATCTACTGTCATTCATTCCTCCTGAGTTTCATTTCATCACAATACCCTCTTCCTCAACAGGAAGTTGAAGACAGCCTGTCCAGAGATGGGCCTTTTCTACTATGTTCCTAAATACCTAGAGTAAAATTTTCAATGTCACTTAAGTCCCATTGAGTCAATGAGATTTAGGTTCTTTAAAAATGTTACCCAATATCTAAAAAAAACATTTTGCCTCTCATTCATCTACATTCTACAAAAAGATGTCTGTTAAAATGAAGGTCTCCTTCAGCCAACCTCCCCCCCAGGACTTTAGCCCCAAATCCATAAGATTCTTGAGTCATTTGTATGAGGTCTAGGATCACTTCTCACATTGCTCTCACATAATTTTTGAATAGTTCATTAGCTGTCAAATCCTCCCTGGGCTAAAAGTTTAAAGTAAATTCCCTTCATTCATCTCTTCTCTTTTAAGCTCCAAAAAATTATTTCCCATGAATACGGTACATACACACACACAAAGCATTTAATAGCTTCCACATTATGGGGGCAGATCTAGGTAGCCCTCTGCTGGAGGCAACCCTTTAACCTGCTTCCAAAGGATGAGGGAGTTACCTGCAGGAATACTCACACTTAGCAGAACTTTAACCACTCAGACTAGAGTATTGCAGCAACTCTCCCTCTTCCTCCTCCACCCAGAAGTCCACAATATGCAAACAGAACTTAGGTAAATGTTTGTTCTATCAGCCCCACACTCTTTCAGAACCCACAATCATTGCACTGTGAAATTCCCAATAATGCAAGTTATTAGACACACTGAAATGTCCGATGTGCCAAATAATCAAAACCATGCAATATTATTGGCTTATCTGAAAAAGTACTCCACCTGCTTCTATATCCTTCTGTTACCTGTCCCTTAGCTCTAGCTCTTCTAGGAGTTGATCTGGACAGAACCACAGAACCTTTTGAAGTTGACTCATCTCAGATGGAAACTATACTCAATGAATGTTTGCCCAGGTATGGTTCATACCTTTAGGCTATCCCTAGAGATATACATATATCGTTATAAAAGTATACTTTATTCTGTGGAAATGTGAATATCTTGATATTTGGGAAAATCTGGATATCTTGGTATTTTTCAATGTTTTAATACGCTTTATTTTGACTCTAGAACCCATTCGTTGGGCACAAATAAAATTAGATGTTTTTTCCCAGTATAACCACCATCCAAATACTGAGACATCTTGAGGTCACCAGATCTTGCATAATTCTGGCCACATCAGTAGCTCCCTGAGACATTTTTAGATGTGTGGAAAACAAACACTAATACTAGACCCCACACACAGATAGCTATGACTAACCTAACTGACTATTGAATGTTGTCAGTTCTCCACACTGATGCAGATGAAGGGTTATCTAATTAAAAAGCTGAATAAAGAACTTTGTGGTTTGACGGTGGAAGTTTGGGGTGGTTCAGCACTATAGGAAATGCCTTTCAGATTTTAAAATGAAGGTCATGCCACAATCATTTACCCTCAAGCATTCCCTGCTAGTGTAACTTCACCTTTTCAGGGAAATCAATAGATTTTCTTCCTACAGACAATCCATTCCTGTGAAGACTACAGGGTTTGTGCCATTCATTTTAGCTGCATTGCTGTGTCTGAAAGCATAAACTGGATTATTTTGGTAGCTATAAAACACAACATGCTGGGTGAAGCGCAGTTTGGCAGTAGTGCAGTCCTGTAAAGGTCTTTGCTTCTCCTCTCCCCCACATCCTCTGTCTTTTGGGAAACTAACGTAGAATCGAGACATCAAAATATGCCCAGGCTTTTCAAGAACTCTTTCTATGTTTACTACCTGTGCCTTCTGTAATATTCCCTCTCCAATCCATTTTTAACTTACTAAGCAAACAAAACCAGTAAGAAACTGTGTACAGTTAAATCTCTAAATGAAAAACATCCTTTATAGGAAAATTCATCCTTGGATATTTTATCTTGTCTATCAACTTTGAAAACGAATTGGCTCTTAATGATTTCTGTGGGTAAATATACTTTAAGTGGTCTCTGTTCACTGGCATATAGACCTGGGTGAATGCTACAATAAATGTGTGAACATGCTCTACATTTTCAAACAAATTTTCTTTGACTGCATTTATAGCCCCTTTGTGCTGACTTGCCATGAATATTTTAGCAAATGGGCTTACAGTCAGAAAAGACACTGAAATCATGAATTTTAAGTAGGGCTGTTGATTAATCACAGTTAATGCACGTGATAAACTCAAAAAAGTTAATCGTGATTTTAAAAATTAATCGTGATTAATTACAGTTTTAATTGCACGGTTAAAGAACAGAATGCCAATTGAAATGTATTAAATATTTTGGAGGTTTTTCTACATTTTCAAATATATTGATTTAAGTTACAACACAGAATACAAAGTGTACAGTGCTCACTATATATTTTTATTACAAATATTTGTACAGTAAAATGATAAACAAAAGAAATGGTATTTTTCAGTTCACCTCATATAAATACTATTGTGCAATCTCTTTATTGTGAAAGTGCAACTTACAAATGTAGATTTTTTTTTTTTTTTTTGGCTACATAACTGCACTAAAAACCAAACAATGCAAAACTTTAGAGCCTACAAGTCCACTCAGTCCTACTTGTTCAGCCAACCACTAAGACAAACAAGTTTGTTTATATGTATGGGAAATAATGCTGCCAGCTACTTATTTACAATGTCACCTGGAAGTGAGAACAGGTGTTTGCATGGCACTTTTGTAGCCAGCATTGCAAGGTATTTACATGCCAGATATGCTAAACATTCGTATGGCCCTTCATGTTTCAGGCACTATTCCAGAGGACATGCTTCCATGCTGATGATACTCATTAAAATATGTGTTAAATAAATTTGTGACTGAACTACTTGGGGGAGGAATGGTATGTCTCCTGCTCTGTGTTTTACTTGCATTCTGCCATGTATTTCATGTTATAGCAGTCTCTGATGATGACCCAGCACACGTTGTTCATTTTAAGAACACTTTCACTGCAGATCTGACAAAATGCAAAAAAATATATCAATATGAGATTTCTAAAGATAGCTACGGCACTTGACACAAGGTTTAAGAGTCTGAAATTCCTTCCAAAATCTCAGAGGGACGAGGTGTGGAACATGCTTATAGAAGTCTTAAAAGAGCAACACTCTGATGCGGAAACTACAGAACCAGAACCACCAAAAGAGGAAAAATAACCTTCTGCTGGTGGCATCTTACACAGATGATGAAAATGAATGTCAGTCCCCACTTCTTTGGATCATAATCAAGCAGAAACCCATTTTCAGCATGAACACATGTCCTCTGGAATGGTGGTTGAAACATGAAGGAACATATGAATCTTTAGTTCATCTGTCATGTAAATATCTTGTGACGCCAGCAACAACAGTGCCATGCAAATGCATGTTCTCACTTTCAGGTGACGTAAATAAGAAGCAGGCAGCATTACCTCCCATAAATGTAAACAAACCAATGTCGCCTTCTGTCTCAATTTTCAGATTGTGGCTTTTAGGGCATCCAGTAAAATATTATTAAACAACTACCAATCATAGGCCCCGACTCCACCCCTAACCCCACCCCTTCCCCAAATAACCACCCCCTCGCCCCCGGGAAAAATTGGTGGGTGCTGAGCACCCACCGGCAGCTCCCTGCGAGCCCCCCGCCCGCCCGCCCTACTCACCTTCCCTGCGCGGCCGGAGGCAGCTCCTCCAGCCATGCAGGGAAGGTGAGTGAGTTGGGTGGGCAAGCGCGGGGCGGGGGCTGGCGGGGAGCTGCCGATGGGTGTTCGCGCCCCCGGCCCCGCCTCCTCCTCTCTCCAGGCTTGCAAGTGGGGGGGGGGGCGCGGGAGCAGCAGAGCACCCACCGGGCCCTGCAGCTCCCCGCCCCCGTGCATGCTCTGCTGCTCCCCCCCCCCCCCACCGCTTGTAAGCCGGGGAGCGATGCAGCGCACCTGGGGGCGGGGGAGAAGACGGAGGCAGGGCCGGGGGTGCGAGCACCCACTGGCAGCTCCCCGCTAGCTCCCTCTCCCCCACCCACCGCGCCCGTCCAACTCACTCGCCTTCCGGGTTCCCTGCATGGCCGGAGGAGGCACCTCCCACCGAAGGTGATTTTTGTTTAGCCACAGCAGCTGGCCTCCTCTCAGCTGCCCCCCCACCAGACAGCTGTTCTGGCGGCGGGAACTGCCTGAGGGTTTTTTTTTAAATGGGGGGGTGTGGGGAGCCCAGTGGGCCACAGGGAAGAGCTCCGCGGGCCACATGGGAAGAGCTTTGTGGTTTCTGGGAGGGAAGGGGGAGGAGTGGGAAGCCATGCGCACAGGGGAGGAGGCGGAGAAGGGACAGGGCCTAATGGAAGGGGTGGAGTGGGGGCAGGGCTGGGGGCAGGGTCAGTGATGTGGCCCTCGGGCCAATGCACTAGTCCTCATGCGGGCCTCGTGGTAATTTGAGTTTGAGACCCCTACTGTAGCCAGAGAGAAAGGGAGGAATGATTTGCAACTGGCCTCCTTTCTTATTCTTATTATTCTTTCCCTTCTTTGAGATACACTGCCAGCTGAAGTCCAGGATACCAAAAGTCTGTGTGGACGGGAACCCCAAGCTGTTTCTTGTTAAGATGTAGCTTTTTCGCCCCGGTCCATTTCCTTTTAATAAATAGCCAGGTGATGGACCATTTTGCCTGTTTACACCTGGTTGAGGCATCAGCTTGTCTTTTGTCTCTGAGGAACTGGTTTGGAAGCTCCACAGATATGGAATATGTCTTAGTAACACCATACAGTGTAATCCTATAACTTTATGTACTATGTTGTCACACATATTTTATCAGGACAGTATTGACCAGTGAATTATGAGTTTTCAAATGATACCTCACAAGGAATACTTGTATAAAGATTATCATAACACTGTGCAAGGGGTAAATACCGATGTACAGACCATCACATGGATGGCATAGGAAGTCGCATGTATTGGAGGAAGTGGTGTATTTCTGTATGTTCCATATTTATATTCAGAAATATTGGGACAAACATCAGAACACCAATTCTATAATGATGAAATGGAAACTGCTTGGTGAATCCTTGGTTTCCAATTGACAATACAGACTTTGAAATGCATAGACTATGTTGAATATAGACTTATTTAGTGCCACTACAATTCCAGTAACTGGACGTTCAATTGTAAGTGTGATGCTGGCAGACCAGTGCTTTAGGCTTCAGCCAAGTACTGACAAATTCAGTGCTGGAAACAAGTCCAGTGCACCTATGTCAGTGGTTCTCGACTGTGATCTACTGCTTTCTCAGGGAAAGCCCCTAGCACGCCGGGCAGGTTTGTTGACCTCCCGCGTCCGCAGGTTCAGCCAGTCGCGGCTCCCACTGGCCGCAATTCGCCACTCCAGGCCAATGGATAAAAGACTCTCTATTTTATTACTTGTTGCCAGAATTATCCAGTTCCATCTAGCTGCACATAACTGAAGGTGCAAATGAGGAAAGTGTCAATAAAAATATAAATGTAAGAAATGTGCTGTCCGCCACATCCCGCAGCCCCCATTGGCCTGGAGCGGCGAACTGCAGCCAGTGGGAGCCACGACAGGACGAACCTGTGAACACGGCAGGTCAACAAACCTATGTGTTAGTGTGGTTAAGATGGGTATTGAACTTACACAATGTGTTTAGATTTTTTTGTAAATTGCTGCATTGCTGCATGCATTGATCTCACTTATAATTTATTTATCGCATGCAATAAGGTAATATTTAAGTTTTTGTTTTGTATCTATAAAAAATGTTTATGCTGAAACTGTGAACCCAGTGAGAAGGGATCATCTCCTGCCCATTAAATAGGCTTATCAAAATTAATTGGACCATTGTGGAACATCACAATACAGAAAACCATGAAGAGGCTATGTGTTAAAGGGCTCATCCCATCAACCTGAATTCTGGAAGAAAAATAAAAATCACTGACAAGAAAATATGTTATCTCTTTTGCGGTTTGGACTCTGACAGGACCGGAGTTATGAAACAGAAGCAGAGATCCGTACAGTCAACCTGGGTTAGTCCTAAAAGATGTTCAAAGCTGACAGATTACTACAACTCTGTCACATTTTAAAACCATAGACTGTAACTTGTTTGTGTGTATGTATGTCTGCTTCCTTTTACCTTATTATAACTCTCTCATTTCTTTTGTTTGTTAATACATCCTTAGAAAGTTTGCTATGGGATTTGTCTACAAACATATATAGTGTGAGATCTAAGGTACAAATTGACCTGGGGAAAGTAACTTGTCCTTTGGGACTAGGAGTATCCTGAATATTTTGTGATCTTTGGCAACCATCTATCACTAAGTCTAGCTTGCCTGGGTGGCAAGATAGTCTCCCTGAGGCATTCTAGTCTGTCAGTGACTCCATGGTAAGACTGTACAGTGCTTTAGGTGTTCACGTTTGTTACTGGGTTGGTGAAATCCAATTATAGAACATACAGCCAGTTTGGAGTTTCTGCCCTACTTTTTTGACAATCTGGCCTGAAGCAGGCACTCACGCTCATGAGCCACTCCAGACAGTACGACAGTAAGCTCTTTGGGGAAATGCATGTTATTTATTATATGTTTGTACAGTGTCCACAACAATGGGGCCAAACTTTGTTGTGGGATTTAGGTGCTGCCATGATACACATTTTATTATAATAATAATAATTAAAAAAGGGAAATATTCCTCACTATAGCCACTTGGTAAAATAAAATCTGGGAGACTATGGTGATGGATAAATTGGCTCACTAAATATGGATTCATCATAGTTTTGTAATCTTATATTTTAGATTTGTAAAAAATTGAGTTCGCAAATGGAGACTTATTGAACTCAATAGGAGTTTTGCCATTGACTGAAAAGGGACCAGGATTTTACCCCATGTTGATACAGTTGTTGGTATAGTATAAAAGCCCTCGGTCATGATGGGGGGCATCTGGCTGCTCTCAAAATATGAATATTAATAGTTCAAAGTGTCTTTCATGTACTGGGTTTTCAGAAACAGAGCAGCCACCCATAATAAAACTATAGAGCTCACAATATTTTTTGAATATTAAACTTTTAAATGTAGACTTGGCCCTCCTTGCATATTTGTAACATAAATAATGAAGGACTAGAAAAAATAAGAAATTGGAACACTCAAGGGTGGAAAAGTGCAAAAGATGAGACACTAAAATGCAAAGAAGTAATCTCGATTCATGTAATGGTAATCCTTATATTTGTATATTAGATGATGCCCTTAGGCTTGGTCCACACTAAGCCCCCAGTTCGAACTAAGATACGCAACTTCAGCTACGTTAATAACATAGCTGAAGTCGAAGTATCTTAGTTCGAACTAAAAGATACTTACCGCGGGTCCAGACGCGGCAGGCAGGCTCCCCTGTCGACTCCGCCTACTCCTCTCGTGGAGCAGGATTACCGGTGTCGACGGCGAGCACTTCTGGGATCGATTTTTCGTGTCTAGACAAGACGCAATAAATCGATCCCAGAAGATCGATTGCTTGCCGCCGAACCAGCCAGTAAGTATGGACGTATCCTTAGATGTGAATTCGGGTATAATGGTTACAATATGTGTCTGGTTCTAAAGCTCTTAGAGAGATTGAGATTTTCAAAAGAGCCTGTGTCAGTTAGGTGCCTAGCTTCCATTAAAATCTCAATAAAAGTTAGGGACCTAACTCTCATAGGTAACTTCGGAAAATCCAGGACTTGAGACCTCTATGATAACATTGGAAATCCTCTCTCTTCTGTGAGATATTACCACAGTTGTGGTCAGTGGAGACACCAGAACTGAAGCTTCATTAGTATAAAAGAAAGGGGTCAATCTGTGCTAGAGCCCTGCCTCTTTGGAGCTCAGTTACCCTCAGTCTGTAACACCCACATTTCTTAACCTTCAGATCACGCTGCAAATCTTATTTTCTGTCCCTGGCCTATAAGGAGTTGGGAGACGGGTGAGGCAAGGGAATAATAGGAGGAGGACTTACCGTGATTGTATTGGTGTAGTTTATTTAATTTATGATATTTATATTGCTGCTGCTATATTGTGGTCTCTGGGTAACGGAGGGATTCTGTTTGTCATTAAGTGTATTATAAGAGAATGTCAGGTGTTCCCAGAGCTTAGGATGGACACTTTTGTTTAATTATTAGAAATCTGAATAAATACGTATAGCCTGGCCTGACATGAATAATTAACACATGAAGAAGGCCTCATTTCTTGGAGGATAGGATTAGGGAGGGAAACAGATCCATATTCTGAAGTAAATGGGTCAGTAGGCTAAACAGACAGAATGTCTGAGCTAGCTAAGATAAGAGGGAGAACACATAGGAAACCCTTTACTAACAATCGGCAAGATAAGTTAGGAATGTAAAGAGGAGGTCAAGCATGGACAGAACATTCTGCACATTCCTTTAAAGCCAAGCCAAAAATGTGTGATGTAATGTATAGTAAATGCACTGAGATGTGTAAATATATATGAAGAGAGAGGGTTTCTGTGTAACTTTGGAAGCGTGGTACACCCTATACCCACCCCCTACACTTGGGTCTGATTAGCTCAGCATAGTGTTGCTGTATGCCAGATAAAGGAACCTGAGTGCTGAAATCTAGAGTCTGAGCATTTTGGATTCCAGGGAACTGGAGAAGTGTTCTCTCAGAACGGGACAAGGTGTTCTGGATAAGCTGAGTGGAAAAGCTCTCAGAGGGAATCTCAACAATAAGTAAAAGAAAAATAAATTAAAAAATTATTATTCTACATAAATGCCCCCAAACATTACAGTATAACTCGTGTAGAACTTTATTATTACTGCAGAATATGTGTTTAATAATGCCATTTTCCTCCTCTTATACAGCAGAATGAAATGTAAAATGCCAGATCTCCTTTAAATTTCCTAATTACTTTATCATGAAGTATTGACATGCAACAAAATCTGATACTTGGAAAATTAACTTCCTCTGGAATTGAGCTCCAAAACATCCCCGCAATGTACTAGGTACAGTATATTGCAGTCTTTGCACACATGTTCTGTTAGTTACAAGGGATAGAGTAATGGCCCACTTCACTTTCATGATCTCCTATCTGTGCCTTCCACTAAATTTGTGGAATGGGATACTAGTTAAACTAAAACATTTTGAGCAAGATTGAAAGCAAAACAATATCTCTATTTGAGCTCTTTCCAGCTCCCAGGATTAGTTGAGATTTAGTTTTATTACCTTTTCAATCAATCTCTCTTTTTATTTCTCTTTCTAGTGTACGTTTACATTCCTTTCCCAGTTTTCTCTGTTTTCATTGACCCCTAGCCACTCTTAATTTGCCCTCTGTCTACATTCCTTTTTGACTCATCATCTCCTATTCAGTTCTAACATCTTACTTAATGGACTTATCCATCCTTTCCTTCCCTCCCTTAGGTGTTTCACTTTCTTCATTGTTCAGCATTTGCTTCCTGTCACTGCTTTACTGATGCTTATACTTAGTCTCTTTCTCCCTTTAAATAGTTCTGCATTCTCCTTTCTCACAATTGTTTGCTCCAGGCTTTTCCTCTTTAAATATTGTTCTTGAAGGCACGATTGAAGTTGTCATTTCCATGTGGCTTGAGATACCCATTAGTAGAAGTGGAAAAGGTTATGTCTGAGTATTCAAAGAAGCAAGATAATTAAACAGAAAAGAAATAGAATGGTGGAAATAATTAAGTTAACTTAGCAGCGCTGTCATTAATCAACGTTATGTAATAAACAAATGCTATGAAACTAGACCTCAACATCTAGATGACTAACTTGACTACGATAATATAAATCCAGCTAGCAGAAAAATACATTCTTTTTCCACAGGATTTTTTAAATTGTTTTCGTTTGTATTCATCAAAATCTACTGTGAACATTTTTATTGTTTTTAGTTGAAAAACTGAAACCAAAACCTTTTTATTTTTGTTTGTTAGTTTTTAGTTTCTATGGGTTTTTTCCCCTTTGTTTGAAAAAATGGTAAGTTTTATCATAAATTTAAATTTTCTGCGAAAATTTAAATTATCTGAAAAAAGCCATTTTTGTTCAAAACTGCTTTTCAGTGAAAATATTGTGATCACCTCTAAATATAAAAATAATATCCTAATTTGTCCAAATGGTCACTGTAAATTGTAATATTTTATGACCTCAAGGGTAACTTCAAGGAAAATCCCTTTGTGGTACTTATGCAGTTTCTGAAGAACACTTTATATTTGAGCACTAGGGTTACTACAAGGACAAAGTAGTTGAAAAGGTCTAGGGAAGGCTATGGGTTTGCTACTTCTACAATTTCTGCTTTATGATACATTGACCACCTGGTTGTGATTTAGCTTTGTTTCTGCCTGATGTTTCCACCTTGCTGAGTTTGCTGGCGGAAAGTTTCTGCTCCGCATTTCCCTTGTCCAAAACCCTAGAGCCAACATTTCCAAACGTGGGTACCTAAGGCAAGGCTCATAAATCTAGATTTAGGCTCCCAAATAAATATGGCCTAATTTTCAAAGGTGAAGAACATCCAGTAATTCTAGGGTGACCAGATGTCCCAATTTTATAAGGAGAGTGCCGATTTGGGGGTCTTTTTCTTATATAGGCTCCTATTACCCCTACCCCCGTCCCGATTTTTCACACTTGCTGTCTGGTCACCCTAAGTAGTTCACAACTGACCCAGCAGGGATTTGTGGGTACTGAGCACTTCTGAAATCAATGGGTGTTAGGCACCTACCCTGCTTAGGTCCTTTTTAAAATCCCACTACACACCTACCTTCATTTTTAGTTGCCCAAATATGTCTGAAAATGTATCCCTGAGGCATATGCGTAAAATTAAGCATACACTTAAATCCTATTGAATTCAGTGAGGGTTAAGCATCTGTTTAAGTGTTTTGCATTAGCCTAGTTTCATAAAATGATATGAAAATAAGTGGATATGGGGAAATATCTCATAAGCTTGGAGAAATGACCTCGTCTTAGCTTCTCAGGGTATGTTCACAGCTACAACACTGTAGCACTATAGTGCAGACACTACAGCAATTGATGGATTTTTTCCATCACTGTAGTTAATCCACCCCCTTGAGAGGCAGTAGCTAGATCAATGGAAAAATTCGTCTGTTGATGTAGCTACGTCTACAGTGGAGAGTGGATGGTTAGGTCAGCCTATGTGACACAGGGTGTGACATTTTTCAAAGCCATGTAGCTAGCTCAACTTAAGTTTTAGGTGTAGACCAGGCCTTTGACACATAAATTATTCTATTTTTAAGTGTTATGCATGTGTAGGCGTGAGATCAGATTAAAATTCTAGTATCTATCATTCCTTTCTTTCTGGTACAGTAATGTTTTCTTCTAGATAGATTTCACTATAGTTTAATTGTATGCTTATTGAATAACCTTCTCTAAATTACTGGCTGGTTGTTGGCTTATTTAATTACTATTCTGAAAGACATTTTAGTGCTTGGCATTAACATTGTAAATAGCAGAAACACTGAATTTTGTGATATTGTATATCACTTGCATCCCAGAATTGTAATTATGGTATAATGTGGAGGATTTGAAACTCAGGTGGTCAGGTAATAAAAGCACATTTGTTCACAACACAAAAGCTTAATTCTCTGGCTCACTTTGTTTTCTATTTAAAAGAAATAATTGAGAAGCTTCATGTTGCTGATCTTTCTGAATAAATATTAGACATACATTTGTTAGTTAGGGCAATTGATTGCCTTCCTGAAGGCAGGATGGGGGAAGGCTGTCTGGTCAACAATAATAAACAAAACCAACGAAACACGATGTTTGGATTTTTTTTCAAACATTCTCTTGCATACTAGTGCATGAGATTTTTAACAGACAGATATCAAGAAAAACAAGAAGAATTCAATCTTTGCAAGCAAGTTATAATAGTAGTAGTAATTCCTTTGAACTGTATATAGTACCTTTCACTCACAGATCTCAGATCACTATACTAACTTTTCCAGTATCATCTACATTAGAATTGGAACAAACACATTCAGATTATACAGTGTCATCCCTTATCTAACACTGCAGGGTAGGTTAGTTTTGAGCACAAGAAAACACTGAGAAAAAAGGCTTCCCCATCTTTAAAAAAAAAAAAAAAAAAGCTAGCTAGCTCTTGGCACAGAGAGAGTATTTTAATATATTTTTGACTAACAATAACATCTAACTAGAGTCAAACCAGGTTAGACAGAACCATATTTTAAAATAGTTTATGCTAGAAAGTTGCTGAAACTTATTTAAAACCCAGTCCTCAAAAAAGCAGCCGTATGGCTGTCTTTAGGGGCATGCACAAGGGAATCGGGGGGAGAAGGGGCACAGGTCCTGCCAAAAAGTGGTGGGGACACAGAGCTCCTCTGGCCCCAGGGCCGGGGAAGGGAAATAGAGAGAACTCCTAGGGCCAGAGCAGTTCTATGCCATGGCCATAGCCAAGTACTTGTGGATACGTTTATTCAGATGGCTCTAAGGCACATGAATTTTCGTTGAAATGGTGAGTAAACTGCTGTTTGTTTCTATGCATATTATATATGTGCATGTGTTGATACAGTTCAATGTGTATAATATGTGTGTCTTTAATGTGCCCCTCCAAAAGCAGTCAAATTTAAATGCCTGCGCACATCCCTGGTGGTCTTCCACATTACCTGTGTGTGACGGGTTCGGTAACAGAGATCCCCTTGGGACTGTCACCTGATGTGCTGAAACTACCTCTGAGCCCATTTTCTTTGATGGCTTGGGACTCCAGAACCCTGTCTTGTTGAGCCAGATACACTAGCCTGCTGCAACACAGACCCAGGGTCTGAACCATGCCCCCAAAGCTGCAGACTTAAGTGAAAACAGCTCAGCCAAGTACTCCTTTCTCTAGCACCCAGACACCCAGCTCCCAATGGGATCCAAACCCCAAATAAATCCATTTTACTCTGTATAAAGCTTATACAGGGTAAACTCATAAATTGTCCACCCTCTATAACACTTATAGAGAGATATGCACAGCTGTTTGCTCCCGCAGGTATTAATCACTTACTCTG
Organism: Chelydra serpentina; assembly: GCA_037349315.1. Classification (NCBI taxonomy): domain Eukaryota; kingdom Metazoa; phylum Chordata; order Testudines; family Chelydridae; genus Chelydra; species Chelydra serpentina. The sequence goes on from JBAIAC010000002.1 coordinate 17,664,356, forward strand.
GGTTAATTAATAAACAAAAGCGAGTTTATTAAGTATAAAAAGTAGGATTTAAGTGGTTTCAAGTAATAACAGACGAAACAAAGTAAGTTACCAAGCAAAATAAAACAAAACATGCAAGTCTAAGCCTAATACATTAAGAAATTGAATACAGGTAAATCTTACCCTCGGAGATGTTCCAATAAGCTTCTTTCACAGACTAGACTCCTTCCTAGTCTGGGCCCAATCCTGTCCCCTGGTACAGTCCTTGTTAGTTCCAGCTTGGGTGGTAACTAGGGGATTTCTCATGACTGGCAGCCCCCTTTGATCTGTTCCACCCCCTTTTATAGCTTTGGATGAAGGCAGGAATCTTTTGTCTCTCTGGGTCCCCACCCCTCCTTTTAAATGGAAAAACACCAGGTTTTAAATGGATTCCAGTATGATGTGACATGGTCACATGTCACTGTAAGACCTCATTCTTTGTTACCTGCCTCAGTACACAGGAAGGCTTGCTGGCAAATAAACCCATTCACAACCAATTCTCGTACTCAATGGGAGCCATCAAGATCCTAAGCCACCATTAATGGCCCACACTTTGCATGATTACAATAGGACCTCAGAGTAATATTTCATATTTCTAGTTTCAGATACAAGATTGATACATTCATACAAATAGGATGAATATATTCAGTAGGTTGTAACCTTTGTAATTATACCTTACAAGAGACCTTTTGCATAAAGCATATTCCAGATACATCATATTCACATTCATAAAGCACATGGAGTGCAACATCACACTGTACAAAGAAAATCCTCCTCACTTTATGCTGCTTTGGCTGTCTTCCATGACGTTCAAAACAAAAAACCTGAAGAATAGATGAAGAGCTCACGTTGGTTTATTTTGGACAAAGAGGCTGGAAGATAGAATCTGGTTGAAATTTGGATTCTAAAGTACAGACCTCTACTAGAGACGTCAAACAAGTAGCACTAATAGTTGGTAGCAGTACTAGATTCTTATCTTCTGGTGTGGACTGTCTATGGGAGGGGAACACCACTCACACTTAACCAGCATGTAAAATATTCATAAAACCTTAGCTCCATATGTTTCCATTTCCTTTTCTGTTCAGCTGTTGATAGAAATGAGTGAAGGCTTTGTACTTAGCTGTAGCTTAGTCACAGTGTATGATTATTAAACTACTATTTTATGCCCAACATTTTTGGTAATGGGTGCTCAGTAGGTTGCCTAATAGATGGTTTTTTTTCCCCAGCGGCCTTTTTCTAGTTAGCCAAAAAATCTAAGTAGCATGTAATAAAGCCTTTTGTTTTGAAAGAAGAATTTCCAATGAGCCTAACTTGGACATGGCACATTTGTGGCGTTTTTTGTTATGTTTTTTTACTGAAGGTCCATGGTAAACAGAACAGAAAGCAGAGCTGAGCAAATAACACAAAAACTGTTAAGTTAAAAATTCCCATCTTGATTCTGCTGTGTTTGTGTGCCCTTGTGTTTATTTTCTGTGAAAATGTTTTGGTTTTCATTAATCTTCTGGTGAATATCTGTCCTAGCAAAAAAATTTCATAGAAAACACAAACTTTTAAAGTAATATTAGAGGAAGGCAAATTTCATCCTGAAATGTAAATATTCGCATGAGATAGCAGATTCTTAGTGTTTTACTCAACTGCTTGAGTAACAAAATCAATACTGTGTCCAGTCAAAACTAATGATCAATATCATTTGAATTTATATTATTCACAGTGGGGAAAAAAGCATAAATCAACAATTATTCACTAGAAAAAGCACAAATTCACTCAAATTGCAGTCTGTAAGCAGATCAGTCACACAAAATGTGGTGAAGGGGGTAACTAAATTAATTGAATTATCTGCCTTGGAGAAACAGGAATGATTGCTAGAAACAGGAAAGATGTTTATATCCTACCCCTACATATTCCAAGCATAGTTTGTCTTTAAAAAAAAAAATCAAGCAAAGGCCTTGCTGTATTTGTCTCAGAACCTATAGAAACCTTTTTACATTTCATGTTATTCACTATGACTAGTCACATTGCATAAGGTTCAACATATATCTATGTCTTGCAGGATTGGGGGCTTAGTTTAGGCCTAAGTGTCCGGTTCTCTTTCACTTTTTTTTTTAGTACCTGCAAACATCAAACCACTTGGTGATATTAAATGAAGGGAACCCTAGTGATTTTCCCACACACTAGTCTCTTTCGAAGAGAGCAATATCACCAAGTCTCATTGTGTGGTATGTTTATTATGGGAGAGACCTTTCATGTCACTGCACTCTATTGTTCCCTCAAAAGAATGAAAAAACCAAACAGTGCCAAACCTAGAATTACAAGGTCTTATGGTTGCCACCAGCTTATTCAATTCATGATACTCAGCCACCCGATATATTATTTACTTCCAAAGTGATTCATTCAACAGCCACATCTTCCTGATCATGTTAGTTTTATGTTTTCCATTGGTGAATTTCTTTCTGCATCTGGAGAGTTTTTAAAGCTATCTATCTTCACCTGTGTAGTAACCAACCTTTGTCATTACCTATTTATATATCCAGAGAAACATTTGCGTTCTGATGAATGAGCAGGTGAGGTGTGTGAAATCCAATGTTCTGCCTGAATGAATATTTAATGTCTGAAGATTTTTCTATATTTGTTGAAAATAAAACCTCAGATTCCTTACAATGTCTATTAAATAGGGTTATGATGAGGACTGTGGGAGGATTGTCAAACATAAGCTTTTCCTCTAAAATATTTAATCTGCAGCAACATTTACTAGAGTTTTCATCATGACTGGTCTACATTTTCCCACATTAATAAAATCTATTCATTTAAAAAATATGATCTCTGCCGACAAAGATTTATGGATTCAATATATATCCCATAAAGACTAATCCATCTTTTAAAAAATGTTTACCTAAAAATTAGAGCTGGAGAGTAAGTTGCTGGTGTGTCTCCCCGCTGCTTTCCTTTAACAAAAATAACCTAACACTATGTGTTGGTGTGTAAAACATCAACAACTGGAGCCCTGGGACTTTAGGAAACTCTTTGCAGTGGATTTCTAATTTAAATATTTAAATAAAGGTGTGCCGGGGAACAAAGGCCACATACTTTATATTATAGCAGATACTTTAAGAAGCTTGCTATGAATTCACTTGCCATAGAATCATAGAATATCAGGGTTGGAAGGGACCTTAGGAGATCATCTAGTCCAACCCCCTGCTCAAAGCAGGACCAATCCCCAATTTTTGCCCCATATCCCCAAATGGCCCCCTCAAGGATTGAACTCACAACCCTGGGTTTAGCAGGCCAATGCTCAAACCACTGAGCTATCCCTCCCCCCATCTGTTGAAACAGCACCAATTGTGAATTCATTTTCAATTCATTAAATATTTACATTCATTTCCCAATTTCTCCTTGCTCTATAAATTAACATAAGGGTGCTATGGCTTTCAAGGAAGAGTCTTCTTCCAGGCCCTGCTCAAATGAGAATCAGAGAACTACCACAAATTCATTATGAGCATAGCCATTTTTTTCACCTTGAGATGGAAATGCAAATGTACCCTAACCAGTTGCTTTAAAACCTGCTGAACTCAAATATTGCAAAGATGGTTTGGGAGATCACCTTACTATATTGGTGTCACTAGCATTGCACAACATACAATCAGGACACATTTCAGTATGCCTGTAGTCTTCTCCTTTGATAAAGAAGAGACAGAATTCTGATACAATGCATGTAAAAGTGAATATTTATATTGCTGCGTACAGACAAGAAAATGTAGTCTTCTTTGGTTCTCATATGGCCTCAGTCTGTGGTGCCAAGTGTTATCACACAGGACCTCCTTAAGTACTGGCCTGGACTCAGCAGTTCATGGAATGGGCTGCTGACTATGCTATACTGTCCAAGCCATGTTTGTACAGCCATCTCAAAAAAACAAAAACAAAAAAAACCAAAAAAACATTGAGCTCCAACAGTCCATTCCACGAGGAGTTTGAGGTCACCAAACTTTGCCTTCGACAACCAAGGCTGAATTGAATTGTTCTGGTTTTGTCAAGCCCAATATGAATCTCATTAGCTACTTCCTACTTCCTAAATGATCAAAAATAAAATGCATTCCTTGACCTGGAAAGCAGCTGCCTTCTATAAAATAGACAACAATACCACAAATCAACCAGCAAGAGACAACAAATACCCATTGGACTCCTTTGTGGAACCTAAACCCTGTCACATCCAATGACATTGCCGAGTTCCAGAAGCTGAATTAGCAAGCACAGTTGCAAGCATCTGAAATGTTTTCCTAGCAATAATTCTTCAAATAAGCTGGGGGATGTGTGTGCATTTAGGTGATTTTTATAGTAAATATGATTATCAGGACTTCAAAAAACTTTCTTTTTATTTGGGAGACAAGTGAAGGGTAAGGTGGTCCAGATAAACTTCCACAAGTTTAGATGCTTATCTGTAGATGCAAGCAAACGTCTTCTCCCTCTGCAAACCCCTCCAGTATCTTTAGGGAAAGACTTCACTTATGTTCAGCTAGGGAGGACAGCAGCCCTGTTCTCTCTATGCTGTCCCCTTCTCTCATTCTGGAAGATGGAGTGTGTGGCGGCTCCTCCCCTATTTGTATAGAAGATTTCACATTTTTCTTATCTCTCTGTGTCTCCTTCTCCATCTTTGTCTCCCCTTTTCCTATTCTGCCTGTCTTCCCTTCCCATCTCTGAAATGACTAACTGGAAGGAGATAGCTAGAAATGGGTGATAAATACATCATTGTACCATAAGTCTCTGCAGCAGCATTCTACTGCTGTCTTCTCCTCAGTTATCAGAGCCTCTAGTCTAGAGAACAAAGTGACTGAGGTAGGGGGACCGGAAGCTGCCATGGGACTTTTGCCCTCCATCTTCACAGTGGCATGAGATCAAATATTGCTGGTGACCTAAACAAGCTGACCATGATTTTTGGCTGAGACTACAGACACCCTAGGCAGAATTTAAAAACCTGGGGTGTAGCCAAGATGTGTCATCTGGCAAGTATGTGTAAGATAAACTTCTGTTGCTTCCAAACATTAGTCCAGCAGTATACAATTCTGCACTTACTTACCACATTAGACAAATTAATTAGATTAAGTGGGAGGGATCGCAGAGTTACTGTACACTTTCTACCAGTTAAAAGCCTCCTTTAATTCTGTTATTCCCTTCAATACTACTTTCTATCTCATGCAAGTGTAAAGGCATCCTATTTTTTCTAATAAAATAGGAAATATATAAAAATACAAGTAAATGTAGGGCCTGTCAGTTTATTGGCAGTAAAACTGAATTCAAATCCTGAGCTCTTCAGCTGGCAGGGCCACTAATCTCCTGTTATCCCCATTCCCAAGATTTCCCTGGCTCTGGAAAGGCTTTAAATTAAGGGTTTTAACTGAAAACATGTGCTGCTCATTAGCACTGCCTCTAGCACACCTGTGCTGCTTCATCTGTTTAACTGTCCTGTGCTCAGGCTGGACCAGTGGATTTCATTGTGTCTACTGTTGCCACAGCAACTGTGAAGGGTGGCCTTTTATTTCTTCTCTCCCTGCCTTTTTTAAAGGGACATAGAGGGCTTAGAGGAAAGAAGCCAACTGGGAGAAAAATAAAGCGAAGGAAAAAGGTTTGTTGACTTACAGGGGTTGGGGGGCCGGGATTGAAAATTTATGTTTATACCAATTAATCTGGCTGCCAAATATTCTCTTCAAGTGGATTTCTCCTCTGAAAGGTGCTATGAAAATAGGATTGTGGGGTCCTCTCTTCCCTGTTTCTCAACGGCTTCTAGATTAAAGGCTATTGCCTTACAATTTAGAGTAATAGATTTTAATGTCAGAAGGGATCACCATTCATCTAGTATAACCTTCTGTATATTACAAGCCACCACCACAATCCAGCACCGAAAACTAAACCCAACAATTGAAATTAGACCAAAGTATTACAATCCACAGGTGACTAGACTATTATGTGTCATAGGCAAAGAATAGGAGGGACTGAGGTTCACTAATACCTAAAGCCCCTGCAATGGCAGGGAATTGATTAAATGGGATATACCCAGATAATCCCAGCAATTGACCTGCATCCCACACTGCAGAGGAAGGTGAAAAACTCTGTCATTGCCAATCTGGCCTGGGAGAAAATTCCTTTCTGCCCTCACATATGGCAATCAGTTAGACCCTGAGCACATGAGAAATAACTAGCCAGCAGAGCACTGATCCACCCTGTGCAGTGTCTCATCTTCAACTGTTGCCAGTCCTGAAGCTTCAGAGGAAAGAGGAAAAACAAGAAAAGAAACAGAATACATTTTCTCACGGAATCCCTTCCTCACCCTTGCAGATGACCCAATGAAACCCTGAAGCATGATCTTTTAAAACCATAAAACACATATCTGGAGGGCTCTGAGGGCTGCAAACCCTGCCCCTCACCATCACAAGTAACCCCCTCAGACAATCCCACTAATAAATTTGTCTAGCTCTTTGTTAAAAATAATTATTTGTCACTCTGATAGATAGAAACATTCTAATTTCCACCCCAATTTTTTTCCCGGGCAGTTTATATATAAAACAAAGCTCAGAGGGGATATGAGTGCTCTCTGTACATGTGTCTTCTTCCTTGGTGCTTACTCCCCTGAAGCAGGTACAGACAACACTCATATCACCTCTGAGCTTTGTTTTTGCTAGATTAAACAACAAGATCTTCCAGTCTTCTCTCATAAGATAGGTCCTCTGCTCCTCTCATCATCCTAGTCGCTCTTCTCTGCACCTGTTCCAATCTGAATTAATCTTTCCTGAACTGTACACAATATTCCAAATAACAATTTACCAGCTCCTTGTACTTCTCGATCTCTACTGAAAATCCTTCATCCAATAGAACCTGGAATTATATTTGCCTTTTTTGCAGCCACATCACATTTATGTCTAATAGTCAGCCTGTAATTGACCAACGCACTCTGGCCTTTCTCCTCCTCCGTTGCTTCCAACTCATGAGCTCCCAGCTTGTAGCAGAAATTCTTATGATTACACTGTGACGGGTTGGGATCACAGAGACCTGCTTGGTGCTGCCACCTGGTGTGCCAAGGCTACTTCTGCCCCTGCTTCCAGGCCTTTTCCAGCTTGGTACTCCCGAATCCTGTCTGTTTTGAGCCAGATTCCACTGATCTGCTGCAAACACAGACCCAGGTCCAAACCAAGTCCACACACAACTGTAAGGCTCCTGGCAGCGCTCTTGCCTTTGACACCCAGGTGCCCAACTCCCGAGGAGGTTCAAACCCTTAATAAATCCATTTTACCCTGTATAAAGCTTATACAGGATAAACCCATAAATAGTTCGCCTTCTGTTTCAAAGATAGAAAGATATGCACAGCTGTTTGCCTTCCCCAGGTAACAACTCGTACTCCAGGCAACTTAATAAGTAAAAAGTGATTTTAATAAGTACAGAAAGTAGGATTTAAGTGATTCCAAGTAGTGACAGACAGAACAAAGTGAATTACTAAATAAAATAAAATAGAACATGCAGTTCTATGTCTAATCACCCTGTGTACAGATAAAAACCTCACTAGGTCCAGTAAACAGGCTATCTTCCTTCTAGCCTGGGTCCAGCAATCACTCACCCCCCTAATGTCTTTGTCCTTTGTTCAGTCTCTTTCAGGTGTGTCTTGGGGGTTGGAGAGTCTCTCTCTTTAGCCAGCTGAAGACAAAATCGTGGGGTCTTCCCAGGGCTTTTATAGCCTTTCCCCCCCACTCCCTGTGTACATTATGTTGCCCTGGAGTTGTGGGATCACATGGGCAAGTCACCTGTCCATGCACCCTAACCGGTCCAGCCAGGTGCATTCCTGACCAGGCCCGGATGTGGATTGGGGTCTGCAACTTCTTTTGTCTGTTAAGTGCTTGTACTTAACTTGCAGATTCTTTTCTCCAAACATGATCCCATGCACTTACAAAGGCTATGTACAAAACCAGCAAATATAAAACCAATCTTCATAACTCCAACTACAACAATGATACATGCATACAAACAGGAGGAATAGATTCAATAGATCATAACTTTCACAGAGATATGTTACATGGCACATGTAGCAGAAAACATATCCTAGTTACATATATACATTTATAAGCATCTCCCCATAAAGCTTTATGGGGTACACCATCACATACACCATTGCACATTACATCCCCATTCTTTTAGTCATCTTCTAGGTCACCTAGAACTTACCATGTAATATTCTGATTCTCGTTTGTACCTGACAATGCCTCCTGACTTTGTATCACAGCAAATATCATTAGCACACTCCTACTTTTTGTGCCAATGTCATTAATAAAAATATATAATAAGATTGGCCCTAAAACCAATCCTTGAGGAACTCCACTAGCAATTTCCCTCAAGTCCAATAATTCACCTTTCAGCATAATCTGCTACATTTTCCTACTTACCCAGTTTCTTTGCCACCTTATAATTCATGTACTAAACCCCATCTTCTCTATTTTAACTAATAATTTTCCATGTGGCATGATGTCAAATGCTTTACTGAAGTCAAAGTATATTAATTCTACTGCATTTCTTTCATCTAAAAATATATCCGTTTTTTTTTTCCTCAAAGGAAATCAGGTTATTCTGGCACAATCTACCTTTGATAAACCCATGTTGCATTGCATCCCCTTTTCTATTTATCTTCTTGAATATAATTATTCTTTTCTTCACAATTTGTTCTAAAGCTTTGTGTATTACTGAGGTCAGACTAACAGGTCTATAATTCCCCAGATCACCTTTCCCCCCCCCTCTTTCTTAAATACTCACATGTCATACAGTATTGTCCCCAAATAAATAGGTTTGTTAAAAATCCTTGTTACGGCACTAGCAAACATATGGGTCAGTTCTTTTGGTATTCTGGAATGGTATTTATCTGATTCCCCCGTGATGTGAGTGCATTAAGCTCTTCCGAATTTTTCTTTCACCTCAACCTTGGGCATTTCCATTTTATACATTCATTTCCATCAGCCTTCCTGCCCATGTCCCATATTATCTTCCTTACTGAAAACCAAGGACAAACATTTATTTAGTTTTTGGTCCATACCTAGATTATCTTTAAACTATGTTTTAACCAATCACCAGCAGCAAACTTGGTGTTTGGGAATCCAAAGGTCAAGCTCTGGGTTCTTTCTGGCTTGCACAAGAATCACCAATAATACTGTCTCAAATGAAGTATAGATGAAGTAAATGGAGATGTACACCATGACATAAAGATCTTTGTATAAGGGAAAAACTAGAGACAACTGGAAACTAGGAATTCTTCCTGTGAGAATTTTTCTGGGACCTGGGAAAACTGTAACAAAGTGTGAAAAGTGTTTTTTCTCTCATTTTGAATCTGTTGAATATTTTCTAGCTCCAAAAGAGACAATATTACATTCTGTCAAACTTAAACAGTGAAAATGTGTTATTAAGAATAAACGATTATATCTTCTCTAACTCTGCCCCCACTACTTTTCTGGGGTGGGAGGGAGAGGGAGATTTTTGAAACAAAAACTGAGAAGGTAAGCATTTTCCCCGAATCCCCTTCTCCCCCTCCCCCCAGAAAAACATCAAAAATACTGAATTGTATTTTCTTCTAAATTATGTTTTTTGAAATTCTTTAATTATTTGGAGTGAAATTTTCTATGCCAGATGTCTGCATCAGGCTGATATTAACATTTATTATTATTTATTTACAACTCAGCAAAAACAGTTCGGCCATTGCTGAGAATGAGGCTAAAGAAAAATGTCTTGCCCATGTTCAAAAATTGTGGTGACCTTTTCTTTGAGAAGCTCAGGTACTCCCCAAGTTTTGGATCCAGGGCTTGAAATCTGGCAGAGTGACAGAGGAGTAACCTGTCTGTCAGAGATGTCTTTTCACATCCTGGTGACAACTTACCCACAATTGGCCAAGTTTATAAACCGTTGAAAAATTGTTCTTCACATATGCGCAGTAGAGACTTGATATACTGTTGCTTCTTAATTCCCCAAAGATTCTGTCCTCACTGGGCGTGCATTAGCCTGGGGCTTCAGAGGAGCATAAAGAGGAGTTTCCTTGTAATTTCAGCTCCTGGATGCTTTGGTTAGCCAAAGAGAGAGCAGGGAGCCTGCCTTTTCTAAACTCTAAATGCCTCCTTTCTGGTGCTCAGGCATTGTGTGTAGCAACCTACATAAAACTAGGAGGGAGAAGCACAGGTTACAGGAGGGAAGAGTTTGGAGGAGGTGTGCCTTTTTTGACAATTTCAGGAGGTATCCTGGACAAACCTTATTGAATTAAGTTTAATTTTTTTAGGAGTTCATTATATTAAAAATGAAAATATTTTGTGTTTAATTGTGAGATTGGAAGTGACTTCTTTAGGAAGAAGACAGAATTAATGCAATCTCTGGGAAGTATTGTGAGCGTCAAAAGACTATGTTGAACAATGTAACAGACACATGATCTTTTTGGACAATATGTGTGAAGTGGAATTCCTAGGAAGTACTTGAGAGGGCATGGGACAAATCCTACCTAGGGACTCAGGCTTTGAAGCTTCTTACTGAGGGAGGCTTCTTTTGTTTGCTGGTCACCTGTTACATGAGCACACTTCAAAGACAAACTGTATAATGCAGAAACTGACTGACTCAGAATTATATAGACAATATATTTTTGTTTTATTATCTACCCTTCTCCTAATGGTTCCTAGCATTTGGTTAGCTTTTTTGACTGCCACTGCACATTGAGCAGATGTTTTCAGAGAACTTTCCACAATGACTCCAATATATCTTTCTTGAGTGGTAACAGCTAATTTAGACTTCTTAATTTTTTATGTCTAGTTGGATTATGTTTTCAAATGTGTATTATTTCGCACTTACCAACACTGAAATCCATCTGCCATTTTGTTGCCCAATCACCCAGTTTTATGAGATCCCTTTGTAACTCTTTACAGTCAGCTTTGGACTTACAAAATTATTCAAGGTAGTTATCATTTGGAAATTTTGCCACCTCCTTTGTTCATCTTTGTTCATCTCCTTTTCCAGATCATTTCTGAATATGTAGAACAGAACAGGTCCCAGTATAGATCTTTGGGAGACCCACTATTTACCTTTTTCCATTGTGAAAACTGACCATTTATTCCAACCCTTTGTTTCCTATCTTTCAACTAGTTAGTGATCCATTGAATGCCTACATCTTGAATACTGGTTGCATAATCTGAAAAAAAAAGATGTATTAGAACTGGAAAAGGTACAGAGAAGGGCAACAAATATGAATGGGGGTATGGAAAAACATATGTTCTTATGTGTAATCATTTATATACAATAACTATTCTCCCTAATTTAACATAAGTTCCAGTAGAAAAAGTTAAACCCTACAACAAATATCCAACCTCTTCCCATCCTCTCCCTAAATGGCTAGGAGTAAAGATGGGTCATGCAGAAGTTCCTGAAGGCAAACAGGTTTGAGCTGTGGCAAATTAAGCTGGGGCAGGAATCCCAAAGCAGATGATTCTCATAAAGAATGCTTTGATGACAGCAATTCCATATTGCAGCACCACATAGCTGCTACATTTCAAAGTAGGCAAGAGAACCCAGTTTAAGAGAGAATGCAACCATCACAGTTCCGGGCAATTTCTCCTTTCTGGTCCAGTAAGAGTACCCACTCTCACGTTTCTAGCTCCCCAGTCATTGCCTTTCTTGGGTGGAGACCTGCATCTCTTTCCTTCTGGCCAGGGTATCTCCAGGCTAACCAGTCCATTGTGTTATTCCCAGCAACAGACAGTCTGCTAAGCAGATCTGTTTTGTTTCTCTCCTCAGAGACAGTACACTGTGTAATTGCGACAGTTATGTTATCATACACTTTCTTAGGAAGCATGTTTTATTCTTAAAGTAAAAGCATTACAGAGAAGACATTAAAAACCACAGAAGAAACTACATGCATGCTAATGAGCTTACCTGAGATCATTGCCTCACTCCAGTAAGGGCTCTAACAGGCGCTGTCCTTCAACACACTTCCTGTGGTTTCAAGGTTTATCACACCCTTTGCTCCCAACAAGACCACTCAATAAAAGTTTAGTCCCTCCTTTATATAGTTTGAAAGTCATTTGAATTGGAGTTTCCAGGAGCAGGTAATCAGTAGACAATCAGTTTATCTCCCCAGGCCATAGCTTTGACCGTGAGAATTTTCATTTGCCTCCTCTTAAGTAACTTGCAGGAAACCCACTTTACACTCATTGTCCTAAACAATTCTTTGAAGGTTATAATGCTTCCCAGAGAATGCATTAATCATGTCTTCCTCCTAAAGAAGTTCCACAGAACTCCATAACTGTACATATGTAAATGAAACAAAACTCTAAAGATGTTAAACTTAATTCAACAAAATTTAATTTAATTCAATAAGATTTGTTAAGGATATTGTCACATCTGTCACAGCAACATGGCTGTGAAAACAACAATGAGATCAGGTGCCTTTGTTCAGAATCATGGAATAGGACTGATTGGCAGATAACTCCTGATAGCAAATTACCTATGTTAACTTGCATCTGTTGGTGGCAAGAAAAATGTCAGTCTATGCACCAGCTATTCATCTCCAAATGTGGTAGTGGCTTGCCATTACATTTTGTGTGGAAACGGCTATAGAATAGTTTTTAGAATTTTTAAGAGAGGTTTGTAACCTTCAGTACTATGCTAACAATCTTTTTCTCTACTGCCAACAGTCCTGTAACTATGGAAGATAAGTAGTTTACTTTCCGTGACTGATGTCAGCAGGGAGAATGACCCTCTATATGGACAGAATTAAGATCTAACTGTTAATTTTATTGTACTTTCTAGAATCTAGCCAAGCTTTCACTTGAATTCTTAGTGCACTAAGCACAAGTATATTTACTTAAGGAATAGGGTGGAAAAAAATGTCAGTGCATCTATTCTACTCCCTCTTGTCTTCAGAGACCTGTGCGCCTCTTACCCACCTTTTCTCTGCCAAGGCTCCATCATCTCACTCTTTCACTCTGTCAGCTCTGTTCTTATTCAGATGGATTCCTTCCCACTTCCTGACTCAACTGCAGGAGCATCATCATCAAGTATTCACAGTGAGAGCTGGGTCATGCTGGGAATGTACAGAAGGAACAACACACACTGGAGTATATGGATACTCTCCTCTGTCATGTGGCAAGGGCATTAACCTTTTTAACCCAGCTACATGTTGGCTGACTGGGGCCGGGAAATAAATATCAGCATCTTACCTGTATTCATACCTTTACTATGGGGAGGAACTGTGGGAAGAGAGTGGGGAAGGGATACTAATATTAAATCCTCCTAAGAGTCCAAACCCTGCCTGCCTTCCCAGTGGCCACTCTCGTTCCCTGCTGCTTGACCTAACCCCTCCCCCGCATTGGTCACATTCTGTATTTTTGCCAACTAAGTGCTTCTGGGGGGCAAATATCCATTTGAAATTGCTCCTGAGTCTGCAACCAGAAACACCAGGACAGTAGCTCAAATGGAATAATTAGAATTTCCTCCCATCCATATGCATTGGGTATTAACTTTGAAACATAATTATCAGGGACAGCAGCAGTGACCAACTGCATTCACATAATACAATGGGCCATGGGAATTTAAATTACCAGCATAATAAATGGTATTTCCCATATTGTCCCTGGACCAGAGGAATGAACTTAGATCAGGAGACTGCATCTGATCATTACATCTCTGCTTTCCTAGGTGCCTGCTTAATTCACTGTCCTCTCCATATTCCTCCCTTCCAAAATATATATTTAAAACACTCTCCACGTATTACTCCTCCCTCTGTTGCTCTCTGAGAATGCAGACCTTATTTTTGCCTTTACCTTCACTACCCTTTCTGATGGCTCCCACTGAGGTCGGTGGTCCTGCTGCACCCCTGATGGACTTTATCTTATCCCTGGGACACCCATCCTTCCTCAGACATGTTAATGAATCCTCATGGATCATGTGCTGCTCCAATCCACTTCATCTGGAATTCCTACAGGTATGTGGACATTAGTTATACAACAATAACATCCAAAACCTCCATTTTGCGAACTCCAGTCTTACCAACAACCTGTTAAATGAACCACTTTTCCCAACTGGAAACAATCTGTGCACTATGTGATGGAAAAAAAAACCCAGTTCTTGGTGTGTGTCCTTGTATTAAGTTGAAGGAGAAGGTTCGTTTGTGGAGTGTGAGAGCTCCCATAGGCAAAGAACATACATGTGACTCCATAAGGAAGCAGAGGCTGACACACAGGTTCTGCCTAGGCATTGGCCTGGCTCATTTGGCTTGGGATACTGAGAAATGCCAAAGTGCTGTATGTTTCTAATTCTGTTAAAAGAAACAGGACTTTGTGAGTTTCTGTATCTAAACTGGTTATACCAAGGATTGGTAAGGATTACCCTGTGGTCACTTAATTTTAATCCAAATGAAACTATCCCACAAGACCCCAAACTTCAACTTTCTGCTCAGTCTAAGGTGTAACTATACATCTAAAACACACAAATGAGCTATGTTAATAGAATGTTAAGGCTTCAAAGTCAAGCACCCAAAAGTTAGGAAATGCCAGTATTGAAGCTGTTCAAGCAATATTAGTTTAGTCCACTTGTGAGTATTCATTATGATACCATCTTTAATTATACAATAACATGATTTTCCACAGGACCATTGCCTCATTCAGTACCCAGAAATGCTAGAGCTTCTCAGGGAAATGGTTGAATGGATTTTATTTTATATTGTCAAATGTTATTTGTTCTGATCACATCATCAGAAGCAACTGAATCATTTTAGCTGAAACTTTCCAAAAATTATTCAGCTTCACGTAGACAGCCAGCATGGAAAAGTTCAGCCTGACCAGTTGAAGTTTAGCAACATTATGAAGAATTAAAAACAGGGTATTATAGGGAAGTGTTGGACAATCTTAAGTATAGGCAGCACTACCAGCTCCACCTATGATGAATGATGGGGCTATGGAAACATTGAGACTCAGGCAACATAATATGGTTAAATGCAGAGGCCAAAACTTTATTTAATAACTAACACCTAACAGGGGTACAACACTCCAAATTACCCGGAATGGTTGTTCCAGTTTAGATCTGAATTGGCACCATTGGCACTATCAACCTGAAAGTGAATATGAAGACCATCCCACCCCTGTACCTTCACATCTGCCAGGGGACCTTCAGTGGAAGTCAAAGTGCTCATCTGCTCCCCTCCTGCACAACTGAGGGAGGAGAGATGAAATGAGAGGACCCTCAAGCTGTATCATAGAGACAAACTCCCTCACCATACCATGTGAGTGCCCAGGACCAATACCCAGGAACTCACGGGGTTTTGTGTCCCTCCCCCCACTCACACCCTCTTAAGCCCACCAACTGCATTGGAACATGTTAAAGTTACAATTGCTATTTAAACTCTCCAAAATCAGACCCTCTAGATGACAGGTGGAAGATGGAAAAAAACTTACACGGCACTTTGCCAATTGTTCTGTATGGAAACAATCATTTCCAGACCCCCAAACTGGTGATCAGCCAAAGTCCCTTCATCACAGAAGATTCAGCAGTTAGCTGAAGAGTTAGGCTGAAACAGAAAGTCAACAATGGCTACTCTATACAAGAAGCAAATTCTATCACTCCCCACCCACCCACCAGTGGACTATAGCTAATCACCTAGCCTCACACCACCCCCACCATCCAATGGTGGCAGTGGTGGGTAGGACCAACCTCAGAGTCTGGACATGGGTGCAGCATGTAATCCCCATCCTCAGGAACATGCAGCATCAGGGACAGGATAAAAGAAGAGGAGAGGAAGGGATATGAAGTAATAGGCCCCACTTGCTGGAAGGAAGGAAAGGGCATATCGAACATTGCCTCAGTTCCTCCCAGCCAAGATCTTTCCTCCCCCAGTAGCAGGGCCGGCTCCAGGCAACAGCGTTCCAAGCACGAAACTTGGGGCGGCAATCTGCAAGGAGCGGAAGTCCATGTGCCGTTAGGGCAGCAGCAATTCGGCATCAGCTTCTATCTTCAGTCGCCCGTGGCGGCAATTCGGCATGCTGCTTGGGGTTGCCAAAATTGTAGAACCGCCCTGCCCAGTAGGATGTCTTCAGTGCTCTTTGCATCACCAAAGCCCCACCACAGCTAGTGGTGAGCAGTTTTGTGAGCCCGACTCACAAACGTGACTCTTTGTTCTCAGACAATGCTTGTGAAATATGACTATGACTCTGCCTAATCTAGTTCTGTATCGTTCTTAGTTTAGAAATTTCCTCTTGAGCGTGCACAAAAAAAGCTCATTGTCTTCACTGTATTTCAGATGTTGCTGATATGATATGATAATAACAGTCAGTCCGGCTTACTTATTTATTTATTTATTTATTTATTTAAACCAGGAATTACAAAGAGCAACTACTATAGATGCTGGGTAATTGATTCTGAATTTCTGACAGTCTTTTCTTGGTAAACACTTAACTCTGAATACAAGTGTGGTGTGACTATTGTGAATAACTATTGTACAAGATATCAAACAAAAAACAAAACAAAACAAGGAAAGCTTTTGTTCTTAAGGAAGCATTAAACATGCTGATTAAATTGCACAGGGCATTCAGCTGCTTTTGTCTGAAGAAATGTATAAGTGGCTTCAGTTATTTTGAGAGCAGTGGTTTCTTGGCCAGGTTGCAGAGGCTTTTAAAGGCCAAGAATAAAGCAATGAGAATTCACGTCTGAGAAAATTATTTGGATAGCATCAGAATATGATACATCCATTAGTCACATGAGGGCTTAGGTATGACTAAACTTTTGAGAACCCCGTAAACCTCTGGGTTAAGATTCAGGCAGTGATTGTATGTCCCAAAGCTGCTGTTATTTTTTCTTTACCCACTAGTGAATCCCTCTAAAGAAGCAGTCGCAAAATTACTATAATCTGGCTTGTACTTTAACTTTTGTTTTGTTTTTCATTTTCAGTCCCTGAGATTTCTGGTGCCAGGAATAGGCAGGCAGGTGGTGGCTAGAGCATCAATGAAGATTGACTTGACTCACAGGAATGCCATCTCCTGCTGTTTTATTTTCCTATTGGTTGGCTATTATTAAAGATAACTAGGCAACAATAGAAAACCAATAGGAAACCCTAGCTGGAAGTCGATTTTTCTTTGTCAGCTCAAATTCCTCTGGTTTAAGATTCAGGCAGTGATTGTATGTCCCATACCTGCTGTTATGTTTCTTTCCTCCACTAATGAATCCCTGCAAAGAAGCAGTGGCAAAATTAATTGATTTCCTGCATGTGTTCCAGGTTTTGCTACCATATTTAAGATATCTATTGTATGGAATGCAGTGTTTCTTTGCTATATGTTTTACTAGTATAGGTTTAACCAACTCCCATTAAGAATTTCTATTTTAAATGTACACACACTGCATTTCTATGCTAGTAACTGGTAGAAAGAGGGATTATAAATCAGGTTTTTGCTAATTTAATCCAAAAAGTTCTGGGATGGGGTGGGGGGAACTTTCACCACAGCAATAACAGGATGAAATAATGAGCATTAATATGAAAAATGTCAAAACCTTCTACATAGTTCTGTCTTTGCAGGTTTCTGTATAATTCAGTGTACTCCTGGCATAAGTGTACCGTGCTGGATGGATTTGTTTTAGTCTGAAAGCATACTCAAAAATAGCTCTACTGTCATTTTAAATCAAATATCTTATCCACATAACTTTTATATGTGTTGCGGCTTAATGAGGCAGTAGTGACTGATGATTGGAACAGGGAACTGGGCTCTAGTGGTTCTGATGGTTAGAACAGGGAACTAGGAGTTGGGACTTGACGGATTTACATGCCTGATTGTCATTGACTTACTGTGTGACCTTGGGCAAGTCCCCGAACCCCCTAGTGCCTCACTTTCCCTCTTTTTAGCATGGAGATAAAAATAACTAACTAGCAAGGGTGTTTCTTGTGAGGCTCAATTATTTATAAAGTGCTAGGAGATGTTTTCATGATATGACATTCCCTGTATTGTGCCTTATTCTTAATTGAAAAATAATGTAAGAAGCCCTTTACAATAGGAAAGTTTTTCTCTCTCATATCCCTCCCTGCAAAACCAAATAATAGGAATAAGGGAGAAAATAGCCCCGTACAGCCAGAAGCAGACTTAGCCATTTTGCTAGCCAGGGTGCAAAAAAGTTTTCAGTGAATACCTCCCAGCCAACTGGGAGCAGAGCTAAAAACAAACAAAACAAGGCTGGCTAATCAGGAGCAGGGAGAGGGGAGAAGTCAAATAACACAGCTGTGTGCTGCCAGGGCAACCGCTCTGCTCTCTCAACCTTGGAACCAGTCATGGGGGCAGTTTTGCTAACTACTATAATTAAAAGTGTATGTGTAGGGGTGGGGTAAATATATCACCTAATGTCAGAGAAGTCTTGGTCTTTTCACTGACAATTTAGCAAGCTTCCATAAACATGGACATTTGTCTGTTTCTATTTACAAAACTAAAATGAGGTAAAGGGTAGCATTTACAGTCCTCTGTTTGATCTTTAACATGCACATCATTTCAAGTAACCAGTCAATTAGAGTTTGCACTATTTCCAATGAAAATACCTTAGAAACTAAAAAGGACAACAGAAAAATAGGGGAATTGAAAAGAATAAAAAACTACTGGAACAGGCTGAATGAGACAACCTGATTTGAAAAGTAAGGGATCCTGCTTTATAAAAATTGAAAGCGTAAATTTAAAATAGAGTGAAATGGGGAAAACAGGAAATCTGATGATGCAGAGATTGGTGGAAAATATCCAGTGCTTGTTCAGATTCACTTGGTTCTTGGTCTCACAGTGATGAATCACTCAAAATGTATGTTTAGACTTGTCACTCTAAGAAGGACAAAAAACAGGAATGGTGCAAGGCAAAGAGCTATGGGAAAGTGAAAGAAGAGAGAAAAGAAGCCCCTAGGTCTTGTCAGCAAGTCAAGGGACAGTAAAGTGAACAAAAGTAGCTTTAAATTAAGAGAAAGCAAAAAGGGAGATGAAAAAAGCAGGTCACAGTGGTAACAGGGGACAGGAACCTGAAAAAGGAAAAAAGACCCCAGTATTTGCACAGATGAGTCATTCTATATCATAAATAAAATGAACTTGATATCTTATGCAAGAGTCACAGTGCCCAGTGCCTAGTGCTTGTGAACTAATTAAAGGAGGCTATCAAGGGCTTATGAATACAGCAGCAATGTGGATTACTCTGTGTTCTTCAGTTATATGATATACTCCTTCAATTAGACACATCACCTTGTTTAGAGACACTTGCATGTGTGACTTTAAGAATGTCTCAATGCCTGCTGGCAAAGGGTTCTCTGTTCTCTAACAGCAACATCCATCAGGATGAAAAACTCATTACACCCAACTAGCTGCTTTCATAGTATTTATACATAAAGAGGTGTGTCAAATAAAAGTTTATATCACACTGATCTTCATAATAGTTGTGAGATGCATACACAGATGATATTTAAGAAGTTGTATATATGTACTAAACATATGTGTTAAAACCTCTGACAAGCCCGTTTCTCCCAGGAGATAAGCTTCTTATCTCTCTGTCACATGTAAATTAAGCATCGTAAGTCAATACATACAGAACAAAGAGGAGCAGGGGAAGACCCCTTTGAGCCAGCACCCCAGGAAAGAAACCACTGGGGTCATCATGACTCTTGGGACAAAACAATGTGTTTTGGGATATATAAGAAGAAGCAAAAAAACATTTTGTTATTCTTCACTGAGGAAGCAAAAATAACATCGCTTTTTGCATTCATGAAGGTTGGATCTTGACTTTGGGGACTGTATAATGTTCCCTTAAGAATAGCGAACCTGGTAATTACCATCAGTGTCCAGTGTCAGGGCCTGCACGCTAAAGGGGAACACATCCAAAAGAGTTCAGGGACTCGGGTATATGCATGTTAACTGGCAAGGCAAAGAAGGAGCTAGCATTGACCTGAGGAGATTGGATGGCTAACAGACTGAGGATGTCAGGTATCTGAAACCCAGTTTAGCACCAGCAATTCTCTCTTGCTGAGGTAGGTGGGTGACATGGTGACTCAAACTCTTGGACACCCCAAGAAAGTGTCACAGCATGAAAATAGGATCTTTCTGTTAAACCACGTGGCACAATGTCAGGTTAGCCACACCATGATCTGATCCATAAAGCTCCCCTTCATGTCTAAGGTCTCTGGCTGTCATCTGTCTGTTGGCAGGGACCCATCTCTCTCTCTCTCTCTCTCTCTAGAACTGGGATTTAGTCTTGTAGTCCCCCTGTAATTCACTGTCACTATCCCAGCAGATCTGACCATAGTCTAGCAACTGATGTTCTGCTCTCTCCCAGTGGCTATGACAATGTCTACCAATGATCAGCCATTTTTCATAGAACACAGTACATTTATTTTAGGGCAGAAGCATTACAAAGAAAACATACAATAAAAAGTCTAAACACATGTGAATGCTTACTAGCTGTCACCCATCTTCCACATCAAGTATCAGAGGGGTAGCCGTGTTAGTCTGGATCTGTAGAAGCGACAAAAGGTCCTGTGGCACCTTATAGACTAACAGAGGTATTGAATCATAAGCTTTCGTGGGTCAATACCCACTTCTTCGGATGGAGACCCTGGCATGTTCCAGTCCTTCAGGCCCTTTCAGCAGAGTTTTGCCCTCTTGGTTACAATCTCATGTTAGTTTTTATTTCAAAATGAGGAAGTGTTTTCCAGTTCACCTGGCCCTTTATGCCACAAGCTCTTTCCTTGGCTCCTAGGCCTCTAGGACCAGCATGTATGCAATTCACCGCATGGGATGGTATTTCTCTGGAGTTTTTTAACTGTCCTAGTGTTAGGTAAAAATCAAGTCCCTAGTCACCTCTCCAGCACCCGGGTTCGTGCGGAGTTGGTATGGGGCTCACAATCTGTCAGAGACCAGACACCAATTCGTTGATCAACGGGCTCACACTATCCTTAGCTCAAAAAGCTTCAGAGTAAGTGTGGCAAGTTTATTAGGGGTGAGCATCAATATTTATACACAGAAGTAAACAAAGTGATTAACAGATCATAATGGTCATGCATAATCAATCAAGATTCTACAGGATAAAACAGGTTAAAATGTAAATTCTAAAAGACAAAGGGGAGATGCCTACTTAAGGGGAGGGGGGTGTCATGAGTAGTTCGCAGGTCAGAGCTTTGATTAAATGTTCAGACAGAGACATCAAGTTAAAGTTTAAGCTCATCAAAAGTTCAGACTCAACACTAGGAGCTGCAGTAATTACAATCCTAGCTCCCAAAGATATAGATATCATTTACAGATACAAAAGCCTGTCACTAATCCGAGTGCCTATTGTGTCTAGCATCAGGGCAGGCTCTAACTTTTTTGCCACCCCAAGCAAAAAAAAAACCCGAGCGCTGTCTCGCCACCCCAAGATTGGCCGCCCCTTAGAAGGTGCCGCCCCAAGCATGTGCTTGGTCGGCTGGTGCCTGGAGCCGGCCCTGTCTAGCATATTTCAATATAATAGTCTTTTGAAGTTTCCAGGCTTCCAAGGTCTTGTATCTGTCACAAAGTGCTCATTTATTCCTGCTGTATTTGTTATGTAAGGTCAGAAGGGCAAATCCTCAAGTCTTGTAATGCAGGACTGGGGAGTGGTCCAATCCTGGACTGGTTATTCAGTCCTTGGCGCAATTTACAACAACCCTTAGGCTGCTCTAAATTATGCCTGGCTGTATATAATCCCGAGGGGTTGTTGCAACAACCAGGTATTCTGAAAATATAGGATTACTTCAAATTTTCCTCCTGTCCCTTGATCATTTCCCCCTATGCCAAGGATTGGGAGGGGCAAAAAGCCACTGCATCAGCTATATGTCATCAGGGATTTCCTTCACGTGAGAGGAAGCCCCAGTTAGTCAAATCCTGGCAGAAGGCATACTAACTCACAGAGCTACTAGTCAGTAGGTAGCGCCTCTTCACCTTCTCCCACTCTCTGCTTGTGGAGTTTCATTGAACATGTAGCATGATTGATCTCCTAATTACCAGTGTGGACAAGTATATATTGTAGGAAGGACTTAAAGTGAGGGACTTCTGAGTAGGAGATCATCCATGTTCTCTGATTAAGCACATGGAATCTATCTGCTCACACAAGTTTCTCAATTCACACACTACAGTGCTGGCAATAGTTTAAAGCCACATATATCATAACCCTAAACTAAGGACTATGTATTACTTTAAATGTAGGTATTATTCAATGATAATATTTGGGCCTATAACCTTATTATTGAAAGTAAAGCTGTAATTCTAGAGTATAGGAGGAAGAAGAAAGGGATCCATATATAGTCAACAAACCTTGTAAAAAAAGAGAGAGAGGAGGCAGAAAAAATGATACATTCAAAATACTAGGGAAGGGGACTTTACATCTTTGCCCCGCTGTTTTAGTTTTTCTACTATAAATTGTTGTTCATATTGGAAGGATAAATTGGATATTATTGTTTCACCATTTATTTGTTTAAAAGATGTGTTAATAAAAATATGAAAATTAAACGAGAATAATCGATCCTTGGATACCAATAAACCACAAGAGGGTGTCATTAGTAGGTAAGTATTCTACTTCCTGGTTAGTTGAACTCATCAATAGTCTGTTAATGACATGCCCTCGTGGTATATTGATTTTAACATTCAGTCCCAGTTCATCATTATCTCGTGAGTAAAGCCGATTGAAATTTTTCTTGCTAAACATTTGTTGTCAAAAAGACCTTTTCTAATTTTTTTTAAAAAAAACTTTTTTATGAAAAACTGTTGACAGGAAGTTTTTTGCAATGTTTTAAATAGATTAATTGAAATGTTATCAAAGTAATTTTTGAAATTTTTCCTTCACCAGCAGCCTGGTTTCAGTAATAAAATGCAATTTTCAGTAAACAGGTTTGAAAAAATATCAAACAATTTCAGATAAAAAAATTGATTTAAAAATTGGCATGGGATATTTCAGAAAAAAATTAAAAGGGTCCATTTCAAGGTTTTGATTTAACAAGATTCATAAAATTATTTTCCTGTTTTTCCAACCAACTTCCTTCACAATTTGGTTTTGGAAAACTTTAATTTCACCACAGTTGTTCATACTTTTGTCACTTCCCATGTGGACTACTGCACTACTCTACTTAAAGCTACCTGTGAAGCTAATAGAGTAGTCTGCCACATGAAGGGATGGATGTTACAAGCTCTGCAGGACTTGGGGCTGATCTGTTATGATTACTGCATCTGACATTGATATAGTTACTGCATAGCTATGCTGGTTTATTGGGATGTTTACTCTATTAATAGGTTGATTTAGTTCAACAGCAAGGCTGGAGTACGTCTACGCAGCCCACAGTAGCAAGTCTCCACGCCCGGGTTGACAGACCTGCGCTCATGCTAATGCACTGAAAACAGATGTGTAGACGTTGTGACTTGGGCTCTGAAGTCTAGGGCCGGGATAGGCTTCTGAGCCTGAGATCCAGCCTGAGCAAAAATGTTTACATGGCTATTTTTAGCATGGCAGCACAAGCGGGAGGCTGTCAACCCAGGCTCAGAGACTCACTACTGCAGGCTGCCACTTGCTGTGTAGACATACCCATGGAGACCTAGCAGGAAGGCACAATAATGTCTCTAGATAAGTAACCTCTCGGTAAACACAGCAGTGGTCATTAAGAAACAAAGCCTGAGCAATTAAGCAAAACAACAAATCAAAAGGACGCAAAATGGTTAACAAGTCATGCTCCAGAGAGAGGGTGAGGCACTTGTCAGGGGCTATTCCCAAGGAACAAACTGACACACACAGGCCCTGTGGAGGGTTCTGAGGCAGTTAAGGTCTTCCTAAGCTGTGTTCCACCTGTAAAGATTAAACAATACTTTGTTTTAAGCAAGTGATCTGGTCACTGTATTAACCTCTGGTCAATGTTAAAGAATCTGAAGGTGGGTTTACAATGAAACACAAACACACACTTTTTTTTTTTAATGAAGGAAAAATTCATGAGATTTCCTGGGAAAAAAGAAAAAAAAAACATGGACAAAAAGTTCCCTGAAATGAATTTATGAAAATGTCCTAAATCCATATTTAACAGTAATCCAGAAAAATCATTTCAAAAGTGAAACAAAGAAGAAATGGATGCATATATTTTTCTGCAATAATGAGAAAAACAGATAGATATGTTCCTTCAAAATAATTAGGAGTAGGCCATTTGAAGAGAAACTCACTTATGTGCAGAGAATCAGCAAAAGGCTTCTGAATACCTTAGGTACTACCCAAGACCTCATAATAGGATTTGGGGTATATATATCTTTTGCTGGTTCTCTGCAAAGAGGTTTATTTCATCCTTAGAGAATAGGAGAGAGCATGCTTTTCCAACAGACTCAAAACTAATTTGCCAGCAAAGTTTGTATTATAATCTAAAGTCCATCTGAAAATCTTATTAATCTTAAACACTGCCTTTCTGTTAGACAAAAGGTCAACCATTGTTTCATCTGACATTCTTAAAATAGTAATATTTCACAGCTAGTAATTTGCAGTTTGTGATAGCCAGAGGTGCTTTTGTAAGGCAAATTTAGGGCATTTTAGCACTTGTGAAAGTGAGAGACTGATAACACTGTAGACTGGTACACACAGCTCAGCCCAATTCACCAAACCCCTTAGTTTCTAGAACTCTTTTTCTGGAGCCAAGATTGTGCCTGATCACATGGTGGATTCTGATAAAGGACCCATAACAATTGATGCTAACTAAATTCATTTCGCTTGTGACTTCTGCCAGATTTAAACCACAGCTCCCAGAGCCCAATGTTACTCTCTGGGGAATATTTATTTTGAGATTTTTCTGCAATTATTGTAATTATTTTGGCAGAACTTTATTTGAAATGGCAGCCTCATTCTGCAGGGTCTCTTGGGTCCTTTATCTGTGCAAAACATTTTATGTTCAGATACTAATGTTCTGAGGCTTCAGAGTGTTGGAACAGAAGCCAATGGCACAGAGTGGGCAACATGTTTGCAGTAAATAAAATTGGTCAAAAAGATAAGGATGAAAATGGGGGAAATGACAAACATGTTTACTATGAGCATCTGTGCATTCACAAATCCATACTGCAAGACTATCTACAATTGATATTAAGGGAGGCCATCTCTGTAAAATGAAGAATTGCCAACATGGTCATTTCCAAGCTTGAAAATTTTATTCTGCGTGCAACATTTTCACTGAACTGTAATGGATCAAGAGATGGCACACAAATGATTTCACAAATGCCCTTTAAACAGAGAATTTGGTATTATTTGGGGCATAATATATTAGAGTGTGGCATGAGCTGCAAAGACCTGGATCCAAACTTTCCCAAAGTTTGGGGTTCCAGTTAAGACTTGTTTTATAGAGAATAAGGCAACCCATGACATCCAGGTGTAGATGTAAATGTTCCAAAGATTGGAGGGATTTGGATTTGGGCTAATCTCTAATATATATGCACATTAGAGATGAGTGAAACTTGGGAGACTCAAATGTCACAAACTGTTATTTAGATTCAAACCTAGGGATGAAATCCTGGCCCCATCAAAGCCAGTAGAACGTTGCCATGTACGTTATTGGGGCCAGGATTTCACCCTAGGCAATTTGTAAACCTTTCCCCTATAACTTGACTAATGATATGTTTAACAATAATTTTAAATGAAAAATATTTTCTTACTAAATAGAAACTTTGGCTACCGATTAAGGATAAAAGATACTCCTGGCAAGAGCTAGCTCAGAAATTTTTGATAAATCAGGGACTTGATCCTGAGTTCCAACATCTTAGCTACTGGGATATTGGTTATTCTGGGCTGGGACTCTCTCTTATTTGTGAAATGGGAAAATCTCTGATACCTCAAACCATTTCAGGGAATGCCAAACTATTTTCTGCCCAGCTCCCTGAGCCCTGGCCCCCAAAACAGAGGTAGATTGAGAGAAATGGTGCACCAAAGGCGGTATTGTGGAAATGATATAGCAGCGCCATTGTTAAGGCTACACTGAAATTTACACTTAAAATGGGGGACAGGGGGATTGTTATGTGTCAAAGAAGTGTACCGTCCTCAATCTCACAGTCCTTACCCTTTGAAAACACAATGAATTTCCATCTGTCTTTTTAGTTTAAGAATTTATTTTTAAGTTTTCATCACTCTAGTCTTTTTTGCAAATAACGTCTATGTTTGTTTTTCACTTTGCCAGTATTCAGCTCCATTTTCTGCCATTTTCTTTTCCCCATAGCATCACTGAAACACAATGTAAACCTAACTATATTTAAGTCTGAGTCAAGTGCTCAAAAGAAAAGGAATTTGTATATAGTGTGACAGACCCAGACAAGTGGGATACAGAAATCTCATAGAAGGCAAATATACTGGCCATTGGATTAATAGTTTTCTGTTCCCTGTGTGACCAGAGCAGGGGCTGCACCAGAACAAGCAGGAACTTTCTGGAACCAATTTAAGGCAGGCAGGCTAATTAGGACACCTGGAGCCAATTAAGAAGAACCTGCTAGAATCAATTAAGATAGGCAGGCTAATCAGGGCACCTGGGTTTAAAAAGGAGCTCACTTTTAGTTTGTGGTGTGGCGTGTGAGGAGCTGGGAGCAAGAGGCTAGGGTGACCAGATGTCCCGATTTTATAGGGACAGTCCCGATTTTTGGGTCTTTTTCTTATATAGGCTCCTATTACCCCCCACCCCCTGTCCTGATTTTTCACATTTGCTGTCTGGTCACCCTACAAGAGGCACACAAGGAGTTGAGAGGGAGAAGAGTTGAAGGACTGAGGAGTACAAGCATCAGCAGACCATCAGGAGGAAGGTCCTGCAGTAAACGTAAAGAAGGTGTTGGGAGGAGGCCGTGGGGAAGTAGCCCAGGGAGTTGTAGCTGTCACGCAGCTGTTACAGGAAACCCTATAGACAACTGCAATCCACAGGGCTCTGGGCTGGAACCCGGAGTAGAGGGCGGGCCCGGGTTCCCCCCAACCCTCCCAACTCCTGATCAGACACAGGAAGAATTTGACTGTGGGTTCTACCAGAGGGGAAGATCTCTGAGGCGATCAAAATCCGCCAATAAGCGCAGGACTCACCAAGGTAGAGGAGGAACTTTGTCACAATAGTCAGTATGTATAGACCAGGTATGTGGTGGTGGTGGTGATCATGATCATGCAATAATCAGTATTTATTGCATACAAAATTCTCTTCCCTCCATGACTACTTCTAACATTCCACACTTCTAAGCAACTTCGAATGGCTGCTATTTTTTTTTTTTAATCTGTCCAACAAATGTTTCTGTCCTTTCCTCAAAAACTTACTCTGGTCCAGGGGTAGGCAACCTATGGCATGCGTGCCAAAGGCGGCACGCGATCTGATTTTCAGTGGCGCTCACACTGCCCGGGTCCTGGCCACCGGTCTGGGGGGCTCTGCATTTTAATTTTATTTTAAATGAAGCTTCTTAAACATTTTAAAAACCTTATGTAAAAACTTTACATACAAGAATAGTTTAGTTATATATTATAGACTTATAGAAATAGATCTTCTAAAAACATTAAAATGTGTAACTGGCACACAAAACCTTAAATTTGAGTGAATAAATTAAGTCTTGGCACACCACTTCTGAAAGGTTGCCGACCCCTGGTCTGAGACCCAGCTCAGGGAATCCTGGTGCAGTGACTGTTTTAAATTCCAATTACTTGCAGCATCTCAGGGCTTTTATTATTTAGCTTGTTCACTCCCAAAGGCCCCATTCAGGATCAAAGCCCCATTGTGCTAGGTGCTGTACAAACATAAAGGAAAACACAGGCTTGGTCTCAAAGTCCTGCAGTCTAAATCCACAAGGGTAGACCCCTGCATTCACATAGCATCACACTGGGAGTCTGCATGGGTATATGGATCGCTCTGAACAGAGCATATTGCAGGACTGGGGCCTAAAAGTGAGCTCCATTTTTCACCTTTCATCATTGATCCACTAGTAAACAAACATTTCTAAATTTTAAAGTGTGAATGCAAATAAGAAGAAGTAATATCATTTATTTCAGCATTCTGTATTTTGTGTTGAAGGGACTGGTTAAAATAAGGGTGTTTTTTGTTTTTCTCTCAAAAGATTAGCATTTCATGAATGTGATTAAAGAGATTTGAAGTAAACAAATACTCCCTTGTTGGATGATAAATTTACATAGTTTCAGATATTGTTTCCTGTTACATTGTTATTTGTTCCTTTCTGACACACTAAGAAAGATAAAGACTCAGAGTCTGAGGGAATTATATTGAGGTATTTTGCATTAATGACATTAGAGAAGCTGACTGCTGTGGGAGGTTACTAGTCAAGCAAAGCATATCATCTCCATTACCCAGGGAAGCCATGTGTGAGAGAGAAAATAGGAGGAAAACATGCAATATTTGACATGATAGGAAAAAGTACAGTAGCATTTTTATGATGCCTCATTTATAAAAATAGAATTTTCATTTGTGTGCAGATACTGCTGCCTCAATACTTTCCACTGTGCTAAAACACCCAACCAAACAAAAACCAAACCCACACAACCCCAAACATGCCTGGAAGCTTAAGATTTGTAAGCCCCAAATGGTAGAGAATTTAGTTGTACTGTAGGTAAATTCCTGTCCCAATGAGGGTATGATCTCTGAGATGAAATAGCCATTGGAATAAAGTAAGTTTTTTCTCAGGATGACACAGACAGAGATTATCAGCAGGAAAGGAACAAAATCTGTTTGTACCCCGAGGACATTTTTGTTATAAATACGATCTATTTATGCTTCTAAAAGTTTGTTAAAAAGCCTAATTAGGATCCGGAAATCAGAAGGACATCGACTGCACTCTGTTGTTTTGTTTAATATAGAATGTGATGTGAATCTAGCCCAAAGCCTCCAACTCAGCAGTGGGGAAAGCTGCTTGTTCTATACAGAATAAAGTGAAATGTCTGTTGCCCTCAAACTTGTTTCCCCTCCAGCCCCACCCAGGTCTTTATGTTAAAGGCCTAATTTGAACTAGACAGAATTCATTCATTTTACTTAACTTTATCTCAGAGGAAGTGAGGTAAAATGGATAATGACTGCATCTGGAAATCTGGAATGGTTATTTATACAAAGAGTGCCTAAGCAAAACTCTTCTTAATAAATGTAGTGGTAAATCCCAGAGGTTATACCTACTGTATTTAAGTAGATTAGCATACACTATCATCTTAAATCAAATTAAAGTAACATTGAATAACTGTGTAAAAAAACACTAACTCCTGTGAAAGCTGCAGACATCGGAGAGGGGTTTCTATACTAGTTTTCACGAGGATTTGGTTAATAAATTAGATTTAGAAGGGAGAGTGCAGTATTCTAGTGTAGAGTGCTTCAACATTTATTCCAGCTCTAGTTAATTGACTACCTAATGAATCACTTCTAAATTCATCAAAGAAAAATAATTCCCATAGATATTCATGAATTTTTTGGTGCTGGCCAACTGAACTAAAGTCTTAGAAATGTGTATATGATATTGAGGTACTGAAAATTCTAGTGACCAGGAAAAAGGATGTCAATGGGAGACAAGAGAGGCTAGCCCTTAACATTTATTCTATTCCATAAATCTTTCCCTTCACTCCATATGAGCTTTCTCAGAACAAAGAGAATAGTAAGTGCTCCCAATATGGCCCACATCAGTAATCAGGAGTACACAAGATGGATTGACAGTAGTATTCATTGACATTGTTAGAAAAAGTTATTGGGCTATATACATAATCTAAAATCTTTTTAGGGCTCTGAAAACACTTATGCATGTTCATTCTCCTAATTATTATTTACACTTTGCATACATTATTTTCTGTCACCCTAACATTCCCCTGCATTGTTGTGCTTCTAGATAAAACAGCACTGCAGTTGTGCACTAGAAACAGAAATGACTCTGCAACTAAGAAAAACAGGCATGTATAGCTAACGGTCCAAGTCAAGAGAAATACAAAACCAAAAGGAAACATACTATAAATGGAGAAAATAAATAAGATTGTAAAGTCACATTTGTAATGATTTAAGGTGTTGGTATTAATTACACAAGTAAACATACTTGGCCTCATCCCCAGCTGGTGTAGAGCCAACTGGTATCCAGCATTTTACACCAGCTGTGGATTTGGCCCATTATATATTAATTATTTTTGTCCCCCTTTATGTTGCATCATCTTTACGAAAGACCTGTGCAGACCACGATAATATAATTCCTTCGCATCCTCTTGTTTCACTGTTTTTAACAAAATATATTCATATTGGGAAGTGTCAGTCTCATTTCATTGATAGACTTAGTTTGAGTTATTGTTTGGCTCAATGGAGCTGATTCAAACACACAAGTTGTATGTAACAGGAAGGAAGGATTAACTCAGTTCCTCCCAGGATTTTTGTCTGGAGGTGCTTGTGTCACGTGGATTTTTACAGTATGACTATCACTCCTTCTTCACCCTCTTATTTGGCTCTAACCCACCAGCACCCATAGCAACATGTCCCTTGCTACAACAAGGGTGTTATTCTACTGCAACTTATCTCCACTCTGACCTTACAGTGGCAGACCAGTGATCCAGCAGCATATGCATGCTCCATGATGTAACTGTCCAAAACAGAGTGGTATTGTAATTACACAGAAACTGGTTTCATTCCTTTAGATGATTACCTCTTTCAACGTCTAGACTAGCTATAAAACAGGCCCATATATGGGTGGTCAGAGTGGCAAGACAGTTAATTTAAAACTGGAGAAAAATGACACATTTCTTTAAATAGGTCAATACAGACTGAACAGCAGGAAACACTTTCGCTGGTACATACTAAGAGCTGATGTAAAGAGATGTCAAAGGAAGTCAGTTGCAGTGCACAACATCAAGTTTTATTGGTTCGGCAAAACCCAGGAACGACAGTAAATGTTTTTTTGAGTGCCTTCTACTAGCACTACTATTTATATATTCACAACTATGGAGCACTCCTCTAATAGTATGTCAGTAAAGTGGGTAAAATTAAAAGTTGGGCATTAGAGAAACTACTGTCCAAATAGAGTTGGTAAATTATAAGATGTTAAACATTATTTGACGAATTATGAGAATATTCACTGAATGATATATTTAAATATTTTATTTCTAGTATCTCACCAATTCTTCCTCTGAGGAATATAGAAGATAGTGGTCTCATGAAATAATTCTAGAACTTCTTAGACTGTGTTTTATCAAAGACAATTGTGCTTCCTTCCCATTATTTTAAAGGGGAGGTAATTTAATGATTATTTTAGAACAGTGGTTCTCAACTGTGGTCCACCGCTTCTTCAGGGAAAGCCCCGGCGCGCCGGGCTGATTTGTTGAACTGCCGTATCCGCAGGTCCGGCCGGTCGCATCTCTCACTGGCCGCGATTTGCCGCTCCATGCCAATGGGGGCTGCGGGACACAGCGTGGGCCAAGCAGTAGCGTAGACAGGTCCGGAGCACGGGGAGCGGCGCTATAAAAAGATGCCTCCCCAGGCTCCCCCTGTACTCACCCGGCGGTGCCTCCAGCAGCGCTCAGGGTCTTTGGTGGCACTTCGGCGGTGGGTCCTCACTCACTCCGGGTCTTCGGTGGTACCCACCGCCAAAATGCTGCCGAAGACCCGGAGCTTCACCAGATGAGTGCAAGAAGCGGCACTTAAAAAGAAGCGACGCCTTTTTAGCTCTGCTAAAAAAAAGGCGCTGCTTCCTTTTTAAGGCGCCGCTTCTGCTCACAGGGGGAGCGGCCGCTCACCCCATCGCTACGCTACTGGGGCCAAGGGATGTGCTGTCCGCTGTGTCCTGCAGTCCCCATTGGTCTGGAGCGGTGAACCATGGCCAGTGGGAGCTGCGACTGGCTGAACCTGCAGCAGGTCAACAAACCAGCCCAAAGCGCCAGGGGCTTTCCCTGAAGAAGCGATGGACCACAGTTGAGAACTATCATTTTAGAACAAGGCACATATTAATCGAACAACAAATAAGTGTGTGGCAGCAACAATTGTCATGGTTTTTTTTTTTAATCATTTCTGTGTGGCAAGAATGTTGTAGTCTTTTCTTTCTGATGTAGCCCTTAATCCAGCTTTCCATGCCTTCATCATGATGAGGTTGGATTATTCTAAACCACATTAAACTATTAGTTCAGAATGCACCTGCCCACTTATTAAGTGATATTTCTCAAAGGGAGTACATTACATCAGTGCTCAGTGATCAGCACTTGCTACCATCGATTTCCAGGTGAAATGCAAGATGTTGGCTTTGTTCTGTAAAAACCTTGGTTTGGGTCTTGGCTACTGGAAAGACCTTATTTTGATGCCATGGAAAATGTGATCACCTGAGACACTTGAGCTAAGAAGCTCCTGGCTTGAAGCTGGTCATCTATCAGTGTTGCTAAAGCTATCTCCTGTACCATGATCTCATCTGAATCCTGAGCAGGAAGAGTCTGCTAACTGATACTTTTTAATGATTTTGCCTAGGAATGAGATAATGAAGGTCCATAAGAACCTTAGTAACCTATTTATCTTCCTGATCTCCCTCCTTCCTTCCTTCCTTCCTAATTACACAGGATTGGAGGAGAAATGGCCCTACCTAGTGGTTCCTGAAAATACGGGAAGGGAGAGCAGACCATCCACCAAAGTCCTTCAGAGAAGGTTAGCAGGCAACTAGTCATAATCTGAATGAAGACACTAGCTACAATGGTTGACAGGGAAGGGTTTGTTCTAGCATCTGTTTAATGAAAAGGGAATTGTGTGGGCACAGAAAGCTGCATGGCCTGGTGTAGTCCTTCAATAAGTTCAGGTAAGAACCCAAATTCTTCACTGTTTGCTGCACTCCTAGCTTTATATGGAGTTTTGCAACGTGGAGGCTGATTTGCTGCATGCTATTACACATAGTTTGGGCATATTGCTGCTGGAATTTGCACAATCTTTACTTTATCTGAATCTTTTTTTGTGGGGGGAATCCCCAAAATCTCCTGCAGTCAAATTTCCAGGAATACTTTCTAATTCGGTGTGTGCCTGTTTTGGGATCTGACTAGGGAAACCTTGTGCCCAATATACAGAGGGGATAGGACAAAGGTACCCATGGGAATTTGACACTATAGTTCTCATAGTTAGGAACATCAATATGGAGGCACACAATATCAGTGAATGCTTCTGGAACATTTTAGCCTAAATCTGTTAAATTCACTGATCAGAGAAATAATCAATTTTTGTTTGTTTTCCTAATAACAATATCGGCTACATTCTAGTTGGAAAATATTTACTGCAAATCTAAGGTTTATGTAGTCCTAAACTTGAAAGTCTTGGTACCGCAAAAGAACGTGCTATGGGCTAAATCACATGAACAGGGGGCCTGTTCCACTGAAAATGTATAGCTGTCTTCTTGTTTACAGTTGGGGGCATTTACATGATTGCAAAGGTTTGGCGAATCTGCCTACGTACATCTTATGAATTCTGACTGGTACTATGTATAACTCGAACCCTCAGTGTGTACTGAATCAGCCATTTGCTGATTGGGATCACATAATGTATCAGACAGCCTATCTGGAAACAGCTACAGGCAATCGAATACGTTGTTAATGTGGAATGATTTTGCTCTGGTTGAAAAATGAAGATGCTAAAGAAATTGGCCAAGTTGAAGGAAACTGGTTACCTCAGGTTATCTGCAGGGAGGGAGGTTTGGAGCAACGGAAGCTCCCCAGGAGAAAAGGAGAACAAAGGAAAAGTGTTAGATGCTGCTGCTAAAAAGGGACATGCTCGCTGAGCTAGGGGGAACCTGTTAATTACCTTACTAGTCCAATGGGAGCTGAGTAGGCGGTTTCTGCAGTTGAGAGCAGTGCGCAGCGCTGACTACCACGCTGCTGCTTAGGAGCTGGACCTATCGGCTGCTTCCGAGGTGCAAGTGGAGTCAGGACAGGCAGGAAGCCTGCCTTAGCCCCTCTGTGCCACTGACCGGGAGCCGCCTGAGGTAAGCTCATGCCCCAACCTGAGATCCAGCCCCCTGCCCCAGCCCTGATCCCCCCCAAACCAATAGCCCCTTCCTGCATCCCAAACCCCTCATCCCTGGCCAGTAGGCACCTAAACTCACTCAGGCCTAGTCTACACTTGGAGAGGAGGGGGAATCGACCTACATCACGCAACTTCAGCTACATGAATAACGTAGCTGAGTCTACATACTTAGATCCATTTACCGCAGCGTCTTCACTGTGGTAAGTCGACTGCTGCCACTCCCCCATCAACTCCCCCTGCACCTCTCGCGGCAGTGGAGTACAGGAGTCGACGGGAGAACACATGGGGTCGATTTATCATGTCTAGACTAGATGCGATAAATCAACCCCCCACTGGATCGATAGACATACCCTCAACGTCTAAGTTTTTGCTGTAAAAGTTCCCAGGCACCAAGGTTTCTGCCTCTGAGTGTGCATAGCACTGCCTCCCTGTAGGTGTCTGGGCACCTAACTCCCATCTAAGCTTCAGAGAAATTTACAAACTAGGGGAAGACAGATATTTGGCCATCTAACTTGTCTGAGGGCCTGATCTGGTCAGCATGCTCTGAGGCCACATCAAGTGAGTTTATGTGGTGGCAACAGCAGCAGCTCCCTTCCTGGACTTTAGAATGCATTTTAAGGTAATTTTTTTAGAAAAAAAATACTGTGCTTTAGTGACCAGTATAAGCCATTCACTAATTTTTAAAAAAACAAACAAAAAACCCAAACAGGTGTTAATAGAAACCATCTCAAGCATTGCAGTATCATATTGGAAGCAAACATTTCAAAAAAATCTTATTACAACTAAAGCAAATATAAAAATCTGAAAGTAGCATTAATGAAAGATTTTATTTTATTAACTAAACAGTATATATTAAAACAATAAGTCATAATAAGCATAAAAATAGTCACAGAAAAGTGGAAAAATAAAACAGCAGGGACAGGAAATTATGCATGAATAATATTATGTAAACCTCTCAATGTGTCTTGATTTTATATGTAGATGTTGATAGTTATAGTTCAAATATATGGTACACTGCAGTATATGTTGTGGACACTGTGGCATTATTTATCCAAGTGAAAATTTTCACTGCACCTTACTATGCTTCATTAACTACTTTAAGAATGCAAATAAAAGTGGTCATCTATTTTTGTTTTTACATAGCAATGCAATAACATTACATTATGAAAACTTTATGTGGTTTTTCTAGTGTTTTGAAGTGCCACTCTGCATTTTAAAATCATTTTTATAAAGGGCTAGGGTACTTGGAATTTTATTTTCTCTTCCACAGTTCTGATCAAGCTCCCCTTTTTGGACACCCACCAGATAACTGTTTGGATCCAAATACTGGATCCTATTTGCTTCTAAGCCCACTGAGTCTGAGCAATATCCAGGCACTCTCTTGGTCTCTGGCATCTCAGAATCACTCTTGGGGTGCACAGTCCCTGTCTTTAACCCTTGTTAGAAGTGGGGCCCTGCAGTCTAGCTGCCTACACCCCAACCTCAGTGCTGAACTCCCCAAGTTTCCCCAGTAACTCTATCACCCCCCTTTCCCAGACCTGCACCCTTGTGGTTACTCTGACTGGCAGTTTAACTCTTCTTAAGTAACAACTTAAACACATACACACACTATTCCTAGAGCAAGCATAGAGCCTTATATATCTATGCAAACATAATCAAACCTGCACACAAACCCTTCTCTCCACTTTCCTCTCTGCTCTGAGAACCCTTTAGGTATTGGTCAGTCCATGCAGTGTCCCAAGATCCTCCACTCCTCCTGCTCAGGTTCTGTCTCTCTGCCCTTGCAATAAGCTCTCTTTAGCTTGCTTAGGACTGGTAAGGTAATTAACAGGTTCCCCCTAGCTCAGCTTCCATTGCTCCAAACCTCCCTCCCTGCAGATAACCTGAGGTAACCAGTTTCCTTCAACTTGGCCAATTTCTTTGTGCGGTGTGGGGAGTGGGGAGCGAGCCCCCGCCAGAGCCCTGCAGGGGGGGGGGAAACGAGCTCCCGCCAGAGCCCTCACCCCCTCCTGCACCCCAGCCCAGTGAAAGTAAGTGAGGATGGGGAAGAGCGAGCCACCGAGAGAGGGGGAGTGTAGTGAGCATGGGGCGGGGCCTCAGGGAAGGGGCGGGGCTAGGGTTTTCAGTTTTGTGCAATTAGAAAGTTGGCAACTCTAGATCCCTTCAGCACATGTTAAAATCTTGCCACCCAGTTCCTCTACTTGGCCACCAGTGCACACTTTTAAAGAAAGAGGAGCTTGGTTTTTTTCATTCTCTCTTGCCATTTTTGTGGTTCTGATCAGCTAGTTTTAAAAAAAAGTTAGTGTGAAGGCAATTGCATTTAATAGTATTTCAGAAAGATTACCTATCACAAACCTGGATTAGGTTTAAACATGGACACTGTCAACTACCCAGGTTAAACAGAATTAATCTTTGTAAAGTTTAAAGTTGACCTGCAAAGGAATTAAAAAAAATATTCTGACCCAGCTCCCTTTTATTTTTGCTTCTTTATGATATACAAATAATATCTGATTTTAATAATACTAAAATAAAAATAAACAAATAAATACAATTAAAATGAATAATAATTTCCTTTTTGCATTTGCCTTAGAAATATCAGGAATTCCATATCTTGTATTCCCTGGTTTTCTGGAGGACTTCTTGGTGCATGGGGAGAGTCTCCAAAATGTGGTGGTAGTGTTTGTTGGGGAAAAGGGATGTATTCAGTCTTTAACAAAGGCATCTCTTCTCCCAAGTATATATTGTAGTTAAATAGGTGTCAACAAAACCAATCAAATACAAATAATCTGATTAAAAATTCCTCTCTCAATCACTCAGTTTTCACCCTCCTGTGATGTTATAGGCTGTGTCTGCACTATGGAGACTACACCAGCATAGCTATGATGACATAACCCAACAGTGCAGATGTCCAAAGCCAAAGGAAGAAGCTTTTCTATCCGTGTAGGAACACCACCTCTCCAAACAAAGTCAGCTGCATCAACAGAAGCATTCTTTCGTTGGCATAGTTGCATTGACACTAGCTAGGTTGCTCAGAGATGTGTTTTTTTCATACCCCTGACTGATGTAATTATGTCAGCCTAAAAGAAAGGAAAGACCAAGCCTTCGTTTCACTAGTTCTCTTGTTGACACAGAATTCTGAATTTCTAATGTAAACAATGAGCAGAATTAAAAAAACAAACCCACTCCTCACATTTTTCACAAGCCCCGTCACGATGCCTTTATATATCATAAGGAAGCAAATTAACAGAAGGAAAAATAAAGAGTATATCAGCCCCCCACAATGAGGGTGTAAGACTCCTCCTCCTGCAGTTTCCACCCTTGCTTTGTCCTCTCCCCCCCACACACACACACTCCTCCTCTTCTTTTTGAATTATTTCATCAACCTATACATTTTTCTCCCTGTTATCTACTGCTCCCTGACTACACCCTCAATCCCTTCTCCTCCGAGTTTAATATCTCCCACCCCTTTTTCCTCTCTTCTTACTATCCCACACTCATCCTTGGTGACTTCACGTCCTATGTTGTCCCATCTGATTTAGCTGGCTGTCTCCTTGCCCTCGTCTCCTTTCTTGATCCACTTTTGCAAACACCAAAATGGCAAGAGTGAATCGAACTATTATATAAAGTTCTATCTCCTTCCTTTAATCTCTAAATATCTGTCTGTCCTCTCTTGGGGCAAGGACTCTTCTTTCTGCATGTTTGGAGCTGGGAAAACAATTTTGATCAATTTAAAAAAAAACAATTGGGGATTCGAGTTAGCCAAAATATTTACTGAATTCATATGCAATTCATTGCATTTTTTTGGTTAAAAATTAAATATTTTCTATTCAAAACAACTTTTAATTTAGCCCTTTATTTCATTTTTTTTAAGTTTTAAGAAAACAAAAACTAAAATGTTTCAATCAACTTCAAGCAATTTTTTTGTCTCGCTTGCTGTTAATTTTATTTTTTACTTTTTATTTTTTATTTTTTATTTTATATATATTTGGTGCTGAAACAAAAAATAGGTTATTCACATAGCTTTATTTAGCATATAGTGGACACAACTGTAAATAAATAATAGGAATTAGCTATTTTTTCCCTTTACAGGTCCACTTTAATGAAACATTTTTAGGATTAGGGTTGGGGGAAGAAGAAAGACAACAGCATAAAATGTGATTATAAAATAATCTACTGGAGTCTTGTCTAATTTACCCAGAAAGGAAAACAAAAATGACAAGAGTGTTATACTATCTCAGCAAGAGATTTACTAATTATATACTCATTTGTCCATTTACCCATGTCTGATGTTTTCAATGACAGGGCTAAAAATTATGGGTTTCTTTATTATTATTTATTGTACTGTCGGTGATATTGTGTCCTTTTAGAAAAAAAACATGTGTACCTTCATCCTACAACTGAACCTAAATGTAGTTAATAGTACCACAGATGAAATGATGATGATGTTTCAGACAATCTGCAGAGGCTTTTAGAAATTAACTTAAAAGAGAGAATTTCCCATGGCATTGAATTACTTTTTCTGCATCACTTAGTGAATCTAACAAAATTCAATCGCATAAAACCCACTGTAGAGAAAACTCCTGTTTTGAATGACTGCAAATGTAAAAGAGTTGTATACACAGACGGTATAGTACAATACTAAATAATATCTCAATTCTGATATTTAAGTCTTTTTCCCTTTTGCTTAGATGCAAAACAACCAAGGGATAACATTGCACATCAGTGGTTTCATATGTTTACACCATATTTGCAAATGATCATTCTATGACCTTAATTAAATTTAAAATATAAGTAGGAGGTGATGTTCCCCCTTCCATACTAAAGCAATAATATGTTTAAGTATCTAGCAGGAAATAATGTTGTTTAAATCTGGTTATATTTTTCCCCCTATGCAAGAGATGTTCATTGAATTCTACATTAAGGGAAAATTAAGTTCACAGCAATAATTAGAAAAAGCTTTAGGGCAAAAACAATAATCAATTAATGTTAAAATTTGGTGACCTATCAGTTTAAATCACAATACACATTTTCCCATAAAACTTGCCTAAGGGAAACATAAGGCCTCCACAGTCACTAATGCAATGTTTACAAATTAGTGAATTCTTCTTAAAATAGGGGCCTAGCCATTGTTAATCTCCTTAAATCAAAATTTGGACGTTCATATAACCCTAATTTGTCTCCTGGCCAGTCAAGGACATTTTATGCAGTGTATGGTGATAGTGTCACATCCCAAAAATCCACAAAAGGTTGCTGCTACCAGAAAATTCAGAATGACAACTGTGAAAGTTCTATAGTATATTGCCCTGAGAATCAATAAACAGGGTATCAGGGCTCAGATTAAGAGAGAGAGGCAGCACTTGAGGAACTGTAAGAGGCCTGGTGAGAAAGAGAACTAGAAAATCAGAGCCGACTGGTTCACACAGGAAGTGTAGGAGATAAGAGCCACCAGGGAGAGAAGATGGTTTCTGGAGGAAGGCTGAAGGCAGGAGAGTTGTAAGAAGGGTTTGCTGGCTAGTGTTTCCAAGCCAGAGAGCCAGAACTGATGGCAAAAGGACCAGAAGCAGCAAAGGGAGTTGCCTGCGGGGTCTAAGATGAAAAGCTGGAGCAAAGGGCTAGGGAGAGCTGAAGGAAGGGGAAGTAGTGGGTGAGTACCTGCTGACATCTCCTTGATGAAGAGCTGGCCCCAGAAGAACTGTGAAAGGATCAGGGGGAGTGAAGGATACTCCCCTGGCAAAGATACTTCCAGCAGAATGGTTGTGGGAATTCCCACTGGGGACAATGGTGCTGAAGAAGAAAGCACTCAGGTGACTGTCCTGGCAGAGGGATAGAAGAAGATTGACAAAGATTCCAGGTGTGATGAAAGATGCAGGTGTGTGGCCAAGAGGATATGTGATTTTTTTTTTTTTAAAGCACTACTTGCACAGGTGTGATATGGATTATGCGGTGAGATCTTTGCACTATGTTTTATTAATATGTTATGTATGGACTAGAAGATAAACTTTCATGGGATTTCTGGGGATTTAAAGGGAAACTGAGGTGAGGGGCCATGGGAGGGCTGCCACAAGGAGGCGCCTGAAGGTGGCTGCTTATTGACAAACAGACTCAGCAGTATGAGGGGAATCATGCCTCTGTCTATTCTGGTTCACTAATAAAGTTTTTAACTCTTTAAAACAAGGTAGGACAAAGAAAAGTCATATATTCTGTTCCCTCATGCTGTCCCACAGAGATTATGATTACATCAGAGAGGTGTTCAACTGTCATGCAAATGAATAGCAAAACGTTGCCTGATATTGTAGCCTTTATTGGAGTGAGTAATCTATATTCAAGCAAACAGTCCTATTGGCTTCTTACTTACACCAACAGCCTCAAATCACTGGCACTGCTCAGGCAAGTAATCCTTCTCCTATTCACATGAGTAAAGATCGCAGGATTGGACATGCTGTTGGATATCTGTGCAGTCCTTACCCAAAACCTTCTTACTTTGCAAACTGGGCCAGAAACGTGTCTTCATGTTTGTTTGTTTTTGTTTGGGTTTGGTTTTTTACTTGTAGCCTTGTGAGAAATATAGAAAACATAGTATTTCTCATTTTTTTTCCCCCACTTTCACTTTCACCTCAGGAAGTGAAGAGGTGCATAAGAATGGGAAGGGGAGGGGGAAGAATAAAATACATCATGGTAATTAGGCTTTTTTTCCAAACTTCATAAAAAATCCTATTAGCTATGATTGGAGTTTTGAGGTAAGCTATAAATCAGTTCTTACTTTATCAGAACCATTTTGCATATCCCAAATGAGCTATCCTTGAAATGCCTTATTTATATCAATCCTTGTGCCGTCGGTAAAGTTCTTACTTTAATTCAGTTTTTGTTGTGTTACAACAATAACTTGATGTCACTTTCATGTAAATTAAATAGTCGTACATGGTTACTTTCCTTTTGCAATTGCTATTTGCTCTATAATAAAGATGACTGGTGAAATTGTGGCTTAGTTTCAGACCATGGGATTTTTATTATTTGTATTGTGGTAGCATCTAGTCCCTGTTATGGACTGGCCCTTGTGCAAGGTGCTGTACAAGCTTGGGGGGAGAGGGGGAGTGGATGCTCCAGAAAGCTTACAAGTAGATATTACCCACCATATTTTTTTCTCTCATACCTTGGTTGAGACCTGGAGTTCTGTGGTACGCTGCAACTTTTTGTCTTCCTTTTGCTGCTAGTTCTCAGGCAGATCTATTTTAAAACCTCTAACTGCTATAATAAGGAGAAACTGTGGTGTATCCCCTTTTCCTTCACTATAGCCCTGACCTTAAAAACACTTCAGCTCATGAACAACTTTACTCATGTAAGAGTTCTCACTGTAGTCAAAATATCTGCAAAAGTATATGGAAGCTAAACTACTCATAGAACTTCTTAGGTGAGTCAAGTTACATGCATGCTGGAGGGCTTGCTGGATTGGGCCTATGATTGGAAGCGATATTTGCATAATCCGAGTTTCTTAATATAGTGAATAGAAAAAGCAATGCTTTCTCAAATAATGATTGGGGTTGCTTTATCTTGATCAATGTTAAGCATCACAGCATAAAAGACTTAGATTCCTGTGAAATCCACACATTATAAATATTTTGACGTTGAAAAGCATAAGTACTGGTGTTCAGTGAATCAGGATACAATGCACTAACAAAACTAAGTGATCTCTCAATGTTTCCCCCCCCCCTCAATTAGTTCAGAGTACTAGTAATATTTTACATTTCTACAGTACCCTCTATTAGAGGATCTCAAATAACTTTTTCAAAGGTTCAGGTGCTACTCCAGCTCTGACCTGAGCTTTGAAAAATAGGAGAGGTTTGTAGTGATGGCTCAACGCACACATAATATAGAAAAAAGTATGTTCTGGGGATGAGGAGAAAGCTCATTGTGGTTACAACTTCATTTGCCACATCATATATGTGATGCTCTTGAGAGTTAAACACTGCCATTTTTCCATTGTGGCTTGTAAAAATTGTGTGCTGTGTAATTAAGTATTTACAGAGAACATAAAACCTGTTAGTTTACTGGAAGAGCTTGTAAATGCCTAAATTCTGATTCTATTCCAATCTATATTGGTGTTTCATATGGAAATTACAAGACACACAGGTGGGCCCTTAGAATCTTTGAAATCGCAGCCTGGTAAGAGTTGCGGGTTCTCCATCATAGTAACAACACATCTACACTTTGCAGGCGTCATAAGCACAATAGACAATGAAGACATGAGGACTTTGTAGGCTTTACAGATAGGATGCTTATTTACAGCATTTTACACTTTGGCAATCTGTCTATACAAACTTCTGAATTCTGGTTGAAGTGTTACGCAAATTGCTGTATTGCACATGACACTGTAAGGACAGCTGGGATCAAACCTGGGACCTCTATGCATAAGAGTCTACTGCATGAGACTAACTAAGACTGTTGCAGGCCAAAGTGTCACACTGAGCAGGACTGGGTTACAACAATCTCTTCCAAGCTGTAAACTCCAGCTGCACCTTCAAAGTGCTTTGCCTTCTCAATTGTCTCTTTGCCTCTTGCTGTGATTGTGTACTGTCCTAACAATATATGATTACTGTATGAGACTATGAACTTGGAAAGATACATAAACAAAGCTGCCAACTCCATTTTGAATGTGCTTCTTCATAGTCTTTGTCCTTTTCCTCCTCATTGGGCTGACGTCCCAACATATAAGAACATAGGGCTGACAGTAGAGGTTAGTTGACTTTAAATATCCAAATGTTGGAAATCTAGTCACTCTGACAAAAGACTGATTCCCACCCAGGGGAGCTGGTTTAGAGGGGGAAAGGTTGCCTTGTCAAAAGAGTCACCTGGCAAGGGTTTGTGCTTAAATGGGGAAGCTGGCAGGGGGGCCTCCTAACAAACGAGACTGGAAGGTGTTAGTAAAAATATTAATCTCTTATTAGTCTTTTTATATTAGACTCACAAACATCACAAAATCTCTTCTGTGTTAACCGAAGGTGCTGGCTAAAGTATAATGTTAGAGGGCTATGTTTTGGATGCATGTCTTTGTCCTAGTAAGCCTGTACTTTATTAACCACTCTGAATTTTCACTGAGCCTAGTGTGTTATCAATAGGCTGAATTTTAGATGTACCTTTTAGCATGTTAAATGAGTTGTGTGTTCTTTTTACTCTAAACTCTTGACCCTTAGGAAAATGTCCAGAAAGGAACCACTTGTAACCTATATGTGACTTAACTAACTAGAAGTTTTATTTGACAGTATATTTTATTAACTCCAAAGACAGAACAAAGGTTTTAAAAGGGCAGGAGCAGTCTTGCGATGGGGTCATTTTCTCCACTCCAGGAGGGGGAGAGACTACTCAGCTTGTAACAGCTGGCATGAGGCAGGGAGCTGCCTGTCTTCCTGGACCCAGATGGTTCCCCAAGAACTCAAAGGGAAGGTTGAGCTTGAAAGTGAGGGACATTGTGGTTTCCGATGTTTGTTTTGTGTATGATCTGTACTTTCCTGGGCTTTACATGGTTAAGTGTGAAAGAACATAAGGGCATCACATATTTTGCCCAGAGTCTCTGTATGTTAGATGATTCATAATTACAGTGTGCCTTCAGAGAGAAGTAAACTGTAAACCAGAAATGTCACCCATTCTGGAAGAGAGGGTGTGTTTTAAATACAAGGGAATTTGAAAGTAGAGTGCGCTGCCCAGTACCTAGGCAGGCAGATAGGCTCCAACTCTCAGGAGAGGGTTCCAGATAGTGTTCTTATGGGTCCCTGGGATTGGGGTAATAGTTGGACTCCATTCAGGGTCTGTTAGCTTAAAGCACTTTGAGGATCCAGGGACAGGAAAGCTCGGATTCACCTCACCGCAGTCAGGTGTGCGGCTGGAAGGGAGTGCCTAGCTGGATCCATGACACTGCCACATTAAAATGAAATTCCAAAGGGTGGTGGCAAAAGAGTAACAAGCAAGGGTTGTATGATGTTTAGAGCTACCCCATTTCAATGGGAGAGCACTGAACAAATAGAATGGCTCTCCTAGTTGGGAACTGGTTTAGCAGGGGAGAAGTTGGGTTGGCAACAGTCACCTGGCAGGGTTTGTGATCACCTGTTGATGCTGGAAAGGAGGGAAGTCACCTGATAAAGGCGGGGGGCAGGGGAGTGTAAAAGTAAGTGATCTCCTCACTTTTTATATCTGGGTGGTTAGCCATCTTCCTCTGGCTCAGAGGGGAGAGAAGCATTCCAGAGCATAGGGGCCTATATGAGGCAGAGCCCCCTGCCTCAATCTTCTTGAGCCCAGATGGCCTCCCAAAGGAAGGGTGACCTAGTAAGGGGCGTGGTGGATAAAGTGTTTGTTAAATGATCTGTACTCTTGTGCTTAGTTGCTCTTTGCCTGGAGTCTCACACTGTGATTAACTTAAAAGTATCTTATCTGCTTCACAACTATGGTGTGCCTCTTGAGAGAGTTAAATGGCAAACCAGAAGGCGATTGGGCAGTGTTCTAAGTGTATTTCAGCTACTGGGGTATCTTGAGAATAAGGAGGGCTGGTCCTGGGGGAGCCTGAAGAGGGCTCAAGAGCTCTGTTTCATGAAGGGTCAGCAGATGGAGAGTCTTCAGGAAGTGTGCTAAGGGAGGAAACAGTGCTGAGCCTGCTGAGATCCAGGAAGGCTTAAAATACCCAGGGATTCAGAGGCTTGGATTATTCTCACAGCAGTCTAGTGAGTGACCAGGAGGGATTGCCCAGCTAGGATCTGGGAAACTGTGCAAGTTACAGGCTGCATATGTGCCCCTTAAACTCTGTGAATG
The DNA here is from genome assembly GCA_037349315.1 of Chelydra serpentina. Taxonomy (NCBI): domain Eukaryota; kingdom Metazoa; phylum Chordata; order Testudines; family Chelydridae; genus Chelydra; species Chelydra serpentina. Next base: position 17,709,135 of record JBAIAC010000002.1, read on the forward strand.
CCTGGAGAACTTGAATGCTTTATAACCATCAACTATTAAAGTATTTTCAAGAAAATCAATCTTTCTTTGGTTTAAAATTGTGCTTGGTGTGTCTATGTAACCCTTCCTTGAAGAGTAGGAGTAGCTGTTTTCCATTTGGAACTCACACATGCAGTTCCATAGGTCTATGGTCCAGCTGTTAGTAGCAAAAAAGTGAGCAAGCAGGAGAAGTCATTCAGGGACAGGGTAAAAACAGTGGGGGAATATATTAGCAACTGTGATCCAGAGATCTACTAGCACAGAATATTATACTCTGAGCATAAGACAAGAATGTAGCAATAGGAGTGAGGTAGTTTCTATTGTCTTTTTGGTTCCTTTTTAAATATAGCTAGGGCCTGCAAGTCCACCAAACAGGAGGACAACAGAGGCAGTACATAGTGGAGATTCATAGAGCTAATGTTCTTATAAGGCTAGTAATTTTATGTCTGCAGCATTGATCAAAGAATAAAATCTGGATCTAAGTCACCTTTCACTGTTTGAATAATTTAACCCTCCTGTACCTTTAATTGGTTTGTTTGCCTAGACACTTTTTTCACTCACCAGCCTTGTGAAATTATCTAACCGGTTTCTTAATGTGGTAATGAGTAAAACCTTTATTTTATCTTTTTACTTCCTTATGAACGGATAGCATAGCACATCAGAGGAGACAGTCAGTGTCAGATTTCAAGGGCAATTTTATGATGCTTAATCGTCTTTCCAGTGGTTAACCACAGCACCCCTTTGGTAACAAACAAGCAATCATCATTTTCATTATTTTTTTTCTTTAGTCATTAAGATCGTAAATGAAATGAATGGCTTGTTAATACCAGACTGTGGGAACTTCTTGAGAGCCAGCATATTATGAAAAGAACAGATTAATGTTCTTACTGCTGTCTTTCTATGTAGCTCACACTTGATGATACACTTGAATCTGATTTGTTGCAAAGTAGTGCAGATTTATGTAAATTAAGCCATACAGATGAGAGAAGCTCTAAAATAAAAATATTTTTAAAGAGTCTTTGTCTGGCAAAATAATGTGCATTTCCTGGCATGTTCCAGCCTTTTACAAAGATAACTTTGCTCAGTCCATCAGTGGGGGGTTTTTTGTGTTTTTTTTTTTAAACACATTGAAAAGGTAAGAAGCATTTATCTGGGAAATGTATTTGACAATAAAAACCTAAAGTTGTAATTACAGTTGGCAGATCTGAGCCTGTTCTTGGTGGTAGCAGTTTTACAAAAGAAAAGAAGTTACATGTCTTTTTCATTTTTGTACATAAGACTGTCCAACTTCTGCCTGGTGCTTTTCAGTGTAAAAGAACTGGGTACAAAACGTTGCAATTAGCCCAAATAAGTTATTTGTGTTTTTTTGTGGAGGGAAGAGGGATGAGAAGAGTATAGAAACAAACATAGTAAGATTTAGTATTTGCTTGCATTATGGTAACCTATGGTTATGGTAACCTTTAGTTGCATTATGATAACATAAAGTCCCTGACTAAGACTAGTATCCCATTGTGCTAAGCATTGAACAAACAGAAGTGTAAGCTCTTAGGGGTGATGGCTTTCTATCTAAAGAGACAAAACAGATAAAGGGAGGGGAAACATTCACAGGGTGGCAAAGTGACTTGCCCAGTTTCACATAGCAGAGACCTGAATAGAGCCTAGGTCTCAAGTGACAATCCACTGCCCTGCCCATACGGACAACGTGGTTTTCTTCTTTCTCTTCTGGATTGTTGGAAGGCGGACTCCTCTGGAACCTGTCAAAGTCAGATTCAAGACTCACAAAATTTGTCAGACCACTCTGTTTATTAGCAAAGCGCTTTGCCAATGTACCCAGATAGCTTGTGCCTTTGCATGGTACTCACATATATCTTATTTATACAGATAAGGGGAGACAAACTTAACATAAGAAACAAAAGAGAGCAGAAACTGACAAATATACATACATATCTTATTTGCATACTAACTTTTACCAATCTCCTAGCTCAGTAGGAGCTCTTAAGCTCTTTAGTTTAAGAGGACCCATTGTCTCACACACCTTAATGTTTCTCTTTCTGACAACTATATTTCAACAAACCTTTCTCCTGTTTAAAGCAACAGACAGCAAGAACAAGCAGCATTTCTTTAATGAATTATAATTACAATATAATTCATTCTACTTTCACAAACCCGATCCACAAGTTGAAGGTTCATCCCTGGGCCGGGTTGGTGAAGCAAACATTACCTTTCCTTTCCTAGGGTTAAAGCCTCCCAGGTCTGAAATTGCTCTCCATACTCTCACAGGCTTGGATCAAACAATTTTTTTTTTTTATTTTAAGTTTGAAACGTTCTTCAATATGAAAAATATTGCTGACTTTCAGAGCTTCTGATGGCTGTTGCTAATTTGGTGTATACAGTTATCTTTAGACACTGCAGAAAGTTGCAAAATTTTGACTGCTGTTTCCAATAAATGGCTGTCACTTTGTGCAAAATGGGACAAATGGATTCAAAACAATGTTTAAGCTTGGTTTCACTATTTTGTGTGTTTACATATGACTTGAAGGGAGGGCTGTATCAGTGGCAAACTGGGAGAGCCCCAAGGAGAACCCAGGATACTGTAGGAAGTGTTACTGATGATTCAGTATGTGATACACGTCCTTTAAGTCATCACTAAACCAATGCAAGATCCTGGTGTTGGAAGACAGTGTACTGCAGAAATGCCATAATATGTCAGCAATCAGTATAACTTACTATGGCATACCAGTGTTTCGATCCACTTTTTTTTTAACCCTTGTTAAAACCCCAGGGTTTGTCTACACTCAAAATGCTATAGCAGCACCTGCAGCACTTCAGTGTAGACATTACTTACACCAACAGGACAAATTCTCCCATTGTTTAGGTAATTCGTCTCGACAAGAGGCAATAGTGACGTTGACAGAAGAATTCTTCCATCAGCCTAGCTCTATCTACATGGGGAACTTAGGTCATCTCAACTACACAGCTCAGGAGTGTGGATTTTTCAGACCTCTGAACAATGTGGTTACAGTGACCTAATTTTCAAGGGTAGACAAGCCTCAATCCTAGTTGCACCATCAAACTCCTAGGAATAGGGGTGGTAAGTGGCAGAAAACCTATTGTGTCTCTTGTGTGGTTTTGGAAGCCATTTAAGTCTAAATGTGGACACCAGCTTGTTAAAAAATTCCTGCTGGAAATTAACTTTAAAAATATGGAAGGCAGGGAGTTTATGCAAACAAATTCTGGATAATTCCGCAGCTCAGGATACATTTCTTGTGGGGACTGCAATTGCTCACTTAGTCTCCTCTTTTGCACTTCTTGATCTTTGCACATTTCGCTCTGGGTGAGCTTAGAATCCCAATAGCCCCCCCTCTCTCTTTTCCTCATTCCCTCTTCTTTTGTCCTCTGAGAGGTGCCATCTGGTCAGGTCATGGATGTGCATTGAACATACCAGTCATGCAGCCAGATAGTGAAGAGGATTGAGCCTTCAGTCTCTTGGGTGCTTTTTGAAAAAACATGTGTATGTACTGTTGGGGGGCAGGGAGGCAGGAGGCTTTATCCATAATTCATCAGCTTTCTTTCTCCACCACTCTGAGCCTCAGCCACTCATACAGAATTCCCTCTTTCCTCAGTCTTGGATAACCTTTAAACGGCAGAAAGCACTCTGTTTTCAGTCTGGGTTATCTTTCACCTTCCTTCTTCCCCATCTGCCCCCCCTTTAATCCCTCCCCTTTAATCTTTCTGACTTTTCAGGAGGAAGGGGAATTAAAGGTGTCTGAGCTTTGTCCATTCCCTTCCTTCCATCAGGTTTCAGTTTCACCCTGCATATGCCCCCCAAAAAGCTATGAGTAAGACCGTGATGCATTGATTCTGTTGCTGTTTCAGAAGCTCCAGAGGCTTTTGCACTTGAATCTCATACCAGTTCTGCTGTGATTATATCAGAGGTTTATTGTGTTTTTGTTTTTTGTTTGGTGGTTTTTTGCTTGCCTCCCTATTCATCAGGCGTCTACTGGGCACTTTCAACTTCATGATGAAAAGTGAGCTGTGCAGACAAACATCATTAAACTTGTGACCTTTAGGGCTTTGTTCATCACAGTTTGCAACTCTGGCAAACCTTTTCCTGCACAGATAGATGGATAACGATTAATAAGTCTTGAAATTCAGCAACGAAATGGCCTGCTGCTCTGAGACTGAGGGAGGTTGTGGATCTTTCCCGTGTCTCCGTAAAACTCCCACATAAGGAAAAGGGATGAGAATGAAAAATAGAATAGTATGGGGTAGTCCCTACCAAGGCTGAGGAGGCAATTTAATAGAAGTGGTAATCGGCTGTTAATGGAGTAATGGTCATGCTTCTCTTATGTGTGGGTGCAGATGGATGCCTACAGAAGGGCCTTCATGTGGCAGGACAAAAGGATGAGTGATACTGAGCCATGTGAGGATTTGTCTCCTCAGAAGCTTGCAGGTTCTGTGAAGTTCAATGCCTGTGAACTGGCTGGTGTACAGCAGAAATGTTCAATGGTTAGATATATACTGGTCAAAGATCATGTGATTTGATATATTTTTTTGGTTATGCTTTTTTCATTTCTAAGCTCCATTCCCGAGAAATTCAGTTCTTCGCTCTGATTTGTCCTTTATAACAAGGTTGGTGAATAGTAGATACCAGTGGATGAATGTGAATATCAGATGGGGAAGAACGAATTCTTGAAGATGAATTCTTTGGGATGATGGTGTGGGGAAGTGAGAGTCTGAGCATGGCTTGAAAACTGAACCTACTAGTAAAGAAAAATGAGGTCTGAATCAAGGAGGTGTAACTTATTCCCCTTCCTCAAGAATAAGAAAAGATCCTACCTGAGGGGAGATCTATATTCTAAGAAGTTATTCTCAGAAGACACTAAACTTTTTATTCTGCTCCTCTGGTATCCTTTTGTCTTGGAAGGAGATTCAATTTTTGTATCTAACCTGATGGTAAAAATGACCTTCCCAAGGAATTCATATCCCATGATCAAAGGTTGTTTTTCCCCCTCCCTCACTCTTCTGGAGATCCATTCTTTAAAAAGAGAGTAGATGGGTGTGTGTTTTTGTTTTTGTTTTAAAAAAGCATTCAGGGTATATGCTAAATCACCCATGTGAATCCTATTAGAGGATTGATCCAGACTTTGGTTCTAATCTGTCTCTCTCAGGTCACGTCTACAGTACTAACTTTGGCTGATGCAGGTGAATCATCATATAGCCACCACAGTTTATGTATTCCTTGTGCACATGCATACTTGGTTGCTTGTATCAGCACTGCGCATACTCACCAGAAACGCTTGTGTCAATGCAAAATGTAGTGTATCACCGTTAGGCATCCCAGTGCACCACACACCACCATGTGGCACAATGCTGTGGGGAAACTTTTTTTTTTTTTTGCAATGTATTGTGGGATAGAAGTGACTTGCCCACAGATCTCTGGGAGCAAGGTGTCAAGTTCTCAGCATGTAACTTTCTCCATCCCGTAATATAATCCACATCCCACAATTTTAGCACCTTTTTTGAAGCAGGGGCAGGAGCCTCTCAAACACATGAGGGATTGTCGATGTCCACCATCTCTGTCAGAAGCATGGAACCTGCAAAGCTCTGCAGTAGTCTCATGAATGTTGCAAATACAGGGCACATGATTCTCCTGTATATGCAGACCAACAGGAAGTATTGCAACAATGGGGGACATGATGTCTTTTGAGGACAGTTTAAGGGACAAAATGAAAAACAATTCAAGGTCATTGGTGGCATTCATAGAGCAGCTGCAGACAGAGAAACACTGCTTCTGAGCCCAAGAAATGGGCACTGATTGGTGGCATTGCATCATGAATGCAGGTTTTGGACAACAAGCAATGGCTGCAGAACTTGCTATTTGAATGAATTACAAACTTTTGGAGCTATAAGGTAACAAACACATTTTTAGGCTTTGAAAAATGTCTGTCTTCCTTACCTTGGGGAATTTTCCTAGTTGAGGTATGATTGTCCAAGCACTGCAAAGGCTGATCTTCCTTTGAGATCAATGGGAGCTCTACGGGTGGAAGGTTTAGGGCAGTGGTCCCCAACCTTTCTGTGGCCAAGAGCACATTCATCCCTTCATCAGAGTGTGGCAGGCAGCGACGCTTCTCGGCGGCACTTCGGTGGCGACGGTTCTCCGCCGGAAGTGCTGCGCGGCGGCATTTCGCTGGTGACGCTTCTCTGGCGGATGCACCTCTCCTCTTCCTTCCTTGGCACTGGCCCTCATGGCGGGCACCCATAAATGCCTCTGTGGGTGCCATGGCGCCCACAGGCACTGCGTTGGGGACCACTGGTTTAGGGATTGGGCCCACCGTCTATAGTATTGGTGAGAGCACTGACACCTGGTGGCTGCACTGGATAAAGTGCATAAGATAATAAAGGGGTAGGGAAAAATTAAAGGAAGGCAGGATCATTGCAGTCTTGCCATTCAAATGTTTGTTTGACCTACACATTTAGAGGATTTATTTTTATTTAGATATAAATTAAAATGTTTATTTGCCTTCTGGTTTTAGAAATGTTAAGTCTCATGTTTTCAAGCTTTCCTCCACAGCCATGAGGATAAATCTTTAACTTAAAAAAAAAAAAGAGAGATGCTCAGTCACATGACTCCAAGAGCTGGGGGGAATATCCCCAAAATCACAAGACTCAAATCCATTCTCTCTCCCTGTTTGTTTGCTTATTCTCCCCCTTTAGTCTCTTTGGGGGCAGAGTTTCTCTAGTGTGTGTGTGTGTGTCACCTAGCACAACAGGGTTTTGATTAGAGCTGAGTGGAAACTTTCTCAATAAAGCTTTTATTGGAGAAAAATCTGACTTGCTAAAACCAAAAATGTTCATGAGAAAAGGTAGGATTTGATGCATCTCCCCAAATCTTCAAAATATAAAGTTTCATTCCCCAAGCAGTCACCTTGAAGTTAAATTTTAGTTTAAACCTTTTTGTTATATAAAATAGAAGGCTTAAAAGTGCAACAATGTTTTGAAATTATCAAAATCATAGAATCATAGAATATCAGGGTTGGAAGGGACCTTAGGAGGTCATCTAGTCTAACCCCCTGCTCAAAGCAGGACCAATCCACAATTTTTGCCCCAGATCCCTAAATGCCCCCCTCAAGGATTGAACTCACAACCCTGAGTTTAGCAGGCCGATGCTCAAACCACTGAGCTATCCCTCCCCCCAAAAATAAAATACTTTCTTTACCATGATCTGATTATAGTTTGGATTCCCAGTTTGGGAAAACTCTGAATGTTTCCTATACCAAATCAGGATGAAAAGTCAACATCTTGAATCTCAAATTCTCGCGGGGTAGGAAAACCATTTCCTGCCCAGATGTGGCCTTCAGACACCATTTTAGTCCAACTAACACAAAATAAATTGGGTAGTAGAAGGCATTGTAAGTATTCGAACAAGCATGTTTTACTTTAAGTGACTCTCAGGTGCTTACAGCTGTGATGAAGCCATCAGAACCAGGTAATTGGCCTTCATCCGTGTTCCCTTTTATCTGTAGTGCTGCATTTGTTGGTTCCTAGCTATTTCGCTCTCATTTAGATTGTATCGGGTGCCTCTGGGTTGGGGCATATCTTCTCTGTATTACCAAATAGTCTGTTACCATAGCTTGCAATATGCATTACTATCTTTAGATGCAGCACTGATGCTATGTTTTTTGTGTTTTGTTTTTTTCAAGAGATCAGCTTTTCTTTGGATGCTTCCCAAGCGGCATACAGCAGCAGTGGAATACATATCGCCCACATGATGCTTCTGTAATATAGCTCTGGTTGATGAGCCAGAACCTGCATAGACTGTGCAATTAGGAATGATAGCACTAGCTGTGACCGTCAAATAGGTCTGTCTTACTCCCCCCCGCCCTCTGTTTTTTTCCCCTCCTTTTTTTTAAAAGGAGTTTCTCTACTAGGCTTTGTTCCAAACAAGTAGCCTAAGGCAATGAGCCTAACTGATATTTAATACAGAAAAAGAGAACACATCTGAAAATCAGGTCCCTTATTTAGGCACCTAAATAGATTTAAGTAGGTCTTTAAACACTGAAATGTAACAGTATGGACTCTATATGTAATCTTATCTCTTATGCTATCTGCATTAAGTCACATGTGCTTTAATTACATAACATAAGAACAGCCATACTGGGTCAGACCAAAGGTTCATCTAGCCCAGTATCCTGCCTTCCAACAATGGCCAATGCCAGGTGCCCCATAGGGAATGAATAGAAGAGGTAATCATCAAGTGATCCATCCCCTGTCTTCCAGCCTTCTGGCAAACAGAGGCTAGGAACATCATTCCTGCCCATCCTGGCTAATAGGTCCATCAATGGCTATCCTCCATGAATTTATCTTATTTTTTAATCCCTGTTATAGTCTTGGCCTTCACAACATCTTCTGGCAAGGAGTTCCACGTGTTCATTGTGTGTTACGTGGAAAAAATAATTCCTTTTATTTTTTTTTAAACCTGCTGCCTATCAGTTTCATTTGATGGCCCCTAGTTCTTGTGTTATGAGGAGGAGTAAATAAGGCTTCCTTATTTACTTTCTCCACACCAGTCATTGTTTTATAGGCCTCTAGCATATCCTGTCTCTTTTCCAAGAGGAAAAGTCCGAGTCTTGTTAGTCTCTCTTCATATAGAAGCTGTTCCAGACTCCTAACCTTTTTTTGTTGCCCTTTTCTGAACCTTTCCCATGTCTAATATATTGTTTGAGATGGGGTGACCGCATCTGCACACAGTATTGAAGATGTAGGCATAACATAGATTTATATAGAGGCAATATATTTTCTTTCTTATTATCTATCTCTTTATTAATGATCCCCAACATTCTGTTTGCTTTTTTTTGACTGCCACTGCACACTGAGTGGAAGTTTTCAGAGAACTATCCACAATGACTCCAAGATCTTTTTTGAGTGGTAACAGTTAATTTAGACCCCCATCATTTTATATGTATAGTTGGGATTATGTTTTCCAATGTGCATTACTTTGCATTTATCAGCACTGAATTTCATCAGCTATTTTGTTACCCAGTCACCCAGTTTTGTGAGATGCTTTTGTAGCTCTTCGCAGTCTGCCTGGAACTTAACTATCTTGAGTAGTTTTGTAACATCTTCAAATTTTGCCACCTCACGGTTTACCCTTTTTTCCAGATCATTTATGAGTATGTACAATAGGACTAGTCCCAGCACAGACCCCTGGGGGATACCACTATTTACCTCTCTCCAGTCTTAAAACTGATCATTTATTACTACTGTTTGTTTCCTATCTTTTAACCAGTTACTAATCCATGAGAGAACCTTCCCTCTTATCCCATGACTGCTTACTTTGCTTAAGAATATATCAATTTTCACTCTATTTTTTTTAATGAACATGAAATTGGACACAATGCTGTCAGTTTCACAGTAATTACACCTGTATTCCCCATTCCATAGACAATTTCAGGAGTGCCCAGTCAAGTCTCTAGTCCTCTCCTGTCTCTAGGTAGGGGCCTTTGTCCCAGTCCTTTCTGACTAAGGGTTTTTAAGGCTGTACAGCTCCCTGCCGTTCACTACTATCACCCCAGCAAGCCAATCTGCTTTCTCTCTGAGAGCAGTGAACAGTGTATTGCCAGCAGTTACACGTTAAAAGCATTGCAGAAAAGACCTAATTCAATACACACATTTAAACACACACTAAATATACCAGGAGTCTGGGGCCCGAGTAGTCCAAAGTTTTTCCAAACCTTCCACATGGCAGAGAGCAATGGTGGCCGGGGTGGGGGGAGGGGGAGAGAAAGGCAACCTTGAATAGAAGGTCCTGTTTGCATACTGGGTCAGAAAGGAGGTCCTGTTTGCTTGCTGAGTCAGTTCAAACTTATCCTTTTATACTGAAAGACCTTTCATTTGTCTTAGTCCCTGGAAAACCCAGCTCACACAGCATATGCAAACCACTCCAAAGGGTGGTACCTCTCAGGAGTTATGTAGTCTCAGTGATTCACCTTAATAACCACCTCCCCCATGGAGTATAAAACTATCCTATATAAGCCATTCATAGCTGTAATATAACATGCCCCCCAAAGATGCTGAATATAATTGCAATATCTGTCAGTTACCTTCTGATTTCTGTTGTGTTTCGTGCTATTAGGCTTAGCACACTTTAAATACAGTGTTAGCTCTATGGCACCATTTTTGGCAGCCTTTTCTTGTCAAACCTTAATTGGTGAATGGCAGTTTTATTTTGCTCACTCTTCTTCCTAAGCACAGTGGTTTTATTAGGATGGCTCTTCTCTGACAGCAGCAGACTGATATACTGCAAATCTTTTTGTTAGTGGAATGAAACTTCAGTATTACAAACTCAAAGAAGACTGTTACATGCATAACATCTCTTTACTGGCAACTTGATGTGAAAATATTAACACCTGCATTCTACTTGTAGGCTTCATTTTCATAGGTAATACTTTAACTTGGACAAAATAAATAGAGGCAAAAGAACAATATCAAATTGATTTACTTAGTGTAAATACACACAGAGCCCCAGCTGGGTCACGTCAAGCCATCCTAAGCACAAGTGCCAATAAGCATCTAAATATGTGAGAATTTGTAAGACTTAAAAATGAGCATTTCTAAGGGAAAGAGTGCAAGTGGTAAGGGGGGGGGGAGTAAATAATTTGAGAATGTGCTTTTTAAAACAAAACCTTCATGCTATGGAGATATGCCGACTGACTAGGGCTAGGGAAATATCTTCCCTAAGGAAGACATTGTTAATTAGTGTCATTTGCACCTTCCTCTGAAGCAATGGCACTGGCTGCTGTCTGACTAGACAGGGCCACTTGTCTGATCTGTGCGACAATTTAAATAAGTTCCCAACTTAGTTCTAACGTGAAATGAAAGCACATTGTTCAATATACCTGTGACTTGCTAGCGGGAGAAGGGGGAATTGCCTCTGGTCCTCCCTAAGACAAATAACAAACCTTCTCAAAGTTAGTGGGGCAGAGAGTAAGGCTTGCACATAACAGAAGCCAGGTTGCAGTCTTGACTATGGAGCCACACTTTACCCCTCCACAATCCATCTTTTTTGTTCTGTTTGTACAGTGCCTAGCGCAATGGGATCCTGGTCTATGGTAATGCAAATAACTCAAATAGGTACTCATAGTTGTTAACCCTCTTAAACCCCATGCAGGGTAGAAAATTTCAAAAGCAATGGTATGTTGTTATGAAGCCCTTTTCCATCATTGCTAGAGGGTAAGGGGACACTGTTAATAGAGCCATATTGTACACTCTTCTTACCCAGATAAAACTCCCATTGACTTCATGGGTATTTTGCGTGAGTGGAAAATGCATGATTGGGTCCAAGATGCCAAATGCTGCCTGCCTAACAAACTGGAGGAAGCATGGACTCCATACACTTCTTCGCATTGCACCCCAGGCTGTGCTTTACTACCACAGGTGTGTGTTTTAGCAAGTCAGATAAGCCATTTGAAGAAAAGGAAGAGGAGTGGACGGATACTGCTGTCCCTTGCATTTTACTTTGAGCTCATCTAGGTCTATAGCATAATCCTATTATATTATCATTGTGCTTATCTCAGGAGCTGAAGAGCAGGTGCTCTGGATATTGTTGCGGCTCAGTATTGCAATGCTATGGCATACTCCTTGAACGTGGGTGGAGATTGTGTTCATCTAACTCATACCAATTTCTGTTTTAATTGTCCTACAGTTTTTCCCTACTAGAAATGTAAAGATTCCTCACTTAGCTAAAATTAATTGCTCTATAAAACTCGAATTGAAATGCTTGGATTTGGTTCCACTGGATGAAAATTACTCTTTAAATGACTCGATCACATCAGTCCGCTGTATGTTGTCAGGTTTATTTTCATACTGTTAGATATGGCACAATAGCATGAGAGCCAGATATCAAAGGAAACCATTCACTTAGATCTTTCTTAGGGGCTGTGACAAGCATACAGCCAAGACATTAAAGTGCAAACTTTTTTTTTTTTTTAAATGAAATGTTTACAAGAGGAGTGTAGAAATGATCATTGAAATAAAATGTAACACTAAAGGCACAAATGAATTACTAAGACTTTGACGGTAATAACAATTTAACTTTCTTTCTCAAACCTGGAGGAAGCTTCTTGTACTCCATTGTTTAAATTGCCTAACTTAGTTTTGTAGTATAAACATACCCTTAAGTTGACCTATATTAGGTTGACTTACAGCCACTGAAGTAATTACTGCAGTGGTACATGTCCACACTACCCTCCTTTGGTCTGTGGTGTTCATCCACATTAGGAGCACTTCCACCAACCTAAGAGGGGCAGTGGTGGGAGCTGAGAGCCCAGGAGCTGGGGGGAACCATGCAGTCTTGTCAATTTCATGGCTCACTGCTTTGTCAATTACATGGGTCTAAAGATGCCTGGGCTTCCCCTTTCTTGGCGTGAAATTGATAAGGAAGTTGATGCAAGGGATGCAGTGTCTACACAGACACTACTTCGCCTTAACTACACCGACATAATCCTTAATAACTCCACCTCCCCAAGAGGCATATGTCACTGTAGTAGGGCACTTACATAGGTGAGAAGAAGTCTGTAGTGTAGACACTGACATAATTATGTTGACATAAGGTACATTATGTCGACCTAACTGTGTAGTGTAGACCAGCCCTCAGTAAAAATTGTCTGTGATTTAAATTCAGATTTTCTGAAACAAATGAGCATTCTTTTCTTTTCTCTGATGGCCATGAAAGAGTCTAGATTTAGGGAAATATTGGGCCAAAATCTCTGCTACTGTAAATGGATGCAGCAGCATTGACTTCAATATAATGAAACAAGTAGACCTTAGCCATTAGTTTGGTTAAATTGTATTGGAAACATATAATTAGTGGTTCTATGATGGGTGTTTATAAAATAGCTAGTGCTTCACGTACAAGCAGTTCTACAGCAGCTATTTTTGTACCAGTCCTCAGTTTATGTAAAACTTTGGTGCTCATTTAAACTAGCTGAGAATCTGGAGCATTGTTTCAGAATGGGATTCTTTCGAATTTTACCACAATTTGAGGAGGAATAAAATTGCCACAACAGCCAACATGATGTATGAATGAAGCCTACACTTAAGATTGTTGAAAGAGATAGTTAAGGGGTGTCACCTACCACCAGCAGGGCCAGATTAACTTTTTGTGAGCCCAGCGCCAAACATATTTGTGGGTCCCCATGGGGCAAGGTGCAGGGGGGCGGGATGGTCAGTCTCCAGAGTGAAGGGCGGGCTGGGGGCAATGAGGCACAGTGTGGTGGGAGCAGCCCCACTCTGCGCAGCCCAGCAGGAGGGCATTGTTTACGAACCTGCAGCTGCCAGATGCACACTGGCCTGTCCAGCCTGTGCTGCCAGCATGTCTCTTCCCCTTGAAGGCGGGTGCCCCACCCTTATGCCCAGCACCTCCTCGCCCAGAGACCTCCACCACAGATCTCTATGCCCAGCTCCCACCCTTCCCAGAGACCTCCCTCGCTGGCCTCCCACCACAATCGCACAACACCCTACACACCACCCCACTCGCCCAGCACCCCCTGCCCATAGACCTCCCCACTGCCCACCACCTTCCTCACAGTCCCACCATCACAGCTGCACAGCACTCCATATTCCTGAGGGGATTCTGGACTAAAAAATTAAAAATTCTGTGCACAATATTTTAAAATTCTGCAAATTTTATTTGTCAATAAATAAATGTGGAGACTCCAACATGGCAGTGGGGAACACAGCCCACTGGTTGCATGGAGTTGGGAGATTACCCTGCAGCATCTCCCCACCCCACACCCCGGGACAAGGACTCGGCAGTGAGGCTGCACCCAACCCTGACACATTGCACGGGCCAGGCCTGCTCCCCTGTGCCAGGTGCACCGGGTGTGGGTGATCAGGCTCAGCCTGGCAGCAGGATCCAAGTGCAGAGGGACATGGGGGGGGGGGGATCAAGGTGCGGGTAAGGGAGTTCTCTGTGGGGCAATCTGGGTGCAGGTGGCTCAGTGGGAGATCTGGATGCACAGAAGTTCATTGCGGGGTTCCAGGTGCAGGGGCAATAGGACTCTTCAGGGGATCCAGGTGAAGGTGTTTGGGGCTCAGCGGGGGGGGCGGCTAGGTGCAGGGGAGGTGGGGTTCATTTGGGTGGGGGTCCAGGTACGGGTGGTTGGGGCTCAGTGGGGAGGATGTCTGGGGGGGCTCATCGAAGTGGTACAGATGCAGGGGAGGTGGGGGCTTGTCAGGGTGAGGGTTTGATGGACCTGCTTAACAGGGGAGCCCCAGCTTCTGCCAGGGGGATGCTGCATGCTGTGCTCCAGCTTCCCCCCTGCCTGCCCTCACTTCCCCCATTGACTTTTCTTCCCCATCCTATGCCCCATCTCCTCCCCATCCCCTTCATCCCCACTGCCCCTTTCCCCAAGCCCCTGCTCCCCCACCGCTCCCAATTCTCCTCCCCCCTTCTCTTCCCCATCCCATGCCTCTTCCCCACCACTCCTTCTCCTCCCTGGGCTTGGGGGACAGAGGGGAAACTGCCCCTCAGCATGAGCCGGTGCAGCGGAGTGGGTTGGGGACAGGTCACTGCACTTCCTGCCGCCCTGTAAGTTCAGGGCAGGCCCGACCCCCGCTGCAGTCCCCCAAGATGTGTAGTTCAGGGGAGGGTGCTTGGGGGCAAGGGGCAGGGTGGGGGCGGGGCTGGCGGGAGCAAGGGTGGGAAGAGGCTGGGCAGGGCAGGGGCAGCTTTCCTGGCTGGCTTAGCCGGTAAACCTGGTACTGACCACAAGGCCTAATAGTCTGTCCCAAAACTAGCACCATGTGGGTGGAGTGTTTGGCTTGGTAGTGTGTGTGTGTGTGTGTGTGAGAGAGAGAGAGAGAGAGAGACACACACACACATGCTGGGGTGCAGACAAGCAACAGAGTGAGAGCAGAGAGGAAAAAGTGAACCAGCAACCTTTCAGCATGGTGTGACCCTGGGAGAAGCCTGGGGACAGGTTCTGGGTTGGGGGTTCTGGCTGAAAGAAGCTTGAGCCTGTAAACTAAAACTGCTTCTCTTGCTTCTGATTCTTCCTGCATTCACAGAAGCTGGACTTTGTTCATACCTTGTAAATAAGCAAGACTACATCAACAAAAACACCAGACTGAATCATGAACTTGTAGTCCCAACTGGAACATCTTCCGGACCCAGAATTTCAACTAGTCATTTGGGTCAAAAGGTGATGATACAGAGAATTTTCTTAACAAAAGAGCCACAATATCAGTTCCTATTGTTTTATATATATATTTTTGGCTGGCCAGATATCCTAGTTTTACATATTACTTAAGCAAACTGCTAAAACAATCCTTCTCTATTGCCTGATCTTTCTAGAGTATGTAAACTAACCCCTTCCCTAAAAATGGATGCCTCTGTATATTGCTCTGCTCCCTCCCAGAGAGACCAAAACAGGGAAGTGGCATGTGGAGAGAAAAGAGGAATACATAAGATGCTACTTTCACAAGATACTTTGGTGGGCTATGGAGGGGAGTAATTAGGGAACAGCTATTCTACACGTGAATAACCATGTTTCCCGCTAAAACAATTTCATACTAGACCATAAAATAAATACAGTTAGGATGTACAGTCAGGATTGTTACTTTGTGACATGCCCTTCCCAATCTGAGAAGACACAATTGTAGCTGGGAGTCAGGAAACCAATAGAAGCGTGGCCTGATGCCAGCTATTTCGTTGCTGGGAAGTCCTGAATAAGTCACCCTCCTTGTTTCTGACTATAGATCAAGTTAGAGGAGACGGTCAGGTCCAAATTTTCCCACAGGTCCCTGAACTCTGACTTTTTTCTTTCTCTCCTCTGTTCCACATCCATACTAAGTAAAATGTACTTTGTGAGATTCCTAAATCTTGAACTAATTTGTGCCCTTCAGTGCACTTTAACATAAAGAAGAACCTTGGGAACAGTGTGTTTAAAATTATCCACTGTTTCATGGACAGGACATATGGAAAATGTGTTTATACCTTCAAGTCCACCACCTGCCTATGCATTGTTGTGTTTTCTCTTTATAGGACACTTACACTTCCAAACAGTTTGCTTATCTGAGGGGGCAGCTATCATTTTGTGAGGCAGATTTAATACAGCCTGTTATAGAGGAATGAACTACATACAGAGCAGTCTCATGGAGACTATTTTTTATTTCTGTTCTTTCTTGTCTAGTTGTTTTCCCTTAATCCCTTAATAAGTTGCTCAGACTGAGAGCATACAGCTACCTTCAGTGTCTAGATAAACATAAATATAAATATTAGGGTTTTTACAATGCACTTTCTAGTTTTAAATGACTCCTAGAGTAGGATACTTTGGGGACATGATTTTTTCCCCAGCTTCTAATTTGTGTGTAAAGAAAATATTTTGATCTGTATCAACAGATAAGCTATACTTTTTCCTCTTCCAAAAAATGAGTCACCATAGTAGGAAAGGTTAAAAATCTGAATTAAAAATAGACCTCTGTCCAGTGGCTTGGGATATTGGCTGAGTGTCAGCTGTAAATGTAGTTTGATTTGCCCTATAAAACCTTTGATAAAGAAATCTCTCTTGTGTCCATTTGTAGCTAAGTGCCGATCCTGCAAAAAATGCTCCTGCTCAACTTCAAGTGTGTACGGGTTTGTAGGATCAGGGCCTAAGGGATTAGCTCCCTAAGAAAAAGGGGTGATGAGAGGAAGTAAAGGCAATACACAGTAGCTAATTTTCACAGCTGCACAGTGAAAACCTAAAAAGAGATGCTAATTTTTGTTGGTGAAATCATAATTTTAAAAAGTGAGAACTTTATCCATGGCAAATATCGTGTGTGTGAAGTAGCCGAATTGTTTTCTTTATCCTTAGGAGTTTGCAAGGCATGACTGGAGGAGAGGAAAACAAGAGACTACAGCTAAAGCAAAGTTAACACAAACAAGTGCTTTAAGAAAATCCCACTCCTCTGAAAAAGTTTTTTTCTGCATTTCCATCAGAACATAATGCTGCATAATGTTTTCAGCTGAGCAAGAATTATTTTTTTCACATGCAACAAGCTTTCATTTTTTATACCAAGCAAAACAACCTGAGGTGAAACAACCAAAAATTGCTGCTTCTCAAACCATCTAAAGCATTTTTGTTCACTGATTTGTGTAGCAGTTCATTTTCCCTCCCCTAATAGCTCTGATTCAGTGACATAGCCAAACTCTTGATATTTGGGCCTATGTCTACACTAGCACTTTTTGGGGTATAATTTATGTCGCTAGGGTCCCCCCTTCCCCGGCCAACATAAGTTTCAGCAACAGAAGCACCGGTGTGGACAGCCCTAAGTCAGTGGGAGATGCGCTAGCGCCACTCATTGGTAGTGGTTTAATTATGTCAATGGGAGAACAGGATTTGGTCCAATGTGGTTTTGTGTGTGTGGTTTTTTTAAATGTACCCTGATTTTATACATGAAAAAATAGTAAGAATACAGAGGAATTAGTGTTTGAATTAAACATATTGAAATATTTGTGCTGCACCAGTGATATCTAAACCTACCTTTTAGCTTGTAAAAATATATATTGTTGTTAGTTGTTTCCACAGAGATCATAGGGGTTAGTTGGCTTGTGCATTAGCTTTTCACTTCTAGAGACCTGGATTTAATTCTTGGCTCAGCTTGCATGTTCAGTGATCTCATTCTGTTCCCCATTTGTACACATAACAAACCAAACATGCATTGCAAAAGGACATGATTGACAAGCTTTGCTCTGCAGAGTCCTTAGTCTGGACTAGCAGATGTCTTGAAGGTCAGGGCTGAGTCACACTGTCAGGGCTGTGTGGGAAGCTTGTATAGAGTCCGTGTCTATTGTCAGATTCAAGCTGTGGCTGCTATTTTCCTTACTCTCTCAAGTTCAAGAGGTACTTGTATGTTCTTTTTTTAAAAAGGAATGAAGAATTCCTGAATATATTCCTTATATTTGAAGCCAGGGGGCATAGAGGTTTTGAAAGATTATCTGTGTTAAATCAAATCTCTGATATTAGTTTTAGCAGTCAAGAAAGCATTGTCATCTTGGATCCATTAATTCTGTCAGCAGTAACACTTTCCCTGGAGTGTTCATTGGTGTGTACCAATCTAAGTTGGCACATGAAAGGAAGGATGGTGTGTTAAGGCACTGGATAGGAACTCTGGAGATCCACGTTCAATTTCCAGCTCTGCTGTAAACTGTGTGTGACCTTGAGCACAATCGTTTAATCTCCTTGAGTGTTAGAGATAATTACCTTGCAGGAGTGTTGTGATTCTAAATGCATTAATGTATCTGAAGTAAGCATTATAGACATGTCTACAAGTAATACCTAAACTTTGTCATGTTTACCCTGGTGCTTGGAGAAGGTAATATTTATTCAATTACCGAGTTATGTTCATGCTATGCATAGGAAAAATGTTAGTAACTTCAACAAACATTAACACTTTGCTCTGAACCTTTTGCTAATGGCTGATTTCCTGCTTCTGATTCAGATTTAGGAAGTGGGACCTCAGTCCTATACTAGAATCCAAACAAGCAGATTCCTTAGCACTCATGGTGTCCCATTAACTTCAGCAAAGGATTCCTCTTGGGTGCAACTCATTGAGGGATCACGGTCCAGATGTGTATCATAAAGATTATTCACTGTGCTCACAACATCCTTTTATTGACCCATCTGATATGAGTTTCTGATATTTCTGATATCATTCTCAAATGATTGCAACAAAATAGTATTTATTAGGCTTTGAAGGAATGTTTATGGGAAACTGTTGCTCTTCAGTTATGTTCATCTCCTTTAAAGTATGCCTCAGGGCTCACTTTACGATTCCCAATTCTTCTTTCTGATACATCCAGGCAAGATGATTGTTTCTGTGATTTCATATTGAAACTGCTGTATACATAGAATATCATTATATTTTCCACTAACCTATTTAATCCATGTATTCTTTTCCACTTTTTTTTTGAGGCCCAGTCCTAGATATCTAGCAATACAGAGATGTTGATTAATCCATTTTGTTTCCTTCCTTCCAACATTCCTCTGAGAACAGGTGTACAAATTAGAGAGAAACAAGACCAGGGGTGGCTTTTGTTTTTCATAAGCAGAGGTGATTCACATCTAGACTCAATTTGGCCCAATCCTCCATATTCCTCAATTTTTTGGGGAGGTTGGATAAGCTGTTCTGGTTTGGGCTGCTCCTTAAATATTGCTCTGACACTGTCAAAGATGCTCAGTTCTTGTTCCTATGTACAATTATAGATGAAAATATTGAGAAGTGGTTAAAGTAGCTTTTCATGTCCTAATTTGCGGGGACTCAAACTGAGACATGTAAATCTTGATTATTTAGAGTGCTGACTGCTCCTGTTTGATTCCTGTCAGAGTTGCAGATACACAACAAATCAGCTCAGGATGTCTCATGTTGAGCACCTGAAAATCAGGACACTAAAAATCAGAGGCCACTTCTGAAAATGTTGACCTGAATTAACTATCCATCAGAAATCTTCCACCTTGATAGCTTTTGGTGAAGAATGAGTGCTTGTCTATGTTACAAATAGCACTGTTTAAAGTGATTTTATTTGTTTAACTGCTTTAGTTGCTAGCTTGTGTATAGACACTTCTGTTTCAGTTTAAGGATGACTTTTTTGATTAAATTCAGTAACAACTGGTAAATTAAACTGAAATAAGACCTCCTTAATCTGAATTCAGAGTGTCTACATGCAACTACATCTTCATAAGATCACATCTTAAGGTCTAATATTGAAAGCACTGGGAATTGGAGACTTTCTGAAGATATTGTAAGGTAAATTAAGTAATCTCAAACTGCTTTGGTTAATTTAAACAATATTAATATAACAATTTAATGACAGTTTTTAAAATACAAACCAAAAACCCCATAGAATCTGAACCTTTCAGTCCTGCTTTATATCATGAAACTGTCAAACATTTTTTTTCTGTTTGTTAATTATTCTTCATGGTATAGTCAAGATTTTTTTAACATATTTAGTGATTAGATGTGATTAGAATATCTCTTAGTTTTCTATGTTGAAATGAAAGGTGCTATTTCTCTGTTAGAATAGTCTTATACATTTATGTCAATCACTTTAACTTTCTATCAGCATTTTCTCTTTGCTCCATTCTAACACATCTGTAAATATCCAGATATATAATTTTATTTAGTGAATATTTAGATGGTTAAATAAGTATCCAGTTCTGCTCTGACATACATGCTATGCCACGCCACTGAAGTCATCACAGCTCTGATAAGTCTATATGGTTGTATGGTCATGACCATTTGACAGAACAGCACAAATTAAAGGAACCTAAAATTAAAGGCTCCTCTTGAATTTTAGGCCCTAATAACTCATCAGTGACATTTTTCATTGAGATGAGAACGGCCATGATTAGCTGCAGCATTTATGACAGGTTTCAGAGTAGCAGCCATGTTAGTCTGTGTCAGCAAAAAAAAAAAAACAGGAGTACTTGTGGCACCTTAGAGACTAACAAATTTATTTCAGCATAAGTTTTCGTGGACTATAGTCTGCTTCATCGGATGCATAGAATGGAACATATAGTAAGAAGATATTTATACATTCAGAGAAACATGCAAATGTGGAAGTACCCATACCAACTGTAAGAGGCTAATTAATTAAGAGGGACTATTATCAGCAAGGGAAAAAACTTTTGAAGTGATAATCTAGATGGCCCATTACAGACAGTTGACACAAAGGTGTGAGGATACTTAACTAAGGTAAATAGATTCAATTAATGTAATTACCGAGCCACTCCCAGTCTTTGTTCAAACCTAAGTTAATGATATCTAGTTTGAATTAATATGCAATCTGTTTTTGAAGCTTTTCTGTTACAAAATTGCCACCTTTAAGTCTGTCACTGAGTGATTAGAGAGGTTGAAATGTTCTCCTACTGGTTTTTGAATGTTATGATTCCTGATGTCAGATTTGTGTCCGTTTATTCTTTTGCATAGAGACTGTCCGGTTTGGCCAATATACATGGCAGAGGGGCATTTCTGGCACATAATGACATATATCACATTGGTAGATGTGCAGGTGAATGAGCCACTGGTGGCGTGGCTGATGTGATTAGGTCCTATGATGATGTCACTTGAGTAGATATGTGGACAGAGTTGGTATCAGACTTTTTGTTGCAAGGATAGGTTCCTGGGTTAGTGTTTTTGTTGTATGGTGTGTGGTTGCTGGTGAGTTTATGTCACTAGCTCATTCTCTTGAATACCACAACCAGCTTTATACTTACAGGAGTCTTCAGGGAGAACAAAATAAAACTTGAATCAATGGAGCTGCACTCCCTCCTCTTCCAAGAGGATAAAATGTTAACAGATCTTTGCTTTACAGTCTCATTGGTTACTTTTGAAATATATCATATTCATGTTTTAGATTGGAAGTGGAAAGATGGTGTTCTGGTTAAATCACTAATTGGGGACTGACAGCCTCTGGAGTCACTTCATAACTCTCCCATAAACTTCCTGTGTGTTCATGAGCAAATGATTTAATCTCTTGTACCTCAGCTTTCTCCCACCTGTAAAATGGGAATAATCGTCCTTCCCTACCTCATGGTGTATTGTGTAAATAGATTTGTTTACAAGGTGCACAGAGACTCTATAGTGACAGGGTCTATGTAAATAGATTGCATTAATAGTCATGTCTTGTCTCTGTCTGACTCTTTCAAGATATAATTAATTCCCCATTGTATCTTTTGCCCTTTGAAGTCTGATTAGCCAAGATACCTTAATTATGCATTCTTTATGGCTGGGAGTGTCTTTGTCCTCAAGCTAAAAGAGTTAATGTTCCTAAGTATGCCAAGCTTTTTCTGCTTCTTGCCAATCTATATTTTCCCCATGGATGAGTTAAAAAAAATGGATAGATGACACTGATTTGGAAGTAACCATATACCTATCTTCCCACTTCACACAACAATACACCCCAAAGCAAAGCTTATGACAACTTTGTGTAGGCTAAATTGGTTACACCTAACTGGGCAGATAAGCAGAGTGACAGGAATGATGCATTCCCGGTCATGTTGAGCTGAAACCCCACATGCTGGATCTCCCCTTGTGTCTCCACAAAGCCAGATTGTATTTGACAGCTAAGATTTTCATGGGATGCTGCCCAGAAGCTTTTCCTGAGGGATCCTTGTTGCCCTTCAGTTCTGCAGGTTCATTTAAGGAGATACATATAGAGAGAGTGCTTGGCTGTCTCTTAACCCCATTACCATGCCCTGCAGTGTTCTTCATAGCAGCCATCACATCTTTCAGCTTAGAGGAAGAGAGACCGCCTCATTTAAAAACAAAAAAACACTTTGCATTTTTATATGTGCCTTTTATCTGAAGCTCTCAAAGTACTTGGGAAAGGTTAACAAGTATTATCATCTCTGAGGCATAGCCACATTAAATGACTTGCCTAAGGTCATGCAGCACATCCCACTTAGAGCTGGGAACTGAACTCTAATCGCCTGTTAGATACCTATGCCTCTGTGCTAAGCATTAAACAACATTACTTCCCACAGTTGAGGTTTGTTTCCTGTGCTCATCAAGCTGGTCCATCAGGGGCACAGCTCCATCTAGGTCTTCTCTTTCTTGAAATGTGCTGTTTAATTGAGTTGCTTGCTTGCTTTGTGCCCAATCCTTCTTGCAAGCTAGTGTGTTCTTGCTCTACTTCACTCATTTTAGGGCTTCACGTAGACATCACAGAAGTAGGTCTTAAGTAGTTAACAAACATAGCTAGCACTTTTCCCCAGATAACCAGTCATGCCAGTTCCCCATGTCTCTCTCTCCTCTAGAAGAGTAGCTCTCAATCAGGGGTACATGTACCCCTGGTGGTATGTAGAGATCTTCCAGGGGGTACATCAACTCATCTAGATATTTGCCTAGTTTTACAACAGGCTACATTAAAAGCACTAGCGAAGTCAGTACAAGACACAATTTCATACGTCTTTTTCACACAGACTGTTCTGCGTACTATACACTGAAATGTAAGTACAATATCTAATATTGCAATTTATTTATTTTATAATTATATAGTGAAAATCAGAAAGTAAGCAATTTTTTCAGTAATAGTGTGCTGAGACACTTGTATGTTTATGTCTGATTTTGTAAGCAAGTAGTTTCACCACACTTAAACTATCTGCACATGGGAAGGCTTACTTTGAACCATAGCCCTTCATTTGTGAAAGACTAATTAATTACTCTACCACAAAGAACCATTTATATTTTTTTAAATGGAGAAAGGTGTTGCTTTTAGATGAAAATATTGGTGAAGCAGGATCTCAATGTTCTCTGAACCAATGTGTATGTATAATAGTATGATTGTTTGTTTTTCAAAAACACCGCTGATGGAAACCAAAACTTTCTCTCCACTTAAAAGCTAAATGCTTCTAATCTAGTAAAGTAAGGAAGAAGAAAAAAGCTTACATAACCAAAATGCTTTCATTTCATGTATGAAAAAACAAATACCCATGATGCAGAATGTCTTTGTGCAAAGTGTTCCAAATTAAAACTAATAAACTAACAAGACTCTCAAAATGTTTTAAATTATTTATTGAACAAGAATTTCCATGGCAGATAAGTTAAGGGTCCCTAGCACCAAGAAAAAAATCAGGACCTGCTCGGTTTTGAGGCAGCCATGGGACTATTTATTCCCTTAAGTGTGAGGAGTTAGGAGAAATGTCATATTTGTGGGAGACAACAGCTCATAAACAAGAGGTGGTAGAATAAGGGTAAACAGCAGGAGATCTGGGGACCTGTAAGTTAACTGAAAGAGGATCTGAGCAGACAAACAAATCACAGGTGTCAACGTGTGGAAGGAAAAAGGGAGATGGATGTCCCCATGCACCAGCCTCCCAGACAGAAGCTGCTGTCCATGCCACCTTCAAAGTAGTTTGTGAAGATTTCCTTTGTATAAAATGTTCTGCCAGCGCATTCATATTCTGTGCTCCAATCCATTCCCATTCCAAAACCTGACACTTAAAAAAAAAATCTATCAAACTATTTTCCAAATGAATCAAAAAGAATATGGTTGCTTTCATGAAGTCAAGAAATCAATATAAGTGAGGAGCAGGAAAGGATTTATTTTCAGGGAAGGGAACTACTACAGAGGCAGAATTGGCCACTGCTGGCCTTTGGTGATGGAGTTAAATATTAAAATGATTCAGGCAAGTCTAGCCACGCAGCTGGAGAAGAGTGTGTGTGGGGGGGTCTTCTTTATTTATTTTTTTATGGAAGGTGAAAGGCTAACATTTTTTCTAAAGCATTGAAGAGGTCAATAAATTGTACCCACTGGCAGTCTGTGTACAGCTCTTAGAGGCTGATGACGAATGGGAAGTTATTTTCTTGGCACTGGCCTGCATGGACTTCATTTGAGTTTTCTTTTTATTCTCCCCCACTTTAACAAATACTGGCACCCCGGAATTGATTCTCTATTGCTTTGCACCTTCGGGGGTCATTTATACTCATGAAAAGTGAGGGGAACAGCAGGTGTAAAAACAAAAGTAGTGTTTATACCTATGCAGAGAGAGCTCTGTGTTTGTAAAGGACTTTATAAGGTAGTAGAGATAAGATTTTGGGGCCATCTTGGGTGCCTTAGAAACCTTACTTGAGAAACTGAAATAGCTTAGACCCTAATATGTACTGTATCAATGTGTGGGATTGTACTGGTCATGCTGAGATTGAAGCTTAGAGGGCAGGTGTTTCTGAATAAGGTGCATGAAGCCCATAGGGGAAGTTCTTCCTTGCCCCTATCACTTAGTGGCTGCTATATTTCCTGAAGCTGGAAGACTTCGGGGGAGGGATAGCTCAGTGGTTTGAGCATTGGCCTGCTAAACCCAGGGTTGTGAGTTCAGTCCTTGAGGGGGCCATTTAGGGATCTGGGGCAAAAGTTGGGGATTGGTCCTGCTTTGAGCAGGGGGTTGGACTAGATGACCTACTAAGGTCCCTTCCAACCCTGATATTCTATGACTTTCCTATCTCAGCAGTCACTCTAACATAACTGGAGATCCCCATTATCCATGTGTCTTTTTTTTTCTTCCTCCTGAATTCTACCAAGCTCTTGGTCTCACAGTATTTTGTGCCAGTGAGTTTCACAACATTGTCTTTACTACGTTTTTTTAGTCTTAAATGTAATTCCCTTCCATTTTATCGAGTTCTTCAAAATAGAAGGGAAAAGGATAAATAATTAGGAGTACCCTTTCTATTCTCTATACCATAATTATTTTACATTCCTTCAAGCTAAGCTTTTTTTCCATGGGACATTGCCCAAAAGCAGCATGTTGTTCCCCTTCTAATTTGTCTCCTCTCTAAACAGTCCTAATCTTCTCTTCCCTCCTCCTATGGAAGTGATTCCATACTTTTTTAGTCATTTTCATCCCCCCTTTCTGAATTTCTTCTACTTTCTTGCTCTATTTTTCTTTGTGGTGGTGAGTGATTAGAGCTGAATGCACTATTCCAGATGAATGTGTACTATATATGTATATTACAAGATTGCCAGTATTATCTATCAATTTTGTCACACATCTTTTTGGTTGCTATTTTGACTATTGCCTCACACAGAACAGATGTTTTCAATGTGCTCTCTGCAAAAACACCCAGAATAGCTACAGTTAATTTAGAAGCTAGCAATGTGTTTCCTTGCATTTGTCAACACTTTTCATCTGCCACGGTGTTGCTCAGTCACATGGGTTTGTCGGGTCCCTCTGGGCTTGACCAACTTAAATTTCATGTCACTTTCAAATGTTGCCATTTTGCTGTACATCCCTTTTTAAATCCTGTTTGAACTTTTGAGGCACCCTATGTTAACCTTTTGTCACATTGAAAATTGACTATTTAAATAATTTCTATCTATCCTGGTGCACTTTTGCACATATAGTGTTTCACAAGTATCAGCTATTTAGCAATCAGTGCTCTTCCCCTTCACATTTGGGAGGGAAGGCCTTACAGATGAGGAAAATAAGACAGACAATAATTAACCTAGATAATGTCAGAAAGGGAGTCAGATGAATGTAGGAGTTCCTCGTTTTCAGCTCTGTGCATAGCTCACTTAGATCACACAGCTTCTAAATCTGTTGAACTACCCCTTGAGACCCTGGAATCTGTGGGAGGTCAATTAGGAGGGAGACTTCAATGGCCTTAAGTCCGTGGTTCTCAACTGTGGTCCACCGCTTCTTCAAGGAAAGCCCCTGGTGCGCTGGGCAGGTTTGTTGACCTGCCGCGTCTGCTGTGTGGGCCGAGGGATGTGCTGTCCGCCGCGTCCCGCAGCCCCCGTTGGCCTGGAGCGGCGAACCGTGGCCAGTGGGAGCTGCGACCAGCCGAACCTGCGGATGCGGCAGGTCAACAAACCGGCCCGACATGCCAGGGGATTTCCCTGAAGAAGCGGTGGACCATAGTTGAGAACCACTGCCTTAAGTGCTGTTAGTGGTACCCCAAGAGCCACAAATTAACCTGGGATCCCCTCAAACAGTGAGAGCCATAGTTATAGTGCTCACAACCTATGACAGACAGCTCTGGGGAGATGCAGAGGGGACTGTGTATAACCTGCAATCTTCAGGAACAAACAGTAGCAAGAACACAAACCTATTATTTGGTTTGTCACTTTATATCATTGTATGTTTCTGAGATTTTCATCACAAAGAACAGCTAGATTTCCCCCCTCACACACATTGTGATTTTCCTTTACATTGCTAGCTTTCATAAATAAGATTTGGGATGCTCAACACCCTCTAAAGACTGACTCTGGAATAGTATACTAAGACGTATTTTACTCTCTCTTGTCTTCAGAATAACTCCAATGTCTGCCTTTTCTCTGTTGTAATTGAGCAACATTTGAGTTAAGCTCATCTTGTTCTGCCAACCTTACAGCTCCCCTAAAAAGGCATGCAGGTTTTGGATTTAGGTGGTTGGTACCAACCTGTGTAAAATGAGCCCATGTAATCCAAATAATTGTTTCCACAGAAAACAATGATATCCTATAAGCCTAGCACTAAGATTGAAGAAGGTGTCAAGTTGCAGCTTATTAGACCTGAGTATACAATGCTGTGTCTCAAAGTAAAGAAACTCCAGTGCAGCAGACCATGGACTAGTCCTAAATAAGTTGATTTTGTGTTCTTTCTGGCTAAAGAGGCCTGTTATCTTCTTGATTCATGCAGGTTAAATAATTGAAATAGTTATGAATATGATTTTATAATACTTGTGTGGAAATTCGGGCTGTCGATTCATCACTGTTAACTCACACAATTAACTCAAAAATTAATTATGATTAATCAGTTTTAATTGCACTGTTAATACATTTCAATTGGTATTCTATTGTTTAAATATTTTTGGATGCTTTTGACATTTTCAAATATGTTGATTTCAATTACAACATAGAATACAAAGTGTACAGTGCTCACTTAATATTTATGATTACAAATAGTATTGTTCAAGGCACCTCGTACAAGTAGTGTAGTGCAATCATAAAAGTGCAATTTACAAATGTAGATTTTTTTTTTTTACATAACTGCAGTCAAAAATAAAACAATGCAAAACTTTAGAGCCTACAAGTCCACTCAGTTCTACTTCTTGTTCAGCCAGTTGCTTAGACAAACAAGTTTGTTTACATTTTCAGGAGATAACACTGCTCGCTTCTTGTTTACAGTGTCACCTGAAAGTGAGAACTGTTGTAGCCAGTGTCGCAAGATATTTATGTGCCAGATATACTAAACATTCATAAGCTCCTTTTTGCATGTTCCAGAGGACATCCTTCCATGCTAATGATGCTCATTAAAAAAAGTGTTCAATAAATTTGTGACTGAACTCCTTGGGGGAGAATTTCATGTCTCCAGCTCTATTTTACCCACATCCTGCCATATATTTCATGTTATAATAGTCTTGGGTGATGACTTGGCACATGTTCATTTTAAGAGCCCCTTTTTCACTATAGATTGCATAAAACGGAAAGAAGGAACTAATATGAGATTTCTAAAGATAATTACAGCACCTGACCCAAGGTTTAAGAATCTGAAGTGCCTTCCAAAATCTGAGAGGAATGAGGTATGGAGCATGCTTTCAGAAGTCTTAAAAGAGCAACAATCTGATATGGAAACTACAGAACCTGAACAATCAAAAAAGGAAAATCAACTTTCTGCTGGTGACATCTGACTCAGATGATGAACATAAACATGCATCGGTCCGCACTGCTTTGGATTATTATCTAGCAAAACCAGTCAACAGCATGGAAGCATGTCCTACAGAATGGTGGTTAAAGTATAAAGGGACAGATGAATCTTCAGTGCATCTGGCAAGCAAATATCTTGCAACGCCAGCTACAACAGTGCCATGTGAATGCCTGTTCTGACTTTCAGGTGACATTGTAAACAAGAAGGAGGCAGCATTATCGCCTGCAAATGTAAACAAACTTGTTTGTCTGAGCCAGGGATTGGCAACCTTTGGCATGCGCCCCACCAGGGTAAGCCCCATGGCGCGCCAGGCCAGTTTGTTTACCTGCTGCGTTCGCAAGTTCAGCTGATCACAGCTCTCACTGGCTGTGGTTACCAGCCCCAGGCCAATGGCGGCTGCAGGAAACGGTGACCAGCACATCCCTTGGCCCGCGCCGCTTCCCACAGCCCCCATTGGCCTGGAGCGGAGAACCCCGTCCAGTGGGATCTGCAATCAGGGCCGGCTTTAGGCCGATTCCCCCAAATTGGGCCCAGTCCCTAAGAGGCCCCTGCCACATCCGTGACTTTGGTTGCAGCTCAATCGCTATCGCTGTCTTCGGCGGCACTTCGGCGGCAGCTCAATTGCTGCCTCTGTATTCGACAGCACTTCGGTGCAGAGGACCAGTTGAAACTGTTGGAATCAGGCCCCACACTTCCTAAAGCCGTCCCTGCCTGCGATCAGCCCAAACTGCGGATGCGACAGGTAAACAAACTGGCCTAGC
Source organism: Chelydra serpentina (assembly GCA_037349315.1). Taxonomy (NCBI): domain Eukaryota; kingdom Metazoa; phylum Chordata; order Testudines; family Chelydridae; genus Chelydra; species Chelydra serpentina. The sequence continues at coordinate 17,738,077 of JBAIAC010000002.1, forward strand.
CCGCCAGGGGGCTCAGCCTGGCCCGCCAGGGGGCTTGGCCTGGTGGGCCACGTGCCAAAGGTTGCCGATTTCTGGTCTGAGCAATTGGCCGAACAAGAAAGAGGACTGAGTGAACTCTAAGATTTCGCATTGTTTTATTTTTTAATGAAGTTACTTTTTGTACATAATTCTACATTTGTAAGTTCAACTTTCATGATTAAGAGATTGCACTACAGTACTTGTATTAGGTGAATTGAAAATTATGAATTCTTTTGTTTTCTACAGTGCAAATATTTGTAATAAAAATAAATATAAAGAGCACACTGTACACTTTGTAGTCTATGTTATGATTCAAATCAATATATTTGAAAGTGTGGAAAACATCCAAAAATATTTAAATAAATGGTATTCTGTTATTTAACAGCACAATTAATTGTGATTAATTTTTTTAATTGTTGACAGCCCTAGTGGAAATATAGTGCATTGTGTTATGTTACAGATAAATATCTATAATTTGCCTTATTGTGTTGCCAGCTTGTGTGAATGATAATTTATTAAGAAACTACCCTTGATTTTTCAAGCAGTGATACAGAACAAAGATCCCGAAGATTTTTTTTTTAATTTCCATGTTTCCTAAATCTAGATTAGATTATTTAATCACCTTCTCTGGAAATCCTACAGTAAAAGTGAGGGGCCCAATTCTCCTAGGAATGTAGGCTCATACCAGTAGTTCATCTAGTCCAGTATTCTGTCTCTGACATTGGCCAGCATCAGATGCTCCAGAGACAGATGTCCTGTAACTAGGTAGCAATGGGATAACGTGCTACCAGTGAAAGCTTCCTTCTTCCGCTCCCACTTTCTTCCCCCAATAAGGTTGGCTTATTCCCCAAAACATTATACACCTTTCCAAAGCTTGTGTTCTTATCCCTATAAATGTCCTAATCCTGTTTTTTGAATCCTGCTAAACTCCTGGCCTGAATGATATCTTGTGGCAAGGAATTTCACAGCACATTTTGTGAAATTGTTTTCCTGCACTAGTATAAATTTTGAAGCCTCTTATTTTCATTCAGTAACTTCTTTTTGTATTACAAGAGTGGATGAAGGATGTTCTTGAGCTCTTCTCTGTACTTATTTTTTTTAAATATTCTTTGTAAATCAAATCATTGAAAGACCATGGGTTTATGATGGTATAAAATTTGTCTAAGTGGGAAGAGAATCTGGCTTGCTATCTATTGTATTTGCTTTATTAACTCTCTCTCAGCCTTGTGTTTCAAAAACATCTCACGCTTCTAAGTGAATTACCATAGTTTTTTTTCTTAAATCAATTCCCTTTCCCTACAAAAATGTTCAACCACTTCGACTGACTTTTTTTCCTATAAAAGGTCATAGACAGGAAGAAACTCACCTATAACTTATATCTCAAAAGGTAGAAATTGATTGATCAGAAATGAGGCATCCAATGTTTCCTCCAATTACAGGACCCATAATAGTAACTTTTTTATAATCATCTGAAGACTGTATTTTTTTAAAATCACTCTATAATAACAGCACTTGCCTAGTAATTATTTGATCAGTAGAGGGTTGAAGAGTTTTTATGTTCCACCTGCATTCTATATTTTAATTTGATTGAACTTTTGGCATTAACTTCTCATATAGAATAATGTAGAACTTTTTGCTGCATGCCGGATTATATTAAATGAAGAAGAGGGCGGGAGAGAGCCAGGCATTTACTTGCATTATTATTGAGATACACTCTGGAAAAAATGTACAGCACAGCACTTTGCAGTAATGAATTTATTGTGACACAAGCAAGTTATGCCAGAAAACTACATATACAAATATTTTTCAGAGATCCTTGGGGCCATATTGTGCTACTGATTTATAAATCAAAATTCCTATCAAACCCAATGGACATTTCTGCCTAAAAAGCATCCTAATTTGGGCCACATTCTGGACCAAAATACTCCTACTCAAAATACTCAGACTATGCAATTTTCAACTTCTGTTAATATTTCTGTCATAAATTTGGTATCTATGGCTTTCATTCAGTACAGTGATGTATACAGGTGGGTTTGGTTTTTTGTGGGGGGGAGTCCTTCAGCATCTCTTCTTCCAGTTAAATGACTTTCTGCAACATTTATTTTTATTTTATTTGTGTGTGTGTGTGTGTGTGTATATGTATGTATGTGTGTATATGTATGTATGTGTGTATATGTATGTATGTGTGTATATATATGTGTATATATATAATGTGTGTATAAAATGTATTCTCTTTGTATGTTGCAATACTCTGTAAAGGCACTGAGGAGTAGTGTATATTTCTGGGCACAAAACAAAGTTCTGCCACAATTTAAAAAAAACCAAATCTGGTGAAAGTATTGTGCCTCAAAGAAACCAATTCTCCCATGATAAAAGTTTGTATATTGGTTCTACTTAAAAGATTTTTTGATTTGGCGGTCTCGGTTCAGAAATTTAGTTTAAAGCAGTTAAGAAGGTGCGTAAGTGCTTTTAATCAGGGACTGAGATTACCTGTTAAAGAGACATTCCCCACTTTCTCAAACCAGCTGAATCTTTTTCCTGTTTTGTTTTGTTGTGTTTGTGTTTGTGTTTTTTGTTCGTTTGTTTTTGTTTAAAACATTTTATTTACCATTTCAAGGTTATCAAAAGATAAAATTAAACATTTCATATTAAGGTCAACAGTATTGAGAGAATAAAGTAAAGGATAGAGAAACTTTAGCGTTATATTTAAGTGGCACAATATATATTAAAATGAAAATGTCTAATTGAAATGCAACTTCAGTAACAGCATAGTAAACCAAGTTCCATTGTAAATGCTTAGTCTGATCATATTGCTGATTTCTAGCAAGGATTTTACTAATATTGACAACATTTTAAATTGAATCAAATGCCGTCAAATTGAGGGGCCACTCAGCTACTTTACTCATCTTTAATAAATGTCTCTTACCATTACTTTCGAAGTCAATTAACCTTGAGATAGAACCATCAGCTTTGTGAAAACTAAAAATAGGTGTTTTCCTCATTTTTAATATCTATATACTATAACTGCAGTGAAATTACTGAATTTGCCCTGGGTAACTGAGTTCAGAATCTAATCTGGCGAACTCAGGGATTTTTTTTTCATCCACTCTGGGATACTTGAAAGATGTCTCAAATGTCACTTATCAAGTACAGGCTAACTGAGCCAAATCACTGGATCATTGTTGTCTCATCCTACTCAATGCCCAACTGTGTGCTACACTATGTGTGTGCTTTTATGGTCATCATGGTATAAATAGGGTGCTATGACTGTGTGAAGATCCTTGTATCATATGAAGATTTCCAGCTGACTGTCTTATAGTTCTGGGTCTAATGCATTGTCATCATGGATGAATGGTTAAATAAAACTTTATAATGGTTCTCATTTTCAGCAGAAGGAAAAACTCATTCCAAACTGCTTGACTTTCCCTCTACAGGCCATGAAATAGCAAAAGTGTGTGTGTCTGCAACATGACATCTGAGATTTAAATTAATATAATTCTTGAAATTTTAATTTTTCAGTTACCTAATAACAGCATTGGTACCACAAAGCTGCAGGAAAATCTCCATTAATTAATTAAAGTTTTTAATGGTGCCACTTTGCCTTTTTATGTTTATTCTCTGACTGTGTACATGGCTGAAACTAATTAGCCTCAGTGGTCAAAGGTGACATTTTTGTAATCAATTCATAGCTATGTAAAGTGATCCAGAGTTTGATAATTGTCTGTCTTTCATGTTCAACTGCAGTTGGATGAAAACTTGTTAATCTAATAAAGAAATGAAACAATTCTTTTAAAGGGTGGGGAAGCATGATCAAAGTTAAAGTGAATGTTAAGCAGTTTGCAGACCAGATTTGGGAACCCTATTACTTTTATTAATTATTATTATTATTGTTATTTCCTCAGGTAACTCAGATTGTACTCTCCTCCTTTGCTGAATTGTCTCGTCTCAGAGGAAGTACATGCCTCAAATACTCTTGGGTATGTTGGGATTAAGGGGTCTTCAGAAAGTCTTTGCCTTCCCCTTCTGTGTTTCAGCCTTTTTTTTCTCAAGCAACACACTTTCTTTTAGTTTGTGAACCCTCAGCATGTGACAAGTGCAGGGAGATAGGTCTTAAGAGTTTGGTAAGTTTCGAACTCCAGCAGCTGAGTACTTTGGCTTGGCCTAGAGACCAAGACTCTTTTTCCACATCAAAAATCATAGAATCATAGAATCTCAGGGTTGGAAGGGACCTCAGAAGGTCATCTAGTCCAACCCCCTGCTCAAAGCAGGACCAACCCCAACTAGATCATCCCAGCCAGGGCTTTGTCAAGCCTGACCTTAAAAACCTCTAAAGAAGGAGATTCCACCACCTCCCTAGGTAACCCATTCCAGTGCTTCACCACCCTACTAGTGAAAAAGTTTTTCCTAATATCCAACCTAAACCTCCCCCTCTGCAACTTGAGACCATTACTCCTTGTTCTGTCATCTTCTACCACTGAGAACAGTCTAGATCCATCCTCTTTGGAACCCCCTTTTAGGTAGTTGAAAGCAGCTATCAAATCCCCCCTCGTTCTTCTCTTCTGCAGGCTAAACAATCTCAGTTCCCTCAGCCTCTCCTCATAAGTCATGTGCTCCAGCCCCCTAATCATTTTTGTTGCCCTCCGTTGGACTCTTTCCAATTTATCCACATCCTTCTTGTAGTGTGGGGCCCAAAACTGGACACAGTACTCCAAATGAGGCCTCACCAGTGCCGAATAGAGGGGAATAATCACGTCCCTCGATCTGCTGGAAATGCCCCTACTTATACAGCCCAAAATGCCGTTAGCCTTCTTGGCAACAAGGGCACACTGTTGACTCATATTCAGCTTTTCGTCCACTGTAACCCCTAGGTCCTTTTCTGCAGAACTGCTGCCCAGCCATTCGGTCCCTAGTCTGTAGCAGTGCATGGGATTCTTCCGTCCTAAGTGCAGGACTCTGCACTTGTCCTTGTTGAACCTCATCAGATTTCTTTTGGCCCAATCCTCTAATTTGTCTAGGTCCCTCTGTATCCTATCCCTACCCTCCAGCGTATCAACCACTCCTCCCAGTTTAGTGTCATCTGCAAACTTGCTAAGGGTGCAGTCCACACCATCCTCCAGGTCGTTGATGAAGATATTGAACAAAACCGGCCCCAGCACCGACCCACCGACAAATGCAAGTGGCCTGAGAGCAGCCCCGCCATCTGTCACTACTCTGTACTGCAGTGTCAGGCAAGAGGGATCCCAAGCATAGAGATACACTTTGAAAGCAATTTCCTCCCTGTATGGTGTGAACCATCTTTACAAAACCTTCTTTTTGACTTCAAAACCTGGGTGCTGGAAGCAGGATAGTTGGTGGTGGCTTTTTAAATTTGTTCATACGTATTTTATTTATTTGCTTAAGTACTAAAGGGCTTAGGTATCAATTAACCCTTAACCAGGGGCAGGGCTACTCAGGGAGCACAGGGGAGTGAACAGGAGCAGCTAACAGGGGAGTTTTACAAGAGAGTTTGGAGAAGGAGTGGGACAGCTAGATACACCTGATTAGGATTCGTTAAAGTAGGGCCACACACACACCCCTCCCCCACCACGCTGGGGGAGAGACACGAACTCCAACAAAAAAAATCTGCAGTTATCCAGTTTATTACACTAAATGACACCTGTATGCTTAGCTGCCTTGTGGGCAGGTGCCATATGTGTGCATTTGGTACAAGGAGCTCATAATCCTTAGGCAGAGTATGGCCTCTGGACACCACTGTGGCTGAAATGGAGGAGCTAAGGGAGACAGAGAGGTATGTAGTTGAGACTTTCTGGGACATGGTAGAATGTTATCAGCCACCATCCTGACAGCCTCTGTGCTGTTGAGGAGGATAAGATTCTTGGGGAAGGAGAACAAAGTGGAGCAGAGGGAAGTGATCCCATAGTTGGGACCCTCCCTCCAGAAGACATGGTATCCTCTCGCACTGAGGATACCCCTCTGGTGGGGCGGGGGGATCCCAGTTACTAGGAAGAGACAGGAATAGTAATTTGGGGATTTGATCAATAGAAATATAGATGCGGGGTTTGTAGTGACCAAGAGAACCACAATGTGGATTGTCTGCCAGGCACAAAGGTTGTGAATTCCTTGAGACATCTAGACAGCCTTATGTGCAATGCTGGGAAGGAGCTGTTGGTTGTCGTACTTGTAGGTACCAATGACATAGGGAAAGGTAGGAGATGGGTCTTAAAGGCCAAGTTTAGGCTGCTAGGTAAGAGATTGAAGTTCAGGACCTCCATGGTCGCCTTCTCTGAAATGCTTCCAGTTCTACTTGTGGGGCCAGTTAGACATGCAGAACTGTAGGGTTTCAGTGTGAGGCTGTAGGGAGGAGGGGTTTAGGTTTATTAGGAACTGGAGAACCTCTTGCAAAAAGAGGGGCTTATATGGGAAGAATGGGCTCAACCTAAACCAGAATGGGACCGGATTGCTGACATGTAAAATTAAAAAGTTTGTAGAGGAGTTTTTAAACTAAGGGGTGGCTGACAGATATATGGAGATATGCCTATCTCATAGAACTGGAAGGACCTTGAAAGGTCATTGAGTCCAGTCCCCTGCCTTCACTAGCAGGACCAAATATTGTTCCCTGACAGATTTTTACCCCAGATCCCTAAATGGCCCCCTCAAGGATTGAACTCTCAACCCTGGGTTTAGCAGTCCAATGCTTAAACCACTGAGCTATCCCTCCCCCAAAGGACTATCCTGCTGCTAAAGATGCAGAGGAGCACACAGTTCCTGCAAAAAAATCTCTTAAGGGAAGATCTATTAATGGGGATTCTCTATATCCTGGTAAGGAGGAGATGAAGTACAGGTAGGAACTGTACAGAAACAGTAAAATGAGAAGCGACAAAGTCACCAGCAACTACACACCGCACCATAATAACTCTAACTCAGGAACCAATCCATGCAACAAACCTCGATGCCAACTCTGCCCACATATCTACACCAGGGACATCATCACAGGGTCTAACCAGATCAGCCACACCATCTCCGGTTCATTCACCTGAACATCCACCTATGTAATATACGCCATCATGTGCCAGCAATGCCCCTCTGCTATGTACATCGGCCAAACTGGACAGTCCTTACGCAAAAGGATAAATGGACACAAATCAGATATTAGGAATGGCAATATACAAAAACCTGTGGGACAATACTTCAATCTCCCTGGACACACAATAGCAGATTTAAAGGTAGCCATCCTGCAGCAAAAAAACTTCAGGACCAGACTTCAAAGAGAAACTGCTGAGCTTCAGTTCATTTGCAAATTTGACACCATCAGCTCAGGATTAAACAAAGACTATGAATGGCTAGCCAACTACAAAAGCAGTTTCTCCTCTCTTGGTGTTCAGACCTCAACTGCTAGAAGAGGGCCTCATTCTCCCTGATTGAACTAACCTTGTTATCTCTAGGCTGACTCTTCCCTGCATATTTATACCTGCCCCTGGACATTTCCACTGCATGCATCTGAAGAAGTGAGTATTCACCCACGAAAGCTTATGCTCCAATACGTCCGTTAGTCTGTAAGGTGCCACAGGACTCTTTGTCGCTTCTTCAGATCCAGACTAACACGGCTACCCCTCTGATACTAGTAAAATGAGAAAGTTCCATTCAATGACATCGCATAATGGAAGACAGCTAAAAAGTGACACATTTTATAAGTGCTTGTGTACAAATGCTAGAATTCTAAATACTAAGATGGGTGAAGTTGAGTGCCTGGTATTAAATGAGGATATTGGTATAACAGGCATCACAGAAACTTGATGGAGTGATGATAATCAATGGAATATGGTAATACCAAAAATCTATAGGAATGACAGAGTAGTCACACTGCTGTGGGAGTGGCAGATGTGAAAAAAGCATAGTCAAATGTAGTACAAATCTTAAATGAACTGAACTGTACCATGGAATTTCTATCAGTAGAGATTATATGCTTGAATAATGCAATAGGGATATATTACTGACCCTCTGAGCAGGATGGTGATTGTGATACTATGGCTAAACAACAAAACAAAATCAGTGGTTAGAAGCAAAAAGGCATTCTTTACACATTGGAAATTCAATCCTGCTGAGACAAATAGAAAGGAGCATAAACTCTAGCAAGTGTAAAAGTATAATTAGGTAGGCCAAAAAAGAATTTGAAGAGCAACTAGCTAAAGACAGAAAGTAAAAGCAAAAAAATAAAAGTATATGGAATCAGAAATCCTGCTGGACCATTGAGGTGCTAAAGGAGCACTGAGGGAAGATAAGGCCATTTTGGAGAAGCTAAATGAATTCTTTGCATCAGTCTTCTCTGCAGAGGATGTGAGAGAGATTCTCACATATGAGCCATTCTTTTTAAGTGACAAATCTGAGAAACTGTACCAGATTGAGGTGTCAATACAGGAGGTTTTGTAACAAACTGATACATTTAATAGTATTAGGTCACCAGGACCAGATGGTATTTACCCAAGAGTCCTGAAGGAACTCAAATATTAAACTGCAGAACTACTAACTCTAGTATGTAACCTATAATTTAAATCATCTTCTGTACCAGATGAATGGAGGATAGCTAATATGAAACCAATTTTTTAGAAAGGCTCCAGAGGTGATCTTGGCAATTAAAGCCAGCAAGCCTACCTTCAATATCAGGCAAATTGGTTGAAACCTATACTAAAGAACAGATAAACATGATTTGTTGGGGAAGAGTCAACACAGCTTTTGAAAAGGGAGATTATGCTTCAGCAATCTATTAGAATTATTTGAGGGGGGTCTACAAATGTGGATAAGGGTGATCCAGTCTATATAGTGTATTTGGACTTTCAGAAAGCCTTTGACAAGGTCTCTCACCAAAGACTCTTAAGCAAAGTAAGCCACCATTGGATAAGAGGAAGGGTCCTCTCATGGATCAGTAACTGGTTTAAAAAAAAATTAGGAATGAATGGTCAGTTCTCGGAATGGAGAGAGGTAAAGAATGGGGTCCCTTAGGGATCTGTACTGGGACTAGTGCTGTTCTATGTAATCTCAAATGATCTGGGAAAAGGTGTAAACAGTGAGGTGGCAAAATATGCACATGGTTATAGACACTGGGACTTTTCAGTTTGGAAAAGAGGTGACTGGGGCCAGGGATATGATTGAGGCCTATAAAATCATGACTGATGTGGAGAAAGTAAACAAAGTGTTGTTTACTCCTTCACATAACACAAGAAGTAGGGGTCACCCAGTGAAATAGGTGGCAGGTTTAAAACAAACACAAAAGGAAGTACTTCTTCACACAATGCATAATCAATCTGTGGAACTCATTGCCAGGGGATGTTGTAAAGGCCAAAACTATAACTGAGTCTAACAAAAAATTAGATAAGTTCATGGAGGATAGGTCCATCAATGGCTCTTAGCCAAGCTGGTCAGAGTTGCAACCCCATATACTAGGTGACCTTAGCCTCTGATTTGGAGTGGATGACCAGATGGACCACTTGATGATTACCTGGTCTCTTCATTACCTCTGAAGCACCTTGAATTTGCCACTGTTGGAGTACAGGATACTGGGCTAGATGGACCATTGGTCTGATCCAATAGGGCTGTTGTGTATGTTCTTACACTGGGGAAACATGCTTTGATGGACACTTTTACCCACTTCATTCATATGAAGAATCCTAGGGGATCATTATTGGTATTTAAAAAAAAAAAAAAAAAACCCTACAACAAAACATGCCATTTTTTAGCAAACTGATCCATTCAAAAAGGGTAAAATATAGCTATGCAATAGTATTTTTAGGAGCCAAGAACAAGTTGTTTTTCAGATGTGGTGTTCTGAAATGTGGTGGGCCATATATTTACCCTTAGCCAGCTCCTAGAAAGAGCGAGGGAATACAAAATCCCGCTGTGCATTGCTTTTGTCGACTATGAAAAGGCCTTCGATAGCGTTGAGTTTAACGCAATATTAAAGGCGCTCGCAGAGCAGGGCATTAACATGCAGTACATTAGTTTGTTGAAGGAAGCGAATACTGGATGTACAACAGACATTACTCTCCTTGAAGCTCCCCTCCGCATCCCAATCGAGAAAGGCGTAAAGCAAGGAGATAGAATTTCACCGAAACTATTCACCGCCTGCCTCGAAATGGTTATGAACAAGATCAATTGGAGGAGTGGTGTCAACATAAACGGAGAGAGATTATCTCATCTCAGATTTGCAGACGACATTGTACTAATTGCCGAAAGCACCAACCAACTGCAGAGCATGCTACGAAGACTCGACAAGAAAAGTAGTCAGGTCGGCCTGAAAATGAACTGCTGCAAAACGAAATATATGCGATCAGACGTCTTACGAAAAGCCCGAATAACGGTAACAGGAGAACACATCGAAGAAATGGAACAGTACATATATTTGGGCCAAGAAGTTAATATGCCCCAAGACCTGAACGGAGAACTCTCACGAAGGATTTGGGCAGGATGGTGTGCATTTAATTCCATCAAGGACATCCTCAAAGGAAAAATTGACAAGACCACACGTAAAAAAATATATATATTTTCAATTCAGCAGTGCTGCCAGCCATGCTGTATGGCAGTGAAACGTGGGCACTGATGAAGAGAGAAGAGCAACGGCTGTTGGTAGCTGAAAGGGCAATGGAACGAGCTATGTTGGGAATCTCCCTTCTGGATCGTATACCAAATGAAATCATCAGAGAATGCAGCGATGTGAAAGATATTGTCAAGGAAAGCAGACATAACAAGATGCGATGGGCGGGCCACACAGCACGGCTCACAGATAACAGGTGGACCGCAATCATTGCTGAGTGGTACCCGCGAGAACAGAAAAGACCCCCCGATCGGCCTCCAAGAAGATGGGAAGATGACATCGTTAAACGTTTCGGACGAACGTGGAGAAGAAAGGCAAGAGTGCGAGAAGAATGGCAGACGTGTTGTGATCGGCGCAGTCTTAACGACAGCTGAAGTCCGATCGATCCAGGTGATCCAGGTGTTCTGAAATGTGGTGGGCTTACAAGAACGGGGAAATCCCTCTCTCTACCTACTGCATTTGCATCATGGATAATGTGTTATGTTTCACATACATAGAATAAATATGCTGTAGTGTGGTATAAGATGTTCGTGGTCAACCCGAATTTGGAATGGCTACATTATTCATAACCGATTAGGTCATAAGCAGGCTATAAAGATCATCCCAAATGAATGCCCTCATTTTTTTGTCATAATTTTGTTTCACCTTTCTTCTCCTTTCCTTTTCTTGTCTTATGTATTTTCCCCCTTTCTGATCTCCTTCATATTTTATCAGTCTCTTGCTTCTCTGACTAAAATTTCTTTTCCTCCACTCTCCCAACTTTGCTAATTCCCTTTGATCTCACTTTTCTGCCATAAACTCTCCCTCCCTTTTTCCCAATCCTTATCAATATTACCTTTAGTTTCTACTCTGACATGCTGAGTTTATTCATCTTCTCCCTCAGTCAGTCTCTCTCGCTCTCTCTCTCTCAACCTCAACATAATGGCAGCTGAAGTACTATCATTTGTAAGAAGGCTGTTAAGATCTTTCTATGGAAGGCTATGCAGCATATCAAAAATTTTTAGTTTTCACATCCCCAGTCTACTCACCATGAACAGACACTTCTGTTCATCCTAAAATATACCAACTTCAACTGCTCATCACTCTCCACTGTCCATAAAGGGATTTAACTGGTGTAATAGAATTTTTAAAACAATAAATATTTGGAATACACCACATGAGTGTATTTAGCATACTATATATAGCAGACATTTTTAGACAGTATTTCCACTATCAAATATTTTTCTCTTCAGATGTATCCTTGATTCTAACTGTAGTAGCATTTGTTTGATTCAATTACTTTATCTTAAACTAATATGTAAGAAAAGTTGCTGATGCAATATGAAATTTCCAAATGTGATACTAAATTTGTTTAACCTGTAGAGAATTAATGATGTGATGACAATAAGATGGAACAATTGCTTTAGTTGGGTAACGTGCACAGTTTAAACTGGGCAGCCTCTAGACTTCACATCAGTAGAATTAGCACATCAGCTGCTTGTTCCATTTTTTAATTTTTCTAAACTTGCAAATAGTGTTAATTGTGCAGGGGCAGTTGAAATGATGTTGGCTTTGGCAGCCATTCAAGAAATATGTGTAACCACCTCGTTCAAAAAAACCAAACTGCTTAATTGCATGCACTAGATATTTGTATAGATGTCTAGCCGTAGTCAAATCTCTCTCACTTTCTCAGTGGAGAAAGATCTAATGACAGATGTAGCTAGTGGATCAAATTTTCAAAATGCTTAAGTGATTTAACAGCATAAATCCCACTGAAAATCAATGAGATTTAGGCTTCCAAGAGAGTTAAGCATTTTTGAAAACGTTATCAAGGGTTAACGGAAGCATCCCTTCACCACTGACATTGGCATATACTATATCACTTTATATGGAGGTAAATCTTCAACATTTTTAAACCTGAGTAGCTAATGTTTGGCTCTTAAATCCATAGGCTCCTAAATGGAAGTGGTCTGATATTCAGAGCTGCTGAGTGTCCACTCTTCCTATTGAGTGAGGAGCTTTGAAAGTCAAGCCACTGAACTAGCTTCAGATTGAATATTTTGGTCAATTTATTTTTATTGTTGAGGACTCAACACATATATTTTAGATCACATAATCCCAGCCACCTTGAATTTATTTCTTTACACCTACAGCTCCCATTAATTTCAGTTGGTGTTGTGAGTATGCAGCATTTCTGAAACAGTAGCGTAGCCGTGGGGGAGCAGGGTGAGTGGCCACTTCCCCACTGAGCAGAAGCGGCACCTTTTTTGTGCTCCGACGCCTTTTGCTCCTGCACTGCAGCCTGAGCGGAGCATTTTTTTTGCTCCCGGCGCCTTTTTTGCTTCCGACGCTTTTTGCTCCCGGCGCCGTTTTTAGCTCCGCTCCCCCTGTGCTCTAAACCTGGCGACGCCACTCTTCTGAAAATCAGTGTTTCAGTCCCATTTTTATTTGGTTGAAATGAACGCTGATAGATATTCCTCTCCTGCACTGATTTCACTGGTGAAGTGGGCAAATTATTTCATCAGATGGAGGCTGAGTTAAAATACTATCTGCTTTTATTGAAACACCTGCAGTTCCAGCTAATGAATCAGGCTAGAATATATCAACCAGGTAGGGACAGCAAACCAGCAAATCAACAGTTAAAGCAAATTATTCTGCCCATTTGCCATGAAATATGTGCATTTACTCTGAGCCTTGAATGAGATCTAAAAACTTTTGTGGCAAATGAGGCATGAAACATAATGTCAAAACCTCAGTATCCCAAATACAGTGGAACTCAATTTTAATTTTATTTCACAGGCTAAGTACTACAGAATACAAAGTTTATATTCTCATCATCAGAGAGGTTCCACTCTGGTTTGAAAAGGGGCCTTGGGCAACTTCCTGTTTTGTAGTTTGGTTGATCAAAGCTTTCTTCTAAATAGAAAATTATTCTAGCCATAAATACAAGAATATCTGCAGTATAACCTCGCACATTTAAAAAGATTTGCTCCTCCAATAAGCTAGTGTGAGCAAAAGGAAACCATTCTCCTCAACTAAAAGGTTTAAAACCTCAGAATAGACTGAAACCAGGTGGAGGTACTTTTTTAAAAAAAAAAATTGTTTTATAAGGATATTTACAGGCAGGTGCACATAAAAACAGGTTCATCGGTAATTGGAGCAATTTCACTCTGCTTAAGAATATACACAGGATTGTGTTGAAATATTGTAAGAGGATAGGTCTACAAATAACTGGTGTAGAGCTGATAGAGAGGAAGGAACAGGGGTATTTTAGCTAGATGGTTTTACTCTGGTAAATATGTAGGTGTTTTAATTTTTTTGTATATGTCAAATATATCAGTCTATAACATTGTTGCAACACATAGCTATGTATATTCTTTAAAATATTTAGCATATGTATTTTGATAAAAGCCCAATATAAGCAGCTGGCATCTTTTTGGATGTACTAGAGATTGAGGTAATTGTTATCTTTGGGATTGTGTGTATTACAAATAACTCATTGACTAAGGCTACACACTCCTCAAATCAGTCTTAAAACAATCCAGTTCAAACTATAATTCCGTATATCCTATTATTTGTAATTATTTTGGCCCCTAGTGATTGTTTTAGTTTTTTCCTCTTATCAATCATTCTATGGTGATATTTTCTTTCTTCTGTTGTTAGTGTTCTGAATATATAACTTTTTGGGGGGGTCCTTTTTTGTATATTTAAGGGCATGTCTCCAAGGATGGGCTTATGTCAAAATGCATACCAAAGGGTGTCAGGTGTGACTTATTGGTCTACATCCTGTGTGGCAGACATTGACCCTGACTGAGTTAATTCTGTTTGCAATTACTGTGGTACAGATGCAACAATAAGAAATGTACCAATTGCCTGGGTAGTGAGATAGATTTCATTTTGTAAACCAGAATGGAAACTAGGACCTATGGAACCATTTCTTTGGTGTACTCAAGGAAACCCTACTGCTATATTTGGACATTGTATGGTTTGTTTTAGAATGGCTGCTTTGGATGATTGGTCTGACCTCCTGAAAGGCTGGGGGTGGTTTAAGCAGCATATTAATTTTTCCGTCCTGTTCTTGAACCAATGCACAGTTGTCTTGAGATGAGGGATTTTTTTGACTCTTCTCTCCCACCCCCACCCCTTTAAAGACCAATGACTTTTTGGTGATTGATGGAGACTGAACACAGCCATTGCCACATCCTTCTATAATCTATGCTTTGAATGTGTGAGTCATTGTGTTGCATAATGACCAGTGATTTGATTGCAAATGCAAAAAATAGGGGGGATAAAAGACACCATTGTCTGACTTCCTTGTAAAGCTGACACAGTTTAGAATTTAAACCATTTGTCTGGACTGTGGATGAAGGGGCTGAACATAAAGGGATTTAATCCAGATAATTAGTATTTATAGCTCATGTATTGAAGCACTGCAAACAGATTTGTCCAGCACCCTCTGCCAAAAGCTTTTTTCTCCAATCAGTAAAAGATCAAAAGGGCCATTTATGAAATGTATCATCTTAGTTTTCCTGTTTTGGTTCTGGAGCATGAGGTAGTCCACTTGTGTGGTTGGGCAAATAGCATTTATATTGGTGGGTTTTTTATTTTGTGTTTTTATAATCTGTAGCTAAAATGAAGATGGCTCTGTACAATGTACACTGGGTTAAAATCTTACTTCCTTTTTAGCAGCACCAGAATGCTTACTGTTTACCCCTATGGAGGGAATTGTTCTGAAGCTAGTATATGTATAGGTGTTCCCCATAGGGGATCACATATTTGTTTCTGGAAAGGTGTTTTAGAAGTTTGTTGAATACTTATCAGACTTTTGTCTGTTCCAAGGCTTTGATACAGTAGAGCACGTGCTTAAGTACTTAAATGTCTTAAATTTAAGCACATGAACAGTCTTTTCACTTTAATGGACCCAGGGCCTCAATAATATCCATCCATTGCTTGCATTCACAATTTTCTCTGGGAGCTATGAATTTTTGTTTTTAGTAAGAATTATTTGGTCTTTTACAAGAAATTCCTCATTCTGGTAGTGAGATAAGGGGGATCTTCACACTCAGCTAAAGGTTCCTTTAATGGTAAGTAAAGGCTTCTGATCTGTTGGTTATTTCATTCTGGGTTGAAAGCAAAATGTTCAGTATTACTCTGGTTCTTTGTTTTATAATGCCTCCATCACCATAGTGTCTGGGTGCTTGACAAATGTTAATTAAGAACAAAGTGTAGTCAAACACCTATGAGGTACAGAAGTACTTTTATCCCCATTTACAGACAAACTAAGGCCTAGATGTTAAAGTATTTAGGCACCCAGCTCTTATGACTTAGGCCCTAAATACCTTTAAATGTTTTGCAGAGAGCAATATTAGCAGTTGACTTCTTATAGTATCACATTCAGAATAGGGTGAGGGTTTTTTACCCCCCCCCCCCCCACACACACACACACACACACACACATCCTATACTCTTGGCTAGCTTACAATAGAAGAGCAGGTATAATTTCTGCTTCCTGCATTGCTGGCAGGCTTCTGGCAGGCCTAGTTCTTTTATTAGGTTGCAATGTGAGTTTAAGCATTTATCCAGTAAATGCTAGGGAGTCAAACCATTACATTTTGCTTCAGTTCTGCTCCGGGTTCATCAATATTTCCTAATTCTCCAGGCTGGTCCCGGTTCAGGCCCTAAGGTAGAATGATGTTTCAGTAACACTACAATCACTATGAAGCTGTTTGAAACAATTCAGATACATTTCTTGCAGATTAATGTCACACATTTTCATGGTTGCATTGTAATTCCTAGCACGAGAATACGATAAATATTTTTATGTGGCCTCACCCCTTCCCCAAAGTCTCCACTCCAAATCTGCCCCCTCCCTGCCCCTATTCAAATCCCTTCCCCAAATCCCCACCCCAGCCCCGCCTTTTCCCCACCTGTCCCGTGAGCGTACCACGTTCCTGTGCCTCTCCATCCCTCCCAGCATGCCGCCAAACAGCTATTTGGCAGTGGCCGGGGAGAAGCACTGGGAAGTAGGCGGAGAAGTACGGACGTGGCATACTCGGGTGAGGAGGTGGAGCGTGGGGGGAGGGGAGCTTGACTGCCGGTGGGTGCAGAGAACCTACTAATTTTTCCCCATGGGTGCTCCAGACCCAAAGCACCCACAGAGTCGGCGTCTGTGACTGAGTTGACCAAATTAATTTCCACCCAGAAAAAGCCCTTTCTACGCTGTTTTGTGCATCAGGAAAGCTAAACCTGATGTTAAGCGTTTTGTGGATGATCTATCTCTTTGCAGGGTTCAGGGCACAATAAAACTCCTCTTCCAAGATGCTTTTAGGGTTGGACTCAGTAGAGATCCAGTAACTTGTAAAATGAAGGGACTAAGTATTCAGTTCATATATATTTACTAAGGAAATCTGTCTCCCTTTGGTTTATCTTATGTGTAATCTTCTGACTGAAATATGGGTGAGTTTTGAATGAGAATCATTATTCCTTTTTCCCTGCATGGGAAGACCAGGAAACTGATGTTTAAATGGTTTAGTGACAGAGTCTTGTGTTGTTGTTACTGCCACGGGGCCTGATCTGTTTCATGGCCATGTTGTGCTAGGTACTGCATAAAAACAAAGGCAGGCACAGTCCTTGCCTATCTCTTTTGAGCTTTTTTGTGTTCATGGGGTTTACAAAGGTGTTTTTCTTGTCCATATAACAGGACAATAAAGAAATGGGTCTTTTTCAGATAACTTAATCTGTTATTTTTCTTTTTAAATAGATACTATGACTGATTTTTTTACCTCTATCAATGGAAATGTAACTTGCTAATTACACATTAGTCATTAGGATTTACAAGGTCAGAATCCACCCTTTGGCTATGAATAGCTTTCACATTTATGTGGGGAGAAATTTCTGAGCTAAGGAAAAAGGGGCACACCCGTTGGGTAGAGCTGGTCAGGAATTTTTCAGTGAAAAGGTTGTTGTTGTTTTTTCCCCTTTGGTCAGAAAATGATGATTTGTTGAAATTGAAATTGTTCACAGGAAAGGCCAGATTTCAAGAACTTTCCAGTTTTGGAAACTATTTTTTTGTGGGGAGAAGGGGGAGTTTAGAAATGATTAATGTCCCGTTTTCAAATTTTCTAAATGAAGGGTTTTATTTTCCGGGTTGAAAAGCCTTTTTATTTAGAAATCTGTTAATTCATTGTAGTTAAAAAAAATTGAAATTAAGCATTGCAAAATTATGGAAAAAAAGTTGATTAACTCACTGATTTATTTTTTTTCAGTTCAGAAAAAATATCAAGATTTTTGACTTTGCAATCTGGAAATTCTTGCAGGATATTTCTTATCCAGCTCTACCCAACAGGTATGCCATTTTTCTTTAGCTCAGAAACATTTCCCTGTGTAAGTATGAAAGCTATTCATAGCCAAAGGGAGAAATCTGTATCAGTTGATTTGCTTTCATTTTGATATTGTCTGTCCTTCTTCATTAGGGATTTTTGGTTGAAATTTTCAAAAGTATCAATTAGGAGCACAAGTCCCATAGGCTTTCATTGAGACGTGTGCTTCTAAATTGCTTAAATGCTTTTGAAAATCCCATCTTTTATGCCAGGCGTCAAATGGGAGGCAATTTAGGACTGATGGCTAACTTTGTGTGTGTGTGTTTCAATGCGAGAAAAATTGTATGAATCTTATGAGAAAAAGCTATGTATTTTAGAAAGACAGAAAATTTAAAAGTTGAGGTCATGGCCACTTGAAATACACCACATACAACTTGGGTTATACTTCAAACAAGCTGAAGAAGGCTTTAAATTGTCCCTTGCTGTCTTTTGCAGCTCATTATATTGGATGAAGATTTAATAAATTATAATCAAGCTGCAGAGAGTTACCCTGAAACAAATGAGTCTTGGCAGGCTTACAAAATTGTTGAATGTGCTTGTCCTCTCTTTTTCCCCCCAGAGTTCCCTCCCTCCTAGATGGGAGGGCTCAGACAGGAGAGATCGCTGTGGGTACAGGATAAGTGCACTAGGTAGTTCAGTCCTCCACCCCTGTTTTGTATTTTAATGCCCTTAACTGTTTTCTAAGTGAATTCTCCTTTGTCAGTCTATAAGCTTTTAACTTATTGCTGTTCACATCAACTCTACTCTCTCTAGGAATAATAAAATATTTGACCAGAGATACTTTTATTGTAATATTTCAGATAACTAGATTAGATAATAGAACTGTTTAAGTATTACTTTATACACATGCGTGCATGTACAGGAATACTGGGCTTATCTCTTGGAAAGGAGGAGAGTTTCTGGAGATAACTTTGAAAACTGTTTTTCCTTAAGGCTGTACTGATGGGGAGAGAGCATATGCATCAAAGACACTCCTCATGTCTGTAAAGAACAAAAAACCTAGGGGGCATGATCTGAAGAGAAGGGTACTGAAAGGAGCAAGGCTGAGTTACTTTTGCAGGAGCATCTTTACAGTTGCCTGTGTAAGCAGAGTCAGGATGAGCTCTACCCTGACATCTGGTGGTGAGTTGTGGAAAGGGATGTCAGGGGCTAATCTTGTTTGCATGGACACACCCACCCTGCAAAGCATGATGGACCGCTTGCCCAAATGGTCACCTTGACTGCTGTGGGAGCCCCAGTTTCTCTGTTATTGGGGCAGGAAGACTAAAGTGTTGTTACCCTGATTGTGTGAATCAAGGACAGCGGGCTTTTGTTATGAGGAAGGGACTCGCCCTTAGCTAAGCAGCACTTGCTAGGCGAGGGACATGGATTCCAAAACCCAGTGAATTGAGAGAGGTTGGGGACAGGTATTTGTATCTGGTGGCATGGGCCTCTTCTGAGGGTCCTAAATGTCAATTGCACCTCCTTCTCTCTCTCCACTGTGGAATATCAGAGCTAATTTTGAGTTCCTTAGGAGTCTATTCACAGGCTGCTGAGTTGGAATTACTCTGGACTAAGTGTGCAAATGAGCACGAAGGCTCCCCTAACTACAAGCTGAAATTGTTATGAGCTGAAATCACTGAGCACTGTGTTAAGTAGTGGGGGAGCCAGAAGATCCATTGCTGAGCGACTGGTGGAGCGGAGCTGCTGGCGGAGCGGGACAGTTGGCGGGACAGCCGGAGCGGCTTGCAGGCCGGCTGACGGAGTGGAGCTGCTGGCGGAGCGGAGCAGTTGGCGGGACAGCCGGAGCGGCTTGCAGGACGGCTGACGGAGTGGAGCAGTTGGCGGGACAGCCGGAGCGGCTTGCAGGCCGGCTGACGGAGCGGAGCTGCTGGCGGAGCGGAGCAGTTGGCGGGACAGCCGGAGCGGCTTGCAGGCCGGCTGACGGAGCGGAGCTGCTGGCGGAGTGGCTTGCGGGACGGCTGAACGGAGTGACTCGTGGGATGGCTGGCGGAGCAGAGCAGAGCCGAGCAAAGCACCATGAAGGGACGGGGCAGTCAGCTTCGAGCCACGTAAGGTGCCCCTTACCTCTCCCCTCCCCATTTCTACCCAGACTGGAGGGGGTGTAACACTCTGCAGATGAACTTTTGAACTCTGGGTCTGGACTTTTGGGTTGTTGGACTTTTGGGACTTTGGGTGATTTTTGGGGTTGATGGACTCAAGAACCAAAGGGAAAGGACATGGCCAATTTGCTGGGGTGGGTCATTGCTCACAGTTTGGTTTACAAATCCTAGATGTGGTGTTTCCCCAGCAAAAGGCCGCATTGTTTCTCTCTGTCATTAAAAGGTTTTTCTACACTCAGACTCTGTGCTTGCGAGAGGGGAAGTACTGCCTCTTAGAGGCGCCCAGGGGGGGTGATATATATTTGTCCCAGGTCACTGGGTGGGGGCTCGAGCCGGTTTTTGCATTGTGTTATTGGAATGGAACCCCTAGATACGGAACCCGGCCCTTGTTGCTGCCGACTCTGACTGGCAGAAGGGTTACATTTTTGGGGGCTTGTCCGGGATCCCTGGGTCAGTACCCCTCGCAAGCACTTGTTGAGTGATCCGCTACATTGGGAAATAATTGTGTTTATATTTTGAGGAAATTACTGTTTGCGTAATGGCTACTATGTCAGGTTTGTTGGGCCCCGGCTCAGCAGCCTCTAGGTCAGGGGCTGCAGCCTCGGCCGATGATTGGGCAAAAGCACTGGGGCAAACATTGGAAAAGGTTGTGCTGTCCTATGCTATGTCAAACTCTTGTCGTAAGTTAAGGTCATTTGCTGGGGGGGAGGAGTTTGAACCCTGGTTAGAGCATACCACTGAAATGCTGCAGGAGTGGGCTGTACCCGATGCAGAAAAGCGAAGATGTCTAATAGAGAGCCTTGCCGGCCCAGCATTAGATGTGATTCGCACTCTGAAGCTCATTGACCCTGGGGTCAGTGTGAGGGACTGTCTAGAGGCTCTTGATCACACATTTGGGAGCGTAGAGGGCCCTGAAGATAGCTACTGCAAGTTCCTTAATTCCCGACAGCAAAAGGGCGAGAAGGCTTCAGCCTATATACAGAGGCTGGAGAGACTGCTTCAGAAAGCTGTCATGAGGGGAGCAGTGACTGCTGAGCAGATGGATCAGACCAGACTGGCTCAAATTGTAAGAGGAACTCAGTATCTGAACCCGATTCTACTTCATCTGCGGCTAAGAGAACGACGGGAACATCCCCCAAGTTACTCCCAGCTAATAAAAGAGGTCAGAGAGGAGGAAGAAAGGCAGGCTGCCAGTGAGCTTTGGGAAGCCCAAACATTGGAGCCGGCCAGCACAACACCACTGCAAACTGCCAGTGTATTGATGGTGAGCACCAGAGAAGAACTTGCTCAACAAATGCAGGTCCTGACAGAACGGATAGCTGAGCTGCAAAGCACCATTGCCCGAGCTAAGGCTTCCAGGGGTAAGGAGCCTCACACTGGGGCAATGGAGAGGTCAGCATTTAAAGCCCCCGTCCCATCCAGGCGAAGGGGGAAAGGGCAAATTTTCTGCTACCGATGCGGTCAGGAGGGGCACAGTGCTGCTAGGTGCCGGAATGAAGAAAATCCCTCCTTAGTGTATGGAAAGCTAAGGATCAGTTGGGAGAGATCCGGTAGCTGCCAGAGGGTCCAGGGACGTGGACCACCCAGGCCTGCAGGATTTGAAGATTCCCACAGAAAAGACTGTCCATCTGGGATCCCCACAGGACTCATAGGGCCTCGAGCAGAGGTCATGGTGAGGATTGAAGGGGCGGAGTGTAAAGCAGTGCTTGACACTGGATCTCAAGTGACTATTATATTTCAGTCATTCTACCAACACATGCTTAGGCACCTTCCTATACAGCCACTGACTGGTCTTGGCCTATGTGGCCTCAGCATGGATGAATACCCCTACCAAGGATATGTCATAGTGCACCTGGAATTCCCAGAGGAGGTTGCGGGGGTAAGAGAAGCGATAGACACAGCTGCATTAATATGCCCTGACCCTAAAGGGACCTCTGATGTGTCTGCACTGATAGGGACCAACTCCAGCCTCTTCAAGGTACTCGCGGATTACTGCAGACGACGGGCTGGGGACCAATACCTGAACACCCTGATGATCCATACGCTTTGTGCTGAAGCCTATAGGAAAATTGAGAGCGCTAAAGAGACATCTGAGCTACCGATTGGATCACTGAAGTACGCGGGCACAACCCCCTTAGTAGTGCCTGCCAGGACAGAGCAAGAAGTGCTTGTCATGAGCACCTGGCTGAAAGGCAGTAATGGGGCCTTAGCAATGGTAGAGCAGTCGGTGAAAGGAGAGCTCCCTGAAGGAGTGCTGGTCCCCAGTGGAATCATAACCTTACCTGCTAAAGCTCAGGAAAAGGTGACTATACTGATTGCTAATGAAACAAGTCGTGATGTTGTTGTGAAGCAAGGACAGAAGATAGCAGACCTCTTTGAGCCTGAGTCAATTGTAAAACCCCGGGGTGAAACTCAAGTTCCGGCTATAGACCCAGCAAAGTTTGACTTTGGAGACTCACCATTGTCCGAGGAGTGGAAAGATCGCCTGAGGAAAAAACTTTGTGAAAGATCCAAAGTGTTCTCATTGCATGAGTGGGATGTGGGATGTGCAAAAGGAGTGGAGCACAACATCAGACTACATGACTCTCGACCTTTTAGGGAGAGATCTAGGAGGATTGCCCTCTCTGAGATGGAAGATGTGCGACGTCATCTACAAGAGCTGGCTGCAAATGGCATCATTACAGAGTCCCGCAGCCCATATGCCTCACCCATTGTGGTGGTCCGTAAAAAGAATGGGAAAATCCGGATGTGTATTGACTACCGCACCCTAAACAACCGTTCTGTGGTTGACCAGTACACTATGCCTCGAGTCCAAGATGCCTTAGACTGCTTGCTGGGAAGCCAGTGGTTCTCTGTGTTGGATCTCCGGAGTGGATACTACCAAATCCCCCGGGAGAAGAAGATAAGGAGAAGACAGCCTTCATCTGCCCATTAGGGTTTTATCAGTTCGAACGCATGCCCCAGGGGATTTCAGGAGCACCCGCCACATTTCAACGTCTTATGGAGAAAGTAGTGGGAGACATGAATTTACTGCAAGTGTTAGTTTATTTGGATGACCTGATTGTGTTTGGAAGAACCTTGGAGGAGCATGAAGAAAGACTACTTAAAGTGCTCAATAGGTTGGAGGACTATGGTTTGAAGCTCTCAATAGATAAATGCCAGTTCTGCCAAACCTCAGTGAAGTATGTAGGTCACATCGTGTCCCAAGAGGGTGTGAGTACCGATCCCAGCAAAATAGAAGCACTCACTACCTGGCCACGTCCCAGTAACTACAGAGAACTCAAGACCTTTCTTGGATTTAGTGGCTATTACCGCAGATTTGTGAAGAACTATGCTACGATTGTAAAGCCTCTGAATGATCTTACCAGGGGATACCAGTCTGGAAAACCCAAATCTAAGACCAAGAACAAGGGAGGATCCCGAAAGCCTCCTGTGCAGAGACACTATGGCCCCTTCGAACCGTTTGGGCCGCGGTGGGATGAGAGGTGTGAGAGGGCATTTCAAGAAATCATTGCTTGCCTAACTCATGCTCCGGTCCTAGTCTTTGCTGACCCCAGCAAACCGTTTATCCTGCATACTGATGCCAGTTTGGAGGGTCTGGGAGCAGTACTGTACCAGGAAGTGGAAGGCAAACGTAAACCTGTAGCCTTTGCCAGCCGAGGCCTGTCGGACAGTGAAACTCGCTATCCCATTCACAAGCTGGAGTTCTTGGCCTTGAAATGGGCCATCACTGAGAAATTCCGAGACTACTTGTATGGTGCTCAGTTCCAGGTGTGGACAGACAACAACTCACTGACTTACGTGTTAACAAGTGCCAAGCTGGACGCTACCGGACAGAGATGGGTGGCCGCTTTGGCTAGCTATGACTTCAGCATTCAATACCGATCAGGGAGAAGCAACGTGGATGCAGATGCATTGTCCAGACGTCCAAAGGCACCAGAAGTCTCTATGATACCCATGGCTGGAGTGAGAGCTATTTGCAGTGTGAGTCGTCGAGAGCCAGAGGCCCATTGGAGCCTTCAGGGATGTGTTGCAGAAGCTCTGGGCCTGCCCCCTGAAAGCGTGCCTTCTGCTTCGGTGAACTACATAGCATTGGACCAATCTCCATTGCCCATGCTCAGTGAGGCTGACTGGCAAGAAGCCCAGCTGCAAGATGTTGACATTCGTGATACACTACTTGCCAAAAGGGAGGGGCGAGGCCCAGCTGCGGTTGTTCCACCTAGCCCAGAGGGTAAACTACTATTGAGAGAATGGACCAAACTAAAACTGATTCAGGGAGTGCTACACCGAGTGACCATGGACCCTTTACAAAAGCAGCGAACACAGCTAGTGCTGCCAAAAGAGTACAGAGCCCTGGCCATGAGGGCCCTGCATGATGATTTCGGACATCTAGGGATGGAGAGAACCCTGGAACTTATTCGTAGTAGGTTCTATTGGCCCCGGATGGCTGAAGATGTTCGCAGGAAATGTGAGACATGCGCTCGATGTGTCCAAAGGAAAACTCTGCCCACAAGGGCTGCATATCTCAAGAATATCACCAGCACCAAACCTTTGGAGCTAGTATGCATTGATTTCTTGTCTCTAGAAGTAGACAAGAGGAATGTCGGAAACATTCTAGTAGTGACTGACCATTTTACGCGGTATGCGCAGGCATATCCCACACGTGATCAGAGGGCTATCACTGTCGCTCGAGTACTGTGGGAGAAATATTTCTCAGTTTATGGATTCCCAGCCCGGATACACTCGGATCAGGGGCGGGACTTTGAGAGTCACCTTCTGAAGGAGGTGCTGAGGATAGCGGGAATTAAAAAGTCTAGGACAACGCCTTATCACCCGCAAGGTGATCCTCAGCCAGAGAGGTTCAACCGAACACTATTAGATATGTTGGGGACTTTGCGACCAGAGCAGAAGGCAACCTGGAGCCAGCATGTCGCATTTCTGGTGCATGCCTACAACGCCACAAAGAACGATGCTACGGGAGTCACCCCATATCTCTTGATGTTTGGGAGAGAACCAAGATTACCCATAGACTTGTGCTTTGGTGTATCAGAGGATGGAGATAGCTACGAAACTCATCAGCAATATGTAGCCCGACTACGAGAAAAGCTGCGGGATGCTTATCACTTGGCTACATCTGCGGCTCGGAAGAACGCAGATCGCAACAAACATCGATATGATGCTAGGGTTCGTTTGCAGGAGCTCCAGCCAGGGGACAGAGTCCTGCTGCGAAATTTGGGTATTGCTGGCAAACACAAGATAGCTGACAGATGGAAAGCAATACCTTACCTGGTGATGGAGAAGCTGGGAGACCTGCCGGTCTACAAGATCAAACCTGAAGAGGGTCCAGGGCAAATAAAGACGGTGCACAGAAATCTCTTGCTCCCTGTGGGGGAGTTGGTTGGCACCCCTTATGAGATGGGCCACGACAGGGCAGCCGGGCAGAACAGAAGTGCCAGGCCACAGCCGCCATCCAACACGGACAACGGGCCCTCTGAAGCTAACCTACCCTTATGCAGCATGTCAGAGAGTGAGGCCGAGGAGGAAGACACAACCCTGGTGTATCCTGGAATGAAGACAAGATTTCAGTCTCGATCAGCTGAGCCAATAGAGAGCTCCCCCTCTTCAGCCCTAAGCCCCATGGCGGAGGTATTTAGGCCCGTTACTGGCGCCCCTGTGCCGCCAATGGGACCCCCCTTTGATGATGCACACAGGTTATTGGACAGTGAGGACATCCAGGTGGAGGGGGCCCTAGACCCGTTGGACCGTCCCTTCCTCATAACAAAAGCCCGCTGTCCTTGATTCACACAATCAGGGTAACAACACTTTAGTCTTCCTGCCCCAATAACAGAGAAACTGGGGCTCCCACAGCAGTCAAGGTGACCATTTGGGCAAGCGGTCCATCATGCTTTGCAGGGTGGGTGTGTCCATGCAAACAAGATTAGCCCCTGACATCCCTTTCCACAACTCACCACCAGATGTCAGGGTAGAGCTCATCCTGACTCTGCTTACACCTGCAATGTATGCTGTGCCTTCCCTCCATACTTGCCAGACAGTAACAGAATTTGGACCCTGTTTCTAGGTACTTTGGATAAAGCTGAGAACACTTCTATTCCACTGAACTCCTCCTCCTCCTTTTTCCTTCCCGCACCCTCTCAGTCTTCTCCTCCTCTCCTCCCTCTTCATACTTATCTTCTATTTTGTTGTTATCCCTACCCTAACATGTTATGTCTATGTAGTAGTGTCTGGTCTCAGAGCTTTGACAAAGTTGTTCAGTTTCATGATTCCATAATTCTTTTGGAGATCCCATGATATATGCAGTATTTGGAATCATACACAAGCTGTAAGTAATTTACCTCTTCGTTCATTTCATTGTCTGTTTCTGTATAAAAATTGTGTTTTTAAAAACTCCGTAGAGTGTATGGACTTTTTGATATTAACAAGAAGAGCTGACAAATCCCAACAGTTCTTCAGTCATTCATTATTGAACTGAGATACTCAGTGGTGTCTCTGCGTGTTCTACAACATAATGATCTTCATTTTGTTTTGCTTCCATCCCCATCACTGCAAGCATCTCTCTAAACTCCTCGGAATTACTTTAGTGTTGTTGTCATTTCCCTGGGCTAATCAAGACCTTTTCTTTCTGAGCTCCACTTTTTCACAGTCCTTCCAGACTCTTTGTACTTTCTTGGCAGCTCTTCTTGGATTATTTACTTGACCCCTATCTGAAGACTTGTCCACTTTTTTGGTGTGTTTGTGCAGACTGATATATACATTGTCATTCTGAAGAAGTAGTTCATACTGATCCTGATTTGGTAGTGGTTGAAAATTGTGACCACTTGCATGACTTATTCAATGGCCTGTCTGTAACCCAGGGACCTCCTTGGTGCCAGCAGGAAGAGAGCACAGGGTTATAGTGACCCCCGGGTCTAGTATCTACATTCTAGATGCAAGGCCTCTACTGGGTCACACCGGTCCTCATAATTTCTGTGCAATTAATGTATCGATATGTACGTAATTATGTGTATCATTAATGTCTGTAGTTTGGAAGGGGTCCCCAAAAGATAAGCACATTTTATTTTGCGCAAGATATTTTTATCTGTCTGGTTACATGTAAATGAAGTATTGTATGGTTCACAATAGACACCCATTTACAGCCTGAGCTGAATGCTATTGAAGGGATTGTTCAATCTTTGAGATAATTTATAGGAAGAAATAAACCAGCAGGAGGGAGTTGTGTTTGCAAGTGAAGACAATGTTTTTTGGACTCTAACAATACATACAGGAATCCATTCTGGACCTTCACCTAGGCAGTAAACTGACAGTACGTTTTGTGTCATGAAAAAAGGAGAACAGCCAGCCTTTACAAGCTCTGGAGAGACACTGTGGTGAGCTAGACTTAACTAGACACCCGCTTGTTTAATAAAATCAGTCTAGGTTCTAAAATGCATGTTCTGACTTTATTTTATATATAACCACGTGTTTCCACTATTTCCACTTGCTATAACCTGAATTTCTGTCTGTTATATACACTTCTTGTTTTCACTATAAATGTGTCAAAGTTCTCTGTGGTAAGGAGAAGTGTGCTTTAAGGTATACCTCGTAAGCTGGGATATACTGTTCCTTTGGGAGCAGAGGCTCTGGGAATTCTGTGAGGTGTCTAGTGGATCAGGGGCTGGGCATTCCCTGTTAGCCTTTAAAGAGAGCACTGGGCCTTTGGAGGACTGGAAGGCAGTGTTTGTGTTGCCAGAGGCTGGTGGAGTTGGGGAACTGACCCACAGCATGTACAGACAAGCCTTCCTCACACTAAGAGCAGGTGACAGTGATGTGCCTCACAACACTGGATACCTCAGAGAAGTGTCACACTAGCTGAAATTAATGTAATGGTCTTAGTACAGTTCCCGGTGGACCAATGTGCACATAGAGGGTGGGGGAGGGAACACTTCAACTAATATTAATTATTTTGATTTAAGTTACACCTGCCTGGTGCATGATGCTTTCCAAACACAAAGGAAGAAACCGTTCCATACTTGAAGAGTTTACTGTTAAAGACGAACAAAGAGTAGGGGAAAGGGACATGACGTACATGCAAAGTGGCCAGGATGAAGTAGGGCATGTATCCTGTTAGTTACATTTTTTAAGATGAATTTAATCGGTGTTGAAGTAAATGGCAAAACTCCCACTGTCTTCAATGGGGCTGGGATGTCACCCACTGTTTCCCTGACTCCCCCTTCTCCCTCCACAATTCAGCAGCTTCATCTGCTCCAGGCTCTAATTCCACATTCCCAATTTCCTTGTGCCCCTCCCTCCCAACAGACAACATCTTGTCCCCACATAAAGAGCACTTCACTTTAAATATCTAAATAAAATAGTTAAGTAGAAAACTTAACAAATGTATTGAATATGTCACAAAAGAAATAATTTGTGTACTAAGGATCTGCAAGTATTACAAAGATCACAATGATTGAACATCAGTGCTCAGTATTTATAATTATTATCATGCTAGCTAATATATCAGGGATCAGCAACCTTTGGCATGTGGCCCACCAGGGTAAGCCCCCTGGAGGGGCCGGGCCCGTTTACCTGCCACGTCCGCAGGTTTGGCCGATCGCAGCTCCCACTGACGCGGTTTACCGCTCCAGGCCAATGCGGGCTGCGGGAAGCGGCATGGGCCGAGGACTGTGCTGGCCGCTGCTTCCCGCAGCCCCCATTGGCCTGGAGTGGTGAACCGCGGCCAGTGGGAGCTGCAATCAGCCGAACTTGTGGACATGGCAGGTAAACAAACCAGCCTGGCCCACCGGGGGGCTTACCCTGGCCCACCGGGGAGCTTACCCTGGCGGGCCGCGGGCCAAAGGTTGCCGATTCCTGTAATATATAATCACTGTTTATGGGATCAGATCCGTAAACACTAACAAACATAGTCTTTACTTACCTAGGTAGTCACACTGGCTCACGCAAGAAAGGATCACAGGCTCAGACACTGAATTTGCAATATGTCCATTAGAACAGCAAAGCTTCCAGGTTTTTGCAATATTTTTCTTTCAGTTATCTCTAAATTGTTCAGAATGTTTATGATGCTGGTATTATGATCAAACATTTTTCTGGGTATTTTATTGTTTGGGTGGAAGGGGTTGTGCAATGTTGCTTCTGATATCTGCGTCCATGAAATCAAAGGCTGAGCTGAGCATTTCATTAGAAGCCTCAATTTGCAGGCAGGCAATGTGATTCATTTTCTAATAATTACAAAAAATAATGGGGTGAATCTTCATATAATGAGTTCTAATCTCTTTATTTTGAAACTTTTTATCTGCTGCTATCATAATTAATATAGTGACTCAGAATATTGAGATTCCTTTTATAATAAAATATACTGGAAAAATATTTCATTATACTAATGGTTTTCTCTCTGATGATCAGAAATTTAATTTTAAAAGATAAATTTAGTAACATTTTATGCAATTCATTGTTTTTTAATTAAAAAAATCATTTTTCTCTTTTTGATCTGCTTTCCATTATTCTGTATTTGCTGTTTTTAAAGGTTCCTCATGCTAACTGTTATCTCTTTCCACCACCCAGCACTCTTCAGAGAGGATGGTGGAAACAGCCATTTTGTTGACGTCCATATTCCTGGAACTCCTTTGCAGATTGGATCAAAATTAGAAGTCACAACTCGGCAGAATTCTATGAAAGGGAGTCAAATGGTTTGGAAATCCTCATGGTCATCTGTGGGTTTCCACATATGGGTGAGGTAAGTAACTTCTTATGTACAGTGTCTTTTCTTTGAAAGAATGCAAATATTTTAACAAATTTAAACTGTTATGCAAAGTCGGTCAATCATTGAAATACAGCCATCTCTGGAATAAAACAGTTTATAGTAGTGGTGGGCAACCTGAGGCCTGCGGGCCACATGTGGCCCATCAGGGTAAGCCACTGGTTGGCCGCCAGACCATTTGTTTACATTTGCATGGCCTCCCGCAGTTCCCAGGGCCCACGGTTTGCCGTTTCCGGCCACTGGGAGCTGTGGGCAGCCATGCAAATGTAAACAAATGGTCTGGCGGCCCACCAATGTCTTACCCTGACAGGCTGCATGCAGACCATGGGCTGCAGGTTGCCCACCGTTGGTTTATAGGCACATAACAATGCTATGCAAAAGCTCTTAGGACAACTCCTATATTTGGTTATAACTGTGGAGGGATACCAGCTTGTAAGAATTGTAAGATGGTAGCTTGGAAGCTTGTTCAAGTTGGAAACTGGCAAGGAGACCAGGAAAAAGCACTACCTACTGCATTGTTAGTGTTAGCTCCTGCAGAATATACATATTACATTTCCATCCAAAGACTAACTCCTACCACCATGAAATTGGATATGATGGCAGTGCAAAAGACAGCATTGCATAACAGTGGAAGAAGGATGGACGTTTTGGAAATTTAGGGCACTGCAACAAGAAACCTGTGAGCCAGTGAACTGAGGCTGGGAGCAGGGGCGGCTCTTACAATTCTGCCGCCCCAAGCAGGGGTGGCTGCGCCCCACCCCCGACGCAGGCAGACGTAGCGGGGCCCCGCCCCCGACGCCTGCATCGGGGGCGGGGCGCCGCCCCCGACGCAGGCAGTCCCATTCCGGAGCGGCAAGGGGACAGCGGCGGACCTGCCGCCCCTTTGCCGCCGCGTCAGGCGAGACTGGGGCGGCAGTCCGAGTCCCGCGGTGGCAATTCGGCGGCGGGAAGAGCGGACCTGCCGCCGAATTGCTGCCGCGGGACTCGGACTGCCGCCCCCTTCTCACCTGCCGCCCCAAGCACCAGCTTGGCAAGCTGGTGCCTGGAGCCGGCCCTGGCTGGGAGCCACAAACCTGAGTTCTATGCCTGACTCGCATCACCTTGAATAAGTCACTTAACACATCTTCTCTTCATTTCCCCAGCTATAAAATTGAGATCATGTTTATCTGGCTTCATGAAATACTTCCAGAACTGACTGAAAAGTGATATATACAAGGTGCCACTGTACAGTATATTGTCAGTGATGTTAACACCAGTGAGGCACATAATATACAAAGCACTAATGCTTCCCTGTTTTTTCCCTTGGCAAAAGGAAATGAGATGGTATATTCTATCGTGCTTATTGTTTGCATAACAAGTACTATGTTTGGTATTTCCTTTCTAAACATTACCACGTTTCTTAGTGCATGATACAGGAAATGACAACTGGAAGAAATAAGAGCAGAGATAAAGTTGTTTGTGTTGCAACTTCCACTCTGAATTATTTTCATTTCACTTTATAGGGCTTTGGGGACTAAATCTGCTTGCCATTTCAAAAGTTTTGGCATCGTAAAATGACTGGAGACTGTTACTTTTTTTGCCTCCATGGCTATGGTTCATGCCTTTAGTTAAAAATGTGAAACCAGGGAGTATTTTAGTTTTTGTTTCTTCTCAAAACCATTTCCTCTACGTCACTTGAATTCCCTGCATGCCTCCAAATTATTATCATTGCTTGAAATTGAAATATATGCTGTCAACAATAGAAAGTATCAAGACACTTGCATAACTAACTAAAACAATTGCATAATTATATTGTAACTCTGTCCCCTATTATCATTATTTGTCATAGTTGTAGTTGTTAAAAGCGTTGGGATAGAGCTGTGTTGTCATTGTGATAAAAATGCCTGCATCTCCAAAGGTTGCAGAAAAGAACTAGATTTTAGGGCCTACTAGGGAGGAGGAGGATGGGGTTTTCCAAACTCCAGGCAGGCTGGTGGGAATTTGGAACAAACTAACAAACCAGGGAAAAAGCCCTACTACAATGATTACAGTACAGACTGTGCTGAACGGGGATTATCACTTGCTGTGTCATTTATTTCTGGAGAGAATTCACCATGGGGACTAATAGTGGGAAGGCAGAACTTCAGTTGGTGTAAATTGTCATAGTTGCATTGGCTTCAGGCTTGGACGCTGAAGATCTGCCCTTGGATCCCTGCATAGTGACCTACCTTTGAATTTATGCAACTTCTTTATAAACAGATAAATCTCTTAATTCATTTTGACTTCCTTTAAACACAATGGTGTAACAGGAATTCCCCCTAGTTGTTTCTTTTTTTATGGCTGTTTTCCTTTCGTTGTCAAAACATGATAATATACAGGTATCAAGAGAAACACTAAAATCCTATGAGGGAAAGTCAAACCACTCATATTGTTCAGTGATTTCCAGATACTATAGTAGCTTTTTAAAGTCTGAAAAAACAAGTTAGAAAAGACAAGTATTTGGGGTTTTATACAAGAAATGATACAACCAGGCTTTGTTTGAGAGTCATTGTTCATCTCTATTAACAAATGAAATGTAGACTTGCACTGTAGAGAAGAGTGTCTTTCAAAAGAGAGGGAGTTGGAGATAGAAAGAACATTAAGCTAATAACTGTAAGTGGCTCTGATAACTCTATGGCATCCAAAATCTAGGCTGATGATGTTATAGAGGGCATTTTATCTATGGATAGTCCATTACCCAGTATTCCCATCCAATTAAATAAAATATACATTTAGGCTATTGATGATCAGAAATAAATGATGCAAACGGTCCACATTCCCTGAAGATACCATTTTTCATGCACCTTAATACACAAATAAACATTTCTTTTCTTTGTGGTTTGGATTTATTAGTTATGGATCTGGATACATTGTACTCAATGATGATGATCATTTCCTTACTTAATTATCCGTGACATATTTCACTGACCTACATAATGTGATCATTCTAGAGTCAGTCAGCTGAAGGCAGGGAAGCATTAGACCGGGTACAATCATACAAGGATTGTCATTTCCAACTATTCCCATAGTTTCACCTTTCTAAAATGGAAAGAGGACCATGGCATAAATGCAGTTCATCAGTGCAATAGGACAGTGTATATTGTAACATACAGCCCTTTGCCACCTACCTTTTATGTTTTAACTTGAAATGGAACCAAAATCAAAAACACCTTATTAGTGCTGCATTAGTGTTATTTAAGTCTACAACAATTCTGCTCTTGCTTGTGCGCTGGTAGCATAAATGATTTTTTAGGAATAACATTAGAATTTTACATTTTGTACGTTATTTTTCTTAATGTATTATTAGTAGTATTTGTTGTGGTAGCTTCTACATAATATATATCATATGCATTATTCTGCATTCTAGGTACTAAAATGATAATAACAATTTGCATACTTCCTTTTCTCCACCCTTTAAATCTATACTGTCTATTAGACTGTAAATTCTTTGGGGCAGGGGTTGTCTCCTGCAATGTGTGCACAGCTTCTAAAACAATGATGTCCTTATCTTGGTTTCCCCCTGCAGTCACTACAACAATAAAAATAATAAATAGAAACAACTAATGGTTACTTTTAAGAAAAGAACAAGTTGGAGTGTGGCTACACATAGCCCACCATACTAGTTTGCTGTTCATCTAACCACAGTTATCATCAATGTCTAGTGTAGCTGCTGCTGGGTAATGGTTACTTTTCTTCACTCAAATAAAATAAATAATCCAAAGTATGTTTGGACTAAAAAAGGAAATTTAACATGACCTTTCAACTTTTGAACAGGACCTTTCACATTCTCGGATTCCTAATTCTTTTACCACACCAGAAATAAATATCTTTTTGAATCTTTCCTGGAAGTGGCTGGTATTTTATTAGCTCTTTTTTCATTATTCAGAAATAACTAGAATGATTTTATAATTCAGAGGGAACTAGCAGTTGTTATAGAATGAGAATACAAAAAGAGCGTTGTTGTCCTTGGGTATCAAATGCCTTCAGCTACCCAAAAGTGCCACAAGAAAATATATTCAGGAGAGCTTTATATTTATTATTACTTAGAGGATCTGTATTAGACTAATGTAATTTCTTAAGAAGGATGACTAAGGCACTCAGGTAACTAGCACATGTCTATGAAGAGAATTCCTGCTCAAGGACACTTTCTCTTCTCTGTTTGCATGCATTGCTTTCTGGCTCATATAAACCCAAGAACTATACAAATCCTTCCAAGTTGTGTGTGGAAGAATTTTTTTGTGTCGTGATTTGCTACCAAAATTTCAAAGCTCACTCAGTGATACATGTGGCATTCCTTGAATAAAATACTCCTCTATCCCACCATAAGTCTATCAATGCTATAGTCATTTCCCACTCTAGAAAATGCTGACTATCTTCCCACCCCAGCTCAAATTCATTAATCTAGCCAGCCCCTAACCCTGGCACAACACCTCAATCTGGCATTTATTCCTACCTCATGATGATCCCCTTATTTAGCAACTGTTCCTAATAGCAGTGATGGTGGCAGGCCGTTGCCCTTCTGCTTCTGCTGACTGTATTAGTGACAAGCTGACCAGCCCACAGTCTTTGTCTCTGAGTGGGTTGGTTTGGTGTGGGAGAGATCCTCTGAGAATGATGGAGAATCGGTTCCTTCTGATTTAGATGAGTGAAACTTTTTGAAGAGGACAGTAATTAATTGTCATTGAAATTAGGCAAAAGTTTCTAACCATCGGAGGAGTGAAGTTCTGGGACAGCCTTCCAAGGGGAGCAGTGGAGGCAAAAAACTGAACTGGCTTCAAGACTGAACTTGATAAATTTATTGAGGGGATGGTACGATGGGACTGCCTACAATGGCATGTGGCCCATCAGTGACTACCAGTAGCAAAAATCCCCAATGGCCAGAGATGGGAAAGAATTTTCTGTAGAAACTCTGATCTCTCCCCACTAGTGTCCCAGGTATCTACCTGGTTGGCCTTGCCTGCGGGCTCAGGGTCTAACTAATTGCCATATTTGGGGTCTGGAAGGAATTTTCCCTTGGGTCAGATGAGCAGAGATGATGGGGGTGGAGGTTGCCTTCCTCTGCGGCCTGGGGCATGGGTCATGTGCAGGTTTAAACCAGTGTATATGGTACAGTTTCTGTAACCTGAAGTATTTAAACCATGATTTGAGGACTTCAGTAACTCATCCAGAAATTAGGAGTCTATTACAAGAGTAAGTAATATATGTGAAAAAATAATGCAAAAATATCCTTGTTAACATGAGAATATGGGTATTTATACAAGGAACACCCCTCTATGAACAAATTCCCACTTACAGGAATCTTGGTGAAAAGCAAATCAAATGAGTCTCAAACCTAGTCAAATTGAAAGTGTTTGGAATTCAAATGAATGCACATGAACACTTTTTGCAGTATTCAAATATCAATTGAGAGAGACTCAGAAAGAATATACCAGATTTAGTGACCTGTAGGTACTGGCCGTAAGAGCATAATACAGTAAATATTTTGAAAAAATAATTTTGTAGATATCAAATATCTATTTGCCCTCTTAAGATTGTCTTAAGACCTTTTTGAGAAACAAGCTCCATACCAATGCTTACAAAATCTGTAGGAAGAGAATACAATATAAATGTGTCTTTAGGGATCAAAATTCAATATCTGAATCTGAGGATCCATGAACAGTGGGGAAATTCCAGAGGACTGGGGAGAAAAGCTAATTTTGTGCCAGTATTAAAAATAGTATTCAGGATGAACTTGATAACTATAGGCTGGTTGGCTTGACACTGATACTGAGCCCTGGTCTACACTACGAGTTTAGGTCAAATTTAGTAGCGTTATTTCGATTGATCCGTGCACCCGTCCACACGACGAAGCCATTTACATCGACTTCTAGGGCTCTTAAAATCGATTTCTCCACTCCACCCCCAACGAGGGGATTAGTGTTAAAATCGATATTTCTGAATCGAACTAGGGTTAGTGTGGACACAATTCGATGGTATTGGCCTCCTGGATCTATCCCACAGTGCACCATTTGACCACTCTGGACAGCAGTCTGAGCTCGAATGCTCTGCCCAGGTAGACAGGAAAAGCCCCGTGAACTTTTGAATTTCATTTCCTGTTTGGCCAGGGTGGTGAGCTGCAGGTGAGTGCAGATCTCATCAGCAGACCATGATGGAGTCCCAGAACCGAAGATGAGCTCCAGCGTGGACCAAGCGTGAGGTACACGATCTGATCGCTGTATGGGGAGATGAAACCGTGCTAGCAGAACTACGGTCCAAAAGGCGAAATGCCAATACATATGCCAAAGTCTCCAAGGGCATGCAGGACAGAGGCTACAACAGGGACGTGCAACAGTGCCGTGTTAAAATTAAGGAGCTCAGGCAAGTCTACCAAAGAACCAGAGATGCAAACGGCCGCTCTGGGTCAGAGCCTCAGACATGCCGCTTCTATGATGAGCTGCATGCCATTATAGGGGGTGCAGCCAGGACTGACTCACCCATGTGGTATGACTCCGTATGTGGATCATCAGAAACCACCGAGGAGCATTTTCTGGAAAGAGCAAGATCATGATAATGATGCTGAAAATCGCACACAGACACAGCAAGGAAGCGGAGAAACCCTTTTCCCCGACAGCAAGAACTTTTTGTCACCCTGGAGCCAGTACCCTTTGAACCCACCCAAGGTGTGCTCCCGGACCTTGAAGGCAGAGAAGGGACCTCTGGTGAGTGTACCTCTGTTAAATTAATACATGTTTTATAAGCAAGCGTGTTTAATGATTAATTTGTGGCCAGTACAGCTACAGCTACTGGAAAAGTCTGTTAACATGTCCGGGGATGGAATGGAAATCCTCCAGGGACATCTCCAGAAAGCTCTCCTGGATGTACTCCCAAAGCCTTTGCAAAAGGTTTCTGGGGAGGGCAGCCTTATCCTGTGCTCTGTGGTAAGACACTCTACCACGCCAGGCCAGTAGCACGTAGTCTGGAATCATTGCATTGCAAAGCATGGCGGCGTATGGTCCCGGTGTTTGCTGGCATTCAAGCAACATCCGTTCTTTATCTGTCTGTGTTATCCTCAGAAGAGTGATATCATTCATGGTCACCTGGTTGAAATAGGGGAATTTTATTAAGGGGGTATTCAGAGGGGTCCGTCCCTGCTGGGCTGTTTGCCTGTGGCTAAACAGAAATCTTCCCCGCTGTTACCCACGCGGTGGGGGGAGGGGGAACAGCGATCATCTTGGATGTGTGTGTCTGTGTGTGTGTGGGAGGGGGGGTTGATTAGGTTTGTGCTGCATGTTAACCTGAAAACTGCCGCTCCTCCCTTTTCAATTGCCAACCAGTTTTAAAAGGCCAACCCAGCGGCTGTTTGTTATGGGAAATGAGGGGGTTGCTGTTTGAAACCATTCCCACATGTTATGAAGGTTAAAGAAGCCAATAGACTACGGCTTACCATGGCTGCCTGCAAGCCGAATTCTGTTGCCCGCCGGACCTGCTTGTGTGATCTCTCACACCAAACCGGCAGACCCTCAATATAACAGGCAAAGTGCAACCTTGGACCAAATGCACATGTGCTATGTAATGTTTGGAGCATTGTTCTCTAATATGTGTCTTTTAAACTACTCCTCTCCTGTTTGTTTCCTCCCGCAGCTACAAATGTTTTAATGCTACCCCATTCATCACCGTCCCAGAGGCTAGCAAAGATTAGAAGTAAAAAAAAAGGAATCGAGATGATATGTTCTCAGAGCTCATGCAGTCCTCCCACACTGAAACGGCCCAGCAGAATGCGTGGAGGCAGACACTGTTGGAGTCCAGAAAGGCAGAATTTGGTCGCGCAGACAGGTGGTGTGCTGAAGACAATGACTGGCGGGATGAAGAGAGACAGCGGCAGGCTGAAGAGAGTAGGTGGCGTCAGCATGCTGAGAGAAGGTAGGATGCAATTCTGAGGCTACTGGAGGATCAAACGGAAATCCTCCAGCTTATGGCTGAGGAAAGGCGTATGGTTGAGGAAAGGCCGCCTGAGACCAGACCGCCCTACAGCCCCTGTGTAACCAACAGCCCTCCCCCCCGAGTCCCATAACCTCATCACCGAGACGCTCAAGAACACGTTGGGGCGGCCTCCGTGCACCCAACCACTCAAGCAAAGAGAACTGTCCAAGCAACAAAAGGCTGGCATTCAATAAGTTTTAAAATGCAGTGTGTCCTTGTCCTTCCCGCATCCCTTCCTCCACCACACATCCTGGTGCTTCCCTTCCTCCACCACACATCCCGGGCGACCTTTGCAGTTATCCCCCTATTTGTTTGACGAATTAATAAAGAATGCATGAATTTTAAGCAACAATAACTTTATTGCCTCTGCAAGCGGTGACTGTGGGGGGCGGGGGTGGGAGGGCGGTTAGGTTACAAGGAAGTAGAGTGAGTCAAGGGGCAGGCCTTTTCATTAAAAGGGGAAAAAACAGAACTTTCACACAGCATCCTGGCCATTCATGAAACTGGTTTTCAAAGCTTCCCTGATGCGCAACGCACCCTGCTATACTCTTCTAATTGCCCTGGTGTCTGGCTGCGCATAACCAGCGGCCAGGTGATTTGCCTCATCCTCCTACCCCGCCATAAACGTCTCCCCCTTACTCTCACAGATATTGTGGAGCGCACAGCAAGCAGTAATAATAATGGGAATATTGGTTTCGCTGAGGTCTAACCTAGTCAATAAACTGCGCCACCGTGCCTTTAAACGTCCAAATGCACATTCCACCACCATTCTGCACTTGCTCAGCCTATAGTTGAAAAGGTCCTGACTACTGTCCAGGCTTCCCGTGTATGGCTTCATGAGCCATGGCATTAAGGGGTAGGCTGGGTCCCCAAGGATAACTATAGGCATCTCAACATCCCCAACGGTTATTTTCTGGTCTGGGAAGAAAGTCCCTTGCTGCAGCAGCTGAAACAGACCAGAGTTCCTGAAGATGCGAGCGTCATGTACCTTTCCCGGCCATCCCACATTGATGTTGGTGAAACGTTCCTTGTGATCCACCAGTGCTTGAAGCACTATTGAAAAGTAGCCCTTTTGGTTTATGTACTCGCTGGCTTGGTGGTCCGGTGCCAAGATAGGGATATGGGTTCCGTCTATCGCCCCACCACAGTTCAGGAACCCCATTGCTGCAAAGCCATCCACTATGACCTGCACATTTCCCAGAGTCACAACACTTGGTACCAGCAGCTTGGTGATCGCCTTGGCTACTTGCATCACAACAGCCCCCACTGTAGATTTGCCCACTCCAAATTGATTCGCGACTGACTGGTAGCTGTCTGGCGTTGCAAGCTTCCACAGGGCTATCGCCATTCGCTTCTCTACTGTGAGGGCTGCTCTCATCTTGGTGGTCTGGCGCTTCAGGGCAGGGGAAAGCAACTCACAAAGTTCCATGAAAGTGCCCTTACGCATGCGAAAGTTTCGCAGCCATTGCTGATGTCCCACACCTGCAGGACTATGCGGTCCCACCACTTTGTGCTTGTTTCCCGGGCCCAGAATCGGCGTTCCACGGCACGAACCTGCCCCATTAACACCATGATGTCCACCTTGCGGGGAGGGGGCCTTTTTTGAGAGAGGTCTGTGTCCATGTCCTCATCACTGTCCTCAGGGTGCTGCCGTCGCCTCCTCGCCTGCTGTAGCTGTAGCAGCTCCTGGTTCTCGTTCTCCATATACTCCTGGACAATGCGCATGGTGGTCATAACGGCGATAACAGCCGCGGCGATCTGAGCGGACTCCATGCTTTCCCTGGTATAGCGTCTGCAGGACAGCAGAGTGGCAGCGAAAGCGGCGGGTGGATAACAATGGTGTCAGCAATATGGCGCCTGCATGAAAAAAGGCGCAAAAGGATTTTTGGCTCCCCCCTCAGTTGCTTTCACGGAGGGAGTGGGGAGCAAGGGTTAGGCTCCTTTCCTTCTAGCAGCAGATGGTGCAATATGCTTGATATCCATCATCATCTCCTGGCCCCCTCAAGGATTGAACTCACAACCCCGGGTTCAGCAGGCCAACACTCAGACTGCTAAGCTATCCCTCTGCCCGTGTTCCAGGCAGTACTGAATCTCCATTAAACGAAACGTAAAAAAGAGAATGACCAGAGTCACTCTGGTCACTCTCATTTATGTCCAAGCGCCTCCGGCCAGCCAGGAGCACACAGGGGACGATAATGCTTTCAGGCCTATTGCACCATCTGCTGTTAGAAGGAAAGGAGTTTCTGCTACCAACCTCAGGCAGAATGGCCCCCTCAAGGATTGAACTCGCAACCCCGGGTTTAGCAGGCCAATGCTCAGACTGCTGAGCTAACCCTCTGCCTGTATTACAGTAGGATTGAATCCCCACTAGACCTCATGTCCAGGCGTACGCTGGAGACATTCAGTCATTGTGAGCTGAGCAGGCTCCATGCTTGCTGTAGCAAACCCGGAAACCCCGGAAAAAAGGCGCGAAAAAGGTTGCTTTCACAGTAGGAGGGAGGGAGGGAAGGGGGATGGCTTGACGACATGTACCCAGAACCACCAGTGATAATGTTTTCTGCCCCATCAGGCTTTGGGATCACAACCCAGAATTCCAATGGGTGGCAGAGACTGTGGGAACTGTGGGATAGCTACCCCCAATGCAACGCTCTGAAAGTCGACGCTAGCCCCGATACTGTGGACACAGTCCGTCGACCTAATGGTCTTTAGTGGGGACACACACAATCGATTCCATAACATCAGGATTTAAAAGATCAACTTCTATAAATTCGACCTAATTCCGTAGTGTAGACGTAGCCTGAGAAAAATCATGTGAAGGCAGTAAAAATAAAATAAAGGATTGTGGCATAATTAATTCCAATCAACACGGTTTTATTGAGATTAGGTCTTATCCCACAAATGGGTTTGCATTTTTGTGTGAGGTTACAGTTTTGCTTGAAAAAGCTAACTGGCCTGTTGACATAATATTCTTTAAGTGCTGAGCGAGTTTTGGTGCCTAGAGGGCTCCAAGGTAGCTGAATGAAAATTTTGTGAATCCCTGATCGGCCTGGTTCTGGGCATCTAAATCCTGATGTGAATCTAGCCCTTTGTCTTTAGTGAGGCATTTGAGTGCGACATTCTGATGAAAAAATAGCACAATACAAAGTCAGTGTATCACTAATTCAACAGATTTAAAATGAATTGATAAGTCTCAATAACTATTTATACATGTGGAATCATCACCTAATAAGAGTATTTCTAGTAGAGTCCCACAAAGATCTATTCTTGGTCCACTGCTATTCAATATCTTTATCAATGCAGTGGCTAAAAGACAAATGCAATCCTTGGATGTATAAATGGGGAAACATTGAGTAGGAGGCAGGAAATGTTACTACAATTGTATATGGCATTAATTAGGCCGTTACTGGAACACTGTGCAGATCTGGTGTATTCAATTTTAAAAGGATATTGATACATTGGAAAGGGGACAGAAAAGAGTTACAAGAGTGGTTTTAAATCTGGAAGGCCTGCCTTCAATGAGAGAGTAAAGAAGCTCAATCTATTTAGTTTAACAAAGAGATGAAGTGGCACTTGATCAGACTGACTGGATTTTTTTGATTTTAAAGGTGTCTTTAATCTAGCAAAGGCATAATGAGATCTGGTGGAAGCTGAATCTAAATATATTTGGATTAGAAATAAGGAACAATTGTTAACACTGAGTAATAAACCTTTGGAACAATTTACTTTGGCATGTTGTAGATTCTCTGTCATGTGAAATATTTTAATCCAGTTTAGGTGTATTTCTAAAAGAGAGGTTCTAACTCATCCAGAAACTTTGAGCTTTGATGCAAGAATCACTTGGCAAAATTATATGGTCTGTGTAATGCAGGAGGTCAGATTAGATGCTCTTGAAACCTATACATCCATTAAATATTTGATTCCCACAGCCCCCATTGGCCTGGAACGGCGAACCGCGGCCAGTGGGAGCTGCTATTGGCCAAACCTGCGGAAGCTGCAGGTAAACAAACTGTCCTGGCCCACCAGCAGATTTCCCTAACAGGCCGCGTGCCAAAGGGTACGTCTATACTTACACGTCCGGTCGGAGGCGCGGGATCGATGTTCTGGGTTCGATTTATCGCGTCTTGTCTAGACGCGATAAATCGAACCAGGAAGTGCTCCGCCGTCAACGCTGGTAATCCAGCTCGATGAACGGAGTAGGCGGAGTCAACGGGGGAGCCTGCGCGCCGCGTGTGGACCCCGGGTAAGTGCTTTTTCATTCGAACTAAGATAGTTCGACTTCAGCTACGTTATTCACGTAGCTGAAGTCGCGTATCTTAGTTCGAATTTCGGGGCTAGTGTAGACCAGCCCAAAGATTGCTGATCCCTGCACTGTGTATGTGGTATATATGTGAGTATATGAAAATGAGATCCTTTCCATTTCTGTGTGTGTTGGGGAAAATTGGAACTCATTCTATGCAAAAGTCCCTTTTTAAGGAGATGGGGAATGGGGATGCCACTGAAACATATGCTGACAATCATTGGAGATGTCTCCAGAATTAAAGCTGGGCAAATAATTGCTTTTCTAGTTCAGTCAGGAAACCAAAAAATTCAGGGGGAAAATATTTGGTTTGGTTCCAGAAATGTTTGGCATTGAGTCCAAGGCTAGAAGAGACCATTGGGATAATTTAGTCTAACCTCCCGTATAACACAGGCTACAGAACTTGCCCAAAATAATTCTTGTTTGAACTATGCTGGAGTAAGTTACTGTCAGTCTCTCCCGGTGAAGCTGTTTCATCTTGCATAAATACTCGCTAGGCCAAAGAGACAAAGACTGGTAATTAAGGCACTCAGATGGGAGGTAGCAGATGTGGATTCAAATCCCTCCACTGAATTTCGGAGAGAGAGAAGATTTGAATTTATATCTCCTAACTCCCAGGAGAGTTCCTTAATCACCGGACTAGAAGGTCATTCTCTCTGTCTTTGCCACCAATGAACATTTGTCTATTTATATAAAGTGGAACAGCTTCAATGGGAGAGATTGAGAACAGATTAGGTTGGTGGTTAGGGTACTCACCTGGCTAGTAAAAAAAACTCTCTAGTTTCAGTCCCCGTGCAAATAAATTTTAAAGTATTTATACAGACACACATCTTTCCTCCCCCCACCCCCACCCCTCTCTCAAGCTGAAATTTAGGTTAAATTCGCAAATAGTTTGGGGTCAATAGAAAATGCATTTCAGTAAACTATTAGTCAAAAAAATTCACCTAGCTCTACCCAGAACACAAGAGTCTGACACACATATTCTTCCAAATGTATTTTAAACATCTGCAATTCTTAAACTTCCAACTTATTTAAAGAAGATCTTGTAGCTAGTGGGGAAAGCAAATCAGCTTGTTTGCTATATTCAGACCATTCTGTGTGTCCATTAGGAATCATACTGGTCTTGACTTGGTATGGACTGCAGCATAAACTTACTTAACTCTTTTAACTCAGTGACCTCTTGTCCTGCTGCAATAACTTTTTGGTTTTAGACTCTACCCACACCTGTACTTCTGAGCAGGGTTGTCTGTACCTGTTCTTAATTATCATCACTAGTGAGTTCAGTAAGTTGAAAGATCTAGCCTGATATTTTAAAGTTTCAGCCTCATGAAATGCAAACTGATGTTCATTGTCATTCACTAGATTTTCAGGCATATAACAAAGATTGAATATTTCATACAATTTCTGGATAGTGCATCCATGATCTGAAGGTCTTACTTTGAGTAAACATCAGTGACCACTACACACATGAAAAACCACTCAAAGGCCATGTAATGTGAAATAAACGCCAGTTATGTCAAATAATAGGCCATGTGTTCTTCTGACTGTGGTCCAGACCAAAGGAGAATACTAGAAACACCAGTGTTTCCTTGCTTATAAAGCTATCATAGGTGGGGGTTTTTCCTAGTTACCCAAAATAAAAATGTCAATTGGTGATCTTGATTGAATAGCAAAGGTTATCTTTACAACCCCCTACCTTGCTGTGTAATGCAAATTTTTCTCTGCTTCATGTCATAGTGCAGATAGCACACTTTTTTGCATTCTATTGGCAGCTCAATAGAATAGCTAATGTGGATACAAAGATAAGACATGAAAGGGTGCCAGTCTGTCAAAGCATGAAACTTCATCCACACAACTGTTGATGAAATTTGCAATCTGAAAATGATTCTTAATGCTTCCTGTTCAAATTGGGTATGGCTGCTATCTGCTCTGCTTTGTGTCCCTGGAGCAAAGGTAATTGGCTTTGCTTCAGTGGTTGGTGTAATGTTGGCTGTGACTGCTTCCCATCCAAATATATTGGAAAATCAGGATCAAAGTGTATTAACAAACATCGCCGAGACAAGCAAGAAGTTTTAACCCTTTTAATAAGCTGTGTCAAACTCTTAAATATATCAGAAGGATAAATACCAGGGACGAAGAGGAGTTCTTTAAGTTAAGCACCAATATGGATACAAGAACAAATAAACTGGACATCAACAAGTTAAGGCTTGAAATTAGGCAAAAGTTTCTAACCATCGGAGGAGTGAAGTTCTGGAACAGCCTTCCAAGGGGAGC
This sequence comes from Chelydra serpentina, assembly GCA_037349315.1. NCBI lineage: Eukaryota > Metazoa > Chordata > Testudines > Chelydridae > Chelydra > Chelydra serpentina. Next base: position 17,782,457 of record JBAIAC010000002.1, read on the forward strand.
AGTGGAGGCAAAAAACTGAACTGGCTTCAAGACTGAACTTGATCAATTTATTGAGGAGATGGTATGATGGGACTGCCTACAATGGCATGTGGCCCATCAGTGACTACCAGTAGCAAAAATCCCCAATGGCCAGAGATGGGAAAGAATTTTCTCCCCATCTAGTGTCCCAGGTATCTACCTGGTTGGCCTTGCCTGCGGGCTCAGGGTCTAACTAATTGCCATATTTGGGGTCTGGAAGGAATTTTCCCTTGGGTCAGATGAGCAGAGATGATGGGGGTGGAGGTTGCCTTCCTCTGCAGCCCGGGGCATGGGTCATGTGCAGGTTTAAACCAGTGTATATGGTACAGTTTCTGTAACCTGAAGTATTTAAACCATGATTTGAGGACTTCAGTAACTCATCCAGAAATTAGGAGTCTATTACAAGAGTAGGTAGATGAGGTTGTGTGGTCTGCAATGTGCAGGAGGTCAGACTAGATGATCACGATGGTCCCTTCTGACCTTAAAGTCTGAGTCTATCCTACTCCAAGGTTTGTTTTGTTTTTCCTCCTTGATATAAAATATTAAGAAGAGGATTCCGTACTGTAGTTCATTAGGAATTAAGCACACATGAAGCAGCAGGTCAGTATGGTTACCCAGCTTAATAATTAGTTTATAGACTTTCAAATTAACCAGTTCACCTTAGAAAAAAGGGTGTGTTTCTGCACTACTATTGTTGGAGCTGTTTCCCTTTGTGCCATCAGGTGGATTTTTGGCAATTCAGCTAGATCTTATATGATTCCACAACTGACTCAGGAGGAATGAAAGATACATGCTTCACCACAAAGAGTAGCAGTCTAGCCGATGGTCCCTGGAATTCAACATTTACATTCATAGTCTTTGTTGTTGGCACTGCTCCCCCAGTGAATGTCTCCTGCACACCTTTGGTAGAGTTGACTGAGTTTCCTTTGACATACTGTAAACTTGAACCTATGCACTGTAGATGCAATATGTAAGTTCAAGGTAAAATGTAAAGAGTTGGTCCAGGGAATGTATGAGAACTTAGGCCAGTATTAATGAAAGGGATGCTTTATGGCTGTCATGGTTGGTTTTATCCCTGCTTCTAGACAGGAGTAAGAAATGTGTAGCTAACTGTATCATTTGAATGATGATCATGTTTAGGCTCATGCTTCTCTCACTGCCCCCGAACTTCTTATCCTACACACTTTTGAGTAATAAAACTGAGATACAAGGAGCTTCACACTTGCCACCACTCACTGCAGAGGACTATGTCTAATTCTTAGCCTTGCTTACTGTAGCTGCTGCTCGTTCTCTCACTATAGAGCACAGCAAACTTACATACTTGTATGTACTACTGAAGGGCTTGCAGAAAAGATATTGTCACAGTTGCGATCTTTCCGACAGATTTTCTTCAAATTTGGCTTATTTTATAGATCTCAATGAGATTGACAGGTTGTCCCAAACCTTGGTTGCTTCCAATAATTAGAATGGTTGAAAATTCTATTAGGAGTTTATTCTGCATATGCCTAAAGTTTTCCTCTTGCTATGAGTATACATGTCAATATATTTAATCAGGTTTCTTAAAACTGGTCTTATTCCTATAAGATGTAGAAAACAAAATAAGTAACAGTCACTACAGTTATGCAAGCTATTTATGCATAACAATTCTGGCTGGAATACCGTGGGTAAGATCAGGGGCAGCTCCAGGCAGCAGTGCAATAAGTGCGTGCCTGGGGCGGCAAGCCGCGGGGAGCGGAAGTCCGGCGGCTTTCGGCGGCATGCCTGCGGGAGGCCCACCGGTCCCGGTTTCAGCGGCAATTCGGCGGCGAGCACACCGAAGGCGCGGGACCGTTGGACCGCCCGCAGGCATGCCGCCGAAAGCCTCCTGACTCCCGCATGCTTGGGGCGGCAAAACACATAGAGCCGCCCCTGGGTAAGACGATTGCTTGGGATATGGGGTTTAAATGTACACACAATGCAAAAATGACTGAACCAGTTTTATTCAAACTTACAACCAGTCCAAAAATGATTATTTTTAAGCCTGACTCCCAAAGGCATTTTGTTAAAATAAGGTTATGTGTGTAACTGGAAAGGGATGGGAGTTAAAAAGGAAGTCTGAATTTAGACTTAACTCTGCCATACACTGTGCATGCTTGCTACAGTATGTCACGGAGTGTGGGGGAGTCAGCGCCTGCACCCCTCTTCCCCGGATTCACTGGGAGTCTCAGCCAGCCAGTAGAACAGAAGGTTTATTAGAGATGCCAGGAACACAGTCCAAACAGAGCTTGTCAGTACATCCAGGACCCCTCAGCCGGGCCCTTCCGGGGGGCAGGGAGCTTAGACCCCAGCCTGGGGCTCCCTGCATTTGACCCCACAGCTCCAAACGGGGGGTCAGGGAGGTCAGACTCTGTCTGCCCTACCCTCCATGTTCCCCAGCCAGCTCAAACTGAAACTCTCCAGCCCCGCCTCCCCCTTTGTCTCCTTCCCGGGCCAGGAGGTCACCTGATCCCTTTGTTCCAACACCTTCAGCTCGCACCTTTGCAGGGGAGAGGTCGGGGCCATCTGTTGCCAGGAGACAGGGCCATTCTCTGTGTCCAGGCCCCTGCCCACACCTGCCTTCTAGGGCTCTGTAACAATCATGCACCCTTGTCCCACCACCTAGATACTCAAGCACTGCATAGGGGAATCCGAGGCACCCACACAGTACTCAGGGAAAACATTAACAACAGTCCTAGTTCGTCACACAGTATATAAGAGAAAGTTGTTCATTTCCTTATGTTATTACGCAGTCAGTGTCCAGGGACAAATGCTACTCTCTTCTCTGTTGAAAGTGGAGAGCATAGACCACGTTCTCAGGTGTAGCTGATCTGCAGAGACCAGAGGTGGGACGTGTGTGTGTGCGCAAAGGTGGCTTAAAGCTTACCTTTGCCATCCCCAGGTCTGTTCTCTATAGGGTTGGTCCTCCTATGCTGTATTAAAGCAAGTAGGAGGGGAGAGAGTCAAATATAGGCCTCTGAGAGATCGACAAAACCGGAAGCTTACCCTTGTACTGGAGTTATCCCCCAGTAAGATAACTGAAGCAGCTTTAGGGCCAGACTTCATTGGCAGGGCAGCACAAAGTAGCCTGACTGACTGGAAAATCTGTCAAAATTGTGGCCCATATTAGGATATTCAGTAGTAACTGAAATGCATATTCCCTTAATCTCCATGAAGAAAAGGAAGTGAACAGCAAGGGGAACTAGATACCTCCTGCACATGTTACTGGATGTGCTTTAACAATATATATGAACTTGATACAATTACTGTATTATGAGAGACTCGTAACTTTTCTAGTGGTACCATAATTAATTAAAAAGAACAGATGAAGAAAGAGAGATGGAGCACTTAATGGTACCATTTTGTATGTTCAACCTGCAGTCTTCATTATGTATCAGCTAAAAGCAATCTTGACTATCTGCAGCATGTTCTTTTCAGCTAATTTTGCTGGCAGTGACAAACTACAGTGCAACACTAGCGATTACGTCAAGGGAATTTTGGTTTATCTTTTTAAACTGAAGTGTTTCAGCAATGATTTCACTCTGTGTGTGTGTGTGTGTATAATATGAATGAAAAATTTAATACATTGGCAGGTAGATATAGATACACATGCAGCTATAAACATATAGGTGCATGCCTCAGTTTGCAATGGGAAATATGTAATTAGATAAGGAGGATCAATAATAGTTTTGAGCAAGAAGTACAAATGTAAAATCATGCTGTAATCTTCCCATAGTCTAACCTCTTAGTGGGTTAGCTAGAGTAATGAAAATTCCTTGACCATAGAAACCATTGTATTACAGATGCTATAATTTAATGTGATGTTATATAGAGCCTGTCACTGGCTTAAACAGTTATTTACTTAAACTCAGTAAACACTGTGCAGATGCGGCTGCCTTCAGACTATTGCGAATGGAAACAGACACACGCACACACCCGTCCCCAAGATCTTTTTTGACTTGTATGCCTCAGACAGGAATGCACATATCTTGTCTGAAGTATCTAAAGCAATGAGGTTAGCAGGGACAGAGGAAACAAGCTTATAGCATTACATAGCATATTTAGGAGGCAAATTCACAATGAAATCAATTCATGTCAATCAAGTCAAAATTCAGTTACCTATCTTCCAAAGTAGAGACTGCCAACAAAAACCTGCACTTTTTTAATTCAAATTTCTCACAAACAAGCTTTTGCAAGACCATGATTATTTTCAACTTGTCACACATTCACGAAAGCCAAGGTTCTACTTGGATCCTTCTGTTGTATAGGTTTCCTCTTTTATACCTGAGAGTCTCTGTCAGGACCTACAATGGTCATAAAAAAGGTAAGTGCCAGGGTGTTCACTGCTGCAGAAATGGTGTGAGAGTTCATTTGTCACAATGCAGAAAATTAGGATATTGCAAGGAAGAAGTAGTTATACTGCAATAGTGACCCTGAAAGCAGGAGTTACCCACTTGTTATAGTTGGTTGAAATTCTAATTTTTTTTTTTTTTGGTCAGAAAATGCTGTTGATCCAAATCAAACCTTTCAATGAGTGTGCAGATTTTCATGACACTTCATTTTGAAAAAAAATCAATTTTTAATTTCAAAGCAACTTTTGTTTTAACATTTTATATTCTAAAATTGGAATGAAATCATTGATTTAATTTTTTTGTAATTTAGTTTTGCTGGAAATTTTGATTTTTTTCTGATTCAAAAATGTGTGTTTTTTTTTAAATCACTGAATTTCCATGAAAAGGAAATTTCTGTTCTAGTAATTGGGCCCAGAGCAGTGGAACACAGCCTACAGTAAAGTATGAATGTGAGAACTGAATAGATAGACAGCAATATTTGGTGGCAATAGTGAGGAAAGGAAGAAACTGACATTGGCTGGTCAGAGTGTAGGGCTGGGGAAGAGGAGAAGAGATAGAAGAAAGCCTAGAGAAGTGGTCTCTGACCTTTTTAAGCACATGATCACTTTTTGAATTTAAATGCAACCCAGGATCTACCTCAAAGAAAATGTAGAAATAACAGTAATCACACAAACCCAAACACCCTTGCCCTGCTCCTTCCCCCAAGGCCATGCCTCTGCCCCGCCCCTTCTGAGGCCCCGCCCCACTCACTCCATCACTCCTCCCTTCGTCACTTGCTCTGCCCCACCCTCACTCACTTTCACAGGGCTCGGACAGGGGGTCAGCTCTCTGGGCTGAGGCTGAGGGGTTCAAAGTGTAGGAGGGGCTCCTGGCTGAGCCTGGGGCAGGGAGTGGGGTGAAGGAGAGGGTTTGGGGTACTGACTCCTGGAGAGGGCTTAAGGCTTGGGCAGTGGATTGGGGTGTGGGCTTTGGGAATGGGCTTGGACAAGGGGTTGGGGTGCGGGAGGGGGTGCAGGCTCTGGGAGGAGGTTGGGGTATTGGAGGGGGTTGGGGTGCAGGAGGGGGTTCAGGGCTGGGTTGGGTTGCAGAGGGAGTGTGGGGTACCAGCTCTGGGAGAGAGTTTGGGTGAAGGGGACCTCATGGCTGGGGCAGGGTTTGGGGTGAAGGGGGGATTCGGGGTGCAGGCTCTGGCCAGGCGCTGCTTGGCTCCCAGGCAATGGCACAGCGTGGCTAAGGCAGGATCCCGGGCTGCATACCGCTCCCGGAAGCATCCGGCAGTGGCTCCTGGGAGGAGGAGCAGGTGGCTCTGCGTGCTCCACCCCCACCTTCAGGCTCCACCCCCGCCTTCAGGCTTCACACCCACAAATCCTATTGGCCATGGTTCCCCATTCCCGGCCAATTGGGAGCTATAGGGGTGGTGCCTGCAAGTGAGGCAGCATGCAGAGACCCCTTTACCCCTTCCCCCCCAGGAGCCGCTGCTGGACATGATGGATGCTTCGGGGATTAGTGCAGGGGCAGGGCAGGCAGGGAGCCTGCCTTAATCCCCACTGTGCTGCTGGACTGTTAGCGGCTAATCTCCTAGTTTGGCTGCAGGAGGTTGGCAACCCTAGAATGAGATCAACTGTCAGAGGCTCCACGATCGACTAGTCGATCACAATCTACCAGTTGGTGACCATTGGCCTAGAGGGAGAAAAAAGCCGTTCCTGACCACACAGTATAGATGAAAAATAAACACTTCAGTTCAACCTGTAGAAAATCCTTTGCTTTTATATATCAACAGTTGGATTACTGACATCTGAGTGCTCTCAGCTTGTAGTTCTGTGCACGGGGACTGATTTAGATGTCCAGTGTCCTTTTAAATATGTGAATGGAAATATTGTGTAGATAATGGATATTGTGGGCATGACTGAGTAGTTAAATTAGAGTTCTGAAATGTATTTAAAATTGGGCATAAATTCAACCAGGGCAACCTTAATTTGGCCTCCTTGTATGTATGCACTGTGAGAGTCTTTAATTACATGCCACTTTCAATTACATGATCACATACGATTTTTTTCTATGTTCAGTGCACAGGAAGGATGGTGCTCACTTAATGAGCTGCTATTGAATGTTTTTGTTTTCTTCTCTTTCTTCAATGTGTGGCCCCAGGCCTTATTGACGGCACACTAGTCCACCCTCCACGGAAGACAGAATTATTAATTTTCTCATATTATTTTCCATGCCACTCATAACAATAGTAGCTGAGTGTTTTATAAATGTTAGTACATTTATTTTCTCAAAATCCCCGTTTTACAGATGGGGAACTTGAGTCTCATAGATTAAGGTCAAAAGTTATATTGGGGGGCTTTATTTGAGATGACTAGGACTTTATCTGAATACTTTATATGGTCAAAGCACAGCTCCCATTGACTTCAGTTGTAGCTGAGAGTGGTCAGCACTTCCACAGATCAGAAGACCCTAAGGTCTTAAGTCAGACTCCCAGAAAATTAAAGAACACACTATTAGTGACCACCTGGGGAAAGTTGTGGTTTTCATTACTTGCCTACCATTACATAAGAACTCTGTGGCAGAGGCGGCCATAGAATCCAATTCTCCAGGAAAGTGATGCATGGCTAGAAAGGGTTAAACATCCTGCAAAATAAATAATCCTCAAAAGACATGTGGGGAGATAATTTTTGTGTTTTTACAAATGTATGAGTAGGGTCGACAATGTAATCAACAGTCCCTGTCTATGCTGTATTCTGATAAGTCAAAAGAATATCCTATCATTTAAATGAATTGTAAATACGGGATATCTCTGTATTCATCTCTCTTTTAAATGTATAACAAATAATCTGTGAATGGTGGAGGAACAAGCAAATTGCTTTTATGTTAATCCTATAGCAAAGTACTGGTGGTGGACCTCCTACAAAGTCATGCTAATCACCTTTTGAACTCTCAACTTGTCAAAAGACATGAAATTGTATAAAAGATCCTTGGGTCCTCATTCTCTCATCTCCGATCTGCTTATGCTTCATCTGGGGAAGTCTGAGTTGCAAGACTGACGTCCCAGTTATGCTGGTGTGCCCTGAATATGATATTTGGACAAAGGACTATAATTTATGAACTAGTTCTGAAAGAATTCTTTGCAACTACAAAGCTCACCATTTCTGCTATGAATCTGAACCTCAATTAATTGAACTAATTTCTGTATGTATGTTGATGTTTCAACCATACTCCCCGTTGTTTTTTAATAAATTTTAGTTTAGTTAAGAAGATTTGGCTGTACTGTGTATTTAGGGAAGATCTGAAACCTTCATTAATCTGGGGGGTAATGTGTCCGATCCTTTGGGATTGGTAAAACCTTTTCTTTTATATGATGAAATAAGATTTACAGAAATCATCATATTTGACATGGGTACCTGGATGGAGGCCTGAGGCTGGATCACTTTAAGGGAACTGTGTTTGGACTTCTGAGTAACCAGTAAGATAGTAAAGAAGCTGTTTTATGCTCTCTTGGTAAATCTAAGTAGTGGAATATCCACCAGCTTTATGGGGATTGTCTGCCCCATTCTTTGCAGTTCACCCTAATTGAGTGATCACAGCTGGCCCCCGTTGGGACCCCGGTCATGAGAAGCATTCACTTATCTTAACTTTGAGACTATCTTTTCTCTTCCTGAAATCCTCTGCCTCATTCACTACATATCTTCCAACTTCTTCAGCAAATTAAGCTGGGGGAACTACAGGCAACAATCTCCTTCACTACCCAGCCCTGACTTATCTGCAAAGGAGGTCCATTCTGTGCACTGAATGAGTCAAGGTATGACAGTTCAGGGCAATTGCACCTGCATTTTCCCTCTGTTGTCCACCTACTCTTGGGTTTCTGGCCCCTTGCCCTCACCTCTCTTGGATAGAAAAACATGTCTTCCTCTTGATCGGGATATTTCCAGGTTGCAAGCTCCCTGCCTACACTGTGAATTCCTTAAAGTCAGACTGCATAAGCAGGCCTGCTTAACTTTTGTTCTCTTGGACAGTAAACGGTGTAATTGCCACAGTTAAGTTACCACACAGTTCCTTCTAAGCAAGCATATTTATTCTCAAGGTAATAGCAAGAAAAAAACATATTGAAAGAACCCATGTGCATGTTAAAAAGCTTACTAGAGATCACCCCAACTCTAATAAGGGCTTTGGCTTATGAACACTCCTTCAAACACCATACAGGAGTTTTCCTGTGGTTACAAGTTCATAATTCCTTTTTGTCAGAACACGAACCCCCATGAACCTGAGAGATACTCCTTCATACCATTTGGAACGTTTGATCATGGCAATATGTAATTCATAGACAAAAGGTCCCCTCCTTTTGAAGGGTGAAACTTAGAAAGGTCAGGTCCAGAGTTTGGCATTCGCATTCTCTCCCTCTCAAATATTTCCTAGGAATTAACCTTCCAACTAACATTTCACAAAAACAATAGAGAAGGAAATCCAGGAAGAGAAAAGCCCCAAAGAGACTTGGATGGGAATAAAATTATTGTATGTTGGTGATTTGAAACAATTCTGACAGAAAGACAATGTACATATGTAAACATTTAAGTTTGTAATGTAAACATAATCATTTGTAATGTAAATTCCTTTTCTTTGTTGGAGATGCGTTACTGTGTGTCACAATTTTAGGCCTCATTGAGATGATGGGTAAAGCTGAGGTAGAGGTTGTTTTTATGAGCTGCATTAAACCTCGTTAGGGGCTGAGTTAAAACCCCATTAAAACTGATGTGTGAATGCTCCCTTCACTGAAGTCTGTTACTTACTGTAATCTGAAGTGGTCACACCTAAAACAAGGCTTAACAGAGTCTTCCTGGAAACTAGTGCCATGTTGAGTGGAGGGTTCCACTGTGTATAGTGACCAGAGTTGGGTAGGTGGATAGATAGGGGAGCACAAGCTGGAAAGAGAGAGAGATGAAAAAGTGGGAAGAGAGCCCAAGCAACAGCCTGTAAGCGTGCAACTCTGGAAAAAGCTATAGAGAGATCCTTTTGGTCTGTTGGCTAAAGAACCTGGGGGGCTGTAAGCTAAGAAGCTGTTCTTTTTGTTCTGCATTCTGAGAAGCAGAACTTTGTACATTCCTTGTAAATAAACAAGATGGGATGAAAATAAAATACCAGACTCTATTGCTTTGTACTTCCAAATGGAATGTCCCCAGGGTCCAGGGGTGAAAGTAAGGTGGTACAGGCCAGTACGGCATACTGGTAAAAAGTGGCCACCTGTACTGGCCCCTACCACCTTACTTTAAAGCGCTGCTGTGGCATCGCTTTAACTTCAATGCTCTTTTTGCGCCCCCCGCATCGGCGGCCCTGCCAGGTGCCGACTGGAAGGGTTGCAAATGGGGGGGCGCAAAAGGGGCAGGGACGTTAAAGCGCTGCCGCGGCAGGGCTTTAAGCAAGGTCCTTTTGCTACGGCAGCACTTTAAAGGACCCTGCTTAAAGCGCTGCCTCTTTCGTCCCCCCCTCCCCCGGCTGCTGATGGGCAGGGGGCAAAAGGAGCAGCTACCCAGCTCCGGGTGGTGTGGGGGAGGTCTGGCAGAGGGATGCTGATCCCCCAACCCCACCCCTTCTCCCTGAGGCCCCAGCTCTTCCGGGGGGCGGCGGTGCAAAGCTGCCCTTCCCCCTCCCCCCGTACCGGTAAGAGACAAATTTTACTTTCACCCCTGCCAGGGTCCCAGACGTTGGCTAGCTGTTCAGATTAAAAAGCGGCAACAATATTCGGTCATATTACTGGCAAATCTAGGTGAGAAAGAAAAGTCAAGCAGAAAAGTATTTGAAGGAAAGAGAGGTCCTGGAAAATGTGTTTAATATCAAAGTCATTAAACCCAAAAAGACAGGGGCTGCCACGTAGAAAGAAAAAAAAATGCTTGGAAACAAAGAAGAAAAGGGTAAAGAGAGAAGAGTACAGAGAAGAGTACAGAAATGAAAACAGAGGGAGACAAAGGTAAGAATCTATAGTAATCATGTAAAATAATATTTTTCACTTGAGTTCTCAAAGAATCCAACAAGGAGGGTGAGAAAGAATAAGTATCTTGGAAGATCTCTCTAGCCAAGAGCTGCATGTATATTTTGTTGGTTCTAGTGTGTTTCTTCACCCTCATGTCCTGTGACAAGATGTAAAGTTATTTGTCATTGTTATGATTCCATTCCAAATATAATTCTGTGAATAAAAAAATTGCTTGTTTTTCATTTGTGATTTTTTTTTGCTAATACCTAGAACAGTTAGAAACTTTTAAGGTTCTTCCCTTACATGCATTTCAAAAATTCTATTTTGAAAACCTCACTTCCATCTGCTATGAACAGTTGGTGCTAAGTAGATAACAATTAGAATGTTTTTTAATGTCTTCTCATTTTGGTGATGCAGTGTCTTTAATTTCATTCTCAGCTAAATAAGCCTTAAAGTACAATTGTGCTTAGGTTAAATTATTATTATTACAGTTAGCTACTCCTACAGTTAAATTCCTGTTTTTAAAATCCATCATTTAGCAATTGTCAGTAGTAAGTCTGACCATTTTAGAGATTGGTTAGTCTATGATCATAGTCACATGCACAGCATGTGTGTGGAGGGGGAAAATATATTAGATTCCCCACTGGGCTAAGAATTCTGGAATAAACTGGTGTTCATTGTCTGAAATGATTATCTTGCCTGTTTCTTTTCATTTTAGCATAAGGATAGAATCCTTCTCTATCACACAGCCTGAGTGTCACTCAGGCCATATCTGTACCACAAGCTTTTGTTGCCTCAAGTTAAGTTGGCATACAGCTGCCACGGTTAGTACATCACTTGTGTGGATGCATATTTGACTCCTTATGTGGTTGCTGCACATATGTGCCAGGAGTGTTTGTATCAATGCAGAGTGGGTTGCACCATGGGTGGGTATCCCATTGTGCATCTTGCCACTGTCATTTAGCAAGTTTTGGCAATGTATGATGAAGCCAAAACGAGTCACGCAGGGCTTACTGGCAGCATGGAGTCAACTTCCCAGTGTGCAACTGTTTCCATCCCATAATGTTATTTGTATCCCATAATTTCTACACTTTTATTTTAAATACTACAAACCCACGTGACCCACCTCACTGTCCGCCATCTCTGACAGAAGCATGGAGCCTTCGTAGCTCTGCACTGTTCTCATGAGCGTTGAAAGCATGCAGTGCACAGTCCTGGAACATTTGCAGAGCCAAAGAAGAACCACATGGTGGGGAATGCAATGATTTCTTTGAGGGCAGATTGCTTTGGGATTTACCATTGAATTGGTTCTTGCTGACATTCACAGAGCAGCTGCAGATGGTGGAGCGCTGCTTCTTGGCCCAAGAAACAAGCACTGACCGGTGGTATGATGTAATGCAGGTTTGGGATGACAAGCAGGAGCTACAGAATTATTGGATGTGCAAGACCACATTCCTGGAGCTGTGAGTTGAGCTCACCCCAGACCTCCATTGCAGAGGCACCAAAATGAAAACTACGCTGATAGCGGTGAAGCGAGTGGTGATCACGCTATGGAGACTTGCAACGCCAGATTGCCACCAGTAAAACCGGAATCAATTTGAAGTCAGGAAATCCACTGTGGGGGCTGTTGTGATGCAAGTGTACAGGCCATTAATCACCTTCTGCTATGCAGGACTGTGACCATAGGCATAGATGGCCTGCTATATTTGCGGGGACAGCTCCAGCCAGGCCATCGGGGTTGCTTATGGAAAGCAAATTCTATGCTTGCCTGAGGCTTGCTGTGCTGGGCCTACCATGCAATTACTGCTGGCATGTGGGGTTGGATGCCTGTCCCAATGTTTCTCCAGATCTCCTGAGGACTCAGTCTCTGTTCCTGTTTTATGTGGGTGTAGTTTGTCATGCGGGATGAGTGAGTGGATGGTGCAAGGGGATGTCGCATGCTGGTCTCCTGCTTCCCTGCCACACCACACAGAGAGACATGGCAGCATAGGTGCCACTGGGACTGCCAAACAGCCAGCATCCCAACCTGCTGGGAGGCAACGAGGAGGAAGTCAGGGGTCGGGGGCTGCTGGCAGGGGCCCATCCTCATGTATTAAGTTAAATGCACTGAGCCTCACCCCCCGACCATGGTGCCCTGGGTGTTCACCCACCCATAAGGCTTGTTTCGGGGGCAATGCTCCCTTGACCCCTCAAGCTCCTCCCATGACTGTGACTTGGCGAAGTGTGCAGGGCATCATGGATGGTTTTGCAGGAATGGAGTTCCTGAACGGCGGTGGGCAGTTAGGGTCGACATAAGGAACGCAGTGTCTGCACTCCCACTCCATCAATCCAAGTACGTTAACTATGGTTCTACCCCGCTTGGGGAGGTGGTGTTACTATGTCAGCCCAACAGGGCACTCTCAGCAGTGGGAGACCAGTGTGAGTGTAGACACACAAACAACTAGGCTGATGTAAGCTGCCTTGCATCAAACTAACTGTGTTGTGTAGACCAGGCCTCGTTCAGATACTTGACACTACTGTCAGATTGTTCTGACCATGTTTGTTTTTAGCAGCTCTCTCTTAAGTATCTTTTAGTTCTACCTCAAGCTCATTTTGCTAATTGTTTTTGATTTTTTAAGTCCATCACTCTAGATATCTCAAAAGTCACATCTCAAAGTTTTCTCAGATCAACCATTTTCTACTTTTCTTCTTACCTGCCACCGCCAGTTTATTACCCTCCTATAATGTGCTCTTGATTATACTAATTATTTCTGTCATATAAATTGAAATGAAAACAAGACCTATTAACTTCTGAATACCTTGCTCCTCTGCAAAGTTGATATAAGAGATCCATACTGAAACACAACTCTTCTCTGATTTCATATCTATCGGGAGGATTAATTATAGACTAGTCAATGGTCCTACAGAGCTAAAGTATTATCTCACTCCCTGCTCACCTCCAAACCAAGAAAGATTGCATACTATAAGAGAAACTCCTGCTCTTTCCTTAACGTAATTTGGACTAGACAGGTTCGACCAAATTCAGAAGTGATGCATAAAATAGTGTACGCTAGACTACCTCCCGCTGACACTCAGCCTCTCTTACACATGGGTAGAGCAGTTCTAAATTAATCTAATTTACGTGCCTAAAAGCCCTGAAAAACTGTATGTTAAAGTGTGACTAGAAATATTGAAATGATTGAATCCAGTATGGCACTACATCTGTGCAGTTGGACCCCCAGTAATTGCAGTGAAGCACTGCATGGATGCAAAGTAAAGGCTTCTATGTGAGGTTGTGCAGATCAGGGGAAAATGGAAACAGTTCTCTCTCTCTCTCTCTCACACACACACACACACACACACACACATACACGCATGGGTTAACTACTTACAATACTACTTAACCTCCCAATATTTATTATTTTAAAAATGAAAATTTCTGATGCTTCAATAACTTTAAAGTGCTATCAAAATAGGAATTACAATTAAAAACACAAGGGGATATAAGAAGGCCTATCACATTAATTTCTGTTGGGCACAATACAGTAATTTAGGAGTGTGTAAATCATAGTTCCATTTTCTCGCTGTAGCTAGCCTAGAATACACAATATCTCTTTCAGACACATATTCCACTTTTTTTGTTTAACTCTCTCCTCCTGGCTCTAGTGTGAATACTACATGCTATGGTAGGAATTAACTTTACAACTTCTGTGTGCTTGTGCGATGCCAGATACATATTGTTTCTTGGGATGAGCAAAACAGTTGAGGAAATATATATATTTCCTCAGATTATATATAGATAAAATCTGAAATATCCTGTTCATCAGCTGAGATCTGAAATTAATGCTTTCCCCTCAATGCCCAAAGGTTTTTTGGGAAAAAAATATAGATAAGTACTCATTCCCAGCAGGCCTCCTAGACCTAATATAATTTAAACCATGCTTAGTGTCTCAGCACATCTGGTGGTGGGACTTCCCTGGATGTAGGGAAGAGGCAATGCATTCTGACTTTCAGGAAGCTTTGCGGGATTTCATTAAAGCAATTGGTCATACCAGAGGAGGCACCTTCTCAGCTGGTATAAAGTCAGTGGGGAAAATGACAACTGCCAGCAGGAGAGGATCTGTCCTAGACACTCTGATTCAGTCTTGCCAAAAGTAAGAGTGGCTATTTCAGTTCATGAAGAAAAAATTGGAGAATCAGAAGGCCCTGTTATGGACTGGGAGGAGAAAATGAGATCAAGAGACCTACTGGATTCAGGCAGAAGTGTTTGGGGTAAGGAAAAGAAAAGATGGAGTTTGGCAAAGACTGTTGGGGAAAGAAGGTGGTGAAGAGAGGAGACAAATGATGGGAAGAGAGAAAGGTAAAAAGAGCACTCAAACAGCTTGCATGAGATTTATGCAAACTTTACGCAAGCATCTGAACTTTTCAGTGATTATCTAATCTAAACATCACCAATCATAAAATATTACTGGGTGACACAAAAGACACATTGAACTTTTTCACTACTTTTCAAATGCCAGGAAACTGGACAGAATTCTTGTAAGAATATGTATCCAACTTGACACTGGGACAGTGAACATGCATTGCTTTTGGCATAATGCCTTTGTCACAATAAATTTTATGCCAGATACTTGCATCCACTCTGTTTGATGGAAAGTGGCTAACAGCTTATTTTAATGTTACTTAATCATTGCAATGTCTTATGTAGTGTTAGGAATTTCACATGTTGTGTAAAAGATCAAAACAAGGAACCCTTGCTGCAAAGACAGAATGTGAATTGTGTGTGCCACACTCTAGCATACAGTACATGTTTTTTTTAGATCATCTGGTCTTTGAGGCAGGGGGTATTTCTACCTCTATGTTTAGAAAGATTTAGGATGTTACTGCAGTATAAGGCCCCAATTCTGCATGGAGTTTTATGCAGGTGGCCCCCAGTATCTATTTGGAGCTCCTGGCAAGATGGGAGATTAAATCATAGTGATAATACATCATCCATATAAATTGGATAATGTTCTCTATCCTCAAGCAGATGGGCTATATATCCCAGACTGAGTCTGAGAAATATTCTAGGAAGATTGACTATATATAATGTATATGTGGAAATAAAGGAGCTGTTTACCAAACATATAACATGTTTAAAAGTACTTTGCGTCTATCAAGTACAGTGCTGCTTCTCTTGGAAGAATTATACTGAAAGCAGTCATTTCCCATTTTGTACTTGTTCCTTCCTAAGTATATTACTTTGCATTTGTCTTTACTGAATTTTATCCTATTTATTTCAGATTATTTCTCCAGTTTGTCAAGATCATTTTGAATTCTAATCCTGTCCTCCAAAGTGCTTGCGACCCCTCCCACCATGGTATTGTCTGCAAACTTTATACGTATAATCTATTTTTGCCCATTTTTGTCCATTTTCCAAATAATTTATGAAGATATTGAATAGAACTATACCCCTTGCAGGACCCCACTCGACATGCCCCTCCAGCTGTGTTTGTGAACCATTGATATCTACTCTGAGTAAACTTTTCAAACCAGTTCTACACCTACCTTACAACAGGTTAATCTATATTTCCCTAGTATGCTTATGAGAAGGTCATGTGAGACAATTTACTAAAGTTGAGATATATCACATCTAACACTTTCTCTCCCCCGCCCGCCCCAACAAGGCTTGTACCCTGTCAAAGAAGTATATTTGGTTGGTTTGACATGATTTGTTCTTGACAAATCCATGTTGCCTCTCACTTCTTCTTTTTTTTTTGTAGGCGCTTACGAATTAATTTTCTGGGTACCCACGTTAAGCTGACTGGTTTATAATTCCCTGGTTTGTCCTCATACCCCATCATGGTATCTAGGTGGCAAATTTACTATAAGACAGAGTCACTGACTGCGAAAAATGACAGGAACTCTAGTTCTATTTTAAGAAGAAAATGGTTGCTATAAAAGAAAAATAGTTTTTGGATGGCACCAGCGATTGCCTTTATTATATTTCAAGGACCCAGTTCTTCTCCATTGATAGCTGGAGCAGGATTGAGCCTTAAATGTTAGTAAGAGCTCATTACTTTGATCATCTGCAAAACTTTTATAGTTAACATTTAAAAAGGAGATGTTGAGAGAGAGAGAGAGAGAGAAATCTATGGGTCGATGTAGTACTTATTCAGGAAGGATTATGTTCTTATTCTTTAAACCTTCAGATGTTCCACTAGATTTTATTAATCTTACATGGGTATGATTCATTAAAAGTGGGTGGTATTCTACTGAAATTAATAGTAGTTAAACTAATAATATGCAATGTGATTTTAAAGCTTTTGAATAACCACCTTACTTTGTTAGAGTTCCTCCTAATAGGCTTCTACAGTGGTAGACAGTTCCATTAGTGCCAATTCTGATTTTTAATTTTGGCTGTTTTTGTTTGTTTCTGAATATTTTTTTCTGCAGTGAAAGATTGAAAATGAGAAGTGATTTGTGTTTTCTTTGTAATTAAATGCTGCTATATCGAGTGTGATGCAGAAGTGAAGGCAGTTGAAACTACGTACTATTTACTCAACAAACCTATCATGCTTTAGCTATATTTAACATGGGAAAAATTCCAGCCTAGTAGTTTACACATTTTAATCTCTCATTGTTATATGTGTTTATATAATCAAGTAGCTTTCATATTTATAAATGGAAATCTGGATATAGTATAATATACTCTAAAAGGCAAAATTAAAAGGTGTACATATCACCAAATCCTGTTGAGCTTAGGGCTGGTCTGCCGTAAAAAGTTACATCTGCATAGTTATGTGTCAGAGGGGGAGAGATGTAGCTAAACCAATCTAATCTTCAGTGTAAACAGTGATAGGTTTTTTCCATTGACCTATTTACTCCCTCTCAGAGAGATGGATTATTTATAGCAGCAGGAGAGCCTCACCCACTGCTGTAGTAAGTGTCTACACTGAAGCGCTGCAGCAGTGCAGCTGTGCCATGGTCATGTGTTAAATGTAGACCAAGCCTTAGGCTAGGTCTACACTAACCCCCCCTGTCGAACTAAGATACGCAACTTCAGCTACGTTAATTATGTAGCTGAAGTTGAAGTACCTTAGTTCGAACTTACCTGTGGTCCAGACGTGGCGTGCAGGCTCCCCCGTCGACTCCGCCTACTCCGCTCGTCGAGCTGGATTACCAGCGTCGACGGCGGAGCACTTCCTGGTTCGATTTATCGCGTCTAGACAAGACACGATAAATCGAACCCAGAACATCGATCACGCGCCTCCGACGCGAGAGGTAAGTATAGACGTACCCTTAGTCATTGACTCTGGCCAAATTTGGATGTGCGCATGCGTACATAAAGTGAGCATTTCAGAAACCTTCTCAAATGGATCTACTTTTAAAGACTAAACTATATGTTATTATTTGAGAGCTTCATGATAATGAAGTGTAATATAACCTCAACCTGCAACCTTTTTCTGCTCTTCAGTCCTTTCCCTGCTATCTCCTTCCTAAATAATTGTCTGTAAATTACCCACTTACTCTTTGGTAGGTGTAAATGTGTTTTCCTATTCCTACTAAAACACATTTGATAGCTAGTTTCCTTTTACATGTACACCTCAGACAACTTTCTATGTAATGGAGGAAGTTACTGTAATAGACATTTCTGTCTAATATTTACACAAAGAGCAAATACTTCCCAGAGAAAAAGACATAATTATATTCATTTATTGTACATCTTCATTCTGGAAGGACTATCTAAGCAAACTGCATAAAAGGCTTTGCAGCAGAGTGTATAAGTAAAAATACTTGATGAAAATATTTTAAATACATGATAGTAGTGAAGATCCCCCTAGATTTTGCTGCTCCCTTTGTTCTCTTCAGTAGATTAAACAGGGACTGTATCTAACATACAGCTGGGAAAACAGGACCACCAGGTGTTTGAAGCTTAAAATGTCATCTGTTTCAGTGTGTGACATTTACTTAGCAATGCTTTAATAATTATTACATGGCAATATAATTAAGAATACAGAAGCACTCATAAGTATTAGTAGTATTTGTGCTTTTATTTTGAGCCCCAGTTGATGGATCTCCATATAGGCTCCAGGCTGAAATCTGGCAACAAAATGTCTCAGTCTAGTAATAGGGCTAGATCCTTAGCTGCTCTGTGTTCTCCATTTATGTGTCTCAGGAAAATGGAGAGGAACAGGGTTTCAGCCACATTCCCTCTGGAACTGCCAGGGAAAACAGCAAAGAACCTGGTGCCAGGTTTGAGGAGCTGACTTATATATTTTTTCCAAATATAAATTAAAATAATACATTTTTTACATAATTTATAGGAATGCTAAAATTAATGTATTTACTGAATTGGCTTGCATTCCCTGTTTCGGTTGCGTGAGTCAAATTCAATATCAAAGTCAAAGGAGCTGTACTCATTTATGCCAGTGGTGAAATTGTCTCTGAGTTAGAATGACTTTAGAGAGACAAGATGGGTGAAGTAATATCCTTTATTGGACCAACTTCTGTTGGTGAGAGAGACAAGATTTTGAGCTACACAGAGCTCTTCTTCAGGTCTAGGAATGACTTTAAAAATAAAGTGAAACGTGTTTAGTCCATTTGGTAGACAAAGCCTAGTTTGAATTTACAGTAATAGGCCCCAGTTCTGAAAAGACACATGTTCATTTTTAACTTTATGTCCTTTCATTTGAGTTCAGAAAAGCACTAGAGCATGGAAATACTATTAAAATAAGTGGGTCTGATTTGGTGCTGTGCATCTAACAGCCTGGGGGTGTGGGGAAATCTTGTTAAAGTTGGCTTTAAACCACTCTTCAGTCCTCCTGAGTCTGGAGGCTGGGCTGGGTTCCAGAGTAATTTAGACAACTTTAAAAGCCGCTCTGAATTATGTCAACCTTCCTATGGGCTGCAGTGCTACCCAGAATCTCTGCAGTACAGTGTGCTGCATCCCTGTCCCTGTCCCTGATATACTGTTTACACTGGGGATTGTGAATCTGCCTGCAAAGTCAAACTTATATCTCTGTCTGCAGTGCCTGTGCTGAGGAATCCTCTCTCAACTGCAATCAAGGGATTTAGGAACTCTATATGCCTCTGTGGCTTCTTCAACCAGTGTAAACAGTCTGGAAAAGGGGTGAAGAGCTTCAGCATGTCTTTAGGTGTTTTTCTGAATAATGATTTTTGCTGAATTTGGATTTATGTGAGGTGACACGTATATCAATTGGGCTACTCACCATCCATAGTTAATCAAGTGCATAATTCTCTGAAGGATCAGGGCCTTAATTTAAAGAGACAAATGTCAAAATGGGTTATATTTATTTTGTATGTTCTTAAACACACATGTTCAGTATGTCCATGTGCTTAAGTAACAAAGTGAACAAAGCATGGTCACAATGGATCTGACTTAATGAACAAGGGGAAAATAAATAAAATACACATTATATAGTTGGACAAATTTCTTCCCCTCCTCCCTCAGTAGTCAATTGAAGTCAATAGTATTTCATGAAGGGCAGAATTAGATGCAATTGTCCTTAACTAACTCCATTGTTAGTCTTCAAGAATAAATTCACTTTATGGAATAGAGATAGGCAAGCTATTAATAGTAACATGTATCTAATTTAGTCCTCCTTTGTCATTTGTGAATTGTCCATGAAGACTGATTTTTTACCAGTTTGTTGGTTGTTCAAAATTGTCCAAATGTTTGAGAACAAAATTAATCTTGTCCTGTGGATTAGTCACCAGTGAACTGTGTGCTGTCACTATTCCTTTGAGTAGTTTGAGTTTTGTGACTGATCACTGAAGTTACATGCGAGGGATTCTGTTTCCTTATACAGCTCTTATCAGCAGGAGAGAAGACAACTGGCTGAGATTTTTCTTCTTTCAGGCCTGGAAGGAAAAAATAGCAGGAGAAAAGCAGATCTAAAGGGTCTGATTAGTACATTTTAATCCTTTTCCTTTCCTCTTCTCCACAAGACAGATTTTTTGCTTATGTATACCCCAGATATAAAAATATTGAATTCCTTCCTGACTAACGGAAAAAGACCTCTAACCTATTAGAAGCTAGTTTTTCTCTGTACAGCAGATTTTGCATTCAAGTTTCTCTTGTCACACTGAGTGGTTATTTTTGTGTGCAGGTGTGCTGTCCTGTTTATATAGAAGATGGTTATGTATCCTTGCTCATGTAACTTAACTAACTGCCTGAGTGGTAACAACAGGTTTGGGGGAAGGAAAAGTTGAAGTGTTGTGTCCCATCCAGTGTACAACAATATTCCATATGCCTAATAAGTATATGTGATTGTAACAGAGCGCAGCTGGCCCTCCGGCTCCTGCCTGTGCAAGGCTCAGCTAAAGTCACTCAGAGATGCTTGGGTTCTGAAACCACTGGTGCTTTTATTTACAAGTTTTTGCTCCTCCCACCTTGTCACCATACAGCGTACACAGCTCTGGGTTCCCTGTGTCTGAACCCAGGAGGGAAGGGCTTTCTCCCTGCCTGCACTCCCTCACTCCCCTCCATCCCACCACCCTGGCTTCCTTCTTCCTAGCCTCTTATATAGCCTGAGGCTAATTGGGCTGGCAGCTGGCTCTCATTCCCCAATTAGGGCAGGTTCTTTCCAGCCAGCTCCACTTTATTCACTTAAATGGGGCTGACATGGCAGGGGGCTGATTCTTCAGTCTTTCTGCTCCGCATCCTTTCACCGTGATACTGTAATGATCTATTTTTATCATTGATATCACCACGTTTAGACAATTGCAACAAATCTTGTAGAAATTATGTCATATAAGATAATGAAAAAATTACAATTGGCTAACTAAAATTATCTTGTTTAAATCCATGTATCATCAAGTTATGAATTTGGCTATCTGTATCTTGAATGAGTGTGTTCCTGGGGAAACACCCACAAGGTCGTTTACATCCAGTCTAGCCGCACATTGTGAATGGACAGTTCATGCTTGGTTACCCATTAAGAACACTGCACTCTAATATTGGGCCGTAGAAGAAATTCATTCCACTCAGTAAGCCTTCCTATTGACACCTTAGCACAGATGTGGGCAATGGGTGCCTTGTGAGTCATCAAATCTTGTAAGGATATGTGATATGTTTGTGACCCTGGACTCCATCTTAGAGCAGTAACTTTCCTCAAACAGAGGCTGTGAGCTGTGTTTGAGCCACTACATTTTCAGGCACATGGCAAAGGGTATAAATACTTCTGAGAGATCTCCCATTTTGTCTCTTTCTTGCCCTGATTCTCTGGACTATGGATTTAAAATTAAAAGGATTATATGGAACTATGGACTGAGGACCTTCCAATCTTTTGGAAGTTACCAGAGAGTCTTTATAAGCCAGCAGTCTATAACATCACTGTTACAAGCCTGATGTAAGAACTTTGCAGTTATTGTGTGTATATGATCTATTAACTGTTTATGACTTTTATTTTATTTTATTAATAGTCCTTTAGATTTTAGTTACTAAAGGATTGGCAGCAGCATAAGTATCAGGTAAGATGTGAGTTATATATTGACCTGGCTAAGTGGCTGATCTCTTGAGATTGGAAGGACAGTATATTTGATGAAACTGGCTTTCAGTAACCACTCATCACAGAGTCCAGTGTCTAGGTGGTCAGATATGGGCTGGAATGCCTAAGGAGATTGCAGTTTTGACTTCTTGTTATCCAGTGTGGTGAGACAGAAGTCTGCTTTTGGTATTGGCTTGGTATATCTAATGATAGAATAGCCGCCAGTTTGAAGTGAGCCTGCCCTATTTCTTAGCAGTATGTACTGAATCTGGTATTCTCAGAAGCATGGTGACACTCTATTGATTGAATTTACTGGTTTCCTTTTTATTAGCAGTAGTCTAATATTATTTGTATTGAGGCAGTACTTAGTGGCCTCAATGATTGTGGCCCCAGTGTTCTAAAAACCCTGCACACACACATAGCAAAAAGATATCATAACAAGCAGAGTCTTTTGTCACATTCAAACAATTAGTAACACACTCTGACCAGTAGGTTACACAGAAGGAAGTCACACACTCTTTTCTGTCTTCTCTGGTGTCTGGCAAGGGTTTCAAGAACAATGCCTACAGCTGTTAAGTTTACCATTTCATACACAGTACAATAGTATTTGACATATTAGCTGAGTGTTTTCTATTGAAATTTTATCGACCCAACTAAAAATAAAAAATAGCAAACAACCCACTTTGTTTGCGCTGAAATGAAAATTGTTCAAATTTTTGGCAAGCTGAAAATTTGAGAGGAAAAAATTGTTTTTCCTGAGCGAAATGTTTCATTCGACCTGAAACAAAATGTTTTATTGTGTTTTTGAGGGTGGTTTTACCTTTTCTTTTTTTTTAAATTGAAATAAAATTCAAAAACAAATAATTTCAAATCAAAATTCAAAATGTTTGATTTTTAGAAAGTTCAAATGAAACATTTTGACTTTTTTCAGAATGTTTTTTCCCACTGAAAGAGTTGTACAAATTTGACATGTATTCATGAAATGTTTTGGTCAAAATTAATCTGCCTTTTTCTGAGGAAATAACAGTTTCAGCTGAAATATTTCACCCAGGTTTTTGTCTCCATGTTTGGTGTGTTATTTCCGCTGCAAGGATAACAGAATGCCATTTTGCACATATTTCGTATTACTGAACAATGGCATTATCAGATTACAAATCTTTACAATAAGTGGTCTCATAAAGAAAGCAGAACTTGCTAGTCACTGGTACTTTATTTTCAATTGTTATGACAACAGTGTTTGGTTTTGAAATAAATCCCCCAGAACTTGCCCTTAGCTTCCATCCACCTAGCTGTCTTCATTTTGTCTTTGTACCCTCTAGTCAGAATTCTCCCATAAAATGGTGTATTTAGGCAATAGACTGCTCCATTTCACCGCTTTTCTGATGCTTGGTTTGAGAAAATAGCTCTGGGCCTTGTCGACTCTGAATTATAGCTACTAGTAGAGTGGCACCAGTATAAACCCCAAGTGTACATATAAATTATGCTGGTGAGCATGATTTGCATTTCCCCCTGGTTTGAAAACTATTCTAATTACCTAAGTAATAACAATAGGCTCAGTAAACTGACCCAAACTAAATCTTTTTGTTTTATTTTACTCTGATAATCAGCACAAGAAGAATTTAATGGATTTCTATTCATTCCTTAGTCATTTAATTATTACTTTCTTCCTATACTTAAAAGGGCAGACAGCTAGTTCATCCTGTCCTCTACCATGTGGGATCCTGCTATTCCTCATGATGCCAGAGTCTGACATTGAGACAATGTGCGTGGTCGTTACCATTCTGTTGCTGCATGACATTCCTGCATGACACTTGAATCATGCTGTTGACTGCAGCTCAGACTCTTGACTCCTGTATTGTGTTATGCACTTGTTGCTCCTATACTGCCATCCCATGCATAGAACAGATGATGTGTTATACAACCGTAGAAGACTGAGTCAAAACAACAGTATTATAATGTAGGAGTGTGGCACTAATTCAATGTCCTGATCTGATATCAATCACCAGAAGCTATCACATGTCTAGTAACATACATTTTAAGACTTTTTTTAGAAAAAGCAGACCTAGATTGTATTGCCACTATTTGACCTGTGTTAAAGTATCTGTTGTGTAATCCATTTTTTAAAGGTAAGCATATTAGATTCAATACTATTAGATGAATATGGTAGGGAAGTAGGGCTAAGGAGGGAAAGATTGGAAGTGATGGGATCTCTGAGCATGAGATGAGCAGGTTTTCCTGTACTTATTCCAGAATTTAACATACAGATCTTCAACTGATGTAAATTGACATAGCTCTCAACTAAGCGATGGAGCTTCTCTATGTCCTAGTAAGGAGGAGAGGATGGAAGGTGATAAAATACAGGTAGGATCTGATGAGAAACAGTCAAATGGAAAAAAAAGTCCCATTCAATTACATCATGTAATGGCAGACAGCTAAAAAGTTAGAAGTTTAAGTGCTTATATACCAAAGCTAGAAGGCTAAATAATAAAATGGGTGAACTAATCTGCCTTGTATTAAATGAGGATATTGATATAATAGGCAACACAGAAATTTGGTGGAATTAGGATAATCAATGGGACATGGTAATATTGGGGTACAAAATACATCGGCAGGACAGAACAGGTCATGCTGGTGGGGGAGTGGCACTATATGTGAAAGAAAGCATAGAATGAAATGAAGTAAAAAATCTTAACTGACCCAAACTGTACCATAGAATCTCTATGGATACTAATTCCATGCTCTAATAATAAGAATATAGCAGTAGGGATATATTACTGACCACCTGACCAGGATGAGGGTAGTGACTGTGAAATGCTCAGGGAGATTAAAGAGGCTATTAAAATAAAAAAAACTCTATAATAATGGGGGATTTCACTATCCCCATATTGACTGGGTACATGTCACCTCAGGACGAGATGCAGAGATAATGTTTACTGACACCTTAAATGACTGCTTCTTGGAGCAGCTAGTCCTGAAACACATAAGAGGAGAGGCAATTCTTAATTTAATCCTAAGTGGAGCACAGGATATGGTCCAAGAGGTGAACATATCTGGACCGCTTTGTAATAGTAACCATAATATAATTAAATTTAACATTCCTGTAGCAGGGAAAACACCAAAGCAGCCAAACACTGTATCATTTAATTTCAGAAAGGGGAACTACACAAAAATGAGGTTAGTTAAACACAAAATAAAAGAGACAGTGCCAAAAGTGAAATCCCTGTAAGCTGTATGGAAACCTCTTAAAGACACCATAATAGAGGCTCAATTTAAATGTATAACCCAAATTAAAAAAAATCACAGTAAGAGAACCAAAAAAAATGACACCGTGGCTAAACAACAAAGTAAAAGAAACAGCAAGCGGCAATAAGAAAGCCTGCTAAATACCCAGTAGGGTCACTGGATGATCGAGATGCTAAAGGAGAACTCAAGGACGATAATGCCATTGTGGAGAAACTAAATGAATTATTTGCATCGGTCTTCATGGCTGAGGATGTGAGGGAGATTCCCAAACCCAAGCCATTCTTTTTAAGTGACAAATCTGAGGAACTATCCCAGATTGAGGTATCATTAGAGGAGGATTTGGAACAAATTGATAAACTAAACATTAATAAGTCACCGGGACCAGATGGTATTCACCTAAGAATTCTGGAGAAACTCAAATGTGAAATTGCAGAACTACTAACTGTAATCTGAACCTTTCATTTAAATCAGCTTCTGTACCAATGACTGGAGGATAGCTAATGTGATGCCAATTTTTAAAAAGGGGTGATGCTGGCAATTACAAGCCGACTTCCAGACTGACTTCACTACCGGGAAAACTGGTTGAAACTATAGTAAAGAACAAAATTATCAAACAAATAGATGACCATAATTTGTTGGGGAAGCATCAACATGGTTTTTGTAAAGGGAAATCATGCCTCACAAACCTACTTGGATTCTTTGCGGTGGGGGTTGGGTCAACATGCATATGGACAAGAGGGATCTAGTGGATATAGTGTACCTAGATTTTTCAGAAAGCTTTTGACCAGGTCTCTCACCAAAGGCTCTTAAGGAAAGTAAGCAGTCATGGGATAGGAGGGAAGATCCTTCCATGCATTGGTAACTGGTTAAAAGATAGGAAACAAAGGGTAGGAATAAATGGTCAGTTTTCAGAATTGAGAGAAGTAAATAATGGTGTCCCCCAGGGGTTTGTGCTGGGACCACTCCTATTCAACATGTTCATAAATTATCTGGAAAAAGGGGTAAACAGTGAGATGGCAACATTACAGATGACACAAAACTAAGATACAAAACACAAGATAGTTAAGTCCCAGGCAGACTGCAAAGAGCTACAAAAGGATCTCTCAATACTGGGTAACTGGGCAACAAAATCACAGATGAAATTCAATGTTGATAAATATAAATATAATGTTGATAAAGTAATGCACATTGGAAAACATAATCCCAACTATACATATAAAATGATGGGGTCTAAATTAGCTGTTACCATGCAAGAAAGAGATCTTGAAATTATTGTGGATAGTTCTCAGAAAACATCCACTCAATGTGCAGCAGCAGTCAAAAAAGTGAACAGAATGTTGGGAATCATTAAGAAAGGGATAGATGATAAGACAGAAAATACATTGCCTCTATATAAATCCATGGTACATCCGCATCTTGAATACTGGATGCAGATGTGGTCGCCCCATCTCAAAAAAGGTATATTGGAAAAGGTTCAGAAAAGGGCAACAAAAATGATTAGGGGTATGGAATCCGGATGGGGAGAGATTAATAAGACTGGAACTTTTCACCTTGGAAAAGAACCAACTAAGGGGGAATATGATTGAGGTCTATAAAATCATGACTGGTGTGGAGAAAGTAAATAAGGAAGTGTTATTTACTCTTTCTCATAACACAAGAACTAGGGGTCACCAAATGAAATTAATGGGCAGCAAGTTTAAAACAAACAAAAGGAAGTATTTCTTCACACAATGCACAATGAACCTGTGGAACTCCTTGCCAGAGGATGTTGTGAAGGCCAAGACTATAACAGGGTTCAAAAAAGAACTAGATAAATTCATGGAGGATAGGTCCATCAATGGCTATTAGCCAGGATGGGCAGGGATCGTGTCCCTATGCTCTGTTTGCCAGAAAATGGGATTACCTGTTCTGTTCATTCCCTCTGGGGCACCTGGCATTGGTCACTGTTGGAAGACAGGATACTGGGCTAGATGGACCCTTGGTCTGACCCAGTATGGCTGTTCTTATGTTCTCCATTGAAGTCAAAGGAGCTGCACCAGTTTACACCGAAGACCTTGTTCTTAGCACCCTTTTAAAAATATTTAAACCTTTCATAACCTTGGATCACTGTGGACTCATTTGATGATGTCACCAGCTATTTAATTCTTAACTTATAAAGAATTTGCAGTAGTCTTCCTTTTTTTAACCCATTCATACAAATTTTGACTGTGCATGATGCTTCAAAGCACTGACAGCTGAAAGAAGGAGCTTAGCTGGAAGGGAATAGGCCTTCTCTGGAAGACAAAGTTCTTAGAGCTTGATTCTGCTCTTACTTTATGTTTCTTTTACAATTACTTCAGTTGAGTTACTGGAGAAAGTGAAACCAGAACCAAGCCCTTAATATTTATTAGCAATCTAAATTTCTTGTAAACACACTTGGTATATTCTCCACAGAGAAGAGGGGAAACTTCCTTTCATTCTGCAATATAAAAAGGTGGTAATAGTTTATCCTGAACATCAATGGGAGACCATGCCTCTTAATTTATGAGTCAGGAATAAAAGACTAACAAAGAGCTTTTGTTCGATGTCACTGGGCATAAAAACATAGAAATGTAGGACTAGAAGGGATCTAGATAGGTCATGTAGTCCAGTCTCCTGAACTGAGGCCGGGCTAAGTATTATCTAGACCATCGCTGACAAATGTTTGTCTAACCTGTTCTTAAAAATCTATAATGACAACCATTGCACAACCTCCCCAGGTAGTTTTTTTCCAGTGCTCAATTACCCTGGCAGTTAGGAAGCTTTTCCTAATGTCTAACCTAAGTCTCCCTTGCTTCAATTTAAGCCCACTACTTCTTGTCTTAACCTTCATGGTTAAAGACAACAATCTATCACCTTCCTCTTTATAACAACCTTTTATGTACTTGAAAACTGTAATCATGTCCCCCTTTAGTCTTCTCTTCTCCAAACTAAACAATCCCAATTTTTTTGTCAGTCTTTCCTTGTAGATCGTTTTCTAGACCTTTAATCAGTTTTGTTGCTCTACTCTGGACTTTCTCCAACATTTTTTTCACATCCTTCCCAAAGCGTGGTGCCCAGAACTGAACACAATACTCCAGTTGAGGCCTTATTAGTGCCGAGTAGAGAGGAAGAATTACTTCTCATGTTATGTTTACAACACTCCTGCTAAAACAGTATTGCATTGTGGACTCATATTTATTTTTTGATCCTCTACAACTCCCAGATAATTTCTGCAGTACTCTTTCCTAAGAAGTCATTTTCCAGTTTGTATTTATATAATTGATTATTCCTTCCTAAGTGAATTACTTTGCATTTGTCTTTATTGAATTTCATCCTATTTATTTCAGACCATTTCTCCA
Organism: Chelydra serpentina; assembly: GCA_037349315.1. Lineage (NCBI taxonomy): Eukaryota > Metazoa > Chordata > Testudines > Chelydridae > Chelydra > Chelydra serpentina. Next base: position 17,810,877 of record JBAIAC010000002.1, read on the forward strand.
ATTTTTCAAGATCATTTTGAATTCTAATCCTGACCTCCAAAGTGTTTTCAGCCCACTCCCAGCTTGGTATCATCCACAAACTTTATAAGTATACTCTCAATGCCATTATCCAAATAATTTATGAAGATATTGAAGATACTGAATGAAACCAACCAGGATGGATCCTTGCAGGACCCCACTTCTAGCTTGACTGTGAACCATTCATAACTACTCTCTGAGTAAACTTTTCAAATCATTTGTAAACCCACCTTTTAGTATGTTTTTGTGGGGGGCTACATTTTCCTTGTTTGCATATGAGAAGGTATCAAATGCCTTACTAATGTTGACATTTAGTGTATATGCTTCTTTGAGTGCTGGTCACTACATGTATTCCACATGTGGATATGCATGCACGCCATGCACCAAGGTTCATTCTTCCAACCAATGAGGGTTGACACCTCTCCAGTTCCTTCTTACCACTGCATTGTCTGAGTCAGAATCGTGTCCTCTTTTGCTTTTGTGCAATCAGTAAAGTTACTGTAAACTTGTTGTAAATAGTTCTCTCTCTTAAAAATTCTAGTTGTACTTAGTTTAGTATTGAATAAACACCTCCCCATTCTCCCCCCACCGCCCAAATCAGGGGGAAATTCCTCTCTGGTCCCCAGGATTATTTCCAGGGTCCCAGGCTTCAAGAATTGTGTGTCCGGCCCCTTTTCCATCAGTGAGTAACATCAATGGTGCCTCTATTGTCTGGCATATATCTCTGCGAAGTGCAGTATCTGCAAGTCCTTCCCGCTCATAAACAGGGAGGCCTGAGAGCTCCATCTAAAAAAGTACCCAATGGAGGAGGCTGAGGCCCTGCTCTGATCTGGGCCTGGGACACACCACTCTCTCTTTCCTCCTCCCCCATAAATAGGCCAGTAGTGTCCCTTCAAGTATGACCCATGGAGTGGAACTGCCAGCATTGAAGCCCAAGAACTCATCACACAGGGCTCTCCATGAGAGTAAGAAACACTCCCATGGGCATAAGGGCAGATTGCCACAGCCCATAAGAAATACATTCCCTCCCCGAGCCTGTCCAGGTCAGGTGAGACATGGACACTGTGGAACAGGAAATGAAGACTGCACAGGCTAGAGGGTAAGGCACAAAAGAAAAGGGATCCAACGGTGACTACAGTACTGATGGGGGGAGAGAGAGGCTCACTGGTCCCATCCATCAGTGCAGGTCCAGATGCACCATCAGTACCACTTCACCAATGTAGAGACCAGCCAGTTATGGTGAATGAACTAGGCCCTTCCAGCATCTCTATGGGGACTCCAAAGACTTTTGCACCACCAGAGGATATCTCTATCCATAGTCTCCACTTCTTTTGGGACCAGTCCTCCTATGAGACATTCTTACCCCAGAGAAAGAGCCATTACCACCGTCACAGGAGAGGCCCCATCCCTATTCACCAGACAGTGGCATCTCTAGTATCTGCTAGCAATGGAGCTGTCCTTGGAATCAGATGGCATGATAGCATGGAGAGACAACTGAGGCCTGTTTATCTCCCTGGTTATGAAACTACCCTCCTCCCCCCACAGGGATTCCTGATACAGATTCCTATGGGGTCCACCCCTGGGGCCCTTGGGACCCTTATCACAAATGGCTGGAACTGTTGCAGGACTCCTATCACTTCTCCTCCTTTCAGCAGCGAGTTCTGTCAATGTATGAGGCAGAAGAGGCAGAACCAGTACCATCAGTTCCAACAGGGGCCTCCTTGTCACCTGAAGAAGCACTCATCCTGTTGCTGCACTCCCCATTGGATGACCACGCTCAATATCAAGAATCTGGCACACACCAACACCTTGTGTTCCGACCCCAAAATGAAATGAGAGACGTTACTTGGTGCCAACCAAGGGGCTGACTTTTTATTTTCCCACCCTCCCCCTAATTCACTGGTAGTGCAGACAGCTACAGAAAAAGCTTGACAGCACTCACAAAAATCCACTACTGTGGATAAATGGTCAAAGAGATTAGACCTTCTGAGCAGGAATTTTTTCTCTCCTGTAGGCCTTCAATTTTGTATAGCCAATTACTAAGCTCTGTTGGCTAAATACAGTTTTAACTAGGGCTCTCGATTAATCACACTTAAACTCACGCAGTTAACTCAAAAAATTAATAATGATTAATCGCAGTTTTAATCACACTGTTTAATACAATTCAGTTAGTATTCTATTTAATATTTTGGATGTTTTTCTACATTTTCAAATATATTGATTTCAGTTACAACACAGAATATGAAGTGTACAGTGTTCACTTTATATTACTTTTTATTAAAAATATTTGCACTGTAAAAATGATAAATAAAAGAAATAGTATTTTTCAGTTCACCTCATACAAGTACCGTAGTGCAATCGCTTTATCCTGAAAGTAAAATTTACAAATGTAAATTCTTTTTGTTACATAACTGCCCTCAAAAACAAAACAATGTAAAAATTTAGAGCCTACAAGTCTACTCAGTCCTATTTCTTGTTCAGCCAATTGCTAAGAGAAACAAGTTTGTTTACATGTACGGGAGATCATGCTGCCCGCTTCTAATTTACAATGTCACCTGAAAGTGAGAACAGGCGTTCACATGGCAGTTTTGCAAGGTATTTACATATCAGATATGTTAAAATTCATATGCCCCTTCAGTGAGACAGCATGTGTGGGTCAATGGACATGGCGCACATGCGTACCCACATGTGGAATACAGATATAGACCACACATCTCAAAGTACCTTCAGTTACAGTAAGTAACCTCCATTTCCTCCCTGTCCACAAGGCTTCTTACCCTGTAGAAGAAGAATATTAGGTTTCTTTCACATGCATTGACATGTTCTTGACATATCCATGTTGACTGTTACTTATCTTATCTTTCAGGTGCTTTCAAATAGGTTGCTTGATTATTTGCTCCATTATCTTTCTGGGTATTGCAGTTAAGCTAGGGCTCTATAGATAGATACTATATTTCCCTTTTCTAGTCCTCTGGGATTTCTTCTGTCCTCCACAAGTTCTCAGATATAATTGCTAATGGCTCAAAGATCTCTTTAGCCAGTTCCAGAACTATTCTAGGACGCATTCCATAGGCCCTGCTGACACGAAGACATCTAACTTGTCCAAGTAATTCCTAACTTGTTCTTTCCCTATTTGAGCCTCAGATTCTGTCCCATTTACACTGATGTTCACTTTGTTAATCATCTAATCACTGCTAACCTTCTTGGTGAAAATACAAACAAAAAAGGCATGTGACACTTCAACCATTGCTGTGTTTTCTGCTGTCATCTTCCCCTTCTCATTGAGCAACAGGTCTACCCCATCGTGGATCTTCATCTTGCTTCAAATGTATTTATCAAATGTTTTTGTTATCCTTTATGTCCTTAGTTTAGTCTCATTTTGTGCTTTGGCCTTTCTAATTTTGTCCCTGCATGCTTGTGTTGGGTTAAGTCAGGGTGGTCTTTACCATACTTCCTACCTTTCCTAGAATTGGGATAGTTTGCTCTTTAAAAAGACTTCCAAATCACCTTAACTCTTTTTTCCCCCCTTGGACTTGTTTCCCATGGGATCTTACCGATCAATTATCTGAGTTTGCCAAAGTCTGCCTTCTTGAAGTCCATTGTCTTTATTCAGCTGTTTTCTCACCTACCAATCTATAGATTTATGAATTCTATCATTTCATGATCACCTTTGCCCAAGCTGCCTTCCACTTTCAAATTCTCAACCAGTTCCTCCCTATTTATCAGAATCTAATCTAGAATGGCTTCTCCCCTAGTCACTTTCTCCACCGTCTGTAATAAAAGTTGCCTCCGATGCATTCCAACAACTTGTTGGATAGTTTATGCCCTGCTGTATTATTGTCCCAAAACAAGTCTGTGACGACAGTTATGTCATAACTGTGTTTATTCACTAATATTTCTGGTTCTTCCTGTTTATTCCCCATATTTCTCACATCAGTAAACAGACACCTGCGATGTTCATTCAATTTCCCCTGTATATTCCCTCTTGTCTTTCCTTTGTCCCTGCTACGATTGCCCATCCCTCCCTCCCCCCTCCGCCCCCCCCCCGCCCCAGATTCTAACCCTTCACTCAGGTCTCCATGTTTTGGACTTACATGTGGGGTTTTGCCTCCTGTCCCCATCAAACATAGTTTAAAGCCTGCTTCACTAGTTAAGCCAGTCTGTATCTGCAGATTAATCATTAACAATAACCAAGCATGCTGAGTTTCCAGTGTAGCTTTTTGATATCATAGAATCATAGAATCATAGAATCTCATGGTTGGAAGGGACCTCAGGAGGTCATCTAGTCCAACCCCCTGCTCAAAGCAGGACCAACCCCAACTAGATCATCCCAGCCAGGGCTTTGTCAAGCCTGACCTTAAAAACCTCTAAGGAAGGAGATTCCACCACCTCCCTAGGTAACCCATTCCAGTGCTTCACCACCCTACTAGTGAAAAAGTTTTTCCTAATATCCAACCTAAACCTCCCCCTCTGCAACTTGAGACCATTACTCCTTGTTCTGTCATCTTCTACCACTGAGAACAGTCTAGATCCAGCCTCTTTGGAACCCCCTTTTAGGTAGTTGAAAGCAGCTATCAAATCCCCCCTCACTCTTCTCTTCTGCAGGCTAAACAATCTCAGTTCCCTCAGCCTCTCCTCATAAGTCATGTGCTCCAGCCCCCTAATCATTTTTGTTGCCCTCCGTTGGACTCTTTCCAATTTATCCACATCCTTCTTGTAGTGTGGGGCCCAAAACTGGACACAGTACTCCAAATGAGGCCTCACCAGTGCCGAATAGAGGGGAATAATCACGTCCCTCGATCTGCTGGAAATGCCCCTACTTATACAGCCCAAAATGCCGTTAGCCTTCTTGGCAACAAGGGCACACTGTTGACTCATATTCAGCTTTTCGTTCACTGTAACCCCTAGGTCCTTTTCTGCAGAACTGCTGCCCAGCCATTCGGTCCCTAGTTTGTAGCAGTGCATGGGATTCTTCCGTCCGAAGTGCAGGACTCTGCACTTGTCCTTGTTGAACCTCATCAGATTTCTTTTGGCCCAATCCTCTAATTTGTCTAGGTCCCTCTGTATCCTATCCCTACCCTCCAGCGTATCAACCACTCCTCCCAGTTTAGTGTCATCTGCAAACTTGCTAAGGGTGCAGTCCACACCATCCTCCAGGTCGTTGATGAAGATATTGAACAAAACCGGCCCCAGCACCGACCCTTGGGGCACTCCACTTGATACCGGCTGCCAACTAGACATGGAGCCATTGATCACTACCCGTTGAGCACGACCATCCAGCCAGTTTTCTATCCACCTTACCGTCCATTCATCCAGCCCATACTTCTTTAACTTGCTGGCAAGAACGCTGTGCGAGACTGTATCAAAAGCTTTGCTAAAGTCAAGAAATAGCACATCCACTGCTTTCCCCTCATCCACAGAGCCAGTTATCTCATCATAGAAGGCAATTAGGTTAGTCAGGCATGACTTGCCCTTGGTGAATCCATGCTGACTGTTCCTGATCACTTTCCCCTCCTTTAAGTGGTTCAAAATTGATTCCTTGAGGACCTGTTCCATGATTTTTCCAGGGATTGAGGTGAGACTGACTGGCCTGTAGTTCCCTGGATCTTCCTTCTTCCCTTTTTTAAAGATGGGCACTACATTAGCTTTTTTCCAGTCATCCGGGACCTCCCCCGATTGCCATGATTTGTCAAAGATAATGGCCAATGGCTCTGTAATCACATCGGCCAACTCCTTTAGTACGCTCGGATGCAGTGCATCCGGCCCCATGGACTTGTGTTCGTCCAGCTTTTCTAAATAGTCCCGAACTACTTCTTTCTCCACAGAGGGCTGGTCACCTCCTCCCCATACCGTGCTGCGGAGTGCAGCCATCTGGGAGCTGCCCTTGTCTGTGAAGACAGAGGCAAAAAAAGCATTGAGTACACTAGCTTTCTCCACATCCTCTGTCACAAGGTTCCCTCCCTCATTCAGCAAGGGGCCCACACGTTCCTTGACTTTCTTCTTGTTGCTAACATACCTGAAGAAACCCTTCTTGTTACTCCTAACATCTCCAGCTAGCTGCAACTCCAAGTGTGATTTGGCCTTCCTAATTTCACTCCTGCATGCCTGAACAATATTTTTATACTCCTCCCTGGTCATTTGTCCAATCTTCCACTTCTTGTAAGCTGCTTTTTTGTGTTTAAGACGAGCAAGGATTTCACTGTTAAGCCAAGCTGGTCGCCTGCCATATTTACTTTTCTTTCTACACATCGGGATGGTTTGTTCCTGCAACCTCAATAAGGTTTCTTTAAAATACAGCCAGCTTTCCTCGACTCCTTTCCCCCTCATGTTATTCTCCCAGGGGACCTTGCCCATCAGTTCCCTGAGGGAGTCAAAGTCTGCTTTTCTGCATGGATTGGCAGGAACTGCACTGTAAAGTCCTTTACTCTGTAATGGACTTAAAAGGGTTTATTGTACAAATCTACACATTGAACTTCTGGCTGCAAATATCTATACACACTCTGCAAACTTCCATACCATTTTCTTAGTAAATCAAGGTCTAAATCTTTAGCCTACCAGACAAACAAAAATGTATGGAATATACCAAATAGTGCATACCATCAAACTTGGTTTTGGAAAACAGAGCCTTAATTCTAGACTGACACAACACTCTCAGTTTCAGCTTGTTACACTCTGTTTATAATTGATTTGGTCCTGCCTGCTGCTTGATTGTTTATCATATGTAACCAATATACTTTCTCTAACCAATATACTTTCTCTGCTATTTCCAGTAACATTTATGTGTAGCACAATTCACCAACAGCTATATTGCCATGTCTAGCCAACGTAGTAATCAAATTTTGCTGCAAAAACATTGTTATACTACTATTAAAACCTGCCAAGACCCACAAAATTATATTATAACTTTGAAGGTTGTAATGTATTGGTATAGTATAATTTATATTCATAGCAAACTCTTAATTTGCATAGTTTAAAAATAAGCGCTCATATTGGCCTGCTGTACATTGCAATAATTTTATTGCAAATACACACACACACACACTTTTTCCTTTGCTACTCCATTTGTACTCTCATCACAAATATCAGCTTTTCCCTGCCATAAAGTCATTTCTCTCCTGTGACAGTACTAAGAAAAGAGCAAGAGAGTAGCTAGCTAGGGATATCCTTGACACCAGTCAACTGGCTCAATCAAGTCCTGCTTTCAGGCTTCATGGAAGAAGATGAATTGATTTCACAGAAGAAATGGATAGAGAAGGTCAGAGAAGATGCAGAAAATTTACTAGATTTTGTCCTCTCAGAGTGGGACAGGAGGCTGCTCTGTAGATCTTTAAGGACATAAATCTGTAAGGTACCAATTGCAACAGCTTTCAGAGGCAGGCCACACCATAAATTGTACAGGACCCCTTATCTATCATACCCTAGTCAATACATAAATAAAAGGAGAGGGAGAGATTGAGCTATAGAAACAGTACGTACAGTCTATTATGTACTTTCCAAGTATTGGTATTTTCTTCTCTTGTATTTGACAGCGCACATATAGACAGAGATTTTGCTTTGCAGAGAGATATCACACCTGGTGGGAGTGTGATATGGGTGAAAGAATTTCATGGGATGAAAAAAGTAAAGGAGTTAGCCTGAGGAAGTATTGCCAGTAAAAAAAACAGCAAGAGACATGTTTTTGTTCCATGGTTTTCCTTAGAAGATACTACTATAAAGTAGAAACCTATCCTGCTGATTGATGCAATGAACTGTTTTCCCCCTTCCCCCTAAATTCTTAGTTACATTACACAAGGAAAGCAAGAGAAGAAAAAAGTAAATAGCTAGTATGTTTCTGTTTAGCAAATATGTATAAATTCTTAAATATCTTAACAATGAAATCTTGGAGACTAATGTGGAATGGTATTGTTGCAATATCTTAGCTAGGACTTTTTGTTGTTGTTTTTGTAATGGAAACTTTAGATACCGCACTTTCATCGCATGTTTTTTCAAGACTGTTTAATAAGTTCCCCACCATTTCTGATAGCTATCTAACAGATTTTCAACTCTTCATACTGGACAGTAATTTGTAAGATTTTGCAAACAGATGGAGTTTCTTAATGTGTATGTATTGTTGTGATCTTAAGTGCTGCATCAGTCACACTTTTGTAACAAATGAAAGTTTTAGACTTGCAGATATATCATCTGGTGTGCAGTCTTATTTTGATCTTGTTGGAACTGCAGACGCATTCAGGTTTCTATTTTTTTCTTTGGCAGTGGTATTTTATAAGATCTAACAAGGATGAATCAATTATTTTCTTATCTAAATGTATTTCACAGTAATTAACATATTAACTTTAAATGAAGTGTAAAAAGTAAAGATGAGAGAACTTCAGAACTAATAGTATCCATGTTCCAGGTATTATAGTACTATCCTCTCTGCAGGCTGCTTTTTAGAATACATATGCAAATGTAATACAGCTTTTTCTGGGTTATTGATTTCTTATCTGATGATATTGTTCAGTAGCTTAAGAGCATGTGTAAGCATGAAAATGGAGATAATATGATAAGGATCTTAGAGGATCTGGCTGGCTTCAACCAACTATAATAGCATGAATAAACAGTCTTGATAATAGTTTATATAAGGTCTGCCTTCATTGCTGTTTTTGTTGCTGAACCAAGTCTAAGTATTTGCAATACTATCTCAGCACCTCCTGAAGCAATTGTAAGAGACCCGGAGAGGAATGGGTGCTATGCGTGGGAAGCATCTGCAGATTTGTTTGGAGGTGTGTTACGATGGGTGGGTTAATTACTTGGGAAGGAACATGGGGTGGGGAAAGTGATGGATTATAAAGTACAGTGAGCTGCCTTGTGGCTTGATCTTTATTTGGGTGTCAAGTATCAGAGGAGTAGCCGTGTTGGTCTGGATCTGTAGAAGTGAACGTTGGGTGAACTATTTGGGGACTGGTTGGCATTGCTAATCAGGATGTACTTTGAGCTTCATACTGGGTAACTAACTATCAGTGCCCCTTTCATTAAACCTTAGAATAGAACAATGTTGTTAATGCTGGTGACATGGAATACCTGAGGTAGTTACAAGAACTTGGGTTCCTCAATCCCTGTGCTAAAAGGCAGGGGTGGATGGGGCAAGATAATAACATTGTTCACTAATTGTGCAATAGGCAAAAACCAATATCAACATGTTTAAGCTCAGATCCCTTGGCTTCATTATGTAACCCTTCAGAATGCATAGTTCCTCAGTTCTTGCGTTAATTGCAGGTTAGTGACTAATCAAACTAATGCTATTTATGTAATGAGATAATATGACACTGTCCCCACCCCTTGCCCCGACTCTACGGCTTTCTATTTGGGTATATAGTTTCTCAGGCAATGGCGGATTTTATACCTGGCGCCTGTCTCTATCAGGGGGTGAACAAAATACAATGGATCCAAACCCTCTTCCCCCAAAACAAGTTTGAAGTTCAAATAAAATGTTGAACTTGCACTAATCTCTCTTTAAAACCAGCATACTGACACACACAGGACATTTTGATAACAGAATAGGTTCCACAAAATACTTGGGATGTGTGATTATAAGAAGAGATAGCATGTATTGGTAAGAAGGCACTGCATTACTCAGCCCAGGGCTACACTAGGGGTGGGGGTCGATCTATGATACGCAACTTCAGCTAAGTGAATACCGTAGCTGAAGTCGGCGTATCGTTGATCGACTTACCTGGCCGTGAGGACGGCAGCGAGTCAATCGCTGCCGCTCCCACGTCGACGCCGCTTCCGCCTTTCACGGAGGTGGATTTCCGGAGTCAACGAGGAGCGCTTTTGGGGATCGATTAATCGCGTCTAAACGAGAGGCGAAAAATCGATCCCCAATACATCGATTGCTACCTGCCGATCCGGCGGGTAGTGAAGACAAGCCCTGATACAGAACACTAGCAATGTGTCTCCCTTTCCTGGGATAAAGAAAAGAAGTGAGGGTCACATGGGAAGACAAAGGAAAATAACATTTGGGGAGAAACACTAAAAATTCACATGTCCCCTCTTCACCCCCCCAACAATCCCCCCCCAAAACAACCAAAAACCTTAAGTGGAACTCTAGCTGCTCATATTTATCTACCAAACATCATTGCAAAAGCCCAGTGTAGCACAGTGGAGGTCTTAATCCTGTCCTTCTAGCAGAGTTAAGTCGGTCAAGAACATGCAGGAGGCAGTACCTGTATCTGCTCTCATTGCTACAGTTATGGGGAATGGGATTCTATATGCACACATTAATCTTTCCCATAACAGCATTAACATCATGGGGGACTTGTACCCCCAGTCACTTTCATTATAAACCATCATCCCCACACACTAGTTTTTCAAGGTTAAAAGAAAAAGGACAAACTAAGCCATCTCAATAGCTGAAGCGGCTGTCTAAAACTCTAAGATATGTACATACACATAAAAGAATCAAATTAATACTGCACACATTCTTTTAGAATCATAAAGAGTACTAAAACATACACTACTCATTTTGATCATTGGCTATTTCTTAGGCCCATGTGTCAGTTCTTTCTCTCTGGTCTCCATAACCGTAACAAGTAATGGCCTTGAATTGTAGCTTGCCATGGTTATTACAGACAATTGCAAATGCAGACTAGTTCTACAGCATCGGTGCAGCCACTGTGAGAGTGTTTCTGATGTCAGGTTGCGATGATCTGGATTAGCGCCAGAATCCATGTCCAACAATTTACAATAAGTATAACAACAATGCTGGGAAATTAGCTTTGAAAACAGAAAGTAACATAATAATGTGGTTATTAATCAGAAATTCTCTAAACATACTTGGTATGTAGTAATTAGTGAGGACTTTGTCTGTGTGGCTGACTCCACAAGTCAGTTTCTATTGTATTTAAACATGTCCAGAGCAGATGTCAGATCTGTCAACCCCACTTTTTCTAGCACAATACATAACTCTTCAAATGTATTTCTGTGCTTTAAAACCTCTCCCTATTTAGTTTTATACTGCCACACATCTAGCCCACTTGTTCTTTGCTCAACAAATCTGCACTGACAGATGCTACTTACAATTCTTATGAGTTTCATGTATAAGGCCAAACCGTTAAAGCATGGGGTCAGTATGCCTAAATCAGCTTTTGATGAAATATAGAAATTTTTCATTCATTCTAATAAGGACAGGATGGCATTGTCCTGGGAAAAACAAGGTTGCTATATGTAGAGGACAGGTAGAACGAAGGATGAACAGGAGGGTACATAAAACTACAGGGGAAATGTGCTGTAAAAGCATATCTATACAGACATGGTCCTCAACACAGAGTTTACAATCTAAGGGCTAGTCTACACTTACCGGATAGATCGGAGGCGCTGGATCGATCTTCTGGGTTCGATTTATCGCGTCTTGTCTAGACGCGATAAATCGAACCAGGAAGTGCTCCGCCATCGACGCTGGTAATCCAGCTCGACGAACGGAGTAGGCGGAGTCGACGGGGGAGCCTGCGCGCCGCGTGTGGACCCCGGGTAAGTACCTTTTCATTCGAACTAGATAGTTCGACTTCAGCTACGTTATTCACGTAGCTGAAGTTGTGTATCTTAGTTCGAATTGGGGGGTGAGTGTAGACCAGCCCTTAGATAACAAATCTAATAAAAAAGGTGTGGGGAGAGGAATACAATCACTATCAGCTGAATCTATAACAAGCATAGTAACAATGAATATAACCAACTAAATAGTTTGTTCCTAGTATTTAATGGAATCACAGTTCTGAGCTTCTATGCATTTTTCCTGTAGCAATTTTTCTGATGGTTCCTGAATCCTGACACTGGAAAGCCATTCATACATTTCATTGCTGCACCTGAGTCAAAAGAGAAGAGGAATGGAAAACCATTTGGTGCTTGTCTGCTTTTCTTTGAACAACAATCACATTGATCTATGCTGTTTTTCTTCCTTCTCTTGCTACTTGTGTTTCACATAATTTCCCCTGGCTGAACTGCCTGTTTTTTATGGTTATCACCGGGAGGGGCCCTGCATATTTTTATTATTGGTGATGATTTGTCAGTCAGAAAGGACCCCATTTGACTCTTATATCCCGAGTTAAGTTTTCAGAGCTGGTAGTTACAAAGAAAACATCTTTTACTCGTAAGCTGAGCAAATCTGATCTGAATTATTGATGAACATTAAAAATGGAACTCTACAATGCTACTTTTACCATCATATTTTTGAGCAGAACCACATTTAAAGTAAGAAAAAATTGTTATCCTATGGTTTTAGGGGGTGTTGCTTTGATTGTTGTGCCTTTTTATAATCGCTATTCATCCATGCATGGAAGAAACACTTCACAAAGTATGGCATACTATTTGCTCTTATTTCTTTACAATCATCTGGGGGGAAATTTTGAAACCAAACACCAAATATGCAAAAATGACCTGGTTTCAGGTGTCATTCCAAACTTGAAACTCAGATGCTCGTTTAAAAAATCTGCTAAGGTTTGAAAATCTTTTGTAAACCCATTGGTTTTCACTGAGGTGTGCCTTGTATTTTGAAGTCCTTTTCATATAAAGCAATGCACACATTGTTTTTAGCAAGTGTACAGAATATTCACCTTAATGTAGCATATTTCCCACTTGTACAACTTCTGTTGTATCTGAATATTGTACTTATTCAATATTTATACACAAAGTACTGTCAAATGCCCAAAGTAAATCAGGGGGAAAAAGTATTTTTCTGATCTTAGTTTGTTTTACAGGAATTGTAGGTGTTACTTGAAACAATAGTAGGTAAAATATTTTCATAAATGATTAACAGTTTCATACTTAGAACAACATTTTCAAAAGTACATAAGTGACTTAGAAGCGACAAAGGTAGACATTTCCACTGCTTGCATACGATGAAGTGGGTATTCACCCACGAAAGCTTATGCTCCAATACCTCTGTTCGTCTATAAGGTGCCACAGGACCCTTTGTTGCTTCTACAGATCCAGACTAACACAGCTCCCCCTCTGATATATAAGTGACTTAGTTTTCTAGTCCCATTTTCAAAAGTGACTTGGGCACAAAGTGACTGTGCCAGCCACATGTTTTTCTTTGTCGTGTATACAAATTCTTAGGCTCCTAAACCGCCTTGAAAATCAGTGTTGCTCATGCTTCTAAGCACTGAAGTTACTTTTTTTTAAATGGAACTTTGGTTTTTAAGTCATTTAGGCCCTCTTGAAAATTTTATTCTTAATCTTTTTGGGTACCTTCTGCCGTTACTCTCCCTTCTTCCTAAACCAATGCAAGGGAGACATCTAATTCTAGCCCATTTGTAGATGAAATTGGCAGACTTACAGTTTTCCCTGATGTGGGCAGTCTAGGTGGAGGCTTTCCAGTTTCTGAAAGACCAATTTGACACTTCCTGAAAATGCTTTCTTGTCAATGTATTGCAGTTGGTACTGAATGCAAGAGCAACATTTTTCACCATCAGATATTTTCAGTCAGATTTGAAGGATATTGGCCCTGATGGATGCCTTCTCTCCAATATTTCTGTTACACTGAAGTTATCCATGATAAAGGACAAGGGAGGAATAATTTCATTCTGGTGCCTGATTGCAATGGGACCTTCTCTTCCAAGCCTTTAGTTGTCCACCTAAACTCTTTGATGGTCAATCCATCACAAGGGATCCTTTCCAACACCAAATGGCTCCCTTGAATGTCCACAATGCACCTCAGGGATAAAGACATATGTCCTGATCTTAATCTGTCTCCAAAGGGAAATTTGGTACCTGATCTGCCATGTAAGCTTCCTGTCCCCTAAGATCCTGATCATCACATGCACAGTTGAGATGGAGGGAAAAGTCTTTAGCACTATCAGTTTCAGGAGTAAAGCAGCAGAGAAACCCTGCCACCTCATCAGGATAACTCCCAGCACTGGAGAACACATCCCAAGGGAACAATATTTTCCCTACACACAGTTGGTTCCTCACTATGCAATCCCCGGTGGTATCAGATACATTTTTCTAAAGGACCTCAGTGACTTAGGCTCCTATGTCCTATTTTCATAAGTGATTTAGTTACTTAACCTCTGTGCCTTGATTCCTGAACTGTGAAATGGGGATAACAATAGTTTCCTTTGTTTAGCTTCTAAGGTTTAATTGTAAGGTTTTGAGGGCAAGGACAGATTTTATCATTTTGTTTGTATATGACCAAGCACAATGGGGGTCCATTCTAGGCATTGTCACAACAAATGATAAATAATAAAAATAATAGTAGTAGCAGATGGCACTAGTTTTTAATTCACCTCTCAAATAAATCCAAGAGATGTTGTTTGTGAATCCAACCCTTAATATCAGGTTTGTAGAATTAATCCGTCTCTAATTAGCTTGTGTTTTCTCTTTCAAAGCAGAAATCTGACTCCTACATTGCGTAATCTTTCATTCCCTTAATGTTCCATTCTGAATGCTTTGCTTTTAAGCCTATCCTTTGTATTTTGTTCCCATGTCGCTCAATATTGGTTTCCTTCCCAAGTTGTACTGCGCTGTTTCCCCTGCCCTTTCGTGATTTAGCACCAATATAGTCTCAGAACTTTAGGTTCTCCCTCTGTGACCTCACTACTTGTGGAATATATGGCAGTAGTAAATCCTTTGAAAACATCCATCAATTAACTGTGCTTATCCAGAAAATCCTCACTCATTTCATCTGCTTCATAAGCCTTATTTTTTTTAATTCCCATTGAAACTGCTTAACTTTCTCTTTGAACTCTGTTAAAGAATGAGTTTAATATTCCACCTGTTAGTTTAAGATCATGTGACACTCACCTTCCATATAAACACACTCCTTGCCAATGTTACGTAAATATTTATGAACTCTCAAACTTCATGCAGTTATGACATTTCCCCATTTAAAACAAAAATCTTCATTTCATTCTTAGTCCTTCTGACTTTTCTTACATGCCCATATGTTTGTATTCCTTTCCGAAGTATTTTGAATGTTCTATTGCCTTGCACTCCACAATGACTTCTTGCCCATCTGCTGTAAGAGAGCAAATCAAGATGAAAACCCATTTTCAGTATATTGGACCCAATTCTGCCTCCAGATATGCAAGGCAAACTCTCGTTAACCGCAATGGGAGTTGGGAAGATATATTCTGACTTCAATACAGCTTTTATCATGAATACAAGACTCAGACCTCTACCCTGCAAACACTTATGCTTAAGAATGGTCTCCTGGGATCCAGGGGTGTTACTCGTGTGCACAAAGGACCTCATGTGAGTAAGTATTTGCAGGACCGAGGCCACACACTGATGTCCAGACAGCTGTGCAGTTGCAATGGAACCACACACCATACTCGTGTTCAGTGCTTCGCATCCCAGGATGAGATTTTGCCGTCACTCCGTCAGGCACAGCTTTGCAATGCCGTAGCACTTAGCTTTCTTAACTCTTGTGCTGGGGTGAATGAAGAAAGCTTCTGCACCTTTTCCATCTGGCACTAGTTCAGCTCTGCTGGCTGGCACACAGCCTTTCTCAAACTCTGAAAGTAAACAGGCTGTTTTTAAAAAAAATATGTAGAACACATCTCCTGTACGTCAGGTATCAGATCATTGCAGAAGACAAATAAATAGATGCTTCCACTTTCATAAGCTTTCAGAGGTTTTTGAGAAGGTACACAATACATGTAACATAACCTTTGAATCACTGCATTGTAAATTCCATAGATATCGGTTCAGCGGGGAATAAAGTTAGAATGCAGGAGGATTTTGAAGAATAATTAAAAGAGGGGGCCAGTCTAGGAGTGAGGCAGCAAAAGTAAAAGGTTTGACGGGGGAGAAATGTTAGACAAGGAAAAACCATCGTTTCAACTATAATAAATGCAGTGTTGGAATAACAGCCTTGCTTCTAATACTCCCTTATCCCAAAGATCATATGCATGTTTCATAAACAGCAGATGATACTTAACTTTTAGGGCCGCCCAGTTCTGAAAAATGCCCTGTAATTTTTAGGCACAGTTTTGTTCATTTAATCTTTCCATCCATATTTAGCACCCACAGCAATAGGATTTAACCATTAATGACTGCACCCACAAAACTGAAGATAGATTTCAGACCCATTTACCTTTTAACGTCAGGCTGAAAGGTAATGTTCAGGGAACCTTGGGTCAAGTCTACCTTTTTTTTTCTTTATAACTGTGTTTATATTTTAGTTGATTTTTTAAAATTTTATTTATTTATTTTAAACAATCTATTTTCATGTTTAGGGTGGGAAATTTTGTGCATTTTCTATTGGCCTCTGATTACCCAGTTCCTTCCAATTAACTCCCATTTGCTGGCTCTAACCACCAGGCAACACTGTCTTAATCTATAGAGAAATGCAATCAAAGAAATAGACTAGAAGAATGAAAGCTGGTGAAGCAAAATGAAAGAGGACAGACTGCTGAAGGCAGCCAGTAGATCAACCTCTTACCTTAAGGGGAAAAAAGCAAAAAGTATATAATAGTAATAATTGCTCCTAGCTCTTATATAGCACTTTATATCAGTAGATCTCAAAGAACTTTATAACAGAGGAAAGAATTTTTAGCTCCATTTTACAGATGGGGAAGTGAGGCACAGAGGTGAAGTGACTTGCCTAAGGTCATCCAGCCAACCATTCATCAACAGAAGTTGATCCACACACCTTGTCTCTGATATTCTGGGACCATCCTGGCTACAGCAACACTACAAACAGCAGGCAATTGGCAAAATCTGGGGAGGGGGAAACAACTCAGGTCTACTGAGTCCCAGTCCAATGCTCTATTTGCTAGGCTTCACTGCCTATCAAAATATCACCCCACATCCAAAAAAGAAAAGAAAAAAGATTCCAGGCTATTGGAATAAGAGTAGAATAACATTGTACCATTCTTAATCTAATTACAGTCTTGGTCATGAAAATGAATTTCTATTGTGACAGTTTCTGTTCATGTTACTGTCTTTTGCTAAAGAATTAAATATGTGCCTGAGTCTTCTCTCCTTCCAGTTTCACACCAAGCTAACTTCATTGATTGTAATGGAATTACTTCTGATTTCATAGTGGATTAAATAAGAGAAGACTCGGGCACTGTATCTTATTCCATCCCTGAAACATTCAGAGATTAGGCAGTCACCCACTTTCATCTTTTCAATAATTTTCCATAAATTGCTTAGTGACCAATTCCCATAATTCCATTGTATAGCCTTTGTGACTTGTAAAAATAAGCGATGGAATGATGAATCACAATATATACAATACTGGAAAAATTCTCCAGTACAATATAGCATGGTCTTTTATATGTTGCACTCTTTTTTAAAATTCAAATACCTGGCAATGAGAAAAGGAAGCGATAGCACATGAATCCACTTTTGTGACAATGGAAGTGAGAATGAAAAACTCTATAGTACAAATTTGTCTGATTTCTGTTTTGTGATAGCATGCTTGTGGCCCTCCTTAGCTGCTGGAACTGTAGAGTGGTCATGCTTCTGATGATAAAACTGACCAAAAAAGGAGAAGTTCTTTCATTGGGAAACTTATGTACCATGACATTTAAGAAGTAAGTGTCAGGGGATCAGCAGATTGGTAATGGGTTACATAGCTTTTTGCATTTGCTATTGATTCAATTTCATCCTAAATTGGCAGTAAATGAAAATTGTTGCCATCTGACGACAGTTTGGGAGGGGATTACGTGAAGAGTTTAATCTCTGTCCAGTTCCCAGTGGGCAAGTGTCCACTTTGCAAATATCATCACACACAGTGCTAATCCGTATCTCAAATCAAAGCAGAGGCCAAAGATGGAATGGGCAGACTAAAGGAACTACTTTCTCAATCTGTCAAGTGTAACTCAAGGTGCAGTTGGAGGTCATGTTTTGGGGAAGGGGAGGAAAGCGTGTGCTACTGCTGTTGTTTTACCTGCTCTCTTGATGAAAGAGAGGGCTTTAGACTTCACTCAGTCTGGGACCTTTCACGAGCATGAAGTGTGCACACACATTTTAAAAAGTAATCGTTTTTAACAGGCCACGTCAAGGGGTAGATCAGATAGCAATACAAGGAAATGATGAGTTCAGCAAGCAGGGTAATGACACACAAGTTGTGAAAGGAGCAAGGCTGTATATTAGACACAAAAATGCTCAGCCCGGTCCAGAAAAATCGTAGTGGTTTAAAAATCAAGATTGTTGATAGCACATGCTGAGGAAGGCCAAGAATAGCTGTGGTCTGCAGCTCCAGATAATGGGGGTTGGTTTGTATTAGTTTGGATTTCTACAGCAACTTTTATTTAAGGATATCAAAGCACCTTATAAATATTCATGAATTAAACTTCACAGCATCCATCTGAGGCAGGTAATGTTGTCCCCATTGAATGGATAGGGAAACTGAGGCACTAAAAACTTGTCTAAGGTTATTTGAGAAGTCATCAACAGACCTGGGAGCAGAGTTTATAACTCCTGACTTCTAGTCTGATGCTTTATCTCCCCCACCTCTTAAACATTTGCTGCGGATGCACTACACAATAAGCTGCCAATTTACTGTTTTGTAGGGGTTGATCATGGTGTGACACCCTTAATTAAATATTTTTGAATCACTGCAAATATAGCTATGTGAACTCTGTCTCTCAACTATACTGACAGGAGGTTGGTAGCTTTGGTTTTCAGCTTAGATAGAACTCCACTGTCTGGGCTGCTACTAAGGGCATCTGTAATTATGCTGTAAGTACCATTGAGGTTACTTAAGAATTTCTATGCCACATTTGCTACAGCAGAGGGGACAAAATATTCTATTAAATTGCCTTGTCTCTGCTGCAGGTACTGTGGCAACGTCACCTTTAACTAAGTAACTTGAGGGCTTGTCTACACGGGGACATTTACTGGCATTACTATACAGGTATAATTATAGCACTATTTATAGCAACACAGAGTAATCATACATCCAAGAAGACCCCTCTGAAGACTGAACCTAAGAAAGGGCAGAAATCAGGAATTCATCATATTGAAAAAAGCAAGCTCTAGTGAGACTGATCAAGACCTAGCACTACATATATAGAAGCTGAAGTCAAAGATGGCATTTGGAGTTCCTACAAGAATGGTGCTTGATTCTGGTGATAGATATATGGAGAAATCAGTAAGATGGCAGCTCCAGTCTTAGTCACAAATTTCGTTTGGAAGAAACCTCCACAGTTTTGAAGAATTATACCGGAGAAAAGTTAATCCCAAAAGAGAGATTCTAGATGAAACTTCAGCCATATGAACAATTCATGTCATATATATGTGAATTATCTATAATTCACAGTTGCGTCTTATCGGGAGTGTGAGTGATCGTTCCCAAATCATTTCAATTTCAGGTTTTGGAAGCTCTTCGTGAAGGTCATTTTGGCCATAACCGAAAGTCATGTGTGGTGGCTGGGGATCAACAAAGACATTGAGAGGAAGGTGACATGCTGAGTATGTGTCAGCAAATTCAGCGTGATCCTGGCCCAGCTTGTCTACCCCGTTGGTCATGACCTCAGACTTCTTGGACACACATTCACATGGACTTTGCTGGATCTTCATATGGTTATATGTTTTTGGTCATAGTTGATGCCCATTCAAAATGTCCCGAAGTTTTCACAATAACCTCTACTACAGCTACCAAAATCATTGGACACCTTCGTACCTTGTCTAGCCAGTTTGGTTTACCATTGCAGTCAGTGGGTGACAATGGACCTCTATTCTATTATGATGAATTTCAAAGGTTCTTAGCTTAAAATGTGTGCCTGCGCGGTGCTGCCGGGTGGGAGAGCAGCCAGGTCACAGGAGCTCGGGATGGCAGAGTTGCAGCAAAAGCAGCGGAGTGAGCAAACAACATTGCTGCTCCGAGGATGGCTTAAAGTCATATATATGACAGTGGCTTGCAGGCCTACTGCACAATCTGCTGCTGGATTGCAGGAGCTCGGGATGGCAGAGTTGCAGCGGAAGCGGCGGAGCGAGCAAAACACCATTGCTATTCCAGACGGCTACAAGTCCTACTGACGAGGACGGCTGCCAGACTTCTTCTCCGGCGACAAAGGAGAGGAATATGATGCACCTAAAATCTAAACAGGCCTGCACATGTCCCAGAGTCACTACCCTTTAGACTTGCCTGCAACAGCAGTGGTGACGGAGAGCTGAGCAGGCTCCTGCTTGCAGTGCTATTGCATCTGCGCGGTTAACCCTGGAAAAAAGCTGCGAAAGGATTGGCTGTCGTTGCTTTCACAGAGGGAGGGAGGGTTGACTGACGACATTTACCCAAAAACACCCGCGACAAATTTTTTGCCCCATCAGGCATTGGGAGCTCAATCCAGAATTCCAATGGGCAGCGGGGACTGTGGGAACTGTGGGATAGCTACTCACAGTGCACTGCTCTGAAAGTCGACGCTAGCCACAGTACTGTGGATGCACTCCGCTGACTTAATGCGCTTAGTGGGGATGCACACACTCAACTTTATACAATCTGTTCCCCAACATCGACTTCTATAAATTCAGCCTAATTTCGTAGTGTAGACATACTCTGAGTATCCAAATCCTTAATTTCTTTACATACTGAAAACTTCCAATAAATTCAATGGGAACATAGGATGCAGGATTGCAAGATCTTAATAGTTTGAAAGCAGTCTTAATAGCTTGAAAGCATTAACATAAACATGACCTTTTTATGTAAGTCACATTCACGCGCACACACACACACACATCCATTTTAAAAAAGCATACAGTAACTGAAGAATTAAAAGCTATATATCTTAAAGCAAAGAAGGGAAAGTGGGGACATTTTTTTTTCTAGTCAAGTTTCTAATTCACCTGTACAGAATACCATTTGCTTGAGAAGAGAGTGCTGAGCATTTACACATGTAAATAGCATTTGTTATTGTAATCTGGCACAGGAATGAGGTGTGTGACATGCAGCCTGAAAAGACAGTCCTATGCTGTCCAGCCAAGAAGCAGCTTTGAAAGCATCAGAACACCATGTCCTCCCAGAACAGATGAAACAGATGGAATACATGTCCTTTTGCAGAGAGATTTGCCAGCTTCTCTGTCTGACACACATCCTCCCCCTCCACCTGACATTTGAAGTACATTGTTCCAATAATAATAATTAAAAAAAAACATGTCTATCTCTCATTTTGTAAAAGTCTAGCAATGGAGATACTGTGAACATGAAGCTATGATTAAATTGGATTAATATATTTTTATTGTTTTAGTATTCACTCCCAAGTACAGATTTTGCATATAGTCGATGCACTTGCATATGCAAATTTGGTATGCACACCAGTTGGAAATCCACTGAAAATTTGGGCTTCAAAGTAAGCTGAAACTGAAACACCACAAGATTAAATATTGCCAAATAGCCTATTGCGCTCTGTGGTTTTTCAGCCATAGGGCATATTAAGCAGGAACAGCAGCAGGTCCCAGCAAGGCTTTTTAAAATCCATCTGCAATGGGAATTTAGGCAAAAGTGGGCCTACTAGCCAGCCCCCAGATGAGGATGGAGAAGCAGGACGGACAGTTGGCCACAGTCAAAGGGAGAAAGAATCAATTGGCCACCTGGCTGCGTCCTCAAGACTGATTTGAGGAAAGGAATAACCCTTTGGTTGCCTCAGAAAGAGGACACCAGATTGGAAAGAATAACAGAACTCCTGGCTTCTGCATGAAACAAGGTAAGAAGTAATGAGGGAAATGGGAAGGGTGAGGGTTTAAAAAAGAAAAGAGAGAGAGAGAGAAGAAAGGGGGGGGGGGTCAACTTGAGTTCCTGGAAATAAGGAAGGAACCTTCGATTGGAAAAAAAGCAAATCTCCAAAAAAGTTGTGCTTCGACAATGGCCAGAAGTTCAGATACTAGCATGCTAAATGTAGCTGCTGGTTGTTATTACTTTACTGCTACATTTCTATGAATCTCCTTTCTGAGAGGCAGCTGGCATTCTGTGAGGCAGAGTTGATATAGCATGTTACAGAGCAGAAACTCCTTTTGCAACCTCATGGAAACTTTACTTTTGTTCTTTCCTGTTGTGCTGTTTCCTTGGATCTGAATTTCAGATTCAATATAACAGGTTGTTTTTCATGTACGGGGGGAAAAAACACAATGGTTCTTATTTTTTCTGATCTAGTTCACCCGAACAAAGTTCTGACAGCAAAGGCTACAAATACAATACCTGAGGCATTTGTGCATGTTCACTAAATTATCAGTTTGTAATGCCGGGGAGTAAACAAAGCATTATATAAAATGAATCTATATATTCTTTAAGAATAAATAGTTCTATAAGAGGCATAAGTGGCATACCAAAATCAGCTTAAATTTTTCTGAAGTGCTGAATCGAAATATTAAGTGTCAATATGTCACATTTCACTGGTCAAATGAAACTACTGAGCTTGTCCAAGTTCAATGAGGGTTTTCATGTGTGGAATATAAACTATCTATATATTTATTACCAATCATTGAAGATCCCATAAATCTCAGTGAGTGCTTTGTGCTGTGTCTAATCCTTGAATTTAACATAGGTGAGTCTCTGGCATAATTGCTCCTCTCATTCAAAGAAACTCATTCCAGGGGAGATGGAAGAAAGACAGTCCTTGAATAATATATAGAGATACTGTGGCTAATGGAAAGATGTTCATAGGTCATCTGAAATTCACACAATTGACAGAGTTCAGATACTTGCTTTATAAAGTGATTTTGTTTACGCCAAAGCATTAATATATTCCATACTGAAACTACGTGAAATAATTCGCTTTCTTTAAATACAGGATGAGGTGGAATTTGGATTAGTTGCTGCAGAGAGAGACCATGGGGAGGGAACATAAGGAGAGGAAATTTCCATGAGGTTCTCCTGCTAGAATTTCCTTGTAATGTTTCTATTGGGGGAATGCAAGAGGCAGAGTTTGACATCACTCTCAACTTACTCTCCATAAGAAACATGGGGTTTTGCCTGTGTATCTCAGAGGAAACAGGGTCTTCTGCATGGAGGCTCTCTGCCAGCACCAGAGTTTCTGGTGGATCTCCCCATTTCACTATCAGCAGGGTTCCATCTAGCTGCGGCACCAGGATTTCTTCACTAGTTGTTGTGCTGGTTCCTCCATAAAGGGACTGTCCATTACATAGAGGAGAGAAAAGATTAAGCAGTTTGAGGCTGTTATTTTTCAATAAAATAATAATTTTGTATTTTAATCCACCTTTGACCCTGGGAGATGGGGGAGGGCAGCAATGCTCCCCCACCCCAACTTATGACCAGAACTCCAGACCCTCGGAGGGTGTCCTGGTCCAAGGTTTGGGGCAGGGTCAAGTGTGTATGTTTGTGGGGGACGGGTTGTTACAATGCAGTGGAAGAGGCAATTATGTTTTCCCTGTGGGATGGGTGAGATCTAAATGTGGATCGAGAGACTCTCCTCTTTCCTCACCCTTCTGTCCACCTCTAAAATATCATAATTAGTTATTTGTGTATGTATTTACATTTGAGTGAAGCAGTTATCTGCCCAGACTGCTGAATTATATTGAACCATTCATTCTTCCCATGCTAACTGGTGCTCTGATTTAGTCATAAGAAGTCTGTTTTCAGAGCTGCATGGGAAACAGAAGCCCTGAAAGAACTCTATGGGCTTGTGAAATTTACAAATAGTTTTTTGCTAAAATATTCCTTTAGTTATAAATTATTATTCTCTGCTTAGACTGTAAGCATTTTGCTTAAGCTGTAAGCACTTTAGGGAAAGGGCTGTCTTTTTTGTGTGTTCTGTTTGTACAGAGTCTAACACAATGTTGTTCTGGTCCATAACTAGGGCTCCTAGGCACTACGATAATCCAAATTATAAATAATACAGGAGCTAAGTCAGTTTAAAAGGCATACATATGCCGCCTTGTACTTATTCTTCCTCATGTCACCTCAAAGAATCCTTACAGACACGGGGAGCAGTATAGTGTCACCATTCATTACTGTCCATGACTTGTGGCACCTTAGAGACTAACAAATTTATTTGGGCATAAGCTGTCATGGGCTAGAACCCACTTCATCAGATGTATAGAGTGGAACATACAGTAGAAGTGTGTGTATATATATATATATATATATACAGAGAACATGAAAAGATGGGGGTTGCCATACCAACTCTAAGAGACTGATCAATTAAGGTGAGCTATTATCAGCAGGAGAAAAAAAACTTTTGTAGTGATAATCAGGATGGCCCATTTCAAACAGTTGACAAGAAGGTGTGAGCAACAGCAGGGAAACATTTAGCATGGGGAAGTACATATCAGTTTGTGTAATGACCCAGCCACTCCCAGTCTTTATTCAAGCCTAATTAAATGGTATCCAGTTTGCAAATTAATTCCAGTTCAGCAGTTTCTTGTTGGAGTCTGTTTTTGAAGTTTTGTTGTTGCAGTATTGCCACTTTTAAGTCTGTTACTGAGTGACCAGAAAGATTGAAGTGTTCTCCTACTGGTTTTTGAATGTTATGATTCCTGATGTCAGATTTGTGTCCATTTATTCTTTTGCATAGAGGCTATCCGGTTTGGCCAATGTACATGGCAGAGGGGCATTGCTGGCACATGATGGCATATATCACATTGGTAGATGTGCAGGTGAAAGAGCCCCTGATAGTGTGGCTGATGTGATTAGGTCCTATGATGATGTCACTTGAATAGATATGTGGACAGAGTTGTCACCGGGCTTTGTTGCAAGGATAGGTTCCTGGGTTAGTGTTTTTGTTGTATGGTGTGTGGTTGCTGGTGAGTATTTGCTTCAGATTGAGGGGGCTGTCTGTAAGCGAGGATTGGTCTGTCTCCCAAGATCTGTGAGAGTGAGGGATCATCCTTCAGGTTAGGTTGTAGATCTTTGATGATGCGCTGGAGAGGTTTTATTTGGGGGCTGAAGGTGACGGCTAGTGGCTTTCTGTTACTTTCTTTGTTGGGCCTGTCCTACAGTAGGTGACTTCTGGGTACTCTTCTGGCTCTATCAATCTGTTTCTTCACTTCAGCAGGTGGGTATTTTAGTTTTAAGAATGCTTGATAGAAATCTTGTAGGTGTTTCTCCCTGTCTGAGGGATTGGTGTAAATGCGGTTGTATCTTAGAGCTTGGCTGTAGACAATGGATCATGTGGTGTGTCCTGGATGGAAGCTGGAGACATGTAGGTAAGTATAGCAGTCAGTAGGTTTCCGATATAGAGTGGTGTTTATGTGACCATCACTTATTAGCACTGTAGTGTCCAGGAGGTGGATTGCTTGTGTGGATTGGTCCAGGCTGAGGTTGATGGTGGGATGGAAAATGTTCAAAGCATGGTGTAATTCCTCAAGAGCTTCTTTTCCGTGGGTCCAGATGATGAAGATGTCATCAATGTAGCACAAGTAGAGTAGGGGCATTAGGGGACGAGAGCTAAGGAAGTGTTGTTCTAAGTCAGCCATAAAAATGTTGTCATAATCTGGGGCCATGTGGGTACCCAGAGTAGTGCCACTGACTTGAAGGTATATATTGTCCCCAAATTTGAAATAGTTGTGGGTGAGGACAAAGTCACAAAGTTCAGCCACCAGGTTTGCCGTGCCATTATCGGAGATACTGTTCCTGATGGCTTGTAGTCCATCTTGGTGTGGAATGTTGGTGTAGAGGGCTTCTACATCCATAGTGGCCAGGATGGTGTTTTCTGGAAGATCACCAATGGATTACAGTTTCCTTAGGAAGTCAGTGGTGTCTCGAAGATAGCTGGGAGTGCTGGTAGCATAGGGCCTGAGGAGAGAGTCTACATAGCCAGACAATCCTGCTGTTAGGGTGCCATAATTTCATCAATTTCTGTGCAGCATTTGTAGCTAAAGCACACCTCTTGTTAATCTCATCCTTGATGGAATTGTCTAGCTTCTTAGGTACACATAAGATTTTACTTGTTCTGACATCACTGCTACTGCATTTCAACACTTTAATGTCCTTTTCACATCTGACTATGTCTAAATACAAAAGAATCTGAGAATGAGATTATCTGTTTCTTCAAGGTTATATGATTACTGAAGTTAGTACTGCCGATGCAAAGCGAAAAATTACAGATATCATGTCAGAGCTACTTTTTGGTTGATATATAGCCTTTCAAGTGAGGCTCACCAATCACTTTTCCAATATTAATTAACCATCTTTTAATACTCTCCTGCTTTGTATAGAGGTATCATATTGTATCCATTTTACCGATATGTAAACTGAGAAACAGAGAGGTTCTATGATTTTTCTTACAGTCATACATTGGGCTCTCTGGAAGAGTGAGGCCATTGTTCAACCTTTTAAGAAAGTAGAATTCATTTCTGACCATGGCCAGAGTATTACTGATTGATACGCCACTACATGTTTTAAGTTCACCAATTTATTTACTAGATGTTTATTGAAGGCATCTTGTAAAAGATTTTAGACCTCGAATGAATGTGCAGCTTCCACAGAGAAGTATACTATGCATCTCAATTTTATGTATGTTCGCCTCCTGCACTGCCCTCTGCAGGCAATTAAGAATGTACAAGTCTGTTTAAAAGTTTGTTAGTCTCTAAAGTGCCACAAGTATTCCTTTTCTTATTTTCTGTTTCAAAGTGATTCCTGGGGATGGTCATGCAGACGTCTTTTCCTTCACATATACGATTTAGCCCAGTGCTGGCATTGAAGGAAGGATTCATTTTCACAGGCTCCCTTCAGGCTCTATATAGCATTCTTGTCAGTGGTGTAGTCCTAATTCTGAAAATACAGGAACTTCAGCATCAAATTCACATGGGGTGGGAGGTGGCAATCAGGGTCCAAACACCCCAGGGGGAGATCAAAGTGTATGAACCCAAAAGAATAAACAATTAAATCAACTGGTTGTAATCAATGTTACTGTGTATAAAAATATGTCAAGTATGTCTCTTTTATGATAGCTTGTAATGTTCTGAACTCAATGGTCATTATAAGATATGTATACAGATGGTAGTAATGAATTTATTTATATAGAATACTCCTGACCTGTTCTTCTATTTAAAGTACAGCTTACAGCAGGGAGGAGCTGCTCCCAAACTAGTTGTGTACACAAAACTACATTCAAGTACCCATGCATTCTCCAGCTAGGAAGAGACAATGGTGAGCCATTACAGTTAATGGAAGATAGTGAAACAGAAAAGAAAACCTCAGTCTTGGAAAACTAAGAAAAGAGGGAGTTTCCCTCACTCTGAGGACTTGTCTACACTTAAAACACTGCAGCGGCGCAGTGCTTCAGTATAACACTATCTATGCCAACAGGAGGAATTCTCCACCTCCCCGAGAGGCAGTAGCTAGGTCAACCTAGCGCTGTTTACACCAAAGGTTAGAGAGGTTTCACTGTGTCGTTCAGGAGTGTGGATTTTTCACATCCCTGAGCGACATAGTTATACTGACTGAATTTCCTAATGTAGATCAGGCCTGAGTGACTATGGCTATGAGTCATACAAGAAGAAAGAAGTGGGGGGAGAAAAAAACTTTTAAAAATAGGCTTAGGGGCTAGGTATAGGTGGGTGGTTATCAGAATTTGGGCCAGCATCTCCACGGGGTGCTCTTCGTGAAAACACTAGATCCCCTCTAGGACGGGGCCCACAAACCAACCTGACAGCCATGGAGACCCATCCCCCCATTACTGCACTACCACTCTGTTTCTTGGCTTGTAGCAAATCCATCTGATGCCCCTTTTTTTAAATTCTTGTACTAAGAATTCCACCATCTGATGGTCAAAATCTTCCCCTCCTAGACTGTCATCCGCAGCAATGGCCGTAACTTCAAAGACTACTACTATTACTCCACTTACACACTCAGGACAAAGATGTCTAGGGAGTACTTGTCCTCTCCCTCTCTCTCTCTCCCCTCATCCCCTCTAGGGTTTTCTAAGCAGTGGGTGAGAGATGCAGATACTTGTTCAAAGGATTGCAGTATGTTGAGTCCAGCAATTACTCCTGTGTTTCTGGTGGCCTGGGAGTCTCAGAAAGAGGGTGGAACTATTATCACAGTGTTCATGGCCATGCCACCTGACTAGCCTCCCGCTATCTCCTTTATTTTGCTCAGCACTCATGTGGAGACTTTCTCTGGGCAAAAGGCATTCTTTCTCCTTGTGCAGGAAACATGCACCTAGGATGTTTCTTTACCATGTATTATCTTGAAAGGCCAAAATTGTATGCCTGCTCCAGTGATAGAGATCATTTTCCTGCCCTCTCTGCTAGTCCTCTGCTTAATGCTGAAGATAGTATTAGAGCTGTGTTTGGGTGCTGTGGCTGGCACTCAGGAAAGCACAAGAGCTGCAACTGTCCATAACTCTTGCACAGAATAGCAAAGATGGAGGTTTTTTTGTGCTCTGGACCCTTTAAGGGTCATTGGCAAGAGCATGACACAATGTACTCTGTAGTTATTTCACTGAGAATGAATGACATTGAACAGTGGGTGTCCTCGTCATTTCTCTGTTATCAACGGTAACCTTTATTAATTAGGAAGTAATGGGTTGGTAGACAGACAGCAGGTAGAAATACCATATAGACAGATGAAAAGTTGGAGGGAGGCGAATAAACACAGCAGTGCACAGATTAATATATATATGACTACTAGCAAAACCCCACGACTACAGGCAGCTTGAAAGATGTTTATGTTCAGATTATAGTTTTATGACTTGCTCTTTCCAATATTCATTAACACAGAGAGTATTTGCCTGAGGCATGATACAGTTGCAAAGTATTAAAACTGGTAATGATTGCTTAACACTCTGAATGGCATAATTATATTTTTGAGCATTTTAGCAATTGATTTAAGGATGCACACTGAACACTGGAAAAAATATATAATCTATCCTAGGAATAAAACTGATCCTTTCATCATTTGCATTGAGATCCGTTAAATTTGAAATGTTATATCCCCCAAAATAAATCAGATTGCTCTCATTTTACATATGTTTACATTTTATAAGGTTCATCATAATTTGTGTGATCCAATAACCTCTTGATGTCAACAGGGAGAAAACAAAGGGTGTATAGGGTTTTACAGGAATCCCCTGGGTTAGATATATGCATAATAGTTCACCAAAGGGTGGCATTTAAGATCTCTACGAAGAGCCAAATAGCCCACTTGTCATCATAATCATTGCAAAATGTATGCACAGATAAGATTTAAAGAGTTATGCATCTATACTGAAAATTATGTTAAGGTCTCGGAGTTGAAGTTCGGCACCGGCAGGTGACATGCCTCAGACGTGTTCCTTTCTGGCAGGAGGTAACAGATGCTTATCTCCTTGTCTGGTCACATGTGTATTGTATGCCTCACAGTGGAGGCCTATTTGCATATTGAGCTAGGTACCAGTCAAAAGGCTGTGAAATCTACAAGAGAGAAAAATCTATGGGAAGAGACAAAACAGCACTAAGGACAGCGGTGTCCTGTTTATGAATGAAGACAAAGGATGGAACTTGTATATCTTGGGAGGCAAAGGAACACACAGGGTCCTTCACGTAGGTGACAAGCTGACAGCATGTCTGCCTCTGAAAAGAGAATCACTGCCAAGCCTGGCTGTAAAGAAACTGCAAGGAGTTTAAGTGAGCAATACTCTAATAGACATGAAAGTATCTAGTTAATTAAGTCTAGGTTCTAGAATGTGTTATGATTTTATTGTGTATATAACCATTTGTTTCCAATACTTCTCCTTGCTATTTATTCTGAACATTTGTGCTGGCAATTAAATACATTTCTACTTGATTTCACTCTGAACATATCTAAGTGCTATGTGTTAAGCAGAGTGCTGATATGTAGAGTTTCTTTGGAAGCAGCAGATCTGTGCATATTGTGAGCATCTGCTAGACCAGCGGCTGGATTTTCTAGCGAGGTGCACAGAGGACTTGGGGGTTAGAGTGTGCCTATTGCTAACTTGTAGAGAAATAGCAGGGCCTGTGATCCCTAGTTGGGAGTGCTTGTGTTGCCAGTAGAGTGAGGGAGCTGACCCCTGGCAGGCACAGAGAAAGCTTTCTCATGATGCCCCAGAACCCTGGGTAATCCTGAGGGAATATCACAGGACATATGCTTAAAAGTCTAATAAAATGAAAACTAGTGATACACTGATATTCCACAGACCTGCTGCTCACATAGCATTTTTGAGGGGAAATACTCCCTCTGCTGTCACAGAAAGTTAACTTAATTGCTATGCAGTGATCCTTTCTCAAGAGCACAATTCCTGAGACAGATCTGGAACTCAGTTATGTTGGTACATGTCTGGAGTATTGGAGATATGCTGGATTTACACCAGAAGACGGCTCCTTTTACTGTGCCAAGACTCAGTATAGAATACCAGTTTTGTTATATTTTTATGAAGTTTTACAGCACAGAATATTCCATTTATCATGCAAAGTGGATATTTGTGTAAAGAACATCCCTTCCCCAACCTTCAGCATGAACAAAATCCTTCCATCTGAATTTTCGTGAATAGTGAATGCTAAAGGGCTTGAAATTGGTTGAAATGAACAGCCATTTGAAATCTGAATGGATGTTCTTGGACATGGGTTTTGAAGTATTTGGCCAGTTCTATGAATGGGCCTTTTCCTTCTGAAAGAGGAAACACAGTAGGTGGCATAAATAGAAAACCCCCGATATGGAACTGTTAGTTTAGAATTATGAAGCATGGCTCCAAGATTAAAAAGAAAAGAAAACATAAATCCTTACAATCCAATTATGTTCCAAGAGGAGGAGAAGGGATTGCTTCTTGCCACACCTATTATTTTTTTTTACTCAAAATAATAAAATAACCACGGCTCATCAGAGGATGAATCACTAAACTTGTCCATCCGTAAGTATGGATGTGGATACTCCAGTCTGGATGTGGATTATCCCCCACTCGCTATGTGGTTAGAGGGGAAAGCCAAAAGAAAGAGAATGTGGAGTTGTACACTGCCGGACAAAGCAAGTCCATTTACAGGAGCTATTCTTCTGGCCAGCTTTGCAATACTTGTGACTTGAGCATTTTTAAAACTAGGAAATTGTTATGAAAAGTGGCTTCTTACGTGTGCTGATTTATTTTTCACTAATAGGCCATCCCACCAGGGACCCAGCAAACAAAATCTTTATGCTCTGGTGATTTAAGTACCAAATAAAAGCAAGAATAATGGAATGTGCCTTAAAGTACTGTGTTAAAAACAATGCAGCAGAATAGATTTAAAATACACTTCATTTTCTTTCCTCAAAATTCACCATTTTAAACAATTAAAACTATATGTAACAAAAGATGTTTCTTGGTGGTTTGGATGCTTGTATATTCCATGATATAAATAAAGTCTCACTCCTTTAATCTTTAAATGTTTACTAAAGTTAAGCTGTAAATCACATATATCTTGTTGCCATCTTGACAAACTCTCACCGCTAAAGGGCGTAGTAATAATGTGTATAATAGCAGCTGCTGCACTCAGCGTTCTTTCTAATATTTGATGATTTATTTTTGAAGTTTTATTTCTAAAGGCTTCTGGTTAATTGTTGTGTGCTTTAATTGGACTGCAGTACACTCCTCTTTTGATCACAGTGAAAGCAGCAAGCCATGCTTGGCTAAATCTTTAGGGTATCGGTAGCTTGATGGATTACTTCAGGGTCTCTGTTACTCCTGGGCTACATAGGATGCAGCTCCTGGGACATAACAAAATGTAAGCATATCACAGGATCTAACAATGTCACTAGTGATTCCATACTGCCCAATAGATAAGGCATGGATTTCAAACAATAGGAGTAATAACCCCATTTCCCTGATAACGTTCACTCCTTACTCCTCCGTCTGAAGGCGAGACACAATGAAGTTCAAGTTCATTTGCATTCTCAAGGTGTTTCACTGCATAATTATATCAAGATATTCTTGTGCCTTCTGAAAATTAGATGTGTGTTTTTCATATCTGCTGATTGTCTCAGATTTAGGCTAAAAACTGGAAAAATTGTGCACCCCATGGCTGACAATAATATCAAGTTAGATTAGGAGCTTAATTTTTTGTCATGGTGATGCTGTGAGATTATTCTGAATAATGTTTGCCTCATTTAATCATCTTTGTGTAGACAATTTTAAAATGTTACTCAGTCAATTTATTATGAGTATGCTAACATATTTGTGTTCTTACCATAAAAACTGCCTGTACGTAGTTAATATGAGTAGAATGATTTTTTAAAATATTTATTAAAAAATCACTCTCAGCTTTCAAGATACCATTGAAAAATGGGAATTACCCAGTGATCTGTGAGGAAAGTGGAGTTCACCTTATTTGTACAAATACCTGTAATAGCTATGATTCACACATTTAGATCACAATCCAGCAATTAAATCTATATGAGGTACTTGTGAGAAACCTCCCTTACTTCAATTGGGCTGTAATGCATAGGGTCTGCCCAGATGGATCTGACTGCAGCATTCAGGCCATAATTTGAATATTGTTGCCTGGAGAAAGTATTGTATTACAATAGCATTTTTAAATACATCTTTTTAAAAAGATTGTTTATAAACTGTTGTATGGACAATTGATGGGTCGATCAAAAACTGTGAATATTAATGATGTTAAATAAAAAAAATTCCATTGAGTTTACTAATATCTATGTTAAAAGAACCAAGTAGTACAGCAAATTTGAAGATGAGGCTTTAATTTGGAATATGGATGTGAAATAGCTTTGATTGTTACTTCGTTAAAGTCAGCTGGATAACAGAGAGATACTAGATATTATGCTGAACCTAGACCCTGCAATGCGAGCAGGTATATATTTGTTTTCATTTAATAGAATATGTGGGTGTGTTTGCGTAAAGCCAGCACTGTTGAAGGATTGGGCGGGTATTTTAGCCTGGGGAATTTTAAATCTGCTGATGTTTGTCAAAAATATGTAGCAAGTACTAATCCAGTTGGCTAATATGGGAGATTCTGTGAATTATTGTGAAAATGACATAATCTGGATTGTTGGTGGATCATTTCACTTGGCTCTCAGGTGGACCCCATGCTGATTTGTCAAAGGACTTTCAGAGAGGTGTTATTGATGGACATTCAGGCCCAACTGAATAAAGCAGTCGATGAACAATAAAATGTTGCTTCCAGCCAAACCATCACTTCCAGAGCCAACCACCAGGTCATCACTCCCAGACATGATGTGGCTTCTGAACCAACATCTGTGAGAAAGATCGAAGTTCAGGTCCTGAAAGCAGTGACCAGCTTTCAAGGATCTGGGCTGTGATAACACTAAATGATCTCAATAGTGTGGCTAATTCTTCTTCTCACAAAGCCTTCTTTGTGAACTGGAACACTGGAATAGTGAACTGGAACTGGAAAGAAGCAACATAGCTGTAATGGAGTGCCTCTCCATTCATGTTGAACTGAACTGAATTTCTTGCCTCTCTGAAGAACCAGTCATTGCCACTGTCAGTTTGATCTTAGAAGACATCTCCATGTCACTTTTACCTGATAAGCAGCAAAGGCCTATTATGCATGTAGTTCCTTTTACTTAAATGAACACTTGGACTCATAGCCTCTAAGGCCAGAAGGAACCATAATGATGATCTAGTCTGACTTCCTGCACATTGGAAGCCACAAAACCTCACCCATCTGATCCTGTAATAGACCCATAACCTCTGGTTGTGTAACTGAAGTCCTCATATCATGTTTTAAAGACTTCAAGTTACAGAGAATCCACCATTTACGCTAGTTTAAACCTGCAAGTGACCTGTACCACATGCTGCAAAGGAAGGCAAAAAAAATTTTTAAAAACCCCAAAACAGAAAAAAACAGGGTTTCTGCCAATCTGCCCTGAGAAAAATTCCTTACCAACCTCACATATGGCAGTCAGTTTGACCCTGAGTATTTCAGCAAGACCCAACAGCCACACACCTGGGAAAGAATTCTTTGTAGTAACTCAGAACCCTTCCCATCTAGTGTCCCATCACTGGCTATTGGGTATATTTGCTACTAGCAGTCACAAATCAGCTACATGCGATTCTAAGTAGTCTCATCAGACCATGCCCTCCATAAATGTATCAAGTTCAGTCTTTTCTTCCTCTTTTCTGCCTTGGAAGGCTGTTCCAGAGCTTTGCTCCTCTGATGCTTAAAAGCTTTGTCTAATTTTAAGTCTAAACTTGTTGATGGCCAGTTTATATCCATTTATTCTTGTGTCAGCACTGGTGCTTAACTAAAATAAATCCTCCCCCTCCCTTCTTAGTATTTTGCCCTTCTGATGTATTTATAGAGAACAATCATATTGTTGAGTCTCCTCTCAAAGGTAGTTTTCCATTCCTCTCTAGCCGTACTCTACACCTGTTCAAGTTTGAATTAATCTTTCTTAAACAGAGGACACCAGAATTGCACACAGTATTCCAGATGAGGTCTCACTAGTGTCTCGTATAGTAGTAATAACTCTTCCTTGTCTCTACTGGAAATACCTTGCCTGATGCATCCTAGGATTGCATTTACCCTTTTTTCACAGCTGCATCACATTGGGAGCTCATAGTCATCCTGTGATCAACCAATACAGGCAAGTCTTTCTTCTCCTCTGTTGCTTCCAAATAATATATCCCCAGCTTATAGCAAAAACTCTTGTTGTTAGTCCCTAAGTGCATGACTTTGCACTATTAAATTTCATTCCATTTCTATTGTTCCAGGTTTCAAGGTCATCCAGATCTTCTGGATATTCCAGTCCTCCTCTGTATTGATAATACCTCTCAACTTTGTGTCACCTGCAGATTTTATTAGCACACTCCCAGTTTTTGTGCCAAGGTCATTAATAAAAATGTTAAATAAGATTGGTCTCAAGACCCAACCCTGAGGAACTCAACTGGTAACCTTCCTCTAGCCTGACAGTTCGCCTTTGAGTGTGATTTGTTGTAATTTCCCCTTTAACCAGTTCCTTATCCATGCTTCAATTCTAATATTAATTCCCATGTTCTCCAATTTAACTAATAGTTTCCCATATGGAATTGTATGAAAGACCTTACTGAAATTCCAGGTAGATTAGATCTACTACATTTCCTTTGTCTAAAAAGTCAGTTATAGTCACGAAGAAGGAGATCAGGTTGGTCTGGCACGATCTACCTTTTGTGAAATTATGTTGTATTCTAAGTTCCCTGTAAGCTGTACAGCCATGCAGCAGCCTATTTAGCACCAAGCAGTCACTCAGGGAACCTGCCCAGCCAACCTGCTGTGGCCGGAGGAGTGGTGCGCCATAGGCACCGATTTCCCTTCTAGCCCGGGGGGAATACTCGACCCCCACACCCAGGCTCCGCCCCCACTCCACTCCTTCCCCCAAGTTCCTGCTCCCGACATGCCTCTTCCTGTCCCCTCTCTTCCCCCTTCATATTGGAGCACAAAACAAAATTAATTCTGCACATGTGTAGGAAAAAATAGAGGGAACACTGGTTGTATTTTATCCCAATTACTGTTTACCTCGATGTCCTTAACTACTTTCTCTTTCAAAATTTGTTTCAAGACCTTGCATACAATTGAAGTTAAACTGGATTATGATTAAGTTAAATCCTTCTTAGAAAGTTTGTATTTCAGTGTAAGCATTATTTGTGACAAGAACCTGAGCTTAGTGACTAGGGCTCTGTGTACTCCCTGGAACAGTGTCACCAAATTCCATGGCAAGTATCACCAAAATTCTCATGCAAAATCTCCTAAATTCCACTGTAAAGTTAATTTGGTCTGTCTCCATTCATCATTGTCTTCTTGGATCCCTGTTATCCAGCCAGTCTTGCTCAGCAACCTGTATTTCCTGCTGCCCCTTCTCCCTGGTTGGAAACTGGATTTCAGCTCAGGCTCCCTACACTCATGCTCTGTAGCTCCATGGAACAGTACAGGAAGCATGCCAAATCATCCAATGAATTCCCCATGTGACGAAAGCTGGAGATCAAGAGGCATATTCAGGCAGTCCCCAGCAAGGCAGGGAGATAGAAAACAGAATGTTGGATGCCTGATTTTCTCAAAAATGCTCAATTTTGTGGTATCTTGGAAAAATGCCAAATTCTGTGATTACATGAAAATGGAATCTACAAACATCCAATAAGAGAGAAATATGTCAGTTCACACCTCTTATAACTAGGATCCCTTCACATTGAGGAAGCTGACACAGTTTTAGTTTACATCTGGGCCACACTTTTGAAGTTATCGCCATAAGCCTAAGGAATAGAAATTTGATTTAAAAAAAAACAAACACAAAAGTTCTGGAGCACCTTTCTATGGCAAGAGGTGAATTCTGCGGCCTCAGAATTGAAAAATATATAGGCTCCTGTTTATAGCAGAGCTCATGAGTGTCTAATACAGTATCTTAGAATCCATCGTAAAATGATGGTATAAAAATCACCTGTCCATACTAGTATAGGATTTTAAAAATACTTAGATTATTTATTGATATATTATATCTTCAGGGTTTTTTTTTTTAATATTTCCTGTTAAATGCATTCCCTTTAAACCTTGTAAACACTGTCATATAACCATATTTATTGTTTTCTGTCATCATTTATTGTTTTTCATTTTATTTTGGTAATAAAGATTCCCAATTCTGTTATTTAATTTATGAACTGGGATCCTAAGAAACATGACATGAGTAGCTGATTAATTAAAATAATTTAATCGATGTATGTTTTATAATGTATGTAATCAACCATTCTCCCAAAACCATCATTTTCCAAACTACTTTCTCATACTTATAAACTTTATATTTATGAGCTGTTGCCACATTATTCTATGCCAGTCATCACCTCATGTAACACCGCAGGGAATATCCTCTCAAAAATTACTCAACGCAATATAAATTTCAACAAGATCAAATTTTTATAAGGTATTGTTAGGTCTGTAACATGTTTTTCCTATCAGCAAAAATACTTAAACAATGCCAAATATCCGTTTAAAAACAAGTAAAACAAAATAGAGCACACAAGAATTATATAATTAAAAGACGGTGATTCCAGTCGATGCCAACTATTTTCTTAAAGGTTCACCTAATGTGGCAGAGCTGGGAATGTCACTCTGAAGTTCCTTGCTTGATGCATTGCATTTGTAATCCATCTCTTTTTCTCCCTTTCAGTGTATGTAAAAGTGGAGTGATTGTATCTGTTCCATAGTGAAGAGAGAAGCTAGTTTTCTGTTTTATAATCTTGATTTTCAACTCTGAGTAGGGAGATAGCTATGCAAGCTTATATGGCAGTAGAGAATACCTGAGTTTTTTTTAAAATGAGCAGTATTTGAGGGGTTTTTTTAAAGGGTAATATTGTTTTCAATATTAGAAAATTGGAATTACTATGTTAGAGCTGACTTGTGAATTACCCATTCCAGTTTCTTGTGTCTGAGAGAGGCCTGTACCAGGGGCTTAGCAGGAAAATAGAAGACAACTGGTAATGGACAATTAGGGAACAACTTGCCCATAGTGGAAGTTTCTTTCTAACCCCTATGCTTGGTTCTTGTCCTGAGGATTTAGATAACATCCACAGTTATATAAGAGAGTATCATCATCAGCATCATCATAAATGACCAACCTTTTTTAAAAAATATCACTTGGTCTCAAGGATACGTATGCCAGTGAGCTTCAATGAGGTTAATTATTCATGGTGTAGAAAATAGGGTTTCCATTTATTAGTTTTAAATTTGTTCCTTTCCGTTTTATTGATTATGTCCTTGTTCTAGTCTTATAAGAAAAGGTGAACAGTAGCACCTTATTTAGCTTTTGTAGATCCGTTCTTAGAGCTGGGAGAATACACTATTTTTCAGTTCATTGGCAACTTCAAAAAGTTGAAAACCATTACTGTCATCAGAGACAAAATATTTTGTTTTGACAAAACTGAAATATTTTCTTCTGATTCTGAACATTGGTTAACCTTTTCAAAATTTTAAAAATAAATTTAAAGGGAACTTTTAAAAGAAAAATCATTCCAAACAAAAAAAATCAAAACATTTCATTTTGCTTTCTGCTAAATCTGAATTTTTTGAATTGAGTTAGGGGCCTTCTATTATTTCCCCTATTTATTTATTTTTTGTCTTTTATCTAAACTAGACAGTGCCAATCTTTTCAGTTTCTCATCTTGCTGGAGTGACTTCATGCCTCTAAACATTTTTGTTACCAGTAATTGAAGCTCTTCTATTTCTGCTATATCTTTTTGAGAGAGGGTGGCCAACACTGAACACACTATGCCAGGTAAATATATTAATGGCATTATTCAGAGATTCATAGAACCATCAATTCCAAGGCCAGAAGGGAATGTTGTGATCATCTAGTCTGACCGCTCATATAAACAGGCCATAGAACTTCCCCCAAAATAATCCCTAGAGCAGATCTGTTAGAAAAAAACATCCAATCTTGATTTACAAATTGTCAGTGATGGAGAATCCACCACGATCCTTGCTAAATTGTTCCAGCGGTTAATTTCCCTCACTGTTAAAAATGTACACCTTATTTCCAATCTAAATTTGTCTACCTTCAACTTCCATCCGTTGGATTGTGTTATACTTTCTCTGCAAGTTGAAGAGCCCATTATTCCATATTTATTACCCATGTGGGTACTGTGACGGGGCAAGGCCAGATGGCTATAGGAAAGTAGTGGGAGCCAGATATATTAGCCCCAGGCTAAACAAATACCTGTTACCAGGGTAAGCAAATGGCAGTTGCTCTGGGTAAATTAAGACACCTGGGGCCAATTAAGGTCCTTCCAGAAAGCAAGGAAAACTGCTAGGTTGATTGGAACACCTGAAATCAATCAGGGGTTGGCTGAAACTAGTTAAAAGCCTCCCAGTTAGTCAGGTGGGGGTGCGTGTGTCAGGAGCTGTAGGAGGAAGCCACGCTGCTGGAGAAACGGAGCAGTACAAACCCTATCACGCGCAAGGAAGGAGGCCCTGAGATAAGGGTGACGTAGATATTGAGGAAGTGGGGGCTGCTGTGGGGAAGTGGTCCAGAGAATCATACTCATCCTGTTTCCAAAAAGTCAGCTACCAAGAGCTGCTACTATCAGGGTCCCTGTGCTGGAGCCCAGAGTAAAGGGTGGGCCCGGGCTCCCCCTCCCCTCCCCACTAATCACTGAGACTGGGAGACAACAGAGACAATGTGAGGGAGGGTAGCTTCTCCTCATTTCCCTTGTGGTTTATGATGAAAATCGCTCAGTAGGCTGTGACCCTTGCCTCTAGAGAGAGAAGGGCTACGTGGAGGGTCACAGTGAGCCTCTGAGGCTAGCGCAATCTGCCAGGAAGTGTGGGACCCACTGAGACAAGGTCGAAGCTTTGCCACTATACTTATAGACTGTAATCAAGTCACCCCTTGGCCCTCTCTTTGTGAAGCTAAATAGATTGAGATGTTTGTGTCTATTATTGTAAAGTGTATTTTGTAATCCTTTAACCATTCTCATTACTCTTCTCTGAACACTCTCTCAATTTTTTTAACATCTTTCTTGAATTGTGGTTACTAGAACTGGACATTGTATTTGGCATTGGTGCGACCAGCAGTGGTCGCACCAATGCCAAATAGAAATGTAACATAAGCTCTCTACTCCTACTAGAGATTCCCTGGTTTATGTATCCCAGGATCACATTAGTCCTTTTCGATACAGCATTCAGTTCGAAGCTCATGTTCGGCTGATTATTCACCATGACCCCTAAATCTTTTTCAGAGTCACTGCTTCCCAGGATAGAGTCTTCCATCCTGTAAGTATGGCCTATATTCTTTGTTCCAATGTGTTTACATTTACATTTAGCCATACTAAAATGCGTATTGTCTGCCTGTGATCAGTTTACCAAGTGATCCACATTGCTCTTTATCAGCATTTCTCAAACTGGGGTTCACAGACCTCCGGGGTTCTGCAAGGGTACTGCAGGGGGTCTGCAGGCCCTGCTGATCAACTCCTCCCCCTCCCTCCTAGTGCATCCTGCATGCTGGGCAACAGCTGTTCAGCAGCGTGCAGGAGGCGCTGAGAGGGAGGAGGAGGCACGCTTGGGGGAGGGGTCGGAATCATATCTGGGTCCACCAGCCCTGCTGATCAACTCCTACCCCTCCTTCTCACCGTCTCCTTCATGCCATGGAACAGCTGTTCCCCAGCATGCAGGAGGCACTGGGAGGGAGGGGAAGGAGTTGATCAGCGGGGCTAGTGGACCCCTTGGAGTACCCTTGGTTCCCTAGACTGCAGAAGATGCTGGGAGGGAGGGGGAGGAGCAGGGATGGGGCACGCTCAGGGGAGGGAGCAGAAAGAGGCATGGAAGAGGAGGGGTAGGGGTGATGTGGGAGCAGGAAGACGTGGAGTGGGGATGTGACCTGCAGCTGAGCAGAGGGCTTGGGGGTCCGTGAAATTTTTAAAATCAAAATGGGAGTCCTCGGTTTGCTAAAGTTTGAAAACCACTCTCTATATTACTGTCCTCTTCATTCTTTACCACTCCCCCATTTTTTGGTGTCACCTACAACTTTATCATTTAAAATTTTAAGTTTTCTTCTAGGTCATTGGTAAAAATGTTCAATAGCATAGGGCTAAGAACTGGCCACTATTCTTTATACAGCCAAACATTTTGTTTGCTTATTTGCCCACTAGTGAACATTCAGCAGAGATTTGTATTAAAACTTAACTTTTCTGTAATAAAGTCTTTGTTTGTGAATATGCCTAGGCAGAATAAGACAGAAAATTCTTATGTATGTATTCTTATGTATGACTATCTATGTGGTCTAATGATCACATCATGATATGTTGTGCAAAATTCAGGAGATAACCCAACTTTTCAAAAATTAATCAGATACCAGACTTTATTGAGGATAGGTAAATAAAAGTAATATGGAATTTGATATCTGGAAAATATGTTAAAAAGTGAACTTCCAAAGAGAGTTAGAAGAGTGTTCAGACTATTATATGTCATGAGTATCTTACCTGAGCTTCCCTCATCCCCATAAATCATACTTCTCTTGAAACATGCACATAAAAACTGTAGGGCACATTGTTTGAGATTTGTTGACATTAAAGAGGGAATTAAAATCAGGTTTATACTGGAAAGGAAATCATTACCTTAACACTAGAAAGACTACCATGTATCTATAATTCAACAGCATACAAAAATCTGAAGTTTTACATTGCTTCTAGCCATACCTTCTCTACAAACTCAGATAACCTTTGCTTATATATGTATTTATTTCTCAATGTAAACTGAATCATCCCATAATAAATCTTGCATTTTGTTTTAAACATTGTATGCTGGAGCTGACTTTTTCAAATGTGCCTAAGGGATTTGGACATCCAAAACCATTGGCAGTTTTCACTATCTCAGCCTAGATATTCATGTGCTGTAATATACTCACTTTCAAAATACTAATCCTTTAAGACTGGGACATATACATATTACCATTTTGTTACAGTGAAACATTTTGCATAACCAAAGAAACAAAATGCAATTTGAATGTTGTTTTTGTAATTTCACAAGTTGCCAAGTAATTAAGTACCATATATTATGTTAGTTTATGCAGTAGCTTATATTTTAATATATTTTCTATAACATTTAGAATGTTTGTTTAGTGTGTGTGTATGCATGTGCGCGCACATGTGTACATGTATTTAGACATAGCAAAATAATTAACTTTAAATCTCTGCTCTGTTTTCCCCATTCACACATCATGTCTTGTAAGCTACATTTCAACAAGTGCTTTCTACATCTTTGGAATGGCTGTAATTTAATTGTGTAGACTTAATCTGTGTTTTGTGTGAAATATTTGACCATTGCCTCCCATCAGAGCACACTTGTTATTCATTTTCACACCTCTCTTTCAGAGTCTGAAGAGCACACGGCAGTCTGTGTAATATTGCCTGAGATGTTGAAAGTAGAAGAGAAGAGGATGTATTTATTAATATCAAGAGAGCAACATCAGTGTGGGTTGGCTCACTTACTCCAGGAATACATGTACCCTAGATAGTCTTAGACTGCATTAAATGTTTTCTGTGGTTAGCTCTTGTATGCTATTTATTTTGCAAAGATATGAAGGTAATGGGTAAGCCTGCCTGATATAAGTATGTGAGAGAAAATTTTCTCCATGATTTCCCACTCTTCCCAATGTATAATGTGATTATATTTGCAGAGATTAGTGGTGGGATGATTTGGGTGATAATTCTGGCATATTTTGTGCCTTTACTGAAATTTTCCTGCCATGATTTTTTATGTATTTCAAGGTTAAATCTTGAAACTTCTATGTGAACTCAAGTTGGAAGCATCTTATCAGCTCCATAAAGAGGAGCTGTGGTAGTAGGCCAGTGACAGTGTAATAGAGTTGAAGTAATAGCTAAGTACACTTTTTGGAATCACAAAGAGTATCTTATCTGTCTACTCCCACTTCTTTCCTCCCCTCCCCCCAGCCCCCTCAGAAAGTTTTCAGTCAGGTTTTAAATAGCTTTAAAATAATTTGGGGTGGGGGGGTTAAATGGTAACATGCTAAATACATTAATCTGTGGTTCTCCTGTCCTTTGGAAAAGAGGGCTATGATTCCATAACAGGGATTGTAGGGTCATGTCCCCCAAATCCATATGTGGAGGTTGCCTCCACATATAGCTATACCATGCAGTAGAAGAACTCAACCATCTTGACAGCACCATCTCCCATCCTCCTTCACATAAACCACAAGGGTATCCTTGCAGAGATTTCCTCTCTTTGAGCTTCTGATATAAGTTGTAATGTAGTCAGAGGTGAAAGTAAGCCGGTACGGCATACCGGCAAAAGCCGATGCGCCGTACCGGGGCAGATCGGCTTCCCCAGGCACAATTTAAAGGGCCTGAGGCTCCCAGTAGTGTCTGGAGTCCCAGGCCCTTTAAATTGCTGCCAGAGCTCTGCTGCTAGAGCCCTGGCGTAGCAGCGGCGGGGCTCCAGTGGCGATTTAAAGGGCCCAGGGCAGTAGCAGCGGCCGAGCTCTGGGCCCGTTAAATAGCTGCCAGAGCCCCGCTGCCACTTCCCCAGGGCTCCGGCAGAAGGGCTCTGGCAGGTTTCGGCAGCGATTTAAAGGGCCCGGGGTGGTAGCGGCCACCGGAACCCCATCCCCGGAGCCCTGCTGCCGGAGCCCTGGGGAAGCGGTGGTGGGGCTCCAGGGACAATTTAAAGGGCCCAGGGCTTGGCCACAGCTACCGCCCCGGGCCCTTTCAACCGCTGTCAGACCCCCGGCTGCAACTTCTACCCCGGCTGAAGGGGTGGAGGGAGGGGAGAGGGGAGGCTCTTAACAGTATAGGGTGGGCTGGGGCTGGCTCTGACCTCCCAGCCCCGCTTCTTCCGCCTGAGGCTCCACCCCTTCCGGGGCCCAAAGCCGGCCCCAGCCCAGCCCCATACCGGTAAGCCGCTTCAGTTACTTTCACCCCTGCATGTAGTAAGGGAAAGAGAATCTGGCACAATGATAGTAATTTGCTCCATTCACTGTAACAGGTTTGCAATGATTGAATGAAACAAATGAGTACTATCTCTTATCCTATATTCTTGCTTCCTACTCTGCAATGTGGCACGTAGTTTGTGTCCTTAAGTAACATCCTGAAAGAAGATCCAGTGTGAAAATAGGATAGAATTGGAAAAAAGGAGGTACCTCATTTTTCTAACAATACATTTTAGATAGAGAAAATTTTGAAAATCCAATCATTGTTTCCTTCAAGTGATTGGTAGGTTCCTTTCGGTTAGTTTGCAGTTGGAGAATTTCATATGCATAGGAGAGAGACTTTTGTTCCACTCCCTCCTGCCCATAGTCATGAGTCCACAAATTCCCAAGTTAGTTCCTAATTGTCTCCACCAAAGGTTTTAAGGCCAATATGAACGATAGCAGTAATAAAGGACAGTCCTGTCTGTTACCTTTGCCTAGCTTAAAAGATTGAAATATTTCTCATTACATAAGATTTTGTACATAAGATACTTCTGAATGATATCACAATATTCACTAAATTGTTTCTGGTCCAGAATAATACATTGTAATTAGAGATGGGTCTGCACAGAGAAACCTGTAAACTTACAAACTCTGAAATCTGGAACTAAATCTAAATCTGAACTCTGCTGCATAGGTCTATCTATATATTTTATATAGTGATGTTTGTTTAAAGGATTTTATCGGGATGATTTAATTCATGCTCTAAATTCCTCTTTTTATAGCAAGAAACATGATAAATTTACTTAGCATAATTTTACCAAACTTTTTTCTGTCAGTATCGTGTCTCAGTTTGCAATTCCTGACTCCCAATTGATCTATATTTAACTTCAAGGATACCTGATTTAGAAGATGTAAAGTTTATTTAAACTACAGAAGTGCTCAAATCAGACTCAGAACTGAGCATCCACCATCCAGAGCAGCCAAACTGAAGTAAATGGATGGCTCTACATTTGCAATGGGAAGAATCAAAACCCTGGACCTGACCCCTCTATCACCAGGGTTGGGGCTTGTTCAAATCTTTGTTAGTCATTAGTGTAGACATATGCTATGTTCTGTACACATGTCCAGTTAAGTACCCTTAATACCTTTGTGTCCACTGTCCGTAATGGGCCATCTTGATTATCACTTCAAAAGTTTCTTTCCCCTGCTGATAATAGTTCCTTTCAATTAATTAGCCTTTTACAGTTGGTATGGTTACTTCCACCTTTTCATGTTTCTCTGAATGTATAAATATCTTCCTATTGTATGTTCCATTCTATGCATCCGATGAAGCGGAAGTAGTCCAAGAAAGCTTATGCTGAAATAAATGTATTAGTCTCTAAGGTGCCACTAGTATTCCTTTTCTTTTTGCTGACACAGACTAACACGGCTACTACTCTGAAACATGTCCATGAATGTCATTGTGCCTTAGCCCCTATTGTCCATTTCTAAACCTCAGAAGCACATGTCTGAAAGTGAGCAGAGGGCGAGTAAGCCAGCATTCCTAAATTATGTGGTTAAGTACACTCCTCAAACTCTGGCACAAGCCCATACCTATGCCAGTTTATAGTATGGATGGGGGTAAGAGGTGTGTATTAGGTTGTGAGATTCAACAGTCTTCCACCCCTATTCCACAATGCAATGAACCCTTT
Organism: Chelydra serpentina; assembly: GCA_037349315.1. NCBI lineage: Eukaryota > Metazoa > Chordata > Testudines > Chelydridae > Chelydra > Chelydra serpentina. The sequence goes on from JBAIAC010000002.1 coordinate 17,855,805, forward strand.
CCTCCCTGACCCTTACCCAATCTATAAAGGACCCTGTTCTGCCATTTTCAGTGTTAGTAGTGAGCTCTGCTGACCACATCAGAACACCTTTCCACTGCACTTTTTTGATCAGTGCAGGTGAATATGGATCCTTCTCCAAGAGCAGCTGCCTAGCCCACCAACCACACCTGGGTGCTGATCAGTGTGTGGTCAGAATATATCACCCTCCTCAACTTCACCTGGAATGGCAGAATATACCACTGTGGCAGGAAATTTCATAGAGGCTAGAGCAGGTGAGAGCTGAATGGAGTCTGGAACACGTCAAGCACATGAGGCTCCTATACAGGAAGGCAAAAGACTTAACCAGTTGCTGAGGGGGAGCTTGTTGTACATGCCCCTTCCTATAACAAGAGTACTGAGTGATGTCAAGGCTCCCAGCACAGAGCCTAAAGTGACTCACAACCCTCTCCTCAATCCCGCCAACCTCATTGTCTGATGGGATATTCATGAGGTCTACAGGAAGGAGGCAGCAGGACCATAGAGGGTGCCCTGGAAGACCTGGGATGAGTAGCTTGCCATTTTCAACACCTACTCGGAAGATCCAGTTAAGGAAGCCTTTTGATGAACCTAAGGAGGACCCCCAGTCACTGCAGAAACTTAGACTCTAAGGCTGGTAATTTGCAATAGACCCCCGTCATCCTCACCAATGTCCTCCTCGCCAATATCCCCTCTTGCTCTAGTGCTACTTTCCTGAATTTAAGCCCAGCCCCTAATCCACTCCACCCTGAAATGGTCCTCGTGCAGACATGTCTGTCCTCCTTCAGCTATCCCTCGTTATGAGGGTGATGTCTGCCAAGGGGGTTCATTAGTGGGTTTTTAGGTGGCTGAGAAGCCCAATTTGTGCCCTGCAGATTTTCCCACAGAAGTGACAGGTGTAATCTTGGAGGAGACATAGTTGTTGGCTGGATTGTTGAGCCCTTTCTTTCCTCCTTTGTCACTTCTCTGTCTCATGAGCACAACTGTTCTCCTTAAAGTGGGATGTGGCTTGGTGTATGGTGTGCCACTACTGTTTGACTGTATGGATTTCAGCAATCAATGACTATATTATTTCCCATGAACCACTATTATGAATTTGGCAGAAGCAATAAATCAGATTATTCAGGAGCAATCATTGTGCTCCTGTGTCTGTGCATTTCTTGACCAGCATGCAGTCAGCAATGGTCTGGGAACCATGTGGACCAGCGAGGAAGGGAAGTGGCAGGGTGAGAAAGGTCCTAGTTGAGGATGGGGCAGTTGCAGAAAACGTATAGTTGTCTGTCTTAAGTTAGTAACAGCTGTCTTTTCTTCCTTGGAAGTTTACACAGTTTCAGTGCTTCCGTACCCACTTCTCTACACTCTGATTTTACCATCCCCTTAAAAAAGGGAGCCACATGGAATGGTTGGGGTTGGGGTGGAGGGGAGTTCAGTCCGGGAAGGGTAAGAGAACACATTTTATGAGGAAAAGTTAGTCACAGCAGTCCTTTCTCCCTTGGAAGATTACAAAAATTGTCACCATCCCTATCCTTGGCTTCTCCCCACTCCCAGCCATGTTGCACAAACAAGAAGAAATGGGTGTGGGAGAAGGATCTGAACTGGAAGTTGGATAAACACAGTGTGGTATTCTTTGGCAGTGAAGAGGTGAGGGGCTTGTGGTACTCCTCTGAAATGTCAAGGAATCAAATAAAGTTGTGGTGTGTCTGTCTCTTTCCCAGTCCATTTCACTGTTGGTAGGCAGGCACAGTTGCAGGATTTTCTGATGATGCCAGAGAATGGGCAGTTCTCATGGTTTGCAGCTCCATTTGCATGGAGACTCCATATGCTAGCTAAGAATATAGCCAATATACAGTCAAATTACTTCCCAGTCTGGTGAGCATATTTCAGCAAATATGTGATATAACAGAAACTCCTGCTGGGTCTTAAAATTCAACAGCAGTGCAAATCTGTTTGGTTTACCTACATAACTGATCAAACCCCTCCAGTCAGCACTGTATAGAAGGGTAATCATTGGCGCAAACATCTCTCTGGCATAAATTGCCATATCTCCTCCATAGGACTGGAAAGTCATTCCTTTCTGGTAACCTAAAAAATGCTATGTTCTCCGAATGTTGGCCAGACTTTAAAAAAGAAATTACAAACTGGTAATATAACCCCTGGAAGGAACTCCCCCCATGGGAGTCTATGAAAATGTGAATGTTTTAAAACCTTAGTGTACTTTTTCATACCATTAATAGACTCTGCACCTTCCTTGTTGTCTGCAAAAGTTGTCTGATAGCCAAGGATAGTCTAACAGTTGCATTCTTGGAATGCTGAAAAGTATCAACAGTGTGGCATACAGCACTGTTATGTTATGTGGGGGGAATTCTCAGATTATTCGAAAGGAAAAAAAAGTACAAAGCTAGCTTTCTCTGAATTGACAGGATCTACAGTTCCCGAGAGGGAAGCCATTCTACCAGGAGGGTAGGAACAGCACTTCAGATACATAAGTGGCAGACAGAGAAGGACCCTGAAAGAGCTGTTCATAGAGATGGTTTGGAAAATCCAGGAGCAGGGCATTGGAGGATCAGGCTATTCAGCAGGAAGAGACATTGACTAACTGGTTCCCAGAGCAGGAGACACACCATAGGGAATGGGAGTATTCCCTAATGGAGAGGCTGAGAGAACTGGTAATTGAAAAAATTCAGGGGCTGCCTGCTGCTGTGGCCACCGCACCTATGAAGAGCCACCTCCTCCTCCAGCTGCCACCTACCACGCTGCTGAGCCAGAGGACCCTCTATCTAGAACATCTCTGAGTGATCAGGATGAGAACATATTGCCTGTAGGATTCGCTGCATCACACCCTGCACTGTTACCCAAAACAATAGCCACCCACTTCTGCATCAGTTTGACTTCCCTGAATCGAGTGTTCTAGCACTGGAGGATTGGTGCAAGCTCATCACACTGCTCATGAACATCTGTTCCCTCATTTGGAAGTTCTGAAGCCACTGGCAGGCTTTTCTGGTTTCCCAAATGATGTGATCCCACTACAGCACACTGGTTCTCTTGCATCAGAAATGATGGTCTACCAAAGGGCATACTGTGGCAATACTGACAGTCACCGTACCTGCACCATGTGTTGACATTGACCCTCAAGGTCAGTTGTCTTCAATGTGTCAGAAAGTTCTGTCCAAATTCCATGCAGTATCTCATTGATTGTCTGCTCCACCGCATAATCATTTGTCCTTCAGTAAGGAGCATGAGCAGAATCATGTCATCATCATACTGTTGCTGCATGTCTTCCACCAAGTTTGGCCGGGAATTACAGCAAGGGGAGACATGATCAGGAACTGTCATAGGTGAATGTGTGCTGATGGGGGACAGCATCAATAACACACAGCAAATTGGTTCCTAGAATGTCTCCCAGTCAGCACAGAACCCTGGGATCCCTCTGCTTAAATGGTAGCTCCAATGTCGCGTAACAACAGCAGCAATTTGGATGCAGATACATGCATGGATACAGCATTATAGCCGTGTCAGCACAGCATATGTGAACACTCAGCACAGGAATGGGGAACATGTACAAGCATGTACACAGTTAAGTAACTAAGTATGTGTGCCAGTGTAGACATAGCCATGGAATAGGTAGCCAACTTCTGCTCATTGATTCATCAGTCTGAATCTAGAACCACTCCTCTGGTTCACGTTCCTGTACTATGCTCTGGATGGACCACAGAAAGTGGTGAGAAAGTAGCTCAGGCTTCATCATTTGCCTCTTGTCTGACACAAAACAAGGTAAGCCAAATTTCAGTGGTGGTTTTTGCCATTTTGGTAGTATAAAGATAAAATGAATGCTTACATAAAGCAAGGCAAAAATCTTCTCTTCTCTTACATCACGTTGAAAAATTAAAATTTAGTCCCTGAATGTTACTTCATATTTACATCCGTATTTGAGATGAGTCTACCTAGAAGAATCCAGTAGGTTAATGGGTCAGATCTCCCCCTCTGGGGAAAAATGTACATAAGATCCAGTTTATGTCCTATACTGTAATTCCATCTCATGTGCAGGTTATGCCCCTTTCCTTGGAAGAAGGCAATGAGCAGGTGTTTCCAAACCATCAGATCTTGGGACAACCACAGATGGCAGGGTTAGTTGCACAACAGCCTCCTACACCATACTTCTTTCCCCCATTGCACCACAACTCTCTTAAGAGGTGTGATACCATAGCCTCCTCACAGGCCACTGACCAAAATCCCCACAGCTTCAGCTATAGAGTTTAATTGACTGGTAGAGAAAACAGTCAAAGATACTATTGAGAGCATCAGCAGTATCGTGTATTGAAATCTCTCCAGGGGGATGAGCAGAGATTATGCTATAGGGCACAACTGTTTCCCTCCACCCCAGTTATGTACCCTTTCTGCTAAGCCAGACTCACTTGCTTTGGGTCTTCTCCTCTCACTCATTCAGATGGAGGGGACAATTAGAGCTAATGTTTATAGTCTTTCTCTAATTGTACTCTTTGTTTAATACTACAAGACCTTTAAATCAGTGCTTAGCTCTTTTCCCTCTCGTTCTCTTTCTTCTCTCTCTTTTTTCCCCCTGAAGCAAATGGTTGTAGATCTTGCTAAAACTGTTCATAGTGATTGATATAGAGTGTTTCTGAGAGCTGGAAACATATCTAGTAATTACACTGTTCAGACATGAAGATTGTATTACCTCAAATTGCCTGGAATGATGTCAATTTATCAAACTTCCTGCAAGGAGTTCATCTCTGCTGTAAAGTGATCACTTTTCTCTCTGTTAGGTTGCTTTATCTAATACAAAGGGTCCAGAGGGGATTTATCCACTGTCTCTTTCTACCTCATCTTCCCTTGATTCTACTTGACCAATAAGGAAAAAAATGAGACAGTGTTTTGCTACTGCCTTATTATTTATTTTATCGTCTTTCAGTACAGTGGAGGGAGAGGATGTATAATTTGATTTGAAAGCCCAAGACAGTTTAAGCAACAGGGTTTTGACAGAACAGCAGCAATCATGTCTGCTTACTGAGGTAAAACATGGTCTGTTTGTATTCCATACAGAGAATTTCAATTATGCTTGTTTAAGACCAAAAGATTAAAAAGCATAAAGCTTCATTTCCTATTGAGCGCCATCTTAGTGAGTCTTTAATACACCTATCGAAGTATACTTTCTGGATAGTTTCTTTTGCTGTTTAATGCTTCCAATGAAGAGAGATACTGTGATTATAATGCCTGACCCTTCCTGCCTATTAACGTCACAAAATACTCTATAAAATGAGAATTAGCTTTTGGACCATCTACAACAGACTGATTTATAATACATAAGGTATGAAGCAAAAACTTCAAAAGAAATAAGAAATTGTATCCAAAGAGATAAACAAGATGTATAAATTGAGCATTCCTGGCCTTTCCATACTGTGTATGTCTTTTTCATGCTTTGAGATCAAAGCATCTAAAAAATAAATCTTTTGTGGGAGATTTATCATAGAGACATATAGATCACTGTTGTTTGCCATTCAAAGTGGTGATTTTTGGCAACAGTGTGAAACCAGATTTAATTGTTTTCCATATTTGTTTTATTGTGAAGCACATGGATTTCCACTAAAGACTGATTGGTGTGCTCACTGTGTGGAACAAAACGAGGACACGTGGTATGGGTTTTAACCTGGCTACAACTTTATTAGTCAAAATACATCCAAGGTTCCCGTCGGGGGACAAACCAGTGCAGTCACTCGAACCCCATTGATCCTTTGCCATTTCTTGGGGGCTCCCACCATAGAGGAAGCCAATTATCTCAGCAGGAGAGTCTCTGGGTGCATCCACCTTTTTTGTGGTTGGACTGCAGTCCACAAAAGCCTGCAAGCTAGTAACTCCAACTATATTATCACCATACCAGGAAATATGTCCACCAGCAATCTAATATCCCTCTTAGCCTTCCAACTCAGTTGGAGCCTAGAGCACATTCTGAGGTCCTTTTCCCCTAAGTGGGAATAAATGATGTCCAGCATGTCCTCACAGGGCACCAGCAGATGCCAACGCATGCCCTGTCTGCTGTGCCAAGACAAAATTCACCTCCCGCCTAGCTGCCCTTGCTAAATGACAGGCTCTTTTGTAAGCCGAGTGCACAATGTCGTGCCCACAAATCCATATCCCCAGCCATAGGCATGCTCTGAAACATTCTGTGTGACAGGCATGCGGAAGGAAGCAGACGCAGTTAAAACCTGCAGTGCTTATGGCCTGCCACCTCCATCTGCCTCTCCTCAGACAGCCACATGTAGGTCCTGAATCACTATGCCTCATAACCGGACCTTTGATGCCCCTAGACACAACTGGGTAGCTCTGTTGCAGCCCCTAAACAGAATAAGTGGGTAACATACTCTCTTGGTAGACAAGAATGACAGTCCCTTCTTAAATAGTCCCACAAACTGAATTTGGTTAGAAAGGTGCGTCCCCCATACAGTAGAGAGGACCTGCACCAGGTGGTCAATGAGTCACATATGCTTGCAGGAGACTCAGGCCCCCCTCACCAGAGCAGTGCAGAGCAACAGCCTTGCCCAACCCAGTTTGATCTCTTTTTTTTTTTTTTAATTCATGTACCTCAAGCCATAGAGATTCACTGTCCCACTGCACACACTGTCATTTGAAAGCCCACCTCGAAAGTCCCCTGGTTGGAGTGAAAACTCCATGACCACACAGCCCACATGAAAGTCAACAGAAAGACAGCCTCACCCCCGAATTGGAAGGAAGACCCTCAACTAATTTCCTAAGGAGCTACAAGGTACCTGGCTTGCTGAAGATGCTCCACATCCTAGCAATCCTGGCCCCACCTGCCTTCATTCCGCAGATCATGAATCCCCAGTAGGAATCCAGCTGACCCCCAGACCTGCAGTAAAAGGCTACCCCAGATAACTGGCTAGCTATACTAAGACAATGAAACTGCTGAATTTGGGATTCTGGTATAGGTGAGGCCCTCAGCCCCCCCTGAAGCTCTTCAAAGACCATTGTGTAAGCTAAAAAGTACTGCTGTTAGCAATCACAATTCACGAGGGCTGCCAGCAACTTTTCTGGCACTCCCTTGGCCTCTGGTGTTAGTCCTCCGAATCTGTTGACCTGCAATCAAGAGATCAGTAAGGCCATTAAGCCCAGGCACATGCATGGCAGTGAAATTAATTTTGCATGCACATTTCTGCTTGGTAGAGTTAATTGTTAAATAATTCTAGGATAGAAGAGAGTGCTTTCAGAGCTTTAGTCATGTTACCATGCATGTGGAATCATGCCTTCCCACTACTGTCAAGGGCTGCTGTGGCTCATACTAGGAAGGGAAATTTCTCTTCAAGGCAGTGGATGAGACATGAGATAGAATAAGTCCTGGTGTCCTGGTAATTCATTCCAGCAAGAGTGTAGTTAGGTGCATTCCATTCCTGTTAGGTAGGACAGACAACCCTTTGTTCAGAGCACAATGTGCACATTTCAAAAAGTGTGGACCATTTGGTAACTCCATCCCAGGGGTGGCTGTTGTCATCTCAGCACCTGATGAGCACTCCCCATGCCCATCATGTCATTTTTCCCTCTCCCATTGTGGGAGCCATAAAAACGTACCCCTTGCTAGGCTCAGGGCCCTCTTCTCAACAGAATGTGAACATCGACTTTAATCTATTTCTTGCTAGTTACACATTGCTTAAACCAGTGGTGGGTAACCTGTGTCCCATGGGCCGCACGCAGCCCATCAGGGAAATCCTATAGCGGCCTGCCAGACAGTTTGTTTACATTTGCATGGCTGCCTGCAGCTCTCAGTGGCCACAGTTCGCTAATCCCAGCCAATGGGAGCTGTGGGTAGCCGTGCAAATGTAAACAAACTGTCTGGCAGCCCACCAGTGGATTACCCTGATGGGCTGTGTGCGGCCCGCAGGCCACAGGTTGCCCACCACTGGTTTAAAAGTATGTGTGTCAGGAGGACCAGGGTCTGAGAAGTTGGAGAGAAAGTTCTGAAGTTTCCAGTCTGTTTACAAGGTTCTTGTTTCCTGTTTAACAACTTAAACAGGAAAGCTCCTTGTGTCTCCTCTCCTGAGAGTAGTCCAACTCTTTTACGATTTGAGCATAACTACACTAAACTCCCTCCAAATGCTTCCACTCAAGACAGCACTTTCAACTGGGCCTCTGAAAAGCCTTGTTGGGACTTGATTATTTTCACTTAGGAAACAAGTATTGCCTATTGGATTTCAATTCTACAAAGGCTCTCAGGTACTTTTATCCTTTTTGCCCCTAGGAGTTAACAAAGACACCTACCCCAGCAGCTCACTGTTTTGTAGCTTGGCAGGGTCTCCCACATTTGGGGGTATGATGCAGTAAGGCATAGGTGCTGGAGAAAACTCAAGCCAAATCTATGACCGTTTGAAAATATTGCAGCTAACAATTTTCTGCAAGCAGCATCTCTATTCTTCCTGAGTTCTACCCTTCCAAAATTGTTGAAAATATTTCTGGAGCTGACATAATATGAAAGGTGGCTTACATTAAGTAAGAATGACATTTCTCTAGGCAATAGCTGTGATAGTTCCAGAAGAATCTTAGGTCTTTGGCAAGGAATAATACTCTGTAGGCTTTGTCAGTCAATGAACCAGACTTCCATGATTCTTTGTAGGTGAGCCAAAGTCCCACAATGCCTTGTGTCTATAATTCTTTGTATTTAAGCTGAACATTTGCTGAACCTTAGCTTGTTATCAATGATTGATTTAATATCCTCGTGAGATATATTTACATAAGTGACTGAACATGTATCTTTTGCATTTGATTGTGCCATAACCCCCTATTGTCCACATCTAGATCCCAAAAGCATGTGTCTGAAGGTGAGCAGAGGGTGAGTAAGCAAGCATGCTTAAGCAGTATGGGTAAGTACATGCATCAGGTTGGGGCACAGCCTGTTACCTATGCCAGTGTGCGGTGTGGAAGGGAGCAAGAGGCATTTACTTGAGTTTCAATAATCCTCCACCCCCATTCCCATAATGCAATGATATTATTTTCTGTCTGACCTTTACCCAATCTATAAAGGTAGCTGTTCTCTCATTTTCACAGGTGGTAGCAAGTTGTGCCAACAGTTTTCTGGTGCTGCTCAATGTATAGTCAAAGTACACAAAGTACAAAGTATGGTACAAAGGCTCTCCAAGCCTTTTCTGAGAGTGGCAGGAACATTCATCTGTACTAGAAAATTTCAAAAAGGCTGGAGTAGGTGGGCATTCAATGGACTCTGGCCCAGTGCCGAAAACTCATGAAGCAACTGAGAGTCCTCTACAGGAGGACTAAAGACTTCAACAGTCACTCTAGGAGGGCTTGTTATATATGCCCCTTTTATCATGACCTAAACTGGGTGCTGTCAGCAGCTCCCAGTACAAAGCATGAAGTGGCTCAGAACCTCCTCCTCAACCCCACTCGACTCATCAGATGAAAGGATGCCGGTGAGTGCCAGGATGAGGAGTCATCAATCAGGGACTGAGGAGGGTGGCCTGGAAGACCTGAAGGATGAGGAGCATATCATTTTGGAACTCCACCAGAGGAGCCGGTGGAGGAAGCCCCCCTGACAAACCCAAGGAGGGGACCCCAACCTGCAGCAGGAACCAGAACCAAAATAAGTTACATTGGATCCCCATTCTCCTTGCCAGTATCCTGTCTTGCTCTGGTGCTATATTCCTGATTTGAAGCCCAGCTCATGTTCTCTTCCACCCTCCCTCAAAGGGTTCCCAAAGTAAGGAATCCCCAAGTAATACACAGCTATAAATTAATGACTGTATTGATTTCCCATGAACCATTATTATGCATTTGACAAAAGCTATAAAACAGACTATTCATGAATAAGACTACATTTTAGTCATGGGTATTTTTATTAAAAGTCATTGACCGGTCATGGGCAGTTAACAAAAATTCACAGCCCGTGACCTGTCCATGACTTTTACTATATACCCCTAACTAAAACTTGAGCTGGGGGCGGGGGGGGAGGGGAGCAGGGGTGCTCTGGAGTGGGGGAGGTGGCCCGGAGGCACCGCAGGTACTGGGGGTGGGGGATGGCTGGTGACCCCTGCTGGTGCTGGGGGGGTGGAGGGTTGGGGCAGCTGGCAGGCTCCATACCTGGCTCCGACTGGCATGTCCCTGCAGCTCCTAGGGGGAGGGGTGGCCGGAGTTTCCGTGCACTGTTCCCATTACAAGCGCTGGCTCCGCTATTCCCATTGGCTGGGAACAATCCAGCTGCACAATCCAGGGGAAATGGGAGAAGAATCTGGTTTGGCAATTGGATAAACACAGTGTGGTGTCCCTTTGCAAAGGAGTGATGAGGAGCATGTCGTGCTTATCTGAAACTTCATGGAACAACGTAAAGTTGCAGTATATGTTTCTTTCTTTCTTTCCCTGTTCATTTGACACTTGTTAAGCAGGTACAGTTGCAGGTTTTCCTGTGATGCCAGGGTGAGGCAGATTGGGGAGGGGGCTTATTTCCATGGTTCACATCTCCCTTTGCATGGAAACTGTATGCCAGCTGAGAATATGGCCAATATACAGTCAAATTGCCTCCCGGTCTTGTAAGCAAATTTCTGGTGTAGCAGAAACACCAGCTGCTTCTTCAGGTTCAACAACTGGGCAAATCTGCATGGTCCACCTTCAGATCTGACCAAATCCTTCCAGCCAGCAGTATTTAGAGGGATGATCATTAGCGCAAACATTTCCCTGGCATACAATGCTGGATCTCCTCCAGAGGATTGGAAAGCCACTTTTCTTTTCCATTCTGGTACCTTGTAAACCAGTATGTTCTCTGAATGTTGGCCAGCCTTTCCAGGGTTTCATACATGGATATTCATGGATCTGCCTCTGTCATTTGCTAAGCCTTGCAGAACAAATGAATGGTAACCTTTTCAGTTCACATATTCACTTGCCCCTTGTTGATGAGACATGAGCAAGAACTGCCATTGGCAGATGGCTGAACGCAGGGGACAGCATCAACAACACACAGCAAGTCAGTTACTAGAGTGTCTCCCTATGATGCACAGAAACCTAGGATTCTGTCCCCAAAATGGCAGCGCTAATACATAGGATAAAAGTGGTAGTGTTGACAGAGTATATGTGTGTGCATTGGGTTATGCCTGTATCGAGCACAGCATATGTGGAAACTCGGCCTGGGTATAGGGAACATGCATGAACATGTACATGGTCAAGTAACCAGGTATGTGTGCCAGTGTAGACATAGCATTATTCTGACCCATTATCCCTTAGGAAATATGTGCAGATGGCCCTTTGATTGATGTGGGGCAGATGATTTCTCTGATTGATAATGATCTATTGGGAGATGCTTTAGCTTATCAGGAACTACTCTTTACAGATGTTTTGTGTCATAATGTCTTAGTTATAGTAAACAGTAAATTAGTTAGGTAAACCAGATAGCATGAAAAGAGCTCAATAGGTCATTTACTTCCTCTTTTTCAGTAAACACACATGACATACAAGGGGGAGAGTTCCTGAGTGTTAGCTGAGAATGAATTGAGCTGCAAAGTCACTTCTCCAAACTGGTTTGGCAAGTATGACATTCTTTTCTAAACTACACTGTATTGATCTTTGACCAAGAATCTTTGATTAATAAATTCCAATTGAGCTTGGTTAGTTGACATCTTATATTCTTATCATTAAAATTTGAACCCTCGACAGACTGATTCACTCATATTTTTCAAAACACTATGCGATCCTTAGACAGAAGACATTAATATTTGTTCAGAACTTAGACTGTAACCTCTTTTGGACAGGGACAGTCTTTTTGTTCTCTGTTTTTACAGCACCTTGCACAATGGGGGTCCTAGACCAAGTATGGGGTTCCTAGTTGTTACCACAATAGAAATAAATAATAATTAATACATTTTGTGCCCCACTGCCTTTCCCAAACAGCCTGAAAAACATGTTTATTGTTTGCTTCCCTCATTTTTGAGCATATCTTTTCTGTTTACCTTTTAAAGGCCTAAAATAGATTTGTCAGGGTTCCCTCCCCACTCTAAACTCTAAGGTAAAGACGTGGGGACCCGCATGAAGAGCCCCTAAGCTTATTTTTACCAGCTTAGGTTAAAACCCCCAAGGTACAAAATTCCCTGCATCCTGAGAAATGCTTCTTCCACTGCCACCATCAAGTGTTCTAAACAGGAATCCAGGGAAGGGGACCACTTGAAGTTCCCTTCCCCCAGAAATATCCTCTCAAGCCCATACCCCCCCTTCCTGGGAAGCTTGAGAATAATCTCCTAACCAGTTGGTTACACAGTGATCTAAAAAAAACCCACCCCCAGGGTTTTTAACACCTTAGAAAACAGCCAGCTTCTTAAAAGAAGGATTTTATTAAAACAAAGAAGGTAAAATCAGCTCTGTAAAATCAGGATGGTAACTAATTTACAGTGTAATCAATTTCCAAACTCAGAGAGATTCCCCCTCTGGGCAAACCCTTAAAGTTAGGGGGAAAAAAAGGAATACCCCCCCCCCCCCAACACAGGGAACACACACCAAGCAAAATAAACAGAAATCTACTAGCTATGCTGACTAGACTTACTTTAGAAAAGTGAGGATTTGATGAAAAGATGACTGGTTCCTTCTAACTCCAAGATCACTCTGCGTCAGACAAAGACCCACACACAAAGCTTTCCCCCTCCCAAGATTTGAAAGTATCTTGTCCCCTTATTGGTCAGATGCCAGCCAGGTCAGGTGTCAGTCTGGCTACCTGCATTTCTTAACCCTTTACTGGTAAGAGGATTTTATCTGCATCAGACCCTCTCCCCCTTCCCTTTATATTTATGACAAGACTGTTACAGACATCACAGCTGCAGGCCATCTAACATTGCTCAGTGCTTGAAAGGACCACTGCTGTTGATGTGTCCATTGCCACTACTAGATTCTTTGGCATGAAAGATACCATATACTGAAGGAAAGCATGATATCAGTGTTGGCTGTCAAAGTGAGAAAACAGTGACACTGGACAACACAGCTCTCTCCCCCTCCCTTGTGCTCCACTAAACCACCTGACAAGAGTAAAAGACCAAAGAGTATTGCAAGTCTTGTATAGGTGTTATATGTAGCATGTTGCAAATGATAGTACTTCTGATCATGCCATCACTGCTACCATAATCTCCTTACTCAACTATGTCCTGGAGAAAGGTATGTATAATTTGGCAGAGGGTCATAACGGAAGGGGAGGGGAGTTTTAATTTAGTTACGGAGGGAATGGCTACACTTGCAGATGTAGAGCGTTGTGAGTTAAACCAGCCCTCAGAAAGCACAGTAGGGAAAGTGCTGCAGTGTCAGCTGCAAGCGCACTGGCGTGGCCATCTTTACGGCATTTGCAGTGGTATTGGGAGTGGTGCATTATGGGCAGCTATCCCACAGAGCACCTCTTCCCATTCTGGCGCTATGGGCTTGTGGGAAGGGGGTGTGGGGGCTCAGGGCATTCTGGGTCCTGTCCCAACACCCTGGGATGCATTGCTTCACATCCCAGCAATCCCTGTGCTTCCGTCCACATTTGGTGCATCTTTCAATGTTTTTTGTACTGTGCGCTCTGTCTTCCCTTTAGGTCTGCGGGAATGGATCCCAAAGTGCTGAGAAATATGCTGATGGGTCTCGCCAGCATGTCACGAAATGCAGTTGAGTTACTCCTTAAGCTACAAACCGACAGTGAGGAGTCCGATGATGAAATCGACTAGCATAACGCATATGACATGAGATTGCTTGTGGCATTCACAGACATGTTCACCACAGTTGAACGCCGCTTTTGGGCTCAGGAAACAAGCACTGAGTGGTGAGATCACCTGCAAGTCTGGGATGAAGAGCAGTGGCTGCAGAACTTTCGGATGAGAAAAGCCACTTTCATGGGACTGTGTGTTGAGCTTGCCCCCACCCTGTGGCGCAAGGTCATGAGATTGAGAGCTGCCCTGCAAGTGCAGAATCATAGAATCATAGAATCTCAGGGTTGGAAGGGACCTCAGGATCTAGTCCAACTCCCTGCTCAAAGCAGGACCAACCCCAACTAAATCATCCCAGCCAGGGCTTTGTCAAGCCTGACCTTAAAAACCTCTAAGGAAGGAGATTCCACCACCTCCCTAGGTAACCCATTCCAGTGCTTCACCACCCTACTAGTGAAAAAGGTTTTCCTAATATCCAACCTAAACCTCCCCCTCTGCAACTTGAGATCATTACTCCTTGTTCTGTCATCTACTACCACTGAGTCTAGATCCATCCTCTTTGGAACCCCCTTTCAGGTAGTTGAAAGCAGCTATCAAATCCCCCCTCATTCTTCTCTTCTGCAGGCTAAACAATCCCAGTTCCCTCAGCCTCTCCTCATAAGTCATGTGCTCCAGTCCCCTAATCATTTTTGTTGCCCTCCACTGGACTCTTTCCAATTTATCCACATCTTTCTTGTAGTGTGGGGCCCAAAACTGGACACAGTACTCCAAATGAGGCCTCACCAGTGCCGAATAGAGGGGAATAATCACGTCCCTCGATCTGCTGGTGGCTATTGCAATCTGGAAGCTTGCAACTCCAGACAGCTACCGATTGGTTGCTAACAAGTTTGGAGTGGGAAAGTCGACCGTTGGAATCATGTTGATGCAAGTTTGCAGGGCCATTAATCGCATCCTGCTCAGAAGAACTGTGACTCTGGATAACGTGCATGACATTGTGGCTGGCTTTGCACAGATGGGTTTCCCTAACAGTGGAGGGGCAATAGATAGGACGCATATTCCAATTCTGGCACCAGCCCACCTAGCCTCAGAGTACGTTAATCAGAAGGGATATTTCTCTATGGTTCTCCAGGCACTTGTGAAGCACCGTGGGCGTTTCATGGACATTAACACAGGCTGGTCTGGAAAGGTGCATGACACATGCATCTTTCAGAACACAGGCCTGTTCAGGAAGCTGCAAGTCAGGACTTTCTTCCCAGACCAGAAGATCACAGGAGGGTAGGTCGAAATGCCCATTGTGATCCTTGGAGACCCCGCTTACCCTTTAACGCCGTAGCTCATGAAACCGTACACAGGGAGCCTTGACAGCAGCAAGGAGCAGTTCAACAACAGGCTGAGTCAGTGCAGAATGACTGTGGAGTGTGCTTTTGACCATTTAAAGGGTGGCTGGCGCTGTCTGTATGGGAAGCTGGACCTGGCCGATGACAACACCCCCACGGTCATATCCACATGCTGTGCCCTCCATAACATTTGTGAGGGGAAGGGTGAAAGATTCACTCAGGCGTGGTCCTCGGAGGTTCAACACCTGGAGGTTGAATTTGAAGAGCCAGAGAGCAGGGCTATTGGAGGGGCCAAGCACGGGGCTGCAAGGATTAGGGATGCCGTGAGGGAGCAATTTGAGGCTGAAAGCCACCAGTAATGTTTGATGCCTGTACAGGAGTGAAGAGCAGTGGTTCCAATGCTGGTAGGAATTTGTGTTTGCTACACTGACTTGCAGTTCCTGCTGCTTTCCTGGACGAAGATATATTTTACTTAATCCAATAATAAAGAATGTTTTCAAAGCCAAAAAATCCATTTATTGAAAAGAAACACAACTGCTTGGGAAATAGGGGAAGGGGGTGGGGGCACAAGGGAAAGAGTTTTGGGACAAGGGCTTCAGGGGGGATGGGGGCGTGGAAGTGCTCTGCCTCCATTGTTACGAGCGCCTGTATCAAGTCCACTTGGCGCTCCATAATTCTTAGCAGCCGCTCCGTGCTTTGGTGCCGGCGCTCTGCATTCTGCTGGCAGACCCTTCTTTCACTCTCCTGTCACTCCTGGGCTTTTTGATTTTCATTAAGGGACTGTTACATTACTTCATGCAGCATGTCCTCTTTGCTTCTATTAGGCCGCTTCCTAATTCCTTGGAGTCTTTTGGCCGGTGATAACAAAGGACGGCTGAGATCTCAAGTTTGCATCTGTAAAGCCAAAATGCAATGCTTAACAGAGGCAGCATTGTTCACACCAGACAGAGCAATGATTCAGCCATACTTAAAGCAGACAAGCACAGTCTACACAATAGCAGAAATTGCCCGTACCAAAGTGAGCGCACAAAACCCACAGGAGCCTCAAACTGGTGAGTAAGCACAGGGGCAAAGGGGACTGATTGTTTCACGGCCGTACTGTCCTCTGGGGTGCTGTGCCTTGGGGAAAGCCAATAGCTGCAGAGGGGCCCCTATAATGAACACTGTCCCCACATTTTCCACAGGCGTTCATCCTGGAAGATATCTCGCTGCTGAGGGTGACCTGGGAAGCAAGGGAAGGTCTTCTACTGCAATGCGGCTTCTGCCTTGGCCCATATGCAGCTTGCCTGTGTGCAGCAATGGTCCCCCAACCCCTCGCGGCACAGTGGCACGGACACGTTAGCCTTACTGGGACAAGGAGTGCAGTAGCTCTGCCAAGGAACCTGTGCAAGCACATTGCCCAGCTTCTGCATGAGACCTTTGAAGAGATCACTGAGGCCGATTACCGTGATGTGAACGAGTACAATGCCCTATTCCGCATCTAGGCATGCATGCAGCCCTAACCCTCCTTGCCCCATGAGCCCGGACTGAACAACTTCCTTCCAAAAATAAAAGCCGCTTCCTGGGCACCTCCTCTGGTGTTTGTTCTTCCCCAAGCACAGCCACTGCGACTGGCTGCCTTCCTCCTGGCTTGAGAACAGCTCCTGGCTGCATGCATCTAGGGATGCCGGGCTGTCCCCCTCCTCCTCAGCACCCTCTATCCCACTTTCCTCCTCCTCCTCCTGCCTTGTTGACCTGGGCTCTGAAGTGTCCATGATGGTCTTCGGAGTGCAGGAGGGGTCACCCCTGTAGGAGCAGGACTATATAATTGTACTGTAAGAATTGTAGAATTGTACTATAAGAATTGATGTAAATTGATGTAAACTTAGTTTTATCCTACCAGCCACCCTTTTTGAATAACAGAAAGGAATGACCCTTTGATACTATGGGATCCTGTTTCCCATATGCATTACAATTAGGCCCTGGTAGGCCCTTTTAGTTTTTGTTATAAAGTTTAGTTAGTAAGAGACTGAATTTTGTGTTGTGTCTATGATAAATAGATTAGAGAAATGTCAATGTGAATTGTTTTAGTTTTAAGATTTAGCAAGGCTTGATTTACAATGTATTCTGCTGAATATAAAATACTGCTGTTTGTATATCTTTGAAGGTTTCTGTGAAAGACTGTTTGTATGAATGAGGAATGCATGCACCAGGAAAAGATAAGGCACGAAGGCCATTGTTAACCAGATGGTCATGAAAGGAGGGGCGAAGACACCTAACGAGACTTATTGATGCCAGAGAATCATCAAGGCGTATCCATGATTCAGGAAGGGCAGATTGACAACCCTGAGGTGGTGGTTGGCACCCCTAAAAACAAGAGATTAAATCAACCCAGGACAGGATGACCCTCTCGGAGGTGTTTTGGAATGTTAACATCAAAAGATAACACCAATTAAGGAGTAACCGGTCATAAACTGACACAGCAAAATCCATAGACTTCAACGGAAAGAAAAGACTATAAGAACAGGGTGCTTTGCCGTGAGACTTTGGGTTCGTCTTGCCACAACACCATGAGCATTGGATCGTGACCGACAGAGCCCGGCTCCCCTCTGCGACCAATATGGCTGGCCCCTAGATTGATCCAGACTCTGGGCTGGTAACTATAAACATCGACTGGCAGGACTGTGTGCATGATGTATATATGTGTATGTGTATGTGTGACTGAAAAGCATATGCTAACTGCTATATTCTCAATAAATGTGGCATATTGCCTTTTTACCTGAAAAAAGATCTCGTGTGCTTTGTGTGAGCATAACACCCCCAAGTATCACGTCCAGCTCTTTGTAGAAATCGCAGGTTGTGGGGGGCAGCACCGGAGCAGCCATTTGCCTTGCGGGCTTTGTGGTAGGCATTCCACAGCTCCTTCACTTTAAGCCTGCACTGGAGTGCGTCCCGGTCATGGCCCCTTTTCATCATTTCCCTTGATATCTGCCCGAATGTATCATAATTCCTATGGCTGGAGCGCAGCTGGTACTGGACAGCTTCCTCCTGCCAAACACTGATGAGGTCCAGCACCTCGCCATTGCTCCATACTGGGGATTGCCTGGAGCATGGAGGCATTGTCACCTGGAAAGATTCATTGAGAGCACTCCACACCTGGCTGAGCAAACAGGCAGGGGATTTTCAAAATTCCCCGAGAATTTAAAGGGCGGGTTGGTCACCTGAGAGCAGGGCAGTAGACTTCAAAGTGATGACCAGAGTGGTTAGAATAGGCATTGTGGGACACTTCTGGAGGCCGATCAGAGCGCATTAATTGACCAGGGCTTCCACACTGGTGCCACGTGGCTCCAGCCGGGGAGAATCAAGCATTATGCCTCTTGTGGAGGTTGATAGCAGGAGCGCTCCACCCGCAGAGTCTGGGTGCTCTACGTGCCTTGCCAGTGTGGACGTGTCATGAGTTAGGACACCCGGGGCTGCTTTAATGTGCTCTAACTCACAAGTGTAGCCATGTCCTGAGTCTTGTGGAGGATGATTGATTTCTCTAAGCAAGTAGAGCCAAATCCTGAAAGCCTCACTTGGGCAAAAATTCCCACTGCAGTCAGTAAAGAGTGAGGCCTTGTCTGTTGTATTGTTGTAATTAAAACTGTTTTCTAAATGATTCTAGTTAAACCAGTGAAAATCTCTATGTGGACACATTTAGGCCCCAATCCTTCAAAAATGCATGTACATGCTTAACTGTTAATATATAAGTAGTCTCATGCTTAGGCCTCAGTGAGTATGTCTGAACTGCACAGGAAGACTAGGGATCTGATTCAAGTTTGAGCCCAAGTCCCACTTTCATCCATGCACAAATTAGTCTGACTTAGGTCTCCAAGCACTCAGGACCCAAGTCCGAGGAGACTGCTAGGGGCCTGAGTCAGAGTCCGGATCCTGCTGTGATTCAGGATGAGTCCAAGACCTGTCATTTGGCAATGTGGACACATCTCAAGCTTCAGGCATGAGTCAGAAGGTCTGCCAAGTGCAGTATGGATGCGTTAGCCTAGCTGTCAGACCTGGGTCCAGCAATTGTAAATGGAGGTTGATAATGCAGTGTGGATGCTGAGTCCACAAACCTAGGTTCCACAGACCTGGGTTTATAATGCAGTGTAGACCTACCCAATGAGTCCATGTCTACACTACCTCATTTACAGTGGTGCAGCTCCACAGCTGTAGTGCTTCAGGTGAAGACTTTCTAAGCCGGCGGGAGAGAGCTCTCCCTTTGGCTTAATAACTCCTTCCTCCACGAGAGGCAGTAGCTATGTCAGGGGGAGAAGCTCTCCCATTGACATAGCGCAGTCTACACCGGCGCTGAGGTCACTATAATTTATGTCGATCAGGAGTGTGGTTTATTCACACCTCCGAGCAATATAAATTATACTGAAGTAATTTTTAGTGTAGACATAGCCTGAGACTAATCACAGTGCATAAAGTTAATCACAAATGCAAATCTTTGCAGGATCAGGATTTTAAATCAGTTTACAGCTGGCTTGATTTATATATAAGCCAGTTGCAAACTGATTTTAGTGTGTCAGTACTGGGCTTTGCACTGATTTAAGTGAATCAATTTAAATAGAGATTTTTGTTAAAGTGGTGCAAGTTTTGTGTGTACACGAGGCCTCAGTATAAACCTGACTAAGACCATCAGATTTTGACCAAATCAACATTGTGGGAAACCTACACAAAACTCTGTCTTCATACACATATAAATACCTTTAAATAATGTATTAGAAATACCTAGTATTGTCTAGTGTGAATTCACACTATTCTAATGTTGTTAAAAGCATCAATTGATTCTTTTGATTCAATTGATTACAAAAAAGAGAGCAATGAGGTTCAAATCTGTCCTATCTCAGGAAAGGCAAAATTGTTATGAATGATGTGAAATATGTTCTGTTCAAATAAGTTTCAAGAGATCCCAAAATGACACCTGCTTTGACTTTCTACTGCTGCATCTGCAAACCAGCCAGCGGTGTGCTCAGATCTTTGTGAACTGTGGATGGAAACTTTTTGATTGCCTCCTCCCGCAATCAGCATATCTTTGAATATGTTGAGCCTGCTTCAATGGAATTGGTCACATCATGGAATCCTGGCATAGATAATTAGGAGCTTGGTGGGATTTAACACCCCACAAAATTTTAGGGATTACATTAATAAATAAAGGAATCACTGAGTTTGGAACAGAATCTCGTTTGTCTCACTTTACTAAAAATTGACAGATTTTGTCATTGTACAAAACTACTCATTAAAGTGACATTTGACAGCTACTATTCTATTATTTTTAGTTCTAATCCCCCCTCCTTGCAAATAACACAAGTTGTTTATGATCCTGGGAAGTCACATATAGAACTGGTTGGATTACCTCCTCATTGGAAAATTTTGAATTTGAAAAGGAATTAAAAACCAGAACTGAAAACTGAAACATTTTGATTCTGAAATGCTGCTGCACTCCTTCATTGGGGTTGTAGTTTGTGTTACTCATGCTCCCATTCTCCTCTGTAGGGCTCCTTTTTGAACTACATCTCCCATGGTGCACTACAGTCATCCTCCTGGTAGACACTTTTTGTGAGTAGATGAAAAGTAGACACTTTTTTTGCAAACCAAATATGTTTTGTTTAAAATCCAATTTTCTGTAAAATTATCAAAAACAAAAACTATTTCAAAAGAAATTTTTGAACCAGCCCTAGTCAAATAGTTCTTTGTTCCTGACTGGCTGAATTTACCCCATTCTGGAGTCTCAGATGAGGTGCTCTTTCCCAGAGAGAGACAGATTCTCTTATTCAGCTGGAAAAAATTGATTTCTTCTACAGCACTTGTGTCTGCCTGGCTATCAGTGGCCTAGTCCATATATTACATTCTGAATTTCCTTTTGGTTTTATATTTGAGCCATATTTCCCAATTTTACAAGCAGAAATTTGTTTTACCTTTTTTGTGATAAGTATAATTCATGGATGGAGACCTGCTCACAATAATTCTCTAAATTAGCTGGCATCATTTTAGTATTCTATTTGGTCAGAAGTAGGGTTCAGTTATGTGTTTTACAGAGCTGGTACACTGCCCCATCACACAGTGTGGAAACTTTGAAGACACCTCTCAAGCAATCGTCTCTGAAATCCTTCCTGTTCCACAAGTGAATGAAAACAGAAGGCAGAAGCTTCTGGAAGTGAACTACTGGCAAGGTAAGTGGTGTAGGATGGAAGGATTTATGGGACATTTGTTCATCTTCCATGGGAATAGGGGAATGTATAGTTTGGATGTCCTCTACCTTGGGGGAAGGCTGGCTAGAGTAGCCAGGAGCAGGTTTAACAAATAACAAAAGTGGAAGGTAAAAAGAGAGAAGATATGAGCACTAAGCACAAAACTGAGATGTTGAGAACAAAATAAATCAAGGAACCAAAGGACATGAAGAGAAGAATTTATTGAATTGCCCATACACTAATGCTAAGAGCCTGGGTAACAAACAAGAGGATTAGAATTGCTCATTTATTAGTATAAATTCAATCTAGTTGGTATTAACAAAACCTGGTGGGATCATTTAAATGATTGGAACATTAAAAAATGTTTATACCTATTTAGGAAGGCTCAAGTGGGCAAAAGGGGGGAGAGAGTGGCACTCAATGTCAAACTCACAGTACTTGTTTCCAAGTCACTGATAACTCAGAAGAAAATGATCTTGAATGCTTATGGATCAATGTCCTAACAGTTAAACCACAAGATGGGGTATCAGCAGATGTCGGCTACAGACCACCAATTATGAAACAGGATTACTGATTCCTTACGCATCTATATATAATCTGTCAAAAAGACCCTGTGTTGTCATGGGGACTTCAATCTGAGTGACACATGGTGGAGTGGTGGTCTCATGCTGCTAGTAGTAAAAGTCCTTGGAATTTCTAAGCATCATAGAGTGCAATTTCCTAATTTAAAAGTATTGCAGCCAAAATGGGGAAAATCTTTATTAGACTTTGTCCTAAAAGATAAAGAGAAACTGATCACGGAAATAAAAATTAATGGTAGCTTAGGTACAAGCAATACTGACTTAATCACACTTGTAATGTGCAAACAGAATAAAGTCCAGATCAGTAATATTTATATATTTGGTGCTTTCATAGGGCCAATTTCACAAAACTGAAAGCAATTATGAGGTAAATCAGAAGAATTTAATTAGCAAAATGTGAATGATAATTGGGAATCATTTAAGAACATCTTACTGGATGCCCCAAAAGCCACAATCCCACAAATGAGGAAGAAGACTACTGGTTAAAAAATAACTTGGTTTAGAGGGGAAGTGGAGGCAGCTATAAAAAGTGTGTGTGCGTAAAACAAATGGAAGAAAAGAGAAGTGATTGTAATGAATATAAATCAGAAATTAGGAATTATAGAATATTGATATTGGTAGCCAAGGGACAGAAGGAGAAATCTAGGCCTAGCACAGCTGAAAACTATAAAAAGGAGTTTTAAAAATATATTAGGAACAAAACAAATCTTCACAATGGTATTGGTCCATTATTAGATGGAAATGATAGAATTATCAATAATAGTGCAGAAAAGTCAGATGTGTTTAATAAATATTTCTGTTCTGCATTTGGGGAAAAAGCAGACAATATAGTCTTATCATGTGGTGATGATAACACCTTTTCTATTCCACTAGTATCTTTGGAGGATGTTAAACTGAAACTACCAAAGTTAGATATTTTTAAATCAGCATGTCTAAATGTTTTAAAAGAACTAGTTGAGGAGCTCATTGGGCTGTTAATGTTGATTTTCAATGGGTCTTGGAACTGGAGAAGTTCCAGATGACTGAAAGAAAGATAACGTGCCAATTTTTTAAAAAGATGAACAGGATGACTTGATTAATTATAGGCCTGTCAACCTGATATTCATCCTAGGTAAGACAATGGAGCAGCTGATAAGGGATTCAATTAATAAAGAATTAAAGGAGGGTACTGTAATTAATGTAAATCAACATGGGTTTATAGAAAAAGATCAAACTAATTTATCTTTTTTTGATGAGATTAGAAGTTTGTTTGCTAAATGTAATAGTGTTGACATAATATACTTAGACTTCTGTAAGGCTTTTGTCTTAGTATCTCACAACATTTTGATTAATTTTATATCATTCTCTATTTTAATTTGACACGTTAAATGGATTAAAAACTGGCTAACTGATAGGTCTCAAAATGTAATTGTAAATGGGGAATCATCACGAAGTGGATGCATTTCCAGTGGGTTCCAGCAGGGATTGGTTCTTGGCCCTAAGCTATTTAACATTTTTGTCAATGACCCGGAAGAAAACACAAAATCATCACTGAGAAAGTTTTCAGATGACACAAAAATTTGGGAAGTGGTCCATAATGAATCATTGATTCAGAACGATCTCCATTGCTTGGTAACCTGGACTCAAGCAAACAATAAGCATTTTAATATCATTACATATAAATGTATACATAGGCTGACCATACGTACCATTTTAAATGGGACAGTACCGTTTTTTTCATATTTCCCGACCATCCCGTCGTTTTAATATAAATGTCAATTTTGTCCCATTTTTAATAAACTATATATAGTTTTTATTTTTTTGTAAAAAACTGAACGCTGGCTTGTTGCGGCTGCCCCTCGTCTCCCCGCCGAGCTGCTGAGCGGGGAGATGAGGGACGGCTTGTTGCGGCTGCCCCTCGTCTCCCCGCAGAGCTGCTGAGCAGGGAGACGAGGGGCGGCTTGTTGCGGCTGCCCCTCCTCTCCCCGCCGAGCTGCTGTGCGGGGAGACGAGGGGCGGCTTGTTGCGGCTGCCCCTTGTCTCCCCACCGAGCAGCTGAGCGGGGAGACGAGGGGCGGCTTGTTGCGGCTGCCCCTCGTCTCCCCGCCGAGCTGCTGAGCGGGGAGACGAGGGGCGGCTTGTTGCGGCTGCCCCTCGTCTCCCCGCCGAGCTGCTGAGCGGGGAGACGAGGGGCGGCTTGTTGCGGCTGCCCCTTGTCTCCCCGTCCCGTTTTTGCCATCCCACTGTCCTGTTTTTTGCTCAAGGAAATATGGTCAGCCTATGCATACATCTAGCAACAAAGAATGTAGGCCATATTTACTGGATGAGAGACTCTATCCTTGGAAGCAGAGTCTGAAAAAAGATTTTGGGGTCATGGTGGACAATCAGCTGAACATGAGCTGCCAATGTCACACTGTGGCTAAAAGGCAATCATGGGCTGCATAAAAAAAGGAATCCTGAGTAGGAATAGAGATGTTGTTTTGTTCTGTATTTGGCACTGGTGTGACTGCTGCTGGAATACTGTGTCCAGTTCTGCTGTCTACAATTCATGGAGGATGTTGATAAATTTGAGAGGCTTCAGAGAAGAACCACAAGAATGATCAATGGATTAGAAAACATCTTATATGTAGCCCAAAAATGTGACTGTAAATCCCCTTGTGACATTCTCCTGGTGTTATCTGGACCGGTGATCCACTAGGTTACTCCAATCCTCAATTCTGGGAGCCAGCCTTACCCTGCTCTCCTGTGAGAATCCCCACTCCTGGAATGTTCATGCACAGCCTCTGGCATGTAAGCTGCTCTTTGGATTGTGCAACTGAATGGCACTAGCCAATATCTCCGGTCCCAGACACAACCCTAGGAATCTCCATCTTGCAGTGTCCAGTGGACGCTGCAAGCTTATATGAGTTCGTCAATTTAACAAAGAAATTGATATGCACCAGGCTTGTTATGCCAAGGGTAGTCTCTGACACGCTTCAAACCAAAGGCACTGCTTCAGGTAGAATAAACAAACAAACAAATTGATTATTAACCACAAAGATAGATTTTAAGTGATTATAAATCAAAGTACAAGAAGTCAGATTTGGTCAAATGAAATAAAAGCAAAATGCTTTCTAAGCTGATTTTAACACTTTCAGTGCCCTTACAAACGTAGATGCTTCTCACCACAGCTGTCTGGTTGCCCGTTTGGTTGCTTCTTACCAAAAGTGTCTGGTTGCCCTTAAGCCAGGCTCTCCCATCTGATCATCACTTCAGTCGCTTGATGGTGATGTCTGATATGGAGGTGGAAGAGAGAGGAAGAGCATGGCAAATGTTTCTCCCTTTTATCATGTTCTTTTTTCCCTCTTGGCTTTGTGCCCCCCCTTCAGGGTCAGGAAGGGGGGTGACTTACTGGAGAGTCTGACAGAGATTTGTTGCTGCCTAGGCCAGTGTCCTTTGTTCCTGTGACTCTGGGCTGAGTTTGTCCCATACGTGCCCTGAGGAGGTGTGAACTGCCCCTCTATTCCTGGAGAGTTTTGCCTGGGCTTGTTTTAAGCCAGGAGGACACATTTTCAGCCTCATAACTATATACATTAAATTACAACCTATACCATTACTATAACAACAATGCTCAATGCATCATGAGCCTTCCGAAGACACCCAACATAACAAACTTTGTATTAGATACCACACAATCATTTTATAAGGATGAACATGCCAGTGCAGGGGGTTCCCCCAAGGCATGGAGGGTCACACCCTTCATATCCTAATCTATTATTTCCACCACATAGAAAGTGTAATGTTAAGATGAGAGCACAATCAGATCATGCAACGTTTTAGGATCCCTCCATCTTGGTTTGATATAAAACAATAGATCGATTGTAGGACAAATCTGAACTGAGTTTCAGCCTCCTGTGATGGAACCCAAAACTGGGCAAAAATCTCCTTCTTTTGAGTTGTATTACAAACAGGTCTACAGAGTGACTTTTTTTGGTATGTGGCTAGTAGAACTGCCAAAGAGAAAAAAAAAATGCTTAAAAATGGATACAAAGGAAACTTTAAGAAAAGCCTGTGCAAAATTCAAATATTTGGAGAGCAGAGAAATAAAGATTATATTTAATAATAAAGCTCAATAGATCTAGTAACCTGGCTGTATCTCTTGTTTAGCACACCATCAGCAGCAAGGCCCACTAACAGCTAAACAGTTCTCTTGGAAAAAAAATCAATGAACAGCCAGCTTTGTGGTGATATTCTCATCATTTGAGCTGGACTCTTGAAGCTCATAACAGACTCTCTCCACCTTGACTCATCAATAATTTTCAAACATCAACCTCAGTAAACCTCAGCACCAATTTTAACCCTCATCCTGGTCAAGTTGCTACTTGGCGTTGGTATACAGAAACAAATGTGAGGGTCCTCCTGTAGAAAAAGCAGGAAGTATGCTAGCAGGCAGCCTTTAAATATTTTATATCTAGAGTGCCTTTTTCATTAAGAATACACTTTTATTTCTGACATTAAGAAAATGGCTCAGGATCATCACTTACAAAAATTCTTTTTAAATGCAGATTTTGAATTGCTGCCAGGACTGAATACAAAATCCTTGCAGAGCCAAACACTATAAAAATCAATAGTAATACCCGCCTGGAAGTAAATTTTTCTGGTCATGTCTACTGCATTTCTGTAGTTGGATGCCTTTGCTTTTCTTAAAAAGGAGCAGCCTTGAACCTGGCTAACCTCCACAGAATTACACCAGATAATGCAACCTACCACACTGTGGGAACTACATAAATAATAGATCATTGTAATAATTAATAAACAGACATTCCTTAAAGATTTTTTCCCTTTTAGAACATAATAAAAAAGATTAAACTGTTCTGATGATTTTTGAATGATTTATGAATTGCCTGTACATACAGACAAACACAGCCACAATTTGGCACATAAGGCCAAATTTTCCTCTGATTTACATGGATGTGCACTTATCCCTTTTGATTCAATGGAACTGAACCAGGGTAAATGAGAGGAGAATTTGACCAAGATAGTTTATGTTAATGAGCTGAGTGAAAGCAATGAACATTGCTGGGGATCTGTGGCTGTTTCTAAATTGTTAAGCTCCACTTCTAGAACGTGAATAAACGTTCCTTCTTCTAGGAAGGAAATCTGAGAAAGCATTATGCAAGAGGCTTATGATAAGTAAAGTCTGATACAAAGGAAAAGCTGATATAGTTCTGTGGTGGGCTATAATGACCCCAACAAAAACCATCATTGTGGTAATAGGCCAGAATGTGCCCCCAAGAGGTAAGTGCAGAGTAGCCTTGTCACATGTAGATGAGGTCTTAGCTGCCTTTGTAGAATATTACCCTCTTAGTCCTTTGGTCCTTAGGGAAGCCAGGCAGGGAAGAAAAGTTGGATGAGGGGATGGCCCAGATGCAGAGAGGAACTGGAGCAGCTGGAGGAAGGCAGGGACCAGATGGGAGGAGGAAAAAACAAAACCTTTGGGCAGGAAAGACGAACCCTGGTGTAAAAACTCAAGTATATTCTTTAATGAAAAACAAAATGTATAGTATGTAATTCATTTCACAAGTATATTTATTCTCCCTACATAAAAAGTTATCCTATTTGTTGTCCAAAATGCACACTAATTGAGTCCCTAACTAGTTAGCCTACCACACTATTGTATCTGCCCTTCTGATACCTATACATTTCTGCAAATTTATTTGCCTTTTTAAGCATCTAGTACTCTATGAAGTTGCAAGCAAAGCAATCCAAATATTCTGCAAACATGTTTGCTTGGAGCTCATCTGCTGGGAAGAAATGCTGAATTAAACTGTCCTGTGATTTTTTTCCCCTCCCCACAATTTCCCAACAATTTGCAGCAACAGACTGTGACATAATTCCCTCATAAACTCAGATTTGGGGTACAAATCTGTATCTTGAATTTGGTAGTGTTCAGGATATTGTCTTATCAGTCACATTTCCACCTCTTTTTACTGTACTGGGCTCAACCTATAACCTTTATATTCTGGATCAATCATGTTGGCTAAGTAAAGGAAAGATTCCATAGCATCTTTGATTCATCTTTTGATTTTGTCCTTTTGTGGTTCTAGTTCTTTGTTGTTAATTAGATCAAATCAGTTTTCCTCAGAGACTATGACAGTAGCGTCATTGGTGTGTGATCTGTCCAAGTCTGTCCAAAACCTCCTTCAATCGCTTTTTGACATGTGGTACCTCTTGGCAGAATCCTTTCTTATGTGAAATTTGTGATATGTAATGATCAACGTCCTCTTCGGACTTAGTGCAAATGACAGTATGCTTATAATCCATAGATGCAAATGTAGAGACACATGGCCAGGTTGAATGCACCACTTCAACCTCTTTTCGCCACTTCATACAAAAAAAAAAAGAAAATTCAGAAGTTACAGGACATTACTTTGGGGCATAAGGACCAAATTCTACCCTGACTTCCATTCTTTATAACCTCATTGAAGTCAATCCATAAGACATGTTAGGACAGAATTTGGCCTTTAGGTCCCACAGCAATGTTAACTCAGCCATATTGCATATATTGCCTATATTAAAGCATATTGTGTACATTATAAGAGCTAATATAAGGTACATTAAAGTAAATAATCTAAAATGAAAGATGGAACTAGTTTATCCCTCATGCAACCTTAATGGCTTTAATGGAATTACATTAGGGATGAATTTGACCCTATATGTATAACAAAAATAATTAAAATGTACAATTTCACGTTAGTACAAGATTTTGTCTGCCAGCATCGATAGACCAGATAATGGAACCATGCAGTTAAATCAGTAGGGATAACTGTTTTAATTAATGACAACAACATACTTCCACTGCTTATGCAGCTGTTTACTGTGACAGACACAACGGTGCACAAAAATGGAACTGTGTAGACCAGTGAGGAAAATATCATTTTGCTTTACAGATGTTACAGCTTACTTTATCACTGTTTGCAGTCGCTGCTGGCAAATGTGATCTTGTGCAAATGTTGAACTGTGCAGTTCAGTTAGTGGGGAGACCTAATGTTTTCCTTATTTATACAGTTGAGTTTAAGTCATAAAGTTCAGATCCAAATCCAAGCATACTTACAACCAGGTGTTCCAATTTTATCCAAGGTCCATTTCAGAATACAAAGATGATTACAATTAAAAAATATTTGCATCTGGGTCCAGGTCTGATTGTCTTCAACCTTTAGGAGGAATTGGATTCAAGTGTTCTCGTTTTACTACAGTTTTTTCTTTGGCACAAGTTTGCACCAATCATCATAGACTGTAAGACAAGTTCTATTTCAGGCTGCATATGCTTACATCTCACCGGCATGTACTTAAAGTTAAGTATGGAGCTTGAGTGCTTTCTTGAAGAGGGTTGTTTTCATACATAGGGGCCTCAATTAACAAGAAATAAAGGAAAGTCGCATGCTGGACCTGTACATGAATATCATGTAAAACCATAGGTGCTGGGGGTGATGCCATATCCCCTGGCTTGAAGTGGTTTCCATTAGATGCAGGGTTTACAATTTGGTTCAATGGCTCTCAGCACCCCCACTTTAAAAATTGTTGCAGGATCCCTGTGTAGAAATGTTTCTAACTTTTAAATGACCAAGTTAATTGTTTTTAAACATAACAAAGTGATCCCTCATTGAGGGCTAGTTTCATGACCAGTTTGAAATTTTAAACTTTGGCCTTTGAACAAATTTTAGACAACAATGTTATCAATTCTCCTTTGTGACTAAGTCAAAACCTACTGAAATTATTTTATTCAATTTGAAAAATGAATACATGACCCACTGCAAGAAAAGAAAATGTTTGTAACAAAATGGCTCCTTGGTGATTCAGAGGACCATGAAACTTAAAGTTAACAGTTCCATTCTAAGTTGAAAAACAAACAGATTCAAACCAGTTGTATTGCATAGTGCTTAAAACTACCAAGAGGACGCCCTAGATAAAAAAAAATGGCTCTTGTTAGCTACAAGATTATAATCATAGACATAATCCAACTTCTAAACAACAAAACCAAAAGGTATATTTAAACAATATTTACTGTAAATCAAGGCATTGAATGTATTTCTCTGTTATATAATATAGCCGTAACTATGCTAAAAAAATCAGCCACTCTTAATTATTTAGCTTTTCCCCAGAGAATCCTAACAATTATCCTCACATAGACTTTTGTATTCTCTTTTGGTTATCATTTTTTTTTTAAAGAGAAAAATAATATTGCTTTAACAATGAAGGTCTTTCTTTATTAGGAAAGTCAAAAGATTAGAATCTTTTGGTTGGAAAGGAGCAATGTCTTTCAGATGTGTTAAAAATATATATAAACTAATGCATGATACACAGAAGACCAGTCAAATTTTCCTGGTTACCTAGTTCTACAGCAGGGGTCTCAAACTTGCGGCCTGCGGAGCTCTTCCATGCGGCCCGCCAAGCTCCCCGTGCCCCCCCGCCCCTCTACCTACCCCGTGGCACCATGAGCAGCTGCGTGCTGCTCCAGCCCCTGCTCCATCTCAGACCCGCCTCTTCCCACCCCCCCAGCCCAGCCCTCCCCTCACTTCCCTGAAGACGGCAGCCAGGCTCGACCTACTCACTGCAAGGTAAGTGGAGCAACCCAGCGCCAGCCTTCTCCATTCCCCCGGCTCCCAGGCTTGGGGGGAGGAGGGAACCACTCCCCTGCACTCGCTGGCGCGAGCCAGGGGAATGGAACAGGCTGGGGCCGGGTCACTTCCCGCAGGAAGTGGCCAGCCTCCGTCCCCACCCCCCTCTCCCCATGGAGGCCTGGGGCCACCATGCACCCCCCGCACCCCCTGTGGAGGCCTGGGGCCAGCCACCACCACCCCCGCTTCCCACGTGGAGGCCTGGGGCCCCCCACAGTCCCCCCCCCACAGGGGGGGGCTGTATAGGGCACCAAAATAGCTAGGGACGGCCCTGCCCATACCCTTCCCACACTCCAACTCCCTGCCCTGAGCCCCCTGCCACACCCTGCACCCTGACCCCCTGCCGCACCCCTCACCCCTCCTGCACTCCACACCCCAATTCCCTGCACTGAGCCCCCTACACACCTCCTGCACTCCCTGCCCTGAGCCCCCTGCCACACCCCACACCCTGACCCCCTGCCACACCCCGCACCCCTCCTGCACCTCTGGGGGCAGGTAGGTGGCAGAGTTGGGGTGAGGTCTTCGGGGAAGGGGTTGGAATGGGGGCAGGGAAGAGGTGGGGCAGGGGCAGGGCCTCATGGAAGGGGTGGAGTGGGGGCGGGGCCTGGGGAAGGGGTTGGTGTCTGTGATGCGGGCCTCGGGCCAACGGCCTAGTCCTCATGCGGCCCTCATGGTCATTTGAGTTTGAGACCCCTGTTCTACAGGAACAATGCTCAATACAATTAAATGTCAACTAATTTAAAATAGTTAAAAGGGCACTTCTTTTGTAGGCATCTTGGAGAATTCCTGTGGAATTCACTGTCACAAGATAGTCTTGAGTGAGAACTCTGTACACATAAAGAAAAGATTCAGAACACATCAATTAGAATAATGCCTGAAGCTACACTAACTACAATAAAATTATAAGGGCAGACAATCTTCATGCTTCAGGAAATAAACTTCTTCCAACTGGGATCAGAAAGAAATCAGGAATTGTTCTCTATGGAATATCACATAAATGCATTATTGGGAGGTTGTGTCTCCATGTGAAATATCCATTGTCAGAAACACTATACTGAATTAGCTGGACCATTGGTTTATTCTGGTATGGAAAGGCCTATCATTTAGTGAATTGCTAATTCAGTCCTCAGTCTTTGTATTGCCACATGAGTGTTTCTAATCATGGGTTTCCCACTATTCTCCTCCACCCCAGATATGTAGTGTTGTTGTGATCCTTGACAAAACCTGTTAAAGTGCTAGGCAACCATTCCTTAGTTATTCTCCTGCATAGGCTAGGGACAGCTTCTGTTTTGGTTGGATCCCTGTACTGGCTGTTTATCGCCTTTCTCTGATGTTATTCTGTGGAAGGATTCATAGATTACAAGGCCAGAAAGGGACCATTATAATCACCTCATCTAACCCCCCGTAAAACACAGGCAATTGAACTTCCCTCAAATCATTCTTAGACAGATCTTTCAGAAAAACATCCAATCTTGTTTTTTAAAATTGTCCATTATGGAGAGTTGACTGAGACCTTTGGTAAATTGTCCCAATAGTTGATTATTCTCACCGTTAAACATTTACTCCTTATTTCCAGCCGGAATATTGTCTCCTCATGATTTGGGCTTTGTCTTGAAAGACATTTTTTCTGTAGTAGGAGAGAGAAAAGGTGTGCTTCATAGGGAGCAGAAAGACTGCACTTTCCTGCTCATTCACAAAGAAACGTACAAAGCAAACCCAATCTTGGAACTCTAAGTGACTGATGTGTATGTTTTCGGTGGGTGGTCTGACCGGGCAAAATGTGAATTTATGCTGCAAACTTTTGGCAGCTCTACTCAATCTAAAAAAAGAATCTAAGTGTATCTCTCAAGAGGGCTTAAGAGAAATGCTTATTCCAAGACAGACAAGTATATACAGTTTTCAGGATCAGTGAAGAGTTTAAAGAGAAAATAGCATCCAGAAGGCAAGGCATTCAAGTTACCCTCACAATCTCCTAACAGGCTGATCTTGTTGCAGACTAAAAATCAAAACCAATAGCCTAAAAAAATAAAAAAAAAACCCTGAACATCAGCCCTGAATGACCTTCAAGATGCATGCAGTGGTAAATGACAGGTGCTCAGCATTTTTTAAAAAATTAGGTGCTTAAATTTAAAGTTAGACGCCTAATATTAGGTTTCTGTGTTTGAAAATCTTAGCCAAACCTTTTTAACACAAGGACTTCATCTTTTTGTTGTTTGTTTTTGAGCCCAGATTCTGATACCTTTCCTCATGGTGCACAGTACATTACTCCACATTGATTTTAGAGAGAAATATGCAAGGAATAAAATTCGAGTCCGCATAAGAATCAGAATCAGAATTTGGCCTTATATAAGCAATAGCAATATATAATTATAAACTCTGCAAAACATTTTTAACTACATGACATGTCACCAAAATATACTATTTCATTGAAGCCAAAACATGTTGTGGGGAGTATTGGTTTCAACAAGTTTTTTTCAAGAAAAGTGTTTTGATCCAGCGCTCCTTGGTTTCTTCTGATTGGAGTGTATGTGTGTGTATGTGGGAGAGAGAGAATCTGAATTCAAATCTGAATTGAAAAGCTCAGGTTTTTTATCTGAAAACAGACATTTTGCCACAACTAGGTTTTGTGAAAACAGTTTAAAGATTATAGTTTTGGTCCAATGAGGAATGAAAACAAATATTGAAACCTCAAAAGTTGCCATGAAATGAAATTGTCGTCCTCTGGCTGACTTGGGTGATGACCCTAACGCTGCCGGCAGAACTTCTGTGAGTCTTCTCGGTTTCTCTGTGTGTATTTTTTCAGTCATTACTCCTGCTGTCATGGAAATTGGCATTGTTTAAGCGCAATACCGCAGTGTACATTTCTCCTATTTCAGACATGCTATGTTTACTCCTAAGAAAGGCACGAGCAATAGCTCTGTATAAATTATAACGACACAAACATGTTAATGGAGGATAATCTGTACTTTCTCTGTGTGGGTGTCTAACTTGCTGCTTCATGCCCAGCTATACACATGTTTTCAAAGCAAAGCTCTTTTTAAGGTTATTTCTATAGAAATGACTTGTTCCCCTCACCCTTTTTGGTAATGTTTATGATTCATGATTTTGAAGGTTAAGGAAGCAAGTGCTTGCATGCTCGCCATAAATTAAAGCTCCCTGTATAGAATTCATGACTCTTGTTTCACAGAGTGGAGAAAAGGAAGCTGTCATTGTCTCTGTCCTTTTCAGGCTCTGGTTGATGTGTAACAGCAGGTGCCTTTGAAAGAAATGTTGTTGGCACTTGTAACGGCAGACTGCCCAAAGCTGCAGCCTTTTTATTTAGGAAAAGGCCATTGTTTCTTTTGATGCCAGTGTGTCAGGGGAGATCTTTGTAGAAGAGCTCAGGCAGATTAAATGGAACAAAAGGTTTAGGAAACGTGTCTTCACTAAAGAGGTCATGGGCATCAGGTCAATGGTCACTTTTAAATATAGTCATAAACTTGAGTACCATCTCCATAATTGCTTGAGTCATAGTAAACTGAGAGCACTTTAGACTCTTTATTTCTGTTACTGTCTTTTTTGTTTTGGTTTGCTTGGGTTGTTTTTGTTTATTCATGTGATTGTGTGTGTAAAAAGAAAACAAAAACAGATAACCTTTCCATTCACATGAACATATATAACTCTTAACCTTTTACAAGAAAAATAATTTAATTTACCTGAGGTAACTCATGTAATCAGACACACAGGCTTTTGCTTCCTCCAGGCCTCAGGGTGCTCAATCCCCCGCTCTCACTGACTATACTGTGATACCCCTGGCAAAAGACAGGCTGCCTAAACTTTTCTCCTCAGGTACAACAGAGTGTGTAATTTCTCATGGTTTTAAGTTACCCCACACCGCTCTTTATAAGCAATCAGATTTATTCTTAAGGTAAAAGCATTATAGAGAAAACATATTAAAACCCATAAAAAAACCTACACACATGGTAAGAAGCTTAACAGAGGTCACCCCTCTTCCCTCAACTCTAACAGGAGTTCTGGTTGGTGATTACTCCTTCAAACCCTGCACACAGGTTTTTTTCTGTGGTCACAAGTTCATCACAGCTTCTGCTCAGAACAAACACTCAATTCATTTGGGAGCTCTGCAGGCCAAAGACTTTCCAACCCTTCCCTTCCTCCCTCCCTCCATGTCCTGTCCATTTGCTGGATCAAAAAGAAAGCCCTGAGTCAGTTTTAACTCAGGTTATTTAACCAGAAGTGCTTTGCTTATCTGTTGATTCATGGAGAATCGAATTTGAACCAGCATATGTGAGTCTCTCTCCAGGTGGACGTAGCTCTCTGGAGGTATTACAACATTCATTAATTTGCCTAACCACTGTCCACTGTCCTTAGTTACTGTAGGACTGTGATCCCCCTTCCCCATGGAAATACATACAGTCCCTCAAGCATACTTAAATATTTGCATTTTAATACCATACATTCCTAAAAATATTTAAATTTAATTCAGTAAGGTTTACCTTAAGTTCAATAAGGTTTGTCCAGGATATTATCATATCTGTCAGACATATATTTTTTAATAAAACTGTGTTCAATTAAAAAAAAAAAGGTTTACCACATTGTGTGCCTCATTTCAAGGTGTGTTGACCCTCATTATCCCTCATTTTGTGGGTAACTTTCTTTAATTTCAGAGTCTGGTGTTTGAGAGGTAAGCTCAAACCTCAAAGCAAAGTTCAGGACAATTTTTCCTTTTTTGTTGGACGAATCTATGGGAATGGCAGAATTCAGAATTGCAAAAAGGAAGATATTGGAGCTGGAGGAATTTGAATGCATAACTTGACATCATAGATAGGCAAACCAGTTGTGAAACACATCTGAACTAGTCTAGATCTGTTGTCTCCAATTGATTCAAACATAAGACAACCAAATTGTTTCTAGTGGAACATAAACTAGATAAACTTCTTAACAAAATTTCACACTAAGCACTCAGCAAATGTTTTCATTAGTGCTAGTTAGAAACAGAATCTTCCTATCCACAAGAAATTAAAAATATATATATATGTAAATTCAAAAATGTAAATTCAAAAATATTTGGATTCAGGACCATGGAAGAATTTTGTTTCGCTAATTTCAAATGATATTAATTAGATAACAATGACTGATTTTGCTTTGACTTTGATAGTATATTAAAATATTAAGTATAATATTAAAATTAATACTGTAATACAATGTACAAGTCAAAATAAAATCTACATTATCCAAATGAAACATATTGACATTATCTAAGTGAAACTATTAAGTCAAAATAAAGTGTTTTGACTTTTTCCAATCATACATTTTGTCAAAGTTATGTTCCTGCAAAATGTTTTGTTTTTGACAAAATTGCACCCCAATCCAATCTTTCCCTTTTCCTTATCACCTGTTGTCTCTTTTCCCCCACACAGTTCTTCCCAATGTGTGCTGGGTGCATGGTGGCTGATGTAGGACTGGTATGGTTCTTGCTTTGTATACGGTCAGTGTAGCTGACTTCAGTTATGAAGTGCATGGTTATGTGGAATTTTATGGTACAACAAACTGACATGAAGTGACATATTGTGATTCCACGCAGCATAATATGATTCAACATAACATGACACGCCATAACTCCAAAATTGGGAAGAGATCAAATTTGCTTTCAGATTTAATATTATTCTGTCTCCAAATAGCCTGTACATAGCCTGAATGTTGTTCAGATGCCAAGCAAACTGAGCATGTGTGAGAAGTGCATCGTTTGAAGTAAGGACTGTTTGGAATTCCCCTAGGCTCAAACTGAAAACTTGAGAACAGAAGTTCAGCAACACAGCACTGAATTTCCCTCTTTTTCTGGCACCACTAGACATATGTGCTACTGGTGCTGAGTTTAAGGATCATGCTTAGTCTGGATATTTTCTTTACTAATGGCAGTGAAATATCAGAAGATAAAATTTTTGCCTGAAAAGCAAGTTGCTAGCTGAAATCTGTGTGCATATTCTTGGAAACCCTATGGTTATTTATAGGAAGCTAATCTGCTTTAAACCAATCTAAACCCATTTTTATTCTGGTTTGAATTTACATTGACATATAATGTGATATACCCAAGCAAAGGACTAATTTCTGCACTTGGTTACACCCTTGAAGTCAGGTGGTGAAATGGCTGGCAAAACTCACTCAGAACCATTATTTTAATGGGTTGGGAGCTGGGATTATCAGTCTG
Source organism: Chelydra serpentina (assembly GCA_037349315.1). Lineage (NCBI taxonomy): Eukaryota > Metazoa > Chordata > Testudines > Chelydridae > Chelydra > Chelydra serpentina. The sequence goes on from JBAIAC010000002.1 coordinate 17,892,470, forward strand.
TAGACCTATCCCCATTAAAGTTCAACCTGCGGCTCTTGAGCAACAAGTAGCAAGTCACAGCCCTGCACGTTTCACACTCTCTTCTGGTTTGCATTTTTGCACAACAGCTTGGTGTGATGATGATGATAATGATGTTGATACAAACAGACAAACATAGGCCGACGGGTTAAGGCTGTATTTGTACTTTTATTCTGAGGTAAGTGAAAACATCACATTGGCATATGTTACAGAATGATTTTGGATGGCAGTGCTATGGAACAGAACAAAAGATTTCTCAAACCAGTGACTGGAATGTCAGGTCAATTATTATCAAGTTCTACAATTAACAGCAACAATTATTCTCCATGCAAAAAAGCTTTGTGAAGGCAGAGCCAAGGCTGCAAGCTCATGTCATCATTCTGAATATATATCACCTTTCAAAGCTACTAAAGAGTTAAGGTTGCAAAGAGCCATAGTCACAATATAACAACCACCAGAGTAGAGACAATAAATGCTCAAACTTGAACAGTAACAAAACGATCCCAACATTTTTTGTGTGGCAAACCTCACCCCCTCAAAGCTTTGAAGGCCTCCTAAATCTATAAGGAATTTGGATCCAATATGCAATAAACTTTAGGAGGCACCTTGGGGTCCTTGCCACACCCTAACAAGCTCATCACCTCCTAAAGGAGCCACAATTAGATTACCAGCCTGCCCCAAAGAGGAAACATAGGCTAGTCAGCTTTCATCCAGCCACAATAGACTTGTGGTGGGGCAGAGGAAGGTATTGATGACTGGGGTTGAGATATACATTGTATTACAGTAGAACCTCAGAGTTAGGAACACCTCCGGAATGGAGGTTATTCATAACTCTGAAATGTTTAAGTGGCAAAGAGTTCTGTGGCACCTTATAGACTAACAGATGTATTGGAGCATAAGCTTTCGTGAGTGAATATCCACTTCTTCAGATGCATGTTGTGGAATTTCCAATTCCAACAATTCCACAACATGCACCTGACGAAGTGGGTATTCACCCACGAAAGCTTATGCTCCAATACGTCTGTTAGTCTATAAGGTGCCACAGGACTCTTTGTCGCTTTTACAGATCCAGACTAACATGGCTACCCTTCTGATATCTGAAATGTTTGTAACTCTGAACCAATTATTATGGTTGTTCTTTCAAAAGTTTACACCTAAACATTGACTTAATACAGCTTTGAAACTTTACTATGCAAAAGAAAAATACTGTTTTAACCGTCTTAATTTAAATAAAACAAGCACAAAAATAGTTTCCTTACCTGTCAAATCTTTTTCTAAACTTTTCCTTTATTTTTTGTAGTGCTATTGGCTTCAATTGGGTACAGAATGGTCAGATGGCTTCAATGATTTCTCACATAAGTAAGGAGTGAAAGATGAGAACAGAAGGGAGGAATTACTATTCACAATTCCCCATAGCACTGCAACTTCAGTGGACAGAGATGGAGAGACCCTACCCAGCTAGGTCCAGATCCTCAAAAGTATGTAGGTGCCTAACTCCCATTGATTTCAATGGGAATTAGGCACCTAAATACCCATGAGAATCTGGCCCCTAATAACGATGAATGAAAACCTGGCCTTTGTTTTGCCATTGACTTCAATGGGGCCAGGATTTGACCACATGATTTCCAGAATCTGCTGTTAACGGCAAGTCTACACAAAGGGTGTGTCTTACAACATGTTCGTTCTAAAAGTGGCCAGTCTTCAAATAGAAATGCAACAGGGACAATGCAAAATCAGCCGGTGACACGTTTTTGAAATTGTATGTATGAAGGAGAAATGTCTTTGACTCATGATGTCTCAAGGGGTATTTGCAAACAGGCATTGGAATTGTTTTTATTCCTATCAACACCATTGAGTGCTTAGCTATTGAGAGATTCTAGGGCTCTCTGGGCTTGTCTACACAGTGCCAGCAAGGTGCACTAGAGGGGTACCTAATTCACATTGATGTAATCCCATTTCATACCTCCTGTGACAGGAGGTAAAGGCTTACACAGCTGAACCCACTACCAGAACATGTGATTTATAAGAATTCTTCAGCTACAAGAACACATTTCCAGAGAACTGATTCTTGGCAATAGTTTTAATCAGGTTCTCTCCCCTCCCCCTGCATTTAACAAACACTCTAAAATTGGAGACATCCATTTTTATTTTTTTTTAAAAATCCTTCACATTTAATTTGGTCTTTATGGTCCCTTTCTCGCAGTATGTCAGGCAAGGTTAAACTATTTGTACTGAAACCAATGCAAAATTCTAGTCTTTTTTTAGTCTGCATTGTTAGGTTAATGTGCTGATGTGGTAGGAGAGAAGCAAAGTGAAGGTACAAGAAGGCTGAAGGGCTACATGCTTCCTGCTGCATTTTCTACTGTAAGAACTCTCTCAGCTGTAAGAACACTTTTTATTGCTACTGTGAGGACATTCTTAAGAGTGGTGAACACTACAGAAATCCTGAATGTTATTTTCTGCCACTGTAGAATTTTTACAAGGAAAGGAGTGAGTTCATGGATGGTTACAATTTCACAGGCTATAAATGTGCATTTAAAACAATAACACATTCGTGACAATATTAGTCATTTTTTCAAAGCACTGTGATCACTGACTACTTATTCCCTTTATATATAGCATGTAACAAAAAAGATGGGTCTCGTGAATTTTTTTCAATATGTCATTTTCTTAAAACACCTTAATTAGAGGAAATATGACAAAATACCATCTTTATTGCAGAATGTAGCAGCCACACTTCTTGGTAGTCAATTCAATATTTTTATTCAAGTTTAAATTGATTGCTTGGGAAATGAATGATAAACATTTTTTTAATTGAAATCCAAGGCAGCTGGATGCTTAACAGGAAAGCTGAGTATGTGACTAGTAATACTTGAGGGTTCTCCAAAATCTTGAAAGCTTCCAAAACTATGATAATTATAAATTTTTACAAGTTTTATATAATTATGCATGACATTTAATAGAAATCTTCCAAAGTGGCTGGCTGGAGCTTATCTGAACTCAAATGAAATTAGCCATTAAAAGTAAACTTCCTATGCAAAGCTATTTTGTGAAACTGTTATTACAACTATAATTTTACAAAACTGATAAAACTCTAACGAATATAAACAGTGAGATGGAAATCATCTGTCATTTTAATCAGAAGATTTAATATTTTTTTATTTTCTTTGACTTCTCTTGCCTGAGTAAAATCTCTGTCTTTGATGCAAATACTCATTTGCTTTGACACAATTTTCTTACACCAGAGCCTTAACCACATCAAAGAACATTTGTGTAATCACAGCATTTTAATATGGAAGAATTTTGCTCGATATTTGGTAATAAGGGATCTAAACCTGCTCCCACTAAAGTCAAGAGAAAAACTCCCATTCGGTTCAGGGTGGTGCAGGATGAGGTTACATAGTGGATATGATCAAACAAAGGGATCAAAATAATTTTATCTATCCTGCACACTTTATTCCACCTAAATTCCCATTGGGTAAATTGAACCTGAGGTGTCTTCATAATAAAAATAATACTTTATGCTCACATAGTGCCTGTTATCTAATGACCTCGAAGTGCTTCACAAATGCTAACGGCACACAGAACTCAAAAATAGCTGATCAGATTTTGCTGGTTTTTCATTTACTTTGGGCAGAGACCAACTATGGAAAATTTAATCCTGAAAGGAATGCGTTTGAGAAAAATCTTAGCAATCAAAAAGGGAAGTTGTAATAGAACAATCTAAACTATTGCAGTCAATTTCACTCCCTCATATATCATTTTCCTATGGCAAGCTCTAAATCTAATTACACAATTTAAGTCGTTTATTTAAACAATTAAAAAAATCAGTGGGAAAGTTAATCCAACTTCAGTGTTTTTTCAGAAGGATTATTATCTTAGTCTCTTTAATATCAGCAAAAAAGTGAATGCTAACATATGGAAAATATAGGGGTAATAATGGTAGTTGCTTATTAAAGCAATTTTGAGTGGGAATTATTAAATGATGACAAGGAATGGAATATCATTAATTGCTTTGAGAGTTATAACTACAAAACATTAATGGAAAGATGTTGGCTAATAATATGTCTGTTCTAGTGTTAGGTGTGATCCTGAAACCCATCACTGATGTGATGAGCACAGTCCTTACATGACTAGTCCAGTTGAAGTAATTGTATCCATCCTTTTCTATTGCAAAGATACATAAACAAATGTGCTGGTGCACCGCTAAACTAACCTTACAGAAAATTGTTTTAGGCCTAACAATAGCAGCAGCAATAGTCGGAAGCCACCTTGCTTAACTTCATAAAGGTACAACTTTAAACCCTCATTGGGGCTTAGTCCCAATCCTGCAAAGTCTCATGCATGTGCTTAACTTCAGATGTTGTGAGTATTCCCATTGATTGTAATGAGACTACTCATAGGGTGAGATTCTGTGCTGAACCTCTAGGAGCCACATCACAGAACTCACATCCCAGGGAAAGGGGGAGTTAAGGTGTCTGTTACTGTTAGCCACTTTTGCTTCCTCACGATCTTGGGTTGTTTTGGTGAGGCTCCCAGATCTGTCTTTTTAAGACCCAACAGCCTCTTCGGCTATCCCATGGGCCTCAGCACTGCCTAGAATCTCTGCAGCACTACATACAGCAGCTCCACAATGCTACTCCTGTCCTAAACATACAAACCCACTATCCAGAGCTTGTGAGGAGGTCCTCAGAAGGCAGTATTATGTCTGTCTTCCTGCACGAAGAAAATACTTCACCTGCTGGAACTAGGTCATTTAGGGCCCCTTTCACTCTGACCCATTTACCTGCCATAAAATGGCTGGAGCAGGCATAAGAAGCTCTGCCATAGTGTATAATATTGCACACATGCTTAAGTCTTTTAAGAATGAAGTCTGTAACTAGGAACCTTTAAGTATAACATTATTAATAAAGCATAATGTTTATATAGTTATTAAAAATGCATTAGTCATAGTCATTTTTATAGTAATCCTCATTGTATTATGCTATTACCTATTTTTCTTTCCCATTCAAATAGAAAAAGAAATCACACTAGATTAAAAGATGGGAAAGCAGGAGCAGCTGATCTTTATAATATAGGATTTGATCAAATAAATGTTCTCCATTAGTTTAATGTATATTGAAATCTAATATCATGATACATTTTGCCAATTTTATTGGATGTTTATTCCAGGATCTACTATTTTAAAACCCAACAACATTGCACTGTGGAGTAAATTAAAGCTACAATCCTACAAACATCTCTGTCCATTCCTAACTTCAAGCTTGTGAGAATTCCACTGGCTTTAATTGGACTACTCAGATTTTTAAAGAAGAACATGTGTGTAAGTGCTTGCAGGATCGGGGCCTACACATGAAGTATGTTGGCACAGTTCCCCAGCATACCGTGTGTTGGAACGGTGCTGAATTATTATGAATTACTGTGGCTGATATGAGTAAGTGTGGTAAGCATGAGTTTGGTATGGCTTGGTACATCTGAATTTGCTAGAGGATTCTGGGAGCAGGATTCTCTTAGCATTAGATAGATAATGTGGAAATTTACTGGAATGCTGCAATTGCACCTGGTTAATAAAGGCTCTTTCTGTGTGTATGTTTCAACATCAAACTTTGGAATATATCAACTGGGGAACCAGTTCACCAAAGTAAAGAAGATGTAAAATTGTGATCAGTGGGCTTGGTACAGGCTGATGCAGGTCAAAATGACCCCTCTGGATTGAATCACACTAAGAGATGATTGAAGAGAGGGTTAATGTTGATTGAGCTTTGGTCTGTGTCTGTTTTGCAGCCTCCCTTCCAAAATATTAATTAGAGAAAATCAGTAATGAACGCCCACTGGGCATATTTCTGGGACATGTGACTCCATTGAGAACAAAGGGTATAAATGCTAAACCAAGTAAGTTAGTTAAGAAGTTCCCCAATTAACATCTGAAGAGGTCTTTGAAGCTGTGAGACAGAAGGCCTCAGGGTAACCAAGACCTGCTACGAGGGACCTTTGTGAGATTCTACAACCAGAAGGCCTCAGGGTAACCAAGACCCTGCTTCAGGGGATATTTGACAGACCAAGTACCTGAGAGGGGAAAGAAGAGAAGAAAAGAAGTCCCCATCTAGAATTGGTAGCTATCCTTGCTTTGTTTGCCAACCAGGATATTGTGTAAGATCAACATACAGGGTTGAGGATTTATGCTTGGTGTAGCCTAGTAGGCCATCTTACCTGTATTATATTCATTGCTTTGTTATTCTGCTTTATTATATTTAGTAGTAATGCAAGGAACCTACAGGCTTTTATTCTGTAAGATTTGGCTTTAGTAGATAGTGTGAGGCTTGAGACCTTTAATCTTTGGCATAGATAAATTTAAGTAACTCATAAGTTATAGGGAACTGAAAGTGGTATGCCAGAGGGGGAATTTTGTCCAGAATACTGACATCAGCCACCCACAGAACACAGCTGACACCAGCATCCGGAAGGTTCCAGACAGAACATCCGACTGCAAAGCTGCCATGACAGCAAATTGACGAGTATGCTAATAGGGTAACATCATACATATACTAACCTATAGAAAACGGACACCTTAAGAGGAGGAAATACAAATAAGGACCTCTATTAAATATGCATTGGTCATGGCAGCGTCAGTGCAACCTACTATAAAAGTAACATCCCAGGGGCAGAAGATAGGTTGGAGAGATGTAGACCTTGCACTACAGAATGATGGCCACCAGGGAAGATGAGGACGATGACGGTGATGAGAAAGATAATAGTTAAGTATGAAAGAAATGTACTTTCTGTATTATCTCTATCTGTCTTGTTAAGTTTAAGTGTGTGTACAACTTTGCTAAATTATTAATAAATCATATATTTATATATAGAGTTCCTATAGTTTGAGTGTTGCACCTGTGCACATTGGGGTTCTCAAATTATATGATAATTTTATAATAATTTTACTGGGCCTGATCTTGGAACAAGAACCTGTTAATTCTCACGTTACAATTATATATACCCTACTTTGGGTCAGGCTACATTGAGGAATTGAGGCTTATTAGGGCGATGTGTATTATGGAACCTTTACTGCTTGTGTGATTCTTTCTCAAATAAATTACTATGCATTAAGCATGTTGTTCCCGAATCTTCACTGGTACCGATAAATTATCCGCCCAGTTGTGGGCCCTTAAAGATCCGTGTCAACACCGTGGAGGTACAAACATGAGTGTTAAACATTTAGGATATGTCTATACTTACGCGTCCGGTCGGAGGCGCGGGATCGATGTTCTGGGTTCGATTTATCGCGTCTTGTCTAGACGCGATAAATCGAACCAGGAAGTGCTCCCCTGTCGACGCCGGTAATCTTGCTCTGCGAACGGAGCAGGCGGAGTCGACGGGGGAGCCTGCGCGCCGCGTGTGGACCACAGGTAAGTTCGAACTAAGATACTTCGACTTCAGCTACGTTATTAACGTAGCTGAAGTTGCGTATCTTAGTTCGACAGGGGGGGTTAGTGTAGACCTAGCCTTAGAGTCTTATGATATCCTTCTGCTATGTTGTACTATGCACAATGGAGTCGAGAGACAACCATATGGTAAGAGCACCTAAACTGTATCATCCTCCTATTAATAGTGACCAGAAGTCCTCACCATTTATCATATTATATGGTCACTACATGGTATAAAGCAATCTATGGTCTGATCACTGGGGTGGTTGAACATAAAATGTGTGCTGTTTATTCCTCTGTTTCAAACATCAGAACTTGTTCTGCAAAGTATAGCTGAAACTGCTGTTTTAGGCAGCTTTAGCTCTTCCTCTGTTATTTCCCCATACCAGTTACACCACCCATGGAAAAAAGTCAGTGTGCTTGGAGCTTGGGAGAAAAGTGAACAACTAACAGACCATGGGGAATGTCTCTGTTTTTCCAATGAATCTGAAGCATGCACAGAAGACCTCACTCCCTGCCATTTCAGCACTGTCTCAGTCTCCGATCTCAGTCCACGAAGAAAGCATGTGGCAGATTTTCCCACTTCTCAGAGGATGGGCCTTTTTTTAATAAGTTCTCCCCTCCATGCCTTATTATCCACAAAGGCCATAATATTTTGGGGGGCGATATTAAGGCCTAGTTTGTCATCCCTATTATGTCATCTGCGACCCTGGGGAAGATGACCTTTCAAATTCCTGACCAGAACTTTGGAACAACCAAAGAAGAAATGGCTCAGAGATAATTCATCCCAGTGAGCCCCATGCAATCCAGAACAGGACTTCGGGAGGTTAATCACAGCTGTGTGAATACCAATGCAATGCAGACAGACACGTTGACTAAAATTCATAGTTTCATTATTGTGTATCAAAGTCTTGATTTAAGGAGCTTCCAGTAATTCAAAACACTGCAGTTACTGGTCTTAATGAATAGGTTGTAGCCTGTGACTTAAATTCTTCCCTCAGATGTATAAACACAAGTCCCAGTCATTTTAATGGGAGTTTGGCACATTTTGGCAAATTGTGTGGAGTTTTCCTTCACATTCAAGTTCCATTACATTTGTTCTATTGCCTTAAATAGTTGGAAACCTGGATATTTTGCCAGGAAGATGAAAACCTATTTACTCTAGCTAATGCAATACAGTATCCTGTATATCTGTAAAATAGCAGGCAGGCTGCAGTCACCATAATATAAATTCAATCCATATAATCTCTAATTCCCTTGAGGGGACATATGTGTAAAGACAAAGCCTAAAAGAAAAAGTTCCTAGTCATGTTTCATAGTTAGGTTTATCATTTTTTAGTGGATAGTGTTAAGGTTTGAGAGAGGGCCCTAAATTAACTAAACCAATTTTGACATTTTAATACCATCTTTTATATTGTCGGATATAGCCAACTCCAATCTGATACTGCAGTTCTAACCATATTTCATTTAGTCAGCTTCACAACTGAAAGCTGTATACATATCAAATTAGAAAAAAGAAGAAGAAAGGAATTAGGAGCTACCCTGCTGTCTGTGCTCAATGAGATTGGGAGCATGAAAACCACAGTATGAGTATTCTGCAAATAAAAACTGTATCAAGCTTAAAGTATGATTGTCCCAAAACAAAGGTAAAACTTGGTTCTACTTTGTAGTATAGATGAGTCTTTACCATGTCTCTGAACTCTGCTAAAGCTTTGGACAATCCCTTGACAGAGAAGGATGTAGAGCAGGGATTGGCAACCTTTGGCATGCGGACCACCAGGGTAAGCCTCCTGGCGGGCCGGACCGGTTTGTTTACTTGCCGCGTCCACAGGTTCGGCTGATCGTGGCTCCCACTAGCCGTGATTCACCGTCCCAGGCCAATGGGGGCTGCATGCAGTGGCGGCCAGCACATCCCTTGGCCCGCGCCGCTTCCCACAGCCCCCATTGGCCTGGGACGGTGAACTGCGGCCAGTGGGAGCCATGATTGACCAAACCTGCGGATGCAGCAAGTAAACGAATCAGACCGGCCCACCATGGGGCTTACCCTGGCAGCCTGCGGGCCAAAGGTTGCAGATCCCTGATAGAGAGGATAGTAGCTAGAAAGAGGGTTTAAAGAGAGAACCGCAGGTACAGAATGTGGTATAATTGATATGACTGTATTTTCTCAATTCCTTTAAATTTCTGTGTGAAGTGTTGAAAGTGGTTAAAATTATAAACTATCATTTTAAGTTTATAAGGGGTTTCCTGGTCCTGCCTATAAGCTAGGGGGCTCTGTAAGGAAGCATGCATTCTGGGCCGAGCAGTGTTTCTGCAGAGAGCCAGCTTAGAGCAAGGTGGATGAGTTGTGTCTCTCTGTCTTATGGAGCAGCCTGCTTTGTTCCTTTCATTTTGGGGTTCTTGTATGGTGTTATTCTGGATACTAAAAAATAAAGTGTGTTATATTTCAGCCTTCCTAAAGAATACTGTATGTTTTTCTCTGTGTGTGCTATGAACACAGCACTGTGGTGTTTGTCGGTTTGTCTGATACGAGGTCTTCCACTTTGGAGAGCAGTTTCAGTAGAAGAAGTCTGATGCTACAGTGGGAGTTGTACATACTGTTGACTTTATATTCCTTCATACTATAAATAAGTCAGACAGATTGAATGATTAATCTTTTTGTATAGCAAACATAACAGAAGAGACAGCAGAGTGGTCTCCGGGTATATTAGAACCTCTTATACAGCAGCAGTAAAGCTGCTTTGGAAATACAATGGCAGATTTGAGAAATGAGAGAAGTAACTTAAAGTACAGGAAATCAATAAAATAACCAGACTTCCCTCAGCAGCATGTGAAGAATGAGATAGTAAACATTGCTGAGGTTTGGCAAAGTGTGGAATTGACAATTCCTTTTCCAGAAGGTCCCAGGACCTGAAACGACCTCTCTAGGAGAGCAAAGAATCCCCATTCATGTATTAGTGCCTTCTGGAAGTGTAGCACATTGATCTTCTTACTACATATGCCTCCCAGCTTCTTTGGGAGTGGCTTGATGGCCATGTTCCACTAACAGCTCTGCAGGACCTTCTAGATGGATCACTTCCACTCTCTGGAGTCTTCAAGGATCACTTTGTAATCGAACAGGGTAAAATTGTCAAAAGCACCTAAATCACTTAGGAACCTTTGAAAGTCAATAGGTCTTATGCTTTTAATTAGAGCTGTGAAAATAATGGATTTTTTGATTTGCTGGCAATTTTGAAATATTGAGGGAAAAGAATTGGTTTGGGTTGACACTAAAATTATTATTTTTTAAATATTTTTGGCAAATCCAAAATTTGGTTTGACCTGAAATTAAATGTTTTATTTCAATTTCCAGCTTTATTTTCCTTACTATATAAATAAATAGAATTAATGGTGATTTTGAAACAAAAGGTTGTTTTGAATAGAAAAGTCTAAACATTTCATTTAAAAATGTCTAAACAAAATATTTTGACTTTGTCAGATTTTTTTTTTTAGAGAAAGAGGGAGCTGAAAAAAATCATCAAAATCTACAAATTTGCAAAATGTTTCAGTCAACCCGAATATGCATTTTTCACTGAAAAAACGTTTGGCTGAAAAATGTCATTTCCCATCCACTTTTAACTGACTGAAGTGCTATTGAAAGTTTTCCCCAATGTCCCTACCATCACACACATGAATTAGTAGCAAACATCTTCATGCAATAGGCGTCCTGTTTGCTCAGCTACCTATCAAGCAACCAAAGGAAAAGGAAAATTCCAGTCTGACATTTTAAAGGCCATTTACCTGCACCTTATTCACCCCAGAAAGCCTTGCACTGTGATGGAATATCCAAAACAGGATGAAACTTGTTCACTTTGCTGTTCAGTTGGAATTATGTGGTTTGTGAGAAGAGAACCTAAAACTGTATGTGAATTGTATTGGGTGTGAACTCTTACTGAAGAACTCTACATACATTGCAAACAGAGTAACAGTTCAGTATATGGATAAAAGCAGATTATAATACAATATGTAACTATACAGCATACCACATAGTCTATACGGAATGTCTGTCTACACAGTGTGTACTGTGTGCATGGTACAGTGCTCTCTGATTTAAAAAAAATTGCTCTTTTGAATTCTATTATGGAATCTTTCCTTTCTTCATATCCACTCATTGGCTCCCAAGAACAGTATTAAGGTATGGGAACACTGTAATCCGTAATCTAAAACATTTATTAAAAATTCTGTCATATAAAAGTGTGATATCTATTTAAAGAAAAAAACACGTTAGAAATGAGAGTATTGTTTAGATGGTTAACTGTTTAAAGAAAAATACCATTAGGGCTAACTTAGCCTCCTGCGATGATAGAATTTCTGAACTGAGAAGAAAGACTGAATTATCTCTAATTATGACTCGTCTATCTAGGCCATTTAAACCTCTAACCCTTTTCTCATGTGGTAATGTGGCAGCTTTGATAGATAATACATTCTTACTCTAATCACTGCCTGTGTTACTGCTCAAATGTGGGTTTTTAATACACAAAATGCATTGGGAGAGATATATTTCTCTACTGTTTTTCCTGAGGATGATAAGAATGAAAAAAACTATAACTGTGTTACTGTGTGGGTTAAAAAAGAAAAGATACTTGTTTTTTTAATAAAAGAACAACCAGAAAAGGATTTCATGTGCTTTATTTACTACTATAGGCTCTGGAGCCTTTTATTAAACATCATGGGAATTTAGAGATATGATTTTGCCCAGTGCAGGGCATCTAAAATATTTGCATGAATTCATTAGAATGATGTTGAAGATGACTAAGAAAATTAATTAAAAATTGTATATACACTGAGGGCTGTAATTCATAACCAATAAGGTTCAAAATGTGTTCCCTAATTCACACCATAGTCCACATGCACGTTAAAACTCATGAAAATTAGACTTGATATATATCGTGTTTCACTTTTTCATTAAAAGGTTATTTAAATACTTTCATTAAATGCAGCATATGTTTGTATGTTAAAGGAAATTGTATTGGAAATGTAAATGATCCATTTGACACTGAAAGAAAATAGAGACCAACAATTTTAATTAAAAATGCAATCCTAACAGGGTTTGCCCTCCTCAGCTTTGAAATATAGTGTAAACACTTCATTAATTTACAAATTATTTAGTTAAGAACCATGCTTATTGAAAAGTTTTATATACTCCTCCTCCATGGTGGGACCAGTTTCTGAGGAAGTCAAAGGCAAAACTCTGACTTCAGTGGGGAACAGCGCTAACTTAGGACAACTTCACCATAGTTACCTTATTCCATGGCCATCCAACATCTTGAGAGATGAAAGGAGACGCGACAAAGTCAGTCTGTCAGTAGTACTTAGCAATGGTATAGGAACAGAGCCCATTGTGTGAGTGGAAAGACTTCCCACAGTAGCTACAGGTCTACTAGCCAGATGGAGGTTGAAGCATACTCTGCTTCCTGGCTCACCTGCAGGCCTCAGCCTGGCTCTCTAATGGCTCTCCTTGGTGACTGAACCAGCCTTAGCCTGGTTTCTCTAAACTGAGCGATTGTGCGCGGGATTTTCCCAGTTGTCAGTGGGAATGCTGAATTTCTTGAGACCTTGCTTCACCTTGTGGCTGTGAATGAGCTTTGGCCTTCCTCTGCATCATGGGAAGTTCTTAAGTTGGCCATAGAACACAGCCTTGGGCAAATGATCTTGAGCCATGCGCTCCATGTGTCCCAGCCAGCAAAGCCTGTGAATATCCAGCAGAGTCTGCATAGACTGTAGGCCGGTTCTCTCAAGGATTTTGACATTGGTGATCTGTTTCTTAGACAGCAGAGATGGATACTGTTCAATCTCCACTCCTGCTTGCAGTATGTAACCCAGCTTTCACAACCATAAAGGAGGGTACTAAGGACACAAGACTGATAGACTGACACCTTTTTGTTCAGGGTTAACAGCTTGTTGTTCCAAACAAGTGAGGTAAGTTTGCCAAACATCACAGAAGCTTTGCCGATTCTAGCATCAACTTCTCTATCAAGGTTAAGTGAGCTGGTAAGAATTCAGCCGAGATAGCAAAAGTGATCCACGTTGTCCAGAGCTTCATTATTAATATAGATTTTAGGTGGAATCTTGGTACCTTGTGACATGACAACTGTTGTCTTATTATTGATTACTATACCATTACTATACTATACCAACTTGGTTCATGCATCAGAGAACTTGTTCATTGTGACCTGCAATTCATCAGATGAATTAGAGCATAGGCGCCGACTCCATGGGTGCTCCGGGGCTGGAGCACCCATGGGGAAAAATTGGTGGGTGCTCAGCACCCACCGGCAGCTCCTCGCCAGCCCTGGGGCCCGCGCAACGTCGCCCGGCGTCGGGGGTGGGGCCCGAGGTTAGGGGCGGGACCTCGCGACGTTGCCCGGCGTCGGGGGCGGGGTCCGGCGTTGCGGGGCCCCGCCCCCAACGCCGGGCGACAGCACCCACAGGCACCGATGGAAGTAGAGACGAATCCAGCGTCATCGAAAAGCAGATCCTGAATAGTAAGTTGGGTGACATGTCTTCTGCTCTGCAGTCATCTGATGTTAAACAAGCTGATGTCCATCCTCAATTCAATTAGTATGCCAGATTGATCATTTCCAAAAGGGTACTTAAGAAGAATGGAGAAAAAGATGCAAAAGCCGATGGACATTAAGACAGCCTTGCTTCATTCCAGTATCAGTACTGAACTGGGATGATGTTTCATTTTCGTACTGTATGGTTGCCTTAATTTCCTCATAGAGCTCCTAGAATAGGGAGAGCACCTTTTGTGGACAGCCAACTTTCAACAGGATCTTAAAGATGCCATTCCTGCTAAGTATGTCAAAGGCCTTTTGTAGGTCAATAAATGCTATGTAGAGAGATGTCTGTTGTTCACGGATTTCTTCTTGCAATAAGCACAATGTGAAGGACATGTCGCTCATGTAGCATCCAGCTCTGAACCCACAGTGGCTCTCAGGTGAGACTCTCTCATCAAGGACTTGGAGTCTTTTCAGAAGGACCCTTGCACCTTGCTGACCATGCTGAGAAAAGATATTCCTCAATAGTTTTTGCAGTCTGCTCTACCCCCTTTATTTTTATATAGAGTAATTATCTTTGCATCTTTCAGATCCTGGGTGTGACTGGTGCGGGACTCACACAGCAGGGCCTCCTGCTGGTTGTCCGGGAATTAGCTCTTTTTCCAGCCCGGAGCGCCCTTTGCAGGTTGCTGTTCCACTTGCCGTTGGCCCTGTGTCCCTTTCAGACCCCGGTGTCCCTTTGACTGGAGTGCTGCCCCCTGGCAGTACCCCTTCAGTCACTGGGTCTCCCCTCCCAGGGGAACCCGTCCACCCTCTATCCTCACCTTGCCTGAGCCTATGGGTTACTGCCAGTCATCATCAAGCCGCCCCCCCCCCGCCTCCCCGTTCACTGAGGCAGACTGCAGTCTGTAATAGCCAGTCTTCATAGGCAAGGGAGGTTTGGACCTGCTGCCTTTACGTAGCTCCAGTACCTCCGTGGGCCTTGTACAAGGCCCTGCAGCCTGGGGAGTTGCCGGCCTGGAACTTCGCAGCTCCTCTGGCCTTCCCCAGCCCTGCTTCACTCTGGTACCCTTAGGCTCCCCAGGCAGCTAGGCCCATCTGCCTCCTCAGCTAGAGGGAGAGACTGTCTGCTCCAGGCCCACTGCCCTCTTATAAGGGCCAACTGGGCCCTGATTGGGGCATGGCCGCAGCTGTGGCTGTTTCCCCAATCAGCTGTCCCCAGTCACAGCCCTCTCCCAGGGCTGTTTTCAATCCCTTCAGGCCTGAGCGGGTTGCTCACCCCGCTACACTGGGGTATGTGGCTTTCTTCCCAACAAGTGCAGAGAAGTACCTGGTATCACTTGCAAGCTTCCTCCCCACTGCCTTTAGGATCTCCGGAGGTATCTGATCTTTGCCTGCTGCTTTCCCAGGAGTAATCTCGTTGATTGATTTCTCTACATCTTCAAGAGCCAGTGTTTGGTCCAGCTCCTGCATCATTGGAATCTGGGGATGGCAGCTAAGGCAGTATCACAGATAATGGCATCCTTTGAGTAGAGTTCTTCGTAATGCTCAGTCTATCTGTCAAGTTGTTCTTGCCTGTCAATCAATATAGTACCATCTTTCGCTTTCAGGTTTGCAGTCTTTTTACAATGTGGCCCAACTGCCTCTTTAATTCCATTATAGATACCATGAAGGCCACCTCTTTCAAAGCAGATCTGAATCTTTCTTCAGAGGTCTTGCCAATACTTTTAGGCATATTCTCTGGCGGTATTCTGAAATGCAGCCTTAGCCTCTTTAAACTTGAGAGTTCTGAGCTTGGGTGGTTGTGCAAGAATTAGATGAAACTTCCTTTTTCTTTTCTATAAGTGGGAGCAGCAGATGTTTTTTCTTTGTTGTTCCAAAGACATCTGTGGCAGTAGCCGGTGTCTTGTTCTTAAAATTTTCCTACGGGGTATCAGAATCAAGGGAATCAGGTTGATCGTTTTCAAAAACACACTCAAGTGCACACTGAAACTTTGGACAAGTGTTAGAGTCCTTCATGTTAGTGATGTTGAGGCAATGTTTGCCTTTTGGCTTTGCATAACAGATCTTTTAAAGATGTAATTGGAGCTTTGCCCTTACAAGAGCATGATCAGTGTCACAATCAGCACTACGCATTGATAGAGTGTGCAATACATCGTGAATGTTTCTGCGGTACTCAGGATGAAAGCAAGGTGACGCCAGTGTCCTGATCGAAGGTGCCGTCATGTGAACTTGCTGTGGCTGCTGCCAGCAAAATAGGTGTTCAAGTTTATCAGCTCACAAGAGGTACAAAGCACAAGGACACGTTGGCCATTTTCATTGAGGCTACCTGTGCTATGGTGGCCAATGATTTGTCCCCAGCACTCTCAATCCTTACCCACACAGGAATTGAAATCACCAAGAATTGTGAGTCTGTTTTTTGCTGGGATATTCTTAATGATTTGTTCCAGTTGAGAATAAAACTCATCTTTTTGCTGTTTGGAATAAGCAAGTGGTGGTCTGTAGATGGACAAAAGAGTCAGGATTCCCGAGTTCTTGTTTCCATCCAGCCTCATGATCCTCTTGTTGATAGGTACTGGAGGGGTGCATGCACTGAGGACAGACTTCTTGACAGTGAATCCAACACCATATATCCTTGGGTCATTGTCAGGTTTCCCAAATCAGTAGAAGTGGTAATTTACTTAATCTAGTGATACAATTTCTGAAAGTCTCATCTCGCTGAGGGCTGCAATATCAATGCCGAATTGATGTAGTTCCCTATAAATTATGGATGTTTCCCAAAGTTCATAGTCTTCCCATTCAAGTCTGATTAACATAGTGTGAATGTTCCACCAAGCAATGATTAGTTTAGAACCAGGAAAGAAGAAGGTGGAAGGAAGCTTTTTTATCCCACCTTTTCAAGGGCCTTCCCCAAATTGGGGCAAGCAGACCACCACTAAATAGGGCTGCTTGAACATCTGAGCCACTGCCAAATGCCTTGGTCCTCTCCCACCAGAATGAGTGACCATCGAGCACAGACCCTTAACACGTACGCCTAGACAACACAAAGAAGGAAGGAGTTGGCACTCCACCTTTTCTCTCAGTAGGAACTATAAAACTCCAATGGCAAGACAAAGGTCAAGATGATTGGTATAGGCCTGCTGTATCCTAGTTGAAGAAAATGTCCATCTTATCGCATCCTCAATTGTACCTTTCATAGATAGGTGTGGTCCCAATAGTGTGGGTACTGTTGGCCAACAAAATTCTGGCTCATCCACTTCTCTGGGGACATTTCCTTCACCCAGAGTGTTCTGCTACCCCACTCTTAGGAGCTCCTCTGCCCAAATCTGTTGGAGCTTCCCAAGGGGAAACAGGTTGTCACGCACTGTTATGTTGTTGTCTGCACTGTCTACACATTCAGTGGAGAATCCCAGGAGAAGGACCGCCCAGACCGGCGAGTATACTTCATTGGGACAAACATATTTAGTGGACTAGAATGTAGCCCTGACTGTGTGCCAATAGAAAGGTATAAGAGAGAATAAGTTATATACACACACACACACACACACACACACACACTCACCCCTTGGACCTCTGCGTGGACTCGCCATACTTTAGGTCCAGATGTGCAGTAAGGGATGCTGAGTGTCTACTTTCTCCCTCATTCTGGTGCAGGTGGGCTTTGCCAACAATGGATTAGGCGGTAGAGTTTGATATAGGGGAGGAGCAATATTTTGTTACTGGTAGAATCCAGCAGCGGTTTTCTATGCCATTGGTTGTCACGCACTGTTATGTTGTTGTCTGCACTGTCTACACATTCAGTGGAGAATCCCAGGAGAAGGACCGCCCAGACCGGCGAGTATACTTCATTGGGACAAACATATTTAGTGGACTAGAATGTAGCCCTGACTGTGTGCCAATAGAAAGGTATAAGAGAGAATAAGTTATATACACACACACACACACACACACACTCACCCCTTGGACCTCTGCGTGGACTCGCCATACTTTAGGTCCAGATGTGTAGTAAGGGATGCTGAGTGTCTACTTTCTCCCTCATTCTGGTGCAGGTGGGCTTTGCCAACAATGGATTAGGCGGTAGAGTTGAGCCTGCTTTGATATAGGGGAGGAGCAATATTTTGTTACTGGTAGAATCCAGCAGCGGTTTTCTATGCCATTGGAGCAAGGTGAGGAGCAGCAAGGAAAGTGCAGCTCTGCATATTAGGAATTTACGTGGTATTTCCAGCTCTCAAAATAGGAGCTGCTACAGTGGGATCTTGATTTCTTAAAAGCCTTAAGAAAGCATATGTCCCCCCTTTTTCCTCCAAAATATGCTGTTAGAAGGAAATATCTACCTTTTATCCCATGAAGACCTGGGCAAGGGAGCAGGGAGAAAGTGTGGACTGCCACACTATCTTGTCAGGTGCATCTGAAGATGCATCTGAAGAAGTGGGGTTTTTACCCACGAAAGCTTATGCCGAAATAAATCTGTTAGTCCTTAAGGTGCCACCAGACTCCTTACTATCTTGTCTGTGCAGACTGTTCACACAACTCTATTTGCATCTTCATAAGCCTTTCAAAGATGTTATATTAACATGCTAGCAGCTCAGGAATTTTCTGACACAATGGCTTTTCACCAGAAAATGCTGATATGGCAAAACTGAAATATTTTGGTTTCAATGAACTTTCCACAAAACTCAGGCAGAGTTCTGATGGGAAATGCCTGGTTCCCCGTCATCTGGTCTGATGGGGTGCTGGGGAACCTAGGCTTCAAGGGTCCATAGTTCTGGGGAACCACACCATGGAGATGCCTTGAGATGGGGACAACAAGGATTGGAGGGCTTCTACTTGTACGCTCCCTTCTTTGTGTCCATGGTCTGCCCCCGCATCCCTCCAGGCTGCTCCCAACTCTGGGAGACTCCCTGGGTTGCCCCCAATTCCCTGGGGCAACATGGGGTGTACCCCAATAAATAGGGAGCAGAATGGAGAGTCCCTCAGAGGTGGGGCAGCACAAAGAGTTACTCAGAGTATGGGAAGCCAATTGATCAGATTCCTAAAAAATCAAACCAAAACTGTTTGTTGTTTGAAACTTTTTTTAAAAAAAAGTTCAGTTTCCTTTCCCTGGGAAATTTGAAAGTGTCTAGTTTTCATTCAAAATTGGAACTATTTTTCCCAAAATGTTGGGATTTCCCTCAGAATAGGAATTCTGAGTTTTGACCAACCTAATTATTATTTAAATCAATTTAATCTTTCCAGAACCAAGTGCCCTTGGAAGGGCTGGACAACATGATAGAAAGTCATCAGCAAAAAAACCGCAAGGCATTACAATATTATCTACATTACTGGTGAGAGACCATAGAGGCCAAGTGAAATCTAGATGCATTTAGAGTTGGGTTTAAATAAAATAAAAATTGTTGTAAATTTGAAACTGAACCTCATTTTGAGATTTTAAAATGGACAGTTAACTTCTTAAAAGCTTAGGCCCTGATCGTGCCAAATCTTATCCAGGTGAGTAACTTTGTGAAGTCACTGGTTCTATTCACATGCACAGAGTTATTCATGCGGATAAGTCTTTGCGGGACTGGGGTGCTTTTTCCCCACTCTTCATTCTCTCATACTTCAGCAATTCCAGATGGAACCAGAAAAGGCAGAGCAATAGATTTTAGGTCAGGGACTACTCTTGTGTAATTTCCCAGACAGTCATTCAACCTCTTGGGGTTTCAAAAAGGTTCAGATCAACATGAAAAATTACTGGCATTTATCCAAAGCAAACTGAACCTTTTTCTCCTGAGACATATCTCATTATGTTTGTGGGATTTGATTGTTTGTTTTATGCTGAATTCAGGAGACTTGGGTTTGGAATCCTTATGGTTGTTCACCATAGGAAAGACAGAACCACATCCTTCAGATTCAAGGACAGTAAATAATAGGTGAACCTCAGAAGGTTCAGCTTGCTTTGGAGAAACACCTCACATTTCAGATGTTTTCCGTGGTATACAGAACATTCCACCAGTCCTGGGGGTTCTGCTACAATGCCTTCCATTTTTGCTTGGTAGGGGCCTGTTACTAAAAATATTTTTTTCCCATTTGTACTATATGAGGCTCTAACTCTTAAGAAAACATCTCTTTCTTGAGCAGTGGAAAGGACAACATGAAAAAAGTATGTTTTCATTTTAGTTGAGCCTGTGCTATCGGGGACTATGCCATTTGGGAGATAACCCTATCTTCACTCTTTGAGCTTCATCTGAAGAGGGCACGATAACAGAGTGTGTTCTTATGTGAGCTGAGCTTGTGCAATCAGGGATTATATCATTGGGGAGCTGTCTGCCTGTCTCATTGGTACTTAACTGGAGCAGACTGAGACAAAGTTACTGCCTTTAACAAATGTGTATGTTTGGTTTTAGTTATTAAACGTGTGCTGGCATGTCAGAAGGACTTTGGAGATACTTGTTTTTTGTTTTCTTCAGTGTTGTAACATGTTAGGCACATCAAAATCATAGTGCCTGATTCTCCACTGTCTTGCATCTTATGGAGCCATTGCATCTGTGCAAAGCGGACTTGCAGCTTGAACTAAAGTCAAAAGGAGCAGTGGGTGATCAGCATATTTTAAAACTAGACCCAGTAATGTAAAACACTATTGGATCAAAATGCTGACATTTTACCCCAGCTGTGCACTCCCTCTATCCAGGTGCAAGTACCTACACAAAGTGCACAATAGAAAAGAAACCAGGCCTACCTTGAAAAGCTACTGGAAGTGTTAGAGTTATACACCCCTTCTTTGTATCATAGAGCTATCCCCAAAGGGTTAGTCTAAAATATACTGGACAAGAGCATAAGTGTAGAACGCAACTAAGGGTACGTCTATACTTACGCATCCGGTCGGAGGCGCGCGGTCGATGTTCTGGGTTCGATTTATCGCGTCTTGTCAAGACGCGATAAATCGAACCAGGAAGTGCTCCGTCGTCGACGCTGGTAATCCAGCTCGACGAACGGAGTAGGCGGAGTCGACGGGGGAGCCTGCGCGCCGCGTGTGGACCCCGGGTAAGTGCTTTTTCATTCAAACTAAGGTACTTCGACCTCAGCTACGTTATTCACGTAGCTGAAGTTGCGTACCTTAGTTCGACAGGGGGGGTTAGTGTAGACCTGGGCTATGAGTTAGAAATGGAAGCACTGATTCAGATTAAATAAGGCACTTCTCAAACAGTTAACCAAAAAAAATGACCCAAATCTTTTCTGAGATTCTTAAAAGTTTGGTTAAATTAATTTGTCATTATTTTTCATTTTTACAGGTCAGTGTCCAAACAGAAATATCAAGTTTCCAAGAGGCTGTACTTGTTATACCAATAAAATAAAAACCAGCAGGGTCTTTTTAAAGGGGATAAGACAAAATGTCACATTTATTGTGAATACAAAAAGAATCATAGTAAGCAGTCAGTTATAGCTATAACATTTTCAGTTATAGCTATAACATTTCATTCAGTTTCACATTCATTCACACACACACACACACAGGTTCTGCATAGATGTCATAGTTACCAGCCTAGAAGTTGCTCATGCCAAGTTACTGGCCAGGTAACCTGGGCATGAGGGTGGAGCCGAGTCCTTGTCAGATTCATCTGATGCTCCTGGATGGTGGTTGCAGAACCAGACTCAAAGTCCTCAGTGTGTAGAAGCCATTCTTATAGGAATTATTTCCTATGTTAGTCTATGGGAACTGTTTCATCTTGCTGTTGCTAACTCAATCAGCAGATGGCACATTCCTGATGTTTGTGCTGTCAGATGTTATCTTGTTTTTCCCATCCTTTGAGATGGTCGGGTGGGTCCCAGTTTACCCTCCGGGGGGTGGGAGTTGTCTGGTCATTCCCACTTGATGCCGCCTTCAGCCGATGGTCACTGAATTCCTAGGCTGGCACCTCCCTGCTCATTCATTCATGTACACCAAGCATTCATCAGCAGACATACTGTCTCCACCACTTTCGGGGTGTGTACTAATTTATTTGAGACTCCCTGCCCTTTGAGGGTGGGGGTCTTTCTATGCTGTTTCTAGGTACAAAGCATGCATAAAGAACAAAGTCAAGTAACTTGTTTGCAAGTTTCTCATAGCAATACAGTATCCTTCTGAGAACAGATACAATCAGTGGTTTACACAGAAAGTAGCTTATAAGTTTTAACAGGAGACCCAAGAGATCTTTTTACTTGGTAATGCTATGAGGTTTAAATTGTGGGGGACAAATTATGGGGAGTTACTTTCAGTTGGGGAATCACTGCCAGTACCTTCTTTAATATCCCTACATACTTACAATATTTTCAGTCCAGTCAGAAGGAAGACATTCTAAAAGTTTCAAGAAAATAATGATGTTCTGATGATATTTCCTCCCAGATTTGCAGACCCAAAAAATTTGGATAGATTGGATGAGCTTCTGTACTGTTAGGTGCTCATTGGCATACAACTGACACTGAATATTTTCAGGTTCTCATATGGCTCCTAATTAGACTAGTTGGAAACCAGACTTCCTGTTCCCTAGGAAATTCCAACATTTTGAAATTTATTTTTATTTTGACTCAGAGTGAAAAGCTGAAATTTTGAATTTTTTTTGTAATGTGCACATTCCAAGAAATTCAAATTGTATTCTGAATGATCAAAATGTTTTGTTTCAATAATATCTAAAAATTACAATGCAACATCAATTATTAAATACAGTTTATATATTATATAATAATATTAATTATGAAGGTGGCTGGGCAGCAGTTATCTAAGGGTACGTATATACTTACGCGTCCGGTCGGAGGCGTGGGATCGATGTTCTGGGTTCGATTTATCGCGTCTTGTCTAGACGCGATAAATCGAACCAGGAAGTGCTCTCCCGTCGACGCCGGTAATCCTGCTCTGCGAACGGAGTAGGCGGAGTCGACGGGGGAGCCTGCGCGCCGCGTGTGGACCACAGGTAAGTTCGAACTAAGATACTTCGACTTCAGCTACGTTATTAACGTAGCTGAAGTTGCGTATCTTAGTTCGACAGGGGGGGTTAGTGTAGACCTAGCCTAAGGAACACCTGAGCCTGATAAAGGCTTATGAGGTCTCAGTCAAGAGGCCTCAGAACACAGAGAGGCAGTTATGGAAGAGAGGTATTTCTCAGGGGAGCTGGTTAGAGAGCTAACCAGAAAAGGAGGCCTAGGAAAGGTGATGCTGAAGGGAACAGATTCAAAAATGGCTATAAGGGGCAAGGGCAAAGCCCTAGGAAAGCTCAGTCCTAGGAAAAGGATCTTACCAGGCAGCAGCAAAAGTTCTGTATAATTGGATAACTATACAACACTCCAGATTTGCAAAGTCCAGGAAAGAAACCCTTCCCTGGAACATTCTGAAGATCAAATGGGAAGACAGGCACACCAATATTAGTGTTCTGGAGGAGGCAAAGACCACAAGTATCGAGGCAATGATCATCTGTCAGCAATTCTGCTTAACTGGTCACATTGTCCGGATGCCAGACGATCACCTCCCAAAACAGGTCCTGTTCTCTCAGCTGAAAGAAGGGCACCATAATGTGGGTGGACAACGGAAGCATTATATGGACTTGCTGAAAGACAACCTAAAAAAGTGTAATATTGACATTGACACTTGGGAGACACTTGCCCAGGATTGCTTAAAATGGAGTGAAGTCCTACGTGATGGTCCCTTGCATTTTGAACTTGCTCACGACAAGCCGAAGAGGACAAGAGGCGGAGGAGGAAGGAGAGACTGGCTTCCAGTCATGGTCAACAGCCTCCTGCTGAGCCTGAAAACATATGCCCTCATTGTAATAGAACTTGTGGTTCAAGAATTTGCCTTATTAGCCACCTGAAGACCCATAACTCCCATGGAAGATGATCATACTCAGTAACAAGTGATCGCCAATCATCATCATCATCATCATCATCATCATCACTGGTGAAGAGCCTGGATGGAAGAGAAGGAGGGATTTGGGTGGGGGAAAGCTGACTAAGATTAATCCTACTCCTCCCAAACCCCCACATACACACAGTAGGGTGCACAAGTTAACACTTGTTGGCATACCATGTTCGGCCTTTGATGAAAGAAACTATACCCCTGAAGGGGCACTGCTCACTGTATATAAGAATCACGGAATTTATTGATAACTCATAAGGGTAAACTGAGGCAGGGACACAATTGTAGTTCCATGATGAGCCTCCAGGTGGAGCTCCAGGGGTAAGTGCTTGCCATAACATGTTAATTAAGCAATCTGACCAGCAAGATACACACTTAACCTGGGGAGTGAGAGTGAGATTCTACACTAGGCATCATGTTCATTGAACATTTGATGATATGACTCATTTCAACCTCTGTGCAGAAACTAACATTTGTCAAATCTACTAATGCTGAAATGAGCTTTTTTTTTTAAACTAAACTACTATAATTATACTATCTGAGGCTGATAATATAATTACCACAGTTAAACTCCATTAGGAAAACCCTTTCATTGTAACATCAAGATTAAGTTAAACTGAGCCAACTGCTTCAGAGGGTCGATTAAAAAAAGAACCCGGAAAGTGCTGGAAAGAAGTGCAATGTCACAGAGGCATTTGAGGTTGGTGGTGGTTGTTTTTGTTTCTGACATGAATAATTAGGAGGATAACTTGGTTAGGTAACAGTCACAGTAAATGTAGTATCAGTGCCACTGTATAAGTGCTGGGGGAGAAAATCTTGTTCAAAAGAGCAGTATTTTAAGGTCCCACAGACTAGATACAGTTCTAATCATGAATGGCCCCTGCAAGGCCACTAAGGTGTAAGGAAGAAGCTTCTTCCAAGCTCTTGTGGTCTGGGAAGTCGAGGGATGCCTCGCTCTCATTTTGCTTCTGGATGCAGGACTCCAAAAAGGGTGGTGAGTTGGGGATAAGAACATAGCTCATGCTTCTTTCACCTCCTATCATTCAGCTGAATGTGGCCAATGCACTGGTGGAGAGCAATCTGTTCTATCCTAATAGTAAAAGAGCAGATTGCTTGCCCGTCCTTCTCCATCTCCCACAACCACGGAGCAGCTTGAAAGTGAGAGAGGGCTTGTCTTCACTACCCGCCGGATCGGCAGGTAGCAATCGCTCTATCGGGGATCGATTTTTCGCGTCTCATTAAGACGCGCTTAATCGATCCCCGATCGCGCTCCCTGTCGGCTCCGGAAAACCACGTCATCGAGCGGCGCAAGCGGAGTCGACGGGGGAGCTGCAGCGTTTGACGTGCCGCCGTCCTCATGGTCAGGTAAGCCGATTACGATACGCCGATTTCAGCTACGTTATTCACGTAGCTGAATCTGCGTATCGTAGATCGACCCCCCCTTCCCTAGTGTAGCCCTGGGCAGAGTACCTCTTGGGTTATGTTTACGCTGCAGCCAGGAGCTTGTCTCCCAGCCTGGGTAGACAAACTCGCACTAGCTCTACTTGAGCTGTTGCAATAAAAAGAGCTGTGTGGCCAATGCAGCACTGGCAGAGGCTTGGGCTAGCCACTGAGGCCAATCCCGCCCAACCCTCGGGTCTCAGTTAGTGCGAGTCTGTCTTCCCAGGCTGGGAGGCACACTCCCAGCTGCAGCGTAGACACAACCCTCTGAGTGCTCCCCCTAAGGCAATGCAGCTCCACAATGACCCTTGTGCAATGCTGTGGCTTAAACTCTGGCCTGCTCTGCATTGTACTGAAGATTTTGGGATGATTCCGTAGACTCCTAAATGACTACATATATTGGGCCAGAGCTTTACACAGTGTAAATGGGAATTACCTCCATTGGCTTTAAGGAGCACACCAATTTACACCAACTGAGGATCTGGCCCAATGTTTTTAGCCACTTTATGTCACCTCTCTTGTATCTCAAATAAATTCTCATCTGTGCTATAAAGTGCAGAAGAAATGTGGAATAATTACTCAGTTCCTTCTTTATTGATTAAAATGCTAAATACCAAAGGTGGGATATTGACCCCCAGTCCAACCCCTGTGTGCCACTCCAGTGCTGTGCAATGGGCATACACAGTTTGCAATGGGAAATCCCTCTTGTGATATCATTGTATTGGGCCATACGCAGCCCTGGAGAGAATGCTGTAATACAAAGTAGTCCCCAGAATAATTTACACACTCCTAGGGGCTATTTTGAGTTCCAGACCAGGCCAAAAGGGATAGGATGCAAAGGCAGATGAAAGCCACCTTTGTGTTCCCCCTCCCTCCTGCTTCCCTATTCCCTCTCTCCTGCACAACCCCCTGAATTGCTTCTTCTCCGCTGTGCTTTCTGGAGGCGCAGCACAGAATGTCGCCCTACAGATTGACAATCTTTTTAAGTGATTCTGATTATTTTCTGAAGTACCACTGTGAAAAATGTGTTGTGAAAAAAAAAATGCATACCCAAAAGAATAACTGTTTTAGACACTCCTCAATTCTGTTCTGTGTGTGAAATGTCAGTTGTGTTCATGTTGCTCTGCAGTTTAAAAAAAACACCACAACAGCCTTGAGTTTTTATGACCAAGCACAGCATTCCCTGAGCATGAATGTCATTGATGATGGCATTCCCCACCGAGCAGAGGGTCCAGCACAAGTGCACTATATCAACATTGTTTTGAGGACTTAAGTGGTACTTAGGCCTTCTGTATGAGTCCTCCACACTTGGGTGAATTTCACTTTCTTGATGGCTATGCCCGCTGTGTCTTGGGAGTCACTCCCTAGGCCCCCTATAGATAGGTTTCCTCCCATAACTCCCTTGTTTCTTCCTGCCCTGGTTCTCTTTCTTTTCCCAGCATGTCTGGAAAGAAGGTTCAGGGCATGTATACAAAATGGTGCCATTTCCTCATATATTTGTTGTGGTTTACACAATTTTGTGGTTATCTGTCTCCTTACTGCACTTCTTCCCCCTTTAGGTTCTTCCTTCCCCTCTGAATATAAAGACACCAGCTTTCTAACTGCCACTGCCTTTACCACTCTCATTTAGTTGTCCCTATCTTTAGGGATTTTTGGTTTTGTAGCTTAGATCGCTTTTCTGTTTTCTTTGTTGCCTTCCATATTTGGAGTTATAGTGCTCCAAAACCACTTAGCCCAGGTCTACACTAACCCCCCCTGTCGAACTAAGATACGCAACTTCAGCTACGTTAATAACGTAGCTGAAGTCAAAGTACCTTAGTTCGAACTTACCTGTGGTCCAGACGCGGCGCGCAGGCTCCCCCGTCGACTCCGCCTACTCCACTCATCGAGCTGGATTACCAGCGTCGACGAGGGAGCACTTCCTGGTTCGATTTATCGCGTCTTGACAAGACGCGATAAATCGAACTCAGAACATCGATCCCGCGCCTCCGACGCGACGGGTAAGTATAGACATACCCTTAGATTCTTTTTCAAGCTTACATTTGATGTTGTGTGTCCTCTGACTTTGAACTTTTACAGGTTTGACTTTTGAATCTTTGCAAGATTTTTCTGTATCACCTTTTCTCTTGTTCCATTTACAACTGCCCTTTTCCTTAGACTTCATGTCTCATCTTGCCATATACAGATTTTCTCCTGCCAATCTACATATCTTCTTTCATATCACTTACTTTGTTTGCTCGTTAAGGTTGAACTCACCTGCCATTCAGATCTAAAAATGCCATGTCGGCAGTTTCATTAGCTCAGATAAAAATATATAAAGGTTTACAATTATTATGCATTTAGAACAAAGACTGATCAACAGCTGCAACCAAGAAGAAACTTAATACCACAGTAAAATATTGTATTACTATAGGTAATACCAACTTCATAGAGAGACCGTGAAGACCAATTCATTAGTCTCACAAAGCTATTTGAAATCCTTGGGTTATATATATATGGACATGACTAAATTGTAATTGTCACATCAGAACAGACCAATTGTCCACATACTCCTTAGAGCATGCCTTTGGGTGGGTTCTAAGCAATGGAGATCAAACCCGAGATCTGTGAATCTTAATATGTGTCTTCTACTATCTTAAAAAAAAATCCATTTTGCTTAGCCATCCTAGTCACTAGAGGGGGACAGAGTGCCACACCAAGTGGGCCTGGTTTCCATTCCAGGAGTAAGGTACATATACTATACTGGAGTCAGATGAAATTTCAACCAATGAAAGTGTTCGTAAAAAAGTTTTGTTTGGGTTGAAATTTTCCAGATTTTTGATGGGGAAAAAATAAACATTGTTTTTATTTCAGTTTTTCTTTACAAATTTTCAGTATTGGATTTTAGTTTCTTATTAAAAAATAAAAATGGGAAATAAAGAAAAATGTAATTTAAAAAAAACATGAAAAAATTATATTTTTGACCATCTCCACCCTTTATTTCTGTTTTACAGATAAGAAAATTGAGGCACAGAAATGAAGTAACTTGCCCAAGATCACATAAGAAGTCTTTCGTACAGTGAGGAATAGTTCCCAGGTCTCTTGATTCTCAGACTTAACCACAAGACTATCTTTCCTGGGCTGAAGTATGTTTGAATAGTATGTTTGTTCAACCTGATGGAGTCTTCCCATTTGTTTTGATATATTGCCATAGAGGAAATTTGGGCTAAGCAACCAAGTCAGACTTATAGTGCATGTGTCCATTATTATTTTAAAATGTGATTTTTCTTTAATGAACAATGCTGAACTCCTGCTATTACAAAAGCACTGGACATTGAATTCTTATATTCATCCACGGGCTTAGTACAGCCTGCAGGCAGTTTTAGTACATCTCTATTCTTCCCATGCTTCAAATCTGATCTATAGGGATTGTCTTCTTTCTCTCAGTAAGAGATAATTCAGCCTACAGTGTTGAGCTTGACGAGAAATTTGGTCAGTTACATATAGAGTTTTGTGCTGTTCAATTCTGTCCACTGGGGAATTGGATACAACTACAAACTGCAATCCCTTTAGGAATCTATAAAACCTCAGAAATTGGCCTGGAGTCCAAAGCTTCAGCCAGTAAGCTAAACTGGCTCACTCCTCTATTACAAACAGTTTGCATCGGTGAGTGTTAATACATTTATTTATATAAAGACAAGGGGTCAAATCCTCTGCAGATGTAAATTGGCATAACTCCAATGATCTCACCATGCATGGAGATATCACCAACATCCAGTCTGCTACTAGTTTATTGTCCTTCATGTGTTTGGAACTCATATGTTTCTGCAGGTTTGCAGATTATTTCTGTTCTTATTGTAGCAACTGTGCAGGGACTGGATTATTTTTTTTGACAACTTTTATAGAAAAGTAGAAGATGGATTGTTTAATATTTTTCTCCTCTTATGGATGTTATAGCGACCGAAAAAGAGAGAGAACAAGGTAGAGACATATCTTTGGGATAAGGAGTATCAGTCACAAATGTCTGCTTTGCTCATTGTGTTTTAACTACAAACAAACCAGGCCTCTTGTTACACTCAGCTGTGGCACCAATAAATCAATACATTCCTGGGTGAATGCAACTGAACCTAGAAACTTCAGATCAGATTGGAGGAAAAAGTCTGTTGCCAAAACAAAAAGCAAGAAAAAACAACCCTTGCCTCCGCTGAACAATTAATGCCTCTAAAATCAGTAACCAAGAGACAGTTGCAAATGACAGATTAAAGTAAATGACTAGTTCCTGAACAAAAACAAAGTTAAACTTTCACCTTTCATGTATAACCTCCCTAACATGCAAGTGTTTGGCTTGAGTCAGATGTTTCCTGGTTCAGTCCAAGGGTATGCTTTGTAGCCCTTTCTTCTTTAATTATTGTAGTATCAGTTTAATGATTCTTTGAATAAGAAAGCTTTTGTCTTGCTAATCTTCCCCAAGATAACTGGCATATTGTCTTCCTTCTCCTGTTTACCCTAAGCAGAAAAGGTATGTAGGGGACTTCATGCATGAAGTGCATGACACTTAACTTTCCTTCTTTGGTCTGATTGCAGTCTACAGAGTTAGGATGGAAGTGAAACCACTCAAGTGCACTGTACTAACCAGCTTCAGCTTCTGCAAGAGGGAGGAGAGGGCGAATCAATAGACTTTTAGTTTTCATTGTTCTCCTCCATCTTTGCTATTTACATCTAGTTGTTGCTTCTTTCTTATCTTCCAAATATTAAGAGCATCTCATATTTTGAGATTACTTCCTGAAAACTCACATTTCCTTGTGCTGGCTGTGAACTTTCTCTCTTTCCATCAGCCCAAGCTTTTTAATGTTTAATGCACCCACTTGCATGTGTTTTGGGAGCAGCTCAGAAATCTTGTACACATCCTCAATTTCACCAGTGGTAGAATTTTATTTTATTTATTTACTTGATATTCCTTTAAGGAGATTGGCATGATAAACCATTTCAATATAATATCAGGTGAGTGACTTCTTGTGAAAAAAAATAAAATAAAAAAAACAGGTGGAAAATACCATATCATGTATACAGGGTAAAGAGAGCAGAGAAACTGATTTGCCCCTGTTACAACACTTTGTATTTTTTTTTGAATTGCTGGGGAAATATAAGGTTTTGAAAAACTGCAGTAACTTTAAGATCTTGGGTCTGTGCAGTCATGATATAATTTTTCAGCCATAGCGGTTCATTTTTGTCCAGTACAAATGGGCAATAGAATTCATACACTTAGAAATATATATATATATATATATAGTTTTTATTAAACTAAAACTAGAGATTGGCCTGAGGAAAAACCTCAGACTTGAGCACCCCAGATCCAAACTGTGGCCACATACAGACATTATGGTGGTTAGATTAGCAGGGATTAGAACCAAGACCTTCAGCATGAAAAGCAACATCTACCACTTTAGCTAAAGCAGCACTTCTTTAGCTTTCTAGAAACTATAGGCTCTTATAGTCATTGGGCCTAGCCACTAGATGGAAACATTAATCAGTGTTAGTCTGCTGCAGTGTCAGTCATGATGCAGTGTGTTAAGCTGGTATATTACTTAAGCATTTTAGGCCACCTCTAAGTCATGTGCTGTAGATGAAATGAACTTGCAGAAAACTTATGTTGAGCATCATGACACGATGCATTTTAACATTAGAAAACATTTTTCTCCTTTTGAATTAAACATTTGTTTCTCAAAAATAAACCACAAATAAGACAATTCATATGCTGATATTTTAATATATGTGCAGGGTGTAAACAGAAAAATAAAGAAAGAAAGCACAAATACATAAGGTGCAAAGTAAGGTAAAACTAGAATTGTCTGAAATGTTCCCCAGAAAGCTCAAAACTCACATGGTTTCGGGTATCTTCATAAACTAATGTTTGTCAAAAGATTTACTAAGATTTGCATACATTTTGATGAACCTGAGCTAATTTATGGTTTTGCAACAAAGGCACAGAAAATACACAGGTTTTCGCACAGTTTCTCAGTGTGAAAGTTGGCCATTTTGACTGAGTTTTGATTCAAGGCTTTAGGTTAACTTCATCTTGAAATTCAAAACAAAGCCAGGGGTTGCAAACCCATTCAGACTGCAATCAAAGAAAGGTTGAAACAAACTCCCAGAGAGTGAAACTGCTGAGCTGCATGTAGTTCTCCTTAAAACCCAACCAAAGAAGAAAGGGGAAAGAGACAATGGGTTTGTGGGTATAAATGCTGTCTGGCCAATTTGAGGTGCTTTATTTCTAAGCAATGGCCTTGATCCTGCAAAGAAAGTGCTTTGAAGCAAACAAGGGTCTGTGTGGGCAGAGGGATCTGCCCACAGGTATGAGATTGCATGATTGGAGTCAAAACTACTATACCATAGGGCATTCAATATTAGCTCAGAAAGTTAGCTCCTGTGCCAGGCCTAAGTCTAAGTCCCTGTCTCCAACCTCATTCCCATTTCTCCATTTAGTTGCCCTTCATGTAGGAATGATTGAGAGTATTTGCATAGTAAGGTACTAGTCAGCATGACTGAGGGTGGCAGAATATGGCATCAGCATTATATCTTTGATCAGAGGTATGACAGTGGAACACAGGCCAAAAGCCAGGTGAAAAAAGTGTGGAAACTGTTGGCAATTATACACAGGATGGCTTGGGGGTCCTCCCCTGGAAAATCGTCAAGTGTCAAAACCAAGGTCCTAACTTTAGAATAATGTAGACAATGATTTTCGTCTAATAAAGCCAAAAACCAAATGGGAAAGCCTGTCTGCTTTTGATTTGGATTTATAGAATAACACAGCAAATAAATTCCCATGCATCAAAAAGCCTGGGCTAGAAAAAGCAGCAGTCATGTCATTCTCAGATACACAAAAAAGACATTGTTTTCCCTTGGCAATATAGTGGTAGCCTACACAGCTGAACAACAATTATTTCCCTTGATGGGTTCCAACCTCATACTTGCCCTTTTAAGGGCATTCATTTTCCTCACCTGTCTCTCTGGGGTTGGCCCTTTAAATTTGGCAGATCCCAGCAGCTGCAGCCCTAAAGTGGCCATTTTGCAACTGACTGCTGCCTGCTGCATCTTCCTCTTTTCCTTTCCAGTTAGGTAAGTATTCTTATCACCATATTTCCCCTCTTCCTGTGCTGAAGGAAGATGGCAGCTCTTATTCCTTAAAATGTTAAAGAGAGTTGACAGTATTGTGTAGTTCTGTGATTGGGGGATGCTATAGTATGCTGTTTCCTGTAGTAACAAATGACATAGGCTTGTTACTAGTGCTGTAAATGACTTGTGGGTGTCTCCCTTGTCAGAAGATATTACATTGCTACTAACATGTTACCACTGTAGCTGTGTGCCTCTGTCCCTTCATTTTATGTTTGTGGGGAGGTGTACTGGATGAGAAGAGTTCAGTCTCAGAGTACAGGATGAAAAAGCATTATATATTTGCTGTTGTTTGCACATACATAAGAGGCCTTGCTCACTGCCTACTCCTGTGCCCATTGAAATCAATGGCAGAACTTGAGTGGTGCCCAGATCAAGCCCTTGGATAGCTGGTAAATGGAACCTAATATGTGACAACTTTTCAAATGGACAGTAAGAATGATCTCCAAAAAACAAGTAGCTGTGAATGGTGAGAGCATGTCTCCCCTTTGCTATCTACCTTCATTTTGTCTACAATTGGGAAATTTATTTCCTCATTCCCCTTCCTCCCCCTCCAAAATAACCAAACAAGCACTACATCTTAGATTTAAAATGTTGCAAATTCTCTCATCCACTCACCCTCCCAAAAGGGGGGAAAAAACTTTTTATACCTAATAGTGACACATATTCTTGTCCTCCTGGCAAATTTATTTTTTCCTACTTTCTCCTCTTATCCTCTACTTTTCTCTTTGTTTTGTTGCATCTTCATTCACTTTTGGTTTCTGTGATTTTTCCTTGCACTAACTTTTCAGTAATGTTTCATCCTTTTGTTAAATGTTAGGATTTTTTCCACCTAAAACTCTTTCTTCAAGAAACCTTGCTTTTATGGTGTAAAATTTCTCTCATCTAGTTTTACCATCAGTGTCTTTTCTCTCCCTTTCTATTTCAATTTTTCCCATGTGTGTATGTATAGAGAGAGATTAATAAGACTGGGATTTTTCAACTTGGAAAAGAGACAACCAAGGGGGATATGCTTGAGATCTATACAATCATTACTGGTGTAGAGAAAGTAAATGAGGAAGTATTATTTACTCCTTATCATAACACAGGAACTATGGGTCACCAAATGAAATTATTAGGCAGCAGGTTTAAAACAAACAAAAGGAAGTATTTCTTCATACAATGCACAGTCAACCTGTGGAACTCTTTGCCAGAGGATGTTGCGAAGGCCAAGACTATAACAGGGTTCAAAAAAGAACTAGACCGGGCATCGGCAACCTTCAGCACGCGGCTCGCCAGGGTAAGCCCCCTGGCAGGCCAGGCCAGTTTGTTTACTTGCTGCATCTGCCGGTTCGGCCGATCGCAGCTCCCACTGGCCGCAGTTTGCCATCCCCGGCCAATGCGTGTAGCGGCGCATTGGCCGCTGCTTCCCGCAGCCCCCATTGGCCTGGGACAGCGAACCGCGGCCGGTGGGATCCGCGATCGGCCGAACCAGCGGATGCGGCAAGTAAACAAACCGGCCCGGCCCTCCAGGAGGCTTACCCTGGCGAGCATACATATATATATGAGAGAGAGAGAGACTGACTGTGTGTGTATGTATATATACACTCAAACACTCACATGTGCATGCACACACGTGTTTTTTTCTCATCTTCATGTCTAACACTGTTGGTCCTCTCTCCACACTTTTTTGCTGTTGAACCTATTGGGAATGGGATAACATAAGGGGACCTACTTACCCTCAAACTAGGGTGATGAGAGTATTTAGGTGGGTAAGTGCATAAAAACAGTTTTGAGGTTTCACTTTTCAAATACTAGTTTGTGTTATTAGACAACTGTGCAACTTATTTCCTCAACTTCTACCCACAATTGTCATCAGGTGATCCAGACTGCTCTCTTGTTCAGTTAACTAATCCATAATACAGGGAATCATGTCCAATAATTGAAAAATATATATTAAGGACAAATTGCTATTTGCCTTACTCAGATTGGCCTTAAACTTTCAGAAACCAGAAAGGGCAGTGCCTTGCTTGATGGTAAAGTATCAGACTTAAACCCTAAGAAAATAAATGTAGAAATAATGTCTCAGGTCATTCTGTGTATTCCTGGCACAGGGTAGTTTCCTATAAAATATTCTTAAGTGTTTTGTCTACTCTATTTTTAAATGCTTGAGAAACTGAATTTTTACCCTATGCTGAGGGTGATTGTTGCAGAGTAATTTGCTACTGTGTTTGAATTTGTATTGCACCTTTCAGATGATTCAGAATGCTTTACACAATTACAAAGTACAATTATATACACGGAGATAGTTCAGTTTCACTCACCACTGGAATATAGTCAGCTGTGGGGACGATGAGGCAAGGGACTTCACTGTTAGGACATAGGTCCTGAAAGCTTCAGTTCTACATTGGTTTGTTTCATTAAATGGGACAATCGGAATATTCCTTCTCCCTCCTGGCTTTTTAAAAAAACCCTTCAGATACTTGTAAAAATATAGAACACTTAAGCAATAAGTGGGACTGGGAAGAGAGAGGAAGAATTCTTAAGGTTTGGATGAATAAATAACCTTTTGAAACTTAGCTAAAGTTTTCAGAATTTATACATTTTATATAATATCAATCAGA
The DNA here is from genome assembly GCA_037349315.1 of Chelydra serpentina. Lineage (NCBI taxonomy): Eukaryota > Metazoa > Chordata > Testudines > Chelydridae > Chelydra > Chelydra serpentina. The sequence goes on from JBAIAC010000002.1 coordinate 17,927,499, forward strand.
AGAGTAACCATGGTATTCATGAAGACCAGGACCATTTGGTGCAATAAATATATGAAGAATACTAGGATTCCTGAGAATTGCAGCAGTTCTGTTTTATGTTTAACAGGGGTTGGGTTTTAGCAATGACATTTAACCTGAGGACTCCGTAAAAATGTTATACATTTTTTAACCAATCCTTTGAGGTGGCTTTTGTACTCAGCACTTCGCTGGATTAGGTCCTTAGTTAGTTAGAGAGCCTATGGGAAAATATCGTCCCTTTATTAACAGAGAAATGTTTCAGGAGCTATCAAAAACTACAATCTACTTATTGTACACATCAGAGCTCAAAATAAGCTCAGATCACTGAGCCTAAAGTGCTTAGCACTATGGAGTCCTTTCAAATGACCTGAGAACACACAGTTAAAATGGTCCTGTGTTAACCTGTTCTGTGGCCAGGACATAACATAATGCCATCAACACTGTGAGATCTTACAGCCACAAGTCATTTGCTTCTAAAGGAAACAGCAAGACACAAAAACATCCCATTACAAGATCAGCATGAAAATCACATTCAATCTCCCAGCACATACAGATTACATGAAGGTTACCAAGGTGCATGTTATCATTTTTCCATACACAAGGAGCAGCCATATACATTTGTTTTGAATTACTTTTCTTTTAGATTAAGGGGGGGAAAGGAGGACAAAAGGAAAGTCTCCTACTGAGAGATAACAGTGTGTGTTGTCTTTGTAACTTTCTTCATCATTTTCCCTTACAAAATGGAAGCAGGCAGTTGTGAGGTACATACTTAAATATGCTACAGTTTATAGAATAGTAGCTGGTGGCAACTGGGGTGGACAGATTTCTGTGATATTGTAGTGGAATATTTCTGCTATCTAAAGTACTTATATTATGGTAGTACCTGAACACCTCTCAATCTTTACTGTATTTATTTTCACAACACTTCATAGGTAGAGCAGTGCTGTTATCCCCATTTTACAGATGGGGAACTGAGGCACAAAGAGACTGAGGGTACATCCACACTACTCCCTTGATTCGGCGGGTAGCAATCGATGTTCTGGGATCGATTTATCGCGTCTCATGTAGACGCGATAAATCGATCCCAGAAGTGCTCCCTGTTGACTCCGGAACTCCAGGTCGGCGCGAGGAGTAAGCGGAGTCAACGGGGGAGCCTGCCTGCGCCGCGTGGACCCAAGTTAAGTAGTTTGTAATTCGTTCTAAGATACTTCGACTTCAGCTACGCTATTCACGTAGCTGGAGTTGCGTATCTTAGATCGATCCCACCCCCTAGTGTGGACCAGCCCTAAGTGATTTACCCATGGTCACACAGGAGGTCTAAGGCAGAGTAAGGAATTGAATAGGTCCCTTGAATTCCAGGCTAGCACCCTAAACACCAGATCATCCCTTCTTCTCTCTCTGGTATTTCTCTTGTAATGGTTTTATAATGGAAAATAGTTCAGTGTACATTCACAGGCTGTTTTATAGACTGAAGAGTTTAAATCCCTAGGATTAAGTGTGTAACTATTTCTGCCACAAGTTACAGTTAGAGCTGGAGTGCAAAGAATATCCTGTGGAAGAAAAAATTGTCTTGCTATTTTACAACAATCCAATATGTATCTACCTGTAAGTCTGCAACAGCTGCAAGAGATACTTTTCCTTGTGGAGTCACTCTCCTTTTTTTAAAAAAAGTTTCTCTGTGTGTGTGTGTGTGTGTGTGTGTGTGTGTGTGTGTGTGTGTGTGTGTGTGTGTGTAGAGCTCATGAAAAGGAGGAAATAATAACAGTAGTTTAAGCCAGCCATAGTGCTGGCACTGTATAAACTTCCTTACCCAGCTGTGCCTGTATACTTCAATCCTGACCCGCACAGCCTCCTGCTATTCTACTCTTGGACATCTGTTGGGAAGAATCAGCCAACTGTGGAAGTTTTGTGATATCTTCAAATGAAAGCTAACATGAGAGACCACCAAGCTCATGTTCATTTACAGGATTTGAACTCCGATCACCAGACTGTAAGGCAAGTGCATTAACCTTTATTCCCACCATACTGTGTGGGTGCTGCCTTCCTCATATCTGAGATCATAAACTGCTCTGGAAAGCAGGCAAAGAGGAAGATCCTGAGAAGCAATCTTTTGGATAGTATTGATCAATATTGGGCACACTGCCAACATAATGGTATTCACAGCCCATGTGCCATTGTCGTGTTCAAAAACAGCTGTAAACACTCTAGCAGAAGTGGGCATGTGAAAACAAGTGACATTTCTTTGAATGCCAGTAATATTTCAAAAACAGTGTTAAACCAAATGGATGTGGTTTACAATGGAATGCAGGTGTGACACATGGCTAGAAAGGGTTAAACATCCTGCAGAATAAATAACCCTCAAAAGACATGTGGGGAGGGAATGTTTGCTGTTTTGTGTATTTACATATGTATGGGTAGGGTCAACAATGTAATCAACAGTCCCTGTCTATGCTGTAATCTGATAATTCAGAGGTCGAAAGAACATCCTATCATTTAAATGAATTGTAAACACGGGATATCTCTGTATTCATCTGTCTTTGAAATGTATAGCAAATAATCTGTGAATGGTGGAGGAAGAAGCAAATTGCCTTATGTTCATTCTATAGCTAAGTACTGGTGATGGACTTCCTTCAAAGTCATGCTAATTACCTTTTGAACTCCAACCTCTCAAAAGACATGAAATTGTATAAAACAGTGTTTTTTCAAACCGTGGGTCGTGACCCAATACTGGTTCATGGCATATTAGGCACTGGGTCGCCTTGCTTTGGTCAGCACCACTGACCAGGATGTTAAAAGTCGGCGGTGCTGCCCAGCTAACGCAGGCTAGTGCCTACCTTTTCCGACACCGCGCTGCACCCCGGAAGTGGCCAGCAGCGGGTCTGGATTTTAGGCAGGGGGGACATGGGGCTCCACACACTGCCCCTGCCCCGAGCTCCGCACTCCCATTGGCCAGAAAGCAGCCAATGGGAACTCGGGGGAGGGGGGCGGTGCCTGCATGTGAGAGTCACACGAAGCCGCTTGCATGCCTCCACCTAGGAGCCGGACCTGCTGCTGGCCACTTCCGGGGCGCAGCATGATCTGTGGTGCCAGGACAGGTGGGCAGCCTGCCTCTGCACCTCAGCTATGCCACTGACCAGGAGCCACTGGAGGTAAGTCTGCACCCCAACTCCATGGCCCAATCCCCTGCCCAAGCCCTGAGCCCCCCAAACTTGGAACCCCTTCCTGCACTCCAACCCCACGGCCACAGCCCAGAGCCTTCACCCCCATCCCAGAGCCCTGACCCCCTCCAGCACTGCAACCCCCAGCCCAGAGGCTCCTCCCACACCCTGAACCCCTCATTCCTGACCCCACCCCACAGCCCACCCCAGTATCCCAACCCTCTGCCCCTGATTTTGCAACGTAGATGGGAGCCATAAGTTTTAATGGGATGTTACACATTTCCTCTAATAATGTTGACAAGACTTTGGGAATGCTTTGCTACTCAGTTCTGGACAAGATGGGCAAATTCTCCATGAGTGTAAATTGGTGAAGCACCATTGAAGTCAACATAGCTGTGATAGTTTACACCAGCCAAGAATTTGGCCCTATATTTGGGCAAAACATGGAATGCTGCTTTCATATGGACTGCTCATGCAGCTGATTTGTGTGGAGCTCCAGTGGAAGTTAATGGGAGGCTGGAATGAATAGGAGTTCTGCATATGGTGTGAAACATAAGGCCCTATAATGAGCTGTAAGGAATCTTCTCTCCACCTCATCCTCCAACCCTCACCCTTTACAGCAGTAAAACCATTTGTTTTCTAAAATCATTAAGGAAACAATCAGAAAAAGCACAGGCATTTTTTTTTTTAGGGTAAATGATCATCTTTCTTTACAATGGTTAAAAAAAGTGATAAAATCCTGGATTTGTATGCTGAAGAGTAGAGGCAGAGTGATTTCCTGTTTCTTCACTCACTTCACACAATCTTCTGTTCTCACCACACTTGTATCTTTTCTAGCATGTGAACTTTCCTATTTTTGTCAAAATGAGGTAAGAACATCCATTAACTGAATTCAACAATGAGGCAAGAACAGTTAAGCATTTAGCATATGTTTCCATAGAAATGATAAGTCACCTTTGATCGCAGTACACTTATTGATGTGCATAAAAATGTCAACCTATTGTGAGATGTAATTGACAAATATTCTTTTCAATCTAAATCATAAATATGTTGAATATAAAATGTGTCTAATGGAATTTTGCCCATGTGAGGTCTATAAAATGCCTATTTTCAGAGGTATATATTTTTTCTATTTAGTGATTTTACTATCTGTTCAAATCTGAAATCAAATTTGAGATAGGAGTAGTCAGAAGAGGTAACCCCCAGACTGAAACCAGTCCCTATTGTTTTTAGCCTGATTCGGATTCAACATTGGAAACGCCTGTCCTATGACACCGGTCCATTCTAAATCTTGAAAAAGTCACTGATTTTTGTAAGATTTCCACTATTCGTGATGGCAAAATTCTCACAACTTTATTTGATCTCATGAGAGTTTAGATATTTTGAGTGACAAATCCAAGTTCCACATTTTTTAATCCAAACCCTAGCTCTGATTCACTCTTCAGCCCACACGATGAGTCCTAGTGTAGACCTAATTGGATGGGGATCCAGGTACAGTACTGGCTCAACCCATCTCTGCTTACTTCAGGATATCTGTTATATATTTATGGTAATTATTTCACAGTTTGGAGGCTGTCATGTACAACAGCTCATGCAACAGATTTGCAAGCTAAACAAAGTATTTCTTTGGCCTGATCCTCCACTCACTCACACTGGTTTTACATTGGTGTAACTCCATTGACTTTGGTGGAGTTATTCCTCTTTTCCATTAGTGTAAAAGAGGTGAGAACCGGGGCCCTGGTGCTCTGTTCATTCAGAAAGAGTGTCATACATGTAGGCCCTTTTCTGCAAAGACTTACACACCTGTTTAACTTTACACTGAGGAGTATCACTGAAGTAAAGGGACTACTCTGTGTGAATTTAAGCATGAATAATAACTGTTTGCAGGATTGGGTCCTGGTTTATAACTGTTTCAGGCTGCAGTATTGCATTTGTAATTAATCAAGTTATTAATCTGAAATTCCATGCAGTAAAAAATAATTAGATGTAAATGTTAACTTGTATTGTCATTTTCATTTATTGTTTGTCATGTTTGACAGTAATATTATCAAAGCTTATCCATGCTTCCTCAGTGACTTGGCAGAGAAGGCATAATACTGAATCACTGTACTCTGTGGTGTTCATAAGAATAGGATTTTGATGTGATTGCAGAATCAATCAGAAGGAGAAGCTGGGCCAGGAGGGAGATGGTATTAAACTAAAATATCAACAGGCACAAAGAACAGAGGAAAATATCAATCATTTCTGTGTTTAAATATTATTTTTGTTCAAATTTACTCCACTGTGAAAGCCTTTCTATTAAATAAAAATGGTAACCGGCAAGGATAGGAGTTATATCACATGAAATCATCTGGGGACTTCCCTAATCATGTATTTGTAAACTATCATTAAACAAGGGGGAATGGAGGTGTGACGGGTTCGGTCACAGAGACCCCCTTGGGTCTGTCACCTGACGTGCTGAGATTACCTCTGAGCTCATTTTCCCTGCCAGTTTGGGACTCCAGAACCCTGCCTTGTTGAGTCAGACATACTAGCCTGTTGCAACAGAAACCCAGGTCTGGTCCATGCCACCAAAACTGCAGACTTTAATCAAAAACTGCTCAGCAGTCACCTATCTCCAGCGCCCAGACACCCAGTTCACAATGGGATTCAAACCCCAAATAAATCTGTTTTACTCTGTATAAAATTTATACAGGGTAAACTCATAAATTGCCCACCCTCTATAACACTGATAGAGAGATATGCACAGCTGTTTGTTCCCCCAGGTATTAATCACTTACTCTGGGTTTACTAATAAACAAAAGTGATTTTATTAAGTATAAAAAGTAGGATTTAAGTGGTTTGAAGTAATAACAGACAGAACAAAGTAAGTTACCAAGCAAAATTAAACAAAATACGCAAATCTAAGCCAAATACATTAAGAAACTGAATAAAGGTAAATCTCACCTTCAGAAATGTTCCAATAAGCCTCTTTCACAGACTAGACTTCTTCCTAGTCTGGGCCCAATCGTGTCCCCTTGTATAGTCCTTGTTAGTTCCAGCTCAGGTGGTAACCAGGGGATTTCTCATGACTGGCAGCTTCCTTTGTTCTGTTCCACCCCCTTTTATAGCTTTGGCAGAAGGCAGGAATCTTTGGTCTCTCTGAGTCCCCACCCCTCTTTCTAAATGGAAAAGCACCAGGTTTAAGATGGAGTCCAGTACCAAGTGACATGGTCACATATCCTGTGAGACCTCTAAGCCTCCATTCTTCCCTGCCTGACTAACAGGAATGCAGGAAAGCTTGCAAGTAAACAGCGCCATTTACAATCAATTGTCCTAGTCAATGGGAGCCATTAATGGCCCACAACCATTAATGGCCCACACACTGCATAATTACAATAGGACTTCAGAGTAATACTTCATATTTCTAGTTTTAGAGACAAGAATGATACATACATACATACAAATAGGATGAACATACTCAGTAGATTATAAGCTTTGTAATGCTACCTTACAAGAGACCTTTTGCATAAAGCATATTCCAGTTACATTATATTCATACTCATAAGCATATTTCCATAAACATGGAGTGCATCGTCAAAGGGGGATCCAATTCTGAAAGGTACGGAGCATCATAAATTCCTTCTTCTCCCAATAGAAGTGCTCAGTACCTTCCTGTATCAGGCCTTACTTAGAGATGGAGGGTATTATTTTAATTATAGAGCATTTTTTCAAAATAGAATTTGTGGCTGAATCTTAGGGCTTAACTACCCATGGAGTTATTCAGGAATAGTTATTGTGCTTTAAATTCATGCTGAATTAACGTTATCACTTAGGTATTGCAGTTCCTATTAAAAGACAATATTTTCCGACAATTACCATGTTGTTGTATTAATTATCACATTAATTCCCTTTACTTAGATAAGGTAGCGATTGTGGAAGCCACTGATCAGTGTGTTTGGTGTTCTCTGTGCCTGATTCACCGAGGAGGTGAGTCTGTTATGCCTCTCAGCTAGAGAACCTGATTCATTTGCTCAAGCTCTAAAGACTCATGCTCTTAGTTCTGGAGGTCCCCGGTGTCCACTGTAATACTTTAGATAATACGATGTGGTAAATGTTGGCCTTCGTAACATGGAAAATATGTGATTGTTCAGAGACCTGGGGTGTGCATTTAGGGGCAATCTCAGGGACTCCATGAGACTTAAGATCTAAATTGTCTCTTCTGTATTGTGGTATTTTGGTGCGGGTGTGGGAGGGGGATGGGAGGTAGCCAAGCAGCCATATGTGGGGTGGAACTTGGTACCTCCAGTGTTTTGTGGAGGAGGGTTTATGTCAGATTTAGCTAGACTACTCTAACATGGTCCATTAGATGTGTTGTGGTGGAGGAGGCTCAGGTCCCTGCAGCCAAGCCCTTCTCCCTCTAAAGGCAGAGAGAGAGTGTCTGCTCCAGGCCCACTATAAGGGCCAGCTGGGCCCTGATTAAACTGGCCCCAGATGTGGCTGCTTCCAATCAGCCCAGCTTCCAGCCTCAGCCCTCTCCCAGGGCTGTTTCCAACCCCTCAGGGCAGGAGCGGGGTGCAACCCAGCTACAGGGGGGCAACATGAGTCCCAGCTGGTCTGGTTCAGGACCCAGCCCAATGGCAGAAGCAGGGGGTAGCAGAGGTGGCTGCACCGCTGCACACTCAGATTTGGACCTGTGGCCCCTTCTTCATGAGGTGGGGACTGTAGGGATAACCTTAGAATTGCTAGTTTTGGTTGGACATATTCCTGGATGTTTCACCACATGACACATGAGCCTCCAAGACAATCCTGGAGGGTTGGCATCCCTAGCTAAACTTTAGTGTCACTGTAACAGTAGGTTCCAATGGCACTCAAACTATTTTGGCCCCACTGCCATGACAGAGCAGCCATGGGGCCAAACCTGAGTGGGCAATGTGGCAGCCATCACTTCTCCTCCTTGCTGATGCTGTGAGGCCTGCTCCTGCACCAGGACTCCCTCCTAGCAGCCTGTATGATCTTGCCCTGCTCCCAGCAGCCTGCATCCCTTCTGCTAAGCCCACAAATTTCCTCAGTGACAGACTCAAGACCTGATACAATTACAGGTAGCTTACACTTACACTAAGTGCCTACATGGGGAGCAGGCCAGAGAGGGAAGTGGGGATCCCTGAGGGGAGCATGCACAATGGATTTTGCCTAGTGTAGGATTAAAAAAAAAGGTGTATGTGTAGCTGCTATGCTAAATTGAAGTCAAGAATATCTTGGAACAACCCTGGAAATCATGCCCTCATAGGGTGCACTACCCTACTGTGTAGACAAAGCCTGAGTTTCACCATTACTGTTCATGGGTAAACACCAGGAGTTTCAACTGTAATTCTGAATCTCCTAGTTTAAGGCCTTCATAGCTTCCTATCTTTTGGGGATATGTCTACACATGAGTTTAGAGTCAGTGTACTCTGTAGTATAGACACTACACAAATGTTTGCTCCTGGATGTGTTTAACCCTAGGTTGAATCCTTGGGTTTTAATAGAATTAGCAACAAACCTTTGATTCCTGTCAATAGCTACAATTGTAGATATATGTTAAAACATGACTCAAAATTCCTGTAGTACAATTACAGAGAAAATAGAATGTTTCTTCCGCCAATACCTTTAACCATTCATCCTTTGTAATGGCCCTGATCTAAATGGGCAGTATATATGTGTGGAAAATGAATACTTTCTCCAAAAATTACTCTAAAACACTAAACATTTGAATAAATAATGATACCCTTTCTATAGAATGTTTAAACTAATCCGTAGAATTCGAATTTGTTAGTCTCTAAGGTGCCACAAGTACTCCTAATTCTTTTTTCATAGAATTAAAGAGATTTATATCTCTACCATAGTGTTCTATAGATTTGTTTAAAAATCCTACAAAAAGATTCATTGCCTATTAAATTCTATGGGATTTTCCATAAGGAATACATTCAGCAGGCTTTCAATTTAGAAGCCTTAAATATCAAAGTTGTTTCTTTTATTTAAAAGGGTTAAACTTTGTTTCCCTTGTCTGGATTGGCTTCATTCAGTTTTAAACCTAACCCAAACAGTATTTTGTTATTTATTTCCTATTTAATTGTCCTTTAGGAATTGCTGTTGCCTGCTTAAATAACTCTAAAGCTACCAGTTACAAAATACGTAAATATATAATAGATGCATGAGTGCATCTTGGGATGAATGTATTATGGATCAAGAACTGTCATCACATCCTTCACAATTACATTATCATGTGCTCCTGCGGTGTACACCTGTGGCTCGTTGGCAATGCTTTTTATTCTAAGGGCTATTGATCACTGTGTACTTTCATAGAGAATCAGCTCAAAGTTATTTAACACAGGTGTTTCTGTAATTGAGATACATTGGGAGATTCACCATGTTCAGTAGTCTTCAGAATTATGCTCTCCACCTGTGTGGTGAAGTAGTGTACTATCACCTCACTGCAAAGCATGCTATGTTAAAGTTAAGCACGCATGAATGTATTTTCAGGATCAGAACTAAAATTTCTTACACTGGCTGCTCCTCAGTTTCTATGTTGAAACAGCATTGTCAAATCTCACAGTATGTGCTGTTTCTCTTAAAGTCTCAACAGTCCACAAGTTATTAGATGAGAATTTCAGCTGCTGCTGCTTCTTTTTTTAAATAACTTTTTAGCTATCTTGGTTGTGGAGAAAAGCTCGAAAGGCACAAACAGACCCAACATGTATTATTTTTAAAATCTCATGATTTTTAACCAACCTGCTGATTTTTGAATGGGGTTGGCAGTACAGTTAAAAGGAAAACACCAGTGTTTTTCAAATATTCCAGAATAATTTGATCTTGTTTTAATAAAAACTACTTTGACATTCGGAAGAATATATATTTTATAGATAGCTACATATGAAAGCCTGGAGGATGCCATTTTGAATTAAACTAGCAAATGACGTAGGGAAAGAGCAGAGGGATTTTGCATTTCAGTGAAGGGGAAAAGCGGGTGATTTCTGGCTATTTTAAGTGACTTTTACCTTTTAAATTAATTTTTAATTATATATTACACACACACAAAAAGACTACATCAAAAACATTGTTGAACCCCTGTTCTTGTCCCTTCTGCATTGGAATCAGGAAGCTTCATTCTTCACAATGCCTGAGCCTAGCAGAGGGATCATTCTTTCTCCCAGCAAAGGAGGGATAGACTCCCTGCTCTAACTTCAGGTGCCCAGACCTAGCACAGCCCGCAGCTGTCTAATGCTGCAATTGCAGGGAAAGTTGCATCCTGACCTACATGGACAGAATCTTTGAGGAATTTAGTTGCTAAAATCTAACAAGTCTCTACTGAGCATGTGCAAACTGCAGTTTTTCAAAGGCTTATAACTTGGCCAAATTAATGTGGTCTTTCAAAGGAATGGCAAAAGTCAACTTCCTAACAGAGAGACCACCCCCTGCCATGTTCCAAGTCCCTGCTCCAAAGCATGACAAAGAAATGGTTGTCAGAATTTATTTAACTTTGGCAAAACAATGTATTGTTCTGTAGTCTCATTCCTGTAAATGGCTGACTTATTTTCACTGAAAAAAACATTCAGCCTGAGGCAGAGACCAGTCAGGGAAAATTTCAGCCCAAACGGTTAAAGTTTGGCAAAGTTATAAGCAACACAAAACAAGATCTTATCATGGGAAGTGTTAGACAACCTTAATAACATGCCGCGCTATCAGCTCACATCCTCCCCATTCACTGTGTACCAATTCACTGCTGTCACTCTAGTTTTACACTGGTGTAACTACTGATTTCAGTGTAGTTACCACAGCAATTATATGTAACTAAAAAAAAATCAAACAACTATAACTTCCAGAAACTAAGCCATATCAACAAGCTACAATTTCCACAGTAATCCAGAGAACAGAGTACATAATGAGAGCTGATAGCTCAAATACTATCAAAGAAACACTCCCATGAAACTCTCACAGAATACAAGAGAAATATAATGAGTGAAAGTGTGCTCTCAGTGACAACGATGTACATTGGCAGTAATTCCATTGAAATCAATGGAGTTACCCCAAATTTACATCGGCATCGCTCAGAACAGACTTTGCCCTTTTGACTTCATTTGTAAATTCTAGTATTGAGAAGTCAGATATCTGCATTCACGGATCTCTTCCAGAGAGTTGACCACAAGGGGGAAAAATCCACAATCAAAACTATAATCAAGAACATATATAAAAAATAACCCACAGAACCAGCATATCAGGGAATGAGTCTTTCCAAATTAATAATCTAACCCCTTAAATCTCAGATACCCTGGGCCAAATTCAGATCTGATGTAGTTCAAGTTGAAGGCTTTGGCGTTACACCAGGAATTAATTTGGCCCCTGAATAGTTTTTTGACAAAGTCTTTTACACAGACTCATCCAGTACCTCCTTTTTGATTTGTTCAGCCTATGTGAAAAATAATCCTGACTCCTGAGCCTCCTCTAGTGTTCTGAAAATATAAACAAGTCACATATTTTAATGTAAGAGTGGCAGCATGCAGACTCCTCGAGGAAATACCCATTTTGTGGAGTGGATCTCTTCACCACCAGTACAGTGTGCTTTCCTTTTAATCAGCTAGGTTGAAAGAATTCTAATTGGATTCCCATTCACTTAATTCTTTTCCATATTTCTGTCCATGCAAAGCTGTAACTTCTTAATGCTGCTGTTTCACAAACTACCAGCACAGTGTTTAATATTGTAGAAGAAACAACCTATTTTAGCACAAGTTCTTCTACCTGAGACAAATGCAACAGGATATACATTCCCCAAACCTGAGTAAGCTAATTACCAAAGAATTTTCCAGGATCACTTTTAATTATAGCCCTGGTTTTTAGAACAATTTTTAGTACAACTTCATTTTGCTAAGTATTGAGGGCATCGTACTCTGAGTCAGAACTGTTTATATCAGACTTCTATATCAACTCCTTGAATGTTTTGAGTGTTTCTTGTTCAGCTAGTTGTGTGGGAAGTGAGAATGGTTTTGAATCCAATTTTAATTGTACTACCCATATTAATTTACATGTAGTTTCACAAAAAAAAGGATGCATGTATGACCATTTTTTTCCCCCATGCAGACCATAAGACGTTTACAAACAGGCAAAGTACTGGCACGACAATGAGGTGGCTTGCTCACTATTAGTCAGAGAGGTAGAAGTGGTGAGCCTTCTGGAAATCCTGATGGACTGGGGCTATGGAGCAGAATTTAATCTCTTGCACTAGTGAAAATCCAAAGTAATTTTACTGAGTTCAGTAGGCTGAGAGCCTGATCCAGTGGTGACTGAGGTCAGTGGAAATTCTTGAATAATTTGATCAGGTGCTTACATTGGATATTACCCCAGTGTAGCAAAGATCAAAATCTCCCCTTATATGTGACTTACTTGAAAACAACACCGTATTTCAAAGAAAGAGGGAATAAAATATCCTCCTTGAGCTTCATCAGCTGGTGGATACAGAGAAGTAATAATGGGCAAATGGGAAAATATTTTGTTCTTTTAAAGCAGTATGGAACCACTGGGGCTGTTTCTCCTCTTCCTTACACAGATGTAAATCAAGAGTAACTCCACTGAAGTCATTGTAAAACCAGGCAGAAATATGTCCAGTGAAAGTAAATATCCATAAATCAGTGTCCTTTCTTGCAGCTCTATAACTTACTAAAATAAAAGGACTATTTTAAATATATAAATATATATATATATATATATATTTCACATAGAAGAATTTCACATTAGTAACACCAATGTATAGTGAGTATATATATATAGCCTCACTATACATTGGTGTTACTAATGTGAAATTCTTCTTATCTACCTTAAAGAAACAAAACTAATACTCAAAAGTCATATTTAGTAAGGAATGACAAGTCCATGAAATGTTGTCTGCATATCAGCGTGGGGTTTTATGTTCAGCGTGACCTGCTGCTTTGATATGAAAAGGCATCTGAACTGAAAATAGTTCACGGCTAATGAAATGCATAGTCAAGGTCAGAGTAATTGCTTGTCTTCATTCAAGTACTTACTCCTGAAGCTTAACCATGAGATACTGCCTCCTTCCACTCCCCTAATAAAAAATAAAAGGTCCTGCATTACCTTGATACGTTCACTTTTGAATACTAAACTGAGATGTTCTCTGTTGTGGCAGAATTTCAGGCCAGGTGGTCAAAAAGATAACATGACAACTTTGGGAAGAAATTTCTTGCTCTTTCATGCCTTCAGAGCTGACTTTTTCACTCCTCCTTAAAAGCTGGCAGGCAAAAGGAGGAACATTCCTGAAAAAAGTAGAAATGTCAGATTTCAATACACCGCAGCTTTCAAAGAAGTGAATGGGCTCAAGTTTCCAAAGCTAAGTTCTGATTCATGTTCATTTTTGTGAAGGCGCTGACAGCTTTTAAACTGGGGGGGGGGATCCTCATCTTCAGTAGGGAGAGATGAAAATTTACACCAGCAGAGAATCTACCCCATGGGCTAAGCTTTTGACAAGTGCTGAGTATCCCCAGTTCCATACTCAAATTCAAAAATGGGGCTGAGTGCCTATCACTGTACAAAATATGCCAGATTTCACAAGCATTTGATATGTTTTTTTTTTCAATTGCAGGTGGAAAGGAAAGACCCAGCCTTTGTGTGAGGTACTAAAATGGCAACTCTTTATTATTAAAAGCAAGTTCCTGAGAATTATTGTGAGCGCTGGACATTAGATTCTGCAGAGACCCTTCTTAGGCAAAAGAACAAAAATGATCAGATTTTAGAGCTGGTGTTCATCAGAGCAAAAATTCCATACATTTCTCTTTGGTTTACAAAATACTCCATTTTTTGGTCAGTTTTCTTTATTATTTTCTGAGCAGTATGCTAAAAGTGCTTGTCTACATTATTCACTTCAGCTATTTATTATTTCTTTCTGGTGTTTGGTTCCATACTTTTTAGGTTTTAAATCCCTGATTGGGTGATTTAATCTGTTAAAGAGGAGGATGAGAAATATCAGATGAGTAGCAAGCAAATACACTTGCAATATAAATATATGAAACTTCCGGGACTGAAGAATAATGAACCCAAGAATATCTGTAAATTGAATATGAGTCCAGTATGGTCCATTGGTTAAGGCATTGAACTAGGATTCAGCAAGCTTGGGTATGATCTTAAGCAAGTAATTTCAAATCTCTGTGCCTCAATGTCCCCATCTGTAAAATAGGGATGATAACCTGCTGTGTAAAGTGCTTTATGGTCTATAGATGAAAAATACTATGTAAGTGCTAAGGCTTATTATTCATAAATACATTTGGTATGTGGCTGAAAAGTGAAGGAAAAAACGTAGCTACAGCAGTGCCAATGTGGGGAGTGGGCATAAGTGCAAGGGAAGTACAGCTATTCTACTTCCTCAGCATTTACTGTCAGTAAGGTCTGGTCTGATTCTGATCTCACTTCATTGGTGTAAATCTCTGGGTAGTGGAGTTATTTCTGATTGATATCAAATCAACAATGGATCATGTGTTTTCAAAGCCAGGCTGTTCATGTTTACACTGGGGTGCAAATCACTGAAGAGAAGGTCTCTGAATAGTCTGAGTGAAGATGATGTTTTGTTCACTGTTATCACCCACTCATTCCTCCTTTCTGACTCTCTTCCTTCTTTATCTGTTTTGAAATAGTAAAGGATGCATCCAGGAACAGTGACACATTGTAGGCTCTCCTGTGCTGCCTAGATGAGAGAAAACATATGAAATGAAGCCAGAATAACCATCTGTTGGGGGGGGAAAGGCAGCTGTAAGACATGCTTGTCTCTCAAAGTAGCCACCACCATCCCCCCAATAAATGGATTCAGGAAAACATTATTAGTGAGATCCTGGTCTGGAAAGAAGGCATGAAAAATGGCAACATGTTCCCACTTGAAACACCACTTAAGATGCAATAAATCTTTATATTAGTTAACGCTCTAGGTGTTAACGTTAACTTGGCCTCTAGAGCTTCCACACCCCAGGGAAGAGGCACCTATGCCCATTGCTGGTAAATAGCCAGTGATATCCAGGCTCATGAGCAAGACAAGTTGCTGATTCTGGATGGAAGCTTGGGGCTGAGAGTAAGCTCTTTGTGGCAGGAACGGTCTCTTTGTTCTCTTTGTGCAGCACCCAGCACAAAGGGGGACTTGATCCATGACTGGGGCTTCTAGGCACTACAGTAATATAAATAATAAGAAGATTATGACGGTGCACTGGGTTTATTCTACTGACCAGAGGGTCATGAGGATTTGGGCCCATTTCACATGGGTCTTCACACTATCCAGCTGTTACTGGTTTTCTATGACATCACCACCCTACTTCATCAAAAGGGAGCTATAGGGTATTTACTGTTCTTTAGGGCACTATCTAAAAGTTGGATTCTCAGTGTGGGGAAGGTCAAAATATTAAATCATCAGATTTTACCCATCTTGATTGTACATGTTCTCTGAAAATAACATGTAATCCTGGTACTGTCCAGTTACAATAAAGCTCAAGGGAAGTTTATCTATGTTGTTTTAGCTGGGCTTGGCATTCTCTCTATTCCTAATTGTCTTTCCCTAATAAATCATTGCATACAGAAAGGTCACGAATAGAATATAATGTGCCAGACAGAGGAAGGACCAAAAGCTTCCTCTACACTTGGAAATCATCACAGCAGCAAAGAAATTCCTAAAATCCATTGTGGGAGCGGGGAGGAGGGAGAGAGAAAAGAAAGATAGTTTAAATATGTGCTTTAGATTGTATATGACATTACCTTACACACACTTAGCCTGACCCAGGTGTCAACCCCAGTGCAAATAGGAGTAAGGGCAGGTCTACACTTAAAAAGCTACAGCAGCGCAACTTCTTCCATCAGTGTAGTTAATCCACCTCTATGAGCGGTGGAAGCTAAGTCAATGGAAGAAGCCCTCCTGTCAACATAGCGCTGTCTACACCAGGGCTTAGGTCTATATACTATAATACTATTATATATGTATTGCTCAGGGTTGTGGATTTTTCACATGCTTGAGCATTATAGTTATACCAATGTACATTTATAGTTATACCTGGCCTAACTCTACTCAAGTCAATGGAATTCTATTGGTGTAAACTACTGCAAATGACAGAGTTAAAGTCCAGAATTTCTTAGTTGTGTTGCTTTGTTCACACTTCAGGGTTTCTCCTCCCTCCCTTCTCTTCCCTGTCTTGCCATAACCTTTTGCATGTGTCCAACATGGAAAAGGGCAGTTCAAATAAGGAGAGTTGTTGTCATCTTCATCGTTTGCCACAAGTGATCCTAAGCCTAGGCTTTTTAGACTTGCAGTTTCTTCAAAAAGATAGCTTATGTCTCGTGATCCACAGTTAATCCTCCACCCTGACTGCAAAATGGCAAAGTTGATGCATTTCAAAGAGGGATTGCAAAGGTGTCGGAAGCCTCTGAAATTTTTTTGGGGGTTGAAAATTGCTTTTGGAACCAATACATCTTTGCTCCGTATTTCTCCAGGTGCAACAGTTCAATAGCCAAATAAAGTTTAATTATATATACGAGCTTTGAAAACATGTCAAGATAGCAATAAAGAAAGGTATTACACACACACACCCCCCACCCAAATCATTCTCAGTGAGTCATTGGGAGTGTAATTGCTAACTTTACAATCTGTTGTGTTACTGTGAGTAAGGGGTAGAAGGGTTCTTGGGATAAAAAGCTCTCTGATGCCTTGACCTTTTCCCTTAAAGACTTTTCCTGCCTGGTTGCAAGGGAAAGGCATACGAAAAATGATAGTTTCCCTTCGGGACTTAAACTGACCTCAGCTAAAATGTGCTGGATCTTCCACTCAGTGCAATTTTCATATCTACTGAGTTCCATGCGTACTTTGCAAAGCCTACAGTGTGAATTCCTGTAATTTGCATTAATTTGCACAGGTTTTGGCTGATGGACCCAGGATTTCCACACACAAAAACAGCCCATACCAGGACATGTCAGTGTCACATCACGTTGAAATCTAAACGTGTGGGGCTGGTGATAAACTGAGAGTCTACCCACCTGGTTCAGCCATTAAAAATAGCAGCACCTCTCTGGATTTCTTATTTAAAAGACCTATTACTATAAATTAGATAAAAATGCAGAAATGGACAATAAGCAGATACTTTAAAACACAATTACTCAGTTAGGCCCCAATCCTGGAAAAGCTCAGGCTATGTCTACCTTAGTACTTATGTCAGTATAATTTATGTTTCTCAGGGGTGTGAAAAAACATACGAGTGACATAAGTTTCACCGACCGAAACACCGGTGCGGTCAGCGCTATGTTGGCGGGAGATACTCTCCCACTGACATAGCTACTGCGGCTTGTTGGGGAGTGGTTTAATTATGTTGACGTGAGAGCTCTCTCCTGTTGGCATAGAGCAGCTCCCCGGGAGTTGGTGCAGCTGCATCAGTACAGCTGTGCCACTATAAACTCTCCAGCATAAACATGGCTTTACGCTCATGCTCACTCTTAAGTGTACAGGCAAGCCAATTCACTTCCATGGGACGACCCACTTGGTTAAAATTAAGCATGTGCATAAGCGTTAGCAAGATTAGGGCTCAAGTAGTAATATCCAAATAGTCAAATGATAAAATCAGATCAATGATTTTCATAAATCCTGGATTATACCTCATGAACACTCCCTCCCAAGCTTCTAAATAAGTTGCAAGCATAGCCTTTTTAGCACTGAATTTGTATGGGTGTTCTAAGACCCATTTAACATTTACAATGTAATCTTGATTGTAGATATTCATAGTTATAATTCAAAGGCAGGGGATCAGTCCATACCCGACCAATCCATTCGTGATTTTTGCCTCATTACAGCATAGATAGTATTTTGAGCATTGCTAACGGTGTTTAAATGGCTGAGAAAGAAAACAGGCCAGTCTGGCTAAATAGTGTCTAAGGTGAAGATGGGGAATAATGAATAGCCGCTGTTCACATAATTACAGCAATCGCTTAATCTTATGGCCATGGAAGAAACTAAACAATTGAATAGTCTAAATAGGAGGCATGAGGATGAACATTGATTGTTTGTAAATACATATGCTTTGAAGGAGACCATCATAATAAGCAAACTTATTATTTATTATGAATTTTGGAATATAGTATTCTCCTAAAGGTCCCAATTAAGGAGCATTGTGTTAGGCATAACACAGATATTTAAACAAAAAGGAAGCCAGTCAAAATATAAAAAGCAAATAATTTTAATGGAGAAGATTAGAACCTTATTTTCAGAATTAACACATGGAATTGCACAGACTAAATACACGTGCAATACCACGCTCAAATTACGCACGCCCTTACTGTGACTGTGCATGCAAACTGGGTATTTCAAATGTCCAAATATCCAAACAGTATGTGCATATTATGTTGTTTTCCATGGAGACTGAATGCTTGCACATGTACCCATTTTGAAAATTAACCCCTTAAAGTCTCAGTCCAGTTCCTATGGGTAGGTGAGATGATCAGCTTCTCAGAAATTTTTGCCACCCCAAGAGGAATTATCTCTTTTGGCTTGCTTATTAGAGAGGCCAACACTGAGCTAGCCTCTCACTGCAGAATAGGCCTGATATATATATCACCAAGGAAGTCTGGAGGATGTTTGCATAGCCACTGATTATGCTGTGTAACTAAAGAATTTTAGTCCCGATAATTGTCTACTAGCAGCGTTCAGCTAACGAAATGATAATTCAGTTAACGCTTCCCTTCAAATGGCAAATTTGTAAAGTTGTATTGCGGGTGACAGTGTCACTCTTCTCCCAATACCACTCTTTTTTTTATTTTCAACATACTGTTTGTGTCAAGATATTGCACAAAAACAATCCATGATTCCTGGAGGAGCATAGATGTGTAGGTCACATTGTGCGGGTATGTGACTACCAACTGATGTTCAGCCGTGTGGGCTGTACAGTGGATGTACTTAAAATGTTTATTCTGGTGAGAGAGATTATCAGTGATATTCCCTATACTTAAAATGGGAAATAAAACTAGAATCAATAATCTCTCATAGATTTAGAATGAACCTTTAAAATGCTCCCACTGTAATTTGTCCTTCCTTCCCACTGTAAGATACAAAACCTGTGTGGTTGGGGGTGATTCCTGAAACTGGGCAATTTATTCTTTGGTGCATAACTTTAAAATGACTAGATTAATTATTGTTTTTTTTTAATCTTCTACGCTAAGGTGTTATGTGCAAAGCTTTTCCCTGAAATGAATTTTCATGGCTGAATTTTAAATCCCTGGAAAGAGTGCTTTATAATGACAATGCTGGCACACCGTTGGCCACACAGTGCACATGAATGATGCTGCAATAAGACAGAGGTGGAGAAAGGGAGACAATTCAGACCCAGTTAAATCCACAGCAGAGAAGGCTACTTGATTAAAAGAGAGGGTGAATGTTTTAATGGGTATTAACATGGTTGCTCTTTTATTCTTTTTTCCCAAGTTGTTTATTACAATATTGGGTTAGATTCGCTACTGCATTGTGACCCTTTTTCATTGCCTGTACACCAATGGCACAGCTTAGACCAGCTTGACAACTGCATCTGGGCAGAGACTAGCCCTGCGATCAGGAAGCAGTAACTGGTTCCCTCTCTCCAGGGTGGAGCAAAGCTCTAGCGCAGAAGAGAAATCTCCCCCTTTGCATTTTAGAATACCCTATCTCCCAACAACTAGCACTGACGCATGTACAAATAAAAGAGCTAGAGTGTGACTATCGCTTACACATATGCATGGGGAGGTGAGAGACAAGGGACATGGTTGTATGTACTAGTATTACAGACCCTGTGCTTATGGGACCGCGAGGGCTGCTACTAACTTGTTAATCCCATCTCCCCTGATACCAGCTCTCTGGAAAGGGGGTAAGGAGTAGGTAGAATTTTGATTCTACTCCATGTGCTAGTGGTACCATTCTGCTGTTTTTAAAGTACTTTACCCATCAATATAACCTGGAAGCTCTCTAAAACATTGGGCTTTACAATGTGCTAAGTTTTAACTCAACAGCTCAAATACTGCAGTTCTTCAGTTAGTATCCTGACAGGATGGTCTGCAATTGTTTGTGGGGTTTTTATTTTTTTTTATTTTAAAGCCTTCTGAAAACAGAGTAATAAAATACCTGATTTTATAGATATTATAAAACCGCTTTATGTTGTTGTTTTTTAAAAAAGGTTGATCTATTTATGCTGTTACTGTTTGATCTCCCTCCTCCCCTCCCCCCTCCATACTTTCCTGTGATAGAATAAGGCACGGGATTCTCATGGTGAACAAAGGCTTGAAGGGAGTGGGCAATGGAGTAATGCAAAAAAAAAGGGCCCATTTTTCAAGGTGTGGGAGTGCATGGGAATTTGTTGCTTTTATGAGCTGCACATCAGCCCTCATGAATGGCAGTTTATAAGCAGTGTGTGTGTATTCCTCCTCCTCCTCCACAGGATTTATCAGGCAGCTGCAAATGAAGGCAGTTCTGATAACTGAACTAATAAAATTCCAGAGAGCGAGAGTGGGCTGCTCTTGCTGGCATTTTAGAGAAGGATTGAGGGAAGAAAAGTCAGTTTTGCTACAGACAGAAACTTTATTTCTTTAGTTTGGATGAATTCCAAACAGAGTTAAAGCATTTCTGCAATCCTTCTATTTTTCAGACAAAGCAAACAGTTTGGTACTGTTTACCTAAGCACACCGAGACAGGAAAAATCCACAGGCTTACAAGAGCACAGCCTCCCATCCTTCAAATAGCAGTTCAAACCCTTAGATGAAGGATAGTGTTGTTTAATTTCTATGGATTACAGGATAAGTGAATCAGGCTGTTAGAAGGACATAATTCCTCTAGGGGCTGACACTTCCAGAATGAATTTTTTAAAAATAAAATTAAAATAAAAGAGCAACCGACCAAAAATGGGGAGAAAAGAATAAAGAAAACCTGAATGGTTGAATGAAACCTTTCAGAGTGCACTAAAATATAATATATTTTTCCTTTCCCCAAATTCCTGCCTCTCCCGTCTAAACCAGGGTTGAAGGTTAGGGTACTTTAAGTGAAGTTAAGTATCTTGTACAACATTGAGGATGTTGTCACTTAAAGATAAGTCATCATGAGTCAGAACCTCAGTGGACATAAATCAATGTAGTACCATTGACTTTGATGTAGGTATGACAATTTACACCAGGTGCAAATCTGGCCCGATGAAGTTAAGGTGTCTCTGTATTCCCCATTTCAAGCAAGTAATAAAGGGCCAGTGCTGTAAAACATTACTCATATAAGTTGTCATCACTCAAGCCCTTATGCAAATAGTCTTTACTCAGGTGACTAGTCTCAGCGAGATTACTCAGGCAAATAAGGGCTGCTCATGTGAAGAACACTGTTCAAGACCAGGCTCTGTTATTGCATTGAATAGGTCTGTGTATGGATCTCTCCCCATTGGCACTGAGGAGGGACTCAGCAGCTGCCCAGCACTGTCCCCATGCCTTCTGGACTCTGTGCTAATCTAACTGTGGAGTGCAGCGCCCACGCAGGAGGAGGAGTGGGTGGGACAGGCATTTGCAGCACATCACACCACCTGTAGCCCTATGGAAAATAGTCATTCCCCCCTACCCCGACCCTGGGACGGGCAAAAGAAAAGAGAGAATAGCACTTGGCACTATGTTTGTGTCTGCTTAGGGGTGTGCAGAAAAGCAAATGCAGCCTCAGGTGGACACGGTACAATTAGGAATAGGGATATCCCTGATTATTCAGCTCCAATGGAGCTGTACTGCTAAGGAGTTGAGAGCCCATTAGGATTCAGAGCCTGTATGGAGGCGAAGGGCTTTCTTCGTAGTTGGGCCCAGTGCTGACACAGGGGAGAAGAGGGGCAATTGCACTGAGGGCTCAAACTTGGGGTTGGGACACATTTGCAACTGGGGTGAAATGGAAGGAAATGGGGTCTCAGTGAACACAATGAAGCAGGCCCCAAATTTCTCTTGACAGGCCTTGTGGGCCTCTTCTTGTGGGATCCCTATGGAACTAAGTCTGGGAGTGGTCCCCATGGCCTTATCTCTGTTCATCCCCCCACCCAACACACCTGCCATGGAAGTACGTCACAGATCCCCCCAAGGGAATCAATGTGGATATTTCCTCCTTTGGAACCCCATGCTATAGGATTTTTCTGCAGGGAGGGAAGTGGGATCATCAGGGCTAATGTAATAGGTAATGCTTGTAGAAGTACTATGGTTTTCTATTCATTTATATCAAGCACATGTATGGAAACGCATGTACATGTTTGTCCATACATTTCTAATATTTAGTGCTGAAAAAACCTTATATAATATATACATGAGGACACTACATCAGGCAGTAACACAAATAGCATTTAATCAAGAGAAGTATGCAGAATCTAAAATCCCACAAATAAGGAGCTGTGTAACAAATTTTGCAAATAGTCATTCATATGTTCCATTGGTAATTAAGCTTTCATCAGGAATGGTGAACCCTTGTGTCATCAAACAGTCCACTTTAATGAGATCATATGAATTTGATTGTTTGAGGAAGTGTGCAACAGGAGCATAAATGATGAGGAATTTCAGCAGAAAGTATTCAAGCCCCTCTCCCCCTAAATATTAGGGACCTTAGGTGAGATGGAGAAATCAGTTTATTTAAAAATCAGGTCCATACCCTATTTTCTTCATGATTCTGAGCAGAATTTCTGGTTCAACAGTCTCCACAGCATTACTGCTGTTGCCTTTGTGAGGCCCCTCCGGGTGGTCCCTGGTGGATATGGTGTGTTGACTATTAGGCTGAGCTGGAATACCTTTTATAGCCAAAAATGATATGTAGAGTAGTGGATTGTTTATTTAAAAGGTAGAGTTCTTTAACTGCACTTCTTATTCCATTACTCTCCTGATCAAGTTTTAATAATACAAATATTAGCTAAGGCACACATCATAGCTGTATTATTGATTTTCCCAGCATTGACATTCTCAGGTCAATATATTGAAATCATAAGGCACTTCCTAGCTTACTGTGGGTTAAGAATGTAATTACTTTTTTTTTTTAGCTTCCATGGTAGATTTACACTACCTAATTACTGATTCCCCACACAAATTATCCAGAATAATCTGGATTCTTAACACTTTTCTGGTGGCTAATTTCACACACAGGTTTCTTCATTATAATTATCAGAGGGGTAGCCGTGTTAGTCTGGATATGTAGAAGCGACAAAGAGTCCTGTGCAAATAATAATAACTGTATTATTTCAGATGCATCTGAAGAAGTGGGTATTCACTCACGAAAGCTTATGCTCCAATACATCTGTTAGTCTATAAGGTGCCACAGAACTCTTTGTCGCTTCATTATAATTGTTATCACAGCAGTGGTGTTGAGTACCTTTAATAAAAAGTGTTATGAACTGTAGTGCACAATTTTTTTTGTCTGTGAGATTCTGGCCAACAGCAACAAACTGGAGTATCTCTATCTGTTGCCAACCTATTTATGCAATGACTCAGTATTGTGATTTATTAGGCCCTGATCCTGCAAACTCATTCAATAATGGGGTCTCTGGTCTTGCAGAAAGAGTTATAACGCAATCCAATGGTGGAAGTTGAAGCTAGACAATTTCAGACTGGAAATAAGCCATACATTTTAGACAGTGAGAGTAATTAAGCATTGGAACAATTTACCAAGGGTCATGGTGGATTCTCTATCATTGGCTATTTTAAAATCAATATTGGTTGTTCTTTTTTTAAAAGATCTGCTCTAGGAATTATTTTGCGGAAGTGACTGGTGTTGTACAGTAAGTTGGACTAGATGATCACAAAAGAATCTTCTGGCCTAGGAATCTATAAATATGGATAATTTTACCTATGTGAGTAGGCACATTGGGTTCAGTAGGATTACTCACATGCATACAGCTCCTTTAGTTCATAAGTTTTTGCAGAAGGGTGATGGTTTTACTTAGTGGAGTATATTACCTAAAGAAGAGCTCTGTGAAAGCGTGCCTTTCTCACCAGTAGAAGTTGGTCCAATAAAGGCCATCACCTTGTCTCTCTTTCATACTAGTCAGCTGGGATGTGTTTCTGTTAGAAGTGCAGCAATACACCACCGCCTTAACCATAGCATGCCAAGATTGTAGTTCATCCTTCAGATGCAAGAGAACAGTATTTGTATGAGTTATGACACCTATTTAACTACTGGGTATTTGCACTAGAACAGTGATTTTCTAGCAGTGAGACAACTCACACATTGCATCATGGGTATTCCATTACCCCCAAATGCCCAACTTAAATTTCGATGCATTATATTATCTTCCTTCTTTGCATCATGAATTTACAACTACTGAAATCAGTTCTTATAGGAATAATACTGAAGTCTGGTAATAGGCATAGTGCAACCATTTTTTAAGAGACCCTTGAAAGAACAGTGCTTATTTCTTGTGGAGAATATAAAAGCACTGTACCTTTCCCTGACCATCCCTTGTTTATCTACTTGTTCAAATGCCCATTCATGTAATTACAATCTTTCTAGCTGTATTATTTCCGTGGTATTGCAATGCACTGTTAAACAGCTGCTACATTCTACTTCAGAGGTAGCTGCCTTTCAATGATGGGCCAAATGGTCCTTGTATTTTAAATCTGAACTCAGTTATTTATAGCTAAGTCTTCCACTGAAGACAAAGGTAATTTTGTCAATTAGGACTGCAAGATGAAGTATGTTGTTTATTTGCCAAACATTTAAGCAAAGGTGTTCAATAGTGGGAGCAGTGTTCCAGTACATAGGTCACTGGAGTGGGAATAAAGAGACCCAGGTACTATTCATAGGTCTTCCACTGACTTGCTGTGTCACTTTGTGCATGCCACTTTACTTTTTGTGCCTCAGTTTCCCCATCTTTATAATGATACTTGCCTTCCTTTGCAAATTGCCTTGAGATGTGTGGATGACTTTTATAGTTAAGTATAATTGCAAAATTCGAGTTAATTAATAACTAAGAATAAATATTTTAGTTTGACTACAATATTTTTCCATACCATGGAATGTGGGATCTTCCAGGATGCTCCAGGGTGAAAAAAATGCCATATATTTATCGTGGGCATCATACTTAATAATATGGGTTTATAGGTGAAAGAACCACAAAGAAAGATATCACTATCAGAGAAAAAAAGAATATGCTCATTACTCAGGAGAAAAAAAAAATCCCTGATACAGCACAGAATGGGAGAGTGCAAGGAAAAGAAGTAAGCAAATCCTTTTAAGTCCATTTTTTTCTCCTCTCCTAGATAAGCACATTGACTAAGGACAAAACACTCATTTCACACATTGTTCACGCTTTCAAAGTGTATTATGAAAACAAACAAACAGGAAGCAGTATCAGAATGTGCTCAAATTAAACATCAGAAAAGGTTATGGTCCAATGATGTACTTACCTCTAATAAGAGCACTAATATTAATTATAACTGTAACATTTGTGCAGAGATTATATGAAGCCCAGATTCAGGATTGTAAACAAGTGTTATTCTTTCCATCCCGTATCCTCCTATTTAATCCTGTTTGGATTCATGTAGTAGCCTGCAAAGATGAGGTGTGTTAAATGGATAAAGTGACTGCAGATAATAAAGGGTGAAAGTACTGTGTGATGCCTCATTTGGGGCTTTCAAAGGTGCAGTGTACAATCTCAAGTGAGTT
Source organism: Chelydra serpentina (assembly GCA_037349315.1). NCBI lineage: Eukaryota > Metazoa > Chordata > Testudines > Chelydridae > Chelydra > Chelydra serpentina. The sequence goes on from JBAIAC010000002.1 coordinate 17,953,326, forward strand.
TGAGTCTTTGTTGTGTGGAAAAATTGGAAAGTGAGATACTAGTGCTGCAACCTGCAGTTATACATTATCAGCCTGTTTGCTTGATTTTCAGAGGATGCTGCAGCTCCGGCTGATTTCACTGGAGTTGTGGGTGCTCAGCACCTCTGAAAATCAAAGTTGAATAGTAGAACAATTTTTATGAATAGAGGAAGGCTCTGGAGTGGGACTCAGGAGAGCTGGAGTCAGTGTCAGCTATGCCACCAACTTTGTTTCACCTTGGGCAAGTTGTTTCTCTCTCGACCTCAGTTCTCCACCTGGGAGCTCTGGAAGTTAATACTTCTTTTCTCCCAGTTTGTGTTCATTTAGATGGTAAGCTCTTGAGTCAGGGACTGTTTTCTGGGGCCTGAGTAAATAGGCCTTGTGTTTTATTTAAGGGAATACAATATATTAATCAATGAAAAGAAGGAGTCTGTCACTATTTTCTGAAGTATTTCCTGGAAGTATTTTGGTACCAGTGTCGGTGCCATGAGAATGATATTATATTTTGGAGTGCACTTTAATTTCAGTCCTGAATACAGCTGTGCCAAAAGTGAAGAATTAATTGGGTGTTCGAGATACACAGAAAGGAGAAGCAAAATAAGGATGAAAAGGAAATAATGTTTTATTTTTATACACATTTCATCTGAAAGCATTCCAGTATTTACCCATGGACATGAATCTCCCTTCCCATTGTATTTTATTACAAAAGGACAATATGTATGCATTCACAGTGCCATCTTCTGCACTGGAACAGGAGAAATAGTAAAAAATGGTTTTAACTTTCCTGAAACTGGCAAGCAAGGACATTTTCTTGTTGTACTTTATAGGCCAAATCCTGCCCCTATTGAAGTCAGTTCTCCATTTATTGCAGTGAGGATTGAGTACAAGATGCAGACATATATGCAGATACTTTTACTCAGTCTAAAGTGGGACTCAAAAAAGTGTGAATGCATGAGATTAACGCAGAGTGCATATTCTGCCTAAGGATTAAAGTATTTAGTTTTTCAAGGGGCAACAGCCAGTCCATTGATCAATGCTTCATTCTCACATTTAATTTTGATAGTGCTTTGCCCAGGAACTCACATTGGATGGCCTCATTCCAATGTAATGCTTACATTAATTTAAAGTTCAGCAGCAGGATATCGTGAAGGAAGCAGATTGTGCTATATATCCATTGCAGTAGAAGGCACAGCCAAGTACATATCAATGTAGTGACTTTGTAACATTGATAACATATGTGCCACAAAGATCATTTGATGTTTAAGGCCATCATTATTTAACATCTGGTTGCTTTGTTATGAATTATATGTACAGTTAAATGTGTTCAAGCTTATTTGCAAAAGGCATATGTCTTGAACCAAATAGCCTTCCCTATTAAAGCTAAAAGTAGAGAGAGACTGGGAAAGCAGTATACACTAATATAGCTAATTTCACATGGTTTTTTTATATATATAAAATATTTACAAATACTGCATCATGCTGGTTAATTGACCAGCATGATGCAGTATTTGTACATACAATTTTTGGTAGAATATTGATGGAAGGGAAGGTTAAATTTCTGACCTAAGCAATGTTTTCTTTCCACATATTCAGCCTTCCAAGATCATCTCTTGTCATAGCATTTTGAAATGTCATTTTTGGAGGTGTCCCTATGACAGTGTGTCTACAGAAATACCTACAGGAAGTGAAAAAAGGAAAAATAAAGTTGCTATCTATCATTTTTAATTGGGCAGAGTGGAAGCAAACTCTCAAAATAGCGAGAGTCTGGCTGATTATAATGGCAGTCATGGCAAAATCCTTATGTAACTCTGAATGTGTTCCCTTTATTATCAAGTGCTCTGCCAAACCTGATCTGAATAACTTGTAGGACCATGGTTCAGAAACTAATTTACACTTATTATTTTCATGAGATACAGAATAGACCATTTCACCCTTCAGTAGATGTATATTCAGATTAGTTGTAGAGCACATTCTAGCCTAAATCCCCAAATCTCTCACTAATAAACACTAAAAGATACTTACTGTACCCAATATGTATGTTGCCACATTTAGCTGCTCCCTACCATATTCTAAAAGAATTGGACCTGTTCCTAGAGTAACAGTATCAATTCTACAGTGAGTAACTACTATATGCAGCTGCTAATCCACCAGATGCTTTCAAATATTGTACCTGAAAGCCATAACATTCCACTGACACCAGATCTGAAATCACTCTGATTTCTATTACCAATCTTGATTTCTATATATATACATAAAGTACCGTATTATAAATAAGTTGCCTTTCACCAGTTGTGTAAAGGTTAAATAGCAAATATAGAACTATATTTTATTTTTTAGATTATATCTTTGGAAATAATTCTGACAAATAAAAAGCCATTAGTCCCCCCCAAAATTGTAATGAGATCATGATTAATAAATGCCCCTCAAAGGTCTACATCAAAGTCAAGGCTTTTCTGTGATAAATGTAAACATGCAGACCCTGCTTTGCCAAAAGCTGTGTGTTTCAGTTACCAGGCTCCACTGATTGATCTGTTCATTACTCTGATAAATAATTTATCACCTGGAAGAGGACAATTCATTATGCAGATAGTATGAACAACTATAACAACCAAGCCTTTAAAAGAATTAGCCATGCTACTAGTGTCCTGGTGTTCATGTTTCTGGTGCAGAGCTCAGACCTGCACAATAGCAATTAAATTAGTATAAAAACAGATTGTTCAGGATAAGCAGTGTCATATGTGAGCTAACAACACTAACAATTTGATAGTGTTGAGGCCTGTTTAGGCCCTTTTAACTAAAATGCCTTGTCAGTCAAGAAGAGTTATATGTAGCCTTCTTTAGAATGTCATAGAATTAGATTGCAGTATACCCTACTTTCAAAATTGGGGTGAAGGTAGGTTAGGTTTGCAAAGTCTGAACCTTTAAACCCCATCACTCTGTAACCCCTATAAGCGTTGTGTTCCTAACAACTTTTATCTCATTGGGTGTAGCTGTAAATTGTGAATAAATCTGATGAAAGTCAGGCAGACTGTGTCATTTCTTGGACTATAGGAATAATCAATGAGGGGATAGGGTTGTAATTTGTTATGCCAGGGAACTGCTTCTATCTGCTTTCAATTAAAAATAAAAAGGGAGAGGGAAACAGCCATTTGTATCCTGGCAACACTTGAAGAGATGGGGTGGATACCAGCACTGATCACTTTACTTCCTAGCTGAAACACTGAGAATAATAATTATATATTGCTCTGGGATGATGGAGATTCCTTTTATACACCTCAGACTGGGTGAAACAGTCTCTGCTTTAAATACAGAAGACAACCACAAAGAAATGCCTTTATAATTAAAATGCATAAAATGTGACTAAGCAATCTGATTGTTCAGCAGTGTCACATATCACTCATGTGGCTGCCCAATTCACAAGCACTTAAACATGTTTTCCTTCCTCTCATCACACTATATATACACTAACATATATACACTAGAGCACTGGTGGGCAACCTGTGGCCCACAGGCCGCACACGGCCCATCAGGGTAATCCACTGGCGGGCTGCCAGATAGTTTGTTTACATTTGCACAGCCGCCCGCAGCTCCCAGTGGCCGCAGTTTGCCGTTCCCGGCCAATGGGAGCTGCGGGAAGCGGCGCAGGCTGCAGGACCGTGCTGGCTGCTGCTTCCCGCAGCTGCCATTGGCCGGGAGCGGTGAACCATGGCCACTAGGAACTGTGGGAGGCCGTGCAAATGTAAACAAACTGTCTGGCGGCCCACCAGCAGATTACCCTGACAGGCCGTGTGTGGCCCGCAAGCCGCAGATTGACCACCACTGCACTAGAGCCTTTAATAGTTTATTATAAGAGATAATGGTCTGTAGAAGTATTCAGGACTGTGCTTCAACCATAGCTAGATCACTGATATTCCCAGGGGTTTATCATCTGTGGTGGCAAAGACATCACCTGTCTTGGAATATCAGAGTGTTCTCCATACAGCAGTCTTGTTTAGAATATGATTTTTTTCTCACACTATTTATGTACTGGACTCCTGGTTTTAATCATGACTTCCTTGAACCAGTGTGCCTATTATTCTTGTAATATTCTGTCTTCCAGACTGTAATAGAGTCCCACAACTGGTATTTTTAGATGGTATCATGTAATGTCAGCCCCATGGATATCTCTACTTTTATGAGCTTAAGGGAGTCTGCACCCATAGATCTCGCCTGTGGAGTCAGAGAAAGGGTAAGTGCCACTCCTGTGGCTTGTCTGTCACTACTCTAGAACCTGATGATCCTCCTTTGGCAGGGTAACTGAATTGCTGCCTGCTCCCCACCCAAAACTGCGGTTTAATCCAGAGTAAATTACTCCAGACCGAGTCTATAGAAACTTCTGTGACTTCCTCCTAGATGTCATGGAGCTGCCTCCCACCACTGCTCCCAGAGACAGTGTTTCAGAAAGAAAATTCTAGTAGTGTGATTCCTACAGGAGCCATACTATTAATGGCAACAGAGTGCTCGAGTAGTCAGGTGGTAGTGCAGAGGCACAAGGTCTCCTTGGATCTCACGGGATCTATGGATTTGTTTAGTGGACTAAACCCCTGTAGTTTTGTGCAGTTCAGGGCAACTCACCACCAGTAGAAGAGTTCTAGAGAAGTAGTCACATGGAGATTCAGGTTTTCCCAAGACCAAAACATGGGCACCTATTCCTCTTTCAAATCCTTAGTGTTTAGGCCCTGATCCTGAAACTGGCCCCATGAAAATGGACCCCTAATTCTATGTTGAACCCCACTGAAATCATGGAGCTCCATCTAGGCACAAAGATTCACCTATGAAGCATCAGGCAATAGTTGTTGCATCTGTTTTAAGGGTACAGTACTTTATCTCTTATTCACAGTAAGCAGTACTTAAATGAGTAAGGATTGCAGACTCAGGGCCCATGTTGTCAAACACATTTGGGGTCCTTTAGGAGGAAAAGTACAACAGACATACAGGTTCATTTATTGTCTACTGAAAATAAACTTGATTAAAACAATAGTAATGAAAAAAATAAACTTTTAAAAAAATATTGTTGTACTACATAACATTACATTTTCTCTCTGGTGCATTATAATACATTTATTAAACCAAACAGTTAAACATGTTCCCGTTGCAATGAAACATTTCAGGACGTGCAGTCATAAAATAAAAATGTGCTTGTAAGATATATACTGTATCAGCAATATACATCCTCGAGAATGTGTTATTCCCATGTGCTATTCCTTTCTTATTGAACTTAAGAAGTGGATGTGACCATGGAAGGAAAAGAACAAATTAAAGTCTAAACAAAGGTTTCCTCCAAATAGCTTATAGTGCAAGCAATAACCAACAAGAAATAGGATACAGCTGATAAGCAGAAAGCAAACTTTATTGATTTTTTTTCCCAATTAGGTTAGGTAGATTCTGTTCATCTACTCGCTTAAATGGATATGAATGTGAACTCTCTGAGGTATTCTTAACAAGTTTTCAGTAAAAGTGTTTCCATATCACTGCACTAACAGGGATTGGAAGCAGTTGACAGCTGTGGGCATATAAATTAAATAAAAGATTATCGATGTATTTTTAAAAAAAGCCTTTTCCTCCAAAATGTAACGCTCCAAAAGAATTCAGAGTCCAAGGGGACAGGATTCATTCTCATTTTCCAGAGCCCCACATTCATGAGAGTTTTGATTGTTAAAAGTTATTTTGTTTTTGAGTGATCTATCTAGCAACAGTATCTCTCTTGCACCTTGGGCTTTTGAGAATATCTGTCTTGACACCTAGGTGACTAAGGAAAAATGTGAATTAGAATGAAAGTCCATTACTAGCTGTTTGGTGGGCTAGGGAATGAGTTTGCGGTCTCAACCCACTTCCAAATGGACCATTATCCATATCACAGAAACCACAATCACAACTAGAACCCTGGTTGATGGTGTCAGAGGCCACAGACTGAGGGCTTGATACTGCAAGGTGCTACAATGGGAGTTGAAGATGCTCAACTCCTATAGGATCCTTCCCTTAATGGGCATTGACTCTGAACTACTCTCATACAACTTTTTTGATGGTCCCTCCAGAACAAGATATTAATGTACATACAACATGAGAGAGTTTTCACTTGTGACTACTCATGCTATCAACACACTTGTCCTCTGGCTTTGAGGAAAAAAATAAAATAAAAGATGGTCTCCAGGAATGTCAATCCAGTACCATTCACAATCACTGAAATTGTTCACAAACAAAAAAAAATGTGAATTTGCTATTTCAGCATTAAGAATCACATATGTTTTTGCCTGTTCAACAAAATGTAAGGGACCAGATGATGCTCTCAGTTACACAGGTGTAAATAGGGAATAACTTAATTGAGTCACTTCAGACTGACACCACTGTAACTAAGAGCAAAATGTTACCTAGCGGGGAGTTGCCCCATTGGCATGTGAGAGAGATTCATGGTCTGGAGGATAGAGGTTAGTAGGTCACTTGTGAGTGCTTTGTGTAATGAGGCAGACAGCTGTGGGGGAGGGGACTGACTCTTTGCAGCCCCTCTGATTCAGGATATTAGGAAGACAGTAAATTTAGTGAGGCAGGGGAAAGGTCCTTGTCTGGAGCTGAGATGAGATGAAAAGGCTCCTACACTGAAAACAGATAGCAGTGCTGGGGAAGTGAAAAAAGCAACTGTTTAGAAGTATGGATACAGGAGGTTTGCTGAGAAAACATTGATGCATCTGGAACAGAAGAGAATTCTTGCTGGTGAACTGAAATTCCTGGAGGGCTGCAGCAGGAGACAAGGCAGGTGGTGTTTTGAAATGCTACCCAACCCCGAGGGTTCCCTTGGGTAAGGGCAAATTCAGCCCCCAACTGAGGCAGCATAGAAAGGAACAAAATTAATAAGGGATAAGCTGAATTGGTTCATGGCCTGACTGTTCTGGGCCCCCTCAGTTGCCCATTTCATCTACTTTTGGGGATTCACTGGCAATTTGTGGGTTCCTCAACCGAGGGGAGGTAATGGGTACCTTGTACCACCGTAATTCTATTCCAGGCAGAATCTGCACTGATGGGGATCTCTCCGCTAGCACTGAATATGGCCCATTAAGTGTAATAATGTATATTTTCCTTGCTCATTACCTCACTGCCCTACCTTTTATACACACACATCCACCTGATCCAACGTTGGCTCAAACCACCACTTCCTCAGTCCATCTCTCATTTTTAATAGCATTTACTTACACTGCCTTTGACATCTGTTTTGTTCAGAGAAGGCTGAAGGTTGCTCTAAACCAGGGGGTCTCAAACTCAAATTACCACGAGGGCCGCATGAGGACTAGTGCATTGGCCCGAGGGCTGCATCACTGACCCCGCCCCTTCACTGCCCCGGCCCCGCCCCCACTCCACCCCTTCCATTAGGCCCCGCTCCTTCTCCGCCTCCTCCCTGAGCGCGTGGCTCCCCGGTCCACCCCCTCCCTCCCAGAAACCGCGAAGCCACCAGACAGCTGTCTGGCAGCGGAACTTCAGAACGTAACTGTGGGGGGAGGGGTGCGGGGAGCATTAGAGACCCCTGCTCTAAACCATGAGGCCGGCCAATGGGATCTGCGGAGCCAGCGCTGGGGGCAGGGGCAGCACACGGAGCTTCCCTGATCGCCCCTGTGCCTAGGGACCTCAGGGACATGCCGGCCGCTTCTGGGAGCTGCTTGGAGCCAGAGCAAGCAGGGAGCCTGCCTTAGCCCCGCTGCATCGCCGACTGGACTTTTTTATGGCCTGGTCAGTGGTGCTGACCAGAGCTGCCAGTGTCCCTTTTCAACCAGGCGTTCCAGTTAAAAACTGGATGCCTGGCAACCCTTGAAGCAGGGAAGGTTGGGGTGATGGTTCTACACCACATGAGGATTCCCCTACACCAGGAAAGGTGAACCACCCATTTTGCATTACAAGAGCAGTGCAAAGCAACCATAGCAAGACTAAGGAGCTGGACTTTTAAATATAAATAAAAATAAATATGGAGTGAGATCCTCAGCTTGTGTAAATTGGTGCAGGTACTTTGAAGTCAATGGTACAATGCTAATTTACATCAGCTTAAGGTGTGTTTACTTTTTCTTTTCTGGCTGCCTACTTTAAGCATATTTCTGCATGCTTCTTTCAATTAATGTTGAATGTGGGAACATATTTTTACACTAAGTTTGCTTCTCAAATGCAAAAAGAGAAACCAGCCTTTTTTTAGCTGTTTGTTGAGCAGGGCTGGCCTTATGGATGGGTGACATGGGTAACTGCCCAGGGTGCTGTATCGGTGGAGGGGAGTGCCATCGTCAAAAAGCAAAGGGCGGGGCAGGCATGGGGTGTGAGGCTACGAAAGCGAGCTTGGGGCAGTGGGTGGGGGGGTCAGGAAGCAAGGCACAGGGGCAATGGGGGTTGGCTGGGGAGCCTGGAGAGGCAGTGGGGCCAAGGTCAATGGGGAGAGGCCAGAGGGGGAAGCCCAGGGAGGCAGCGGGGCCAAGGGGCACCAAATTACAAGTTCACCAAGGATGCCAGTTTCCCTAAGGACAGCCCTGGTGTCGAGATCTCTGGACTGTAAGAATATATACAATCTCCTGTTGCAATGGCTTACTGAGGTGGTTTTCCAACTGTGGGTCAGACCCCAAAGTGGGTCGCGCGACCCCGTTTTAGACTTGCAGGGGTCAGGGCCTGAAGCCGAAGCCTGAGCCCCACCGTCTGGGGCTGAAGCCTGAAGGCTTCAGCCTTGGGCAGTGGGGCTCAGGTTACAGGCCCCCTGACTGGGGCTGAAGCCCTCGGGCTTTAGCTTTCACTCCCCCAACCCAGAGCAGCAGAGCTCGGGCGGGCTCAGGCTTCGGTTCCCCCTCCTGGGGTCATGTAGTAATGTTTGTTGTCAGCAGGGGGTCACGGTGCAATGAAGTTTGAGAACTCCTGGCATAGGGCAAAAGGAACATGTTTGTCTTTTTAGTATATTTTTTACCCAGCTTGTGAGGAAATGAATGCAAAGGGAGTGTAACTACTGTAGGTCTTCCATCTCAGATATACTCGTTCTCATCATCTTAACAGTTTGCTTTTTTAGAGGCACTGATGATACCCAGAGAGCGTCTACCGTAATGTAAAAAATTATTAATGTATTTAGCTTTGCAAATGCTTTTATTTGCTATATTATAATTATGCTCATTATAAGTGGAATGCACCATAATTATATTTACATCACCAGCCACTTCTACTGAATGGGAAACCACGGAGGTCGCTGCACTGCAACTGCCTGATATTGTGGACATTTCAAACATCTGGCACTGCACTGTTAGAGATGCCACAGAGAACTGTAAAGCTTTTAAAGAAAGAATTTATACAGATGAGGGCTGAGGCGGTGTGATGTGACTGGGTTTAGAGAGAGTGTTTTTTGTTGTTGTTGTTCTGAAGAGCATAGAACTTTAAACACTGTCTGTTTTTCCAGTCAGAAAAAATTCCAAACCAGAAAGGCTTCAACCACACCAGGAGTTTAATCCCTCATTGCAAATAGGATAGCCACGTATTAGCTGCCTGGCATTTCTGAAGTGATAAAATAAATACTAAGAATGCATAAAACAACCATTTCAAAACCTGCTTTTCTTTTTTTCTTGATTGTATTGATTTTAATACACTAAAAATATCCTCCACGCGGAGGAAAATGACAGCTATGGTATGCGGGAAGACACTAGCATCTTCCTCAGCTACAATTTTGTATGGTCTTCCCCACTGTCAAATGTCTGTTGACTTGAAAGATGTTTCAGGCTCTTTGGTCCTGATTCAGGAAAGCTCTTAAGCATGTGGTAAACTTTGCATCAGTCAACTGAATTCAAACACGTGTTTAAAGTAAAGCACATCCTTAATTGCTTTCCTGAATCAGGGCCTTTAAAAGTATGACAGGTAGCCATTTTCACTCAAAATAAAATGAAGAAAGAAACTTAGGAAAGTATCTTAACTTAGGGTCACAAGTTCTAGGGAACTTAGGTTAGTTGAATTGCCTCTGAATGTATTAAAACAGCTCTACAATTAGTTTGGTTTATACTGGCAATGCTTGTCATGAGCCAAATTCAGCCCTCATGTAACTTCATTCAAGCCAAAGGAGTTGCTACTTATACTAAGTCTCAATTTTGGACAAAACCAATGCCCTTCTCTACGGCCACAGAGACACCCTTTCCACCAGAACTGGTATGGTACAGCTAGAGCAGGAGGGGATCATGCAAAGGATGTGTACCATTGACTTGTATAGAGCCCCACTCCATGTGAGTTCCTTATGTGGCAACAGGTAGGGGCAGGGCAAGACTGGTCACTTTGCATGGCATCCTTTGCCCCCACCCACTGGGGCCTTAGATAAGTGCTTTTTGTAAATGGCTTCAGCTGTTGGGCTGAAATTGCCTTTGTAAAAGAGTTCTGAAGATCCTCTGCTGCCTGCAGTAAGGATTCTGCCACCGTGGGCATCTGCCCAGCACCTGGCCCGAGTGCTTAGACTAAGTATTGGGCACAGGGTTGTCTTCTTCTTTGTATAGCTAATGTAAATGTAGAGCAACAGCTATAATTTTATATTTAGATGGTTAAGCCAGATAATTGCATCTGGAATAGCAGAGTATATTGCTGTGATTCCTTCTTCATATTTGTGAATTGGGCATTGAGTTGTCATATGTTCCATGGTCTGCTCTGAGAGACCAGAGTCGCACCCTGAAGAGTCTTTAATTTTCCATTTGCCCAGCAAGTATTCGCATCTGCCATGGTTTGTGCGAATGTGGTCAGGGTTGCCCATGAGCTTCGTGGGAGATCAAAGCAAGGGATTTTCTGCATCAGGTCTTTCACCAAGTGTTTATTTGTGACTTCTTGTGAACTACATTCAGCTTTCCAAGCTTCATCATGGTTGAAGTTGCATTGTTGAAGGTTAAATGTGTGGATCCAAAAGAGCTTACGTGACTTCAAGTGGTGGTGACAGACATTGTTAAGGTCCTGATGGATGGGAAGATGTTAATTTTCCATGATCCTCTGGAATTCCCAAAGGGTTGCAGCATCACAGAGAATGGATGGGTAAGCAATGTGCAACAACGCTGGCAGCCAAGGTGTTGATTTGAGGGTTCCAATGATGCACTGCATTGTAATGTTTAGTTGGACATCAACAAGTTGAGTAGATTACTTCTGGTCCATACCAAGGCCCAGTACTCTGCTACAGAGTACAAAAGGGCCATTGCTGATGTCCGTAATGCTGATGCTGATGCTCCCCAGCTTGTGCTTGCCAGTTTCTGGACCAGGTTGACCCTTGTCTTTGTCTTGGCAGCTACCTTCTTCAGATGGTCATGGAAGGTTAGCCTGAGATCCAGCTTCACTCTGAGATAGGTCGGAGTGGGGTCATGTCACACAATGGTGCCACAGAAGGTCACTTTCAGGGTTCACTTAGCATTCCTGTTATCAAGATGGAATGCAGTGATGGGGTGGTTTGGCCATGTGAGAAGCTGTCTTTTGCGAGCCAGTCCAATAGTTTTTTTCTTCACAGTGTGATGCTATTGAGGTGACAGAAGCTATTAAATATGGCATAAAGAGTTAGACATTTCCATAGTTGTGATTACTTTGGCTGCTGGCATTATTCTACAATCAAGGTAACTTTTATCTCCCAAGATCAGTATGTTGCTTGCCTGCCACGAGTGGGTTTATTTCTTTTTTTCCATATTTTAAGTAGTCTTCGTTGTTTGTTGAAAGCATGGTGCCCTGATGATCTGCTTTTGCAAAAGATTGTCTAGAAAACTATTCTAGGTCACAAGCTCCTTCTCCTATTCCTAGACCAGCAGGATATGGTGAAGAGGGAACTGTCTAACTATCCCTGCCCCAACTCAAATACAGTAGCTGTGTTCTTGATAAATCAAATCTGGTCTTCTGTGGAAAAAATCATAGATTTTGAAGGGTGGAAGGGACCATTATGATGATCTTGTTTCTGCATAACACAGCCCAGAGAATTTCACACAATAATTTCTACATGCAACCCATTGAGGAAGGAGGAGTATATACCCTTATGGGTGAGAAGAAAGTAAAAGGGGCAAATGAAAATGAAAGGGGAACTCAATCCACATTTTTCTTTTCTTTCTTAAGCCTTGGCTTCATGGGCATTTCTAGGCCAAATTCTGCTCTCAGTCATAGCGGGAGTAAATTTATTCCAGATTTACAACAGTGAAACGGAGAACAGAGTTTGTTCTTCTGAATTCTTGTTGTGTCCTCGTGTCAGGCTTTATCCTTCGATATCTGGCTCTGTCTTAAACACAACCACCATGAAATATAGCCTAAAACACCTGTAATGTTAAGGAAAACCAACCAAAACCCCTTGGCTATTCCAGATTATTTTCTTTTATTCATTTTGAAGTGACAGTACAATGGGACCTAATCTTTTCCACTGGAAAATCAGCAGGTCAGGTTATCTACAGGTAGCAGATATTATTGAGCCAACCTACCAGACCATAGTCTGGATTTCCAGATATAGTATGGTGCTGGAACATGCTTATGAGAGATTAAAGACTGCAAGATCAAGGGCCAACAATCTGTTGCCAAATCCATAAAAGCAAGCCAGAGAAATAGAATATGTAAAAAAATAGATCATTGTGTTTTTTTCTGTAACAAACACCTTGTTTTTGGGTCTGATTGTGAAATCAGTGGCAAAATTCCCAGGTGCAGGATTAGGTCCTCTGAATAGTTTCCTAGACATTCAGATGAGACTGTGTCAATAGGTTGGAAGACTGTAGGATGTAGTATAATGTTCAAAGCACAGTTGAAAATGCAGAACACAGGAAAAAAGTGCACTGAGGTAATCATTTATTTATATTATTTTTTTCTCACTGTTGTTTCCCAACACCTTGGAAGTTTGTATTTATTTATTTTATTTGTATGAGATTGAAAAAAGAGCCTACCCCGAGGCTGGAGACATCCTTGATGAGATATAAATTGCAGTCCTTGGCAATTGCAAATTCACCTGTTCTCTCATCTTGAAGCTGTTCCACTTGGTATAAATAAAACAAAATAGTAATTGAGAGTGAGAATGTGGTTAGCCTGGTGGTTAGGGCACTTACCTGCAAGGCGGAACACCTGGGTTCCAGTCCCTGTTCCAGAGGGGGGATTTGAAGCTAGGTCTCCCCCAGACTATGTGACTGCTCTAACCAGTGGGCTGTTGGATATAAGGGAACACTCACCTCTACCGGGCTGCTGGTCTCCCCAACTAGGCACAGAAGTGGCTGAGAGGCTTTGGAGAATGGATGAAGTCTTGATTTCCCCCTACATTTCCTATGTGCCAGCCTGTGGAGCTGAGCTGGTGTGGGGGTGGTAAGTAATATGCACTTTTTAAGTTGCTATCTGAGATTATTTCCCTTTTGGAGTGAAGGAGGAGTTAGGGAAGGAGTTATGAATCTGGCTAGATTGTACAACACTTGGGAGTAGTTCATCTGAAAATAATGGGATTGCTCATGTGAATTAGGCTTTGTGTGTATAAACACCTAGTTTGTGGCAATCTACCCTACACTAGCCTGACACCTGCTAACTGTCCATGTGGACCCTGCTGATGCACGCTAACTGTTGCCTAGAAGCTTTGATTTACCCTCCTTTGAAACAGGAGTACATCAAAGTATGCTAAGGAACTGTCAGTGCATGCCAGCAGGATCCATGTGGACTCATTAAGTGGCAGGCTAGTGACGGATAGATTTACAACCCATCTTGCCACAAAGTAAATGTTTGTGTAGACAAGTCCTAGGTCCCTCAAACAGAAGGATCGCACAGTATATCCCTAAGTTAATTTCTGCCCTAAGGTGCTCTTGAAGCAGTACAACACTAACCCCTTTTTAAAGAGCCGTAGCTGATAACAAGAGTCATTTGAAAGCACATTACAATGATCCTGTAATCAGACTGCCAACTTTCAGATTTCAGCCCTGATACTTGTTTAATGGGTTACATTATATTAAGCAGCAGCAGGAATTAAGGAAACTTGTGTGTAATTGATGTAAATATCTATAAGAACAGACATACAAATAACATTGGGGTTTTTCCTTTTTATTAAATATCATTAGACACTGATATGTTAAGAGTCTGACCTTTTAATTTTTGCATTTCAGCTGTTCTCTGACTTGTAAGAGGAATATAATCATTTTATAGTTTGGTCAAGTGAGAAAAATTCTGCCCTCCATGATGCTAGTGAAAGTTCAGAGTACTGCTACTGACTTTGGTGGAGTTATTCCAGATTTGTATCAATATACCAGATCAAAATGTCCCCATACACTAGAAAATAACAACATATGGGCTCCTGTCACTTTCATCATGTGTCTAAGCCTGATGCCCCCACCCCCACCCCCGGAGTCACCAAAGAAGAAAGATGGGGCCACTAGCCAAAGTGGGAGAGCTGGGTTCAAGTCTCTTAATCTCTCTCTGTGCCTCAGTTCTTCCTCTGTGAAATGGAGTTGATATTCCGTCTTTTTTCCCACCCTTTAACTGTCTTGCCTTTTTAGATTGCAATAGCTTTGGGCAGGGACTGTCTTTTACTGTGTGTTTGTGTAGCACCTATCACAGTGAGGTTCTTGCCTCTGTTGGGGCCTCTAGGTGCTGGGTGAGACAAATAATATTATTTCATCAGCTGAATAGAAAATGGTATGCAGTCTTTTGGTTTGGCATTGGTTGCTCTGGTTTGAGTCCATGTCTTTGCTAAGTGGTGCCTGCACCAGTTTGAGATACAGTGTGGTCTTTACTTACTGATGTAATGCTGTCTCAGTGCACACCTTTTTGACATGTAACCATCCCTACTCTGTGGTTGAGGTTACTGTTTAGAGCGGATTGCCTTTTAAGCCTGTTTATTGATAACATACATTAATTATGTGTGCAGTATTCAACTGACTTTTGTACACTTAATAAATAAAATATTCCAAAAGAAGAAAAGACCCTATTTCAAGATATTTCATCATTACATGTTTCTCAAGACGGCACTGCATTTGTGGTTGAAAAAGGGTTGCATTAGCTCTCTACTTAAATTGTAACAAAAACCAGAATGTACAGTCCATAACTGACAAGAGAATATGGGGCCTAAGCAGAGTGTCAGGTTGGAGGGTTGCTGACTGTATCATTTTATTAATTGGTGCTGAGAATATGTGTTCTTTGGCAGTTCTTTGATCTGAAGTGTTATTTTGTTACTTTCCCAGTCAGTGTAGAGGAGATTTCTGTCTGTGGAACTAGAATAATGTTCATTTTGTAGGTCAGCATCAGTGAGATAAGTGTTGCATTTTGTGTCTGTGTGTTTATCTCTTTTTTTTTTTTTCCTATCTGATTTTCTCCCTCTAATAAGGATCTGGTGAAAGATCACAAGAAAGAATGTCTGTGGGAGGGTAAAAGAGAGAATCCTGATTCCAAGCAGTATAATTACTAAAGCGTTCTTGTAGGAGGAACCTGTTTTCTCTTTGATTTCACGGATGGTTGGGATTTTCCATTTGAGGTTATGGGAATGAATGTGCTAGCTTGTCCAAAAATGTTTATTTCTTTTGACTTGGGCTTTGTCCTAGAATGAGTTAAAAGGGCTAAAAAACAACACCCACACTGAAGCCCCATTCCCCTGGTTTAGTTTTTGGCTGCTATTTTAAGCAATTAGAGATTATCTATTTTGTGCTCTATGCAATATGGGTATTAACGTATACATAAAAGAAAACTGTGTTGTGGAGGGCTAGGGTTGGCGGGGAAGGGGTCCTTCACTCACACTCAGGTCTTACTTTTAGTCAGGGCTACCAAAGATCTCAGCTGTTCTTGTGTAACCAAGGACCTGGTTCAGAGATTCGGAAGAATAGTAGCAGTAAATATCAACATACAATAGCACCCAAAGACCCCAATGGGGATCAAGACCTCTTTGTGCTGTACAAACACAGAAAAGAAGCAATCCCTGCCCTGACAGGCCTGCAATCACTAGAGGGGGTGGACTTCTATTGACTTAAATGGGGTTTGGATCAGTCCTCAAGGTGGTAAAATGAATCGAAGTTAGAGGCTAGGGATAGGAAAGGGCTCACTAACTCTGCTTCCCAAGGTGTTGTATTTGCTAAACCTGCTTTGCTTTAGTCCAGGGTCTCGTTGGCCTCAATTGATACTTGAGAAAGAGATCTGTGGACATTCTCAAATAACAACCAGTGTTAGTGCTGAGGTAAAGTTGGCTATCTCCTGATCAAAATGGAGTGCTAGGAGCCCTAACAATGATTCCTCTTAGGAACCTCTTCCAGTCTCTCCCACCCACAAGTCTCTGAACTACAGACTCTGATTTACAATAAAGCTGGACAAAATAGAATTGATGCTCCTTTCAGAGACAATCAATGCCGCTAAGGAAAGTGGCCAATAAGATTTGCTTTGTACATAAATTCCTTGCTTGTTATGTAGGTCACTACTATAATACTCCAACCTCAGCCACTTTGCAGAATGAGAGGCTGTATCTAGAAAGTCAAACTGGTTTCTGAGTGTTAACATGGGCTTAGGTTTGGACAAACAGTCAAGTTTGTTCTGCTAAACACTTTCCTTAATTCTTTTTTTGAGAGCACAATTGTTCACTCAGGACCAGAAGGACTAACTTCCTGCCAAAATAGGGCCAATCCTGTGAGGTGTTGTGCCCCTCTCCTCCCAGGGAAGACCATGGCAGCTACACGTGTTTATATCAGGCTCCTAAAAGGTCAAATTCATCCTCTATGTAATTCCTTCATGATGTTCCACTAGATGTGAATTTGACCAATTATACCAATGTTGTCTTAACTAATTATCAAATTTATTTATTCCTGGCATTATATTAGCAGCCTGCATGCCCCAAACAAGACTAGGGCCTTATTGTGCTAGGCGCTGTACAAACACATAGAAAGAGACAGTTCCCACCTTAAGGAGTTTACAATTAACATAGACAAGAAAAAGAAAAGGTGAGAGGGGAAAGAGGCACAGAGATGTGAAGTAACTTGTCCAAGTTAATACATGGGACAGCAGGTCAATGACAGCACTGGGAATGGAATCCAGGCCTTCTGACTGCAGTCATTGGCCTATTCATTAGACCATATTGCCAAGCCATAACATTTTTCAGTAAAATTAATTGTACTAAGTGTCCATGTCCTTCCATCCTCTTCTTTTACATGCTGGAATGTAGTATGAGATGATATAAGGGACGGAAGCAACCTTCTGGGATGTGGAGAGCATACCCACGTTATGTCCACAGCGTACACATGGAGAAACTGATAAAAACATAAAATGCTCTATCCGGAAGTGTGGGGGAGAGAAAGCAGGTTGCTCTCTACAACAGAGAGGGACAACTCACCCCACCTGGCTTTCTGCAGAATTGACTCTGATTACAGCACATCTTAGGCTACTCCTACACTGCAATAAAAAACCTGCAGCACTGAGTCTAAAAGAGCCCAGATCAATTGATCCTGGCTGCAGAGCTAAACATTGCAGTATAGAAATTTTGGCTTGGTTTAGAGCCTGGGCTCTGAACTCCCCAGGCCCCCCACACCTTCCCTTGTGAGGCTCTAGCCTAAGCCCAAGTGTCCACACTGCAATTTTTAGCCCTGCAAGCCCAAGTCAGCCGACCTGGTCTTTCATTGCAATGCAGATGTAACCTTATCCCTGCAAGCAGGACCAGGAACCCCACTCACCATTAAAGTGATCGCTTACAATTTTACTACAGTTCTCAATAAACCACAACTCATATATGGCATTGCTTCAATATGTGATTTCAAAACATCCTGATGGCAGGAATATTAACCCAATACGTCTGAAACTGGAATTCATTCGAATGGTGGGCACTTTCTGAAACCGGTGGACAGATTTTCTTAGAGGTTTATTTAATTTATTTCTAGTTAATTTTACTGCTGGTGAAGTGTGTAGGATGTACAGCCCTGGAAACTTGTATCTACATTTCCCCTCCGCCCACCCATCCACCTCCCAGTACCATGTACAGGATAGACAGCACCAGAGCATGATGCTCAATAATGTCTCACTAATATGTCTCAACAGTGACCAGGAGGGACTGGCTCTAGGGGTATTTTCTTCCCTGTTCAGTCCTTAATTGGCCTCTCTCCTGCATCTGCAACAAGATTGTCAACTGTAATAGTAGATTCTGTCATGTGGATGTGAGTCCACTAGGAACTAGACTTCAACAACCAAACTCATTTCACATACATTGCTTGACAAAACCACGTTTTAAAAATACGAATAGTTACCTATACCTCTAAAGGTATGTCTCACTGCATTGTAAACGCAGGCCTCTGGGACCAAGGCTTGTGGACTCTGTGTTTCCAAGGCCACACTGCATTGTACACTGGGGTTTACAATTGCTGGACCCGGGTCTCACAGCCGTCTTGATGCGTCCATACTGCACAACACAGACATCCTGACCGCTTGACCTGTGTCCACGCTGCAAAATGACAGGGCTTGGCTCCAAGTCACAGTGGGGCTTGGGTTCTGACCTCTCCCATGCAGGGTCCTAGAACCCACGTCCTGGGTGTTTACATACCCAAGTCACACTGATTTGTGTACGGAAGAGGGACTTGGGTTCAAACCTGAGTAAAAGCCTGTGTGCGCAGTGTAGATATATCCTAAGAGGCAGACATTGTTGAGGCTCTCATTTTGGTGCAGGTGACTTCTCTTTCTAGTTAAATGTATCCTGAGCTGCAGTGTGCTTGGGTAACAAAGCAGCATGGCTCCTCTCAATAAAACTCCATTTAATTTTCTCTGTTATGTCATGGGAATCGTTCAGAGGCACCTCTACACCTAAGCAATCCTAATTCACTCACCTGAGCAACCTTGGTGAGGGGTTTCGTCCACCCTACATATCCAAAAACTGTTACATGTCACTGTATTGAATTTATTCAGATTTAGCTCATTTACTGCCCCCTCCACCTCTTGCCCTGGAAGCTCCCTTCTGCTTAGGAAGAGTAATTTAAGTTATGTCACCATGGTTTTGGACTATGGGGCAGTGGAACTTTCCTACTATGCAGGGGGGGGGGGGGAGTGTTTGCCTCTATTTTATGTGTCTGTGGATGTGCTCAGTGAAGGCCATAACTAATGCTCTCCTAACTAGCCAAAAGACACATTCACAGTGCATTCAAGCTTCATCTGAGCAGGTTGCCAGGATGCAGAGTAAAGCTATATAGCCTTCTCTAGCTTTACACGTAAGAAGAGTTCATAACATTTAGCATGAATAAATCAGGAAGAACGATGCACCTGAAATGCAGTTTGAAAAGGGCAGCAGCCTCCTAAAAGCTTTGGAAGCTCACTTTTAACTTTAAAGAGAGGGTTGAAAGTTGAAATTCAGCTAGTGGCATTACTAGAAGGATTATTGTAGCCATTATCTTTTTTCCACATGTAGAAAAGACCTATGACTCACAGGCAACATTAAGAATGTTCTCCAGAGCTGAAGAAATGTAATAATCACTCTTTGCTGTGAAGAGATTATGTTTATTCTCCAAGAACCATCTTTCATATTAATTGTCCATAGATTTGCCTTGAATTAGCAGGTACCTTGAAAAATGATCCTGATTGTGATGCTGCTCAGAAAAAAAGCCTGTTTTGCTATTTCTACTTTAACTGCAGTACTGTATACTACTGATCTTTCTTATTGTGAAAGAAGTCATCTTTCACAGAACAATAGAAGGCATAATATCTCTGCAATATTACAGGACTCACTTGATGAAATAATAAGCACAAGTAACACTATATGATGATTTAAGAAGTAAGACATGACAGAGCATGTGTTATTGTATAATATCCATACATAAAGGTGTTGGCAGCCTGAAGCCAGCTGGCTCCTTACATCCATGCAAACCGCATAGTGTAGTCTCTGCTATAAAATGTTGTAACTATGAATTTTTTATATATTTTAAAAAACATATTACTAAAGAAAAACAAATCCAAATAGATTCTGTAAAGCACTTTGAGATCTTTTGGTGAAAATCTCTATGTAAGAGCTAGGTAGTGTTTTTAATTTTAAATAAATATACCACAAACTTATTAGAACTTGCATAAATTAGGGTTCTGCTTTTCAGGGGATTCAGTTTGACCTTTCTCTGATGAGTTTTTGTGCATGAGCTGGGGATCTTGTATTATGCAAACTGTTTTTTCATTCATTGCTCATTTTAGCCATGATCATTTTCGGGGTGGGGGAGGGAGGACAGAGAGAATTCCTGTCTTTTGTCTCTTTCTTCATCTTTAGTTCATTATGTTGCTGTATCGGTTACCCTCACACGCCATCCTGCTTACTAGTTGTCTGTTTAGTACCAGGCCACAGATGCCAAAGACAGAAATTTCAAGGATAAATCAAGATTGTCTGAAAAACTGTTAACATCTTCCCTGTCATGTACTGGGTTAGGCCCCCATTCAGCAAACCATGTGATCATATGCTTAAGTCTACCCCTAATCAGCAAAGCACTTAAGCATGTGCTTCAGTCCATAGGTATATAATCATTTGTTAAACATTACGTAAGTGCTTTGCTGAATTGGAGACTTAGGAAAGAATAGGAGGCTCTGCACTAATTTCACTTATGACTCCATTGAACTCTTTTGTCATGCAGCTGAATTATGGGTCTCTGTGTACCTCTCTTCCACAATCAAATGGATTTTTCCCCTTCCCTTTTAATTTCTTAATACATGCTGTACTGCAATAAGAGGTATAAATGTTTCCTACAGGTCCCCAAGTGAGATTTTGCAGTAAATCATGATGTAACTCCAATGTCTTACCATCCACTGGTTAGACTCCTTAAACTAAGCATCCAATCAGTTAATCCAAGAAGATTAATTTTACTTTCATCCCAGAGTGGAAGATTCATTAATGACACAGAAACAAGTTTGCATTTGGTTAATTAGTTGAATGGGGGTCATCCATATCTATCGCCAGTGGCAGACAGTGGAAGCTGTTAAATCCATGAAAATAAATTCACTCTCAACACATAAGTATTAATCAGCCCAGGAGGGCTAGTTCAGGACCTGGCAAGTACCGCAAAGCTCTGAAATAGAAATGTCAGAATGTTTGTTTAGTAGATGTTGGTCCCATTGAGGAACAGATTTAAAAATTGGAATTCACAGCTTTAAAAATATTCAGTGACCTCATATGAAAATAGTTTCCCTTCCTTTGAAAATCAAAACTTAAATCTTAATGTTATTTTGACCTTCAGGTTTTCCTACTAGTTTTCGGTCCTCATTTTCCCTTAGTAAAATATTTTTCACTGGGAATAAGTTTCCTTAGGGTTTTGCTTTTGTTTTTGTTTTAAATAAAGGTTATTCTTAGTTTAAAAAAAGAAATGAAGGAAAGAAGTAGACATTCATGATTATCTATTGCCTGAAGTAGAAGGTCACCTTCCAGTGCAATCCATGCTGCTTCTATGTAACCACTCTGTGCACTGGGTTACATTTACAAAGCAGTAAAGGGGGACTTATGCACACAAGTCCCATTGACAATAACAAGCTGTGCACATACAGCAACTCCACATGCCTTTCTTTGAAAACCTATCCCACAGTACAGAGAGTACTTATTTGTTCCCTTGGTACATTTCAAGGGCAGTTAAAAGCAGTCGGCTGAGTAGTCTGATGTCTGGCAGGACTGGGATCAAGCACTATTTACTGAACAACATGCTGGGATGACCAAATTTGATAGATTTAAGAATGAACAGAATGACTTAAATTCACAAACTTTTGAGCTCTAAGCAAGGGAATTGACTCTCTCCTCTACTCTTCACATTAGCCACTGAAGTACTGGCTAGTATGATAAGCAATAGCTCACCAATACAATGAATAGAAGTAGAGAATTTTTTTTTCTATATTCAGTCTATTGCATCTCACAAAATCCACCTCCTTAATGCCCAGGGCTTTTTAAGTATTATATACATTTAGCATAATCTCCAGATACATAATAAACCCATTAGAAAGAAGCCACGACGATGAATCACTCTCAAGAATCAGCAATCTTGAGTCTTGTAAAGTGTGTCAAGAGGGACTCTAGGAAGAATAAAAATACCCCTGAATATGAACATCCTCTAGGGAAAATATTACAAAAAGTACCTCAGGCTACTATATTTGAGCAAATAAAAATGATTTAAACAAATGATCCATTCTGCCCTGGCATACATTGCAGAGTGGGGCTATTAGAATTAATTTCCTATTCAGGTTCCTCTTCTTAATCTAGTGCTATCCCCGATACACACACTGTGTTTGTTCTGATCCCTCGACTCACAGTTTTGGAACTATTTGACAGTGAGAAAAGAGCAGAATCCAACACAGGTTTTTGACAGGATCGCAAAGAAATCAGGTTATTAGCACTTGCACATTTCACCAAACATTACCCAATCTCTTCAATATTTAGGTGGTATGAGACACTACACATGCAGCTTGAATACCCCCAGCCCTTCCAGCCACTCTACTGAAATCAATGCCATTTATAGATAACACAAGTCCATCCAAACATATGGGCAAATACCCTTTAACCATTTAGAAACAGAAATAAGCTTTGCCATTTAATTTCTTCTATGTCTCATTTAGGCTCTGGGTAATATTTTTAATGCCTAACTGACCTAGAGACAGATTTTAAAGGTATTTATTGATTTCAGTAACAGTTAGGAGCATCAATACCTTTTTTAAATCCGGCCCTTAGGCTCCTAAATTGTACTGAAAGTCAATGGGACTTAGGCTTCTAAGCTGCATAGGCCCTCTTGAAAATTTTATCCTCTGTCTACAGTCAGGAAAATGCACCATGTCGGGAAAATGTGTTAATAACGTGATGTTAAACAGGCCCGTGCACGGTAGTGTATAGAGGGACAAATTGTGTTTAAACATGGGTTAGCTGGCCATGATGAACCCTATAATCATCCTTCGGAGAATTAAGAACAGCTAATACATTTCTAAACATACCTCCCCTTTTCTGATATGTTCAGTGTAGATAAGCATTTAGTAAGCATTTCCAGCATCCTAGTCATAGAATCATAGAATTTCAGGGTTGGAAGGGACCTCAGGAGGTCATCTAGTCCAACCCCCTGCTCAAAGCAGGACCAAACCCAACTAAATCATCCCAGCCAGGGCTTTGTCAAGCCTGACCTTAAAAACCTCTAAGGAAGGAGATTCCACCACCTCCTTAGGTAACCCATTCCAGTTCTTCACCGCCATACTAGTAAAAAACTTTTTCCTAATATCCAACCTAAACCTCCCCCTCTGCAATTTGAGACCATTACTCCTTGTTCTGTTATCTTCTACCACTGAGAACAGTCTAGATCCATCCTCTTTGGAACCCCCTTTCAGGTAGTTGAAAGCAGCTATCAAATCCCCCCTCATTCTTCTCTGCTGCAGGCTAAACAATCCCAGTTCCCTCAGCCTCTCCTCATAAGTCATGTGCTCCAGCCCCCTAATCATTTTTGTTGCCCTCCGCTGGACTCTTTCCAATTTATCCACATCCTTCTTGTAGTGGGGCGCCCAAAACTGGACACAGTACTCCAAATGAGGCCTCAGCAGTGCCGAATAGAGGGGAATAATCACGTCCCTCGATCTGCTGGAAATGCCCCTACTTATGCAGCCCAAGATGCCGTTAGCCTTCTTGGCAACAAGGGCACACTGTTGACTCATATTCAGCTTTTTGTCCACTGTAACCCCTAGGTCCTTTTCTGCAGAACTGCTGCCCAGCCATTCGGTCCCTAGTCTGTAGCAGTGCATGGGATTCTTCTGTCCTAAGTGCAGGACTCTGCACTTGTCCTTGTTGAACCTTATCAGATTTCTTTTGGCCCAATCCTCTAATTTGTCTAGGTCCCTCTGTATCCTATCCCTACCCTCCAGCATATCTACCACTCCTCCCAGTTTAGTGTCATCTGCAAACTTGCTAAGGGTGCAGTCCACACCATCCTCCAGATCGTTAATGAAGATATTGAACAAAACCGGCCCCAGCACCGACCCTTGGGGCACTCCACTTGATACCGGCTGCCAGCTAGACATGGAGCCATTGATCACTACCCGTTGAGCACGACCATCCAGCCAGTTTTCTATCCAGCTTACCGTCCATTCATCCAGCCCATACTACTTTAACTTGCGGGCAAGAATACTGTGGGAGACTGTATCAAAAGCTTTGCTAAAGTCAAGAAATAGCACATCCACTGCTTTCCCCTCATCCACAGAGCCAGTTATCTCATCATAGAAGGCAATTAGGTTAGTCAGGCATGACTTGCCCTTGGTCATAATCTCTAGCTTCTCATACAGACCATAGCTAGATGGGCGCAGAGTAATTTGCCTAGATAACATCTTTCAGGCTAATTGTTTGTATTATGGTAGGTTTGAATCTGTTATAGTAGCAGTGTCTCTATTTTAGCACCATTTTTGAATGAATCCAGGGATAGCTAAAGAAAAAGAACGGAAATGTTTTTATCCCAAACTTTGTCAACTTTCAGAAAAGGATTGATTCAGGTCAATTCTTTCTTTATTCAAACCAGTTTTCACATTCCTTCCAAGGAACATAGAGTGAGTTTACTACTAATAGTTTATTACTCCTGCAGCACCAAAGGCGAGCATAGTGCATTACTGTCATTGAGGAAGTTTGTTCCAGGGCCAAAGAACTTCCAAACAAATGAGACATAACACAGAAAGCAATGGCAATAGTCAAAGACAGTGGGTGAAGGAATTCAGTGGGGAAATGTTATGTGTGATATGTTTATTGAGATCTTATCTATTGCTAATTTCAGATTGAGTTTAGTTTGGTCAGCAGTAAACCATAGACATGTGTGTAGGAGTTAATGGTACTGTTGAAGTAGGGGGGTGGTAGGAGCATTTACAAAAGACGTATGCTTTAAGGAGGGACTCAAGGGAAGAAAGTTAAACTCCTCAGGTCCTGATCCAGAGCTGAAATCAGCTGGAGTCTTTCCAATAACTTCAAAGGATCAAGCCTTTGATTTAAAGAAAATCCAGGTAAGGGGCAGCATGAACAGTTTGTAGCCTGGAACTCGCTAGTCTGTGTTGCTCTTTCACGTGATTTGTAGGGGATACATTTTCATCACAGCAGATATCTGGATTAGTCTTATCTACTCTGCCAAATGGGGTGCTGAAAATATAGTGCCAAAGCTTGTCCCCCACTTACAACACTGTACATCTGGAGTAAATCTATTGCATTCAAAAGCATTATTCCAGATTTGCAGAATTTGTCTCCTAATCTCTAATATTGTTTCAGTATTTCTTTCTTGCAAATTATGTCTTTTGGTATCTGTCTTGTCATTTAGAAAAATGAAAGCCTGTGCCTCCTTTCTGACTCCCACTAACTTAAGATGCCCTGTCAAAAATAAAGAAAATTCAATATATTTGTATATATTTGTAATTTATCAATTCCCCAAGGACAATAGATTATTCAATTACTAATGGCTCTGCTCTAGACATCTTAGTGAGATAATTAAAGCACTCTGACGCATAATCAATACATTGATTAATCATCACTCCCTTTTTTCCAAAGATGGTAATTTAATTTAAATTCCTTTACAGAGTCACAAAGCAATTGCCTTGCATGCAACTTTTTGGGGAAAGGGAAGGAAAAGAATAAGATGTTCACATCTTAATTGCTAAGCTTTTTGCAAACAGAAGCCATGACAGAAAATCAGAGAAGGGAAAATGATTCACTCATTTTAAGTCTATAACATGTATGTGACAATAAAATTAGAGATTTTTTTCTTCTATTGTTTTTATGAGAATCAATCCAATACTGTATCAGGGAAAAGTTTAAACCTGCAGAAGCTCAAAAAGCATAATTGTGTAATTACCTCCCCTTTAACCTTTTTTCACAGGAATAAAGAAATGTAAACTGTACCTTTATTCTTTTGTTTTTACTTCAGCAAAGCACTTAACACCATGCTTAAAGTTAAATGTGTGTTTTAAGGATTTGCTGAATAGCGATGGACTTAAGTGCTCTGTTTTAAAAGGTGAAAAATTGATGACTATTGAAAAGGTGAAATATAAAGTCTTCCAACATCCTAAAAGAACCCTTGATTTATTAATACATAATGCATGTGTGTGTGTGTGTGTGTGTGTGTGTGTGAATTTATATATGAGATCTATAAATATAACTTTAACATTAAGAATATGTTTGTACATCTTTATTCAGCAAACCATTAACTTGTAATATATTCATCTATGCACTCAGATACACACATGTGAATGTACATGTGTATATACATATTGTGTGTGTGTGTGTGTGTATAAATAGAATACAAGGTTGGGTGGATGAGTAATAGAGAAGGTATCATTTAAAATTGTATTTTGTCACACAGGAATGTTGCATGATGTGTGTAGACTCAGAAGTTTCAGAAATTAACCTGTTAAACATGATCTAAAGATAATGTATGATCCTTTGAAGAAGTTAGACATTGCTAGTAAACTGCATATTTTTCTGACCTTTTTTTTCTAAACATTAAAATAATACAATTCTGATATCTGTATTATCCAGTGTACAAGCTTGCTACCCTCCACAGATGAATACCTGTGGCCTCCCAAAATAGAACAAACATGTGCATGTCAATATTTCCATATCAGCAAATCAATGCTATTTTGGAGGTAGTGGGTGGGATTCTTTGTCAAGATTTGGCTCAAAGAATGGAGATGGGTTACTAATGTTTTCTGAATGATTGTTATATTACACAAATTCCTGTATCTACATGCAAACCAAGGTACTCATGCATGAACAAGAGTATTTGCTCTTCATTATTCTTCCATTTAGAAGATTTCACTCATATAGTCATGGAGCGCCAACAATACCAGGTGATTAACTGCACACTATTTATAATGAGTAGCAAATATCTGAATTAACAGTTCATATATATATATATAACCCAGACGTTGAAAATGTGTGTCCAAATTGGAAGGTGAACATATTTGTGCAGGATTGGTTGGTGAAAAATTCAGGAACAATTCCTAATGAAGAAGCATCTATGTCACAAAAATATTGCCAGTGCCGAGAAGCTTGCCCTGTCATGTCCCTATTGTAGCTTTCCTGTGGATAAAGGGAAGATTTCTTTCACTAGGTTCCTCCATCTGACACCTTTCATTGGTGTTAAATTCCTTTTAAAAATGCAAGCAGGCATATAACCTGAATATTTGCAATCTCAATTGCCTATGGATAGATTTAAGAGATTTCTAGGATAGTCTCGAGCATGAGGCACCATTTTGAAGGACAAGCCCACACAGAATGTTCACACTCCCACATACTAAGCTAAGAGAAAACGTACAGATTTCATCTGGACCATCTGACCATTCTTATCTTTCACTACAAACAAATGATGTAGTTTTTCTAAACAATGCGTATAACTCATATACAAAGCACTGCAGGTGGTTTTACCAGTGTGCATTTCTGGTGACTTTCATCCATTCTGAAATCAGAATAAGGGAATCAAAATGACTAGACAATGCTCATTACATCAGCTGGTGAGTGGACGCCATGTATGAATCCCAGATTAGTCCCTGATGATCTCTCATAGCTACCGAGGGCAATCTGACAGCATTCTGTACAAAGCAGAAAGCATGATTTGGCCATGAAACATCAGACATTTTAATGCCGCTGCTATAAATAATGTACATGCACCTCAAAATTCTAAATAAAATTTGATTTTCCTTGAATATAATTTCAGAAATCACACTTATTAGTGGCATGCAAATATCAGAAAGTCCACCCATTTATACAAATTAGGGCTGCTTGAAAAATTGCAAACACAACAATTTCATGATGTTTCGCAAAAATCCAAATGTTCTGTGGGAAAGATCGAATTTTCTATTTGGAAAAACTAAATGAGACGTTTTGTTTTGAGGTGGAGGCAGTGTTGCCGAGTGTATAGAACACAGGAATGGGCCTCAGAAGACATGGTGGCTACACTAGTGACCTGCTGGGTGACCTCGGGCAAGCCAAGTCACTGCTCTGTGCCTCAGTTTCCCCATCTTACCCCCTTAGTAAAGTGCTTTGAAATCTACTGATAAAATTGCCTTATAAGAGCTAGCTACACAGTGATTTTTCACCCCTGGAGCCTGAGCCAATGAGCCTGAGTCAGCTAACCCAGGTCAGCCATTTTATTTATCCCTGTGTAGACATACCCAATGCCTCTAAGATTTGACCTGTCCACCCGTCCATCTGTATGGAGGGGCAGTTGGGCCAAATTTCAGTGGTGTTGTGACCTGGCGTAGGGATCCACTGAAATTTGGCCTGGCCACTCTTTCGTTCAGAGAGGGGTTGGCACACCACATGGTGTTGTGACCTGGTGCATGGGGAGTCGTTTCCTGTACAGCAAAATGCTGGGGAGTCCGTTTAGAACTTGATGCCTGGTGACACTGGCTCTTTCACTCTGTGGATAAGAGAGAGAAGAGACTCTGAGGGGTCCCTTTGAGGGAGGAGGGGGAATGAGCAGGTACAGGAACGGGGTCCCTCTCAGGAGGAAGGGAGGCACGGACCAGAATTTGGCCCCCTCCCCTGCAAGAAATATTGAATTGTCATCTCGGGATGTAAGACTTTATGTTTTTTCCTGTTTGTCACATGAAGACAATTGTTTTACATAAAGTGGAATTTGGGGACATGATTTATTTAAATAATCAACACTGTCTCAATGGCAAATTGGAAATATTTTCAACTAACTGCAAAGAACCTGTAGACCACGGAAGAAATGTGTGAATACCTTCAAATAACAGACAATTCTGAATTTTTCACTGTGGCTTTTGTAACCAGGAAAATAGGCTAAATCCATCATGTAAGTTCCCGGTTGGGAATTATTCACTCTACTAGCTATAATTTGAGTGTATTTAACTATGAGAGATCACAGATTACTTAGAGATTTTCTCATGTATGTGGTGTGACTGCCAGGAACATTAATGGGAGTCACATTAAATCACTGAGAGGAAAGTACACACTTTAGTCACTGTACATAGTACTCTAGCTCTATAGTTGCAAAAGTAATGACCATGACACTGATACTCTGCAGATTGAGATGCCATAGTGTTTAATGCATTAGCCTTCCATTTCTGAGGGCCAACTAGGCTCAAACTGTACTTAGTTCTCTTATGAAATAAGATTAGTGTATTGAAGCTAGCTGTCTTTGTTCACAAAAAACAACGACATATAATTAGCACCATGATGGGCATTACTCTGGAAAGGCCCATTATTAAAGCTAAAGAAGGGATATTAGAGGTCAGCACTGAAGTGCATTAGCAGAGTTCTTGGGGGCAAGAATAACACATAAGAGTGTTACAATACCTGGTTCTTCTTACTCTTATGTGTTATACTTTCATGATTGCTAACATTAATATACTGGAGAGAGGAGACTTAAATTCACAGGAGGGTTGTTCACGTTCTACTCCTGAAATGTCAATAGCAGTCTAGCCCTTGAAACCTTGACCTTGCAAGGAATAAAATACATAGAAGAGACCAAAATTGCCTGTGAACCACAGATATGAGTGGATATCCAGCAGGGCTATGAACTTCAGAAACGGGTTCTTCTTTACTGTAAAATAGTCCTGATTCATGGGGCTTTATCAGTGGCAACGTTCCAACCTTAGAGAAATACTCCAATCCTGCAAAGTTCCTGCCAATATAAAATGTGAAATTACATCAAGCTGAACATATTCAAAGCGGGTATTTGGTCCTGCTATCTGGCTGCACATGATTAATGTGTTTTCCCTTCAGACATTTGCTAGCATTTAGACCAGTCTTATTGTGTACAGCTAGCATCTATTTGTCCCTTTCATTTTGTTCTTCCGGTGCTGTCCTGAACCTTTACCTTTGTTAATATTTTATGCATCTTATTCTTCTTCTAGCCTTTTTTCAGTGTCCTTAATTGGATATGTGAATGCTGATTACTTCTTCACTTTATTTTTCCTTCAATTTGCCCTCAATTTTGTGCCCTTTTTTCATTGTAATTTTGTTTTGGTTTCCTTTAGTTATGTAGTAGCTTCCTACCATCAGTAAAATAAGGATGTCATTTGGAAGGAGGAGGGAGAAGGCACTAGATAATGTCCATTTTGCACATGCAGACCCTATTCCAGCTGTGAGTAGTAGTTCCATTGACCTCAGTGGAGCGACTTGTTTACTTGTTTGTTGGATTGGAACCACAGGGAACGTTATAAATATAACCTAATTGTGAGAAACTAATAGGCATTCATACTGAGATCTTCAGTAACAAATGTCACACCCTATCCTGCAGATCCTACTATAAAACTCCTATTGGCTTTTTGATTTCAAAGGGACATTGGCTTGAAAAAGGACTTCAAAACTATGCCCATCATAGCTTTGCACATGCAACCATACAGAAAAATGCCATAAATCAATTTTTAACTTGCAGGTAGGAGACTCAGCAAATGAACTCATACTAGATGGTGAGTACATACATCTGTGGGTACAGTCCTCCTCATTTCATCTGCAACTGGAACTCCATAACTAGCCTATTCAAGTCAAATACCCCCCCACCCCCAAATAGGGTGTTGCTATAACAGTCTGAATTTTAATTACAAACTGTCCACAGTTAATTACCTTGAAAACTCAGCCAGATAAAGCAAGTTAACCAGTCATAAGCGAAAAAGCACTGTAATGAATGGGGTTTGCAATACAACTCCCTATTGGCAGTTTACTTAAGTATGAAAAAGCAAGGAATATGCACTGCTGCTGGGTGCTGTTGAGATGAATATCCTTGCCCTAAAGGATTTAAAATTTGTATACATAAGAATAGCATCTGTAGTTACACTAGATAAAACAGTAAATAATGGGAGTTATTAATCCTTGTGTTTCAGAGCATAAGTAGATTGCAGCTAAGTAATGGATGGTTAATATTACTAGACCAGATTGCTTCTTCACACAGTATCAGCCATGGGAAAGGGTTAAGAGGAAAGGAAATCTCTGAGAGGATCCTTTGGGGGAATTATTATGGGGCCTTGTTCCATCAGGGGCCTCAGTTCTTTGAGCTATGGGCTAGTATGATTGTTATTTAAGGGCTAACAGTGTGCTTGGGCACTGACCAAGACACAAAATGAAGACTGTCTCTGTTTGGCAGAGCTACACATATGGAGAACGTGTGTTTTCAAACCACAGATGTATTAGGGCTCTAGAAATGTGAGTGAAAGAAAGTTTTCTAACTTGGTACTGTGATGGACATGATAGGGGAACAGTAACTATTCTCTTAAACTCAAGCTTCCTCTGAAGCAGCCAGTATAGATTAAAGTTGGAGACTTTAGGCTACATACATGGATCATTCTTCTGCTCAGGGAAAGTTTTCAGATCCGAAACTGTGGGCAAACTGTGAAGACAGTCCTGATCATAAGAACCAGGCAGCTGGTAAGGGGCTAAGTGTTCCATTTCCCCCGCTCCTTTCTACCCACCCGCCAGTGACATGGTCTATAAAGTACACACTCTATCTCCCCTGTGCTCAGGATAATTTACTGAGTTGGCGGCATCTGGGCTAACCAAGGATTTCTCAGGCTCTTGTGTTCTGGGCTGCCTGACTCTCTGCCTACTTTGACTCAGCTGCAGGAATAAAGAATATTTTGGGGGGAAGCCAAGATAAGTCTCCCTACTGATCTGCTATGGTATGACACTTCCTGTACTCACAAGAGGTATGCCGTATTCCTGCTTTTGTTAGCAGCAAAGGCTGGCATATGTGCCATTTCATATGCTTTGCAAAATTTACAATGTTTGGGTCAAGATTTTGTTAGCCTTAGTCAATTGGAACTTCCATTGATGTCAGTGGAAGAATATGGCCCTTTGACTGTGTCTGTTGCTCCATCCAAAGCAGAACATATAGAAGAACTATCCAATCATGACTTACTAACTTCCACTGAAGAGTTAATGGTGTCCAGAAAAAAACAGTAAACCTGTTTGTGTGTAATGCTCGTCTCCTAGTTCAGTATTAAAGCCACCATGACCACAGCAAATTATTGTTGATGGAACAGGATGAAATCTAAAATGCTTTCAAAACCAAAACATAGCATTGTTGCTGTTTCTTTAAATCTTTTTTTTTTAATCTTTGGGCATAGGTGTCAAAGACATTAGCAGTTAGAGCAGAGCACTTTGTCGTAATTGACATTGAATTTACTTAATGTTAGCTCAGCCTGGAAAGTATACAAAAGGTTGGAGTGTCTGAGGAAAAAAGTGTAAGCATGTGTGCAACTGTCAGAATGTCAACAAGGGAACTCTTAAACACCAGAATTGCACAAAGATGTAAACTAGAGTGTTTCTAAAGGTAGATTATTCTAATGGATTATCACCCATTGTAGTTTCACTCTTTTTTTTTTTTCCATTGGAAGCATTAGTTGCCACAAGCTTTACAATTGGTTTGCAATTCAGATAGATGAAGTCAATTTGCTGTATTAGAATAATCATTATTTTTTTAACACGTTAAGGTATTTATTTAAGATCTGTCTACAGAGTAGCTCAATTTGGTTGATGCAGACCTGCAGTTCAAAGATACACTATATTCCAGGTAGGGTTGTTTGCTGAATTAACAAAGATAGCAAATATCCCCATGAAAATGAAATGACAACGGTAACCTATATAAAGCAGAACATGAAACATTATTTGAAAAACATTAACACAGCTCCTAGATTTTTCAAAGTTTTATATGCAGAAGTATTAGAAATTCAAGATTCATACACATTAAACATTTGTAAAAATCTGTGATATAAGTAATTACATCTTTGGGAATGACAGTACAGTATTGAGTATTCAGGTCTCCTTTCTTGTTCCTTTTCTGAATTCTTTAGGCTCCCTTTCTTTATACAATTTTTTTTTTCTTCTGAGAGTATTTATTTACAGCGGGGGTGAACAGCTGAAACTTTTTTCATTGGAAAATGCAGATTTGAGTCACCAGAAACATTTAGTGAATTCATGTAGAATTCACTGAATTGTTTTGAGTGGAAAAAAACTGGAAAAAAAATCAGAAAAGATTGAAACATTTTATTTTTCCTCTTCAGAAAAGAATGTTTTGCTCTTTTTTATTTGAAATGACATTTCATTTTTAAATTTCCTTTCATTTTTTTATTTGAATTGCAAGCATTTAAAAAACATTTTAAACAAAATGTTTTATTTGACCTGAAATTAAATTTTGTCAACTTTTCAGTACAATAAACATTTTGAGAAAATTTAATTTTGGTTCAACCCAAAAGAGGTGGGTATTTTTTTGCTGAAATTGCTAGCGAATTGGTAAATTCATTATTTACCATGCTTTATTTATAATAAAGTAGATTAGGACTGTATGGTTTGATGGTTTGTGGGGGGCTTGTTTTCTACTTTTTCACTGTCACAGTTGGTTTTCTATTATACTAGCCAGACGACACACTCAAATATTGATACTTTTTTTTTTTAACCTCCCAGCTCTCACCATAACAAGTTAGGATTCTCACAGTTCATCCCATTTACTATCCAAAGACAGATAAAGAACTGAATTAAAACTCATTTAAGTGATGAAAGCTACTGAAAAAACACTCCCTTGTAGTGCAGAAAGAACAGTATCCATGCTTTAGACTTCATGAATAGTAGTCCTCTTGCTGTTCAAGGAGCACAAGGATAATCTTGTGGGTAAATCACAGAAATGAAAATCAGGAGAAGACTATTCTAGTCTTAGCATTTCCACACAGGTCATAGGTGATCTTTTGTAAATCATAGAACCACGTATGTTGGCTTTTTTTTTGTTGAAAATTCAACATTTCTGTTCACCATAAATTCATTTTCTTTTCCACAAACAGTGTTCTATTTTTGACCACTTCTGCGTGTATTTATCTCTTATCCTTCAAATCTCTAGGGACACCTGCAATAGGACTGCATGTCATGGTGACCACTTAGAACATAACAACTTCAGATTATTTTGCTTCAAAGTCATAGACCAGTAACACTTGGGCAAAAGAAGATTTTTTGTATACTGTTAGAAGACTAGGATCTATGACATGTTGGTGAGAAATATAGTAGAGGAAGTTGTACACATACATACTAACAAGCTCACTATGTTACTTTGCAAGTATATCGGGAGACTCAGTTCATTCATATTATTTGTAAAGTACTTTGACATACTGGCATGAAAGGCACTGTAGTATTGTCATTGTTTATGAACTCCCAGCAGTAAAGGGCAAAGCTTACTATCTTACTGGGAAAAAGAAAGGAAAGAATGCACATACAGAATAGATGTATGACTACATCACAAAAGGAGGTCCTGTCTTTTCCATTTAACAAGTTTGAACTTTCAATTCGGTCATCTTTTTTCAATACTTAATCGATCCTTCAGCTTTGTGTGAGTTTCACTCACTTCTTAGTACATGCTATTTCCATTACAGGAAAGTATTTATTATTATTAATTATTATTAGTAGTATTATTATTAGGTATTATTTTATTGTTTATTTGTTTTATTTTTATTTTATTTATTATTACTTTTAATATAGCCAAAGTTGATCTTATTTCTATAAATTATTTGTTGCTTAAAATAGTTTCTCTACAAGGAAAATATGGGGAAACAACTTTGTAGTTTCCAACAACTCAGCCTGGGATTACAGGGGGTGGCTTGTTTGAGAGGGAAGTTCATTTCAGAGCTGGTCAGGAATTCTTTGATAAAACTTTTTTTTGATGTTATTGAAAATGGAAATTTCTGAAACGAAAACTATTTATGGGGAAAGGATTGGGTTCAATTAATTTCTTGATGTGGAAAAAAAGCTGAAAAATAACTTTTTAAATTACAATTTGACATTTTTTAAATAATAAAAATTATGTTTCCATTTTGAAATAACTTTTTGTTTAGGAATATAAGGCGATTATAGTATTTTTAATGGTAAGATCAAATGAAACATTTGAAAAGTATCAAAATAAGATGTTTTGTTTTGACTCAAACAGAAATTTATTTTCAGATTTTCAGTTAATGAAAAATTTCAAGATTTTGACTTTTTGTCATGATATGGGATAGAAAATATTTCCAAAATCTCAACTATTATCACAGGATGGGGAAAACAGTTTTGTATCCAGCTCTAATTAATTTGTTCTATCATTATCTCTACCATATTAACCAATAGTGGGGTGAGTCAGCAGTGCTTATTTGCAAGTGATGACCAGAATATGTTCCAGTTATATTTTACAAAGATGATTATGAAAACTGCATTGTAATTAGGATTGTCAGAAACCTTTGAAGCTTGTGTTTCTGGTTCTAATGTAGAAGAATTCTACAGATTGTAGAGAATTAGAACTATGCCTAAACCTGTTATTTTTGGTTTGGTCACACTTTCCAATCAGTTTGCTTTTTGTGGTTTTATGAGCCTCTATTTTGTTCTGAGTTTGTGTGTTCTTAAAACCCAAGCCCCAAATGCAAATTTAATCACATCTGTCACAGAACCACTTAATTTCATCTCTGTTGCTATGAAAAGGGTGGAATTCATGTATTTTGTTACAAAACTATAGCAATGAAACACTTTGGGTTCGTGCAAACCTTTCATCAAACCCCTTCTCTTTGCTACGTCCACATTGGTGTTCATTAGTTTTGCTGGTAAGCCCAAATCTTGAAACCATGTTAGTTTAAATTTCTACTTTAGTTTTATAACAAAAGTTTTTGTGCAGACTTAGCTAAAATCTGTTTTAGAACTATAATGATTAATGTCCTGGGCTACAGAAAGAAGAGAGTAGGAGGCTCTAAGGAACAAATGGGACAGAAAAATTGAATACAATCTCCCTGGCCCTAAATCTGCTGAAAGAGTCTTTTTACAATTTGATGTTGAGTTTTCCTATTCTCCCTTCATTTCTTCAAACTGTAGAGAATAATGACACTTTATCCTTTATTTCCCCATCAATTACAAGTGATTCTCCCTGACTCACCAGAAAGTCTCCTACATCTGTTGTAATTAGCAGTTTAAAAGCGATTTCTTCTGCTCTTTTTGCATTGGAGCTACCTGGTTTTTTCCTTATTGTTGTTCTTCATGTATCTATCTCCCTAAATTAAATTACACCATACTATTTTTACCACCAGCAAGTTTCCAACTGCCATAGACTCTCTAATGTGTTAATTTAGAAATACAATCTGAGCATCCAATCTCTAGATGAGTTCTGATCTTAGAACTCATACTGGCATCACTTATTGTCATATAATTATGGCAGCTTGAATGTAATGAACATTGAATAGCTTTAAAGTGTTGTCCAGGAAATCAGACTAAAATATATTACAGACTAACAGCCTGGATGTGGGAAAATAAATCTGACTTACAATTGTGTTGGCTGGACCAATAGCGAGACAGAATCTAAATTGACATGAAAAACTTTCAGTTTGTCTGGAATCTTATTTGACATGTAATCAATGTGTTTACTGAATGATAAAGTGGTGTCAAGCAACGAGCAGGACTCCAAGGTATTTGGTAGGTAGATGTAATACAGGCCAAGGAAAAGTCACCAGTTTGAACTTCACAATCCTTAGTCAGATTAGATTGAATGCCAAAGAAATATAATGGCCGGATATTATTTTCAATGTTGAAAGTGAAGTAGGCTAGCTGACCCATTAAGTGAACTAAAAGGAAAACATTCTAGACAGATCATGGGCCAGATCCTCAGTCAGTATAAATAATACACAGTGGTTGTGGGGGTACAGTTGTTGTTTGGACAGCTAGAGCTTTTTGCTTGAGTGTATACAGTGGGTGCCTTTGGAAATTCAGCATTTGCCAATAGCTGCCAGGCAGAGATATTTGGGATATGGCAGATACTGTCTGTTCGGGGTGTTGGATAATACTGTGATATTCTACTCGATATAGTTTCTTATAATGTGTTCAGCTTATCATAGGTGCACAGCCTCACACATGAAGTCTGATGGAAGTTGTAACTGCAACTATTGTGGGATTTTTCTTACAGGTATTCCTTGATTTCTGTAATTTTCTTGTTATTAAAATTCTTGGGGGAAGAAGGGAATGGGGAGGAAAGTGGACCAGGGAATGAATAAACACTGAAGAACAGCCTTAGGTTCTGTACGAAAAGAAATTCCAGGAAATAAACCTCTATAAAAATAACCTATTTATATTAGTTAATGAGTTTTAAAGAATTCTCCAATTTGAAAGAAGCACACCTCTCTTCAAAGAAAGAAGGGCTACAGGGAAAAAGTTGATCAGAAGAAGGAACAGAGTTGTAGTCCAATGAAATGTCATTAAAAGGAAAGAGAGGGAGGGAGCATCCAAGGGTCATCTGAAAGGTTATAGGAGATAGAAATGAAAAGGTCCTCAAGTACATGAACAGGGGGATATATAATTGCAATAGTGATTTGGATGGTAATGCTCAGTAAACCTACATAAATTTAAATCTCTTGGATGAGAGGAGCTCAGACTGACAGCATAGCATCCAATGTCCATGGCCACATTGTACGGTTTTATTACAGGTTTCTAAATGATTACTGATCTGGTGCAGCCAAGTGAATCGCAGACTACCTGTGGCTGCTACCAGTCCATGGCGAGGAAGTGTCCTACCTGGATCTCAAGTCTGATCTTTAGGGCTTGATGGCCGGGGACATTATCTCCAACCTGGGCTATATGATCAAACAGCGTCAGTCAACGATGTCTGATGATGAGTCCAATCCTCTTGAGGCAACTTCTCAATATTTCCCTATTCCTGATAAAATCAAACCATCTTACGTCCAGTAGTCACCACTGGCAACACAGATGAAAGGCCTCCAGCCTCCTGATGTCTTGTTTAAGCAATATTCATGTTTCAGATCAGAAGTACACAGGTTTGATAAATTCATGATTTTGTATACAATTTCACCTTGTTTGGGCTCCAGACTCTATGCAGGTCCTTCATGGTTGAGGCTGCTAGACAGAATGTCCTTAGATGTCAGGCTGGTTGCACCCATTTAATAACAATTTACTGCCAAGATTGGTAAAATCATCCACTACTTCCACGGTTTGTCCAGCAGCACTGCTGGCTTGAGCCGTAGCTCTTGTGCAGATGCTCTGGATTTTTGTTTTTGCCCAAGAAATCCTTAGCCCAAGGGCAGCTGCCAAGTGCTGCAAGCTCTCTGTTGTATCTTTAAGGTGGTTTGCATCCTGGCCAGAGAGGACAACATCTGCATAATCCAGGTCAGTAAAAGAAGTTGAACCAATATTTATTCCAGTATTTGCAGAAACACATTCAAGGAGCCAATTCACTGGGGCCAGGACACATCCCTCCTTCAACCCGGATCTAGTGTAAAACATTTCAGACCTATGGGTCTACCATCTCAGCCACGCTCCTGAGTCATTATGTAGATCTTGAATTGGAATCAGCAGGATGTTGGGAATGCCAGTGTCATATAGAACCTTCCACAGGGCAGCTCTGTTGACAGAATCGAGGGCTCCCTTTCCGTCTATATATGCCGCTGACACAGGATGATTGAATTTGCAATGAATCTCAGATAAAAGATGAAGAGCAAATATAGTGTCCATTGTATATTGCCAAGCAGTGAAGCCCAATTGCTCTGGGCAATGGTGTTTCATGAGGAGAGGCTGGGGTTGGGTGAGAAGGACTTGTGTAAAAACTTTTCCGGGAAAATAAAACAGAGTTACTGGCCTATAACTGCTGTACTCATTACCTGAACCTTTACTGTTGTAAAGTGGGATGATGATCCCTTCCTTCCACTACACTTGTACTTCCCAATAGTCCAAGTCCAGACAAAAAGCTGCTTTAATGCTACACTCTGTGGTGCATGTGAGAAGTTTGGGTGTTATGCTATTGGATCCAGCAGCATGTCCACTTCACAGTTTTTTTATGGCAGAATGGACCTCTTCCAATGCAGGTAAGTCGACACAGGTTTCAAGGTCAAAGATTGCATCTACTTAATACATCCAGATCTGGGCATGCAGTTGCTTCAAGATGGTTAAATGTAGTCTCATAATATTCTTTCCATCTTAGCAGGACTTCTTGGATTGAGCATGTTTTACCATCCACCTTTTTAGCAGCATAAACCCCAGGTAAAGTCCAGTTTTGAATCAAAATGATGGAATAGCTTTGAATGCAGGTTGTAATTTATTAGATCTTACTCCCTCTTCTGCCTCTTTTGCCAAATTCTCAAAATAAGCTTTATGATCCACTTTTGTTCTCATCTGAAAAATACCTTGTAAACATTTATGTTCAGTATAATCATGGTGCTGCCTGGCCACTGATTTCTATTTGAAATGTCTGATTAGATAGCCAAGGGTGTCATTTGTAGCATTCTGGTTTTGCAATGGGCATCTGCGTCTTCTCTGATGGCTGTGCTTGACTTTCCAAGCTCGTTTTTCATCATCTGGCAAAGCACCAAGCGCATTGAATTTGTTATGCACTCTGATAGAGTAATTGTTCATAAATGCTGAATTTTCACAAATGCATTGTCCCTTATGGGTCATAACAGGCACAATCTTGTGTTGAAATCAGGAGGTAGTTGTCATTTTAGAATAAGGAGATAATGGTCTGTAGATGCTGGGCCGTCTGCATCTCTGTAAACTCTATATGACCTTACTATACTACAATTCTGGACCAATATATGAAATATGATCACTGACAAAGAAGTTGCATAAATTGAATCATAGAATATCAGGGTTGGAAGGGACCTTAGGAGGTCATCTAGTCCAACCCCCTTCTCAAAGCAGGACCAATCCCCAATTTTTGCCCCATATCCCCAAATGGCCCCCTCAAGGATTGAACTCACAACCCTGGGTTTAAGCAGGCCAATGCTCAAACCACTGAGATATCCCTCCCCCCGAATGGAGATATGCCAATCTCCTAGAACTGGAACGACCTTGAAAGGTCATCAAGTCCAGTCCCCTGCCTTCACTAGCAGAACCAAGTACTGTCCCCTGACAGATTTTTGCCCCAGATCCTTAAATGGCCCCCTCAAGGATTGAACTCACAACCCTGGGTTTAGAAGGCCAATGCTCAAACCACTAAGCTATCCGTCCCCCCTATTCTACCTCATAATGGAAATGTATTCTACCTCATAATGGAAAGGGGCTTGGGAATGGAAATGAATCCTGTGCATAAGGGATCTAGTACATTTACAATATCTTCTTAATGAAAACGGAGACTGCATATTTTATTTTGTTCCTAACACTATTGTTGATTATAGACTCATAGACTTCAAGGTCAGAAGGAGCCACTATGATCATCTAGTCTGACCTCCTCCACAACGCAGGCCACAGAATCTCACCCACCCACTCCTGTAATAAACCCCTAACCTATGTCTGAACTATTGAAGTCCTCAAATCATGGTTTAAAGACTTCAAAGTGCAGAGAATCCTCAAGCAAGTGACCCGTGCTGCACACTACAGAGGAAGGCGGAAAAACCCCAGGGCCTCTGCCAATCTGCCTTGGAGGGAAAATTCCTTCCCAACCCTAAATATGGTGATCAGCTAAACCCTGAGTATGTGGGAAAGACTCACCAGCCAGACACCCAGGAAAGAATTATCTGCAGTAACTCAGATCCCACCCCATCTAACATTTCATCACAGGCCATTGGGCATATTTACCGCTAATAGTCAAAGATCAATTAATTGCCAAAATTAGGCTATCCCATCAAACCATCTACTCCATAAACTTATCAAGTTTAGTCTTTTGCCCCCACTACTCCCCTTGGAAGGCTGTTCCAGAACTTCACTCCTCTGGTGGTTAGAAACCTTGAAGTCTAAACTTCCTGATGGCCAGGTTATATCCATTTGTTCTTGTGTCCACATTGGTACTGAGCTTAAATAATTCCTCTCCC
Organism: Chelydra serpentina; assembly: GCA_037349315.1. Taxonomy (NCBI): domain Eukaryota; kingdom Metazoa; phylum Chordata; order Testudines; family Chelydridae; genus Chelydra; species Chelydra serpentina. The sequence continues at coordinate 17,994,000 of JBAIAC010000002.1, forward strand.
TCCCTGGTATTTATCCCTCTGATATATTTATAGAAAGCAATCATATATCCCCTCAGCCTTCTTTTGGTTAGGCTAAACAAGGCAAGCTCCTTGAGACTCCTTTCATAAGACAAGTTCTCCATTCCTCGGATCATCCTAGTAGCCCTTCTCTGTACCTGTTCCAGTTTGAATTCATCCTTCTTAAACATGAGAGACCAGAACTGCACATAGTATTCCAGATGAGGTCTCACCAGTGCCTTGTATAACGGTACTAATACCTCCTTATCTCAACTGGAAATACCTCGCCTGATGCATCCCAAGACTGCATTAGCTTTTTTCACGGCCATATCACATTGGCGGCTCATAGTCATCCTGTTATCAACCAATACTCTGAGGTACTTCTCCTCTTCTGTTACTTCCAACAGATGCGTCCCCAGCTTATAACAAAAATTCTTGTTATTAATCCCTAAATGCTTGACCTTGCACTTTTCACTATTAAATTTCATCCTACTACTATTACAGTTTACAAGCTCATCCAGATCTTCCTGTATGATATCCCAGTCCTTCTCTGTATTGGCAATACCTCCCAGATTTGTGTCATCCACAAATTTTATTAGTATACTCCAACTTTTTCTGCCGAGGTCAGTAATAAAAAGATTGAATAAAATTGGTCCCAAAACCGATCTTTGAGGAACTACACTAGTAACCTCCCTCCAGCCTGACAATAAGATAGCTTTCCTTGCTGATCCCTCCCATCTTCCACTCCTTGTAGGCTTTCTGCTTTTTCTTAATCATCTCTCTGAGATGCTTGCTCATCCAGCTTGGTCTACAGCTCCTGCCTATGATTCCCCCCGCCCCTTTCATGGGATGCAGGCTTCTGATAGTTTCTGCAACTTTGACTTGAAGTAATTCCAGGCCTCCTCTGCCTTTAGATCCACAAGTTCTTCAGTCCAATCCACTTCCCTAACTAATTTCCTTAATTTTTTAAGTTAGCCCTTTTGAAATAAAAAACCCTACCACTTGTCCTCCAGTCTATATCTGGGAAGTTAAAGTCTCCCATGATCACACAATTCCCATTAGTATTTACTTCATTAAAAACATTAAAGAGGACTCTATCCATATCCAAATCAGATCCTGGTGGTCTGTAGCACACCCCAAGCACTATCCCAGGGGAGCCTCTAGTAGCCTTCTTCCCCAATGTGATTTTTGCCCAGACAGACTCTGTCTTATCCATTCCATCACTGATTATTTCTTTACAGTCTACCTCATCATTGATATACAATGCTACTCTACCACCTTTACCTTTATTTCTGTCTTTCCTAAACAGCACATACCCTTCAATGCCTGTTGGTTGTTGGATTGAGAAAAGGGAAATCTGTAAAAAATAAAATGCAACAAATCTCCATTGCAAGGTAAATATGGAATTAGCTACCATTCTTGCTCAGTTGCATTAATAATGGCTAAAGTTTCCCCTAGCTTTTGCCTGTTGTGTGAAGCATTCACTTTCAATACAATTTACCGATTTCCAATAGACTTGTCATTTGAAAGAATGAATTTGTACAGGGACATGAAGTAATAATGATCATCTTTGTTTTCCTAGTGTGAATCCTACATGTGCACCCCTCTCTTCCATCCACACATTGAGAACTCCAGGGGAAGAGAGTTCTTGAAAATGGAATTAAGAAGGGAGACGATGGAGATGTGAGGGTAAATTGGCAGGAATGAAGCAGAGAAGGGTAAAGAACTCAGCACCTTGATAATTTGGTGACTGTTATTCAAATACCTAAGAGTCAGATCATAGTCCATTCTGTACACCACAGCAAGGGGCAGTATTAGGTGCCTATTACTCCCTTGGGTTGGTCTGCTGAACTATACGCAGGTGTAACTGGTTCCTTAGAGCTTCTATGCCTTCCCCCATACAGGTGAGGACAAAAAAGATTCAGATCCTGACTTTTCCACCCCTCCTTCCCAACACACCTAGCAGCATAGCTACATTGGTCTATCAGGGAGCATATGCTCTGGCATGTATAGACCTGTCACAGTATACTCCCTTCTCAGGATAAGGAGATAGTGACTCCTTCTCTGGTTGCTCTAGGAACAGCCAATAACATGCTGCCCTTTATTCTGGACTAGATAATAATGTCATGCCCTAGCCATGAGACAGACAAATAGAATGGCAATGATGGAATTTGGGTATATTTAGGAAGATTTCCATTGTTTTTCCAGATACAGTTAAAATTCTACCCATAGAAAAATACAACAAACACCATTCCGTGGACTTGACTGGGCTATAGAATTGTATTCAATCAAAGATTTTAAAGTAAATATGAGGCCCTTAACAGACATTAAGTTTAATATATACTTTCTTCTCTGCTGGTATAATAATTTTATGTGTGCTTATTATTTTTGTAGGTCAAGTGTTTACTGAATGGGCAAAATGGATTAGTAGGATAGTGAATATTGATTTTTTGCAGTGGGATCAAAGTAAGACTGTCTTTACTTGATCCAGTGTCTGTGTACCCTAACTATATTGGCTACCATACACGATAGCCATGTATGAAATATGAATTAGTCCTTTCTCGGATGGTGTTTTATATCCTTGTATCGTTGATAGAGAGGGCCAAATGTTGATGCCTTTTACATTAGTAGGAATTTTGCCATTAACTTCAATAAACCAGGGATTTGGGTTTAGAAAAATAATTCCAGGTAAACAGCACTAAGCTATGTGTCTTTTGTAACTCGAGTAGGTCCCTGAACTAGCTTTGGTGCTAATTGTGCTCTTTATTCAGATAATGAGAATAATGCCTGTTGGATGTACTTTGTAACAGTACATCTGAATCTATTTTAAGCTGTGTTCCATAACTAGGTAATTTGTCCCCACTGGTTCAGCTCACTCGTAGAAAGAGGCAGTGGGGTCCTGTGGAAATAATAACATGTAATCACGTAATTAAAGGCTGTCATAAGGAATATGGAAGGAATCAAGACTGTATGCATCGTCTTAATTTTGGCATTTCCTGACTTGTGAGGACATTTCAACCTTAATATTCTTTTAATGTGGATTTTTAAAAAGTAATTTCTTCTGTTAAAAAATAAAATCAATAGAAAAAATAAATTCCATACTCTGAATCTGTTCAGTAAGAAGCAATGGAATGTGAGTCCTGAATCAGGTGTACATTCCCAGAGACTGCCTTCGCTCACTTATCTTAAAATGTCATATGGAATAAGGCAGTGTGCCATCGGTGGCCTGACTCATTCAACATGACAGCTGGTCAAAAAATTTCAAATGAAACCTTGTTCTGAACGGAAAATTGAATGAGAAACTACATGAAAAATTTCACAAAAAAGTATCTGTCTCCATGGAAAATGTTTCAATTTTTCATCAAAAAATCCAAGAGGTGAAATATTTCTATTTGGATATACCACCCCAGTGCCATGAGGGAGTTGTAGTTCAATATCTTCCTGTCTCTTTTCTAAACTATCAGCTAGGCTCCCAAGCCCAATACATCTCCCATGATCAGATATGATAACATGAAGGACACATGCAGGACACAAACATAGGAAAATGGACTCAACTACCTCTTAAAGCCAGATCTAGGGTGAAATACTGGGCCTACTGAAGTCAGAGTTTTGCCATTGACTTCAGAATTTTACCCTTTGTGCCTAGCCACCCACGGGCAGACACAACACTAAAAGATTTAAATAAAAAATAAATTTTTGAATACCACTTTTACCCTTCTAGAATATATGCCTCCAAAATACATTAAAATTAAAGCAAGTGCTATGCAGTCTAACTGTGGAAATTACTCCAGCATTATATTAGCTTGGGAAAGTCAACATCTGTTTCTAAATTCTCATTAGCTACATTTAAGCTCCAACTCTGTATCTTCATGCATGGGGAAATGATAGGTGGCTTGTAATTGCAACCTGCTCAAAGCAAGCAAGTCAAACGGTCAGGTCAAAATCCTCTTTTTCTCCTGCTAAGGACATCCTCAGGGTAAACAGCAGGTATAATTCTGATCACTTTGCCAGTTTTCTTGCTGCCTGGTAGCAAATAACCCAATATTTGCTATATCAGTGCAGTGACAAACACTTCTTAGTGCATTAGGAACAAGCTTAACAAATCCAGAGTCTTTCACTGCCTACAGTTTGCTAGAATGAGAGGAAAGGAGCGATGACAATGATGATAACATGGCAAACTACAATATGGAGAGAAATATGATTCCAAGTCCATACCAAGTGTTATCTAGGGCGGCATACTCAATTAGGGCGGGAAAGAACCTTCAGACTTAAATGCATGATTGTTGACCAGATTGCAGATGGTGGGTCAATTTTTGTGGGAATTCACAAAATAGTGATAGAGTTATGAGATGGCTGAGGAACCAAGGAATCTGTGTACAGTTTAGCCCATGGAGTCCACCCAAATTAAACTGTTCCCAGAAGTTACCTAGATCACTCATGGTTTCCTTCCACCTGACTGGAACTCTGGCACTTCTGAGCAGGACAGGATCAGGCAGTCCTTTTAACCTGATGAGAGCATCTTCTCTTTTGGTCTCTGGTCTGGTGTTTCCCCCCAAAGTCCTGTCAAGCAACATGCAGGGTTGTATGTCCCTTGTGCCAGCAGCAGTAACAAGAGTTTGTAAAGACTAAGCTGAAGGCTTTAGCAAAGACTTCCCTTCCAAACTCCCCAGTGTACTATTCCATTGCTCCCTCTCCTCCCCTTGGAGAAAAGTCTCTGGCTTCTGGCATTGTTCCAAATATCTTTGGTGACATTTCCCCACCTCTACAAAGTACTCTGTGAAGGACTAAAATCTCACTGTGGTGGGAGTTGGTGCCTGGCATGCCCACCACTGGACTAGGGATCAGGGCAGAATGGGGGAAGACTACAGCAGAAGACTCTGTATGTGTATGTGTAGATGGGGTGATGGGGGCTTGAAACCTTTACCACTCCAGCAGAGGCCTCTTTGTAAGGGAGCAACTGCAGTCAGTGGTCCAGCAGAGTGGTCTTCTGGGTAATGGCAGCAGGAGTTGCCATACATATATGGGGATGACATTTTTTTTCCAATGATAACCGGTCCCCATAAAATATTAATTGTTTCTGTATAGAAGCATCCTTGTTCCCACATTTCTATTTTGTAAGAATGGGACCATACATAAGATGTTGCTTATCAACTGTCTGTTCTGCACAGTTTGTAATATTGTGTATAATAGGACCTTGCATGGTGACATTGATCCATGGTTGACTGTGCACTTTACTGCTAAACACTTACTTAAAAACGAATGTAGGAAAAGAAAAAAGCTTTAAAAAAAGAAAAACAAGCATCAACTCTGACAGGTAGATGAAGTGACGGAGACAGGCTCACATATTAAATTGCAAAGCTTCAAAATCTCTCAAATGTGAGGCTTTTTTATTTTGAAAAATTGCCAGCTGTAAGTTTCCTATGAGGCACAGCCCCTTCTACTTTCTAGTTATGTTTTCATAATTCCACAACTATAGCAGTGTCCTCCAAGGAGCCAAAACTGTCCTCCATGAAAATTGTAACCCATTTATTTTCTGTTTTATATAGAGCTAAGTACACGTTTATTTTCTGTTTAAAGTGAGATGTGTTTTTATTAGAGATGGGCAAACCATGAGGCGTTCAGGGAGCCTTAAACCTGTCAATTGATTATTTGGGTTCACAAAACTAATTTCAAATATAGAAATCTCACCTCACTCCCAGTGTAATTTAACCTTGTTTGTCCTTTGAGAGAAATTAATATATTTTCTGGCCAGAAGGGACAATTAGATCTTCTAAAGTGAACTCAAAAGTGCTCATGGTTGGGTCAGCTCCATAGACTGAACCTGGGATCTCCGGATTGAAAAGCATAAGGCACTGCTGGAGCTACATTACCAGATTCTAGATTTATTATTATTAATGTTTCTCCATCTAAAATAAAGTCTGTGTTATAGACTAGGCATAATAGGTGTCCAACCCCGGGGTCTCCTCGGAGACCAAAATTCCTCCTGGAACTCCAGCTAAAACATGGTCCCGTTTTGTTGTCCAGCACAACTGAGGTTACCAATGGCAGACTCTTATCCATTTTGAATTTGTTTTTTATTCAGCAAACTTTTCCTCCCTCTTGTCTCCACTATTCATAAGTGAAACATCAGCCTAATAATAGTCAAATTCAGCTTCTGAATCCATATTTTTCAAGTGGGTTAAAAATTGAGCAGAACAAGTTCAACTATACCTGATTTTCTTTGGCAGAAAATATACTAAAACAATGATATTCAGAGTGAAAGTTTCACCTTGACCTTAGCTCTTTCTTGTGCACATTACAACTCACAGTATAAGTTGCTATGAAACATGGCCAAAAAGACACTCTTAAAACCTGTACAAAAAATTGGTTCCAGGATGAAATATCATTTACTATATTCCAGCTCAACATACATTTAAAGATGGGTTATAATAATAAACCTTTGAAAAACAGGGTTCATCATTAAAATGCCGACAGCTAACATAATGAAATGACACTATGAATGAAATAATGAAAATGCTGCAGTGGAAACATGCAAAATAAGATGGGAGGGATGAAGATCCATCAGTGCCTGCAATAACAATGAACATAGTGTGGGATACAGCCACCTGAGACTAATGAATTAATCCCTGCTCAATACTCCATAAGAAGTGGAAATACTTTCTCCTCCAAGTCAGTTCCCATATGCCCTGGAAAATTTCATATTTTGCATATGACCACAAATCACCATAATTATGTCTCAATTCTTACTTATGTTTTTCTTGCCTCCTTCGATGTGCTTCCAAAACTCTTGGATTGGCCCTTGGATTTAGATTTAAAAAATGACTAAAGACAGACAGGTTACAAAGCTGAGTTATTTTGTATTGTATATTTTTTCTTTGATTATAAGTACGGCTAAATTCTGTTATACTGATATAAAACCTAAAATCAGCAGAGTTACTCTCGATTTAAGCAGTGTAACACAGCAGAATCTGGCCCATTGAATAATACCTTAACTGAAGATGTTGTCCCGATTTCAATGGGACAACATTCCTGGTAAAATACTTGTCACTGTAAGCGTGGCAGAATATGGCTCTTAGAAAATTCTCATTTTCTTTTTTGTATTTTTTTTTAAATCAAATGACTTTTCCAAACAGCTTTTGGTTGGAGTGGTATCAAAATAACCTGATGATTAGGAATCTGTAATTCTGGACAAATTAAAGAGAGAGACAATATAGATTGAAATGTAAAACTCATGAGGGATGAACACACATAAAGACCAGTAGGAAGATTTCTTATCTACAGAGCTAATCCAAAGCCCCTTGAAGTTAATGACAAGGTAACCCTTTCCATTAACTTCAATTGGTTTTTGATCAAGTCCTTCTGGCTTTGAGGGAGCTTATACTAAATGGTGAGTTTAATAGAGTTAGAGAATTTAAAATTGGCAGTTTGCTCAAGGAAAAGTATTCTTAGGAAATTTCAGCTATGAATTCAAAAAATATTGGAAAATTAACATATCAATTATTAACAAAACTATTGCCTGAAGCACTTATAAGGGTAGTTTGTTGGATGAGGTAGTAACGTGATTAGACATAGCTATCACCAGGGCTATCTAGATTCAGCAGCACTTGAGAGGAATGGGATATTGTTAGTCCTCTTCTCCTAGGATTCTTTGAAAACCAAAGATAGCTTCCACATGTAAAGTATAGTTGCATTCAGTTTACCGCAGCAGGCTATGCTAAAAGGGTATGGATTGTAATCTGAAGGGGAAAACAATGGCTTTACAGAGATGGCACTGAATGAATGATACTTAACTCTATGTAGAACCAGACGGTTTGATTAATTATAGAGATGTGCGTGAGCTGCACAATTAAGATCCAGATCCAGATTTCAAACATCCCAAATTTCAGGGGAATTCAGATTCAGACTTTTGGTTCAAGCCCATCTCTAACTGATTATGAAAACAAACTTTCCCTGCCTGAATTACTTATGCTGATTTGAGACCATAAGGTAGTATGAGGTACTAACATTACCAAAGTACATCACTGCTAATTAATGTAACGGGGGTAAATACACCCTTCCCTTCAAACACAGCACTTAACTGGTTTACAATCCAAGTGAAAAAAATGTATTAAACAAAAGGTCATGTGACATTAACAGAACTGACATAAGTAAAAGGGATAAATTTAAAGATGGTTACAAACAAATAAAAGTGAATACATGCATCTAAAATCTAAAACTTAATCTAGCAAGATACAGTCTTTATTCAAGGTGGTTTCTCTCACCCACAATCTCCTTCCAAGCTTTTTACTGACCAGCCTGGCCAGGACACATCACAGACATCAAAATGCTTGGTTTATTTGTCTCTTTAAGTTGACGAATAAAGCTGGAGTCTCTCTCTGTTCCTTATGTCCCCAAAGAAATTGCCTTTGTCTGGCAAGTCAAGAAGGCCTGCTGGGGATTCAATCTCTTGTGTCTCCCTGGGATTCAGGAGCCATGTTAATTCTGTATCTCTCGAGCTCAGGATCAGGATTAACCCTGGTGGGTTATCTTGATAGCTTTGCTTTCCAGTAATATACCAACTGAAGTAAACCCACATTCTTTAGTCTAGGACAGACCTGTTTATCTTCTTTACCTAGACTAGGTTGTCTGTTCTTAAGCATGTTCTAGTAATATAATAGGGAGGAGAATTGTAACTTCATATATAATGTAAACACATGCATTTTACAATACTATTAATAACCAGTGTGTTGTTAGGTTTCATGTTATACCTCATGAGGCATATTTTGTACAAATATTATTGCAGCAGTGTGTTGGGTGTGAATACAATGGTGCCTGGGATCGCAATAGACCAGTAGTACTGCTGAAAAGGAACTGGGGATTATAGTGAATCACAAACTGACTGAGTTTTGATGCAGTTGCAAAAAAGACAAATATCATTTACTAGCGTATTAAAAGGAGCATTGTATGTAAGATATGGGAGGTAATTATCACGCTCTACATGGCACTGATGAGGCCTCACCTGAAGTATTATGTTCAGTTCTGGGCACCCCACTTTAGGAAATATGTGGTCCCTGTGGAGAGAGTCTGGGGAGAACAACAAATATGATAAAGAGGTTTAGAAAACCTGACCTATGAGGAAAAGTTTAACAATGGGCATATTTTGTTTTGAGAAAAGAAGACTGAGGAGAAAGGGGATGGTAACAGACTTCAAATATGTTAAGATCTGTTATAAAGAGGATGATGATTAATTATTTTCCATGGCCACTGAAGGTAGGCCAAGAAGTAATGGGCTTAATGTGCAGCAAAGGAGATTCGGTTAGATTTTAGGAAAACAATTCAAACTACAAGGGTAGTTAAACTCTGGAATAGTCTGCCAAAGGACGTTGTGGAATCCCATAGTTGGAGGTTTTTAAGGATAGGTTGTACAAACACCCGTTAGGGATGGTCTAGGTTTACTTGGTCCTTCCTGAGCACAGGGGGCAGGACTAGATGGCTTCTTGAGGTCCCTTCCAGCTCTACATTTTTGTTATTCCATGATTAACTATTTTTTTTCTTTTAAATAGTAAACATTTGCTCCTATGCAACTTTTCTCAGCCATAGCTCTCAAAGCATTTCACAAAATATCAGTCAGTATCAGTATCCTCATTTCACAGAAACTGAGTCACAGAGAGGTGAAATGACTTGCCCAAAACCCAAAACAGTTCAGTGGCAGCGATGGGATTACAACCTAGCTCTCCTGGTTTTTAGTCCTTTGTACCGCACTCTGGACTATACTGCCCCCTCTAAGGTGTTGGACCTTAACCAATTTGGGGCAGGGATTGTCTTTCACTATGTATTTGTATAGTGTGTAGCAAAGCGGGTAACAGATCTTAGTTATGGGCTCTATGTACTACTGTATTATAAATAATACTTAGTAGTAGAAGTATTAACATTGCTTTGCATCAGAAACCACTAGTGTAGAGTTTAGCTCTCTGCAGCTTTTCTAATGTACAGTCAGTGTAGAGGGACACAATGTGGCTGACAACTCAAAGTGCTATGAGATGATATTTGAAAAGCTCTTGGCCTCTGTCCTTTTTGGCCCTGAGTTCTCATTTCCTCTGCACTATGGAGTAGATAGGTCTCATGAAACTAAATTGTGTGCAGGATAACATATCTTTTGGCTACTGGTATTAAATTCTGATTCTTTTTTTAACAGAAAATCATGAAACTGCAGGGAAAAGCTTTTAAAAAGCATTTAATTTAAACTGCAGCTTGTCAGCCAAATGTTTTTTACTGTGCTGACATGCACCTGCCAGACTACCTGCAGCAGAATTGGACTCATATGAGTAATGGATACAACTCAGAATCCTTTCTGTAGGATGGGCCTGCAGGGCTCTGGTCATTTGGGATTTATTTATTCTCGGTGTGATGGAAAGAGCTGGAAATGTAGCTAAAACACCACCACTTCAAAAACTTGGCTTAAAAAAAAATAAGACTTTGTATGTCCCTTTTCCCTACACCAAAAGAGTTAAAGAAGGGAATACATTTCGGATTAAAAGATAACAGAGCCATAAAAATACTGCTAAAATATCTTCCTCTAGAAGATAATGGTACCATGCGGCCAAAATAAAAACCTTTTGGGGAAAATATTGCCATGGTTTCTCTTCATTTTTTTAAAGAAACCATTTGGGTGGTATTTTCCACATGGCTAAATGTAGAGATTAAAAATTTAAATTAATCCCTTTCAGCTGACAATTCACTTTTCATTTTCTATTAAAAATCATCAAATTCTGTTTTACTGCATGTGATTATTGGAGTTGTTAGTATTTGCAGCTACTACAGTCCTTGAGCCTTACATTTTCCTGTCCTAGAGGAGATATTTTGCTCTGCAAGCTAAATTCTATTGAATAATATTGTGTTCCTGTTTTTTTTAAAAAGGCAGTGGAAAGTGATACTCCAGGCCTTGTAGCATAGGTAAATCACTGGGATTATTAATTCTCCTTCCACACATGTTATAAATGTATTTATACCACAGAATAGCCCATTAATTCTGCACATATTTATGTTCACAATTAGTGATAGATCATTCTGCACATATTTTTCTTAAATTGTAAATTCATACAGCACAAAAGCATAAACCATCAGTTTATTGACCATGTAGAGGAGTTTGGCCAGGGCTTGTCCGTCTCCGGGGCGGCGGGGAACCACACCACCTCGCTACTTCCTTTCAGTTGTGTCAGGGAATTAGCCTGGCCGCAGGGGTCTCGCGCCGCGGCAGCAGAAGAGGCAAAACATAACAGGTATTCACACCCGATCGGCAGGTAGTAAGTGAGTTCTGAAACAGGAGCTGAGCAACTGTTATATAACAAGCAGGCCCAGGCCCTGGGTTGGGGCAAGGCAGCAAAGAGGTAGTGGCTCGGCCCTTCAGGCAGGGGCTGAGCAAACAGGTAAGTAGCAAGTCCAGACTCCTGGCTCTGAAGGGCCTGGGAGAGAGGGAGACTGCCACCCACAAGTTGGGTGACAGGGGGGACGCAGGCCCACCCGCTCCACTGCGTCCCAGCCCGGGGCCCTAGCAGCAGTAGAAGGCCTGCTGCTGTGTTAGTGGGGATCCTGGCCACAACACACTGACATAGGCTCTGGCAGTGCTGCAGCCAGTCTAGAGTCAGCTGCCCCCGGGCTACTTCCTAACTACCCCTCTAGAGGTACCTGGGTCCAGATGGTTTCCTCCAAGGGGGCAAGCACCATGGGCTTCTCAGGGTAGCTGGTGAGGGGCAGGCTTGGCATCTCCTCTGGGCTCTGGTCGGCATCAGGCATCGGCCAGTCCAACCAGTCCTCGGTTTGGCTGCCGATTGCCATGGTCTCCCAACCAGGAATTAGGCCACAGGCATCTGGCCTCTCTGGTGGCTGTTTCTCTAGTGAGCTCTGGGGTTGGGCTTTTATACTTCCTGTCCTGTGCCTTGACTTCTGGGGGGCGGGCGCAGGATTCACTGGCTCCGCCCATTTTGGTGTCCGGAGAGGCTTGTTCCTCTCTGGGGCAGAGGGGAACCACACCGCCTCGCTACAGACCGTAACTGATGCATGTACATGTGTATGCATGTGCGTGCACAGGCACACACACATGCAGAAAGAGTTCCTCTGATGATCTTGCAATTTAAAATGGCATATGAAGCGAATGGTCTTCCTGTTTGCTATTAATGTGGGGGGTGTAGTGAAGCTAGGGTAGAGTAAATTCCCATGAGAGTGCAGTTTTTGCTGACAGTACACCAAGTTTTTTGATAGTGTTATTTTCATGATTGATCTTGCACCACTGAAGTCAGTGGGAGCCGGACTGGGACCCTAAAACAAGGTCTGAAGGGAAGGACAATAAGTGGCACAAATAAAACTCTTTGTCACTTGCAGCCAGATGCAGGGCAGTGAAATCTTTATACCCCACAGTGTGTGTGTGTGTGTGTGTGTGTGTGTACAGATATGCATAATTTATATACACATGCGCATGACAGTGCAAACAAAGACATATCTTAGTCCTAGTACTCAGTAAATGAAGGCTTTGGGAATAACAATGAATGTTAACATTTTATCATAAATACTGTAAGCTAGAGAATATACTTTGAAGTGTAAGTTGAAAACATTTAATCAATTCATATTATAAAATGTTCTTGACATTTCAGTTTAGATACTTTAGTAGACAGACAAGCATGAGTCATATCTGTCAGGTTTTTCAGCATAGCGGTACCAATTCTTGCCACAGCTTTCTGCTACTGAACTAGAAATTTGCCCTTCAGTGGTCTTAAGATCTGTCTCAGCATTTTGTCTTTTTTTACATTTTTATCATAAATCCTATCATGCTTGGGGACTCGTGTGCATACGCTAAAAGGGAAGATATGTATCACAAATGGCATGCTAGAAATACCTAACTTGAATTCCAATTAAATGAAACAGTTCAGATTTTTACTGACATCATAGTAGATAGATTACAAATTGGCAATTTCAGAAACGTCCAAAACCTGCCACTTTTATCTGCCAAATGCTGATCAGTCATTAGAATGGACTTAACCAAATAATGGAGACTTCCCCCAGACTACTGGCTGTACTTAATGTATATGGGCCAGATTTTCCACTCGTGTAAACTGACGTAGCTGGTCTAAATTGGTGTACAGCCATTAAATCAATGATTTATATTAGTTAGAAATCTATCCCTATGTGTCTATCATATTAACACAGCTAAGATTTGAAGACGGACCCTCATAGTCCAAAAGACAGGGCATCTAGGAGATAAGCATCAATGTTGATTGATAAGTGGCATTATGCTTCTCTCAGTGGAAGTTGCTGGTTTTATACCTTACACTCTCATAAGCTCATAGCTACATACAGATAGATCCCAATTATCCACATGTTTCACTTAATTGGAATTCATATTAAACAAAATTTGTTTCTATCTGTGTTTCAGGCTGGGGGAAGAGATGATGTATCCAAAGTCTGAATAATCTGAAATTTGGATCATAAAGGTTTGTGTAATCAACATTTATCTATACCTCTTAAAATGCATTTCTTTCTCCTTTGTTAAGACCATTACACTGCTTTAGTCTTCCTGTTTGAATAGCTGATCAATAAAACAGCAGTCATGATTTGCCAGTTCTTTATTCCCTGGTGGCAAGACAACAGAGTATTTCCTTCTATTCATTAAGTTTTCCTCGCTGGCAATTTGCTTCAAATAGTCAAAAAATCACAGGCCAATCTGGTATGGATCGGATGCAAACAGCAGTACAAAATCAACTTTATGATTTAATTTTTCTACAGGCACATTATATTTCAGTAGTGTCGCATCTCCGTGGGTTGTCTTGTTGAAATCCTTGTAGTCTAAATCTACAGCATCACTTCTCAGGATAATTATCCCTTATTACAGCTACGTGAAACCTCTAGAATTAAAATCAAATTCAAAATGTAAAATTTCTCTTAAAAATATTTTTCCAATATCCAAAAAATTCATTCTCATTAGATGGAATTTAATTTAAAATCCTCAGTGTTTTGACCTATTTTCAATTTTGATCTTGCGAAATTGAAAAACTAGGTTTTGAAATAGCCCTTCTCCCTGCTACACACACTAATAATTCCCATACGAACTGAGGTTTGTTACAAACTATTCAACACCTGTAATCTGGAGTAGATCGGTGAGATGTTTACATGGCAAGTGAAAACCTCACAAGTTGTTTCTGAGGAAAACAAAATATTTTGCTGTTTCAACTCCATTTTCTATGGAAATTTGGGATTGCATGAAATTCTACTGAGTCCCAGGACTTACGCTCTTCTGAGATTCAGCCCCCTCCAAACACCACCAGGAATGTATCCTCCCCTATCTGAACATTGTCCCTCCTCCTCACTGGGACCCTTTTTAGATAAGTTCATGGAGGATAGGTCCATCGGTGGCTATTAGCCAGAATGGGAAGGGATGGTGTCCCCTCTGTTTGCCAGAAGCTGGGAATGGGTGAAGGGATGGATCGGATGAAGCCACATCTGGAGTATTGCGTCCAGTTTTGGGGTCCCCACTACAGAAAGGATGTGGACAAACTGGAGAGAGTCCAGCAAAGGGCAACGGAAATGATCAGGGGGCTGGAGCACATGACTTACGAGGAGAGGCTGAGGGAACTGGGCTTGTTTAGTCTGCGGAAGAGAAGTGAGGGGGGCATTTAATAGCAACCTTCAACTACCTGAAGGGGGGTACCAAAGAGGATGGAGCTCGGCTGTTCTCAGTAGTGGCAGATGACAGAACAAGGAGCAATGGTCTCAAGTTGCAGTGGAGGAGGTCTAGGTTGGATAATAGGAAACATTATTTCACTATCAGGGTGGTGAAGCACTGGAATGGGTTACCTAGAGAGCTGGTGGAATCTCTATCCTTAGAAATTTTTAAGGCCCCACTTGACAAAGCCCTGGCTGGGATGATATAGTTGGTGTTGGTCCTGGTTTGAACAGAGGGTTGGACTAGATGACCTCCTGAGGTCTCTTCTAACCCTAATCTTCTATGATTCTATGATCACTTGATGATTACCTGTTCTGTTCATTCCCTCTCGGGCACCTGACACTGGCCACTGTCAGAAGACAGGATACTGGGCTAGATGGACCTTTGGTCTGACCCTATATGGCTGTTCTTATGTTCTTGTAGGATTTGTAGTGGGGGGTATTATAGGGTCATCAGATGCAGTGCTTAATTTGTAATTAAAGAGATGCCAGGGCTCAAGCCTACCCCTACCCTGAAAAAAAAGTGGCCTGATTTTTCACACTTATTATCTGGTCGCCCTAGGATTCTATGTAACAGTTTTCAGTGAATATATGGGGTAAGGAAATTTACTGGCTTGTAGCTAGATTATGTCCCTAAATCATGAGCAGCGGCTAGGACTTGCTGGGTGCACCATCTTTTCTTAGACATCATCCTCTGCCATGAATTTCCAGAGGCAGCATCCAAAAGTCCTTGCTGGCCTCAGTGTGAGTTTAGTGTCATATTAGCTCATAGTCTGCAGAGGGACAGGATTTCACTGCAGTGTCCACTAACACTAAAGTGAAGTTTGGTACCTCCAGCATTCCCTCCACACTTCCTCCCATCTCAGCACTCCTACATGAAGGATTTTGAAATAATAGCTTACATAATATACCCGCAGATTGAAGTCAGTCTCTCACCATATCTAGTGGAGTTATGTGAGACTGGTCACTGAAAGAGGAGAATACTGTGAGACACCTCGATAAAGAGGCAAGGATTTACAATAAGATGACCAGAAGGCAGGCAATGTCCTCTATTTGCCACCTTGAAACACTTTTCTTTTTAATGGTTTTGACTTACTATAGTTCCTCCCAAGGGAGGAAAGGACTAGTTCCCTTTGATGCATTTTTTTTAAGATTTAGGGGAAGATTTTGAAATGGACAAATGGTAGCTAATGTTAGGTGCCTAGATACCATTGGTAGTCAGTGAAGACTGGGCACATAGCTGCCTCTTGTGCCTTTGAAAAACTTCCACTCAGCTTTCTTTGACTTTTTAAATTCTGAAACCTGCTCTCCCCAGCAATGAGAAAATGCTAGAAATGTTTGCATGCAATGGAGAATTGGGTAGGGTGGGGAGGAATCAAATAGGCTGGGACATTTCAGTCCTCAGATATTCAGAGCAGCCTTAGAAATCCATGGAAACCATCTGGGTACACCTGCAGGCAAAATTTGCAAAAATTCTGAGCATATTGTTCTCATAGGTTTAATTTTTCTCCCTTCCAGACCTACCACCTCATTTACATGCTACACACTTCTGCGGGAGCTAGCACATTTAAAATGTTCTCTTTTTTTTCAATTAATAAAACTATCATAATGACATAAAGGATTGGTGGTCAGGAAAAGGGCACATTTCAGTAAGATTGTCCTTTAGATTTATTTTAACCTCATCTCCCTGCTTTGTAACTATGTCATTTAAACCCCTTTGTCCATTTTAAAAAAAGTCTTAAACACATTTATTCTATTTGCCATCTTATTTCATATATTGTCAAGTAACAAAGACCACTGAAGCTAATCAGGTCACCTCAAAGTCTTCTCTTTTCCAAAGAGAATAAATTTAAACTGTTTGTCCTAATAACAAATATTCTGAAAACCTGAACTCTCCCATCTGTTTTGCCTTCTGCACTCTCCAAGAGAGTAATATTTTTGGTATGAAAACAAAACCAAATATGGCAATTTAGACAATGCGTAGCTATAGCTTAATATAAACAAATATATATGTGTATGTTTTGATTTGTATGCTATCCCAGTTGCCTTTTCTACTTGCAGCTTCAGATGGCTTTAGGGATTTCCTCTACACTAGCCTTTAAATCATGGTCAGTAAGGTACATGATGTTCCATTAATAATATATGTGATCTCTCTTTTGGATCATTGTTAATTCCAGAGCAAAAGTATGGGGAATTTCACTGAGAAAAGTGGAGTTAACTAGAGTAGGGATGAGCAAAGTGGTTCACTTAAGATAAGATTTCCCAACAAACTTTTTATTGTCCTTCACAGTGACCCTGAAACAACAATTTGTGATGGTTCTTTAAAGTTTGCATAAGCATGGGGCCTTCACTCCATCCCATGATCTGCCACTTACCTGCAATGGCAGGTCCTTCTTCAGGTGTCTTTACCTCCCATCTCTGGGCAAGGTGATTCCACCCACTCCGTCGATGCTGTAACTTCACAATAAGAAAAAGCAGCTCTTTCCCCATTCTTTGATCCTATGGAGTCACCTATTTGCTTAGAAAAAAGGGGTCCCTTCACTGGGCTCTGCTGCTTTCAGTTTTTGGAAATGTAAAGTCATAACTTGGTTTATCTGCAACTGACACCCTAAAATGCATGACTTACTTAATTCTAAATCTTGGGATTTTTTTCCATACCTCGTGTTGACAGCTGGTAATTGTGGAATAAGGAGTTTTAAGTACTGTAGCTATTCTGTATGTGGTTTCTGCAGCATTGTTTGTGGCAGAGTTCAGGCAGCTTGTTGGTCCCTAGTAGTTACAGCTGGAGCTAGAACCAAAGAATAAAATGACTGGATGTAGTTTGTAAACCTCTTTTGATTGTGCTAGTTGTATTGATTCATGTATTGGTTATTTTAATTGGATTAGTGCAACAAGAAAAATAAAATGATCATTAATTTTAAAAAGGATATTTGTCTCATTGGACTACTTGAAAAACATCTGCTGAGCCTCCAAGCATAGCCCTTGTTGCTGAGAATAGTAGACAACCAAGTATAGCATTGGTTAAGTGAAGTTAACAGCTACAACAAATTCAAGATTATGAAAATGAAATATTCCACCATTTCTTTCTGTCCAACAGTAGTATTGCAGGAGAATCCTGTTTAGGTGATGGTTGGCTAAAAGGAAAGTCGCTAAAAGAAAAACAAAAATGGAGGCCTCATCCAAAGCTGATTGACGCCAATGGAAAGTCTATGTTTACTTGCTAAATGCCATACAACTGATCAGTTACCTAGTGCTATTTCATTTCATATTCCCTGTAACTCTGATTCACAGAGCACACAATATCATCAACTAAATAAAGCGAACAGGGAATTGTGTCTATTCAATGTCCTGTGTTTCACTCTGTTTCTTCTACCGGTTGTGTTCTTTTATGGCCCAAAAAGCATGTGAGCTGGCAAGTCACATGAAAAGCAAAATTGTCTGGGGACTTGATTGCTGATACAGTCTCTTAAACTACTTTTACTTTTTTTTCTTTTTCATTTTTTGTAATTGACTAGATTTCAGGTTGCCAGCGTCCCTTTAAATATATTTCATTGTTCAGATATTTCAAGCCTAAGGTCTCGGTTGCTCAAGACTATGCAATGTGACACTACAACATGTCTCTTTGGTATGCTAATTGTTTCCTCCCAGCTGTTACAAGAGCATCTGTTGCACATTGCACACACAGAGCAACGCCCAGGGTGCAGCCCTTCTCATTACCTTCTGCTGTTGATTCTGCTACCTCCAGGCTTTTAAGGTCCATTCTGAGGCCCCTATGGAATCTGTTAACAGCAGTTGCAAACAGAGAGAGAAATTCAAATAAGCATAAAAGTTACAGTTCAGAAACATTTCAGTGACACATGCCAAACAAGGTATGACTGACTATGATTTCTGCTGTGATAGGAAAAGCATAGAGGAGTTATTTATTAATTTAGATTTATACACTAGAGGCAAAGCCCCGATCTAGGGCTTTTGTATGCCTTGCCATATGTTAAAAATGTAATTGTGCTAGTATTAACAAAAGCAAACTCAGAAGCTTCTCCAAAACCAGCAAGGAAAAAATATGAAACTCACCCCAGCTACTAAGAGCAGCCTGTCCTGAAAGCTCGGAAAAGAGATGTGCTTTGCAGCATGACCTGAAGAACAAAGTGTTTGGGCTATTTTGGAGTGGGGGCATGAGTTGCAGTTCAGGATCCAGCTTAAGCACCTCTGCAGACCCCATAGCTGTGGCAACTAAGCATTTCCCAAGGCTATTAGTTATTCTAGGATATTACACTCTGTGTCGGAGAAAGACAATGATACAGTGGAATGCAGATATAGTGATACTCCACTTGTGTTAAGTAGACCAAAACTTCCAAATTAATAACAATAATTAATGAATGTTTTGCACTGATACAGAATTTTTCAGCCAAGGCTCTTAAAGCACATCGGTAAGATTGGGAACTAGTATTATCCTGTTAAATAAAGGGGAAATGAAGCCTAGACAGGTTAAGTGACTTATTCAGGAGACACATGTCTACACAGCAAAATAATAATAAAAAACCACTGCATCAAGGACTCTTAGAGTCTGTGTCAACTTACTCAGGCTCATAAGGCCATATCAGTGTAGTTGTTCTCACTTGGGCTGGAGCCCAGGCTCTGAAAACTGGCGAGAGGGGAGAGCTCAAACTCCAGGCCAAATGGGAAAGTATACCCTTCTATTTTTAGCTCCGTGGAGTGAGCCTGAGTCAGCTGACCGGGCTCTGAGACTTGCAACTGCAGGGTTTTTTTTGTTGGTATTTTTTTTTTCTGGCAGTGTAGACAAGTGTCAGTGGCAGCAATAAAAGCCAGGTCTTAAGGCAGTGCTGCCTCCCTTTGTCTCAGTGCATTGCAATGTGCAAAGTGCAGTTCCATTTAGGAGGAAACTTGTCTCGTAGGGATTGATCCTACAAGGTGCTGAGTACTCTTGATTGCCGCTGAAGTTTATGGAAGCTAAAGGTAAGCGCCTCTTGGAAGGCCTCAGTACTTTGCAGGGGCAAGCCTGCAGTGATGATAATCTGTGAAAATAATAATTTCACTGTAAAAAAGTTCTACTGTGTGTCTTTCAATATACTGCACACTTAGGATAGAACAGGTCAGATTTAGCTTTTGGTTTGCAATAAAGGTTCTAACTGAGGCACAGAAGTTTAAGAAACTAAGGAAAAAATGAGTCAATGGCTCAGTTTAAATGAGAAACCCTTGAGTCTCGTGGGGTATGTCTACACAGCAAACAAAAACCCACATCTGGCCCATGCCAGCTGACTCAGGCTGCGGGACTGTTTGATTGCTGTGTAGACTTCCATGCTCAGGCTGGAGCCCAGGCTCTGGGACCCTCCCACCCTACAGGGTCCGAGAGCCTGGTTTCCAGCCCAAGTCTGAAGTGTACATAGCAATGAAACAGCCCTTCGCCTGAGCTCAGGTCAGCTGGCACGGGCCAGCTGTGGATTTTTCTTTGCTGTGTAGACATACCCTTGGTGCCTCAGCCTTTGCTCTAACTACTATGGACCATTGTCCTCTTCTGGATAGAATCAGAACTTCTGAACTGTGTGTCATATGCCCTTTATTGCTAGTAGTCAGCAGATTCTTTTTTGCCTCAATTGGTAGAGAGAGGCTCTGTTCTTGTAGCAGAAGCATCTGAATTCTATGCTCCATTACTACAGTACATACAGCATATACAGCACACTGGTAACTATAAGTGGTTGAACAATTTAGAAGAATGGTTATGAATATACCCTCTCTTTTGACTAGTTGCAACTTCACAAACCTTTCTAGTTTTCTGAAAATATATCTGTTTATTTTCTTTTGTGATCTCCAGATGTATTCAGTGAATATCTTCAGTTCCTGGGTTGTATGCAAACTAGATTATTTAATATTCATTAGTCATGTTGTATGACCGGTTTCTTAAGACTTATGGTATTGTTTCTGTTCCCTGATTGAAACTCCTTTATAAACTCTAAAATAACAAAAATACAAACTTCTAGCATGTGTTTAGCATAATCTTGTGCTAAATCAGTGACAATTTCAGGATTAACAGATAATTTCAAACTAATTGTTTGTTCTAAACCTAGGGAATAATGAATCTTGTGGTCCCCCACTTCTATCTTGGAGCTTATATTTGTGAAATTATAATTAAATTATTTTTCTGTTCAACCAGCATTAGCATTTACTATGAAGTCCTAGGCGACCATAAATTTGTAATTGTGTTATACACATATATGTTTTGTCTGTGTGTTTCATAGATTGTGTGGACAGGTGAATAAGAATTTGCACAGGTCAAACCAATATTGCATTCCCTACTGCAGACTTCTCATCTGAAGTTCACTCTTGGATACTGTCAGTTTCCTAAACTGCTTTCAGAAACATGAAGGCTGAGTGACAGAGGTGACTTATCTTGACAAGGGCTGTTGCTGCTTGAAGAGAAGAAAATGCAAAATGCAAAATGCGAGAACCAAGAGAGAACTTTTGAATTTCTTGTTGTATACAGTTCTTCTGCACTGCCAAAGACACAAAACTCCCAATGAGGAATAGTTTATCTGTAGGAGAAATGCCAGGCTCAAGTATTTATTTTTAAATTTTATTTTGTATACATAATGTGGAAGGTAACAGTGGATGTCCTAGTCACCCATTACTTTCAGTACTCTGCAGCTGTATCCTGTTCACCTACCTTCTTTTCTAATTATAGGGGGGGGGGGGGGTTAAATTCCATACTGTAAACCATTTTAGGCAGAGACTTTGTCTTTCTGTATTTCTGCATAGGCCTTGCACACATGGAGACTCCAGTCAGTAGGAGCAGCAGGCAAAGCCACAGTTAGATGGAATAGGTAAAATGGGGTCCAACCAGGGCCACCCCTGCCCCCAACATTCTCCTGGACCAAGAATTTGCAGGTGAGACTCCCCACCACTTGGGAGACACGAGGCCCTAGGTGGTGCCAACCCTGCCCCCCACCACATGGCCTTGAGGACAAACTGCAGAGAGGAACCGGCCAGATACTCTAGTTGTGAGGAGCAGCTGCAGAAGCAGCCAAAGCAGGGACCTTTAGACATTCAGTATTGACAGGGCTTTCTCTGCCCCATACTGATTGGCAGTTTGCTCCAAGCCTCTCCTTCCGCTTACTTCAGTGTCTTCACCTCACCGTCACTCCATACCTTGTAGTCTTTTATTTTATTTAAAGTGAACTTAGTGATGTTGTATTACACCACCAAGGGTTCAGCTCCAGTTGCTACAGGTTCAGGTTCAACAGAGTGAAAATTGCCTCTGGTGCTTTTCTCAAATTTTGAGACTCTAGAAACACACAAAGTCCAAGGATCGTGCCCACAGACACAATCACAAGTACAAAGTCTTGTCCATGCTACAGGTTTTATTAAACCAACAAGTAAAGTTACAATTAACCATGCATATAGAAATCCTGCAAAAACCCATGCAATAATTATAATTGTAGTCATACATCCTCAAAGACATTCTAGGATCTGATAGATTGCCCAATAGACGATCATTACTAGAGGAATGGTTCCCGCTGAGGTTTCCAGTGGGGTTGATCCTTGGGTCTTCCCACTTTTACCCAGCCATGAAACCCTTTTTTATATTGTAATTCTGACCACACCTAACACCTTATGCATATGCATATTCCTTCCTTCCACACCCCATGAATATTGAAGTACACTATTTTTCATAAGTTGTTCTTAGTTCTTCTTATTCTCATTAGCAGAAGATGTACTCTGAATTCAGGATCAGATATTCAAAGATGTTACAATCTAATGTCTAGTGGTCTTGGACAATACATTGCTGTCTATTGAGATCCACTTTTCTGTAACATCAGTTACTGGGACATCTTTACAGTAATTTTGTGACCATACCGACATACGATTATTCCTCAGTTACCCACTCATGTCAAGCATTCTCAAGTCTATGGCCTTATATGGATAAGCTAAAATCTTACAGGTCTCAGCCTCTAGGCCTTGTGTTTCAGACCCGCTCTACTTATCGACCTAATACACAATCATCACTCCTAAATACTTATCAATCTTATACTTCTATAATCCTACAACCTAAATCCATTTAATATACATTGATTATCTATGAAATATCATAGAATCATAGAATATCTGGGTTGGAAGGGACCTCAGGAGGTCATCTAGTCCAACCCCCTGCTCAAAGCAGGACCAACCCCAACTAAATCATCCCAGCCAGGGCTTTGTCAAGCCTGACCTTAAAAACCTCTAAGGAAGGAGATTTCACTACCTCCCTAGGTAACCCATTCCAGTTCTTCACCACCCTACTAGTGAAAA
Source organism: Chelydra serpentina (assembly GCA_037349315.1). Lineage (NCBI taxonomy): Eukaryota > Metazoa > Chordata > Testudines > Chelydridae > Chelydra > Chelydra serpentina. The sequence goes on from JBAIAC010000002.1 coordinate 18,016,989, forward strand.
AGTTTTTCCTAATATCCAACCTAAACCTCCCCCTCTGCAACTCCTTGTTCTGTCATCTTCTACCACTGAGAACAGTCTAGATCCATCCTCTTTGGAACCCCCTTTTAGGTAATTGAAAGCAGCTATCAAATCCCCCCTCATTCTTCTCTTCTGCAGGCTAAACAATCCCAGTTCCCTCAGCCTCTCCTCATAAGTCATGTGCTCCAGCCCCCTAATCATTTTTGTTGCCCTCTGCTGGACTCTTTCCAATTTATCCACATCCTTCTTGTAGTGTGGGGCCCAAAACTGGACACAGTACTTCAAATGAGGCCTCACCAGTGCCAAATAGAGGGGAATGATCACGTCCCTCGATCTGCTGGAAATGCCCCTACTTATACAACCCAAAATGCTGTTAGCCTTCTTGGCAACAAGGGCACACTGTTGACTCATATTCAGCTTTTTGTCCACTGTAACCCCTAGGTCCTTTTCTGAAGAACTGCTGACCAGCCATTCGGTCCCTAGTCTGTAGCAGTGCATATGAATTGACTATAACACCACTTAACACAATGATAAATGGATGATGAAATGAACTAATTGCCTACTAACTGCTGGTCTTCACCTTCTTCTCACCTGCTTTGTTCCATTCATCCTTCTTCCCTTCCCTTTTCATTCCATGTAGCTGATACCCTCTTAAGTAAACCAACCACCCTCAAATTTGTTCTATTTACACAACATTTCCTACCATCCCATTGTTCACTTTGTTTGTGTGTTATACACCTACCCCCACCCTATGACTCTCTTCTCTTGACTAATGGATGGATCACTCTATAATTGTTTTGTTCTGTTCATTCCCTCTGAAGCATCTGGCACTGGCCACTGTCAGAAGACAGGATATTGGGCTAGATGGGCCATTGGTCTGACCCAGTATGGTCTTCTTATGTTTATTTAGATTGTAAGCTTTTCAGGGTAAGGACTATCTGCTAGTCTATTTGTATACTGGCTAGCACATTGGGGCCCCATTCATGGTTGGGTGTTAGGCACTGCCACAATAAACAGAACTAATAAGAGGCAAATCCTCAGCTGGAGTAAATGAATTGAGTTCAGTGGGTGTATGACAATTTACAAAAGCTGCGGATCTGCCCCACAACTTTAACTCTTAGCTCTAAGGCACCTTTTCACCATGACTATAGGTCTTATGTGTTCTCATAATGCTATTCCTCCCCAACCCTTGTATTTTTAAAAATACAGTTATAAGAGATTAGTGGTCACATTACTGCAGTCCGTTGGACATACCTTGGATTTCACTAGTCTGCTGGAATGATTTGAGTGTAATGGGTTATTGTTACCACGGAGCTTGGAATGATGTGGGACAGAGAGGCAAGTCTGAAAAATCCAATTTTAATTGTTACTGTTTTCCACCTTGAAAAAGTTGGAAAAAAAGGAGGAAAGCTTAAATATTGGGCTGAGGTCTTGCTTCCCAGTTTTTACTGTTTTCTAATTTATCATAGTGGGAGTGGGGAGAAGAGGAAAGCGGGAGAATAAAACCTCAAAGCCTAAAACTGAAAATGGAACACAAAAAATTTCATTTACCAAAAACTGAAATGAAACATTAAGTGAAATGAAACTTTTTTTTTACTATTTTTCAAAATATCAATTCAAAACGATTTTTTTATTTTGAATATTCCCAACAAAAAACTGGAAAAAAAATCAGTCCACATTGGCCATGGAAAATTTCAGCAAAACCACATTTTCTGATGGGAAAATTGTATAGTAAAGTTTTTTTTGTTTTCGACCAACTCTGCTAGCACCCTCCTTTGCTAACACAATTATGGAGACCTAACTTCCATAATTTCCAACTGCAAAATTGCACCCAGAATTATTAGCAGGCACAAAATGGCATGCAGAAAATGGAAGACTGTTTCGAAACCTCAAGGAACCATATAGGAAAACTTATTTCAGAAATAAATGGGGCTATATACTAAAGGAGAATATTAAGCTGCATGTTTTTACAGGATTTATGGAAAAGAAAGAAATAAAAGACTTAATTAGTTACAAAGTTCAAGTTTTCATTATGCAAAAGGTCCAAATTTGGAGGAACTATAACATGCTGAATTAAAAACAATAATACCCAATATAACAACATCCTTCTCCAACCTTGGCCTAAGACAACCAGATCAACAACAATTATAGCATGCAGTAATCTTCTGCAGATTTTTAATTAAAATGTATCCATCTCATTATGTAGAGGATTCTGGTGTCAAGGATCATTGGAACAAAGAGATTGTAGTAGACTTACGAAATTTGCTGTTGAATAGAGAGATAATCCTGTATAGATAATAATGCTAATGTTAAAATGTTAACACATTATTGAATTTTATTATTGTAATATTTGCAAAGTGAAAGCTTAGTGCATGGATCACAACATTCATGATAATATTTTAGTAGTACTACTTCCTCTGCCTGTATCTAATAGAAAATCAACTACCACTTTCCATTTCACAAAAGGCTGTGCAATGCCCTGAAAGTCTGCAGATCTGACCTTCTAATCTATACTGAAGACTATCCAAACCTCTGGGTTTAACCTGCCATACAGCTAACTTTCTTGGCTACCTGGTTCCAGTATCTGAGACATCCCTACCCTCCTCTTCCCCTCATATTTCTTTTAAAGGACAGAAGGCTTCCATCTGTTGATATTTGTGGGTTCTTCTGCTGAACAACATTATTCCTTACATAGGATTAATTTTTGTTACAACAAAGACTAGATGAAAGTTTTAGGTAGAAATCCAAAACTTCCCAGGCCATCTCACTATGACCCAGATAGCTGATCAAACCCATTTAAGGGTACATCTTCACTGCAAAGTAAGCCCAGCTACTTATCCAGGTGTTGCCCCAACCATCCACACAAACCCCTCTCCTGAGTTTAGTGGTGTTTTCTATCCAGGCTAGCTGGCCCAGCTGGAGGTATGAGTTAATAACTGGGTACCACTTTTACTTGGTCTGGTAAGCTGCCCAATTTCCAATAAGGATGAAGGCTAAATCTTTTGAGTGCCGGTAATCCTCCAACACCATCCCACAGTTCCTCCTGTGTCCCCAGAAGGACAGATAAGTTCTCCCACAATTCATTGGGAAGAAAGTAGAGAGTGGCTTCTAACTTGGATATATCTTTGCATTGTGGCTATGCTAAACAAGTGCTCAGATGGACTTTAGATCAGGCTCCAGGGAAGCAGAGAAGCTAGACACATGGAATGTGCCCACTCTGATGAAATGTTGCAGTCCTCCCAGTAAAAATCTCCAGGAAATCTCTGCCACTGAAGTAAGGCTGAAAACTGGTAGTGATTAACAAAAATAATTGTATTGTAGCTTGGGAGAGATTGATTTGTCCATGATTCTGGTGCACCGAGAATTCTTGGAAACAGAGCATTCTGATTGTAATGGTCTCAGAATAACAAGGATTGTTACCTTGTTACCCTTCCTGCCTCTAGCAACAGGTACCCCTTCCTGTGGTGGCTAGCTCCCTAATACCACAAGTCTGTTATTAGCCATTCAAGCACTCTCCTCTGGGGTATGCCATGCATGTTTTGCCTTGCATGTTGATGGGAGGTGCACCTAATCCCCAAGTCCCCTTGAAACATTCCCCTGTGATATCCAGCCCCTGACAGTGGCTACTCACAGAAATCCCATATCTTCTTCCCTCAAAGGAGCAGAGTATCCAGTTTTACCTTAAGTCACTGCTCCCGTGTATCACATAGCACTTGTAATTGAACAAGAGAAGATTTATTTAAGAAAGAATGGAGATTCAACTAAAAACAAAAAAGTGCAATGGAAACAAATGTTTACCATACAAAATGGCATCATAACATGTGAACTAGGGCCTATACTTATTAATAATTACCTTTCCTATCTTGTAAAGTAGGTTTCCCCACAAAGTTTAGTCCATTGAAGAGCTGACTGTTTTACAAGATCCAAACTTTCATGGAAACACTCCTGCTGCACAAGATGTTTCCTCAGTGAATGAATATACAGTGCCTCCCCCCACTCTGTAATACTGAAACAATCTTTTGTCTCTATTTATAGACAGGACAATCTCCTGTCTATTGCAATGTTCTGTGGCAAATTGCCGGCCATACTACGATGGGTCCACACTTTCTCTTCTTGTGGGGGGGTTTCAGGGTGCCATTTCTTGCCCCTGAACTGGGGTAACAGCTATCCTATTACTATCCCAGGGAAGGGGAGTGGAGAGGGAGGGACCCAGGCCCGCCCTCTACTCCGGGTCCCAGCCCAGGGGGCCCTATGATAGCAGGTGAACCACTTGTACCAGTGATTCTTTCCCCTGGGCTACTTCCCTCTCCTGATCTTCAGCTTGTGGGGCTTCCTGCCTTCCCTCTGCACAAGCCAGGTGTCCCTTTACCTAGGATCTTGGTCTTCTTAGCCCGCTGCAGCACTTCTCAAAACTCTCCTCCACTTTCCTTCTAACTGCTCTTTGTTCCACCACCAATCCACTCTGCTTCACTCCTCCAAACTGCTCTCTGCTCCACCACCAAACCACTGTGCTCCAACTCCTCCTCACTCTGCTCCAGCTCCTCCTCTGGCTGATTGAAGCAGGGGGATTTTATCAGGTGACTGGTTTCAGGTGCTCTAATTGGTTTCAGGTGCTTTTAATTAATCTACAGGGAATCAGGCTTCTCCTCATCCTAGATCACTCTCCTGCTGCCTTCTGGCCATGCTGTAGCCTGTATCACAGTTCCTTTTTTACTTCCATGTGGTTTTGATGGTTTTCCATTGATATTCCTGGGCTGGCTAGACAACTGAGTTTTGCATTGCATCACTGGCTAACCAGGAAGGGCTGACATCTTCCTTCTACTTCAATAGGCCATCACTGTGATATATTATCCCCTGGCGACTAACTTTTTTACTCCAGGACCTTAAAGCATACTATTCCTTAAATATTCCCATACATACATCTCACAGTGATAATAAGTCTTGATAAGTTATAAGCTTTCTGTAGATACCTTACATGTTACCTCTTCAAGATATGTGTTTGGTGTAGTGAGATTGTCAGGACTGAGACACGAGTTGTTTCCATGAACAGGGGACCTTTTCCAAGGGGTCTTTGTGTCACATTGATATTCATGGATTATCTTGGATTGCACTGCTATGAAGAATTAACTACTTGAATAGCAAGACTATGAGTGCGGTTTGACTCTTCCATCCAGTTTGAAAATGTATCTCTATGGGCAAAGGAGAAGCTATAAATAGATTTAGTTGTGTCAGCCTGAGGGCAACTAATTAACTCTGAAGAGGGAGATGATGTCTTGCCTGGATGAACTAAGTGAAATACAGGAAATAAGGGGAATTTGATCAGGACTATGGAAGAAAAGCAATTTTCATCATGTATGAATAGAGCAGTGTAGAGGACCTTCAAGAAGTTAGCATCACGGCTTATTCTGGGGGTGGGCAAGATGGTTGTGCTGTGTGCCAACTTCCAGGGGATGCCACCACACCACTGTGGTGTTATTTTTTGGCGCTCATGGGCGGGAGACCACCAGTGAAATGTTTTCTGCCCTGGCCAAGGAAAATGGGTAGGCCCACTCCTTGTTAGCAGAGGGACAGTGGGGGGTGGGAGGACGTAAGCTGGTGTCATGGGCTTGGACGGATATAAAGATATAGCTTAGCCTAGTTGGGTTATTGGTGCTATAAAAATACATAATTATCCTTATGAGAGAGAAGAGATAAATGGTCTGGTAATGGCGTGTGAACCAGAGAAGTATTGGTAATGTAGTTATATCAGTGGGGAAGAAACTAGCCAGTGTTTGGGCTATCACATTGTCAGCATTGCCACCAATCAGAAATACCAGAGACAGTGTCCAGATGAGAACTATCAGTATCAAGGCACTAAATTAACAGATTCTTATGAAACATGTTACCCTAGATATATACATTCTATGGAATCCTACACATTAATATATACAATGATTCCTGTGTTATGTCAGACACATACCTGTGTCTCCTGGTGAGCTTCATCTTTGTGTATATCTTCTACCAAGATGCATTCTTCTTTGTACTTCCTATCTGTGTTAGTAGTTGTTTTTCACTCTGACTGTGTGCTTGCATGATTACCTTATTTACATTATCCAATTCTGTGATTTTTAATTACTCTTGGTCCTAAAGTAATTACTGTTATATCCTGAAATCATTGCTCTGGTGTGGTCCATTATGAGCTTAAAAGTGCCTGGGTTCAGGTATCACTATAGTGTTCCTCTCACATAAGGCTGAATTAAGCAATTCAGCAGCACTGGCTGTGTGTCACTGTGTAGAGCATACTTAGTTGCATATTTTATGGATAATGTAAATTCAAAAGACTTTTTGTAGGTACAGTGAGGGACTTTTTCCCCTCTGCTAAACGAAGTAGAGAGATTTGCTCACAGGAAACAAAATATTCAGATCAAGTTGCTACTCACAAGTCATTCTGCAAGGAATGAAGCAGGTGGGTGTATTGGGGGAGGAGGGCTGTGTGAGGAGAGGCAAAAGGGGTTGGTGTCAGTGGTGTAGCCAAGTTTATAGCACAGGGAGAGCAGAGCTAAAAGAAGGCACGGGGAGCAAAAAAAGGCGGGAGCAAAAAAAGGCACCAGGAGCAAAAAAATTAGCTCCACTCTGGCTGCAGCGTAGGAGCAAAAGGCGTCGGGAGCAAAAAAAGGCACCGGGAGCAAAAAAAAGTGCTCCGCAGCAAAAGGCGTCGGGAGCAAAAAAAGGCACCACTTCTGCTCAATGGGGGAGTGGCCGCTCCCCCTGCTCCCCCCCCCCCGGCTACGCTACCGGTTGGTGTGGCGGGGTATTTGCTTTAGTGTCAAAGTCTGCACTGCCACTTTGCCTCTAGACTCCATGTTTGTGAATGTTTGAGGGGAAGAGGAGGAAAGAGGAAGTTTCTAGGTATAGGATCCTTAAGTATTCTCTTTGTTTCCTTCTCAAAAGAGTGAAACCTTCTTCAGTGTATGGTGGGTGGGATATGCTCTCTGGAGCTATCAGTATTGCCAAATCCAAGCATTCCAAAAATCATGATTATTTTAAATTGATGCATTACTTTTATTTGCCTTTTGGCTTTTGAGTCTTTAGGGTTCAAGCTTTTCTTGCCTGGAAAACTGGATTTTTTTTAAAATGAAAGTTGAGATTCTCATGTAATAATATGACTCTAGAGCTGTGGCTTTAAAAAAAATTACCCAATTTCAGACTTGTAATAAAATTGTTAGAGCTGCTAGTTATTACTGACCTGGGATGATCAAAGGGAGGATGATTACCGGATGTCATAAGAAGCTCCTTCCCTATATTCATGGTCTGAGATGAGTTTCGTTGGACTCTCAGGTCCCACCACAGATCCAGAGTTTGGCATTATCATGTTACCTGCTAGTGGTTTGCCCAAGTGGCCTGCTAATCTTTGTTTCATGAAGCGTGAAACTCCATTTGTAAGCATTAAAGTCCAAAGGGGGAAAAGTGAAAGATAACTTAAAATGCTTGTGTAGTCTAGTGGAAAAAAACACCTATGCAGCAATTTTTTAATTAAATTATTTTTGATTAGACCAGGACTATGCAGTGCATGCCATGCACTTTTCTATAAAGGCAGCAAAATAGTCAGCTCTAAAAAAGGTTTGGAACGTTAATATCCTCAGCTGGGCATGACTAAAGGTTTGGTTTTCATTTTAATTGCACAGAAGCAAGATTATATTTAATATAGGGTTTTTTTAAATGCCTAATTTGAATCCTGAAACATCCACATTTTCCTCTATTTTCTGCTTTTCCTCATTTAACTGTTTTGAATACCTCTGTGGTGGAAAGGAAACTCACCATGGTTTCTTGAAAGCCATATGCCAATGGAGGAAGTGACAATGGTAAGACAAAAATGTGTCTGGTATTAAAAGAAGAAGTATGCAAATATGGAGTGATCAATAGGGGTTAAATTCCTTTATTGTAACATTTTACTGTTCCAAGGTTGGCCCCGCTACTAAAGGAAAAGTAGAGGAAGGGAGATGGTGGAGTAATGAGGGCAGTGGCTCCCCCTCCCTCTGTGGTTTTGAGCATGTCACAAGCCTTTGGTCATCACTGGATGTGTTTAAGAACAGGCTAGACAAACATCTGTCAGGGATGGTCTATGTATATATATCAGTGTGTGGGTGGGGGGGGACTAGATGAGCTCTCAAGGTCCTTCCAGTCCTACAGTGCTATGATTCTGTTTTCATACTTGTTTATACTCCTACAAATCCTGTTGACTTTACTGGAAGGTCTGAGCATCTCTGAATATCAGGCTGCTTTTATTTAATTGCCTAAGCATGAATTCAGGTGCTTCTCTTAAGTTTTCCGGGTCTGAAAATTTTGGCCTTAGCATTCCTTGCTCCAGTTTTTACCATCTGTAAAATGAGGATTAGATACCTTAAATGGATGTGTCCCCACCAATCTCTCTTTTCCTCTTGTTATATTCTTTCTCCTTGGTTTCTCTCTCCATTTTATATTTCCCTCATTTATTCTAACAACCCCTTCTTCACCACTTAAACCCTAACTCCTTCCTCCCCCAAAAATTCAATTTTAGAAATATAAATAAAACAAATAAAATCCATCATAGTTACTTTTTCTGTTTATATGTATAAAAAGTAAAAATACATGGGGGAAGAAATGTATCTTCCTGTTGGACTGACATTTGGTCTGCTAATAGGTCTCCAGACACAAAACTTCAGTGGGTACTTTGTTCATGGCTTATATAGGCAAATATCCAAGTGATAAAAGTATATTTTGTTGAGCTTTTCCCTCTCCGTGGTTGTATCATCCATGAAGATAATATTGTGAAACTTCTCCCTGACATCAATCCAGCTTTTGCCCCGATTCTCACTGTTCCCCTGCTTCATATCTGAAATGAGAAGTCAGTGGCTAGAGGCCAAAGAAGCAAATTATGAACAGTGTGTGAAAGTAAACGTAATTATAATATCTGTTTGGTCTTTCCCTAATGTTTTTTATTTTATTTATTTATTTAGCCAATTTTGTTAACCATTCGCTTGGTTATGGTGACTCCAAATTTATCTTGGATACTGCCATCAGCTCATCATCTTCAGCCTCAACATTCAGTTTTATATTCAAGAAATATTTGTTTTCTTTTTGAGAGTTTCCAGTACTCTTTACTTGTTTACCTCACCACTTCTGTAGGTGAGTAATGGAAGCCAACCATTACTTCTCTGTGCCTATTCTTCACCTTGAGTAACAATACTGTATGATATTTGCAAATACAGTAATAGTGACATAAGGATTATTATTAAAGAGGGACATTATGAATAACTTCTTAATTTGCTTTCAAATAGAAAATAAAATGCAAGGAGTGAAATCCTGGCCCTATTGAAGATAATGAAAGCTTTGCACTGATTTCAGTTTGGTCAGGATTTCACATCAGAGTTTCTGAAAAAAAAATTCTGTTATTTGTGATTGTTGGTTTATACTAAAAATATGAATGTGTGTGAGAGTCTGGAAATTGTGGTAAAAGAATAGTGCAAGTCAAGGTGCCCTAACTATGATTTGTGATGTTTCAAAATCAACCTAGTAATGTCTACCAGTTGGCATGAATTGGAAAGAAGGGTAGAACTGGCTCTTGCATGCACTTCCTTGAGTAGTTGAAATTGGGCTCCTGAAATACAAGTGAGATAGCATTACTAACATGGCAAATGCTTGCAGTGAAATTTTGAGCCTTGAAATTAGATATTTTCATAATTCACTTGATTTTGAGAAAATGTTACAATGAAAATCCATAACATTTTATTGGTATGGCTCAAAATAAGTGATTGAGTGAAAATATACTCATATTTTTAAGCAAATACGTAGAAACTATGAATTTCTACATACAAGTTTCCATTCTAAGAAAAAGCAATTTTCAGATCAAAAGATACACTATTTTCGGGGGTGGAAGGTGGGGGTTATGGTTCAATGAAAACTATAACATCCCTTCTTCTTCCTTACAATATGATTGGGGAAAAAATCTTAATTAAAAGCAAAAATTGAGCTCTACAACATGGCCTGGAACAACATTTCTAATATTTTTTATTATTTAAAAACTGGGTTTTTTAAAAAGAAATTAATATTTTTCACACCACCTTCATGCATAATGCAATATAACTTCTGCATCTCCCAGAATAAAGATCTACATAGATAAGACTGAAACAAGAATTCAGAAATGGAAAAATTATTTAGCAAGAATCAAACTGAAGGAAAGACAAAGAGGGTGAAAATATGGTTCTAAGACCTGCTGGCTGATGTAAGTAATTAGGAATATGTATAGATAATACATCAACCCAAGATAAATATAAATTCATCCATTCTTATTTTTTATTCACTGAAAAGGTCTTTCATGCAGATTCTCAGTCAGTGTAACTGTCACAGTTCCATTGGTTTGACAGTTTACTCTAGTGGAGGAACTTCCCCTGGTACAATTGGCAGACTTCACTGAGAAGTAGCAGAGGCCTGGATCAGCAGGGCCTAAAAGGTTTGGACTCAATTACACTGATAGAGCTAGGAAGATAAGCTCACCTAGGGCCATTTTAGGTATTATGCGTGCCTCAAGCCAGTGTTGTTTTAGTCCCTTACTTTCATGCACACTAACTTTAATCAGAACTTAAACATTTAAAACTAATTGAAAATGAATATTCTGTGTAGTTTTTCAAAGGAATCATTATACTCCATTAGTGCATGAATTCACAAACTGCACATTTTCGTAGTCAACTATAAACTACGAAAGCCAACAACATCCAGTTTTTAATAAGACCATAATAATTTAATAGCACAACTGTTTATAAAGGGATACAAAGGAGTAAATAATTAGAGTTTTAAAGACTGTAATTTTCAGCTTAAACAATAGACCACAATAGCTGCAAACGAGAATTTACATTTCATTGTCTTATTTTTCCCAAGCTACAATGATTTCTTTGTCTTTTGTAAATGCAATTGTTTTTAAAAGAGGATCTTGGACCACCAGAAACTGCATTGTATGAAGCTCTGATGCATTCACTTAAACCAACAAAAACATGGGTAAAGGCTAAAATTCTGGGCTGACATTCTATATTGACTCATGCCTTGTGCCATTCTTCCTCTCACACTCCCACAGCAGAGTAAATTAAAGCCGGAATGTCAGTCTAGATGTTCAGCCTCTGCTCTGAAGAAAAATAACAGTGATGTCCACATAAGCTTTGGAGAATCAGAAGCTCATCTTTGAATTTCTCTGCATCCATACGGTAAATCAGGTCCCCCACAGTAATGTTACCTAAGTAAAGCCTTTGAGCCGAATAATGAATCTGTATGACCGGAAACAAACTGACTCTCATCCATCAACTACGACGGGAAACTCCAACAACATCATGAGTGGTTTACACAAGCCTTTTGTGGGGAGGAAAAAAGAAAAATCCCACCCACAAAACTGGATGTGTTGTTCAAGCCTCTCATTAGTAATGGTTGATAGCATTCTCCCCGCCCACCCCCATCCTCCCGTCCGCCCCTTTTGTTTTTGTGACTACACTAAGTAAAATGTACTCATTTTCTTTTTCTCCACTTTTCCCATATAATTCAGTTTCAGAACTGACTCCTGATTTGACTCTCTTTCCAAAGAATTGTAATTCAAATACTGGTACTTTGCCTCATCTTCTTGGTCACCAAAATATCCAAAACACACTGAATATGGTTGACCTGGCTGAAAATTTCCTGTAGAAAATGTTTTTCAACAGAAAATTTGGCTTTTGATTGCATTTTTTTTTCTCTGAAAAGTGCTTTCCACAGAATTTAGTTATTTTGTCAAAAAAAATTAGCCAAAAATCCTTTGGTTTCTGAGTTTTCACTGGAAATTCAAAGATTTCTGTGGAGAATTTCAGGAAAAACAGAAGGTTTTTTTAAATCTTTGTCAAATTTTCATGGCGGGGGGGAATGGACCAGCTTGTGTGTGCGTGCGTGCTTCTGTACACTCTACTATGCAATGGGATACACACATGGGATACAATGGGATATCTCAGTGTACTATACTATAAGGTATAATCATATTCAGGGGTCAATCCTGGGTCCAATGCTTTCAATGAGCAGGTTAGTAGAGCCTTTGAGACAAAAATGCTATACCAATGGCATTTTAAAATTGAGAATATTAATTCCCAAAGACAGGAAGGTAAAATATTCGTTTCCCCAGCACCTTTAACTCAGTCATATCATGACTAGATTGTGTTTTATTTTTATTAATATATTGTCAATGTACAGTTTATCCTTGGAGATGTGATAAAATTGTTGTGCAAAATACTGTGAATAGAATCTGAAAATCTTTTAATCTGGTTTTATTTTCAGGGGGAGGGGAGAAGAGTAATACATCATGATTGACAGCTATTTAATATAAGGTGACAGCCATTTTTGGTTCTGAAACTTGTAATACATTTCAGAATAGCTTTGTGCAAATATAAATCCAGCCACTTGTTCAGAGGCCTGGTGGAGGAGAGTCTTTTAAAAATTAACCCACACTTTCCACTGATCTGAGAAATGGAGAGAGAGATTATTTTTACAGGGACAATTAGGAAATGTGATTAAACATGTCTTTTCAGGATGTGAAATATAACATGCCGGAAAGCAACATTTGCTTGATGGTATTAGCTGGGTGCTGATACTTTCTAGAGCTTTCTTTATTCAGACTCTGATTTTCAGTGTGGGAAGATATCATATAAAAGAGGAGACCATTATTCTTATGCATTTCTCTTTTTATTGACTACAATAGACTTCAAAGTTCCCACTGACCCCCCTGGTGGGGGCAGGATTCCACCTGGTTTCTCTGAGAACATTCCAAAATCACAGAGTTTATGGGGCTTTTTCATTTCATCAAATGCAGTGGACCAAATTCACACCTGGCACAATTTCATTGAAATCCATGAGGAAGCCCATTGACTTTGCCCCATATTCCCATCCTTAACATATTGTGTATTACTGTATTCAATAATAAAAAAAGAGAGAGATAAACTAGACAGATCTGAACCTATTGTCAACATATTCTTAACAGAAACTTAGTAATATCTTTATATAAATATCTTCACAACCTTCATTTTTCACACTAAAGCATTTAGCAAACACTATGGGACTCTATTCTCCACTCAGTGCCCACTAACTGGCATTCATGTGAGTTGTATGGACACCAACAATGGTGGATAAGTCCCTAAACAAGGCAACGGCAATAGAGCTTAACTAATAAATGCAGTTTTCAATGTAAGCTGGACGGAAATGAGAGGTGCCTAGAATGGTTATAGGAATGGTGAACAATGATGTCTCTACATTTTCCCACACATTAAGTAAGGCAATAAAATGATAGCCATAAATTTAAAACCTGTTTTGTCTTTCAAACTGAGCCCCATTTAAATAGCAATAGACACCTCTTGGAACCAAACAGGCATGTTTCAAATATTCAGAGCAAATTGAGTCTAAACAGCAGCAAGTATTTAGTGCAGAAATGTTCTGCAACTTCTCAGTAGTAGAAGAATGACAGATAGCATATTCAGTTTATAGCACCCCCCTGCCAGGAATAGATAAAGCCTTATCTTTCTCTCAGAACAGTTGTTTTGGTGACTTGGTCTACAATGAATTTGCTGTAAACCTTACATTTTTCATCTGAATTCTGTCCTTTAATCTTTTTTTTTAAAAAGTTACACCAAAAGGATGCTACATACCATTTACTTTTCTTCTGACAGTAGGGGTATGACTACACAGCAGGTTGGAGTGTGCTTTCAGAATGGGTAGACATACATGCACTAACTTTGCTCAAGCTCTTGCATTGAAAAAAATAGTAGTGTGGCCACGTCAGCACAGGTGGGGTTTAGACGAGCCATCCGAGGACTTACCCAAGGATTGGGTAGCATTGTATTCAGGAGGTTTACCGAAACCGTCACTTGTGTCACCATAGGCATACTGCTATTTATAGTGTGCTAGCTCAAGCATTGCAAGCAAGTCTGTATACTCACACCGAGGCCTGGTCTACACTGGGGAAGGGATCGTTCCAAGTTACGCAACTTCAGCTACATGAATAACGTAGTTGAAGTAGACGTACTTAGATCTACTTACCGTGGTGTCTTCACTGCGGTAAGTCGACAGCTGACGCTCTCCTGTCGACTCTGTCTGCGCCTCTCACCCTGGTGAAGTACCGGAGTTGGCGGGAGAGCGTTCGGCGGTCGATTTATCACGTCAAGACTAGACGCGATAAATCAACACCCGCTGGATCGATCGTGGCCCATTGATCCAGAAGGTAGTGTAGACAAGCTGTGTAAAAATGCCCCTATGTGGATTGCTAATTTGCTGGTTTGCTTTTTAGATCCGTAAATTTACTGTTGGATTGGAGGATGCTTGTACATTCCTGGGATCATATCCTGAGCTCCTTACAAACTTCTTTCTTAGATCTCATAATAGTAAATCTCCCACTGAAGACAGATTGCTAGCTTTGGGAGTACAGGGTAGCACCTAAGTGACTCAGCGGTGCAAGTCCCATTGACTTTCCTAAGTCACCTTGCACACTATTGCTTGAAGAATATACAGCAGAGCAAATAAACAAAAATATAGCAGAGAATGTACACAGGCATTTGGGGAGAGATTTTCAAAAGCACTTAGCATCCAGCAGCAACAATTATTCTCGACATAACAATTGGTATAAATTGCAGTGTAGCGGCTTGTTGCTTCTCAGTGGAAACTACTGGTGCTGAGTGCTTTTGGAAATCTGGCTGGTAACATACTACTATTTTTTTTTATTTGTGGAGCAAAGTATATTTTGGCAGCCGTGAATAATGGGGAAGAAGGTATACCAATAAATGTTATGCAGTAGATAAGTCTCACAGTTTATCAGATCTGTTAAGAGGAAAAGAAAATTAATCCAATCCACAGTAAACCAAATATAATTATTTCTCATAGGTGCATGTCTGGCCCCCATTACCAGAGCATCTGAGTGCCTCACAATCTTAAATGTGTTAATCCTCACTGCACCCACATGAGGTAGGGATATATTCTTCCCATCAGAAGTGAGGCCCAGAGAGACCGAGGATATGTTTACACGTCAAGCTGGGGATGTGATTCCCAGTTCAAGAAGACATACTTGTGCTAGCTCTGATGGAGCTAGCATGCTAAAGGTAGAGTGAAGCTATGGTGCTGTGAGCTGCTAGCCAACTTGAGTGCATACCCGTCTGAGATGCTAGGCACATACTCAGATTGGCTTATGCCTCCTTGCCAATAGCACCACTGCAGCCACGCTCTATTCTTAGCATGCTAGCTTCACCAGAGCTAGCATGGCTGACTTCTCAAGCCGGGAATCAAATCAAAATAATGAGGTCTGTGGTAGAGTAGGGAATTAAACTCATGTCTCCTAAATCCCAAGCTACCACCCATGTCCTTCAGTGGTCCAAAATTCAGATGAAAACCAATAAAGACTGAAAATGAGGTACTTAAGCTATACAAAATGAAAATAAGAAAGAAAAACTTGTAGCACCTTAGAGTTTTTCTTTCTTATTTTCATTTTGCTGACACAGACTAACACGGCTACTACACTGAAACCTATCATTAAGCTATACAGTTTGCCTGCTCATAAAATTGCCCATATATTGCTGGATGTAACATAATTAGACAAACATATAGCATAAGAACAGCACTCTGTGCATGCTCCAAAGCAACTGAGTAGCTTTTGTTCAGACTAAAAAACTGATCTGAAAACAACAAGGCCTGAAAAACTTCATCCTGAAAGGTGAAAATTTCAAAAAAGATATGAATCCCTGAAAACAGGCAGTTCTAATGAAAACCATTAAGTAGCTATCCAGTAATTTATTGTGATAATTACTGCTGCTTATGTTAACACTTAGTATCTATACAGCACTATTCAATTTCAAATCCAAACTATTCAATGTATGCATTAATTAATCTTTCCCACGTCCCTTTGAGGTAGGTAAGTAAACATTGTTAACCTCCTCTGATGGATGGGGAAACAGCACAGCCGGGTGAAATCCTGGACTCACTGAAAATAATAGAGTCAGGATTTCACTCAGACAGTTTAAGGGCTTTGTCTACACACAGTTTTGGTAGCACTTGAATTATGTCAGCTTGAAACTGGTATAGCTAAAGTGGTACAATCCCTAGTATGGATGCAGTTATGCCAGTATTGTTTATTCCTATGAAGCTATTCTGCTCTAAGCACTTTGAACCAATATAACTGCATTCACACTAGGGGCTGTACTGGTTGATCTATTTCAGTTTTAAAAAATCATGTGCCCAAATTAAATAGGTGGGTTGTTGGATTTTTTTGTATTTCAATAAGCCAGTTCCTCAGCAAAATTTCCCAAACACTGAGATCTTCATAAGAAGGGAGAGAAGAAAGACAGATAAGATACAAATGACCTATGCCCCACTTTAGATAGGAAAAGAAGCCATGTGTTTTATTTATCAGAACAGCAGACTTTAATAACAGATGCTTCTCCACCTCTTTGCTTACCAAGGGATGAGCAATATCTGGACCTGTGCTTCAAACAGACGATAAAAGCATGGGGGAGCTTAGACCGAAAGGCTGCAGGGAGACTAGATTGGTTTAACCTGGGCCTACAGCAAAGGAGGAAGGCCTTTAACCTCAATTTTCTGCTAACCCAGGTCATGAGCTACTCACATCTGCGTGGGACTAATAGACAGAGATACAGAAAGCTAACATTAGTCAATGCTGGCAGCATCTGCCATTTCCGCCATTAAATCTTGTGCCTTTTTCCAGATGATAGAAAAATTAGCCCCTTTAATTGCTTCATGTTGCAATTCATTACAATCTCCCATGCCTATAAGAGAGCAGGAGAGGGAACAAACTGATGCCTAGCATTTAGACAGGAAAAATTCAAGGCCAGACTTGAACAACGAGCCATTTTGAATTGTGTCTCACAAAGGATACAATTATGACTTCTGAAGATACCCTCTGAAGTATCTCTGGGATGTCTGCAAACAAGAATGCAGATAACAAACCGAGAGTAACAACTTATATGGCATGAGAATTGAGGAGGTCAGGTTGGAAACGAATTTGGGGTCTCCAGACTTACTTGGAAGGTTCAGGCCTGAAAGTTATTTTCCCAAATCATCATACTTTTTTATCGAATATGAATGGACTCATTTTTTCAATGCAAAAAAACCCCCTCCTTTAATAACATTAAGGCTGTGAAACAAAACCAACCAAAGCTAAGAAATGTAAGGCTTACTCCGTTTCGAAGAATATAGTCCACTGGGTTTGCTCGATCCTTAGTGCAGAATGATTGTCTCAGTATAGAATTATTGCTACCTCCCTTTCTTCCTTCTTTGGTTTTATTTTTTTCCCCCATGTGGATTATTTCCATTGCTTTTGTCTGTGCAGTGAAGCTGCCAAGTCTACTTGATTTGATTTCTAGCTAGTTGTTAAAATAGAAGTATAGTCCCCTCCTCAGCACTAAAAGCCAAGAAACAGCTGCAGTTAAAGGAAACAAATATACATAGTCTGTGATTCATATCAATATCTGTTTATGCATTCAAAGCACTGCACATTTAGTTTTGTGATTGTTTTCCCTGTGAGATCTTCCTAGCATTATAGGGCCAAATTTTGCAAACTGAAGTTAATGGAGCTGCACATGTGCCCAGTCAGATATCAAAAGCATATGTGCTCTTTGTAAAGCAGAAAGTATTTTCTACATTCTTCTGTATCTCTCTCCAAACCATGTACAAAATTATTTTCAGAGCCGGGTGCCTAAAGTTAGGCCCCTACATAAAATTGACTTGATTTTTTCAGAAGTGCTAATTATCCCAGAATCCCACTGAAGTCAATGGGAGCTGCAGGGGCTCAGCACATTTTAAAATCAAGCTACTGTTGCTTAGGAGTCTAGCTTTAAGCTTCCAAGTACGAAAATGATTGCTTATAATGCTCTGATTCTGAACTATGCACTTTAAATGTGAAAATTGTACTTGGGAATACAGACATTGCAAACTAACTGAACACATCTGATATGGTTTCTGTGGCTGTGGAATGTTTTCTCTTAGTGCAGTGGATCACAACCAGGGGTGTATGTACCCCCGGGGGTATGCAGAGGTCTTCCAGCGAAGTCCGTCAACTCATCCAGATATTTGCCTAGTTTTACAACAGGCCACATGAAAAGCACTAGCGAAGTCAGTACAAACTAAAATGTCAAACAAACAATGACCGTTTATACTGGTCTATATACTATATGTGTTTCTCAACCTGGAGTGTGTGTTGAATTATATTTTACAATTATATAGGAAAAATGAGAAAGTAAGCAATTTTTCAGCAATAGTGTGCTGTGACCCTTTTGTATTTTTATGTCTAATTTTGTAAGCAAGTAGTTTTTAAGTGACGTGAAACTTGGGGGTACGGAAGACAAATTTGCCTCCTGAACAGTAGTCTGGAAATTTTGAGAGTAGGTTCTGTCGAGTAATCATAGTTAACTCACGTGATTAACTAAAAAAAAATTAATCGCGATTAATCGCAGTTTTAGTTGCACAGTTAACCAATAGAATAGAATACTAATTTAAATTTATTAAATATTTTGGATGTTTTTCTACATTTTCAAATATATTGACTTCAGTTACAATGCAGAATACAAAGTCTACAGTGCTCACTTTATATTATTTTTATTACAAATATCTGCACTGTAAAAATGATAAAAGAAACAGTATTTTCACTTCACCTCATACAAGTACTGTAATGCAATCTCTTCATTTGTAAGTTGCACCTTCATGATATAGATTTTTTTGGTTACATAACTGCACTCAATATCCAAACAATATAAAACTTCAGCGCCTAAAGTCCACTCAGTCCTACTTTTTTGCAACCAATCGCTAAGAGAAACAAGTTTGTTTTCATTCATGGGAGATAATGCTGCCCGCTTCTTATTTACAGTGTCACCTGACAGTGAGAACAGGCATTTGCATGGCACTTTTCTAGCCACCATTGAAAGTTTTTATGTGCTAAACATTCATATGCCCTTTCATGCTTCATCCACCATTCCAGAGAACATGCTTCCATGCTGATGACGCTCGCTTAAAAAAAAATGTGTTAATTTAATTTCTGACTGAACTCCTTGGGGGAGAATTGTATGTCTCGTGCTCTGTGTTTTACCTGCATTATGCCATATATTTCATTTTATAGCAGTCTCGGATGACCCAGAATGTTATTTGTTTTAAGAACACTTTCACTGCAGATTTGACAAAATGCAAAGAAGGTGTGAGATTTCTAAAGGTAGCTACAGCACTTGACCCAAGTTTTAAGAATCTGAAGTGCTTCCCAAAATCTGTGAGGGATGGAGTATGGAGCATGCTTTCAGAAGTCTTAAAAGAGCAACATTCAGATGTGGAAACTACAGAGCCCGGACCGCCAAAAAATAAAATCAACATTCTGCTGATGCCATCTGGCTCAGATGATGAAAATGAACATGCTTCGGTCCGCTCTGCTTTGGATCATTATCGAGCAGAACCCGTCATCAGCATGGACGCATGTCCTATGGAATGGTGGTTGAAGCATGAAGGAACATATGAATCTTTAGTGCATGTGGCACATACATATCTTGCAACACCCACTAAAACAGGTGTTTTCACTTTCAGGTGACATTGTAAACAAGAAGCAGGGAGCATTATCAGCTGCAAATGTAAACCAATTTGTTTGTCTGAGCGATTGGCTGAACAAGAAATAGGACTAAGTGGACTTATAGGCGCTAAAGTTTTACATTGTTTTATTTTTGAACGCACTTATTTTTTGTATATAACTCTACATTTGTAAGTTCAACTTTCATGATAAAGAGATTGCACTACAGTACTTGTATTAAGTGAATTGAAAAATATCATTTATTTTATTTTGACAGTGCAAATATTTCGAATAAAAAATAAATATAAAGTGAGCACGCCACACATTGTATTCTGTGTTGTAACTGATATAAATATATTTGAAAATGTGGAAAACATCCAAAAATATTTATATATATGGTATTCTATTATTGTTTTACAAAGCGATTAATCACATGAATAATCACGATTAATTTCTTTAATCACTTGACAGCCCTATTTGAGAGACCATGCTAGTGGACCAATGCACCTGCTTCGCATACAATAGGGAAGAACTATTCCATTACTGAACACTAGGGCTGTTCACAATTTTCATTTTGCATTTTTGAAAAAGCGATTTCACAGCCAGGTATTTCAGAAAAAAATCATGTTTTTTCAGCAAAATAGTTTGTATTCTTACATGTAATGTCAAGTTTTTGCTAGGGTTAAAAAAACCACGCAAACAAGACTATCTCTAAGTTTTGAAGACACCAATGAAAACACAAGAGGGTAAGGCCTGGTCTACACTAGGAGTTTATGTCAAATTTAGCAGCGTTAAATCGAATTAACCCTGCACCCGTCCACACAACGAAGCAATTTATTTCGACATAAAGGGCTCTTTAAATTGATTTTTGTACTCCTCCCCGATGAGGGGAGTAGCGCTAAAATCGACATGGCCATGTCGAATTAGGGTAAATGTGGACGTAATTCGATGCTAATAGCTCTGGGAGGTATCCCACAGTGCACCACTCTCGCCTCTCTGGACAGCAGTCGGAGCTCGGATGCTCTGCCCAGCCACACAGGAAAAGATCTGGGAACATTTGAATTGCATTTCCTGTTTGGCCAGTTTGAATTTCATTTCCTGTTCGGACATCGTGGCGAGCTCAGCAGCACTGGTAACAATGCAGAGGTCTCCAGCAGAGGTGACCATGCAATCCCAGAATCAAAAGAGGGCTCCAGCATGGACTGATCGAGAAGTGTTAGATCTGATAGCTGTATGGGAAGATGAATCCGTGCTATCAGAGCTGCGATCAAAACGACGTAATGTGAAAATCTACGAGAACATCTCCAAGGCCATGACGGACAGAGGATACAGCCGGGATGCAACACAGTGCCGCGTGAAAATTAAGGAGCTGAGACAAGCGTACCAGAAGACCAAAGAGTCCAACGGACACTCCGGGTCTCAGCCCCAGACATGCCATTTCTGCGCCGCGCTGCATGCTATCCTAGGGGGGGCCGCCACCACTACCCCACCCCTGTCCGTGGACTCCGACGATGGGGTATTCTCATTGGTCGCTTCCTCTGTGGTTTTCGCGGACGGAGAAGATGATGAGGGAGATGAGGAGGACAAGGTAGTCGACAGTGCTTTGAACACCGATTTCCCCGAAAGCCAGGATCTCTTCATTACCCTGACAGAGATCCCATACCAACCCTCCCAAGGCGGTATCCCGGACCGTGAATCCAGAGAAGGAACAGTAGGTGAGTGTTCAAAACGTATCTTTTGAATAGAATAGACATGGTATTAAAGCAATGGGTTTTTAATGAGTAATTTGACCTGAGCACTTTGGCTGCATTCGTGGCCAGTGCAGCTACTGGAAAAGTCTGTTAACATGTGTGGGGATAGAGCAGAAATCCTCCTGGGACATCTCCATGAAGCTCTCCTGGAGGTACTGTGAAAGCCTTTGCAGAAGGTTTCTGGGGAGAGCGGCCTTATTGCGTCCTCCATGGTAGGAAACTTTACAACACCAGGCCAGTAGCTGGTACTCCGGTATCATTGCCTGATAAAGCATGGCGGCATATGGCCCCGGTGTTTGCTGGCATTCACTCAGCATACGGTCTTTCTCTGTCTGCGTAATCCTCATCAGACTGATATCAGTCATGGTGACCTGGTTGGAATTAGGTGAATTTTATTACGGGGACTGTTTGCCTGTGTGTGACGGGTTGGGATCACAGAAACCCCCTTGGAGCTGCCACCTGGTGTGCCAAGGCTACTTCTGCCCCTGCTTCCCTGCCTTTTCTAGCTTGGGACTCCCGAATCCTGTCTGTTTTGAGCCAGATCCGCTGATCTGATGCAAACACAGACCCAGGTCCGAGCCACGTCCCCTAACAGCCGCAGGCCTGCCTGGAAGCAGCTCAGGAAGTGTCCTTGCCTTTGATACCCAGGTGCACAACTCCCAATGAGGTTCAAACCCTTAATAAATCCGTTTTACTCTATATAAAGCTTATACAGGGTAAACTCATAAATAGTTCGCCTTCTATTTCAAAGATAGAAAGATATGCACAGCTGTTTTCCCTCACCAGGTACTAACACGTACTCCAGGTAACTTAATAAGTAAAAAGTGATTTTAATAAGTACAGAAAGTAGGATTTAAGTGATTCCAAGTAGTTACAGACAGAACAAAGTGAATTACTAAGTAAAATAAAATAAAACACGCACGTCTATGTCTAATCAAACTTAACACAGATAAAAACCTCACCAGCTCCAGATTCTTCCTTTTACAGGCTGTAGAACTCATAGCCTGGGTCCAGCCATTGCTTACACCCCCTATTGTCTTTGTCCTTTTTTCAGTATTTTTCAGGTATGTCTTTGGGTGGTGGAGAGCCTCTCTCTTTAGCCAGCTGAAGACAACATGGAGGGGTCTTCCAAGGGTTTTCATAGCCTTTTTTCCCACGCCCTGTGTAGCATCATCTTACCCTGGAGTTTTGGGATCACATGGGCAAGTCACATGTCCATGCACCCTAACCAGTCCAGCCAGTTGCATTCCTGGCCAGGCCCCGATGTGGATTGGGGTCTGCACCTCCTAATGTCTGTGTAAGGGTTTCTTGATTGGTCTCTTTACATGCACATACCTTTCTCAAGACATGATCCTAGGCTCTTACAAAGGCTATGTACAAAACCAATATTCATAACTCCAACTACAACAATGATACATGCATACAAACAGGAGGAATAGATTCAGTAGGTCATACCTTTCACAGAGATATGTTACATGGCACATGTAGCATAAAACACATTCCAGTTACATCATGTATACATTTATAAGCCTCATGTAGCATAAAACATATTCCAGTTACATCATGTATACATTTATAAGCCTCTCCCCATAAAGCCTTATGGGGTACACCGTCACACTGTGCCTTTTAAAAAATCTACGCAGCGGTTTCCAACCACACGGTGGGGGCGGGGAGGAGGACCGTTCATGCTGAGCGGTTCGCGGCCAGCTAGCAGGGACCTTCCCCGAGACCAGCCAAGCAGTGGGTGCGGGGAGGGGGACAGTTCATGCTGAGAGGTTCGTGGTCAGCTTGCAGAGATCTTCCCCGAGACCAGCCACGTGGTGGGGGCGGGGAGGGGGACCGTTCATGCTGAGCGGTTCGCGGCCAGCTAGCAGGGATCTTCCCCGAGACCAGCCACGCGGTGGGGGCGGGGAGGGGGACCGTTCATGCTGAGCGGTTCGCGGCCAGCTAGCAGTGATCTTCCCCGAGAACAGCCACGCGGTGGGGTGAAGGCTAAAGTGACCATCCCAGAGAATGGGATGGCTGGGGTTACTGTGGTTTCTGCCGCTGCACATTAACCCGCACAGCGCAGCAGTAACTGGTCAACTCTAGGAGCTCTGCTTGGAACGGGAAAGGAGGGCGCTGCTGTTAACTAAGCTTTAAGCAGCCAAAAGTCTACGGCTTACCATGGCCGCCTGCTAGCCGAATTCCGTTGCCCGGCCCCGCTGGTGTGATCTGCACACCAAGACGCCAGGCACTCAATATAAAGATTCAAAATGTGACCTTGTACTGAAAGCACATGTGATAGGTAGTGTGAATGGTCTTGTTCACCGGGAAAGACTATATTCATTGTTCTGGAAAATGTATCTTTTTAAAGAATTCACTCCCTTTTTTTCATCGCACAGCTGCAACTGTCTCTAGGCTTCTCCCGGCATCTCCCTCCCAAAGGCTGTCACAGATAAGGCGGCGAAAAAAACGAACATGAGATGAGATGTTCTCTGAGCGAATGCAGTGCTCCCGCACTGAGGTAGCCCAGCAGAATGAGTGGAGGGGACACCATTTTGCAGTACAAGCGAGCGGCCAGTGAGCGGGAGGACAGGCGGGATGCCCGTGAGGACGGGAGGGATGCTCGAGATGAGAGGTGGCGGATGGAAGACCAGCGGGTGACTGAGGTGATGCTTGGGCTACTGCGGGAGCAAACGGACAAGCTCCGGCGTCTGGTGGATGTTCTGCAGGAACCGAAGCAGGATGACAGAGTGCCGCTGCAGCAGATCTATAACCGCCCTCCCCCGCCCCCAAGTCCCATAGCCCCCTCACCCAGAGTCCCAAAAACGAGGGGTGGCAGGCTCCGTGCAAACAACCAGTCCACCCCGGCGGACTGCTCAAGTAGCAGAAGGCTGTCATTCCCCAAGTTTTGAAGCGTCCTTTCCTTCCCTCCAACTGCACCCCACCGTAGCCTCCATTCCAGTTCCCTCCCTTTACTGAAAAATCTTGAATAAAAATACTTTTTTGTTGAACAATGTTGCCTTTATTTTCATTTCAAAGGAAGGTGTGTTTGAAGCGGGGGGAAGGGGTTGGTAATTGGAGAGTATAGGACATATAAACAGAGTAAAGAAATGGGGGCAGGTTCAACTCAAGGTTAAACAAATGTAAGAGTCACTAGTTACCCTGGTCAGCCTGGAAGCTAGTTTTCAAAGCTTCCCTGATGCACAGCGCGTCCCGCTGTGCTCTTCTAATCGCCCTGGTGTCTGGCTGTGTGTAATCAGCGGCCAGGCAATTTGCCTCTACCTCCCACCCCGCCATAAACGTCTCCCCCTTAATCTCACAGAGATTGTGGAGCACACAGCAGGCTGCAATAACAATGGGTATGTTGGTTTCGCTGAGATCTGAGCGAGTCAGTAAGCTTCTCCAGCGCCCTTTCAAACGTCCAAAAGCACACTCCACCACCATTCTGCACTTGCTCAGCCTGTAGTTGAAGAGCTCCTTATCACTGTCCAGGGCGCCTGTGTACGGCTTCATGAGCCAGGGCATTAGTGGGTAGGCTGGGTCCCCAAGGATCACTATAGGCATCTCCACATCCCCAACAGTTATTTTCTGGTCCGGGAAGTAAATACCTTCCTGCAGCCGTCTAAACAGACCAGAGTTCCTGAAAATGCGAGTGTCATGAACCTTTCCCAGCCATCCGACGTTGATGTTGGTAAAACGTCCTTTATGCTCCACCAGTGCTTGCAGCACCATTGAAAAGTACCCCTTTCAGTTAATGTACTGGCTGGCCTGGTGGTCCGGTCCCAGGATAGGGATGTGCGTTCCGTTTATGGCCCCACCACAGCTGGGGAATCCCATCGCAGCGAAGCCATCTACTATCACCTGCACATTTCACAGGGTCACTACCTTTGATAGCAGCAGGTCAACGATTGCGTTGGCTACTTGCATCACAGCAACCCCCACGGTAGATTTGCCCACTCCAAAGTGATTCACGACTGACCGGTAGCTGTCAGGCGTTGCAAGCTTCCAGAGGGCTATGGCCACTCACTTCTGGACTGTCAGGGCTGCTCTCATCCTGGTGTCCTGGAGCTTCAGGGCAGGGGACAGCAAGTCACAAAGTTCCAGGAAAGTGCCCTTACGCATTCGAAAGTTTCGCAGCCACTGGGATTCATCCCAGACCTGCAGCACTATGCGGTCCCACCAGTCTGTGCTTGTTTCCCGGGTCCAGAATCGGCGTTCCACCGTATCAATATGACCCACTGCCACCAGGATGTCCAATTTGCGGGGTCCCGTGCTTTGAGAGAGGTCTGTGTCCCTGTCATCGTCACTGTCGTCTCCGTGCTGCCGTAGCCTCCTCGCCTGATTTCTCAACATCTGCCTCTGAATAAAGTGCACGATAAGGCGCGAGGTGTTGACAACGGCCATAACTGCTGCGATGATCTCACCGGGCTCCATGCTCGCGGCGTTTTGGCGTCCGCGCTGTCAATCAAGGGAAAAGGGCGCAAAATGATTGTCTGCTGCCGCTTTCACGGAGGGAGTGGGGGAATGAGGATTGAATGATGGCAGTTACCCCAAACAACCCGCAACACATTTCTTGCCCCATCAGGCATTGGAGGCTCAACCCAGAATTCCAATGGGCAGTGGGGACTGCGGGAACTGTGGGATAGCTACCCACAGTGCACCGCTTGGAATGTCGATGCTTGCCCCGTTACTGTGGACTCACACCGTCAAATTAATGTGCTTAGTGTGGACACACACGTTCGACTTTGTAATATCGGTTTCAAAAAAATCAGTTTAAATAAAATCGAACTACTATCATAGTGTAGACATACCCTAAGACTCCTAAATATTTTCCTTTTTAGAATAAGCGGTAGAGAAAAACACCCTCATTGTTGTCTTTTAAAATTGAAATTAGCATTCACATCGGAATAACTACCTGGGAGGCTGAAGTCCTTAAACATGGAGTCCATTGCAGTATCAGGACTTAAGAGATTGTCAAAGGAAAAGGAACTACTACATATATAAGAATGGCCATACTAGGTCAGACCAATGCTCCATCTAGCCCAATATCCTGTCTTCTGATAAAGGCCGGTGCCAAATGCTTCAGAGGGCATTAACAGAACAGGACAATTTATTGAGTGGTCCATCTCCTGTCATCCAGTTCCAGCTTCTAGCAGTCAGAGATTTAAGGACACCCAGAATGCCTATTAATTTTATTGGGTGACCCCAGTTCATGCGTGAAGGGGAAATTAACACACCCTTATTCACTTTCTCCATAGTATTCATTTTATAGACCTTTATCATATCCCCCTTAGTAGTCTCTTTTGTGAGCTGAACACTCCTAGTCTTTTTAATCTCTCCTCATATGGAAGCCGTTCTATCTCCTGTCATTTTTGTTGCCCTTCTCTGTACAGTTTCCAGTTCTAATACATCTTTTTTGAGATGGAATGACCAGAACTGTATGTATTATTCAAGATGTGGGAGTACTATGGATTTATAGAATGGCATTATTATATTTTCTGTCTTATTATCTATCCCTTTCCTAATGACTCCTAACATTCTGCTAGATTTTTTGACTGCTGCTACACATTGAGCAGCTGTGTTCAGAAAACTATCCAAGATGACTCCAAGATCTTTTTTGAGTGGTATTAACTAATTTAAACCCCATCATTTTGTATGTATAGTTGTGAGTGTTTTCCAATGTGTATTATTTGACATTTATCAACAATGAATTTCATCTGCCATTTTGTTGCCCAGTCACCCAGTTTTGTGAGATCCCTTTGTAACTCTTTACAGTCATCTTGGGACTTAACTAGCTTGAGTAATTTTGTAGCATCTGCAAACTTTGCCATTTCACTGTTTAACCTTTTTTCCAGATCATTTATGAAAATGTTAAACAGCACTGGTGCCAGTACAGATCCTTGTGGGACCCTGTTTTAACCTCTCTCCGCTGTGAAAGCTGACCATTTATTTAACTGACCTTTTGTTTCTTATTTTTAACCAGTTACTGATACATGAGAGGACCTTCCTCTTGTCCCATGGCTCCTTACTTTGCGTAGAGCATTTGGAGAGGGACCTTGTGAAAGACTTTCTCAAATCCAAGTACATTATATTGACTGGATCACCCTTCTCTACCTGTTTGTTGACACCCTCAAAGAATTCTAATAGATTGGTAGCACCTTAAAGACTAACAGATTTATTTGGGCATAAGCTTTCGTGGGTAAAAAACCCACTTCTTCAGATGCATGGAGTAAAATTACAGATTCAGGCATTATTATACTATGACACATGAAGAGAAGAGAGTTACCTCACAAGTGGAGAACCAGTGTTGACAGAGCCAATACAATCAGGGTGAATGTAGTCCACTCCCAATACAATCAGGGTGGACGTAGTTCACTCCCAATAATTGATGAGAAGGTGTCAATTCCAGGAGAGGCAAAGTCGCTTTTGTAGTGAGCCAGCCACTCCCACTACTTTTAAATCTGTTATAGATTACGAGTGAAAATGACAGATGCAGGCATTATTATATTGACACACAAAGTTGCTTTTGTAATGAGCCAGCCACTCCCAGTCCCTATTCAAGTTCAAATTAATGGTGTTAAATTTGCATATGAATTTTAGTTCTGTAGTTTCTCTTTGAAGTCTGTTTCTGAAGTTTTTTGTTGTTGAAGTACAGCTACTTTAAAATCTGTTATAGAATGTCCAGGAAGACATGATCTTCCTGGACATTCTATAACAGATTTAAAAGTAGTGGGAGTAGCTGGCTCACTACAAAAGCGACTTTGCCTCTCCTGGAATTGACACCTCCTCATCAATTATTGGGAGTGAACTACGTCCACCCTGATTGTATTGGCTCTGTCAACACTGGTTCTCCACTTGTAAGGTAACTCCCTTCTCTTCATGTGTCATAGTATAATAATGCCTGCATCTGTAATTTTACTCCATGCATCTGAAGAAGTGGGTTTTTTACCCACGAAAGCTTATGCCCAAATAAATCTGTTAGTCTTTAAAGTGCCACCGGACTGTTGTTGTTTTTGTGGATCCAGACTAACATGGCTACCCCCGATACTTAATAGATTGGTGAGTCAGGTTTCCCTTTATGAAAGCCACGTTAACTCCTCCCCAGCAAATCATGTTCATCTATGTGTCTGATAATTCTGTTCTTTACTATAGTTTCAACCAATTTCCCAGGTACTGAATTAGGCTTACCAACCTGTAATTGCCAGGATTGCCTCTGGAGCCTTTTCTTAAAAATTGGCATTAGAGTAGCTATCTGCCAGCATCTGGTAGAGAGACTGATTTAAGTGATAGTTACATAACACAGTATTTTTGCAATTTCACATTTGAGTTGAGTTCCTTCAGGACCATTTCAGAATGAGCTAGTGATTATAGATGAATCAGAGTTTTGGGTGCCCAGTTTGAGATGCTTTAAAGGGGCAGCATTTTCTGAGGGTGAGTTTCAGCACTTTCTGAAAATCAGTCCCTTTTGAAAATGAAAAGTAAGGCACACAAGGTATACAATTTTCAAAAATATCTATAGTTTAGTCCCAATGGGATTTATGCTCCTGAGTCACTTAGCACTTTTGAAAATCTTGGCCTTAATGTTTTTCTGAAAATATATGCCGTATATCTCTGACCAGAACTATAATAATGTATTGTGTTATTTAGTATTATTTTACTGTTAGTATTGTATTTAATTGAAAAATCACACCTATGGGTATCTACATGGGTGAGGGAGAGGGAGAATAGTTATACTATGTGCCTAGATTCACTTCAGAACTGTCCTGGGAAATCCCCATGGGAGGAGTTGAATTTCCACAGCAAACTTTCTCTCTCCTTGTCCATGGGAATCGCTTCAGTTGGGCTTCATGGCACTGGGTCAGCAATTCCCAGAAGTGACAATAGAGGGAGAATGAGATGGTACTGGGAACAAGATACTTTTTGAAGCATTGTTCCTGGCTGAATTTATAGATTTTTCTAGTTGAAATATGGTCAGGAACTGAATCTGATTCAAGCTCTCCCTCTGGGTTCTTTTTATGGGCACGCCTGGGCATTCACCAGGCGAGTGGCAGTGAGGTGCCGGCAGAGCCACACAGAGATGAAAGCACCTATATAGGACAGTTCCTGTCTCCATGGATCTGGATGATCCTTATATCTCCAAAGTGTATGGGCCCACTCCTTTTCAGACCCCTCCTGCTAGATGGAACAATTTCTGTGAGATGAATCTTGCAGAGTTTTCAGTCTTCTCTTACCCCTTTCCCATTAGGAGGGGTCAGTTTGGCTCCTGGTTCTGCTATTTCCATGATGTACCATGACAGAGTGCATTTGTGTGTATTGTGAAAGAGAGCTTGAAATATTCTTTATCTGATTAAGATGTTTTGCTTTGTTTTGCTCAGTTTAGCTCAAACAACATCTGTCCAAAGTCTGACAGTATGATGGATGTGAAACATAAATCATGTTATCTCATGTCAACGTGTCCCTCAGAACAATTCCTTAACATAAATTCTCTTGTAGGATATGAACTGGACCCTCAGGGATAAACAGAGAACTTATAACATTAGCTTAACTCCTATTTACATAGTTCATTTGAGAACTTCATTTGACTTAGCACAGCAAAACTTTTTAGAAAATTAACTGACAGCATGAAATAGTGTTCAAAGATCCAGTTCATTTCAGCAAATGAATGTTTTGGGGGGAGGGTTTAATTTTCTTTTAAAATTGCTGAGTGGATTTATCTGAAAAATGTTCACTTCTACAATTCATGTATCCCTCCCTTTGATGTAGGATAAAAGAGGGCTATTAACAATTATACCTCTCGGGGATGGACTGTTCCATAGGAGGGAATAGTTGAAGTCTTTCTGATAGAGCTACACAGAGCTACAGATGCACAAAGAGTAAATCGGCTTGAAAAAATGGATCAGTACATGTTATTTATATGTGTTGGGCCTTTCAAATATGGGCCATATCCTCAGTTGGTTTAATCAATGTAGCTCCATTAATGCAATAAAACTATGACAATTTATACCCGCTGAGGATCTGACCCTACATATTTAAATGAAACAACACATAACATTTGTGATGGGTTTGATCACAGAGACCCTCATGGGACTGTTACCTGTTGTGCTGAAACTACCTCTGAGCCTGTTTTCCCTGTCAGTTTGGGACCTCAGAACCCTGTCTTGTTGAGCCAGACACACTAGCCTGCTGCAACGCAGACCCATGGTCTGAACCACATCTCCAAAACTGTAGGCTTTAGCTGAACGCCACTCAGCAGATACTCCTGTCTCCGGCACCTGGACACCCAGCTCCCAATGGGATCCAAACCCCAAATAAATCTGTTTTACTCTGTATAAAGCTTATACAGGGTAAACTCATAAATTGTCTGCCCTCTATAACACTGATAGAGAGATATGCGCAGCTGTTTGCTCCCCCAGGCATTAATTAATTCCTCTGGGTTAATTAATAAGCAAACATTACAAAAGTTTTTTTTTCTCCTGCTGATAATAGCCCACCTTAACTGATTTGTCTTGTTAGAGTTGGTATGGCAACCCCCATCTTTTCATGTTCTTTGTGTGTAAATTTAGATATATATAAATTTAGCTATATAAAAATATATATATATATACTGTATTTTCCACTCCATGCATCTGACCAAGTGGGTTTTAGCCCATGAAAGCTTATGCCCAAATAAATCTGTTAGTCTCTAAGGTGCCACAAGTACTCCTCATTCTTAGAACAAATTAAGTTACCAAGCAAACTAAAACAAAACACGCAAGTCTAAGCCTAATACAGGTAATTCTCACCCTCAGAAATGTTCCAATAAGCTTCTTTCACAGACTAGATTCCTTCCTTGTATGGGCCCAATCCTTTGCCCTAGTACAGTTCTTGTTAGTTCCAGCTCAGGTGGTAACTAGGGGATTTCTCATGACTGGAACCTCCTTTGTTCTGTTCCACCCCTTTATATAGCTTTGACAAAAGGCAGGAATCTTTTGTCTCTCTGGGTCCCCACCCCTCATTCTAAATGGAAAAGCACCAGGTTTAAGATGGATTCCAGTACCAGGCGACATGGTCACATATCCTGTGAGACCCCAATCCTTCATTCTTCCTGGCCTGACTCACAGGAAGGCTTGCAAATAAACAGAGCCATTTACAACCAATTGTCCTAGTTGATGGGAGTCATCAAGATTCCAAACCACCATTGATGGCCCACACTTTGCATAATTGCAATAGGACCTCAGAGTTGTATTTCATATTTCTAGTTTCAAAACCAAGATTGATACATTTATACAAATAGGATGACCACATTCAGTAGATTATAAGCTTTGTAATGATACCTTCCAAGAGACCTTTTGCATGAAGCATATTTCACTTACATTATATTCACACACATTAGCATGTTTTCATAAAATCATGTGGAGTGTAACATCACAATATTATTTGGTGTCTGCTTCTATCTATTATAGAAAGAATACAATCATGCTATATATAATGTCCACACATCTAGAACCAGGAGTAGAAAATCTTCAGTATGAATAGAAAAGGAAAAAGTCAAAAAACAAAACCCTCAGCCAAATATTTATTATTTTTTATTTATTTTGACTTCAAACCAAAGGATGCCTGTCCACGACTCTGAGTGCCCTTGATATCATTTTTGAAAAGATTGTACAAGGAGATGCAAACAAAACCAGTCACAGCAATCATACTTCCTTTCTTCCTTCTCCTCAAGGGCAAGATTAAGGCATAGGCTCCATAGGCCTATGTTTAGGGGCTCCATTTTTGGAAGTCATGTTACTACATAAGCATCTTAACTTTATTATTATTTTAAGGCAGTTTCTAGCACTCACAGTTGTGAAAGAAAGCTTGAAAATATGAGCTGAGCCTTATTGAAGCACTGATATCTACCGGAGTCTGCAGACAGCCTGGAACAATAGCTCTGAGAGGTGTGAACTTCCCCTTGAAGGTCAACAGGGCCTTAACACCAAGATTTACAGCTCTGAGGTCTGTAAGTGTATGTGGCAAGAGAAGTAGAGCAGCAGGCCTAGTCCATCATCCAAACAGATATCCCACTAGCTCAGTGAAAGTACCAAGAAACCTCTTCTGCCAACCCAGTATCTTTGGGGAAGGGAGCTCCTGTTATCCCATGTGGGGGAAGGTCACTGCTGCCCCTGAGGAGTTAAAGCGACCACGTGATGTTACCTCAGAGTCAGCGCCGATCAAATGGATTCCATACCACTTCCCCTCTAAGTGGGGATGGTGCCATGATATCTATGCTTTAATTTGGACATGAGTTACACCTGAGTCACTCCATAGACAGTGATGGAGTCTCTCTGGATTTACAGTGATATCTAGAGGCCCATGGTCTCTACAAACTGCAAATTTGTGTACATATGTAATTATTTCTGTGCATCTCAATGTGTGAATCTACTTATGTAAATGAATATGCACAAATGTTTACACTTTTTATTTGGTGAGCTTTACATCTGCCATGTGTTGATTGTGTGTGTGTAAATGAGCCTTATTCTGCCTATTTATGAATGGATTTTAACCAAAAGGATTCACTTTTGGATTTTAAACAAAATACATTAATTATGTACAAAAATAGAGCAATTTTCCCACCAAGATGCAGAAACACAAACATCCCTCATGTGGTTTCAGTTTCACTGCAGCTTTTTGATATAACTCTTTTAGAGACCTGCCGCCAAATTGCCGCCACGGGACTCAGACTACCACCCCATTCTCAATGCCGCCCCAAGCACCATCTTGGAAAGCTGGTGCCTGGAGCCGGCCCTGCCAATAGACATATTTGCAATTAATTGTACCAAAAAAATAAAGACTTGATAATTTCATCCTTTGCTAATCTGTCAAGACCTGAGTTCATATTTCGGTCCTTGTGGAGCCAATAACAAACCTGACCTCCCTTAAATCGAATGCAGCTTTATGAATACAGTTCACCCTGCTGCTTAAGTACTAGTGTTATCTTTTTTGTTGCAGGAGAGCATAAACTCAAGTTTAGCCAGTTAAAAGAAACCCCCCAGAACATTACAGTTCATTTTAGATTCCATTGGATATTAAAAGGAAGCAATATACTTGTTTCACATTATTACAGTCATGTTCCAATTGTCCCTTATTAATGAGCTAGTTCTTGGTGTGCCAATATTTTGACACTTCAGACCCATTTTCTCTGTGTTAAGTGATAAATAATCAATTAACAAACATGACTTTGGCTCTGATTTTCCAATGGTTTAAAAGTCAGCACTGTGCATTTTTTTTAATGTGGTATTCTATTCAGTCCACTGCAGTCTGTGTCAATGACATCACCTCCAGCATAAAACCCGGAGCTCTAATACTTGATTAGATTGCATTGCTATGTTGCTGCAATGCTCCTATGAGACATTTGAATTGTCCTGATGCTTGAAAGAACAGAAGCCTTTGGAGAATTTATTGTTTTCCTGATGCACACAAGATTGAGGTGAGGACAGAAAGATTTTGAAGAGAAAAACTATCACTTTTTGCCTCGTTTTAACATCAGAGGGATCACTTGGATAAAACTTTTTGAAGGAGAAGTGATAAGATGATTTATCAAAAGGTGGTAACACACAGGCAGCTTATTTCAAATTTACGTACACAGCTTTGATTTGGATCCAAGATAAATGTTATCAGAGAAAAAAGGGGAAAGCATCATTTTGTTGACAGTTAAAAAAGAAGGGACCCCGAGATGCCAAAAATACTCCTGGAACTGTAGTGTGTGTAAGTTTCAGTTTAGGTAAGGCAATCAGTCTTTTTTTTTTAATGACTTGACCTTTCCGAATATTTGTGCTGCAAAGAAAGTGACACGTTAGGTATGTTCACACAGGAATTTTGACCATTTCTCTTACAAAGCTACACTAACACACTGAATTTTAACAAAGCTAGAGACTCTGAAGCACATCTGTTTTAGAGAAATTGATCCCCCTTCTCTGTACCATGTCTCAAGGAGCTGTCCCATAATTTCCTGAAGTGAAAACATTATTGTACTTTTTAAAGCAGTCTAAGGGAGTTGGGGACTCAAATCTCATTGGATTTTAATGGCATTTAGGTACCTAACCCCCTTAAGTTCCATGGGAAGCCTGAGGTTAAGAGTATTCTAATGTTAATACAAAAGTACGCTTGTGCATCAGGTTCTCTTTTCACATGCCTGTGCGTCTTTCCAATTTTATTTGAAATCCCCATCAGAATGAATCTGCTACAATTATGGAGAATATACAGTACAAAATTCCAGGATACAAGAATTAAATGAATAACAAAAAGGTAGAGTGGAGAAAAGGTGATAGGGGAAGGATTTCATCCTTTTTTGATATCTTCTTATATCCTCTACCAAATTTTTTTTATCCTAAACTTAAATTAAATCCAAGGCTCAAATGTCAACTTTTAGAGACACCTCTTTTAAAATAAAACCTCTATTACAATCTTATATATGGATTTGTGTGGTGCCAAATTTCCCAGCTATACTGTCTTGAACATACTGGGACAAATTACCTGCTAGTATGACAACTCTCACTTCAGTGGAGTTACGTCAGCAAGCAACATGACCCGTTATTTAATCAAATGAGGCAACGTGATTTGATCCTGTACTGTGTACCTTGCTTTGGGATCCATCCCTGTAGCTGCATTTATGTGGGTAGACCTAGGCAGTCTCATTTTCACTTGCCTTCAGGTGTGCATCTTATTGGTACTCTGGTGATGGAATCAGTTTCCATACAAAGCACATGACTGATCCAGCTCCAACGCTTCCTGATAATGATGGTGCTCAGATCCTCTTGGCTGCACTGTGTCAATAGATCTTGGTTTGAGATTGTTCTGGGACAAAAGATACAGGGGATTTTTCTGAGGCAGGTTGTATGGAATGAAGACAATTTGGACATATCATACTTGCTCATTCCTTAGAATTCTGCACTATAAAGTAATGTTGAAAGCACGCAGCTCTGATAAATCTTGAGTTTGGTTTTGGTGTTGTATTTTGATGATTTCCAGACTGTATTTAAGCTCCTTAAGGTGTTCCTGACTTTACAGGTTTTGTTCTGGATGTCCTGGCTTGTTCCACCATCCTGGCTGATGGTGCTGCCCAAGTATGTGAATGTTTCTACATTGGTGAGAACACAATCCACTATCTGTACTGGTGATGGTGAGGCAATATTAAAGGTCATGATCAATGTTCCCTCTAATTTTTGACAGGCCCTGCGCACCAAAAATTTCTTCTGTGCAAATTTTTGAAGCAGAGGTCAAATTTGTGTGCACCACCAGCCCTGCTG
The DNA here is from genome assembly GCA_037349315.1 of Chelydra serpentina. Classification (NCBI taxonomy): domain Eukaryota; kingdom Metazoa; phylum Chordata; order Testudines; family Chelydridae; genus Chelydra; species Chelydra serpentina. The sequence goes on from JBAIAC010000002.1 coordinate 18,052,568, forward strand.
GGTCGTGGGGGGGCACAGAGCCCACGCACCCCCTCCCCAAGCAGGACATGGGCACAGAGCCCTCACGCACCGCCACGCCCCCCCCCGAAGTGGGACACGGAGCCCTCGCGTGCCACCCCCCCCCAAGCAGGACATGGGCACGGAGCCCTCACACGCTGTCACCCCCCCCAGCAGGACAGGAGCATGGAGCCCTCGTGCCCCACCAGCCCCACCCCCCAAGCAGGACATGGGCACGGAGCCCTCACGCGCTGCCCCCCCCCCAGCAGGATATGGGCACGGAGCCCTCGCACACTGCTGCCCCCCCCCCCAGCAGGACATGGGCACGGAGCCCTCGCACACTGACGCCCCCTCAGCAGGAAATGGGCATGGAGCCCTTGCACACTGCTGGTCCCCCAGCAGGACATGGGCACGGAGCTCTTGCGTGCCGCTAGCCCCTGCCCAAGTGGGACATGGCGCCCTCGCGTGCCACCCCTCCACCCCCTGCCCCAAGTGGGACACGGCGCCCTTGCGTGCCGTCGCCTTCCCCTGCCCCAAGCGGGAGACCGCGCCCTTGCGCGCCGCCGCCCCAAGCGGGACACGGAGCCCTCACATGTCCTAGGCTGGCCAGTGTGCGCACAGTGATTCCCCATGTGCGCGGGGTTTAGAATCTCTGTGCGCATGCACACGCGCACAGCTTAGAGGGGACAGTGGTCATGGTATCTGTCTTATTGTGGTTGATTTTCAGTCCAATTTTCTGGCTGAATGCATTGAGTCAAGTTGTTTTTTCTTGTATATGGTGTTGGGTATGTGATAGGAAAGCGATATCATCTGCGAAGTCCAGATCTTCAGGGGATGAGAAGGGTGTCCATTTAATGCCTCTTGGCATGTCTTTTGTTGTACGTTGCATTACCCAGTCGATGGCAATGCTGAAGAGGATTGCACACGACACACCCCTGATGTACTCCTGTTTTGACTTGAAAACTGAGCTCACTGTGATCAACACTGCATGTATAGTTGAAATAAAAGCTTTTGATTACATTGATTATATGGAAAGGAATTCCATATGCCCGCATAATGTGTCATAGGCTGGTCCTGTGAATGCTATCAAATGCCTTCTCAAAGTCTATGATGTTTATGTAGAGTTGCCATTGCCATTCTAAGCACTGTTTTATTATGTTTTCTAGAGTGAAGATCTAGTCTGTGCATCCACACCCTTTCCAAAAACCAGCTTGTTCTTTACTGAGAATGCTATCAACTGCCTCTGATATATGCTGGACTATGATCTTACATAATACTTTCTTTGGCACAGATAAAAGTCTGATACCGTGCCAGTTATTACAATCACTGAGCTTTCCTTTCTTTGTTATCTTCACTATAACCCCATTGGTCCACTCATCTGGCACTTTTTCCCTTTCCCAGACTGATGTAAATAGAGCAGGATAAATGCTGCTAATTTAGGATTTACCTTGAACAATTCTGCATTCACGTTATCCTTGCCAGGAGTTTTCCCATGTTTTAAGGATTTGATGGCTTGAATGATCTCTTCCTTAGTTGGGGTGTCTGTGTTGATATCAAGATCTTCTTCTGCCCCCTGGATGTTTGCTTCCTCTTTAGGTGGCTCCCTGTTCAGCGATTCTTTGAAATGCTCTGTCCAGCACATTTCTTATTCTTTTTCGGTTCTTACCCTTAGATAAATGTATTTCCTGCTGTGAGGTTGGAATCATGGAGTCTTGTGGTGAAAGAGGTTTCACCCTGTTGTTTGCTAAATGCAGATGAATGGCCACTTGACAGGTGATATCCTATCAGTGTTGATTACACCTGGCTAGAGGTGCCAGTTTTCCTTTGTCTTTGAGAAACTGGTTTACCCACAGTTGTCTGGTAAACACATTTCGGACCTAATATCAGTGTATGTGTATAACTTTATATATAATGTTACTATACACATTTCATCATATTATTGACCAGTGAGTTTTAGTTTTCAGATAATACTTCACAAAACATTTTGTGCAAAGATGACTACAGTAGTGTGTAAAGTGTGAATACAGAGGTGCATTTGGTCACACACATGCATAACTTGAAGTGCATGAATAGCCCCTCTGAAATCAGACTACTAGCCTGCCTATGTACCTGCTCAGGCCACAACTTGGAAAGCACTTAAGCATGTGCTAAATCTTAAATATGGATCCTTTCCTGAAACAGATCCACTTATTTTATAAGTCCTCCAGGGCATGGATGGACTGTGTCTGTCATCTGTGCAGTGCCTTTGTGTTTGGATGCTATAATAGAATCACAGAATATCAAGTTGGAAGGGACCTTAGTAGGTCATCTAGTCCAACCCCCTGCTCAAAGCAGGACCAATCCCCAATTTTTGCCCCAGATCCCCAAATGGCCCCCTCAAGGATTGAACTCACAACCTTGGGTTTAGCAGGCTAATGCTCAAACCACTGAGCTATCCCTCCCCCCCTAGAAATTGGAAAATTTTAGACTCCAAGCTTATGCTAAGAATATGATTGTAGAACAAAATTGTCCCCCTGTTGTCTGCATTACAGGCAAAGCTGAAAAAGAAATATAGGGTCAAACCATGCATGTCTTTCCTCTGAGACTATTCCCATTTAAATAGAAAGAACTACTCATGTGAGTAAAGTGACCAAGAATTAGCCAATAACGTTTTTTAAAAGCTCATAAAGCAGCTATGTTTAGAGTTCTGCTCCCCCCAGTACTGTGCTGTAGTAGTAGAGAAGGAAGTGTGATTTCCACTTTTATAGCATGATTGTAGCGAAGCGAAGACTCACCAGTACGGCAACTCCTGCTGGTTGTCCGGGAATTAGCTCTTTTTCCAGCATGGAACGCTCTCTGCTGGCTGATGTCTCGCTTGCTGCTGGCCCTGTATCCCTCTTGGACCCTGGTGCCTCTTACCCTGGGGTTCTGCCACAGCGGTACCCCCACACTCTGGGTCTCCCCTCCCAAGGGGAACCCCCAACCCTCTCACCCACCTTGCCTCAGTGCCTACTGCCAGTCATCATCTAGCCCCCACTCACTGGGGCAGACTGCAGTCTGTAATGGCCACTCATCACTGTCAAGGGGTGTTTGGACCAGTTGCCTCTACCTAACCCCGGGTTGCACCTTTGCAACCCCAGTACCTATTTTACGCCCCGCACAAGGTCTGCAGCCTGGGGAGTTGCCAGGCTGGAGCTCCCCATTTCCTTTTGCCCTATTCCCCAGCACTGCTCCAGTTGTACCTGTGACGGTGTCCCCATAAAACTTTATGGGGAGAGGCTTATAAATGTATATATGATGTAACTGGAATATGTTTTATGCTACATGTGCCATGTAACATATCTCTGTGAAAGTTATGATCTACTGAATCTATTCCTCCTGTTTGTATGCATGTATCATTGTTGTAGTTGAAGTTATGAATATTGGTTGTATATTTGCTGGTTTTATACGTAGGCTTTGTAAGAGCATGGGATCATGTCTGGAGAATGGAATGTGCAGGTAAAGAGCCCAAACAAGAAACTCTTAAACAGACAAAAGGAGTCCCAGACCCCAATCCACATCTGAGCTTGGCCAGGAATGCGACTGGCTGAATTGTGCATGGACATGTGACTTGCCCATGTGATCCCAAAACTCCAGGGTAACATGATGTTACAGAGGGAGTGGGGAGGAGCATCCATCCAGGGGAGAAAGTATATATAAGCTTTATACAGGGTAAAACGGATTTATTCAGGGTTTGAACCCCATTGGGAGTTGGGCACCTGGGTGTCAAAGACAAGGGCACTTCCTGAGCTGCTTCCAGGCAGGCCTACAGCTGTTAAGGGATGTGGTTCAGACCTGGGTCTGTGTTTGCAGGTCCTACCAGCTACTACACAGTTAAAGCTGAGTTCAGTTTTTCAACTACACTGTTGAAATCCCATTGCAAGGCATAAAAACAAGTTCAGATTGCATTTAAATGTACATCACTTTCCCTGAAGGTAAAGAGTAAATGTTTGTGAAAGTTGGAAGTGAAGCTGTTCAGTAGTTTTAGGAATTAGAACATCCCTCTCAGTTATAAATGACTTAATTTTAACTATTCAGACATACAGGGGGATGAGGATTTTTCTGCATCATTCTGGAAAGTCAACAGAGATAATAGCGGAATCACTTCTGGCCATCATTCATTTGGTGTGGAGAACTGGAACCTTGCCAGCCACCTGGAAGGATGGTGTTGTGATCTCACTTTATAAGGGCAAGGGACCACACAGTGAATGTAAGAACTACAGGTTGATCACCTTGCTGTCTGTTCCACGGAAGGTATTTGTGCATGTTCTGCTAGCACGCTTGGAGCTTCTGCTGCATCACCCTCAATAGTCAGGCTTTACAAGTAACAGGTCCACATTTTGGCCCTCTGCTTGTTGTCAGAGATACACCGTGAGTTCACGAAGCCCCTGTATGGGGTGAACATCGATCTTAAGGCTGCATTTGATTCAGTTGATTGTGTCGTGCTATGGAAGGCCTTAAAGGGCATAGGTGTCCCTAATATTCTGCTGGAATTGATTAGAGAGCTGATAATGGAACCACTGCCTGTTACATTTGGGAACTGTATGACAGCATCTATTAAATCAGTATCTGTTATCAGGCAGGGCTGTGTCTTGACCCCTGAACTCTTTTGTCAGGTGATGGATTAAATAATGCAGCATTCTGTTGGGTCCATAGGCATTAAGATTGGTGATCTTTCACTCTCAGACCTTGACTATGCTGATGACGTTCTTCTAGTACAGAGTCCCGACAGGTTTTGTGAGGAATTCCAGCAAATTAAGGAGGAGTCGGCTAAGATTGGCTTCCATGTTTCCAGGTCACAGACAAAGCTTCAAAATCTAGGACCAGGTCCACCTATGTCTCCAATCTCTTTGAATAATGAAATTGTCAAAGCAGTATCCAGATTTTTCTATCTGGGTTCTATACTCACCAGTTCTTCCAACTCTCACATGGAGATTCTCGATCGGATTGGCATCGCAGCATCTGCCATGGGTCATTTACAGTGAATATGGAATCAACATAATCTCAGCACAACAACCAAGTTCAGGATCTATTTGAGCTGTGTCCTCCCCATACTGTTGTACGGCTGCGAAACATGGACACTATGCCACTCAGACTGGGCAAACCTGGAGGCTTCCACACAATCTCATTCCTGCACCTAGGAGTCTCTGCTGCACTTAACTGAGGTTTTCTTTCAAGTGTTGGTGGTGTTGCCAAGGGTAATTGATCTGAAGGATCTAGATTAGTTCACATTTTCATGGCTAGTTTGACAATAGTGGGACTAGCCCACATAATTTCTGGCTTGATTCATGCAGTTGGCTATACTGGTGATCTAGTGTTTGGCTTGGGCTAGGTAATTGTGGGAGATTATGTGACTGTGATCTGACCACTCCTTTGGTTAGGGATAGGGGCAAAGAATTTGTTTTCATGGTCCACGCTCAGGGTCTACAAGACCAGCATGTTTGCAAGACCTCTAGGGAACAAATGCTACGCCTTTCTGCTTCAGTCACTCAGGGTTTTGAAGTGGTTGAGAAGGCTCTGCAATGCAATCAGTGATTAAACGTAAATACTTCATGGCTGGTGAAATCTGGTTTGAAAACATTACGCCCACTATTAGTGGAGATTGTCAATGTCTCTCTGCAGGAGGGAAGGATGCCATATGTTTTCAAGAAGACATTTCTTGAGCAGAGGCTTCTGCAATCTTTCTTGATATGGGTAATCCTGGTGGCCATTAACCTGTATTGGACATCCTTTTACTTGAAAAGATTGCTTAGCAATAAACTTAGTGTCTCTGGCATCCTCAGATTTCATGGGACCCCATCAATCTATCATTAGGCTTAAGCATGGCAAAGAACTATGCACCAGTTGCATAGGTAAATGCCTTCCTGAAACAACTGGTCTGTGTATAAATAACTAATAGCAATGTTACATAATCCAGCATAAAGTTTTTATTGTATGTAATAAAAACAGTATTTAACAAAGGGTTATACGCAGCTCTCTGTTGGGTCATCATCAGGGTTGTATACTCAATGCTGAAATCATCAGCCTGTGTCTTTGAGCTAAAAAAACAACATTGTTACCTGTAGTTGTCTTATTAAAGCTGGGGGTAACTAGAATTGGAAAGGCCTGATCCAAAGTCCACTCTCATGAAAGGGAGTCCTTCTATTGTCTCAGTGGACTTTGGATCAGGCTAAAGATAAATAAAATATCTGAAACCAGCCACAAAAAAGAAGAGAATGGATTATTTTTTGTTAGGATAGATATGATCTGACACTATGAGGTAGCTGTCAGGGGTCTTGAGCTGAACACCATTCTGCCTCAAGATCTCAAATACCCTGATGATATTGTCTGGTTAGCTCAGTTTGGTGAATTGCTGCAACTGCTCACTGATCTGGTTGGGGAAGAAGCAGTGCACATTAATAACCAGACCATTCTGGATGTCATGACATCAAGCTTGCTGTGAACTATAGAACTACAGTTATAACAACTCTGTTGTATGGAAATGAAGTGTGGCCACTTCAGGAAGGCTGAAAAACACCAGACTGACATTTTCAGTTCTCATCATGTTCATCAGAAGCTCCACATCACGTGTCAGGACAAGATCCAAAGCAAGGATATTAGAAGTTGAACCCAGCAACAGCGTCCACCAGCACTGGTTTGGTTTTGGCAGCTGTCTTGGTCATTTTATAAACGTAAGACCAACAAATCCCAGATTGTGTCTACCAAGGAATGCTGGATCATGTGGGCATCAAAAGTTTCAGTGTCGTGACAAGATCCAGGACATAAGCTGAATATACAACCAGACCATTTTAAGCACTTTGTCATTAGGGCTGTCAAATATCGCAGTTAACTCATGTCATTAACTCAAAAACATGAATCATGATTAAAAAAATAATCACAGTTTTAATCGCACTGTTAAACAATGGAATACCAATTGAAATTTATTAACTATCTTTGGATGTTTTTCTACATTTTCAAAAATATTGATTTAAATTGCAACACAGAATATAAAGTGTACAGTGCTCACTTTATATTATTATTTTTATTACAACTATTCACACTGTAAAAATGATAAACAAAAGAAATAGTATTTTCAATTCACCTCATGCAAGTACCACAATGCAATCTCTTTATCATGAAAGTGCAACTTACACATGTAGATTCTTTTTGTTACATAACTGAACTCAAAAACAAAAGAATGTCCATTCAGTCCTCCTTCTTATTCAGCCAATTGCTAAAACAAACAAGTTTGTTTACGTTTACGAGAGATAATGCTCCCTTCTTCTAATTTACGTCACCAGAAAGTGAGAACATGCATTCGCATGGCACTTTTGTAGCCAGCATTGAAAGGTATTTATGTGCCAGATATGCTAAACATCCGTATGCCCCTTCATGCTTTGGCTACCATTCCAGAGAACATGCTTCCATGCTGATGATGCTCATTAAAAAGTTGTGTTAATTCAATTTTGACTGAACTCCTTAGGGGAGAATAGTATGTCTCTTGCTCTGTTTTACCTCCATTCTGCCATATATTTCATGTTATAGCAGTCTTGGATGATGACCCGGCATGCTGTTCATTTTAAGAACACTTGCACTGCAGATTTGACAAAATGCAAAGAAGGTACCAATGTGAGATTTCTAAAGATAACTACAGCACTCAGCTCAAGGTTTAAGAATCTGAAGTGCCTTCCAAAATCTGAGAGGGACGAGGTGTGGAGCATGCTTTCAGAAGTCTTAAAAAAGCAATAATCTGATATGGAAACTACAGAACCTGAACAATCAAAAAAGGAAAATCAGCCTTCTGCTGGTGGCATCTGACACAGATAATGAACGTGAACATGCATCAGTCTGCACTGCTTTGGATCGTTATCGAGCAGAACCCGTCACCACCATGGACGCATATCCTCTGGAATGGTGATTGAAGCATGAAGGGACATATGAATCTTTAGCGCATCTGGCATGTAAATATCTTGCAATGCTGGCTACAATAGTGCCATGCGAATATCTGAAAGTGAGAACAGGTGACATTGTAAACAAGAAGCAGGGAGCATTATCTGCTGCAAATGGAAACAAACACGTTTGTGAGATGGGCTGAACAAGAAGTAGGACTGAGTGGACTTGTATGCTCAAGTTTTACATTGTTTTATTTTTGAATGCAATTATTTTTTGTACATAATTCCACATTTTTAAATTCAACTTTCGTGATAAAGAGATTTCATTACAGTATTTGTATGAGGTGAATTGAAAAATACTATTTCTTTTGTTTTTCACAGCACACATTTGTAATAAAAAATAAATATAAAGTGAGCACTGTACACGTTGTATTCTGTGTTGTAATTTAAATCAATATATTTGAAAAAGTAGACATCAAAAATATTTAAATAAATGGCATTCTATTATTGTTTAACAGTGCGATTAATCACACAATCACGTTTTTTTTAATTGTGCGATTAACCACGGTTAATTTTTTTAATCGTTTGACAGCCTTATTTGACATACATTAATCCAGGTGGTGCACAATTTTCAAGGAAGCCACATCCTTTTGGGATTTTACCATGATGATGATCTCATTGCAGGTATCAGAGACCACATTCATTGCTGGTCCAAGTGTCAGCTTTTAACAGCCCATCAAGTAGAAAGGTATGTGTTGCCCTCACCAATGAGCTCAATGCTTTATTAGTTATACATTGTCACTGCTAGCGACTGTGGATGCTGTTCTGCCAGATGTTCTTTCCAAGATAATATTCACTACAAATATTAGTTTCACATCTATTCCCCTTTTGCATTTTCATGAAACTTAACACATTCTTTTTCAGGTCTGGTAAACCAGGCAACGTTTCAAAAGTGTGTTTTAAAGCTGTTTTCTTTTCTCAGGATCTGACTGTATATTGTAGTAGTAATGTATGAGACAATATCCATGTATCACAGGCAGCCTTTTGTCTGAAAGTTTTCTAGAAAAGGTGCAATCTATTATTATCTATTGGACCTTGCAAACAAGAACTTCTTTTTGAAGCTGTTCCAGCAGTCATTTTTATGTCAATTTCTCTAGATATGATAAGGAATACTTTCGCAGGCATTATTCAATTTTGAAAATGATACAATTTTGTTTCTGTTGCAACGGACTTGATCTATTGTTGTTACCTGGAGATTTAGTTTGATTTAGGTTTCTGCCATTCTTTAATCTTAGAGCTGTCTGTATTTGTTTCCTTTTTTAAACGTGTGCATCTTTTATTATCCTTTTTGTAGCAAAAAGAGAAGAGGATATTTTTAATTTTTTTTTTTTAAGTCTGACTTTCCCTTAGCATTTTGTTTGAGCCCATGAATTTCTGTCAGATTCAATGGAACCTTCCACACCCCATATGAAGTGCCACTGAACAGTGACTTGCTTACCTGAGTTCTCTCAGAAGCTCAGTCCTTTCACTGGACCAAGCTCTGGGAAATGTCCTTAAAATGTAGCTCATTCTTTGAGGACTTTATCTGCTCATTTCCAGTTTTGTTTTGAAAACAAAAGCATAACCTGGTTTAGCTTTCTAAATCTAATGGCAAAACTTCAGACAGTTGTGTTACATAAATCAATCATCTACAAGCATCTGCATGTGCACAAACAAAGCGTCCCACTACAACAGCTGTATTTGGGGATCCCAGCTGGTAGCTGACAGATTCAAGTCTGTTGTCAGACAATTAGGTCTTTGGCTACCGGAGAATAGCAAGATGTGTGAAGTACTCTTAAAAGTTCCTTTATTTGTTTTAAGTCTAGACAAAGGGTAATTTCTTTTTAAATATTGTATGTGTTGTGGCAAATTGCCGGCACTACTATGATGGGTCCCGTGCTTTCTTTTCTTGTGGGGAGGGTTTCAGGGCACCATTTCTTGCCCCTGAACTGGAGTATCAGCTGTCCCACTAGTATCCCAGAGAAGGGGAATGGAGAGGGAGGGACCCGGGCCCACCCTCTACTCCGGGTCCCAGCCCAGGGGCCCTAGGATAGCGGATAAACCACTTGTACTAGTGATACTTTCCCCTGGGCTCCTTCCCTCTCCTGCTTGTGGGGCTTCCTGCCTTCCCTCTACACAAGCCAGGTATCCCTTTACCTAGGGTCTTGGTCTTCTTAGCCCACCACAGCACTTCTCCAATCTCTCCTCTGCTTTCCTCCAAACTGCTCTCTGCTCCACCACCAATCCACTCTGTTCCAACTCCTCCAAACTGCACTCTGTTCCAACTCCAAACCACTCTGTTCCAACTCCAAACCACTCTGCTCCAACTCCTTCCAACTCCTCCCCTGTCTGCCTGAAGCAGGGGGTTTTATTAGGTTCCTGAGAGGGCCTTAATTGACTGCAGGTGCTCCAATTAACCTGTAGCCACCCTCTCTAGTCTCCAGGGAGTCACGCCTTAATTAGCCTAGGGCTTATATATTTCCCCTCTCACACTCTACTACTGCTCCCTGGCCCTCCTGTATCACATATCCCCTGATCAACATCATGGGGTTAGGCTACTTGGGACGAGAGACAGTGTTGTCGTGAGAGGCTGTCCGCGTTGCCGTGTTGGCTTCTGGCTCTATGCTCTATCCGGAAGTGGAAAGGTTGTAGAGATAGAAACCATCTAGTCACGCATGCATTTTTTTCCTTGTTTGTGTGCATCCATTGGAGTGGGGCGTGGTCTGTCACAAGGGTAAACTTCCGCCCAAGCAGGTAGTACCGTAGAATCTCCATGGCCCATTTAACCGCTAGGCATTCCTTTTCTACTACAGCGTACCGTTGCTCCCTGGGCAGGAGCTTTTGGCCAAGGTAAAGGATCGGGTGCTCCTCATTCCCCAACATCTGTGAAAGGATGGCCCCAAGTCCTACCTCTGAGGCATCTGTTTGTAGGATGAATTCCTTTTTGAAATCTGGGACTATGAGCACCGGATGGCTGCAAAGGGCCGTCCTTAGGTCTGTGAAAGCTTCCTCTGCCGCCTCAGTCCATTTAACTATCTCCGGGCCCCGAGCTCTTATCAGGTCTGTCAGAGGCACTGCCCTTGTGGCAAAGTGAGGGATGAACCGGCGATAGTACCCCATTATCCCTAAGAAGGCTCTGACTTGCTTCTTGCAGATCGGGCGAGGCCATTCCTGTATTTTCTTCACTTTGTTCCATTGGGGCTTCACCAGGCCCCTTCCAACTACATACCCGAGGTATCTGGCCTCAGCTAAACCTACTGCACATTTGGATGGGTTAGCGGTAAGGCCAACCTGCCTAAGAGCATCCAGTACTGCTTCCACTTTCCCCAGGTGTGTCTCCCAGTCAGGGCTATGGATTACCACATCATCTAAATAGGTGGCAGCATAATTGGCATGGGGTCGAAGTAAACTGTCCATTAATCGTTGGAAACTTGCAGGGGCCCCATGGAGCCCAAAAGGGAGGACGGTATATTGGAAAAGGCCATCAGGTGTAGAGAAAGCTGTTTTTTTCCTTGGCGTCCTCAGCCAGTGGGCTCTGCCAGTAGCCTTTTGTCAAGTCCAAGGTGGTCAAGTATCGGGCCTTGCCTAACTGATCCACCAGCTCATCAATGCATGGTATTGGGTAGGCATCGAATTGGGATACCTCGTTTAACTTCCGGAAGTCATTACAAAATCTCAGGCTGCCATCAGGCTTCGGGATCAATACAATAGGGCTGGACCACTGGCTGTGTGATTCCTCAATCACCCCAAGTCTCAGCATTTTCCTTACTTCTGCCCTAATTTCTTCTCTTTTTGCCTCTGGTATACGATATGGATTTATCGTCACTCTTGCTCCAGGACAGGTGACAATGTGGTGTTGGATCAGCTTCGTATGGCCTGGTTGTATAGAGAACACATCTTGGTTCCGCTGGATCATTTCAATTACCTCTGTTCGTTGTTCTGGGGCTAATTTGGGGGATATGTTTACCTGCCCTTGTGGGACATCTGCCTGGGATGGAGCCGGCAGGACAGCCAGGCATGTCTCCCGATTGAGCCAGGGTTTCAATAAGTTAATGTGATATATCTGCTATGGCCTTCAGCGGTCTGGCTGCTTCACCTTATAATTCACCTCCCCCACGGCTTCCACTATCTCATAGGGTCCACGCCAACTGACCAGGAGCTTACTTTCTGTTGTTGGTACCAACACCAGCACCCGTTCTCCTGGTTGAAATTACCGTGTTTTTGCCCAACGATTGTAGTAGGTTCATTGGGCCTCTTGTGCTTTCTCCAAATGCTCTCGTACTATGGGGGTCACTTGGGCTATTCGTTCTCTCATCTGGGCTATGTGTGCAATAACATTCTTCCCCGGGTTGGGTTGTTCCTCCCATTCCTCCTTTGCGATGTCTAATATGCCACGTGGGTGGCGTCCATACAGTAGCTCAAAGGGGGAGAAACCAGTAGATGCTTGGGGGAACTTCTCGTACTGCAAACATCAGGTATGGTAGAAGGGTATCCCAGTCTTTTCCATCTTGGGCCACCACCTTTCGAATCATGCTCTTGAGAGTGCGGTTAAATCGCTCAACCAGACCATCTGTTTGCAGATGATAGACCGAGGTCCGCAAGGTTTGGATGCGGAGCAGGGTACATAAGTCTTCCGTTACTCTCGACATAAAGGGAGTCCCTTGGTCTGTCAGGATCTCCTTAGGAATGCCTACCCTAGCAAAAACCTGCACCAGATCTTTTGCAATTGCCTTGGACGTGGGTTTCTTAAAGGAATGGCTTCGGGGTACCGTGTAGCGTAGTCCAGGATTACAAGTATGCTTCGGTGGCCCCGGGTCATTCTTTCTAGTGGGCCCACTAGATCCATTGCTATCCTTTCAAAAGGGACTTCAATTATTGGCAAGGGTACCAATGGGGCCCTTAACTGAGGTCGGGGGCTATGCAGCTGGCACTCTGGGCAAGAGGTGCAATAGCGCTGGACTTCTGCCCATACTCCCGGCCAGTAGAACCTCCTTAGGTCTCTATCCAGGGTCTTGTCTGCTCCTAAATGTCCCCCAAACAGATGACTGTGAGCTAATTCTAATACAGCCCTTGTGTGCTTCCGTGGCACCAAGAGCTGGTCTACTACTTCCCCCTGTATTGGCACTACCCGGTACAACAGATCCTGATGCGTATATAGTATGGCCCTGGGCCTTTGGTTTTCCCTTCTACTGGCACACCATTTACCTCTACTACCTCCTCCCTCACGTTCACATACAGTGGGTCATCGGCTTGGTCCTGCCCAAAACATTTGCGTGCGGGACCGATCTGGCCTGATTCTGTTGGACTGGTCTCCCCTCCTTCTCTAGGGGTGCTTCTGCTCGTGCTGGGAGCTGTCTCTGGGTCTCCACGGGACCTCCTCCCAACCAGGGCAGCTCTGTGGTTTGCCGCCAAAATCCTGGTTCCTAATTTTTTGTCTGCCCTCCTTTCCCGTTTGGATTTTCGGGACTTCCCAGGGCTTGAAAATAACTCTGGGGAAAACCCAGCAAAAATTGTGGTAGGGTCATCCATGGGCACCTCAAACTCTGCTCGGGGTTTACTTCCCTCTCCTAACCTGATTGGGGGGAGTAGGCTCTCAAACCCAGGAAAGTCCCTGCCAATTAAGACCGGGTAGGGGAGCTTGGGGACCACCCCTGCAGTCATCTTTGTAGTGTTTCCCTGGATCTCAATCCATATTGGAATTGTGGGGTAGAAATTTACTCTGCCGTGGACACATGTCACTCCGGTACTCTTGGCCCGGCTCAGTTGGTCTTGCCCCACTAACTTCCCTGAGACTAATGTGACAGCACTCCCAGAGTCCACCAAAGCTATGGTCTGGATGCCATTCACCTTTACCGGCCTGGTGTACTCATGTGGGTCCATCACGACCCCCACCAGGCTAGTTAGGCCACATTGGTCTCCGGGATCCCCCAGATTACATTGCATGGGCTCTTCCCTGTTGGGGCACTGTACTGCTATATGCCCCAACTCCCCACACTCATAACAGCAATATCTCATTCCGGAGATTGCCCTCTGTCTTGGACCCTCTGACTCACTCCCCCCAACCCTCTTCCCCAGGACCCACAGGTCCCTTTGGGGCCTCAGGCCGCTCCCTGGTGTCTGTTCTTCCAGCTATGGCTTTCCTGGAGTTCTCGATGATCCGGGTCCTCGGGGTCGAGACTGGTTTCCTGAAACGTCGTGTCCCATCTCCTGGGGTTTCAGACAGTTCAAGGGCTGCCAGTTGTCTCTCCACAAGGGTGACCAGTTCATCATAGGTGGAGGGGTCATTTTGGCCTATCCAGGCTCGGAGGCCCGAGGGTAGTGCCCTTGTATAGTGATCCAGCACCAGGAGCTCCATCATTTTCTCCGAGCTGAGAGCCTCCGGGCGTAACCACTTCTGGGCTAGGTGAATTAGGTCAAATAGTTGTGATCATGGTGTCTTGTCTTCACAGAACTGCCAATCATGGAACCTCCGGGCTCGCAAGGCCATCGTTACCCCTGCCCTGGCCAGGATCTCCGCCTTCAGTCGGGGGTAATCTGCTGCCTCCTCTGCTGTCATATCATAGTAGGCCTTCTGAGCCTCCCCACACAAAAATGGGGTGAGGATGCCTGACCACTGATCTCAGGGCCAGGCCTCCCGTAGGGCTGTCCTCTCGAAGGCAAGGAGATATGCCTCCACATCATCCTCCCGGGTCATTTTCTGCAGACAGTAACTGGCCCGTATGGTCCGTGTCCCGTCATACCCGCGGCTCAGCTCCATAAGGGCCTTCACCTGGTTCACTAGTTCCTGCAGCATGGCCCAATCTTGGGTAGCCTGGGTCATCAGGCAATTGGTCTCTTGCTGCAGCCGCATGGCCTCCTGTTGGGTAGCTGCCTGGACCCAGGTAGCCTCCTGCTGGGCGGCGGTGGCTTGTATTAGGGCCTTGATCACGTCATCCATTTTAAGGACTGGATTGTTTTGTCTAACCCTGGTTTAAATCCTCAGCGCGGTAATCCCACTTCCTCACACCATGTGTGGCAAATTGCTGGCACTACTATGATGGGTCCCGCGCTTTCTCTTCTTGTGGGGGGGTTTCAGGGCGCCATTTCTTGCCCCTGAACTGGGGTATCAGTTGTCCCACTAGTATCCCAGAGAAGGGGAATGGAGAGGGAGGGACCCGGGCCTGCCCTCTACGTCGGGTCCCAGCCCAGGGGTCCTAGGATAGCAGGTAAACCACTTGTACTAGTGATACTTTCCCCTGGGCTCCTTCCCTCTCCTGCTTGTGGGGCTTCCTGCCTTCCCTCTACACAAGCCAGGTGTCCCTTTACCTAGGGTCTTGGTCTTCTTAGCCCGCAACAGCACTTCTCCAAACTCTCCTCTGCTTTCTTCCAAACTGCTCTCTGCTCCACCACCAATCCACTCTGCTCCAACTCCTCCAAACTGCACTCTGTTCCAACTCCAAACCACTCTGTTCCAACTCCAAACCACTCTGCTCCAACTCCTTCCATCACATACAAATAGCATGTTGCCATAAATGTTGCTATTGATGTTCACGGCTCTATGCATGCCAGGGATATTTGGTGCTATTGTCTCTGTGTCTCTTACAGGTGTACAATGTCTCCTTTCTTGCCAGATAGAACATCAGCCTTCGCTGTAGACAACCCCTCCACCTTAGAGCTGACAACTTTAAATGCCATATTTGGGTGAGACTCTAGGAAGGGCCATGTACATTGATGTCCCTGTCTTCTGTTACGGTCTCTTGTGTGTTGTCATATGTGGTCTCTCCCATGCTCAGTTGGAATGTGAGATTAACAGGGTTCATAACATCAACATATCTGACTTGACCCCCATTTCGGTGGCTGAAAGTACCTCCTTCCCTTTTGCCATCAATGAGCTTGTTCACAGCTGAGAACACAACAGAAGAGAGACCCATTCCTGGCTGACCACAGATGAGGTGTGAACTACAGACATGCTGAATTGCTGCTGGTCGTGGCATAACCAGGATTGTGAACCTTATGTAGACCAGTGACTGGATCCTCACTCTAGAGCTGGTGAAGGGAGGGGACAGAGGGAAATAAATTTTGAGAAGAAATTCCAAGGGAGGACCAGGTAATGAAGAAAATGAAGAAGATAAATGGAGTCCAGCAAAAATAAAATATAGTTTATACCTTATGCCATTCTTTCTTTCCCCCTTTTCTATTCATCACTCTTGGAATTCAATTCAATGAGTCACAAAGTGTCAACTGTATGAAACAGTGAGTAAAGGATGGAAATGGTGGGCAAGGGAGAATAAGTGACTAGAACAGTGTAATTTTACACCCCAAAAAGTTTTAAAACAAATGATTAATTTTAATTCCTTCTGGACATTTCACATGGTGTAGCGCTCTATAAATAAGGGCAGGTCTACATTATCCACCGAATTGGTGGGAAGGGATCTATCTTTCGGGGATCGATTTATCGCATCTACACTAGACGTGATAAATTGATCCCCGGTCATTCTGCTGTTGACTCTGGTAATCCACCCCAGCGAGAGGCGGAAGCAGAGTCGACGGGGGAGCGACGGCAGTCGACCCTGCGGCGTCCTCACGGCACGGTAAGTCAATCAAGGTACGTCGACTTAAGCTACATTATTCACGTAGCTGAAGTTGCATACCTTACATCGACCCCCCTGGCGTAGACCAGGCCTAAGTGATAATCTCTCAAGAAAAAAAGTTTCATCATTTGGTAATACCCGTATTAAGAGGTTTTCTTGGAATTTATCATTTTGTATCTCCTCTAGAAATAAGAAAGTCAGTGAAATTAAACCTCTCCATCTGTGAGGAACTGTATGCAGCAAATTTGTCTCCCTCTTTTTGGCACCTTTTTTGCATTCATCATGTGGAAATTAATTGCCATTGCTGTGTTCAGTTAGAGAGGTACAAATATTACATTCTATTGCCTATGCAATGTCTTGAATCATTAGGTTGTAGTAGGTATTACTGAATATATTTTATTGTGGGGTTTTAAGTACGCATAAACGGTATCATTATAGATTTGAGATGACATTTTCTAAAAATGTCTCCCCTGTTTAGAAATATAAATCTTCTGAAAATACTCTGTGGTCCCCAATGTAAAATTAAGTTCTACAGCTTTGCATATTTGTATCCTGATGATTGGAATGTTTTATCTACAGAACTGAAAACATTCATGCTTCTTTAATGTGTATTTGCATTTTTTCTACATTCCTTTTCATTACACTCCTTCTACCTCATATCTTTCTCCCTCCCTGCACCATCGCATTAGTTTAAGACCAATATTTTCAAAATTGTGTGCCTAAAATTGGGCTCCCAAACACACATTTAGGCACCTAAATTAATTTCTGTTTAGTGGCCTGATTTGCAGAAGTGCTGAGCACCTACAAAACTATTGATGTTAATGACAGCTGTAAATGCTCAGCATTCAATATGGTCAGAAAATGGAGTCTCTGTCCTATTGAAAATTCCAATGCTTCAAAAGTTCCTTTTGTCCTGACTCAGGATGAAGAGTCAAAATTTTGAAATTTACCATAGAAAAGAAATTCCAAAATATTTCACTTTTAGAAACATCAAAACTATCTCATCAAAATGTTTCATCATCACAATATAAAACATTAAATATTATATTTACATATAAAGCAAATATTCAAATTGTGTTTTAAAGTTATTAAAATGAAGCCAAAATCAAAATTAAAATGTCAAAACGAAATCTATTTTGATAAGAATTATTTCAATTTTTTTGCATTGAAAATTTCATCAAAATTGACATGTTCCTTCAAAACATTTTGATTTTGACAAAACAGCATGTTCCAAAAGAAAACTGTTCCATCAAAAAAAGTTCAACAAGATATGAGTCAGCATCTTTAAAAATCCATCCTTGATTAGTTTCTGAATGTGGATTTAGAAGCTTTTAACACTAGGCCCCAAGTTTGAAAATAGTGGCCTTACAGGTATTAATACTGAAGAGCTATTATGAGGCAAAAGTTCATGATCTTTTGTATTCTGGTGTTATTCAGAATTTACTGTATCAATAAGAGAAGCTGGTTTTCCTAAGTGTCCCTGCATTTCCTTCCTGAATAAAAAGGCATGAAAGGAAAACACTTGCCCAAAATCTGACCAGGAATTTAGAAAGCTGTGTTTTCAGGGGAGTTTTGACCTTTGTCTGTTGAGACAAATGATCTGCTATAACGGCCAAGGAAGTAGTCCAGATTGTCATTTTAGATCAGGATTCCCTGGGAATCCCTGACTCAAACTCTGACCAAATCTCTCTCACTAAGACACCCATCTGTGCCCCCAACAAAAGCCTTCATATCCTCAGCTTCCACCAGCATGTGTGGACCCACCCCTCCCATATGGTGATCTCAAAATATGGAGGGAATGATAGCGCTGTTCCACACATGACTAAATAAATACTGTAGCTTTGTGGGGTTGAATATATGTGCAATAGGTTGCATTGAGTGACGTCTATCTGCAGCACAAACATTTTGCAGGGGGGCTGGTGGTGGCAGCTACATAGGAGGAGCACACAGAGGATCATGCTGCAAAGCTGGCTTTCCCTTCTTGTGCTCCCATTGGATATCTTTTGTAAGATTGCAACAGTCTTTTCCGAGAGAAGAACTTTGGGCTTCAAGAGACAACACTGATCACATGACAGCATTTGCTGCTCTTTGAGATTGCCTTGTACATCACATGCTTTGCTGTAAGAGGTTTTAAATGATGTTTGGGGGGATAGGAGAAGAGACAATAAATAGAACAGCCATATTTGACATATGGAAGAGCAAATCAACTGAAAACCTTAGAAAGATATAAAGAGAGATAAAGTGTGTGAATATATTGCTGGTGGCCTTTAAAATAAAGTAGATTATTAAAACCAACATCATTGACATGCTGGAATTAATTATACCAGTTGAGGAATGACTGTTTTGGCTAGAGTTGGGCCCAACTGAAGTCACACTGAAATTTGGAAAAATTCCAATTCGGATCTGAATCTGGGTCTAAGCATGTCTGGTGTATCCCTAGAATTACTCGAAATTAGAATCATGAGTCTAGATCCACCTCACTTTTGCCATTTTTGGAAGATTCAAACTGAGATCTAACTCTGGATCTGCCCCCCATGAACTTCATACATCTAGCATTTCAATGAATACCAAGACTGTAAGCACTTTGTGACAAGCTCTGCTTTTTGCTTTGGCCTAAATTTTAAAAAGTGACTAGTGACCATGGGTGCCTCCTGTTATGGGTGCCCAACCTGATACATATTAGAAGAGCCTGGTTTTTAAAGGTTAGATGTTCCTAGTTATCGGTAAAGGTGTCTATAAGGTGTCAAGCTTAAAGACCAAGAATCAACTATCACACTTGAAAACTTAGGCTGCCTAGTGTAATGGGACTTTGCTCCTTAACTAGGACTTCTAGGAACTGAAGTACTACAAATAATTATAACTAATATCATCTAGTTCATTGGAGGAATTTGTCCTTTCATAGGCCCCCAATTTCCCCCCCCCCCCCCGCAAAAAAAAAAGTAGTAGGGTTTTAACAAATATTTTGGCTCTTTTCATGGCATGCTATAAGTCTACAAATTGCTGCAAAATTTCGATTTTTAAAAGTTTTTTGTGGCTTGTACCTCTTGGTGGGATACATTACACCTGATTTTTCTTATGTGTCTACAACTAATAATAACTGGAACAAGACTGATTTTTTTTCAGGGGAATTGGGATTCTGTGAAGTATCTAGCCTGTCTTTTGCAGATGACATGAATTTCTAGAGAACCAGCCATTGTTTAAAAAAAATGAAATAATCCTTTTATGGAATATATTCAGGCATGAAAAACGGAGTGTTGCCAACCTAAAGATAAGCAAAGCATGGGAGTATCTTGACCTCGAAGCAGGACACCATCGCTGGGGCAGTACACAGACTGACATCTTGATCTTTCATAAAGCTGATGATCTGCTATTATCTGTTGTTGGACCAATGTGTCTTTGTTGGACTGTCTTACATGACTACTTTAGCACACCATAGTGAATGGGCTTCAATGCCATGGCACAGCAGGATGGGCAGAGGTGGTTAAGACTAATTTTACACACCCGCAATGCAGGTGACTGCTTGTGGCACAGTACTTTGTGCATCCCTTTCATCTACGGTCCCGGGTTCCTCCCCTGGGGCATAGCTTGGGCACTTGTCCCCTGTTGCAGAGGATCTGGCAGTGCTGCTGTCACTGGGTCTGTATTGCTGGCCACCCTCTCCCCTCCTTGCTGTGCCGAGATATCGTACACCAGTACCCGCTATGGTCAAGAAACAGCCTGATCTGGCAGAAGGCATATTCAGACCTCCAGTGGGCATCCTGTTCTTCAAACCTACAGGCCTGGCCAGCCTTTGCTGGGAAGTCACTGAGGCTATGTCTACACTGCAATTAAAAACCCATAGCTGGCCTATGTCAGCTGACTCTGGCTCATGGGGTTCAGGCTAAGGGGCTGCCTCATTGCAGGGGAGATGTTCGGACTTGGGCTGCAGCCAAGCTGTGGGACCCTCCATGATTTCGTAGGGTCCAAGAGACCAGGCTCCAGCCTGAACCTGAATGTCTACACTGCAGTTAAACAGCCCCTTAGCATGAGTCCCATGAGCTAGAGTAAGAGGACACGGGGCAGCTATGGGTTTTTAATTGCAGTGTAGAAATACTCTTAAACTCTCCATTACCTCAGCTCCCCAGCTGTGGTATAGGGAAGTGTTACTCTCCCTACGTTATAGGGCTATTGTGATGATAAACCTGTTAAATAAACCTGTGGTGCGCTCAGATACTACAGTGATGAGCAGTGAACACAGAAGAAAACTCTGCAGATAGCTACATCCTCTCTGTACATTAAAAAGGGAATACATTGATTATTTAGTCACTGCTCTGTCTTTCAGATCATTAGAACTCGTTCCTTGAGACTAAACAGAAAACCAATGTTTTTACATTGGTTATGAAATGGGCAAAAGACTTTGTGGTCAGTCATCTTTGAAGTCTTGTGTTTGTTGTTTCGATTGCTTTAATGGAAATTTCTTAATAGAAATTGTGCTTCAGTAGAAGATGGGGTAGTGACATTTTGTGCTTCCTCAATTTATAAATTAGGCTGAATATTAATATTGACTATTGCTTTTGTTTCTGAATATTTTAAATATACTCTGGGAAATTTGTGTTGTGTGTCCCATTTGCAGCATTTTGTGGTATTGTCTGATATGCTCTTGATCAACCTTCAAAAGAATGGTAATGCCTGCTTTGTGCCTTCAGGATTGCAGAAATCAGAGCTGATCTTAACTAGGCTTTTAAAAATGAACATCCTGCACAAAGGGATTCATTGCACAAAGAAATAAACGTATGTTCTTTGGTATCTCTGCAGAACTCTGATGCTAGCAGTATTATGCAAATGTCTGGGCCTGCTCAAGTGAGTAAAGAAATGCATGGATCAAGGCCTAAGTCATGTTATAGTTTAGTTTAGATTTTGCAGGTTGCTCATAAATGTTTAGCCTGTATCTTTGGCTATTATTTTTGTGGTGTGTAATTTGTCATCTAAGCCATATGGTTTTGCTTCTGTTCACTGACTGGATCTTTGACAAACAGAAGAAGGGATGTCAACAAGATTTCTAGATAGTTGCTGAACACTAATTTGACACTAAAAGGGGTAAAAGTGATGTATGCTTTTATTTGAGTGAATGTTCAATTACTTTTTTTTTGCTGTTGTCACCCAGCTTTAACACAAATGATAGGATCTACAAATAATTCGCACATGCAATTTCTGTAGTTTTTGCATACATGATGTACAGGGTCCCAATAGTCAGTGCACATGTTGCATGCACAAATAGAGAGAGCAAGATGAGACTTCTTTGAAAATGTAGGCCAATACCAGTAGCTTCACAAGTATCATTGTCTGTTGTGGTGATGTGGTTTGCTTTTCCCATTTGTGAACATTTTCCCAATTGAGACCATTAAGCATATTTCACATTGTCCACTACAGGAACTCCTCACTTAAAGTCGTCCCGGTTAATGTTGTTTCGTTGTTACGTTGCTGATCAATTAGGGAACATGCTCATTTAAAGTTGTGCAATGCTCCCTCTAACATCATTTGGCAGCCGCCTGCTTTGTCCACTGCTTGCAGTAAGAGCAGCCCATTGCAGCTAGCTGGTGGGTGGTTGGAACCAGGGTGGATCGGCAGCCCCCCTATCAGCTCCCCCAATCAGCTCCCCGCTCCCCTAAGTTCCCAGTGTGGCAGCTGGCCAGCAGGCTACCAATTGCCGGCAGTTCAGCTGTCCCTCCCTCCACTGCCATGTGCTGCTCCTGCCCTCTGCCTTGGAGCTGCTCCCTGAAACTATTGCTTGTTGTGTGGGGGGGATGGGAAGAACAGGGGGGCTAATGTCAGTGTGTCCCCCTCCCTCCTGCTCCCTGCTTACCCCATCTTCCATAGAGCAGGAGGGACACACACGGACAGACGGAGGGAGCTGCTGCCTTAGGCAGCAGCGGCAGCTGCGGTCAGGTCTCAGCTTGCTGATCTAATTAACCAGGCAGTGTACTTCTGACCCCACTCTTCATACTTAAAGGGGAAATGTGCATATCTATCTCTCAAACACACACAGGGGGTGTGTCTCTGTCTCTGTCTGCCCTCCCTCCTTTCCTGCTGGCTTGTAGAGTGTGAGAGTTAACCCTTGAGGGCTCAGCCAATTTGCTAGTTCATCATTTAGCAGTAAGGCATTCCCTGGGAAATATCCCACCCTCTGACTCCTCCACCTCAACCAAGCTTCACAATCATCACTGTGTACCAGTATTAAATTGTTTGTTTAAAACTTATACTGTGTGTTTATATATATATATAATATAGTCTTTTGTCTGGTGAAAAAAATTTCCCTGGAACCTAACCCCCCTTCCTTTACATTCATTCTTATGGGGAAATTGGATTCGCTTAACATCGTTTTGCTTAAAGTCGCATTTTTCAGGAACATAACTACGACGTTAACTGAGGAGTTCTTGTATAGAGCGGACTGGTGGTAATTTTTGGACACTGCTACTGTTTTCAAGTAAGATGTTCTACACATTTTTATTTTCGCTATTCTAGACTACTTTATTGTACTGAGTCATGGGTCTTACTATACATTATCCCAGAGGTTCTCATTTAGCATTGTGAAAATTGAATCACACCCCTTATGAATTGCCTTTTCTCCATTAGATACTCTAGTCACTCTAAATTCTTACCTTTTCTACATCAGACATTTCTGTAACGTTCATTCTTGTTCTAATTTCTATCACATCTGTGTAATTTCTGTTGCATTTCATCAGGGGTAGCACACAATAGCCTAAAAATGGCTTAACAAGTTTCTTATGGATAATTACACGCCTTGTGTTCAGGTGTCCCCAACCACAATATATAATTCTCTTTGCTTTTTTTGATTGCATTGTACTAATGTCTTCACTGTTATGTCCACTATCAAGCCTAATCTTGCAGAACACAGAACAATAGTAAGATGTTATCAGGAATCGGGACCTAAAGCAGATTCAGTCTCCAGACAATCTAATAAGTGCTGATGACTGGTAGTGTGATTGGCTACACCATCTGATTGGTGGGAGGAGTCAGCAGACCTCTCTTAAGCCCAGCAGCAGCAGCTTGGCTTACCCATGGCTGCCATAGCTCCTGTGCTTTCTTATTCCCAATCATGTTCTCACTTTATTCCAGTCCTGCTCCAGCCCTGCTCCTGACTTGGACCCAGGCCTGTTCCTGCCTTGCCTTGCTGCAGGTAACCTGGCTCTGACCCTTCGCCATGGCATCTGTCCTCTGACTCACGCTCTGACCCTTGGCTCCAATTCCTGGCTACTGTGTTCAGCTCAAACCATTAGGCATGACTGCCCATGTGCCAGTCTCTGACTGATGATACCATTTTACATCTATTCTTTCTAAGCCTGTCCCTAATAATGTCACACTTCTTTAAGATGAGATTCATGAATCATACTTGTGTTACTTCCTGTTCTCTTAACCAAAGGGAGTCTGAATTTCTTCATTGACTAGGAATGAAACATAAGGGGTAACAGAGATTTGAGTTTTGGATATTTATCTCTAGAAAGACATAGACGAATGGGTTGGAGCACTTTTACAGATATCCATAAAAATAAAGTTTATCCTATTTTGGGCAGAATAGTTAAACTATGAAATGAAACTGTGGGGATTAAATAAAGTTTCCCAGGCAAGAGATGAAAGTGCAGCTGTGCCAAAGGAAGTAAGAGTC
The DNA here is from genome assembly GCA_037349315.1 of Chelydra serpentina. Taxonomy (NCBI): domain Eukaryota; kingdom Metazoa; phylum Chordata; order Testudines; family Chelydridae; genus Chelydra; species Chelydra serpentina. Next base: position 18,076,726 of record JBAIAC010000002.1, read on the forward strand.
CCACTGCTCTACTATTGCCCCAAGAAAACATGATGTGCAGGTGTATATTTAGAATCGAGCACGGATGTCAGATGGTGGGTCCCTCAGGCTACCTGACGACCTGCAGACTATTAAAGAAGAGGTAACAGCTGCTTCCAGTAAAACTGCAATGAAGATGGAGGTGGATCACACCCAAAAGAGCTACCCAGACCTCAAAGGGACAAGTCTGGAAAAAAGCATCCTGTGCCTGAGGAAATGGCTTAATACCATCAACTGAAAGTGCTCCAATAATGTATCAAAGAGAGAATATGCTACGAAACTAGATGAGAGAAACTATGCAGCTGGAACTTCATGAACTTCACAAATGTGGTACAGCAGGGCCATTCTGGGAAGTGGTGGGTAGCACGTGGGCTGCCTGGACGGTGACTGTACACTTACGCAAGGCATCATGTGTATTCTCAGAAATAATATTAAAAGCCCAAAGACAGACTGGCACAACTACCTGCATGCTGGAGTCCTCCAAAATTATATGGTAACGCAGCTAATTACAAGTTCTCAATTATTAAAAATAAATAAATACAATCCAGCTCTTCTCAAGAAGGACAAAATACCTAATCTACTCGAAGGCCTGTTAGACCAATCTGGGGAGATATGATGGGGTAGGAGTGAAATCCTGGCCCCACTGAAATCAATGGCAAAGCTTCCATGGACAGTAATGAAGCCAAGATTTCACTCTAGACCATCAGTTGCTGTAAAGTGGCTTACATGGAGCTCTAGTGATTTACATCAGCTGAGTGACTGTTCTCACGTGTTTCTCTTAGCCCTGTTCAGTGGTGGTGGTGTAGTATGGGGTTGTTTCTTAAATTGAACACTGGGCACTAAGAAATTGCAAGACAGAGAATGGAGTAATTTTTCTCATATGGTTTAAAAACTTTAGGGGTTTAAGAAGCATTACTGGACAAATCTGACACTTCTGTTTCAAAATAGAAAGAGAAGTAGTGTTTTTAAGAGGCAGGCATTTGAAGTGCCTAGCACTGCTGTATTAAGGGATCGAACCGTAACCCAATAAAGTCAGTGCATGTTTTTCCACTTCCTTCCATAGGCTTTGGATCAGGCCCAAAGAGCTCAAAATTTCAGACAAGCTGACCAGTGCTGGCTGCCACTAAAGATGGTAGAGTTTTAAATGGGCCATGTCGGTAAATGCAGATATTCAGAGGAGCGGCAGCAGCTTCTCACTTTAGTCCCTATTTATAGCCCTAGGCTAGAGGGTGGCTGAAAAGGCCATTAACACTTATAGAAAATTTACTGTTCTGTTTAATTACTGTCTTAAAAACAGTAAGACACATTCCTTCTGAGAATTCAATTTCCTGGAGTTTAGGAACAAGTTATCCTGTGCTGCTTTCCAGTTTTATATTCTTAGATTGTGCAATATATACTAGGTTAAAAAAATCAATGCATTTTCCATTAGTGTCAAGATTTTGGGCAGAATCTTCTCCTATGTTGAGAAGTGGGGAGAATGTGTCTCTAAGCCACCTTTCAGCTCCCTTCATCCTGAGGATGCCAAGGACTGATGTGGCCTCTGGCCTAACTGAGAGCTCCCTGAAACCTGCTCTAAGTTGTATCTCCTGGAATGTCCACACAGGGACCATTTCACAGGCTGAGGATAAGCCAGAGTGCTGTGCACTCTGGGCTGCTGTCTTTCCACGCCTCATTGTGCTCTCCCATCTGGATGGATGGTATCAGGCTATCTATCCTGTGTTTACACACCCAAGGATTTCCTTATGTCAGAGAAATATTGGCTGCCCCTTTATGGCACCTATTCGGTGTTTTGTGTTTCCTGAGGATTGCGAGGCAGCTGGAACAGGGTTTAGGGATCTGGCCCTTTTATTTCAAGTGGGCAAGCACTGGTTCAATTATTTATACAAGGAGCTGAACAAATACTGAAGTGTTAAAATTTTGCTGAAACTTCAAAGTGATCGTAAAATTTAGTGGTTCAGACCGTTTTCTTCTTTATTTTATCTCTTCTTTTTTTGTTCAAGACCAAGAGCAGAAATATTAAAATAGCACTAGAGGAGCCTAAAGCAAGAAATACTGAACTGAAAACCACATTAAAGAAGCCTATTTTGAAAAAATGTACAACCGAGACTCCCGACTAAAGAGGGTCAGATAACCTGCAGAGATGTTTTGGCTACTTCTTTAAGCTACAATGCAAAATGCTTCCTATGAAAGGGAAAATGGCGTAGAAATTTGTTAGACCCTACATGATATTATCATGGAACTTGAAGTCGTATACTGCAGGACCGTTATCCTTTCTAGAGCTGGGCAATGTTTTTGGATAAATAGTTTATTTGATAAAAATGCAGTTTTCATTGACCTGAAGCTATTCATGGATTTGACATAAAGTTGCCAAATATTTTCAGACAGAAATTTTATATATATAGCTCTGACCCCTCTGGTTTGTAACAACCATTATGCACTTAGTGTTATATCAACGATCAGCCTCTTATAGTCACATACATCAGTACTATTTACAGTGTCATATGACCACCACTAGAGAGGGAATCAGAGGAAGAGCTTTCTCCATACAGCAATCTTCCTTTACCCTGGCCCTGATGATCTCTCTCTTCCCTTCCTTCTCTTGTGTCCTTTTTAAAACTACTTGCCTATTAATGGGCTAATTGGCCCTTTAATTTCCTAACCCCAGTCTGGCCTAATAATCAGGCACACATCTAACCAATAAGACTTTCTCCAGGGGAACCTGATTGGTCCTAATAGTGACCAAAGTGATCGCTCAAACTCCATCGCTCAGCTCTCTATCACATACCTCCCCACCTTTCTAACACAAGTGAGTTTCTTCCCCCTCACTTTCCCTCCATCACTGAAGGTTTTATTAGAGCATTTCCTCTCTCCGCCCTCAGGGTAGTCATCTTGGATCCTCCTATAGGATCGGTCCATTCTTCACCAGCAAAAGACACACACATATTTTGTGGGTGGAGGTCACTCCCATAGTTCTGTCTCCTCCCACAGGTCCTCACACCAAGGGTGGCCTATTGAGTTATTCTCCCTTCTTTCACCTTCTTTGTTTGGTGTCATGGTTTGCTCTTGTCCTGGGTCTCTGTTTTGCCCAATCCTTCAAAGTATTCCAGGAATGCCTCCCCCTGACATTCTAGAGTCCTACCTTAACTAATTCTAGGGGCTGAACTTATGGTTCAACCTCCATGGACAAGCTTGTGTTACCTCAACCCGTTGATTCTGTATCTTTGTTTTCTTCCTTCTCTCACTCAGTATCTTGGAGGGCTGTTCTGTCATCCCTCTCTATGACCTGAAATTTCATGTCTAGACTTCTCCAGTTCCTCTGTTTCCTTTTTATCCTGCATGCTGGGTTTTATTTCTACCCGCTGGGGGTAGTGTCTAGTCTTTTTCTTCCTTAATGAGATGGGGTCCCAATCTGTGCTCAGCACAAGTGGGTGTGGTAATCCATCCACTAATCCTAAACATTTCCACCTAAACTTTCTCTTGACTCTCAGGTGCACCACTGCCATAGGGCAGAATGTGTCCCCATATACACATTCAATTTTGACCCTTGCTCTGGGAATTATCTGGTGAGGCATCGCTAGACCTTGCCTGATTAATGAGCAGGCTGAACCTGTGTCCACTAGACTCTTTTGGTGCCTCCTTTCTCTCATTACTTCCTTTTTTCGTCCATGTCTGGGGGTGTCAGCCCAACCACAAAACTTTACAAAACCACAGTCCATGAATGGAAACTCTCTTTTGATATGTCCTTCACATCCACACTGAAAACACACTATGGCTAGAGCCCCTCCCTGAGTAGGGCTCCTTTCTCAGGGCTCCTTTCTCAGGGCTCCTCACTCTTCTTGTTGATGCCCTTTCCAGTTGTAGGTTCTCCAGTCCTTCTCCCCAGATCTAGTCTCTTAAACCCCTGACACCCTGGGAATGTCCATCTCTACATTTTCCTTGGTAGGTTTAACTATGGTGTCCAGATTAATTGGCTGATGCCACCTAACCCATACTTGGGTATTGTTAGGGAGACACTGAAGAAATTGTTCTAGAATCATTGAGTCCATAAACTCTCCCAGAGTTTGGGAATTTGGTCTTAACCAATGAGTGGCCCAAACTGTTAATTTATATGCAAACTCATGGGCCGTACTCCCCCAGTCCTTCTTGCCACTCTAAATTTCTGGCAGCATTTTTCCAAGGACAGGCCCACCACCTCCAGCATGACTGCCTTAACCACATCACAGTCTCATACTTGCTTGTCACTTAGAGCCATATAGGCCACCTAACCTTCCCCAGTAAACAGGGTGCTAGCTGTAGGGCCTGTTTCCTTGTCTCAACCTGCACCCATTGCTACTCCTTCAAAAGTGACCAAGAAAGTGTTAATGGGCTAATTTAGATCTTTAATTTCGTAACCTCAGTCTGGCCTAGTAATCAGACACCAATAAGGTACCCTGACCAATTAGACCTAAGATAATATGTGCTAATAGTGACCAGAGCTGTCTGAAGTGCTCTTGTCACTCTGTCACAGGGCTTTATTCACAAAAAGGTGGGAGAAGGAGTAAAAGGTGTTAGTGCTCACGTATAATTTTTGGACTAATGATTAGTGCACTCACCCAGAATGGAAGACACCTGGTTTTAATTCCTCCCACCCGACTAGATGAGGAGAAAGGATTTGATCTCTCAGCTTGCAGGAGCATGCCCGAACCACTGGGCTATGGGGTATTCAGGGGCAGGTTTCTCTCTTTTTCTCTTGGTGAACCTGTTCCAGTTAAATATGAATTGGAGCAGGGACTTGAACTTGGGTGTCGTACTTCTCAGGTGAGTGCCCTAATCACTGGCTAAAAAATATCAGGCGGGCACCAGCTTCTCTGGCCATTTTGTGAATCTAACCTTTTAAAAATGCTTGAAAACAAAAAAGTTTAGGTCAGCTTCTAAAGGATGTTTTTGCTTTGCTGAATTTTTTTGGAATTTTCTCATTTGGTTTAACCCAAGTGATTTTTTTAACCAAAAGATCAGTTACTTACCCAGCAATAATCCCCCACCCCCATCCACCCTCTCAGGCCTCCTTAGTTTAAGTGATTTGATTCCTTTCCTAACCACCAATTTTGAGTCTCTAACCTCACATTGGGAATTGCTAGCTTTCTTCATCTACCCAATAAGAAATATATAAAAGAGATGAATTTTTGAATCTATCCAATACCCCCACAGAGAACATGCATACATAGCTGATTTTGTAATTTCAGTCTATTTACTCTACATATGAGTAAATCGGGGGGGGGGGGGGGGCGGTAAATAAAAGGCTTGTTTCCACATACTCTAAAGCTACACAATGCCTTCTTGAAATGGGCAAGTTGTACATTCAGGCCACAAAAATGATATAACAAGATCAAGGATAAGTTGGGGTTTTTGAGTAATTTTGATTAAACAGTGTTGTACTAAACTGTTTTGTCTAACCATGTAATCAAATACACTATATACAGTATGTTGCTAGCAGCTTGCAAGCACAATTTAAAAAAATCTAATAAAATATGCAAGTACAAATTCAGGCACTTTACTTGAAAAATACAAAAGCATAAAAGCCCAAATCTGATCAAATATACACTTAAATGCAATGCGCTCCAGACACAACAGTACAGTACATTATGTTAACACAGCAGCCTGGATCAGAGTAAGGACAAGTAGAAAAGGTTTTGTAAAACCTGGCAATTTATGCAATGTGTGTGCAGCCAGTTGTGTAAAGGGTAATTTTCTCACAAAGGATCCAACAGCTGGTATTATAGGCATCCCACATATGAGTGTTGATACACTGTATTCTGCTGTGTCAAGTCTCTTAAATTAAGCACAGACCTTTTTTAAACTTAAGACAACAAATATTTCTGCATGTGTGGTTCAGAGCCAAAGCACACAGTCTCGTAGTTGAAATGGCAAGAGGGAGCAACACTGTGATCTAGTCTGATCATGATGCAGCCCAGAGGATTTCACTTAGTACTTCCTGCATGAAAACCAATAGCTTGTTGAACTGGAGGATATCTATTAAATAGACATCCAGTCTTGATTTAAGAACTCCAAGTGATGGAGAATTTACCATATGCCACATTAAGCAGTCCCAGTGGTTGAATACCCTCACTGTTAAAAGGTTGTCTTCTTTCAGTTTAAATATTTCTAACTTTAACTTCCAGTCATTGGATCCTGCAACATAGGTCTGCTAAATTAGAGAGCCCTTTAGTATAATATATCATCTCCTTGTGGGTAGGTACTTACAGATTTTTATTACAAGTCACATTGGTGCTCGAATGGGAGCTCTTTGAAGAAAAAAATCCAGGTTCCTGCCAGAAGCAATGTTTGTGATTAAATTAGTAACACTCTTCCCTCTGTGTCAGTACTCAAACGGTGTCCCAGTATGGTGTTCCACTGTGCTGCCGGAAGAGCCATTTTTAAGAAAGAGGAAGTCATTTTGGTTTATTAAAGATTGTATGGGACTTATGGTGTTTGACAAATTCTGCATAGCAGAACCTCTAAAGAATTGGATTTGAATAGCAATGCGTCAAGGAGGTTGTGTTTGAATCTGGATGTTCACTGGGTTTGGAGAAGGCTCCACACATAAACATGGATTGGGACCAAGATTTTGGTTCAGATTTGATGGCATTGAATGTTTGTGCGATGTTTTTGCAAGATTTTCACCATCTTGGAAAGATGCAAATCCCATACGAGCCACTGTTTTTCAGTTTTTCATCATCAGAAAATGTAAGTCACTCCCATAGCACTTTACTTTTGGATCCATATCTTAGTGGTTTTGAGATCTTAATGCAAATGGCCCTGAACTTCAAGCAGATTTGGATTTGATGTATTCATTTAAATGTGTCATGAAGCACTTTCTTTAAGCTTTGAGGGGCTATATTTGAGGTTCCAGTTTTGGCCCCTGAAGATTTCAGTAACTTTCCAAATGACAGACCTTTTACATAGCTACAGGATGGAAAACAACTGTGAAATCCACACTGCACACTTATCATTTCTCCCTGATCAGAGGATTCAAAATAGTGCTTTCATTATGAGCCGAGTCATGTAAACCTCCTTAAAAATTGTGTAGTCCTGACAACAAGATTGTTGTATCCCTCCTGATAATGAGAGTGCTCCTTTTATTTTTTTCTTGGCCATAAATATCTACATCAAATCTGGAATGAGTTTGGATGAGATTTTAAATTTGCCAGTCTAGACAAGAGAGATTTGAAGTAGCTGGGCGTTCTGTTGTTCAAATTATTGCATTAGGATTGTAAGTGTAGTCAAAACAGCATTATTCTGTGCTCCTTTATTATGTGCATTATAACCCTATAAAACTGGAAATTCAGCTGTGGGGGGGAAATTATAAGGGTCTATGCAGACTACAAGCTAAGCAAGTTAGGTTTCTAGTAGAGTTAGTCAGAAAAGTTCTGACAAAACAGTTTTCAGAATTTACGGAGTCATCAAAGTCAAAACATTGCATGGAGATAATTCACTTTCAATAAAGCTTTTTCTGGAAACCAGGCAGGGTTTTGTTGTAAATCTGCCTGGTTTCTTGTCAGCTTGCCTGCCTGGCTCCTCAACAGCATGGGCTTCCAGGGGTGGTGGTTCTGTGACTGCAATCCAGGAGGGCTGCCATTGTTCTGGGGACTGAAGGGCTTCCAGCAGCCACAATTCCAGGACAGACAGTTGGATTGTCCCAGGGCTCAGGGGCCCAGGAGCTTTGCGAATCTGTAACTCCAGGGCAGTTCTAGCCAAAGTTCGTTCCTGAAGATTTCACCACATATGCATTGTCCCCACGCATTGTCAGTATGACCATTCCAGTTTATCCTTAGCATCTCCCCCTTGCCTCCCCACACCAGCTACTCTCATATATCCCCTGCACACTGTGTAAAAGCTGGAGAAAGGGGATTCATGCCGCACACTGTCATTGACTAAGCCACCCTGAAAAATGAATGTGCTACACAGAGCAGCTCTTTCCCACCCAGCTAACCAATCTTTCCTCCTCTTCCAGGTAGAGTTCTGGTCACATGGGTGCCATAGAAAGGTTTCAGACAATTACATGGCAGGTGTGGAGAGAGAATGACATTCCATAGCTTCAGTTCATCTGCTCTAATCTTTTCTGTGGAGTTTCGACTCCTTTGCTCCACTCTACCATGCTCAGCAGAAGGGAACATATGCCCCATAGATTACCAGTATCTAACACTGTAAACACCATGGTCCAGATTCTGATCTCAGTTCCAGTGGTGTGGATTTGGAGTAACTCCATGGATATCCAGATTTATACCAGTGGAACTGAGATCAGAAATTTGCCCTTTATAGACGGAGAACAGATACTTTTCATAATGTTCTGGGTTGTTTGGGGTTTTTTTTTCACTTACAGAAACACATGGCCACAGTCATTTTTATAGGATGTAATTGAGTGGGAGATTCAGCAAGAAAGAGTTTAAATTATTTAATTCTGGTGAGGAACTGTGTTTAAATTCTGTTTATTGATATTACAACAGGGCAGATAGTGGGCAACCATATTGTTTCCTATGGATTATGCATCTCTCATGTTCTCTAGAGAAAATCCCATCAGGATTTCACTGTATAGGGATGGCTTGCAAGGCTTTTAACTACTTTGTTTCCCGGGGACTTGAGAAATTTACCTCTTGTTTTCCAGTTGAGAACCTGTGGCTTTACAAGTGTATTCTCACCATGCTGCAGGTGCCTTGTGGAATAGGGATTTTAAAGCCAAAACATTGAAATGCTTGAATTTAATTCCAAAAGCATCAAAATAGACAAAAGAGTAAATATATAAACTTAGTGTTCAATTAGGAGAAGGGTAATTTCCCACACTTCCCCTCAAGTTGAATTTTATGGGTTTTAAGTATCAGAAGGGTAGCCGTGTTAGTCTGGATCTGTAGAAGCGACAAAGAGTCCTGTGGCACCTTATAGATGTATTGGAGCATAAGCTTTCATGGGTGAATACCCACTTCGTCAGATGCATGCAGTGGAAATCCACGAAAGCTTATGCTCCAATACATCTGTTAGTCTATAAGGTGCCACGGGACTCTTTGTCGCTTCTCTATGAGTTTTGTAATGTTAGTGCTGTTTATGTCACAAGGCTTTGAACCATTCCTGTCATAGGCCAGGTCTACATTAGGGGCGGGGGTCGATGTAAGGTACACAATTTCAGCTATGTGCATAATGTAGCTGAAATCGACATACCTCGCTTGATTTACCACACCGTGAGGACACCGCAATGTCGACTGCCGCCACTCCCCCCATCGACTCCGCTTCTGCCTCTCGCTGGGGTGGATTACCGGAGTCGAAAGGAGAGCGATCAGGGATCGATTTATCACGTCTACAATAGAGGCAAAAAATTGATCCCCGAAAGATCGACCGCTACCCGCTGAATCAGCGGGAAGTGTAGACCAGCCATACTTTCTTGCATTTTTGGTCATACATAAAAGGTAGTTACCCTATAATCTGTTTACATTCTGAAGTATGTAAAACTATGTTTTCCATATTGCCTTGTACTGAACTGGAGATGAAATTTTGACCCCACTGAAGTCAATGGGAGCTTTGCCATTGACTTGAATGAGACCAAGATTTCACCCCTGGTCATAGTCAATGATTAGGAAAATATTTATGAATAAGCAGAACAAATCAAATATCAGAGAAATAGAACAAGTGAGCATTAGACACGCGCACACATGCGTGCACACACACACACACACACACACAGGTCATGATGGGTGGATCTGGCTCTGGAAGCCCTCTTCACACCTAGAGAAGGGGCCTCAGTTCTGTTCCTGTGTCAGCCACTGACCTTCTGTGTGTCCATAGGCAAGACACCACAACTTTTTGTTAATTAAATAATTGAAAACATAAACTCTTAATGGGTCTTCCACAAGCATATATTTCAGTTTACAAATTATTCTTTTTAATTTTTTTACTCATTCTACTTATAAATGCAGATGCTCAGATGAGAAGAACTTTGCCCTGTAATGTTTAGTTTTATTCAATGAGAAAATAACTACATTTTGTTTAAAGGTATCTCGGTCAGTGATAACTTACTGTGCCCCTGCACATACTCGAGCCAGTTTCCAGTCCCCTGCTTGCTTAGTTCCATCCTTTCTGGGTATATGGTGGCTGAGGGAGTTGTGTCCCTGAGTAAGGGGTGTTTCATACTTTAAAGTGCTGAAAATCACTGGTGAGGTACAGGAATGGCACTATTATTGATCGTGTCTGCACTGCATGAATATGCATGCAGCACTAACTAACCTGCCAAAACCCTATCCCATAATGCACTGGGCTCAATGTAAAACCTGAGACAGATGTGAGGATGGTCTCCTCTTTGATTTTTCCACAGTCCTGGTTAGGAACTGCAAAGGATATGCCAGGATATTGCATGGACATCATCTCATTCTCTTTCTTTTCCTCATGAAAGCTGGGTGGGAGAAGAATCTTACTCTTTGTTGAATGAATAGGACCTGGTTGCTCCTCCTTGGTTAGGTGTTTTTGTGCCCAGAGATAAATTTCTGGGCACAAAAATCTCTATTAATTCATGTCATGCTCTACTTTAGTCCAGGTACAGACTTTAACACCTGGTGAGTTCTGCTTACTTAAACCACACAATAGTAGGGCTCACTCCTTCACATTTAAGTCTTGGAGAACTTGGGACCAGAACTAACCCCTTTGTGTGCAGCCTTGAGGAATATTCTGTGCTTTGGTAGTCAGTTGGCCTTCCTTGATCTAGGATATATTGTTTTCACATGATTCAAAAGACATATGATTTGCTATAAAGTAGCACATTATATATGAACTGTATAAAGTACAAATTTTCAGGTTCAAATGTATCCCCGAAAGTTTTGTACAGCTCTCACAATAGAAGTCTGTAATACAAGGATTTAGTGCTTTTTTTTTTTTTTTTCCAAATTAAGGAACCACTTTCCTCAGAATAAAATCTGTATGGTATACAGTGCATATAAAAGTGAAAAATTTCATTTTGTCATGAAAAAGTGAATCCTGCAGAGAATTATTAAAAGGGGAGTTGCATCATATTGACATGAAAACTTCCATGCTGGTTTTTCCAAGATGAAGTATTTTAAATTGTGCTACATTAATAAAAGATTAGCTAAATATGCCAATTATCTCTTCAGTGTAAGATTTTGCCTGATTCAGTAGCACTAGGAAGTTGGGAACTATTTTAACAATTTGTTCCACTTTAATCATCTTTATGTAACACAAAAATTAACAAAGAAACCCCTGAGTTTGATTAAAATAGCAGCTTTCTCTTTTTAATTTGCACCATATTATTTTTGCTTCAGATATTATTAGAATAATTATTAAAAGTTATGGGCTTGATTACTCCATGAGTTCCATTGTCCTCAGTGGGACTGTTTGTGAAGAACCTGGTTCAATGCCCACTGCAGTAAATTGGAATCTTACCATGGGCTTTAATGGGAGCTGGATTAGCTCTGTGGTAGAACTCAGTGAGTAAAAATGTCAGAGGCTGCCCTGGTGTGTGTGTGTGTAATTCAGTAGTGTGATTTTCTTTACACAAAATGATTATATTCCAATGGAAATGAACAGTTGTATAATGTATTTTTCTTGACATAATTTGTTCACTTATATTCAGTTGACAATGATCAAGATGCCAGAAGCAGTCTGTATATCTAGCCTGATCTAATCGAGTTGGTATAAACTATTGATTTTGGTGAGGGAGGACACTAACAGTCCTGGTTTGATGAGAACTGTTTTGATTTGAGTGCATATTTCAGAATCAAATCCCATGGTAAGAATGTCAAATGTTCATAAAGAAGCTTAAAAACTGCTGCAATCAAAGCTTCTTGGAAGATATTAAGTGAAAAGAAAATAAAGGAAAGAAACCATATTAAGTATAATACATTCTTGCATACTTTTCAGCTACATAGAATAGGGAAAAATGTTCCTGTCTTGTTAAATTAGCAGATGTTATATATTTTATAACAATCCACCTATTATACAAATAGACATATATTTGACACCATTAAAAATGTGAAAATTAAGTATCTATTATTTCCATCAGACTTCCTCATTCTTAAGTGAGGGAATATCTTTAGAATTGTTAGACTCTTTAAAAATGGAAGAACTTTTAAAATGTGCCCACTACACGTAGACTGAGATTTCCAAATCTACACAGGGTATTTGGATAACCAGTTACAATTAATTTCCATTGACAACTGAGTGTCTAAATCCCTTACATAGCTTTGAAAATCCCACACGTACACATGCACACTTCCAGAAGCATCAAAGCCCCAATCATATAACCACTTATGCATGTGTTTAATCTTTAGCATGTGAATAGGTCCCATTGACTTCAATGGAACTTCTTATCTGCTTAAAATTAAGCACATATGTAAATATTTGCATCATTTAAGCCCAATATTAGGGCTTGATCTAGCTCCATCAAAGTCAGTGAGTGTCTTTCCACTGGCTTCAGTGGAGGCTGGGGAGACAGCAAAAGAGATATTATCATTATCAAGGAGCTAATAGAGGAGTTATCTGAGCCTCTAGCTATTATCTTTGGTAAATCATGGGAGACAGGAGAGATTCCAGAAGACTGGAAAAGGGCAAATATAGTGCCCATCTATAAAAAGGGAAATAAAAACAACCCAGGAAACTACAGACCAGTTAGTTTAACTTCTGTACCAGGGAAAATAATGGAGCAAGTAATTAAGGAAATCATCTGCAAACACTTGGAAGGGGTAAGGTGATAGGGAATAACCAGCATGGATTTGTAAAGAACAAATCATGTCAAACCAATCTGATAGCTTTCTTTGATAGGATAACGAGTCTTGTGGATAAGGGAGAAGCAGTGGATGTGGTATACCTAGACTTTAGTAAGGCATTTGATATGGTTTCGCATGATATTCTTAGCAATAAACTAGGGAAATACAACTTAGATGGGGCTACTATAAGGTGGGTGCACAACTGGCTGGATAACCGTACTCAGAGAGTAGTTCTAAATGGTTCCCAATTCTGCTGGAAAGGTATAACGAGTGGGGTTCCGCAAGGGTCTGTTTTGGGACCGCCTCTGTTCAATATCTTCATCAACGACTTGGATATTGGCATAGAAAGTACGCTTATTAAGTTTACAGATGATACCAAACTGGGAGGGATTGCAACTGCTTTGGAGGATAGGGTCATAATTCAAAATGATCTGGACAAATTGGAGAAATGGTCAGAGGTAAACAGGATGAAGTTTAATAAGGACAAATGCAAAGTGCTCCACTTAGGTAGGAACAATCAGTTTCATACATACAGAATGGGAGGAGACTGTCTAGGAAGGAGTACGGCAGAAAGGGATCTAGGGGTTATAGTGGACCACAAGCTAAAGATGAGTCAACAGTGTGATGCTGTTGCAAAAAAAGCAAACATGATTCTGGGCTGCATTAACAGGTGTGTTGTGAGCAAGACACGAGAAGTCATTCTTCCGCTCTACTCTGCGCTGGTTAGGCCTCAACTGGAGTATTGTGTCCAGTTCTGGGCACCGCATTTCAAGAAAGATGTGGAGAAATTGGAGAGGGTCCAGAGAAGAGCAACAAGAATGATTAAGGATCTAGAGAACATGACCTATGAAGGAAGGCTGAAGGAATTGGGTTTGTTTAGTTTGGAAAAGAGAAGACTGAGAGGGGACATGATAGCGGTCTTCAGGTATCTAAAAGGGTGTCATAAGGAGGAGGGAGAAAACTTGTTCATCTTAGCATCTGAGGATAGAACAAGAAGCAATGGGCTTAAACTGCAGCAAGGGAGGTTTAGGTTGGACATTAGGAAAAAGTTCCTAACTGTCAAGGTGGTTAAACATTGTAATAAACTGCCCAGGGTGGTTGTGAAATCTCCATCTCTGGAGATATTTAAGAATAGGTTAGATAAATGTCTATCAGGGATGGTCTAGACAGTATTTGGTCCTGCCATGAGGGCAGGAGGCTGGACTCGATGACCTCTCGAGGTCCCTTCCAGCCCTAGAATCTATGAATCTATGAATATCCTGTCTACCCATTCTTAATCCTCAGCATTCCCTACCTATCAGGCCAATCCCCCTTCTTAGGAACTAGGTAACAGTGAAACAGACGCAGAACTCTTCTATCCCTCCCGCACAGGCCCACAGAAGAAACAATATAATCTGCAGTTGCAAAGCTAGATTTTTATATATATATATATACATATATATATATATATAATCTTCCTCTTTCATTTATAATCCATATAATTCATATATGTGAAAGAGGAAGAGATAAATTTAAGGGGAAGAAAGTAAACTTTCATCTGAGATTTGAAAATAGATGGAGCATCATTGCAGCAGAAAGGGGAAGTTGTTTCACTTGGCAGTTGCTATAGCAAGAAGGCTCTTACAGTGATGTGACTGTAGGAAGAGACAGAGATAATGAAGGTTCTGAATAAAAAGAGCAGGTTAGAGAGTAGTAAAGCTTAGAAGTGCTATATATTTCCGCCATTTGTGTTATCCAGCTGAGGTCAAGCATGTTTAGGAAAATGTCCTTGTATTCAACCAAACTACTTGATAGAAAAGAGATTTCAGTTTCTATGCAGAAACTCTGGAATTATCTGCCCAGAATGATTAGAAATTCCGACTCCTCCTATTTCAGAAGCAAAGCTAAAGCCTACTTACACTATATTTATTTTCCGATTTCATAACAGTTACCATTGTTATTCTTCTCTTTGTCATTCCTTATTTACACTGAGGCTCTGAGGTAAATTGTATAAAAAGCACTTTAATAAAAAAAAAGTGCATTAAGAAGACAAAAGGCTTAAAGAGGATCATGCTACAGTGCCAAGTTAGTATTCTTAGAGATTTTAAATGACCTGGTACAAGTTAGGTCAGGGCTCCTTATAAGGTTGATGCTCCGGTTCAGCTCACTGACTCCAAAATTCTCTAAAGTTTGAGGGGATTTTTTCCCCAAATATTTTTATGCTGCTCATCAAAACTATATTGCCTTTAGCTGCCTTATTACGCTCAAAAATGTGTGTGTGTGTGTGTATTCTTCTCTGTAACAGGAGGAGTTTCTTCATATCTGAGAAGCAGCTGGAAATCTTCTATAGGACTAAGGTAGGATTATGGTTCCATTTTAATGTTTATACTCACAGATAAAAGCTATCGTCCATGCAACAGGAGAGATAAGATGGCTGACAGCACTAAGCTGCCTTCAGTACGCAATGCTGATGGCTGCTTTTTTGGCAGCCCGGGGGAGTATGCATGATTAAAGAGGGAAACATAAGCTAAACCAGACCCTTTTTAAAAAAATTTAAATATACTTTGGAGTAATGTTAACACATAGAACTGAACATTTCACTGTATATCTTAATAGTCTTAAGCACTCCCTTTGTAAACAATTCATCCAGGAGTTAATCTGTCAAGTTCAATATGCATCAAAAATATTCATTTGTATCTTAAAAAGGGTCTAATGCAGAGAAGCTTTTCATCTTGGACATGTCATCACCAGACTTCAAGCAAAACTTACCAGAATATATATCCTGAGGTACAGCTATGCCACAAAAAAAGATAGGGATGATTTTTTCAACTTTTTACACCATTTTCCCATTCCCCCCACCACTCCCCAAAAATCAATTTTTAAAGAAATTTCAAAAGGCTAGACAATGTGCAAGAAATAAAAACAAAAGCCCCTTTTGCTAGAAATTATGTACTTGTGAAATTTAAAATCTGTCATCTTGGTTTAGTGGACTGAGACCAGGCTGGGAGCCAGGAAGCCCTGAATTCTGATTCCACCCCTTCATGCACCACCACTGACGTTATGTAAGTATTAGTAGATTTGCTAGGCTATTTTGACACACTGGAAACTAAGCGATGGATTTTGGCTCATTGAAGACCGAGGAGCCAATTTTGGATCATCGTTGGATTCAGCTGAGTTATACTGATTTACATTAGTTGAAGATCTGACACTCTATATGAACAGAAGGGAAGATTTAATACTGAGTTCAGTGTGGGTGGAGAGGTAAGGTTGTTTAATATTAAATATAATATTCCTAAGAGGTAAAATATACTGATTTGGGCATGCAACCTTAACTACATTTCCTGAGGAAGTATACGCACATGCAATATCATAAATGGGTATGGATGCACACTACATGAATACAAAGTATGGTACTTTATTCACAGTACTTATATATGGATTGGGCATTTGGATTGCTGAGCAGGAAAGTCAATGGGTTTCCCAAAGTTTCATGTAAAGAAATAACTCTTAAAAAAAAATCAAGTAACTGCTCATCATCAGTATTACATTTTCATACAAACAAAGCTTCTAAATGGATCTTAGTTAATAATACAGTCTATGGAAACAAAGGCTGAATTTTCACTTTTTAATCTATATGGCTTCAGAGAAAAAATCATGTATGCTTATAGGCAGGTGGTCTGTTAGCCAAGGAATCTGAGTCATGAAAAACACCATCAGATTCATGTAGCAATAGAAATGATACATTGGAATGTTCAGGTCTTCTTTCTTTATCCTGGAACAATCTTTAGAATTCCTTTTATCTGAGTATGTGCATGAGCACGAAATGGCCTTGATATTGTTTATGCAAAAGAAGAGAAATTGTGCATTTTATCTTTCTATCTTTGGTTACATTAATCCCGGTGATGACATATTCCCCTTGGATGCTGATCTCCAAAAGAGCATTTACTCTAAATCTCCCTTCTCTTGGGATGGATCCATGATGTTTCAAATCCAATTTGTTTACCTTAAATTACAGTCTACATCAGGATGTTCTTTCTAGAACACTATGCAAACTTCTCTATCCTTTTTTGGTAACTAATGTCGACAGGTCACACTGAATTTCTGTAGAACAAACTCATTATCTTTTCACATACAATTTAATATATTTTGTGTTTTGTTGAATGAGGGAGCCCGTTGGTGATAGCCCTATAGGACAAATGCAGTTGATTTACAGATTCTCACCTTATGGAAAGTTCTATTGAATTACATAGAAAATGATGGAGTTTTGAAACAACCTATGAGATTTATTATTATTTATGTATATATTATTTGTAGTACAATAGCACCTAAAGGTTCCAATTAAACCAGAGCCTCATTGTAAATCCCAGAACAGTTTCTGGGCGAATCAAGTCTTTTCACCAATTTGAAAAATGTACAGTACATTGAAGATACCAAACTCTGTTGCAGATGTGATTCACATAGTAACAGGTCCTGTCCTGGAGAGTTACAATTTGAATATGCAAGACACAAATTGGTAAAATAAAAGTGTTACATGAGAAACAGAGGATGGAGAAAAATTAAGTGGCCTGCCCAAAGTCACACTGGGAACTAAATGGAAATCTTGAGCCCAGTGTCTTAAACACAAGGCCATCTTTCCTGTCAGAATTTGATAAAGAATATTTATATCTGCAATAGAGTTCTGTAGAACAGCTCAAAAAACCCATAGGAAAGTTATCATTTGTTCTATTCTGTGTGTGAAATACTGGCCCCACTGAAATCAATGGAAAACTCCCACAGACTGACTTAAATAGGACCCAGATTTCACTTTAGAGTCTCAAACATTCTTTGTGTAATAAAAAGCTTTAATGGTAGTACTGTGCAACAAAGATACTACTTATTCTATAGTTGCCAGTTAGAAAATTGAAACAAAGGGCTTAATCTTGCAACCTATATTCAGTTAAGAAGATTTTTCCTTAGCTTATATATTTTGTTCACTTACAAGTAGCCCTAATGCGTCAGCTAGATTACTCATATGAATAAGGGCTCATATTAAGGGAGCAGGTCCTTAACACTACAGTATTCGGAATGGCAATAACTATTTAATTTTTGTACCACGGTTGATCATCATATAGCGATTAGCTTAATTTTGATTACAGGCTCTGGTTATCAGTTACATTAAGCCCCCTTTACATCATTCTGGAAATGTAAAGAAGCTTTAAAGGCCCTATGCATAAGAGGGCTCCCTAGAAAGTGTAGAATTGGCACAAGTTCTCTACGCCAGCACTAGGTACATGAGGGGCAAGATGGAGACAAAGCTAGAATGCACTGCCCTATGGTTATATATTGCTTCCCAGAGCTTATTGGAAACAGAGTGTAATATAGAGTACCCCTGAGTGTGCTCTAACCTATACCATGGGCCAGTCAGGGCAGCCCCAGAAAATGATTCCTGCAAAGGTGGCCTAAAACTACATTTACCTCTCTCCACCTATCACTCCATTCTTGCGCAAAGCTCAGGTCAGAAGTTTGGTGCTGATTGAGTTAATTCACTGGATTTTATCTTATGAAGAACTGAGTTCAAATTTGTTTGGGATCCCAAGTTTCAGTCTACTGCATATTTCTCAAAGACGCTAAAAATCCTGATTTGATGTTAACTGTCCTGGTTAATTTGCAAACATCCCAGGTGTTCACAGTCCTGGCCAGTGTCCTGTGGGCACTAGGAAAGGGATCTCTAATCCATAAAGAATTGTGAGTATTTGGAAAACATTTAATCCTGAATCTGGAGAAACATTCAAAAACTTGAAATTTTTCACAGAACCGGAAGTCCGCAAAATTTTGTTTCAGATACGCTATAATGAAGTAAGTTTCCTGGGGTCTCCTGGAGTCTGGCAGCCCTGAGAACCCTGCCTCTGCAGCCATTCTTTTGGCGAGCTGCTAAGCAGCAGAGAAGCTTGGGATCTGGGGTTCCTCATCAACCTACCAGTAAGGCTGCCCTAAAAAACGTTACATCAGAAAATTTCCAACCATCTCTAATCCTGGGTACTGGGTATGCTGGGTATACCTCAGAGTGGGCAGAAAGCTAGCTGGATATTGCCCATTTCCCCTGCCTCATTTGCCATTCTGTTCTGTGGCTGATATATGTATATGCGCAGAGGTGAATGGTTATGGGGCAGGGAGCACATGGCTCTGTATTTTCTGCTGTGATGGTGGGGGGAGAACAACGGAGGGGAAAGGAGGGAAAAATTCATTATCAGATATGTGAGGGAGATGGACAGAATCAGTGGCAGTTGGGGATGGAAGTGATTTATGTGGGAGCGAAGAGGGGGGAAGAAATAATGGGGCCAAGGAAATACAGTGTAAAGGGGGGAGAAGGAGAGGATGAGCTGGGAGAGGAAAGAAATGGACTAACAAAATGTATAGGAAATGGGAAAAATGCTTTCTAAAGTTGACAATAGGTATAAGAACAGGCTTGTGGTCCTCCCTCTGAACACAATAATGTACAGAGTTATCAAGAAAATGGTAGGCATAGTAAGTGGATGAATTAGGCACTGATCCTACAATTGCCTACAGAAAGACCCTTGCACGCACTGGGAGCCCTGTTGAAATCAGTGGTGCTCTGTGAAGGTGCACAAATTCATCCAGGCATTCATTTGTAAAATTAAAGCCTCAATCAGCTAGGGCCTGATCCTAGTAGAAGCTGAATGCCTCAACTCCTATTGAAGCAAATGTGGGTTGAAGGCACTTGGCAGCTCTGAGGGTTGGGTCTCCAGTTTCTCGTTAGCATCATAAAAGAGGCAGGTGGTTAGGAGGAATTTAAATGTGGAGAGGGAAGCAGTTTTGTGCAGGGAGAAGAAGACAAACAAGGTGGTGATGAGGCATCATCGGTAGAGTGAAGGGACTGGGGTCGGGCAGGTTGGGCAACAGAGATAATTTATTTATAGGGATTTTCACAATATCGCAAAAAGGGGGACTTTATATGTGTTAGTTTTCATTCTCATAATAAAACAGTATATTATAAGTGTACTTTTATGTGCACATGCAGTTCTCCTGTGGAGGTGGCTTGGAGGTCTCCACACATCATCCTACATGATGAAGTGACCTTGGGTAGAAAAACTGTCAAATCTTGGTTAGAGTGCCATTGATGGACATCACAACACCACCACAAATTGATATAACTGGCAGTCTCTTCTTGAAAGAGATCCAGTGCTGGAACAGCCAGGGGTCTGTGAGTCAAAACGAAGGTGTTTTGCCAATATTTTGTGGGGAACCTTGAACAGGATCTGTCTGCTTCCCTTTAACTAGTGCTGTTACTTTAGTAAGTACTAAATTCACTCCCATGACAAAGACCTAGATTTCTGACTTGCACAATACATCCACTCAACAGAGTAAGTGTGAGTAAAAACCCTTTTTGCAGCCCTGTGCAGGCTATCCTGTGTCTGGCCTCACAGGAGTAAGCAGACACCACTCCACTTAGTTTTTGCCAATTGGATTGTGAGTTAAGTGGGGTAGGGAAAGCTTGGCTCATCCCCTGCTCTCTGGCTAATACAGCTGACCTAACACATCGTATTTTGCTGCTGGCATAGGCAACTCTCATGGAACAATGAAGATGCAGGGGTGTAATTGTGACTCAGAGGAATGTGTCTTGGTGTCCATGGTTCCTGAGGCTACTCCTATGATGGTGAAGCTTAA
Organism: Chelydra serpentina; assembly: GCA_037349315.1. Classification (NCBI taxonomy): domain Eukaryota; kingdom Metazoa; phylum Chordata; order Testudines; family Chelydridae; genus Chelydra; species Chelydra serpentina. The sequence continues at coordinate 18,097,125 of JBAIAC010000002.1, forward strand.
GCACCCTCCCCTTTCTTCTGGGCGATGTATAAAGTATCAGTCTAGTCCAAAGCAGAGGCTGCAGATGCTCACTTTTGAATGGGGAGACTGAGGGATAGGAGGGGTAGTGGGGTGGGTGCTCTGCCAAGGGAGTAGATGAGATTCAGTGGGGGTTGAGAGCTCACTCCAGGCCGGGGAAGGACGACCTGGTGGTTTGCATTTCTCTCACTGGCTGCCGGGGGGGAAACAGGTCCCAGCCCCAGCCTGTTCATCCCGGTTCCTACCTAGATTCGCCAGCCAATCTCAGGCACCACAGTGGCCACTTCAGCTCCTCTGCGTCCTGCTCTCCCTCCTTCCCCACCAGCATGTGTGCAGTTTACAGGGAACACTGGTTCCTAAAATGTGTAGCAGCAGAAAGCACAGGGGTAGAACATGGGTCAATCCCCATAGTATTTCCATTGTTAAGGTGCTAGCACCCCCATCCCCGAATCCAAAGAAAGAAATAGGTTTTTACCATATTTTGATCTTTATTTTAAGAAGAAACATACAGGTTAACTTCAAAAGGACATACAGTGTTACACCATCTCTTATAAAATATAGTGTCAGGTTGCAATGCGGCAATCAAATTTACCAGTTATATTATTAAATGGACTTCACGAATAAGTACATAGTGCATGCTGTGGGAAAGGATCAGTTATTTTTGCAACTGAAAACGGTCACAAATTTATCCTAGGGGTTGAGTTTCACCATTTCTGATGCTTTTTATCATTCTTTCATACATACTGAAAGAAACAGACCTTATGATTAAAGTTTAAACAATTTACAAAATTCCACCAGGTAAAAGGACAAAAAACCAAACCAACCACCCCTCATCATTTTTAGCCAGTTTTGCTAAAAGTAAGACATTTTTCTAAGGCACAGTCCCAGTCTGAGTTCACCCCCCAGTAATAAAGTCCATCCACACCATTTACATCACCCAGCTGCTTCCATAAGAAGGAATGCCAGAGTCAAAGCAACACAAAATGTGAAACAACTATCAGTCCGTGTTTATCCATGGACGCTTGTATGTTATATCCCTTTTCCGCACCCTTTCTCTGTTCTGTTTGTACAGTGCCTAGCACACTGGGGCCTCATTCTTGTTCCTAGGCACTATCGTAATAAATATGATAAACAGTAACAATGATCAAAATGGTTAATTTGTAAAAAGAGAGAATTGTTTCCTAGTTGTGCTTTAATTCCTTCATGATTTTTAACTAAATCTGACCATTTATTTACAGTAGGTGACCGAGGCATGTTACAAACTGTAATTAAAATATAGATTCTCGAGGTACTGAGTACCTAACTGAAAGGTCTGATTTCAGTTGGAGATGCTGGGTGCTGAGTAGACATTGTTGAAAAACATATTATGAAAAGAGGCTTTTTGACAACAAAGAATGTTTTTTCCAAAATAAAAAAAAAATCCATTGCCCCAAATGCTAAGTTTAAAAAAAAAATTAAATAAACGGACAAAAAACAAAAGATTTTCACTTTCATCACTTTTTTTTTTTGCAGGGGAAAAAAATAATTTCCTGACCAGTTCTTGGGGGTGAACACATTTGAAAATCTGTTCATGACATTAATAAAAGAGTACAATAAAAATGCCAATGTGAAAAAAAACCATTTAACTAAAAATTATAAAAACATGCGTAGAGGAGGATACTTCATGAGAGTAGGGAAGTGTTCATTCTGTTTTTACAGAGGTATTTTATAATGGCTTTAAATAAAATGTTCTGGTGTATTGTTAGTCTCTCCAATTCTCTACTATATAATCTCTCTGTCTTTTTCTTATATTGTGGAGATAAAGATTTTGTGCAAGAGGATTGCTGAGATTTTATAATGCCAACTACAGCAAAACAGAAACTCAGAAGAGAAAAGACAGGGGCACCATACAGCAAGTAATCTCTTGAGGCCAATAAATTATGACCACAACTATAGCTGGTATCATTTAAGTACTCTTTAGTTTCTGATGATAAAGCACTAGCATATCACTGTGCTGACAACTGCAAGCCCCTGTGGCCCCAGTTTATAGCTTGTCCATTTGTTACCCAGCCAGCCTCACTGAATTTAACACAAAGCAGTAAACTATTAAGTGGATCAGAAGCAGGAATGGACTCAAGCTTAGTCCAAACAAAAAATCCTTCAGCATAGGCAGGGGAGGGTGGCAGGAGGCGATGTCCAGAGGTCTTCTATCCATACACCATTTGTCTACTAAACATGTCAGCAATTGACTTCAGTAGTGATTAGAAGCTAGTCTGAACTAGCTATGGAGATGTTCCAAGAGGGGGCATTTTGTTTAGGTAATTGAAAGTCCCTGTGGCAGAACACTGAACTTTGTTACCTTTGGTACATGATCTCTGCAAGTAAATAAATATGTTAGCAACAATAATGAAAATGGTAAAATTCTGGCTTGGTGCTAGTTCCACTTGGGTGCTGTACTGGTTAAAAAAATTAACCTGGCTTAGAGGGGAAGTGAAGACAGATGTAAAACAAACGAACAAAAAACCCCACAATATATCACAAACCAGAAGCTAGGAATTGTAGAGGACTGATATGGGAAGCAAAGAAAAAAATCAATGGGCTGCAGAGTTAAGGACAATAAGAAGGAGGGTTTTAAGTATATTAAAAACAAAAGAATCCTAACATTACTAGATGGAAGTGGTAGCATTATCAATAATAATTCAGAAAAGGCAGATGTGTTCAATAAATATTTCTGTTCTGTATTTGGGAAAAAGCCAGATGGATGTAGTCATATCCTATGATGATAATCTTTCCATTCCAATAGTAAGTGAAGAGGATGATAAACTGCCGCTACTAAAGTTAGACATTTTTAAATCAGCAGGTCTGAAAAACTTGCATCTAAGAGTTTAAAAAGAGCTGGCTTAATGAGCTCGCTGAACTATTAATGTTAATTTTCAGTAAGTCTTCGAACAGTGGGGAAGTTCCAGAAGACTGGAAAAAAGCTAATGTTGTGCCAATATTTTAAAAGGGTAAATGGATTGACCCAGGTAATTATGGGTCTGTCAGTGTGACATTGATCCCAGGGAAGATGACGGATCAGATGGTAAGGGACTCCAATAATAAAGAATTAAAGGAGGATAATACAATTAATGCCCATCAGAATGAATTTATGGGAAATAGATCTGTCAAGCTAACTTGGTATCTTTTCCCGATAAGATAATTAGTTTGACAGATAAAGGTAATAGACCTGATGTAATACACTGAGACTTCTGTAAAGCATTTGACTTGGTACCATGCAACATTTTAAAGAAAAAACTAGAACAATACAAAGTTAATATGGCATATATAAAATGGTGTGAACAGAATCAGGCGATAGTGAGTGATTTGTCCCCAAGTCTCTTTAACATATACACAGATTTTATTATGAGACAAGCATGGAAGGTTGTGATGTAGTAGTGGAAGGAGCAGGGATTTCAATTGATGGACACCTCTTAATCAACCTTAGATATGCTGCTGAGATGACACTCTTTGCTACAATCAGCAATGCAATGCAACTAATGTTGGACTCTGTAAAAACAGTTAATGAGGAATATGGATAATTCTTGAATGCGACAAAAACAAAATGTGTGTATATTGACACTGTGATGAATGCGGGGGTTCTGTCTGCACCACTTCTGAATTTTGGATAATTTTATGAAATTGATCATGAAATTATTGTGTCATGGAAAGCCTAGATGTCTGTGGATCCCCTATTAGTTAGCAGGGTTGTGTCATGTCCATGCCAGCCCAGAGACAATGGTGAATGATTAGCACTCAATAATGGTCTATTCAAAGTAAAACACCTGGTGACAATAGATTTGCTCTACCTGGACGAAGGCACTTCCTCCTCTTGTCTGAAGGAAGGGTGTTTGGGATTAAAGGTTAATTACCGGAATGCAAAATAAAAGAAGGAGGTAACCCCAGCAAGGAACTCACAGTAGGGAACTAAGAGCCATTTTACACCATGAGGGAGGCTGCTGCAGGGGCATTGTAGACAAGGGGATGGAGGATCCTGCCAGACTGAAGAACACAGATCATCTACAAGTACTCCAACCCCTTCCCCCCCCCCCACCCCGGAGTTAAACTGTAAACCAGAAGTTTCACATCTTTTGGGTGGAATCCTGGAAGAAGGAATGTGTTTAAGGGTAGTCAGAGGGGTCAGTGCTGTGCCCAGAAGATTTAGATGGCTGGACAGTGGGTTCCAACACTTGGAAGAGGGTGTTAATTAGAAGATATGCACCCTGAGAGTGAACTGAGGGACCCTGAGATTGGGGCTGTGGCTGGACTCCATTCAGACCTTAAAACACCCTCAGGAATCCAAAGCGCAGAGTTGTGAATTCCCCACAAAGCGAACGTAGTGGGTGACCAGGAAAGGGCATTCAGTGGGATCTGTGACAGAGCCAACTAACAAAAACAGACAGCAAGTGGATATCACATTTAATAGGCAAGTTGTAGAGGCAGGAGATGGATTTAATTGTGTGGGATCATATATGGCCAAACAAGGAGTCAGAAAATGACTTGGGATGGCTTGCTCAGCTATTGCCTCTCTTAAGAAAGTGTGGAAAAATCATGGCATCTTGAAATGATCGGAGATGTGACTGATGAAAAGCCTAATTTTTTCCATAGTAATTTATGGATGTGAGCTGTGGGAAGTTAATGCTGCTGACAAGAAGAAAATTGAAGCTTTTGAAATGTGATTCTGGAGAAGAATCTTGCATATCTCATGGATAGAAAAATAGATGAATGTCTATGTTAGAAATATTATTGGAGAGAAGCAGACCCCAATGTTAGAAATGAAAAAAAACCACAAAACATATGTACTTTGGTTACATTAGCCATAAAGATGGAAATAACCTTGAGAAAGATATTATGGAAGAAGTGGTGGAGGTTTATCATAGTAGTGGCCAATCAGTGAGGAGCTGGATGGGTGGTGTGCAGCAGATACTGGAAGGTCAGCTGCTATGTGCCTGAAGTTAACATTTGATCATGACACTGAGAGGGAGGCAGCAGCGCACATGTCCAGAAATGGAAATATAGGTGCCTGGAGAACGTTTATGCTGAATATTTAAGCGCTGAATGAGTTTAGGTGGTTACAGGGTTTGGACGGAGTTTTGTGGATTGCAGTGGAGCCAAAACTGGGACTTAGGCACCTACGTCCAGGGTTGAGGCACCTGAGTACCTTCGTGGATCTGGGCCAGAGAAATTAAGGGCAAAAGTTTCCACTAATGTAGAGTGCCCAATTTGAGACAAATTTAAGCATGAGTCCTACAGATAGCAATCTCCTTCATTATACAGCTCAGATACATCCCCAGTGCAGGTCCATCCTGAATGAGGCAGGGGTCCTGAGAAGAAAGTGTATGGCATCACGTCGTTAAATACTGTATTATAATATATATGCATGAGGGAGCTGAATTAAGGATACAAGGCAACCTTAATTTTGGCATTTCCTAAATGTTCAGTGCTTCAGTTTGCAACCTTAATAATGTTCTTTCAATTTAATTTTCTGTGTGTAATTATAACTAAAACTTGAGGTTAGCCTCTACTTACTGTGAACTATCATCTGTGTTTGAGAACATTTACAGCTCTGTCATCCATCTTGGATATCATCTGTGAAATAGCATTGTAGCTAGTTTATATCAAAAGAGACAACTATTGTTTCAAACATTGGTTGTTGGTTGGTTTTTTTTGCAAAAGAGGGAAAAAAGGTTATAAAAGGTGTTTTATTTTATAAAGTTTCACTGAAAGTGACAGTCTTCAGTCTTATAACATTTCTTATTTTCTGCTTTCTATCTATCTATCTATCTATCTATCTATCTATCTATCTTAGGATGGATTAATCAGGCAATCTTTATTTTTTTCTCAGTTAAACTGAGATCAGTCTCTCTCCAATTACTGATCTGTCCCAGACAGATCTACAGTTTCTCTTTCCGTCCAATTTCCGTGACAAAATGCCACAGTGTGCTACTACTCCCTGGACTCTTTCTCTGCCCCCTTAAATTGCTTAAGCTGCTAAAAACTGGTTCTTGGCAGCAGTTGCTGACAACAGTTAAAATTTAATAACCTTTACTTATAATTACAAATGGTGCCATGAAGAGAGCTATTGAGAAAAGTGGAATTTTTTTAATGTCCTGTAAACTGCACAATGTTAACATCCATCTGGGAAGAAATAATGGGATTTCTTCTGTTTCATAATTATGTTCAGTTTGAAATTAGGATATCTCTAATCTATTTCTAGATGCCTATTTGGGGGCATTTTAATACTTTTTTTATATATTTAAAGCTTGGAGTCTCTTTACTAAACTTATATTAGCTATACTTTTTAGTTTTTTTTAAACACCATTACAGGGGATTGTGGCCATCAACTGATGTGTGGTTAATTAGTTCATGTTATTTTTTCCTCTGGAGGCAATTAACACATCAATCATAACATATTTTTAACAATTGGTAAATTACTGCTACCAGACAATACTGGCTATAAAGAAAAAATCTCTCTGTGAATAAGAATATATAAATATTATGACAATTACTGGTGTATTATTTCACCAGTAAGTGATCAGAATAAAAAATCAATAGTAGTGGCTTATTTTATGTATCCTCTACTAGAAAGAGGTGCACATATATTAATATAAAAGAAATTGAAGCTTATTGCTTGGTTTCTGTTTTAAATATTAATCAGTTCCTAAGTGTTTTTGTCACTTTGTACTATCTTGCCTGAACTTTCTAAAAATAAAATTAAAGGTAAAACTTCTGCCCTGACTTAAACAGAATGCAACTTCTAATGACACTGAAAGCAAATTCCACACAAATTGAGTTCTGGACTGTAGATTCAGAACAAATTTCCATTGACTTCAAAAGGGTTACACTTGGTTTAATTCAGGGCAGAATTTAGCCCTTTGTATTTGTCCAAATAATAAGATTCTGGTCTCCTTAATCATGTAATATTCCAACTGAAGCCAAGAGAAGAAAGATTAGGTCCATTGTTTGAAAATTTGATTTAGTACTATTGAAAACTCTGGCTTTTATGATCAAATAAAAAATTTTTTCTGTATATCTTATGGAGCTAACTCTGAAATCCATGTAGTGGAATTTGTATTCTGTGAATTGAATGTGTATAGTCTGTTGCATACATATTGCATCACTGTGGAATCTGTGTTTGAGTGTATGCAATACTGACAGACCTTGGTTATCAGTGGGTGGGATTGAATCTGGGGCTTCTAGAACTTAATTCATGAGCTTCTACCATATGAGCTATTAGCCAGCTGGCTGTTAGTTAAGGTTGTAGAGTAGATTCATTTTATTTCTCTCTCTAAGTGGTCGCAGTGCCACTAGATGGGACAGAACACCACACCCAGAAAGAGTGTGGGTTACATGTACATTACAGAGCCTGTTGTTAAATAATACAAAAAAAAATTGTTGAAGCATGTTCCTGAATTTTCAAAAGTTATGAACATTGTAGAATTTGTTTTGCTGAATGCCAAGTCTCCTTAACTTGGGGCAGTAAGTTGCTTGCTTTCATTTACTCAAAATAGTTATGTGTTAAACAGACACACACATTATGACTAATAACTCACTTTAAAATGTGCCTTTCAAAGATGAAATATATTGCCAGGCAATATGAGTTTAGCACTCAGGGTTGGACATGGACATGTTCTGAGTCGGTATTCCAGAACTCAGTTTGTGTGCTTGCTATTGCATTTCTTTATGGATTTTCCTAAACTTATGAACATTGTGGAATTTGCTTTCAGTGTCACTAGAAGTTGCATTCTGTTTAAGTTAGGCAGAAGTATTAGCTTTAATTCTATTTGTAGAAATATGGTGGACTTTTTCACTTCTGGATAAGAAAAAATAAGATCAGGTCTCAAAGATGAAAAACTGTGGCCTTAATCTTGCAAACATTTAACTTCAGACAGGTGATTTTCACAGGACAACTCTCAAGAGTTTTTATATATCCTTAACCCTGTGAAAGATTGTGGCTTATTGACCTGACTCAGGATTCAAACATGAGTTCTAGGAACACCTAGATGCTGCGGGAAGAAGTAATAGTCATTTAGTAGGCCGCAGTTTTCCTCCATCTAAGTGATTACTGAACCAATGACACAGCATTGTGGTAGGGCACATTGTGCAGCTGAAGATGTTGAGGTTTCAATCATATAGAGAAATCCTATAGAATATAATAGAAAATCATAATATTCAAATAGATTTGTTTTTAACAATACTGGAGAATGCAAGAGCATTACATCCATACTATGGAATTGAAAAGGATGGTGTCACAACAACAAAAAACTTACAAAAGAGCTGTTAAATTCTCCAGATTTAAAAATTCTCTAACATTGTGTGCATTTTTATTAAAGAGACAAGGTATGTGAGGTAATATCTTTTATTGGAACAACTTCTATTGGTGAGAGAGACAAGCTCTTGAACTTACACAGAGCTCTTCTTCAGATCTGGGAGAAGTACTCAGGGCTTGGAAACGCTTAAAATGCTGTATTGCTCTAGTGCTTAAATATAGACACTACCTGTGTCAGTAGAAGGAGTCCTCCCATCAGCATAGGTAATCCACCTCCTGAAGAGGGGGGAGGGATAGCTCAATGGTTTGAGCATTGGCCTGCTAAACCCAGGGTTGTGAGTTCAATCCTTGAGGGGGCCATTTAGGGATCTGGGGCAAAAATTGGGGATTGGTCCTGCTTTGAGCAGGGGGTTGGACTAGATGACCTCCTAAGGTCCCTTCCAACCTTGAGATTCTATGAAACCTTTCTATGAAAGAGGCTGTAGCTAGGTTGATTGGTGCAGCTATGCCAATGTGGCGTTTTAAGTGTAGACCTGCCCTGAGTATCTTTCCTAGACCTGAAGAAGAGCTCTGTGAAGCTCAGTAGCTTGTTTCTCTCACCAACAGAAGTTGACCAATAAAAGACATTACCTCTCCCACCTTGTCTCTCTAATATCTTGGGACCAAAACAGCTACAACAACACTGGAAACATACATTTTTATAGCACTCTCCACACAACCCTATTATAGTTCTATTTAAAAAAAAAAAACTCCCTAAGAAATTCTACGGGACTTTTTCCATAAGAATTAAGCATCTTGCAAACATTAAAGATCCTTTGACATGTTTCATAAAAGCCAGGGCATTAATTTCAGTGTCCTGGCAAAATTCCAGCTCAGGTGATTACATCTGCCTATCTAAATTAGTGCTGCCATATCATTTGGATGCAGAATCCATCTTCATATCATGTGCTAAAGTGTTGGGAAGTGTTGCTATGCAGTATTACATTGTCTTCTTTTCTTTAGAGGTGTCTGCATTTTTAGTGGTGGGTGAAATATCTCTTTATATTCCTTACTTTTTTCACTGTTATATTATGAGAATTAATTAACATTGGTAAACTGCTTAGACAGGTTCAGATGAAAGGGTTAATATGAGAACAAAATACTATTAGGAATTTTGAGTGTCAAGCCCTAGTGAGCAAACTCTTCCAAGCACAACACACTGCACCAGGTCTCCCTCTAGTGGCTAGTGCACTATATTATAACTATTACTTCTACCTGCTAACAGAGTTGTTCCTTTAATACACATGATAGAGGACTGTGCTTTGGTGTTGAAGGTCCTGGATTCAAATTCCACTGATGACCCATATGGGTATTGCTACACAAAGAGTTAATGGGTTGTCTTGCTAGTTCACTTTTTGTTGTGACTGTACAATACATAATGAGCTAAACAGAAATCTTATGCAGGAGCCAGAGGACCTGCTGAAGCCATGAAGTTCACACTTAGAGCATTGCCACTTGATCTCACCAATCTCACCTCATCCTGGCACCGTGTCAAATGATATAAAAAAGGGAGAGATGGTGTGCATCATCTAAACACCAAACTATATTTGTTTCCAAGTCATTTTGATTAATTTCAGGTTTAGATGCGGGAGCCTCAGTACAGAAAAAAAGAATGCTCATTTGGGTCTTGATCCAAAGCCTTTTGAGATCAGTGGGAGTCTTTTCACTGACTTCACTGATTTTTGGATTAGGCTGTCTGACCCTAAAATTAAAATATTAAAGATATCTTTTCAGAGTTCTCACTTTAGTTTATGTGAAAATTTGCTTGCTTGTTTTCTTGTTAAATCTTGGTGATGCAGGGTGAAATCCTGGCATCATGAGACCAAATCCCAGGTATTCTACCCAAACCTAAAATCAACTGGATTTTTGCCTAAGTAAAGAGCAAATAAAATATAGATTTTAGCCTATCAATTGTGTTTTATGGACCATGGTTCTCTCTTTTTATGTTCCATAATACATATTTTAGTACATTACCATGGTTTATTCCACATTCCTTCCCACCCAATATGAACACAAGCACATATTCAATCATAGGATAACAAGTAGGCAGGCTAGTAAATGAAGCATAATTGGTTGACTACAGTTTTTTATCAATAGCACAATATCTGATAATGTGACCTTTTAAATTAACCTACTTTAAAGATGTAATCATTCAAAATAGACAGATACAAAGAAGCTTATTAGCAACAAGCAAAATGAAAATACAACCCATCAATCAGATTTCATGATTGCCAGATAAAAATGTTCAACCTCTTCCCGTTCCAAATAAGTACTGGGGCTTTTTTTGCTCCAGTAGGAACAATGACTTAATCAACAGTGCTCAGTTTCAAGGGTTAAATTCTACTCCACAAAAGATTGTCTCCTCATTCAACACAATTTCATGCCATGAAAAGGAGATTACACCTGGTTTTCTGATGTTCATCTAGCCAGTTTTGAGAAATTGTTCTTGAAAATAAATTCCTTCATTTTCCTTTGCATGCTAGAGGCATAACTTGATACCACTGAAGAAGGTGAAGACAGTTGCATAGTATCCAGAGCTTAAGGAAAATGATCTTGACTAATTACCCGATCAGTCAGTCCTTTTAAACATATGCCATTTACTTAAGCAGTCATTTGAGACATATGTCCAGTGCAATAGCAGATCTCATAAAATGGTGAAAAATTGCCACACAAGTACAAAAGACCCCAATAAAGAAAGAAAAGTATATACTAATGTGAAGTCTGGACATGAAAACATAGGTGCTTGATTGTGACTTTGCTCCATCACAGAGGAAGGCCTGGTTCCTATCCCAAAGAGCTGATAATTAAAACTGGTTGAAAAATTGTTAATTGCTTTCTGTGGAAAAACTTTAAAAATGCTTAGGTGAGAGGGGTGTCTTTTTTTTTCTCTCATCTTAATTTGCAGTTTTGCCACTAGAAAAAAAATAGGAATAAAAATTGAGAGAAAGGAGGAGACAATTCTTGTTTCAAAAAAAAAAAAAGTTGACCAAACTCATTTTTTTTGTTGAAAAGTTTTGTTTGGGAAAAAATGCCATTTCCCCATGGAAATTTTCAGCCTGGTCTGCTTACATTCTTCTCCCACTGAATCTTCATACTAGAGAGAGGGGTTCTGGGTGGGGTTCAAGGATCATCACTAGCATGGTTTGTGGACAGGACGCAGCCAGAATTGGTAAGAACTGTCAAGAACCTTGAGTCTTTCTTCATCACTCTCTTATTGTTATCAAGTATCAGAGGGGTAGCTGTGTTAGTCTGGATCTGTAGAAGCGACAAAGGGTCCTGTGGCACCTTATAGACTAACAGAGGTATTGGAGCATAAGCTTTCGTGGGTGAATACCCACTTCATCGGATGCAAGCCGTGGAAAACTTTCCACGGCTTGCATCTGAAGAAGTGGGTATTCACCCACGAAAGCTTATGCTCCAATACCTCTGTTAGTCTATAAGGTGCCACAGGACCCTTTGTCTCTTATTGTTGAGAACTATGTATGAAGGTGGTTAAGATGTTTCTAATATCTTCAACACCCAGCTAGTGTTCACTTCCTGTTCTTTTGGTAAAATCTTGATTCTACCATTCAGGCCTTTGCAATGGTATTTCATGGCTTGACCATTGCAATTTCCTCTAGTCTAGACTCACTAGAATGAATTCATTGCTTGAAGCTGGTGTAAAATGTAGTTGCATATTTGCTTTCTGAGATTGACATATTGTGCCCATTGTGTATTCTTGACACTTGTCAATAGAACAATGGGTAAATTACAGACTTGCTTTGATGATATATAGCTAGTTAGCCATACTTCCTCTATTCAGTGCTTTGAAATGTATGGATGAAAAAAGCTATATAAAGTCTGGGTGTTTTTGTTATTTTATATATAATGCCTTGAATAGTTTGATCTAGTGTATAATGGCTAGTTTTTTTAATGTTTTTCTTACTTTTTCTGATTTTACACTAAACTTCTTTAAAAAGACATATTTAAAAGGACTCTTTGAACTGGCTGCATGTTCAAAGATAGAAGCAAAATGGATGAAAATGAGCATCCAATCTTCCAGCCCTATCCTATATATAGGGAGCTCCCATCAAGGACAGGAGGAGTTTTGTGTGAGTAGAGATGGAAACAAAGATGGCCTGTAAATACATTTCACTGCTGTATTTTTTGAGCAAGAAATGTTCCTTGACTCATTTTCTAATTCTTATACTTTTTCAGCTGTAATGACCTGCTATGGTTTTGTTTACGTTTTTTTCCCGAACTATATTTGCACTAGTCACTAATAGTGCACATTAGTGGTCTGTGAGAAAGTTAATAGCTCCATATATCTTATTATTCTGAGTTGGCTCCGTCAATATCTAGCAATATAAAAATTCAGATAATTGCTTCTCATTAGCAATCGCCTATAAACAGTTTATTGGTTCACTGATATTGAATCTGTATAAATAATGGTGCATCTGTTTGCAGGATCAAAAGAAATAACCAAAAGCCTAATAAACACATTCTGGACACTGAAAACAAGGTGCAGGCCAGGAAGGAAATAAAAGGCCAAACAAATAATATAAGTTTTTTAAGCAAAACCTCTGCAGAGAGTTCTGCAAAAACACTGATGGTATGGTCCGGCCCCAGACATACCATAGTAGACAGAATTGTTTCTTATTCTTACCTTTATCCAAGCACTCTCTCCCTTCCTTCCCATTATCATCCACACTCACTCTGGCATCAGACTTTCACTTCGCATCTGGCTTTAATTAGATCAGGGATTGGCAATCTTTGGCAAGCGGCCCGCCGGGGTAAGCCCCGTGGCAGGCCGGGCTGGTTTGTTTGTTTACCTGACGTGCCCGCAGGTTCGGCCGATCGCAGCTCCCACTAGCCGCGGTTCGCTGGTCCAGGCCAATGGGGGCGTCGGGAAGCAACGGCCAGCACATCCCTCGGCCCGTGCCGCTTCCCGCAGCTCCCATTGGCCTGGAGCAGCGAACCATGGCCAGTGGGAGCCGCGATCGGCCGAACCTGTGGATGCGGCAGGTAAACAAACTGGCCCAGCCCACCAGGGGCCTTACCCTGGTGGGCCTCATGCCAAAGGTTGCCAGTCCTGAATTAGATGGTAAACTCTTTCAAGCCAGGATGGAGTTTTTGCAGAACCTTGTGTAATGGGGACCCGCTCCCTAACGGAACTTATGACCATGAATAATTGTTCTAATGCTAACAATGTGCTAGATAGCTTAGAGATATGTAGGGCCCAACAGCTAACATTTTCTAAAATTACTAGCGATTTTGGGTTCCGCAATTCTTCCTCAAGTCAGTGCTTGATTTTTACACTTTAAGGTAGTCTAATTGTCTGGGTATACCGCAAGAAGGACAGGAGACCTGTTATGGGTTTTAATCAGGCCACAACTTTATTATATAGATGTCTGGGACTGCCCAGCAGATAAAGTGTACAGGCCAGGCAAATCCGTGCTTATTCAAATCAATTCTCCCGGGCTTTCACCAGCCCCCCTTTCTTTAATCCATGCTTATTCAAATCGGTTTTCCGGCTGCTTGGACATAGAGACTTGCCCCACCCAGGTTTCTTACCTTTATGCACATTCCTGGTGGGGGAGTCATTGATGTAAAGCACCTTTTGCAGCAGTTTCTGACCTTCTTCCTCTCCCCTGCCAACGCAACCACAAAGCAAAGCTGCCCTTCTTTAGGTAAGCCCAGACAAATTCTGCCCCACCTTTAGTTGTGGTGCAGTCATTTTCAAAGAATGGGGGATCAGCCATCTCTAAAAATAAGGTCCTTTTAAGGTGTCGCCTGCTGGGCACCCAAAAACTGAGGAACCCTAAATCACCAGCCACTTTAGAAAATCTTGGCTAAGTTCCCTGCTCTGAAGAACTTTCTGTCTAAACAGGCGACATATAAATGGGGAACAAGAAGCAACAAAAAGCAATGACCAAAATGTGAAAAAAATTGATGCCTAAAATGAGAATCCAAAATCTATATTTAGCTAAATAAGTGGCCTGATTTTCAAAAGTGCTCAGCACCTAGCAGCTCCCACTAAAGTCAATAGGACTATTCACCCAGTTTGTGGGGTGACTGGAAAACAATATTATAACTTTTATGTGTAACTGAGCTGGATTTACTCACATTCCTTTAAAAAAAATGCCTAGTATAATTAGGACTGTGAAATTGTTCAACACATGAACTGTTTAAAATGTCTGTAGTAAATGCCCCAAATTGTTTCATGCAGTACAATGCAGCTTTAACTACTTTTTCATTTTATAAAAATATATGCAATTAAAGTGCAATTACAAAGAAATTAAAGTGCCAGTATAATTAAAACAGATAAAATGTATAAATCTGTCCACAGCTCCTTCTGATTTCTTTGTCTGCTTAAACTTTCTTAAGCTTTTTCTTTGTGAGTTCCCTATTTACATTTTAGCATGTTTAGTTAGAGGAAGATACATGTACATCGTGATCATATAATATCTTTCCAAAAACAATTAAATGAGCATTTATTTCCAAATTAAATTATACTTAACATCAAGAAAAAACAATTCAATTTACTTAGAACATTGTTGTAACAGTCTTACTACCCAATGTTCAATTAACCCAAGAACAAACTGAAAAAGTCAAAATCATGGTATAATGGAACCAACTTAGTACCGAAGAAGTTGTTAAAAAAAAGCCAATGTCTGTTAAAAACATGTATTTCTTCTTAATATTTGTCAGGAGTTTTATACATCAGTTCATAATGTATGGTTGGAATTGCATTTTTGCACGAAGCTGTTCTGTTTTTTGCAGGTAGCATGCTATATATGCTATGTGTTGCTGTAGTTGCTATAGTAACTGCACTCATTTTTTATTGAATAGCAGAATTAATAGTGCATGGTCAGATGAAAGCTACACAAATGGCCAGAGCATAATTTTAAAGCTACCCTAGGCAGTCTTAATTTACTCACTATCCATTTACTGGAAACACTGCTAATGCTGGTGCTCTTGTAGATATTCAAATTTAGGTTTAACCCTGAAACACTTTAAATTGATATCGGTTTTGTTTTCAGTATGAAATCTCTTGGAAGTATCACAGAGATGATACTTTGCACTTAACCTAATATAAAATTAGTCCTAAAATCACATTCCTTAAAGAGTTATGGTAATACAAATAAGAAATAATAAGAAATAAAATCTTTTTTTTTCTGAATCTGCATGATCACATAACTTTCAACCTTAAATTATAAACCATGATTTCATTTGAAAAACTCTCAGACAGACACCAGTTTCAGGAACTCAGAATTACAGCAGCAGGTGATATATAAATACTTAGAAAAGGAGGGATTTGTATGTGTGAGCAAAAAAGAGAGAAGTGAAATTTAAGTTTAATAATGAAAATTATTAATAACTCAAATGGATATTCATATTTAATAAACAACCACTAACATTAATTCATTTAAAATGAAATAATGTAAATATTATATCATCATAAATATATTGACAACACCAATTTTGTTGTTGGTTTAAGCTACCCCTTAATACAAATACCCACATTCTGCTCACATTTAACTAGTGTAAACCCAAAGTTAGCTCTATTGACTTTAGTCTGGTTACTCTAGATCTATATCGGTGTAACTCAGGCAAAAGGTAATCTAAAATAACTAATGACATCAAAATTTACACCAGCTTCTGAAAATAGTTCAGAATAAATTCTTAACTGGAAAAAAATCAGCCCTTGAACTTTCCTATCATTTCAGAAATCTAAACTGTGCAAAGTGTTTACCTGACTAAATAATTCTCTGGAAGCTTGGTGATGGTAAACACAATTTTTTTTTCATATCAGAAGATAGTTTAAAAATAAGTAAGTAAATAAATAAATATACAGGCTCACTGTGTTTATTTGAATTATATATATAAATATACTGATATATATAATTCAGATAAACACAATGAGCCTGTGATTTCTATTTACAGAGATTTCCCTGTGCTTAACAAGTTACTCATTTTCAAGGCTTTATGTTTTTTGAACAACTTGTATCAAACTGAAGTCTGAAATGATCGTGCTTTGAACTTCTCGGAAAAAACAACAGCGACCACTCTTCTCATCTCCATGCACAGAGAATTTAATAATTTTACAGCTCAAGTCAAGATGAATAATTGTTAACCTTTCTCTGCCTTTTGTGACTCTGAAACCTATAGCTACAGAAGACTGCTCATGGATATCTACGTGGGAGAGTCGTTTTTGAAAGGTTTAATCATTATTGGCAGCTTGGGTTGTGACTTCACAGCCCAGAAATTTCTTTTTACATTGGTGGTTTCACATGAAAGATCTTGGGCAAAACCACATTGTATCCATCAGAGGCTAGCTAAAGGAGCTAAAGCATGAAAAGAGCACATTATTTGGAAAACTTTAGGGTTATTAAGGATAATTCTGGGCATCTTTTCATTTCATGGGCATGTCACACGAGGTGAGGTGCAGGTGCTCAGACACCATGGGGTCATTCAGTTACCACAACGATGCAGCGTGGTACTGTATTAACAGAGAGATTGATATTATGTGTGTGTTGCTGTTCAAAAAGTGAGACATAAGAATTTCCTTAACAGTTGAGATATTCAGTTAAAGTAATTGAATCTTAATCTTCATATCCTTGAAAGGGGTCAGGGTGGGTATGGTGGGAGACCACATAAGCAAATGTGATACCAGTTGCATTGTTTCTAATCTTCCGAGATAGATTCCGAGGTCTAAACTGCCTGGTATTACTGGTACGAAAAATTGCAAGACATTTATCAACATCAGTGCTTCTCTTTTCAGCATCCGCTTGTCAATAAGGATCCAGTTATGCTCCCACTGCAGTCAATTATAAAACTCTTAAGGCCTAATCAAAAGCTCCTTGCGGTCAATGAGAAGACTCACATGGACTTCAGTGGGCTTTTGATCAGGCTACAATTGCAGATCAACCAAATTTCAAGGATAGCCTATCATTAGGACTCAAATGACCACCAGCTCAGTCTCCTATTTATAACTTAATTCCAAATGTTAAGTGGATAGAAAATGTTTGTATCAAAGTTTGGAATTGGTTTTTACTTTGCCAACTTTATTGTCATATGAAAAACCATTTTAGACTGAATGAGATCTTTGGGGCAGGGATAATGCTATGCCCTGTGCGCTTAGCACAAAATGTGGGTGCTCCTGCCAAATAAATAATCCATAGTAATAATAATGAAGTGTAGTTAAGATTACTAAGAGAACTAATAATGAAACTGCAGTACAAAATATTAAAGTAAATATTAAAGTCTGGGATTTTGAGATTATCAATTAAGGTTGCCGAGATGGTAAAGAAATACACATCTGGGACAGTTAACAAAAAGGAAACATTTAAAGATCTAGAAATTCATAGTGAAAGTTACCCAAACCACTGTCATGCTCTCCCACTGTCAATGTCAGTAATTCACTTATGATATGCCCAGAACATTGTGTTCTCTGTGGTACGATTAACCTAAACTCTGTAGTGGTCCTCAGGTTTGTTTGTTAAATTCCTCAAGAAGCTGGAAATTCTATAGCAGCACGAGATGGTTAGAAAAACTTTCAGAAAATGAGCTGTAAGAGCTGGGTTGTACAGAATTTTTTTTTAATTCAGTTGAGATCTATTTTCATTTAAGTCTGCTTTTGAATGTTTCCCCACCGATTCTATGGGGCTGCCCATTGTCCTATATACCAGAGTATTCACTGTCTGCTTGCCACACAAATCAAGGGGACTTGCTGCAGTGTCCAACCACCCAATCTGCTGAATGTAAGTAGCAGGCCGCTTGCTCTCACCTATGAGAAGACATTCTCAGGTGATGGTGGGAGCAGAGTGTGGTAGGGTTCGCAAAGGCTGCGGGGGATGTTTTCAGCTTGCAAATTCCTGTTCAGATATGCCTGCTGTAAAGCTTCTTCTCTAGCAGGCTTGAGTTTAGGATTTGTCTGAAGACTTCTTCCTTCTAAGGGAAGAAGAACAAAACAGCCAAACAATAACTAGTGTATTCCAGCTAGGGGCTAAGATAAAAGTAAAAATGGCTGCCAAGATTCCAGAAAATGTGAATTTCTGTGTCTGGGAATTTCTTTCAGAGAAATCAACCCGCCAAAGAGTAGATTATGCGACTCGAGACTTGGAGAATTCACATGGCCTTGGTTCCAGTATGCCGACTCTATTGTATGATAACTACTTTATGGTGAATAACCTCCTGTACATCAGGTGGATGAATGGGATAGTAGAATATAGAGGATATACTTTGTTATGTGGATGAGATAGATTGGATTAGAATTGGAAAGGGACAGTTTGGGGGTTTTAGGACAAGAGGTGAAATGTTTGTTTCTCATTATTGATGCAATTTTAGAGCCTTAGTTCTGGCCACTGGGCCACAGTGATATGTTACCCAAGTTGTTTTCTAGATCTTTGTTCGCAGTATATTAATATTGGTGAGATAAAATATGAGGTACAGATAAGTGATATGTATTGGAAGTGTGGTAAAGTATGTTGGTTCTGGGGTATACTAGCTTGTGGTTACCATGTGGTGGCGGTTAGACAGAAACTGTGATGTTTAAACTGTTCTTGGTATTGGTATAGTGTTCTTTTTTACCAGACTCCAGGGTATGTTTGTTGATGGGTGTTATTGCAGGGTCACAGTGTATGTTGTTTCTCAATCCCTAATTGTGCACTTCTAGAACGTCCAACATTCAACTTTGTTCTCTAGCACATGTTCAGTGGGATTGATTCTCACCTGTCCTTTCTATTGTGCAGTCATTTACCACATCTTCATATTGGGCTCAATCTTCAGCCCTTGATCAGGCTGGGCCATGAAGGTACGGAAGGGGAGAAGAGGGGTTGAGCACCGGATATTACACCTGATTCTAGGCTGCATCAGTCCACATGGAATCCCTGCAACTGCTGTAGTTTAGAGTATTTAAGCTTTTCTAAATGATCATGCAGGATTTTTACTGCCATCCCAGGATCAGGGGAGCAGAAATGCACCTCAGAGCCACATTTCCCCATCCCACTGGTCCTCAGCTGCATTCAGTGTAAACTAGGTGGAGCTAAGGAGTGAGCCCAGTGAGTGTAAAGTTAGGTGAACATGCTATCAGATCAAAATAATAGTGATTTACATGCATACTGCACAGGTGTAAATGACTGCACAAAACAAGGGAGAACCAGGCCCTGTATGTCTATTATCATATCTAATAAGGTTGCCTGTAGTCCAGAATGATGTCTGCTTTGATTCTGCCCAAGTAGTAAAGAGTCCGTGACAGAATCTCAGATGTAAGTGTTTATAAGCAAAATGATGAAATAGAGTTGGAGGCTCCTGAAATCAATCATTCCTTTTTTGTTGTTCATAGATTGTGTAACCCCAATACTCCACTAAAAGACTCTTATCTTTTTAGCTAGAAGGAAGAACCCTGTCAGGGTTATTTTCTATAGAGTGAAATGCTAAAGAAAAGAGACCTAAAAAGCGCACACAAACCTTTGAAGGGCTCTGTCATTTTTTAAATAAATTATGCCCTGAGTCCAGGGTGGCAGCACACAAGCAGCAACGCTTTACATGCTTCACATGGGCTAAGGATTTTGACATGAGGCTTTTGTCTGAGATCTTGTACTGTACTTCCTAAAAGAATATTTACCAGTGTGCTCTTATGCATTTCAATCTGTCCAGTATAACAAACATTACCATATTTATTTCCTGATCTGCTCTCTAAAAGTTACAAAAGACCATGTGCTTTTAAAAGCCATTTACACCACTCTAGCTGTTTAACATGGACCCTACAAGTGGGTGTGTAAATGGATGACCTGCCCCTTTATGAGCTAGGGGCTTGGGGCTGGCCAGCCCTGGTCACTTCCAGTATCAGCTGAGCAAGGGACAGATGCTCCTTATAAAGAGCTGCGGAGAGAAGCTGCGGAAAGGGGAAGTTTCCTGAAGTAGTCCCTGGAAAAGACTCCAGGAAGGAAGGCCGGGGACCAGCCCTGTGGCCACTGTCTTGTATGAGGGCCAGTGAACTGGGGGAGAACAGAAGTTGAAGAAAGCCAACAGCCCTCAGTGGGGATGTTTCCTGCCAATCTCTGAGCGTGATGAGGTGAAGGAAGATCCAGGGGGGGACCCTGTGGCCACTGCCCTGTACAAGGGGCAAGGAGCCAGTTGGTACCTCTTCCTCTCTCCACTGTGGAATATCAGAGCTAATGCTGAGTTCATTAGGAGTCTGGTTTCAGACTGCTGAGTTAAAATCACTCTGGGCTAAGGGTGTAAATAAGCACTAAGGCTCCCCTAACTACAAGCTGAAATTACTAAAGAGCTAAAACTCTTATGAGCTGAAATCACTGAGCAGTGTGTTAAGTAGTGGGGGAGCCTGAAGATCTGTGGCTGAGTGGCGAGCAGAGCAGTTTGTGGGGGAAGTCACCGCGGCTTGCAGGACGGCTGGCGGAGCGGAGCTGCCGGCGGAGTGGAGCAGTTCGTGGGGACAGCTGTAGCGGCTTGCGAGACAGCTGGCAGAGCGGCCCGTGGGACGGCTGGCGGAGCAGGGCGAAGCCCCACGGAGGGGTGAGGCAATCATCTTCAAGCCACGTAAGGTGCCCCTTACCTCTCCCCTCCCTATTTCTGCCCAGACTGATGAACTTTTGAACTCTGGGACTGGACTTTTGGGTTCTTGGACTTTTGGAGACTTTGGGTGATTTCTGGGTTGCTGGACTCAAGAACCAAAGGGACCGGACATGGCCCAATTGGCTGGGGTGGGTCTGCTCACAGTTTGGTTTATGAATCCTAGTTGCGGTGTTCTCCCAATTTAATGCTGGTGTCGTTTACCTACTGTTATTAAAGATTTTCTGTTACACCGAGGCTCTGTGCTTGCAAGAGGGGAAGTATTGCCTCTTTGAGGCGCCCAGGGGTGTGTGTAAAGATTTTCCCAGGTTACTGGGTTGGGGCTCCAGCCAGTTTTACATTGTATTGTTGAAAAGGGAACCCCTATGTACTGAACCCAGCCCTGGCTGCTGTCAACTCATCCTGGCAGAAGGGTTACACTTTTGAGATGTGTAATAATAAATTACCCTGTGATAAGGTGTCCTCAGCCCAAGAGAGTGTACAAGGAATATAGACCCTGGTGGTATGGGAGGTGGAACTGAGGCTGATGCCTGTGTTCAGCCATGAAGAGGTGCTCCAAGATGGCAACCTTTGAACAGGGTAGAAGTTCAATATAATGGGGTTTTCGGTAGATGAGAAAAGATAATAACCATCTGTGAATGTTTTCATTTAAATATATAATATTAAAAAAACCAAAATGCTTCCATTTCCAACACTTCCAAATTACAACAACTTTAAGATTTCATGTCACCACCACCCCCTTCATGAAAATAGGTTTATATTTTTCAAACAGCTCTTGTCCTGGCCAAAACATTTGAAATCATTTCTGGCCAAATTCACCTCTGGTATAAAACCCACCCTAGGGATGAATTTGACTCCTTATCGGTTTGGTATGTTGCTGCTGGACCACTTGAGCACAGGAAAGCTACAGGCTCAGCCTGTCAGATCCTCTTTACCAAGGACATATTGATCTTGGTCAGGTGAAAATACCAACAATATAACAGCCAAATCTTCCCCAGATTTGAGCTTCTTATGCAGATCCACAACTCTGGGTTTAGATAACACCATTCTCTGGGCAACTGTTTTAGAAGCTCTTTGAGCCTGAGATATATCTACACGGCAGCTGAGAGCGTGCTTCCCAGCATGAGTGGGTAGCCAGGTACGTTAAGGTTTGCTTGAGCTAGCACACTACAAATAGCAGCATAGCTGGGGGTAGCCTGGGCGGTGGCTCCAGCTAGTGGCCTTAGTACAAACTCTCCCGGACCCCCTATGTACGTACTTGGGCAGCTAGCTTGAGCCGCTGCCTACGCGACCCTCAGCTATACTGATAAGTGTGCTAGCTTGAGCAGAGCTAGTGCATGCCTGTTTCCTTATGCTGGGAAGCACGCTCCCAGCTGCAGTGTAGACATATCCTATGTGAACTCCTCATTTACCAGGGACAGGGTAGGGTCTCTGAATCCTATGCAATCAGTTACTTATAAATCAAATGACACAGTCATGTTTAATGTCTGTCTCGCTATTATGTCCAAAATTGACAGAAAACTATTTCACTTGCTGAAGTCGAAAGCAAAGGGCATCATGACTTAGAGACATATCTCATAATGGGGTACTGATCCCTTTGGTTATGGTGACAGTTTCCTTGGTCCCCATTAAAAAACAACAACTTAAATTTGAAAATGTTATTTTAAAATATTTTGAATATTATTAGCGTGCTTGAAGGAACTCTTCACTTTTGTGTTGATAGTACTGACCACAACATTAGCAAAGCCCTTCGGTAAATTCCAGCTGTGTGTTGTCTCGTAGGTTTCTTATCTTACATTCTCTTATTGTGTTAACATCATGGATAAGGCTTTTTGTTTTGTTTTTAGCAAAAATAGGGTTAGACATTTTTGGTTTGATTTGGTTTGGTTTAAATCAATGTAAGATAAAGGGCTTACACTGAAGACTCCCACTGACTAGAGTGAGCATTGGATCATCCCCTAAGTGAACAACACATTTCTGATTCACTTGGGAAATTAATCGCTGAACTCCATCACAATATCCTAACCAATTCCAAGACATGATCTCATCCTTATGATATGTGTTGGGCAATTTGTTTCTGTAATGGATGTGCTGGCAAAAAGCCAGAGAGGATGAGTAAAAATCCCTTTCTCTCTGTTATTTTTGTCAGCCCTTGCAAGCTTTATTAAACTTGCAAAGCTCCATTTAGGAGCTTTGACTAAATTGCTACAGACAAAAGGCCAAATTCTGCCCTCTGAAATATGCAGTGGCTCCCACTGAGATCAATGAGTGCAGGGCATGCACATCTGAAGTTAGAATTTGTCCTAGAGGACATTGCTCTGCCTTGATATTCATTCAAATAATCATGGGTCCCTCCAAATTCCCTCCTATTCATGTTATTTTATGTGATAATTCTGTTGGGGGCATATCTGTAATTTACATCACATCAGCTAGTCAGCATTGGCTTTTAGATCGGAAGCTCTTTCAGACTGAATGCTCTTTAGGAACAGGAACTGTCATTTACTATATGTTTGTACAGTGCCTAACACAAAGGGACACCATGGGCTTGGTTGTCATCCAAGTACTACCATATTATAAATGTTAAATAATTGGCTGATAATATTCATAGTACTAAAGCCATGTGTGGGATTATTTCCTGTCCCACCCCATAATACCCCATAATACCCCTTTCCTCCCACTCCCGCTATTATGGTAGAGGGTCCTGCGGGACCTACGGGTTCCCACTGCAAAGTTCTACACTAGTCCCGCACAGGGCTCTACATAATACTAAGGCTGCTCTAAACTTCTCTGAGAGTAGGCCCGGGGATGAGAACCAGGGAACTGTAATTGGATCAAATGATAAGCAAACATAAATAAGGCACGGTTATTTTAATGCTGAGGGTGATTAAGCTCTGGGACAAACTACAAAGGAAGTGATGAATTTCCCATCTTGATCAAGATTAAGACTGAATGCCTTTCTGGAAGGTGAGCTATAGTCAAACATAAGCTATTGGGCTCAATACAGGGGTAACTGGGTGAAATGGCCTGTGTTATACAGGAGGTCAGATTAGATGATATAATGGTCCCTTCTAACTTTAAAATCCATTAATCAATAAGCTGGACAAACAGAGACTTTGACCCTTGGCCTCCAGAAGTAGGACATTTCCTTATTAAGAGAGACAAGACAAATACTCCAGATAATCTTTCCTAGTCTATTGTGTATTTATATCTAATATCTACATTGTTCTTGCTAATGCTTTCAGCAAAGATAGATATTAAGAAGCAAAAGTTACAGCTCTCATTCCTCCAGAAATCAGTTGAGTTCAAATCTTCATTCTCACAAACATTGTCCTGATTGCTATGTCATAACAAACACATTAAAATCCTTTGTTAAGAGGATGGCCCTGGAATGTCACTAGAGCGTGTAGAATTTTTGTCTTGAATAATTTATCCAATAAATTTTGGCAGTTTTGTTGGAAGAAATTATTCATGAATACCTTTTTATTATTATTTGCCTAGCTGCAACTGCCACTCAAAGTCACTACGTTCAGCCACTAGCCACGGGTGTCAATGAAAACCACACACCCAAACTAGTGTCAATCTGTCCAGGACTAGACAAAAGGGATATATTTACAGACCTTTCTATATATTATATTTCAGATCATCTTTACTTTGAAAACAATGGATGCAGTAAAGTTAGCAGTGATTGAGTCAGGTTGTTACTTACGTCACTCTAACAGATAACCCAAACTGATAATGAACCACCACAGACAGAATAGTGACTGGGCCATATAAATACCTAGATATAAATAGAATTCTTTCTTTGGGTACAGTCATCTCAAATATGAACTATTCCAATGGATTTATTATTTTCATAACTTTATCATGTAATCTACAGTATTAATTTGTTCTTTACACCTTTCCATTGCTCCTTGTACTGAGGGATGATAACTCCATTTTACTCCTGACGGTACTTGCATGCCACACAAATTTGGTATCCCTCTCACTTCTAATGTTGAAAATGATTCACATCAGAAGCAAAGAATCATTAAACTGAGGCTATAGAAAGATCTATTTACACTACAGGAATGAATCCCACAGAACTTCAAACTTCCTCCATGAGAATTCTTTTGTATTCCCCATTCCGTGTCTTTGTCATACAATGCATCTGACATTTTGGCCTTACGAGGGTGCAAGGTATGTAGTTTGGTGGATAATGGACAGGAAATTATTACTTTAAAGATGGCACTCCACCAAAATTAATACCATTGGCAATGATCCTGGTCTAAAGCAAAACTCTTTGATTAAAATATCATCAGGCCTCACATGTTTATAGCATTATGCAACAATGATATAGAGCCCATTCTGTTATTATTTCTTGGATGTACATACTATATGCTTGTGTAAATGAATTTTAAAAATCTACATTTGTTTGAAGAGAAGGAAGTTTGAGTTCTGTTTAGTTTATCCAAGACAAATAAGAGGGGAAATGATAGTGGTATATAAAATAATGAATGATATGGAGAAGATAAATAAATTCTGCTCTTCTATTGACATTTTCTCATAATACAAGAACAGTGGGATGTAACAGTCCATGAAACTGAAAGGTAACATATTTAAAACTGCTCAAAAGGAAACACATTTTTACGCAATTCATCACTAACTTGTAGAATTCATTGTCTCGTGTTACTTTTTAGGCAGAGGGCTTAGTAGGATTCATGTGCCTGGACAACCTGAACATCTAGCTATATTGAAAAAGAAAAAAATAAATATAAATTAAGGGTATAAACCCTCATGCTACAGATCATAATCCATCCACTAACTGACAAGATTAGGAAGGTCCAAAAAATCCTCAGAACATTCCTATGAAAACATTGTTTTCTTTTTTGTCCAAATTTTCCCTGGACCCTCGCCACTTCCCCTACCCCTCATTTCCTGACCAGCTTTAATGCTCATGATGAGGTGGGAGAACAGGACCCTAGAAATTCTCCATTGCAATTTTGGGCATAATTGTTTACACTGTGGATTTGTGCATGTGTGCCTTGACAGAATAGGAACCAGAGAGGAGAGCATCATCTCCCTTAACATGTGCATTTACGTGTGTGTACACAGACAGACATATATACACGCACATACATTGCGACATTATATTGTTTAGCACAACCTCTATATTCTTTGCCTGTCTAAAATACTGTGGAATAATGAATGAGAGCACTGGAGAAAGTCTTGAGGATTGGTATCATTTAATAGAAATCTTTATATGTTCTATTTATATTGTTTTATCTAATCTGTTTTACTAATTTATTAGGGAGAGCTTTGGTGGAGTTGCTAACAGAGAGTGTGAAAGAGAAAAAGTATCCCTAAGTGAAAACCTTATTAACAGCTATTCAATGAATTTAATTCTTTCTGGAATACTGCCACCAATTACTTTTTGGCACGCTGACTTAAACTGTATGTTATACCTGTAGTCACCATGTACACACACCACAAGCATTATCTTAATTGGCTAAGCAGTTGGAAAATTTCAATCTGACCTGACCTGAGCTTGCATTGAAGAGAGAAATGAGAAAATACAAATTAAAAAGTTGTTATGAATGTTGCTGATGAAAAGGATACAGACACAAATACATTCAATCCTTCAAAGCCTGAAGAATCTTAGTTAATACTAAATATTTAGGCTGAAAGAGGAAAAAAAAACCATAGCTTATAAGGACGCATCTGAAAATCTTAAACATTTCCATAATGGATGATCAAAAAAAATGCCTGTATACAAAGGCTTGAAGAAGTTGATGGCTTTTTTTCTAGACATTATGCATTTAAGAGTAGATCCTCAGCTTCTATAAATTGTCATAGCTCCACGGAAGGCAATGGAGCTATGACAGTTTGCTTTATGTGGCGGAGTCCTCAAGTACTCCTCATGGCCACTGCCATATGTAGGTATGCTTTAAAAGCACAGCTGGCATGGGTGTTGACAGGTGTTATCTATATTGAAGCACACAGAGCTCGGACTGAACACTTACATTATTTGTTTATAAATCCAAGCTTGGTACTGAGTGCACCAACCTGTAGTTCCCTGCAGTCCAGGATTCCACTTTCCGTGATGGAGAGTGATCTTTGGCCTCTGCAGCCACAACCACATTTTAACATAGCAGTCCAACACATCCTTCCCTGGTTTTATTTTAACATAGCAATCCTACACCTCTTTCCCTGGTTCGACTGGCGGAAAACTATTGCAATTAAACTTCTGTGTTTGTGAAGGTTCCTAGAGACATATGCTACTAGTCTAAAGGTTCAGGCTTCCCTGATGTAGTACTAGTAGTATTACATCTAACTGTGGAGTTGCCATTTGGTTGTAGATTGAAACATGCTGTCAGAAATGGTGCTGCAAGTTGGTTGCTCTGGATAATTCTTTAGTAGTCTCTGTTCATCTTCCTGAAGCTTCTTCTATAAAGACTGGTCCCAATGAGTCTGTGCCCAAGGGCACCTGGGGATTATTTCAACATAGGGTTTGTCTACATGGAACATTAGTCTGCACAAGAGGGGTGTAAATTCTAGTGCCCATTGGTTTGTCACCTACTAACTGGCCCATGTGGACCCTGTTGGCATGCAGCAAAAGTTCCTTAGTGCATGTTAATGTAGTGCTGTTTGAAAGGGGATTGCATTACTACATGCCAAATGTGTCCACCCAGGCCAGTTAGCACACAACATGTTAGAGGGCATTAGAATTTACACCCCTTTGGTGCAGACTAATAGCACCCTGTAGACAAACCTAGAGTGTTTTGAGGCCATGCCCATATTCTTCTCTGATACCACATTTAGCAGTATCCTTGCCTGTCACACCAGAAATGGGAGATCTGATCCATCTAAGTTGATGAGAAAGCATTTCTTTCACAGGTTGTTTTTCAGGCTTCATTTTACATGAACTAGTTATGTGTCTCAAAAGTAAACTACACAATAACACTGAATAAAAGAATGAAATGTCTCCTAATGTTGATGGCAAGATGCTTTCCTGAGTAGGGTCTGAAATGAACATCAGCATAATGCCTACATCACTATTTAACACATTCTTGGCTGTCTGGCTGGCACTGTAAATGCCACATGTCATTATATGCTAATGCACTAAATCAGTGGCTCTCAATCTTTCCAGATTACTGTACCCCTTTCAGGAGTCTGATTTGTCTTGTGGAGCCCAAGTTTCACATCATTTAAAAACTATTTGCTTACAAAATCAGACATAAAAATACAGAAAGTGTCACAGAACACTATTACTGAAAAATTGCTTACTTTCTCATTTTTATCATATAATTCTGAAATAATTCAATTGGAATATAAATATTGCACTTACATTTCAGTGTCTAGTATATAGAGCAGTATAAACAAGTCATTATCTATATGAAATTTTAGTTTGTACTGACTTTAGTAGTGCTTTTTATGTAGACTCATGTAAAAGTAGGCAAATATCTTGATGAGTTCATGTACCCCCATGGAAGACTTCTGTGTATCCCGAGGAGTATGTGTACCACTGCTCTAAATAACTAGGTTCTTGCCTGAACGAATCCTGAACTAATCCTGAATAACTCTGTGTGGACATTCTTAATCCAGAGTAAGAGTTCCTTGTTCTGGTTTATCATGATCTATCTAAACAGGAATAAAGAACACTTACTCCTGAATAACTCCATGTGTAGAGAAGCCATAAGCTTTCATATGAGGGATGCAGCCTCTGAACATAAAAAAGGAACACAAATGAGGCAAGCTGGAATCATGAACGTGTAGGACCGGAAGGGACCGGAAGGATAGATTAGACAAACTAAAGTCATCTAATCTATCCTCCTTGTAGTGAGGAGGCATGGCCTTCTTCAGAGGTGGATGAAGAGGGAACGCCACAAGCTGCCTGGTTGGTAGAACCAGGAGGGCCACGGCCCACATGCTGGAAGGAGAGGGGTGGGATAGGAAGAGGAAATATTAAAGGCTGGCCTAGCAGCTCAATTAGGAGGGAGCTGCTGAGGGAGACAGATGCTTCTTCCCTCCTACTGGAGCGGAATGCCAAGGAAAACCACAGCTATCCCGAGGACCAGCCCGAGCTACCAGAGAGCCCTGCCATTCCTTATTCTGAGGAACTGCTACCACTACCCATGGCAGTATATCTCGGGGAGACTGAGGATGACTCCTGGATATTGGCACACCCAAAAGGCAGAGTTGGAAGCAGCCCAGGGGAACCAGACGACCATCTGGCTGTGGTGATGCCAGAAACACAGTCGGCGTGTTGCAGCTGGAATCCCCGCTGACCCACTCTGGACCACTCTGCTACTGTTAGGGCCCTGGATTGGGATGCAGTGGAGTAGGAAGGGCCTGAGTCCTGCTTTCTTAAGCCAGGAGGCCTATGCTTTTCAGTTATCATACTTACCAACAGCTAATTTAATGTTAATTATTTTCTCAGCAATATGCTATTGGACAGAATTTAAAGAACATTTGCAGCATGGGTAGAGGTGAAACAGATATCAAGATATCTCTGTGCAGTGAATCATAGAATCATAGAATCATAGAATCTCAGGGTTGGAAGGGACCTCAGGAGGTCATCTAGTCCAACCCCCTGCTCAAAGCAGGACCAACCCCAACTAGATCATCCCAGCCAGGGCTTTGTCAACCCTGACCTTAAAAACCTCTAAGGAAGGAGATTCCACCACCTCCTTAGGTAACCCATTCCAGTGCTTCACCACCCTACTAGTGAAAAAGTTTTTCCTAATATCCAACCTAAACCTCCTCCTCTGCAACTTGAGACCATTACTCCTTGTTCTGTCATCTTCTACCACTGAGAACAGTCTAGATCCATCCTCTTTGGAACCCCCTTTCAGGTAGTTGAAAGCAGCTATCAAATCCCCCCTCACTCTTCTCTTCTGCAGGCTAAACAATCCCAGTTCCCTCAGCCGCTCCTCATAAGTCATGTGCTCCAGCCCCCTAATCATTTTTGTTGCCCTCCGCTGGACTCTTTCCAATTTATCCACATCCTTCTTGTAGTGTGGGGCCCAAAACTGGACACAGTACTCCAAATGAGGCCTCACCAGTGCCGAATAGAGGGGAATAATCATGTCCCTCGATCTGCTGGAAATGCCCCTACTTATACAGCCCAAAATGCCGTTAGCCTTCTTGGCAACAAGGGCACACTGTTGACTCATATTCAGCTTTTCATCCACTGTAACCCCTAGGTCCTTTTCTGCAGCACTGCTGCCCAGCCATTCGGTCCCTGGTCTGTAGCAGTGCATGGGATTCTTCCGTCCTAAGTGCAGGACTCTGCACTTGTCCTTGTTGAACCTCATCAGATTTCTTTTGGCCCAATCCTCTAATTTGTCTAGGTCCCTCTGTATCCTGTCCCTACCCTCCAGCGTATCAACCTCTCCTCCCAGTTTAGTGTCATCTGCAAACTTGCTAAGGGTGCAGTCCACACCATCCTCCAGATTGTTGATGAAGATATTGAACAAAACTGGCCCCAGCACCGACCCTTGGGGCACTCCACTTCATACCGGCTGCCAACTGGACATGGAGCCATTGATCACTACCCGTTGAGCACGACCATCCAGCCAGTTTTCTATCCACCTTACCGTCCATTCATCCAGCCCATACTTCTTTAACTTGCTGGCAAGAACACTGTGGGAGACTGTATCAGAAGCTTTGCTAAAGTCAAGAAATAGCACATCCACTGCTTTCCCCTCATCCACAGAGCCAGTTATCTCATCATAAACCAGTTATCTCATCATAATGAGGAGGTCATGAATCATGGGGGGAAATGTTTGGGGCAAAAGCTCTGGTAGGATTGAGAGGAGAAAAGGGGAAGAAAGGGCAAGCAGCTTGGCAGAAGACTCTGTATTCTTCTCTTAGTTCATGTGTAAAAAAATCAGAATGGAAGAATCTGAAGGAAGGTAAAAAAGAAAGCCTTGAGTTGTTGGGAAAGAAGTAATTGGAAGGTAATCACGTAATATTTCACTGGTGCAGAATAATACTAGAGTACATTCACATTGCAGTGAAATAATGAGAGTGGAATGGTTATATCCTTGCATACTACACTAAAAATTGATCCCATACTGGGGTGACATTCTCAAACCAGGTGCAGGTTGCATTTCTGAAAATATTTAAGTAATGGAGCTGTAGGTGGGAGCTGAACAAATCTGGTACAATGTGCCTTTTCCTTACAGCAGTGTGCACAAATTCACATTAGACTTTAATCTTCTTTGTTGGAGGTACAAGCTAAGCTTTTGTTTTTGGGGGGATTAAAATTTCTCATTTCCTGAAGATCCCAACATAGGTGCAGGTGAAGGTAAAAATTAAAATATGGTTTACAAGACTCTCTTGTTCTTAATGTAAAATTAGATGACACAGGTGGTAAAGACACTAAACTGGGCCTCAGAGGCTATGTCACCACTGCAATTAAAACCTGGGCTGTCTCATGCCAGCTGACTCAAACTGTTTAATTTTAGTGTAGATGTTTGGGCTTGTGATGGAACTCAGACCCTACGAGGTGGGAGGGTCCCAGATCTTGGGCTGCAGCCTGAATCCAAATGTCCACACAGCAATTAAACACTCCTTAGCCTCTATCAGCTGGTCCAGGCCAGCTGTGGGTGTCTAATTGCAGCATAGACATACCCGAAGAGATGTAGTAAGGCTTAATGCATAAGTATTTGTAAAGTGTTTTGTTTTGAGATTCTCAGATGGAAGGTGCAATTGCAATTTCCATTAACCTTTTTCCATACTGTGTCCCCATGTTACAACAGAATAAAAGTTTGGGGTTCTCCTCACCCCACCTTCTAGACATAAAAAAGGAACAGACGTCACAACTTGAGCTCGTCAGGAATTTTTCGATGAAATGTTTTTCATCTATCAGCATTGATTTGTCGAAACCACACTTCTCACAGAAACGTATGAGTTTCGATGAAATCTTCATTGGGAAAATTTTTCGGGTCCAGGGTGACATTTCTGGTTTGAACCACAGACAGAGAACAAAAAACTGATGCTATAACCTGGTAGTTAGGGCCTTTGCATGGCATGTGGCCAAACCAGGTTTAAGTTCCTGCTCTGAATCAGGCAGAGCAAACATTTGTCTATTCTAGTGTCTGTTATGTACACCCATTTCTGACCAAAAAAAATGTTTAAAAGATCTCAATTGAGAAATGGAATACTTGTCTGCCAGCCAGCCTAGTCGTAAGCTTCTAAAACCTGGTCGAGACTCCCAGGTTGAGAACCAAACCAACACAACTCAGCAAGCTAGTCCTATTCGAGTACAGTTTGTGATGACTTTCTCCCCCTTTTTTGAAGAGTTGCCACATTGACATTAGTGACTCTCTGTCTGGTACCATTGCAGCCATCATCCAATATTCACTCCCTGCCTCTTTGGGACTAAAAAATTTAAAGAGTCTAGAGGTAAAAAGTTTTAGTCTTTTCTTCCCAGGGACTGGAAAACACAGAGATACACTCTAGCATGTTGTAATTATTATGTGGTATCACTTTGAGACACTGCAGTTAGTTGTCTAAATAACTTAGCAACATATATGATGATTAGCCTTAGAGTTAGTGAAAATAACAGATTTTGTTTATTACGCTCAGAACAAATATAACATAACATGGAATTGGAAACATTAAAGGAATAGTTTCATTCACAGAAACCGCTCATCTTATCCTATCAGTCAATCTTGAGCTTCTTAATTCTCTACAAATGTATACATGTATTGTGCCATGACATGACATAAATGTATACATGTATTGTGCCAATGTATACATGTATTGTGCCATATTGTGCCAGGAGTATAAAAATATTGTTCAGGCATGCAGGAGTGAAATTAGGAAGGCCAAATCACACTTGGAGTTGCAGCTAGCTGGAGATGTTAGGAGTAACAAGAAGGGTTTCTTCAGGTATGTGAGCAACAAGAAGAAAGTCAAGGAAAGTGTGGGCCCCTTGTTGAATGAGGGAGGGAACCTAGTGACAGAGGATGTGGAGAAAGCTAGTGTACTCAATGCTTTTTTTGCTTCTGTCTTCACAGACAGCTCCCAGGCGGCTGCACTCCACAGCACGGTATGGGGAGGAGGTGACCAGCCCTCTGTGGAGAAAGAAATAGTTCGGGACTATTTAGAAAAGCTGGACGAGCACAAGTCCATGGGGCCGGATGCACTGCATCCGAGGGTGCTAAAGGAGTTGGCTGATGTGATTGCAGAGCCAGTGGCCATTATCTTTGAAAAATCATGGCAATCGGGGGAGGTCCCGGATGACTGGAAAAAAGCTAATGTAGTGCCCATCTTTAAAAAAGGGAAGAAGGAAGATCCGGGGAACTACAGGCCAGTCAGTCTCACCTCAGTCCCTGGAAAAATCATGGAACAGGTCCTCAAGGAATCAATTCTGAACCACTTAAAGGAGGGGAAAGTGATCAGGAACAGTGGATTCACCAAGGGCAAGTCATGCCTGACTAACCTAATTGCCTTCTACGATGAGATAACTGGCTCTGTGGATGAGGGGAAAGCAGTGGATGTGCTATTTCTTGACTTTAGCAAAGCTTCTGATACAGTCTCCCACAGTGTTCTTGCCAGCAAGTTAAAGAAGTATGGGCTGGATGAATGGACGGTAAGGTGGATAGAAAACTGGCTGGATGGTCGCGCTCAACGGGTAGTGATCAATGGCTCCATGTCTAGTTGGTAGCCGGTATGAAGTGGAGTGCCCCAAGGGTCGGTGCTGGGGCCGGTTTTGTTCAATATCTTCATCAACAATCTGGAGGATGGTGTGGACTGCACCCTTAGCAAGTTTGCAGATGACACTAAACTGGGAGGAGTGGATGATATGCTGGAGGGTAGGGATAGGATACAGAGGGACCTAGACAAATTAGAGGATTGGGCCAAAAGAAATCTGATGAGGTTCAACAAGGACAAGTGCAGAGTCCTGCACTTAGGACGGAAGAATCCCATGCACTGCTATAGACTAGGGACTGAATGGCTGGGCAGCGGTTCTGCAGAAAAGGACCTAGGGATTACAGTGGACGAAAAGCTGAATATGAGTCAACAGTGTGCCCTTGTTGCCAAGAAGGCTAACGGCATCTTGGGCTGCATAAGTAGGGGCATTTCCAGCAGATCGAGGGACGTGATTATTCCCCTCTATTCGGCACTGCTGAAGCCTCATTTGGAGTACTGTGTCCAGTTTTGGGCCCCACACTACAAGAAGGATATGGATAAATTGGAAAGAGTCCAGCGGAGGGCAACAAAAATTATTAGGGGGCTGGAGCACATGACTTATGAGGAGAGGCTGAGAGAACTGGGATTGTTTAGCCTGCAGAAGAGAAGAATGAGGGGGGATTTGATAGCTGCTTTCAACTACCTAAAAGGGGGTTCCAAAGAGGATGGATCTAGACTGTTCTCAGTGGTAGAAGATGACAGAAAAAGGAGTAATGGTCTCAAATTGCAGAGGAGGAGGTTTAGGTTGGATATTAGGAAAAACCTTTTCACTAGTAGGGTGGTGAAGCACTGGAATGGGTTACCTAGGGAGGTGGTGGAATCTCCTTCCTTAGAGGTTTTTAAAGTCAGGCTTGACAAAGCCCTGGCTGGGATGATTTAGTTGGGGTTGGTCCTGCTTTGAGCAGGGGGTTGGACTAGATGACCTCCTGAGGTCCCTTCCAACCCTGAGATTCTATGATTCTATGATTCTATGACCTTACTGTGTCTGGAGTCACCTTCCAGCAGAAACCCTTGCTGCTGGGTTACTTGGGACGGTTTTGCAAGTCCCTCATTTTCTCTGAGGAATCTCTCCCCTTGAAAATCCAACACAATCTACCTATGTGGGGAGCTTCAGAGGCTCAGGAAACCATGCGGAGCTCTCTTCAGCCTTTTTCTTTTAATTCCTCAGAGCTCTACTAACCTTCTTCAGTTGGCCCAGCTCTCCAG
This sequence comes from Chelydra serpentina, assembly GCA_037349315.1. NCBI lineage: Eukaryota > Metazoa > Chordata > Testudines > Chelydridae > Chelydra > Chelydra serpentina. The sequence continues at coordinate 18,131,929 of JBAIAC010000002.1, forward strand.
GCAAGTTTTGCCAGACCTTCTGTCTGAACACCCTGATTCCTTGTTCCCTGCCACCATTCCCAGATCTCCCTCTCTTGAAATCCACTGTCCAACTGTCACCTTGAACAATGACCCTCAGGAGCTCCATCCCTTCTGGTGATGTCACTAGCCTCAGCAGTTCCTTCAGACATTCAAAATATTATCAGCAGAGCTCACTCTACAAAGATGAAGACTTTCACAGGACAGACTATCCCCTCTTACTCATTTAATACATGGTTACAGAGCAAAGAAACATAAAATTGCAAATCAAGTCACAGAAATTAGAGAAGGGGGGAAGAGCTATTAAGCCATCTAAATCCATATCCCCACTCACCCCAGTTGCAATTCACAATGTTCCTATGGTACCACTAGGATGGTTTAAAAGTAAGACCCCTGTATACATATGTATGTGCATATATATAAACTATCACCACCCCTACAAAAACAACAACAACAAAAATCTACCAATATCAACACTATATCACACAGACAATTCGCCTCCTGGGGAGAGGCTGTAAGAAAGAATGAGCCATACGTGACAGATGTTAGTCATGTCACTTAATGCAATATTGGAAAGTTCTCAGGTACCATGGTGACAAGGGCAGTATGTGAACCGCTGTAGAATAAAAGGGAATTGTAACGGTACTTGTGGAAAAACTAATGTAAAGCTAATGCATCTACTACAGTGCTATTGCCAACCTTAAACATTCTAAAATAATCTAAAACCCCCAAATATCATGAGATTGGCTTAAAAGCCATGAGACTTAAAAAAAGATAAACATGGAGTTATTTTTATTTGCATTCTGGTTTTTAAGCCTTTATGGTTTACATGTTCAAGTTTTTTTTCCCACAGCTCTGAGGGCTGGACCATTTTTATTTTACACAGAAGCTGAGTTTAACACCTGGTCACATCATTCCAGGAATTGTGGGAGATAACACTACTATTATGACAATGTGAGACTTTCCTCACTGTTTTGTTGAATTTAGTTTTGAATTATTCAGATTACAGGGTTTCCAGCACTGCCTTTGAACAATCTATCAGGCCTCCCAAGGAAGTATTTCCTGATAATTTAGCTTACATTTTCACTTGCTTAAATTCATCGAATTATTTGAAATTTGCAGAGAGGGGCCCATACTGAAAAGTTCAGCTCTGAGTCCTTATCCAAATTTGAATTTTCTACCAAATTGCATCCAGGATTTGGCCAGTTCGAAAGACTGGCTCCAGATCTGCAATATCCAGATCTAGAGAAATGGCTGATGCTCCTCTCTGCTATATTCTCTGGGACAGGGCCTTCAGCTGAAATGAATACAGGGCAGGTAAGGAACCAAAACAGTACCCAGTTTGGATGGATGGAAAAAGTTTCCTAAATTATTTAGTGACTACACATTTATAACTGCAAAACATTAAGAACAATAAGTAGTAATCTAAGGGCCTAATCCAAAACTCACTGAAGTTGGTGGAAAGATTCCCATTGACTTCAGTTTGCTTTATATCAGGCCCTAAACTTTTTTGACAGACAAGTTTCATGTGTGCTTTAAAATATAATAGAATTGTTTGGAAAGATGAATACAAATTAAAATTTTGTTCACTTAAGTCCATGTCTGTTAACAGATGTCTCTCAGGTAAGTGAAATACCGTAAGCACAGCTGAATCAGAATCTTTAAGCTAAAAGGAAAACTGGTAGACATTTGTAAGGACAAAGGTGTCGTGACCTTACCAGAGTCATCTACCCAGTCTGTGATTACCTACAGACACTAGTATATTAGGCAATTTATTTCGTTAATGATTGTACAAGTATTTTGGGATCCTTGGCCCAAAGTTCTATAGAGCTAAGAAGAGTCATAGAATTCAAGGCCAGAATGGACCACGAAATCATCTATTTTGATCTTCTGAATGTCACAGGCCACCAACACCTCCCAGCACCCACATACGAACCCTAATGATTGAAATTAGATAAATCTTACTACTTGATGCCAGCACTGCTTAACTGATACCTCAAAAATTTCACTTAAAAAAACCCAAAAAAACCAAAAACCCCTTCTGGATCAATAGTCTAGTACGGAAAACTCAGTCCAACTCAGTGTCCAAGGTGACAGTAATGTGGTAGCATTAAAGCAGAGAGGCAGATAATTATTTAACTAATAAAAAGAGATGTGAGACGTGCATCCTGATCTGGATTTTAAAATCCCCAAAGTATGGGTATGTTCAGAAGATGAGTTTTGAGTCTTTTCATTATTAAAATAGAAGCCATTTATAAAGCCTGGATTTGGATTTTGACCACAGGTGGGGTATTGGCACTATTTGTTGTTAGGGATATTGATTCAGGCCTGTCTTTTGTAAAATAAGAGATAACTGATATTTTTCTTAGGACCCAAATTAACGTTTTTTCCTCAAATTCCTTTTCCTTTTTTGTTGTCTTTGTTTTTATGGCCTAGAGGAAAGGGTACTGGACTGGGAGTTAGGAGACTTGGTTTCAATTCCCAGCACTGCTTTGTTGGGTGAACTTCAGCAAGTCACTTCCTCTCCCTGTACCTTGGTTTCCTTATCTGTAAAATGGGGATAATGAGACTGGCCTCCTTTATAAAGTGCTTTGAGATCTACTGATGAAAAGCCTTACAGAAGAGGTATGTATTTTATCTTATTTTATGTGTCTGTCCTTTCTGCCTTGATATTCATCATACCAGTGTCAGAAATACTGAGAGAGAAAGGCTGTCCTTGCAGTATTTCCACCTGACCAAAATCAGACAGTACTAGAGATTTTGTGAAAAAACTGTTCTTGTGAGATTTCCAACATAATTTGTAGAACTAGCCTGGGTTTTTCGAACAAGATTTGGTAAAGGATTCAGATACTAGAATGAACCAGACTGAACCAAACTTCTCAGACTTTTGAGGTTTGCTCCATCAAAGCAAAACCAAGAGAGCATATGAATTGGTCTTTTTTGTTGTTATTTCATAGTGAGTGTAGACTTGAAGAATGAATGCCTTCAAGTCTTAAATTGCTGTTGATCTTGGCTGACCAACAGAGGGAAAATGCTGCAACAGCTTAGAAAAATGTGAATCAGACTGATGAAAGGACCAGGGGGAATACGTTTGTGAACAATTTTGTTAGATAACAAAATGACTCATAATCAGTTGGAATTCAATAAGTCACTTATTGCCAGTTTCTGTGTGATTCAGTTTCCAGTGATCCAGACACCTGCTAAGTTAGTCCCAGGCTGGTGGAATCTGGCCCTTACTGCTAAATCATGCAAACTACTGAATATCTCGTGCTGATACACCTGGTACCGCAAATTAACTTCAATGTGAGTTGTAGGAGCTTAACAATTGTCAGGATCAGGTCCATGTGATTTTCTGCAAAATCTCTTTCTTGCATTTTCAAAGAACATTGATTGTTGAGACTGGTAGGTTCAAACTATGACCTTCCATTTATTTTTTTCCTATTATTTGCCAGGTCCGTGTAATTCTTTGTACACGGTAGGCCTCATTTCAGTTTTGTGTGTACGGTCTTTAGTGGAATTATTTGGATTTATTCCACTGTGAGTGAAATTAGAATCCGGTCCAGTGCCTTCTTAATTTTCTGAATAAAAACTTATTTTTACTTTTTGAAAATTCCTTTAATATGTATTGAAGATCAACAATTCTCTTGCCTTGTTCAAGTAATCATCCAAATATTAAAGCCATACTACATATCTCAGACTGTTAAGGTAGTGGTGTCTGGCATGGAATTATAGACCAGCCATCTTAACTTTGTTAAGATAATGAAAGAAATAATCAAACAATCAATTTGAAAGCACCCAGAAGATAATAAGGTGATAAATAACAGTCCATATGGTTTTGTCAAGAGCAAATCATGTCAAACCATAGAACAAGGTCTTTCCTAGCTAAAGGAGACCATAGAGGAGTGTGTCAAAGAAGAGGAAGACTAATATTATATGCAAAAAATCCTGTGTCATCTGAATTATAGTCCTTCAATCCACCAGTCTCTGGGTGTTCACCTCGAGAGGGAAGCATTATCTTCAAAGGGACTACACTTAATATGCTTAAAGTTAGGCATGCTTGTTAAGTAAGTACCTGCTTATTAAGTACCTTGCTAAACTGGGTCCTTGGAGGTTTAATTCCAGGATTGATGTGATTTTTCCATTAAAAAGTGATTGAGTTTTGCATAGGAAATGTATTTCCGCAAAATTATTTTTCACAATAACAAAGTCCCTTCTCTTTCCCTTTGTGGCTGGGCTGATATCTGGGGAAAATAGCAGTTTGGCTCCTATACATTCTGTTTCTTTTTGAGTATGATCAACAAGCAGAATTCTGTCTCTATCTTTCTGATCAGACAGAGATATGATGATGGTGTTTCCTCCCTGGAAGTTTTCATAGGTTTTCATCATAGCAATGTGTTAGCCTTTTTCCAAGTAGACAAGATATTCTTTTACATCTAGATTCAGAACTTTTGGCAAAAGATTTTTCAATAAAGGAAGGCCTGAATCATCTCTCCCTGGAGGATGGTGTATTAACTTTTTCTTTCAACAGAAGAAACTGAAAAACAGAAACAAAAATCATCTATCACTGGTTGAGCAACCAGGAGCTCCAGGTTCAGGCTACCGCTTAACTTGCTGTTCAGGCTACATCCTCTCAGTTTTTCTTTCTTTATAAAATAAGAATGAGGTGAGCTACCCTATCATGATGAACCAAATTGATGCATCAATTTTACAATGATTCCAGGAAGCTTTGGAATCCAAATCTTGCAATTTTCAATGCATGGAAAAGTAAAAATAAGATTGAATAGAGACTAATATTCCAAAATTTATATTTAGAAATACCAATAGTTTTCAGAATATAAAAAAAGTAGTAAATGAATTAACATGATCTTATGCTGCTTGATATACTTTAATCATTGGTCCTTCTGCTTAAGCTAGCAGAAAGGTGCCAGTTGGGATGGTCTTTTATGTGATTTGAACACTTTTCTTCCAGGGACTAGACAGAAACTACCAATTAATTTTACATAGCGCATTGAATAACTATTAGATAATGACAGCATTGAATAACTATTAGATAATGACAGCTTTTGTTCCTTGCAAATTTGAGCACAATATGAACTAATACTCTCCAGTTGAAAAGTCCATCACATCCAGTCCCCAGCAATTTACTCCCTACATAGTTATGGCAGCAAGTGTAAGTGGTAAGAAGTCTTTGTTAGGGAGAAGTGCTGTTATTTCCTGCTTGCAAAGAAAGCGCACTGAAATATTTGTCATCTCAGGTTTCTGCTTCTCCACATTGCCATTTCAGTTATTGCCACACATCTTCATGCCAGAATTGGCCTGAGGCAAGCAACAATGAATGAGTAGTACAGCTGGTATCACATCTCTGGCTTCAAGCTTTGATTGTAGACAAGGGAATGGGGAACACTAGCTGCCTTGATTCAGCAGCCGCTAAAACTTTTCCCATGATGCCAATAGAAGGTGGTGGAGGGTGATGTAAAAGAAAAGAAAACCAGTGTCATATGTGTAGGGTCTGTTTTGTTTTTGTTTTTGTTTCAGTCAAAAAGAAAGACACAATCTGTCTAGAAAAGGAGATATTAGGAAGGAGCAGAATAAGCATATGGGGAGAATCATTCTGCTCTGAGAAGTCACTTAAAGTTAATCATACCAATGTCACCACTACACACAGTAGACAGAAACAGAGAGTGTGCAGTGGCTACCAGCCTGAGATACAAATTATATCAACCCCCACCCCAAAATCTGGGAGCCAAACACTCAGCTCTGCAGCACCCAATGGCAGCAGCAGTGGGCAGGACAAAGCCTAGAGCCTGGTCCCAAATAGGGTTGCCAACTTTTCAATTGCTCAAAAACCGGACACTTCAGCTATGGTCAGAATTTTTGAGGCTGAAGGGGAGTGTGCCTCTGCTGCTCCATCCAGCAGTGACTCCAAGGCAAAGAGTCTCCAGGGAGTGATGGGGGCAGGAAGTGGGGGGGGGGGGGAGCTTCCTGCAGCCAGAGGAGGTTCCTGGAGATGAGTGTGAGACCCAGCCCTGGGATCAGCCAGTGCAGTGGTAGAGGAAGTGTCCCTCCCCAGCCCAGCCAGGACTAGCAGCTGGGGTTCCTCCAGTTCTGCCCCTCCGCAGCTCTGGGGCCAGTGCTCGGGGATGAAAGTGGCCTTGGGCTGGCTGTGGGAGAGGGGACAATGGAATTGTGGTAACCAGACTTTTGGTGTCTGGTCAATACGTCTGACCAGAGACTGTACAGGTCCCCTTTAAAACTGGACTTTCTGGTCAAAACACAGACACCTGGCAACACTATGTGATCCCTCCCCATTCTCCTCCCCCACACCAGTGCAGCACAAGGAAGGACAGGGGTTGTGAAACAGCAGACTACACCCATCACAGGTGAAGGGGAGGGTGGAGAGAGAGCACGTGGAACATTGATCAGCCAGCTGAGATGTCTCCTCACTACCTGAAGGGTGTCTTCTCTGCTGCCGTTCCCTTGGTAGTGAGCAGTTCTCTGAATCATTAAAGCCATACTATATATTTCAAACTAAGATAGTGGTGTCTAGAATGGAATGATAGACCAGCTGGCTTAAGTTTGATACCCAGTAAAAAAAAAAGGAGCAAATAATAAAACAATCAGTTTGTAAGCATATAGAAGATAGTAAGGTGATAGGTAACAGTTGGTGTGGATTTGTCAAGAAAAAATCTTGTCAAACCAACCTAACATCTTTCTTCGACAGGGTAACAAGTCTTGTGGATAGAGAAGAAGCAGTTGATGTGATATATCTCAACTTTAGTACAGGTTTTTGATACTGTCTCATAAGCTAACTAGGGAAATATAGCCTAGACGAACCAACCATTAGATGGTGCACAACTTGTTGGAAAACTTTACTCAGAAAGTACAGTTGTTATCATACTACTGGAAGGACATATTGAGTGGGTGTCCTACAAGTATATCTCCTGGGTCCAGTTCTGTTCACTATCTTCATAAATGATTTGGATAATGGTATAAAGAGTACACTTATAAAGTTTGTGGATGATACGATGCTGAGAGTGGTTGTAGGTGCTTTGGAGGACAAGATTCAAATTCAAAATGATATTGACAAAGTGAAGAAATAGTCTGAAATAAATAGGATGAAATTTAATAAGGACAAATGCAAAGTACTACACTTAGGAAGGATTAATCCACTGGACAAATAGAAAATGAGAAATGGCTGCCTAGGATGGAGTACTGCAGGAAAAGACCTCTGGGGTTATAGAAGATTACAAACTAAATATGAGTCAATAATGTAATACTGTTGCAAAAAAAAAAAGCAAACATTGTTCTGGGATGTATCAGCAGGAGTCTTGCAAGCAAGACACAAGGAATAATTCTTCACCTCAACTCATCACTGATAAGGCTTCAGTTAGAGTACTGTGTCCAGTTCTGGGCACCAGCCTTTGGGAAAGATGTGGACAAAATGGAGAAAGTCCAGAGGAGAACAACAAAAATGATTAAAGGTTTAGAAAGCATGACTTACAAGGAAAGATTCAATTAATTGGGTTGTTGAATCTGGAGAAGAGAAGACTGAACAGGGACACAACAGTCTTCAAGTATGAAAAAAAATTGTTATAAAGAAGAGGATGATAAATTGTCATCCTTATCCACTGAGGATAGGTCAAGAAGTAATGGGCTTAAATTGCAGCAAGGGAAATTTAAGTTGGCTGTTAGGGAAAACTTCCTAACTGTAAAGGTAGTTAAGCACTGGAACAAATTACCTAGTAAGGTTGTGGAAACTCTGTAACTGGACATTTTTAAGAACAACTTAGACAAACAGCTATTGGAGTGGTCTAGATAATACTTAGTCCTGCCTGAGTACAGGATACTAAACCTATCAAGGTTCCTTCCAGTCCTACATATCTATCATTCTATGGATTTACATTATGCTAGGGTAATGCCGTTGGTAAGTGTGGAAGATTTTCCAGCATCCTGCTGCCATGGATACTGCTAAGCCATCTTCACCCAGGGATTTACGAATGTGCACCAAATGCTATGTGCATTCTTAAAAGTTGCTTTTTAACCCTTCCCTGTCACACCTACAAACTATTCAGTTTATGGTATGCTCAAAAATATTGCATAGTCTTCTTCCTCCATCTAGAACAGCCCCGATCACAGTATCTGCTATGAGTCCTTAAACATGGTGCAGTTTCATGCAGCTCAGTGGTGTGTTTAGAATGCCTCATTTGTTTTGGGTTGTGATATGGGCAAAACTCAGATGTGGACTGGATTGGGCCCTACATCAGAACTCAGCATTCCATTTACTTATGCTCAATATGATTTTCTCAGAGCAGGTACTTCATAAATCAGTGTAATAATCATAAATACCACCTTCGATATTTTCAAACCAGATGCAGGGTTTTGGTTTGTTTTTTATCATGGTCCTCCATGGAACTCCAACCCAAATAACATTCAGCGAATGCACTGGGAAAAAAACATTCAAACTCTTGTTTATTGAATGTCAAGCTGAGAGCAGTTATTGACTCAGTGAGATTAAAGTTTATTACAGGGTGCCAAGTAATTATATAAGTGACATTAGACCATAATTTACACTCACAGTGTAGTCTTGAATGACAATGTCATCTTAAGCAAGGACAAATGAGAGAGGTCCCACAGTTTATAATACTCCCTGCACAATGCTTCTCAGGGATAAGGAATGGCTGGCCCGGTAGCTGCTCCTTTCCCTTGGGCAATTACCACCTACTGTTCTTAGTGACAGTTAACACCAACACAAGATTCCCTGAGCCAAAGCAAAAATCAACAGTAAATGTTTTCTGTTATGTGTCTTTTCAGTTTGGTAATGGATGGAGGAAATTACAGAAGAGACCTCTTAAGGAGAAAGCTTAGTTACATAGCAAATGTACTCCTTTATCAAGGAAGTATTTTTTAGAGTTTTTCAGCACTTACAGCACTTGCATAAATTGGTACTAGTTTATTTATTTTCAATCCCCTTAACATATATTCCACACAGTTCTTTCCATACTACATGCAAACATGTGAAAACACATCTGCTAGAAAGCTGAGAACTCCCAAGACAGGAACTGCCAAATCTCTCTGATTGTCATTGCTCTATGTAGATCCCCAAGAAAAACCAAATAACCCAGCCCTGAAACATTCAGCAGAAAATAACTTTCCAAAAATGATCACATAATGGCAGTCACTAGGGCTTTTGACATTGCAACTTTGGAGACAGGGAGACTAGAAGAAATGTCTATTATTAGTTAGGAGAAACCAGTCATGTGGCCCTCACCCAAACAAGACTTCTTATTAAAGACTCTTTGTGTAAATGTGAATGAAAGCTCATCCTGGTGGGTAATGGGCTCTAACATCTGAGAGAGGCATGATCAGCAGGTGAAAGATTTGTATGAACATGCAAGTTGATCCTGTCACCGTGGCTGGATAAAATCAATCTCTGGACACAGCAAAGTAGTTGATATCTAGACAGCAAGATTTTGTGACAGGCTGATTAAAGAATGGTCAGAAGAGAGAATTGGCTTCATGAGATATACGTTTTTCACTTGTTTTTGTTTAGTGTATCTAAGCTGAAGATGCCTCATCTAGTTTAGTTTGAGAAGTATAGATCTACATGTTTTAAGAAAACAGTTTCTTGTCTTTTAATTACTTTTTCTCTGTGTTTTAATCAACCTTGTTTTTATTTAAATTACTGTTTTCTGGGTAATTTTACACTGGTATTCCTGGAGAAGAGAGAACATCTACAAATTGATGGTAAGGGTTTCCGGAGCCTACATCTCCTATCAGTCTTGGCCAAAGGATCTCACCCAGTGAATTATGTTGTTTTCAGGCTGTGGCAGGCAAACACAAAGGAAAAAGCCAAAAGATCAAGGAGGAGGTGAGAGCTGGAGCAGTTGTCTGGTGCCTTATTTATGCATTTATTTATCAGGTATTTGCATGCAAATCAGGTGTCCTTGTAGGCACATAACAATTAGGCACCTACCTGACCTTGTGCATACGTAAATATCTAATTTGCACACACATCAGGTATTGCTTATGTAAACAGAAGTGTACAAATGTATGTTCATATTGACATACACATAATTTTGATAATCTTGTCCACAACATATAGATTATATACTGCATATAAATTCTTTATTTTAGAGTATGAATCAGAGATTTCCCCTGTCATTTTCAAGATTCAAGCTGGAAAGTTGTGGAACAGCCTATTAGAACCCCAAATAGAGCAGGAGATTTTATTGAAGATTTACTAACATGGAGATACACACATTTACTGAAAAATAATACTTATGATATTTTTGTATGTTGCCCTTTATGTAAAAAAAATGGAAAATGGTCTGTCTAAAAAAATCTGTAACCAAGAGAAACAAAGACCCTATTTCCTGAAAGCTTTTGATTTCTTGCTGTTGTTTGCACGAGTCTTTCAGTGCTGCCATTTCTGATCAATTGTTATACCAGTCTTCAATCTTTGGAGGCAAGTAGGATTTCTCCCTTTGCAAGATGAGCCATTTGGCTGCAAGAGCATCCAGAAAAAGCTCGTTTCTGGGATTCTTTACACATTTAGAAAAGATTCTTGTTAAGTAACTTTCACTCCTGGGGTTGGAATTATTAGCAATTTTTATCCCTTGTGGGTGTAGCTAATTAAATGCTCCATTATTAGCCACTGAAAGCAAGAAATGATTAGAACTTTGCTCTTTTGCCAGTGAAGCCTGTAAGTAAAGCTTAAAGTATTCCACTACCACCCTACTTCTGCATGTTAGTTTTCAGAGATCTAGAATAACAGAGACATGTCAGTAATAATACAACAAGCAGTCCAGTTCTTTTGCAGTTGTCTGAAAGACATTTGTACAGGAGCTAAAGTAAAGGAAAAAAAACTCCAGAAGAAAACAGCTATATCTTTGCTATATTATGTAGCTGGGTAGCTGCACTAGACTCATAGGAGGCAAGTAAGGAAGAGAAAGTGCAATTTTCTGGCACTCTTGTAAAAGAAACGTTTACCACAATCTGTTTGTATCCTCAAGCAAATGGAAAGCAATTAAGACATGTTTATGGGATAAAAAGAAAGAAATATAGCAAGAACTGGGTGATATGTGTGTGCAATTGGAATCCTATCATTAATCTAATCATCATCTACCTTTGATGTTGTGGCGGGGTGTGCCTACTCCACACTAGACAAGAGGTGGCTAACCTCACACTATGAGCAGTGGAAGTCCTTCCCCTCAGACCTTGCTGGGCATGCTCCAACTATTGCCTCAGTATAAAAAGGAGTAGCCCAGCTCATTCTAGGCTGACTGCCAGAGGGGAAGGACCTTGGGCGGAGGGTTCAGCTAAAGAGCCATCACAGCCTTTGCCTGCAGGAACTGGAGACCCTGAGAGCCTGACTGGAGGGCTGCAGGCAATGGAGCCGCAGGGAATCACCCACACTGAGGAGCCCGGGAACCCTGATACTCAATGGACTACAATGCCTGGAAATGTGGTAGGAAGTGACCGAGGGAGGGTGGGCGAGTGGTACCTCACACCCGAGTGAGGTCTACGTGTTTCGGCGGGGGGGTGGACCACTCTGCCTCTATCAGGGCCCTGGGTAGAGGCCTGGTGGAGTCGGGTGGGCCTGGACCTCCCTACCTGGGCCACCACCCACCTTGGTGGCAGCCTGGATACAGGCCATTGGGCCCCGTGCCTGGGAGCTGCAATATTGACTCTGGCCACTGAGTCACACTGCCCTGTACCTGAAGGCTGTTATATTGACACTGGCAATTGGGCCTCACTGCCCCGTGTCTAGGGTCTACGACATTGACTCCGGCCATTGCGCTGCATTACCCCACTCCAGAGGGCTGTTATATGGATCCTGGATGCTAGGCCACATTGCCCTGCACCTGAGGGTGGTTATATTGACTCTAAGCACTAGGCCATGCTGCCCTGAACACAAGGGCCTCCGGACTCTGGACTCTTGCCTCTAGGCCACGCTGCCCTGAAAGCAAAGGACTGCTGGAATTGACTTGGGCCACTAGGCAGCGCTGCCCTGAAAGCAAGGGCTGCTGGAAGTCACTCTGGCTGCTTTTGGCCTAAAGGCTGTCAGAGAGACTGCAACAGCGGTGATATCGCAACCCTGTCCTGCCCAGCAAGGGGACGGGGTGTGCATATGCCACAACAGGAGTTCATTAAAAAACAAAAACTCTGGATAGCAACAGCTACAATAATAAATGTCTCTGTCATAGCTCTGTGTCTGCAAAGTACTCAGTACCTTAGACCCTGATCCTGCAAACACTTATTCATAAAAGTACCTTTTACTGGACAACTCAATACGCCTGACTGGGCTATCTTGTACAACTATCCCATTGGACTACTCACAATTCATAGTATAAAGCACGTATATGGCTTTGCAGAACTGGGGTTTCAGATGGAGTCCCAACCCTGTAATTCACTGTGTGTGCCCCATTGACTCCAGTGGGATACTGAGTGGCACACGTGAGGTGAATTACAATGTCAAGGACGTCAACTGTAAGCTTTTAGAAGCAAGAATTACCTTTTTTTATTGTGTGTTCCTAGTTGGCCCCAGTTCTTGATTAACACCTTTAGGTATTGCAATTATTATTAGTGGATACAATATATCCTGCAAGGTTCTGAGCACTCTCGATGTTTATTGATTCAAGTGGGAACTGAGGGTGCTCATAAACTCCTAGGGGTGCTCAGCACCTCCTAGATCAGGCCCTTAGTCACCACCACCCTGCCACAAGTTAACTTCTAAAGGTCACCAGCAACTGGTAAGGGAAAACACCCGTCATTTCTCTTGACAAGGGATATAGCAGTGAATTATACATCTCTCCCCTCCCAGACCAAATCAGGAAGCTATAATAATGGCCATGGCTAGAAAAGGCCAAACAGTGTAATTTTCACTTTGTAAAATTTTCCAATACAAAATTTAACATTTTAGCAAATCAAATTATTTTTATCATATTAGCAATATCCCATTGTTATTTAACTTTGCATTTTTTTCCCTTCTCAGCTTCTCTTTGTCCTCCTTCTGTTTAATTGGTCTCCTAAAGATGCGTGCACTACTGACCATGCAGGTAGGCCAGGGCTGGTGCAACCACTAGGCGACCAAGGTGGTGGCCTACGGCGCCAAGCTCTTGGGGACGGCATTTTCACGTCCTCGGCGGCATTTCGGTGGCAACCTCTCCTCTTCTCAGCGGCATTTCGATGGGAACTCCTCCTTCTCTCTTCGGTCCACGGTGGCATTTCAGCAGTGACTGCGGCATTTCGGTGGCAGCTGCTCTGCTGCGGCGACAGGTTTTTTTTCCCCCCTTCGCCACCTAGGGTGGCAAAAAAGCTTGCAACGGGCCTGAGGTGGGCCAACTCCTGTCTTCTGTTGTGTGGTTGGGCTGGGTGTAAGGGAAAGTGGGGAACATCTGCCCCACTCCTATTAAATGTACCTGCCTAGAAGCAGGGTCAGACTGATCCATTACAATCCCATCTATGAGTGGTCTGTTAGCTAGTGGGCAGGATGGAGTTCTAGTCTGCCATTGTTTGTGTTGCATTCTAGAGCACAAGCTTGACAAGAACCATGATTTCAGGGCAGTGGTAAAATACACCAGGAAACAGGTTTTCAACGGTCAGTTTTCTCTGAACTATTCATCCCAGTAGGATGACTCTTAGATCAGGTAGATGGTGATGCTCCACCCCCAATGTTCCCGAGACTCCCATCAGTAAGGGCAAGAGAGATTTTAATTTGATCTCCTCACTCCCTCCCACACCCGGTAATGATGCACAATCTCCAGTTTTCATTGAGTAAAAAGCAGTTTTTACTGTCATGTCACAATGGCAACAATTCTTCCCTCAAACCCAGCCCCTCAGCCATAATATTCACAGTTCTATTTTCTGAAAAATGGCCCAAAGTGATCCCAGCAGTGACAAACTATGAGCAGTGGACCTTTCATTCAAAGATTTGAACAAATATTTTCTATAATGCTGCTAAACAATGGTCACCATTAAAAGTCAACAGCCATTCACAATTAACCACCTGTTGATATCTGATGTACTGCAGTATTTCCCTATGCATGCATGCATTTCCCTATGAATTTCACTTGAGGGATTTATTTTCTTTTGTTGTTATATTTCCTATTTCCACCTCCAAAAACATCTAAAAACCAGAGTGAAAACATTGCAGGAATAAAATTTCTGCATATTTGGTGGCCTTGTTTGAAATGTCATGTTTTGTTTAAAAGGGGAATATCAGGAATCTTCTCATGGTTTTGAATGTAATCCATTGGTTTTGAGCTTGGTTCAAAATATTGCAAAATATCAAAATCAATAGGAGAGGAGGGTCTCTTCTAATTAGTTAATTTTGGGAACTTGACAGTTGGTTGATATTAAAATCTGGGTACAAGCCATCTTATTTAATCATCTGATTCATGTATCTGAATAAAAGTAAAGGCATTATCATCAGATAAAAAATTTGCCCCCAATGTACTGCTAATGTACAGTATCATTGCAGAGTTGCAAGGTAAAAAGGTAATTAAGTTAAATATCAAAGAATCATAGGGTTTGTGCTCTGAGACTTAGGGTAACATTTTCAAAAGCACCTAAGTGATTTCAGAGACTCATTTCCATCTTCAGAAGTGAGCTGGGCACTTAGGAGCATTTGAAAATGGGACTTAAAAGCCTAATTATCACTTTTGAAAATGAGATTTAGATTGACAAGTCATGTAACATTTTCAAAAGTGCCTACACTTCTAATACAGAAGTGAGGCAGTGCCATTTAAATTGTTGAAAGATATGTTGGTCTGAATTCACTTCACACACGATTGTAGCTTAGGAGTAACTCCACTGCAGGTGATGGTATTATGTTAGTGTACAAGCAGTGGCAATGAAAATGGAATTAGACTCAGTGTTGTTCCTATAACTTCTGTTAAATATAATAATTAATACAAAGTCAAGGGGGAAAAAGCTTCTAAACCAATTGCCTTTTGGAGTAACAGAAATTGAGCCCTATGCTGGAACACACTGATCTCTCTAAAATGTTAATATACACATTTTTTTCTGACCTGCTGTGCCCTCCCTGTACAGCCCACCCACATTTGGGCCAAGAGCACGAATAAACTTTGCACACAATTATTCTTAGGGGTCATTGCTGGGTCATCAGCATTCACACATAAGTGTGTGGACAGTCCCATATGGAAAATCCAATAGAATTCAATAGGAATGAAACCTCAAGGGTTTTATAGGAATGGAGTTCGGTTACTAATTTAATTAAAACTCACTTATATATGCTGTCATTATTACCCAGACTTATCTAAAGCTCTGTAAGCTCCTGGGACTGCATAGAAATTTTACATCCAAATGTATTTTATGTGCCAGGTTTCTTTGCAAATTCAATCTTTTTTTTTAATTGTCTCTTTCCAGCACACCTTTACTCACACAGGCAAGGAACAAGGCATCAGCAAAGCTGTGTCTTTTAAAGATGATACTATCATTGTCGTCTCCTTGTTTCCTCTTGCCCAATATAAGAAACAGATGTCTTCACATATCTGTTCTTTCTCTGTGAGTAGGTTCAATGTGAGCTGCTGATGTCTGAATGATTTTATATTTGAGAACAGCGCTTATATTGAGAGCGCGTCCCAGGATTTACACTCATCTGTAGCTTCACAAGGGTTAGTTGTGATATACCTCAACCACTTAGTTATCCTGAAAACATTCAATTTTCCCTCATGAGTCCATCAGTTATCTCAAGCCACTGCTGGCATCTTCAATGAAGTTATTCTCAGCAGAATGGCTCTTAGAAAGCAGTCCCTTACGCAACACTGTCTGCCACTTAGCATAGTGGAAACCGCCCCGGAGGTGGCATTGCTAGGGTTCATTACCCAGATAGCCAGGTTCCACTATATCCAGTGTTATCTGAAGTTGTTCAAACTCTGGTTATACACAGAAGAATATCACAGTTGAAATTACGGAGGGAATGTACAGACAGAAAGGCAAAGAGAAAAAATGAATAACAGGATAACTACAACTCGGGCTGAATAAATTATATGTATGAGTGAACTCTGAACCCATTAAAGACACCTAAAGGACCACAATGGTGGCAGCAAACTTTTTTAGTTTTTGAGCCCTCCGATAGCATTTATTAGAGAATTATATTCCTGCAATAAATTATATTCCTGCAAACAAATGCCATAGAATAGATTTGCTTTGAAATTGTATAGGTTTACATTTTGTAGACTAAAGTTAATGTCTGTAAAACCCCATTGGCTTCATTTTATTAAGACCTACAGGATGTTTGCTTACAAGAGCACCATACTAATTTCTTTAAGATATGCCAAAACTAAGAAGATCCACATAAAGTAGATAATCAAATTTTTCTTTTTTCTTTTTAATTTTAATGTTGTAGCCATGCTTGTCCCACGTGTTTTGTTTAGACTTTCAAGAAAGGTCTGGTCAATTTTTGGTTGACACTTTGAATTAGTTTTTATTTTACTCAACTGGGTTTGCCCATCTCTAGAACATATCTCTAATTACTAGTTTAGGGTCTGTTATAGCTATTGTGTGCTGTATCATCTATAGTCCTTCCTTAATTATCTGCTTTTACTGGCAGCAAATACCTAAACCTGCCTTTCTTGGGCTTTTCCACAAATGGCATTTCAGTGCTAATGAGTCAACCAAAAGAAAAAAGTCTGTTTTCAAACAAGCTAATAGCATGAATTTAAAAGAAAAATTAATAGATAACTTATTAAATGCATTTTAATGGATAGTGAAGGCAAAGTCTACTGCTCTAGCTATAAAAAGATCCTTCTAAAGACATACAAGGGAAAATTACTTGAACAAGCTCTAGAATTGCCACACTCAGAACCAAAAAGTCTCTTCCCTTACCCTCTGCTATAGGCTGTGGATGATGAGGACTCAATTCTGTTTGACAATCTCATCCCATGGAAGGGGGCCATACAAAGGCACAGCATTCCAGAAGGAGCTCTTTGAATGCAATGGGCCAGATATACAAAGGGCCTGAGTCATTTAAAGCCCAAATTTTTAATTTGAGTTCTGTTTCCTGAGTCTCTCAGGTTCAAATTTCCCAGCTTTTCTCCACAACCATGAGGGCTGGAAACTTAGTTAATTTAAAAAAAAAAGAAAAAAGAAAAGAAACCTGATGTTCCCACATAATCACCTGACTCAGGAGCTGGGGATTTAAGAAAGCACTAAATATTGAGACTAAAAATAACATTTCATGACCTGTCAATGGCTGGTAACAAAGGGGGAACAGAGCAAATTCTGTGCCTTTGAAGATGGTCAATGTGCATCCCTTTGCTCCTTCCTCCCCCCACACTCAGCTATGCTTGCCAATACTGATGCAGAGTAAGGCCATCATGACTCAGCTACCACACTAGCTATCCCCATTCCCTATGGGGAATCTAGCTCCAGAAGCAATACTAGATTCAAGGGACAATAAAAACTACAAGCCTGTCCGAACATTAGGAAGCATCGTAAAGTTGAGGGGGAGGAGGAAGTCTCATCACTTTATGCTCCCTCAAGTACAAATGCAAAAAGTACAAATTGCTTCTTTCTGTTATTAGGATTCACTGTATAGTATGGAGTTTAGTATAAGCTACATTCAATTTTTTTCTATCCTTAGTTCATGTCACTGATGATGTATCACTGTACTGCTAGTCCAGTTTCCTTAGTACAGAAGCTCTTTCTTTCACTCTTCTCACAACCCCAAAGGACTAATAATATATTTATATAGCTCTGTTATTCCCAAAGAACTCTACAAAAGCCTTAGTGCATAGATAATACTATAGAAATGTAGTTGCTTCTGGGCAAACATTATAAAGGACAGTGCGCAATAGTAGTGAGGAAGAGAATATTTTGTACAAGGAGTGAGATAAACCTTGACATCTGTGGAAAGTGCCATGGCATTTGTTTGTCCTAGTAGAAAGGTCTCATCTTAAAACACCCTGAGAACACAACAACATACCTTGCAAAGATAAAAAGGGCAAGTAGAATCAGCAGGGATTTGAATTTCTGCTTTTAGGGAGTCTAAGCATTTCAATAAAGCAGAGGTTAACACCTCTAAGCTATTTCCTCCAGCCTAGGGACAGATTTTGCAAGGGCAGAGTGCCTCAAATTCAAAATGAAGTCATAAGGGCTTGAAAGAACTCAGCTCATTGGAAGTGCTCAGCTCTTTGCAGCACTGGACTTTTAACAAGCATTGAAATAGACAAAATAATATAGTATTGTGTATTAGGCAGCAATTGTTATTCTATTGCCCCATTACCTTGTTTTCAGCAGCAAGTGGGTCATCATTGCTCTCGAGTCTTGCTGAGCCTTCATCCCTAAGGATTCCCAAGAGCTCAGCACTCAGGAATCAATATGGTGAAGGTCTGATGATATCCCCTTGGAGAATAGTGATGAGCAGATAGTTCAATACCCACCATAAGTGTGTTGGGTGATGATCTCCCTGCGCTACCTATGACACTCCCAGTTATCAGCCACCTGAAAGATCCCAGAGGATTCTGGGTCTTACTGGGTACATGAACTGTGCCTTAGACACCAGACCCTCCCACCCCCAGACTGCCTGGAAGAGACTGTTTGGCCGCAGCCTGACCACGAGACCTGCTGGCCCCAGATTGAAGCCCATTACAAAGTGGTGGACAATGCAGGCAACCTAGCAAAAGGAGAGTGAGCTAAAGATGGATTTGGACAATCTGTTGAAATGGGTTATGGACCAGCAGCAACAGCAGACCCAATTGCTCTGGCAGCTGGCCACCCTACACCAGCGGAAAGCCTTGCAACAGCAACTGCAGGAGCAACAACTTATCAGGGAATTAGCAGCCCAGAAGAGAGATCAACAGCGACAACATGTGCAGCATCTGTTTCATCCCCAGAGAATGGAGTTGCAGCACCGTCCTGGGCCTGGCCCCGAGTCATCCACTGAAGCTAACAAAAATGAGGCTGGAGGGCAACCCTGAGGTGTTCCTGGTAACCTATGAAAGGGTTGCCATGGCAGCTCGATGGCCTGCAGAGGGCTGGGCCACTCTACTAGCACCCTACTTGACAGGAGTGGCCCAGGCATTGTACTGGGGTCTCAACACAGTAGCTGCACAAGAATCTCCTCTACTTTAAGCCTGATATCCTAGATGCCATTAATGTTTCTGTCAAGACATACAGCCAGTGATTTTTGACAGGAAAAGATCTCACCCAGGGTGCGACCATGGGAGGTGGCTCAGCACCTGAGTGAACATTGCGGGTGGTGGCTCCAACCCAATGAACAGATGGGAGCCCAGGTAAAAAGAATTGTCCTAAAAAAGTTCACACAAATTCTCTCAGCCTGAGGAAAGGAGTGGGTCTTGCCCTACCATCCTGAAATCCTTTCCGGGGCCGTAATCTTAGCTGAGAATTACAAAGTCCCCAAAGGTCCCATGGAGGAGACACCTGGAGCTTGTAGTCCTGCCTTAATCAACCCAGACAATGGAAGGGAGAGTGAGAAGGAGTGGGGGCGGGTACAGAAGGACAGGGCCTCCTGGGCCCAGCAAAGATAGAGTTACAGATCAAGAGTGGCAGGAGGGGATACATCTCCAATAGGACCAAAGATTAAGAAATGTTGGGGCTTTGGGGGGCAGCCCCTCCCGGAAGCTGGTGGGAGTTGCAGAAGACCAGACAGAGCCCCCTCAAAGAGAGGGTCTTGCTTGGGATGTGGGGAGCCAGCCAGTTCTGTCATGACTGGCCAGACATGGTCTGCTTCCAGAGCCAAATATGGGTGGCTGAATCTAGGGCCTGCAAGAGGGGTCTAATGAAACTATTAGTACCCATGTGGGTCAATGGTGTCGAGGTGCAAGGATTAATAGACTCTGGGACCTGCCAGACGTTTGGGAGGGCAAGGTATTTTTAGAGACCTGATGAGGTCTGAGAACAGGGAGCCCCTGGAGGGACCAAGAGCGGCACTGGATATGAAGAGACGGCAGATCTGCAAGCCTTAGCAGGTGAAGGTGTGGGAGAAGACTCAGGAGAAGAAACATCGGCCCCACAGAAGATGCCTCGACTGGGGTGGGGTGGGTTATCCCCTAGTGGGAAAAACAAGAGGAGAAATTAAGTGAGCCAGCAGAAACTGACATATTTTCAGACAACACAGATTTTGTGTTAGAACAAAGAAATGACCTAACGTTGGGATAAGCCTATGAACAGCTCATGTGGGTCAATGGTTAGGTGATGGTACCTCAACTCCTGAAGCCCTAGCCACACTTTAAGCTAGAGGGAGAGAAATATAAAGAGCAGAGAAATACCACCAGATGGGGGAAGTTAAAATGCAACTGCTTGTCCCAAAGAAGTACTGCAGAAAACTACTATGTCTAGCACACACCATAACCTGTGCGGGACACCTTGGTTGGGAGAAAATACTCAACCGAGTGACTCTTCATTTTTACTGGCCATGCATCCACCGAGAGGTGCAAGAGTACTGCATCTCCTTCCCAGAATTTCTGTGAAAAAAAGAGTGCAGCTGGATTCCAACGCATACAAGCCATATTAGACAATGTCATGCGATGCGCCAAGGTGATTCACTCAGCTCTACAAAGGCAATGGACCTTGTCCCAGAGCTCATGAAAATATTTGCCTGGGTGGAGATCCTTTGGGAAATAATCACAAACCAGGGCACCAACTTTATTTCCCAATTTATGAGGGAACTGTGTAGCCTGTTGAAAATAAAAACCTTAAGAATGTTGGTGTGACACTCCCAATCTGATGGACTGGTAGAGAGATTTAATAAGATCTTTCGAAGTATGCTGCAGAAGTTCGTAGCTTTGGAACCTCACCAGTGGGACCAATTAATTCTACCACTCCTGTTCATCATCTGCAAAGTACCTCAGGCACCAACGGGGTTCTCTCCATTCAAATTGATATATGGGAGACAGCCAAGGGGAATACTAGAGCTCCTTCAGGAGGTGTGGGAGGAACAAAGTTCCAAGGCCATGAACTTGGTACAGTGTGTGCTACAGCTGAGAGAGAAGTGAAAGGCCTTAGACGAGTTTGAAAGAAATAATCTAGTCAAGGCACGACAGGGACAAGCACAAGCATACAATAAGGGAACCTATGCCCGTGAGTTCCAACCAGGGGACCGGGTGTTACTTCTGCTTACCACCTAGGAATCCAAATTGTTGGCCAGATGACAAGGCCCCTTTGACAAGATAAGACTAATTGGAGCAGTAAACTATGCCATTCGTCAATCTGACAAGATAAAAGATACTAAGGAGTACCATGTCAACCTGCTAACGGCGTAGAAAGTTTGGGAAGACTTTCTGGTAATCTTTCCCCCAGAACAGGAATTTGGGGCCCAGGTCCCCATAGACCCCCAGCTCCAACTAAGTCCCAGTAGGAGAACACCTGCAGGCAGAACAAAAACAGTAGATCCAAAAATTCTCCCTGTTCTTTTTGGTGATCTTTTCTGTGGTTCCAGGACATTTAGTGTTTCACTTAGTGTTTCATCACATAATGACCAAACCAGGCAAAAAGATGAGAGAGAACTTTTGCCAAGACACATGTGGGAAACAGTACAGAAGGAACTCCAAGCTATGTTAGACCTGGAGGTGGTCGAGGATTTACAGCTAGTGGTGAAGCTTAATTGTGATGGTACCTAAACAGTATTGGCCAACCAGATTCTGCTTAGACTTCCAGAAGGTCAATGCAGTGTCCAAATTCGACACCTACCCAATGCTAAGGGTCGATGAATTGTTAGAGGTTGGGAGCTTTCAGATATATCACCACCCTCGACCTAACCAGGGGTTACTGGCTGATTTCCTTGACATGCCATTTGGCTTGTACCAACTTAATACATTGCCATTTAGCTATATGGCATAGCAGCTACCTCCTAAAGGCTGATTGGCAAGGTGCTTCAGCCTCATGACCAGTATGCAACCACATACATTGATGACGTTGTCATCTATAGCAATTCCTGGAATGAGCATTTAAAACAATGTTTCAGTGGTCTTCCAGGCCCTTAAAAGTGTGGGATTTACTGCTAATCCTGCCAATTGACACCTAGCTAATCAAGAGGTGGTGTACCCGGGGTATTCAGTGGGGAGAGGGTCCCCGCACCTGTTGGTGGGAAAGATCCAAGCTTTAGAAGAATGTTGTGAACCCACCACAAAGAGGTAGGTACAATGCTTCCTGGGGTTGGTGGCATTTTATGGGCAGTTTATTCCAGATTTCATCATGATTGTAGCCTCGCTGATAATCTGGTGAAAGATGCAGCTCCCAAGAAGGTCCGGTGGTCTTGGGACTTCACAACCAGCCTTCAAGAAATTGAAAGACCAACTGATTTCTGAGCCCATTTTATTCCACCCTTTCTCAAAATCTTTTGTCTTGCAGACGGATGCCTCTGACATTGGTCTGAGGCCTGTGCTGTCCCAAGAAATGGAGGAAGAAGAATCCTTTACTTCAACAATAAATTGTTCTTGCCAGAAGTGGTGTACTTGCAGGGTCGCCGGAATATGGGGGACCAAGGGGCCCTGGCCAGTCCACTTTTTGACATGAGTCTCCCAGCCCCTCCTCCTTCCCCTCCCCCCCAGACTCCACCCTCCTGCCCAGGCCAACAGCTGGAGCCCAGCTGGACCTTTCAAACACCTAAGGGCATGTCTAAACTGCCCCACAGTTTGGACTAAGGGGCTGTGAATAACAGTGAATAGTAGTCAAAGAGGACTGCACTACTGTGAGCTTGGGACCTATAGGTTCGTGTCTGTAGTATCCGCATGGGGGAGTTACAGCACAGTATGCTGGCGAGCACTGCTCTTCACACCCCTTAATCCAAACTGTGGGGCAGTATAGACATGCCCTTAGTGAATAGCACAGTTGTTATCAGTATCCATTTTCCCTTTCTTAACACACACACAAGTTATAATACAACCGTTGAGGTAGAAATGGAGTGTTATGGCCAAACTTCACTCTGTCAAGGTGAATCAGAAGCAGAGCTGGACAAAGAACTAATGTCTTAGGAGTCTCAGTCTGTTGACCAACATCACATGCACCTGAAGGAGTGCAATGACTGCGGTTTCCTGAACTGTTTTTGATGTTGTTCGTCAACCATTGAAAGAGACAAACCTGTTTCAAGTCCTGACAAGTAAAAAGCCTTTTCATTTCACAGTTAGGACTGTACGTTGAAACGAACAAACCAAGACTACTCACATGAAAATGCACATACACTTCTTCTTTTTATAATACCTATATTTGCCCACACAAATCATTTGCTTGTGTAAGTCAGGTTCTTGTGATCCTAACTACCTAATTAGTGTGAATAAATGTGGGGTTTTGCAGACAAAGCAGCTGCCCCTGCTTGGAAACTTGGTTGTACATGTTTGATAGCTATCAAATGAGATGTCTTCTTCAGGGGGTTGGTCAATTTACTAACCTCCTTTGAAGAAATTAGACAAGCTCGAGGAAAGCTCACAGCTACATAAGCAACTCCAGTTCTTTTTCTAAGTTACAGAGCTGTCCCTCTGACATTAATGGTCTGAAAAGCATTTGACCCCTGAGAGTTAACAATTTTATCACCTTTGCTTTGTCTTCTACATACACTTCATCAGTAATACTTTTCTAATAATTAATTATCATTAATACATTCAGTTGCTTTTTAAATGTAAAGAGGTAGATCTTTAATAAGAAAGGCTATCACAATTTTGCTCAAACTCCAGAGTAGTACCTTACTCCATGGTGGATCTGCTCATGGAATAAGGTATTAATGTTCCTGAATCTGGCCCATAGTTATTTGTGTGTGTAGATTTCTCTGTTACATTGGGTCGGACCTAGCACTCCTTGTACAAGAAATTCAAGTGAATTGAAGTCCATAGGAAATTTTGTTTCAGAAGGAGCACTGAATTAGTTTCACACAGTATAGTAGTTAATCCCAAGTTATACATCTGAATAATGAGTAGATATTTAATTCATAGTCTCTCTCTCTCTCTCACACACACTCACACGAATCACTTTTACTTCCAGGCATTGAAACATGCTGCTGTGCATTCACTGCTGAGCTATGTAGTGATCACAATAACACAAATAAATAAATAAAAGGCTTTCAGTTTATTTGATTTAACAGTTTGTTTGGCTGCCCATAGAGCTGCCACTCTCATCTAATGAATCCAGCCTACTTCATGCTTCCAAATGCAAGAGGACAAAACAAAACTGAAGAGAAACAGAGTCAAAGCCAGAGACATGCTGGCAGCCGAATGCTCACTCACTGCTTTTGTTCTGTCAGAAAGTCACCCCCTTTTCATGTACCCTTTAAACAAATATGAATAGAAGAGTTTAAAATATAGATTGCTGTATGACCTGATGGCAATGTTACCTCATCTTGTATAACATGCCATAACTCTAAGTATGATAGGAATGTGTATGATTTATGTATTAGCCTAAATATTGCCTTTTTTAGAAGTAGTTACTTTGTCACTGTGATTTAAAAGAAATACATTTGCTACCCATGAAGTTCTGGCTTTGAACCCACTATTAATTGCAGCTCAAATCATATCTACATCTCCCATTACTACCCAAAACATTATTTTTATGTTGCCTTCCACGCTGGCCTCATATTCTGCTTCAGTTGCATGTATACAGTATGTGCCTAGAGCTATGAAAAAAAAACTCTCCATGGCAGTAAAACTGGGGAAAATTCCTATTTCAGAGTTTACTTTTTTGTTTGTTTGTGTTTTTTTATCAGAATATGTTGCACTTTGGCTTAAAATTTCCAGATAAAATGACAGGCTATTTTTATTTTAATGTTTCTACAGAAAACCATCTTTCAATCTGAAGGGGAAAACAACCTGCTTTGGGTTTTTGCAGCAAAATAACATTTCAGCCATCATGTCTTCTGCCTCGCTGTCAAAGTAGGTGAGACTTGATCTAATATAAAAGTAAAACGATAACAGGGACAAATACCCAGTCACCGTTAGAATGAGGTTCATGCCATCCATTGTTCTTACCTTGTTGTCTGAAGATTCAGAAACTGTCTGGTGAGCTTGTACGTTTCTTTGTGTCCATCTGGTCAGTATAAGGAGTGTATATTTGAAAAACAAACAAAAAACCAAACTTCTGAAGAAAAGGAGAACTGAACAATTCAGAGGATGGGTAATGAACCAGGAGAAAGAGGCATCCTAATTACAAATCAGCTGATATCATTAAGTGATAGACTTGTTTGTTTAGTTGTTTGACCTGTTTTAAAAAGTATTTCCATTTTCACCAAAACCAAATCCTCGCTCTGGAATAGTTAGAACAGGACCTCCAAAACCTTCTCCTAGCCTGCCATTAGTTTAAACTCATATCATTAATATGATCGGATAAATGGGAACTCACTGTACATTAATGATACTGAGGTTCCCACCCTCTCCATGAAACTGATCCCCAAATATTTGCTTTGAAATATATTGGCAAATGCTAGGAGTGATGTGCATTCCATAGGCACAAATACCTACAAACTAAAGCCTCAATTCAGGAAAGCCTCCCTTTTCAGGAAAACACATAAGTGTGTGCTTAAGTTTGATTGATACTAATGGGACTTCACCACATACATAAAGCTAAGTCTGTGTTTCAATGCTTTTCTAAATTAAGGCATAGCTCCATAAATGCTATCATGCAACTAACAAAGTAAATGTAGGACACATTCATCTTTAAATGGTTCTGTTTTCCTCTTTTTATTTTCCCTTTGGGGGGCTTTTTTCCTTTTCTTTTTGTAAATATTCATAATACAGAAACCAATGTACAGTTTTCATTCATTTTCTTAGTATTGTCTGCCAAGCTACGAGTACCTAAACAAATGAAAAAGAGCATATGAGAACTGGATAGATTACAATATCTAACACACTTAGCAGTTTTCTGGAGACAAGCAGCTAGCAGCTTTCCAGGCTTCACTTAAGCAGTTTTTTCAATAAGTTGCTTCTATCTAAAGCAGGGGTTCCCAAACTTTGTTTACCTGAGTGTCCGCAGGTATGGCCGCTCACAGCTCCCAGTGGCCGCGGTTTGCCATTTCCGGCCAATGGAAGCTGCGGAAAGCAGTGCAGGCTGGGCCACTTTAACTTATGCTCCTTTATTGAATTCATCTTAAGTTTCCTGAGTGTCCTCACGTGTATACAAACCCTTAGGTACTTATAAGCACCAATTACCATAGTATTTGAGCACCTCACAATCTTTAATGTATTTATCCTCACAACACCCTTGTGAGGTTGGGCAGTGCTGTTATCATAGGCGCCGACTCCGTGGGTGCTCCGGGGCTGGAGCACCCACAGGGAAAAATTGGTGGGTGCAGAGCACCCACCGGCAGCTACCCACCGCGCCCAACTCACCTTCCGGGTGGCGCCTCCTGCCGAAAAGCCAGTGAAAAGCCCCGGCTTTTTTTAGCCCAGCCTCCTCTCAGCTGTGCGGCGGCGGCAGGGGGGCCGCGGGGGAAAGCGTCAGAGCCAGTAACGTGCAGCGCAGGGCCGGCACCTTGGAAGGGGCGGCGCTTGAGGTTTGTTTTTTCTTAGCTGCGGTGCTCGGGGTTTGTTTTTTTTACTTTGTCGGTGGCGGCGGTGCGAGGCTGAGCGGGGAGGGGGATTATTTCGGCGGCGCGAGGCTTGGGGGCGGGGGTTATTTCAGCAGGGGGGCTTGAGGCTGGGGGCGGGGAGGGGGGTTATTTCAGCGGGGGGGCGCAAGGCTCGGGGAGGGGAGGGGGGTTATTTCAGTGGGGCGGCGCGAGGCTGGGGGAGGGGAGGGGGTTATTTCAGCGGGGGGTGCGTGAGGCTCGGGGAAGGGGAGGGGGTTATTTCCGCATGAGGAGCAGCCAGCGCCGGCCGGGCCGAGCCGAGGGCAAGCGGGGGCTGCCTCCTGGCCCAGGCCGGTGCAGTGTATTATACTGCTCCATGTAGGAATGTGCTAGCAGTTACTCATACATTATATTGTAAGAAACTGCTATTGTATAAAACTGCTACCTGATATAGCAAATGTCTACAGGTAGCAGTTTCTTGCACTATAGCATGTGTGAAATTCCAACGTGTAGCTGTGCCCGCCGCCTGTGCCGGGTTTTGCCCTCTGACACCCTATACAAGCGCCTCCCCACTGGGCTTAACTCCGCCTCCTCCCCCCCTCATTCTTGATTTTCCCTTTAGCCCCTCTCCTAATCCTGCCTCCTGATGCTTGACCCCCCAGACCAGTAAATTCTCACCCCCTGCTCAGATCCTGGCCACCCCCCTGCTCCGATTCGCCCCCTTTGCCCCTTTTTAAACCCTGTCAAAAGCAGTCAGCCGAATCCTACGGCTAATAAGGGCAGGGTGAAGGGCAGTGGCTTCAGCAGATGTACTGAGCATGCTCAGTGCACCGTAAGTAGCACTTTCCTACGGAGACCACTTTAATACACTACACCGGCCTGGCCCTGGCCCTGCCGCGCCACCACAGGCGCGGTAGCCGGGCCTGCGCTCCGGGGCCAGGAGGCGGCCCCCGCTTACCCTCAGCTCACCCGGCTGGTGCTGGCTGCTCCTCATGCGGGCCAGGCTCCAGACCCCAGGCCGCACTATGAAATTTCTGCCATTGACTCCAGCGGGAGAGGGAACAGACACTATCTGCCTTTCTATTTGTAGACTATTGCTGTTTAAGGGCCTGATCTTGCAACCTTACTCATATGAGTGGTTCTCACAATCATTCATCACTAACTTACTACGAAAAGGAAAAACTCATAACTTAGTTTGAAAGGAACAATAAGCTTACGTGAATATCTTCATTTGGAAAAAGCCTGGTTTGATTCCAATTTTTTGACCATGCTGGCATTTGTAAAGGAGTGCTGTCAATAGGATTAACGGAAGCCTCTTCCACAATAATTTATTATTATGTATTTGTATTGTGGCAGTTCCTACAGCCTCATTCAGGGATCGGGACCCCACTGTGTATTGTAAACACACATAAAACAATGATCCCTGCTGCAAATTGCTCAGAGCCTAAACATGTGATTCAGGAAAGTATCCCTACTTAATCATATCTGAAGAGCAGTGTACTTAAACATGTGATTCTGAGCTTTTCTGAAGCAGGGCCTTAGTAATCATCTGAATATATCTTTCAGCTTAGAGGTAAGATCACCACCTTTGTGCAAAAGTAGTGATGTTAACCAGTGCTGGGTGTGCAATATCCCCAATGAAACACGAAATCTCATGAAAGCTGTCTGATTTGCTTTTATTTTAACAAACTCAGAGCTCACGCAATGTTTGCTGAAAGGGTCACTAAGCATCATGAACCTTGCAAGCCAACTTGAGCCCAGTTTTTCTCAAAAATTGATTGAGTTATGGTTTCACAGTAGAGTGCAGATCGATTAATTGAATTTGACAGCTTCCCTTTGTATCGCACAGCAATCCCAGACATACTGGTTCAAAGTCCAGCCAAACTGAGGTAGTGGGAGAAGTGGAGTCTCATTATTATACACTGTTTGTGCCAAAGTAGTGCCCAGTCCCATTGTACACAGTTCTGTACAAACATATAACAGAGACAGTCCCTGCCCCGAAGAATATACAATGGAAAAATAGCATACTCCCACAGTGCAAAGAACATGAGGGAGGGCTAGTCACACAAGTAAATTTTTGCCAAATCGGGCTCTAAAAAAGGAAACCTCACTTTCTTCTGATGTCAAGTTGTGAATCATTCACAACAGTGGGGGAAACTAAATGACAAAAAAAGATTTAAAAAAGAACCAAAATGCAAGCAGTTTAATTACGATAAAGTAGTGAACATGAGAAGACATGGTTAGCGGGTTTTTGGATATAAACTATTTCTGCCTCTTTAGGTTGGATTTCCTATGCTGATGTGATCTGGAAATTGCCCCATCCCTGTACACTCTGATGAGGATTTGCTTTTGTTTTATTTTGCATTGCTTGACTAAAATAATTAGATTTTGCTTCCCACTGGGATTATCACATTTTACCTGCTTAGTTTGAGGTGCAATATTCAGAAATTACCAGACCACAAGAAAGGATGAGGCTTATTTATAAGAAGTTTTATTTGCAATTATATTAAACTGTGTGCTGCACTGGAAATTAATAAAGTTTGCCTGATGTGGAGCTTCACAACTAGGATTCCTTCAGACACTGTGATGTGTTCACTGTGAGAAGCTCTACTAACCAAGCACTTTGCTGGCTTTTATTAATTCTTCCTGTTTTTCACAGTTCGGAGATCATTTTTTAAAATTCCCACAGAGAAGCCAGATGCTACTGTGCGCAGTCAGCCTAAAGTAGTCTCTAGCAGTCAGCACCAGAAATTGAATTACTACAGAATGGAGGAAATGTGGAGCAATTTTTTCCCCCTGCTAAAATGCAATTCATCTGGCAACATTTCTTCTGGTAAACATGCTGTAAGACCTGCTTGAAACACCATACATTCTTCATTACTTGCACGAAGACATGGGTATGCATTCTCTCTCTCTCTCTCTCTCTCTCTCACACACACACACACACACACACACACACACACACACACACACACGTACGTACGTGTTGTGATGGATGAACATCATACGGTTTTTGAACCTTTGCAGTTCAGGTAAGCATTAGACATTTCAGATGACTACACAAACCTTATCTGAACTTTCCAAACTGTCTGCATCTGCAAAACAGGGCTTGACATTTCACTTGAATATGATTTCTTGTAAGCTGTTGAGTACTTCCTGCTACTGGGCCTGATTGTCCCCCACAGAACTAGACATGAAGAGAACTGACTCTCTTCTACAAGAAAGGAGTTAATGGGGGGAGCAGCCTTTGTGACACTGTTTGTCTGTGCAGGAAGCCTTTTGTGTGGTCAACTGTCTGCCAATAGGGTGGGCTAGGAGCCAATAACTCCCTCTCTGCCTTCTCCAAACCCCACAGTGAGCCCTTGGAAATATTAACACGGCCTGAGGTGGCTGTTATAATTTTGCTGCAGCCCCACTTCCATGTGGTTTTAAGTGGAGGTTCTGGGAGAAGCTGTCAACATGTCAGCCTGGTTCCACTCTGAGGGTATTCTTCACTGCGTTAATCTGGGTGATCAGCACCCAGGTTAGCCTAGCCCAGGGGTGAGCGGCCATAGTCGCGTTCCTGTGCCCTCACTAGTGCTGCGCTTCCCTGTGTCTCTCTAAGATTTCTGGGAGGCATGCGCTATGGTTCTTAGCACTGCAGTAAGCTGAGCCATTCTGTGATTCTTTCCCAGTGAATTATGAGGGATCTTGTCTATCCTTCATGGTACATGGGGGAATTGTGGGAAGGTAGTGGGATACTATCAGAAATTGAGTGATGGAGCCTGCATCCCATTGCAAAGTGGGTGGGTTACCAGTCAGAGTGAAAGGAACCCAGGCTCTAACCCATACGCCCG
The DNA here is from genome assembly GCA_037349315.1 of Chelydra serpentina. Classification (NCBI taxonomy): domain Eukaryota; kingdom Metazoa; phylum Chordata; order Testudines; family Chelydridae; genus Chelydra; species Chelydra serpentina. The sequence goes on from JBAIAC010000002.1 coordinate 18,162,256, forward strand.
GACATGCCGGCTACCCCAGGTTGAAAGTACTACTAAACTTGGTGAGAGGTTTGTGTGTATCTAGATGGGAGGGAAATTAGAGGCATCAGCCAACTAAAAGCTTGAGCTAACTTTGCATTGAAACACTCAGTGAGAAAGAGAGTCACAGGTGGCAACATAGAGGAACAGGCTCTTCTTGCAGATAGCCCAGCCCTCCTAAGGTTTCTTTGGGCCCCGTGTACTTTAATTCCCCAGTTATGAAAATTGCTGCGGAATACACTCTTGCCAAAGGATGGTGTTCAAAGGTGTATGCTTTATTTATTTGTTTTTTAAATAGTTTCTAGTCCTCATGGCAATGAAGAAAAGCTTCCAAAGGCGAACTGTGTTTCGAACAATGCAGTGATGTCATCTAAGGATGCACATTTTACTGACTATTGTTAACTATTTCACTCCTTACCATCCTACTAATGTGCTTATCCCACAAACCCAAGCTGTCTCCCATACCTTGCCAGGAACCAAAAGCGCCAAATGTCCCCTACCCAACTGCCAAAACCTCCAGCTTCCCCCTGGTAAATTGCATAATACACAAAACATTAGCCATAGCAAACTCTGCAGAACACTGAACACTATAAATGCAGGGCAGCATAAACTGAATGTAAAATCAAATTAAACAACAGAGGGAATATTGTATGTTTGCTGCAGTATCTCCACTCTGCTGCAATGGTGTTCCAGAGAATCCAGGGGCTTTACTTCAGAATGCTGGTCAAGCTTGCCATACAGTACATGAGGCCTTGCATGAGTTCCAGGCACATCTTGGGAAACCAAGTGAGTTGGGGACTGAATCCTTCTTTCTTCTATGGGGCTGAAGGGGGAACTCTGCCAGCTGCTGATGGAAGAATGTGGGGGAAACGCAGCAAAGTTGTTCATGGGAGAGGGGCAATAAACATTTTATTTGGACTATAAATGTCAAAGATTGCCTTTTATCACAGTGTTTTCTCAGTTTTGTTCCCAGTTCAGGCTGGATTCAACTAGATTTGGATCGTGTATAAACCAACATGGTTCCATGTAAGTCAATTTTTCTATGCCGATTTTCACATGCAGAGGATCTGGCTCAGGGAACAGAAAGGTGCATAAAATAAAAACAGTTAATTCAGCCTTTTCAGTCCTCAAAAGATGTTCAGACCACGTTTGCTTCAACAAAGCAACGCCTGAACAAATTTTCAAGTTATTTTTTATTTTCTCTACCTTGGTTTTCTCACCACTAATCTCATGATGTGCAAGACGGTTTGTTATTCCTTTAAAAAAATGCAGCCGTGTAGTGGGGTGGCTGCCCCACTCCGATAGGCAGGGATTAAAAACAGCCAAGCTAGGCTGATTGGGGATGCAGCCACAGCTGTGGCCAGCTCAATCAGAGCCCAGCTGGCCCTTATAAGAGGACTGGGGGCCAGGAACAAGAGGATTTTCACTCTAGCCTTGGAATGGAAGGGCTAGCTGTCTTGGAGTAAGGTACCTGAAGCAGAGCAGTGCTGGGGAAAAGAGCAAGAGGAGCTGGGGAGCTCCAGCCTGGCAACTCCCCAGGCTGCAGGCCTTGTTGAAGGCCTGTGGAGGTACTGGGGCTGCAGAGGTGTAGCCCGGGATAGGCAAAAGCAGCAGGTCCTAACCCCTTGCCAATGATGAGTGGCCATTACAGAATTCTCCCCAGACATGGATTTTATCATTTATTGAGGGGAAAAAAATTCTCATTTTGAATTCTGACCATGTTTATCAAAAGTAAAATTACTTTCTTCACTAGATGGGTCATGACTTAAATATTTAACTTCTGTCAACATTGTACTACATTAGGAGCAAACTTGGTGGGAGGTAGAGGGCTTTGATATATAATGTTCCAAGAGCCAGAAGAATCCACATACAATTTATTCCCCAGGGTGTAAGGTCTGTTTTTCATCATCTGGTTGCTCAAGTCCTATAAAACAGGGCTTATGCTTGACAGAACCACAGCTCCTAATCTATGATGGAGTGGTCATGTCCAAGTAACATGAAACCATGGCTCTTTGGTATTCAAAAATGAAAAGCTAAGTGATCTGTATTAATTATAAATAAAACCACCCTGCCAAAACTCCAGTGGTATTGAAAGTCTGCTGCAGAATGAAAGATTTCAGACTGTTAGAGAGGCATTGTAAATTCACTGCAAGGTCTCTGGAGAAAGGCTGTAGAAATATTGTCTTAGCACACAGAGGAGGCTATTTTTTCAAACCCAATTAAACATAGTGAGTTTGAAGTTTGCTGACAAGTGCTGAAGTTTGATGATCTCCATTTATTGTGGTGCTCTTTAAAGGCTGGCCATGGAGAAGAAGTTTAAATAGTAGCTTACTCAACCCTATCTGCCTCAGCCAGTCAATCAAATTATAGCAGGTGGCCAAGCAATGAAGCAGGAAGTAGATAGCATGGCGTAGCAGCTAAATGGAGGTGGTACTGAAAGCACTATAAGTGGCATGGAAAAGTGGTGAAGTTAGTCTTGGTTATGAAAGGAAGTGGGAGGGGACCTGGACAATAAAGAGTAGCATTTGATGGAAAGAGGGGGAAATGGATCAAGAAGTGAGAGAGGCCTGCCTGAAAGAGAAAGCAAGAGGAAAAACAGAAAGATGGAGATTCATCTCTGGCAGCAAAAAGAAGAGGGGGCAATAGAAAAAGATAGAATTGGGGGAAGTTGGAAAGCTGGGCACCACAAACAGAGCAAGCCATAAAAACAGATCAAGTGAGATTATGGTGCCTAATACACTCACTACAGGGTTAATTAGCTCTTAGAAGTTATCAGGTAACAGTGTGTTGTCCTCAAGGTACCATCAGCCAATGAGGGTATGGTCAGGTATGGTCAGCCAATTATAGTAGTGTCATGCTCCTATCTTACATTTCATTAGAGTGTATTGCCATTCGTTATCTGGTGAAGGCAGAATCTTCATGAAGCTCAGTGGGGATGTAAGCTTGATTGTGTACAGCATTTAGTTTCAATATAAAAGCAGATTTTCCCCCCCTAATTCACTTCTGGACTCTTATTACCAAATCCCAAGCACTGGAATAAATTTCCTAGGGAGGTTGTGAAATCTCCATCATTGGAGGTTTTTAAGAGTAGATTAGACAAACTCCCGTCAGTAATGGTCTAGATAATACTTAGTCCTGCCATGAGTGCAGGGGACTGGACTAGATGACCTCTCGAGGTCCCTTCCAGTTCTGAGTCTATGATTCTATGATAAATAGCTATATCTCCACAAACAGTGCCATTAAACTCAATGGTCCTATGCACATGCACAACACGTGTTCACAAGATTGGGCCCAGCTTTGTTTGGCCCTCTCAGCCAGTCTATTAGGGGTCTGATATTTTAAGTTAATGTTAATTACTATTTTTTACCACTTGTTTTAAATTAAAAAGCACATAAGGGCTACAGTCAACAGGTTTTAATTATTCTAAATGGCTTATGATTAATTAAGTAAAGTACAAATCAGTTGCTCACTTCCCATTATCAATGAGGCCTCGTGCTTGGAGCTGGATAGACACATACTGAGAAACAGTGACTTCAGTGAAAAATTTCCAGTCTAAATAGATAAAGCTAACCAAATGTGGGAAGGAGAACGGAGGCACAGAGTAGAAGGGACTTGCCTGAAGTCACACAGCACTTCAGCGGCAGAGACAGGAATGAAACGCTGTCTCCAGATTTCCCCTCTACTGCCTCCATCCACCAGACCATGCTGTTAACACTCTCATTTTAATAGTTTTGGCACGTTTGTATGAATTGCGACATTAAATATTCTGGGTCAAATTCTGCTATCATATGAACATATACAGGTAGTCAACCTTAAAATAAATAAATATTGGTGAACCAAGACTAGAATAGATGTGTGGTACATCACACACGCGCGCACACACACACATACACACACAATGTACATTTGCATATATATGTGACGCTGTATGTATAAATATATACACACACAGTTTAAAATGTTAGTGGTCAGTGAAGTCCAGGAAACTCCTTTAAGCTTCCGAGAAGCTGTGGCCTTGCACATATACGTTATAGACACTATTACATGTCTTTCTGTTTCTCAGCTAAGAAAGATTTTTAAAGGGCCATGAGACTCCAACTTCTACTTGTGCTGTCAATCTGACAGGCATGACTTAAGAATTCAAAATTGTCCTATAGTCCAGGCCTCAGCTCCTCCTCTTGTACACTCTTGAGCAACTTTCACAGGCTTTATAACCTCAGGTGGGAGGGAGACAGGGACATTTTCAGCATAGAGAACAGCAGAGCATTGAAGGCAGAGAACTTATTTGCACATAAGCTCATCTTCCTCAAGCTGCTTGGCAACAGCTTGGCACCAAAGTCAGGGGTGTTGATGGCGAGAGGGGATGCTTGTCCATTTGCAGCAGTCTGGCCTCCTTCTAGATAGGTTGTCTGCCAAGGAGTGAGCATCCAGAGTACATGTGCAAATGAGAGCAGAATTATAACCCTGTATCACTAATGAGTACCCAGAGGTTGCCTGGTCTGGAAGGCCACAATTATTGCTGCTGGAGCAGGCCCAAAAGAATGCTGCTGATATAACAGCCTTGAAACCACACATTTACATTCCTGGAAATGCCCAATGGCTGAAACTCCTGGAGAACACGTTGAGTGAAACTGTGGCTCACAAACTAAACCCACCTCAGGTACAAAATTATCAGACATATTTCACATATGTCCTTCTCCCTCTCCCCCCCACCTTTTAACCACCCACCAGATTCCTTTATGAGCTCACTGTTCTTCTGGGCAGTTGTAGTGCTGTCTTTTTAGTCTATCTCTGTTCTATCTATCTATTCTAAAATACCATAAATGAGAAAAAACTCAAATATTTACAGGCTTATTCATGTTAAAGAATGAAGCAAAGCAGCTGTCGTGTCAGTGAGCAAGGAAACGGTCAATTGATAAAGGGTTTCATAAGATGCACACGGGAGAGGGAGAAAAGGTGAAAGGTGCGAGTCCAGCCACTTGGCCTTATCTGAAGAAAAGTCTGAGGCGTGCCAGACTTTAGGCCAGATCCTCATCGGGTATAACTCAGTGTAGTCCCATTGATTTCAATGGAACTATCCCAGTGTACACAGCTGAGAATCTAGATCCCTAGGTTTTCTTTCTGCAGCCAGGGGAAAACAGGACAAGCAAAAATATAACTTCATTTTCTTATGGTTCTCCTGCCTTTTATTACTTTTGTTTACCCTTTACCTTATTGCTATGTCAAGTTAGGATGAGGAGTGTAATTCTTTAGCCATCAGTGCCAACTTTGCTTATTGCTTCCACTCCTTAAGTGCTCATTTATTTTAAATTCACACACTTCCTAGCTCCCTATCCCAAGAGGTCAAACCAAACCAAAACTTGATAATTTTTTTCATGCAGAGATTGCAATTTCTGCTTAATCATTATAAAGGAAAATATAGTACTTTGCAGTGACGTAGCACTTTCCTTCCACAACATGTTTCATTGTTGCCGAATCTGCGTTTTTCAACAAGAAGAAAATGTTTGGTTGAAAAAGTTTGCTCAGCTTTATTTTAGAAATGCAGGTCACCACTGGCAAACCTGAAAATCAAGAAGATATATGAAGACACACTATGTTATTCCACCGGGTGATTAACTAGGGTGACCAGACGTCCCGATAAAATCGGGACCATCCTGATTTTTGACAATTTGTCCCGTGTCCTGATTTTCACTCTTTTTCCGTTTTGTTTTTTTGCTCAACAGTTTCCGGCGGCAGAGGCTTTTCCATTTTTTTTTGCTCAACAACTTCAGCGGCAGAGTCTCTTCTGGTTTTTTTTTTGGGGGGTGGGAAGTCCCGATTTTCGGGTCTTCTCATCTGGTCACCCTATGATTAACATAATCATTCTTACCACTTCATGCAGATTTGTTGACCTGTTATGTATATCATATAGCTATCTATGTATCTCTCTTCTTCTCTATAGCTTTTTGTCTGAATATGTATGGAAATGAAGACGACAGACCCTCAGCCTGCAAAAAACCTTAAGCATGTACATAACTTTGCTCACAAGAGTAGTCTCTGGTTTCTCATAGCCCGTATCACTGCAGATGTGGGATTCTATGGTCAGCTTCTGACCTAAAGTAGAGCTCTGTGTAAGACAGAAAGCTTGCCCTTCTCACCAACAGAAGCTGGTCCAATAATAGATATTGCTTCATCCACCTTGTCTCTCTAAAGCTACTGATTAATAAAATAATATGATATTCTAATCTCTAATCTCTGAATAGCAGGACCACTGGATCCAAAAATCCCCTACTCTTGTAATATTCTTCTGGCATTGCAGCTGAAAACAAATGAAAGAATCAGTGCTTGCTAAAGAGCAAAGGACACAAAATCCAATTCTGCAGCCAGTCCATGAGCAGAACTCCCGTTGCCTTTCATGGTTGTTCCTTCCATAGAGAGGCTGCAAGGCTGGATCAAAATTCAGCAATGATAAAAATGTTGGGTTTTTTTAACTTCTATGATGGTGTTCTCAACAATGGCTAATTGGAAATTATAAAGCGTGTTTTGACAGTCAGGGTAGATTGGGCCTTCAGACTCCTATATTGGAAGTGAATGTGTAGAATCAAGCAAAGGTTTTTTAGGGGAAGAGTGTGTTGCCAGTTGCCTGGTTTTTAACTGGAAAGTCCATTGAAAATGGGATCTGACAGTGTCTGGTAAATAACAGGCAAGCGGGGGTGGGGAGAAAAGCACCAGGTCATCAACCTGCACCAGCTCCTGCTCAGATGAGGCTGCCTCCTACCTGCAGGCACACAAGGAGGCAGACTCCAAGTCAGGCTGCAGCTCCCATCCTAGCCCCAGAGCTCAGTACGGGGGAGGGAGGTGGAGACAATCCAGTGACTAGGAAAGGGAAGGGGGGAGAGCAGTGAGTGATGGGTGAAAGGGGGAGAGGAGCGAGCAGGGGGTGGGGGCTTGCAGGAAGAGACGGAGCAGAGGGCAGGGCCTCAATGGAAGAGGGGGGCAGGGGCAGGGCCTCGGAGGTCCAGTTTTAATCAATTAGAAAGTTGACAACCCTAATTGTGAATATCTTATTTACTTTGGGGGAGCAGTTATTCTCTAGAATAGTCCCATTGATGATGGTGAGCCTACTTCAGTGCTTGCCATTGTGAGTAAGGTGTTCACAATCTAAGCCTCAGAATGCAATATTATTAAGGTAGGGACCACAGGTGGTCAGAACACTTTCAGCAAAAGATGTCTCACCAAAATATGCTGTCTTATTGAAGCCGAAATGTTTCACGGAGATGTAGCTGTTTCAATGAAGTTTTTGTCAGGAAGGTTTCTGAGGTGGGGAGGGAGAGTGTGACTGATTGGCTCTTGGACTCTATAGCCTGGTGGCCAGGGCAGTGAACTAAATTTCAACCATCCCATCAAATAGTCCTTGGGATGTGGAAGACCCAAGGTCAAGTAGTTGCTTCATTATAGAGATTTTCATCCCAGATCACTCTGAATCAGACAAAGCAGGGACTTGAAACTGGGTCTCCTACCTCCCAGGTCAGTGCCCTAACCATCAAGGGACACACCTACTGATCTTTCCGAATTGAAAAGCTCAGGTTTTGATCTGGAAATAGACATTTTGACACAATTCTGTTTTTGTGAAAACACTTAAAGGGTTTGAATTTTGTTCCAATGCAGAATGAAAATAAATTTTGAAACCTCAAAAGGTGCCACAAAACAGAATTGTGATCCTCTGGTCGGCTCTAGTAGGGACTGTTTTTCTGTCTCTATGGACAATGCCTTACATTTTGTTAGCACTATGGGACTGTAAATAATGAATAAGCTACTCATGGACGTCATCAGATCTGTTAGAGTAGGGGTGTATTTAAAGATACTTCTATAACTAACACATGTTGTAGAAAAACTTACAGAAAGCTGATTTATATTAAGAGTGGATCTGAGTCACAAATTTCAGATCCAAATTCAATCTTTGTTAGAGTTAGAGTGTGTTTTCATCTTGATCCTAGGTTTTGGCTCTTCATCAATGTATGCTGATTTTTTAAATAGCTAAAGAAGGAAAAAATTGCAGGAAACAGGATATATATAAATAGCTGGTCCAATTTGTAAACTACTTTAGGGGACAGCTTTTCCTAATGGGCAGTTTGTATGGTAGAACGTGTGTGGCATAGCACACACACTAGCTGTAACTTTTACATCTCTGATCTGATGCAACCGTACTTAAAGCCCTGATGGAAGGTGAATGTTTTTCAGGCTTGCTGTATCTGTCAAGAACAGCTGACTTGCTCAGTTCTACTTTTTGAATAGTCTGCCCCTCAGCTTCCTGACAGAATGTATGGAAGAGATAAAAATTCATTTTAAATGAGGGAAATTCAGATTTAATGAATTATACTGATAGGGGGGGGAAAAAAACCTCCAGTGTACCTGCATAGAAAATAAAATATGATCATAAGTGTAACTATTGGATTAGACTAGAGAGTAATTGTTGGAAAAATCTTACTGTTTTGACAATGTATTGTAAACGTATCTCCTTCCCCAGTGTTAATTGTTAAGGGATGTGGGTGTGTTGTTTATAGTGTACTTTCATAATTCACCTTCCAATTACAAGGGTACAGGCAGAGCAAAAATGTAAATTGCTGGAGCATGAGAGAAAATAAGGTGAATCCCAATTTAGATTGTAAAATATGATTAAGAGGACTGTCTTTGGACACATTTTCTAAGCAACCACAGAATATGGCTTCCCTTTGTGCTGCATACAATTCACAGGAGGGAATATTCTAAAGCATGTAGGATCATAGGTATTAAGTAACCAGTAATAAACTGCAAAACAAGTTAAAATCTTATTTAGGGCTTGATCCTGCTCCCATTGCAGTCAATGGCAAAGTTCTCATTTACTTTAGTGAGAACGGAATCCAACTCTTACAGTCATATCCAACGCCCATTGAAATCACTGGTGGTCTTTCCATTGGTTTTGATGTGATTTGAACTGAGCCCACTGTATATAAAGATTCCTTTCTATAAAGAATACAAAAGAATTTAATGTTAAAAGCTTATGTTTAGGGTCCAGGCAAATTCACACATACAGTAGGTTTTAAGAAAAATCAAGGTAAAGTTTTGGAAAACTAATTTTATTATTTCTCTGAAGCTCTAACCACTCTTTTATTCTCAGGTTGCTTAGTTTTAATGGGTGCATGTTACTTGTTGCTTATACAGCTGGATAAACAATCCACAACAAACATTTTATTTAATAAACTGAGCTCATCTTCTTCCTATGTAGATAATCCATAAGTAGATGAATGTTTTACACAAACAAATTTCAGCCTGTGGATTGCAGATGAACTGTTTGCAGTGAGTATTCCTTTGAGTAGTTATTATTTTAGGAATTGATATTTGAGCTGGGTGAGTAGTTGCCTAAATCAGCAATATTGTTCCAGTGTCCTGATTGGATGATCTAACTCTTAAAAAAAATCCTTCTGCTTCCCCCATGATGAATTCCATTTAGTCACAAAACATTTTTAAAAATAAATTAATAGGTTTTAAGGCAGGAAGGGATCATTATGATAATCTAGTCAAACCTCATGCATAACACAGGCTATATAATTTCACCAGTAATTCTTTCATCAAGCCCATAACTCATGTTTGAACTAGCACATGATTAAATGAATCTTATCTGCAGTTACGAAAGTTGATTTCCATGACCATTCATATTCACAGAACGTTTTTGGCTTGAATGTTTGTGAAGAGCCAGTAAAAAGGGATGAGAACACCATAGAGGTGAAGTTCAGTTTAGAAGTCTCAGAAATATTTACAAATAATTTTTCTCATTACTTATCACTATTCCACTAGGTGGAAAATCCACACCTTTGAGTGATGCAGTTATATTGACCGACCTTCTGGTGAAGACAGCACAACGTCAACAGGAGGGCTTCTCCCATCAACATAGCTAGCATCTCTTGGGGAGGTGGTATACCTACGCTGATGGAAGAAACTCTCCCATCATTGGCAGAGGTAGAGTCTTCACTAAGCGCTACAACAGTGCAGCTGCAGCACATAAAGTGAAGACAAGCCCCAAGCTACTAAGGAGGCACGTCAGAGTAGGGATGAGCTGATTCTCATGCCATCCAAAGAGCAGCAGGAAGCTTCAGAGAGATTCTCCAGGCAGACCTGGGTGGGGATACAGAGAAATGCAGAGTGAATTCAGAGAATTCTCCAATAGAGAAACTTGTAAAGTTAGGCTACAGTAATGAAAGACCTGGGGTGGGGATGCGTGACCTAATAAGGAGGTAAATGGAGGGACCTCAGAACTTTATTTTGAAGGTCCATTAATCAAATAAACCAGAGCCTGGGAAAGGATATGAATGCACAAAAGGGTTTGTGAGTTACCGAAGAAGGCCCTGGAAGGGGGAATCTGAGGCAAGGAGTCCTTGTAGGGCTGTGTGGAGGCCATGTGGGGGTGTTTGGGAGGAGGCCACACTGCAACACCAATCTACAGCTGTTTGAGTGCTACCACAAAATTCTGTTTGCCCCTATTTATTTAATTTTCTTATTAACTGTCATTTTCATTCTGAAGTATTCTTTTACCCATGAAATCATGCCAAAACTATTTACAATGACAATAGTGATTGTAACTTATTTCTTAACACATTGATAGTTTGTCATATTGTCTCTCCTGGATTATAAAACTACTAGAATTAATCAAACTGTTGTTCTGCTGTCCCAGAGACTCACTTCACGTTCTTTCACATCAAAAAGCGCACAGGAGAAATGTGTGTGATTTGCATCATATAGGTACTTCTGAAACTGAAGACCTTTCCAATGCTGCCATTATAGAGAATCTCTTCCTACTATTCTAGTTTTCAAAACTCTATTATTATTTTTTTAACATTGGTATAATTGTTAATTGTTCTGGGCCTATGGCAAAATCTGCCTTATTGCTTGTTTGAAAACAAAATTACTTCAGCACTCCTCCTAACTGGAGATATTAAAGTATATTTTAAACAAGCTCGAAGTGAATTGGAGACAGACTGAAAGGCAGGGCTTTGACTCTGTAAGAGGGAGCAGATCTCTTACAGTCTCCCTAGGTCTGGCTATCAGCTGCCACTGCCATGATCAGTTTTGTTCTGTCAGCACCATTCAAAACAGGATGCCGCTGATCATTTGTGGTAATGCAGTATATTACAACATATAGATGTTCAATCAAGTCTGAAATAAACACACGCCTGGGATTAAGCCATGGACTTGTCTCTTTTACTCAGAGCTCATTTTTGCTGGTCAAGTCTGATTATTGGCTGAAGGAACCAATTTCATTCCACTTTAGTTTCCTGTGTTTCTCATTGTTTATTTCATTAGTATGGTACCTGGCCTTGAGACTTCACAGCAGACTTAACAGGTCCATTCACCCATTGAGTGATTGCACTGACTGCCAAACATGGGGGGAGGAGGGAACTTTCTAAAGAGAGGAATTTGTTAGGGATTTTTGTGGAGTAGTCTGTGCTGGGTGGTGGGTGTAACTCAAGCAATTTTGAAAATGCTGCAGTAGACCACAAAATTAACACACACAAAAAAAACCCTTATGATGAGGGGAAACCATGGTAACACAAAAATATTTTATGAATGTCCACACATAGATATATTGAAATTGTTCTTCCATCCATATAATTGAAGGAATTGTTGGTACATTCTGTAAAGATCTGTGATAGTTATTTCTGTTTCGTTCTCTTCCATGAGGACATTCTGTGGTTCTGACACAAGAAATGACTCAAGCCCACACCTAGGTTCTATAGCCAGCTATGCTCCTAACTGTTATGTGATACTGAGTAAAGCCATTCACCTCTTTACGTTTCCATTTCTCAATCTGTAAAATGTAGATAAGGATATGTGCTTTTCTTTATAAGTGATTGTAGTTCTGTGAATGAAAAACAGTATTTATAATCTAATTAGTTTCTCTTTCTGTCTTTCTTTTTTCTTCAGGTTGTGTAGGATGAAATCCAGGCCCCTTTGAAGTCAATGGCAAAACTCCTATTGACGTCAATGGAGCTAAGATTTTACTCATAGTTTTTTCTCTCCTGAATAAACAGTTTGGCCCAATTCATTCCTAGTGTAACTCCAGTGATTTGAAAGAAATCACAGGTGCAATGAATGTTATACCTTTGGAACGGATCTTGATATCAGTTACACCTGTGCAACCCTATTGCTCTATGGAGAGCAGAATTTGAAACTGTGTGACATAGGAAGCTGATCGAATTCTCCATAACACTACAACATGATGCACAACACCTTGTGGCTGTCTAGCAAAAATCACAAAGATAAACAAATGAATAAGCAATTCACTTTTGGAGTCTCTGAATCTTTTAAAATATGTAACTCAAGTTTTTCCTCCCAGTGTGGTACACCTTGGTCATATTTCAAACACCTGTCTCAATCCAATTAGAATGTCCTTTGGCTGATGGACACTAATGAAAGAGAATGAGAGGTTAATGCTGAGCGCTGCAGTGCTGTCGCTGACAGTAATAGATATGGACAGCAGAATCATTTATGAGGCAAGATTTAAGTTTTGGTCCCCCCAGATTTTCAATGGAACCTTGCCATGGCTCAGATTTCACAGTGTCTATTAGGAGAGATCTCAGTAGCCAGATGGTCAGGGAAAATATCAAGTTTCACATGCACTCCTTAAAGGTTAGTGATATGAGGAAGAGGATACTGTTACCTACACATTAGCTATGAAGTGAAGATAATGCTCAATGACACAAGACCAAAACATGGCTTATTATGCATTATGCTTTATTTTTACTCTCATTATCGCTATCTTAATTCTTCCCAAGAAGGTTTTGATTTTCTTTCCAGATGCTGCGAGTTGAGCTGGCTTGCTGCAGTCAAATACTGATTGAGGGTTTGTTTTTTAATTTTATTCCTCTGTCAAACTTCACCTTGCCAAAAATGCCTACAGATGCTCTGCTAGAACATGTATTTGAATGAAGCCTGGCTACCAAAATGGCAAATTAGAAATTGAAATAGCCGTGCTATAGAACCATCTCTGCAGAAATGTAAAGAAAAAAATCCAGTAAACACGTTGTCCATTCTTGGTGCAATGTGAAAAGTAACTTCAGTTGTCTACTACTATAGAAGAAAGACACATGTAGGACTATCTTTCACTTTATATCCAGCCAACACAATTAAGATCAGATGGGTTGTTCTTGCTGACTAATCCCAGAGAATCAATCTGCATTGGGCTGAAACAGTGAGGGCTGCCTCAGCAATACTGCCTTGCCTAAAGCACACCAAGTCCGAGGATGTCAGCTGCCATCTCTCTGACTGTTCTCAGAGCTCTTGGCAGTTTAATCTTTATGACTAGGGCTGATTGAAAATTTTCTGTCAAACTTGTTTACAATGGAAAATTCGGGTTTTTGATTTTATGTGATTTTTTTGCAAGAAGTATCTGCTTTCTGCAGAAAATTAGAGTTTTTGGAAAAACTCAATACCTGAAAAAAATTGATTCTGAAATATTGTTGCAGTGCCTCAAGGGACTTGAATTTCCTGGTGCTCCTGTTCTCAATGATACAGCACATCTATGTGAAAGCCATGATGCATTAGATTCTCTCACCACAAGGGGAACTGTGGTGCATTGTGGGAGATATAGTTCAACCAAGCAGCCTCACCTCAAGAGAAGAATAGGAGCATGAGGTGCCTGAACTACAACTCCCATGAGGTACTGTGATAGCATTTCAGATTCAAAATATTTCTGTTTTTTGAAGATAGGCTGCTTTGTTGTTGTTTGTTTGTTTCCTGTGATGGGGCAACTGCCCCACACTAGCAGAAATGGGCTTAAAAGCAGTCCTACGGAGGCTGCGCCAGAGACAGCCAATTAGAAAGGGTGTGAGAGGAGCAACCAATCATGGCCCAGCAGGCTCCTATAAGAAGGGCTGCAGAACAGAGCAGTGGTGTGACGCCCTGGAGCTTGAGGAGGGAGGTAGACTGGCTGCCTTGCAGGCTGAGGGCAACAAGGATGCTGGACATAGCAATGCTGCAGGGTGAGGCCCTGAGGCAAGGGCAAAGAGGGAGCTGGGGCTGCGGGAAAGTGGCCCAGGGAGATCCACAGAGGAGTCGGAGGGGATGCAGTAAGTGGCTGCTACCTATAGGGTCCCTGGGTCAGGACCCGGAGTAGTGGGCGGGCCCGGGTCCCTCCCACCCTGCTCCTCAACACTGGGAAAGTGGCTAAACAGTAGACTGCGCTTGCCATGGAAGGAAGTGGCTGGACAGTGGACTGCAGCTCCCCCGGAAGGGGGAAGAACTGAGGGTGACATAGCCAGAGGGCTGTGTCCTGAATAGGATGCCGCGGTACCTGGGACAACACAGGTGCAGGAGCGGAGGTGACAGCGGGTAAGACACCACCTGAAGAGGGAACAGAGCTAATTCTCAGGACAAACAGCAGGAGCTACTGCAATGGTGAGTCACATTTCCAATCATCTCATTTTCTGAGAGGGAAAAAACTCTCATTTTCTGATCAGCTCAGATCATGACAAATGTAACCATTTAACTCCGCCTCTTCCCATCTATCCTTCTTTATGAACGAGGAAGAGGCACTAATAATTGAAGAGTGCAAGTTAGTTAGCTCTGCCCTTGAAGGGAGATAACTTTTCGCAAGGGTAATATTTCCAAATGGATGAATTGACTCTGAATAGTAACTTTGTTCAGATTTTGTAGGCTTTTATTATGTTTAGAATATGTTATTTGTATGTGTATGGCAAAAATTAATAGACTTCCTTGGAGCTGTGCCTGCTTACTAATTGACAATGAATATTGTCAATGAGATTGCTAGGCAAGCAGAATCAGGTCTTTTTATCACCTGAAAATGTGGTCACAGTATTCTATTAGAATTAAGGTTGTGATCTGAGTATATCAGGAGCTCATGGGGCCTAATGTAGAGCCCGTTCTAGTCAATAGAAAAGTCCATAAAGATTCCTGTCCTGTTCTCAGTAAAGTCAGTAGCAAAGCTCCCAACAATATGAAGCCAGATAACTCACATGATGATATATAGATCATAGAATCGTAGGACCGGAAGGAACCTTGAGAGATCATCTAGTCCAGTCCCCTGCACTCATGGCAGGACTACGATATCTACAAAAAACATCCAAAAAGGGGTTAGTATGGAAATACCTGCCATTATTTAACATCGTCTGTCAAGTAATTATATTCATACTTGTTTATTCCTTTGGGAATCAAAGAATACATTACAGCAATTATGTGTTTTACGGATGGTACTTAAAGAAAAAAGGTAAACAGTTACATGTACACTATAATTAATTAAGGCTCAAAAGGTAGGATTTGGGGAAAGAAAATGGGTATTTATAAAACTTAACAGTGCCATATTCAGACAAGAGGCAGTCCCTGTTGTCAGAGGAGTTATGCCATAGATAAATTTGGTTCTCATGGAAATTAAATGAAACATTAACCGAAAAAATGTTTAACGTAAACTTTCCCCGTTTGTGTTTACGGCCAAGAATAGCAGCATTGCATTAATTCATATGAAGCACCAAATAAAGAAATGACTCCAAACAAAGTGACAATATGACCCCTCTCTTGTTTTTTTGTCCAAGGTGAATGTAAGTGCAATGAGTAAACAAACACTATAACTGGTGAACAAGTAGTAATTTTTTTTCAAATATAGGAATTTTAATATTCCTTAATATTGTCCCTCAAAAAGGTGACATTTTAATTTGAAAAGGATAAAATCTTTTAAACTAACTAAAACATCTTCAAGTACATACATAACAATACTCTCACCCCATACATCTGACACTATAAATTCATGACTGAATTTACTCTAAGGGCAAAGTTGCAGTACATAAAGTACATACGCTGAGTTTTCATGGTTTGTGACATCAGCCAAGCCCCTCAGGAGTTATTGTCTTCATTTATTGTCCTATATATTCTGCTGATCAGTGTTCCATACTGTCATGGATTGCAGTACAGCCACACAGGGGAATCTGTCTGGAAAGAAAGTTAACACTTCACTCGAACAAGAAAGTAAGGACCAATTCTACAGTGCATTATATACACAGCTTAAAGTGCATCACAGAGGGTGGGGGGGGGGAACCACCATGAGAAAAAAATCAGAAAGCATGTCTGATTTCTTGGTCACAAAAGCTTTTGGTACTGGCTATAGTGAAAAAGGACATGCTGCCCCTATTATTGATTTATGTATTTGGCTTTTATGATGTCTAAATTTGCAAGTCCAGATTGGGCCCCCATTGTGCAGAGCACTGTAGAAACACACATTTAAAGACTATTCCTACCACATGTTATATGTATAAACATGTAGCCAATGATTTTAGTTCATTGTTCATTTACTGTGTATTGTTATGATGAACTAACATGTTATGTCATATATAATCATTGGATGCTAAATAGTTAAATTGTAGGATTATTGAAGTAGAAGATTGATCCATAGTTAGAAGGGATAATTATGTATTAGGTATCTAAGTAAGGAGGTCTGAAATGCAAGGCCTACAACCTGAGGCCTGTAAGATTTTAGCTTAGCCATACTAGGCCATAGGCTTAAGAAATGTTTGACATAAGTGACCAAAGAATGACCCTATGTTACAAGATTATGGGGGAAAATGTACCAATGGGTGATATTGTGAAAAATTAACAGCAAGAGTAATATTTTGCTTATGAGATACCTGGTAGTCACATTTTTCTAACACATGCCCTAACCGCAGGGTGCACTACGCACATAAATGCTAATGTGGTATAATCAGAATCACATTCTAAAAAGAGGGTGCCCAGATTGGAAAAATTGCATTCCTTACGGGAAAACTCCAGCAGGAACCATCCTTCTACTGATGATCGATTGGAAGGCAGCCATCAGACCTTAAGACTATTGTTAAGGATGTGAGTATGACTATATTTGTAACCTTACATAGGTCTTTATAGAATCTTTATATGCATGGGTAACCATAACTTTAACTGAAACTTTAATAAAATTTGTAAAAACAGATTAGACCTTGTTCTTGTGTAATGTATGTGTGGTCACCACCCTTGGTCTTTATGTGTTCCTAGAGACTTTAAATCTGAAACAAGTAGCAGAGGTGACTTTCACTCTGATCTTGGAACTGAAGCCACCAGAGCAGAACCCATGGTGGTGTAATACCGCATTACGAAATTCACTTTAAATAAAATAAAAGGTTGCAACCAGAACAAGTATCATTTCTGCCTCAGAAGAATAGCCCATTTACAGCAGGTAAGTTTAGTCTCTGGAGGACCAATCTTACTTAGAATCATATATTTTAAGTACCAAAGGGACCATTATAATCATCTAGTCTGACCTGTATAACACAGACCATAGGATTTCACCCAGCTAAGGTAGTTTACGTACTCATTACTAACTACAGTATTTCATGGGATTTCATCCTAGCTTATGCCATAATATTTCAACGAGCTCCATTCTGGCAGGATAGGGTCTATTATTCACTAAATAATACAGAAAATGGCAAGTACTACTGTGCACTATATGCCATCTCTAAATTTAGGGTGCTGATTTTATGGCCTGAATATAGGAATTCCTGAGTTCTAATCCTTTTGTGGTCTCGGGCAAGTTACGTAAACCTCTGTCTCAATTTCCTTTTTAATAAAATGGAGATAATCATATGAACTTACCTTTTGTAGTGTTGTAAGGATTAATTAATGTTTGTAAGATGTTTTGAAGTTGGAAAGCACTAGAGCTAGGTGACTAATTTATTCAACTGATTGTTCCCTTTTTATGTTAATGAATAGTTAGGGAAAAGATCGTGATTTTCTTGAATTTATTCATTATTCAAAATTATTCGCTGATTAATTTCTGGGAGTAATTCTTAGTTACAGCAGCTTGTCTGTGAGCAGTCAGTTGAAAGTTTTCAATATCTGAAATCTGAGCTGTAATTATTGGATACAATCATGGAGCAGATCTTCAGCTGGTGTAAACTGGCATAGCTCCACTGAAGTCAATGGAGTTTCAGTGATTTATACCCAAGGCGCGTCTGGAGCATAGGCCATATGGTATATTTCATTTCTCTGACTGGTTGAGTATAACTCTTAAATTCAGGTTTCTGGTGTGAAAATGCTTGCAATTATTAATTCCAGAATTAGCTTTCTGCAGGTATTCCGTACTATTGACTTAAAATTTGTTGTTTCAGCTAACATTCCTGCCTGGAAATTCATTTGCTAGAATATCTATTCTATGAAATGCCCTCCCCTCCCCACTCCAATTTTCACCTACCTCCAGAAACCACTATATAAATGTTAAGTATTACTGAAGTACACTACGTGTCATAGGCAAGGCAATAGATATCTTCTATCATTGGATGGTTTAATAAGTCTCAATGAAACTTTGACATGTAGGAAGTATGGAAAATACCATGATGAGCTGGAGGGGTGGGGTTAGAGCCCCTTATTAAAGAGCTGACCTTTGGGGGCTTAGAAAAGAGAATCTCAGCTTTCATTTTTATTTAAAAGTCATGGCCTGTGTAAAGTCCACTGAAGTTAATGGAAAGGTTCCCATAGATTTCAGTGGGATTTGCATCAAGCCCTAAACACTCTAGCTCTTTTCCTTGTGGAGAATGTTACCCTGTGTAAAAAGTTGCAAGCCTGTTGGTAAAACTGAAAGGGATAAGTAGATGGGTCCATGTTTACAGCATGAGCTACATGCAGGGCCAGCGCCCCCACTAGGCAATCCTAGGCAGTCGCCTAGGGCGCCGGGAGCTGTGGGGGCACCTGGCCGCAGCTGCCGCCCGCCCTTCCATCTCCGCGGCGGAGCCGGGAGTCAGAGGGGTGCCTGGCTGCTGCTGCCGCCCGCCCTCCCGGCTCAGCCACGGAACTGGGAGCCGGGGAGGGGGGGGCGCCTGGCTGCCACCCTCCCAGCTAAGCCCCGGAGCCGGGAGGGTGCCTGGCCGTGGCTGCCGCCCACCCTCCCAGTTCTGCGGCTGAGCTGGGAGCCGGTGGAGAGGGCGCACCTGGCCGCGGCTGCCTGCCTCCCTCCCGGCTCAGCCACGGAGCCGGGAGCCGGGGGGTGCCTGGCCGCGGCTGACACCTGCCCTCCCGGGGGGGCACCTGGCCGTGACCGCCTCCCGCTTCCTAGCTCCACAGCTGAGCTGGGAGCGGGGGGGGGGGGCACTGCGGTTGGGGGCGGAAGAATTGATGGATTTGTGAGGGAGCACAGTATGGACGTGGTAGATTTTTGTAAAGGAAAGAGTATGGAATTGATGGGTTTTTGGCAGGGGGATGAGAGGGAAGACTATGAAACTAATGGACTTTTTTTTTTGAGAGGAGGATTTTATTTTGGGGATGAAATTATGGAATGTATTGAGCTGAAGAGTAGGGATGGGAAGGGGGGGTATGGAACTGATGGGTTTTTTTAAAGAGAGAGGGATATTTTACCAAGGAATGCCACAAGCACTCTTGAAGGAGCCTCTTGTTCTTCTTCGAGTCCTTGTTCACATCCATTCCAATCATGTGTGTGCACAGTTGCCAGAAACTTTTCCCCCAGTAGGCTGTGGATCCCCCTAGAGTGGCGCCTTCATGGTGCTCAATATATGACCCTGCCAATCCAGCCCCTCCTCAGTTCCTTCTTACCACCGGTGATGGTTGTCGGAACTGTGAGTGGCTTGCTTACAAGTTCTACTTGCTTCCCCTAGCTTTCTAGTGTAGTTTACCTTAGTATTTATAGTTGTTCTAGTTTTTATTAGTTAGAAGTTCTGTTAGGAGTGGGGCGTTCCCCTCCATCCCAACCTTTCCCCTTGGGGACCTCGGGGCATGCCTCAATCCCTGGGTTCAAGATCTGCAAGTCCTGGAATAAGTCCATGCCAATGAGTGGCCCCCCACAACACTTGTTTAAAGTGTCTGGGGAAGGCTTACCAAGATGATAGGTGCAGGATTTGCAAGGGTTTTCAACCCAGGACCAAAAAAGAGCGGGATTTCAGGTTGAAACAGCTCCTCATGGGGGCAGCTCTTAAACTGCAGTCTGCCTCAGCGCAGCAGGACCCGACACCAAGCTCTTTGGTGCGGCGCATGCCAGCGTCGGTGACGGAATCAGCACCGCAGAAGATCTCTTAGCACAGAGACTCGCGGTACCACTGATCCCCCATGCCTAAGACTGTGGAAACTTCCCAGCATCAGTCCCACTCTCCAGCACCGCAGAAGAAGCACGCCACGCAGGATAGAGGGGGATATCTTGTGAGACCCTCCCCTGCAGTCACGGCCAATGGGGCGTGTCCCAGAGAGGAACACCCAGTCCCGAGACCCTTGGAGTCAGCTCCTTGTGTGTCTGAAGTTCCAGGAGTACCATTGAGCCCGGGGTTGTTGGACTCCCCAACCCATATGGTGGAGGAGGTGGGGCTAGCATCCACTCTGGATACCCTTGAAGCTGCGCTGGACCTCATTGCCATGATGACACCACGGTCCCCGAACTGTCTGCGACAATCCCCCAGCACTGCCAAGGGTGCTACCATCCCATGGCAAGCCAACAATGACGTGCCCACGCACATCACCAGGTCACTGGCACCGGAAAGGGGGCACCATCCTGATTCCCGGCACCGCTCGGAGTCCCGGCGCCAATCTCACTCACAGCACCGGTCAAACTCGTGGCACTAGTCGAACTTGCGGCACCAGTCATCTCAGCACTGGTCCCTGGATCGTCATAGGTCCCGCTCCCGGCGCCGATCATCATCGTGTCGCCAATCTCCTCAGTACAGATTCAGATCTCAGCACCTCTCTCCTTCCTCGTGGCACCACTCACCTGGCTAGCTGACATTAGCACTGCCATGGCCCCCTAAATCCCAGTCCCCATCCTCAGAATCAGACACGGGGTCTAGATAATCACACCAGAGCTGGCACCGGTTGACACATCAACGCCTCGACACTGGTACAATGCCATGGCCACCCTGATGGCAAGGACCAGCACAATGGCATTTTTGGATCCCTTGGGCACATTGCCAGCTGCCCTGTGTCCAGAGGTGCTGAAGGGATTCCGGCGACAGCACCTTCACTGGCACATACCCCCGCCCCTTCGGTGGAACAGGTGCTCATTGACCCGGAACAGCAGGTCGAGCAGGAGGTCCCCATGGACCAACAGACCCAGGATGACGCAGTTCCCCCACCTGCATCCCCCACTTGTGTCATCATCCTCTTCCCCGGAAGAAGTGGTAGAGGGAACTTCGGTATCACCCATAGATAGTCACACCCACCAGGGTGGCATGCAACATGGGTTTACAAGCCAATGCGGTGGTGGAACAGGAGGACCCAATGGTGGATATTTTGGCCCCAGAAGGTCCATCCTGCATGGCACAGCCCCACATTAGGACCATTCAAAACAACACCAAAACTGTGTGGCAGACCCTGGCCTCTATCCCCCTGATGGCAAAGGGAGTAGAATGCAAATACTTCATTCCCTCCAAGGATTATGAGTATCTATATGCCAACCCACAGCCCTGTTCCTTGGTGGTGTTTGCGGTTAATGAACGTGAAAGGCAGGGGCAGCAGGGACCCACGCCCTTAGTCCAAGGACTCTAAAAAAACTTGACCTTTTTGGTAGAAAGATCTACAGCTCAGGATTGCTAATCAGCAGGCAGTCCTGAGCAGATATTATTTTAACTCATGGATTTCTATGCTCAAATTTAAGGAGCTAATACCATCGGAGTCCAGGGATGAGTTTCGGGCCATTGTTGAGGAGGGCAAGATTGTGGCACAGACCTCTTTACAGGCCTCACTGGATGCTGCTGACTTTGCGACGTCCACCTTGTCCTCTGGCATAGCCATGAGGAAGACCTCATGGCTTCAACTTTCGGGCCTACCCCCTGAAGTCCAACAGACCCTGCACTTTAATGGGACAGGATTATTCACAGAGCAAACACAGCCTAAAGGATTTGAGGGCAATGATGAAGTCGCTGGGGATGCATATCCCAGCTACTCAGCAAAAACACTTTAAGCCTCAACCGCCTCAATGTCCTTACCAACCTTGCCCTAGGCAAGACTTTTCTAGAAGGCTAGGTAGGAACAGCAGGCATAAGCCGTCCCAGCCCTCGTCATCACAGGGCAAAGCGTGCACCTCCTCAGCCTCCAAGCAGGCCTTTTGAAGGTGCACCCGGGGACAACATGCCAGACTGTATTCCGCCTTCTCAACCCTGCTTTAAGAATCATCTATCCCACTTCTACCATGCATGGTCTAAAATAACATCGGAGTGCTGGGTTCTTTGCACGACGGAAGTGGGATATTATTCTGTCCAATTCTGCTCCTCTCCTTCCTCTCCCCATTCCCCATCCCTCTTCAGGGACCCCTCTCACGAGCAGCTACTTATTCAGGAGGTGCAATCACTCCTCACCATAGGAGCAGTGGAGGAGGTTCCTCAGGATCTAGGGGGCAAGAGGTTCTACTCCCGCTATTTCCTAATCCCCTAGGCAAAGGGGGGGTCTCAGACCCATTCTAGACCTGTGTGCCCTCAACAGGTTCATGGTGAAGTTGAAGTTCCACATGGTCTCCCTGAGCACGATTATCCCTTCCCTGAAACCGGAAGACTGGTACGCTGCCCTCAACATGAAAGCCATGTATTTTCACATACTATTCGGCCCACACACAGACGATTTCTGCGGTTTGTAGCCAGCCACGAACACTATCAGTTCACGGTCCTGTTCTTCGATCTGTCGACAGCCCCCTGAGTGTTCACCAAGTGTATGTCAGTCGTAGCAGCCTTCCTCTGCAGGAGGCAGGTGCAGGCATATCCCTACCTCGACAACTGTTTACTCAGGGGGTGCACCAGGGAGTAGGTGAAGTCTCAAGTCTGACTAGTCAGACCTACTTTCGAGATGCTGGGACTCCTGCTCAATGTGAACAAGTCAACCTTGTCACCGACTGAAATAATAGAATTCTTTGGTGCAAGGGCGTTCCTGCCAGAGACCCGATTTCAGACCATGACAGACATTATGGTACCCGACCACTAACGTGAGGGGTTGCCTGAGTCTCCTCAGCCACATGGCAGCCTGCACGTACGTGGTCCGGCATAACAGACTGAGGCTCAGACCACTTCAAGCATGGCTTGCGTCTGTATACCGTCGGGGATGTGACAGCCTGGAATCTGTGGTCACAGTACCAGACCAAGTACTTGAGTCCCTCCAATGGTGGGCCGACCCTCACACAGTGTGTAAGGGAGTCCTCTGCAACAGCCCCCAGCCCTCCTTGTCCCTAGTAATGGACGTGTCAGCTCTGGGTTCGGGGACGCATCTGGGAGAGCTCCAGACACAAGGATTATGGTCGCAGGAGGAGCTCTCCCTGTATATCAATATCAGAGAGCTCAGAGCAGTACGGCTAGCATGCCAAACCTTCCTATCCCGGCTCCAAGGCCAGTATGTGGTGGTAATGATGGACAATATCACGCCCATGTTTTACATCAACCAGCAGGGTGGAGCCTGCTCTTCCCCCTATATCGGGAGTCCCTTTAGCTATGGGAGTTCTGCATAGCCCATTCCATTTACCTGGAGGCGTTTCATCTCCCAGGTGTGCAGAATGAACTAGTGGACTACCTCAGCAGATCATTTTGCCATCACAAGTGGGCCATCCGTCCGGATGTCATATATTCCATCTTCCAAAAGTGGGGGTTTCCTCAGGTCAATCTGTTTGAACCCGGAGCAACAGGAGGTGCCCAATGTTCTTCTCCTTTCAAAAACACAGCCCGGATTCAATCTCAGATGCATTTCTGCTTCCCTGGCGAGACCGTCTCATGTATGCCTTTCCACCATTCCCACTCATGTGGCAGGTCAGAAGGACAACAAATAGCACTCAGAAGAGAAGAGAGGCTGAGAAAAACCTTAACAGATTATATATGTCCCTAAGTACTGTCAAAGCTTGGCAAATATTTCAAGGCACTATGTGATACACTTTAAAACCTTTTCCTTTTTTGAAGCAGATCTCTTCCCCGCTCCCAACAGTTATCTTTTTGCTGTACATATCTCGTGGAAATATAGCCTCAGCTTTCACAACATTTTCTGTGCTGCAGGCCCACACCTTACAGAATCAGGGCCAGGATAATCCCTGTGATTGTCAGGCTGGTACTTCTTGTGTGTGTTGGCATAGTGGTGCAGAGGCAAGCTTTGTGCATGAGTTATTGTAGGTTCAAGTCCTATCTCATCTGTTGCAGAGGAAGTGGCAAGTATTTTCTCTGGCACTTTTCATGCACTCAAGTTATTTTTTTTAAAAATGGGCTTGGGTTTATCAAAGGAGCCTAAGGAGTGGGGTGCCTAACTACATGAAGCCCCTCAGAAAATCTTCTTATACATGTTATCTTAACTTTTGATATGTGTTGGTTCTCAGTATAGACTTGATGCTGCATATACTGAAGTCAATTGCCAATCTCCTTTCAGGCCTAAAGGAAAAATTATATTAAAATAAGGGCAAGATTCTAACGTAAGCCAGCAAAAGTCAAAGATTTTAGATCTAAAATCTAAAATCGAATTTAGGGGGAGGGATAGCTCAGTGGTTTGAGCATTGGCCTGCTAAACCCAGGGTTGTGAGTTCAAACCTTGAGGGGGCCATTTAGGGATCTGGGACAAAAATTGGGGATTGGTCCTGCTTTGAGCAGGGGGTTGGACTAGATGACCTCCTAAGGTCCCTTCTAACCCTGATATTCTATGAACTCCTTCAGTTTACCACATTGGTGGTGATGATGATACTAACAATAATAAAATTTCTAATAATTTGCGCTTATAAAACATCTTACTTTCAAAGTTCTCAAAATGATTCACCTCATGCTAATGTGAGGTGGGCATCATTTACTGAGGGAGGGATCCTTTACTATAGGAGAAACTGAGCCTAAGCTTATTAAACATAGTGCTGCAGTATGATGAGTGTCTTCATCTTCCACTGATCACCTTGCTCGACATGTCACAGGAGTGTTCTGCTCCATTCAGAATGGATCCTATAATGAATCTGTGGCACAGTGAGGAATAAAACCCAGGACTCTTGAATCCCAATCAACTGATCTAACTAGCAGACAACACTGCCTCCTTTGTAACAGGCATTACTTTGGATCACACAGCTTTCACAAAAGCCTTAACTTTTTGCTATTGTGAATTTAGGTTAAACCTGTAACATATTCATTGTAACCTTTGTCTTGCTTTCTTGCATTAGATTTATTCCATTGAGATTGGATCGGCGTTAACTGAGATATGCTCTGTACATGTTGTGGCTGTATGCAATTTTATTAGAAATATATCCATACAAAACCCCAAGCTGTAATGTGGGGACATTTGCTTTACAATCCAAACTTGGATTCAGATCCAAATTTTTCAGCTCCTCCTCATTTTTATACTGTCAAACCAAAACCTTTGCTCAGTTCCCTCTTCCCCATCCCCCTTCCCCGCAAGCTTAGAAAGGTTCAAAATCTGGCTCAGACTTCCCCACATCTGGAGTTATCTCCACTTCAGATCCAGAGCTCAGTAGAATTCTTGGGGGGAGGTGGAGGGGGCAAAAATATGAAAGTACCAGAGACACTGACTCCACTTCTCCACTGTATAAACAAAACAAAAATGTAAAGTCAGGCAACCTTCAGTTTACTTTGTGGGTGAAGGTCACCTGCTTGCACCATTACTTTTTCATGTGTTTATATCTATGATCTTGTGCAGCTGGAGCCAGAGATTTGTCTTTCCCATTGATTAAAAAGTTTCCTGACCTCAAATACTGTATTATTTTTCCTCTCAAAACTTACTTTCTGCTCATATATTCTCTTTCCCCTTCTTAGCCCTTCTTTATCTTTCATCCCATTTTTCGCTGTTCTCTATTTATCTCCAACTACTTGCTTGCGTTCTTTCTTCCCAGTTCTATGTGTATGCCTTCTGCCTTTTGACTCTGACATATTTTTTTTAAATCTCTGACTTTATATAAAACCATAGAACATTACCTAAATAGGTAATGGTGTTCTTGACAGGAAGGATATATAATGTTTCTTAGATTAGAAGATGTCATTGTATATGTTGATATTAAACAAATTTTGTTCTTACAAATTCTTTAAGTCATTCTATAGTGTATATTCACAGTGCCATGGAAAAATAGTTTATGTAGCTGCACTGCACATCTGTACTTTATTTCCCAAAGTGCTCTAATTGCATATAGTTATACACTGTAATTAAAGGCAGTGGAGGTAA
The DNA here is from genome assembly GCA_037349315.1 of Chelydra serpentina. NCBI lineage: Eukaryota > Metazoa > Chordata > Testudines > Chelydridae > Chelydra > Chelydra serpentina. The sequence goes on from JBAIAC010000002.1 coordinate 18,188,401, forward strand.
ACACATTAAATAAAATCCAAATGTCCTTTTGTAGGAACAATCATTTTATTATCAAAGTGAACAAGAGCTGTAAAATTGATCTTCCAGGACCAATACAGTCTGCCTTAAAAGGAAATTAGAGATTTCCTACATCCCTCTGGTGATTGAAATGCTTGAGGTTTTGCAACTGTATTTAGCCACATCATGAAGATTTGCCCATATTAGATTACCCTCTGTTGTCCAACTACTAATGGTCATGTGAAATGCTGTCAATTTTTATTTTGGAATTCCTCCGTACATATATTTGGCATTACACTGCAATATACTCTACATGCTCTCTCGCTCTCTCTCTCTCTCTCTCTCACACACACACACGTGTTCTTACCTGTACATTTTCCCAGTAACTTATAAAGGATGATAATTTAAAAATGTATGTTATTAAATTAACTAATAATTTTTGTGGAACTTCTGGATACCAATACATCTGAAACTGACAAGGCTACAGATACTAATTAGGAGCCTCAGCCAGAGACACTGCAGGGTTTCCTCTTTTGGGGGATTTCAGCAGATATTTCCAGGAGCATTACCGGGTGTTTCATATTTCAATTCCGTTGGCACCAAGACAAGTCCGAAGCCTTTCTTGTTGTTTTGTTTTTATTTTGAAGGATGCTTCCAATGTATGTTTTTGCACTTTTAACAGAATTTTCCCCCTACACACACACTTTTGTGGAATAATGCCTTGACTTTGAAATAGGAATCTGTTCTCTTGCTGTATTTGTTATTTTCTCTATCATGTGTAATCACAATACTTTGTTGTTCTCTAGGGTGGTTTTAGGAGAGCTTGGCTTCCGATATGCATTTAATGGACTTGATTCACCATTTACTGCATCTTGTGTAGTCACTTAAATCAGTGAAAATTGTTTGTAAACTGCTACTATTCTGATTTGATAGCATATTACACCCACTTTGCACTGGCGTAAATAACTATGCAAGGTGCAATGATATGATGAATTGGGCACTATATATTTATATATCTATATAAAATACATGCGCACACATGTAGACACCAAAGCATGTATCCTTAAGAGCATACCTGTTTTACTTAATCTTCCTAATGCTTGCTCCAAGGCTGCACCCATGATGCTGCACATACTGACTAAGTTCTTTTGTTGTCTAAGGAACTGGAAAGTTGGTAAGGATGTCCATTGTATGTGGCTATGTATATAGTATTCTCAGGCAATCCTGCAACAACAAATAAATATGTTTGTGTGATAGAGGATGAATAACATAACACCAGGCCACTCTGCCCCAGCACCCTTAGGGTTCAGTTCACTATTGACCTGAACTTTATTTGGTCATTTAAACTTGTGCCAAGTGGCTATAAATGCCACTTTTCTGGTTTAGCAGCACTTCCTCTGGTGTAAATGACCACACAAAATGGAGGACTCTGGTCCTTTTTTTACACTCATTTGACTCCTATAGATGGTTCATGGAAGCTCATTGGGTCAAGACTATAGTCGTGCTTGAGCCTCTCTTTCTTACCACGTGTCTCTTGGGATCAGCGAGTCCCACACATTTTTCTCTTCCTGTCTTCTCCGAGAGATGGACAGAAAGCACTTGTTTTCCAATATCAACATTCAAATCCAGAAGGTTGTTGGTTAAGTTTGAAGAAACTAGTGTTTGTTTCAGAAAAAGGGAAAAGAATCACACAAGAGAAAAACTCAAATATTAATTGTTCTCACCCAGGTGCAAACTTTGCAAGGCTGTGAGGCAGGGGCACTTTTGGCCTTAATTCTAGAAATTCTATGGTGAAATCTTGGCTCTACTGAAATCAAACGCAAAACTCCCATTGACTTCAGCGGGACCAGAATTTTCCTCATAGTGTCTAACCCTTACATACCAGCATTTAGTATGTCACTCTAAGGCCCTGGTATTTGCTTCCTATGGAGAGCCAGAGGCTGATTCCCCTCCCACTTACACAGATGCCAATCAGGAGTAATTCTAGTGAAGTCAGTGGAGTTGCCAGTGTAAGTGAGAGAAGAATCAGGGCCCTGTCCACATACTTCTTTTCATCTGCAAAAATCTGTGTCACTCTGTAACAGTGCAGCCTGCCCCTTTAAGGACCAAGATGCCATGGGCCAGCCAATCCTGTTGAATTATCCCTGGACTGGGTGTTGGATTTAAAAGGAGAAAAGCCCAATAGTTAGGGGCTACCTGAGGAAGAGAGCAGTTGAGCTGAATTGTGGCTGGAGAGACTCCAAGCAGGCAGTTCTCGCCCAGAGCTGGTGTTCCTGGATAGGATGCTCTAGAGCAGTGGTTCTTAACCCGCGGGCCACTTGTGGCCCTATCAGCACATAGCTGTGGCCTACGTGACATCCTCAAGGCCATTCAAGTAGTATATGTATTGTATGGATGCGGCCTACATAGCACACAGAGAGCTGCATATGCGGCCCACGATGGTAAATAAGTTGAGAACTATTGCTCTAGAGGAGCCTAAGACAGATGACAGGCTTTAGCCCAGAGAGTATCAAAAGATGCATCAGTATATTTGGTTTGGTTTTTAGTTTTCTGTTCCACCGAGGGGCCCCAGGGAGATACCCTGAGAAGGAAAGGAAGAGTGTGATGCTGCTGAGTTCTGTTTGATTGGGAAAGAATTTGCTGCTGGGTGAGGGGACTTTAAAGAGGCCAGCGGGGGAAAACCAGTTTAAGGCCTGATCAGCTACAGTTGGACGTGCATTCCCTGGAAGTGGCCCGAACTTGAAATGTGATCTGGCTGTAGGGCTGGGCCAGAAGCTGCAAAATCAGAACAGCAGACAATAGGGGGTGCTAGAGTAGACGAACGCCAGCCACACCACATCCTGGCATGAGGAGGTGCTTCAGTGGAGAGTTCCCCCTGTTACATATCTCCTGATACATATTTAAAACCAAGTTCTATGTCCCTTCCAAAGGGCTCCCGCATTGCTGGTGTCTAGAGAGTGGGGCACTACAAATGACAGGGCATTTTCGGCCATGGTTTTTTCCATCTTTTTAAGGGAGCCACTTGTTCAGAAAATCTGCTGTTTCTACTTAAAGCAAAGTTCATGTTAGTAACAATATACGGAAAGATTGTTAAATAGGTACAAGATGCAAGTTTTAAAGAAGCTCATTAAAGCATTTATTTTGAAAACAACATCTCACAAATACTGGTGGGAATAAATGAACTCTGCAAACAGTTATAAGAAAAATGATACAGTAGGTCAGATTTGAGGGTTATTAACCTTGAAAATGTTTTATTACCCAAACAAACATTTTCGCAATTTTAATAGCTGGTATAATCATTGGGTAGGTCAAAACTGGCACCTCAGTTAATGGGTTGACTCAAGAAAGGAGGCCATGGAGATGTGTACAAAATATCAGTGGTTTTGGATTAAAACAGTAAAATTTTAAGGCACAGCACTGCTCTTGAGAACTGATATCAATGAGAACATTATCCGGAGGGCACTGTCTCTCCTACAACTGTGAACGGCGCTCTAGTGGGACTGAATGCACAGGGTCAGATCCTCAGCTAGTGTAATGAAGTCAAGGAAGCTAGGTCAATGTATACTAGCTATGAGGATCTGTCCAATAATACTTTGAATCTCATTTTCACTGTAGCACAATTTATTATTATCTAGTTTATGTACTACAGAAAAATGAAGTTGCATTCATGGTCCATTCATCCGGTCAAGGAATTGAAATAATAACAGGTCACTTCTGTGATGAATCACAACTAATTCTACAGTGCAGCAATCTTGAGAGATAACCGCCCCTCCCAAAAAAACAAAAACAAAAACATATCTGGTAAATTCTGATAAAAAAAAACCAAGGCCATTGCAAACCCAAAAGCTACATTTGTAGAGTGAATTATTTGCTGCAAAGCATTTGCTCAGCTGTGTTCACAATAAAATTCCCTTTGCTTTGGGTTTCTTCCCCTAGTTTAATATATAAAGGAGCCCAGTCCAAGTTTAGAGTACAGTTAGATGGAGTTTTGGTACCAACAAGAGATTTAAAATTCTGAAGTTGTTACTGAGTTTTGCTTTGAACTAAATTTGCAGATTGAAAACGTATGTAAAATGAACTAAAACAGAAAAAGGTTTACAGAACCTTCCCACGGTGTTTATATAAACTGTATTAAACAACTGAGTATTCACTAATAATTTCACCCTTATCATTCATGTAAAGCAGGTTTTCTCAACCTTTCTCTACAAGTGCCAGTATAACTAGCAAAATTTCTAGGTGTGATCTCCCCATTTCTATAGTCCTTTGTGGCTATGTCCCATAATTTTTGTAACTATTGTAACTATTAGAAATTACAACAACACACCTGTATTTCATTGTAAATCTTTGTTTCTGTGAGATTTCTAAAATAAAATATTTAAAAGATTTATAGGATAAAGTTTACAATGGAATCATGTTCCATAGATATCATATCTAGGGTCCCATCTTCTATCCATTAGTGTAATTTAGGTACATCCACAATTCAGTAATTTGCAATACCAATTGTATTCATTGCAGAATTTCCATGTGAAATATTACATATGGATTTGTTATGATTAACAATGAAACCATCACAATCATATCACTTACCCTCACAATTTTGTTATTGTCAACAGTTATCAAAATACCAAAGAAATAAAAATGCTATCTTTGTTTTTTTTTAAAATGTTTTTCTTCTGAAAATAAAACAATCCTTATACTCTATATTGGGGGGGGGGTTCCCACAAAAAGCATGCTATCTTTGCATTACTAGTAATAGCATCGTGTGTGCATCTTGCACTTTGTTGAATATTTGCAGTGAATGATATACCTTGTCGTTTTGTTTCATAAAAAAGAGTAAGTTCAGGATGGTGGTTGTCCTTGTTTTCATGAGGGGGGGGAAACATTAGCTAGAGGGGGCTTCCAGCTGTTCTCCTTCAAACTAAAGCAGAAAATCGAGTTTCAAAATGTATGTTAAGGAAAAAGCTATAAGCTGTTCTAGAGCCTCACTCACCATGGGTATTCATACCATAAAGATGAACTTGTCCTCCTGCATGGAGAAGCACTCAGTAAGACAAGTGCTCCTCATTAGTTGATCAAATTCATAGTTGTTTCCTATTCATGGATTCATCTTTATCAACGTCAGTAGAAAGCCAGACATTTATTGTGTTGCTTTTGAACCAAATAGAGATTAGTTTTGGAGCTGCTCTTACAAATTGCTGAGCCCCTTCTGGGAAGTAATCTGTGCCTCAAGATCATACTGATGCTAATGGGAACTGAGGATGTTGAGTAGAGCAGGGAAAATTAATGCAATTTGTTTTTCTGCAAATATTTGTCCCCCTTTTTAAATGAATCCACTTCAGCCCTATTTGCCTCTTCTGTGTTCACTTTCCACAAACATTGTAATGATCGAGTCTATTGGTACAAATGTCTGAAGAAAATGAATTCCAGTATTCATGCTTGAAGTATTTACATGTTCATCCACCCAGGGAATAGAAATAATACTATATTATTCTGGTAATTTATATGGCCAATCACAATTATTCAACAAGCTGCAATGCAGAAATACATACTAGATTTATCCAATACATAAGGCACACTGTCCTGTGTGGGAACCGTAGGCAAGTCCCTAATCTTCTGGGTGCCTCGGTTCCCCCATCGATAAAATGAACAAATTGACGCTTAGCTGTTTGGCTAAAGAATTTGGAAAACAGCTGGTGAAAAAAGCTATACTAGGTGTATCAGCCTGCATGTGCTGAAAGTGAGCAGCTTGAATTTATTTCAGATTCCCCACCACCACCTTTCACCTTCCACAGTTTGGCCAGTCACTGCCACCCTTTTGTAATCCACCTAGAGGTCATGAGTTCAAGAGGAGGAAAGGATGATGCAGAGTATAATCTTGTTTTGCAAAAGAATGTTGGCTAAAAGAATGAAAAAACGTAATAAGTCAAAAGGTTTTTTTGTTTTTGTTTTGTTTTTTTATTTGCATTTTCATTAACTATGAAAGAAATTAACTAACAAAGAAAAGTCCCAAATATCCTGCTATGTTTAGAAACCTCTTTCTGCTCTTCAATCCATATAAGAAGAGGCAGTTAAATCACATATTTGCATTCTTTCTATGAAGTCTACATAATGAGCTCCACATAAGAAACACATAATGTAGTTAGTATAATTTGGGGCTAAGTGTTCATTCAGTTATCCTGATTTTACATCAGTATAACTCCATTCACTTCAGGGAAATTGCTCTTGATTTACACTGGTATAAGTTAGATCAGAATCAGACCCTTTTTCTCTTTAGGAGAGCCAGGCCATTTAAGGCTATTTTCACTTATGTAGTTACTATATTTAACCTCTCCTTCTGATAGCTGTGGACTTGACTTTTACAGTAAGATGCACAATTTGGAATGGAAGTTCAGCATGTGTATAGCAAGAATAATAAGTATCTATCAGAAGAAAAGACAGAGTAAAATCCATAGCCATAGATGTAAAAAAAAAAGTGAAACTAACATGACATATGTCACCCAACTGTCTGTTTACTGTGTTGAACACTGCATCCCAGTCTCCCTTTTCCTCTGTCTGTCTATCTATTTAGTTTGCCAGCTTTTTAAGACAGGGACTACCTTTTGTTCTGTGTTTGTACAGTACTTGGTAAAATGGAGCCCTGATCCTGATTAAAGCCTCCAGATGCTAATGGAATACCAATACAACAATAATAATGGGGGCCCTGCAGATCTGAGAACTTTTTTTACTGTTCCCTTTTTCTCTACCATATAATACTTTGTTCAAATTTTGCATGCTTTGAAATTCCCCCCTGAACTAGTGCAACCAAATCCATTTAAAGCTCCACTCCAACACCACCAGTCCCAAGAGACCACAACCCAACTGTAAAATTGCCTTTGATCCTTCCACTTTATAATAAGCCCAAAACATACCTTTTCCCAGCTACTAAATATCCCGGATTTCCCTCTCACTCCAGCTTACCTCATCCTCCTCCAACAGCCAACCCTTCCAGAGCCCATCTAGTAAAGTGACAAGCCCATAAATTCCCCCTGTTGCTCTCACGCCTTACCCCTGTAAATCCACCCTTTCCGGGATAAAGACTTGTGTATTGCACATCCCAGAGCGACGCAGTTATACTGACCTAACTCCCAGTGTAGGCAGCACTATGTCAATGGGAGGGCTTCTTACATCAACATATCTACTGCCTCTTGGGGAGACAGCACACTTAAACTGATGGGCAAAGCCCTCCCGTTGGTCTAGGTAGTGTCTTCACTAAGCCCCACAGAGGCACAGCAGAACCAGTACAGGTCTGTAAGTGTAGACAAGCCCCTTGGATTAGAAACCTAGGGCCGAGGTGGTAAACAGCAGCGACCAAACTACTCTCTCATCACTAGTATAGTAGGCTCTGTGGGTGCACATTGAGTGAGATTGACAGGATACAGTGGGGAAAATTGATACTGCTCTGTGGATGGAGAAATATGGTTTACAATGTCATCAGTCTGTCAGTTTTATAAGCCCTGCGTGCACTTCCATAAAAAAAATATTGACCTATTTCCGACCGTAGTTTGTCTGTCTGGGGTCTGAGTGACTTCAGGCCTGTTGATTTTAAATTGGAAGTCCATGGTATGAAAAAATGAGATGCTTTTTCATTTCTGTGTTCCTGCATTCATTTTCTCGGGGCTCTGCCTGTGTGCAGAGGCAGCAGACATTTTGTTCTCCAAACCATTACGGTATGTATAGTGGACATATATACACTGCACTCTCATGTTATTGTTAATATTTATTTGTCTTGCAATAGCACCTAGGAGCCTTAGCTATGGAACAAGACTCCACTGTTCTAGGTGTTCTGCAAACACAGAATAAAAAGATGGTCCCTGCTCTAAAGAGCTTACAGGTACTTTACTTTTGTTCCATATTGTTTTCCTTAGAGTAACAGAAATCATTCTGACTGAAAATAATACAGTGGCTCTCTGTGTATGGAAATAACAACAAGGCCCAGGATTGAAAAATGTGGCAATGAAAGGCAATGGTATCATTCCATTGCTTCCAGCTCACCTCTGCTCTCATGCCTTTTTGTGACAAAACACATGTGATCTGTAAGCCCCCATCCTCTCACAGATATTTATAATAGGCAGGATTTACCAGTGATTAGCCAGTTAACATTTTGGAAACTTAGCCTGAAGGTAAAAATTAGAAAGAATTGCCTGAAGTTCACTGTGGAGGCTCTGTTGAGAATACAACACACAGGAGGGAAAACCTACTGAGCAATTTTAAGTGTTATTTTTCAAGTTCATTAATAAATGTAGAGAATTTAAAAAAGGGAATTATGCTTCCTGAAGTCCTGAGGGATTTTACTGCCAACTGTCTGAAAATTATCATTTTTTTAGATAAGCCAATTAAAAGGAAATAAGGCTTTTGCATCATACTGAGAGTACTAAACAGGGAGTTTGAAAGGATCTGTTTCTGTTTAATAGTTTAATAAGATTTTCCTTTTTTGTATTCTCACAATGGGCAATTGACAAGCAAAATCTCTTATTTAATTGCAATTAGAATCAAGTAATTTGTGGAATCGAGTCACTGACATTAATTGGGGGCACCAGTACCGACATAGTCGCCCCTTTCTTCTGGTCCCCTGGAGGGGATGGGTCAGCGTCCCCGTGCTGACGTGATTGGAAGCTGCCTAATGTATAGTGAGAGTTGCATTCTAAAAGAGTTGCAAAAGCCAAGCTAGGGAAGTCTGGCTGGAGAATTAGAGCTGCTCACGTTATTTTTGCTGGAACATTTTTTCCCCTTGCTTAGCCCTTTTGACTAAAGTGAAAATGTTTGTGTAAACCCAAGCTTTTTCAGTAATTATTTTTTAACCAAAATACAAACATTTCTACCAAAAATGGCTTTTGAAAACCAAAGTATTAACCTCCTTAAAATATGTTAAATGCAAACTATTCAGGTGCCTCAGCTCTAGTGACTTCTGGAGGGTGGGAAGGGTAGGAGGAAGGGCCACTATGAACTGTGCAAGGTGCACAGGATAGCCTCTTAGTGATGTATCTTTTTTGCCCTCCCTGTTTGAAGAGCATCTAATCCACTTTCCCCAACCTTTTAAGGCTGGCTACAGAGGAGCTCTGTCCTATGGATATGGGACAGCAATGGTATTCAGATGGTGTCTAGCTAAATAGCTCCAGATTATGGAATATTTAAAACAAGAGTAAAGCTCCTTTTATATGGATTTATTAATTTTCCTAATCTTCCCCCTCTCCCTTCAGTTAAACATAAAACTTTAGGAAATTCCATTGGGGAGTAGGGCCTTTGTTAATGGAATATTAAGCCTGCCTGGTTAAGTGCCCACAATTAAAGATATACCACAGATAAGTTTGCTGTCTCTTTACCTTTTTTCGTATGCATTATGACACAGGGCCAGACCCTCAGTTGGTGTATATTGGCATAGCTTTGTTGACTTCATTGGCACTTTTCCACATACACACGCTGACATTCTAGCTGACAGCTGTTTATTACACGATCACATACTATTTCTCAAATAATACAATAGACTATATCATGCACTTTTTTTCTAAAAACTTTGCTACATGTTTGGTATACACTGCTTTGCATACAATGGACAAAATGAGACAATGAAACACCTGAAAAATACATAGTAAAACATATTTACACACCACATTACAGATGAAGTATAAAATACAGAATAATAGTGAAAATGGTCTTGTGTATATATATATATAAAGATGTATATAAAAACCCTAAGGGCTTATTCTTATGAATCCATATGCATATGAGTAATTTTAGTACATAGGTAGTACATCACTACAATGGCATAATGCGTGGTGAGTTATTGATATGCATAAATATGTAGTATTAGGCCATATATTAGCATTTAATTTGATGCTGTTGTTCAGTGCTTCAGCCCCTAAACTGGATCTGGAAAATTTGCTCTGTGCTTGTGTGTGCATCTAAGTCATCTTCATAATTAACTGTCTTATGCTCTAAGCTGCACCTAATAAAGGCTGTGCTGCTGAATGAAAATAAAATGAACTTATTAAAATCTATATATAAACAGAAAAGACAACATATAAAAAGTCTAGGTCAATAATAATACACTGGATCAGGATGACAATGAAATCAGTGTGAATAAAAAAAAGATGTTATGCGTGTATCAAACCTGATGAAAACATGCATTCTGATATATTGTATTATTTGAATAATAATATGCAATAATGAAATTAAAGACTGTGGGTTAGATTATTATCTGGGGTAAAACAGTGAAGTCAATGGAGCTCTACTGATTGACACCAGCTGAGAATCTAGTCCTGTGGAACAAAGTTGCTCTCAGCTAGAGCTCTTTTCTACTGACTTCACTGGAGTGACTCCAGATTTTCAGTAGTGTAATGAAGAGCAGAATTTGTCCCTCTGTTGCAATGCATAGGCCTGGCGGGATCTAGCTAAGTTACGCAACTTCAGCTACGTGAATAACGTAGCTGAAGTCGACATACTTAGATCTACTTGCCATGGTGTCTTTACTGCGGTGAGTCAACTGCTGATGCTCCCCCATCAACTCTGCCTGCGCCTCTCGCTCCGGTGGAGTACCAGAGTCGATGGGGGAGCACTCAGCGGTCGATTTATAGTATCTAGACTAGACACGATAAATTGACCCCCCACTGGATCGATCGCTCCGGAGGTAAGTGTAGACATGCCCATAGAGAAGTAAGGTAGAGTTAGCTTTGCATGTGCAACCTTAGCTTTGACATTTCCTGACATTAAGTGTGCAATGTCAAGGTCAAATTCTGCCTTCAGTTACAACAACTGATGGCAGATTTTAAATCCCTACAGTTTTATTCAGTATTCTGTCCAGGGCCAGCTCTAACCTTTTTGCCGTCCCAAGCAAAACAAAAACAAAAAAACGAGCGCTGCCCCCCCAGCAAAAAAACCAAAAAAACAAAAACAACCGCCGCCCTGCCGAAACAACCCCCACTACCCCGAGTGCTGCCCCGCCGAAGTGAAGAAAGAAAAAAAAACCCAAGCGCCGCCCCCGCCACCCCAAGATTGGCCCCCCTTAGGAGGTGCCACCCCAAGCACATGCTTGGTAGGCTGGTGCCTGGAGCCAGCCCTGATTCTGTCCCATTAAAGGAATATTTAATGCCATTTCCATGCCCATCATCCCTATGATGCTAGACATCAGTACATGTGGATCCTATACTTTTGGTTTTTTGTTATTTTTCTCTCTCATTCTAGTTCTTATATGTCTTTTTCATGTTTTTTTCCCTATCCCCTCCCCCGCCCAATACAGGGACAGTTTCACTTAGAGTAATGGAGCAGTGGAAATTAAATGAGTTTACATGTAGTCCCTTGAACTCAGTATACAGCTCATCTTGTAACTATACTTAATCTAAATAACCTTTTTATGCTCTGCTGGAATGGCATTTTCAAAAGGCTATATAGTAGTAAATGAGTGTATATGTCAGGAAGGATTTGCTAGACAAATCAAATCTTCCTGACAAGTACATGTCTTCATTACTATTTACTACACATCTGAGTTTGAAGGACAATTTTTGTGATCGGACCATTAACATTTACTGTCATTTTGGCAGTGTCTTCCAACTTTTCTTTCGCTTTACCTTTCTTTTTGTGTGTTGCAGATTTTTCTTCCCAACAGAAGTCAGCTTTACAAGGAAGGATTATATCACGAATATGTTAACGACAGATTCCGCCCCCCCCCCCCCAGCTCTTCTAACTGCCTTATTGCACAGAAGGTTTTTAAGTACAAAATAAAGGTTAAATACAAGGTTCCTAAGTACAACATTAAAAATTGAGTACAATTGCTGCCTTTGTAAACAAAACATGGATTCTTATGAGACGGCCACCATTCCTGAACAGGAATATTCACATGATTTTCTTACCAAGAGCCAAATGGTCAGTGGATGTAAATTGATGTAGCTCCATTGACGTCAAGCTGAGACCCTGGCTCGAAAGCCTGACAACACTATGATCTGTGTCAATATCTTGTGCCTCTTTATTTGTATTATTTCTGTTTGATTCCATGTAATCTCTTTGAAAGTAAAACCAACCAAACAAGAGAATTTACCAATTTGGAGGTCTCCCTCCCTTCACTTTTTAACTGTATCATGGCAATGGTGGCCATGACATTATTCATGTACATGCTTGATATGAAACTTTCCATTAAAAGTTTTAAACATAGAGGGTGAGACCCTAGCCCCATTGAAGTTAAATGGTAAAACTCCCATTGACTTCCTTGGGGTCAGGATGTCACCCAGAGACCCTGGTCTAGGGAAACACATGAGGATTGGTCACAGCAATTCATCTGGCTAGTCATTGAGTCTGAAGTTCCTTTATGGGGCGGAGCACCTGCACAAGACCTGACTGAACTACTTCTGGGAGCACAAGTTTTATATGGACAAGTTCCAGCGCCTTTGGGCTAAGAAGTATCCCAGATAAAATTATGGTGTTAAAGCAAGAGAGAGGAACAGGTAAAAGAGGAGAAACCAAGTCCACAGGTGAGTGACAGGGGAGCAACGAGGTTTGGCCAGAAGCTTAGCACAGAGATATACTGAGGATAACAAACACCTGTGTGGAACTTTGCTCTTTGCTGTTCAAGGACTTGTGAATATTTTGTAAATTATTCAATCTAGAAAAATACTCTGAGTCTGTATCACCAATATCTTTTCCAGGACAAAAAACTTCCACTGCAAATACCCCAAATCTGCTACCACTCAGTGATGAAGCAACACTATATTAGACCCTTCAAGGTAGAGGAAAGCCCTTTGTCTCTTACCAATGTGTTATCATGATTTTGGAGCATTCACATGTACTATGTGAAATTCAATATACTTACCTACAAACAGTGCTATGTCCCTTAATGAGAATGAAAGGGAGGGAACAAAATGTACTTGGTAGTGTACAGTTAAAAGAAGTTTGCCCAATCCTCCAATCCCTTATGCACAAGTATAGTTCTTACTTGTCTGAGTAATAGTATAGAGTTGTATGCCTGAAGATGGGCCTGGGTCAATAGGATTTGGTCCAGGATTAAGTTATTTTTTTTCTTTTGGTCATTTTAGGGTGATATGATGGGTGTTCAGCCTGGAAAGGGTTAATGAGTCTCAGAAGGGGCCAGTTAACCTGATAGCCTAATTCTTCCTCTGATGTGGCCTGATAGGCAATCCCTTATTCAAGATGGAGCACAGCTGAACAAAAGCAGGAGGGGCTGGTATAAGGTTAGGAAGGGCGGAAAGAAGGGACTACAGTGTGGAAATCTGCAGTCACTCTCTCATCTTAGCATGGGGAAGGAGGAAACATAGTGGGAGAGTAAAAACTGTGGGATCTTGGCCCTGAAGACTGGTGGATAATGAAGCCCGATAAAGATGGAATAGGAAGCAGTCCAGGGAAATAATAGCAAGGTTTATGCTGGAGCAGACCTTGGCTGCTGATTGTAGGGTCTCTGGACTGGAACCTAAATTAGTGGGCAGGCCTGGGTTGCCCTACCTCACCACTGGATAAGTGGGATAGCTTTGAATTGGACAACTGCAGGGAAATGTACCTGTTCAGCCAGTTCAGTGAAACTTTGATACCCCAGAAGGGGAAAACTATATAGTAATCTGGCAGGAGGGCCAATCCATGAAGAGGGAGCATCCTGACTCACACACAGGAAGCATTGTAACTCCTGGAGCATGAGAGAGGTTGCAGTGTGAACAAGAGACAAAAAGGGGCATCTGACTGGGTGGAGAAATTCCCCAGATATAGCCACAAGGAGGTTCTTCAGCCGTGAGTGAAACCTATGACAGATGTGTAGAAAGAGAACTCCTGACTACAACAACAACAAAAAAATCTATTGCAATGCGCAAGTACAGCCAACACAGATATGGAAGAGCAAACTAGATAGCAGAGTGCCTCAGGCCTCGTCATCAGCACTGTTGGAGCTGGCTGGAAAATTCTGATATTAAACATTCTGTCCAAAACCAGGGAATGCAGTTGTTAAATTCTGATTGCTGAATATTTATTACTGAATAGAAGTGGGGCTGACTGGAATCTGGAATTCCTGTTCCATGGAAAAAGCTGCAATTTCAAAAAAAATCTCCTTCTACATCTAAATAAAATTGACACCACTCCCCAAGGTGCCAGGAGTGCCGGCTGCCTTTCTGCTGGGATACCAAGAAGCTGGGGGGTTGAAAGCCCTGACAGCCTCAGCTCTAGCTGGCAATCCCCGCTAGGGAGGGGGAATCTTAGAAACGCTGAGAACGCCAGTCCTGATGGGTGAGCTGGCTGGAAGACTCAATGAACCTGGCATGGTTCCTGCTAAATGTTACGATTTCAGTGAATTGGCATTTTTCAACAGAAAAATAATCTGCTGGGAAATTCCTGACTAGATCTAATTAGAAAAGCTTGGCTTTCATATTCCGAGATGAGTTTGCAGCGTTGGGATTTAAAAAGATGCTTTTTTGATTTGTAAACCTGATATGGATTCAGTGAGAGAGGATAAATATAGAACTCTGGGATGTCATTTTTACAGTTGCTTTTCTGACCATAATTGCACTGTCATCTTGGATTCTTTCTTACAGGTGTCCAGGAACATCCCTGAATGGTTAAAATCTAGTGGCTTCATTCACCACTGCATCTTATGTCAGCATAACCCCATTGTTTTGGTGTAAAACTGGAGCGGCACAGTGGTGAGTCATGCTTCTCGGTGTGTAGCATTTTGAGTCTTGTTGCTTTAACTGAATTTTGCTGAACTGTGTAAAGAAGTAAATATGAAAACTGGATTACACAGAGCAGATCACTCATATCCAGGGTTTGATTCTGATTTAAACACACTAGTGGTATAAGTGGTATAACTTCATGGACGTTAATGGAATTACGTAGGTACAACCCTAGTGTCAGAGCATGCCCCAAACTTCTATTAAATACAGCTCAGTGGCATATGTTTATTATATGGATTCAAGGTCAGATGTTCAAGGGTATACAATGGCATAGCTCCACTGACATTAGTGTACACCAGTTGAGGACCTCCCCCTATTTTAAAAAAAGTATGTATCCCTCTTCATCTCCTCTCCGATTCCTCTTTGTATTGTCTTTTGTTGTTTTTTGTTTTGTTTTGTGTTAAGCCTCAATCCTACAAATATGCATGTGAATAATTCAATGGTACAGGATCAGGCCCTTGAGAGCATACCTTGCTCAGAAGGTCAAGGAGGCAAAATTCAAGTTGAATATTCAACTTTCACCCTATTGACACTTGCGCCCTTGATTTTTTATCCTTAATGTTGCACTTATGCTTGGGGTTTTGTTTTGGGCTATTTTTCCCCATAGAACGTATTTTCCTTTGGAGTGGCTGGATTTATTGTTGAGCCTATTAAAAACAAACAAATAATGTACTGACAAAGACCTATTCGAATGAATCATGAATATTGCAACTATGGCTTTGTCTGAAAGTTCGATATGAATCTCCTTTAATAGAACTTTAGCTACCCAGACATAGCCAGCTGAAGCCAGGTAATCATGTTTGTCTTAGACCTAGACACAAAAGATCAGACCATCTTTAATACAAATGGACTGGGAACAATGCCATAGATTGGGCTTCTCTGTGGTTTCTTATTTCTCATTCTAGGGCATCGTCATTGAAGCAAAAGAAAACTAAAAATGCACCACTTGTAAATGCCTTCAAGTATCATCCTTCTAAGCTTAGCTTGGAAGTACACAGGGATACATCATTGCTATTTAAAAGGCAATGAGGATGCAAGGACTGTCTGTCCTTTAGAAGGTTAAGATTTTGTTTAGACAAATTTCCTCTCCCCCCACCCCTCGTGTTTGGGGAATAACATTGGGAGGAAAAACTGTCTATGAACAAAACATATTTGTCTGCATAAGGATATTAACACCTCACAGTCTCCTTCAGCATTTCATGGGCTATGCATCACGTATTCCCACAACTCCTGGAAATTAGAGACACAAGGTTCTGTGTTATTTGCTCAGTTCCAGGCAGTTGCTAATTACCGTCATGGTAGTCAGCTCCATCTGCTGTACTCAGCCAAGGCCTAGAAACTTCACACATCAGTTTTAGTCGTCTTAATTTTCTCACCCCCACCCTTTCTTGGTGTTAGATTCTTCACTCAATCAGAGGCCAGGAGAAGAGAAAAACATGGCCCGAGTAAAGGCTTACTGGAGACACCTGGTCAAAGGGAAAGTGCAGCACCATAATGTGCTCCCCAGCTGATGGTTGTGTTTGATTGTCAAGCTAGTTCAAAAAATAAATCTATTCCCTATGAAAATTCCCAAATCAAAACAGGGACGGCGGGTCTACTGGAGACTTTTCAGCTTCTTTTCTTAATTACAAAAAGTGATTAGTTTCTCTACTGGTGAACTCGAAAGGCAGGTTTGGTATGAAATTGGTCAATTAACTGGAGGTTACAGAAAAAAAAAGAATAACTAAGCAGGCCACCTCAGTAATTAGTGTTTCACCTGACATCCACGAATAACACATTTTAAATATTACTGGGATGGGAAACACATCTTTCAAGCAAGCATTGGCAGCATATCAATCCCAAGTGCAATCATCCAGCAAAGACATATTTACCCATGAAACAACAGGAGCACAGCCTCAGCTTTCCCATCCTTCACCGCTCCTGGTTTTCTCTCACAGTTTCTGCCTTTATTAGCTATGTTTTTACAATTTTATTTATTTTAGAAAATGCTTGATGGCAGGACATTCAGCTGCTTATGGAAAATCCAATACCCCTCTGATTTAAATCAATACGATTTAACAGCTGCTTGTTTTGCTATTCACATTTGAAAAATCACCACAATTATATTTCTGCCATAATAAAGCACTCTTCAGATTAACGGCCCCTGAAACTCCTTGTTCACCTGCTGATTTTTTTCACTCACCTACTGGAATGCCTCCTCATGTTCCTCTGTAATGATCCTCTTCCACCTCTAGTAACACTCCTTTGCCTATTGTAACATGCCCATTGCACAGTCTCCTGGGAAGTACCACCACTAGTGATGAAGACAAAATGTGTAGCCGATAATTTACTTGAGGACTTTATTTGATTGGGGATGTTACAAATTAGCAATAGAGTTGGGATAAATTAAATAAAGCCCAAACAGAGTTACATGGTCAATAAATCCAGAGTAAAACAACTGGGAGCCAAACTCTGACTTTTTGTTGGTATTTTCAGTCTGGTTCTAGCTGGAAGTCAGAAGTGATAAAAGGGAAAAATGTTTCAGAAGAATTTACCAAATTCTTAGAATATTAAACAAAAAAAGTTTGGATTTTGGTTCAGTTTCCCTTCTTGTTTTATCTCAGCTATTTTTGTCCATTTGGAGTTACACTTCTCAGGTGAAATGTAATAGGCAGCAGACTTAAAACAGAGAAAAGGAAGTATTTCTTCACACCATACAGTCAACCTGTGGAACTTGTTGCCTGGTGATGTTGTGAAGGTCAAAAGTATAACTGGGTTCAAAAAAGAACTAGATAAGTTCATAGAGGATCCGTCCATCAATGGCTATTAGACAAGATGGTCAAGGATGCAACCCCATGCGCTGGGTGTCCCTAAACTTCTAACTGCCAGAAACATCTAGCACTGGCCACTATCAGAGGTAGGATATTGGGCTAGATGGACCATTGGTTTGACCCAGTATGGATATTCTTATGTTATATTAACTAGAGTAATACAGTGGAGAATCAAGTCTCCTGTTCTGAATAGTTTTCTAGCCTAATACTGGACACTCAAACCTCTTAAGGCTCATGCAGCTCTAGTTACAAATTAAGGTTCTACTCCTGCAACTACCTGAGCTCAGGCACATCTCTAAGCTCATGCAAACCTCCATGATGCAAAGAGATGTGTTCGGGTAGATCCCTTTACTCTGTGGTGCCTCATTTACGTCAATGTGGGTAGAAGGTAGAATCAGGGACCCTGTGTGATATCAGATGCCTGACATAAAATTGTCCAATGGATTTGTGGATTTGTTTACACATAAGATCTAATCAGCACTTCAGTCTTCAGCCTTGAGTTCCAAGAGTAAATTGGCTGTGGGCTGAAATGTGGCACATAAGGACCAGAGATTATTCTCTTTTCCCCCTACCCCCATCCTGCCCCCCCCGCCCCACACACACACACTTTACTTACTTCTGCTTGACTGTTTTTAAATTTCAGAAATACAGGTAAGAAAAGATTTTGAAGGCTTTTAAAAATTATAATGAATAAATGGTTGCAATTTATAAGCATCCCATTTTGGCAATGTCAGGTCCCCAATGTGGCTGATTTCCATTGTGCCTTTTAAAATAGATAAATGATTGCAAATAATGAAGATTAAAAAGAGGCTATTGTTGAAAGCCCAGTAACAACAACTTTACCAAAAGATAATCAGTGGCTTATTGTGCATACACAGCATGGTTTGCTGATTGCATATTAACAGAAAAAAACAATATGCTGCATAATCTCCCTGTGACATAAGGGCCTCAACCTTTCAGTTCTATGGTGAGTGGTGTCAATTATTTGTGGATTAAGTATTCACAACAGCATACACAGACACAACTGATTGCAACAGTCTTGAAGAACCATGAAATCCTGTTATATCAATCACTGATCTCAGGTTCCTTCAACAGTCAAGCTTAAGATAAGGTAAGTGTAGTCTTGTGAACTTCCTTGCTTTTGTATGTTCCATTCAGATCCTTTTTTAAAACATATTTTATATGTGGTTTAGCTGAAAATGTTGGTACCATGCAATATTTCTACTCCTCAAATCCTTACGAACAGACCTCCCACTGAACTCAGTGAGGATTTTGGGTGCACAATCAAGCCAGGATCAAGTTCTATTACTTAATGTTGGGCTTGAATTGATGACAAGTATGCCTAAAATGGAATGGGATGGGTCTTTGCTGGAAATTGTCATGATATAGTGTTGTAGACATGGTGATCCCAGGATATTAGAGATACCAGGTGGATGAGGTAATATATTTAGCTCAGTGTTACTGCTAGATAGGTTAGTTTCCCAGACTTGAAGAAGAGCTCTATGTAAGGTCAAAATCTTGTCTCTCTCGCTCTCGCTCTCTCTCTCTCACACACACACACACAAACAGAAGTTGGTCCAATAAAAGATATTACCTCACCCAGGTTCTCTCTGTGATATAGTGAATCAGGTTTTTTTTATACAGGAGCTATTTATTAAAAGGAAACAGCTACTAAAATACAGGTAAACAGGCTTGCAAACAACTTGAGTCCCAACTTTGTCTCCCTTTTTTACCAGACATCAACCCTGTCTGAAACTCTGTACAACACAGAGATATATAGTAGCTGTAAAATGTTTTTTGCAAGAAACATCAGTGATGCTGTGGAGAAAATGGTAATGCCATTTTGGAATGTATTAAGAGGACTGCTGTATGTCAGACAGGGGAGATAATCTTTCCACTCTACTCAGCATTGGTAAAGTCACAGCTAGAGTGCAGTGTCCAGTTTTGGATACCATATTTAAAGAAAAAAAATGAAGACATTGGAAAGAGTACAAAGGAGAGCAACAAAAGTGATAAGAGGTTTAGAAACCCTGATCTATGAGAAAAAGTTGAAAGAATTGGACATATTTTACCCCACAGAAGAAAAGGCTGAGGGCGGACATAAGTCTTCAAATATATAAAAGGCTGTTATAAAAAGGATAGTGCTTAATTGTTCTCTGTGTTCACCAAGGGTAGGACAAGTTGAAGCAAGGGGGTTCAGGTTAGATATTAAATATCCTTATAGTTAGAAAGGATTTCCTAAGCACGGGAACAGGTTAGTTAAGGAGGTGGTGGAATCCCCATCACTGGTGAATTTTAAGGACCAGTTAGACAAACAACTGTCAGGGATGGTTTAAATCAGGGATCAGCAACCTTTGGCATGTGGCCCGTCAGGGTAAGCCCCCTGGCTGGCCGGGCCGGTTTGTTTACCTGCCATGTCCACAGGTTCGGCCAATCGCAGATCCCACTGGCTGCGGTTCACCGCTCAAGGCCAGTGGGGGCTGCGGGAAGCGGCGCGAGCTTATAGGCAGTACTGTAATACAACTCAAAATAAATAACTGTGCAAAATTACAGAATCAATGCCAGGTAAATATATTATTTTCTATCACTCAATTTCCTTTACGTGTATTATTTAATACATCTAATTTGTTTATAAAATACTGGATTTCTCTGGCTAACACAATAGCTCTCATATAATGCATTGACTTCCTTAATAGATCAGTTTTCTCCTGTACTTCTGGTGCACTGGGGATGTATTAATTTTTACTGACTCTACAGCTGTACTAAGTTTTAATTTACAGAAGTTACATTGTATTTCTTGTGCAAAGAAACATTAGTCCTGAATAAGACCTCTTATGCAGCTTGACCTGTTGTCTCCATTGAGTAACGGTCTCCTCTGTAAAAAGGAAGATAATAGTACATTGGTATCTCACAGGGCTGTGGTGAGGATTCATTAGTTGGTGTTTGGAGTGGTGTGATGATAGAAATGCTAATGATTCATTAACTCCACACAAATATTTGTTTACTTAGTGCTCAGGTTGCTCTAGTGTATTTTCTATCAATGCAATCACTAAAAATCAAGGACATCACCAGTTAACACACCTCATACACATGCCTTAACACTGACATACTATATGATGCAAGCACCCAGACTCCTTACCTTCACAAGCCCCTTTACATTTCCAGTATAAGCAATCACAATGCACACATGGAATTCCTCAGTCACACACCCTTAACTCTAACCTTACACGTTTGTATGTGCAAACACATCAAAAACGTTGTCAATACACATGTTCTACTTATTGAATGCTGAGCTTGCCAAGCCAATTTGCAGCAGCTTCATCAGCAAAGTGAGGAGCCCTGAGACCACCAGCAAATCTGGTCCAGAGAACAGTCATCAGTGATGTGTGATGCTGCCTGTCTGTGGCCGCAGCCACATGTGGTATCCTCTCATTGGCCCCAAGTGTGAAGGTTGGCTCCACATTGACCCTGGCCCATTCGAAATCAGAAGATCAGAAAATCAGGAGAGCCCAGGAGTGGTGTAGCAAATCAAAGCCAGGTACACGTGTGGTTGGGTCAGTTAAAAGAGACTGGTTTCTCACATCAGCTGTAGACCATTCTTCATGCCACATTAACATCTCGGAGAAATCCAGGCAAGGCAAGTGAGCCCACAATGGGTGCCTTGATGACTGGAATGCTCTTGAGTGATTGAAAAGGTTTCTGTGTGGTGGTAGGTTTGGGTTTGCCTTATTCTTCTCAACCATTTTGGTGGTAACAACCTCAGAAAGGAGGTGTGGAGGAGTGACGTTGCTTAACATGAAATTATGTATTGTTACCAATATTAAGGTGGATTTAGGATTCATAGATCTGTCCTCCCTGTCTTACAGCTGCCCTCTTTGTTTCACTGAGCACCATGTGAACTATAAGTAAGGGAATCTGAGTTCTGCAGCTCTGGGAAGAGAATTTTGAGGGTTATAAAAGGTTTGGAGGACATATGTTCATTTCACTCTCCATCCCCACACTCCTTTATGGTTA
Organism: Chelydra serpentina; assembly: GCA_037349315.1. Classification (NCBI taxonomy): domain Eukaryota; kingdom Metazoa; phylum Chordata; order Testudines; family Chelydridae; genus Chelydra; species Chelydra serpentina. Next base: position 18,209,915 of record JBAIAC010000002.1, read on the forward strand.
CTGCTAGAACTCCAGCATGTCCCACCCTGTAACTATCTTCAATAAGAAAAGCTATTCCATGTTAATCATTTCATTTTTTCCCCTCTCTCTCTCCCCATCTCCTTTCTTTTAACAAAGTGGCTGTTTGCTTCCTCTGACATTGATCTGTTTTGCTTTTAGTTGTGTTAAACTTTTGAACAGCACCCCGGCACTATATAAACAAAAGAATCAAATGTATTTCATCTATCCATTCTACATTCAAAATATACTGGGCACTGTCATGTCCCAGAATACAGGGGAAACTAATAAATCAAACTGTATTGAGCTTCACAAGTGTGGAACATAAACAATGATCATCACTGGGTATGTCTGCACTGTATTTATATTCATAGAGAACTGACTAAACACTAGGCTGACCATATTTCCTTGAGACAAAAACGGGACATTGGGATGGCAAAAACGGGACGGGGAGACAAGGGGCAGCCGCAACAAGCCGCCCCTCGTCTCCCCGCTCAGCAGCTCGGCGGGGAGACGAGGGGCAGCCGCAACAAGCCACCCCTCGTCTCCCCGCTCAGCTGCTCGGCAGGGAGACGAGGGGCAGCCGCAACAAGCCGCCCCTCGTCTCCCCACTCAGCTGCTCGGCGGGGAGACGAGGGGCAGCCGCAACAAGCCAGTGTTCAGTTTTTTACAAACAAATAAAAACTATATATAGTTTATTAAAAACGGGACAAAATTTACATTTATATTAAAACGACGGGACGGTCGGGAAATATGAAAAAAAAGGTACTGTCCCGTTTAAAACGGTACGTATGGTCAGCCTACTAAACACACAAAATCCTGTCCCAGCATGCACTGAGTTCATTGTAAAATCTGAGCTGGATTTTCTTGGGTCATTCTCTTCTCTCAAAGTCCTGGTCAGGAATTTGGAAGGAATATTCGTTACCTAGGATATTACAGGCAATATTATCTTGAAGGACATCAAATGACTCTGCTTTGATTAATGCTGTCATTTTATTCCTGGAAGAGGGAATGTTTTGTGCACCTGGACATGGTATCCCAGCTTCAGCCCATCTCAAAAATGAACACAAATTAATGCAAAAACAAGGGTGTTACTTAAGTGAAGTAAGATGAGTTAGCTTTGATCTAAATATGTGCTTCTTGAGCTTAGACAATGAAAACTACTGGTAGGTTTATGTCATGGAGTATTTAAAAATAGAGATGTGTGGGTTGTAAAATATCTACTGTGACACAGTACTGATTGACTAATTATCTGCAACAAAGTTTGGGTCCAATTCCTGCTCGCCAAACCCTTTTAGAATTCACCAGAGGGTGATTTTTTGGCAGGCTGTCAGCAAGAAAACAGGAAAAAGAGTTCAGAAATATTAATAAAAGTTGAAAACAACAGCTTCTGAGGCATTTGAATCATCATTCAAGTACTAGAGAAAAGACTGCCCGATGAGGAAATAGGAAAACAGAGTGAGAATAGATAAGAGAAGATCAGAAAGAAAGGAAAGCTACATTTGGGAATCTGATGACAAATAAAAATTGTTCACATCTTTTTTTTTTTTCTAAGTTTCCATGGGTAGTGTGTCTCAAGTGCCCAGAGCCTGAGGTAGCATCTTCCATATTGGCGCACACACCTGCTGTGTTTAAACACACATGCCATAACAGAGCCCCATTTTTGTTTGCTTTAACTGGGAAAATCATTAAGGCCCAGCTGAGAGAGGAGGGAGACAGTAACAGTCACTGAGAAAAAGACAAAGTCAAAGATCATGAGGAAGGCAACTACAGCAATAACAACAAAACTAACTCCTTTACAGATAAGGACAGGGAAGATAGGAGTTTCTGATATTATATTTTTCACTAATAATTTATCCCCATATGTCTCTCCATCATCCCCTTCATCACACTACAAAAAAAGAGGAATATGTGCACACATGCAAGTGTATACAGCGGGTTGAAAAATGTAAAACACGCTTTGCATATAATTTTGATGTCATTTGCATTCCACAGCTTTTGAAAAGGGAATGATTTTTTCATTTATTCAAAAGACTGCATGGTTTTTTTTATAAAAGAGGGATAACTCAGTGGTTTCAGCATTGGCCTGCTAAACCCAGGGTTGTAAATTCAATCCTTGAGGGGGCCATTTAGGGATCTGGGGCAAAAATTGGGGATTGGTCCTGCTTTGAGCAGGGGGTTGGACTAGATGACCTCCTAAAGTCCCTTCCAACCCTGATATTCTATGATTCCTTCCCCCCCCCTTTTTTTTCCAATTTGCCACTAAAAATGGAGGGATGATAAACCTAAACCCAGTTTCATCAAATAAAATGAAAATGTAAAATACATTCACAAAACGTTTTGGGAAAAAAAGATGACTTTTTAACTGAGAAGTCTTTCATTCAGAAAAATTTGGCCAGCTTTATACATGATCATCTGAAAAATCTCACAATATGACAATATTTCAGGAAAAAAAGGACTAGAAACTAACATAGTTCCTTGGTGTCCTAATCATGGGTTACATTCTGCTACTTTATGTCAGGTTATACACTAACAATGGGATTATTCACAGAGGTACTACTCAGTGTCAGTAAGCAGCTCAGAATTTGCCTCTGTCCATATGTCACCTTTGTTAACGTTCAAAGATACTCACTGGACCACAGAATAATATATAATATTATAGCAATTTTACTATATATTTATTGACTGTATTATATTTATGTTCCTTCTAAGGCTCCTTTCCACTGCTATAGATACAAAAGGGCTGAAAATACATAAGAAGAAGGCCCTATATATCGGATTTGGTTGCTTTGTAAGCCACTTGCATCCCTATATGGCCATCATGGCCAAACTAAATTGCAGATGCCAGATTTTGAAACCCCTTACTCTATAGCTCTATGTAGTTTGGGAGTTAGGGTACGTCTATACTTACCTCCGGGTTCGGAGGTAAGCAATCGATCTTCTGGGATCGCTTTATCGCGTCTTGTCTAGACGCGATAAATCGATCCCGGAAGTGCTCGCCGTCGACACCGGTACTCCTGCTCCGCGAGAGGAGTACGCGGAGTCGACGGGGGAGCCTGCCTGCCGCGTGTGGATCCGCGGTAAGTACCTTGAAGTTCGAACTAAGATACTTCGACTTCAGCTACATTATTCACGTAGCTGAAGTTGCGTATCTTAGCCCTGGGCTACACTAAAAGGGGGGCTCGATCTACGATACACAACTTCAGCTACATGAATAGCGTCGCTGAAGTCGGCGTACCGTAGATCGACTTACCTGGCCGTGTGGATGGCGGTGAGTCGATCGCTGCCACTCCCCCGTCGACTCCGCTTCTGCCTTTCACGGAGGTGGATTTCCGGAGTCGACAGGGAGCGCGTTCAGGGATCAATTAATCGCTTCTAAACGAGACGCGATAAATCGATCCCCGATAGATCGATTGCTACCCGCCGATCCGGCGGGTAGTGAAGACAGGCCCTTAGTTCGACCCGGGGGGTTAGTGTGGACCAGCCCTTTTCTACACTGGCAATTGAAGCCAGATTATGTGCTCATGCTAGCAGTCTCTAGGTCTGAATATGTGGTAGCTTCAGTGAAGGGAACCTTGGTTCTGTTTAGAACCGCCCAAAAATCAGAATTTCCATCCTATGGGACTTTCCAATATTTCAACAATTATTTTCACTCTGAATTGTGATGAAAAGTTGACATATCTAAACTTTATAATGAATAATAAAAGATTCTGAAAAATTTTGATTTGGAAATCTTGAATCATTTTTATTTTGAGTTAATTCAGAATTAGATTATGTCTCTGTGAGCTCCCATTGTGTACTGCAGGAGCTCAGTCACTGGGGAGACTGGGGTGTATCATGGAGATATAAGACAAGTAGGGAGCCCAACCCATAGAGGAGGATGGGGGAATTAGGCACGCTAACTACAACTTTCACGTGGATTCAAACTAATGCAAACACAACCTGAAACAAAATGTTTTGATTTTTTTTCCTGATAGAAAATTGAAAAATTTAAACAAATCAACATATTTCTATGGATTTTTTTTGTGGAAACTCAATTTTTCATCAAAATCATAGACAGAAAATTCCTAATCAACTTTAATTCTGGTATTTGCTTCACTCCTTCACCAGACTTTGAGTTTGTTGATAATCAGGGCATTGTTTATAGGGCACTGCATACCTCTTCTCTGACTTCTGCCTGAGGGGGTAAGAGCAGGGAATATTTATGTAATGTTTAAATTTCTGAAATCTGGGTTTCAGTCCTATTGACGAACTAATATAGTGTTTGTTTTTAAGCTTTATATTAGGGCTGTTGATTACTCACAGTTTACTCACATGATTAACTCAAAAAAATTAATTGTGATTTTAAAAAGTAATCATGATTAATTGCAGTTTTAATCACACTGTTAAACAGTAGAATACCAATTGACATTTATTAAATACTGTGGATTATTTTTACATTTCATATATTTTCTATTCTGTGTTGTAATTGAAATCAAAGTATATTATTTTTATTATGAATAATTGCACTGTAAAATGATAAAATATATAGTATTTTTCAATTCACCTCATACAAGGACAGTAGCGTAATCTCTTTGTCGTGAAAGTGCAACTTATAACTGTAGATTTCTGTGTTACATAACTGCACTCAAAAACAAAAACACTTTTGTAGCCTGCATTGCAAGGTGGTTTACGTGCCAGATATGCTAAACATTCATATGCCCCTTTATGCTTCGGCCACCATTCCAGACATGCTGTTGATGCTCATTAAAAAAATAATGTGTTAATTAAATTTGTGACTGAACTCCTTGGAGGAGAATTGTATGTCTCCTGCTCAGTTTTACTGCATTCTGCCATATATTATGATCTTATGTTTTGTCACCAATATCTGTGTAAAAGAAAATTGTCTGTATATCAAATCTATTTACATAACTTAAAATTACCTTCTCCTTTCCTACGCTCCCTCCCCCCATAAAAAAAAAATATGGTCCACAAAATATAACAAGATCAAGACTTGCTAGATCAAAATTAACTTTTTCCAACAGTTTATTCATAAAATTCCATAAAGACACTTCTGGCTATAGCTGAGGGGAAAGCTTAGAATAAAATATGAACCAATCCAATTATTTGCCTGAAACTTAATTAGAATCATCTTTAAGGCTTGAAAAACTTTTAACCATTTTTATTTTAATTCCATGTACATTTCCATTCCCAGTTCAGCTGGGACTGGAAACAGAGATATCAAAATAGCACAAGAAATGTGTGTCTCAGTATTTCTGACCTAGTTGAAACCAAGAGGTTGGATCTTGTAAGAAAGCTGGCAAGCCAGCGGGGTTGGACGTGTTCAGATAATCTTTGGATAAGCACTTTGTGGGACCTGATTCATCGCTGATTTACTCCAGTCTTATGCTGATGTAATTCCATTGAATGTAATCCATTGTAATGCTAGTGGTGTTAAAATGGCATTATACAGCTACTCATGCAGTAGAGTATCAGGGACTTGGCTTTTGATCTTAACCCTTAAAATGTCATCCATCACTAGTTCTAAAACCTGTGTCGTCATTCAGATTGCTGAGTTTTTTTCTTCTAAAATACTAGTCACTTCTGTCTTTGACTGCTATAATCAAACAACAGAGTTGCACTTGAACCAGGTGAAAGTAGCCTGCTATATTCTAATTAGATTAAAGAGTAGGTAAGTAGCCATATTAACTAGAATTAATAGGTAGCATCAAACTTAGTTTTACAGAATACAAAGGGGAAATATTAAAAAGCACTTTAAATGGCAGGATATGAGTGAATCAATGTAATGGTAGATGCTTACACAGAGTACAGTATTAGGCAGAGGTTTATAATCATGCCAAGAAAGTTTAAATAGCCCCAGGGTAGCTGTTAATTCTTATGAAAACTTAGTATAGACGTCATTGACTTAGGTGGGATTAGTCCAGATTTACTGACAGTGCAATTTGTCCGAGTGACCTTAGTTTATTCAAAATACTTTAAAAGAATATTTGTAAAAACTTTTTTCTAATAATTTTAAAAACTGTGCTTATTTCCTTTTTGGCCAATAATCCTTTGAAACCTTGACATCTGTTTACATGACACAACACTTTTTTGCTTTAAAGAAATGTATATAATTTTGTAAACATCTAATTTCCCACCTTTGTAGACTTTGCAAACAAAGTTAAAGATTAAAAAGGGTCACTCTTTGGTGTTATAAACTTTGATGGTGTTTCTTTAATTGTAAACACAGTTAAGAAGTAACTGAATATTAAGTAATAAGTGTAAGAAGAATGTTTAGTGTACTTCTCAGTATACATATATGAAATCTGCTAGTAGTGTAAAAAGGGCCAGAACATCAGCTGGTATAAATTGGCATAGCTTCTATATGGTTTTACCAAATGACATCAGCTGAGCATCTGGCTCTAAAAAATGCAATACTTTTTCTCAAATTAGTAAAACTTCAGATTTACTTTTGTATGCAAAAATCTATGATTTATTGAAATATATATTATTATTTCTGTATTGCATGGCACCCAATATGTGCTAGACACGTTCATATTTCTTTGGGAGAATCCATCTACATTGCTGGTTCAATGAACGTGTTTATGATTCAAAAGATAGATTAACATGTTTTTCATTTTGGAGGAAAGATGATGTCATATGTGGCAGTGCCCTTTCCCTAATATCCAAAATCCCAGCCCTGGACATGTTTACCAGCTGGTACCTATGGCTGTGTGCACACTAGACTGTTTTTTCCCTCCTGAACAATCCCCCCACTATAATTACTTACTATCCAGTTAGCTCCACTTAGGGAAGCAATAATGGAAGCACTAGTGTGCATAGGCTCTGGGTGGCCACTGGTGTTCTAAGTACCTCGTTAATAAACCTGCATGGATCAGGTCTACATGATAGGGTGAAAAACATAAGAGGCCATCAGCACGTTGTTAACATTAGCACTTCCACCATTGCTTCCAGCAGTGGACCTCCATGGGTAACAGCAATGGTAGGAATGTTTCCAAGAAGAAAGGCTAATGCAGACAACCACAGTAGCAGGCTTGCTGTTCAGGCATCCTACTGGCCTAGCACAGAATTGGGACAGACCCTTGTGGATCATAGGCAATATTTCTATGAAAGGAACCAAAAGGAAGTTTATCCCCAGGACAAGTCAGAAGCTAAACTAATCTTGTCTCCACTTGCTGCATATTATTCACCACTTGCCACAGATATTTTATCCTATTTTACACTTCAACCATAAATATAGAATCCTAGAGCCCCCCCTAAGATTTGAAAGTATCTTCTTTCCCCATTGGTCCTTTTGGTCAGGTGCCAACCAGGTTATTTGAGCTTCTTAACCCCTTACAGATAAGGAGGAATTCTAGGCTACCCTTAGCTGTATGGTTATGACAAGTCCTTCACCACCCTCCTAGTGAAACAGTGTTTCCTAATATCCAACCAAGACTTCCCACACTGCAACTTGAGACCATTGCTACTTGTTCGGTCATCTGCCACCACTGAGAACAGCAGAGCTCCATCCTCTCTGAAAGATGGAGATCCTCACCTGGTGTAAGCTTTATTGATTTCAACACATTTATGCCAACTTTCACTGTCTGAGAATCTGTCTTGCTTTGGCAAGAAAACCTACCAAGTGGCTATTTATGAAATGTTTGTACAGAAACATTAGTTTTCCTTATTTCTTTTATGCAAGGCCTACCTAGCAAGGTGGTGATTGTATTATAAATGCTTTGATAAAGGTGGATACATTAGATAGAAAGCGTTTTATGGAAACAGTGGGGAAATCTATAGTAAAACAGCAGTTCATTAAGGTCAAGGATATTACACAGCTGAAAGAAGACCCAAGAATTGCATTCACTGGACCTAATGGGACTTTTTTTCCCCATTACCAGTTCTATTGAGCAACATATTTCCTCCTAACAGCTTTTGATTTTGGGGCAGATCCAATAAACATGGAACACAATTACCTTCTTTGGTGTTAGCCCTTCCAACAGGACTCTGATAAAAAAAATTCAACTGATGGAGGCAAGCTGGGGTATAAAATACGTGTTTTATTAACTTATATTGTGTTTCAATTAGGAATACAATGGAACACTTTTTTTTCTACTAACAACTGTTCTTTTATCCCATTCATTTTAACATCATTCTGTCCCCAGGAGTCTTCCCATCAGGCCATAAAGCTATGTTTTGAATATTACTCCTGGGGGAATTCTGCATCACTGCACATGCACAGAATTCATGTCCCCCACAGATTTCTTTGCTTCCCCACAGAAAAATCACTTCTGACGGGGAAGCACAGGGAAGCTGCAAGAGCGGTCACAAGCCTCTCCCTGGCAGCATAGTCAGGTCAGTTTGGGCACCTGGAGCAGCCTGTAGAGACGTAAATCACCACCCGGAGGAGGGGGGGCTGGGAAGTCATCCACGTGAGAGAGAGATACACACACTCTCTCTCTCTTGCTGGCTATTGCAGCACGGTGTGAAGGGGCAGGGCTTCGAGGTATTTCTGAGGAGTTAGGCATGGGGCAGGCTCTGTACCCTCAGACAGAGCAGAATGTAGCAGCCTGCCTGCTTATTAAATTATTTCCATTATCTTTGTGAATTCCCCCAAGAGTATAAAATGGGTGTAAACATTTAAAGGCTCCTTCACATTGCCAGAGTGGTGTAAAGGACAATATGGCCTTATAAATGCTTATGGTGCTTTAGTGATTAGAACTGGTCTAAATTTTTGGACTGAAAAGTGTGCTCCATGAACTGATTGCTACTGACCTTTCTGGTGATGGTCAGTACCCAATATAAATTGTGAGTTTGATTCCCCAGTCCTCACTTGCCCTTCAATTGCCTATGATGTAACACTGAGCATATGGCTGCATATATTTTTTGACTAATAACTAGAAATAAAGAGTCAAAACTAGCTACATTACTATTAGACAAGGGGGGTTGGGGATTTCCTCCAGTGTTCCTCACTCCCATTCTCTATCCATTGTATTGTAGTTTTAGTAAATTACCTAAATAAATGGTACTAGTGTGATTACATTGCATTATCTTGACAAATAAAATATGCAGAATTTTGCAGAATTTTGCAATTGCGGTGTGCAGAATTTTTAATATTTTGACACAGAATTCCCCCAGGAGTAGAATATGGAGCATGATTCCTAAGAGTTCTCTATAAAACTAATGAAGTAAAATTTGTGAGCACTTAAATAAAGATATATTTTAACACAAAGAATGTAGTGTTTGATATAGATTGTGTTAGCAACATGTGTTAATAAGTAAAGTGAAGTTAGATAGCTCATACTTTTCTTTAATAGCATCCAAAATGAGAGGGAGAACTGGAGAACAATTGTGATAACCACTTTAGATCAGAGGACTGAGTTTGTGAGCTTCTACGAGATACTAAGAAGACCTTGTCAAAAATGGGGGAGAAGGGGGAATCAAAAACGTAAAATGTTTTCATATTAAAGTTTGAAAATAACTGATTTTTCATTTTTTTAATATTAGAAAAGCTTTTAGCAAAATTTTTGGGTGCAAAACTTTTTTTTCAACTTTCCTCTCTTTCCTCCCCGCCTTTCTTCACACTTTGCCACTGATAAAGAGTGGGTGGGAGTGGGAAGGAAAAGAAGGGGTAGGAAAGGGAGGGGGGAGTAAAAATAAAACAAAAGAAACATTTTGGTTTTCATTTTTTTGAGTGGTGGGAATTTATTTTAAAAACATCTTTCACAAATTTTTCACTTTGCTATCAAAACTGAAAGTCTATTTGTTTTTTAAATTGTGACTAGCTATACTTTATAAATTATGATAGTCCACAGGGGAATTAGTGAGTAACCTGTTACATTTGGCTTATAGTAGATGTTTTTCTTCAGCCTACCAACAGTTGTTACCTCTGACTCCAGTAATAGTGGGATCATTGGTGTAGACTAGTTACCAATGATTTAACCACTGTGTAGATTAGTGCTGCTTTGAGCAGATTAAAATGTCAGCAACCACTGGTGCTTTATTTATGCTAGGGCTCATGCTCCTCATGCCACCAATGGATCTGCCCCAATATTATCAACAATGGGAAATATTAAGCAAAAATGTTTAGTGTTCATAAGGCCTTATCGCTCCTTTAATCACAGTTGTTGAGGAATCGTAATAGAACCTCGGCCATTTTTCTTCTCCCCTGAGATTTTTGTTTCTGTGCTTATACTGCCAGCTACAGCAATCTAGTGCCAACAAGGAGGTTTCCACAGTCAGTAAATCAGGGAACTTATATCAAAAGCATGGTATTACTTATAAGAAATCAAGAAAATCAGTTGCCACTCTCCATACAGCTGTGTAAGTCACTGTAACCCACTGAATCACATACTTGGAAACTGGCCTTTCCCAAATAGTTTATGGATCTTCATAAAAGGTATATGTGACACAGAGCCCCCTTGCAAATAATCCTGCATTCTTTGCAAACAACTTTCACCAGAAATCTGACAAATTCACTACACCAAACACATGTCATACAGTAACTCGTAAGGTAGCTACAGAAAGCTTGTAATTTGTCAAGATTCATACCCTTACATATATGGGTGTCATTTAAGGAGTATTGTTTTTATATTGAAAATATGCTCTATGGGTTTGGAGTAAAAATTTCTCACCTAGGGAATAATATGTCTCAGTGATAGACCCTTCAGACAGGATAGATAGACCCTACCCTGTTTAGCCAGTACTGTGATGCAAAGCTCAATTGTTTAGCTTTGCTCCATCCCAATAATTTCAATGGAAAACCATCAGAGACAACTGCAACCACTTAAAACCCCGTGGAGGTTTAGAAAAAAAGAAAAGTTACCACAAGACAGGGTTTCACCCTCTCTATGAATAGAAACAAAAGTCTGTCTGCATAACACAGAGCAACCTCAGAATCCTTTTACTGAGGAGACATCTGGAAGAATGGGGGTGTTCTCATGAACAATCTGATCCTGGTTCTAGTGAAGCCAGCCAGCTCTGCAACAGACTGAACTTGGGGGCAGGGGAACGTACTTCATTAGACAGGAACAATAACTATTAAGTGTAGACCCAGGTTCACATTTTATTATTTTGTTTTTAATTGTGATCATTTGTTTCAATCACTCTCTGTTGTTTCTAGGTAAGTCTTGATTCTTTCTTAAATTCCACTTTCTTAAATTGCTTTACATTATTCAGGAATGGTTGTTCAAGGTTAAACTGGGGTACACTACTCCTTTGGGAGCAGAAGATCTGGGATGTCTGTGACTAGCCAGTGTCAGGGGCTGGAGATCACGAGGGCAATTCAAAGGGACTTGAGGACCGGGGTGCACCTATTGTTAACCTCCTCGGCAAAGACAGGGCTGGCAGAGCCCAGAGGAGATTGCTTGAGGGTCTGAAGGGCGGGTTGTGTTAGGGAGCTGACACACAGGCAAGATTCCCTCCTGCTGGAGACAGGGGAAAACACGGTGATTCACACTCTTGGGTGGCCTCGAAGCCATGACAGTGTGTTACACTGGAGAACTATAAATTTACTGGGTCAAGGTGGAAAGCTCTTGGAAAGAGGCAGGTAGCTGTGCTGTGGGGGCAGCCAATATGGAGTCAGATTGGATCTATAGCTCCTGGATGCCAGCCACTGCTGCTACTACCAGGAAAGGGCATGCCCTTAAGACAGAACCTCCCAAAATCTGCACTGAGGAACCAATGGCTGGACCAGGCCAAATCTGCATTGGCTCATTAGCTCCCAGGCTGGCTGCTGCTGCTGCTACTCTCAAATAGTGAGGGGTCAAGGATGTACCCCTAGAAATTCAGCACCCTGGGGGGCCTCCTGTATGGCCTATCCTTAATGCCAATCCTGGCAGTCAACACAAAACTCCAATGGCTCCCATTGTTACAGTGATCTTGGCATCTCAGCTATTGTTTTGTGGATAATACCAACCAGAAAAAGATTATATCATTTTGCCAAACAATTACTTTGTGTTAATAAATAGTGTAGTTTATCAGTTTCCAGAAGAAGAAGCTAATTTGCACACTACCCTGGTGTTTTATGGCCATGTTAGCTTAACTGCTTTAAAAGCACATTTATCAAGCCATTCCTCTGAGTCCTGCTATGGGTTCACAGAGGCAATAAAGAGTCAAGCTGGGGTAGAGGGTTACCATAACTTAGAACCACATTACTGTGAACCGGCTCATCTGTTCATATCAGCATTTATATGGAAACTTAAAGCTGTCACGCATGGAGAACATAAATACATTTCAACCAAGGCTTATGAACTACTATTCTTAATAAGACTAAACTAAAGGATAGATTTATTCAGGGTTTCTTCCTCGCACTTCTGGGCGTGTAATTTTCTAATCTCAGCCTTGTTTATTGGCTCCGCTGTGCCAAGTTCTGGGAGCACAACTGATGTTTATGCTCTCAACACTGCTACTTTTAATGTGATGTCTTACATACCAAATGCTACCATTCTTTAGCATGGTCTTTCAAAAATGAAACACAAGGAGCAGAGACAGATACATTTAAAATGTGTCCAGTTGAGAGAGGTGTCCATGTGCCACAGGAATCAGTGTTTGGTTCTTTAACAATTTCATTAGTGGCCTGGAGGAGGGGGTGGTTATATATTAATGACATATTTTAATATAATGTGTGTCTAATGTAAAGAGGCAATGCATCTCATGGTCTGAGCATAGAACTGGAAGCCAAAAACTTCTGAGTTCTCTTCAAAGCTTTGACAATGAGTTCCTTTATGACCTTCAGCAAATCACTTATGTCCAAATTTTCAGAGCTCTCCTTTAATTTGGATGCCTGCAATTTTGTGTTTAGTGTCCACATAAGCCACCTCGCACTGGTTTTCAGAGGTGCTGAGCATCCACAGTCCCTTCACTGTAATTGAGATCAGACCAGGCTCACTCTCTTGACCCCCAAAAGTGCATACAAAAATAACTTGTCTTGAGCATAATATCAATCCATATCAATGCAGCCAACATTCATCACCTCTTCTCCCTGCTCCACCATGGGGAGTCAGGAAATCTGAGGCAGCTGCTGAAAACAGGTCACCTGCACCCACCACGCATGCTGCTGGTGCCAAGACATTGGGCAAGTTGGAAAGAACATGTTTAACGGCGTTTCATTTGGATTATTAATGTAGCTTTGCTAAGATATTAATAACATTATCTCAGTGGTGGTCCAATACCACTGAGCCACAAAGGCCAACTACACTGGGTTTTAGAAAAAATAGCAACTGGAAAAAATAATCCAATTTCTTTTAAAGTGACAGTGAGCACTTCTACATTTTAATATTTTGTTGCCATTGTTTTATGGCATATAATTTTTTTTCCTGATCATATTTTTTCCTGATTATATTTTTTTTCCTTTTTTTGAATGTCTTCTCAGAAAAGGCTGGTTGAAATTTTTCAAACTGTCTAAGGAATTCAGACACCCAATACATGTTCATTGTAATGGGAATCAAGCATCCAAATCCCTTAGGTAGCTTTGAAAATCAGGGCCTATGAGTATACAATTTCATACTACGACAATAGCATCAGATATGCGGGCCAGTAATGGAGTAGCAGGCTTTACAAACTCAGATAGAAACATAGGATTCTTCTCTTGATCTATCCTGTTATTCGGGCCTCTAGCACTGCTAAAGCTGCTGAGTTAGTTAGTCCTGCTGACTCTTGCTGGCAAGTGTGGCTTATTCACACCACTGGGATGTGAAAATGGTTGGTGATGCTCTGTTCAGCGGCAACAAGGAGTAGAGAGAAATATTCCACTTGAAACCCTAGGAACAACCCAGTAGCTGAAGACAATGACCTTCTTGCAATTTATGAAGCAGCTGGAAGCCCAACAAGAATGGCAGCAGGGCCAGGTTGCAGTCCAGTAGCAACATTTGCAATAGTTTCAGAACCAGCTGTTGCAGAGACTCATTAACCTCGGTGCACAGTCCAAACTGCCAATATGTCTCAGTCTTTCCCTAACCAAGATGGGGCCAGAAGGTGGAAGACGACCCAGATGTTTATCTGGTCACTTGAGTGGGCTCTACTGCAGCCCATTGGGAAAAGGAGTCCTGGGCTATTGACCTGGTCCTTTTCTTGCCAGGAGAGATGAAAATAATTTATTGGGCAGAGCTAGTCAGTCTTTTTTGTCAGCAAATGCTGATTTCTTGACATTGAAACTTTGTAGAAATTTGCATTGGAAAGGTTTCTTGGGTCCAGAATGAGAGAGAGAAAAGAAAACAACCCCAGAACAGCCAGTAGTCCAGTTGTTAGGGCACTCACCTCTCTGTATAAATAATTCAATATTCACTGAGAGGTCAGCTGCAACAGGAGACAGATAGAGAGAAAAATTGACTACAGTCTGGTGATTAGGGCACCTGTAGAAGAAATAGGATTGAGTTTCTAATCTTAACTAGGCAGCACAGGGACTGGAATTTGGGTGTCCTACATCCTAAGTGAGTTCCCTCATCCCCATTCTGAGGTATCACTCTATCTTGTTTTTTCATGAACAATGTTGAAAGGTCTTATTTTCATTCAGGAGTAGGACAAAAACAAATTTCAGAGCCTCAAAACTTTTCATAAAATGGAATTCTTGTTTTCCAGTCAGCCCTATTACTGGATGTTACGATACCATGAAGCCTGCTGCTTTGAATTGGTTGGGAGTCTTGCATGAGTAACACCAGCAAAGGTTTCAAATTGAATCGTTCTTCTGAGGTGGGGCTATATACCATTGCTCAGCACTTGATGGACTTGGTGATTTGTTGACTGAAACCAGAGGCACACAAACAAGGAATGAATTACACTAATCAAACATTTGCAGTGTTTAGAAAATCTGTGTGAAAAATGCAGACCTGGGTGTTCCAGCACTAGTTTACTATACTGATGGAGACTGTGGAACAAATGGGAATTGAATATGGCTACAACGTGAAACTGAGCAATAGTCCATAAGATACACAAAAGAACAATATCTTAAAGAAAAGTGAATGGACTTAGAGTCAAAAGGCCTTAATCAAAACATAACCCCTCCTATTCTCTTCTCCAGTGTTATGAAGTGGGAAATCTGTAGCCCAACAAGCTTTCCTTGGCATCTGAGCTGTCATCTGGGATATTTTCCTTCCTGATGTCTGGAAGTCGTCACAAATTGACTTCTGGCTAACTGGTTTCCATGTTAATATAGTGTTGGAAGAACTGAGCATGCTCTAACATTCTAAGGAGCTTGGCTGGCACATACAGCAGTTGGATTGGGCATAGTCTGAGATTGGGTACAGTATGTGACTCCATCTAAAAATGCAATGGTTGGCTTTCATAGCCTATAATGCCTGAATATGTTTTACAAAACCATTTTCAAAGGCATTTCACCAACGTGGAACAGTGAATATCCTGTGTGGCTACAGATACCTGGAGATTTTAGTCTGGGTAGAATGTAGTGGTATGTTCAGGCAGTTTACAGTAAGTTTACTATAAAAAGGCATTTATTTTGTCATTTTGGGGAGGGATGGGAGAGAGTTTTCAAAGAACAAAAGAGGATAAGACCAAAAAAACCTAAAAATAGCCACTTTAACCTTACATGTTCCAATATTTGCACAGAGATTTAGACACAATTCCCATTAAGGTCAATGGGAGTTACAGTATGTAGCTAAATCCCTATGAAATTCTCTGAAAATACAGGGCTATAATCTCCCAATAGTGGACTCAAAATAGGAAAGACCCTCAAAACTGTGTATGAGAAAAATAAGAATGCAGGGATCTTAAAATACTAGGGAATTAACTTCTTTATGATATATAACATTTCCTCTTACCTACAGTTTCATGATTCTGCATTTATGATTTGGATAAATGACAGCAGAAAATGTAGGATTATCACACACCGCCTGTGTGAGAAGGAGATTAGTGTATGCCTAAAATGAAGACAGTCTCTTGCTAGGATAGATATTTCAAACGCTTGAGGCAGGGGCCTGGCTATATGTAGATATAGGCTTGGCACGATGGGCATCAGAAGAGAGTGTGTGGCTGTTAGAGAAAGCAAGAGGAGAGCAACAAACACACAATAAGAAGTGGGGAAATTACACTAGACATACCACAAAAGTGGCAGAGGCAGACTTCTGTGCACGAACAGATGCTGAAATGGAAATGAGCTTTTCAGCAAAGGCAGATAATGCCCAAATTGTGGTATTGTAGCTGCAAGGGCAGAAGTCCAAATGGAATCAACATCTCCGCCTCTTGATCCACCCATTGTGCACCCGAAGCACCCATTAAGGGGCAGTGCCCATCAGACTTGGTTTATGGATCATCATGATGGGGTTCAAATCCAACTACAAGAGCTTCATTATTATTTCTGACTCCAACTTCTGCACTCTAAGCCACTGCACTTGGGGGTGGGAGGATCGTGATGCTTCAGTTCAGAATGCTAACAGCTGAAAACAATTAAAATGCAAACTGAATTCACTCAATAGTATTCTCGAGGAATGGCCCAGTTGATAGTTGTAATGCTCTATGTCAGCACAAGAAAATAACATAGCATTTGAATGAGGTAAAGGGTAAAACACTAGCCCCATGAAAATCAATGTCAAATCTGTCACGGGCTTCCATTAAAATTCAGGAACTACTGATACCCAGTGTTGTGCTTAGAACACTAGAGCATATCTTGTGGTAAGACTGTTTTCTATAACTTTTTCCTCCCATCTGTGATTGGCATCTTTCTCCACTTCAGGAAGGAAGCTTTGTAGGTGTGGGGGACGTGTGTGGGCATATTACAGTAATTAAGTTAAAAGATGAATAACAGATGCCCACGTTTTTGCCTCCCCTGGCCACATTCTGCCTACATTTTACGTAAATTTAGATTTGGAAAGTCTAGTGGTTGGATTGGTGACCTGTTACTTCTAGAATCTATCATTTAAAAAAGAAAAAAAAAGAAAGAAAAATTGAATCCTCATGTAAATCCCCGTAGCTCTCTTGAAGTCATTGGAGCTAGGGCATTTACACCAGGTGAGGACCTGGCCCGAAGTCTCTGGCCTTAGCATTACATGATAAATGTATACATTAGTGCTGAGGCCCAGATCCTCAAAGGATTTTAGGTGCCTCATAATGAAAGATAGAGGCAGCTAAATATCTTTGATGGTCTGTGCCTGGCTGTATTGGAGACTTTTATTTCCTGCTTGGGGATTACTGATGTCTGCAAGTCAGTTAGGATATTTATCTCCCCTCCTAGATGGCAAGCAGAGGTAATTGGGAAAAGTAAGGGAGGCACAAGGATTGCATGTCATTCTTGTGAGCAGACAGTTGTGGGGAGGGGTTGTGGGAAGTGAATGGAATGAGAGAGATGGGAGCATGGAAGCCATGGCTGGATTCAGGGAAATAAGGAGGAGAAACAAGGAAGCCATTTCTGTCCACAGATGCAGGGGGTATACAGGGCGAGTGAGGCCATTAAGGAGGAATGGTACTACCATATGAGATGGGAATTTTCCCAGTGATTTATAATGGTAGCAGCCTTTCAAAACTTGTAGCTGCCATTTTTGTTGCAAAGTGGGAACAACCAGAAGTTTGTGCCTCACATTTGCGATACCAAAACTGCCTGGGACCGTAGTTCCAATGTGAAAAGTCACAGCTGCCCCCTTCATCCTTCTGAGGCAAATTCCTTGTTTGCTGTGTGTGAATTTTCAGACAGCACCTTAAAAACTGAGGTTCTATCTGCCCTGCCTGACTATAGATCCAATGACAACTTTCATATGATTACGCATTTACTCTGGAGTCCTTGAACAACAATTTCTCTCTATTGTAGTGCTATGCACCATTTAGTTTCCATCCTCCACCTCAGAGTGGCTGCAGTTAACTGCTCTTTGTATCCTAGTGTATGTAGTTTGTAAAGAACTTCACAAGGGAAGGTATTCACAGTGATTTTACTCTAGCCTAATTCTATTGACTTCAGTGGATTTACCCCTTTCTTACCTTGTTGAAGTGGATGAGAATCTGACCCCAAATCATCCTACTGAGATGAGCATTATTTATACTCATTTTACAGGAGGATAATCAAACACAAGGAGGTTAAATTCTAAATTGACAAAAGACTCAGGCACCTAACTGATATTTTAGGCACCTACGTCCACCGTTTTGGCACCACTGCAATCCTCAAAAGACCCACTTACCTTCTGCCTAACTCAGTAAGGGCCCAAAGTACCTGGGAACCTAAGTTTCCACTGTTAAAGTCCCCGAGGCACCTAAACTTTGTCAACTGCATGTGCTCAGAGCAGGCTCAGCATCTGTCTCATGCCCTATGCCCTGTCAGGATTCACAAAGTGGCACTCGCCCAGGATGTGAAAGAGTTGGGTCAATCTCCCCGCCGCGCCTGGTGTGGGAATTAGACCCAGGTTTCCTATATCCCAGGTGAGTGCTCTAGCCACTGGGCTAAAATTTATAAGGGAGTCACCATTCCTCCATTTTTGTTTTGGGGGGGACCACTACTGTTTTAGGCAGCGGACTCCAGGAAGGGGTTCCTCGCTGTGAATCCCAAATGAAGACTGGTCTGGAAGGAGGCACCAAAATTAGGCACCCTGGTCCTGTTGAGGGATGGGAGTTAGGCCACTAGCTGGTCAGCTGCCTATAATTAAGTGTTGTAATGCTGCGTCCATGTCTCCTTTGTGAATCTAGTCCTAAGTCACTTGCCTGAGGTTACAAAGTGATTCACTACCATAGCAGAGAGTAGAATGTAGTACTCCAGAATATTTTGATTCCTCAACACTGGACATATTGGACCTGATCCTTATTTCCGATGGGTATGAATCAGGAATAACTCCACCGAAGTCAGTGGATTTATACAGGTGTGAAACCAGTGCAAGTGGAAAGAGAATCGGGTCTACTACGCTGCTTAGGAATGTTAGAAAACAGGGAAGACCCTCTCTTAAAAAGGAAAATACTTTGGGGTGGGAGGCTGTCCCCTTACAGAAGGACAAATCTTCATGCACTGTCTGCTCACCTCACAACGGAGGATCACCCCGTGCTGACTACAGCTGCAAAACAGCGGTGCAGTATTTTGCCTCATGATTTTTTATCTTTATTGTCTGTATTTTATGATGTTTTAATTGTTATCTTTTTAATTGTTTGTGCATCACTCTGGGCATCTTGGTGGGTGTTGCTTTATAAATAAAAGTATTATTACAATTATAGCAGTAAAACTACAAGATGACAAAGGAAGCAGTTCCTAAGATCAGAGCACTCACGGGGACTTAATTGCTTAAAAGTCAACACATTTCCTGATGGGCAGTAGGAGGCAAAATTAAAAAGATCTTCCCCCTCCCCCTCCCAGTTCCCTGCTATTTCTTGTGACTCTGTGATTGGCAAAACTGAATATACAGCTTTAAAAAAAAAAAAATCTGGTGTATCACTCACTGAACTAGCTTTTCTCTGCCCCAGCCTCAGTGGCATTGTTTCAGACTCTTATATGGATGCACAGAACTAAGAAATAACCATTGTGCATGGTGGGGTGTGGGAACAGGCTGGAGGGAGGAGTGTGGTCTCAATTTTATAATGATCATTGTCTATACAGGTATAACACCTGGTTTGCTGTGCAGCTTAAAGAACAGACATTCTGTGAACTGGTTTTGCAGTGAGAAATGGATGTTGAGTAGAGCTGATAAATAACTCATTCAGTGGTTTTTTTCTTGCTTCTTGAGTCTTGCTCTCGGAGTGTAACTTCCTCAAATATGTTGTTCAAAGCTATACGCTACTCTTTTTGGCAAATATTTTTAACTCTGTTTTGATCATGAATGTTTTCCCATAAGCATTCAGCATTTGCAATTTGAGCTGTTGCGATAGGTCAGAAAAGGCACGTGGCAGTGCCCGTTCTCTAACTGGAAGTGCATGTCCACATCTGTTGCACATGTGAATGTAAAATTTTGTTCCTGTGAATATACACAGACATACCTGATATCTTCACTCTGCATTTGATCCAGTGTCCAATGAAGTTAATGGAAAGATTCTTATTGACTTCAATGAATATTCATGCCAGCAAAACACAGCTGCTTGATACTTGAAAGCAAGTATAAGAAGCAATATGGCCAAAGTATATTCATTAAAAAATTCCAACACAAATCATTGACATTTTTTGTACTACTTACTGAGCTGTAAGGGTGAGTTTAGCAGATATACATGAATTTACACACCATACATATGTCTGGTTATGATCTTACTTACTCCTGTTATACATCTGTATACCTCCATCTTTTCAAAGAAAAAACAACTATTGTTGGGGAAAACTGGTCTTCACAGATGGGACAAACCTATGAATCCAGCCAAGCAGAATGTGAGCTCTTTTCTCTGTTACAGAAAAGTGATACAATTCATTGGGTTTCACTTAACTTAGCAAACTTTTCAAATAAGTCTACCACAATATTGATGAGCACAGGATGTGGTAGCTGCTTTTATGTGCTTATGAAGCTTTTATTTTCTCTAAGGTCATGCAACAATCTCCAAGAAGTAAAGAATTACCTTACATTTCAATCCCAAGAATGATTTAATAGTCCGGGCAGCACTGTGAAAAGGAGAATGACTTTGGTAGATTTGGATTCAGTAAATTCTGATGATTATTTCTGTTGTTAGCGTGACCAGAAAATGGGAAAAAAAAGTCTTGGAGTATATGAACAAACATGAGCTTAACAATTAAAGTACCCTCTCGCTCCTAGAACCAGGAGAGGTCCTTCCAGGTAAAAGTTAAGGAACAAAAGAACAACAAAAGGGAAATATGAACCATCCCTGCTTGTGCTGTGTCTGTTCCACCACTAAACTGAAAGATTCAAGCCACACTGCTCTACTGCAGCCATCCGTGATCAAGCTGGAAAATTGTAAATGGGGTCACTCTCCCAATCTCTGCCTATAACTGAAGCTCTGCCAGCTCATTACAAAATGAGCTGTCAAAACGGTGCTTAGCATGCCCTCGTGGGCAGCACATGAACTTCCCCGTTCGGAAAGGCTAGTCCCCCGCTTCTTCCACCTGACGACCCATCCCATTCCATCCTTTCCACCCTCCCCATCACCCGCCGGGGCTAGAGGAACTCCCAAAGCCCCCACCATGGCCAGATGAGCCCCCAGCTGGCCCATCCAAGCCGCCTCAAGCCCCGGTTCACCAGCCGGCCCGCCCACGCCCCCCTGAGCCCTGGCCACCTGGAGGAGCTCTGAGCCCACCCCCTGTGGCTGTGGCAGGGAGCATTAGTAGAAGTTTGGGTAGACTTAGCCTCCCCAAGCCTCCATTACATGTCACCCTCCACTGAACTACACTCCCTAAGCAAAGGGTTGGGATCCCAAATCCCAGTGAAAGGAGACAGAAAGTGGGGACAGGCGTTCCTACTGGGTGGAGTGGGCTCTGATTAAGAGTCCTAGACACCATTTTAGCTACCTCCTCCCCAACTCCACTGTTTAAAGACAGCTGGTTAGACTCAATTAAGAGTCTTTGGTTTAAGTGATCAGTAGCGCTGAAATTGCTGATAATCAGGTCTAGCTGCTGAGCTTTAGACCTGCTGGGGGCCAATACTGAAGTAAAAGGAAGTACATAGCTTGCACTAGCAGTGAGGTTCCCCACTGCACACTGAAATCACTGAGCACACTGGGTTAAGTGGTGGAACCTGAGGATGTGGCATTGCAGAGAATGGCAGGCGGCAGCAGAGAAGCAGAGCAGCGTGAGGGCGAATGATGGTGCTAGCAAAAATGGTGGCCATAGCAGCTAGCGGGGCCGGTAGGGTGAACGACTGCAATTGTGAGTCAGTGGCAGAGGAGTCAACAGCAGCTGGGGCATTGCTTGATGTCCCTACAGACCCTGTGAGTGGAAGGTGAGCCCACATCTACAGACCTCTGAGCTCTGGTTCTTCGCAGACCAAGGACAGTCAACTGTGAGTGAGGTGCAGTGGAGGGAGACGGGAGTGATGTGTTAAAGAGACATTCATTCATTGGCCTCTGAGGCAAAGGACACTGCCCAATGCACTGTGGGCTCAGATTGGCTTCTTATTGCATGTTTTTGAGTGTGGTTTTGTTTTTTTTCCTAAACTAATGCTTGGTTCCCTTTCCCTTTTAATAAAAGTTCCTGTTTGCTATACACAGACTCAGTGTTTGTGAGAGGGGAAGTATTGCCACTTAGGGCTTGTCTGCATCATCCGCTGGATTGATGGGCAGCGATCAATCCAGTGGGGGTCGATTTATCGCGTCTAGTCCCAGATAACTGGATGGGGGCTCAAGCTGGTTCTGTTTTGTATTGTTAAGAGGAACCCCTAGATATTGAACCTGGCCCCAGTTGCTGCTGACTGGTACCTGGCAGAAAGGTTACAAAATGTGTCTTTTCATTTAACAAAGGTGGCTTTTGGAGCTAGCAAGGCTACTGAGGAGGAGTGGGGCTGCCAATGTGAGATAGGAATTTTTCCAGTGATTCATAGTGTAGCAGCCTCTAAAACTCATGGCAGCCATTTTTGTAGCAAAATGGAGCTGGGGGAGGAGGGAATATGCTTTAGATTTGAGATACCAGAACTTCCCACAACTCCTCTCCCTCCAATTGTCTGCTTATAAGAATGGCATGCGACCCTTTTTTCTCCCAGTTGCCTCTGCTCACCAGCTGAGCGGGGAGAGAAGTATCCTAACTGACCTGGAGACATCAGAAATCTGTCAAATAGTAAACAAGTCTGCAATATGCCCAGGCCCAGATCCTCAAAGATATTTAGGTGCCTAACTCCCATTTCTCCTTCTGATTGCACAGCAGCTCAGAGGGGCAAGAGGACAGTTGAATTTTGCAGGGGTAAGAGAAGGGAATGAAGGGAAGACCAATGACAACTTGAGCCAATCTCTGTGTGTACCAAAAGTTGTATTTGTCAGAAACAATCACTCTGCCCCTTGCAGTACTCCACAAGCTGTTGAATGTGAAGTGCCTAGATAGAGCAGCAACATAATATTGATATATCCCAAAATCATATTCAGGCATTTTTATGAACACACAATGAAAAATTACATGTAAATCTGACCTTGAAAATCAGCTGCTTTAAAAATAAAAATTCCTTTCATAAAAAGCATGCTATGTTTTTATTGCACTTAGTCCAAAGGACCATCGTCCAAAGGAGCTTCCTTTTATCTCTCTCTCGCACACATACACACACTTTTAAAAAAGCAGCTCCCCTGTTTTGACCTTCATTTGCTCTTCACAGCTGAAATAAATGGTTAATCTCTCAAGGGAGCATGCATGCTATTTGTTATTGATTTTATAGCTCAATAACAGAGCAGTGCTGTGAACAGGTTGGTATCAGATTAGGAAACAACCACTTAGAAGGAGACACCAGCTGTGCACTTGTGATAAATTACATTTTTCCCTATGAATTTTATACCTAGTTATAGCTAGTTTACAGGATTTGGCACCATATGGGCTGCCTGCTGGTGAGGTAACATTCACAAAAAATCCTTCCATGGTTAAAGAAGCAGCCCCTTTTTGGAGGCGTTTTTTGGAATAGTGTATCATAATCAGAGCTTTGGGAATCATGAAAGGTTTGGCACCCATCACTGTTTTCTGGATTTACCACAGACATGAGGTTGTATAAAAAAGGATCCACAAATGGCAAATGTGATAACATTAATATGCAGAGAACTTGGAACCAATGTGTCCTAAAAACAGAGATTTTACAATATATATATATATATATAAATGGCTTGATTGGTTTTGGAACTGTGTAAAGGAAAAATCTCTGCAGTTGCATGGAAAGAGAAACTCTGCAGTTGCAGGGAAAGAGAAACTCAAACGAAATATTGAATTGCTTGCCACAAATCACTAATGCAGTACAGCGGTTGCCATTAAAACCTTTACAATTGTCATTTGTAAGTAATAAAAATTATAACAGTATTTGCAGAATACAAGAATAATGTTAATTAGACAAACAATAAAATTGTAAATATTTTAATGGCAATCACCGTGTCTGAGCAGAGTAGGCAGCTCGCAAAAGTAGTTTGCAAAGTACAGTACATTCAGAGCTTTCCACTTGATTCCAATTCTTTTAAAGTATGCATACATTAGAGTATGCTCCAACCCACAGCTGACACCGCCTTCAAATGCAGCAAATGCAATTGAGACTGCCACTCTCGTGTGGGGCTCCACAGCCACAACAGACGCTGTACAACCATCAACTAAACATTCCCCATGGGCGCATATCCATCGTCTCTCGAGACTAACGGACGCCAACAACAACAACATTAGAGCAATCCATACTTTGGGAGTTTAGATAGATAGATATAGATATGGATGTAATATATGGGCCAAAATTAGCCTTCATTTAGACTACAATTCAGCCATATTGTAAGCATGTGAGGGGGTAACTCTCTAAGACAGTTGTACTACTCACATGCTTCGAGTTAGGCACATGCTTAAATTCTTTGCTCCTATGGCACTGTAGATATACCCAGTATAACAATTCAATGGGGCTTACTTTTCTAACTTATACTGATGTAAATTAAGAGTAACTCCCTGGAAGTAAGTAGAGCAGTGCTAGTGTAAAACCAGTGTGGGCTCAGAATCAGACCCATAGACTTCAATGGTGGAACATTAGAGGATGTAATGTTACCCCATTGAAGTCAATGGTAAAATGACTATTGACTTCAGTAGGTCCAGGATTTCACCCTTAACTCTTACATCAGCTTAAACGAGAACAGAATTTAGTTATCTCAATCTCTTGGATAATGTGTCCAATACTAATTTTGCTAATCAGTCAAAACTGCCATTGATTTAAAGGCAATTTTATAGATTTCAGAATCACTTCATGGGCCATAAACATGTAGCTTTGGGGCTGAATATTAGATGTTCACAAGCATAAGGAAAAACAAATTTGCCCCACTAGAGCCACCTTCAAAAGCCAAAAGTTACCACTAAAGATGGATGAACAATAAAAAAATAATTGAATAGTTGATTCAAAAATGTGAAATTCATCAAATGAATTATTCGAGTAACATGGCCATGTAAGTTATTCATCCATTGCAGCAAATAACAAATGTGTTTAATAATGAATATGAAAAATATAATTACATTAATCAAATTAATCGATTTTGGTTTCTTGTATTCTATCTGTACTGTACTCAACAGTACTCAACAGAATACTAGGATATTCTGTTGAGTACAGGATATTCTGTATCTACTAAAAATCTTATTCTAAAGTAGAATGCATAGGATATTCTTTACAATAGAGCAGGGGTCGGCAACCTTCAGCACACGGCCCATCAAGGTAATCCACTGGCGGGCCATGAGACATTTTGTTTATGTTGATCGTCCGCAGGCACGGCCCCCCACAGTTCCCAATGGCCGTGGTTCACCGTTCCTGGCCAATGAGAACTGCAGTATGTAGTGCTGTTCCTCATCCCAGTCTCTGCCCAGGCAGTCCTAGTCTCTCCCCTTGAGCTTCCCAACTGATTCCTAGTCCTCCCCATCATATATATGTCAGGTAGGGTTTCAGATCAGTATTCCACAGGTTGACTGTGCGTTGAGTGAACAAATACTTCCCTTTGTTTGTTTTAAACTTGCTGCCTATTAATTTCATTTGGTAACCCCTAGTTCTTGTGTTATGAGAAGGAGTAAATAACACTTCCTTATTCACTTTCTCCACACCAGTCATGATTTCATAGACCTTTATCATATTCTCCCCTTAGTCGTCTCTTTTCTAAAATGAAAAGTCCAAATCTTCTTAATCTCTTCTCATATGGAAGCTGTTTCATACCCCTAATCATTTTTGTTGTCCTTTTCTGAACCTTTTCCAATTACAATATATCTTTTTTGAGATGGGGCAACCACATCTGTGCACAGATGTATTCAAGATGTAGGCATACCATGGATTTATATAGAGGCAATATGATATATTCTGTTTTATTATCCTTTTCTTAATGATTCACAATATTCTGTTAGCTTTTTTAACTGCTGCTGCACATTGAGCGGATGTTTTCGGAGAACTATCCTAATACTCCAAGATCTCTCTCTTGATTGGTAACAGCTAATTTAGACCTCATCATTGTATATGTATAGTTGGGATTATGTTTTCTAATGTGCATTACTTTGCATTTATCAACAATGAATTTCATTTGCCATTTTGTTGCGCAGTCACCCAATTTTGTGTGATCCCTTTGTAGCTCTTTGCAGTCTGCTTTAGACTTAACTATCTTGAGTAGTTTTGTATCCTCTGCAAATTTTGCCACCTCATTGTTTACCTCTTTTTCCAGATCATTTACCCTTTGTTTCCTATCTTTTAACCAGTTACCGATTCATAAGAGGACCATCCCTCTTATCCCATGACAGCTTACTTTGCTTAAGAGCCTTTGGTGAGGGACCTAGTCAAAGGCTTTCTGAAAATCTGAGTACATTATATACACTGGATCCCCCTTGTCCACATGCTTGTTGACATCCTCAAGAAATTCTAGTAGATTGGTGAGGCATGATTTCCCTTTACAAAAAACATGTTGACTCTTCCTCAATAAATTATGTTCATCTATGTGTCTGACAATTCTGTTCTTTACTATGGTTTGAACCAATTTGCCCGTTACTGAAGTCAGGCTTACTGGCCTGTAATTGCCGGGATCACTTCTGGAGCCCTTTTTAAAAATTGGCATCACATTAGCTATCCTCCAATCATTTGGTATAGACACTGATTTAAATGATAGGTTACAAACCACAGTTAGTAGTTCTGCAGTTTCACATTTGAGTTCTTTGAGAACTCTTGGATGAATACCATCTGATCCTGGTGACGTATTACTGTTTAATTTATCAATCTGTTCCAATACTTCTTCTAATAACAACTCAATCTGGGACAGTTCCTCAGATTTGTCACCTAAAAAGAATGGCTCATGTTTGGGAATGTCCCTCACATCCTCAACTGTGGAGACCAATGCAAAGAATTCATTTAGTTTCGCAGGCTTTCTGATTCTGACGTACTTACAAAATGTTTTTGCTATTGCTTTTTGAGTCTTTGTTTACCTGTTCTTCAAATTCTTTTTTGGCCTTCGTAATTATACTATACTTTACTTGCCAGAGTTTATGCTCCTGTCTATTTTCCTCACTAGGATTTAACTTCCACTTTTTAAAGGATGCCTTTTTGCCTCTCAGTTCTTCTTTTACTTTGTTGTTTAGTCACGGTGGCACTTTTTTGGTTCTCTTACTATGTTTTTTAATTTGGGGTATACATTTATGTTGAGCCTCTATTATGGTGTCTTTAAACAGTTTCCATGCAGCTTGCAGGGATTTCACTTTTGCACTGTCTCTTTTAATTTCAGTTTTACTAACTTAATTTTTGTGTAGTTCCCTTTTCTGAAATTAAATGCTACCATGTTGGGCTGCTGTGTTCTCTCCCCCCTCCCCCCCCGATAGGGATGTTAAATTTAATTGTATTATGGTCACTTTTGCCAAGCAGTCCAGCTATATTCACCTCTTGAACCAGACCCTGTGCTCCACTTAGGACCAAATCAAGAATTTCCTCTCCTCTTGTGAGATTCCAGGACTAGCTGCTCCAAGAAGCGGCCATTTAAGGTGTCAAGAAACTTTATCTATGCATCCAGTCCTGATGTGACATGTACCCAGTCAACATTGGGATAGTTGAAATCCCCCATTATTATTATTTTATTTTTATAGCCTCTCTGATAGTTTTGCAGAGCTCCATCTATGCTTCTCTCAGATCTTCCAGACAAAGGCGGATTGGGCGAGGGCAGTAATTGGAAGGCAGTAGACTGGCCAAGAAGGCATAAGGGTTGCCAGAGGTGGCAATGCTGGTTTATAGGTAGCCCTCTTTCTATTGAATCAGTACTTTGCCAAATGCTCCAGCATGGGGATAGTGGACTTTGTGCTGTTGAAGGTGGGAAAGGGGAGGGGGGGGAGGAATAGATGTAAAAGTGAGGTCCTCACATCCTAGGTCCTTTTAATCAAATCGTAACGAATCAGTGGAGGTTCCTCACAATAATTAATGCTACGTTTTAGTTATGGGTATTTTTAGTAAAAGTCATGGACAGATCATGGACAGTAAACAAAAAAATCATGGCCCATGACCTGTCCATGACTTTTACTAAAAATACCTGTGACTAAAACTTGGGTGGGGGGCCATGGGTGCTCTGGGGATGAGAGCGGTCCGGTGGCACTGTGGGTGCTGGGGGAGGTGGCCTGGGACCCCGCTGGTGCTGGCGGAGGGGGCGGGCTGCAACACAGGACCTGGGACCCTCGCTGGTGCTGGGTAATGGGGTCTAGGCTGTGGCATGAGGCCCGGGACCCCTGCTAGTGCTAGGGGAGGGGGGCTGGTCCATGGCGCACAGCTCAGGACCCCCGCTGGTGCTGGATGGGAGGGGTTGGCAGGGGCTCCCTACCTGTCTCCGCATCCCTGCAGCTCCTAGGCAGTGGAGGGGCACAAGCACCAGCTGCTTCAGCTCCCATTGTCCAGGAACTGCAGCCAATGGGCGCTCCGGAGGCGGGGCCTGTGAGCGCAGGCAGAGCACAGCGCGGAGCCCTCCCCCCAGCTCCTCTGCCACCTAGAAGCTGCAGGGCCATGCCAGTGGGAGCCCCCCACCCTGAGTGCCCCCCTGCACTCCAACCCCATGTCCCTAGTCCTGAGCCCCCACCCACACATCCAAACTGCTGCTGTTGGCCCTGGGGCTTCCCAGCACCAGCCGCTGCGGAAGTCATGGAGGTCACGGAATGTGATGGAATCCATGACTTCCCTGACCTCCATGGCAGCCTTAACAATAATGAAAGGACCTACAGCACTGGGCTTCACTGTTCACCAAAGCTCCTCCTAGCAGCTGTGAGGTGACCATGAATGACTAAGAATATGTAGGGAAAATCACACCATGGCAAACTTTCAGCCCTGGCAATTGGTTTATATTTTGAAGTCTATTTCCACAGCAAAAAGGGTGAAAATTTACCTTTATTTAAGATGGAAGCTGATATCAGACCTGACAATTAAGGGATTTCATATATGGGAGCATCAAATGTTGGCTATGTCCACAGCAGGAGCAGCGGAAGCGCCCTAAATGTGGGAGGGGGGCCAGAGGCAACCGAACCGTGGGCCCACCTCCTGCTCGCATGCCACCCCTTACCCCCGAGGCCCCGCTCCCGTGCTGCCTCTCCCCCCAATACCCCACCCCACTCCTCTCCACCCCCCGTTCGCTCACCCTCAAAACCAGTAAAAAGTGGGGGGCCATGGCCCCTTGGCCAGTGCCCCTGTTCCATAGTATGCAGAGTTGGGCCTTCCAGCCTTATTTCTGCTCTTAACATATTGTTAGCTATTTTTTTGCAGCTCACTCTTAAGAGAAACCAAAATAAAATGGGCTTGATGCTTCACTGCGTGTGCAGTCATTTTCACCTGGGCATGATGGGTATATAATGCAACCATACTTCTGTTTTCAGTCACACAGACACAGCAGGTAGCCTTTTACACCAACTTTGTTCATGTGTAATTGACGACACAAGGTGCCAGGCTGAGCAAAATCAAGCCCACAATGCATTGTAATGTGGATCTGTATCAGGCAAGTAGTGGAATATGGAATGGTCACTTACTGCTCTAACTTTTTATCCAAACCATAGAACCAGAAATGAAAAATGTAAAGGATGGAAAACTTTAAGTCAATTTTGTTTCAGCTCTAGGTATATTTTGTCATTTCATAGAATCATAGAATCATAGAATCTCAGGGTAGGAAGGGACCTCAGGAGGTCATCTAGTCCAACCCCCTGCTCAAAGCAGGACCAACCCCAACTAGATCATCCCAGCCAGGGTTTTGTCAAGCCTGACCTTAAAAACCTCTAAGGAAGGAGATTCCACCACCTCCCTAGGCAACCCATTCCAGTGCTTCACCACCCTACTAGTGAAAAAGTTTTTCCTAATATCCAACCTAAACCTCCCCCTCTGCAACTTGAGACCATTACTCCTTGTTCTGTCATCTTCTACCACTGAGAACAGTCTAGATCCATCCTGTTTGGAACCCCCTTTTAGGTAGTTGAAAGCAGCTATCAAATCCCCCCTCACTCTTCTCTTCTGCAGGCTAAACAATCCCAGTTCCCTCAGCCTCTCCTCATAAGTCATGTGCTCCAGCCCCCTAATCATTTTTGTTGCCCTCCGTTGGACTCTTTCCAATTTATCCACATCCTTTTTGTAGTGTGGGGCCCAAAACTGGACACAGTACTCCAAATGAGGGCTCACCAGTGCCGAATAGAGGGGAATAATCACGTCCCTCGATCTGCTGGAAATGCCCCTACTTATACAGCCCAAAATGCCGTTAGCCTTCTTGGCAACAAGGGCACACTGTTGACTCATATTCAGCTTTTCGTCCACTCTAACCTCTAGGTCCTTTTCTGCAGAACCGCTGCCCAGCCATTCGGTCCCTAGTCTGTAGCAGTGCATGGGATTCTTCCGTCCTAAGTGCAGGACTCTGCACTTGTCCTTGTTGAACCTCATCAGATTTCTTTTGGCCCAATCCTCTAATTTGTCTAGGTCCCTCTGTATCCTATCCCTACCCTCCAGCGTATCAACCACTCCTCCCAGTTTAGTGTCATCTGCAAACTTGCTAAGGGTGCAGTCCACACCATCCTCCAGGTCGTTGATGAAGATATTGAACAAAACCGGCCCCAGCACCAACCCTTGGGGCACTCCACTTGATACCGGCTGCCAACTAGACATGGAGCCATTGATCACTACCCGTTGAGCACGACCATCCAGCCAGTTTTCTATCCACCTTACCATCCATTCATCCAGCCCATACATCTTTAACTTGCTGGCAAGAACGCTGTGCGAGACTGTATCAAAAGCTTTGCTAAAGTCAAGAAATAGCACATCCACTGCTTTCCCCTCATCCACAGAGCCAGTTATCTCATCATAGAAGGCAATTAGGTTAGTCAGGCATGACTTGCCCTTGGTGAATCCATGCTGACTGTTCCTGATCACTTTCCCCTCCTTTAAGTGGTTCAGAATTGATTCCTTGAGGACCTGTTCCATGATTTTTCCAGGGACTGAGGTGAGACTGACTGGCCTGTAGTTCCCCGGATCTTCCTTCTTCCCTTTTTTAAAGATGGGCACTACATTAGCTTTTTTCCAGTCATCCGGGACCTCCCCCGATTGCCATGATTTGTCAAAGATAATGGCCAATGGCTCTGCAATCACGTCGGCCAACTCCTTTAGCACCCTCGGATGCAGTGCATCCGGCCCCATGGACTTGTGTTCGTCCAGCTTTTCTAAATAGCCCCGAACTACTTCTTTCTCCACAGAAGGCTGGTCACCTCCTCCCCATACTGTGCTGCAGAGTGCAGCCATCTGGGAGCTGCCCTTGTCTGTGAAGACAGAGGCAAAAAAAGCATTGAGTACACTAGCTTTCTCCACATCCTCTGTCACAAGGTTCCCTCCCTCATTCAGCAAGGGGCCCACACGTTCTTTGACTTTCTTCTTGTTGCTAACATACCTGAAGAAACCCTTCTTGTTACTCCTAACATCTCCAGCTAGCTGCAACTCCAAGTGTGATTTGGCCTTCCTAATTTCACTCCTGCATGCCTGAACAATATTTTTATACTCCTCCCTGGTCATTTGTCCAATCTTCCACTTCTTGTAAGCTGCTTTTTTGTGTTTAAGACGAGCAAAGATTTCACTGTTAAGCCAAGCTGGTCGCCTGCCATATTTACTTTTCTTTCTACACATCGGGATGGTTTGTTCCTGAAACCTCAATAAGGTTTCTTTAAAATACAGCCAGCTTTCCTCGACTCCTTTCCCCCTCATGTTATTCTCCCAGGGGACCTTGCCCATCAGTTCCCTGAGGGAGTCAAAGTCTGCTTTTCTGAAGTCCAGGCTCTGTATTCTACTGCTCTCCTTTCTTCCTTGTGTCAGGATCCTGAACTCGACCATCTCATGGTCACTGCCTCCCAGGTTCCCATCCACTATTGCTTCCTCTACTATTTCTTCCCTGTTTGTGAGCAGCAGGTCAAGAAGAGCTTTTCCCCTAGTTGGTTCCTCCAGCACTTGCACCAGGAAATTGTCCCCTACACTTTCCAAAAACTTCCTGGATTGTCTGTGGACCGCTGTATTGCTCTCCCAGCAGATGTCGGGGTGATTAAAGTCACCCATGAGAACCAGGGCCTGTGATCTAGTAACTTCTGTTAGTTGCTGGAAGAAAACCTCGTCCACCTCATCCCCCTGGTCTGGTGGTCTGTAGCAGACTCCTACCACGACATTACCCTTGTTGCTCACACTTCTCAATTTAATCCAGAGACTCTCAGGTTTTTCTGCAGTTTCATACTGGAGCTCTGAGCAGTCATACTGCTCTCTTACATACAACGCAACTCCCCCACCTTTTCTGCCCTGCCTATCCTTCCTGAACAGTTTATATCCATCCATGACAGTACTCCAATCGTGTGAGTTATCCCACCAAGTCTCTGTTATTCCAATTACATCATAATTCCTTGACTGTGCCAGGACTTCCAGTTCTCCCTGCTTGTTCCCCAGGCTTCTTGCTGTGGAAGCGAGTACCCTCGAGGGCCACCTGGCTGGGCGAGGGTATGTGTGCACCTGTTATCTCCAGGGCACAGTACTAAGGTTCGCGTGGATGTTCGGAGGGAACCCCCCTGGAGCGGATGGGAACCACACAGACACCGAGGCAATAAGGCCAGAGATTTCAGCTTTATTGCAAATGACACTTATAACCTAGGTTTACAATACACTATTAATGCAAAAAACAAGGCTACTCCTATTAAAAACAGTAACAGTCCTTGGAGTAGTTCTAAGTCCCAATAATTACTCGGGATGAGCCACGGACTAGTAGAATTAGAGGGATAATACATAGGATGCTTCTGCAGGGATGAATTGCAATTACAGGGAGAGGGTGATGCAAAATATCAAGCAATAGGGTATTAAAGAATACTTACAAATACAAACCCATACACGAACATTACGGCCGGCACACGCTGAGTCGGGAAAGGTTTCGGGTTGATCAGGCCCGAATTACGAATTAGTGACTTGTGTGAGTCTTCGGTTCCTCCCCCCTGCTGTTCCTTTGTGGAACAGGACAGATATACCCAGGGTGACGTGAGCACCGAAACTTGAAAAAAGGGGAGGGGGAAGAACACAATGGGGAGAAAACGAAGGACTTGTTTGTGTCCCCGCTTGGGTGCTCGAGGGGAATGTGGATGTGGCTGCCGCGCCCCAACGGACCAAGGATCGGGGGGGGCCGGTGCCTTCAGCGCAGACGGTGCGGGCTGGCTGTGTATCCTGCAATAGAGGCCAGGGCAAGCATAATGGAGCTAAATATCTTAACACTTGCATTTGTGTATAGGCATTTAAGATAACTCACCGATCGTCCTGCTGTCCCAGTATGGGGCAGGAGCCCTCCCCTCTTGCACTCACCTACTTGTGCTTCCTCCCGGTATCCCACTTCCCCACTTACCTCGGGGCTTTGGTCTCCTTCCCCCGGTGAACCTAGTTTAAAGCCCTCCTCACTAGGTTGGCCAGCCTGCTTCCAAAGATGCTCTTCCCTCTCTTCGTCAGGTGGAGCCCGTCTCTGCCTAGCACTCCTTCTTCTTGGAACACCATCCCATGGTCAAAGAATCCAAACCCTTCTCTCCGACACCATCTGCGTAGCCATTCATTGACTTCCACGATTCGACGGTCTCTACCCCGGCCTTTTCCTGCCACAGGGAGAATGGACGAGAACACCACTTGCGCCTCAAACGCCTTTATCCTTCTTCCCAGAGCCACGTAGTCTGCAGTAATACGCTCAAGGTCATTCTTGGCAGTATCATTGGTGCCCACGTGGAGAAGCAGGAAGAGGTAGCGATCTGAGGGCTTGATGAGTCTCGGCAGTCTCTCCGTCACATCACGAATCCTAGCCCCTGGCAAGCAGCACACCTCTCGGTTTTCCCGGTCAGGGCGGCAGATAGATGACTCAGTCCCCCTGAGGAGAGAGTCCCCGACCACCACCACCCTCCTCCTCCTCTTGGGAGTGGTGGTCGTGGAACCCCCATCCCTAGGACTGTGCATCTCATGCCTTCCAATCAGTGGAGTCTCCTTCTGCTCTGTTCCCTCAGATGCATCATTCACTCCACTCTCTGCACTAGTGCCTGTGGAGAGAACATGAAAACGGTTGCTCATCTGAATATGCGTTTCTGGTACATGGACTTGTCTCATACTCTTTCCTCTTCTGGAGGTCACATGCCACCAATTATCCTCGCTGGTCTTCTGTCCCCGCTGCGCAGCCTGCTCTGAATCCTCACAACACTGCACCCGCTGAAGCCTATCCTGACGTCTATCCAGGAATAGACTACTATGCTATAAAGCACCACTGAGACAGTTTCCTGAATATATTGGTTTCATCCAAAACATTTTATAGTAATGAAAAAGCCAAGATAGGTAGCAACAGAACAGTTCGGCCATAGCAAAGTTTGGGTGTCTACCCAATTTTAGTAATTTTAGAAACAAAGTTTGCAATATAAATAGTCAAGTTAAGTTGGTAGAATGTCAGCACTTCCAGCTACTGCTTCTTAACACCTCTCTATTGCCCTCTTCCAGCTCTAGATCCCTCTCAACTGCAAATAAATAAATAAATTCATACAATAAATAAAAGGGCTTTTATTTGCATGGACAGAGAAAATAGACCTTGATCCTGCAAGTCCTCCCCTGAACATAGCAAATTGCACAAGGATGTTGTACTGTGGAATACCTTGCCACAATATTTCATTGCATCCAAGAGAGTAGCAGGATTCAGAAAAAGATTGGATATCCATGTGGATAATAAGACTATCTGGAGCTGTATTATATTAGTAAATACATTTTTATTAAAATTTTGTTTGGTAGGAATATAAAGACTTATATTTTAAGTCATAATCCAGTTAAAAATGAGGAATAGATGGAAACATTTTCTGGGGTTGTTGCATAACAGCCCACTGCCAGGCTTCTTCTGCCTTCTTTGGACACAGCTGGTGTTGCCCACTGTCAGAGACAGGATACTGGACAAGATGGGCAGCCAGAATTGAGCCAATTGGGCAATTCCTATGTTTCCAACATAACTCATTACTGGATCGATTTTTGGCTTGACTTGAGATAGATATTTTATGCATGTATTCAATAAGAACCTAAAATTTCTTTCTGGATCTAACCATTTGATCAAAATGTGTTGAAACAACAGGAATACTGAGCCTTAAGTAATATGGGTCAGATTCAGCCAGCATTACTCAAGTTGAATAGTACCTTATTCTACAGGTAGCCCCACTATAATCAATTGGACTACTAGGAAGGATCAGGGCCTTACTTCACAGAACTTACACATGTCCCCCTAACTTTGTTCATGTCAGTTGTCCCATTGAACTCAGCAAGATTACTCACATGTATAAAAGTAGGATCTGGGCCTTAGGTTTGAGTAAAGGTGGTAGCATCTAGCTCCATGATAGCAATCCCCAACTAAATATCATAGAATATCAGGGTTGGAAGGGACCTTAGGAGGTCATCTAGGCCAACCCCCTGCTCAAAACAGAACCAATCCCCAATTTTTGCCCCAGATCCCTAAATGGCCCCCTCAAGGATTGAACTCACAACCAGGGGCGGCTCTAATGTTTTTTCTGCCCCAAGCAAAAAACCAACAACACCCCAAACGCCGCCCCTGAAACAAAAAAACCAACCCCCCCCAATGCCCGCCGAAACAACCCTCCCCCTCCCTGCCTCTCTGCCCGCAGCCCCGCTCCCCCACTGGCAGGGAGCGAGCGGGGCATGCCCGCCCGCGGCCCCGCTCTCCCCGGCCAGAGCGCCGGCGGGGAGCGAGCGGGACATGCCGGCGGCCCCGCTCTCCCTAGCTGGCGGGGAGCAAGCGGGGCATGCCCGCGGCCCCGCTCTCCCCAGCCAGTGGGGAGTGAGGCTACCCCGCTCTTCCCAGGCCGGCGTGCCGGCAGGGAGGGTGGCATGCCCGTGGCCCCGCTCTCCCCGGCCGGAGCGCCGGGGCGAGCGGGGCATGCCTGGGAGGGAGGGGGAGACGAGTGTCGCGGCCGCTAGGGTTCTCTTCTCCCCGTCCCTCCCAGGCTCTTACGCCTGGGAGGGAGAGGGAGATGCGGTGCGCAAAACAGCTGTTTCGCGCTCTGCCGCTCTGGGAGAAGCTGAGCCGGTGGCGGCACGCAAAAGCCGGTGGCGCAGAGCGGAGGTGAGTTGGGGCGGCCGGCCGGGGCACATTTCTAGGGGCGGCATGGCTAGTGCCAGAATGCTGCCCCTAGAAATGTGCCGCCCCAAGCACCAGCTTGTTTTGCTGGTGCCTGGAGCCGACCCTGCTTACAACCCTGGGTTTAGCAGGCCAATGCTCAAACCACTGAGCTATCCATTTCTCCTATAAACCATTTCTCCTATAAAATGGTGTTCTAATGAAGTTTGTATCTCTTTGTATGTTATTGAATATATATGGGGAGGGAGGATTCAGTGGGTGCATTCTGCAGTCATTCTTGAATTCCACTTTTGTAAAGCAGAAAATAGTTCCCTCTATGCAATAACAAAAGTAAACTAATCAAGGGAGTCACAGGGGGGCATCTGTTGATTAACTCCAGAGTGTCCCCGGGGTATTCTTTTGTCGTGGGACTCTTTCCTGGCTAAACTGATGGGAAAGTAGTTTAAATTCTTTTTTGTTTTGTAAAGTGAGCTTATCACAATAAAGGAACAAGAGGTTTTCACTTTAAAAGAATAAAGTAACCTTCTGGAGAATCCATTTTTGCTTTTTTGTTTTTTTTCCCACCCCTTTTGAAAAAAAGCCCTCAGACTATTATAGAAAATCATCAATAATTATATAATAATGCACTACTTTGCTATTACTGAGTGCCTTTCATCCACAGATCTTGAATAGCTTTTAAAATCTTAAACTCACCACAACTCTGGGAGCCAGGCACATATTATTACTATGAAGAATTCTGAGAGATTCAACCCCCTCCTCAAATTAAGCTTTTCACATTTTAATTTTAATTTTAAAAAACATCCCAAATGAATGACATTTGGTGGGTTTCTGCTTCCTTTTTCACTCAAAACTGCTCTGACCAGGAGAGCTGGTTGGAAAATGTTGACTCATTGAAGTGCAGTGTTTCACTGAATCTACTGCAGGTTTGACAATACTTTTATCAAAACACAGGTAGGTTTCCAAGGGTGTTCCTGCAGCAGGGAGCCTGCCAGGCTCAAGAGCCCCCGGCTAGAGCTAGGTCTCACTGCTAGGCTCCCCACTGGAGCTGGAGTTCTCAGGGCTTCCAGGCTCCCTGCTGAAGAACTGGGAGCCTGGATGTCCTTAGACCAGCTCCCAAGGACTGGAGCTCAGTGGCAACCTGAGGCTCTGGACTCTCAGGCCAACTGGCTCCCTGAGTTGTCCTACTCTTAAGTGGGCAGTCTGCTGGCCTGGAAATCTGGATGCTCTGGGGTCCCTTGCCCTGGACTTGCATAAAGGCTGTTTAAACCCTGCAAAGCCTGTTGGAAGACTTCAACGCTCCCGGCCCTCCAACAGGGACCCTGGAAGTCAGTACAGCCAGTTGGGGGGATTACCAGACTCTGCCCTGAAGACTGAGTACAATTAGCAGCTGCGAAACAGGCAACGTCAATTTCACATATTTTGTTTTGGGAACACCGTATTTCAGCCTTTCCAAAACAAAATTTCCAGTTTGCTGAGAAATGTAAGTAAATTTGCTTTTGTTCCACACTGGAAGGTCAGCAAATCTCAAAATACCTAAACTTTTGTCAACCCAAAATCTCTGAGTTTCATCCAGCTCTACTTACCTGTGAGGGGAAATTTTAAAACCTGACATTTTCTCTTAGACAAAGAAGGATGCCTCAAAAACAAGTAAAAAGTTGCAGGATTTTGATGAGAAATAGAAATTTCACTTCTTACTAATCAGCTTTCTGGACATTCCAATCATCAGTTTGTACCAATGACTTTCCATTCCAGGGATAATTGACAGAGACAGATAGTTTAATCCCAAGGCACAAGCTTTTCTCATGGAGAGGTGTCTGATTGGACAAGTTTAGTAGGAAAGCCTCCGAAAGTTCTTTCCCTAGACAAAGAACTTAAAGAAATCTAAGTTCATGTCTTCTAAAGAATATCAAGAAAAGCTGGGAAAGAGGGGAACACAAAATAACTTGTTCTTGAGAGGGAAAATCATGCATAATACACTGTTCTCTTGGGTTTAAAAAAGAAAAGAAAGAGGCAGGAGCACTATGTACATAGATTTGGTATACACCTTTTGAAAGGCAGTGTAGCTGAGTGGATGACACATGGGTCTGACATTTTAGAGAACTGTATTTTATATCCAGCTCTACCTTATGTAGCCTTGTGCAACCTCTCCGTTAACTTTGTTTTCAAATAGGAGGAATGATACTTAACTGCAGGGGGTATGAAATGTATAAAAGCATACATAGTAGTCAGTAGATGTGAAACCTGAATTCCTGGTCTCCTGGGTTCCAGCTTAGGGTATCTTACCTTTAACTAAAGAGCATGGGAGGCAGGTATAATAGGCATGGGGAAGCTAAGCCATGGTAGCCCTGCCTGTGCTCCTCTTCTTCCCCTCTTTGCTCCACCGCTTCCCTGAGGCCCCCACTGCAGCTGCTGCCTGGTGAGTTCCTCCTCCACTTCACACCCCTTCTCTGGAGATACTTGCTGCTCGCTGCATCCCTCCTCAATCTCCTGTAGCCCAGTGGGCTAGCTTGCCTTTATTATATTCACTGATTTGCATTATATTCTGCTTTGCATTATATTCAGCAGTAATGCAAGAAACCTATAGGCCTGTATCCTGTAAGATATTAATTTCAGCAAGTTAGCATAAGGCTTGGGGCCTATGAACTTTGAACAGATAAACTTTTCACAGATAAACAGCCCAGTGGAGAACCCCAAATATTTGGGGAGCTGAAAATAGAGTTTAAGGGGAAGTTCTGATCACAGGTACATAAGTCAATCACCAAATTGTCCTGGCAACAAACTGACGTACATAATTGGTACATGAGATACATCTAAGGTAGCCTGCTTTCTTGCCTACATATCTTTTCTTATAAGTTTCTTATTTTCTCATGGGTTTCATTATTTGTTTTATTATAATAGGTTTATAGGTTTATATTAGAGTATATTTTGGTTGTAACACAGGGAACTTACAGGCCACATCTGGCATGCTGAGCTAAGGCAAACTTAGCATACATATGTTTGGGACCTTTCACCTAGATAGGTGGTGATGAGCTAAAGTATAAGGTCCATATATGGCTGTGACCTTTAACACAGAGGATGTGTTGAAGTAGGTTGACATAGGGGGCTTCCTAAGTTCATACCCTTTTTAAACTTAACAGGTACACCACAACTGGGTACTTGGAAAGAACTGAAATAACTGGTCAGGACAGAAATAACAAATGTGATGCCCAACCACAAAAGCGCCATGGTAACAAATTGACGTATATGATAATAAGTTGAGATCATTGATATACTAACCTATAGGAAAAAGACACCCCAACATTAGCGAGGGAATACAAATAAGGAAAAGTGGGAAATCCCCTACTGAATATGCATCAGACATAAAGGCGTTAGCATAACATATTATAAAAGTGGCATCCCAGCCTAGGGGCGGTAGGAGAGAGAGAGATGTAGTCCTTGGGAGGTGCCAGAATGATGGTCACTGGTGATGATGGGGAAGGTAATGGTGATGAAGAAGATGGTGGCTTACTGAGTTGGGGGTGTTTGTGACTGATAAATGTATTAATAAACTATATTTATAATATTAAATAGTTCCTATAGTGTGAGTGTTGCAACTGTGCACATCAGGGTTCCCAACTATATAATAATTTAAATACTGGGCCTAATCTTGGGACAAGAACCTGTCAACCATCAAAGTGATAACTGGGGATTCTTAAGTAATCAATATAATTAATACATAATCTAAAGATCAGGCAACATCCCCCACCCTTGCAAGGCAGAGGGTGAAGGAGAGGAGGGACATGAGGTGCGATGGGCAGGGGGGCCTCGTGGTGGGGGAAGAACAGAGGAGGGAAGCAGTGAGCAGTGTTGAGGGGAGGGGGCATGGCCTGGGGAGGAGTGGGGGCTGGGCCTGGGATGGAGCAGGGGTGAAGTGTGGGCAGGGCTGCGGGCAGAAGAGGAGGGTAGGGAACTAGTCCCCCGCAGGGGAAGCTTCACCCACACTAAAGGGTCTTCTGATGTGTCACTTTTCCATAGAACAGACAATGCTGATTCAACTGAAAAGGGGAAAGTTCCACAAAATCCAGTATATTTGAAAGTTCTGCTGTGGAGAGCTTGCTAGTCATGTGGTACTCTGCTTCCATAACAGGTGGGAGGGAGTATTGAAATGGAGAGCAAAAGCAGCCAGCGTGGTTAACTGCTGTCACAAGGACAAAACACTCATCACATTGACTGCAGCTAAAAATACATAAACACCTACCTACTAATATTTTTCAGATTGGGAGAAACTGTTGCAGTTGCCACAGGAACACTGTGCAGTGGCAAATGGGAAGAAAAGTGTCTTTGTGAATGCAAATGGAGAGGAGCTGTCTGCAAAATAATATCCTCACCAGTATGTGGCCCATACTGTAAGGAAGTTTGGGAATACTGGATCCGACAAGCAAGTAGAGCTGGGTAGAAATGGTCAGTTACAGGGAGAGCAGCCAGGTGCTCACTATGGGGAATATTCTTCCCAGGAGCTTGGAGCAGGCAAAGGCATAATAGAAAATGATCCTAGCCTAGTGAACATGTTCTATGAGCACGGCCGGCTCTACCTTTTTTGCTGCCCCAAGCAAAAAAAAAAGCCGCCCACCTGAACTGCCGAAGGAAAATAATATAAAAAAAAGGGCGGCCGAATTGTGCCGCCCCAAGATTGACCGCAATGCCTCCCCTTAGAATAGGCCGCCCCAGGCACATGCTTCCTCGGCTGGTGCCTGGAGCCAGCTCTGTCTATCAGATGCCTCTCATGAAGATAAGTTCTTGCTTCCAGATCCATCCACCTCACAAATGTCAGCCATCTCTGGCTCCTGGGAAATGAGCACAAATTGGCATTTCATATATATTTCATGGGGAAAAAATGTATTTCTGGGTCATGAACTGTTTTCATACTAAAGCCCTAACCGTGCAGTGAGCTCTGCAAAGATGCTCTACCAGGATCCCCCTCGACAGACTCAGAGCTCGTTGCCAGACTAGGTTGGACACTATGTTGCCATTTCTGTGAAATTTTTCTTGTTGGTTTCAAATAATTCTGCTTCTTTTACCCATTTTACAGAGGGAGTAAAAAAGAGGCATAGAACAGTCCTTAGATTATAAAGGCCACATCCTCAGCTGCTGTAAATCAACATGCTCCAGTGGCTTCCATGGAGATATGTGGATTTATACCAGCTGAGGTTCTGGCCCTTCAGGGATGCTGTGTGGACAGCCATTCAAAAACAATAACATGTGATTTCCCAAGGCCACGAGGGGCCCAATCCTAAAGACCTTAGTCATGGGAAAACTAAAATCAATTGGGAATTCTGCCTGAATGAGGGCTTCTGGTTAAGGTCCACAGTGGGTCACACTAAACTGAAAAGTCCCAAACCCCCTTTCTAATCAGAGGAATATAGTGCCAGAGTATGTGCACATTTTAAAGGGAAAAAAATCTGCCATGGGTAAATTATTAAAAAATAAAGGAATGTGCAGAAATCTGTTGACACTAGAGGAAACAAGTTGGGCCATATCGGACAGAGATTAAGACTACAAACACTACAACATTTAGGCTATTGAATATATAAAACAGAGCCTGGGAGGATTTTGTGTGGTCAATTCCCTGGAACCAGAAATAATTAATGAACTACAGTGGGTTGTTTTCTCCCTTAAACATCTTATACTGTGTGTAGGAAGCTTAAGCACATTGTTTAACTTTGTTTCTTGAGGCACAAAGTTTTCATTGACATGCAAATTGAGAGAGACTGTGGAGGAATCATCCTGAAGGTGGTAATTAGAAGTTTAAACACTTGTTTTTAATGTATGAGGCTTATAAGATATGTTTTTTCCCCATAGAGAACTGTTTCCTAAGGGCTACCATATGACCAAGAGTTATGCAGCAGATGCTCTAAAATAGGATACAGCAACCTTTTTAAGCCTGAAGAGACCCATGATAGTTGTGTCAGCTAAGCCCTATTGGATTTCTGTATGTAAGCAGTTGGATACAGGAAACTGTTGTCTGCTAAGTGGTCCACTAGGCTTTTATTTAGGTGTGAATGTACTCAGCCAGGCTGTACTCTTTGAAACTGGAACAATATATAATTCCTGGTTCAGCTAGGACAGCACAAGTGTGATATGATCCTTTTACAATTTGAGGGAAACAATGAGAATGCAGAGTATAGATTGGAACAGAACTTTGCCCCTATCTGTATAAACAAAAGAAAATGGAAGGCAAATGTGATATGAAAATCATGCATACAAAGGTTTAAGAACCATATGATTTTTTTTACCTTCCCCCACCCCTGCATGCACATACACACACAATTTAGAGCAACTCAATTTGCAGCCTTAAAAATAATAAAATTGCACCCAATGAAACCAAATTTCTCATTTTAACTTTGAAGCTTCATTTGGGTGATGGGGAATGATTTGAAAAACTTAGAACAAATTCAGCGATATCAATACTAAAACAGCAGAAGAGCCTAAGCTAATAAAATAGG
Organism: Chelydra serpentina; assembly: GCA_037349315.1. NCBI lineage: Eukaryota > Metazoa > Chordata > Testudines > Chelydridae > Chelydra > Chelydra serpentina. The sequence continues at coordinate 18,252,490 of JBAIAC010000002.1, forward strand.
GAAATCACCAGTTCCAGGAATGAAAAGGATATGACTCATGATAGGAGTATGGGTATGAAGATGCAGCTAAACCATTGTTGTGTTACTCTGGGTGTGATTAACATCTGTACTAAGCCTCTAAGTGTGCTCTAAACTAGAGATTTCCAGAAACCTAAGCAGACTTGCACTAAGATGGCTGTTCATGCAGTTAGTGAAATACATGGTACCTTCTCTCCAGCCAGTCTAATTCCTAATTTCTTCCTAAACACTGTACAGGAATAGTACTATAACTGGTACAGAAACTCAGCATGAGGGGGGTCCCGATCCTTCACTCCCATTGACTTTAGTGGGAGTTTTACCTGAGTAGGACAATCACTATCAGCATATGTTATATTATGGTCAATTCCACAATTCAGATGCACGATTTTAATTTTTATAAGGACCAAACCCTGAGATCTTTATTCAGTCCATGCTCAGGGGAAGGGGAATGGGGGGAAGAACCTCCCTCTGGAGTTTGCCTTCAATTTTAATAAGGGCAGACTGTGCATTAAGACACAGACCTGTGTAAGGAGTAGTGCAGCTATCTGCTGCCCCAAGAGCACACCAGCAAAGACATCATGACTTTCTTCTTCTGGGGGGGGCGGGGAGGGGGGAAGTAATCTGCTACAGCCTTTTCCCCAGGGACATACTGCTTTCCTGCTGGGCAAGTGTCCTGGGCCAGGCTGGCAGAGCCTTGGGTCCCCACCCACTCTAACCCCTTCCTGCTCAAAGGCGAGGGAGGGAAATACTAGCAAATAGCTCCTGGTTACTCCCCATGTCTGGACCAAAGGGACAATGGGGTAGGGAATTTTACTACCATTTATATCCCTACATGGCCATTTTAGGCTCGATGAACCACTGGCTCAGGGGAAGTTTGATGGCGATTTTAGAGACAGTCATGATCTTGCCCTAAATTAGGGTCTCAGGATTTCTCCAAAAGAATCAACATTATTTTTAACCTTTTTTTGGGGGGGGGGGGAGGGGGATTTCTTTTTCTTCAACTAAAAGATATCTTCTCGTAATGCCATATATATATATATATATATATATATATGAGCCACGTGGATTGTTGCTGTTTCCTTCTTAGAAACAGCAAGATCAATGAGATCTCAGATTAAATTTGAATTAAAAAGCTGAGTGGATCAGTAATTCAACCTGCAAAGCCAACTTCACATCCAGAACAGTGTCAAAAGAAAAGCTGAGTTTGTCTATCACAGGATCTTGAAAGTGAATGAAGAAGCACTGAATAGACTATTCCTGAATATACTATGCACTTTTTGATGCAGCTTCCTGGCAAGTAATGCTGTGGTCTGAAGAGGGGTATATCATCATGGACTCAGTTATGCCATTAAGTCTTGGCCTCTGGGTGTTGGGTCGAGCAACACAGCTCCAAAGGGAGTACTCAGAGGCCAGGTCCCAGACATGCAGAGGGAATGTGCCTGCTGCTATTTCTCTTTGTGAAGTCGATCTTACTCCACTCCCCGGCCAGTGCCTGTACGTCCCGTACTACTCTGTGCCTCATAGGGAAACAGGGCCATTGACCTGCTTCCTCCACTTCCTGTTTTGAGGTGCTTTGTGTCCTCTTCCCTGAGGGACTGGAATTTCATGGGCCATGCATGAGGTAGGTAGGAGGAGGCTCCTTACACCTTCCCCACCAATCACCTTCTACCACTGCACTCCCATGACATGGCCTTGATTGAGGTTGGTTGTAACTGAGATAGGATTGACAGCTGTCCAGTTTTTGACCAGAATTCCCAGTTGAAAAGGGACCCTGAAAGGCTGGTAAGCAGCACAGTGGGGGCCCGGGGCTAAGGCAGGCTCACTGTGGCTCCCGGAAGCAGCTGCTAGCTCCCTGCAGTTCCTAGATGACCAATGGAGGCTGCAGGGTTGGCACCTGTGGGTGTGAGGGCAGCGCGTGGAGCCACTCATGCATCTAGGGGCTTCAGAGACCTGGTGGCTGCTTCCTGGGAGCTGTGGTAAGCACCACCGGGACCCCACATCCCCTCCCACACCCCAACCCTCTGCCCAGCCACCTCTTGTACCCCAAACCCTTCATCCCCAGCCCCACCCCAGTGCCCACACCCTAGCCAGAGCCTGCACCACCTCCCGCACTCCAAACCTCTCAGCCCCACCCCACAGTCTGCGCCCCAGCCGGAGTCCTCACCCCACACACACCCAACCCCTGTCCCCAGCTCGGATCCCTCTCCCACACCCTGAACCCCTCATTTATGGCTCCACCCAGACCCTGCACCCCCAGCCCAGAACTCAGACCCTCTCGCACCCCAACCCCCTGCCCCACCCCAGTGAAAGTGAGTGAGGGTGGGATGGAGTGAGCAGGGGTGGGGCCTTGGAGAAGAGGTGGGGCAGGGATGTTCAGTTTTGTGTGATTAGAAAGTTGGCAACCCTAAATTGAGAGCTAAACTGCAGTCATTTGCACTTAGGTGCAGATTCCACCACTCTGACATTGAGTAACATCTTACTGCATGGGTAGTATCATTAATGCTAGCTGCTTCCAATGATCTAGACCAGGGGTCAGCAACCCTTTCAGAAGTGGTGTGCCAAGTCTTCATTTATACACTGTAATTTAAGGTTTTGCATGCCAGTAATACATGTTACATTTACAGGGGCTGGCGGACGGAACCCCAGACTGGCAGCGGGGGCCAGTGAACTGAACCCTAGACCGCTCAGCCCTCTGCCAGTCTGGGGTTCCGCCGGCCGGTCCCTGCCAGCCGGGGTCCCGACCGCCAGCCCTGCTCGGCCCGCTGCCAGTCCGGGGTTCCAGCCGCCGGCCCCTGTAAATGTAACATGTATTACTGGCACGTGAAACCCTAAATTACAGTGAATAATTTACGGGCTAAGTGAGGCCGGCAGCCGGGACCCCAGGCCAGAAGCAGAGTGCCACTGTAAACCAGCTCGCGTGCCGCCTTTGGCACGCATGGTATAGGTTGCCGACCCCTGAGCTAGACTGTGCCCTTCAGTGCATAGCCATACAGCGCATAAACCCCCTTACACCTTTACATGGCCTAGCTGCAGCTTGTGCCAGACACGGGAGGGTAGAGAGGTTCTGCACCCTCTCTGCTTTCCCCCACCCAGCCCCAGGTGGGTTGAGAATGGGTGGAGCCTTGTTTCCACACCCCTTCTCTCTTCAACATGCCAGCCAACAAACTTGAGCTAACGCAGAGGAGGATGTAGAAGCCCTCTACACTAACATTCCACACAAAGATGGACTACAAGCTGTCAGGAACAGTATCCCCGATAATGCCACGGAAAACCTGGTGGCTGAACTTTGTGATTTTGTCCTCACCCACAACTATTTCACATTTGGGGACAATATATACCTTCAAGTCAGCAGCACTGCTATGGGTACCCGCATGGCCCCACAGTATGCCACCATTTTTATGGCTGACTTAGAACAACACTTCCTTAGCTCTCATCCCCTAACGCTCCTACTCTACTTGCGCTACATTGATGACATCTTCATCATCTGGACTCATGGAAAAGAAGCCCTTGAGGAATTCCACCATGATTTCAACAATGTCCATCCCACCATCAACCTCAGCCTAGACCAGTCCACACAAGCGGTCCATTTCCTAGACACTACTGCGCTAATAAGCAATGGTCACATAAACACCACCCTATACCGGAAACCTACTGACCGCTATACTTACCTACATGCCTCCAGCTTCCATCCAGGACACACCACATGATCCATTGTTTACAGCCAAGCTCTAAGATACAACCGCATTTGCTCCAGTCCCTCAGACAGAGACAAACACCTACAAGATCTCTATCAAGCATTCTTAAAACTACAATACCCACCTGCTGAAGTAAAAAAACAAATTGACAGAGCCAAAAGAGTACCCAGGAGTCACCTACTACAGGATAGGCCCAACAAAGAAAATAACAGAACGCCACTAGCCGTCACCTTTAGCCCCCAACTAAAACCTCTCCAGCACATCATCAAAGATCTACAACCTATCCTGAAAGATGATCCCTCACTCTCACAGACCTTGGGACACAGGCCAGTCCTCACTTACAGACAGCCCCCCAACCTGAAGTAAATACTCACCAGCAACCACACACCATACAACAACAACACTAACCCAGGAACCTATCCTTGCGACAAAGCCTGATGCCAAGTCTGTCACATATCTATTCAAGTGATACCATTATAGGACCTAATCACATCCGCCACACCATCAGGGGCTCGTTCACCTGCACATCTACCAATGTGATATATGCCATCATGTGCCAGCAATGCCCCTCTGCCATGTACATTGGCCAAACCGGACAGTCTCTACGCAAAAGAATAAACGGACACAAATCTGACATCAGGAATCATAACATTCAAAAACCAGTAGAGAACATTTCAACCTCTCTAATCACTCAGTGACAGACTTAAAGGTGGCAATTTTGCAACAGAAAAACTTCAAAAACAGACTTCAATGAGAAGCTGTTGAACTTGAATTGATATGCAAACTAGATACCATCAACTCAGGGTTGAACAGAGACTGGGAATGGCTTGGCCATTACGTTAATTGAATCTATTTCCCTCAAGTTAACTATCCTCACTCACACCTTTGTGTCAACTGTCCACAATGGGCCATCTTGTTTATCACTTCAATCTTTTTTCCCCTGCTGATATAGTTCCTCTTAATTAATAAGCCTCTTAAAGTTGGTATAGACACTTCCACCTTTTCATGTTTCTCTGAATGTATAAATATCTGTTCACTATATGTTCCATTCCATGCGTCTGATGAAGTGGGTTCTAACCCACGAAAGCTTATGCTGAAATAAATGTGTTAGTCTCTAAGGTGCCACAAGTAATCCTGTTCTTTTTGCAGAGGAGGAAGTAATTTGCTGCTTATATGGACAAGCAGCCAATTCTTCTCCCTTGAAGCAAGAGGAAATCAGAGGTGAATTGTGCCTCTCTGAAGCATGACTTTCTACTTGCACTGCTCCTGGGATAACACATCAGTGCATTGCCCAGTGGCTTGTGGAAAAGCCACAATCTAATCTGTACTCACAAGCTAGTTCTCAACTAACACCATCGTGCAGGTTTTTTTTTTTTTCTGCAAGTAAACAGGAGCCCTCTAACAACTCCTTCTGACCTTATAAGGTCCACCTTCTCCATCTTTTTTTCACCTGAAAAGATTCACAGATGCTGGAGCTTTTTCCACAGCCCCTGCTTATGTCACAAAGTTCACAGGAGTCCTCCCTAACCCTCTTCGCATCTTAAAAAGGTATGGGATATTTTCTTACAGCATTAGGTGTCCATAGTGTTCAGCAACATCTTTCATAATGCTTTAAAAATATCACAAATGGGGGAGGCACCCAGAAATCGAATCCTAAAATGCACGTTCAATATGTTATTTTCAAAGCTATAACCTGGCCAAATCAGAACCAATTTTTCTCTTACAATCAAAGCCACTTCTCCTTAGTAAAGTCTGTTTCCTTGCTGTATTTCAACTCTCAATTCCCAGCTGTTTTGGCAGGAGAGTTTTTTTTAAAGTGTGCTTTTATATATAGATAGATAGAATAGTGGAAGAAGTGTTTTATCCCCACTCTCCTCAGACTCAAAAATGGCTAAACAGTTTTCACTCAAAGCTTAAGGAAACAAAGCAACAACAACTTCTGGGGAAAAGCCAAGTATAGAAAATTTCAAGCAAAATGGCGAAAGTTTTGAGCCACTTAAAAGATAAGGTGAGCTCAGCTATAATATAGAGATGTGATTGAATGACAATTCCCATATCTGAACACCCTGAATCTAGGAGCTGGTAGTTTAGAATTCAAATCCGATCTGGGATCAGAATTTCTCGGCTAACATCTTTTTTTAATTGTCAGTAATACCACCACCAATCAGAACTCCACACATTTTGTGGGGTTGGGTTCAAAATTCAGTGGCTCAGACCCATTTATGCTATATATCATGGGGACAATACAGAGTGCTGCATATAAAAATGACAGCATGTATAATATAGAGCTGTGATTCTCAAAATCTTGTCAGTGGACAACTGGTAGTCTGTGGAATGCTTACTGGTGATCCAGAGAGAGCTGGTTGGTCTATTGTGCTTGTTTCTAATTGATAAATTGCATAAAGGAGGCTAAAAATACATGAAATAATGTCCTTATATTCCTTTTCCAGGTAAGCAACCGATGTCATTGCCACAGCAATGTTGTTATCAGATCATAAATGGGAGGGGACATGGTCTATACAGCTGAAAATGAAGAGATGAGAAGTGTCTATGACACATTCTCTTTATTAAGTTGTGGTCCATGCTATGGAAATAATTGAGGATCCAGAATCTAGAGAAACTTATATTTCAGAATATAGAGAAACTTAGTGGTCCACTAAGGGTCTTGATTATTAGTTGGACTTCTGCCCAACATTCCTTTAATGAGCGCCAAAAAATTCACCTACATTTTTCTTACCCAGAGTTTAGGCATAAATCTCTGTCACTTACCCAGATGTGCCCATAATTAGTGACCCTCAAACCTGTTGTCTAAGTGATAGCATTTTCTTCCACAAATTAACTGTGAGAGCAGAAAGTCTGATGCCGTGATCCTGTTCTCCCCAGGTTTTTGTAATGCTGAAACTCCTGATTTACACCACTCTAACATAGCAGATTTAGGGACACAATATCCTATAAGGAAAGATAAAGATTAAAGTGCAGGAGAAAATGGACTTAGGACTTCTCAAGATCACGTTTGATTCCCTAACCAAGCGGACATTTATTTATTCAAACAGTTCCTGCTCTTTATTAAAATACATGGCCAGGTTCTAGAGGCACAAAGAGAATTGCTGATGGAGTGACACAGTGATGTTTGACAGACGACATCTGTACAGATGCTGAACTCTTCCCTCACCTTTATCAATCACCAGAACACAAATTGGAAAAGTGGAAATAGAAAGATTGGGTCAGATGAGTGCATATTTAAACATTTCAAAGATTGGAGGGTCAAGAGCAGCAATCTGCCTCTTGTGTTCCATTAATTCAGAGACAGCTGTCATTTATCTTTTGATGGAAGTTAGAGGTTGAAATGCTTGACACAACATATCAAACCTAATATGGGAAGATAAGAACAATGTGGGCTCAGTTCCGAAAAAGTGAGTTACTATGCAAAGCGGTTTTATAATTCCCCTACTGACGTTTAACAGAGAACTTTGGCCACATTTCAGCAAATACAAATTGGCCAGTTATAGCTTCTTCTTTTTTTTAAAGGCAAAGGTTTGTACGGGGAATTAACCATGCAATTTCTGTTTGAGTCAATGGGTGTCGTATGGTTAAAGCCTCATAGGCCTTTTTAAATGTTGAAGAAGAGTGAGCAGTGTAAAAGTGGGATTTTGAAATGCATGTAGGTAGGCAAAAATTCATATAAAAGGCTAGGGAAACATTTCATTTTGCCCCTGGAAGACTGGATTGTGTGGTGACAAATGAGACCAATTCTTCATCTCATTCAGTACCAAACCACATTAAAAAAAAGAATGCTTATTCAATAACTTCTTAGAAGCCTGTCAAATAAAAGTGTCTTCTCTAAAGTTCTACATCTAAAATTCAGGCTTAAAAGATAAAACTGTTCAAAATATGAAAGGGAAACAAAGGAGAAAATGTGTCAACAAAGCATGCTATTGTTTTATATGTATTTGTTGAGGGAAAGATTTTCAAAATGTTCTAAGGGATTTAGGAGCTGTGATACAGCATGGCCAGAATGCAGCAGGAGAGTGATCTAGGATGAGGAGAAGCTTTATTCCCTGTAGATTAATTAAAAGCACCTGAAACCAATTAGAGCACCTGAAGCCAGTCACCTGATAAAATCCCCCTGCTTCAGTCAGCCAGAGGAGGAGTTGGAGCAGAGTGAGGAGGAGCTGGAGCAGTTTGGAGGAGTTGAATCAGAGTGGTTTGGTGGTGGAGCAGAGAGCAGTTTGGAGGAGTGAAGCAGAGTGGATTGGTGGTGGAACAAAGAGCAGTTCGAAGGAAAGCGGAGGAGAGTTTTGAGAAGTGCTGCAGCGGGCTAAGAAGACCAAGATCCTAGGTAAAGGGACACCTGGCTTGTGCAGAGGGAAGGCAGGAAGCCCCATAAGCTGAAGGTCAGGAAAGGGAAGTAGCCCAGGGGAAAGAATCATAGAATCTCAGGGTTGGAAGGGACCTCAGGAGGTCAGCTAGTCCAACCCCCTGCTCAAAGCAGGACCAACCCCAACTAGATCATCCCAGCCAGGGCTTTGTCAACCCTGACCTTAAAAACCTCTAAGGAAGGAGATTCCACCACCTCCCTAGGTAACCCATTCCAGTGCTTCACCACCCTACTAGTGAAAACGTTTTTTCCTAATATCCAACCTAAACCTCCCCCTCTGCAACTTGAGACCATTACTCCTCGTTCTGTCATCTTCTACCACTGAGAACAGTCTAGATCCATCCTCTTTGGAACCCCCTTTTAGGTAGCTGAAAGCAGCTATCAAATCCCCCCTCACTCTTCTCTTCTGCAGGCTAAACAATCCCAGTTCCCTCAGCCTCTCCTCATAAGTCATGTGTTCCAGCCCCCTAATCATTTTTGTTGCCCTCCGTTGGACTCTTTCCAATTTATCCACATTCTTTTTGTAGTGTGGGGCCCAAAACTGGACACAGTACTCCAAATGAGGCCTCACCAGTGCCGAATAGAGGGGAATAATCACGTCCCTCGATCTGCTGGAAATGCCCCTACTTATACAGCCCAAAATGCCGTTAGCCTTCTTGGCAACAAGGGCACACTGTTGACTCATATTCAGCTTTTCATCCACTGTAACCCCTAGGTCCTTTTCTGCAGAACTGCTGCCCAGCCATTCGGTCCCTAGTCTGTAGCAGTGCATGGGATTCTTCCATCCTAAGTGCAGGACTCTGCACTTGTCCTTGTTGAACCTCATCAGATTTCTTTTGGCCCAATCCTCTAATTTGTCTAGGTCCCTCTGTATCCTGTCCCTACCCTCCAGCATATCAACCACTCCTCCCACTTTAGTGTCATCTGCAAACTTGCTAAGGGTGCAGTCCACACCATCCTCCAGGTCGTTGATGAAGATATTGAACAAAACCGGCCCCAGCACCGACCCTTGGGGCACTCCACTTGATACCGGCTGCCAACTAGACATGGAGCCATTGATCACTACCCGTTGAGCACGACCATCCAGCCAGTTTTCTATCCACCTTACCGTCCATTCATCCAGCCCATACTTCTTTAACTTGCTGGCAAGAACGCTGTGGGAGACTGTATCAAAAGCTTTGCTAAAGTCAAGAAATAGCACATCCACTGCTTTCCCCTCATCCACAGAGCCAGTTATCTCATCATAGAAGGCAATTAGGTTAGTCAGGCATGACTTGCCCTTGGTGAATCCATGCTGACTGTTCCTGATCACTTTCCCCTCCTTTAAGTGGTTCAGAATTGATTCCTTGAGGACCTGTTCCATGATTTTTCCAGGGACTGAGGTGAGACTGACTGGCCTGTAGTTCCCCGGATCTTCCTTCTTCCCTTTTTTAAAGATGGGCACTACATTAGCTTTTTTCCAGTCATCCGGGACCTCCCCCGATTGCCATGATTTGTCAAAGATAATGGCCAATGGCTCTGCAATCACATCGGCCAACTCCTTTAGCACCCTCGGATGCAGTGCATCCGGCCCCATGCACTTGTGTTCGTCCAGCTTTTCTAAATAGTCCCGAACTACTTCTTTCTCCACAGAGGGCTGGTCACCTCCTCCCCATACCGTGCTGTGGAGTGCAGCCGCCTGGGAGCTGACCTTGTCTGTGAAGACAGAGGCAAAAAAAGCATTGAGTACACTAGCTTTCTCCACATCCTCTATCACTAGGTTCCCTCCCTCATTCAGTAAGGGGCCCACACTTTCCTTGACCTTCTTCTTGTTGCTCACATACGTGAAGAAACCCTTCTTGTTACTCCTAACATCTCCGGCTAGCTGCAACTCCAAGTGTGATTTGGCCTTCCTAATTTCACTCCTGCATGCCTGAATAATATTTTTATACTCCTCCCTGGTCATTTGTCCAATCTTCCACTTCTTGTAAGCTGCTTTTTTGTGTTTAAGATGAGCAAGGATTTCACTGTTAAGCCAAGCTGGTCGCCTGCCATATTTACATTTCTTTCTACACATCGGGATGGTTTGTTCCTGCAACCTCAATAAGGTTTTTTTAAAATACAGCCAGCTTTCCTCGACTCCTTTCCCCCTCATGTTATTCTCCCAGGGGACCTTGCCCATCACTGGTACAAGTGGTTCACCTGCTATCATAGGGCCCCTGGGCTGGGACCTGGAGTAGAGGGCGGGCCTGGGTCCCTCCCTCTCCACTCCCCTTCCCTGGGATACTAGTAGGATAGCTGTTACCCCAGTTCAGGGGCAAGAAATGGCACCCTGAAACCCCCCCACAAGAAGAGAAAGTGCAGGACCCATCATAGTAGTGCCGGCAATTTGCCACAGAGCCAATGGGACTTGAGATGGGTGAAACCTTGCTATATGTTGAATTAACCCCCGATTTAGTTAGGGGGGGGGTCTAATATGAATTAGTGGGATGAAACAGAGAAAAGGAGACATCAACAGTGTTTAGACGCAAGACTGCAGAATGTTCTTGCAGGGTGATGGAAGACCTATCATGAGAGTCTTTAAAAAGTCCCCAATCATGCATTGTGAACTTTGTGGACAGACAGACTGAGTTCAGTGGGGCTGTGTCTCGGTGCAGCAGTTGACCCAGCAGGATGAGGACTTGACTGTGTCCTCTATATTAATACACTAATATAGTTTAAGCAACCATCAGTCCTTCACTGGCAGCACGAGGGCAACAGGATGACCAGAAACACAGACATTTTCAAAAGTTCAGTCATGCAATTGCGCATACAAAAAATGTACACACACAGCTACAACAATGACTTGCTAAAGAGCATGTGCAAATGACTAGGGTTAAATGCATAAGACCTGTTTCCTCTCTCTGCTACATCATTTTTCCCCAGTGAAGCAAACTGAGCTACACTAGCATAAAACTGGTGTGACAGAGTGGTGACTCAAGCCAATAAACTGGTTGTTTGCATATGCAAATAACCAATTTACAGTATTGTGGTAAATGTACATTACTGGTGTGCATAAGTTTTTACATGCACATTTGTGAGCGTGACTTTTTGAATAAGGTTCTATATGTCTTTTCCATTTTTAGTTCCTATTAATCTATGACAAAATGGAAAAGAACCTATTTTCTGCAAAGCCAAAATATAGATGAAAAGCATAGTGGGTTTAGTGTCTGAGGCCTCCACTCCTCCAAATGGCTGCTAAATTGGAATAGTCCTCTTTAGAAAAGAAAGAGGACATCAGTCTTCATTGCTTTCAACCCAATGCTTTTCATAAGCACCTTTCTTGCGGTTAGTAAATAAAATAAGAATAGTCTCTTTTAACTAGGTGCTGTTTTTATAAATAGCCCCACAGATTGAATGAAGAAGAGCTGACATTTGCCCCCATCAGAGTAAGAAAAACTGGCGGTCTGCATGCCTGTGATACAAAAGTGAACATAAATATCTCTCTGAAACCAGTACACTTCTAAACCATAAAAAGACAGAGAGCAAGATCCTTTTCACGCCAATACAAAATCCAAGGGTTTTTATCACTTTATGTATAAACCTTTGTCTGAAAAGAAAGATATATATTCCTTCCATTTGCAGAAGGGTGTCAGCTATTCATGTGTAAGATTTTTTTTCCAATGTATGCAGTGTAGATTATTAGAGACAAGAAAAAAAAAGTCATGATATTGAAAAAGCTGAAACCAGTGTTTTGGGCACAGATGAAAATACAAAGCTCCAGGTCTTTTGGATAAAAGGCTGTCATGATCAGTTAATGTCAGAGCTCAGCTGACTCACATGCCATTAGAATTGTGACAGCTAGCTCCCCAAAACTTATTTTGAAAAGAGGAGGGAATAATCTTAGAGCTGGTGTAAGCAGTTACAACTCCACTGGTTTCACTGGAGTTTTACTCACTCACACCAGGTCTGGATTTGTCCCATTGCTTTGTAAAGCACATCGGGTTACCTTCAAGATAATGAAACAAATTTTGTTTTTCTATTCTATTTGAATCACACTGCTGGAAGGAACAAATATTAACACTAAACAAAAATCTGCACATAAAGGATCAAATTATAATCACCTCTCTCTTCAGCTGCACTGAAGTAATATTTTACATATATAACATATGCATGATACCAAAGCATTGCACAAACTATGTACACAAAGCTGCCACTGAAATGCTGTTGGATTGGCAACCAGCCAACCAAGAACATGCAGTACAACAATAGGGAGAAAGGAAAATTTTGCCCAAGGATATTAGCACAATGCCCTGGATGGAAATCTTGGTGTCCATATTCAGTAAACAGAAACTTGACTTTTTAAAGTAGAATGTGAAAGACACATGGGGCCTGATCCAACACTGACAGAAGTCAATATACTTCTATGGGCTTTAGATGAGGGTTTCTCAATCCGTGGGTCACAACCCAAAATTGGGTCACCAGAATGCGTCAAATGGTTGTTTGAGAGGCCTGGGGATGGAGGGTCAGGTCCTGGCCCATGGCGGTGGGGTGGGGAGAGGTTGGGTCCTGACTCCAGTAGGGGTTGCAGAACCCTCCCTGCACTCACCCCGCAGCATTAGCTCTTACAGCTCCAGTCCTGCAGGGCTGCCTGGGCCTGGCTCCTCACTCTGAACATTGCAACTTGGTGCACAGAGTTGCAGCACTGCTCATGCTTGACCCAGCCACCCCTCCATCCTGATGATGAGAGAGGCTGGGGGTGGGGCAGTAGGCCAAACCTGAGCAGCGCTGCAACCCCAGAGATTGCAACACCTAGAATAGTGAGCTAGAGGGCCCAGCAGCCGCCTCTTTGGTGCATACGGTGTACTTCCCTGGTACTTAGGGCATTAATGTGCATGCTATAAATCATGGGTAAAAAATGTTTAGTAAACAGATGTGTTTTGCACCAAAGCTATTTACTAGGTCACAACAGGCAATCAAGGTTTAGAAATGGGTTCTGAGCCCAAAGTGGTTGAGAACCACTCCTTTAGATCAGACCCATAAAGAACCAAGTAGATGGAATTCATTTTATCTCCTTCAGAAAGCTAAGTTCAGAGACAAATTCAGGGTTTGCAGATCAGTCCAGTAAAGTAGTCCTGTGCAGCTCCATCTATCCTTGTAATTTCCATTTTCTTCTATTTAAAAAAATCACAAGTGTTTGACTTTGACTTAATATCAAAGTGATGTATATACATCACTTTGATATTAAGTCAAATATATATATATGTATATATATATGTGTAAATGTGTATATATGTGTAAATGTATATATATGTGTAAATGTGTGTATATATATATATATATATGTATATATGTATATATATATGTATATATGTATATATATATGTATATATGTATATATATATGTATATATATATATGTATGTTTGTTTTTGTATTGTTCTCTTCTCCAAAATTATGCTTATAACAGATGTCAATAATTTTAATGTTCATTAAACGGAAGGCTGGCCTGCAAATAGAAGGATGGCCTTGCGTTCAACACTGAACTAGGACTCACGAGATTAGTTTGAATGCCCAGATCTTCCACAGACTTCCTCTATGACCTAGGGCAAGTTCCTTAACCTCTCTGATTCAGCTTCCTGGCTGTAAATGGGACTGATACTTCCTGTGTCCCACCCTTTATCTGTTTTAGCTATTTAGGCTGCAAGTTCTTTGGGGGCAGTAAGAGATTCTTTTTATTTGTCTGTATAGTCCCAAGCACAATGGGGCCCTGATCACTGTTAGGGCCTCTAGGCGCTACCAAAATTCAAGCTCTGAAATTAAATAGTGAATTTAGAGCTGCTGGCATAGGTGCTGACTCTGTGGGTGCTCCACAGGCTGGAACATTCATGGAAAAAAATAGTGGGTGCTCAGCACCCACTGGCAGCCCTGTGGATCAGTTCTTCCCCTTTCCTCCCAGCGTGATCAGCTGTTTAGTGGCCTGCAGGAGGCGCTGGAGAAGAGGGAGAGGAGAAGGAGCACGGAGAGGTGGGGGAAGGGGCGGGGCCAGGGGCATGAAGAGGCAGAGTGGGGGGTCGAGCATCCCACAGCATCTTAGGAAGTTGGTGCCTCTGACTGCTGGGATTATTTTTTCAATGAAAAAGAGGACAATTTTGACAACAAAATTTTCATGAGAAATGTTCCAAAACTTTGATTTGCTCTTGGCATGAAATCATAGAAGTGCAGGGCTGGAAGGGATCTCAAGAGGTCATCTAATCCATTCCACCATACTGAGGCAGGGGAAAAAATGGCAGATGCTGGGGCCTGAACCCAGGACCTCATACATGAACTCTATATATGATATTTTCACAGAAGTAATATTATATGACTAAGTAGAATAGTGTGAGGCAATTTTTTGCAATGTCCTGTCTTCAAGAGGGAGAGCTCCCCCAGTTCAGGGAGTTGTGAGAGAAAATAGATTTTCACCAGAGGAGGCATTTACACCATATTTAGGTTTAACTCAGGATGATTTTAAAAAATATTGAGTATAGAGATGGCTCAAGCTATTCCCAACAAATAACTCTCCACTACCCAATGAATATAGACTCAGCTGTGTCCATTGTTGCCAGCTCTTTCAGTTTTATCACGAGTATCACAATATTTTCTGTGCAGCTCCTGGCATCAAATGATTATGTGAGAATCTGAACTTTTATTTAAAAAGGAGGGGGGGGGAGAGAGTTTCTAGGTCTCATGGTTGCGCAGAGATGCTTAAAAATGCGTCCAAAGCCTCAAACCTCGAAAAGGAAATAAATGAATACAAAATGTATTTTTAATCTCATGGTTTTTTAAGCCAACTTCATGATTTTTTTGAGGATTGGCTCATGATTTCTGAGTGGCAATACTCTGTGCCTTTAGAGCAATGTTGCAGTGCTACACCGACCCTAATGCTTCCAGGGGGGATATGTGGATTGGACAGTCCTTCCCTTACCCTACTCTGAAAGACCAATCAGATCCATAGGTCGGTCAGGGGGAGGGCATGTGGGCAGAGGAGAGGGGACATGGCTCCATCTCCTCCCAGCCTGCTTTGAGCTATCTTGCACTGGAGAGGTTGCATGAAGCAGATCCTGTGCGTCAGGGACCACAATATCTGCAATTTGCATGCTCCTGCACAGAGATACAAGAGGGCCGGGGGTAGGGGGGAGTGCTCCATGCACCCTATCACGCCTTGCATACCAGGGAAGCAGCACGGTATAATATGGCTCTATATAATTAGTCAATGAGACTAATTAATACTAGAGTGATCACTGTTATTAGTGGGAGTAACTATAATTACATACAGCCACAGTGATAGCTTTCATCAACTGCACCATGGTGATAGCTGCCAGCACACTGCCTTCCCCTCCATGTTAGCTTGGCTGGTGGGTTCAAATTATCAAGGGTCCCTTTGGTACCATGGAGATGTGCAAAAAAGAACCAGTTATGTGTAGCAGGTAAGCAGTTTGCCCTCTCCGTTTCTTTTCTCACGATGATGCTGATGTTTTTCAAGGTGTAGCACCATTTGAGGAGTTCCAGTTGGTGGAAAGAAGCAATCACTGCTATTGGGGGGAGGGAAATAGAGTTTTCCCTCCCAAGAACAGCACAGGTTCAAAGCACCAGGGAACAATCCAGGTTGGGGTAACTTGCAGGGGTGTGTGGGGTGTCCTCCAGAGAAATGCTAGGGGAAGTACTAGATGTGGAGGGGACAGGAACAATGCATTGTACAAGCAGGATCCTAGCAGTGAGAGCTAAGTTCATGAAGATCCTTGGAACATGGACGTAAGCATAATTATTTATTTTCCTACTGTAAGCATGTAGGACGGATTGCCCATTGTGATACCTTCCCACAGGTTGCAGTTCAGAATTCACTTTCAACGCAGCAGATCATTCTTATCCAGACCTGCACACTGGGCATGCCACTTCCTGAAAAATGGATCTACAAAGTGATCCCAGTGCAGAGAGCTGCCTAAGTGTCTTATTGCATTCTAATAGTGTAAACATGTAAACGTTACCCACTGGACATCTTATTGATCCTCGCTACCAAACATGACATCATTATGAATAAAAATGTAATGGGGTCTTATAGAAATGCAAAATAATAAGATATTAACCTAAGTAACACCAACAAATTGCAAAGCTTAGCATAAAACTGAAAAGCACTAATCAAACACTGTGCTCTTTGTTCATACCAGGAACAGTCAGGAATCATGCATAATGTAACAGTGCAACTGCTAACAACAGCCTCATGAAGATAATTTAAGCCAGAGCTGGACAAGCTCCAGAAAATTTGCCTAGAGAGCAAACTCCTTTCTTGTCTCTTTTCCTTTAAACAAAACAGTTCTCTGGCTTTGTCTGTCTCATCAGCCAAGGTGAGTCTTATTAAAAGGCAATGGATCATTTTAAAAGTAAAAAAAAATATATAAACAGCTCACGAATAATACAATTAAAAACAACTAGCTCTGTCTATGGGGGGAAAACAATCAGGATCTGTTGCCAATTGTTACTTCTATAATGGAAAGTATTGTACTGAGGAAAAGAGTTTAGGGAAAGTCCAATGGAAATCCCAAAGGGGTGTTAGATAGCAAACTGCTCAGGGCAGGAATCATCATATTCTATGTCTTCTAAACTATCACATATATTTACAATTTACAGAAATCATATATGTTAATATAATGTCATCATATTAATGACTAGAATAATAATAATAATTAGTAAAGGGCCCACAAACAAGAGCTGTTTGTATGCTATGTCTCAAAAAGAAGCTGGGAGGGGGAACTAGGGAAGCTACTGAGATGGGAGGACAGGGAGGACCAGCTGGCTCCAGGCTGGGAAGAGGCTTCCTAGAAGTTCCTACTGCCGTCCCTATGGCAGTTCCTCTGTAGCTGGTGCCCTGTGCTCCTCTCCTACCACCTCAGCAGCTGGTGTCCTGTGTGACGACACTTCCTGCCTCCCCTCCAGGTGCCAGTACCCTGTCCTGTCCCCCATCCCACCCAGGTGGTTGGTGCCTGTGGTCCTGCCTCTCCCCCAGGCTGGGTTTCTCCACTGCAATCCACAATGGCTGGAAGGAGGGACTGGGCTGGGCAGGGGAGTCCTACCTGCTTCCCAGTGGCTGGCCAAATCTCATGCAACAGCGACCACTCCAGCCCCTCCTCCAGGTCTCCCTCTGACCTCTGCAGGATATTGTAGAGCCATGAAGCGGAAAACAGTTGCGGGGGGAGAAACTTAAAACCCAGAAGGAAAAAGAAAAAAACCCTCATTTTAATCTCTTAATTTTTAAGCCAATCTCATGATTTTTTGAAGGGGGCTGACTCATGATTTTTGAAGGATCGGGACTGGCAATACTGTATATGTTTTATGGTAGTGCCTCAGAGATCAGAACCCTCTTGTTCTAGGCCCCGGAGATGCACACAGTAGGAGAGTCGCAGTCACCAAAGAGTTCACAATTCACAAACAGAAAAAGGGTAGAAAAGGAAACAGAGGCAGAGAGATGTAAAGTGACTTGTGCAAGGTCCCACAACAGGTCAGTGACAGAGTCAGGAATAAACCCCAGTCCAAATCTCCGAACCTAAGAACAGCCATATTGTGTCGGACCAATCGTCCATCTAGCCCAGTATCCTGTCTTCTGTTCTTTATTATAGTTTCAACCAATATACCTAGTACTGAAGTTAGGCTTACCAGCCTGTAATTGCCGGGATTCTGGAACCTTTTTAAAAAAAATGGCGTCACATTAGCTATCTTCCAGTCATCTGGTACAGAAGCTGATTTAAGTGACCAGTTACATTCCAGTTAGTAGTTCTGCAATTTCGTATTTGAATTCCTTCAGAACTCTGAGGTGAATACCATCTGGTCCTGGTGACTTATTACTGTTTAATTTACCAATTTGTTCCAAAACCTCCTCCTCCTGATACCCTTTTAATTTAGCTCTGACCTGCTAGGAAAAATTAATAATCGCTGCTTGAGCCCAGACAAGCACTCTCAGTTTATACCTTTAAACATGAATCAATGTGAAATTCTCTGTCTTTGGCTTCTTCCCCACCGGTAATTCAGATAAAAGATACTCCTCCTGACTGGAATTTGACAGGCACAGGTGGTACCACCAGCTGCAGGTTTCTTCAGTGTTCTTGGCTCAGCAACTGCTCTTCTTCTTTCCCAAGTTCTTTTTAGTGATGGTGAAGAAGAAAAAAGGGAGGAGGAAAACATAACAAACCCTTGGTGTTCTTGTTCAGCGGTTTAGTAATCACAGTGGGTGTCCTGAGTTGCTAGTCTGTATTTATTCACAAAATACCATAATAGGTTATTCTCGCTGATCTTGACCATGCTCCACTGACGTCAATGGTAGTTTGTCACTGATTTCAATGATAGCAAAATTGGGCCCAGAGGGGGGTACATTTTAGGAAGGGATAGGTAAAATAGTTTGGATGTAATAAGAACTGGTCAAGAGCGGCATTAAAAAAAATCAAATCTGAATTGGGATAGTTTTAAAGTTCAAAAATATTTCATTAAATTAGTATTGCATTTTATGTTTTCATGTTTCACTTTCCCTGATTGGACTAGAGGCAGAAGTGCCAAGATACTCTGAGAAATACTGTTTTTCTGGTATTTCCACCCATGTCTGGCGTCTCAAAGCACTTGGAACACAAGGCACTATGAGTGAAATCCTGGCCCATTGAACCAAAGGCAAAACTCCCATTGACTTCAATGAGGCCAGAATTTCACCCATAACAGTTCATATCACACAGGACTGAAGGGCTCCAGGTATGATGTTCTCCCCAGGAGTGGCTTGTGGACTCGATCTTGCCATTAGGGTTGGAAGGCTGGCTGCAGTCCTAATTTGGAATCGTGTGCAAACTTGACTGACCTACAAAATCACGTGTTGTGAACTTGACTGACCTACATGAAATATCTGTGAGACTGGCCTGGTAAAATGGCTCTGAATTCTGCTTGGCCATAACTATATTCTGAAAAAATCTACTAAATTCCCCTTAAATTCAGCATGTTTTGATAAAGAGACAAAGATTTCTCTATACTCTACCCCAGAATTATGATATATAATCAATAAACAGCAGGGGAGCTTCCCCTATTTCCTCTTTACAGTATCACCCATGCCTATATGCAAAACACTTAATAAAATAGATCATGGCCCCAAACTCTCATACATGTCATTTTATGGCTGTAAATTTTACATATCAAACAGGCATAATATCAAGCCAATTAGTACTCTATTAATGAAGATCCAGACATAGGGCCTTAGATATTCATAACTGAATTTAAAAAAATACAATGATACTTGAAAAAACACCCCAGAGCCAGAATTTAATCTTACATATTAATGTATTCTCAGCCCTTGGATCAGGAAAACCTTTAGATAAATGTATGTCACATGCTACAAATGCACAAAGTATTTGTAAATTACATACTTAAGGCCCAGCACTACCCATTGATGATGGGGAGTTTGTGCAGTGGTGATAAAAAAAATTAATAAACTTTTAGAATTCATAAAGAAGGAGATAGAAAAACATATACTGAAAATGTTACAATTCAGTTATTAAAATTAATAGTATGCCATCACCTGAAATACAAGTTTTGTTGCTGGTCATCCAAACTTCAAAGATAAAGTAGAAGTACAAGGAGCTCAGAGATAGATGACAGAAGTGATTAGAGAGAGACAAGATAGGTGTGAGGTGATATTTTTTATTGGACCAACTTGTGTTGGTGGAAGGTACAAGCTTTCAAGCTGCAGAGCTCTTCTTCAGATCAATTATTAGAAATTATTAGAGGCAAGGAAAGACTGTCTGTATGAAGACAGAGTCAAACTAATAGGACTGTTTAGTTTAGAGAGGAAACCAAAAAGGGAGGATACCAAAAAAGGTGTATAAAACAATGGTTGACATAGAAAGGGTAACTGGGAGCTCTTGCTTATCCTCTTTCTATAGGCACAAGGACATATTCAAAGATAGCAAAAGGCAATAAATATAAAACTGATGCAAGGAAACATCACACCACATAACTGAGCTGTGGAACTCATTGCTACGAGATGTCATTGAGGCCAAGAGCGTAGTAGGATTCAGAAAAGGATTGGTTTTTTCCATGAATAACAAGAATATTGAGAGTTTCAGTATTTAAGGCAAAACATTGTTTTAGAAGGGATATGAGCTCACATACAGCCAAGCATAAGTCAATGACTGACTATCTGGGGTTAGAAAGAAACTTCCCTTATGGGAGGTTTTTTTGCTTCAACTGTTTTGCTGCAACTTTTTCTGAGTCAGATGGTACCAGCCTCTGTCAAAGATAGGGTACCAGACTAGATGGACTACTGATCTGATCTAGTATGGCAATTCCTATGTTCCTAAAAGGTGACAAAACATTTGACAGAAAAGCATGCTATAAATTCTATAATGAACAATTTAAGTTTTGAACTCTAATTTCATCCTCACTACTGTATAAGAATTATATATGAGGCCAGGTGTACTTTCCCCCCCTTAAATTCAGGGAATATGTGATGAATGCTATGTCTATAGGCAAAGAGTGAAGTTTTTTGTGGGGGGAGAGGCTAACCTGTTTTTTCCTTTACTTCTTCAACCTTGTTCCTTTATATACCAAGCCTTCTGAAACATGTTCACCATAGCTGTGATGCACATTGCACACTACTTACAATATTTTGTTCAAAAAGTTTGATAGGAAATAAGCATCTCTATCATTTATGGGTAATGACCAAACCATTCCAGGAGAGAAATCTATCTACTAAGTTATAATACTATACTCATTACCATGGTATCTGAATGCTTTACAATGAAAAATAAGTTAAAAGGGGGGGGGGATTCTTGTGCCTCTTCTTCTTCTTACCTTATGATGTATTTGGAGGTTTTTTGGTCTTAATGGCTTTATGTGTACATGTGTATATAATATCCCCATATTTATAAATATGCATATAGCTGTGATTCCATTCCACGCTCCTAACTAGTGCATGTCTTTGAGGATGTAGAGATGGCATTCATTAAAATAAGATTTTTCAAGATAAGGCAATGAAGAACTGCAGACTTTCAAACCCCCTAACAAGGGAAGAAAACATATATGTATATATTACTTTATGTCATAGCAGGTTGCATATCTTCGTATCTCATTGCAGAAAAGGAACAACGTTTGTGCCTTTAAAGTCTAACTTGCAATAAGCACAGCTCCACTTTGGCATTTGATCAAACTCAACTGGTCTTTAGTGTTAGGACCAAACAGTTTTCCCATTGATTGCAATGGGAGCTTCAACAACAACTTTTAAACACAGGGTAAATCCCACAGACTCTATACGCTCTCTTATTTCTCATTTGTCCATATTGTTTTCTGTTTTGCTTTAAGGAAGGCATTTATGCTTTGCATTGAAACATGAAAAATGCCTTTTCACTTGGCCTAGCTACTCTTCTTTCAGCTGGGTCTCTAACAGCTGTATCCAAATCTGCCATCACTGGGCACACTGCATTTCCATTGGCTTTATCTGTAGCTGCATAAATGGAACAATGACACGATATGGCTTAGGAGTGATGCCTGTTTGCTAACAGCAGACTAGGGGAATGGTGCATTATCCACGCAAAAAACTTGAAGGAGGCAAACTGTTTTCTGTTCATTTACTAAGTAAATTGTTATTAAAATAACATGCAAATACTTGTAATTCTTCTGCCAGGTGGAACCAGCAACAACTAGGGCCAGGTTCAATATCTAGGGGTTCATTTCCAATGATACAACACAGAACTGGCTCAAGCCCCCACCCAGTAACCTTGGAAATTTACACACTGCCCCAGGTGCCTCTGAGAGACATATTTCCCCATTCGCGAGCACAGAGTCTGAGTGTAGAAAAGAAACTTTTAATAAAAGAAGGGAAGTAACTTGGCGTTAATTTGGAAAAACACTGCAAACAGGGTTCATAAACATAAACCATGATTAGAAGACCCACCACCAAGTAGGTTGGACAGTGTCCTTTCACCCTCAAGTTCTTAAGTCCAGCAACCCAAAAGGCCCCTTCACGTGCCCAACGTTTCTCTGCATCACTCACAGTTGCTGTCCTTGGTCAGTGCAGACCCAGAGTTCAGAGGTGCATCTGCAGAGTTCACCTCATACCCTGGTGGGAGGAGGGGTAAAGAGGCACCTTATTTGCTCCATTACTTAGGCACTCGCTCACTGCCCCTCTCTGCCAGCCACCCTGCTGGCCACTCACTGGTCGCTCTCGCCAGCCACCTGTTCACCATTCTCGCCATGCCTTTCGGCTGCCACCCTGCTGGCCACCTGCTCACTGCTTTTCTCACGCCTCTCCACCAGTCGCCCTGCTGGTCACTCGTCACGCCTCTCCGCCACCACCCTGCTGGTCACTCGTAACTCCTCTCCGCCACCGCCCTGCTGGTCACTCATCACGCCTCTCCACCACCGCCCTGCTGGCTGCTTGTTGCACTTCTCTGCCTCACCAGCCACTTAGTCACCAGCTGACTGTCAATCACCATCTGCTGCCACCTGCCTCTCTGCTGTGATCTCTACACATTAGTCTCTTAGTAATTTCCAGCTCTGGGCAGGCAGGGCAGAAACACTGCCCCCTCTCAAGTGACTTCAGCTCTCAGTGATTTCCAGTTCTGGGCAGGCAGGGCAGAAACACAGTCCTACCCCCACTGGTTTCAGTTCTCATTGAGCAATTTAACATAACAAAAGTGGCTCCTCATGAAGCCTATTTAGCTCTATTCTTTGAACAGTGGGGAACAGGTTAAACTAGTCTCAGAGAGGACCCTTGTTGAGAGTCTGAAGAATTAGGGTTTTTTACTCACAAAAAATTATGCCCAAATAAATATGTTAATCTCTAAAGTGCCACCAGACTCTTAATTGTTTTTGTGGATACAGATTAACATGGCCATCCCCCTGATACTTGTTGAGGGTATACAATCTCATTGCTGGGAGACCTGTCTCTTGCCACCTCACAGAGCTCTGACATTCATGCCCTTGGCTTACCAAGGTTCTTTCAATTAAGGGTGACCCCCTTCTTTGGAACAGGTTAAGCACAGTCCTGCTTTTCTGTATTCCCACAATAATTACAACATTGGTAACCATATTTCACTACCCCTGCATTTAGTACTAAAATGATTTGTACCCAACCCTAGCCAAGTTGATCACTTTGATACTATAGTATATGCTAAATATGTAAGCAGAGTAGGAACAAACTGTATTTACATAAACACACCCAAGGCTCTCCCTCTTCCAGCTAGCTGTCAGAGAATCATTCATTCAGACCCTGCTTATATCTGCATACTTTTATTAAATTAATCACAGTCCTTTAATTTTAATTTATTTTGCTAATAAATCATCTGATGGAAGACATTTGGCAAAAATGTTGCCAGGCAAACTCAGCAATAACTTGGCTTGGGGCATGTGTTTTCTTTCTGTTTGTAACATTGTAAAACTTTGTTTCCAAAACAGAGAAATAAAAATAACACTAACAGCATAGCAGCATTTTACACAGCAAATCAGAGTGCTAATTACCGAGCAAAATCCTTCATCCCTTTTGCAAAACAACTTTGCAATATAACAGCCAGTTACTAGCATTGGAACTGTGATTTGCACACTACAATATGCTGTAACTCTATGGGATTTTCATTCTCCTTTGCTAGACATGGAATTTCATTATTCATCTGCAAGCTAAGCAAGGGCTGTGGGAGGTCCTTCATGCAACATAACCTGTGTAAGGGTAGGGTGACCAGATGGGAAGACCCGAAAATCGGGACTTCCCACAAAAAAAAACCAAAACCGCTCAACCAAACTTGTTGAGCAAAAAAAAAAAACCCGCTCAACCAAACATGTTGAGCAAAAAAAAAAAAACCTCTGCGACCGGAACACGGGAAATCGGGACAAAAGGCGTCCCGACCAGCCATTGGTCGGGACGCGGGACAAAAGGTCAGAAATCGGGACGGTCCCGATAAAATCGGGATGTCTGGTCACCCTATGTAAGGGAGGGGGAGAAAGAGGAGCAGGATCTGCACTTCCTGTGTTCTGCAAGCATTTCCTGTATCCCAAGGCTAATACACACAGCCTGTGAAACCAGTGTGAGCTAAGAACCACACAGTGAAGCAGGAGAATATGCGTCTTACACCTCCTGGACCACACAAGAAATGAGTGAGCAAGCTGTATGGTACACTAGAATCTCAGAGTTAGGAACACTAGAGTTAGGAATTGACCAGTTATCTCATTTGGAACTGGATGTAAGCAGTCAGGCAGCAGCAGAGAGAAACAAACAAACAAACAAACAAACAAACAAAGGAAATACAGCACACTACAGTGTTAAAGGGCAACGACTACAAAAATAAAGGGACAGTTAAAAAAAAAAAAGATTTGACAGGATAAGTTTCTGTGCTAGTTTCATTTAAATTAAGATGGTTAAAAGCAGCATAATAGTTTCAAAGCTGTATTAAGTCAATGCTTTAAACTTTTGAAAGAATAATCATAACATTTTGTTCAGAATTATAAACATTTCATAGTTCTGAAGAACCTCCATTCCTGAGGTGTTTGTAACTCGGGTTCTACTGTACACAATCTCATCCCCCTGAATCTGCCCCTGGCCCTTTACCCTGCCGCAGGTCTACCTCTGTTCACCCCCCACACCCCCCAACAATCCATTCCACAAATGTTTTATCTAGACCAGGATTTAGGCACACACTGTGCGGTAACGGCTGTGTTCCTCACTTTGTGAGCTAGGGACCAGGGAGTGCCCAGTATGCTCAGCCAAGAATCTCCTTCAGGTTTCCTATACCTGAATCCTGTCTTTTCTCCATCAAGAGGGAATAACACTCTACTGTCCCTCTTTCCTCCAGCCCCAGCCTGCTTCAGCAGCCCTCTTTCATCCTAGTAAGAATATATTAGCACTCCCCTTTTAAACAGTATTGTGTGTTAGTACAGTACTGTGGGTTTGAGATGCAGCTGGACACACTTACACAGCCTATTCCCCTCCTCAGTATATATATTTATATATACACACACACACTCAGTCTTCTGCTCCAAGCCTTTTCAGTTTTCTCCACCCCAACTTCCTGCACTCATCCTCTGTCCATAGCCATTTATTACAATCCCCCCACACTGAACTTCATTACTGATGAAGACAAATAATTTCACTGCAATTACTGTTTCCAATGCATTATCCAAAGTATTAAAGGGGCATTATACATTAATTTGATTATTGTGTTTATTCTCTTGTTTTACCATCCCAAGAGAAACTGGAAATTAGATTTCATTTTTCAGTGTTTCTGGAAGCCATTTCTGTACGTCTCCTAGGTGGCTGAGCTCTTGCAATCTAATAGTAGTCTAGCTCTGCAGCATCTGTTATGCTTTCTACAATATCACACACACAATTTACAGTTTTAGGGCTAGATTGTAAATGCACAATCTGCCCTGTGTGTGAGGCAGTGCATAACTGCATGGCTCCAGAAGTAGCACAGGGAAGAAATGATGCCTTAGAAAGGCATGACTCTTACCCTGCTTGCCCCTTTCTCCAAGGGTAATGTGCTACTGGCCCTTACTGGTAGTGGATTCCGATTCCAATTCCCTGCCTGTACCCCCTCTTCCCCCATGCCAACACAATGACTATGGGCAGATGCAAGGTTCCACCCACTCGCTTCCCCTTTCCACCTACCTTTTCAGGCAGGGCAGTAGAAGGCAGGAAGCATGCACTTACTCCTGCATACCTGGATCCAAGGTCTGGCAAAGCCATGCAGGGGTGTATCTCTTACTCTCCTACACAGCTGTGTAGGCCAGGCCACCATCTGGCCCTTAGTTATAAGCAAGTGAACCATTACATCAGGGGCCCTAGTGACAAGAAGACTCCACAGGCAACCCTGGCTGTGATCAAACTGACCTTCCTGTACCCTAATGCACAGGAAAGACTGGGAGACAAGTCAGTGCATTCACAATTACATATATTCATTTTCTAGCTCCACCCCCTTCACCCCAACCCACTTGGAAAGAGGTGTGTACATGCATGCAGCCGCCGCTACTATTCCAATGTACCGTTTCCTTGGGCCATAGGTTGGGGAGAGGAATTGGCCGTGTAAGTGGGTTCTGTGGCACTTCAAATCCGCAGTGCCTGTATCATCCTTCCACTAAGAACATGTTAGCATTCCCCTTTAGGTAGAACTGTGTGTTATCCCCTTTCTCCATATCATACATCGTCTTATGAAACACCTGAAAGCATTTCTTTGCTCCTGAAAGCATTACAATGCATGCTTATTTTGAGACAACTGCACAATCTGATGTTTTGACATTAAAAATCTTTGGCAAATCTGTTACCCAGTGCACAAAGAGTGAATCAGCCCTTCTCGGAGATTTATTGTTTTAGATCCTTCATATCAGACATCCATTCACTTTGCAGAGCAGCTTCTTTTAATAATTCCACTCAGGCTTTCAGCATTGCTGCCACCACCACTGCTCCTGCACTATAAGTACAATCAATAGCTGGATGGACAAAAATTAAATCATTTAATGGATTTCTGGTTGAGTTGATTTAGGTCACAGGGTTGCCCACTGCTTCTGGCAGCCAACATAATTTCATATTCCTATATTGTCATAACAATGCACATTTCCACTTGGTTGCTATCCTGTGGCATGTCTGAGCAGAGAATACAGCTTAGCTGGGGCATGTGAGGTTATGAGAGGAACCTATGATAGCTACAGTCACGGGCACAGAGGTTTCACATCAGCTTTGTTGGTTATTACAATAATGGCTATCAGAAGGGTTTGCCTAAAAAGCATGTTGCTTTCTTTCCCTGGAGAATATTTCTGTTGAAAACAAAACCTGTTCTGCAAGTGTATACACTCAGCCTTTTCCAGTATGAGTCTTATAATACAGTATATTACTTTGTATGGATTATGCAGTTGCTGACAATGAAAAGTTGCATTTACCAATAATTACCACACCATGGTACCGGAGATACTTCAATTATTTTCTCTTCTACTTTTAGGGAAATATGTAAAGGGTCCCTGGATGGCATAATAGCTCTACGCTTCATAAGTCCCAGTGGAGAGCACACTCTTCGGGGGACAAAGGGGTGCCTAAAGATTGGAAATCCCTGATGGCAAAATGGCCTATAGGTTGCTCCAATTTATGCTAGGGACCAGGCTAGCTCCTACCCAGAGGCAGGGTCAGCAGAATACAAAGCCACATTTGCTTCTCCACCCTCTAGTCCTGCACTGAGTACACTTTGGGCAAACCAGAGAATCTATACATAGCACAGTGCTCTATTCACCCTCACTCACCTAGTCTTCCTCCAAGCTCTTCTGCAAGCAATACAGGGACGGTCTGCCTGGAGCTGGGTTTCAGCAGCTTAAGGAGCCCACTTTCTCCACTATGGCATGAGGACCTCAGCTGGATGGGACACCTGAGAAAGCAGGTTGGTCTGGAGAGGACAGTAGCTTGCCAGAGCACCCAGGAGTACCACTGTTGCATCTCCTCAGCCAGGAGTCCCACAGAATCCCAACTACACATTATAGCTGCCCTCCCCTGACAGAAAGCTCTAGAAGTCTGTATTGGAAGCACCTGGTACAGCTATCTCTGTTGGCACAACAAGGTGTAATTTGAACACACAGCCTGCCATCAGGGAGGGTAGCGAATCTAGCCCAGAATGTGCTAAACATGGTCTATTGCAGCAATATGTAATCATAAACCTGCATTTTACACTATACCTAATCATAGTTGTTGGGTTTTTTTACAGAATGTTTTAGCTACTTGATCGCATGCAATGGCTTGGAGTAAATAGGCATTTTAATCTGTTTTTAATTGGCATGTTATACTTCTGAATCAGGAATAAAAAGAATTAATAAATGTTACAAAAATGGGATGGGATAGCAGCTAAACTCAAATAAAGGCATTATAGTCTATGGAGTAAGTAAGTATTTATAAATTAATTTATAAATATATTTGAAATGCTAATCATTTACCCACCAGGCTATAACAGCTTGTTGTGCACCATTATAATTTGTCATGTAAACACATATTTCAACACAGAATAAAACCATGAAAAAAGAAAATAGTAAGTGTGTGTAAACAGCAGTAGCCTCAACTAACCATCATTCATGTCGTTTGTTGTTCTTGTTGATTTTTAAATCAACTGTTCTCTCATTGGGGAAGCACAAAACAGTTTTGCATCTGGCCAATTCAATTTCCCTTGAAACTCTTAAGAAGAGCTAATTAAAAAATATCATGCTAGATTGTGGCATATTTGCACCAGCTCAGACTCTAGTCCATATATGTGCACACTGACTGCTTTGCAACAGTGCAATAATGCCAGATCTTAGGTACATATATGGCCCCCAGTGCCACACAATCTTTAATTGTGTTTATCCTAAAAAAAACCCTGGGAGGTAGGAAAGTGCTAGTATCCCCATTTTACATATGGGTAACTGAGGCTCTGATCCTCAAAGGTATTTCGGCAGTTAACTCCCATTGATTTAAGCACCTAAACATCTTTGAGGATCTGGGCTAAAGTCCCACAGGAAGTCTGTGGCAGAGCAAGTACTTGAGGTCTCCTAAGCCCTGGCCTCGGCTAATGCCCTGTACTCCTTGTTCTTTTTGCCTTGACCAGAGTCCTCCCATTTTTGCACTCCATACACTCCTCCCTTTTCCCCCCTCCATGTGCCATACACTGGGTGCTAGGTACTGGCTACTCCAGCTTTATGTCTCTGCAGAGATTCCTGTTGCACTGGGAGAATTCCCAAGAAACCAGTTAGCTTCTTAGCTGATTAGGATGAGGTTAGCTACATTTTTTGACAAACGTATACCTCATGAATAACATGGGATTGTTGGACCCACAAGAGATAACATTTTATTTATACCTCCTTAAGTGTCAGTGTTGCAAACTGACACTCTGTTAAGCATATGTAGGAGTTGGGTAGCAGAAATAATACAAGAGAATGAGGGAAAGAGAGAGGGAAAGTTGTGAGACTGCCCATGGTGAAACTGTCTTCAATAGTTTCCATGTGCATTGTCTTCAAGAGAGCTGATTTTTCTCTTGTTGAATATGTTACCATTGTTACAGCTCTTTCAAATTAAAAGAAAGGAGAAGAATTGGAGTCCTCGATAAATATCTGATTTGATTTGTGCTCTGTCAGTGATGGATGCATTTAAATATTCCTGACAGAGAGTGAGCAAGAGATTTCTATTAGGGATGCAGTGTGCAGCCTTCTAAAGCAACACAAGCCCCGCATCTGGAGTTTCAGAGCTGCTGAACCAACACGGCCAGATCAGAGTTGAAAGTTGGCTTCAGCTGGGAACTCTCAAATGAAGCAATAGCAGAAGGGAAGGGCTCCACCTCTGCTAAACCAAGATCATGTGTGTTGGGAACACCACAGTGACCTTCTCCCATCTTAGGCTGTCATGCTCGCTTTTTCTAAAGTAACCCTCATGATAAAAATTGTCTAGTGTAACCTAAAAATAATAAAGAGAGAGGTGTGTTTCTGGGAGTGTGTGCATGTGCATATGTATTTTAACACATTGAAAAAGTAAACAGCAGCCTTTTAGCTTGGCTAAATTGACATAGCTCCACTGATGTCAATATCTCTAACAGGAATTTATCCCTAATAGACACTGAAGTCAGTGGAGTTACAGTAGTTTACATCACTAAGGATCTGGCCAAGATTTACTTTAAATATTTTAATTCATCTTTGTTTTTTTAAAGAGTGATTTTTTTTTTTTGCAAGCTCATTGTGATTTTTTTAATGCTTCAGAGAAGTTAACTCACCAGGAATTCAACTCAACCTTTCACCCATTCCCACTTGACTCATGTGCACACTAGGACAGCAAGTTAATTGCAGAAGCATCCCCTATGGGTAGGCCGACCATACGTCCCGTTCTGCCAGGACAGTCCCTTTTTTAAACCCTGTCCCAGCCATCCCGATTTTGGGGGCAAAACTGGGCATCAGTTGGCAAAAGCAAATGGGACAAGGGCACAGGTTTGCCAAAAAAGAGGGGTGCAGGCCCGAGAAGAGCACAGAAGAAAGTGCGGGCGCAGGCAGGGAGGAGCAGCAATGCCAGCCCTCACAGGAGGGAGGGCTCGGGAGAGCGGCTGGGGCAGGCCAGCCCCATGTGGGCAGGCGGCAGGGGAGTGGTCTTGGTCCAGCCCCATGTGCAGGGGGGGGGGGGTCTCAGACCAGTCACACACGCACGGGGAAGAGGAGGACCTCGAGCTGGTCCCACGTGCGGGGAAGATAGGGGGAACTCAGACCAGCCCCATGCAACCACAGAGGCGTGGGAAGTAAGGATGCACCAGGTTCCAAGCTGCCGGCCCCACTGCTGCCCGGTGGCTCTGTTGCCAGCCCCAGGTCCCGCTTGGCTGCCAGCCCCGGGTCCTGCTCATCCGTGGATCCCACTCGGCCTCTGGCCTGGGGGCCCGCTCAGCTGCCAACCCCGGGGGCTCCGCAGGTGGCCCCAGGGTCCCACCCAGCTGCTGGACCCATGCCCAAAAGCTCTGCTGTCAGCCCCACACCCAGGGCTCCTCCCCTAGATGTGGCCCAGCTTCCACCGCCTTACCCCTGTTTGCATCCCCTCCTCCTGGAGCCACAGCCCTGCTCCCAGCCCCAGCTCTAGGGGGCAGTGTGGAGCGCAGACAGGAATAAGAGGGATGCATTTCAGCACCCCCACTCCAAAACCTGTTCCAGCACCAGTGTGCGGGCAGGTGGCAGGTGGGCCGGGGGGCTAGGGGTAGCCTCATGAGGACAGGCAGTTGGCAGGCTCGCAGGGAGGCTGGGGCCCGCCCTGCACGTGGGCGGGCAGCAGGAAGGCAGGGGTACTGGGGCCAGCCCTGTAGGTGGGTGGGCAGCAGGCAGAGGGACTGGAGCCTGCCCCATGGGCGGGCGGGTTGCAGGCAGGGGGACCTTGGGACAGCCCACGTGAGGTGGTGCGGTGGGCCTTGGGCCAGCCCCGTGTGGTGTCCCATTTTCCCTTTGGGAAATTATGATCACCCTACCTGTGGCAAATGGTAGACTTAAGTATGCCGGATATATGTTGTTTACGCCGCAGAATTAGGAGTTCTAGAAAATGGAGTAGGTGGTGAAAAGGGGATTAAAAAAATCATCGTCTCAAACCTGTTGGCTTTGTAAATTGCTAGGCCCTGGGGGAGGCTTAGGGGTGGGATGGAATTTACAGCCTTTTCTTGTTTTACTGTCTCAGCTCTGGGGTCATGCATAAGTAGTTAATCTGAATAGTGAATCCATAATACGCTAAGAAATGAAGGAATTAGCCATTTACCAATATTATTTATTATTGGTATTACAGCAGTGCCAGAGGTCCTAACCTAGACCAGGGCCCCACTGTACTAGGTGCTAATCACAAAGGGAAAATTCTGACCTGTCCTAAGTGCCTATGCAGGGGAGTTTGGATTGCTATTATAAGAATTCTCTACCTGTATATATGTAAATAGTTAGTAGATAAGGTGGCAGTAGATGAGAAGTCAGAGTGTGTAACATTTTTCATAGGTTTTGTAGCACCCAGTAATGAGTCAGCTTCCTCCCATCCCCTCCACCAAAATTATGAAATCGGACTTCTCTTCACTTGCCTTCTGGCTCTTTGAACCTTTAGGGGGGGTCACATTTCCAAGCTTTTCTTTGCAACCACGAGGGCTAGAAATTTCCCTTTTTTGTTTGTTTGTTTGTAAATGTGTAACTCCAGGGTCCAGGGCTTTAGGAAAAACACCAAATATCACAAGACTCTTAATAAAATCATCAGAGTTGGCAACGCTGAAGACCAGTAAAACTTGTTGTTGTTGTTGTCGTGCACTGCTAATGGATTCCTATGTGTTGCTCTTTATATGGTGTAAACAGTAAGGCAATAAGGCACTACTTTAGTCCTCTGCCCAGGCTACCAGTGTCATGGGTCACAATGTAAGGGGGGGGGCAACAGTCCTCACAGGGCTGGTCCTGCCCCTCCTGCACAGGTGAGCAGGCAATGGATGGAGCCTTGGCTCCGCCTCCCCAATGCACAGGCCAGCATAGCTGAGCTGGCCCAGAGTGGGAAGCAATGTGCACCAGCTGTAGGGTTGCTGCAGATTACTTCCCCCTCAAGCCTTCCAGAGCAAGAGGGAAGCCAGGAACCAGATGGTGACAATCTGGTTCCAGGTTTGCTCTTGAGGCAGCACGGTTACATGCTGCCCTTTACACAGGGCTTGTGGCAAAGCCATCGTTTAGCCCGTTGTGTGAAATTAATCTGTGGTGTAGAAAGCTGGTCCCTGCACTACTGAGGACCACATCTGTGACGGGAAGCACAAACTGGCACGAAAGCGGCAACAGAGGCCAGACATGGTGCAGGACAGGAGAAAGAGATCCAGGATCCAGGTTTACAAAGAGCCAGTGGCTGCAAAAACCCGGGCAAGTTGTGTGATGTGACTGTGGCCACTATTCGATTCCACAGGGGAAGCTGTGATGTAGCCTTGTGTTCTCACCCCAATTTATGAGGTACATTTCTTCTCCCTACCCACCCAGATATGTCTTGTATAGAGCCCGAGCAATTGGGATCTCTGGGAGAAATAGATCTTTCCCTTAACAAATAAGAGACTCTAAAGCACTTCATAACAATCATTTTTTGTTTATCCTTACTTAATCATTCTTGCTTTAAAGAACGTAAGTGCTAAAATGAACAAAATGTTTTGTGTGCGTGTGTGTGTATACAAAGTATACTCACACATACACACAAACACACACCCCTATATACATACATAAAGTATACATAGAGATGTTCATAGCTGGAATTTTTTTCCAAAAATCCTATTGGTTAATACTGGGCAATATGACCCAAAATAGAATTTTCTATTGTTGACAAATTAACACAAATATATATCACTCATATGAAAGACAGTTGCCATCATTATTGCCATCCTATAGGGACAGAGGAGAGAAGGTCAGGGCTAGTGGCTGGGGGGGCTAAGAACTGCAAACAAAAACATGAGTGGTCCAGTTCTGAGGCTTTCTTGATGTCTCCCTGCATGGACCAGAACCAGCCCTGATTCTCTGATTCTCCTGGACAGGCAAGGAGCCCACCCTGGTACTTCTAATTTGGGAGTAGAGCTGCCCTTTCTCCCAAACACAGTTCCTGAAACAGGAGAATAAAAAATGGCACCCAAACACCTTCCCTCACTCAAGTATCTCCTGTTGCACTATGGAACTGCACTCTATAGTTTTGTATTTTGAAAGCTATTGAGCATCACCAATTCCTACATTGGCATTTTCTCTAACTAGTCCGCACAGTTGTAGTATAAATGTTGTTAATTACAGTAGAACCTCAGAGTTACAATCATCAGAATTATGAACTGACCAGTCAACTACACACCTCATTTGGAACGGGAATTATGCAATCAGCAGCAATAGAACCGCTCCGCCCACCACCCAAAGTAAATACTCTACCGTACTGTATTTAAATTAAATGACTTTAAAAAAAAAAAGAAAGGTTTTTTTTAAGATGGGTAAGGAAACTGTTTCTGTGCTTGTTTCATTTAAATTATGATGGTTAAAAGCAGCATTTTTCTTCTGCATAGTAAAGTTTCAAAGCTGTATTGAGTCAATGTTCAGTTGGAAACTTTTGAAAGAACAACCAAAATGTTTTGTTCAGAGTTACAAACATTTCAGAGATGCGAACAACCTCCATTCCTGAGGTGTTCATAACACTAAGGTTCTACTGTAGCCATATGGAATTGTGCTCAGAAGGCTTTATTATATTGTATGGGGCTATGCTTTGTTTGAGCTATGCTTCCTCTACAGATGAGTGACAGAATTCATAAGCTCTATTTAGGACTGAAGTTTTCTGGGAAATCTCAGACAACAACTTCAGGCAGTTTTGCTGGCCAGATTACCATAGCAAGCTAGACAGATGGATGTCTTTTACTTTGTGTGTCTGTATTTTAAAGTGAAGCGAACTTGATTTAGTGGCCCTTGCTTATACAAATCAGAGATTCATGTGTCAGCTACAAAATATTTCACATGCAAAAACAATACAGAAAAGGAAATATGGCCAAAGAAGTATACAGTCTACAGTTGTATCCAGGACCTTAAAAAGTAACATATAAATCTCTAAAACAGGGGTTATTAAACCTCTTCCTAGTGTGGAACACATCTTAATGGAGTAATGATCTCATAGACACCTCTTCCCCCATTCTCAATAACATCCCTGTGGCAACTCCAGCAATTGCTTTCATGAAAAATAATCTCTGCAAAATGAATGTATTTTAGCTGTCTTTTAACGTAATTTAGCACAGGAAACAAGGAGAGCCAGTACCTTGTGACCTGCCAGCTCTCTACACACCACCAGAAAAATATCCACAGACCATCACTGAGTGCTCCACAGACCACAGTTTAAGAACCTATGATGCGAAGAAGCAACCTAACTTTATATAGTAATTACTTCATGGCAGACCCTTTGGGCATGACTCACTTGGTTGCAGGGAGGGAGGGGAGTAGTTCCACTGTCTCCTGGGAGGCCTATCAGAAGATTCCAGCATTAAGTTATGGCTGGTATTCAATAGGAACCTTACCGTTGAAGACAGCAGAGAAGGGATACTGGCAGGACTCGCAAATAAACGGTAAGCACCATAGGGGTCTTGACAGCAAACACGGCATTCTCCAGTCTAGAGACAGACTAATGGGTAATCACTAGCAATCATGGAGGTAGCTCTACTCAGTAGAGTCTACTGGGTATGGTTTCTTACTAAATAATCCCCATATAATGCAAAGGATTGTACCGTAGCTCCAGTATACTGACTCCTCTGGATCGCTGGTGCTCTCACTGTTTTTCTAGAGAGGTCTCGACTTCTGAAGTTTGGCAAATGGGAATGTCTTTCTCAGATCTCAGTGGGGGACAAGAGAAGTGTGTCAAGAATGACCTGCCAATTCCATTCACTCCCTCCTGAAGCAAGGACTGGTTCTGTCTGCACCTCATCTCCAGACTGACATCTGAGTAGCAACTTTCAACATCTACTGTGGAATCCACCTTTGGAGTGGACATGAAACAAGATCCAGTCGACTATCTTTACATTATACTGGTCATCTCTAACTTCCCTTTAGCCCTCTTTTTTTAGTCTAATTCTTGTTTCTAGACTACTTGCCAGTTCCCAGCAATCTGTCTCCAGACGGCCATATTGCATGTAAAAAAAAAATCATATATATTTTGGGGTAGAAAATTTGACATTAGACTCAAAATGTAAAGCATATATGTTAAAATCCCACCATAATTTCTGTATTAGATCAGAACAAAACAACCCCTCACCGTCCCCCTCTCCCATCCTCACCTGTGTCATCAAATGTATATCAGAAAATGATCTTTTCCAGCCAGGTATTGTAGTGCCCAGACATTCTAACATTTCCAAAAGTGGCATCGATGAGGGCACTCTGAAAGCAGGGATAGGACCTAGGGGGAAAAACACTTGCAGACTGCAATTTACTTCAACACTGAAGGGTCACTACAAGTGCAGCTCTCACCTTCTCATTATTTTTAGATTCAGATGAACAAAAGACAAAGGCTGCATGGTTAACATAGAAGCCTTTCAGTGGCGGTACGTTCTGACAAGTTTCTATGAGGTCCTAAGGGGGGCCTGCCTTTTTTTTAAACAGGGACTCAAGAGCAGTTTGGGCTGGAGGATCACAAAGGAAAAAAATAAGTATGGACTGTGAAGAGAGACGTCCCCTATTACAAAACAAAGTTCCCTGAGAGCATTGTACAAGCAGACTTCCAATTAGGGTTGACAAACTAACAGAACAAAGCAATTATATTTAGTTTCATTTTATTCTTCGCCTCCCCCTCCCCAGCAAATACTAAAACATTTCAACTGCTCAACAATGTGAAACAATCTGGGACCAATTCTGCCTGGATTTACATCCTGTCTTCACTTTCAAGGCCCTTCACAGCATACCCCCCACTCTAGCGACCATCTCTCGTTCGCTATCAAGATGGCGACTCTTGTCTAGGATCAGCCCTTGATCCCAGCCTCCATCACCCATTTGTTAAATATTCTAACAAGCTCCTTTGTGCTTTCTCCCATGCTGCCCCATGTGCTTGGGAGGAGCTCCCGACAAACATCTGCAAAGCTACCTCTTAATTCTCCTTCAAATCCCGTCTCTGCCTACAAAAATGATGCCTCCAAAAAACTTGACAACACTTAAGTTGCTGAAGTGCTGAGACCACTGCCTATCATATTGACCAATACTGTCTTGTTGTTTCCTTAGGCTCCCCCATCAATCCCATCTATTGTCTCTTGTTTTATACTTAGATTGTAAATTATTTGGGGCAGGGACTGTATTTTTTGTTCTGTGTTTGTGCAATGCCTGGCACAATGGGGTCCTGGTCTATGACTGAGTCTCCGAGTGCTATGGCAACACAAATAATACATAGAAATGAATGATAAGAATTAGGCCCAAATCAGTACATCACTGCATCACTATTAATGCCTGCTTACACTGAATTTGACAAACTGGGGCTACCTACTCTGTAATTCAGAGTAGAAATTTCTGCCCTAGACTTGATCTCTTTTTTAATAAGGGCTTGGAAGAACTCCCAATGACTTCAATTGCAAGTGAGTCAGGTTCTTAAATGGTGTTTGCATTGGTGTAACTCCACGGACTTCAGTTGAATAGCTCCTGACTTACACCACTGTGATGTGAATAAGAGGAGGATCAGTCAGTGGGTGTACAGAACACAGGTTTTAGGATGTTCAGCTGATTGAGCAATCTCATAGCTCAAACACTACTAAATGCATTGTAATTATGAGATTTAAAAGATCAATATTGGGTTTTTTTTAAATCAACATGTTACTTACGCCTGATGGAAGTTGATTGTGGCCTAGCTGCATTGGAATTAAGGGACTCCCGCTGAGCAGTAAATGCACTGAGCTAGTGGGTCATGAAATAGATTGAGCAGTTCTAGGCAGAGGTCTGAGTCATTGTGAATGAGGCATGCACTTGATGGGGAAACAGCAGAGTGGTTTATCAATATGTTCTAGTGATGACAGTTACAGAAATGGTTAGAACCATGGCTAATGAGACAGAGGATTATTTAGCCTGCATCATTTTAGAGGGGCTTGACTAAGATACTCAAAACTAAGAAAAGAGAGAGTGAAAACTGCGACATCCCTCCTCTACATTATTACATGTTCTGAAAAGAAGATGGTGAAAGATGGATGCAACTAATGGCTGATAAACTTGGAAGTAATAAAATATTTCCATAACAGCTTTGTCTCTATGTCACAGGGTGTCATTGAGTCAACAGAGTTTGCTAAATTTTTAAGGAGAGCTGTGTAATTTTATGACCTCTGAAGCATCAATATAGGGCATTTCTGGAGGCAGGGCCAGGACTTGGAGGCCCAATTGTCTCAATCATGAGGGGAGGGATTGGGCCTGATTCTGTTCTCAGTTAAGCTGGTGCGAATGATGAGTAATGCTAGTGAAGTCGATGGAGTTAATGTGAAAGCTACGTGAGCTCACAATCAGGCCCACTGTGGTTTAAAATTGTATGAACAATTTGAATAGACAGCAACACTTCCCTCGTGCTCCCCCTTCCACTGCCATTCCTTAGTCCTGTTGTATCATTCACTTAGCAATGATGTAACAGTCTCAGCCCTTGACAAGGAGGAGTTCATATAGCACTAAGAGAGAGAGCAAAGCAGAGAGCGAGGCAGATGAGAGGAGAGATGAAGCCGAAGAAAAATGAGATCATGGAGAGGTGGAGAGAGGAAGAACTCCTTGACCTATCTGCACTTTTTCCTGGGATACAAATAGTAGATATCTCTCTTGTTCTTGAGTTATTATTAGTTATTGTTAATAATTAAGACGTGCACCATCATGTAATCAGGCTGCTGTTTTGTTTCTAAGCACACTACTCAGCCCTTCATCCTCACTCCAAACTGCTACTGTGGGCAATCGGCGTTTTGCCCATGAAAGGAGTAAGGATAGCTGATCTGGTATGTTTCATCCTTGCTGAGATGACAGAAAATGTAGTAGCTGCTGTTTACCCTAAATGGACTAGCAGAATATGTTAATGAATCAAGACAGTTAATTAAATGATCTGATGCACAGAGGTACCTACAGAGTGATTGATCGTCACAGACCAAAGCTGAATTGGTCTGCAGAATCAGCGATTGATGTGAATTTCAAGCACTGTGTTCTCGCAGTGCATGTGTGTGCACACACAAAAGACCACAAAAACTACACATTACAGATAGTAGACAATACTTCACTCTCTTTTTTTTAGGCTCCAATAATGCAATAATCACTTTGTGGGCATGTCTCTGCTGCCTATCTTCATCCCCCAAAACATCTCTTTTAAAGTTCCACTAATTTGGCACTACCTACCAGGAACTAGCACAGAGGTGGGTTGTGACAAAGGCGGGAGGAGGAAGGATGGTCCAGTGGTTAGGGCACTAATCATCTGGGACTTGGGAGTCCCTAGTTCAATTCACTGCCTGACAGCAGATTTTCTGTGTGACCCTGAGCATCTCCCTTACCTCAGCTGCATTTCACAGATGGGGAACTAACAGCTCTTCCTGACCTCACTGGGGTGTTGTGAGGATAGCTACATTACAGACTGGGAGGAGCTCAGATACTGTTGTACTGCGGGCTACATGCTATATAAGTTTCTTAAACAGAAAGATGTGGACAAATGGCATCATGAGGCTGAAATCTTTGATAGCACTGGGGGAGGGATATGTGTGTGTGAAGGGGTGGTGATGTAAATGTTTGCTAGAGCACTAGCCTAGGACTTGGGAGACCTGATTGCATGTCTCTTCTCAACCATAGACTTCCTAAGTGATCTGAAGCAAGTCACTCAATTTTCTGTATTACCATGGGGATAATACCCGGGCATTTGTGAGGATAAATACATGAACGTTTGTGAGGTGTTCAGATGCTGCGACCCATCAAAATATGTAAGTTAGTCTACATCTACACTTGGAAGTAGGGGGTGTGACTCCCAGCTCAAGTAGACGTATTTGTGCTAGCTCTTATTGAGCTAGCACACTAAAGACAGTAGTGTCACCGCAGTGGCAAGTGGTGGCATGGGCTAGCCACCCCAGTCACAAACCTGTGGGAATGTACTCGGGATGGCTAGCTTGTGCTGCCACTCACTGCTGCCTGCCCTAGCTCAATGAGAGGTAGCATGGGTTCATCTAGATGAACTGGGAATCATAATCATTGCTCTGAGTTAGACACAGCCTTAGATAGAGGAGGACTGGAGGAATCAAGAGATTGAAGGGTTAATAGGGTGGAATTTGTATTAGGATAGACAGGCAAGTCAAGGTTGAAGAGAATAGAGTGGAGGATTCAGCAGAGAAGGGAGGGGGAAGAAGAAACTAGGGACTACGGTATTAAAATATAGCAGAACAGAAGCTGCAATAAGTAATTTGCCAGGGATGAAAACCCTGGTGAACAAGCCCTTTTTATGCTTTCAAGCTCCATACCATTAGCCTAGCCTTCACTGCAAACTTGTTAATCTGACAAGTGCCT
This sequence comes from Chelydra serpentina, assembly GCA_037349315.1. NCBI lineage: Eukaryota > Metazoa > Chordata > Testudines > Chelydridae > Chelydra > Chelydra serpentina. The sequence goes on from JBAIAC010000002.1 coordinate 18,292,032, forward strand.
TGTTACGCTCATGAGGGAAAGCAAGGATTTTAAGGACATTTTTAACTATTTGCCTCAGCTCAGGAGCCTAAAAGTTCATAGGGTAGGAAGCCATTCACCATGTGAATAAGCTGTGAAATGTCTTTGAAAATTAAAATTTTAATTACATTTGACATTACTGAGCCTCCCGCTGATGGTATCTTTTTAAAAGAAAAAGTGGCATAATTTGTGACAGTAGAAACTCTATGTGAGAGACTGTAAAACAGTTTGCAAGCTACTGTTTACTGAGGCATAGACTTCTCGTTGCCACTCATCATTAAGTCGTTAGAACGCACCCCATCCATGAATGAGCTTAACTTCACAATGCCTCTCTCTGAAGTAGGGAACTACTGGTATCCCTGTTCTTCAGGTACGAGAGTGAGACACAAGGCAGCTGAATTACTGGCCCATGGCCCTGCATGGGGGGGGCAAATCTTTGTTCTTTTGTGGCCCCCTCCAGTGGTATGAAGGGGATAAAAGTGTTCCTCGGTGAATATCTTCAGAGATGCAGTTCTGTCACAGCAGCCCTACACTGCCTCCATTTGCTGTCCCCATTGTAGGGGGGATGCTAGGGACCGAAGGGTGTGTGGCAGGAGTGCATTGCACTCCATTCTTGGCTACCAGAGGCCACATAAGGGCTGCTTCTAATAGAACATATGTTAGAGCCACCATGAAGATGTTGTAACTTATGCTTGAAGCCAAAAAGGCCCTAGGACAGCTGCAGAATATGGGAAAACACAGAGATGGCTTAAAGCGATCTTTGCCTTCTCTTCCCCACCACTCAATTCCTCCAACACACACAGGTATGGAATAGTGAAAAATAGTTTCCCAGAAGCTTGCCATGACTCTCTGTGTGATGTGAGCAAATTATTAAAAATATTACATCATTCTGTCTGGAAAATGAACCTGGGCATTTCCCCCACATTGGCCAAGGGGGCATCTTCCTGGCCACGGAAGATTATTATTTTTCCCAATTCTTGGAATTTCCTTTCCCTTGTGAAAATTGACCATTTAGGAGTTTGACAATAAAGTATGTTCCATCACCATGGTTTTTTTTTAACTCCCATGTCCTGGTTGACAATGAAACTTAAGCTAGGAAATTTGAAAGTATAAGGATTTTCCCCCCAGTTACTTGGTTCATCAAAATCAGCATTTTCATTGGAATCTGGTTGCCTCCTAACTTAGGCAGAGACTGCAACCTCTCCAAAATGCAACAACCAATACCTACAGAGGTAGGATGGGAGGCATGCTCTTCTGGCTCCAGAAATATAGGCCTTTTCCGTTTGAGCTAAAGGACTATCTCTGAGCTGTTAACTAAATATAAAAAATCGTATTCTTTCTAAACCCCAAACACCAATATGTCCACACCAATAGGGCCTGAACCTGCTCTTACTGAATTCAAGTGTAAAAGAAAAGCCCTCCCACTGACATCACCTCCAAGCACTATGAGGCCCATAAACCCCATTTCAATCAATAGAAGCAGGATCGAGTCCCAAAACTACCCACAAAAACATTACATTTGCTTCATTACTATCTGTTTTCTTCAGACATACACGATGCATTTATTTTTAAAATGTAGGAATTGCAATACTGGACCTGACCCAATGTCCATCTAGTCCAGTATCCTGTCTCTGACAGAGGCCTGCACAGATGTTTCAGAGGGAGGTATGAGAACCCCATGTATAGAAGTAGATTATGGGATAATCTGCTTCTATACATTATTGTGATATTTAATAGTTAGCAATTGGCTTAAGACCTGGCGTATGAGGTTTAATATCTCTTCCAAAATTATAACAACCCTGGATATTCATTAGAAAGTCTGAGTCCTAACAAGTCATTTTTGAGCTGAGGGAACCCAAAGAAAAGTTGGACAAAAATCCAAATTTGACTTCAGCATACTTTTAAATAATCTATAACTCAGAAACAGTTTGTTAAAATGTCTTCATACTTTATAGAAATAGTCATCCTTCCTGTCAGAGGAAATGTGGCAATTCTCAAGGTGAGTTAAAGCCCAATTCAGCAAAGCATCCCTGTTCAAAGGAGCACTTAACTTGAAGCACGTGATTATGTCCCATCGACCAAATGATACTTACATTTAAGCACATGCCTGAATCTTTTCCTCCGTAGATTTGGACTTGAGTTCATGTTTCAGTGCTTTCATAAATTAGGGTGCAATTTTCCAAGCCAAAATTATAGGTGGGGATAAAAAAGTATTTTAGAATGGAAGCTGATTGCCAACCTACCTGTAGCTTATTATGCAGAGGTAGGTTATCTATGTACATATACAGAGATGCACAAAAAATGAGTGGAGTCAAAAGGAGGCAATGACTTATGTTCTCTGGTTCCATTTCCTAAAGGGACAAGGGCCTGATTCTGCATGTGTCAGTTAAAGAGATAGGAGACTTAGGCTAGGTCTACACTAACCCCCCCTGTCGAACTAAGATACGCAACTTCAGCTACGTTAATAACGTAGCTGAAGTCGAAGTACCTTAGTTCGAACTTACCTGTGGTCCAAACGCGGCGCGCAGGCTCCCCCGTCGACTCCGCCTACTCCGCTCGTCGAGCTGGATTACCAGCGTCGACGGCGGAGCACTTCCTGGTTCGATTTATCGCGTCTTGACAAGACGCGATAAATCGAACCCAGAACATTGATCCCGCGCCTCCGACGTGACGGGTAAGTATAGACACACCCTTAAACTGGAATTATAGGCAGCTAGAGTGAGGGAAGAAAATCTGAGATTGAGGGCATAATAGTTATTGTTGCTGGTTGTTGGATGCCAGCAGATAAGGCATCCTGTGTCCCACCAGTACCCTACAGTACATGCAAAGTAACCTGTACACAAGGGCTATAAAGGAACTATATAAGAAAAATCATAAACATGCAAACTCTCTGCATTGAGGCAACCAAATTACATGTAAATGCAACATATAAACCAATCTCAACGTAGCTAACGTAGATGTGAAGTGAATTGCCATGCCTGTCCAGGAAGCAGTGCGATCAGAGCAGCCATACTGATTCAGCCTATCTCCACTTAAGCAGCCACTGCATAGCAGGCTACTAAGAAGCCTTGGAGAAGACTTAGGTGCCCTTCATTGTGACAGCCACAATTGAAGCAGGGGGCAGGCGGGGCTGTGACACAAGTTGCTCTCCTTTCAGTGTTTCACCACTGGGACTCAAACACCTATGATGAGCATGGTAATGCAACTACCTCATGCTCACGCATATATTTGCCAACATCAGAGCCAACCATATCACCATATAGAGTTATTCAGTCATTCACCTAGTCTTTTGTGAATCCAAGAGCCAACCACAAAATGGTCTGAACTAATTATCATTATTCTTTATTGGTATTATTATTAATGCATCCACTACGGTGGATGCATTAATGAACAAATAATGCATTTGTTCATTTTTGAGAACATTTGTTTGAGGAGGGGATACTAACAGTTTGTCACTTGAAATGATTAACCTTTTCCTACTGTAAAAGAAAATATATTTTGAGCACTCTCCCTGTAACACCATGATATCATTTATATCCTGTTCTGTTAGCATCTCATGGTGCTAGAGAACATTTTCTTCTGGTAAAAGGTACATATATATTTAATCATAGACGAGTTGCAGCCCAGTATCAGTATTTTGGATGAAACAAAAATCACATCATAAATACAGAAAACACAACAAAGTCTGTACTAAATGTAAAATATATAAATCTCATTAAAATACGTATTACATTCCTTCTAAAAATCTGTCATCTTTCATATCCATCGACAAACTAAGCTGAGAAGTAATATGTAGCAGTAACAGGTCATTCTTGCATTAGTGCATTGCTCAACCACTTTGTAGCCAGATAAATAAAATAATAATAAACAGATTGTTTAAAAGAGATTAAAAGATAATTAAAATGAACTAGTCATGATTGATTCTCATCCTAAAACCACATTTTCAAAGTTAATTCAACGTTCTAAATATATCCTCAATTAATTTAAGCAACAAGAAATCTTACCAGAGACTACAGTAAATCATTTGGATGAATTCACCAGGGAAGGCTGCATGGGAAGGGTTTCTGGAGAGCACAGTGTACCATAAGAAAAAATGTATATAGCAACCTAGATAGAACAATCAAAGAAATGTGCAAAGAAAATGCCACTGATATTAGACCTGACTGTGCCCAATTGAAGTCAGATGGTGTTTTGTCTTCTACTTCAATGGATGATGGGTTCTGGCACATAGTTATCAACAAAAAGATTGATAAAGAGCTCAAATATGAAAATATTACAAAGAAAGGAGTTATATATGCCTCTTGAGTCAAGACCTTCTTGATCAATTGCTGTTTGCCTCATATTTAGACTTGCAGACATTTCTGGGTTTAGTCATACTCTGAATCAAAGGAACTATGCCAGTTTACATCCGCTGAAAATCTGGCCCATTATGTTTAAGAACCAAAATTTTAAAAAACATTCTCTAAAATTTCTGCTTGAAATCCATCATGGGTGCATGTAAAATTAGAGTCTGGTCCTATACTCCTTACTCAGGAGTAAACCTTACTTGCACAATTAATCTGATTGAGTTTAAGGATTAGCCCCTCTCAGTGTCTGTCTAACTGATTTATGGGTGCAAACACCATTTGTCAGATAGGCACTGATGTATTAATGTACATTTGAAGAAAATGCATTGATTTCTGCTTATAAAATATTTTTTAAAGTCTCTCTCTTGCTCTAGGCATCCTTGCATAATGAAATCTATGACACCGCAAAGTCAAAAATAGCAGTAGCAAACCAGCAACCCTTTGTAAAAGAAACTAGTCCACAAACACAAAGTTTCCATGTCTTTGTGCACCGAAAACACTCAAACCCCCAGAATCTCTGAGGAAAGGTTGAAAGAATTTGGCATATGTAGTCTACAGAAGAGAAGACTACGGGAGACAAGATAGCAGTTTTCAAATATGTAAAATATTAGAAAGAGGATGGTGATCAATTGTGCTCCATGTCCACTAAGGGTAGGACAAGAAGTAATTGGCTTAGTTTGTAGAAAGTGATATTTAGATTGCATGTTAGGAAAAACTTTCTAACTATAAGGATAGATAAGCTCTGAAACAGGCTCCTTAGGGAGGCTGTGGAATCCCTGTCCTTGGAGGATTTTAAGGACAGATTAGACAAACACGTGTGAGGAATAGTCTAGGTATACTTTACCCTGCCTCAATGTGTGTGAGGGGAACTGGGTGGGGGGTGATGGACTAGCTGACCTCTTGAGAAGCCTTCCCACCCTATATTTCTATGATTAGATTTTTTTTCTAAAATGTATGCTCCAGTTCAAACAAGAATTAATTCAGGGGAGTCTATGTCATGCAGGAGGTAAGGCTAGATGATTACAATGATTCCGTCTAGTCTTAAAATCTATTAATCCAAAGCCTGCCGAGAAGACTGCATATATTTTCTCCTATGTATGCCCTAGTCATCTACCTGGAGTGGCATAATCAAAACAATACTAGAACATTCACATCTTTTTCATATTTTGGTCACTCCAAAATTTTCATGCGGATTTGCAGTCAGGCCACTCATCTCTATTCAGTTTTATTTTTTAGTTGTGTGAGAGTGGTGTTAGTTAAGAAGTGGGGTCTGATTTTCCTCTTTACTCCAGGTTTAAACCTGTCCACTGGCTTCAGTAATTACTCCTAACTTCTGTCTGTGTTAATTAAAGGAGAATCAGGCCCATAGTGTAAAGGAAACACGCTGAAGACGTTAATTGAAAGTAGTGAGTACAAGATAGCAACCACCGAGTAGAAAAGTGAAACGCCACAAATCGGCCTAATCAAACCTCTGGCACAGACTGGTGGGCAATGCTGTGTGTACATCTATTATATAGCTGCTAAATTTTCATGCAAACAGCATATGATTTTCTTGCTGACTTGCTGCTTATGTCATCTGCTGTGTACAGAGTTTGGTGATTTCTGCACTGTGACTTTTTTCACATTATCAGCCTTCTATTTTGACCGTGATTCCTCATCACCTGATGGGTTGATGGATGCTGGGACATACAGTATCGCATACTGTCCTCAGGCACTTACCCCAGGTGTTGGCACATTTTTGATAATTTCCATGAGTATGGTCTTGCATGCCACATGCAAGGTGATGTGTTTCAACAATGAGCATGATTGAACGTGCAATAACTGGGGTGATGTTCAGCTGTGCTACATGGCATTTCTAATGGTTATTGGTTTGGGCCTCCCACTTATACCTTCTCCCCTGCATTCAAAGCAATTTACTATCCTAATACGCAACCACAGGATTGGTTGGACATCTGCTGTCGATTTCGCCACTCAAGCATCTAAGATGTATCAAGCTAATTGATTTTGCACCACTGAAGAATTTTCCTTAATGGCTCCACAAAAACCTATCCCATAAAACAATAATTAAAAAGAAAAAAATGAGGGGTGTGTTCTTTCTGTGTGATTTTGCCATCAGGCTCCTCTTCGATGCCCTTGTATGCCTTTTTCTATTAATCATTTCAGAGAAGCCATAGCATTATTGTTGTTGCTCTAATACCTGAGCTCTCCGTCAGCTTTTGGTACTGAAAACTGGCAGGGAAACATGTTTTCCTTCTAGTATGTCATTTCTTCATGAATAAAACCTTTGCTATCAGATGCTGGAGTGTTGAGTGTTTAAGGTAGTGTCGCTCTGAGCAAGAGTGAATGAAAGCATGTTGAGATCAATTGAGTTATTCATAAGGTGCCACAGCAACAACTAAACAGGTCACCTACTGTTCCACTTCCTCAAAATACTTTTCCTTTATCACTACATTTAAAATAATTTGGTGGCCAGACTGGAGCCAAATTCAGATTTAAAAGTGTAAATTCTGCAAAATCACTACCACTGTCATGTATGTATACATATACATACTTCTCTGTGTGTCTTTGTATACAGACACCTACACAAGCCCTACTCGAGTTAACAATAATGCAATATTGAACTGAATATTAACCATGCAAAAGTGAAACAATTCAGCACTCAATATTCCTGTATCAATGTTAATTCTGCCACCTTGTAAAAGTGTTTGTTGTACAACGTGCATTTGACAGCACAAGCACTAATATATTTAAGAAGGGACAGAATATACTTAGCAGGAAAAGCAGGAATAGAAAATAGAACATATGGCAAATTGCCTTCTGCTTCCTTGCCTAACCTCCAGATATCCACTCTGTCTTCTTGGCTGGCTCTTTCCCACCTTCCTCTTAGCTTGAAAACAGCCCACCCAACTTTTTAGTGTAAGACCTATCACCCATTCTCTCTCCTAGGCCAATTCCATCTCATCATCTCATCTTCCCCTCAATCTAATCCACCACTTAGTTGGTTCCTCTCCAACTCTTGATTCATGTTTTTGGTCCTCCACCCAGTCGTGCCCGATGGCCAGTTGTTTTCTGGCCTCTAGATCATTCTCCCCAGCATGCTGCCTTCCTTTGCCTGCCCTCCAGGTCTCCAGAACCACCACTTGTGCCTCTAAGAGCACCCCACTGTTATGATATATACCCCCCAAAAATCATGTAATAAATTGCTGGAAAACTAAAATTACTGATCATTAATATTCTTGCACGATGTATGTATGGTAAATCAACAAAGGATTGTATAGATATGTGCTGCAAATACATTCTTACAATGTATTTGGCAAGCAGTCCCTAAGCCAGGCCTGTTCCAGACAAAGGAATGCAGTTCCATCTGCTTGAAATGTGTCTTCAATGTAAATTAAGCAAAAAAAAGCATATTTACAATGCAAAGTAAACAAAGCTATTAGGAGAGCAAACGGGGAAAGGTGACTCAAGAAGGAATGGGGACCACACCCCTGGGAAGCCTTCCTGACTCTTAAAGCGGGGTCAATGAACTTTTTGGGAAGATATAAGAAGAGACAAAAAGCCTTAAAGGGCCAGAATTCTTGACATCACAGACTGTTGAATCCTTTAACCAAGGTGGGTCAAAGTCTCTAGAAACTGAGTGTAAGTGAGTGCTAGGGTAGGTCTACACTTACCCGTCGCGTCGGAGGCATCGGATCGATGTTCTGGGTTCGATTTATCGCGTCTTGTCTAGATGCGATAAATCGAACCAGGAAGTGCTCCCCCGTCGACGCTGGTAATCCTGCTCCACGAACGGAGCAGGCAGAGTCGACGGGGGAGCCTGCGCGCCGCGGTGTGGACCAGGGGTGAGTACTTTTAAGTTCGAAATAAGATACTTCGACTTCAGCTACGTTATTCACGTAGCTGAAGTCACGTATCTTATTTCGAATTTAGGGGCTAGTGTAGACCAGCCCCTAGTCTACACTTACCAGCTCTGTCGGACACGTCGGATCTATCTTCTGGGTTCGATTTATCGCGTCTTGTCTAGACGCGATAAATCAAACCAGGAAGTGCTCCCCCATCGACTCTGGTAATCCTGCTCCACGAACGGAGCAGGCAGAGTCGACGGGGGAGCCTGCGCGCCGCGGTGTGGACCAGGGGTGAATACTTTGAAGTTCGAAATAAGATACTTCGACTTCAGCTACGTTATTTACATAGCTGAAGTCACGTATCTTACTTCGAACTTCGGGGCTAGTGTAGACCAGCCCTGAGAAACATGCTTATGCAAAGATTGTAACTTGTTGAAATTAAGTTTTGGTCTTAGAAGCATATTTTTATTCTGTTTGCTTGTAACGCTTTCTACTTTTATTCCTTACATTTGGTATCACTTCAACCTATGATCTTTTGTTGAATATACTTGTATTACTTTTACTATAAACCAATTCAGTGCTTTGATTAAAACCAATTGTTAGCTCCAGTTAAAGTAATCAGATGCTGAATACTGTTTATTTAAGGGAGCAGAGAACTTAATAATTTCTGTAAGTGTTCAATGAGAGGGCTAGACACCATAGGGCAGACAGTTTGGTGGATGTTGGGGGGTCGCCCATAAAAAAGTAACTGGGCGTTGGAAGCCAGGGTGTGACCTGCATGCTTGTAGGCTGGCTGTTGGTGTCAGGGTTATGATCCACTGCAGCATAGCATTTAAGGTATCCATAGTTGTGGAGCAGGTGGTGATACAACCCCTTACTGATCTGGATTGAACCCCCGAGCATCACTTCACCCCAACATTCTCATGCACAACCATAAGCTTTGATTTGGTCAGGTATTTACACAAGTGCTTAAAATTAGGCATGGGCTTTAGTCTTTTGTTCAGTTGGGCCCTTAACTTCATCCTCAGTTGTAAGCTTAAGATATAAGTGCATCAGGTAGGTCAGAGTCTCCAGGGTTTTAGTCCATTTTTAAGCACACTAAAGTAGTTCCTTATTTGCTCCCTTCTGCTCACCCATTACCTCTTATTTCCCCTCCTAAACTAATACAAAAATAAAAGTTTTATGTACACAAATGTATATAATATTATATAACAAGTTGTAAAAAACACGATGTTACTGTTAAATAAAAAAGTGTAAAACTATTATACATTACACAAAAAAGAACATTAAGGTTACAAAGTCAAGCTCTCAGAAGTCAGGAAATGCAAGAATTAAGGTTGCACATGCAACCTAATTTGGCCCCTTTGAATCCATACCTTATGATATCGACTTTAATTACATGATCACATAGTATTTTTCCACAGGATCCCTCCTAGTCTCATTGCCCAGCCAGTCACGCTCTCCACATCCCTAGGCATGCTCAAATCTCAGTTTTCCCTTCCAGTCAGTTCTAGTCCCCCTGTCCTGAAGCCTCTTATCTAATCTCTTTTCCATACTCACAGTGAAGGATTCATTCACTGGCTCACAGCCTCCCCTCCTCCCCCCACCTCAGTTTCCTGTCCCAGTCTTCACCACCTGCAGCTCCATGTTTCCCTTAGCCCCTTTCACTAGCTTCCAGTTCCACTCTTCTCCTCTCACCCCCTATCCTGGCTCCTTGCCCCAATTTATTCCCTCTATCGCCTCCCTCTCCCACCCAGGATCTGGGCTTTGTCCCTTCTGTATTTCAGTCAGGTGGCTTCTTCCTTTACACTACCCGGGTGCCAGCAGAAAAAGCACTGAGAACACAAAAAAGATAGCCTCCTGTATGTACATGGGTATGTACATGGGGCAGGAGGAGCCATGAGATTACACCCTAAAATAGGTATGGGTAAGAGCCCAACACCCAAGGGAGTACACTCAGAGATACTAGAAAGGGGACAGAGGTGTAGGTAGACCTGTACCTGTGATATATGCAAAAGTTATTCATTATTATTAAGAATTATTATTATTAATGTATGCAAACAATTATTTGCCTCCATAACCATATATGAAAGATTAAATTCTTCTGTCCGTACTGCAATGTATTGTACACTACTGTATTACTTCCACTATCCAAAAGAACTATTTAACTTTCCACTTTGTATGCTACATTATTCAGTTCTTTAGCTGGACTACAAGAGTCTCATACTGGGCTGTCAAAACAACTCAATCTGTGCTGACTAGCTACAGGGAAACATATAGTTTTCCACCAGTGCCTCCAGAGTAACAGTTCAAACAAAGAAGCATTGGGGACCATGATCTGAATATCAGAGGCTCACCAGGATTAGAAGCCTGAAGAAGAAGGGGGGGAAAAAAAGCAGGAGTTCTTTGGGTAATAAATTATTCATTGCTTCTAACTATCTGAGATAATTAAAATTACCTGCTTTCAGCAGATATGCCATTAACTACAATTTCCCTTTTTTTAAAATAGATCTGATTCACACTATCTGTTTCAAACAGCTGTATCTACAATGCGGTGTGTATACATTTACACAGACACATTACACACACCTATACCATAGCAGTCACTTTTGTATGTGTGTGTGCACAAGCGTAGGTAACGTAATATAGTTCCACAAAATGAGGAGCTAGTAGTATCAGGTATGCTACAGTATTCCTGAACAGTAACAAAAAATAGATCCCTTCAACGGAGCTAAACTGATTTAAACAGAGGATCAGCCCCAATGTTCCTAGATATCTGTAAATTAGCTAGTTAGCTGGTTAGCTTGTTAGTTAGAAAAATGTGATGCACTCCAATAACATGAAATCACTGTGCGCATTGTAGAGCCAGCTAAAAGTATCAGTGGAAATGTGTCAGTTATGCAGTGTTTGCAGATTGAAAGGAATAAAAGCTAATTGAAATTACCTGCTTTCCGTGTATAGGCTGCTCTCCTGATCACTTTAAACAGTCTTTCAATACATCATCTTTTTTCCCCTGATATAAGTCCCTTTAAATTGTGACTCCTTAGTTTACATTGGCTTCTGATGCGATGCAAAAGATAGCCTTCTGTAATGCACCTGTTTTAGAAATGAACAACTCAGAGATCAGAGATCTCCTATCAGATTGAGCAAGATAGCAAACATGTAACTAAACACAAAAAAGCCAAACAGGAGCTCCATATAACAAAAGATGAGATGCCTCTTTCCTAATTCCCTGCCCCGGTGTCTTGAGGGACTGATCTCCCCCTAATTCATTAAGGGTATGTTTTGTTTTACTCTTGGTATTTTTTTTTCCACTTCTTCACTCCAAATGCTAAATGATATCACACTGACAGCAAGAAAGGCCATGCTGTACTGAAATGTAAATTCTGTGCAGAAGGTAAGCAAGCAAGAAATGTCAAGAACCAAAGAATTTAAATCAAAGAGATAATTTTTTAAAATATATATATCTGTCGAATTTAAACAAAATAGCCCTAGAAAGCAAGGTCTCACACACAAAAATGTCCACAATAGAGTAGGGACAGAGAATAAAACAAAACTGCTGCAGTGTGGGGAACGAGTCAAGGTAAAGTGTTTTCTCAATATTTCAGCACTGTGGTAGGGGATTGACAAAGCTCCATATTTTCCATCGCTGCCTGAGATCAATAGCATAATAAAGAACAAATAGGAAAGCCAGTATACAAAACACCATGCACGATTCTTTCAAATCTTTCTTTGTGATCTTTTGCATATTTAAGATGGTCATCTAAGTGTTTCATTACAGGTAAACAAAACAATAGTAAAAGCACCCTTCAAAAGAAATGAAAGACTATGCAAGTTGAAAGGAAGCAAAAGCATTCTACAGAATTACAATTGTGCTACGTGGTACTTCAAGTTGTTTTTCTGACAACAAAGCTAGCACCAGAAATATTACATGAGGATTTAATTCAAGCTACCATAAGTCAAGGTCATGCTTGATCTCTGCTCCCAAAGGTGCTTACAGAGAACTTTCAATGAATTCAAATTATGGGTCAGATCATTAAGCTAGCTGTCTGACTCATTCCTGCTATTAATAAAGAACTCATCTTGGAGATTTTCTGCACAGCTATATGGATAACCTGAATTTATGTGGATCTCAGCAGTTCAAAGCCTGAATTTTTTGCTAGAAACAAGCAGAGTCTGAAGTTTATTAGCACAGGAAAAAAGTTCCCCTTTCATTAGCTTATTCTGAAGTGCTTTCCATTACATAACACATCGTGTAATCTGTTACTTCCATGTGCGGGTATGACATGTAATAACTCATAACTCACAGAAATGGAGAGAAAATGCTATCCCTGGCTATTTAGGGCCTGATTCTCCACTAAATTTTATATTGGGTAGTTCTCCACACCTGTAGAAAGTGAATGTAAAATGACACCAGTCTAATCTAGTGTCTTTTACTGTTACTTGGCACACTTGTAAATGGCTACGTAAAGTAGAAAGCAGTGGATAATCATGATTTTTTTAACCATGAGTTCTTCTTCAAGCAGATGCAGACCTGTATTCTACTTAGATGTGCACATGCCCAGCACACCAGAGCCAGAGAACTTTGTCTAGGAGTACCTGTAGGGGCAACACTCATGCCCTGAAGCCCTAACCCCTCCTCTGGCCATATAGGGGTGGTACTGCCCCAGTCCTTTCAGTTCCTTCTCACCACCCATGGCTAGAGTCAAAGCTCCATGTGGTGTTTTCACCTCACCCTTTTGGTCTCTGTTTTCTGTGCAATTTTTCTTGTATATAGTTGTAGTAATACCTTAGGTAAGCTTAGTGTTAATATAATATTAGTTAGAGTAGTTGGCTGCCCTGTGTGATGCCCTCGCCAGGGTTCAAGAATTGTCCGTCTTGGAGGGGGCATTTCCAACAGTGAGCTGCACACAAAGTGCTTGTTGTGTCTCAGTGAATGACACATTAAAGACTGGTGCTCCATCTGTCTCTGATACGGTGAGGACGAGGTCCCACAAAATGAATTGTGACCATTCCAGGGCTCAGGGACGCTCTTCCTCATCTTCTAAGAGGAGCACTGACTGGGACCAAGGGATGGAGCAGGTCTGTCCAATCACTCCCTGATACTGAGCCAAGATCAGCGAGAGCCCACACTGTTGACTCCGGTTCCAGCCATGAGGCATCCGTTGTGTCTCGTACAGATGACATTGGCACTAGCACTAACTGTCTCCACACTAGGTGGCATCAAACAAGCTTTGCCTCTCAGTTCCAGACTCTCCACTGGTTTGGGAGTTCTCTGGCACCACTAGTCACAGTGCCTGGGCCTCAGACTATGAAGCTAAGGCCAGTTCAGGTCCCAGCACTGAAGGCCCCCTTGATACTAGTGCATCCTTTGGCACAATCATTGTCTTTTCAGCAGATCTGTTCATTGAGTTTGGTACTACCCATAGTCTTGGTGCTGACACCCCTCCTGGGTGACACTGTGTCTCACTGGGTACTTCCGGTGTCAATCCCACATTCCTCTTTGGCACTGATGCTGATCCCATATTGGGCTTCAAACGAGTCTGACCATTTGTTTGCCCCATTGAGGCTGGCTCCCCCAATTAATGTCACAAGAGTATCTCCGTGACTCCTCAAAATCTAGGTCAGGCTTGTCGTCGCCCTCATCAACTCCTAATAGGTGCCAGAAATTGCCCTCATATCACCATCAATACTGAGAACAGCATCTGTACCATAGTTGGGATAAGGGGTTCTTGTCCTGGTACCTAATGGCCACCAATGCCTTACCTATATGCCCACTGGCCTCCTTGGAACACTCCTCAGTCCTTAAGGTCCCACTTTTCAACATTCTTCAGAGCAAGATCACCGGGCCCAACAGTTACTCCTTCTCCAAAATCACCTGAGCAGCAAACAATCACTGAGTCCATTTCCTCTGGGCTGCTTGTGTTATTCCGATCAGATCCTGTGGTACAAGAACAAGACATGGCACTGGTGCAGCAAACTGCCTCTTCATTCTCTCCAGCTACTCTTCTGTGGTGGAATCTTCCTCTCCCTAGACGCCTGAGGACTTTAAGTCATATCAGGACCTCCTGAGGCGTATGGCCGCCATCTTGGGCATCCAGGCAGAATTCCTGAAGGAGAATACACAGAAGCTGCTAGATATTCTCCAGTCATCAGCTCTGGGGAGAATAGCCCTCCTGATAAATAAGGCTCTTTTAGAATATGTCTACACTGGAATAAAAGACCAGCCGCACAGACATGGCTGGCCCAGGTCAGCTGACTCAGGCACACAGGGCTAAAAATTGCTGTGTAGACATTCAGGCTTGGGCTGGAGACCAGGGATTGGGCCCCTTTCTCCTTGCAGGCTCCCAGATCTCAGCTCCAGTCTGAGTTCAAACATCAATAGAGCAATTTTATAGCCCCACTGCCCAAGACCCAGAAGCCAGACCCAGAAGCCAGAGTCAAACACCCAGGGGTGGCCTAGGTCAGTTAATTATTGTGTAAATGTACCCTTAGAGCCTGCAGAGGCCCTCTGAAATACTCATTGCCTCCCATGGCAAAAGGTTCAGAGAACCAACACTTCTTTCTCACCCAGGGTTTTCATGGTTTCTATTCCCACCTGGCCCCTAACTCTGGTGATAACTGCACAAAATGACAAGGCATGGCAGGGAAGGTATAAATCCACACATAAGGACAAAGTGTCCAAGGGGATGGACTTGAGGGAGCAAAAATGTATACCTTCTCTTTCCTGCAGATGCACATCTTGAACCAGCAGACGTTGCTCTCTAAATATGGTTTTGTTGATTGGGCAGCCATGTCTAAGTTCACGGACCACTTGCTAGAAGCCTCCAGGGAACAGTTTAAGTCATTCATTGTAGCAAGCCATATGGTGAACAAGATGTCATTGCAGTCAACTCTGGATGTGGCAAATGTCACAACCAGAATTATGGCATTAGCTGTGACCATGAGGAGGCTGCGGAATTCAGGCATTAGACCTGAGGTTCACCAGACCATTGAGCACTTACCTTTTGATAGCTGTGTTTTGTTTTCAGGGGGAAAAAAAGAAGAAACACTGTACTCTTTTAAAGGCTCCCAAGCAACTTTGCATTCCTTGGAAGCATGTACTCCTGCCATGAAGAGCTGCCACTCCAATGGTGAGCAGCAACAGCAGCAATACCACTCCCAGTGTTTCTTTGGACAGCCCCCCATTCCTATACGGCAGTCGGACTACTCCTGGAAGGGCCACAGATTCAAGGTCCTCTGGTTCTGGGTTTAACCAGCCAGCTCCGTCCCCACACCAGCATCCAGCAAGCACACATTTTGACTCGTGTCCAGGGCAGTGATCCTTTGGTGATCTCTCCTTCTCTATATCCTCTGTTTGGGAACAGGCTGGCTAGTTTTTACGGTGTTTAGGACTCAATTACCATGGACAACTGGATTCTAAGCATCGTCTAAGCATAGATGATTTCTATATCTATGATATAGAAATCAGAGATAGAATCATAGAACTGGAAGGGACCTCGAGAGGTCATCTAGTCCAGTCCCCTGCACTCAAGGCAGGACTAAGTATTATCTAGATCATCCCTGACAGGTGTTTGTCCAACCTTCTCTTAAAAATCCCCAATGATGGAGATTTCACAACCTCCCTAGGCAATTTATTCCAGTGCTTAACCAGTCTGACAGTTAGGAAGTTTTTCCCAATGTCCAACCTAAACCACCCTTTCTGCAATGTAAGCCCATTGCTTCTTGTCCTATCCTCAGAGGTTAAGAGGAACAATTTTTCTCCCTCCTCCTTGTAACAACCTTTTATG
Source organism: Chelydra serpentina (assembly GCA_037349315.1). Taxonomy (NCBI): domain Eukaryota; kingdom Metazoa; phylum Chordata; order Testudines; family Chelydridae; genus Chelydra; species Chelydra serpentina. The sequence continues at coordinate 18,308,031 of JBAIAC010000002.1, forward strand.
TACTTGAAAACTGTTATCATATCCCCTCTCGGTCTTCTCTTTTCCAGACTAAACAAACCCAATTTTTTCGATCTTTCCTCTTAGGTCATGTTTTCTAGACCTTTAATCATTTTTGTTGCGCTTCTCCAATTTGTCCACATCTTTCCTGAAACGTCGCAACCAGAACTGGACACAATACTCCAGTTGAGGCCTAATCAGTGTGGAGTAGAGCCGAAGAATTACTTCTTGTATCTTGCTTACAGTACTCCTGCTAATACATCCCAGAATGATGTTCACTTTTTTTTGCAACAGCGTTACACTGTTGACTCATATTTAGATTGTGATCCACTATGACGTCCAGATCCCTTTCCGCAGTACTCCTTCCTAGGCAGTCATTTCCCATTTTGTATGTGTGCAACTGATTATTCCTCTTCATCCTTCCTTTCCACCCCTTTACCTCATACCTCTTCAGGGACTCCTCTCATGAGACACTGATCCTCGAGCTGGTTCAGTCTCTACTGTCTCTGGGAAGTCCCCTTACAGCATTGTGGGCAGGTATTCTACTCCCATTTTTTCCTCATCCCCAAGCCCAAGGGAAGGATGAGACCTATCCTTGACCTCCATGATCTCATCAAATACATCAGATACATGATATTCCTTATGGTCACACTAGCAACTATCCTCCCAGTCTTAAATCAGAACTATTGGTTTGCCACCATATATAAAGATACTTATTTCCACATAGCAATCCTTCAGAGTCACAAGAGGTTCCTCATGTTTGTTCTGGCTAGCGGGCACTACCAGTACACTGAGCTGCCTTTTGGCCTGTCTTCCACTCCTTGGTTTTTAACAAGTGTATGATTGTGGTAACAGCACAACTCACCAAGAGTGGAATTAATATGTTTCTGTATCTGGATGATTGATTTTTGAGGGGCAGGTCCAGCCAGGTTTTTTGTTTGTTTGTTTTGCACCTATTCTGTACCTGATAAAGCAGATTTAAATCTACTCTATTGGCTCCCCACGCCTTCACTCAGCTCAACCCTGTCTCTGAAGGATTCCCCCAAATTGTGTGAGGACCTCCCAGAAATGTAAGGCTCCTGTAATGGCTCTGAGATTGGGAGAAAGCATAGTATGACTTAAAGGCATCTTTCCCAACCCCGCCATCACTTCCAGTCTTCTAACTAATGTAAGGTTCATGGGATATTAGTCCAGGTTAAGGAATGGATAGAGTAATACTTATATTTAACATGTTTTGCAATTCCATGGTAACAGAGAAACAAAATAGAACAATACGCTCTAACCGCAGCAACACAGGAGCACATATTCAAGCTGTTACAGTTCCATGTGATTGGAGCAGCAGGTCTCCTCAATCAGCCCTTCACTTATAAGCAACATCATTTGAATAGAGCTCTGAGAACTTGTGTGTAACCCCTAGCCATCGAATACCTAGTAAATATTGGCAAATGTTTGCAGTGAGCCAAGGATAACGCTACACAATCACCACAGAGCCTAGCAGAACCACAGATACACTGAAAAGGGGCTGCTGCAGAGACTTGGATGAAAAATGCGTATTTGTGAAAAAAGGATTTAGCAAAGATCAGACTAGATTGGAGTGGATGAATATCAATAAGAGACACCTTTTCTCCAGACTGACACCTCATGCAATCCTACTGAGCTCAGTGGAGGTGTGTGATGGGGTGCCCTCTAAGGGATTAATAGAGCCCTAGGGAGGCTGCACAAGAGGCAGCCAATCAGAAAAGGGCTGATGGGAGCAGCCAATCAGGGCCAAGCAGGCCCATATCAAAAGGGAGCTGCAGGGCAGGGGAGGGCATTTCTCTGCTAGGAGCCCAGGGAGAAAGTACTGTGCCTCTGGAGGGCTGAGAGAACTGCCAGACTCCTGGGCCAGGGGAGCAAGAGACAGCTCCTGACTGGCTACTGCTGTTTGCCGGGTGAGGCCCTGAGGTGAGGGCAAAGAGGATGCTGTGGCCAGTAGGAATTGGTCTGACAATTAGCTGCAGTAGTGGCTGAATGAAGGGAAGTGGCTGAACATCAAACTGCAGGTCCCTCGGAAGGGTGAGCACAGGGTGCGGCATAGCTGAAGGGCTGTGTCGCTGAAAAGGATGCTGCGGTCCTTGAAGAGATGTGGGTCATAGAGCAGGAGTGACGGCAGTGAGGCACCACTCAAAGAGGGCACATTAACACACAAAGCAAATTCCCATGACAGCTGGCAGGAGCTTCAGAGTGGTGAGTCCCACCCCATTACAAGGTGCATGACGGCATAGGTCAGAGGTGAATTTGGCCCCAAGTACCTTTTTTCAATACTTCATTCTGACCTATGGGGCCACCGCATGTCTGCATCGATAAAGCTGTAGAACAGGCATCAGCAACCTTTGGCACGTGGCTTGTCAGGGAAATCCGCTGGCAGGCCGGGCCAGTTTTTTACCTGAAGCGTCCACAGGTTCGGCTGATTGCAGCTCCCACTGGCCGAGGTTCACCATTCCAGGCTAATGGGGGCTGTGGGAAGCGGCGGCCAGCACATCCCTCTGCCCGGGCCGCTTCCCGCAGGCCCCATTGGCCTGGAACAGCAAACCACGGCCAGTGGGAGCTGCGATCGGCCGAACCTGCGGACACTACGGGTAAACAAACCAGTCCGGCCCACCAGCGGATTTTCCTGATGGGCCGCGTGCCAGAGGTTGCCAATCCCTGCTGTAGAGACTTATCACAGCATAAAGGAAACCAAATGTAATAAAATCCTGTAAGTACAGAACTGAGAGACAGCAAACATTATACATTTCAGGTCACTCAATTTACTAGTCTTAGTTAAAACAGAAAAAAAAATAAATCACCTTATTCTTATCTTTCAGGAAAATGTCTGCGGTCAGCCTCGATCTTAGGTTTTGTTCAACAGCCTTTCTGCTTTCTGGAACTCTGACCTTTTTGTTGTTCTTGTGGTTGTTGCAGCCCTGTGAATCAGTCTGTAACTAAAAAAATGTGAGATTTGTGGACTGTATAAAGGTAGCTTCTGGAGATTTCTCCAATAGCCTGCATGTGAGGTGACAGCCCTGAATATTAAGCAAGGTAGAAGGGAAAGAGAGTACATGTCTTTGAGACTTGTGGCTCCATTCAGAAAATGCTTCCATTTAGTTGTAATCATCCCTGCGTGACCCATTCATGCAGAGTCAGAAGCTGAGAAACTGCTTTGATTGGCATGATATAGACAGAGTGGGTAAGGTCATATCTTTTATTGGACCAACATTGTTGGTGAAAGCTTTCGAGTCCATGGAGCTCTTCTTCAGGAATCAGACAGGCAGACAAAAATAGGGGACACATTCTTTTGTACAAAATGGTTTACAGGCTCTGTGCCTTGGATTAAAAATGGCAATTTTGCTATGGCTTGGCACGAAACAGAGCTTTCATGTAGTGATTTTCATAGTGATTTCAAAAGGTGCTGAGCACCCACAGCCCCCCATTGACTTTCGTGGTCATTTGTGGGTGCTCAGTCCCTCTGAAAATCAGATGTAAAGAGGCAAAGTCTGCAACACCACTCTAAATTTGTCTTTAAAATATAATGCAATCATTTGAGGGTTGGAAAATTGTCTGGGCCAAATTAAAATAACTGACTCTATTTGCACCTGCATTTTTACATGGAACCTCATTTGCCCCCGCAAAAAATTGAATATGAGCATGCAAAGAGGATTTGCTCAAGAAATTTGATAGTTGCAACTTGCATGTACAAATTCTAGGGTAAAGGAGTTTCCTGGGCAAAATGACAGTGCCCGCCAAATTGTAAGCACTAAATTACAAGCTGGGTTGAAACCCCTTTCAAAACGTGGGAATCTGTTTTAATTGTGTCTATTATTCAAATGGGGCATACGTTGCTAATTAAGCACTAGACTACACAATATTCTATTTGCAAACTCATTCTGTGACAGCTGTTACTGTAGTTGTATGAGAATTTGATTCTTCAGAAGATACTGTTTTGTCTCAGGCAGTTAGATTAAAACCTCTCTATCTGAGCACAAAATCTGAGCTCGTGGAGTGAGTGGGGGGCACTAAGGTCCATCTGTTCTAATAGGCTGATCAGGCAATATGTCTTGCAAAAATCACTAACAAACAATTAGCTTTTCTCCAGAGGAATGTGATCTCTTTGGGGTAGTTTGTTTGTCCTGGAAGTTGGGTCTCCATAGCATCCATAGGCTGCACAAGGGCAGATTATAATAGCAATCCACGTAAGCAAGGTCTGCTCCTTCCAATACAAGGAGTAAATCAGCTGGAATGTGACAGGAGAGATGGGGAAAAGGCGAGGACATAGCCCAGGGAGTGAGACCCTAATAAATAGTTGGGACGCCATCACTCCTCCATCCCTAGGGTCAAGACATATGAATGTTTTGTTGCCAAAAAAAACGGGTGAATTTCAACTTAATAATATTTTCCAGAAAATGCAATTCAGAAAGATTATTTCCTGGGTGATTAAAGTCACTCATCCTTCAGCCTCATGCAATATAAAACTAAGACACACAATAATCATTGCTTAATCATTAGCAATAGTAAGCTAATGATTATGGTATTTAACTCATAATGGCACATTGCTTAAGTGAGCTCTGGGAAATGCTTACATCCTCAGTTTAATTTTTGTCTCTCTTTTGGTCAGTATATTTTGCAGGGTAGTGGGGTTTCGGGGTTTTTTTTAAATTTCTTAGCTCTCCAGAGTTTTACCAGCTTATGAAAATCAAGTGCTGCTTTTTTTTTTTTTTCCTTCTTGCATCATTGCTGATAACAGCCAAGTAGCTGAACACAAAATGTGGTCTTTATTATTCAGGCTATGTGAGGCATACAGAAACGATACCAACAACATTCACTTTCATATGCAGTAGGAAAAAATAAAATAAAAATCAATAAAATAATATAAAATGGAATTTTTTCAGAGCAAAAGACATAATGTCTAGATGGAACTCTAATGTCAGTTTTCTCCTGAAATATTGGCCTTTCAACTGAGCTGCATCAGTTTACACCAGCTGCTGATCCAATCCATTGTATTTATACTATATTCATCCAGAAGTCAGCTACTACCTTATTGTCCTTGGCAACAGCACTGTAAAAAAGAACCTGTGTCTAATATCATTGGAGAAGGTGGAATATGGAAGGCTAAATATTTGGTTTTGTTAGGGCAGTGTAGAGATGAATGTCTCCAGTTACTGGGATCTCCTTTAATCAAAGCACTGCCACTCGGTATTGAGGTACATACTACCACTTTTATTAATAATGTCTGCCCTCTATTGTTATCTATGGAGTACTAAGTAAACTCCAAAGTCTTTCCCAGCATGCACTGTGCTTTAGGTAAAACCTGGGATAGATTTTTTTGGAACAGCCAAAATGACTGCCTTTAAAGTCCTGGTCAGGAGTCTGGAAGGGATCTTCCCAGGACATTGCAATAGACACGACTAAGACTCTCAACAACCCACAATAACCGAGAAGTGAAAGATTCTGAACAAACCTTTCAGTGTGGTTCCTCAGCAATGGGACTGATAGAAACTTAGGGTCCAAACCTGTAATGAACAGTGTTCCAGTAGACCCCTGCACACTAGCAGAGTCCCAGTGAGGCTTTGTGTGGGTGGACTCTTGTGTCTCCATGGAATTAATTGCAGGACTGCAGAAGCCTTAAATTTGCACAAAGTAGATCTGTTTAAGAAGACTCTCCAATGTTTTGTGGAAGAGGAAGGATGGTCTAGTGGTTAGGGCACTAGCATAGCATTTAAGACACCCGGGCTCAAGTCCCTGTGATACCACAAACATCCTGTGTGATCTTTGGCAAGTCACTTACTTACCCTCTGTTTCCTATCTGTAAAATGGGATTAATAGAACTTCCCTACTTTACTAGGGTGTTGTGAGGATTAATGCATTAAAGATTGTGAGGCACTGTGGTAATGGAGGCCAGATAAGTATCTTGGATAAACAGCATTTTTGAAATAAAAATATAGTAAGATTTATCATTAGAAAACGTAATTGTTTTTGCAGTAAAAAATAATCATAATGAAATGCTAATTTAAAGAAAAAAAATCATTTTAATTATCTTTCATAACAGTAACATGCATTTAGAAAAGAGTTTGTGGCAGCAATGGGTTATGCACTTTCCAGCAATTAAATTTCTTACTTGCCTGATTTTGTTATAATTTATTGGTCTAACAGGAATTTAATAAAGTGGACAGTTAAAAGAATTTAATCTATTCACTCTAGAACAAACAAGATTAACAAGATAAGATTCAGATTTGAAAAAATATTTTAAGAGAGAAGCTAAATTAGAAAGTGGAAAAAAAGTTCTTGTGACTCCTGAGAAGTCACGTAACTGCAGGAAATAAATTTAAAACTGAAAAACAAAGGTTAACAGGCAATATAGGAGTAATTTCTTTTCTCATAAAATAATTAACCTTTGGAAAAGGCTTCCTGTCAATTCAGTCTTTTTACTATGCCATTTAAGGAACTAGGCACATCCCTGACAAGTGAATAATAAGGAAACTTAAATAAGACAATGAATACCCAAGCACCTTAGGCAGTTCATGGGAGAAGGGATCTTTGCAGAACGGAAACTAAACCCTTCTCTGGCTGTTTAATGGTGAAGCTAGAGTGGCACGATAAAATCAGACACTTTTTTAAACTGGGGTATAGCTGAAACACACAGTTTTAAGACTCCTCTAATCCCTGCATGCTATTGGTTTCAATTCATGGCCATGACTTTCCAGCATATGGATTGGCTGACTAAGGGTACGTCTACACTGCAAGTATCTATAGGCCTGGACATGCAGCTTAGAACAGATGAACTGTAATCACTATGAGCCCTATTCTACAGCCTTTACTCCCATTATGAAAGCAGTTCCACCAAAGGATTTACTCCGTGAGTAAGGGCTGCATAGTCATGGGGTTATAATAATTCTCACTGTGAGCACAACAATGAAAGAAGCTCATATTTACAAAGGAACCTAAAGGCATTAAATGCCTAACTGCCACTGAATTTCAATACAGTTTGGGTGCCCAAGTCCATTGGGCTCCTTTGAAAACCCCAGCCTAAATCCTTTGTGAAAAACAATCAGCTGCCTTAACCCCCACCTCCCTCCTGAAAAAAAATAGGGATCCCATTAAAGCTGAAAAAAGTTTTAAATTCCATCAAGACATTTATTTTATGTGAATCAGGAATCATGCAGAAGAGCTGTATTGGAATAGCAGTAAACCACCAGTCATTTGTTACAGCTTTTCATTTCTAGACAGATGGGAGAAATGAATACACTCACCCATCTATCTAGAAATCAAATATCATATACATCCACTTATTCTTTATTGCTTAATTCTATTCAGGGTATAGGTTACAGTGATTTCTCCAGGGTGAAATTGTCCTTCCCCATCTCACCATATTCTGATAATAAGTGGAATGAGTTTGATATATTGAAACACTCCTTTCTCCGATTGTATTTTTCATTCAGTACTAAAGCTGAGAACACTGTGGCTGCAAATACTGTATAATATTTTATTAGAAAAATAACTAATTCCAGGTCTCAAACAAAAGACCAATATATATATATATATGGCATTGTAATAAACCAGTGCAATTCCCTACAATACAATAATAATTTGTGGTACCTTGAACAGAAAAAAATAGAAGTCATTATGTTCTGATTTGATAATTATATCTGAAAATTCCCAAGAATATAATGACCAAGCAGTGAACTATGCACCTCCTTTATAAAACCCAGTCTCTTACAGTGATACGCAATATACACAAGAATGGCATGTGGAGTGAAGCAATGCAAAGCACAGAATTAAAATAAAATGGATATAACCCAGCAAAAAGGACATTATTTTCTAAAAAAAAATAGAAAGACACATGCTAGATTAAGACCTACCTCTTTACATTAACTTTCCCCCAATAACTGTGCTTTGATAGATAATACAATACATACATTTATATCAAACCTCATGGGTCTACACAAAGAAAATGGAAAAATCCAGGAGAATGCAATAGAGTCTGCTCTCTTTAAATGTGCTCTGCTCTCAGATCCCATGATGATGGGCATGTTACAATAGAGAGAGAGATTCTGGAGTGGTGACAGGGGCAGAGAGATGCCATGACCATATTCTTCAGGACACAGTGCAGACCAAAAAAAAAGACCTGCATACACAGCACTAAATCTTCAGATGGTGTGAATCAATGAGGCTCTATTGCTGTCTATGGAGCTATAGCAATTTACATCAGCTAAGGATTTAGACCAAAGGCTCCCTAAATCACCAACCACTAAAAAGATCATATTTGTAACATATATGTCCATCTTTAGAGACAGATACTGGAAAAGGTATATTATGGAGCAGATGGCAATGCTCTATAATTAAGGTTGCAACTGAGATTTCTATTATAATAACAAATGTGGCTCTTATTCCTGGCTCTAAATTCTGCTGTCTCTCTCTCTCTCTCTCTCTCTCTCTCTCCTGCATCAGATTTGACAATCTGTAGGTTAGTTCTGTGGCAGAGGTAGAATTTGCAGTGATAAAAACAAGGAATTCATGAATTAGGATACTCTAAAATAATGTTTACCGGGATTCATAAAACCTGAACTTTCTTGCCACTTCATAGCCCTGCCCAAAAGCAGAAGATAATAAGCACACCATGGAAAGAAGAGGATAAGACACTATACAAAAGGGAGCATCTTTGAACTGTTAGGGGTGGTCTTGGCTGGAATGCTTTCCAGTCAGTATGAACTGTTGAAAGATTTTGGGTGAGAGACCACTTTTGATTTCAAATCTTACTTACCTTGGTAAAAGTTTAGGAATTAGAATGTGTTATTTTTTGTAGCCAATTCTGACTTTTATGCCTTATCACTTATAATCTATCTTTCTCTAGTTACTAAACTTGTTTCATTGTTTATTTAAACCCGTGTGCTTTTGGTTGAAGTGTTTGGGGAATCCCTACTCAGATCAACAAAGGCTGTTGCATATTCATTACTCTTTGATGAAATGACAAACTTTTAATGAGCTTACACTGTTTGGGTAGAGGGGGGGCTGGAAGAGTGTAAAACGCACTTTTCTGGGGCACAAGCCTGGCACTGAGGAATATGCTGGTGTTGCTAACTGTTCATGAGTGGCTGGAAGAGCATTCATGTAACTTTGCTGGGTGTGCCTTCATATGCTAATGGCTGTGTGAGCAGGGAGTGGAGAGGTTGGTTTTCACTAGCAGAGAAGTGTAAGAGACACTCTGGTCTGGAGAATTAAGGGATGTCACACAAAGCAAGGGCCTGATTCTGCAAGTACTGTACATCCTATTTTGTGCAGTGCTTACTACCTTGGACTACAGTGAGGTCACAAACTAGTAAGTAGAGCTGGTTGGAAATATTTTGAGAAACGGTTTTTCATCAGAAAATGACAATTTGTCAAAACTGAAACTTTTCATGGAAATGTACCAGTTTCATCAAGAAAGTTGCTTTGGTCCAGGATGGAATTTCTGATAAGAACCAGAGAGAGACCTTCCCACTCCCCCAGAAGAGCCAGTAGGCTGGTGGATATGGTATGTATCTAGGATACTAAACACCCTGATTCAACTCCCTACACTACCTGATTCAGCATAGGGATTTATACTCCGATTTCCACATCCTAGGGGAGTGCCCTATGGTCTCGGCTATGGAGTCACTCTCTCTCTGGCCCAATAAATATTTATTTATGTGTGCAAAGTGAAACAACTCCAACAAGAAAGGTAATATCAGGCAGACCAGGGGCTCGAGTCTCCCACATTCCAACTGAGTGGGGATTAAACTGGATTATGTTGAGTTAATCCTGTTTTAAAACACTGTTGTACACCTGACACAATTCATTAACTCTGCATTTATTGTGAACTCTGAAATCCTCATTCAAAGTGAACTAAGGGTAGGTCTATACTTACGCGTCCCGTCGGAGGCGCGCGATCGATGTTCTGGGTTCGATTTATCGCGTCTTGTCAAGACGCGATAAATCGAACCAGGAAGTGCTCCGTCGTCGACGCTGGTAATCCAGCTCGACAAACGGAGTAGGCGGAGTCGACGGGGGAGCCTGCGCGCCGCGTGTGGATCCCGGGTAAGTGCTTTTTCATTTGAACTAAGGTACTTCGACTTCAGCTACGTTATTCACGTAGCTGAAGTTGCGTACCTTAGTTCGATAGGGGGGGGGGGTAGTGTAGACCTAGCCTAAGTGTGCTGCAAATTGAGGTCTATTTTTCAGGTGCACACAATGCTGCTGCCTACTGCTTTGGCAGTCCTCCAATGGCTATCCCACGCTGTTTTGCGGGTGACCATTACTGACCCGTTTGTTTACCTGTGTGTTCTCGCCTTCTTTGGTGTCAGACTGAACAGTTGTCCCCTCCCCTATTTAAAAACCACTGCAGGGTCAGAATTTTCCCATTTGCTCCTGGATTTGAGTACCTCAGCATTGGGGCAATATTACTCCAGAAGCCCTGCAGCGTGCCTTGCACAGCTGCTTGGAGCCATGCTGAGCACTTGCATCTCATCACTATCTGAGGAGATGCATCGGTGCACAAAGAGCTTGTGGCAAGCCCCCAAAATAAAAGACTTTCTGTGGAGTCTGCTAAGAAGATAACCACAAGTGGCCACAGTTGAGAAACCAAACAGTGCAGGATAAAAAGCAAAGAGCTCAGGAGAACTTGCATTGAAACCAGGGATGCTGAGAAAAGGTCTGGAAATGTCACTTGATCATTCTTTTAGGTGCTGGACAGGATTTTGCATAGTCCAACCCAGCACTGCTGCTCACTCTCTTCCCTCCATATCCCCCAAAGATGACCAGCAAGAGTCATGTACATGAGGAGACAAGGGAAGAGCCCTCCACGGAAAGCAAGCATCTCTTTGGGACTCAGTACCGTGACATCAGACAGGTAGAAGGTGAGCCTGATTTCTGCTGTGTAGCAAGTGAGCCAGATTCCTTCCATGCAGCAGCCAAGCCCAGTTCCTAGCCAAAAATCCAGGCTGGGACTCCGGAGGCAAATCCTCCAGAGGGAATTTCAGCATATAAGTATCTATCTTTACAATGTATTACTGTTAGTACCATTATTGTGCTATATTGCTGCATTAGCTTCTGCTCAAGGTGCCCCAAGGTTGCAGACATTTTAGGTGGATGTGAGCTAGGAGCCTTTCCGAGTGTCAAGCTCCCTCCCTCGACCCAAGCTCTCCATTCAGCAGGCCTGGAGAAGTTTTCAAAATGGGGACTGCCCCTGCCATGCAATTAGCCTATGTCTCATGCTAAAGACCCAACTATTGACTGTTTTTAAGTCATGGAGGGCACATACCCATCTATCTTTTTTCCTCTCCCCTCCCTTTATCTGACGTGCCCGGCGAAGACTCCCCACCCCCATCAGCACTGCTTGCCAGCTTAAAACAGCAACCTATTGGATGATGCTGGTGCAGTCTCACACCACCATCAGACACCCCCTCAGTGGCTGATTTAGATAAAGAAAACATTCATTTGTGAGAAAGTCAACAGTTTATTGAGGCAGTGGTTACAGGAAGTTTGGTTAGTATTCTCAACTTACATGAGGTAGACATGGACATTGCACGTAAAGGTACAAAGACTACAGCTCCCCACGGAGGTATAGATGTGCTATAATACACATACATAGAGTAAGACTGATAACAGTGATATGTTTCTCACAGTCTTTGCAGAACCCACTCTGTGTTTCTCTGCATTTTTGCCATGTCTCCAGGAGAGAGAAAGCAGAATCTAAGACTTAGAACTTGCTCAATTTTTGTCCAGATGTTATGGAGGATAGCTGCATAGTCATTCCCCTGATATAGCTCACAACTCCCTTCCACTCCTGTACCACTTCTGCAGGGGTGGTATCTTGGTGAATAACTTCACAGCATCTCACTGGTCTGCCCTTTGCCAACCTACAGGGGATGTACAGGGTTAATCCTCTGACACCATAAGAGCAGCTCCAAGGCACAGCAAAACTGTACATCAAAACTGGAAACATAATCTCACCCCTACCCATCCATGGCTCCAAGATACAACGGCAAAGCCAAACAGCATATACTGCACAGACAAAAATGCAAATGTAGCCCTCCTCGTGCACATACCATTTATCTCTCTAAGGTTCCCCCAAAACTGAGAAGAATCTCAGGGAGGGAAAGTCAGAAATGCATATTTTAAAAATACTATTATAGCTTCTCTGGAATATGCACATTGACTCTTTGCTACTGCTGTTGTTTTTTTCCTACTCCCACAGCCAGACCCTCAAGGACAGGGCCTTTATCAACAGTTAAGCAGCTGGGTAACCTGAGGGGGAGAAAATGAAAAACTCAGGATGAAATATTTGCAGACGTCATTGCAGAGTCCCGATGACAAATGAAAATAGCGGAGAGGTGGAGGCTGTACTTGAGGACAGAGAGGAAAAAGAAACGCAGCTCTCCAGAAAGATCATGGAAGTGGACAAGGACAGCAAGGCAATTGCCAGGGACAGCCATGGCAAAAGACAGTATTGAAAAAGACAGGGCGATGCAGAGGCAACACAAAGCCAGACTGTCCAGAATGTCAGGAGCACTGGAACTGGGGGGTAGGCAGGGGGTCATGGCTATGCCCCTGTAGCTATACCCTCCTACTTTTTACCGGCTGCAAGGGCGAGCGAAGGGTGGGAAGGGGGCAGAGAGGAGTGATAGGGGGTGGGGTCTTGTGGGGAAGAGGCAGCACTGGAACGGGGCCTTGGGGGAAGGGGCAGTGCAGGGGTGGGAGCTTGGGGAGAAGGGGTTGCGTGGGAACGGGGCCTTGGGGGGATGGGGCAGCACAAGGGTGCAAGCACAGGAAGAAGAGATGGTGCCTTGAGGGGAGGGGCAGCATGGGGGCAGGACCACAGTTCAGGTGCCAGTGCCTCCCCCCCCCCCCCAGCCTACACTTTTAGTACCCTTCTGCCACTCCTGACAGAAGCGCATGCTGCTGTTAGGGCAGCAGTCAATGCAGTATCGTAAACCAGGACCCAGCCATGTTATGCAGATCCTGAACAATACATGCTACTGGAAACACCAGCAACTCCTCTCCTCTGTACCCCTGCAGCAGAGCAGAGCAGAGGCCAGTCCCTTCACAGACTCCAGCTCAGGAAAATGAGAACAATTGCACCTGGGCTCCAACTCTCTTGAGGCCTCTAGTGCCTTCAAGTCTTGCCACTTATCACTAGAAGGCCCATTAACAAGAAGAGGCAGACGCAAAGCATATTCTTGCCTGGGACTTTAAGACCCTCTCCCCTTGTGTTGTGCCCTGCACTGCACTGTTGTATTTCGATTTTTCTGTTTCACATTTGTTTTAATTAAAGGTTTCTTTCTAGTTGATAGATAATGGATTACTGTTTAATACATGGTTTAATAATAAAAACCTGCTATTTCATTATTGTTTCAGTTAAAGGTTTATTATTGTTTGTTACACAACTGAGTCTTGTTTAATAGTAAAAATGTTTAACAATTCATACATAAGGAGTTATCAATATATTTTACACAGAAAATCCTTATGTTCGAACTAATTCATAGGTTTTTACCCAAGCATCTCCCTTTCACCTCCATGGGTTAACAGCTAGATGTACAGCTGCACATTTTCAGGCCAGAAATTCAAAGTCAGAGCAATAGGCATTCCTGACAATATTGCCCCAGTTGTTTCCTTTTATATTTATTATATATATATATATATATATATATATATATAATCTTGCTGGTTGCTCAAGCCATTGAGCAAGTCTCTGCATCTCAGCCTCCCACCCATCATTAAGGCTTTCTCCCTTAAGCTCACAAATATTGTGCAAAATACATCATGATGCTAATTGGTAGCACATTTCCCCCCTGCTGTTCCCCAACTTATTTCACAAACAGCACCATCTTCCTTTCAAATGGCCAAATGCACACACTGCTACCATTCTTGCAACTACTGAGATGATAGTTAAACAGTTCCTTTAATCCAGGGGTCTCAAACACGTGGCCTGCGGGCCATGGCCCGCCGGGCTCCCCGTGCCCCCCCGCTCCTCCCCCCCCCGAGTTACTTTCTGAAGTTCCACCGCCAGAACAGCTGTCTGGCGGCTTTACGGTTTCTGGGAGGGAGGGGGGAGGAGCAGGAAGCGCACACACACGGGAGGAGGGGGGGAGAAGAGGCGGGCCACCAGGCTCCCCCCGCCCCCCCTCCCAGTTACGTCCTATGGCCCCCAACTCCCCTCACCCCCGTCCCCCCCCCCCAGTTACATTCTGTGGCCGCCAACTCCCCTCACTGCCGACAGTTATGTTCTGTGGCCGCTAAGATCCCCGTTCCCTCCGCGTTGCTCCAAGGTTCTATTTTTACCCACAGGCAGTTCCCGCCACCAGAACAGCTGTCTGGCGGCTTCACTATTTCTGGGATGGAGGGGGGAGGAGCGGGAAGCCACGTGCTCGGGGGAGGAGGCGGAGAAGGGGCAGAGAAGGGGCAGGGCCTAATGGAAGGGGTGGAGTGGGGGTGGGGCCGGGGTCAGAGAGGGGGCGGGTCCGGGGTCAGAGAGGGGGCGGGTTCAGTGATGCAGCCCTTGGGCCAATGCACTAGTCCTCATGCGGCCCTCGTGGTAATTTGAGTTTGAGACCCCTGCTTTAATCTGTCCAAGTGGCCTGTGAATGGCTTCATTAACCAGGCAAACAGACAATAAGCCAGGTCTCCCAGGATAACTGGAGCAATCTCCACACCACTGATGTGCATAGTGATCCTAGCAGTGAAAAGTCCTATATCCAGTAAGGTAAATAGAGCTGAGTTTTATGAAAGATGTTAGCATCATGGACCCTTCAAGGCCACCATGTATTTATGTCTGTAAATCTGCCCCGGAGGTCAACGAGCCCTCACAGCACCATAGAGAATTGCCGCTTTCTGCTAATAAATTCTGTGCCCTAATGAAGGGACAAAAAAAAGGCACGTGGGTCCCATCTGTTGCCCCAATACAGTTTGGGACTGCCATGTGTGCAAAATCATCTATAATCTCCTGAGCATTACCAAATTTTATAATCCAGTGCAATAGTACATTTTTCATGGCAGTACACACCCACATGACAATGACCCCAACAGCTTATCGTCCACACTGAATTGGTTTGCTATAAACTGGTAGCATTTGGGTGTGGCCAGCTTCCAGCTGGCAATGGCGACCCACTTCTCCACAGGCTTGGGGCATCGCATATATGTATGCTGCCACATACCTATATGCTCCGGGGACAGTTTAGCACAGCTCTCAAAAAAGGTTGCCTTCACCATCCTGAAAGTCTCTCACCACCATTGGTCATCTCAGCTCTGCAGAACTACCCTTTCCCACCAATCCACACTTGTTTTCCAAGCCCAGAAACAGCATTGTACCATGGGAAGTCTTGTTCCAGGAACTGTTCCTCTAGTATCAGCTTCTTGGTGTCCTCATCCCGCCTCCTCCAGCACTGAAGTTTCTCCTGCTATGGAGCTGCTGCTCCTGCCACACCGTCGGCTCGGTGGTGCAGTAGGTAAAGTCCAAAGTGACATTCATCCAGCTTTGAAAGATGAAATAAAGCCAAATAAGTCTATGCGTATTCATGGTTGCCGGCATAGCCACACGGAGCATTGTTGGGTGCATGCTAGCTGACAGCAATTCAGAAACGGTGTTAGCCCACCCAGAAAGGAGAGATGGGGCAGACACAGAGGAAACAGGGGATTTTTTAAAAAAAAATTTAACCCTTCTGTTTCTGCTATGCATCCCACAGTACACAATGCAAAAGAGCGTAGGATACCCTCCAAGAATGCCACGGGCTTAGTACACAGCAAACTGCCACCATGTGTACACATGATGTAGATTGAAAGATGGCACAGGTGTCCTGTGTGCACACCGTTAGGCAGGTTGTGTATTGCACATTACCTGATGTGCATCAAAAAGCTACAGATTTAAACCCTCCGTGTGGACAAGCCCTTTGCATGTGCACTCATTTTGGGAGTACTTCCATGATAAACAAGAAAGTGACCCACCACTTGGGAAGCAACAATGAATATCCTGTTTTTTTTTAATCAAAACCCCTCTCTCTTTTTCCTTCACCAAATTAATGATAAATATTCTTTACCAGGTACCTTTCATGTTCACGCACACTACTTATGAAGAGCAGAGAAGTGCATCTTCACTAGAACTGATCAAAACTTTTTATACAATAATTGTTTCCAAACAAACAATGGCTTTTTTTCCCCACCAAAAAAAAAAAAGTGTGGAGAATTTTTGTTTAATTGACATTTTTTCAATGGGAAACCCAAAACATTTTGGGAAACCAGAAACAACCAAAAAATGATATTTTTTTTCAAACACAAGAAGTTTTCAGTGAAAATTTTCAAAAAGAAAAGAGAGCAGTTTTTCATTTCTTTTGAATATTTTCCTAGGAAATATTTATCAGTTTCCAGGCAACACTAATATTTGCATTTACAGGCTTATCCTCGCGCTGTCTGCTTTCTGATGTGGAATAACTGAGTGCCACGAATGGATCGATGGATGTGGATGATCACTTATTACAATAGCTCTTTTAAAATTCTATGTTGGTGTATCTAAGAAGTGGCCTGTCTGCTGGGGAGTGGAGGGATGGACATCACTTAAATGTCCATCCCATTCCTACAAAGGAGAAAAACTGAGGGTGGATTATAGAACAAGTGCTTTGTCATCATGCTGATATACTGAAAGCAGCTGACTCTTAGACCAACATATTTCTTTTCTTTGGAGGAATGTAGGTGGCTGAAACCAAGCCATATTTCTGGAGTAGGCTTTGCCAAAGATGACTCAGAGAAACTAGATTTAAGTTATAAAACCAACTAAACCTTTAGTAACAAAACCAAGAAAACAACAAAGCATTTTTACTACTCTTCAGTGCTTGAACACACAGTCAAGTTGCTCCTCAGGCTGTACTGCAGCATTTCCTTGACCTATCAGCCTGGAGCTTGAAACATCATGAGTATTATAGCATTAAACTAGAACAGGGTGTGCATTAGTAGGCAATTGGTGCATTCCTCGTGTGCGTTGTGTGAGGTAAGAGGATGAAAGCCAAGTGCTTTCCCTTTCGCCATCTGAGGAGCACACCAGTAACCTACTAATGCATACCCTGAGGAGGCTAATGGCTATTGGAGCAGGCACATTGATTTTACTATTCTTCTCTTCCATGCATCTTGTACTGGGTAGTAACATGAGAGGACTCCGTGTTTCCAAAATTAAACCGCCTCTTTATTAAGAGATCTGTTTAGAGAAATGCTGAAACTGTGTGCATCCAAGTCTGTGTGCATTCAAGTCATGTGCACACAGACTGACTTCCTGGTACCTCCTCAAAACACTTTCCTTCTGTAGTTTGTGCTCCTCCCTCCAAGTTTCATGCCAGTTCCTACCAATTTGGATTAATGAACATCTCCTAATTTAGCTGCTCACTAGAAATTAAGTTAAAAGTGCCTGAAAGGGTCATTGGCCACTGTTGAAATGGCAGCTGAGCACTTGGCGGGTAAGGAGGAGCAATTCAAAAATGTGACTTTCTCCATTTGCCTTGAAGCTCCTCCCCTTCCTGCTTCTCTTCAGCTGCATACCAATTCCATGTCCATTTCCCATCAACATAGCCATTTAGCATTATGTGTGTGGGGATTTATTTTTGAATGTGACTGAATCAATACATCCCAGATGAGTACTATTGAGGGGATGCACAGCTACAACTTCATCAATAAAGGCCCAGCTAGCTGTCAGAATGCAACTTTGAAAAAATCTGTCTCTCCAGACACTCTTACTTTTTATTTATTATTTTGTATTATTATTATTAATGATTACTCAAGAGATATATAGCATCTGAAGTGTTCTAGGTACTTTGCAGACAGAAAAAAGGCTAGTCCCTGCTTCAAGGGCTTAGATTCTAAGGACCTGATTCTGCAAAGCCATATGTTTAATTTTACACACTGTGAGTACTCCATTCACTTATACATGTGCATAAATTTAAGACCAGGTGTAAATCGTTTCAGGATCAAGATCTAAACTTAGACAGACCACACTTCAGCTAGTTCATTCCGACTTTTATACAGCAGAATTAACTATAATCCCTCAGTACTTGCTCCTGATTACCACACCTATGATTATTTATATTAGTTCCATCTGATCTGGTCCAGGCCTATGGATAGCATTATCAGAGAGCTTCTGACAGCTTCACAGATCTAGACTATTTCTGGATCAAACTGTGAAGAAGAAACTGTTGTTGTTCCTTAGTAGGTAGCATACCTCTTTAAATGAAGAAAAGAGAATGTTTCTAGTGTGCTGTAAGAAAAGGAGAAAAAAAGACAGAATGCTGCAGTGATAGAGAAAAAGGGAGAAGAAGATGTTAGTTTAGTACTAGAGCTGGCTGGCAAAGAAGAAAAATTCACACACAAAAATTTTTTTATTTACATTTCTCATTTTCACATTTTTAAATTCAAAATTTCCTCACAATTAAAAAAAGTCAACCGGATCTTTACACACACACACACACACACATACATACCAGAAAACATTCCCAGAATAGGAGATAGTGACATTCCCATAGATGTTTGAATGAAGGGGAAATTATGAAGCTTTCATTTGTCTCCTTAGGCTTTTTATTCTCTGGGATCCCCAAATAAATAAATAAATAAATAAATCTAACAAAACAAACAAACCCCCAAAGCAATGGAGATAACAATAAATCATTTTCATACAAATTCCCTGAGAGCCCTTTCTACTACAACCCCAGAGGATTAAAGGATTAAATTTCCCCCCAGGTCAGACCGGCAGAGACCCTGGGGATGTGGAGCCAGGGTCACCTTCCCCTGCAGCGTGACACAGGTCACTTCTTGGTTTGAATTAGAGTAAATGGTAGATTCTATGTATCTTAAAGTCTTTAAATCAAGAGGACTTCAGTAACTCAACCAGAGAATATGGGTGAGTTTCTGTGGCCTGCGAAGTGCAGGAGGTCAGACTAGAACTAGATGACCATGATGATCCCTTCTGTCCTTAAAATCTATGGGTCTAAATACAGCCTAATATAAACAAAGTTAACTATCCCATCATGATGGTACTAGCCTTTCTACCCCTAGTAGGCTAGCCACTTCATTGCAGTCTCTGCATTTATTTGAAAGCATTTCTGCCTAGGGTCTGACTATGTTAAGTTAGTAGCAAGGACAAACCTCAGAATTGCAACAAAAGCAATTGCTTCAAAAGCTCTTCAGCAGCAGATCCACACATACAAACACACCCACAAACATAAATAGCCCTACCCAAAGTAAAAGAGTCAAGTACAAAAATCTTTGTGTGCAATATTCTAAGAAACTACTACACACATTTTAGAAGGAATTTCAATTTATGTAAAATGAGCCAGGGAGAAGGGGAAGGGAAAAAAGTTTATCGCTTCAAAAGCTCTGCAATAATATGTTCATTGCTATGGTGTGCACTTTATCTACACTTCTGAAGGTTTTGAAAAATGTGACAAGGAGTGTTTCACAGTATTGTGTTAGCAGTTAATCATCAACAACTTAAAAAGACATTGGCATCTGTTGTCTAGAAAGAAAAGGAAGAAATGTGTGTGTATGGGAGGAGCGAGGTAGAAAATTAAATCAGTTTGAATATTCCTTAGCATCACACAGTTAGTAGCAGGAACTGCTTTGTTTTCAGAGAAATGTGGGGTTGTGACCTTTTTATTCCAAGACATCCTGATTTTGCATGGCTCTTCATGATATCTGCTCCTCCTACCTATACCCCAGGGGTATGGTTTCTCCTACTGAGAGGGAGATTAAAGAGGGAATTGCTGAGAGGGGGAGAGAAATGCAGAAAAAGAGATGAATAAACTGGCACTAAAGTCCTTATTATCTGAGTGGTGATTAAAATTCAGTCGCCCCACAACAGCACTGTTATTTTTATACAGACGTCAACAACTTCTTTGAACTCATGTTGAAAGATAACACAAAAACTTTTTATTAGTGTTTGAGACCATTTCCTGAGGACACCAAAGAGCAATTTTTGACATATACAAGTGGTGCTCACTTGCTGTATAATGAGTATCCATCTACCTACATTCTCTTCCCTGACTTAGTCTGGCTTACACAAGTAGAGCAACTTCCCTATTAAATGGCAAACTGTGGAACATACTGGATAGTTGGTGACTGATTACTTTGCAATTAGTGATCATCTAAGGAGATTTGCCTTGGTTGAAAAAACTAGTATTCAGGATACTAACATAATGAATCAGTCATTAATACTATCAAGCTACTATACAACCCTATTAATTATTGTAACATCATGAGTTATACAACCCTATTAATTATTGTAACATACTATTTTACAATACACTATTTAAAGGCTAGAGGTCCTTGTCTTACTTTGACCAAGCGGGGGAGTGATGATTCCTCCACACACCCTTGGTTGAGTGAGAACTATCCAGATCTTGGATCTGGGTCTGGTGGTTTCCAGATATTTCCCCATGCAAAAAACAGGGCAGTGAAGGCAGATAGAGAGGCAGAGAGTGGGTAAACCCTTGGCTCTGTTTCCCTTTCCACATACATAAGCCTGAGTAGCTGACCATGAACAAGGTGGGGAGTGAGTTGCATCTTTTAAAGGTTCCAGCTGAAACACCAAGGAAGCAGAACTTAATAAGTACCCCAGCAGAGCACTGAAAGAATCTATAAATACACCTGTGCAGATAAGGTGAGTTACGGTGCCCCACTCAGACCTCAGTCTTAACCAACGCAACTCGTCCTTATGCACGTACTGACTGAGCTACAGCCCAATGAAGTCAATGGAAGATTCCCATTGACTTCAGAGGGCATTGCTTCAGGCCTATAGATAGTCCTATTGACCTCACTGTGACTACTTTTGCAAGTGACACTAGTCACCTGAAAAAGTGCTTCCAGGAATGGGTATTCAAACTTTTGACCTATTTCTAATGTTGATGTGAGGTTGGGTAATTTCTTCCCTGGCAGACTGGATGTCAGTTTCATAGGGAAGAATTATAAAATGGGCTCTCCTGGGATTGACAGCTCTGGAGAAAACAAAAGTGGAGATTTTACCTCAAGGATTATGCATTTCCATAGATAGATGTAAGGCCCGGGGAGACCATTTTGATCTAGTGTAACCTCATGCAAACCACAGGCCAAATCATTTCACTCAGTAGCTCTTGCTTCAAGCCCATAACTTGTGGTTGAGCCAGAGCATATATTTTAGAAAGACATCCAATCTTGATTAACAGACTTCAAGAGATGGAAAATCCTGCACACCCCAAGATAAATTATTCCAGTGATTAATTACCCTCACTACTAAAACATGTACCTCAACTCCAGCCTGAATTTAACTAGGCTCAGCTTTCTGCCATTAGATCTTGTTATACCTTGGTCTGCTACATTCAAGAGTCCTTGCTTCCTCATTAAAACAAATAAACAATGAGAAACAACAGAGGAGGTATCCCCATCCCCCAAAACCCAGAAAAACTATATCTTGCTATGTGTATATACAGTTGTGGTTTCCAGGTGCAACTGTAATAAATAAAATAAAATAAGAATTATTATTGTTATTAAATTAATTAGCAGTAGTAGCCAAATAATTAACACTTACTGAAAAAATGGTTTTTGTTTTTCACATGCAAAATTTACAGAAGATACTGTATTTATGATAACTATTTATCGCATGTTCACGAATATTTAATGACTAATAATGGTGGGTTTTGGGGTAGCATAGTTCTTTCGTTAATTGTCATGACTATAGGAAGGTAACTACGTGGGACAAAATGGGGCAGAAATGCCTTCAAACATGCAGAAGCAGGAAGAGCAATGAGACTGTGACATGCACCCCTAGCCTCTGATATGACAGAAACTTCTCTTTGGGAGAAGTGTATCACAGGCTATTGCAGGTTTTGGAGTGGTGTGGGTGGTGCAGGGAGTAGCTGCTCTCCATTGCATGCTCCTCCCTGTGCTGTAACAATTTTTGATGGAAATCTGTGTGGTACTGACATCTGGTAACCCCTCTGCTGCTGCAACGTCTCTCAGAGAAGGACTGGAGCTAAGGTGCTGAAAAGTCTGTCCCCAGTCCAGCAAAGCATTTAAGAATGGGCTTAATATTACATACATAAGTAGTGGTTATGTATGTATACAAATATAATTAGAAATTATTGAAAACACACACAAGTCTTTGAAAAGAATCAATTCAGCTCACTGTGTGTGGGTATACGCACACACATGCACGATTTATAGAATGTATTTAATATAAACTGAATATGAATTCTCAGTGCAATTCTGTTGCCTAAAACAAGGTCAGTTCCAATCTGGGTTGCATCTATAAAGGAATCTGCGACAAAGTAACAGAGGTTATATTGCCACTTTATACTGGCTGCATTTGGAATACTGAGAGCAGTTCTGTTCGCTCTAACTTAAAAACTATATTGAAAAGATAGAAGAGGCTGAACTAAAATGATACAAGATATTGAGAGTATCTTACCCATGGTGAGACTGAACAAGTCTATTTAGTTTTGAAAATATGCATTGTTGTTGTAGACGGTGTTGCTCCCAGGATATTAGAGAGACAAGGTGTGTGAGATAATAGCTTTTATTGGACCAACTTCTGTTCGTGAGAGAGAAGTTACACAGAGCTCCACAGAGCTCTTCTTCAGAAGATAAAGATACTACATCATCCACCTTGTCTCTCTAGTTTTGAAGTAGACATTTGAGAAAGGAGGGGCCAGGAGAACTCTATTTCATACAAAGAACGATACAACAGCCTGCTTGTACAATCTTCACTCTGTCCCTTTTTGGTAAAGTCTTTAGTTAAATGATCACACACTCTTTTTTCCACAGTCCCTCCTCCTCTCCTGCCTCATTCAGTGCACAGGATGGACATTGCTCACTCTATAGGCAGTTAGTCAAGGTCTTTTTTGTTATCCTAATAATTCATTATGTGCCCCTATATCTTACCATCGAAACGCAGCACAAATATGGAATATTTTATTTCCTCATAGACTTTTCTATTGCACACAGCCTGTGGTATCTGAGTGCCTTCCATATATTATTTTTTGTTTCTTCACAACGCTTATTTTTCAGATGAAAAACTGAGGCATGTAGGTCTCATTTTAGGCCAATATTTATACAAGTGTGCCAACCTAACAGACCACCTGTATGCATACAACAGGCAGATAGAGAAAATACCATTGCAGATGTCAATTATTTACAATACAGAGCCAGAAAAGGTTATCTACTCTGTATGTATATTTTAAGAATCAGTATATTTACTTGTGAGACTTCTGCAGGCTAACAAACAACTTCTCATTGGATCTTTCATTGATTCTCTTCATCATGAGGTAAAGCAAATGTTAGTTTATCTTTATTTTTAATCCCCTAATATTGTCTAAATTATCAGGGGAGATATGACATGGTATCCAGGATTTGCATGACAATACAAAAGCGAATATTTTGTTAAAATCTAACAGAGAAAACATGAGTCACATCTCCCGAAGTTGCATGTGGAAAATATAATTAAAAACATGAAAGGGAAAGGGAAAGATAACAGCATAAGTAGCACATAGTTTATAACACTACACTACAAAAATTACTAGAGATACAGCACTACGGAAGATCTGGTTCATGCCTATGAGATTCTAAAAGACTTCAAACAGTAGAAAACCTCATAATGGGTATATACATACATATCAATCACCCCTATTGAACAAATAAGGCAAAATTTTCAAAATACCCCACCCTCAGACATCCAAGAACTTTGATTTCAAAAACTATTTCTTTCCCCCTTTCCACAACTACACAGAGAGATGGGCTCAAGCCACATTTTAATTTCATCTCTAATTCAGATAACCTTGAGTTTGGCCATGTTTGGGTCAAATGATTTTGATTTGATTCATTATAAAAATAGGGTCCAGGAAAATGTGGACATAGTTTAAACCCCTCACTAATTACAAATATAATCATATAATTTAGGGGATAGTTAGGCCTGGTAGAAACATTCCTATTGGTTTTTCAGCAAAACAAAAATTTTCATGAAAAATATTGTTTTCTGCAGAAAATTTGGAATTTTTGTTGAAAAACCAAAGGTCTGACAACCTAAATATTTCAGTGGAAAACTGAAATATTTCAATTTGGATACCTAATTGAATTGTAGTTCTGTTCCCTCTGTCCCCATTTTCCAATGTGGGTCAGCATTCACAGCCAGACTACATCTCCCATACTGCACCACAGCCAGGAGTTTCCATGATTCAGTTTCCTCCCCTAACCATGAGCGAAGACCATAGATGTAGTCTGACCAGGAAGCACAGGCTAGAGAGGAGAATGGGAGCAAGAGGCACCTGAACTACAACTCACATGAGGCACTACAGCAACATTTCCAAACTGAATATTTCATTTTTCTGCCAAAATATTTGTTTCCAGTTTTCTCCAATAAGTCAAATCCTTCCACTGTAAAAAACAGACCATTTTTCCAGCCAGCAGTACTTATCATATACATGATCCAAGGATTCAGATGCCGTTCACACGTCAGCTCAAGCATGCTGGCCACGAAAAAGAGCATCAGCAACAACTTAACACTACGTACCATTGAGATTTCACAAAATGTGTCAGCAAAAATAATGGGGCAGATTGAGCGAGTGGTATAAGGGGAGTAGAAGCCACTTGCCTCTCCTGAGCTGGGGATTCCCCACTTTAGAAGAGCTCTCCATGGACTTACAGTGTCATAACTGGCACCTATATCATTCCCAAAGTACAACTCCAATGTACTGTGTGTTGGTGATGGTAGAGAGGTGTCAGGAGCATGGCCAGAGCACCCAGCTGGTGGACCATCTATAAGGGACCATTACCAGTTAGTTTATATTAGAGCTGTATCCAAGCTGCTCTAGCCTACCCTGGAGACAGCACAGAGACAGCACAGAGCCAAGCTGAGAATCAGGGAGCCTGAGAGCCCCATCTCTTCTCTTATATGCTGAGGAAATCTCAACCACATTGCAGAATCTGGCCTTGTATCTCAAAAAGAAAAAAAAATGGGTCTTATGGCACAATTTTCTGCTTGACACAGAGGGGAGGGCAAATCATAGCAAATATACCAAAATGGAGCTAAAAATCATGGAAAAAGAGAAACAAGACTTATGTCATAAGGCTCCCTTAATGCTTTCTCTCCTGCCTCACCCAATATCTCTAGTTTCAGAGAGTTCCTGTGAGCAAACAGCATATCCTTGAGGGGCTAGAAAATTCAAAGGGCATGGCTGGCCAGGATGGCACCTGGAGTAGAGAGTCTAGGATGCTTGCTCCCTAATCAACCTGCAGAATTCTGTTTAAATCAATTGGATTCCTTGTAGCATTAAATTGCAATACACGGTATTTATCCTCACTCCAGGAGTGGAGATAGACCATAACTAACTGCAGTCAAGAAAATCAATAATATTCTGGCATGTCCCCAACCAGACCATGCTTTTAGTGAGAAGTGAGGTCTAGGACAGTGTACGCAAAGGAAAGCTGGACATGAGGCCAGAATTTCTTATAGACCATTAGCCAGAACAAACTAACCCCCTGTCTTATGCGCCCCCATCAGTATTTCCTTTCAATGAAAAGAGAATGATTCAGGCTTTATGGAGGTGGAAACTTATAGGGTGAAATCCTGCCTTGGTTGAAGTCAGTAGGGACAAGAATTCAGACGCAGAGTGTAGTGTTAGGTTTTTCTCCCTCGCAGATGTGGAGAGCTGTATTAGCATGGTCCATAAGTAAAATTTTACAAAGGGATTTACTAGACAAATGTGTATCAACTGCAGTAAAGCATTTTTAATGCTTAAAAAAGGGGGGGAGGGGAGGGATAGCTCAGTGGTTTGAGCATTGGCCTGCTAAACCCAGGGTTGTGAGTTCAATCCTTGAGGGGGCCATTTAGGGATCTGGGGAAAAAATTGGGGATTGGTCCTGCTTTGAGCAAGGGGTTGGACTAGATGACCTCCTAAGGTCCCTTCTAACCCTGATACTCTATGATTCTATGAATCCTGTCTTGTAAAAAATTAGTCCGATTGTTATTGTTGCTGATCTGATGACTCCACTAATATTAGTGTAACACATTGCTGTTTGCTCTGAGAACACATTATTGATCGGATGTTTATGTTGCCGTCTGAGCACAGTCAATGTTCCAGTCTCAGTGGGGTCATTCTTTAAAGTCATTGTCCCCTCATGGAAGAAAAATATTGGTAAAGGGCAACCTGCTATGGTGTAAGCCAACAAAATATGAATATGGAGTTAAAATTAAACAGATGCCCACCTGTATCTGAAATAGAACCATTATTAACCTTCCTTGGTGAGTGTTTCTGAGGGCAGAGAGGAAAGACACTTGGAAGATAGTACTAAGGATCCAGTCATGAAGTCTTTCTTCAGGCAAAACTCCCTTTGAGTTCAATGAGGTTTTTTGCCTGTGTAAGTACTTCAAGAGCAGCCAAGAACAGGAAAAATGTTAAAAATCAATAAAACCTAAATCTATTCCAACATCTTTTTAGGTTGGTCTACAAAGAGTTTTTATACCTGTATAACTATTTAGGTTAAGTGGGGGGAGGGGGATTTTCTACTGAAAAATTTACACTGGTACACTCTAATGTGAACATAATTATACCAGTATAAAAGTGCCTTATAACAGTATAGCTTACTCCTCTTCCTACATGGGACTATGCTGAAGTAAAGCTCTGTACAGATACTACTATCTACTGATGTAACTGTGTCCATACTTGAAGGGTTCAATCACTTCAACTATATCAATGTAATTAAAGCTGTACAACTTTCTAGCGTAGACAAGGCCTTATTTGCTAAGTGTCATTAACAACATCTTGTTTTTTCTCAGGCGAGCAGAATAAGTCTGAAAGCATTATTTGGTTACTAGAAATTTTTATCCTCCATTGAACAACTTACATGACCTTTAAGTGTGGTTTTAAAGCTCAGTTGCCCATTCATTAGGTTGACAAACTTGTCAAAAGCCTCCAGGTCTATGTCAATTATGTCAGAAATGCTTACAGGAGCCACAGTACATGTCAGCATTCAACTGACGCCCGTCAGCCATTGCAGAAATGACAAGAAACCCTTCTGGGGACAAAAGGCTACAAAAGGAAAAGAGAGATCCCCACTCATATTTTGTTGACTCTGGCCACTTGTATTGCATTTGTGCCATTTATTGCAATCACATCTGTTGAATTTGACATTGCAAAACAATTGTTTAATACAATGATTTATTTATCCAGATATTTATCACATTGTTGTTTTCACAGGTGATATTGGTATATCTCAACCATATATGCCAGTTTTCACAGCTGTTTTCTATTTTGCCACCAGTGCTAAATAAAAATGATTCTGACTTAAACATCAGCATCTCAGCAAACATACAGAGAAATAAATATTATTTCCTTCAGATCCTTCCCTAAAACTCTCATTTGCCACAATGTCTCCAAAGCTTGACAATTGTTAGGCTGTTGGTGTGCTGAAACCACTGCCTCGCATGTTGAAAAATATTGCCTGTGTTTCCTTGTAGTCCCCCAGCTGTCTGAATCCATCTGTTGTCTCTTGTCTTACACTTACGGATTGTGTTTCTGTTCTGTGTTTGTACAGTGTCTAGCACAATGGGATTCTGCTCTTTGAGTGGGGTTCCGAGGCAGTGCAGTAATACAATAATAAAAGAAGGCCACCACTGGTAATAAGCCTAAGAAACACAAATTGTTCCCCTCTGCTTTTTCATGAGGATTAGAATTATTTTCCTTCCACTTAACACGCCTACAAAGAACACAAGTAAATGCTTTCCTCTGGGGAACAGGAGGAGACAATAACAAATATAAACAAAATAGATATATGTTGGAAATTAAGTAGTGGATGTCACTTTTCTTGTTTATTTAGACTGCCCCATACTATTAACTAACCAAATAAGTCTGTTTTCTTTCCCCATAAAACCATTCCAATAAATTACAAAGAGGGCTTTACAGGCTAGCATGATGACAGCTGAAGGGTTTATAATGTCAATGGCTAATAGCAGGGCAGGGGAAAGGGGATTGGGATGAAGTATCCCAGACATTTTAGATTAAAACTAAAACAAAAAACCAACACTCTATTAACCCCTTGCTTCCCTCACATAATTCTTAGGAGACATTCAGGTGCTGTTGCATTCCATTCATTTCATGAGAATGCCTAAGCATGGGTGGGTGATGTACAACTGACAAAATACATGTAACCCTTCTGCCAGTCAGAGTCGGCAGCAACAAGGGCCGGGTTCCGTATCTAGGGGTTCCATTCCAATAACACAATGCAAAAACCGGCTCGAGCCCCCACCCAGTGACCTGGGACAAATATATATCACCCCCCCTGGGCGCCTCTAAGAGGCAGTACTTCCCCTCTCGCAAGCACAGAGTCTGAGTGTAGAAAAACCTTTTAATGACAGAGAGAAACAATGCAGCCTTTTGCTGGGGAAACACCACATCTAGGATTTGTAAACCAAACTGTGAGCAATGACCCACCCCAGCAAATTGGCCATGTCCTTTCCCTTTGGTTCTTGAGTCCAGCAACCCCCAAAATCACCCAAAGTCCCAAAAGTCCAACAACCCAAAAGTCCAGACCCAGAGTTCAAAAGTTCATCTGCAGAGTGTTACACCCCCTCCAGTCTGGGTAGAAATGGGGAGGGGAGAGGTAAGGGGCACCTTACGTGGCTCGAAGCTGACTGCCCTGTCCCTTCATGGTGCTTCGCTCGGCTCTGCTCCGCTCCACCAGCCATCCCACGAGTCACTCCGTTCAGCCGTCCCGCAAGCCGCTCCGCCAGCAGCTCCGCTCCTGCAAGCCGCTCCGGCTGTCCCGCCAACTGCTCCGCTCCGCCAGCAGCTCCGCTCCGTCAGCCATCCTGCAAGCCGCTCCAGCTGTCCCGCCAACTGTCCCGCTCCGCCAGCAGCTCCGCTCCGTCAGCCGGCCTGCAAGCCACTCCGGCTGTGCCGCTCCGCCAGCAGCTCTGCTCCACCAGTCGCTCAGCAATAGATCTTCTGGCTCCCCCACTACTTAACACACTGCTCAGTGATTTCAGCTCATAACAATTTCAGCTTATAGTTAGGGGAGCCTTCGTGCTCATTTGCACACTTAGTCCAGAGTAATTCCAACTCAGCAGCCTGTGAATAGATTCCTAAGGAACTCAAAATTAGCTCTGATATTCCACAGTGGAGAGAGAGAAGGAGGTGCAATTGACATTTAGGACCATCAGAGGAGACCCATGCCACCAGATACAAATACCTGTCCCCAACCTCTCTCAATTCACTGGGTTTTGGAATCCATGTCCCTCGCCTAGCAAGTGCTGCTTAGCTAAGGGCGAGTCCCTTCCTCATAACAAAAGCCCACTGTCCTTGATTCACATAATCAGGATAACAACACTTTAGTCTTCCTGCCCCAATAACAGAGAAACTGGGGCTCCCACAGCAGTCAAGGTGACCATTTGGGCAAGCGGTCCATCATGCTTTGCAGGGTGGGTGTGTCCATGCAAACAAGATTAGCCCCTGACATCCCTTTCCACAACTCACCACCAGATGTCAGGGTAGAGCTCATTCTGACTCTGCTTACATCCTCCCCCCAGCCGAGAATTTGTCGTCCCGACAAATCGCACTCCCTTTATACCAACTCATTGGTTTCCTCCAAAGGGCCTCAGAAAACCCACTTCAGCTGTCACAAATCTGTGCGCTAAATGTATTGGCTCCTCGCTAATCACCCCAGGTGCATCATAGGTTAACCGTTTTACTGGTCTTATTACCCTGTCCCTTCTATTGAGAGTCTCTGTTGCAGGGGTAGGAGGGACATCTTCTTGAGTGACGGATGGAGAGGTTTCCTTTGAGGATCCCTCGGCTACTGGCATAGGCCCCTGCATCTCTGGTTCCGACAGCGGAAGGTCCAACGGGTCTAGGACCCCCTCCACCTGGATGTCCTCACTGTCCAATAACCTGTGTGCATCATCAAAGGGGGGTCCCATCAGCGGCACAGGGGCGCCAGTAACGGGCCTAAATACCTCCGCCATGGGGCTTAGGGCTGAAGAGGGGGAGCTCTCTATTGGCTCAGCTGATCGAGACTGAAATCTTGTCTTCATTCCAGGATACACCAGGGTTGTGTCTTCCTCCTCGGCCTCACTCTCTGACATGCTGAATAGGGGTAGGTTAGCTTCAGAGGCCCCGTTGTCCGTGTTGGATGGCGGCTGTGGCCTGGCACTTCTGTTCTGCCCGGCTGCCCTGTCATGGCCCATCTCATAAGGGGTGCCAACCAACTCCCCCACAGGGAGCAAGAGATTTCTGTGCACCGTCTTTATTTGCCCTGGACCCTCTTCAGGTTTGATCTTGTAGACCAGCAGGTCTCCCAGCTTCTCCATCACCAGGTAAGGTATTGCTTTCCATCTGTCAGCTATCTTGTGTTTGCCAGCAATACCCAAATTTCGCAGCAGGACTCTGTCCCCTGGCTGGAGCTCCTGCAAACGTACCCTAGCATCATATCGATATTTGTTGCGATCTGCATTCTTCCGAGCCGCAGATGTAGCCAAGTGATAAGCATCCCGCAGCTTTTCTCGTAGTCGGGCTACATATTGCTGATGAGTTTCGTAGCTATCTCCATCCTCTGATACACCAAAGCACAAGTCTATGGGTAATCTTGGTTCTCTCCCAAACATCAAGAGATATGGGGTGACTCCCGTAGCATCGTTCTTTGTGGCGTTGTAGGCATGCACCAGAAATGCGACATGCTGGCTCCAGGTTGCCTTCTGCTCTGGTCGCAAAGTCCCCAACATATCTAATAGTGTTCGGTTGAACCTCTCTGGCTGAGGATCACCTTGCGGGTGATAAGGCGTTGTCCTAGACTTTTTAATTCCCGCTATCCTCAGCACCTCCTTCAGAAGGTGACTCTCAAAGTCCCGCCCCTGATCCGAGTGTATCCGGGCTGGGAATCCATAAACTGAGAAATATTTCTCCCACAGTACTCGAGCGACAGTGATAGCCCTCTGATCACGTGTGGGATATGCCTGCGCATACCGCGTAAAATGGTCAGTCACTACTAGGATGTTTCCGACATTCCTCTTGTCTACTTCTAGAGACAAGAAATCAATGCATACTAGCTCCAAAGGTTTGGTGCTGGTGATATTCTTGAGATATGCAGCCCTTGTGGGCAGAGTTTTCCTTTGGACACATCGAGCGCATGTCTCACATTTCCTGCGAACATCTTCAGCCATCCGGGGCCAATAGAACCTACTACGAATAAGTTCCAGGGTTCTCTCCATCCCTAGATGTCCGAAATCATCATGCAGGGCCCTCATGGCCAGGGCTCTGTACTCTTTTGGCAGCACTAGCTGTGTTCGCTGCTTTTGTAAAGGGTCCATGGTCACTCGGTGTAGCACTCTCTGAATCAGTTTTAGTTTGGTCCATTCTCTCAATAGCAGTTTACCCTCTGGGCTAGGTGGAACAACCGCAGCTGGGCCTCGCCCCTCCCTTTTGGCAAGTAGTGTATCACGAATGTCAACATCTTGCAGCTGGGCTTCTTGCCAGTCAGCCTCACTGAGCATGGGCAATGGAGATTGGTCCAATGCTATGTAGTTCACCGAAGCAGAAGGCACGCTTTCAGGGGGCAGGCCCAGAGCTTCTGCAACACATCCCTGAAGGCTCCAATGGGCCTCTGGCTCTCGACGACTCACACTGCAAATAGCTCTCACTCCATCCATGGGTATCATAGAGACTTCTGGTGCCTTTGGACGTCTGGACAATGCATCTGCATCCACGTTGCTTCTCCCTGATCGGTATTGAATGCTGAAGTCATAGCTAGCCAAAGCGGCCACCCATCTCTGTCCTGTAGCATCCAGCTTGGCACTTGTTAACACGTAAGTCAGTGGGTTGTTGTCTGTCCACACCTGGAACTGAGCACCATACAAGTAGTCTCGGAATTTCTCAGTGATGGCCCATTTCAAGGCCAAGAACTCCAGCTTGTGAATGGGATAGCGAGTTTCACTGTCCGACAGTCCTCGGCTGGCAAAGGCTACAGGTTTACGTTTGCCTTCCACTTCCTGGTACAGTACTGCTCCCAGACCCTCCAAACTGGCATCAGTATGCAGGATAAACGGTTTGCTGGGGTCAGCAAAGACTAGGACCGGAGCATGAGTTAGGCAAGCAATGATTTCTTGAAATGCCCTCTCACACCTCTCATCCCACCGCGGCCCAAACGGTTCGAAGGGGCCATAGTGTCTCTGCACAGGAGGCTTTCGGGATCCTCCCTTGTTCTTGGTCTTAGATTTGGGTTTTCCAGACTGGTATCCCCTGGTAAGATCATTCAGAGGCTTTACAATCGTAGCATAGTTCTTCACAAATCTGCGGTAATAGCCACTAAATCCAAGAAAGGTCTTGAGTTCTCTGTAGTTACTGGGACGTGGCCAGGTAGTGAGTGCTTCTATTTTGCTGGGATCGGTACTCACACCCTCTTGGGACACGATGTGACCTACATACTTCACTGAGGTTTGGCAGAACTGGCATTTATCTATTGAGAGCTTCAAACCATAGTCCTCCAACCTATTGAGCACTTTAAGTAGTCTTTCTTCATGCTCCTCCAAGGTTCTTCCAAACACAATCAGGTCATCCAAATAAACTAACACTTGCAGTAAATTCATGTCTCCCACTACTTTCTCCATAAGACGTTGAAATGTGGCGGGTGCTCCTGAAATCCCCTGGGGCATGCGTTCGAACTGATAAAACCCTAATGGGCAGATGAAGGCTGTCTTCTCCTTATCTTCTTCTCCCAGGGGGATTTGGTAGTATCCACTCCGGAGATCCAACACAGAGAACCACTGGCTTCCCAGCAAGCAGTCTAAGGCATCTTGGACTCGAGGCATAGTGTACTGGTCAACCACAGAACGGTTGTTTAGGGTGCGGTAGTCAATACACATCCGGATTTTCCCATTCTTTTTACGGACCACCACAATGGGTGAGGCATATGGGCTGCGGGACTCTGTAATGATGCCATTTGCAGCCAGCTCTTGTAGATGACGTCGCACATCTTCCATCTCAGAGAGGGCAATCCTCCTAGATCTCTCCCTAAAAGGTCGAGAGTCATGTAGTCTGATGTTGTGCTCCACTCCTTTTGCACATCCCACATCCCACTCATGCAATGAGAACACTTTGGATCTTTCACAAAGTTTTTTCCTCAGGCGATCTTTCCACTCCTCGGACAATGGTGAGTCTCCAAAGTCAAACTTTGCTGGGTCTATAGCCGGAACTTGAGTTTCACCCCGGGGTTTTACAATTGACTCAGGCTCAAAGAGGTCTGCTATCTTCTGTCCTTGCTTCACAACAACATCACGACTTGTTTCATTAGCAATCAGTATAGTCACCTTTTCCTGAGCTTTAGCAGGTAAGGTTATGATTCCACTGGGGACCAGCACTCCTTCAGGGAGCTCTCCTTTCACCGACTGCTCTACCATTGCTAAGGCCCCATTACTGCCTTTCAGCCAGGTGCTCATGACAAGCACTTCTTGCTCTGTCCTGGCAGGCACTACTAAGGGGGTTGTGCCCGCGTACTTCAGTGATCCAATCGGTAGCTCAGATGTCTCTTTAGCGCTCTCAATTTTCCTATAGGCTTCAGCACAAAGCGTATGGATCATCAGGGTGTTCAGGTATTGGTCCCCAGCCCGTCGTCTGCAGTAATCCGCGAGTACCTTGAAGAGGCTGGAGTTGGTCCCTATCAGTGCAGACACATCAGAGGTCCCTTTAGGGTCAGGGCATATTAATGCAGCTGTGTCTATCGCTTCTCTTACCCCCGCAACCTCCTCTGGGAATTCCAGGTGCACTATGACATATCCTTGGTAGGGGTATTCATCCATGCTGAGGCCACATAGGCCAAGGCCAGTCAGTGGCTGTATAGGAAGGTGCCTAAGCATGTGTTGGTAGAATGACTGAAATATAATAGTCACTTGAGATCCAGTGTCAAGCACTGCTTTACACTCCGCCCCTTCAATCCTCACCATGACCTCTGCTCGAGGCCCTATGAGTCCTGTGGGGATCCCAGATGGACAGTCTTTTCTGTGGGAATCTTCAAATCCTGCAGGCCTGGGTGGTCCACGTCCCTGGACCCTCTGGCAGCTACCGGATCTCTCCCAACTGATCCTCAGCTTTCCATACACTAAGGAGGGATTTTCTTCATTCCGGCACCTAGCAGCACTGTGCCCCTCCTGACCGCATCGGTAGCAGAAAATTTGCCCTTTCCCCCTTCGCCTGGATGGGACGGGGGCTTTAAATGCTGACCTCTCCATTGCCCCAGTGTGAGGCTCCTTACCCCTGGAAGCCTTAGCTCGGGCAATGGTGCTTTGCAGCTCAGCTATCCGTTCCGTCAGGACCTGCATTTGTTGAGCAAGTTCTTCTCTGGTGCTCACCATCAATACACTGGCAGTTTGCAGTGGTGTTGTGCTGGCCGGCTCCAATGTTTGGGCTTCCCAAAGCTCACTGGCAGCCTGCCTTTCTTCCTCCTCTCTGACCTCTTTTATTAGCTGGGAGTAACTTGGGGGATGTTCCCGTCGTTCTCTTAGCCGCAGATGAAGTAGAATCGGGTTCAGATACTGAGTTCCTCTTACAATTTGAGCCAGTCTGGTCTGATCCATCTGCTCAGCAGTCACTGCTCCCCTCATGACAGCTTTCTGAAGCAGTCTCTCCAGCCTCTGTATATAGGCTGAAGCCTTCTCGCCCTTTTGCTGTCGGGAATTAAGGAACTTGCAGTAGCTATCTTCAGGGCCCTCTACACTCCCAAATGTGTGATCAAGAGCCTCTAGACAGTCCCTCACACTGACCCCAGGGTCAATGAGCTTCAGAGTGCGAATCACATCTAATGCTGGGCCGGCAAGGCTCTCTATTAGACATCTTCGCTTTTCTGCATCGGGTATAGCCCACTCCTGCAGCATTTCAGTGGTATGCTCTAACCAGGGTTCAAACTCCTCCCCCCCAGCAAATGACCTTAACTTACGACAAGAGTTTGACATAGCATAGGACAGCACAACCTTTTCCAATGTTTGCCCCAGTGCTTTTGCCCAATCATCGGCCGAGGCTGCAGCCCCTGACCTAGAGGCTGCTGAGCCGGGGCCCAACAAACCTGACATAGTAGCCATTACGCAAACAGTAATTTCCCCAAAATATAAACACAATTATTTCCCAATGTAGCGGATCACTCAACAAGTGCTTGCGAGGGGTACTGACCCAGGGATCCCGGACGAGCCCCCAAAAATGTAACCCTTCTGCCAGTCAGAGTCGGCAGCAACAAGGGCCGGGTTCCGTATCTAGGGGTTCCATTCCAATAACACAATGCAAAAACCGGCTCGAGCCCCCACCCAGTGACCTGGGACAAATATATATCACCCCCCCTGGGCGCCTCTAAGAGGCAGTACTTCCCCTCTCGCAAGCACAGAGTCTGAGTGTAGAAAAACCTTTTAATGACAGAGAGAAACAATGCGGCCTTTTGCTGGGGAAACACCACATCTAGGATTTGTAAACCAAACTGTGAGCAATGACCCACCCCAGCAAATTGGCCATGAGCTTCTGCAACACATCCCTGAAGGCTCCAATGGGCCTCTGGCTCTCGACGACTCACACTGCAAATAGCTCTCACTCCATCCATGGGTATCATAGAGACTTCTGGTGCCTTTGGACGTCTGGACAATGCATCTGCATCCACGTTGCTTCTCCCTGATCGGTATTGAATGCTGAAGTCATAGCTAGCCAAAGCGGCCACCCATCTCTGTCCTGTAGCATCCAGCTTGGCACTTGTTAACACGTAAGTCAGTGGGTTGTTGTCTGTCCACACCTGGAACTGAGCACCATACAAGTAGTCTCGGAATTTCTCAGTGATGGCCCATTTCAAGGCCAAGAACTCCAGCTTGTGAATGGGATAGCGAGTTTCACTGTCCGACAGTCCTCGGCTGGCAAAGGCTACAGGTTTACGTTTGCCTTCCACTTCCTGGTACAGTACTGCTCCCAGACCCTCCAAACTGGCATCAGTATGCAGGATAAACGGTTTGCTGGGGTCAGCAAAGACTAGGACCGGAGCATGAGTTAGGCAAGCAATGATTTCTTGAAATGCCCTCTCACACCTCTCATCCCACCGCGGCCCAAACGGTTCGAAGGGGCCATAGTGTCTCTGCACAGGAGGCTTTCGGGATCCTCCCTTGTTCTTGGTCTTAGATTTGGGTTTTCCAGACTGGTATCCCCTGGTAAGATCATTCAGAGGCTTTACAATCGTAGCATAGTTCTTCACAAATCTGCGGTAATAGCCACTAAATCCAAGAAAGGTCTTGAGTTCTCTGTAGTTACTGGGACGTGGCCAGGTAGTGAGTGCTTCTATTTTGCTGGGATCGGTACTCACACCCTCTTGGGACACGATGTGACCTACATACTTCACTGAGGTTTGGCAGAACTGGCATTTATCTATTGAGAGCTTCAAACCATAGTCCTCCAACCTATTGAGCACTTTAAGTAGTCTTTCTTCATGCTCCTCCAAGGTTCTTCCAAACACAATCAGGTCATCCAAATAAACTAACACTTGCAGTAAATTCATGTCTCCCACTACTTTCTCCATAAGACGTTGAAATGTGGCGGGTGCTCCTGAAATCCCCTGGGGCATGCGTTCGAACTGATAAAACCCTAATGGGCAGATGAAGGCTGTCTTCTCCTTATCTTCTTCTCCCAGGGGGATTTGGTAGTATCCACTCCGGAGATCCAACACAGAGAACCACTGGCTTCCCAGCAAGCAGTCTAAGGCATCTTGGACTCGAGGCATAGTGTACTGGTCAACCACAGAACGGTTGTTTAGGGTGCGGTAGTCAATACACATCCGGATTTTCCCATTCTTTTTACGGACCACCACAATGGGTGAGGCATATGGGCTGCGGGACTCTGTAATGATGCCATTTGCAGCCAGCTCTTGTAGATGACGTCGCACATCTTCCATCTCAGAGAGGGCAATCCTCCTAGATCTCTCCCTAAAAGGTCGAGAGTCATGTAGTCTGATGTTGTGCTCCACTCCTTTTGCACATCCCACATCCCACTCATGCAATGAGAACACTTTGGATCTTTCACAAAGTTTTTTCCTCAGGCGATCTTTCCACTCCTCGGACAATGGTGAGTCTCCAAAGTCAAACTTTGCTGGGTCTATAGCCGGAACTTGAGTTTCACCCCGGGGTTTTACAATTGACTCAGGCTCAAAGAGGTCTGCTATCTTCTGTCCTTGCTTCACAACAACATCACGACTTGTTTCATTAGCAATCAGTATAGTCACCTTTTCCTGAGCTTTAGCAGGTAAGGTTATGATTCCACTGGGGACCAGCACTCCTTCAGGGAGCTCTCCTTTCACCGACTGCTCTACCATTGCTAAGGCCCCATTACTGCCTTTCAGCCAGGTGCTCATGACAAGCACTTCTTGCTCTGTCCTGGCAGGCACTACTAAGGGGGTTGTGCCCGCGTACTTCAGTGATCCAATCGGTAGCTCAGATGTCTCTTTAGCGCTCTCAATTTTCCTATAGGCTTCAGCACAAAGCGTATGGATCATCAGGGTGTTCAGGTATTGGTCCCCAGCCCGTCGTCTGCAGTAATCCGCGAGTACCTTGAAGAGGCTGGAGTTGGTCCCTATCAGTGCAGACACATCAGAGGTCCCTTTAGGGTCAGGGCATATTAATGCAGCTGTGTCTATCGCTTCTCTTACCCCCGCAACCTCCTCTGGGAATTCCAGGTGCACTATGACATATCCTTGGTAGGGGTATTCATCCATGCTGAGGCCACATAGGCCAAGGCCAGTCAGTGGCTGTATAGGAAGGTGCCTAAGCATGTGTTGGTAGAATGACTGAAATATAATAGTCACTTGAGATCCAGTGTCAAGCACTGCTTTACACTCCGCCCCTTCAATCCTCACCATGACCTCTGCTCGAGGCCCTATGAGTCCTGTGGGGATCCCAGATGGACAGTCTTTTCTGTGGGAATCTTCAAATCCTGCAGGCCTGGGTGGTCCACGTCCCTGGACCCTCTGGCAGCTACCGGATCTCTCCCAACTGATCCTCAGCTTTCCATACACTAAGGAGGGATTTTCTTCATTCCGGCACCTAGCAGCACTGTGCCCCTCCTGACCGCATCGGTAGCAGAAAATTTGCCCTTTCCCCCTTCGCCTGGATGGGACGGGGGCTTTAAATGCTGACCTCTCCATTGCCCCAGTGTGAGGCTCCTTACCCCTGGAAGCCTTAGCTCGGGCAATGGTGCTTTGCAGCTCAGCTATCCGTTCCGTCAGGACCTGCATTTGTTGAG
Organism: Chelydra serpentina; assembly: GCA_037349315.1. Classification (NCBI taxonomy): domain Eukaryota; kingdom Metazoa; phylum Chordata; order Testudines; family Chelydridae; genus Chelydra; species Chelydra serpentina. Next base: position 18,346,289 of record JBAIAC010000002.1, read on the forward strand.
CAAGTTCTTCTCTGGTGCTCACCATCAATACACTGGCAGTTTGCAGTGGTGTTGTGCTGGCCGGCTCCAATGTTTGGGCTTCCCAAAGCTCACTGGCAGCCTGCCTTTCTTCCTCCTCTCTGACCTCTTTTATTAGCTGGGAGTAACTTGGGGGATGTTCCCGTCGTTCTCTTAGCCGCAGATGAAGTAGAATCGGGTTCAGATACTGAGTTCCTCTTACAATTTGAGCCAGTCTGGTCTGATCCATCTGCTCAGCAGTCACTGCTCCCCTCATGACAGCTTTCTGAAGCAGTCTCTCCAGCCTCTGTATATAGGCTGAAGCCTTCTCGCCCTTTTGCTGTCGGGAATTAAGGAACTTGCAGTAGCTATCTTCAGGGCCCTCTACACTCCCAAATGTGTGATCAAGAGCCTCTAGACAGTCCCTCACACTGACCCCAGGGTCAATGAGCTTCAGAGTGCGAATCACATCTAATGCTGGGCCGGCAAGGCTCTCTATTAGACATCTTCGCTTTTCTGCATCGGGTATAGCCCACTCCTGCAGCATTTCAGTGGTATGCTCTAACCAGGGTTCAAACTCCTCCCCCCCAGCAAATGACCTTAACTTACGACAAGAGTTTGACATAGCATAGGACAGCACAACCTTTTCCAATGTTTGCCCCAGTGCTTTTGCCCAATCATCGGCCGAGGCTGCAGCCCCTGACCTAGAGGCTGCTGAGCCGGGGCCCAACAAACCTGACATAGTAGCCATTACGCAAACAGTAATTTCCCCAAAATATAAACACAATTATTTCCCAATGTAGCGGATCACTCAACAAGTGCTTGCGAGGGGTACTGACCCAGGGATCCCGGACGAGCCCCCAAAAATGTAACCCTTCTGCCAGTCAGAGTCGGCAGCAACAAGGGCCGGGTTCCGTATCTAGGGGTTCCATTCCAATAACACAATGCAAAAACCGGCTCGAGCCCCCACCCAGTGACCTGGGACAAATATATATCACCCCCCCTGGGCGCCTCTAAGAGGCAGTACTTCCCCTCTCGCAAGCACAGAGTCTGAGTGTAGAAAAACCTTTTAATGACAGAGAGAAACAATGCGGCCTTTTGCTGGGGAAACACCACATCTAGGATTTGTAAACCAAACTGTGAGCAATGACCCACCCCAGCAAATTGGCCATGTCCTTTCCCTTTGGTTCTTGAGTCCAGCAACCCCCAAAATCACCCAAAGTCCCAAAAGTCCAACAACCCAAAAGTCCAGACCCAGAGTTCAAAAGTTCATCTGCAGAGTGTTACACCCCCTCCAGTCTGGGTAGAAATGGGGAGGGGAGAGGTAAGGGGCACCTTACGTGGCTCGAAGCTGACTGCCCTGTCCCTTCATGGTGCTTCGCTCGGCTCTGCTCCGCTCCACCAGCCATCCCACGAGTCACTCCGTTCAGCCGTCCCGCAAGCCGCTCCGCCAGCAGCTCCGCTCCTGCAAGCCGCTCCGGCTGTCCCGCCAACTGTCCCGCTCCGCCAGCAGCTCCGCTCCGTCAGCCGGCCTGCAAGCCACTCCGGCTGTGCCGCTCCGCCAGCAGCTCTGCTCCACCAGTCGCTCAGCAATAGATCTTCTGGCTCCCCCACTACTTAACACACTGCTCAGTGATTTCAGCTCATAACAATTTCAGCTTATAGTTAGGGGAGCCTTCGTGCTCATTTGCACACTTAGTCCAGAGTAATTCCAACTCAGCAGCCTGTGAATAGATTCCTAAGGAACTCAAAATTAGCTCTGATATTCCACAGTGGAGAGAGAGAAGGAGGTGCAATTGACATTTAGGACCATCAGAGGAGACCCATGCCACCAGATACAAATACCTGTCCCCAACCTCTCTCAATTCACTGGGTTTTGGAATCCATGTCCCTCGCCTAGCAAGTGCTGCTTAGCTAAGGGCGAGTCCCTTCCTCATAACAAAAGCCCACTGTCCTTGATTCACATAATCAGGATAACAACACTTTAGTCTTCCTGCCCCAATAACAGAGAAACTGGGGCTCCCACAGCAGTCAAGGTGACCATTTGGGCAAGCGGTCCATCATGCTTTGCAGGGTGGGTGTGTCCATGCAAACAAGATTAGCCCCTGACATCCCTTTCCACAACTCACCACCAGATGTCAGGGTAGAGCTCATTCTGACTCTGCTTACATACATATCAGCATCACCAAAGTGGTTCAGGAATCCTATGGAATAGAAATTGACTATATAAAAGAAGGGGCAGTGATAGGAAACCCAAACATGCTTCTTTTCCTGTCAGCATTGTATTTATAATGAAAACACCTAGCACTTGGTTAGAGTTTTTCCTCCACAGATCTCCACAACGAAGGGTAAGGATCATTATTCCTATTTTACAGATAGGGAATCTGAGGAACAGAGAAATAAGTGACTTGCACAATGTCGCATAGTGACACAGGCAGGAATACAGAAAACATAGAACTTCCAAGGCATCTCTAATGTTATTTTTTTCAAAATGGCATGTGATCCTTCATTCCTTCATTGGTGGAAAAACACGTCTCTCTTTCTCTTCTTCCTTACTTCAAGAATCAGACAGAAAATAAGTGGCCTTGGTCATTTTCTGTAGTGCAAAAGGAGTGCTCTGGAGAAAAAGATGCAACCAAAAGTGTGCAGGAAGAGGACACCATGTACATACCACAGCACAGAATAAATGAGCACAGAATCAATGGATGCATGGTTAGACTTGTAGTCATGTATTTGATAAATGTGTAGATGTGAAGGAGAAGGGGGGGAGGGATAGCTCAGTGGTTTGAGCATTGGCCTGCTAAGACCAGGGTTGTGAGTTCAATCCTTGAGGGGGCCATTTGGGGATCTGGGGCAAAAATTGGGGATTGGTCCTGCTTTGAGCAGGGGGTTGGACTAGATGACCTACTAAGGTCCCTTCCAACCCTGATATTCTATGATTCTATGAGAACTATCCACTGATGCCCCGCCTTTCCTTATGTATGCAAAAGGTTGTTGACAGACTAGGCACATGGCCTACACTAGCAACTAGACATGGAAATGATAAGGGAATATGGTTGCCAACAAGTATGGGAACAGCACCCATTGCTGGACAGGAAAAACACCTGAAAACAGCCTGTTTAATGAATATCCCAAGCATAGCAGTAGATGACTAACAGAACACCCCCAACACCTCCCAGGAATGGTAGAAAAAGACATCAGCGGGTTTTGAGAAGAGAATGTGCTTGAGCCAACAACTTCAGATATAGATAAAACCATCCCAAGCTCAGTGTGTTCAGATACTGAGTCTTGGTTCCACCAATTTATAGTGATAAGATGAACAATGGAGAAGTTTGGATTTCGATCTGAATCTCCCCAAAAGTTTGGAAATGACTGGATACAGGGATTTTTTTCAGATATTTCTCTAGTACTGAAAGATGTGGTGAAGTAGGGATTTCTGACATGTATAACACTAGAAGGATGGTCCTCTGATAGGATACTTTGGCATGCATAGGCATTGCTATCCTGCTCAAAAAGCAAGACATTCTTCCCATATATCAAAGCAGGGCATTAATTGAAACTCTAATAACTAATAATGTTGCATATGCAGTGAATGACACATGGTGACAGTTCAATGAATGACACTGGGTGCGAAGATCTAAATGCTCCCTCTGGCAGCTGAAAGAGTAGTCATGATGAGAATCATTAAAAATGAATAACAGCAGTTTTCATTCACTGTGTCCTCAGAAGCAAGAACTTGCCTTTGTTACTACTTACTCCTGATAAATCTACTGAAACAAACAACAGGGGGCACAGGCACAAGACCGAGTAGTGATGTCCTGATGGATTCGGTCATAGCCAAATAGTGGTGCATGATGAACAACCTACCTAAGACTTTAACTAGAAGCTCTCCTAGTGCATTTACCCAACGCTGTTTTTGTAAGAGATGGGAATACACAGCACTGCTGGCATTCCCCTGGCTATGCCCATTCACCGACTATGCCCAGTCATTCCCTGCTTTGCTTATGGCATGTGTTGCTGTGCACTGTGCACAAGGCAGCTTAAGAACATTCCTGTCACTTTAGACCTTTTTCAGTTTATTCTGAGCATATATAACTCACAACTCCGGGGTGTGGTGTTCTGTCCCTTTCAGTGGCATGGAGACCAGAGAGAGAGATTAATGATTCTGCTCTACAGCCTTAGCTAACAGTTATATGGCTTTTAGCTCAAGCACTAGAGGCTCATGCATTTAGCTCCAGAGGTCCCAGGTTCAATCACGCTCACCAATGACCGGGGTCTGTTGGTGTCACACATACAGAACAATTTACCCCTGTTTTTACTCTGGGGCTGCATGTCTGATGGGTGGTCTGGGCTTATCAATTTTATGGCTGAATAATTCCTACAGGACTTCTCTGAGATCAAAATCTTCATGCATTCAGGTGTACATAAAGAGAAAGAGACTTTGGGTAATATTTTTCAATAGCACCTAAGTGATTTAGAACCCTAAGTCCCATTTTCAAAAGTAAAGTCAATGTAATTTAGGTTTCTGAGTGCCCAAATCGCTTCTGGAAATGAGAGTAAGTCACTTAGGTATTTCTGAATGTGTTACCTTTTGTACTAGATATACATATATTATATATCTAATATGGAATACATAATATTGTTACCCTTTGGATTTTATATATATTTTATATATGTATGTATATATTTATATAAATATATACAATCCAAAGGGTAACAATATTATGTATTCCATATTAGATATATAACTATATATCTAGTACAAAAGGTAACATATTCAGACATACATATAAATATATACAATCCAAAGGGTAACAATATTATGTATTACATATCATATATAATATATATAATACTTAGTCCTGCCATGAGTGCAGGGGACTTGACTAGATGACCTCTCAAGGTCTCTTCTAGTCCTACGATTCTAGATTATGATATCCTAACACTAATTTAGGCCCAGATCCTCAAAGGTATTTAGGTGCCTAAAGCAGAGGGAGTTAGGCACTTAAATACCTTTGAGGATCTGAGCCTTGTTATTGAAGTATATCTATAAATGTTAGCGGAACTATTCAAGCAGTAAGGTACTATGCTCTACAATGATCACAATCTGTGCCTTTATCACCAATTTTACAGCATTGTTCTTTGTTTGTTTAGATTTATAAAACTACTGTAGCAACCATGCCGTGCTGTGGATGTCCTTAGAAAATATAAAATGCACAGTAGATTCAATTGAGTAGTTCATCCACCCTAGTATTCAACGGCCCCACAACTTTACCACAGAATCACGATAACCAAATGATGGTAATAATGTTCTTTCCTCCCCATATCTCCCTCCTTCCCATGTGACTGGGAGAGAGGTAAGGGGGGGTGGGGAGAGGAGGAAATGGGCTTTGAAGCACATATGGAAGGTCTAATGGACCAAGTGGAGAAGTGAATTCCAGAGATAAGTAGTCTGCAGGGAGGATGCTTATATTGTGAAATTCAACCCACGGAGAGGATCAACACAAGTCCTTTTCACCATAAATACCCTACTTTAGTCCTCACAAAGGGTTTAGGTGAGATTTAGGTAGTAGACAGACCTTGTGCTGGTCAGGGGTGAATTTCACCTATAATAAAAAAGTGCCAGCCTAAGTACCTCTGCTGAGCTCAGCTGACAGAATACGTTCTGGGGAGAAGAACCTGAGGTCTCGCAGGTAATCCCAATCACAACCAATTAAGGTTTTTATAAAATAAAAACCAGCACCCTGAACCCCACCTGGAATTGCCTGTGCAGTGCAGTGGATGTGGCTCCTAGAAGGAGTTGACCCTCCCTTTCATCTCCTGCTCCCAAGCAGATCTCAGAGGCTCTCATTCACCTCCTGCAGCTGCTGCTCACACCCCTGTCCTGTAATATTCCCACCACAAAACCTAAGGGTATGTCTACACTAGACTTTTGTACCTCTAGTTAATTGATTGCCAATTAACTCGAGGTACCTATCATGTTTGTAAAGGCTGAGAAGACACTAAACATACTTATATTAGGCTACAAACATTTGTTCTTTACTCTAGGGATCAGCCTAGGGTAAAGAAAAAAAATCTAGCGCAGCAAAGCCCCAAAAGAGTCAATAGCCTCTCCCCTGCACTTTTGAAAGTACTGCGGGTTTACGCATAACACTGGCCAATTCCAAATGCTAACACATTTTAGAAGAAAGTAAGCACATTTGCTCTCCCTGCTATTGCAGTTGCTAAGCATCTGGTCAAAGTTTTCTGGTACAAACAACACAGCCATGATATTTTTTAAATCTGGGGTCTAAAACTATAACGCTCACACAGCCCATTCCTTCCTCTGATGTTTTAATGCACTTTTCATGAAGGCCTGAGTTTGCCAATGTTAACTGTATGGACAGTGCAGTGCACTGTCCATACAGTGCACTGCAACAATTTCAGTTATTTACAAATGAACTTTCATGGTGCGCAATCTTATTGTTGCTTTTATTTCCAGTAGTGGTGTAAATGAGTGAACTATCATTGGTGATAATGGAGTTATGCCCATTTACAACAGTGGTGAATTTAACCCTAAATGTCTATGTATTAGACCTAATACTAATGTGCATGCAACATTTTGACAGTAGTTTTTAAAAGTCATGTAGGGTGAAATTCACGCTCATGCAGAGGGCCTTCAGAAGGCCAAATGCACCAATTAAAGCCTTCTGAGAAAGGTAATCTATTCTTTCTCTGTTGGATGTGAAACATCCTTCCAATGCACAATATAATTTGCCTTGCTATCATTGCTGTTCGAAAGCAAGTTCTGTGATCTCAAGATATAATTAATGTTGATGGAATGGCATACACATAAAACAGGAATAGCTTTTATATCTCTTTTTTCAAGATTTCTTTGATCCTACTCATAATTATCCCCTCCTCCCCCCTCCCACAAATACAGGATAGAACTGTCTTTTAAAAACATGCATAAAGCTTTGTTGTGTATTTTCCAATAAGTCCCCAGAGGGCTAATAGTCTTATTTTTCACCTTATGAAGTCAATGTTTGTGACCAGGTTAGGCTAAATTTTTGGGCCTTGCTCCACACAGCCATTTAGGGTAATAAAGACTGTATATTCCTTTTAGATTACTGCAATGATTCTTCACTTATTTCAGCATATGTTCATGTTACACCTGTATCCTAGGTAGTTCTTAAACTATTTTTCACACACATTTTTGACAGTGTTCTTTACTTGTTCCACCCTGACTCCTTTGCTGTCTGCCTTCACCATTCAAGATTCCTCGGCTGTGACAGTGAGTGCTGCTAATCATGTCTGATATGTATTGTGTAGTGTATGAAATGAGTCCCAGGTCATTGCTAGGGAAGTCTGAAGCCTTTAGTGGTGCCTGGAGCCAGTGGTGTTTTACTCATGGAACACACTGCATACAAAATTATGTCTTTATAATACATATATATATATATATATGTATTATATATATACATACACACATGTATATATATATTGTGACAAAGTTCCTCCTCTACCTCGGTGGGTCCTGCGCTTATTGGCGGATTCTGCTTGCCTCAGAGATCTTCCCCTCTAGTAGACTCCACAGTCCAGGTTAACTCCTCCTGTGTCTGATCGGGAGTTGGGAGTTTTGGGGGGAACCCGGGCCCGCCCTATACTCTGGGTTCCAGCTGTTTAGAGTGCCTCCTGGAACAACTGCACGACAGCTACAACTCCCTGGGCTACTTCCCCATGGACTCCTCCCAACACCTTCTTTATCCTCACCACAGGATCTTCCAGCAGTACGCCCTCTTACTCTCAGCTCCTAGTGCCTCTTGCTCCCAGCTCCTCACACGTAACCTCCTTCCACAGCTCCTGACATAAAAAGTTCTTAATTGGCCCCAGGTGTCTTGATTAACCTGAAGCAACTGCCATAAGGTATCAGGGATTTGTTTAGCCTGGGACTAACATACTGGTTCCTTACCACTTTCCTATAGCCCTCTGGCCTTGCCCCATCACTATATATATATATATATATATATAAAAATAAATAAATTCTATGTTTTTATTATGCCATAAACTGAAGAGAGAATATACAGGTGTGGGGGGGGAGGGGGACATGCATATCAGGGTGACCAGATAGCAAGTGTGAAAAATTGGGATGGGGGTGAGGGGTAATAGGCACCTATATAAGAAAAAGACCTGAATATTGAGACTGTCCCTATCAGGACATCTGGGTGGTGTGAGTGTGAGAGAGAGTGTGAGTGTGAGAGAGAGAGATATGTATAGATAACATTTGTATATCTTCAGTATAATTAAACCAACTGATGCTACTATGCTGAATTGGAATTTTGCTTTTCAGGTTGGTTTGAGTTTTTCATTTCCATTACGAAGCACAGCTTTCAGGGTCAAAATGTCAAAGTAGTCAACTAATCTGTGTCCACCTAATTTGCACATACATGCAGTAAAATCTCTAATTTGCATGATCAAATGGGACGTCACATGAGAACTAATTTTGCATGCACTCCAACAGGTGCATGAGCAAACACTGTGGGCACAACTGAGATGGCTTCTATGAAAATCTAGACCTCAGTGCTGCTGAAAACAAGCCTTCTTGAAATGCAAACAAAACACAAAATCCCTGTCTTTCAGTTAATGGCAATATATTTACCTACAGACAAAAAGAGCAGCTTTTCATTGTTTTGCTTTCTTTGGGTGAAATTTACCTCTGTGCAGAGAGGCAACACAGGGCCTATGCCTATATCACTTATATACCACATAGGTTCTCAAATTTGGACCTTAGTAGTGAATAGGTCTTTTGCTGGACCTCTCTTCCAGGTGAATTTCACCCTTTGTTAATGTTTTTGCCTACACAACTCCATTAAATTGTGTTACAGATTTTATCAGCGAGAGAACTTATTCCCCAGTTGAGGTTTTTCAAGAAGACCTTTTACTTTATCACTGTACAGTACCTTTGTGGATGATTTTAGCAATTTGCACCAGCTAACCACCCAGACTATTTGTTTCCAACAGCATAGTCCTTGCATGATAATTCGAGCAGACATACGACAACAAAACCATCCTAGTGTTTGACAGAGACATTGGGAAATGATCCTTGGCTCCATACCACATATTTATACAATTTGCCAGCAGGCAGTATTCTTTTGTGAATGTAAAAGGACTGATCACATGTTCTGGGGAAGATGCAGGGAGGTCTTTTATGTGCCATATTCCCTTACTGTTCCTGGCAGTGATAATTGTGGCAAGAAATGCCATTTAGACAGGAACTGCTACAGTAGAGCCAGTTATTACTGCTACTTAATTAGATTTTCATTTTGCCTGTTAAATTCCAGTAATGTTTCCTCTTTGTTTTCATTAAATTGGATCATTTCTTCCATGCAATATCTACTAAATTATGTTGAATTGCAGTGTTTAATATGTATGCAGCATGAGGCCAGAGTGTGTTCATCTGCTCTATGGACTCACAATGAGATGGCAGGAAGGGGCTCATAGACGCCCATATCCCCCCAATGATACCATTATGCCAAAATGCAGCAGCTAGGCACAACTGGAATGCTTAATGTTTCCCCTAGAATGGAAGACATTTCAAAGAGGACAAGAGAATGTAGCTCGTGCCCAACTCCTGCTAGCTGAGAGCTCTAGGAGCCATTCAGGATTTCTGAGGCAAAATTTCTTCTGGAGTTTCTCTTTCCAATGTAGGGACCTAATCCAAAGCCCTTTAAAGTCTTTCCACTGTGTTCAATTAACTTAATCCAAAGCCCATAAATAGGATTGTAGTCCAGCAAAGCACTTAAGTATGTTTAACTATAAGCACATGAGGAGACCCATCTAAGCCTGTGGGTCAGATCCTCCCCACTGGTGAAATTGGCATAGCTCCATTTACATCAAATGAAACTATGACAATTTACAATAGATGAGGATCTGGCCCAATGGGACAACCCCTCATGCGTAAAAGATAAAAAATTCCCTCTGTGTTTGGTAGATAGAAAGGGAGCTAGAGGCAAAGTTCAAGGAGGAGACTAAGGGTATGTCTACACTACGAGACTAGTTTGATTTTTGTGAAACCGAACTTGTGAACCCGATATTGCCAGGTCGATTGTTCGAATCCACATCAGGGATCTTAATTCGAATTTCTGAGTCCACAGTAAGGGGGGGAAGCGTCAACATTGCAAGCAGTGCACTGTGGGTAGCTATCCCACAGTTCCCGCAGTCCCCGCTGCCCACTGGAATTCTGGGTGTAGCCCCCAGTGCCTTGTGGGACCGAAATTGTGTCAAGGGTCGTTATACGTAAATTTCATCACTCGACCCACACTCCCGCCATCCCTATGTGAAAGCGCCGGCGGGTAATGAATTCGCGCCCTTTTCCTGTGGCTGATAGCTCGGACGCCACAGGACAGTGAGCATGGAGCCCTCCGCGATTATCACTGATGTTCTGTTCGTTGCCAACACCTCGCGCCTTATAGCGCACCTTTTCCAGACTCAGATGCAGAGAAATCGGGAGAGGAGGCAACGTAAGCTCCGGGAGTACTTGAACTCCGAGAGGGGCATGAACCTCTCGCAAAGCGCTGGACCCCGGCCCCTAGACATCATGGTGGCAATGGGTCACATTGATCCTGTGGAACGGCGATTCTGGGCAAGGGAAACAAGCACTGACTGGTGGGACCGCATAGTGCTGCAGGTCTGGGATGAATCCCAGTGGCTGCGAAACTTTCGGATGCGTAAGGGCACTTTCATGGAACTTTGTGACTTGCTGTCCCCTGCCCTGAAGCGCCAGGACACCCGGATGCAAGCAGCCCTGAGTATCCAGAAGCGAGTGGCCATAGCCCTGTGGAAGCTTGCAACTCCTGACAGCTACCGGTCAGTAGCGAACCAATTTGGAGTGGGCAAGTCTACCGTGGGGGTTGCTGTGATGCAGGTAGCCCATGCAATCGTTGACCTGCTGCTCTCAAAGGTAGTGACCCTTGGAGACGTGCAGGTGATCATAGATGGCTTCGCTGCGATGGGATTCCCAAACTGCGGTGGGGCCATAGATGGGACACACATCCCTATCCTGGGACCGGAGCACCAGGGCAGCCTACATTAACCAAAAGGGCTATTTTTCTATGGTACTACAAGCATTAGTGGACCACAAAGGACGTTTTACGAACATCAATGTTGGGTGGCCAGGCAAGGTTCATGATGCTCGTGTTTTCAAAAACTCTGGTCTGTTTAGATGGCTGCAACAGGGGGTTTATTTCCCGGACCGCAAAATCACTGTTGGGGATGTGGAGATGCCAACAGTGATCCTAGGGGACCCTGCCTACCCGCTAATGCCATGGCTCATGAAGTCATACACGGGAGCCCTGGACACTGAAAAGGAGCTCTTCAATTACCGCCTGAGCAAGTGTAGAATGGTGGTGGAGTGTGCCTTTGGCCGTCTGAAAGGCAGATGGTGAAGCTTACTGACTTGCTCCGACCTCAGCCCTAAAAATATCCCCATTGAGATTGCAGCGTGCTGTGTGCTCCACAATCTCTGTGAGAACAAGGGGGAGACGTTTATGGTGGGCTGGGAGGTTGAGGCAAATTGCCTGGCAGCAGATTACGCTCAGCCGGACACCAGGGCGATTAGAAGATCACAGCGGGACGCGCTGCGCATCCGGGAAGCTTTGAAAGCTCGCTTCCAGACAGACCAGGGTAACCAGTGACTGTTACACTTCCTTAAACAGATACTGAACCTTCCCCTGTTTATTTACACAGTTTCCGTTGCCTATCCTCTCCCATTACCAACCTCCTTCCCCCTCCTTCGCTCAATGCTCTAAAGGCACAATAAAGGAAACTTTTTTATTTGGACCATCTCCGGTACTGGTTTCTCATTTACGGTTTTAACCATGGACGCATACCGCGGTTGGGGAGCGGGTGGAGTGTGGGAAAGTACGCTTCAAAGCTTGGGGAATGACATGCTTCTGCTCCCAGAGCAGTCCTAAGTGCTGGACTGCTTGTTTAAAGGGCGCCATTAACCTCTCCTAATCGCATGTATGTGTGGTGGGGTCTCTGTGACTTTTTCGCTGTGAATATCGGCTATGGATCCCCCGGTGCATTGATCTATCGTGCAGGCTATTGCCAGCCGCCAAAGATCAGCGGTCACCCTCCCCCACCAGACAGCAAACCACCCAACCACCAACCCCACGTAGAGAACCTGAAAACCCACACACAGAATGACAAGTGTGCTTACTGCATGCAATTTTTACTGTGCCTTTCAGTTGATCTGTTACCCTGTCTGTACCCTGGGTTGTGCTCCAGTCCTCTACACTTACAAACCCCGTTACCCAATAACCCGAAAAACAAACGGTCCCATTTAAGACACTCAGGGAAACATGAATGAACCAAAAAACCAGTTTTATTAAACAGAACATTTCTTTAACATGGAACCTGGGAAGGGAGGTGTTGAGGGGTGCGGCTGGAGGGAGGGGAAGGAAAAATCTAAGGTTTTGGGAATGAGAGCCTTCTGCTACTGGAGCAGTCTGCAGGGCTGGAGTGAATATTTCCACGGACCCTGCCTCCCCTCATCCTAGTGACTTTGGGTGAGTAAACCACTGGACTTGGCGGCGGAGGTGGGCGGTTGGAAAGAACATATAGAGGGGCTCTTTCATCCTGTCTCCTGTCCTGGAGAACATCCACCAGGCGCCGGAGCGTGTCGGTTTGCTCCCTCATTAGTCCCAGCATTGTTTGGGTCACCTGCTGATCTTCCTGCCGCCACCTGTCCTCGCGCGCTTCAGCCCTCTGCTCCCGTTCCCTGGCTGCTTGCTCGGACCGTGAGATGTCCTCTCTCCGCTGTGCCGCCTCCCTTCGGGACAACATCATCAATTCCGAGAACATGTCCCGAGTTCTCTTTTTGCGCCGCCTTATCTGTAGTAGCCCATGGGAGGGAGAAACACGGGTAGGGCGGGAGACACTCGCAGCTGTGGGATGATGGAAAGGGAGTGAATTCCTCAGAAAGATACTTTTTCCAGAACAATGCCCATACTCTTTCACCGTGAATAGGACCAAACAAACAGTGCCTATCACATGGATACGTACTACAAGGTCAAATATGCCTTAATGCCGAGTGTCTGGGATCCCGGTATACGGATCCCAGAAGCCTTGCCGAACAGTGAAAAATCACCTCTCTGAAGACCATGGTAAGGTGATGAGTTAGGACTGCTGAGAGATTGCTTCACAGCAGTGCTCTACTCCCATGTCTCACTCACTGTTCCTGGCGCCGGGCAGGAACTGCTGCTGGCCAAACCACTCATCTACAGCGGCTTTCCTAACCCCCCCCCCCACTCCGCGTGGTCGCTCCCGGGAATCAAAAGTGCCCGCGAAGCGCTCATCATGAACTGCTCACCTACCCTTCCCCCACCTCCGCGTGGTCGCTCCCGGGAACCTAAAGTGCCCGCGAACCGCTCAGCATGAACGGCTCGCCTACCCTTCCCCCCGTCCCTTCACGTGTCATCTCCCGGGAACCAAGATCGCCCGCGAACCGCTGTGTTTGAACGGCTGGCCTACCCCTCCCCCCCCTTCGCATGGCCGCTCCCGGGAACCAAGATTGCCCGCGATCCGCTGTGTCTGAACGGCTCGCGTACCCTTTCCCCGGCCTCGCGTGGCCAGTCCCCGGAACTGTCCCTGCACGCGCACCGCTAAGTACTAATGGTTTGGCTGTCGACTCCCTACCACCACGTGTTAACGGAAACAGCCGAGTGTCTTTCTTTAAAGGGAAAAGGAAGCATTCACAATACTAATTATACCATTTATTCAAACCAGGACCCCATGACTGATATCACTCTGATGAGGATTACCGAGACAGAGAAATACTGCATGCTGCATCAATGCCAGCAAACCCCGGGGCCGTATGCTGCCATGCTATGCAAGGCAATGATACCAGAGTACCTGCAGCTTGCATGACGCGGGAAAGTATCCTACCATGGAGGAGACAATAAGGCCGCTCTGCCAGTGAACGTGCTAAACAAGCTCTCACTGTACCTCCAGGAGAGCTTCGCGGAGCTCTCAGATGGGGATTACACCTCTATCCCCATACATATTGACAGACTTTTCGAGTAGTTGCACGGGAAAGCGACTCCAAGCTGAAGCGCATAAGGCCAATTAAGCCACAGTTACACAGTGCTAACACACCATACCTATTGTATTGCAAATAAATGTCTAACACACTGACCTGATGATCCTTCGCCTGATTCCTGGTCAGGAATGCTGCCTTGGGAGTGTTCGTAGGGCAGCTCAGTCAGGGTGAGGAATAGTTCCTGGCTGTCGGGGAAATCAGCAGTGAGACCGCTGTCTAGTGCCTCGTCCTCCTCCCCTCCCTCTTCTTCTTCGCCGTCCGCGAAAACCTCCTCCGACGTGGCCATAGATAAGATCCATTCGTCGGAGTCCACGGACACTGGTGGGGTAGTTGTGGCAGCACCACCGAGCATGGCATGCAGTGCCTCGTAAATATCGGCAAGTGTGTGGCTGCGACCCGGAGCGTCCGTTGGACTCCTTGGTCTTTTGGTACGCCTGCCGCAGCTCCTTGATTTTCACGCGGCACTGCGTAGCATCCCGGCTGTATCCTCTCTCCATCATAGCCTGGGATATTTTCTCATAAATCTTTGCATTCCGTCTTTTGGAACGGAGCTCGGCTAGGATTGATTCATCTCCCCACACAGCGATCAGATCCCAAACTTCCCGATCACTCCATGCTGCAGCCCTCTTTCTATTCTGCGATGGCATTGAAACCACTGCTGTAGAGCTCTGCATCGTTGCCAGTGCTGCTGAGCTTGCCATGATGTCCAAAGAGGAAATGGGATTCAAAATGGCCACACAGGAAAAGGGATTCAAATTTTCCCGGGGATTTCTCTGAGTGGCAGGTCAGAGCATCCGAGTACAGATTACTGCCCTGAGCGTTCACTGAGTGGTGCACTGTGGGATAGCTCCCAGAGCTATTAGCGTCGAATTCCGTCCACAGTACCTCGAATTCGACATGGCCATTTTGAATTTGGCGTTACTCCCCTCGTCGGGGTGGAGTACAGAAATCGTTTCAAAGAGCCCTTTATGTCGAAATAAACTGCTTCATAATGTGGACAGGTGAGGGGTTAAATCGAGTTAAAGCTGCTAAATTCGACATAAAGTCCTAGTGTAGACCTGGCCTAAGTACCTCCAAAGAATGGACCCAGTATGTTGAAGGTGGGGATAATGACACATAAGACAGAATTCTCCTCCCTGTCCTTTAGACGCCATAAAATAAATCAAACAGTTCTTTGGCAATAGTTACATCATTCATAGGAATGAGAGAACTGAATTAGATAAAATAGTAAGTGACCTGAACTGTTGTCCTTCTATCATATAAAACCAAAATCAAATCCAATGTTAAAAATGTCCCTGCATCTTTATACTGCCTGATTTTTTAGAGAAGACGTAAACTGGAAATTCAGAAATGCAGCATGCATGTGCATGCACACACATGCACAAAGCCATATTCCCAGAGTTCTGATCCCATGAAAATCAAGTTGTACTAGATATTTTCAGATCAATTTATTGGTAAACATGGTGGGAATGATACCTGGAGGAGCAGCTGAAATTTCAATCCTTATCTGAACTAAGCCAAATGTCAAAACGTTTGCCATAGCTTTGTTTGAAATGCTTCTACTTCCTCATGCTGGCCAGGTAGATAAAGTCAATTTCAGCATCTTAACGTAAAGAGAAAGGGTTTAAATCCACTAGGCACCAGCAACTGTTTTGAGAAGGGGTATCCACACAGACAGAATGGGCTCTCTTAACCAAAGTGAAACCAGGCCAATAATACAGAAAATTGACATCTGTGGTAGATTTAATCCCAGATCTGGGGGGAAACAGACACACTGAGGAACACTCCAATCAAACAAAGACATCTGATAGGTATAAAATTAATATAATGGTATCTGTAATCTCTCCTCTGGTTCCTGCTTTGACACCATATCCAGTTCAAATTTGTCAGTGTCTTTGAAGTGCTGCATAATTATGTTCCTCCCTAATTATCCATTCTGACTTCTTCTCTCTTTGCCCTCTGCCTGCTCAGTTGTGTCACTAATACCAGCTTTGTCCACTTCTGTCACAAATGTCTATTATTGCATCAACATTTCCTCTTAGATCTTGATCAGTCAAAGATCTTGATCAGTCTCATTGAACTAATTCTTAAGGCCACTACCACCTGGATCACCTGGATCGATCGGACTTCAGCTGTCATTAAGACTGCGCCGATCACAACACATCTGCCATTCCTCTCGCACTCTTGCCTTTCTTCTCCACGTTCGTCCAAAATGTTTAACGATGTCATCTTCCCATCGTCTTGGAGGCCGACCGGGGTGTCTTTGGTGTTCTCGCGGGTACCACTCAGCAATGATTGCGGTCCACCTGTTATCTGTGAGCCGTGCTGTGTGGCCTGTCCATCGCATCTTGTTATGTCTGCTTTCCACGACAATATCTTTCACACCGCTGCGTTCTCTGATGATTTCATTTGGTATACCATCCAGAAGGGAGATTCCCAACATAGCTCATTCCACTGCCCTTTCAGCTACCAACAGCCGTTGCTCTTCTCTCTTCGTCAGTGCCCATGTTTCACTGCCATACAGCATGGCTGGCAGCACTGCTGAACTGAAAATATTTTTACGTGTGGTCTTGTCACTTTTTCCTTTGAGGACGTCCTTGATGGAATGAAATGCACACCATCCTGCCCGAATCCTTCGCAAGAGTTCTCCGTTCAGGTCTTGGCGCATATTAACTTCTTGGCCCAAATATATGTACTGTTCCACTTCTTTGATGTCTTCTCCTGTTACCGTTATTCGGGCTTTTCGTAAGACGTCTGATCGCATATATTTCGTTTTGCTGTGGTTCATTTTCAGGCCGACCTGACTACTTTTCTTGTCGAGTCTTCGTAGCATGCTCTGCAGTTGGTTGGTGCTTTCGGCAATTAGTACAATGTCGTCTGCAAATCTGAGATGAGATAATCTCTCTCCGTTTATGCTGACACCACTCCTCCAATTGATCTTGTTTATAACCATTTCGAGGCAGGCAGTGAATAGTTTTGGTGAAATTGTTTCTCAATTGGGATGCGGAGGGGAGTTTCAAGGAGAGTAATGTCTGTTGTACATCCAGTATTTGCTTCCTTCAACAACTTAATGTACTGCGTGTTAATGCCCTGCTCTGCGAGCGCCTTTAATATTGCGTTAAACTCAACGCTCTCGAAGGCCTTTTCATAGTCGACAAAAGCAATGCACAGCGGGAGTTTGTATTCCCTTGCTCTTTCTAGGAGCTGGCTAAGGGTAAATATATGGTCGATTGTACTGAAATTTCTTCGAAACCCTGCCTGCTCTCTCGGCTGTTGTTCATCCAGACTCTGCGAAAGTCGATTCGTTATCACCTTTGTGAAGAACTTGTAGATGTGAGAGAGCAGGCATATAGGGCGGTAGTTCTTAAGATTTTCTTGATCACCCTTTTTGTGCAGCAAGATGGTATTCGACTCCTTCCAGCTTGATGGTATTTTTCCTTCTTCAAGATATCGACTGAATCTTAAAGCGAGGGCCTTCCAAAGTTTTTTGCCTCCTGCATAAATCTTTTCTGACGTTATTCCATCTTTGCCTGGAGCTTTTCTCTTCATCTGGTGTAGTGCGCTTCGGACTTCGCTGACGATTACTGGGGGGACGCGTTCTTCTGACTCTGGGAGGGGGACGTTGATTCTTGATTTGAACAGTTCTGTATAGAAGTCCTTGCAGACCTCTTCCATCCCTGCTCTGTCGATTACTGTCTCTCCATCCTTGTTCTTCAATGCTGTTACGCTCAATCTATACTGCGTCAATTCCCGCTTGCATGTCCTGAGGCTCTTGCGTGATTCAGCTGTTTTAAGGAGCTTTTCTTTCCGGAAGCTCTCGAAGTCATCCTTCAGTTTTCGCCATATAAGCTTGCACAGAATGGAATACTTGAGGTTGTTATCCGAGCTCCTTTTAGGTGCTAACTCACCTAAATGATCATACACAGATTTTGCCACTTCTCTGTTCATCCCTTTCTCCAGAACCTTAATAAACACATTAAACAACATTGGCCCTGGTATGGAGCCTAAGGAGAAATAAAAAGGGAAGTTGGTAGTAGGAGCTCGGAAAGGAGGTTCTGGAGAAAGGGATGAACAGAGAAGTGGCAAAATCTGTGTATGATCATTTAGGTGAGTTAGCACTGAAGAAGGCGGTGAAGAAATTCAGATAGGCCTAACAATGCTAGGTGTATGTGCTGGAGAGTGCCAGATGAAATTGAACAGCAACTTGTCTGAGGGCAAGAAATGGGCTTGTTGGGAGCATAGTCAGTGAGTTCACACATGCATTGTGAATACATAGGAGCATCCATTGGACAGGGTCAGTGGGCCACCACTGACTCCACTTTGGCCTTAGTGGCTGGCCATAAACTGTCTAAGTGGTATCAGTACCCAAAGCATATGTTTGGACTGAGAGTCCCTTTTCTCCAGCTTCACTTTGCTGTAGCTCCCATCCATGAATTTTTTTTTACCCTGGCTTTGATCCAATTTCCAGCATTTGGCCCATTGTTGCCATCATAACAAAGAATCAAGAATCTCCAACTAATAAATAAATTGAAAAAAGAATTAAATCCATATTTAAAACTTACAGCAAAATACTATTCTGTGAATAACATGGAACTAATTCCATGTAGGTTTCTAGTGACATTAGAAACGGCTCCTATTTTATTCCAATTATGATGTTTTCCAGACCCAGAGAGGAAAAAATATGTTTTTGGTCTCGGTGACTTTCATTTTAGATTAAGAAAAACAACAAAGAATAGAAATACAGTCTGCATGAGACAGAATGTGTACTGACTAACATCTTCCATCCTGAACTCCTACCTCTACAGCAGACTGATTACATTTGTAGTCAACAGATGTACTACTGTGTTTAAAGTTAGGCACGTGCTTACGTAGCTTGCTGAATCAGGGCCCCTGTTAACAGGTGCTGGAATCCTGCAGGACGCTACATGTTAATTACTGCTGACTCACTGGGGCAAACTCAATATTAGAAATAAGGGGGGTGGCAGAGGGACCTGGGGTCAGGGACAGACAGATCACTCCTATAAGCAGCAGCACCTGGGAAGAAGGCTTAGGCTGGGGTTGATGTAGGGTTAATTTGTAATTTTACTGGATTACCACAACAGAATTCACTCTGGTTTTAAACCACTGCAGTACACGTACTCCTCTATGTATCTGATTGGAGCCTGACAAATCGTTTTCTATACGATCAGGGTAGCTAAAAAAGGATAGTATTTGATTTTACATAATGCCAGTAGAGTCCACTGGTTCTCAAACTCGTTTTCATACTGTGAACCATGGCACCTGTTAAGACAGAAATCTTCACATAGATCATCTCCTCTCCCAGGCTTCCAACTCTAATTCTAAACAATTCCTGTAGCAATTATAGTGTTTGCTTACACAAGAAAGCACTATTAGGAGACCTCTTAAAGCGACAAGATGAAAATAAACTTGCTTTAATGGAATGGGTGTAGTTACTTGGTTATGTTGCCCATTTTAAGATCTAGACTATTTCCTGCCCATAGATATAGGGCTTTATATTACTACCAGCTCTCCAGTCAAGACCCACTGCTCTCATCAGGCTCAGTTCCTTTCATTTTTGGTTCTCTTTTGTTGTGCTGCCCCTCCAATTCTGGTTTCATCCTCTGACTGAATTACTCTGGGTTGCCACCAAACACACAACAACAACAAAAAAGCAGGCACCTAGGGTTCAGAGAGGGCTTGGACCGAGTTATAGTCATGAAGGAGCTTCACAGTTTTAAGATTTTCAGATGTGTCACCCCCGTGACCAAAGCACTTCTATGGACCACCTAGAAGAGTGCTGCATATACAAAGCTTGATTCTCCACTGTCTGCCACCTTGTGCTGTCATGTATATTTGTGTAAAGTGCATGCAGAGGGGGTGTCAAATGCCATCAAATCAGAACACATGAGTTTCATATCCACCATGCCCTAGTGTAAGCGATGGCACAAAGAGGCAATTGTACGATTTTTGGCAATTTTACGCAATTGTTTTCTTGTATGTAACAGTGAAACAAAATCCTACCTCCCTACCTCAGCACTGGTGTGGGGATGAATGGGGGTTCGACAGTGAAGTACGGTGAAGCGTATCCTCTGGCAGGTCTTACCAAGCTGAGAAGGTGTTGAGCTAGCGTCTAGAGTAGTAGGTAGTCTGACTGTACCTCTATTACTCTAGGGCAACCTGGCCAAAGTGGAGGGAGTTCTGCAGCTACAGGGCACAAGGGCTGGCACCCCGAATGCACGGTTGCAAAATTCTCCTACCAAACAAGCCACACAAAGCAGAATAAACCAGAAACTGAGCACAGACTAAACTCATGTGTCAGCCTGACTAACACTCACAACCTGGGCTAGCACAGGATGAAAAACAGAAAATGGCTAAAAGAATAGTCCAAATATTTGTTGCAAGTCACAACACAAGATCATCATCTGATCCATACATTGATACTTACATTGAAGCCACACAAAAATCAATAAAAGCCGACATCATTGGGATATGCAACACAAGAAGAACAAAAAACCTCATTGCACAATGGAAAAGTGGAGAGCAAGTATTCCTAGGAAGACCATTGATTCAACAATAGAGCAAGGACTGGCGGCGTTGGATTCATTGTCAGGAAAGAAACTGTTCCAAGGATAGTCAGCTGCGACATCATATCACCCCGGATAGCAGTTCTCACACTTCCGAAAAGACAAAGGAGAACAATTAACAGTATTTAGGTGTATGCTCCCATTCAGCAAGTGGAAGATGAAGAAATGGAACATTTCTATGAAGAGCTGGAGGAGGTAATGCAGAAAAGTGCAACCTACACAACTATCCAAGGGGACTTTCAATGCAATAGTAGATGAAAAGGAGAGTAAGAAAAATACATGGGAAAATTTGGTAAAGGTGTAAGAAATTATCGTGGAGTGCATCTGGTTGTATTTGCCAAGGCCAACCATCTCCACATCATGAACACGATATTTCAAAAAGAACAGATTCAGCAGCGGACATGGAAAAGCCCGGATGGAGCCACACTGAATCATATTGATTACGTAATGATGGATACCAGAAGAATCTTCAGCGATGTAGGGACAATAGGAGAACGAATCATTTCCACAGGCTCAGACCATCACATGTTGTACTCAAAACTATGCGTTGACAATGTCTATGAAGACCAAATTGAGAGAAACCAAAAACTGAAGCAAAAATGGCACTTCAACGAAGAGGCATTTTCACAGGAAGTGAGTGAAATGGGCCTCAAGTATAGGTCAACAAGGACATTGTTGAGGACTGTGAAGAGTTTCATCTCACAGATAATCTCAGTAGCTAACAAGGCAAAGGCATTGAAAATGCTCGGATGCAAGCAGAGGATCAGCGAGGAAACTGAATCGGATGGCAAGGAGGGCACACATGAAATTAGAAGGGAATATGGGCAAAGAATACAGAACACTGTGCAAAGAAATTAGTGTGAAGATCAAAGAAGGCTACGAAGACTTTAGAAAGAAGAAACAGAGAGGCAGCTGAAAAGAACGAGAGTCGAAGGTAGAAAAAGATGTTAGGCTGAAACATATTATCCCTTGCTGAAAGATAAAAATGGTGAAAGGACATCGGAAAGGAGCAAGATGAACGAAATATGTACAAAATTCTATAATGACCTTTACTCCTCATATGTCAAGGTCCAGCGTACACCGTCAAGGCAGCAGGTTACAGAAGAAATTCATGACTTTATGTGGGAAGAAATTGAATATGCAGTTCATGACAAAGAGAGGGAAGAGTCCGGGAGTGGACGATGTTTTGCCAGAATATCTCAAAGCAGGGAAAAATTCTCTTCAAAGCATTGGCACAATGGTTCACCATCTACATCAATAGCAAGCGTGTTCCAGATGCATCGAAGAAATCAAAAACACTACTATTGATGAAGAAAGTTGATCCAGAAGAACTGAGCAACTACGGTCCAACCACACTCCTCTTACAAGTGTATAAAGTCTTCACCCGTTTGATACTCAATCGGATTAAGAAGGATGTTGAAATGCATGAAAGCAGAGAACAAGCTGGTTTCCGCACAGGGTATTTGACAATTGATCACATCCACTCAGTTTGGCAGCTCATCCAAAAATGCAAGGAATACAAAGTACCATTGTGTATTGCATTTGTCAACTACAAAAAAGGCATTTAACTCAGTAGACATTAACGCTGTACTCAATGCGCTCAATGAAACTGAAATTGATCTGAGGTACAACATGCTGGAAAAAATTAATCACAATTGCTCGACAGAGATAACATTATTCAATGTCCCCTGCATTATTATTATATGCAGAGGAACTAGACAAGGCAACGCAATCTTACCAAAGCTGTTTGCCTCAATACTGGAGTCGCTGTTCAAGAAATTGATCTGGGAAGAAGGAATAAGAATTGGCAGAGAACAGTTAACGATCTTCTCTTCGCTGACCACTGTGTAATACTGATAAAGGACACAACAGAGCTAGAGAACAAATTGCAGCAACTGCAAACTCTCACTTGATATCGGGTTGGAAGTGAACATGTCGAAGACTAAGTGGATGTGGAATGAGCATTGTGCAGAAGGAACTATCACTGTAAATGGGAAAGAAATTGAGGTCAACAAATATATTTACCGGGGTAAGCAGCTGAGAACTCATTCGAAGGTGAATGCGGTAGGAGGCAAAAGGCGGGATAGGCAAGTTTCAACAAAATAAAGATGTCTCTAACAGATGAGCTGCTCATGAAGAAAAGGAAAGAACTGTTTAACTCCACTGTTCTGCCAGCAATGATGTATGAAGCAGAAAGCTGGTCAACAAAGAAAGCCGAGGAAGAAAAACTCGCTGTCACCCAGAGAGCAATGGAAAGGTGTATTTGTAAGATATCGCTCCGTGATCACATACCAGATGAGGCGATCAGAAGCCATACAGAGGTGACTGATGTAGTGCAGGCAATATATGATGCAAAGCGAAGATGGGCGGGTCATATACTCCACAGGCAAGACAGGAGGTGGACAACTCGCATCTGTGACTGGATTCCCAGAGACCACAAGCGACCACTGGGCAGACCAAAAATGCACTGGGCCAATCCCAGGATAAAACTTTGTCCAGAAATGGAAAGAACGTGCTCACAACAAAATGGAATGGTGTAGTGTTGACTTGCATTCGTGGAGGGATGGATGAGGACAAGCCAGACAAAGATGAACAGTGCAACAAATAATTTAAAACTAGTCTGTGCCACCCTTACTCTGGTAAACATTTACTCAGGTAAGAAGTCCACTATTCACAAGGGCTGCTTCGTCCTTTGTGGGCCTTCTTAAGTCTCTCCAGTTGGGGGATCAAAATGGAAGTCACAAACTCCCCCCACACCTTCAGGGATACTCGCTCCAGAAAAAGGCAGGGAGGTGATGAGTCTGTCTGAACTTGGTTGTCTGCTGTCAACTCCTCAGGCTCAGGGTGAAGCTCTCCTGCCTAGAAGTTCATGCTAGAGCAGCAGGAGTCACTCCTGCAGTCCAGTACCTAGGACAATCCTGCACCTTCCTCACCCCTGTTAACTACAGTCTCTTAAATTTTAATATGGAGCTATGCCTTACTCAGAACTGGAAGGACCTTGAAAGGTCATCGAGTCCAGTCCCCTGCTTTCACTACCAGGACCAAGTACTGTCCCCTGACAGATTTTTGCCCCAGTTCCCTAAATGGCCCCCTCAAAGATTGAACTCACAACCCTGGGTTTAGCAGGCCAATGCTCAAACCACTGAGCTATCCCTCTCTCCTTAAAGTCCTGTTCCCTATCATGCATGATTGACAGGTCTGGAAGAGTGCAGCTATCCCTACCACCAGGGCCTCTCTGGCCCCTTCCTCATCTGTGTGGGGACTATACATGTCATCACACTGACATTTTACTCTTGCCCATGGCAGGTTTGTACAAAGATCAAAAGTGGACTACTGTGTAGTCCTTAACAATTACAATATTTAGCATTTAGTGTGTTTTGCTATCATAAATCATGAGAGCAAGGAGATTCAAATTGAACAAACATGTCATGGCTGATATCTCCAGTGATATTAGCTGTTTCTCTCTTCTGGTTCGGGAAAATTCCTGAAAGCAGCTATTTCTAGAGTAGTGACAGTGCAAAACCTAGCTGTGAACATGCAATCCCTCCTCATACTGCCAGATATTTTCCCTTAATTCATCTGAATGATTCCAGAAACTGTACATGTGCAAATTTAATCTCAGTGTTTCACAAAAGAAAAATTATGCATGCCTGCAAAATGGGATCCTTAGTGTCAACTCTCCATACATATTCTATACGATGGTACCATCTTTTAAATCAACCGATTCAAGCAAACAACCATGCTAGGAATATATTGTCCCTGCCCCATCACCTACATTTAGCAGTTTCCCACTGTATTGTGGTTAGGTTAATTAACATTCATGCTGTTGTCTGTCACCTCATTTGTTTCAGTGTTTGCCTTGCTGCAATAGTTTCACACTGTGCTTGCTCTGGCTCATCATCTGTTGTTTCATTTGACTCTAATGTTTTTAATGTGTGTACATTTTATATATGTACATAATACATGTATGTATATGTGCATGCACACACATCTGTTATTATCTAAAATACATGATAACAAGGCTTTATCTACATGAGTTTGAGATGGTCACAACACTCATTATAGCTGAACCTATTATCTTCCTTGTTCTTCAATCATCTTCAGACTTTTCAAAGAAAAGAAGTGCATCGTGTTTCCTTTAAGCTTAACATAATGGCCCAGATGCTGCCCTGCAGTGAGGCTTCTTTGTGAGGTTTAAAATGGACTACCTGATGTCATGAGCACTCCTCCTGCTTAAAGAAATCTTTGGGTGGTTCTCACATGATGTCACATCACCCCTCTCCCAGCCATCAGTGCACCATGTCAATGACAAAGAGGGTATGGCTGGGATGTTAGCCTTTTAACACAATCTTTTAAATGGAATGGGAATCCAAAAAACACTTAAATAAGAGCTGAAATTTCAAATCTTTGCAATGAGATTTTCAGCTCCACCTGCAGGAACTGGGTGTCCACATCTTTGATAACTATCTCAGTCTTGCAGTGCAAGTGGATATGAAATTAGACAAAAGTAGTTTGCCCATACTGTGTGTGTGTGTGCGCGCGCGCGCGTGCGCGCATGCGTGCTTAAATTCAGAATCAGAACTAGTCCATCCTGAAAATACTGGATGGTTTTGAGGTTCTCAGAAAACCTCTTCTCAATATATGGCCATCATTTTGGTTAGCGGCTCCTTTTTCTCCTTCTCTTGTTAACATGGAAGAAAAAAGTTGAGTTTATTTTCTAGTGTATTGTTAAAATAATTATTTAACACCTTTTATCCAAAGATCAAATAGCCCACTTCAGATGTAGTAAAATGTTATACCAATTTAGCATGTGAGAGACTGAGGTACAGGAGCTATACAAAGTTAGATAAAAATGAAGTGGCATAGTCAGGAACAGAATTAAGGTGGTCAGATTTTCAGACCCTTAGATAAGATAAGATAAATGGAGATATGCCAATCTCCTAGAACTGGAATGACCTTGAAAGGTCATCGAGTCCAGTCCCCTGCCTTCACTAGCAGGATCAAGTACTGTCCCCTAACAGATTTTTTTGCCCCAGATCCCTAAATGGCCCCCTCAAGGATTGAACTCACAACTCACCCCAGTCTTCAGTGAAAGTTTCTCAGGGTTCAGACCTGCTAGTTGAATAAAATGCTACCAGAGAACTCAAATCTTTTGCACCAGTCCTGTAATTAAGCTTTTTATTGTGGCACAAATAGAAAATAAACAGATGATGGCAATCCCAGTATCAAACTGAATTCACTTAACCGAGGCTAGTTTCCTACTTGCGTAGATAAAAGCAGCCAATCCTGACCAAATGCTTCTCACTACCCTTAGGGTAAAGAGGACTTTTCTCTGAAAAACTCAACAAATATGAAAGGACATGAAGAAAAATTAGTTGGAATCCCTAATTAAATGGCAGAGTCGAGGAGGCAGAGCTTTTGTGCCCTATTTGTGCCATCCAGCACTTCACAGGAAAGGACATTGACTCAAGCAAGGTTCGGAATGTAGATTAACTAATTCTGACAGCCTTGAAACTGAACAGAAAAAGTGACACCAAGGTGTGAAACTATTTCAAATGCCCCTGTGGGAGTAAAAGGGTAACATATCTTGAATATGGATAAGTAGGACAAGAAGATTGCCTCATTACACATTTTCCTAAATTAGGAATTGACAGGACAAACCACAGAAATTGCCCTTAGCACTAGTTTGTATTCAGGGTGTGAGGTTAAGTAAGGAAAAATAAGCAAACACAGACATTGCTTAATGCTGAATAATCAGCAGGCCTCTCAGGAAAACGTAAAAATAATCAGAGCTTTTGGGGGAGGGGATTATATCTTAAATAAATTACAATTATATTTCTATGAGTCTTTCAGGTAAATGCTTTACATTTACATTGATATCAAGGATTAGCTGATGTTCTGAGGTGTCTGATTCTTTTCTATGAAAACTGCTGATGAAGAGTTAAATGGCATTTGTGTAGAAGCACTGGATCATTCAAAAAATCCAAACCTAACTGCACCAAGCAAAATGGGCAGTAGTCTGCTAATTTTCTAGACAGAAATGCTATCACCGATAAAAACTGCAAGCAACAATTATTATGTAACCAAAACTGAGATGCAAGTTTAGAATCCAGCTTGTGGGTATAGATATTTGGCTCAGTCAAACTGCCCTGAAGAGAGATGCCTATTCATTGTTTTCATTATAGGTGCACCCCAATTGTCTAGGACATTTACCATTCTACCACTCGGAGCAGAGTTAAATGACAGAGGTAAAAATATCTGTATCAAGCGTTTGCACCATTGCCAGGGCAGGCTCCAGGCACCAGCCTAGCAAGCACGTAGGGTTTGTTTGTTTTTAAACATATTGGCGAGCTGTTGGGGTGCCCCACGGCGCTCCAGCCTGAGAGCAGGGCCCCAGCTGGGCTCCCCGCCCTCGCCCGGCCAGGAAAGCGTGACCACGGCCAGGCTCGCCGCCCTCCCCCGCAGCCGCCCTGGAGAGCGGGGCCACGTCCGGGCTCACCGCCGGGGAGAGCAGGGCCGCGGCCGGGCTCGGCGCCCTCCGCCCGGCACTCCGGCCGCCCAGGAGAGCGGGGCTGGGCTCGCCACCAGAGAGAGCAGCCTCGCCCAGGAGAGCGGGGCCACGGCTGGGCTCACTGCCAGGGAGAGCAGCTTGCTGCCGGCTCGGCGCCCTCCCCTGCTGTGCTTCAGCCACCGAGGAGAGCGGGGCCGCGGCCGGGCTCACCGCCCGCCCCGCGGCGCTCTGGCTGCCAGGGAGAGCGGGGCCGCGGCCTGGCTCGGCACCCTCCCCTGCCGCACTCCCCGCCGGTGCCCTGGCCAGGGCAGCGGGTCCTGCTGCGCTCCCCGCCCCGGCTGGGGGAGCAGGGCCGCGGGCCTGCTGCTCTCCCCTCCGGCTCCCTGGTTGGGGTGGGGGGCGGCGGGTGGCTTTTTTGCCTGGGGCGGCAAAAAAGCCAGAGCTGGCCCTGACCATTGCTAGCACCTATTACTAGCACTGCTGTCAGACAAACAGTGCAAAAATCCAGAGACCACACCAGGAAGACATGAAATGGGTAACTGGAATCAAAGTTAGACAGGAATCACTCGGGATGGGCTGATGTAAATTCTAGATCTGCCTGGATAGATATGCCTGTATTAAATAGAAAGGGAAAGAGCCATAGAAACAGATTTGTTCAAATCCAGACCACAGCTGCATACATAGATTTAAAATTCTGAAAGGCAAGACAATTAATGGAAGTTCCACACTGTATAACAGTATCAGGGACTCCCCATGGGAACTAGAGAAGAGAAATTTGGCCTACATGACAGCATCCTAATAATGAACTCAGAAGCCTGATAGAGTGAAAGCCCCTTCTTTTGTAGTTCTGACCCCAGAATTTGGGACATGCCATAATAAATCATGAGAAAAATCTGGCCCAGATTTTTTCCCATCGATCTGTGCAAGAAGAGGACATGGACCTTTCCCCTTCCTTGCAGAATGTCAGCTTAGCCCTATCCCCCACTAGCACTAGGGGAGGAGGTGAAGACAGTCACTAGGAGGAGTGGGAGAGCTCAGTGGCTGCATATCATTCCTCCCTCTGGCCCTTCCAGATTTAATCAGAAAAGAGAAGAAAGCCCCACATTATGTTGCATTTTCCACATATCCCTTCTTGTCATGGATCCTGGGGGCAATCCTTGGGGTGAGGTCCTGGAAGCACAATTCCAATGGAGCCATGCTGCCAGGGAGCCCAATAGCAGACAACATGACCCAGAGGCACTGAGACATTTTCCTCCACGTCAAAAGACCTGGATCCCTCTGAACCCCCAAAGATAGTCAGGTCTGGGGGCTCTCCCTATGGCCTTTTTCACCAGGGGGAAATTCCATTACCCAAACCGGACTATAGGGGGGTGAAATCTTCTCCATAAGGGGATACTCAAAGACTTCATGTCCCAAGCTTCATTCCTGGGCAGGGGTATCAGAGCCTTTATTTGTTGATACTTACAGAACTTTATGAGGAAAAGGAATAAATCTGTAGTTCAAACTCTGTAGCCTACTGGCTACTTATTGAATAAGCCTCATTTTCTTGTGCTCACAATACCAAAGATGGACTATCCACTGATGGACAACCCAAGTTTAGCACTCAATCTCAAGTGCTTTTTCTTCTTCGATCACATTCAGGAAATGATAATGCTCCATGTAGTGATCTCAACAATTAGTATTTAAAGGTTCAATAAATACTTGTCTTTCTCCTGACCTCCTTTCATATAGGCTGTCTGGTTTAGAAACCACTCGGGACCATCCATCTGGCTAGTACAATCTCCCTTGCATGCTGATTCTACAGGTCAGGCTACACCTTTTAATTAATATTTTGATATTTCTTGTATAGTTACTTCAAACAAATAAAAAAGAACTAGAAAGGACTGATTCTCCTTTACACTCTAACCCTCTATACTGCTCTGGCAGCATAAAGGGGCCTGGAAGTAGGAGTAAATTCCATTCGCACCCCCTTTAGAGTTCCTTTACATAGCCAAAGTGGTATAATATGGCAGTAGTGTAAATGAGAATCAGACCCAGAAATATTTGTGTTACACCTTGCTTATGTCATGACTTCAAATAAAAGGCAAATCCAACATTCTATCTAAAATATATATACTAACATGAATTTATTATTCAAAGCAGTGAACCAATTTGGCCAAGGCAATTGAATATATGGAAAGCTAGCTTTTTTATCAAATGGCAAAGAGAAGAAAATTAAATTATTAATTCCACTAAAATATTTTTTAAAAAGCAAAATAAAATGGAGCCCTCCAAATCTGCAATAGGCTTCATTAAGGTATCATATTCCATGGCTAGCCTTCTAGCCCAGGAAAGCGCTAAATGCATCTTGCACCTGCCTTTCTTTCTAATTTTTATGGATTGTTAACTGAAATGAGAGAGGAGTCTATTACAGGGTTCAGGGTGCAATCCAGAACAGTAAGGGGTTATATCACCACTTGCCTTGCAACCCTGTGGTGGTTTTTTTTTTTTTTTTTTTTTTTTTTTTTTGCGCTAATCTTGCTGATGTAGCATGTAGCCTCGGACACTCACAATCGGCCTATAAGCACGCAGGTCATACCTTGCCAGACAGGTCATATCCTGTTGTTCAGCTGAACTAAGCAGCCTCAGTACAGCCCCATTGCCCCCACTCTGGCTTGCACCAACCTTCGTTACAACCTGAAAAGCGACCCCAAGACTCTCCGAATACCAAATTTCCCCCAAGTTGCATGCTCTGCAATGTCCAGCTCTCGTCTGGAAAAATAACAAGGTTCATTTGTTCTTCTAAAGACACAAACACATATCAGAGCTTATTAACTTTAATTGGGATAAATACACCCTTCCATTTCAATGCAGTACTCTGTTGGTTTATAGTAAAAATAAAACAAATTTATTAACAATGAGACATATGTTAAGTGACGCCAAGTAAAAGGAATAAAGTTAGAAACAGTTACAAGCAAATAGAAGTAAAAATGCATTTTAAAAGTCTAAAACTTAATCTAGCAAGGTACAGGCTTTGATAAAGTTGGTTTCTCACCTATATTCAGTTACTAGACACTTCAATCCCCCTTTGGTTGAAGGATTCATGTATCTCAGCTTGCAAGAGCGCTGTTCTCTTGTGTCTGTATCATGATGGATGCCAAAGATGGCTTCTGTCTCGCTTATATCTTCCAAAGTTCAATGACTTTGCATTAACTGGCAGGATAACCTCAATCTGTTTTTCCCCTCCAGTGGACTTCCCATCCCCGGTTGATTTCTACATAAACGGGGTCTTCCATTCTTTCTGGACATACCTGGCTTAATTTAATTGGAGAAAGGTAGATAGCTGCATTCTCTCCTGTCTTGGGGAAAGCTTGTTTATCCCTTTGTTTGGTCACAAACTGGAAAGCCTAATATGAACGAGCATTCATAATTCCTTATGTAGTGGAAGGATCCATTGTCTACAGCCAAGTGCTGAGGTACAACTATATTTGCTCCAACCTCTCAGACAGAGACCAACACCTACAAGATCTTCACCAAGCATTCTCAAAACTACGATACCCGCACAAGGAAATAAGGAAACAGATCAACAGGGCCAGACATATACCCAGAAGCCTCTTGCTGCAAGACAAGCTGAAGAAAGAAACCAACAGAACTCCAGTGGCCATCACTTACAGTCCTCAGCTAAAACCTCTCCAATGGATCATCAGTGATCTACAACCCATCCTGGACAATGATCCCCCACTTTCACAGGCCTTGGCAGGCAGACCAGTCCTCGCCCACAGAAAACCCGCCAACCTGAAGCATATTCTCACCAGCAACGACACACCGTACCATAACAACTCTAACTCAGGAACCAATCCATGCAACAAACCTCGATGCCAACTCTGCCCCATATCTACACCAGGGACACCATCACAGGACCTAACCAGATCAGCCACACCATCACCGGTTCATTCACCTGCACATCCACCAATGTAATATACTCCATCATGTGCCAGCAAGGCCCCTCTGCTTTGTACATCGGCCAAACAGGATAGTCCTTATGCAAAATGATAAATGGACACAAATCAGATATAAGGAATGACAATATACAAAAACTTGTAGGAGAAAACACTTCAATCTCCCTGGACACACAATAGCAGATTTAAAGGTAGCCATCCTGCAGCAAAAAAAGTCAGGACCAGACTTCAAAGAGAAACTGTAGAACTTCAGTTCATTTGCAAATTTGACACCATCAGCTCAGGATTAAACAAAGACTATGAATGGCTAGCCAACTACAAAAGCAGTTTCTCCTCCCTTGGTGTTCACACCTCAACTGCTAGAAGAGGGCCTCACCCTCCCTGATTGAACGAACCTCATTATCTCTAGCCTGACTCTTCCCTGCATATTTATACCTGCCTCTGGACATTTCCACTGCATGCATCCGACAAAGTGGGTATTCAACCACGAAAGCTTATGCTCCAATATGTCTGTTAGTCTATAAGGTGCCACAGGACTCTTTGTTGCTTCTACAGATCCAGACTAACACGGCTACCCCTCTGATACTTATGTAGTATTAGTATACCAGGATTCACCAGTGTGTCATAGGCTTTATCAAAGACCTCATTCTATAAATTTTTGTATTACATAATATTGTGTACAATCAGTTGATTCAATTGTTGATCACTTGAGGTTCAGAACACTTGCCTTTATAGGCCAGACAGCCTTTGAAATGGATTCTTCTGAGGCTCACCCCTCAAAGAAACATTTAGTCAAAGCGTGAGGAAGATGACATGGTGTATGGTGATGAAGGAAGCCCCACACTCTGTCTTCACCCACTTGTTGGCTTAATAGCTTTGTTTATTTAATATGTAAAAATAGAAGTTAATTGTCTTTGCCTGAAGTGTGGGTGGGTCAAAGAATCACATGCACGTTCGTTTGTCTAAGGCAGACCTGTTTACCAAATCCCTCGCCATGTCTAGTTAAACACACTTTAGTCATAATTCCAGCATATATTCATAACTTTGTGTACACACCCTGTGTATACATCATGCAAGAATATCAATGATCAGTGAGTCATTAGTTTTCAAATGGTACCTCACAAGGCATATTTTGTACAAAGAATAGGACACTACTGTGTGGAGTGTGAATAGAGGGGGTGCTTAGTGTCAGAGTCAAAATGCGGACTGCACATTTCAAGGGGGTGGTAATTAGATTATGAAGATTTTTACCTCTGGTTTACTGGTTTGAATCCTGTAAAGGTCAATAGTTACTGAGGCCCCAATTAAAGAGTCCATCCCTATTCAGCATAACACTTAAATCCCATGATTAACTTAAGCATATGCTGAAGTCCTATTGGCTTCACAGGTATGCATTTAAGCATATTCTGAAATCATTCCCTGAATTAGGGCCAGAAAGACGTAATCCTCTAATGGCTGGTTGGTGGTCTACGTGAAATTAGTTGGCAGCCTCGGTCCAATTCCCCTGGCACAGGTGGCCACATCACAAAACCACCATCAATACTGGTATCATTTAGAAGCCTCAGCCTATTGGATAATAATTAAATTAGCAAGAAGAATGTGCTATGCTGTCACCCGACTTCCAGTTCAGTGCTGAAGAGACAAGAACAGAGATGATGTCAACAATGCAAAGACAAATAAACACCTTTGGATGACAATAGGTGCTCTGCTAACATGGACTCAGGAAAAGATAGCCCCTAGCAGTTCAGGTAAGTTTGAAGGGATGCTGTGAGCTAAGCACAGTTGATAATAATTCTTGCTCACCTATATCAGAGAGGTGTTTTTTTAGAATTGATATTTATAGAATTCTTAGCAAATACATTATGCCACATGTGCCTCATTCAAAGCCTACAGGAGTCAATGGGATCAGGTCTTCTAAGTTTTAAGTATTATTGTTTCATTTTTAAGAGATAAGTAGTAGAAACTAGGCATTTCTCTGACAGAAATTCTGGAAGAGTTAGTCAGGATGTAATACCATTAATCTCCCCATTCCTGCACCCAAAAAATGAATACGACAATATCTCTGCACAATAAATGACTTCCCAAAGAGAAAGAATTGCTATTATTGCTCAATGTGGTAGATAAGATAACAATTAAAAATAAATTTCTCCTTAGAAATAAACTTTACCCCAGATAACAGAAACCTTGGAGTGGACTGAATATTATTTTTGCACTAAAATAACACAATCTTCCCACAGCTAAAAACAAAGGGGTTTAAAATACTTTACATTTTTGTACACCGGGTTTTAAATTAAGAATGAACCAGTTATTTTGTGTAATTCAAAAAAAGACCTTAAATCATGTTAAGTTTTCAAATTTTTCACAGCTCCCATTTTGCCCAACCTAAGACATATTGTACATTATCACTTCATCTATCATAGATTACAGATATAGTTGCACATGACTTCTAAGGAAAAGAAGCTCTGTACTGCCAACAGTCTTTGAAAACTCGCTCCCTAAAGCAGAAGAAAGCTCAAGAAATGAGCCAAAAGGAGAAGGAAAAATAAATGCACATTAGAGAGGAAGAAACAAGGGGGGGGGGGGGGAAACAGGTTTCAAGCACTCTGCTTTCTCCTTAATGAGATTAATCCATATGTTTGTTTCTGTGTTTTCTTTTGTTATTGGATTGCTTTTAAGCACTATGCATAAAGCTGCTATTATTTTCCTTTCTATTGTGTTGCAGCAGCTATTGCCTTGTTATTCTGCTGTTAAAGGAAACAGACTGTCCCAAGGTTGTGTGATTGCACTTCTATATGCTCACTCTCTTCATGCTGGTACAGTGCCCTTCTCTCAGCCGCAAGACTTCAGTGCAAGGGTGCATTTGCTAGAAACGGTGACTGACAGCCAAAATCTGCACCACCATAGACTTTCCACTGTCTTTTAGTAATTGAAAAGCAGATCTAATAAAAAAATTAAAGATATTTTCTCTTTTCCTGTCCGTGTACTATTCTTCCAGTTTTGCTAAGGAGAGAGAATGCTACTTAATCAATGGAGGTACTTGCAACCAACTCATTCAGGTAGGTATACATATAAAATACAGTGCAAAGGGGGTCTGTGGCTAGGTATAGAACCAAGAGGAAAGCTCTTCTCAGCTAAAACAAATTGACAGCTGATGTATATAGATTTCTAATTGGGAACAATTTCAACATAAATAACTTATTTAGCAAGAGTAATGATTCTACATAAAGAAGTCTTCTGGGTAACTGATAGCATAACCTCTGTTCCCCCAGGTACACAATTCACAAAATCATCCCGAAAACAAGGTAATCATTCCTCGGCCGCCGATGCATTGGGTTTGCATAATGAATGTAAAAAAAAGTAACTTTTAAAAATGTTCGAGACTTTCAAAAGGGACATAAGTTATTGATGTGATCAGAACAATAGCTGCTAATGGATGAAGATGTTTCACAGTTTTTATGCACCTGCTTATTCTTCTGTTAATTAAAATCTGTGATTGCCAGAGCATCTTTGCATAGCAGATATATGCAGCTTCAGAAGTAAGTGACACATTTTCAAACGGGGGGGGGGGGGGGGGGGGAACACCTCTGTCAGTGCAATCCAATCCATAGAAAATTAGTTTATTTATATTTCTAAATGAATATAGTGCTTATAAAAAGTGCTACAAGAACAGTTGCTCTAATGATTGAAGTCCTCAGTCTTGCAGTGGAGGTGAATTATGTGCAGTGTTTGTAATACTAGAGTTGCCATATATGCCAGCTCTGACCTGGTGAGACTACTGGATCTGAAGGAGTAAAAAAGATATGTCAATAATTGTGCCTGTTCAATCTTTGGCTTTTCACTGAGATCACCAGGAAGGGCATCAGTGAATGGCCAGAATCATAGAAGGGATCAAAGGGATCTCAAGAAGCCATCAATTCCAGCTCCCTGTGCTCAGGCAGGGCCAAGTAAACTGAGACCATCTTTGACAGGTGTTTGCTGTTCTTTAAAAATTCCAGTGACGGGGATTCCACAAATTCCCTTGGAAACCTATTCCAGAGCCTAACTGCCCATATAGTTAGAAAGTTTTTCCTGGTATCTAACCTAAATCTCCCTTCCTGCAAATTAAGCCCATTACTCCTTGGCCTATATTCAATGGACATGGTGAACAATTGATCACAATCCTCTTATAACATAAGGATATTATATATTCTTAATAGATTTGAAAACTGTTAACAGGTCCCCCCATCGTCTCCTTTTCTCAAGACTAAAGATGCAGTTTTTTCAACCTTTCCTCATAGGTCAGGTTTTCTAAAGCTTTTAGCATTTTTGTTGTTTTCCTCAGGACTTTCTCCAATTTAATACCCCTTGTACGATTAGCTTTCTTCACAATTTCATCCCATTGCTGAGTCATTTTCAATTTGAGATACACATAACCCCCAGATGTTTTACAGCAGTACTACCACCTAACCAGTTATTCCCCATTTTGTAGTTGCAAATTTGATTTTTTCCTTTCCTAGTGTAGTACTTTGCACTTGTCTTTACTGAAATTTATCTTGCGGAAATCAGACCAAATTCCCCAATTTGTCAAGGTCATCTTCAATTCTAATCCTGCCCATCAAAGTGCTTGTGACTCCCTCCCAGTTTGGTGTCATCCACAATTTTACAAGCATACTTTCCACTCTGTTACCCAAGTCATTAATGAAAATATTGACTAAACTGCCCCATATGGGACTCCACTAGATACATCCTCCCAGTTTTACAGTGAACCATTCAAAACTATTCTTTGAGTATAATTTTACAACCAGTTGTGCATCCACCTTATAGTAATTTCATTTAGACCGCATTTCTTTAGTTTGCTTATGAGATAGGAAGTCATGTGGGACTATGTCAAAATCCTTAGTAAAACCAAGATATATTATATCTACTTCTTCCACCTTATTCACTAGGCCAGTAACCCTGTCAAAAAAGGAAATTAGATTGGTTTGGCATGATTTGTTTTTATCCTCTGGGTGCTTGAAAACTGATCATTTAATAATTTGTTCCAGTATCTCTCCAGGTGTTGAAGTTAGGCTGATTGGTCTATAATTGCCTGGGTCCTCTTCGTTTCCCTTTTTAAAAATAGGTGCTGTGTTTTCCCTTTTACAGTTCTCTGGTCCCTCACCTGTCTTCCATGAGTTCTTGAAGATAATTGTTGTTAATGATTCCAGGATTTCTTCGGCTAGTTCCTTATGTTCCCTAGGATTAATTTAATCAGACCCTGCTGACTTGAATACATCCAACTTATCTAAATATTCTTTAACCTGTTCTTTCCCTATTTTGGCTTCCATTCCTTCCCCCCCTGTCATTAATATTGATTGTGTGAAGTATCTGGTCACCATTAACCATTTTAGTGAAGAATCATAGAAATGTAGGTCTACTGTGAATTTACATAGCCACCTTCTCCTGAAGATGAAAGAGTTTGCATACATTAATTAAATTAAGCCTCACAGTTACAGCTGGCCAGATAATATCATTGAATAATTTATTGACAAATTTTACCTTTTTTAAATGATAACTTAATGATTATTTTAAATTCTTACTATTTCCCCCATAATTTATGCAACCGGGTGAGTGATTTCTGAACATGTCCAATGCAGGTCTATTTGACACATTTTGCAATTTTATTTTGCATGAAATATTTGCCAGCTAACTTTGTTCATTGTTTTCCCAGTTCTACTCACAATACCCATGTAGGGAAGATAACTGTTATTATCCTGCAATCTCGCCGATGGGGCACGGAGACACAGGAGTTATGATCTGTCCAAGGTCACACAGGGAGTTGTTGGCATAAGTCCCACTTAAACCTATAGGGTGCACAGGCCTTGTGTGAATGCCCCTCACTTATGATGGTGAGCCTGAACACAAAGTTCAGATCTGGGGTCAAACTTTCCTAAAATTCAGTGGGAGAGTGTTCAGATTAGGATTTTGATTCAGGCCCATCTCTGTGTTTGGAAATGTATATATCAGTGCCCACTGTAAGCCATCAATAAACAAAAGCACTATGGAAACCTTGTAAGTTACAAAAGGCCCAACAACGGAATCCTCAGCTCCCAACAAGCCACACCAATCCTTTGTATTGAACTAAAATAAAAGAATGTTGACAGAGATGAGAAAACCAATGATGTGTGTCTTACATTGTTCCCTGAAACTTGCTGAGCTCTGGCTTTGGTGGACCATTGGTGGACATAGGTCGCAAAGGCACTCCACAGAGAAGACCATGTTGCTGACCATCTGCAAGAATGGACAGTGAGAACAACCCAGAGGGATGGATATATATATGGATATATATATATATATATTATATATATATATATATAAAATAAGGTAATTTTCACAGATCATATGTTCCACCCAATACTCAGCAAATCTCAGCAGTTTCAGATGAGTTTGCTTCAAGTCCTGGGGTTTGACTCCCCAGATTGAAAAGGTATAAATCCAACATGCACCAAAACTGGAAACAAGATTTGGGTGAAATGCTACTGATTGAACCTACTGAGTGTTGTGCAGTTCTGGATCTTGACAAAGCGAATAGTCAGAGAAACTGAAGTACTACTCTCCGCTTGCATACTGATAGGACCAGACAATCTTAATTCTACTGATGTAATGATGCAAAAAATCATGCCCTACATTTTACAGAGTTGTCAGTAAAGCAAAATGTAGGGATAAAATGTGGCTTTGCCACAAGTCCTCTGTATGGGATGTGCACATCCATGTGGCCTTAGGAGCAGGCCAGGACACACATGTCTCAGAGTCAATCTGTCTCCTGCATTCCTAGTGCTCTGGTACACATGTACCTGCCCTATACCTTGGGCACTATATGTGCACTGGCTATAACATTGGGGATAACAGAGGAGGAGTCAAGGATGCACCTATTCCCACCCACATGCATGAGGGAGACATAGCAGCCCACAGTGTAGATAGCAGGTGCAGAGGAGTAAGGCAGCCATTGTATTCATTTTGTCTAGATGAGAAAACAAAAATATCGAGATATGACCAGTCCTTGTAAAGAATATTGCTTGATCTCTGTCAGTCTCAGAAGTACAGTATAGATTAAATGCCATAGATTGAATAAACATTTTAGAGACAAGATTTATGGTACAGCCATTTCTTTTTGGGAAAGGCTGAGTAAATTGGCCTAATCAGTCAAATTAAGGATCTGTTCCCCCTGTAATGCTGAATCTCCTCTAATGCTACTGAATTTTTCTAAGGAAAAATTAATAAAAATGTCTTATCATGGATCAATAGTTGAAAGTGATGGACTTACAGTACTGAATTTAAATGAGCTTGTGAGTCTAGGATCAAACATTCCCTTCTAGCCTTGGGATTTGCTTGATATTTTTTTCTGTTATCTCTAGTGATTATTTTAAAGTATTACGTTTAAGTTCATTAACCTCCAAAATTATCTTTAAAGTGAAGGAGGAGAAAATGACATGTGCTGGGACATATCAGAATGTAAAAGGCTGGTTTAGTTATGTGTCTGGAGATTGTCTTAGTTATCACTTAGGAGGAAAAAGGTGTGGAGGGGAATTTGAAGACAAATACAAGTAGTTCCGGATTTGGGTGCTCTCCTGGTATTACGTCTTGTTACTATGAAATGGGATATAAGATGTACTAAATTTCCACTAAAATGAATGCAAGTGCTATAAAAACAATACCAACTTTGTATCCACGACTATTCCATATTGTCTACTGCAGCAACTTCAACAGAATTTGTTTCTCTACCATCTATACCAGAAATATTCTAGTGCGGGCAAGAGGCACCAAGAATGCTAACCTCTTTCACAAGCAGCGTATTAAATCAGTTACTCTGTCTGCTGCTCCTTCCATGCATTCTTTTGATGGGGAATGGGGGAAGAAACAGCTCAGAAGTAACAATCAAAATTCAGTTTGCTGAGAGCCCTCTTGGCCTTCTTGAGTACCCCTACTATCTCCCCCTACACACATCACATTTCAGCCATTGATGTCTCATTGCAAAAGGAAGAACTGAGTTGACTAGTTCTTGAATTCAAGACTGTCTGAAAGGGAAACCAACTTTAAGTAGCAGAAGAACTTCTGGCTAGCACCACTTTTGAAAATGATTTAGATGTATATTGCGAAGACTTGTGGGCAGCTGAATTAGTATGCCTAAACTATGTCCTCCGCTGGAGTAAATTGTATTGCTCCATTGACTTCAATGGAGCTTTGTCAATTAACCCCCAGCTGAGTGTCAAGCCCTTTATTTCCTGTCATCCTCATCAGTCCATTTTGTCCCCTATGATTAACATCGAGAAACTAAAAAAGGCAGGCACCCAGCACACATTGTAGACAAAAAAAAAAAGCATTCCCCTTTACTCTGGTTGAATATTCATCTTCCTTAATATTTCACTACCATACATACATCCCTTGCTGTATAATCTTTTGCATATGACAGCCCTGCTGCTTAAAGGTTTCCACTAAATGCATTAGCTTTAGAGCTGTGAGAAAAAAGTTTTATGATCAAAATAAAACTGAAATTGGGCAACATTTCACCCATTTAGAAGTTACTTACATTTTCTTACAAGCATTTTGCAAGCTCTTACTTATTTCAGATGGGCAAGATGTGTATCTAAACAATGCTCGTATGTATTCTGGAATAAATGCCTTATTAAACACAATTCATGTGTCACATTTTATGCCAGAAAGGGTTTATTTGGTGCAATATACTTGGTTGCATTGTGGCAGATTCAGGAGATTCATATCTTGCCTTGCCTACTCAGGATATATACTACATAATGATGAAATCTATATGACACATTGCAAAGCCATATAAGTTGCATTTATCATGCACCTCACATGCACTCTGCCCACTTATCCAAGTTTAGTCAGACTATATCGAATGTTCTTAAATTCTGAGAAGCTTTGAATAGTCACTAGCCCTTTTTGTGACCCCAGCCTTCTAGAGAAATATTTCTCATTTTTATTCTAAATGTGGAACATTCCACTAAATTAGCACAGGGATCAAGAGAGAAAATATCTGCTGTGGCAAGTATAAGGATGGTATCGCCTGATCCAGGAGGGGAAGAAATGGCAGTTTTATAGCACTGGAAAGAGGAGATCTAAGCTTCCCAATGGGACACTATCATTTGCTTCAAACCCTGGTAGGTCCAGAGAATATGCTATTAAAGATAGTACTATTCTGAAAAGTGACAGATCAGCCATGAGAGAGGGGGGGGGGGGGGAAGCGAAGATTC
The DNA here is from genome assembly GCA_037349315.1 of Chelydra serpentina. Taxonomy (NCBI): domain Eukaryota; kingdom Metazoa; phylum Chordata; order Testudines; family Chelydridae; genus Chelydra; species Chelydra serpentina. The sequence goes on from JBAIAC010000002.1 coordinate 18,386,626, forward strand.
AGGCCTGCTGTTGTTCCTAAAAAAAGGAGAAAAAGAAAAGGGTTGATAAAGACTCAGAAAGATAACCAGGAAGTATGCCCACATTGCTTTAGTATTGATAATGTCCCAGGAAGACAGTCATAGGTGATGGTACCAGATCCAAATACAGATCATGTACAGGGTAAGTGACGTAAGTTCCATTTAGAATTCAAATCTATTGTACTTTGTGGCACACACATTAATTTAGTTCTTTATTTCTTAGACAGTATTTTCTCCCTCCTGACTAACAATGGCATATAATAATCCAATCAGCAGCATACCTTCTCTTTGGAATAAACATCTAGTCTAATATGTTGAGCTTGACTGAAAAAATGAAAATATATTCCCGGAATTGTTTTTTCCACCAGCTACTCGGTGTTTATTCAAGAGCAAATATGGTCACAGTAGACACCATTTAAAACATTTTAAACCAATGGTAACAGGAAAAAAAAAAATCTGAGAAACGACAGGGAAGCTATGAATGCTCGGTCAGGTGTGGTGTCAACGATTAAAACCCCACACAAACACAGACACAGTGCAGCTAGACATCAAGAACATGGCTTTCACTGTCACAAGCTGCCCTTAAAGGAAACATGCTCAATGTATTCAAGAGCTGTGGGAATGAAAAGTAGCATGGACATCAGATTTTCTGAACTGCACATTAAAAGTGTCAGCATTTCTACCCCTCCACTGGATTTTTCAAATGGGTTTTATTCTGTCCTGACTAGAATAATAAATAATAATAATAAAAGACACTGTGCATCCCAACAGCCAGCAGCAAACTGGTGAAAAGAGATTTCAACATCAGCAATATGAAGAGAAATCTAATTTTTTCTCCATATTAAACTTGGTGGGGGTGGGGTGCATTTTTCAATCTTCATTTTATTTCTCTTCTCTGAGCTAGGTGCTGATACCCTTACTCACCTTGAACAGCACTTTACTCCTCAAAAACATTTCATTGATTTCAATAGGAGTACCCCAGTAAAGTACTACTCAATGAAAGTAATCTGTAATTTCGTCCACCATGGTCAAATAAATGGCAACATATTACATTAAGAAATCATTTTTTTTTAATTGTACCAAACAATGGATGTCTATCTGAGATAACTAGCACACCAGTAGCATAGCCAGCGGGGGGAGCGGCCTTTCCCCCTGTGAGGAGAAGCGGCGCCTTAAAAAGCGCCGCCCGAGCCGGGCTCGAGCAGCGCTTTAAAAGGCCCACAGGCGGATGCCTGCGGCTGCAAGAGCCGTGGGCCTTTTAAAGTGCTGCCCGAGCCCGGCTCCGTCAGTGGGGCTCGGGCGTCGCTTTAAACGGCCTGTGGCTCCCCCGAGCCCCGCTGCCGGAGCCAGGCTCGGGCGGGAATTTAAAAGGCTCCCCACAGCGGCAAGAGCTGCGGGCCTTTTAAATCCCCACCTGAGCCCCGCTGCCAGAGGCGGGCTCGAGGGGGGGGGCGCGCGCTTAAAAAAGCCCGTGGCTCCTGCTGCTGCGGGGAGCCGCATGCCTTTTAAAGCGCCGCCGGAGCCCCACTGCCGGAGCTCCAGCGGCGCTTTAAAGGGCCCGGGACTCGGCAGCGGCTGGAGCCCCGGGCCCTTTATAGCGCCGCCGGGTGAATACAGGGGGAGCGGGGAGACGCCTTTTTATAGCGCCGCTCCACCTGTGCTTCAGACCTGGCTACGCTACTGTAGCACACTGAATATTTTCAATAGGTAATTTTTCGGAACACAGACTTCGTACTTTCCCAAATGGCAGAGGAAAAGTGGGTATTGCTTTGGAGTGATAACAGTGGCGGTGAGGGTTATGGAAAGCAAGGAATGGCCATCTAGCTAAGCAGAGAATTAACAGCATAGTTAGAAGCATACTCCAGAACTAAACTATGTATTTCCCCTCAGAGGGTCAGATTCTGACCCCATGACTCTGCACCTTGTGTACAGGACTACCGAGCATCTCTCAAAGTCAGTCTGGACTGCTAACCGAATAAGATACTATTCAACATAAGTAAGGCCCATAAGGAATTATGAATTATTAAAAAGCATCTTGTTTGTAATTATTTACACTCTATTTCCCGGAAGCCAAACTGAGGGGTGTATTTTTGTTTTTAAAGTGTCTTTTGCATTCAGGTGTTACAGTTAAAAAGTAACCTACAAAAACTGACAACTAGTTGTAAAAAAGAGTAGACCAGAAAGGGATAGGCAGTAGGGAAGGCAGCAGTGCAAATGAAACTCGATATAACACGAAGTGGAACAGTGCACATGAGCCAGATTTAGACAGCCTTATTCATACGGAGCTGACTTACTCCACAAGCAGTGCCACTGAAATCAACCAGATTAGCTGCAGAAAGTGCTACTCATGATGAGTAAAGGTGTCAGAATCTGGCCCCAAAGCATTCTTTATAGAAGCCCCTTATCCATATGGCCTAGATTGTAACTTTACGATCTGTCCTGAGCGAGGGCCTCATAGTCCAAATTCAATCCTTTTTCCTTCCCGTACCATGCCCCACCCCCCCGCCAACAACAACCTGATTCCCTCTTTTTCCAGGAAAAAAAAAGTTCTGTTATTCCTCTAAACCAGTAGCAAATTAGTGCCACAATCTGTGCTGGCTAGTGATTTTTGGGGGGTAGATTTTCCCCCATTTCCTGCCTTTGACCACACGCTACCTGATCACCTGCATGAGTAAGAATAGCAGGCCCATGGGAGTTGCTCTTCTCTGTGTGTTGAGACCAGTGTTGCAATGCTGGTGCACGGTGTCATAAGGGCAGGACACAATCCTGTCTGCAGAACATAAATAACTGTTGGATAAAAAGGCCCAAAATCAATATATAACTCCATGCTAGTTTAATATACCGGATGTCTTTCTAAAAGAGATGCTATAGCTCAAACAGAATTTATGGGCTTGATGCAGAAATTACTGGGTGAGGTTCTGTGCCCTCTGCTATACAGGAGGTCAGACTAGATGGTCATAATGGTCCCTTCTGGCCTTAATACAGATGAATATGAAAGGGCTGTCATATCTAGCTATATAAATCTTAACAGCCATCATATATTATGGAGGCACTGAGCATGGCTCAATAGTTAAGGTGCATGTGTCATGTGAAAAGGCATTTCTACCCTGGTAATAACAAAGAATTTAGACAGAGGGATAGTTTTTGAATTATTTCAGAGCAGCAAGCATACGAGAGTTCTAAGTTTCACAAATGATCATTAATATTTGTGAGGAATTATAGGGATTAGCAAAAACCAAATGTTGAGATCTTAAGTTAAATAATCATTTGTTCAAGTATTCACATGCTCCTTATTTTCTTCTTGGTTACAAAGGCAATTCTTTGTTTGAACAAGGAGGAAAATGGCTCTCTCAGAAGTTGTTTACACACTGAAAAGGAGGATTCCAACAAGAGGAGGCACATTAGTAGGCAGAGTTGTATTGTGCAAATACAAAACTTCTTCCTCAATATGGGAGATGTCCAATACATGAATCAATTGGCATTGTGTTTGGTACAATATTGCCAAGTCCAAACACTCTAAAATCATGAGTCAGGACACACACCCCAAATCATGAGATATATTTAAATCTCATTATTTTAAAGCCAATGTAAATATATCTTATTTTCTTTCTAGTTTGAGAGTCTTTCAAGGTCACTTTTTCAAGCTTATCTCTGCACCCATAAGGGCTAGAAACTTTTGTTTTTAATTAAAAGCGGAGATTCATACATGACTCCAAGAGCTTGTGCTTTAAGGAAAACACCAAATCCTGTGAGACTCACAATACAAGTCCAAGAATTGGCCACACTCCCGTTGTATAACTGGGCACCACAAGTCTATTATTTTGATCTTAGTTGCCCCTCATTGCAGGCTTACTTTTTAGTCTCTGTACGGAGGTCACTACTAAGCTATGCAGCCTCAGAGAAATCTCCAAGAGGTATTCTGCCTCAAGGAAACAAAGGGCCTAATTTTCTGCTAATATAAAGTGGCTGCATTGACCCAAAATGTCTCCTGGAACTCTCCAACATGCAGTGGTGGGGCAGGAGGGAGAGAATGCCAAGGGCTTCATTCCATCAAACATATTCCCCCTATTTGCCCAGCTAGTGCTGCCGGCCATGACCTCACCTACTGCTTGCTGCATCCCTACCGCTGTTGGCCCATCATGTATCAGCTCATGAGATGAAGAGATGGGCCAGCCCCTTGTGAGTTAAGGAGCACCAGGACTGCAGGAGTGTCCAGATGCCATGTCGGGGCATGGCACAGGTGAGACTCTTCACACTCTTCTCACCCTTGCGTACTGACTCCAGTGAGAGGTCCCGTTGACTGTGAACAGTGTGATTTACCATGCTGTGTGTCACCTGGCTGTGTAGCTTGGGAAGTATATGGTTGATGGAACATTTTATATTCCAAATATATGCTTCAACTGGAGACTTATTGAGCATTACCATTAGCTTACACATATGAGCCAGGTCCTGCTCCCATTCAAGTCAATAGGAGTTCTGCCATCAAATTCCATGGGAGCATGACTGTGCTCACAAATACTAGGAACATGGGAAAATAAACAGGGGAACTCTGCCTAGAAACCTCTGCTCATTTTTATCACCAAACTTACATATATTTGCATGGCACTCAACATGTCCTTGTGTATACAAGATTCCACCTTGGAAAACCTATTCCATAATGTCCCTTTTCCATTTGTGTGTATGCCGTAGGTCAAAGTCTATTCTAACTTATTACCCACATTAAAGGAAGTGCTCATAAACATTAGCAGCTCTGCATTAAGATAATTACTATAATCAAAGCTGTGTTTCGGGACTTCATCTGTTCATCTGCAGGGGTCAGGAAGGATTTTTTTTTCCACTGGTGAAAAATTGGCTGGATGTATTCTGTTTGGGGTTGTTTTTTCCCTTGCTTTCCTCTAACACATCAAAGATTGGCCACATCTGGAGATGGAACAGGGAATGGGATAGACTAATGCTCTGAGGTGGTACAGAGAATCCTCTTTCTGGAAGCCTGGCTGCTGTACCTTACTCACAGGCTCGGGGGGGGGGGGGGGAGGGGGCAGGGGAAGGGGGTCATACTGACTGCAATATTTGGGGCTGGAAAGGAATTTTACCCCACATCAGATTGGTTGGGATCTGGAGGCCAGGGGAAGGTTCCTTTCCTCTGAAGCATGGGTACAGTTCACCTGCTAGGATCATCTGGGCGTATCTCACCTAATCAATTCACTGCCATTGCAGTGGTCTTGGGCATTGGTGGCACCTTGGTCTCTCTCTCATTCTCTGCTTGTGGCACATAACTTAGACCAAAGAATTTCAGTCCCCAGAAGACTAACTAATCTTTGAGTTTAATATAGGCATTTCTAGATGAAAATTAATGCCCTGAGAAACAGCAGGTCAGATTAGATCTAATATTCTCTTTTGGCCTTAGACTATGAAACTCTGATCACCTAGTACCTTCCATTCATACATTGAAAACATTATTCTTGTTGCTTTGTGAATATAAATACAATGTACATTTTTGGAGCTCGCGACATAATATAAAGTGAAATTTCTGTAATACTCTTTCAATTAACTCCCTTGAATCATGTATCACAATGTACTTTTTCTGTTAACCTTTAAAATATTCAAAGAACAACAACTTAAACATATTAAAGAGTTTAATTTATAACAATCACTTGAAAGAGATTATTTGCACAAAAGACACCAACTTCTAGCCCTTTTTTAAAATTATTATAATTGAACTTAACCTTTCCCTTCCCTTGAGTGGCCTCTTTACATTTATGGTGCCCGACCTACTTCGCTGTTTCCCTAATGGTAACAAAATACCCTCCAGAATTTCCCAAATGATGAAAAATCAATGTTGATAATGTTTAATAAACTTGGTTAAAACTGTCTAAATCTATGGATCAGATGCCCCAGCAGTCCTCTCTCTCTTCCCAAAGCTGATTTGCATATTGGGTCGTGGAACAGTTTCCAGGATATTTAATGGAGACTTTATTGAAAAAATCCTTAATAATGTGTTCCTATACCACTTCACGTAGCATGCTACCAAAGAAAGCTCCAGTCTTGGGGTCCTTGAACAGACAAATCACCTTTTGAAGTCAGTAAGCATTTTGGGTGTGTAAGAAACATGCATTCAGATCCTAAATGTATTCTTTACTGGGAGCCAGATTCTGATACTCTTACTCAATGTTGTATAGCGCCTTACTACACAAAGAGTCCCAATGACCTCAATAGAACTATACACAGTACTACTCAATCAGAATCTGGTCCTTGAGGATTAATAAGGCTGCCTCTAATGAAACATGTATATCTACACACAGAGAAAGAATGTGGCCATGTGGCATGAAGGTTTTATCATTAGGCGTTAGGCATGGCTGCAGTACTCAGAAGGGGCAAAGCCACAAGGGCATTGTACACAGATCATCTGAAATTAAATTCCAATAACACTTTTATAGCACATCACCTAACATGCATTATGTATGTGCCACATGTAGTATAGGAAAACTACTGAAGCAATACAGTATAGTGATTTGGATGTCGCCTATATGTTATGTTACTTATACGTTAGTTGTACATCCCTCCATCTTTAAAGCCAGCTTCCCTTAGAGCTATGTTTTCAATTGCTAAGCGATAAGCCATAAGTAATAAATTAGAAATCTCTATAAACACTTTAAAATACTATTTAATAGTAATAACTGACTTCAAGAGAAGCAGAGTTGGGCAAAGATGGTTGAAAATCCTAGAGTTAGGCAAAGATGAGTATTGATGACAATTCCACCCTTACAATCTAAGATGCCAAAACCCACTAAAACTAAAAGAGGTTATTGGAAATCTAGGAATCTCCACTTACAAAGAAACTATTCTAGCCCTGATGCTTCATAAGTTATTGGGCATTAAGTATGATTCCGTTTTACGACTTTGCCAACAAAATTGGGCCTATTTCCATATTTGGGGGAATGAAGGAAGAGAGGTTGTGACTGGAGCTTTTTTTTTTTAATGACAGTTAATTAAAACTGTTTGAAGGACTGTGGTGTTAGAAATAGTACTGATAGAATCTAGGGAAAATTGAGCTGGGAAAATGCTAATTTTTCTTCAACAAAACTTCATTTGAAATTTTAAACTAATTTATTTCAGCTGGGATCATACTATTTTTCATGTTTGCTTAATGCAAATATTCTGGCAAATGAATTTCCTGACAATAATATTCACTGAAACAGTAAATTGTGAATGTGCATTAACTATTTTATTTATAAATTTCAATTTCAGCATGCTCACTTAAACTTCTTTTAAGTTCTAAATTTCTTTGTGAATCTAGCCCCTACATCCCATTCATTTCAATGGGAGTTAAGTGCCTGGTTCAAAAGCAAGGAAGAGGTGGTCTTTGAGCCTTCCTAACAGTATAAAGCTGCTGTTTCTACCCCTGGGGATTTATCAGATCTTAACCCTTTCACTGGTCCAAGACAAAAATATCAGAATATTGTCACTTTCAACACAAAGCCACAAGAAACTTGGCAGTTTCAGCTGAGTTTCACATTGGAGATCTTGAATTGACTTCACGCCCAGATTTCAAAGCAAAACTTGGGTAATGTGAACCCATATATGCCAAAGCAAACAAAAATATTCACATACACCCCTGTGAAAAGAAGTTACAGAAATAGTGGCTATTTTGGAAATTTGCCCCATTTCCAGCAATCAATAGCCAGCCACATATGTAGCTGCACAAATGCAAACCACAAGTGTTGACTAAAGAAGCTATAATTTACCTCTGTTTCAACAATTTATCCTCGTCCTCTCTTTCCCATATGTCCTGAAAAATATTTAAGGCCCCTTTGCACTGCCTGAAGAGCACCATATCTTACATCACTGCACACTAGTCACCAACAGCTTTCACATTTTTTCTCCCCATTGATTGATTGGGACTGTTGTGTGTAGACCAGTCACTACTAGGCAACATTTCAGCTTTCCAATGAGGCAGGTACAAAGACCAGATATTCCAAGGCTATAGCCACAGATTAGAGTGATGTGGGCTACTTTAGGAATTGCTTGAGCTCAGCCACTGCGAATCATGACACAATTCCAATAGAATCAGACAATGTCTGAGTACCAGGTAATCCTACATGATGGTATTTGGCTCTAAATAAGTTTGATGAGTTCTTGACATCAGACTCTCTTGTTCATCATATTAAATAGCACTATGCCTGACAGGATCCCATAAGGAGATCATGGAATGTTTATGGAATATTAAAAAAATGCAGCATATTTTAAATGTATCGATGCATAGGGAAATATGTATTTTCATATTTTGAAGGATGGATTTTTAATAACTTAATTACAACTTCACAAAAGAAAGAATTACTCGATACACATTCGTAATCCTTCCATATCAAACATGTGTCTCTCAAATTGCCCTGTACATGTATATTAATGATACCATCAGATGTTTAAAAGACATGCTTTGAATAATACATACATTTTAAATTAACTTCCATTCTTACTGATCACAGTGAAAAGTGAAAGCAATCAAATTTTAAGTCAGGTTGCCTCACAATTACCATCATTAATATAGTATTATTTATTATTAATATAAAATACAGTGGAAGGGGTATATTTTCTTATCTCAGGCAATCTACTAAGGCATCAATCCTTAAATGTCACAAGCACTGCAGAACAGTTCAAGGCTCAAAGACTGAAGAGAAAACTCCTGGATCTGAAGGCTGAGAAAAGCTGTGCAGAGAATTTATAAAACCAAAGACCACTTGCTCCTCTTTTTTGGCGTTACATCTTTCTGAAGATGTGACTGTCAAGCTGTCCTATAGTGGTTTAAAAGCATGAGCACCAGCCTCAGGGCAGACTGTTAAGAGGTAAGTCACAAACCCCAAATTTCTTATGAGCTCTATACTTAGATTTCACCAACCAAGTATCAAGTGTAAACTCCTCAGGCACTCTAACAACCTAACTATGGAGTCACTGACAGTAACCTTGGTGCTCCAATCTATCTTGTCACCTAGAGAAGCTTGCCTTTGTGATAGATGGTTCCTTAAGACCAAAAAAAAAAAAATCACAGAAATATTCATATTACTCCAAGTCCCGACTATTCAGGGTACTACCAATTCGCGTACCCCTGGTCAATTGCACCTTAAATCTCACACCAAAGACAACGCTGGTAGCCAATCCTATAATAAACTATTTACAGATTTAACTAGGAAAAGGAAATGAGAGTTATTTACAAGGCTAAAGCAGATGCAAATACACACAACTAATATAATATATAGAATTTATAATAGAATAAGCAAGCTCTGTAGGGGTAACCCAAGCTAAACACTGGGGCTTGCTTGCTTATGCCTAGAAAACCTTGCCCTCAAGAGTCCAAGCAGCATAGAGATACAGTTTCTTCTTGCTGAGATGTTTAACCCATTCCCCCATTTGTGCTTCTCACATGATGGGAGAAATTCACTTGCAAGATTCATCTCCAGGAGAGAGGGAAGAGCAAATCAGTGAAGTCTTTTGTCCTCTTTAAGGTTCCACAAGAGTTTGTCTGGCATTGATAGGCCTTCTTTATTGGGCAGGATGTAAAACTTTGTTGGAAGACACCATTTCACGCAAGTTAATGTCTTTCTCCTGTCTAGAAATTTAAACAGTTGCAGAGGATTATAATACAAGTGCTTAAACATTACCTTATAACATGGGATACAGATATGATAAGTCAGATTAATGCATGCAGCAATAGACAAGCATTTAATAAAGTCTAAACACATTTGTATAACTTGAATACCTATTTTAACCATACTAACACACAGGTGAGCCAGACTGGTTCTAGCAATGGGTCTGTCAGTGTCCAGTTGAGACTTATGGGCCTTGGCATGGCTGGCACCTGGTCTGCCAGCATCATAGAGAGATCCAAGGCTACAGCAATTAAGTATGAATAGGAATAAGGTAATGACTAGGTTCCAATGTTATTTTCACAGCCCCTAACTTCAGGAACTCTGGTGTCCATACATTGTCATGGTGGGACAGCTTGCATGCTCTAATGATCCTCAGAGCCTGTGTCGGCGGGGGCTTTTTGCTCCTGGTAGGTTCAGCCATGCAGGATTGTTCTGTGGGGGAGGAGCCAGACAAAAGAGATACCCTGGTCCTCCAGGTTTATGGGACAACTCTGTCCCATAAAAAAAAGTTACAGAAACAGCAACGGAGAAGTCGACCATTACTGTGTGTGATGGTCTTCTGGAGTCAATGACCCGTATGGTGAAGGCTGAAAGGAAGCTACTGGCATGAAGACTGAAGTGCTCAACACCAAGACGAAAACCAAACTTGGTTTTTGGAACATATGGACAATGTACGAAACAGGGAAGCTAGCTCAGGTCACAGCAGAGATGAGACGCTACAGCTTACACATCCTGGATGTCAGTGAGAGCAAATGGTCAGGATCAGGAAGATTAACAGCAGCCTCGGGAGAAACTTTTCTATATTCTGGATGGGATGATGGACAACACCATGAGGGTGTTGCCAAACTTTTGGAGGAGAGTGGAGCATTTCCTGTTTGAATGGAAGTCAATCAGCGGCTGACTTATGAGAGCCAGACGGAAAGGGAAACATAATATCACCCTAATTCAGTGTTACGCTCCGACAAATGACAGTGATGAAGTAAAGGACAAATTCTACCTTACACCACAGGTGGAGTTAGAGACAGTACCCTGCCACGACCTAACTATTGTCATGGGAGACCTGAATGCCGAGGTCAATGAGGACAACACAAACAATGACAGAGCAATGGGAAGACATGGGTGTGTCACCATGAATGACAATGGAGGGAGGCTTCTTGATTTCTGTAATATGAATGACCTAGTCATCGGCGGAACCCTATTTCAACATTGTGAAATTCACAAGCTGACATGGTGTTCTCCAAATGGCAGAGATAAGAACCAGATTGGCCATATCATGATCAATGGCAAAAGGTGGTGCTCATTGACAGATGTGAAAGTGAGAAGGGTTAAAGATATTGGCAGCAACCACCACCTTGTGACAGCCTCCATCAAGCTAAACCTGAGAAGTGTGGGTCCACTAAACAAGGGGCATAGACATTATGACATTGACAAGCTAAAGTCCCTTGAAATACAGAAAGCCTTAATTCTGCAGTTAAAGAACAGGTTTCAAGCACTTGCAGACCTTGATGAAGAGGAGGGGAATGCAGATGAGGAGATCAACAAGAAGTGGGACAAAGTAACAGCAATTTATAAACAGAGCAGTGAAGCCTGTCTAGGCTACAGGCAGACCAGAAGGAAGGAGTGGATTACACCCAGCACATGGAATGCCATAGAAACTAGACAAACCCTGAAGAAAAAAGTTTGACACAAAATCCCAGTATACGAGCAGTATAGCAAGGCACACTGGGAGGTCAAACTCCTTGTGAGAGCGGACAAACGGCACTATATTGATAATAATGGCAACACAAGCAGAGGATGCAGCCGCTCATGGTTAACAAGGAATGGTCTATAAAATTACACAGCTTATCAGTGGTAAACGGCTGACGCCAACAAACACTGTCATCAGGAACAAACAAAGCCATCTACTAACGACCGAAAAAGTATAAGAAATGTGCTGGACAGAGCATTTCAAAGAACTGCTGAACAGGAAGCCATCTAAAGAGGAAGCAAACATGAGACAGAAGAAGATCTTGATATCAACACAGACACCCCAACTAAGTAAGAGATCATTCAAGCCATCAAATCCTTAAAAAATGGGAACGTTCCTGGCGAGGATAACTTTAATGCAGAATTGTTCAAGGTAAATCCTAAATTAGCAGCATCTACCTGGCCCCTCTATTTACATCAGTTTGATGAAAGGAAAAAGTGCCAGAGGAGTGGACCAATGGGGTTATAGTGAAGATACCAAAGAAAGGAACTCTCTCAGTGATTGTAATAACTGGCACGGTTTTATCTGTGCCAAGCAAAGTATTGTGTAAGATCATAGTCCAGCATATATCAGAGGCAGTTGATAGCATTCTCAGAAAAGAGCAAGCTGATTTTCTGAAAGGGTGTGGATGCACAGATCAGATCTTCACTCTGTGAAACATAATAGAACAGTGCTTAGAATGGCAATGACAACTCCACATAAAATTCATAGACTTTGAGAAGGCTTTTGATAGCATTCACAGGACCAGCCTATGACGCATTCTGCGGGCATATGGAATTCCTTTCCATATAATCAATGTATTCAAAAGCTTCTATTTCAACTTTACATGCAGTGTTGATCACAGTGAGCTCAGTTTTCAAGTCAAAACAGGAGTACATCAGGGGTGTTTTATGTCTGCAATCCTCTTCAACATTGCCATCGACTGGGTAATGTGATGTACAACAAAAGACATGCCAAGAGGCATTAAATGGACACTCTTTTCATCTCCCGAAGACCTGGACTTCGCAGATGATGTCGCTCACCTATCACATACTCAGCACCATGTACAAGAACAAACAACTCGACTCAACGCATTCAGCCAGAAAATTGGCCTGAAAATGAGCTGCAATAAGATTGATATCATCAGGGCCGGCGCTTCCACTAGGCGACCCTAGGCCTAGGCAGGATTTGGGGGTGGCATTTCGCCGCCCTTGGCGGCATTTCGGCGGCGACTCATTTCCCGGCGGTGATTCAGCTTCAGAGAACGCAGCTTCAGAGGAGGAGCTGCCGCCGAAGCACCACTGATTACTATGGGGGAGCGCTGCCAGCTAGGGTGACAAAAACCCTGGCGCTGCAACTGGATATCATGACCTTTAATATTGCCTCACCATCGCCAGTACAGATAGAGGAGTATGTTCTCACCAATGCAGAAAGATACTTGGGCAGCACCATCAGCCAGGATGGTGGAATAAGCCAGGACATCCGGAACAAAATCAATAAATCCAGAAACACCTTCAGGAGCTTAAATACAGTCTGGAAATCATCCAGATACAACACCAAAACCAAACTCAAGATTTATCAGAGCTGCGTGCTTTCAACATTACTTTATAGTGCAGAATTCTGGGGAATGAGCAAGTATGACATGTCCAAACTCTCTTCCATACAACCTGCCTCAGAAAAATCTTCCATATCTTTTGGCCCAGAACAGTCTCAAACCAAGATCTATTGACACAGTGCAGTCAAGAGGATCCGAGCACCATCATTGCCAGGAGGCGTTGGAGATGGATTGATCATGTGCTTCGGATGGAAACGGATTCCATCACCAGAGTAGCAATAAGATGGAAACCTGAAGGCAAGTGAAAACGAGGCTGCCCGAAAACGACATGGCGAAGAGCTGTGGAAGCCAAGCTAAAAAACCTGGGGCACAACTGGGGAACCGTTGAAAGACTTGCCAGAAACAGACGGGAGTGGAGGAGCTTCATCACTGCCCTAAACGCCAGAGGCGTAATAGGAACAGGATGATGATGATGAACTGCAGGAACATCAGATAATATGCTCCATAGCTGAGCAGTGGATTTTCAGACTTCTTATTCCTGACATTTGCAGGTACAAAACCCTGCCCCCAGACAGCATTCAAGAGTGGGAGAACTTCCAAGATTCCAGCAGCCTCCCTGCCCAGTATAAGGGGAAGCATCCCCAGTGAGAGAGGCTAATGTAGAAGGAGGAGGGCCCCCATCATCTGCAGAAGCATCTTTGGTGCTCAGATGGAGCAACAGAAGAATCTAGCTATATAATTAGAGTTGTGGAGACAGCATGCATGTGTTTTAAAGCAACCAAGAATACCAGGGAAATGGCTGGGGAGAGCTTGTATAGAAGGTCAGGAGAACAAAATATAATTAAATAGACTCTGAGAACAGCTTTTTTTTCTGGAGGACAGGGTTGGGACAAAAATGTTGAGAGCATGAGGTGTAATGACCTGATAGGGAACCTTTACACTGATCTTAATCAGTCCCTCCCTTTTCAGACCCACCAAGCCTGGCTCTGCAAAAAGAAGGTCAGATAATTGCAAGATGAAGTCTTTTTTTTTTTTTTGCAGGGCCCTTTGGCATCCAGCACAGGTCCTGATAGCATGTTCCCACCCCTTGTCTCCCTACAGGGCAATTTGGGTGGAACTCTGCAAGGGGAAACTCCCAGAGTTCCTCTCTGATAGATCTTCTTGCAGGAAGGGGTGTTCTGAGTAAAGACTTCAAGGATTTGCCCTGTAGTTGATAGCTATCAATTAACTACATGGTAAATACCTCACTACATGAATCTTCTACTTGGTAATTACTTTGATACTCATTAGATGGAATCACCAAAGTAACGGTAGTAAGATGTATCCTTCAGGAAATATTATAGAACTCTACAATAGTGACTCCAAATATCACAGTCTGCAATAGTGTTATTGCATGGCTTGGGGCTATTGCTATAGCATTAAAGCTAAGTGAAATGTTCTTCTCTTTTCTTTTAACAATCAGTGGTATGACTTTAAATCTTGGAACCCAGTCCTGTACCCAATGAAACCAATCAATCAAGTTTGTCATAAAATTCAGTGACTGGGCCCTTTACATTCTGCTACACCTCTCGGTGAAATTGACCTCTGTTGTTGTCATTGGCAGTTGGAAAAGGTCCTTTAGTTTGGAGGGATTTTAACCAATAGATATCCAGCAAAAACTTTTTTTTTTGAGGGGGGGGGGTGACAGGGTTACGACTCACCACCGCGGCACCCCCTGCCGATTGGTCTGGGAATTAGCTCACAGCAGTCCTGGAGCGCCCTCTGCCGGTGGTGTTCCGTCCGCCGCTCCCTTGCTGGCATCTGGACCCGCGTTCCTCCCGGCGTCCCCTTCAGGACACTGCCCTCCAGCAATGCCCCCAAGTCCACACTCGCCCCCTTCCGGGGGGGGGGGGGGGAGGGTTAACAGCAGTCCTCCGGTTCGCCCCTGCCACAGTGACCAACCACACCTCAAAGTCTATCCCCTTCTCTCATGGGGTCTGGTGCAGTCTGTTATGGCCACCTCTCATGGCCAGGTGCACGATAAGGGGGAACGGGTGGGGGCCCAGGCCCAGCCACTACTCTGGGACCCTCTAGCGGCAGCCTCCCTGCCCTCCTTCTCTCCCATCATCTGCTTGCTCTCCCTGGGTCACTTCCCCTCAGACCCCTTTGCACCCTCTAGGCCCTTCCAGTCAGGGTCCGCAGCCTGGCTGGTAACAGGCTGGAGCTCTCCTATGCTCCCCTGCAGCTGCGCTGCGCTGTCTGAGGTACTGGTCTCCTGAGCAGGAGACAGCCCTTCCCCTCCGAAGGTCTGGGAGAGACTCCCTGCTCCGCTGCTGAACAGCCTTTTTATAGGGCTGAGCCTGGCCCTGATTGGCTGTCACCAATCTGGGCCCCGATTGGCCCCCTAACAGGCCCTCCCTGATTGGCTGCAGCCTTGCGCAGCCTCTCTGGCCTGTCTTAGCCCACCCATGCAAGATTTTCAAACACCTTGGGAGGTGTTTTGAAAAAGTTTTCAATTTTCAACCAAAAAAACCCTGCTCTAATCAGTGGCCATAACAAACCAGAACTGGTTGGGTTTTGTTTTGTTTTTTACTCCCAGTCTTTCAGTCAATGAACTGCAAGCGGCAACTTAGAAGACAGCAGGGTTAACATAGCTATGGCTTTACTGAAGTGTTTGAAGCAGAAGCACACAGGGTCACAGGCTCCGCCGTAGAACTCATTGATGGGGAGGGACCATGCGCAGGTTGAGAACAAGGACTCCAAAGTAACTTTCTCTATGTTATTGAAAGAGGTAGAAAAGGCACTAAGTTCAATTACCTTTAAACCAGAGCCACAACCTAAACACAACTGCAGCAACTTCATCTCTCATTCTAGCTGTGGCATTCATAAGGGTGCTTTGCTTGAGATTGTGATTGAGTGTGTCCCCTGGGATCTATCCTATGAGGATACAACCATGCTCCTCTCCAGCAAATACCTATATCAGTGATGACTTTTTCCAGCAAAACCCTCAGAGGCAAATCACTGAAGCAGTAACTGGCTCTGACTCTGCAGCACTAGGCAACAGGAGTGACACCAGTGAGAAAAGTGGTTATCTGCAAACATCACGGTATTTTAAATGGAAATGGAAAGTATATTACAACTCAGTGTGAACTCAGATTAAATAAATAAAAATCTGATCCAAAATAAAAAAGATGATTAAATTTCCCCTTTTAAATTACAGTATCTATCTGTTGCAGATGTTTATATCAGGAGACTAATTGACAATTCATTTCTATATTCCTCCTGTCAAGCTACAATCTTGTAATATTGTGACTCATGCATTCAGAGACACTGAATACAGAAAAAAAATCCCAAATTTGAAATCTGACCTTTCTATCAGAGATCACCCAAAGATCATCTATTTCAATTAGATTTCTATTGCCCTTGCAGCTTATGTACGAGAGAGTATGAGACCTTAAATATGATTTCTGAGGTCACCAATTCTATTTATCAATGTTTAGATGCAAAAGTGAATGTGCCTGAAGCACTGCCTTAATAGCCACATCTGTTCAAACAATGGACGATATCAACAATCATTACCATTTACTTGGTTGTGGAACACACCCCACACATAGCTTGTTAAAACAGTGTGTTGACCTTCATAGCATACCGCAAGGTCAGTACATTTTCACGAAAAAATGGGTTGATCAGAATGAGTGAGTTGGGATGTTTTTAATCTTACTGGGTTGGGAGTGACTAAAATTTATGTGTATGTTTTCAAGACTGAAATATGCATGCACCTAGACCCTGGGACAGGCACGTTATTCATCAAAATAGATATACAGAGATACACACAGTGAAAATATATTTTGTCATAACAGCCAGATTATCAGTTGTGTATTGCCTACCCTAAAGGCCATGTGTGGAGTAAGGGTAACCTGGAGCGGCTCTCATAATTGTGCCACCCCCAACACAGGCAGACATTGCGGGGCCCCGCCCCCGACGCAGGCAGACATTGCGGGGCCCCGCCCCCGACGCAGGCAGACATTGCGGGGCCCCGCCCCCGACGCAGGCAGACATTGCGGGGCCCCGCCCCCGACGCAGGCAGTCCGAGTCCCGCGGCGGCAAGAGAAAAGCGGCGGACCTGCCGCCGAATTGCCGCTGCGGCGGGCGAGAATGGGGTGGCAGTCCGAGTCCCACAGCGGCAATTTGGCAGCGGGAAGAGTGGACCTGCCGCCGAATTGCCGCCGGGGGACGCGGACTGCCACCCCATTCTCAATGCCGCCCCAAGCACCAGCTTGGAAAGCTGGTGCCTGGAGCCGACCCTGAGGGTAACAATGTGGTTTCCTTTTCTGCTTTTCTTAGGCTAGGTCTACACTACCCCCCCCTATCGAACTAAGGTACGCAACTTCATCTACGTGAATAACGTAGCTGAAGTCGAAGTACCTTAGTTCGAATGAAAAAGCACTTACCCAGGATCCACACGCGGCGCGCAGGCTCCCCCGTCAACTCCGCCTACTCCGTTCGTCGAGCTGGAGTACCAGCGTCGACGACGGAGCACTTCCTGGTTCGATTTATCGCGTCTTGACAAGACGCGATAAATCGAACCCAGAACATCGATCCGACGCGTTCGACGCGACGCGTAAGTATAGACCTACCCTTAGTTACCTGGAAATCATTACCCTGGTTCAGCTATGTTTCCAATAACTAAATAGCCAAACTACTCTTGGGATTTTCTTTAATGAAATCATATGATAATATGAAGGGGGATCCTCAGACAACCATTGTCATACCATCATAAGAGGGACAAGAAGAGCACAAAGACATCATCCTCTCTTCTTACTGCTTGCCCATATGGGAGTGCATCTCATCACTTCCAACCCACCAAAGCTCAGATGTAGGACACTGTGTGGAACAGAGGGCCAATGTATGTCAACAGGGTTTATATCCGTTTATACACTATCTGAATTCGATTCAAGGACATCAAATGAGGTATATCAAGGAGATATGTCAAGAAAACCAAATTAACTCCTGCTGTAAACTCCTGTGGAACCAGAGTGACTTCTAGCTCAGAGAAGCGTAGCAGAGTTCCTACTGAATTGGTCATTGTTTGGCTTCCTTTTGATTAACTGCTTATGGAGAACAAGGCTACTGGTTTACATCTCACTTAGGCTACATCTGCACTTGGAACTAGGCGTGTGATTCCCAGCTCAAGCAGACATACTCGTGCTAGCTCTCATCTGAGCTAATGCACTAAAAATAACAGTGTAGCCACAGTAACATTGGCAGCGGCAGCAACAGCCCTGGCTACCACCCAGAGTAAGTACCCATCGCGTCCAGGTGTTTTTGTATTCAGAGCAACTAGCCAATGCTGCCACTGCCTGTGCTACGATGGCTATACTACTAGTGCACTAGTTTGATGAGAACTAGCATGAGTATGTCTACTCAAGTTGAGAATCACACCTCGAATGATAGATAACCCCTTCATCACATTTGCATCTGAAGTGATGTAGACAGTGAACAAGATTTGGATTTCACACAAGAATAGATTAGAGCAACTCTATCCAAGCCTATGGAGTTACTTGGGTTCTACACCAATGTTGGGGAGATCAGAATACAGCTGTCAGATGATGGGGAGAGGGATAGCTCAGTGGTTTGAGCATTGGCCTGCTAAACCCAGGGTTGTGAGTTCAATCCTTGAGGGGGCCATTTAGGGTTCTGGGGCAAAAATTGGGGATTGGTCCTGCTTTGAGTAGGGGGTTGGACTAGATGACCTTCTAAGGTCCCTTCCAACCCTGATATTCTATGATTTTAATGACTTGTTAAATCTACTCTTTTCTAGTTAGCAGACACTGCATCTGACTTATGAAAAGATGGGGGATTAATACATTTAGTGTCAACAGAATTTTCTATCACCTTGGTGCTATGATTCAGTGTTAGTAATGTAACTAGTGTAAGACTTGTGTGAGAAAGGAGAGTATATGTCAGTAAGGAGGAGGGACATTCTTCATGGAGTAAAATGGTTGAGTGGGATCGTAATAGGTGAAGTTGGGGCCTAAGCCTGCTCTCATTGACAATAAGGAGACCTGATTCTCCATCATTCACATCACAGCAATTCTACATCATTCTAACTCTATTGATAGAATTGAAGTTACTCCTGATTTACATTAATGTAAGAAGAAAATGAGTATCCCATTGACTCCCTGGAAGATAGGATCAGGCCCTCATTGCCATCAGCTTACAAGTGCAGGTATACTGTTCTCAGTCAAAGGCAAATGGCTAAGGTTTTCTTTACCATTTCATCAGTGGTTGGTAATGGTTAATACAGTCTGTAATGACTAAGTTGACTAACACCTGGTTCCACTTTTGGAAGGATGCATCTGCTCAGGAAACCCAGAAGTTGCTTTTGCTCTGGAATGGTTATTTCTTCCTTGCCTAAATATTAAATACTCTGCACTGAGATATGCATTTTCATCTGTTTTCTTTACAGAACTAGCCAAAAACTTTTCTGGCAGATTTAATAGTTTACACATTTTTACTATTAAAATAGAGTAAAGTTCTGTTCCCAAAGCATTTTTTTCTTCTAAAATAGGGTTTCTTAGAATTTTAAGACTATTGAACACACTTAAGAACTAAAAAAAGCCATCTTTTTAGGTCAACATTTTAAAGAGTGGCTAGTAATTTTGAGTGCCTCAGTATTTGGATTACCAATTTAAGACACCCTTACGAGGGCCCATGCTCAGCATTTTCTGAAAATCATACCCTTTTAAGGTGTCTCAAGTTGGACTGTAAAAAGTACAGTCATACAAAATAACTAATCACTTTTTAAAATCTTAGCCATAATGAGTGAGGGGGTTCTGAAAATGATCCGCTAAAAGCACTGGTTTAAACCAGGAATAGCTTGTGCAGGTATTCTGCAAACTTTCCAAAATAGTTCAAATATACTTATGGAAAAATTGTATAGAATATAATAGAGATGAAACTAAACGGATTCTATAGAAATTACACTAACATTTACACTAAGAAATTACACTAAAAGCATCTATCATTTAATGGACATTTTAAATAGAACCATCCTATAGAATATTATAGTAGAGATACAATTTTCTGTTAAATTCCAGAAGATGGTTCATAAAGCATATAAAAAATCCCTATTGAATGTTTCTATACATTACCATACTGTAAAGCATAATGCAAAAATGTTTCCCTGCTGTAGCTGTCAGCAGGGTAGAACTTTTAAGATAACAGTAAATCTGTGATGTGCAATAGATCACCAAGTTCATTCGTACTGGGGACATAAGATACGATTTGGACTCAAGCCTTCAGAGATGAACAGCTAATAGACCAGTTCTGCGGTTTTCTCATCCTATGTACCCTATCCTGCTATTTTTTTCTGCTAGCTCTGTACTGGCCGGGGGTTTAAGACTAATTACATTATTGCTACATCCTAAAACAGTAGCTATTAAGGGAAATATATTTTCCCCCCTATAAGTTAGTGGAGAATAATTAAAAATGCTCGGAAAAGCAGCTCTAATCTGGTCTATATCCCACTGTCCCCTCATCCTGCCTTTCACCTGACTATATCTCTGTTCACTCCTCTTGTGGATAAATGATTGCTAGCTATAATCTGCAGTAAAGCTGTTACATCTGTACCACAAGTGTTGCTTTATTCCAGGTCAACTTTCACCTCCTGGGCATTGCCAAGACTAGATGTGTTGTCTCTGAACGTCTGTGGTTTTCATTCCATCATCTCAGGCTCAGTTTCAAGGTTTGCCTTAACAATTCTGAGTCTAGTGCTGCTCTGTGTCCCTGGTGACCTGCAGAAGGAGCACACACCTGATAAGAAAGTAAAAACGAGAGGAACAGTTTGAGTAATGTATGTATTGAAGGCTTCAATACATACATTACTCAAACTGTTCAAGGAACAACTAATACACACACACACACACACAAAAGAGGAGAGAAAAATAAAAATTGCTCTATCAAAAGTATGATAAGGAACAGATATGGTAACACAATCTGCTCCCTCTCCCTTAACTTCTCCTTCTCAAATTTCCTTCTCACATGCCTACTTACACGAATCTTTTCTTACAAACGTCAGTACTTGAAACCTGGGCTCTGCCCTCCTTTTCCCAAGTATTTCAAGCTGGAGCTGTGATTTTTCGGTCCCACTATTTTACCTGCTCAGCCCCAGCAACAAAAGCATAGAGCCTGCATCATTCATGTGGAATATAAAAGGTGGAGAGGAAAAGAAGACAATCAACTTCTGTGTAGTCAGAGGGTCTCAGCTTTTGTTTGGGGGTTTTGGAGGAAAAGCATAATGAGTTAAGTCATTTGAGAAGGGGATTGTGATTTATCATTTCATTCATTGTATTGTGAGATTATTACTATCATTATCACATTGGTCTACTCTTAGCCCCTTTCTTAAGAGAAATCTAGAAGCACTTGAAAAAATATTAATTAAGTTTCACAAAAGCCTTAGGAGGTAAGTAAGCACTATTATCCCTGTTTTACAGAAAAGCAATGGAATGGCGCAGAGAGGTTTATATATGGGGAAATACTGCCCACTTATTTAATACACATGGGTAATGTGCCAGATTTCTTAAGGGCTGTTAGATGAGGGCCAAAGTTTCCATCACATAAAAAATGTGAATCCCCATCCTTCTGTATGAAGGAGGCAAACCAGTAAAACACTACCGCACTGACCCAACAATGTGATCCACTCAGGCAGATTCTTACACCTATACAGAGTTCCACTGAAGTCAATGGAGTTCTATAAAAGGTTATAGATCAGAGTGAAAGTTCAGCAAATACCTTGCAAGGTAAACACGTGCATTAAGTATTTGCTGGATTGTGGCCTTAGTGTTGTTTCATGTGTATATCTATTTTTAAAACACCCATTACTGGAGTTAAGTCCCTTTATATAGACAAATGGAAGTTTCAGCTTTTGACCCGGGGGATTCTTTTGTCTTCATCTGTTAGTTCTTAAAGATTTGGGTGAGTAACCTGACACCTGAGTGCCATTTTTTGGTCATCTTGAGTTCGTGCTGAAGTACCACAGCCTGTCACAACCTACCTATGTTTTAATCATTATTTAAATGCCTCTGATTGGCCCATGACGCTAGCCTCCATTGCCCACTTGTTAAATTTTCAAACAAGCACCTTTATGCTTTCTTCCATGCTGCCCCTCATCTTTGGGAGGAGCTCGCCATAAAATACAGAAAACTAGCACACTATCCACCTTCACATCTAAAGCTCTCCTTTGCTTGACAATAGCTAGGCTGCTAGTGTGCTGAGACCACTTCCGATTATGATGGCCAATATTGTCTCATCATTTCCTTGTACTCTCCCATCAGTCTGTATCCATTTGCTGTCTCTTGTCTTACACTTAGATTGTAAGCTATTTGAGGCAGGGGGCTGTCTTTTGTGTCTGTGTTTGTACAGACCCTGGCACAATTGGGTCCATGGCTAGGGCCACTGGGCACTATCTCAATTCACATAATTGATAGATTTAGTAAGTGAATTTGTCATTCTCTTTAAATAAATTGAATTACATGATCTTAAAAGTCATAGGTCCTCTAGTTTTGGTCACTTGCACAAGTAACCCAGCAAGTAGTGCCAATTCCAAGATTAGAATGAATTCCCACATTGCTGTCCCGGACGCACTTACATTTATGGTCAACAGAAGTTTTTTACATGAGCTTCGTTTTTTTTTTTTGCTATGGATATTTAATCAAATTACAGTAATCATCAACTAATAATTGTAAATCATGGGCATGATCCTTCAAACTCTTTACGTAGGTGAGCAGTTCCAATGAAGTCGCAGCATGAGCCAAGTGAGTCAGGATTTGTAAGCTTAGTCCTCTCTACCTATTGCTAAAGTCTGTTGTCTGATTTATTCAGAGCTGTAGTGAGAATTTTCACTATTGGCAACCCCTCCCCCCCACCTTCAAAAATCATGAGTCAGGTCTCCAAAAAGATGACACCGAATTAAAATAATAAGACATTCTAAAAATAATAAATGTGTGGTTCTTTTCTCTTGTCTTCTGGTATCTGAGCCTTTCACATGCACTCAGGTCATGTTTTCATGCTTTTCTCCAAACTTTTTATTTAAAACTTAAACCTAAGATTCTCATGAAAACTACTTGTCTCCAGAATCTGAGGACTGAAGAAAAACATCAAATATCACAAGACAGCAATAAAATCACAACAGTTGACAACACTGCTTTTTTGCAAAGCTGATACCATGAGCAATATCAAACTAACTTGTTTCCATAAAAGATCCATTACCCATCAGTGCATTAGACTGTTTGTTTTGAGGCTAGTTTTGAGAGAGCTGTTACAGTTTAATTCAAAGAAAAATGTATCCTGGAACCAGTTAGAAGCAAAAGTTTTTCGATGCACACAAAACATTGACACACACAATGCTTTACAGATTTTTTAATTTGTTTCAATGAAGATACTGGTGCCTTAAATAGGATTCCAGTTTTCTTTGTTTTCAACCCATCCACAATCTTTCCCCTCATATTTTTTCTATTAAACAAGCTAATGAAGTAGCATGTGATTGTGATAGATACCCTAGAGCTCTCTTACTCTCTCTCTAAAAAAATAATAAGAAGAAGAAAAGAAGAAAAGCAGGTCCACAAAGCATATTATCTTTTCAAATCAAAAGACTTTAGGGTATTTGGGAAGCATGAGACTGTGCAAAGATCGAATGAGATGCACTGCTGGCAAGCTTTCAGACTTATTTGCAGAAAAGGACCTCTTTTGTAAAAGTCTCCCCAGGAGTAAGGCAGTTAGGCACCTGCCAGTCGCCTGCAGTGGCACCATCCCACTGTGATGTTAATGAGATGAACGAGAACACTACCTAGAGCTGCAATAATTACAGGGTGAAGAGCTTGTCTTTTCCTGGACCTCCTCTCTGGGCTGCCTGTTCTTTAAAGCAGGGTCTTTTGTAATACTAATTACAAATGTTAATTAAACATTTCTTTGGAATTTTGCCCTCCATTAATAGGTCAGATAAACAGGGAATAGCAATAACAGACACAAGTCATTAGCAGCTGTATGAGAAAAATACAGTTTATTTGCTCCCTTGTAATTTTTGTTCCTGCTTTGAGATATTAAATTGATACTCTGAGCACTGAAGTATAGTGTGTGCTTTTTTTAATACAATAAAATACCAATAGTTTCAAAGTTAATGAGAATATACAGCTAGATATTACCATTTTACTCACATTGACAAGGCCTTACTCTGCAAGTAATACCATTACTTTCAGTATAACCACTTGAATAAGCCCAGATTCTGTCTCCCTTAGTCAAGTTGAGTAGTTCTTATTACATATATCTTATCACTGATTTCATTATTATATCACATGAGAAATGTTAGCAGAATCTGGCCCATAGTAAGCTGCTATTCAGCATGAGGAAGGGTAGCAGAATTACAACCTATATTTATTATTAATTATAATATTAGCAGGCCTGATCTGTTTTTATGCCCTCCTTAATCTAAACCATTCATTTCAATAATAACTTTGTCTGCCTAAGAATAAATTTCAAGATTTGTCCCATTATTATTAGGCATGGACATGCCCAATTAGATCACACTAAGAACAGACTCAGATCAACTGATGAACCTGAGGTGAGCTTTGAACCTTTTGTAAAATCAGAAGATCTTGGTTAAGTAACCCTCACCCCAACCCTCTCTTTCTACCTTCACTTTAGAAGGAAAGTCACACCATAGCAACCAGGCAGACCTGCCATTTCTGAAACACTCCAATAAGCCCTACAGACCTCACCTACTGACCCTGACCCTAACACTAAAGGAAAAAGAAAACAACATTTTGACTCATTGCAGACCCCATCATATGTGGCAGCTCCTCTATACTACTACTGTATAACCTCTGTGGAAATGAAATCTCACCGGCTTTTTGGAGGGCAAAGTTTCCATTCAGTAGGACCCAGAAAGTAGATTAACAGACCTGCTTCCTCCTGAAGTTGCCACCCCTGCTGAGGAGTAGAATAAACTGGTCAATTCCAAGGGTAGAAATGGGGAGAGGTCTACTCAGTCTCACTCTGAAGACTACCCCTGGAGAAAGGTGCAAATGGTTACCAAACCTCTACCCAGAGATCCTGCTGCCTTGCTGGAAGTTTATTCATTCTAAATTTACCCTTGACATCTTTTGTGGTTCACCTGTCTCTAATTATTTAGCTCCTGGATTCAATCTCCTTTGACTCCTGATCATTATTACTCAGAAGTGCCCACATCTTTCAGGATCCTAACATAAGTAGGTAATTTGTGGTGTAAATGTGAATCTTAAATGGAAGACTCTCAGATTGTAAGGCCAGAAGGGATTATTTTGATAACCTAGTTCGATCTCTTACATAGCACAGACCATAGAACTTAATTCAGGAATTCATGTATCAGGCCATATCTTCTGGATGAAATAGAGTCTATCTTTTAAGACAAACATCCAAACTTGACTTAAAGACTTTAAATGATGGAAAATCCACTACATTCCTTAGGAAGGTTCTCTGATGATTTATTACCCCAGCTGTGAAAATGTGCACTTTATTTCCAGTCTGAATGTATCTAGCTTCAGCATCCAGTAGGGTGACCAGACAGCAAATGTGAAAAATCAAGACAGGGGGTGGGGGGTAATAGGAGCCTATATAGGAAAAAGACCCAAAAATCAGGACTGTCCCTATAAAATCAGGACATCTGGTCACCCTAGGATCCAGCCACTGGATCATGTTATGCTTTGTCTTCTAGATTAAGGAGTTCTTTTTACCAGAAATGTTCCCCCTGTAGGTATTTCTAGACCAGGACCAAGTCACCTTTTAACCTTCTCTTTGATACATTAACTAGATAGAGTTTCTTAAGTCTCACACAGTGAGGGGATGAGCCTCCTGAGACAGGGCAAGAGTTATTACTGCACTCAGACTCCCCCAACTATTATAGTAAAGCTCTATGTCATTTAACAGAAAATGATAATTTTCCTGTAGGTTTTTTCAACCATCCTATACAAATAATAAAGCATTATATTTTATATACAGAATTCTATACGAAATTTTTTAAAAAATCAAAAAGCAAGCCCAAGCACAATGGAGCTCTGTTGTGTTTCCCCAGCTGACTTCAGTAGAGCTATGCCAATTTATGCCAGATGAGAATCTGGCTGCACGAGTTTAGGAAGAGATATAAACCCACCTCTCACTCATAAGGGTTCAGAAAAAACTTTACCTGTCCATGGGCTATGCTATTATTGTCTATGGTGCATTCCCCCCACAGCATCTGGCACAGACCACAGTTAAAGATGTACCACTACTCTGATCCGGTATGGCAATTCCCATGTTGCTATCACTAGAAAGGGTTTCATTCTTCAATAAATTCTATAGGTTTTTAAGAATAATTTATACAGCCTCTATTGGTTTCATCCCTATTAAATTTTACAAGACTTTACGATAAGAGGAGGTTACAGCGGGGAACCTAAGGCAGTTTCACAGGAGTGCTGGGAGAGTCACTGAATCAACACATCTGTCATCCCATCCTCTCATGTGGGAATGTGCCTGGCCTCCAGCAGAGCAGGGCTCGCAGGAAGCCTGGGCCATCATAACCCCTCCTTCCACCAGACAGACTCTCTGTAGCTGGCGACTAACAGCCTGGCTTGCAAACTAGCCTAAGAGCTTTGTTATGTTCATACCAGCCTCCAGTTCTGTCAACATTATTCTAATGAGCCTCAATCTTCAAACTGACTGAACTATCGCACTGGGATAGAGCTTTGAATACAACATTTTGGACCAGGCACAGTTTGTCTAGTCCAATTCTGTTTTCATCATTCTGGCCTTCAGAAGTTATTTGAGAGGAAAATACTTTTGGTCTCACTGTTTCTAAATGCTTTCTCTGCTTCTTTAATTCCAGCACCGTTCTAATGTAAAACAAATTTACTCAGCTTACAAATGTGTACGTGTTCCTGTGGGTACATAAATTGAAGCGGCAGAGATACAGAGGTTTAAGAAGCAAACACTGCACATGTACTCAGTGCTTTTTTATAGACCTTTTTAATGCACACACTTACTGTGAATGCATGGTTTATTGTGTCAATGGTCTGTGGATAATACTCCCTATATACCTATTGGCGTGATAAATTATAATGACTTTATATAATAAAGTTAAAACCCTAACACAAATGCAAAAAAGCAAGGAAATGTTATCCCTAACTCATCCCTGTTGTGTCTAAATTGGAGCTGTGTGTACCCATCATTTTCAAAAAATGTAATATGAATGTAAACATTTTTAACATCTTGTGCATTCTGAAACTTCTCCAGCTTTCAACAGATTTGGCCTATTTTCCATCATTTTGTAATTTCACAATAATTTGGGGAAAATGTTATCCTTGATCTCATTGACAACTATCCTGTATTCCAATAAGTTGACTAACATGGTGAGGGGGGGGATCTAGTTTAGTTGCTTACACTATTGATCAACATGTTAATAACAGAAGAATGTCAGCTCATGTACCACCACTTAATCCTACATTGTGATGCACGTGTCATTGACACCCATGAAGGAGTTGGAAGCTGCTAGGATCAGTGGCATGCTTTAAAGTATACCTCAGCCAAGAAGAGTTTTTGTTTGCTTTGTTTTCTGAACAGGAAATGCTTCGAGCTGTGTTTCATTGTGTGACTTACTGTAGGACTGGGAATCAGGAGAAAGGGTTCCACCACAGATTTCTTTTGAGACACTGAACAAGTCACTTGGGCCGATATTCTGCAAACTGTTCTTGGATATCCCGTTTTCTAGGTGCTGGGCCACTTCTGACTTTCAGAGATGCTGAGCATAATTCCAATGGGTAGACAGCAGAACTGCAGGTGCTCAGTGCCTCTGAAAATCAAGTCCCAATGTCTCTTAAATTTACCTTCTCCTCAATGTATTCAGAATGAATTAAGATATCAGAATCTGGTCCTAGTTTGGTATTTTTCAGACTCACCTCTGGAATCTTATAATTATTGCTCCAAAAATATTTCTGACCAATATGTATCTTACCCCTTCCTACACAAGAAAAGGGAAGAAAACATTTGCATTTTATTAACTGGATCTGAAGCTGTGGGACAAGATTCTCCTGACCTAAAAGAGAAAAGTTTTCAAATTGTTGCAAAGGAAATCAGCTGAGAGACTTTCATTGCCTTTAGCAGGGGATAAATGACTAAATTATCAGGCAATGCTTTGAAAATTTACCCCAGACTGACTAGAAAGTGATTAGATAGACAAAAGAAAATCTAGTAACAGAAATGGATGGGGTTTCTGACCCTACCATGCTGCAAAGGGAGCTTCTGAATCACGATACTTACCTATTGTGAACCAATGGATCGAGTGCAACTGGCTGGACAAAATAGAATGATGTCAGTGCTGCAAGAATATAAGATGCCAGAATTGGCTTCTTAGAAGTGCCATTACTAGAGCTGGTTGGGAATTTTTTAACAAAATGTTTTTTCATCAGAAAATGCCAATATGTCAAAACTAAAACTTTTCTGATGAATTTTTCAACTTGGAAAAATGTAGATTTTTTTTAATTGTCAAATTGTTTTGTTCCTTTTTTTAATGAAAAGTTCTAGTTTTCTGGTGCAAAATGACTTTTCATTCTGAAACGTAAGTCAATTATAGTTTAAAATTTAAAATACAAAATTGTAGAAATCAAAACATTTCAATATTATCAAAATGAAACATTTTGGTTGACCTGAACTGATTTTTTTGTTTGTTTTGTATTTTAAATTCACAATTTTTTTCCCAAGATATTGAGTTTTAATCCCAATTCAGAAAGGGAAAATTTTTCAATATCTCAGAAATGTTCACAAGACAAGAAAACAGCTTTCCACAATGATCTACTCCAGGCCTGCACAACATGCGGCCCACGGTGGGGTGAGTAGGTGGGCTCACCATGCAGCCCACGGTGGGGCGAGTAGGTGGGCTCACCGTGCGGCCCATGGTGGGGCGAGTAGGTGGGCTCACCATGCGGCCCATGGTGGGGCGAGTAGGTGGGCTCACCATGCGGCCCGCGGCAGGGTGAGTAGGCAAGTGGCACCGGCCGGCGGGTGGGTGGGGTGGGGTGGTGAAGAGGCCAATGGCAGGCTGGGGAGTAAGGGTGAGCCAGCGGCAGGGGGCGGGGGCAGTGGCAGAAGCTAAGAGGTCAGTGGCGGGCAGGCAGGTGAGCTGGCGGCGGGGGAGGGAGGCTGAGTAGGCGAGCAGACGGTGGGGGCTGAGTAGGCGAGCCGAGCAGGCAGGCACTGGCGGGGGGTGGGAGGTCAGGTGAGCCAGCGGGGGGGCTGAGGAGGCGAGTGGGTGGTGGTGAGTGAGTAGGTGAGCGGGGGGGGTGGGGGAATGGTGAGCCGAGTGGGCGGGCTGTGGTGGGGGGGCTGAGGAGGTGAGGGGGGGGGGAAATGGTGAGCCGAGTGGGTGGGCAGTGGTTGGGGGGCAGGCAGGGTGGGGGGAATGGGTCTCTTGGGGTGGTGCTGGGCAGTGGGGGTCTGTGTGGGGAACTCCTGGGCCCCGGGAGGGATGAAAACAGCCCAGGTCCCACTCCTGCAACGTTCTTTGCTTCCCTGCAGACAGTGAAGAGGGAACAGGGGGTGTGATTGGAAATGTTCATGGCACAGTTTGGGGGCATTGCCCCCAAACAGAGGCGAGGGGTGGGGGCCACATGGGGTGCAAGGTCACATGCCACTGCCCCCACCCCTTTCTGTGACCGCAGAGCTGCACCCAGCTGCAAAAAGAAGGTGCTGCTCAGCTTCCTGGACTTTGCAGCTGGACACCACCCTCTGGGTCCTAGTGCTGGTCGAGCTCCCTTCTGTGTGGTGAGAGTCATCCTTCATTTTGTACAACAATGAGTGCCCGCAGTGGAACAGGGGGAAAGAGGCAGTTTGGGAAGGAAGGGGGTGGGATGGGGAGGAAATGGAGTGGTGGGGAAGGGGCATGGGATGGGGAAGAGAAGGGGATGGAGGAAGCGGGGGCCAAGCATGTGGATCCCCTTGGAAGCAGCTGGGGCTCCCCTGTTAAGCAGGCCCATCAAACCCTCACCCTGACAAGCCCCCACCTCCCCTGCATCTGTACCACCCCGAAGAGCCCTCCCAGACACCCTCCCCACCGAGCCCCAACCACCTAACCTCCACCTCTCCTGCACCCAGACCCCCGACCCACCCCCGCCGCTGAGCTCTAACCACTTGCATTTGGTCCCCCCTGCAGACTCCCATTGCCCCATGCAACTGGAACCTCCCTCTGGTTCCTCGGGCGGCCCGGGGGGGGGGGGTGTTTCCACGGGGCCGGGGGGTTTCGGACCTCAGCTGTTTTCTTTGGAGTAATATGGCCCTCGCCACTTTACGAGTTGTGCAGGCCTGATCTACTCTATGGCTATTGAGAATGTTGGTAATGTACATTTTTAAGCACTCGTGGTATGATGCCAGGGAAGAATTTCAAGAACATCCACATAGGAAGCAACAGGCATCCTGAGATTTTTGGCATCTGCCTATAGTTGCAAATATGAATTTTACAATCTGAACAAATAAAGAGCTCTGGCTGTAAGCAGAGAGTGATGTTTTCTTGGTACTGTCACTGGAATGTAAGATCTCACAATACAAAATAAAAGTAACTTCTCTTCATAGAGGGGAAAAAATAGACCAATATTACTATTTCTGGCTGTGAAATTAAAGCTGTGAAAACGTCATTCTCTTCAATGACTATGCTTTTCTGCATGACTCCCACTGTATTAGCAGCATTCATCCTATCCTGTACTTAGGGCCTAACTGTGTCCATAAGGCTTGTGCTGATGCACCAGGGAACTACCCCAGTGCAGCTAGCATTCCAGCAGTCATTGAAAGCCTCAAAGAAGTACAGTGCAACCAGAATAAGAAGTGCACAGTAAGAGTAGATCCATTGCTATACATCTTAAGGGGAGGAAGGGTTGTCAAAGGTCATCTGCAAGGTTGCCCTGTTGGTGTGAGGGCGGATGTTGCAGTTACCTCAGATGTCATTCTCTGGGCAGCAACAACCCCATGGTCTGGTTCTGGGCGATGGGTACAGCCCTCCAGCTGTACCTCTTGGTGTGTCCACTCCCTTCCGAAGGATATAAAGCAGTCCAAACAAAACTGAAATTCTTCCATGGCCCTCAAAAGGCCAGGCCCGCTTTCTTGTGTTGGGGCTTTCAATAGATGGCCAGTTTTCTTCCTCAGAGGGCTCAGGCTGATGGCATTCACAGACTTACTTCAGTTAGTGCCACCAATCTGGGAGCTCTAGACCCTAGCTCTGCTTCCTTCCAAGTACCAGCCTTAATGCACTGAGCTCAGGCCTGGCAAGCCTCACAGGGCTGATTGTGACCACAAGAGTTCCTTAACTCCTGTTATCCTGATGGGTGGTAGGGGAGGTCACCTGGCCCACCAAAAGGGGGCATTTCTTTTCACAACTAAAAGAGATGGCTAGCTGATACAGGGGGAGGTCAGGTCATGGCTCCATCTATTACCAGCTTCTTTACTGGGTGGCTAGCAGCACCAACCAGGAACAGCTTTTGTACTCACAAAGAAGGACCACTGTTATGTCTAGCTCCTCATGGAGAACCCAAGTGGGATCCTTGTGCCATGCCCTCTTTTGAAATCCACACAGTGGTTGAGCAGATCATGTTCCATAGGATGTGTGTGGGAGATCTTTATAACTTAAGCAGTACACACTGGGAAGTATAATATGCTGGTTTGTGACAGTGGTCAGTGCTGGAAATAGAAAAGGAATAAGCTAACTTTCTGTAGTGGAAAAGAATGAGGTAGGGAAATTCCACAATCTTCTGCTCTGTTCTTGTTATTCAATGATAAATTACACCATCAGATATGCAAAATCACTTCTGAAAAAGAACCTTTCATCATGCAAGTTCACATTTTCATAATTGACTCACATTGTAGAACTTTTGTGTAAATCATGACATAGACTCTCAAGTTACTGCACAGCAAACACAAGGTAGTGATCATAAATATTTGATGTCAAAGGTACCAAGTTCAATATACCGAAAAAAGGATGATGTATCCTCATTCAAAATAGATAGAAATATCCATATGTGGACATGATCTGCTCCTCCCACAACACACAGCCACATACCACCAACAGTTACTTAGGGGTGTTTTTAAAGATACGATTCCATATTTAATATTGTAGTTGTATTGGAAGCATGGTGTGATTCATCAACCACCATTCATGTAAAAAGAAGCAAAAAAAATGACAAAAATTAGAAAACAATCTGTTCTTCATACTAGATCTGATTCTGCTCCCACTGAAGTCATTGGCAAAACTCCCATTTTCATCAACTCGAACAGTTCAAATAGGTAATTGTACAGGGGCTGAGGAAATTGCTGATTTTCTGTGCCATTCTTATGTGAAATTCAGCTAGCAAAGCCATCTCATTCTTTCATCAGAGCTCATCATCTCAGGCCTGCATATAAGTCTCTGAACCTATGTTCAGCTCTGTCGGTCTCATTCAGAAGGGACACAATTGGGTCCGATCCCACTCTGGAGGGATTTTTTTCCTATAGAAATGCAGGCTGCAATAACTGCCACAGAAGCTTAAGATCACCATTCAAGTGCCCTTAACAACCCTTTTGGGCTAAAGTACATTGTACATTTAAAAAACCTGAAGTTACTGTGATCTCCTTGCCAGTGGCTGACATGGATCTTCAGCTCCTGAATAATAATTCTAGCCTTTAATTCACCTTTTCAGAAAATGAATTCAATGCTAGTGAAAACTATCAAATCCATATCTTGGGAAACTAAAGTCAATTTATTTCTAGACCAGATACAATATGGAGTGAGGCAGTGCAAGCTCCCAAACACTGTACCGCCAATAGGCTTCAAAATTGACCAGTGGAGTTTTCTCTAGAATTGAGTGAAGATTTCAAGTCAACAGCTAAATTCAGTCCTTGGGATCTTCTTTTGCGATTGGGATTAGAAGAGTAAACTCATGCCAAACAGCCTGGGAAGTTTTGTGTGCGATGTGGACACTTGTGTCCTATGAGCAGGACTGAGTTCACCTTATTCATTCTCTGTACATATCTATGGGTTCATTTTTCTTCAGTATTTCTATCCATCAATCTCAGAAAGCCCTCTCTCTCTGTGACAATGTCCATAACCCTAAGGCAGGCAGTAAAGCAGTTCTACCACTCCAATGCCTCCCAGCATTGAATGCAAGAGTTACAGTAGGAATTTATTTGGCCCAGTGTTCCTTTAAATCATCCCATATGGCTTATCTCTTGCACTTAGACTACATTATGAGTCAGATCTTCAGCTGATGTAAATCAATGTGCCCATAGAAATTCATTTCTGCCTCCATATTCCAATGATTTTGTGCACCATTATTTTCCACTCCCATGTGCAATAATTGTATCTGTTAAAATATGTTAAGATAGACAAGGTGAGGAGGTAGTATGTTTTATTGGACTGACTTCTGTTGGTGAGAGAGACAAGCTTTCAAACTACACAGAGCTCTCAGGTCATAGGGCACAAGTATCCACATCACACACAGAACTCGTTATGCTATTTGGCATGAGTTTACTCATCTAGTCACAATCTCAGCAGAGAGAACACGGACTGAATTTAGATGGTGACTTGAAGTCTGCACTCACCTCTAGGGGCAACCCTGATGGTCACTTTTGAAGCCTACTGGCAGTGCAATGTTTGGGGAAGCTTGCACTACCTCAGTCCATACTGCACCTGGTCTAGAAATATTTGTACCATAAATAGCTTAAAACACACACTCTTTAATCTGATCTTCAAATAAGTATGATTGCAAATGACAAAGGAAAATATTTCATTTCAACAGCCATGGAAGAAAGAAAAAACAAAAGAAAATAAACATTAGAAGGCATGTCAACACTATTCAGAAAGGCTGAAAACAGAGGACCCAGTAAAAGACAGTGGCAAATGAGAAGTAACAGCTGACAGAGAAAATGGAATTTGAGAAATTCTCAGGGTAAGAGAAGTGAGGATTTTTAGAGGGTTTGATATACCCAGTATTATGTCAGTGCTCTAAACATATTTGTGAGCACTTTAAAGATGCCAGGACATTCCTGATGTTTATTTCATCTCAGAATATTTATCGGTCTTAAACCCTTAGCCTCACCTTCCCCACCTCAACACACAGACTTTTGATTCCCTACAGGTCCTCAACCAATCAAAGAGAAACGAGTTTCAGTCTCCCTGCCACCAGCTCCAAGCAACTCCTGAAGGATTATCGGCAGAGTCCACTAAGGTCAAAATATGCCTTTACACATGGTCTTCGAGGGAGCAATAACATGAGCCTCCGTGCAGTTGGCAGAGGGGCTGATTTGGCAGCATCTGATTTCACAGAACTTGAAAGACTTACATCTCAATCAGGCTCTGCCACTGCTGAGTCACACAGCCTCCTCACTCGGCATCTGCAGAGCAAGGCTCTTAAGACAAACAGTGCCGTTCATAGGCAACTGCGAATCAGCTATGCTAAGGAGTGTTACTAACCGTTCCTAACCCAAACACATATAGAGTGTGATATCATTTTAAACAGAAACTGCTTTGATGTTTCCATTAAAGCAGTTTTAGAGGCAAAAACATACTGAGTTGAGAAACAGTGAAAACAGATTAATCCAGGCTATCCGAGGTCACACTGTATTTATCGTTATTTACATTACCTTTAGCTTTTAACAAGTGGTTGGCAATGATGGTGGCTATTCAGTGGCCTGTGTGAAAGGAATTGGCCGGGTCTCTGTCCATTTCCCAGTGTGCAAATGTGAACATTCCATATCAGCACGTGGTATTTTTTTTATCATGGGCTGGATTGTATGCAAGCGTGGGTGGGTACTAAGATAAAAAGCTCCCCTGTTTTGTCCTTCATTTAGGGGGCTGGCTGAATTGCAGCCCATGTGCAAGGGCTAGAACCACTAGGCACCCTGCAGGAAGTTGCAGAGAAGATGAGGCCATAGTCTTTCTGCACCACCATGACTGCCTCTATTTAAGAGATGGCAAAACAACTACACTTCCCTGTACTTCTTAGAATTCAAGCAGATATGGTGCCTTCTTGAGGCACATTGGTTTTTATAGCTTTTGCTGGCTACGTACAGCTCTTCGTCATCTCAACACAGGACACTAATGCAAAAAGCCACAACTGGCACTAATTCACACCAGTTTTCTGTCTCAGAAGACAGGCCAAGGGCAATGGAGACTGAACTTAATCTTA
Organism: Chelydra serpentina; assembly: GCA_037349315.1. Lineage (NCBI taxonomy): Eukaryota > Metazoa > Chordata > Testudines > Chelydridae > Chelydra > Chelydra serpentina. Next base: position 18,421,756 of record JBAIAC010000002.1, read on the forward strand.
CCCCCCTCCCGACCCAGGAATGATCCCTCCAGCTCAAGATTGAGGCACAATAGCTGGGTAGTGTGATAAGTTTCCCTGCTACTCTCTGTGCTAGGTGTACTGTGTGGAAAAGAGGACTTCACTCTCTAGGGCTATTGATCCAGTACTTTTCAACAGCACTACGTTCTCTCTCTCACACACACACAGACACAAACACACAGAGAAATGGCAGAAATTTGTCGTTTTGAATTTTAACCAATTGCTCTGGAGCGTAAAACAGCAGTGGGTGTTATTCTTAATGGCACAGGAAGGGAGGTCAGGACAAATCTTTATCTTACTGGTCCCATGGCAGGCAGACAAAAGGAGAAGCTGTTCTCTCTTTTTCATTCGTTCATTTATTTATTTATTGCTTTCTCTGAACAGCTTGACTGGCAGACTAGAGGATAATCCTGTTCACAGTTAATATGCAGTAACAGGATTGAGGAAAACTGACTTAAGCAGCTTTCATCTGGGTCAGGACACATCGATATCATATTTAAAGATATACTTTCTGTTCTCCTGAGCAAAGATAAATGACTCGACATCAGACTTTAAAAAAGAAAACCCCTCGGAGACATGGCTACTTAATTATTTGACTGAGCGACACAGCTTTCTCCCACAGACCATGTTTGCTTTCTTTACAGGTGATGGAGTGGTGTGAGCCAGTCAGTGAAAATGCTTTTCCTCCCTTACAAAATGTAGTATACAATAGAAGCTTGATTTGCAGAGGTGCTGATCATCAAAACCTCCAATCGAAGTCAATGAAAGCTCGTGAGTGCTCAGCACGTCAGAAAATGAGGCCACCATAAGTGTCTATTTCCCAAAGTAGCCCATTATCATTGCCATCTGGTGACAGACATGGAACCACTCACACTATGGGAACCAGCAGACTCATGTCACTTCACAGGCACATGGCACTGGGATGGCTATTTCACCATCTTGGATTTTTATCACTCGCAGACATGATTCTCTCTGATAATTAGGTGGGGAATTGGGGTTCTTTGTTTTTACAGTAATGGCATTAATGAACTCCAACGAGCTCAAATCTTTCAGTCCTGGATTTCCTGTATGAGGTTGGAATTGAGGGATTTCTTTTCTTTCTTTTTTAGGTTCCAAATATTCACAGATTTTAAAAAGAAAATAGTAGAAAAAAAATCAGGCTGTAATAAATCAAATTACATTTCCAGTCCAGTTTATGAATGGCCTTAGCAAGCTTTTCAGAAACCTTAATATCAATCTTGCCTAGCTTGACTATAAAACATTCATATTGGACATTTGCTTTGACTTTGATCCCAGCATCTTAAAACCAAATTCTGCCCTGGCAGAAGCGAATACAACTCCATTGGCTTCAGAAGTGTTGAACCTACTTACATCAGAGTTGCATTTTGCTCTTAGGCCCTTTGCTTCCAGGAGTTACATTGGCACATTATAATGGAGACCAGTTGGTAAGACTGGATACAAACTCAAGATCCAGGTAATTTTACTGGAGAATCATTAAGTTTTCCAATGTTGTTAGAGGATAGACAATATGGACCTGATCTGTCTTCTGTTGAAGTCAGTGGAAGGTTTTCCATTTACTTCACTGGATATTGGATCAGCCTGCAGGAGATTTGTGGTGTGAATAATCACTAGCCACCTGACCATGATGGCTATCCACACTTTATCTCCCTCCCCAACTTTGTATTCTGAGCTACAGATTTTTTTTGTAGTACCATAGCACCTGGAGCCAGAACAATCATGGTCCAGGACCCTATTGTGCTAGATGTTGAAATTAACACTCTAAGATCGTCCTCCTATAAACTAAAACAAAACACTCTTGGGAAAGGATCAAATTATACATTTTTAACAATTATCTGTGACTATTTAGGGAGAAACAAGCTTTATTACATAAATAAATAAATAAATGTCAAAAATGACATATACCATTTTCCTCATTGGGTAAAATTCTGGCTCCATTGAAGTCAATGGAAAAACTCCTACTAATGTCAATGGCACCATGATTTCACACCTAATTTCCTGATAAGATCACAGTATTCAAAATAACCATTTCCATGTGTCCTTATTCCTTTAACTACAAGGAGCCAGCTTCTGACCCCATGCTCACATTTCTGTAGTATCTTACTCACATTGAGTAGTCCCACTGAAAAGATACTTTTTGTAGAAAAGATACTATTCGGCATGAATAATGATGGTAAACTATCCCTATGGAAAGTATTTTTCAGAGCTTTGATATGTTTACTACACAATCTTCTCATACTAGCCTCAGGATGTTAACAATTTGCAATAAGCAAGTTTTTTTCTTTGTTGCTGGATTTTATTTAACCAAATGAGATTATTTCTGATAACAATTATTTGCTAGAAACATTCATAATATTTCCAAATTAGCTGATGTGAAACTTGCCTTTGTATTTCCGAATAAACAAAACCTTCAGGCAATGTCCTTCCAAAATAATCTGCACAGACTACAGCAAAGGTCCCTGTTTGGCTGAAAACTTAACAGGAAACAGAATACTTTCATAAGATAAGGACTTTCAGTTACTTTCATTCCCCTTTGCTGCAATGTGTGGCAAAGGCTGGAGTTTAAGGTAATCTCTAAACTGTATAGTGCAATTTACAAACTAAACAACTTTTTGCTTTGCAAAGTCTTTTGATGGAGTTGTTCTGGTGGAAATGGAGGGTCAGCTGTCAAGAAGAGTCTGAGATTTCTGTGTTGCACTATATGGTGTATTGAGCAATGTGTTGGCATTGCAAGCTATCATTTTAAGGATATGTCTACATTTGAGCTGGGAGGTGTGATTCCCAGTTCTCATAGCCGTACCTAGACTAGCTGTGCTCAAACTAGCGCCTAAAAATACCAGTGTGTCCACAGCAGGCACAGGCAGCTGCTTGGGCAAGCCACCATGAGTACAATCCTGCCTGACTCCCAGGCCACGTGCTTGGGTGGCTAGCCCAATCGTCACATGTGCTGGCACAGACACACTGCTATTATTAGTATCAGAGGGGTAGCTGTGTTAGTGGATCTGTAGAAGCGACAAAGGGTCCTGTGGCACCTTATAGACTAACAGAGGTATTGAAGCATGAAGAAGTGGGTATTCACCCACGAAAGCTTATGCTTCAATATCTCTGTTAGTCTATAAGGTGCCACAGGACCCTTTGTCGCTGCTATTATTAGGTGCTAGCGCAACCAGAGTATGGGTATGTCTTCATGATCTGGGAATTACATCTCCCAGCTCAATGTAGACATTGTGGGGAGGGGTTCCGAGTTTTGCTTGCAAGCTTCTGTAGGGAAGAGTCAGCCCAAAAAGAGACAGCCTAGAACAAGGAGGGTGAATTGTGCCTCTCAGACTTAGGGAGCAACCTGCTTGTGTCTCTCTCTCTGTTTTGAAGAGGTTTGTGTGTTGTCATTCTGAAGTCTAAGAAAATAAATGGCGTTACATTGCAATCTTCCCTCTAGATGACTTTGTTTTTATCTAACTTCTCTCTGTGTGTGCTATGAACATAACACAGTAGATGTACAAAATAAAAGATTAGAACTGTACTGTCTCTGATCTTCTAACCTCTCAAGATCACCTCTCTCTCCAAGTGGTCTGAGAGCAGAATTCAGAGTCCCTCTCAATAATAGCTAGGATGGCCACCACTTCAGGAATTATTCCATAACCTAAGACAACTTCAGCTTAAATTTTCCTTTTTAAAAATACTTTATCCCTTTTCTTAATACTTTAACTTGTAAGTCATGTTGCACAGTTTAGAGATTACTTTAAGCCCCAATGTGTGTAGCAAAAGTGAAGGAAAGAATTATGAGTCCTGATCATTATTAATAATTCTTGAAAGTATTCTTCCATATGTTATGTTTTTGGCTGGACATTACTCTGAATTATACTCTCTTTACTATGATTAATAAGTCCACTGCCTCATTTGTGAATAGAGCCTTCCAACATTTGTAGATTTATGGCCCATCTTACCCATTGCTTAGTCAATATATTTGCCTCATCGCTTTGTACCTACATGCTATGTTATATTGTACATATTTAACTCTTTTACTCTTTCTTCTTAGTTCAATTCCTCCAGTCCCTGATCATTTGGGGGAGTTTTTTGAACCTCCCCGAGTTTGTCAATGGTTTTCTGGTAATGAGGTGCACAGCTCTGAGAGTGTTATTCCAGAATATTGCATCAGGCATATGCAGTTTTGTTAGCTAGTGGTAGGAGGTTTTCCCTGTTCACTAACAATGTAAAAACATGTCTATATGCCACTAGGCAAAGGATATTCTGAGTCTGTTTTTGTCATATAGTATATGTACCTTAGCAGTACTGAACATATTGAAATTTATCATAAGATAACTGTGAGGTAAACTTAGCACCCTTGAGAGGCATATCTGCTAGTGGATAAGGCGGATACTCCTACTGAATGGTAAATTCCAATCCTCAGTCAGTGTCAACACCGCATATTCAGTTTACCCAACTTCCTATCTTTAAATCTGTCCTTTTGGTAAAATCCTCCAAGAGTTGTAGCTGCTACTATATGTTGAAAAAACTATCCTTTTAGAGGAGGCCCATAAAGGTACATGCAAAAAATAAAGTAGAAAAATAAGAACAGATTCTTTAGCTACTCTCCCTGTTTTTTATGTTAGAACCTATGGATAATTCAGTGTTGCCAACTCTCATGATTTTAGTGCTAGTCTCACAATAATTGGTGTCTTTCTTAAAGCCCCAGCTCCCGGAATCAAGTGATTATGGGAGAATCTCAGCTTTTTTTTTTTTAATTCTTTCTTTTTAAACAAAAGTTTCTAGCCCTCATGGCTGCGGAGAAAAGCTTGAAAATGTGCTTTCTAAGAGCATCCTGAAGTCTCAGAAACCAGAACACAAATAAAAAGAATCAAAAATGAACTTTTAAGCCAGTTTCATAATTTTTTGAGGCCTGACTCGTTATTTTTGAATGCTTGGGGTAGGGAATATGGAGATATAAAGACATGTTCCTGTAAATGGGTGGAGTCGTCATCCCACTCTCAAGAAAAACACCCATACATTCCAAAAGATACCTTTCTTAAGGCCTGATTTTGTGATAGAAAGGCACATCTGGAATAACTATATGAAACACAAGCTTAAAGACTTCTCTTTAGTGTTGGCTGCTCCTATGATTTCTTCTTTCAGGGTCTGCTTTCCCAAACCCTAGCTCCCTCTGCCAGAAGCCTACTCCCACTTCCTCTGCATTGGTAATGAGCCAGCTGCACCCCAGAGTCACCAAAATCCATTGAACAAGGCAGAGTACCAGAGGCAAACATTGCCAGTCTGTTACAATTGCCTACTACTAATAAAGTATCATCCCATTACATTTGTTCTTTAAGGTTGAACAATAAATGCATCTTCCTATCTACAGCCTGCAGTTTAATGCAAGTATGTATGCATTGCTGTGGTCCACTTATGCAGAGGTTGGTCATAGGTTTATTGACTTTGACTCACGACAAAAAAGAAGTTGGAACCCTTCTACCAGAATGCAGTGACACAACTCAATGTGCTACGGCTGTGTCTTTCTAACCAGTCTTTTTTTATCTGGCAGCTCCACTTATGTGGTACCATGGAGATTTGCAAGTTTGGTCTTTCTGCTGGACATCTAGAGACATGCAAGAAGTCAGAGTTCTGGCTTCAATGCCTTTGGGCTTTACAGTAAGGGCACTGGCACCACTAATATAATGGAAATTATGCTAGTACAATGAGAAGTTTAGCTTTGTGGTGCCTGCTGCTAAATTTAGACAAGGCCCCCTGATGTAAATGAGACCTCTATTTGCTATTCTCTATGGACTGCTGTTGAGTAACTGCATTGCCTCAAAATCAGTACTATTATCCTTTCTGGTCAGACAGCAGGTGAAGCAATACAGCTTCCCCACTGCTGTGGATATTCAAATTCATCTTCATGAATACAAGCTATACATGTTCAAGGGGAAGAAAAACTGCTGTTAATTAGAACTTGCTAAAGATTTAACTTTATGTGAAAAAAAAATGATTTGCCTCATCATTTTGTGCTTCCATACGAGCTCATCCATCATGCAACTGTGCTGCAGAACCCTGCTTCCTGAGATAGAGATGGACTGAGAAATAAAACAAATTCTCGCACCAGTACAAAAGCATATTTCTGGTCCATATATATTAGCAAGATAACGTTTTGCACTGATTCCTTATTAGGCAGGCTGCAGCACTAAAGTGTTATTCATGAAGCTATGCATAATGATAAAAGCAATCTACCTGACAATATTATGGGTAAGTAAATGTGGAAACAGAGTGGGGAAAAGTATTTCCTTGCTTTATGATGCAAAAAAATTGTTTTCAGCCTATTGGTCCTTGAAAGACAGATGGTTCTAATGTGGAAAGTTCCACTATACAGCACATTCTATGAGAGCAAAGTGTAGCTTGAACCACTTGCGTTTTTAGGGCCACCCTGACTCCCATTTCAGCTGGGTTACTACAAATGCTGCCAAGTTTTGGCCAAGTGCAGCCAAGAGGAATGAGATGCCACATAGAGAATTGGGGAAAAGGTAATCTCCGCATTCCCAAAGATGTCTGATGTGGATAATATTTTGCTTTATTCCTCTTAACTTTGCGGCTACATTCACAAGCTACATTCGGAATTATTAAGGAGTTTAAAGACAACATGCCTTGGATAGATTTGGAAGAAGGCCAAAAAAATCTATTTTCTACTCCTAACGTCTATACAGTCTAATGAATGGATATGATCTAGTAACCTTTTAGAGCCAGAGGAAAAATAATAAAGCACTGTTGCTGACTCCTGAATAGGATTCATTTTCAACTAGCTTGAATATTTGTCATTACAATAAGTAAGGTCCTAGAAACTGCCATGCTCTTCAGTTATAAAACAGACATACCTGAGGTTTCTTCTCTTTTTTTTTTTTTCTGAAGGGCTGATATCTGTCTACTTGGCAGACTTGGCTGTACAATTTAGAGGATCTGTGCCATCTCTCCTACAACATAAGATACTCTTTATGTCAGTTCAGGACAAGGTAGATACTTGTGTCAGCTGGTATAAGACTAAGGTACCCACTCAATTTTTTAAAGATAATTAGGAGTTATGATTAACAACAGATCATTTATATTAATACAAACAGTGCTTCTCTGTGTCTCTATTTCTGTCCCCAAAATAACAATTATGTATGATAATAGCTTGTAAATGGTGTTGGGATTTGTTTTTTGTCCCTGCTTGTTCAGGTTATCACAGGTTTAACCAGAATTGTGGAATTTATAATAGTCATTACAAACATTCCTAACATCCTTCCTTAGGGCCAGATCATCCCCTCCTGTGGTAAAACCTGTGGGAGGAAATCTCTGTATCTCCTTGTGAAAATCCACCCACATTGTCTAATCAAAGGGCAGAGTCTGGCATCCATTCCTTGGGGACAAGGCTATAGGGCCTACTTCCAAACCTGGTGGATCCCAGATTTCCAAGGAAGGTCAAGGATATCTGAATAGAAGCTTTGGGCCAGGCTCTGGCTCCCTACAATCTCCTAGCACGATATCCCTCCACGGCAATGAGACTCCACCAGAGACGACTACTGGCTATTGCTGTCCTCTTGGGGACGGCTGTCCTTGAAAATATAAAACCACCCGGGGCTGCATTATGTTCTCCAGGGACTCTGCATTTTGCCAGAAAGGAGATAACAGACAGCTTTCCTAGCCCTACTGCTGTTCTGTCCACTCCTTCTTCTGGCCCATTGAATTTTCTTCCTCCCCCGCCACAGGCCCTGTATACACAGAGAGGCTTCTAGAGGCGATAGTGTAGGTAGGGGATGGGTGGAAGACAATACTGCATAGGCAAGTGAGCTCTCCTTCCTCACAGAAGTGGGGCGATCCAGGTGTGAGAATCCTCTTCACAATTGTTCAGAGGGGTGATCTGAGCCTCAAATTTCCTCATTCGTTTCTTCTTGATTTCAATGTGAGTTTGTCTGGGCAAGATCTGAGTGAGGCCTCAAAGCTAGTGGTGTTTTAAACTCATTTTATTTGTTCTGCAATTGAAATGCTGAGGTGGTTACTCTCTACATAAACCCAATTACTGTTTGATTTACCTGCTTATTTCATCATTTCAGTTTGTTTCTCATTAGTAATTTGAATGGATCCTAATGACTGTGAAAAAGAGAATGATCCATTTTTCACTCCCCTTCCAGTTGGGCAGGTCTTGGAATTATTTCTCATCATTAAGTTAAAAAAACATTTTACATTTGGCTGGCATGACAATGACACAGGATCTCTCCACAGCTGCTTCAAAGACAGCTAGAAATTGAAAAGCTTTCAGTGTGGGAAACAAGAGTCAATACTGTAATGTTAATGGGAGTGAGGTGGGTAAATCCCCAAGGCTTGAGATAAGAATATGCCTTATTCAGCATCAAATTAATAGCCAACATTTTGCTGCTTTCCCATGGCAACAATGAAATAATGGCACAGGAGTGCAGAACAACCTTGTAAGACAGATTGTGTGTTGGGGACCGGGGCGATGTGGATATTAGGGGCAAACAATGGTTTATATTTTAAATTCACTCCAATGCGAGATCAGCACAAAGACTGAGGAGAGAATATAACCTATGTAGCAATAATCAGTAGTCATTATTGAAATGTATAGAGGTCATTCCTATATGTCCCTCATGTACTACTCTTTCCTGCAGAGTGAGACCAAGTATAGTAATGGAGAATTCCTCCGGGAATGGGCTGTGAACGTAATGATGGCCATTAACTACAGGCCCGATATTCCCAGGAGACTGTGCATATCTGAGGCTAGGGAATTAAATGATTTACTACAAAACTTGCTTCAAAAGATCAAGGAAAACCTTCTACTTAGCATACCTCATAGTGAGTCACTTCTAAAAGAACACACTGTGATATGACCTGCAGAAGATAGCACAAATCAAAAATAGGGATTGGTTTATGGAAGCATAAACAGCAAGGGAAAACACAATTTAATACTCAAATGCCACATAATTTACTATTTATTGGTGGCATAGGAAAAAGGAAATTACTTTTCCAACTGTGTGCTATATAAGTTACATTATGTATATTTTTTGCCTCATATTGCCTAGTGGATAGATCACCAGACTGGTTGCTCAGGACACCTGGGTTCTACTCCTGGCTCTGCTACTAACCTCCTGGTTGACCTGGGCAAGTCACTTCAATGCCCCATGCCTCAGTTTCTCTATCTTTAAAATGGGGTAATGATACTCATCTCCTTTGTAAAGTGCTTTGAGATCTACCAATGAAAAGGGCTACATAAGAGCCAGTTATTATTGTTATTATTGATTCCACCAAAGGGGGATAATTATGGAGTTTTGAGTTTGAATGACATCTTACTATTGATTATTTTTAAGCAGAATTCCCCATTGAAAAAATATGCCCTTGAATTTAGGGTGAAATTCTGGCTCTGTTGATGTTAATGGTAAAATTTCCATTAAATGGGGACAGGATTTCACCCTGAATATCCAGTACTCCTTCACTCCCAGTGCATTTTTCATTAGACTCAAAATATGTTTCATGATTCTCTAGTAGCTTCAAGTGGTTCCTCCTGGTCAGCCTCAGAGGGAGGCCACTAGGCCTCACTATGCCACCTATCTATCAATAGTCAATTGGCAGGGGATTATCAAGGTATAGTATCAGTTAATGGTCTAGGGTCCTGGCCCCTTGAGGTGGGGGTGGGTAACCAGCAATCTGTCACCCAAGCTCCCTTGCTTGGGCAGTCAGCAAACACAGTCAGATTCTAGCCCTCTGGGCAGGGCAGAGCAGGCTTTAGCCCAGCTTCCTGGCGTGGGCAGACCGTAAACAAACACAGGCCTTCGAGCTCTGGTGGCTAGGCTTCAGCAGCAGGAAGCAGGGGAACCCAGGCCCACCCTACTCCACTGAGTCCCAGCCCAGGACCCTAACTGCGGTGAGTGATCCTACCACTGGGTCAGTGGGGATCCCACCACAACACACTGACTCAACTCCCAGTTATGCAACCAGACTAGTGTCTGGTTTCCCTGTGCCACTTCCTACCCCAGTCTGGTCATAGAGCTCCATGGTTCGTGGGCCCTCTGTCTCCTTGGGGTACTTGGGGGACAGCAGTCCCAGAGGAGCCTCTGGGTATCTGGCAGATGGCAGTCACAGCAGCTCTTCTCTGGTGTCAGTCTCTGTCATAGGTCTAGCACCGTATCACTCGGTCCCCAGTCTGGCAGCAAGGCCAGGGTGTCTGCCTCCTTCCCTGGCATTCGCCCAACTGAGCAGGAGGCCCCGCCTCTTATACCTCCTGTCCCACCCCTCTGCTTCCAGTGCTGGCCTGGTTCCACTCATCTGGGAGCGGGGAGTGGTTCCTCCGGGCCAGACTTGAAGGGAGGCCACTCCTCCTCACTACAGCTTTATAGCCAAACAGGGTAATTATCAGGAGAAAATATCCACGTGTAGACTCTTTATAGGCACAATGCTTATTAAAAGGAGTTAGTATAAAATGGGAACAAATATCTTTAAGCTGGTGCTATGTATATCTTACAAACAGGAGAGCAGCCTACAGATTGACATAAAGATTAAAATGTACTGGCCTGGCCAAAACAAGTCAATCATGCATGTGGTAGGTTAGAGACTGTGGCACTTTCACTATTTTTGATTTAGATGAGTATAAGTGTAAACACTAAACAACCACCCCAAAATCCACTCATCTTGTAGATACATAAATAAAAAATGGCATTGGGTATTATTAACTCATGCGTACTTGATATTAAATTCTGTCTTTCTTCACCAATGTAAAAAATTGCAAGAGCACTCCTTTTAAAAAACATCTGTGCTTTATTTGACTGATACATAAATTTACAAATTCACCTTAAAATGCATATAGATTTCATCATCCTGTTTGTTTATTCACAAGTAATTTCTTATTTACAGTTTCACAAACAGTGCATGATTTTTTTAAAGAGACAAAAATATAAAACATCCTGACTTTTATGACTTATTTGTGTCACCTTCTACAAAGCTCATACACAGCATGATGATAGATCGATATGAAACTTATGAAATGATTCACTTTGTAAATGCCTTCGACACACTGTTTTCATATTTAAAGTGCCATAATCTGGTATACAGTGCTGTTGCAGCCATGTCAGTCCCAGGATATTAAAGAGACAAAGTGGATGAGATAATATCTTTTATTAGACCAAGTTCTGTTGGTGAAAAAGACAAACTTTTGAGCTACATCTAACTCTTCTTCAGAAGAAGACCTGAAGAATAGCTCAATGTAGCTTGAAAGCTTGACTCTTTCACCGAAGTTAGTCCAATAAAAGATATTACCTCACTCATCTTGTGTCCCTAATAAACTGGTATAAGTGGTGGTAGGTATGTGTTATTGTCAATCTAGCCATAATATCAAGTTAAGATTTGGCTAAATATCTGTATCATGATAACACATTTAAATTTTATCTTCTCTGCCATACCTTCAAAATTTCATCATCCTCTTGTTTCCAGGAATCATCCTAAGTCTTTCAGGGAGATAAAAAAAGCAGTTGTACGAGCACAGCATGCTTAATAGCTTCCTCTTGCCTGCCTGTTACCTTTTCTGCTCAACCCTCTGCATCCTGTATCCTTTTGGAATCAAAATAATGTTGTTGTAATAACAGCCCTATATAGCAATGTGTCTCAAAATCTGCTATGCTATTTGGACTATAGGTAGTTTTTCCTCCACCTCAAATATAACAGTCACCTTTTCTTAATTATTTCATTCTGTAAGCAAATCTATTTGCCTTATCTCTCATTCCTTATGAAACCCTTAATTGAGCTATGGCAAGGAACCCAGTAGCGTTGTGGTTAGCACATAGTAAGGATGTGTTTATTCTTCTGTTCATTTAAGCCTTTTGAGTCTTGTATTAAAGAGTTTTTAAAGACAAGTAAAGATCTCAACCTTTTTGTTTATCCAAGCTCTTGAAAATCTCACCTTCCTTTGACTTTAATCTGGTAAACCTTTGATGTTAGCTGTTAACCCGCTTGTATTTATCAACAGCTGAAAATCCACTTTACTTCAGGGATGCTGTAAGAATCCACTCAGTCTTCCTGGGCTTCTGAGAAAGGAGAAAAAAAGGTTTATTGAACCAATTTTCCATAAACACATCCATTATGCTTGAAGTGTTTCCTGTTACTGCAGGATATTTGTACAAGTTACTACCTTGAAACAGTGTGTTGTAAACACAATGGTGTTTATGGAGTGGGAAATCCCAAGACCAACCATACTGAAAAAGTCCAGTTTCAAGGAAAATGAAGGTGTGTCTTAGCTGACAATTGGCTATTTCTTTGACTTCTCCCCCTTTATATGCCACCAATTGCTGGGATCATTTTTCATTCCCTTTATTTTCTACAGGCATTTTACCATTTCCATTATAGAGGTTGTTTCAGGCTCCCTTCTGTGGGCCAGATTCTGACACCCGTACACACATTGTGCGTCTCCGTAGTTCATGAATAGTCCTGTTGACCTCAGTGGGAGATGAATAAGTGTAGCTGACTTTAGCTCTTTATACTTTGTTCTGCAGTGGCTTTTCTTCCCTGTTTACGACACAGGAACATAGGATTAGAGGAATTACCTTTGTTCCATCTACTTTGGAATCTTCTCCAAATCAATAGCGAGAGTCAGATTCTTCTGAGCAGAAGGAAACCACACGAGGAGATGACTGGGTCTCACAGGGCATTTTTTTCTTTTATATGTTTTATCTTCTAAATTGTAAGTTCCCAAAACAAGGACTGTCTTGATTACCTGAGCATGTTTTCTACATTTTATAAATAACAATCACCCGGCAGCATCTAGTTCAAAGTGAATCTCATGGACCTGTAGGGTCTATTAGCAGTGGTCTACCCGTGATGGTTCTCAAGCCCAGTTCTCATTTCTGCAATCTTCTCTCTGTCACTAGCCCTACAATCTTTCCTGTAGCATAGGGACCCACTTCCAAAGGCCTTTTGGAGTATCCCAATTTCCCTCCTCTCCTATGGTCTTTCATAGACTTCAGTGGAGCCAGAAAGAAGCCTGTCCTTCTCCACAGAAGCAACAAGAGAGAGAAGACCCCTCTTTCCTGACTCCCAGCCACTAAAACACTAAGGATAATAAGATTCACATTCAGTTGCTAGGGATTCCTTATAGGATGCCTGTGGCAGGAGATCGTGAGTGAGTTGTACGAACAGCATTGACTCAAGACTCGTGCTGAGGCTTAAAAGCTTGGCCAAAACCACTCTAATTGTTGGTATCTATGGGGAGGTTAATGGATGTAGATGGGAACTCTGTGTTTTAGGGCGATGAAAGAAGAAAAAATTACAATGGGAGATGGGAGAAACCATCAGCTATTCAGACTCCAACCATTGTGACTCTGGGCAGGAAATTCAATACCTGTAGCATGACTTTAACTTCTCAACAAATGCAGGTAAAACAAGGATGCTGCTGCTGCTCTCAGTTGGTGCCACTGAGCCAACCAGACCAGGTGTGATAAGGCTTCTCTGAGAAACATGCCATGAAAAGGAAAATTGCAAAGGCACTCAGTGAAATGTGTTCATATTTGAATTAGAAAATGACACATGACTAAGACCTTGTTAATTACAGCCAGAGGCAGGGCGGAAGCGCACTTTCGTTGGTCTCTACTTCGTCACCTACAATCTCTGAGACTTTGTCTACATTAGGAATTTTCCTGGACACCAGCAATTGTAACCCAGCCACTGACTGTCCTGGTGCAAAACCTAAATGTGGAAAGGGAGCTTACTCTTACTTGAAGTCACAACTTGCCTTGTCTGCTAGGGGTTTGCATTGGTGAAGCAGTGACTAGCCATCACGAACTAAGGTCATCAAGTTGTCAACCAAGCAAAATCAAAATGAAATGTGTCTCCTTCATTCTTTGCCATTCATTCATGCACAATATTTTTCACTCACTACAAGATACAGGCACCCCTCAGGGGAACCCAATATCAACTCACTTGACCTCACACAGAGTCAGTAGTATGTGTAGAGTTTTATGGTTACCAGGGTGGCTGTCCAAATATCCAAAGAATGGTCTCATAAAGATCCAGGGGTGTGTGAATGAAATATATTTCTTCCAGACCACCGGGAAAGGTATATTTTGTATAAAAAAAGGTAGGAAAAGATAGTTTGGGTCAAAGGGAAATGCTAATTGCTGATCTTTTCAAAAGTCCTTCTCAAGGTTCCAGAAAGAGAACTCGATTCTCTCCCAGGGTTCAAAGAACCCTTGCTGGGCTGGACCAACAGAGGAACACAGTTTGAAGTTGAAATGAGAGATGGCACATCTGCTGCTCTTTGAAGCATGGAATAAGAAGTAGCAATATTTAAGAAGCTTGGAAAGGACTTTTTAAAAATATATACTTTGTGCAGAAAAAAATGGTAGAAGTTGAATGAAAACTGGAAAAAGATGTTGAGTTCAATGCTACATTTTAACATTGACTTCTTCTGCCCTCATTATCCTTCTGACCCAGTAAGGAGAATCTAGGGCTGGACTGACTGAGGATTCAAATAAATTACTACACTGATTACTGTGTTTTTACCATTTGTTAATGAGAGACAGGGATACAATATTAGTCTTTCAAAAATGTATTTATAAAATATGAGCCTGCTTCTGACCTCACTTAGGCATTGATCCAGCAGAACCCTTGAGTGCACACTTAATTTGAACACAAAAGTAGTTTACTGGAGGTTTAAAGTTAAGCATGTTTAAGTTCTTTGCTGGACAAAGCTTTATAATGGTTTATGCCTGTGTAACTATATTGACTTCCTGTTTTACACCAGTGTAAGTGCGATCAGAAATGAGACCCATATTTTTCCCCAACTAAATGAATATTTGTTAAAACTCAGGTTTGTAGACAGTAGCATAAGAACATAGGAATGGCCACACTGGATCAGACCAAAGGTCCATCTAGCCCAGTATCGTATCTTCTGACAGTGGCCAATGCCAGGTGCTCCAGAGGGAATGAACAGAACAGGTAATCATCAACTGATCCATACCCTGTCGCCCATTCCCAGCTTCTGGAAAACAGAGGCTAGGGACACCATCCCTGCCCATCCTGGCTAAGAGTCAGTGATGGACCTATCCGCCATGAATTTATCTAGATCTTTTTTGAACCTCGTTATAGTCTTGGCCTTCACAACATCTTCTGGCAAGGTCTTCCACAGGTTGATTGTGGGTTGTGTGAAAACATACTTCCTTTTGTTTGTTTTAAACCTGCTGCCTATTAATTTCATTTGGTGGCCCCTAGTTCTTGTGCTGTGAGAAGGAGTAAATAACACTTCCTCATTTACTTTCTCCACACCAGTCATGATTTTATAGACCTTTGTCATATCCCCCCTTAGGGTACGTCTATACTTACCTCCAGGTTCGGCGGTAAGCAATCGATCTTCTGGGATCGATTTATCACATCTTGTCTAGACGCGATAAATCGATCCCGGAAGTGCTCTCCGTCGACACCGGTACTCCTGCTCCGCGAGAGGAGTATGCAGAGTCGACAGGGGAGCCTGCCTGCCGCGTGTGGACCCGCAGTAAATACCTTGAAGTTTGAACTAAGATACTTCGACTTCAGCTACGTTATTCACGTAGCTGAAGTTGCGTATCTTAGTTCGAACTGGGGGGTTAGTGTGAACCAGCCAGTCATCCCTTTTCCAAAATGAAAAGTCCCAGTCTTATTAATCTCCTAATACGGCAGCCGTTCCATACCCCTAATCATTTTTGTTGCCCTTTTCTGAACCTTTTCCAATTCCGATATATCTTTTTTGAGATGGGTCGACCACATCTGCATACTGTATTCAAGATGTGGGTGTACCATGGATTTATATAGAGGTAATATGATATTTTCTGTCTTATTATCTATCCCTTTCTTAATGATTCCCAACATTCTGTTCATTTTTTGACTGCCACTGCACATTGAGTGGATGTTTTCACAGAACTATCCTCAATGACTCCAAAATCTCTACCTTGAGTAGTAACAGCTAATTTAGACCTCATCTTTTTATAAATATAGCTGGGATTATATTTTCCAATGTGCATTATTTTGCATTTATCAACAGTAAATTTCATCTGCCATTTTGTTGCCCAGTCATCCAGTTTTGTGAGATCCCTTTGGAGCTCTTTGCAGTCTGCCTGGGACTTAACTATCTTGAGTAGTTTTGTATCATCTGCAGATTTTGCCACCTCACTGTTGACCCCTTTTTCTAGATAATGTATGAATATGTTAAATAGGACTGGCCCCAGTACAGACTCCTGGGGGACCTCTCTCCATTCTGAATACTGACCATTTATGCCTACCTTTTGTTTCCTATCTTTTAACTAGTTACCAAACCATGTGAGAACCTTCCCTCTTATCCCATGACTGCTTACTTTGCTTAAGTGCCTTTGGTGAGGGACCTTGTAAAAGGCTTTCTGAAAATCTAAATACACTATATCCACTGGATCTCCCTTGTCCACATGCTTGTTGACCCCCTCAAAGAATTCTAGTAGATTGGTGAGGCATGATTTCCCTTTACAAAAACCATGTTGACTATTCCCCAACAAATTATGTTAATCTATGTGTCTGACAGTTTTGTTCTTTACTATAGTTTCAACCAGTTTGCCCGGTACTGAAATCAGGCTTACCAGCCTATAATTGCCACAGTCACCTCTGGAGCCCTTTTTAAAAATTGGTGTCACATTAGCAATCCTTCAGTCATTTAGTACAGAAGCTGATTCAAATGATAGATTACAAACCACAATTAGTAGTCCTGCAATTTCACATTTGAGTTTCTTCAGAACTCTTGGGTCTGGTCTACACTAGGACTTTATGTCGAATTTAGCAGCGTTAACTCGATTTAACCCTGCACCCATCCACATTACGAAGCTATTTATTTCGACATAAAGGGTTCTTTAATTTGATTTCTGTACTCCTCCCCAACGAGGGGAGTAGCGCTAAATTCGACATGGCCATGTCGAATTCGGGTTACTGTGGACGGAATTCGATGCTAATAGCTCTGGGAGCTATCCCACAGTGCACCACTCCATTGACGCTCTGGACAGCAGTCCGAGCTCAGATGCTCTGACCAGCCACACAGGAAAAGCCTGGGAAAATTTGAATTCCTTTTCCTGTCTGGCCAGTTTGAATCTCATTTCGTGTTTGGACTTCGTGGCGAGCTCAGCAGCACTGGCAACAATGCAGAGCTCTCCAGCGGAGGTGACCATGCAATCGCAGAATAGAAAGAGGGCCCCAGCATGGACTGATTGGGAAGTCTTGGATCTGATCACTGTGTGGGGCAATGAGTCCATGCTTTCGGAGCTGCGATCAAAAAAATGGAATGCGAAGATCAACGAGAAGATCTCAAAAGCCATGACGGAGAGAGGATACAACCGGGATGCAACGCAGTGCCGCGTGAAAATCAAGGAGCTGCGACAAGCGTACCAGAAGACCAAAGGGTCAAACGGACACTTCGGAGCCCAGCCCCAAACATGCCGTTTCTACGAGGCACTGCATGCAATGCTCAGTGGTGCTGCCACCACTACCCCACCAGTGTCCGTGGACTCCGACGATGGGGTCTTATCTACGGCCACGTCGTTGGAGGTTTTCACGGACGGTGAAGATGAGGAAGGAGATGAGGAGGACGAGGCAGTCGACAGTGCTTTCAACGCTGATTTCCCCGACAGCCAGGATCTCTTCATCACCCTGACTGAGATCCCCTACCAACCCTCCCAAGACGGTAACCCGGACCGTGAATCAGGGGAAGGATCAGCAGGTCAGTGTTTTAAACATTTATTTTGAATAGAATAGTCATGGTATGTTAGCAATGGGTTTTTATTGCTTAGTTTGCCCTAGGCGCTTTAGTTTTCAGTCGTTGCCATTGCAGCTAGAGGAGAAATCCTCCTTGGAGATCTCCACAAAGCTCTCCAGGAGGTACTGTGAAAGCCTTTGCGTCAGGTTCCCGGGTGGAGCAGCCTTATTGTCTCCTCCATGGTAGGAAACTTTTCCGCGCCAGGCTAGTAGCAGGTACTCCGGTATCATTGCCTGGCAAAGCATGGCGGCATACGGCCCCAGTGTTTGCTGGCATTCACGTAGCATACGGTCTTTCTCTGTCTCCGTAATCCTCATCAGAGTGATATCAGTCATGGTGCCCTGGTTTGAATTAGGGGTATTTTAGTATGGGGACTGATTGTCTGTTCCTTTAAATAACTCTACCCGGCAGTTTCCAGCCACGCGGTGGGGGCGGGGAGGCAAACCGTTCATGCTGAGCAGTTCACAGGCAGCGGGCAGGGGTCTTTCCCGAGCCCAGCCACGCGGTGGGGGCGGGGAGGCAAACCGTTCATGCTGAGCGGTTCGCAGGCAGTGGGCAGGGGTCTTTCCCGAGCCCAGCCACGCGGTGGGGGCGGGGAGGCGAACCGCTCAAATTGAGCAGTTCGCAGGCAGCAGGCAGGGATCTTTCCCGAGCTCAGCCACGCGGTGGGGGCGGGGAGGCGAACCGTTCATGCTGAGTGGTTCACAGGCAGCGGGCAGGGACCTTTCCTGGGACCAGCCACGCGGGGGGGGGGGGAGGCAGGGAGGCGAACTGTTCAAACTGAGCTGTTCGCAGGCAGCGACCTTTCCTGGGACCAGCCACGCGGGGGGGGGGGGGGGGGGAGGCGAACCGTTCAAACTGAGCGGTTCGTAGGCAGCAGGCAGGGACCTTTCCCGGGACCAGCCACATGGGGGTGGGGGGGCACGGGGAGGCGAACTGTTCAAACTGAGCGGTTCGCAGGCAGGGACCTTTCCCGGGACCAGCCACGCGGGGGGAGGGGGGAGGCGAACCGTTCATGCTGAGCGGTTCGCAGGCAGCGGGCAGGGATCTTTCCCGGGACCAGCCACGCAGAGGGTGGGGGGCGGGGAGGTGAACTGTTCATGCTGACCGGTTTGCCGGCAGCAGGAACTGGCCACCGCTAGGAGCTGTGCTTTGAACATGGTAGTAGGGCGCTGCTGTGAAGTAAGCTCTCAGCAGGCAAAAGTCTACGGCTTACCATGGTCTCCAGATAGCAGAATTCCGGTGTCCAGCCCCGCTTGTCTGATCTGCACACCAAGACCCCAGGCACTCAATATAAAGAGAATATTAGACCTTGTACTGAGTACACATGTGATAGGTAGTGTGCATGGTCTTGTTCCCAGGGAAAGAGTATAGTCATTTTTCGGGAAAATGTATCTTTGTGAGGAATTCACTCCCTTTCTCCCATCCCACAGCTGCGAGCGTCTCCCGCAGTACCCGTGCATCCCCCTCCCAGAGGCTGGCGCAGATCAGGTGGTGAAAAAAAAGGACACGGGACGAGATGTTCTCAGAACTTATGACCTGTTCCCGAACTGAGGTGGCACAGCAGACCCAGTGGAGGGAGAACATGTCGCAATACCAGCGATCATACAGCGAACGGGAGGACAGGTGGCGGCAGGAAGATCAGCAGGTGACTCAAACGCTGCTTGGACTAATGAGGGAGCAAACGGACACGCTCTGGTGCCTTGTAGATGTTCTGCAGGACCGGAGGCAGGACGAAAGAGCCCCGCTCTATTTGATTTCTAACCACCCTCCCCCACCACAAAGTCCAATCCCCCCCTCACCCAAAGTCATGAGAACGAGGGGCGGCAGGGGCCGTGGAAATAATCACTCCACCCCTGCTGACTGCTCAAGTAGCAGAAGGCTCTCATTCCCCAAGATGTGATGGATCCTTTCCTTCCCTCCAACCGCACCCCACCCTAGCCCCCGTCCAAGTTTCATCCCATAACTCTGCTGTCCTTAATAAAAATTGCTGTTCTGTAAAGTACTGTTTCCTTGATTTCCTTTTAAAGGACGGTGTGTTTGAAGGGGGGTAAGGGGGTTGGTAATTGGAGACGATAGGCGCCTGTACCAGGGTACAGACAGGGGGACAGGTTCACCAGAACGTCATACTCACATTGCATTCACTAGGCACCATGGTCATTCTGGGAGGTGGTTTTCATATTCTGTGTGTGGGGGGCTCTGTGAGTTTCTGGTTGGGGAGGGCGGTTACAGATCTTTTGCAGCGGTCAGTAGCCCGCATGACAGAGCCACGCAGCAGGGGATCTGTAACCGCCATCCTCGGCCACAAAGTCACACAGGCCCCCCCTCACAGAGTTCCAAAAAGGAGGGGTGGCAAGATCCGTTGAAACAAGCAGTCCACCACTGCAGACTGCTCTAGGAGCAGGAGCCTGTCATTCCCCAAGTTTGGAAGCGTCCTTTCCATCACTCCACCCGCTCCCCAACCGCAGTATGCATCCCACTTTCAACCCTTTACCGAGAAATCCTTAATAAAGAAGATGGTTTTAATTAACAATATTTCATTAAAACAATATTTCACTGCTTATTTTTAAA
Organism: Chelydra serpentina; assembly: GCA_037349315.1. NCBI lineage: Eukaryota > Metazoa > Chordata > Testudines > Chelydridae > Chelydra > Chelydra serpentina. Next base: position 18,442,121 of record JBAIAC010000002.1, read on the forward strand.
GCAGTGTAGGAAGGGGGGGAAGGGTTTTGGAAATTGGAGAGGCTAGGCAACATTAACTGGGTAAAGAAACATAGGCAGCTTCAGGTTCTGCTTACACAAAGGTAATAGTCACAGGTTGCCCTGCTCGCTCTGGAAGCTAGCTTTCAAAGCTTCCCGGATGCGCAGCGCGTCCCGCTGTGCTCTTCTAATTGCCCGGGTGTCTGGCTGCGCGTAATCAGCAGCCAAGCGATTTGCCTCAACCTCCCACCCCGCCATAAACGTCTCCCCCTTGCTCTCACAGGGATTGTGGAGCACACAGCAAGCTGCAATAACAATGGGGATATTGGTTTGGCTGAGATCAGAGCGAGTCAATAAGCTTCTCCATCTCCCCTTGAGACGGCCAAAAGTACACTCCACCACCATTCTGCACTTGCTCAGACAGTAGCTGAAGAGCTCCCTTTCAGTGTCCAGGGCACCTGTGTACAGCTTCATGAGCCAGGGCATTAGCGGGTAGGCTGGGTCCCCGAGGATCACTATAGGCATCTCCACATCCCCAACAGTTATTTTGTGGTCCGGGAAGTAAATACCTTCCTGCAGCCGTCTAAACAGACCAGAGTTCCTGAAAATGCGAGCGTCATGAACCTTGCCCGGCCATCCGACGTTGATGTTGGTAAAACATCCTTTATGGTCCACCAGTGCTTGCAGCACCATAGAAAAGTAGCCCTTTCGGTTAATGTACTGGCTGCCCTGGTGGTCCGGTCCCAGGATAGGGATGTGAGTTCCATCAATAGCCACACCGCAGTTTGGGAATCCCATTGTAGCAAAGCCATCTATGATCACCTGCACGTTTCCCAGGATCACTACCTTTGAGAGCAGCAGGTCAACGATAGCATTGGCTTCTTGCATCACAGCAACCCCCACGGTAGATTTGCCCACTCCAAATTGATTCGCGACTGACCGGTAGCTGTCAGGCGTAGCAAGCTTCCAGAGGGCTATGGCCACTCGCTTCTGGATAGTCAGAGCTGCTCGCATCTGGGTGTCCTGGTGCTTCAGGGCAGGGGACAGCAACTCACAAAGTTCCAGGAAAGTGCCCTTACGCATCCAAAAGTTTCGCAGCCACTGGGATTCATCCCAGACCTGCAGCACTATGCGGGCCCACCAGTTAGTGCTTGTTTCCCTTCCCCAGAATCGCCGTTCCACAGCATCAGCATGACCCATTGCCACCATGATGTCCAGGGACCGGGGTCCCGTGGTTTGTGAGAGGTGTGTGCCCCTCTCAGAGTTAATGTCCTCACGGTGCTTCCGTTGCCTCCTCGCCCGATTTATCAGCATCTGCCTCTGGAAAAGGTGGACGATAAGGCGCGAGGTGTTGACAACGGACAGGACAGCAGTGATGATTGCAGAGGGCTCCATGCTCGTGGTCCTGTGGCGTCCGTGCTGTCAATCACCAGAAAAGGGCGCGAACTGATTGCCCGCCGGCGCTTTCACGGAGGGAGGGCAGGAGTGAGGGTTGAATGATGACATTTACCCAAAACCACCCTTGACACATTTTTTGCCCCAGCAGGCATTGGGGGCTCGACCCAGAATTCCAATGGGCAGCGGACTCACAAAGTCGAATTAATGTCCTTGGTGTGTATTCACACGTTTGACTTTGTAATATCGGTTTCACAAGTTCGGTTTAAGTAAAATCGAACTACTCTCGTAGTGTAGACATACATACCCTTGGGTGAATACCATCTGGTGCTGGTAATCAGAAAGGTATTATACTTGCAAATGGGCATCAATATGAAATTATCAAAATTATAATAAAAACAAATATGGCTACTTCGCACTCATACTGATGTAAATCAGGAGTAACTACCTTGAAGTCAATGGAGTTACATCATTCAAAACTGGGATGAGAGAAGAATCAGGCCCAACAACGACAAATAATTATTGAGAGCCATGTTAAAAATCCCTCTTCAGCAAACAACATCGACTGACCTACTATCTACCATAAAATCTGGGGGCCAAATTCCACCCTCAGCTACACTGTGGAAATTGATGCAGTGGCATGGATGTTTGTGAGGGGAGAATTTCTTTCCGTATCTATAATAAATGTTTCCATTTGCTGTCATAGCTGTGTAACTCTCACCATGGAGGGCTTACATGTTGCTGCTGTCTGCATTATTTGCGACTTATTTAGAATAAATAGAGGCCTTCAGCTTGCAACATTGGTGAGTCTTCAGCTTCAGACCCAACTCCCCCGCACCTCCACAAACAAAACAACCCACCATCAGCATTCTCAATACGATCTCCTAATCTGTACAAGAGTGGGGAGAAAGGTCAAAATGGCTTTGCTCTAGCAGTTCTCCTCACAATGAACTGCATAGAAGAACATCTTTGTCCTTGCCTTCTAAGCTGAACTCCACTGCATCACATCACAATAGCAAAGGATTTAATGGGAAGGCATATGATTTCAATGAGAACAATCGGCCCCAATCCATGTCAAACAGGAACACAATGTGAAATTGCCTCCTCTAGGATTCAAAAGCCTGTTACAACCTCCCCCCACCACCCCGCCCCAAGTTACCAAATACTGGTCACAAAGGTGTCAGCATATTATTTTAAAATCAAACACAGTGATCGTCCACTTGTACTGACTTAGTTGTTTTCTATTTGTGTTGCTGCATTTCACTGCGTGTTATAGTTAGGCTTGAAAGAATTAGAGTTTTATAATTTTGACAGATAGTATTGATGTTTATTAAGATTTTTAAAATGTGTATCTATTTAAATTTTCACAGTTGTGCAAAATTATGGGTTTTAAGCATTTGTTTTGATTGGTATCTATTTAAATTTTCATAGCTGCAGGAAATCATGGGGAGGATTTGACAATGGGGGGGTTGGACAATAATTATTTAATGACAGTAGATGTTGAGATTCAAAATGTTAAAGTGTTAAAACACAAACTGTCAACATCGCATTTCAAAATATATAGAGTAAATATCCTTAAATCAAATTCTAACAAGTTCTCAAGCAGCATTTTTTTTTTTACTTTGCTTGTTTGTTAATTTTAATTATGATCAATGGAAATATTTTTTCATCGGTTTGCGTGTGAATGGTGATATCAATGTTTACAGACAAACATTTAATCCTTCCAAGCCTACTTACATTGATGTGTATTTCAGGGTCCCTTCCATGCAGAGCTCTTGGGGGGATGAGCCGGACTTTTATGATTTGATAGCATTTTACACCAGTGTAAGACAGTAGAGAATCAGGCCCATGACCTTTAATTGGGTGTATAGCCAGTGTCCAGGCAGGAGGAGGCTGGCTTTAGCCTTTTAAAGAGGAATTCTATTATGGGGCAAGACCATCATTTGTTCTATTTCCCTGCATAGAGGAACAAAGGGAGGTAAAGTGCTACCCACATCATGGGAACAGCACAGGGAGAAGAGCAGTTTCCATGGGAATGCACAGGCGCACTGGCAGTGGGAGTGAAGGAGTAAGGAATAGGCAAAGCCTTGACCCTGTTCCACACAGTGCATCACCATCTAATGTTCCTGACAGCAGAATGGAGCCACCATGGATGGTGAGGTAATTTGCTACTGGTTTGGACCAATAACGGATTACCTCCCTACACAAGCAACAGGGAAAGACCAAGGAAGGAATTGTGCCTCCAATTCACAATTTCCGATCTGGTCTACTGGGACACGACAGCTGGACACTTGCCCTTAATCAGGATGGATTGCATTGCTACAGCTAGCCCATAGTGAGGGAGCACTGAATCAGGATTTTTGCTGATAACAGTTTTAAAAGCTGTCAATTAAAGCTGGTTCTGAATTCCTTAAGCGTCACCGGGCCTGAATTTCTCTTCCATGATTACAGTGAGCTCAACCTGCTCAGCACTGACAATTTTTGCACTGGGGCTTGATCCAAAGCCTATTGAAATTAATGGGAATCTTTCCACTAACTTCAGCGGGCTTGGGATCAGGCACTATCATTTGAATTGAGATGGGTTAAATTGCCTGAACTAAACTCCTACACTAAAACTTGCATTTGAGTTGATACTGTGCGATATCAAAATAGTGGCATTGTTTTAATGTCAATGACAGCCCACATAGGAATTGTCATTCAGGATCAGACCAACGGGCTATACAGGTAAGAATCTCATCTCAGATAGCAGCCAGTGCCCGATGCCTTAGAAGAAGGTGTAAAAAATCCTGTAGCAGATAATTATGCACTGACATCCCACTGTGGGACACGTCTTCTAAACCCCAGGCAGTAAATGACTGGCTTATGTCCTTGAAGCATGAGGGCTGATTTCCCTTATGAATCTTTACTCTAGCTAGGGGAACTGCAAGTATTTTTATTAGTCGCATGTAAGGTCAGATCCCTTTTTCAATGCTACTCAGCTCATTGCCTATGTTGTAAGCTCTTTTACACTGCAAGCTTTTTGGTGTGGGGACCGCACCTTCTTTTATGTTTAGAATGTATCTAGCAGGTGAGGGGAGTACTGCTGGATAGACAACAACAACAACAAGGTATCTAGCAGGAGCATGGTACAAAGGTTAATTCTGTGTTATGTAAGAAATGTGGGTTTTTTTCTTTTTATGAGTATTAAGTGTATTGATTTGTTATCTCTTTGGGTCTCGTCTTGTTCTTGAACATGAAAAAGGGAAAATATCACACAGAAAAACCTTGGCTTCATGTGGGATTTCCAGCCCTCTTGGGAAGCAGAAATCTGAGGACACACATGGATAATCTAAAAATCTTGAGAGGCAATGCCATTACCACTGAGAAATCTCTTTCCATCTTTCACAAGGGCTCTCCAGAGGGAATATGCTGTATTGGTCCTATTAGGAAGATATTTGAGTTTGCATTAGATTGGTTAAGGAAAGCACAATCAGAACCCTGCACCCTTCAAGCTACAAACAGTAAGATTATTTTCAATACGCACAGTGACTGCACATCCCGTGAGCTGATTAACTCATTGATAATGTCCTGGGCTACTCATCAATGTCATTTATACATATCCTGGTAACTCATTCAAATATCTAGGGCTTTCTTTGAAGTTCAGCACTTCATAGAAATGTTGGTGAAAGCAGACAGTAAAAGTTAGTCTATAGCAAATACATTAAGTATTTTTAGCAGAAGACACATAACAATGCAGTTTGAGACCTTGGTTGTAATGCATTTTTTCTATTCTTTTTGAAAAAATCATGGAAATTAGAGATCAAAAAGAAAACTTACGTCTTCCATCCCATCCTTCAGCCTACGCAGGATTGTTCCATATTGTGTATATAACCTAGAATACACAGACATACACACAGTTTTAAACAACCCAGGTAATGGATTTCTACAATGTCTCTTTGGAAGCTGTTCTATAACCTAATAGATCTATTGTTTAATTTTTTTCTTGATATTCAGCCTAAATGTTCCTTTGTTTAATTTTATTCCAGTACTACTGGTTACATCTTCTTTACTACACTAAATAATTCCTCACCCTCCTTGGTGTTTACATCCTTATTTACTTGATTATCCTAACTCATTTTAAATACCCAGCACACCTGGCACCAATCCCTACAGCATCTCTCTACATACTTCCCCAACTCAGTATATAGTAATTTATTTTTATACATTGGCCTTTGTGAATCGTGGGTCACTCAGCCATTTATAACTCTATGCAATGGTGTTAACTTCAAGTGGAATTACTTTTAAAGTAAGATGCTGTGGGATATTTACAAATGTTTCACAAAAGATCATATATTTTGCACCCACTGCATTCCCTTCACTCACTAATTCTGTAATTCCATCCAAGAAAGAAATCAAACTTTGGTGGGCATGATTTATTCCTCATTATTTCTGTAAGGTCAGAAACTATAAAATGTAAAGCTAGTTTCAGGTTTCTGTTGAGAATCCTTTTGTACTCAGGTATGTGTTCTGCTTCTTCACAAACTCAACTCAGTTGCATTAATTTAAACAAGAGATTCCTGAGAAAACTAAGCCAAGCGTAACTAAAGTGTGACTAAATCCTTGTCCCTGATACATCTCAAGCCTGGTTAAAAATTAGACTTCCCTTAGTAGTTCCGGAGACAGAGAAAAGTCATGTCACAGCATGGGGTAGTACATCTCATATTGGTTTTAACTGATTCCTTAATTAAGTTTCTCTTTTGTGTTTCACAGCATGTAGTTTGTTTGGGAGGTATGGGGGTTGCTTTTTCTTTTTTAAAGAAGTCTGCCTTAAAGGACCAAATTTTATTGATGTCATTGGGAGTCTAGCCTGGTGAAGGATTGAGCAAGGATGGCAGGATATGGCCCTAAGTCAATTTGGATATTTCACTGAACATGGTAGAACAAATAACAAAAGCTATGAATCAGAAATTAGAAAGATCTACATCCAGTGTTGGAATTCTGCCAAGGCCACCAGGGTTGATGGTAAGTAAATCAAGCAGAAGCCCCTATACTTCTAATGATGTCATGTTGCACTGAACAATAGTGCCCTTCCTCCTCATCCCAATGAAGTTCCAGCACTGTGCGCCTCCAGCATCAGTGAGTAGGGACAGCATCAAATTTCAGGGATTAGTGTCTGTAGATTAGAGATTTAGATGGCTCAAGAAATATGCTTTATCAATCATTAGATAAACATCCACAAATTTGATCCCTGGGTTTTATTTTGGAGTCCTGTTTCTTTTGGCATGTGCTTGCAGTATAAGATGGCACAATACTGATGAATGTTCAAAGGCCATATACTGTCACTTGCACTTTGCAAACCAAGAACAAAAATCCAAAAGGCCTGTGATGCATTTTAGGCTTGATGCACTTGCAAGCTGAACCTGCAGGTTTCTTGGCTCGATCATATGTTGCTTGAGAAAATATTTATATGTTATTGCGCTTTGAAAGTCTGCCTCTGTGGTGGTGGGAGGACCGGAGGAGAGTGCTGGGGAGGTTCCTTCCCCTTTCCCTTCTTCAGTTTAAAAAACGCCTGTAACATAGTAAGCAGGCATTAATAGAGATCACATTCATCATCTTTAGAAATGAGCAATTGCTGGCTTAGCAAAGCTGCTGTTGACGTTTTGCCACCACTTTCTGCTGCCAGTAAAATTTGATGAAGCGAAGATCTAACAAACATGCAAACCCCAGTGGATTATTCAGCATCAAACTTTGCATTACAGCATGTGAGGAAAGGATTAGAGAAGTACTTTTTAGTTATAGAGAACCCTGAGCTCTGGATTAAAGTGCAAAAGAGCTGGCAGAAAGGATTCTGTAGCTAAAGAATTTACTGGCAACCTGGCCCTATGGTTTTAATTTCAATACAGCATATTTTTAATCCCTTGTTTGCCATCAGTGGTACTACTGGATTAGAGTGACCGCCAGGCTGTGACTATTTACACAGAAATTAGACAAATGATGTCTTTAATAGGGAAAAAATTACACGGCTGCTGGTTATTAGAAAGGTTTTATCACTTTGAACCCTGCTGCTTCTGTGCAGCTCTACAAGGTTTAAAAGATCATGGCGGGGGTGGGGGGGGGACCCTCCTTTTTGCTTAAAACCAGCTACTGAGAATGTCTGTCCATTATCTGCCACAGCAAGAGCTTCACATGGAAAATAAAAGAACTTTGAAAGAGTAAGTATGTCTACACTGGGCTAACGTTTTGTTGATTTGGAAAATAGAGACCAAATGTTCAGCTTATGTAAATCACCATAACACCACTCACAAATTTATTTTGGTTTAAATTGACTACAGAACAGAGGTAACTGATAGACAGGAAAGGGATCCTACCAAAAAGACAACATGCATCCTTTAGAATTTTCTCTCTCTGCTTCACTTCCCTGCTTTGCTGCTGTATTTTTCAAATATCTCCTTTTCATACACCCATCTAGCTATCTCAAAGTAATTGCTGTTTGCTTCCAATACTTTAGACTTAGACTGGTGGAGACTAGAATAAGATTTCAGTTTATGGACTGCGATCTGGATCTCTTCTTGGTTGAAGGAAGGTAGCTCTACTGGAAATTTCTGCCCCTATTCAACTTGAAGAGGGACTGTGACGGATGGTCAATTGAGTAGTGTCTTGAAATGATCTTTCCATCGATGCGACTGATTCAGTAGACTCTGCCTGATGCTACCATCTTGCTTCTTTACTGGACAAGCTGGTGCCACCTTCCCCTGCAAACACTATGAAGTTGAATAGAGGGTGCAGAGATCATAACTGGTGTCACCTTACTCTAAACTGGCTGCCTGAGTTGACCATCAGGACTCCCTATCTTTCTTACACAATGACTTGATAAAGTTCCACGGTTGAACCTATTCAGCCTTTGCTTTTGCTCTCAACAAATATGTCTTTGACAACTAAAATTGTAGTCTCGCCTTTTACTTAGCTCCAACTGCTGAAGCATCTCTTCACTGATCCAGGGTTGACGTTTGAAGGACTGAGGACCCAGCACTGAGCTGATAGTGGTCAGCACTGATGACTTGAAACAGCACTATTCCCTTATCTGAGGAAGTGAGACTTCAGTCTGTCAGGCTTTAATGGCCTTAAGTAGTTCAGAACAGAAAGCTGTTGAATACCTAGGAGCTTTTGTTTGGAATGGACTAATGTCAGCTCATTAACTGGCTGTCTTCCAAGTCAGAGGTGCATTTTTGTCAGCAGAAGCTGATGGTCTCTATGAAGTTCAGCCCCTTGGCAAACTTATACATCAGAGACCCCTGACCACCAACCACTGTTAATGAGGACATGATCAATAACAGTCCTAGTGAAGCCATCTGGGATATACAAGGTCTGCTTATGAATCTTTGGGTGATAGAAGAGCGAACCAGTGATCACCATGTCATTGGCAACTGCAAATTCCAGAAGTCACTACCCATTCCTGTTCTTTTTGCCCCATACCAAACTTCCAGAAAGTACTTGCCCAGGATTCTCTATCCTTTCAGTGGCAGATACAGGGCTTGATTTCCTATCTCCACAGGAGTTCAGTAAGGTTGTGTTTTGTCACCATTGTTGTTCACTATTGGCATAGACTGATTGATTGATAAGCTTGAGGAGGCAGCTGTCAGTGGCATTGAGCTGAACATCATTCTGCTTCGACATCATGAATACACTGATGACATTGTCTTGTTGGCTCAGTTTGGTGAATTGTTACATCTGACGGCCAATCTGGTCAGGCAAGGGTCTGGTTATTAATCAAGATAAAACAGTCCCTGGCCATTACCATCAAGCAGCCTACAGCTCCAGATTACAAACAACTATAATTACAAACAACTGTCTTAGTCTGTCCAGGTGGGACACTGAACAGGTGGCACCTGTCAAATATTTGGGCAATGTCATAGATGGTACTGGAGGTAGCTTGAAAGATGTGGACACTCATATAGCAGCTGCTGCCATGTTTCAGGCCTTTTAGCATCCTCTGAAGCGATGTCCTCACATCAAACTTTCTACAAAGCTGCAGATCTATAGAACCACAGTTATACCAAGTTCAGAAATGAGAATATTCAAAGCGGAACCCAGCAACTGCCTCCATCAGCACTGGTTTGGTTTCAGTGGGCTTTCTTGGTATGGATATATTATTAGAATGGAAGGCAAACATATTCCAAAGCATGTGTACCAAGCAATGCCACTACATGGCTGGTGATCACGTGAGGGTGAAAGTTTCGGTGGTATGACAAGATTTCCAGAGACGGACATAAACTGAATATATAACAAAACCACCTTAAGCACCTAGCCAGAGACGGATCCAGGTGGTGTTTGGTGCTCAATTTACAAGGAGGCCATATCCTTTTGTGATTTGCCATGATGATGATGATGATGAAGAAGAAGAAGCTAGAATGGAATAAGGAGCCAATCTCACTTGTGCACCTTGCATGAAAAGTAACAACTATTTCAATGCAGGTACCACTACCAAAATGTCCTCAGTGACAGGATGAAGTCCTGCTCCTGTCTTCTGCTCTCTCTACACAGACTGTTTGGAGACCTTCAATTGTTAAATGCCACCATGTAGTTTATTTACATTGCTCTTCCCACCATCTTTACTGAGCCATACACCACAGCATTTACATGTGTACCTCCTCAGACTTCTACAAAGAAGAGGAGAGGGAAGAGATACCTCCACTCAAAGATCCTTCTTGGTTCTGGCTTCACAAGCCTACCTCTACCTCCATCACTTACCTTCCTGTTCCTTCTTCTACATTCTGTGCTAATGGGCTAATTAGCTCTTTAGTCTTTCCCAGACCATTCTAATCTGCTAATTAGGCACAGTCAGCTCCTCCCCAGAGGGAATTAATTGGTGGTTATGTGATCAGAATGCTGGCTCAGCCGTTGATTCCCAGCATTCTGTAACACCCCTCCCATGGGAGCATCTCATTGGAAGGAAACGGAGGTGGGTGGAACTATGATTCTGCCCCTCTGCACCAGCCATTAGAGCTGGCTGGCCACATGGAATGGGGGTATGCTGCAGTCCTTAAAGGGGCATAGCAGATTGTGCTCCCCCAGCACACCATGTTGCTCCTGGAGGCATTCTGCAGTAATACATACTACATGCATAATCTATCTTGAAGTTCGCAATAGGTCTCACATATGTTTATAATCCAGAAAATAGTCTGCCCTTTCCTCATTTTCAGAATATGACCTTTCCCTTCACAGTTTTGTGCCCCTCGTTGCGAGCAGAATATCTCATGCTAATCCACTCAACCTTTTTTGGAATGAATGAATAGTTTTGATTCAGTCACCTAAGTATAAGGAAAATAAGGGGTTAATCTCATTCTAAGCTTTTCTTGAAACGAGTTCCTTAAAATCAAATATCACCATAATTATTTAATACTACAACATACCTAAGGTAATAATTGTATATATTCCATAGCAACAATATCTCATATTCCTCTTCAAATCCTCCATTGGTATATCTTTTTTTAGAAACACTTACAGCCATTCCATGGGTTGATAGCTTCCAAGATCTTTCGTCATAAGCTCCAAGAAGCCAAATAATGCTCTCAGATATTTGTCTGCTTCTCCACTGGTGTCAATAAATTGCAACTGCATCCCACAGAATGATCTGTATGCAGCATAGAGCAGAATTTGGCTCTAACGTTCCTTTCCAGAATATATGGTTTTATTTTGCATAAGGTGATTTTGCTGTTTTAGTTTGTTGCCCCCATCATTTATATTTTACACCTGATTAAGCTAAATTTTGATGTACTGCTCTTTCACCTAAACATTCAAATCTCTTTGAATCTAATTGCATTGTTCTTCATTGTTTCTCAGAGCAGCAGATTTGATATCATCAATAAACTGACATCTACGCTGAAGAGTTCAGAGTCAAACTTCTCCACAGTCTCACACTAGGAGCCAGCTATGATGTTTACATCTAGATTAGAACTTGTCCAAAGTTCAAGGTTGATAGGATCCAGGATTATGATTTTGGTCCATCTTAACGGATACTATTTTGAAAGCTTTAAGGATCCTTTTCATTTTGTTTTTCTCCCCACAATTAACATTAACCCATACCACAAGATAAGTTGTTTACTTTTCTATCATAGGGATCGTTTCTGAACTATGGTTCTAAGTTGTCATGCTCCTCTGCTCAGAAACTTGATCCATTTATAAAGAACTTTAAAATAATGGGAGGGAAGAAATCATAACTGTTAAGACATCAAAAGTTCTATCTTTCTTTCTTTCAAAACCTGTAGCTGCATGCTAGCTTTACCAGGTGGTTTATTTTAAACCAGGCTTTCCCATTCTTATCTGCAAACGAGCTAACTCCTCCGATTACTTTACTAAAGGACAGGTTGCTTGACTAAACCTGCTCTCCATTCATTCTCTTCCAAAAAGGCAGAATCAAAATCATTGTTGAACAAAACTGCCCTATCCCTGTTTCTGTTCCCCACTATCATTCTTATTGGACCACACCTCTCTTGTCCCTTCTATCTACTGTGAATATATTCAGTGAATCCTTATTTTTTAATTATTTAACACATCTTACAGGATGCCTATCCCTGGCTGTTGGAACCCTAAGAAAATTGTAAAGGTTCGATAGAGCCTTTACACTCAGTCCACAATAAAGGATAGCATGTAATTGCCGTGCCCCAGGATCAGCCAGGAACTTCTCTCCTGTTTCCCTCTTGCTCCAAGGGAAGTAAGTTACTGCTTCTCTTGAAAGGGAGCAGCTTACCTTCCCCTTGCTCCTGGCTAGCTATTCTGTTCAGGGGGACAAAGCTAAGTCTCTGCCAGCTCCCCAATCCATTGTAATCTCTCTATAGCCATTTGTTTACTGGAAGGGAGTGTCCATAAAGCAAGAGCTATCCTACATAAATGATCTAGACATCCATTCTGTGTAGGATGAGCAAGGGGAAAGGTCCATGTTTAGCTGAGTAAAACATGGGCATACTCTAGCCCTATGAGTATAATCCAGAATAAAATAAAAAAGAATAGTTGAAAATTGTTCTTTGCAATACAAAGGTAAAGCCACCTTTTAATTTACCTCTTCTTATTTCTCTATATCACCTTGTCCTCCTCCTTGGTCAGTTGATTATACTGTAGTTTAATAAAGCATCTGTTTAATACTTTGCACCAATTTTGTTCTGACTTTGCCTTTAACCTATGTAGATTTAACCAGGATGCATTTTCATTGCAGTCTATCTGACGGGATCTTAGGTAACTGTCACTTGTACTACAGTAGATTTCTTATACTCAGAAAGAATCCTCATCAAAATTCCTTAAGGCATTGTTCCTCAACATCAGCCTTGCTAACCTCAAATACCTCTGTTTTGTCGTCAAGTACTCCCTGTTTTTTCCAACATCTTTCTAATCAAATATTAGGGTGATCCCTAGATCCTAGCTTCTCTCCATGCTTAACCTGAATTATCATACTTGGATCAGTTTCCCAGGGCTAGGTCCAAAATAGCTTGTGACAATGCAAGCTAGCAAACAGCATAAAAATGCAATCTTGCCCTAAACCTCTAAAGCATGTCCCCCTTGTTAATTTGTGCAGTTATTATCCTAATCAATATCTAAGTAATTAAAATCCCCCATGATCAATTTTCCAGGCTTCCTACAGGACTCTCCAATTTAGAAAAGCATTTCCTGATCTCCTTTCTCTGCCCTGATTTCTGTAGCAACATCCAAGAATCACCTGTTCTATTTTTACTATCCTTGGCTGTGTCAGCTAATATATTTCTAAAATTTCTCTCCACAGACTTAATAACATCACCTACCAATATCATCACATCCCTGTTTGATTCTGCTTACTCTTCACTAAATGCAGTATTGTGGTATTAAGTCCCCAGTCATTTTCCCAATTCAGTCATGTCTCTGTTATTTCAATAATACAAACCTTATCTTTGAAACAATGTAGCTCATAGTCAGCAATTTTAGGCCCCGATCCTGCTCCAATTCTTTGGGCCATATTCTTCTCTCAGGAGCACCACTGTAACTAGAGCTGGGCCAGCATTTTTAGATGAATACTTTATTCATTGAAAAAACACAGTATTGAGAGACCTAAAACTATTCATAAATTTGACACAAATTTACCAAATAGTTTTGGCCAATTTGGGGGGAGAGCTAGATTCATGGGGGGATTGGGGCACCATTCACAAAGGAGGAGTTTCTCTCTCTCTCTGGCCCATTGATTATTCAAGTACCTTACACAATGTGGAACCACTTCAGCAGGAAAGATGTCACTATAAAATACCCTATAGCCTGGTGGTTAGAGCACTAACCTCCAGGGTGGGAGACCGAGGCTCAAGTTCCTGTTCTGGAGCCGGACTTTGAACTTGGGTCTTCCACATACCATGTAGGTGCCCTAATCCAGCGGGCTATAAATTATAAGACCTTATACTATTTCTTCTTCTTACCTAACGCTTTTAAAATACCATCCGGAAACTAAATGTCTTGTCTGACCCAAAATGAACCTTTTTCAATGCAACAAAAATTCCCAAACCTTTCAGATTCAGGTCAGGTTGACCCCAATTTTCCAGAACTGCCACCAAAACAAAAAATCAGTTATTTGCACAGCTCTAATTGTGACCCCTTTGACTAACCTAGTACCCATTAAGTGCAGATTTTTTTTCTGAGCTCTCTTTCATTAACTTTCTAGTGTTCCTAGCCAGTAGTTATGTTAACTAAGGACCTAATTGCTTAACTAGTCATTTAAATAAAGGCAAAGGAACTTGCTCTCTATGGGCCATATTGTCTTCTCATGCAATGTGAACATCCATTGAAGTCAGTGGGAATTTTGTTCAAACATCAAGGGTAGAATGAAAGTCTGTTTTAGGAGTCAGTGTTTGCTACACCACACTCCCCTTCCGAATGGATTACAGTTGTTAAACAATCCATACCCTCTGACCATTACTGAGTGTTCTCATAAATGGGGATAGTAATACTTACTTTATCTATTCTCAATAATTTAAAGAATTGATAATGTCTGTATATAAAAATTGACTATATTTCTGTCTTTTCTACCTCACTTGTCTTCTTAGACTGCTTAGAGCTGTTCAAGACTGGGACTGTGTTTCGGTATGCATATGTACAGTGCCCACTACAATGGGCCCTAATCCTAATGGAGCCCTCTGGGTGCTGCTGAAATAAAATAAAATAAAATATAGATACATAAATGCATATTCACCCACAGACCCCTGCTTCTGAAATCATAACTTCTACCAACCACTGAGACCGTACAATGCTAGAAAATAAATGTATAATTCCTTTTTTCTCATTTTCTGGGCAAGCTTCCCTTCGAATATCTCTGATCTCCTTTCTCTTAAATTATTTATATCAACATGTACAAATGCAACAGAATTCTCCTTCATTCTCCTGACTAACATGTAAACTGGTTCAGTAATACCACGGAAGTTACTTTTTTGGGACACCCTTTTAGTTTCACACTCGGAATCAGGACTCTTAATCCCACTCTAATTGAAGTCAATGACAAAACTCCCTTTGAATTCAGTGATCCAGGAACAGCCTTAATCATCCTCCCTGATTGCCAGGAGATGACTTCCTCCCCCCCACCCCTTTTTTTGGTTGCTGTTGTGGTGGTTTAGAGATTTTAAGGGACAGATCCTCAGCTAGCGTAAATCAGCGTCGTTCCGTTGAGGTATGCTGATTCACACCATCTTAGGAACTGTTTCTTAAAAAATTTAAGTAAAGTGCCCATTACTGAGATAAGAATAGCAGCTGGAGTACTTACGAATGGGATTTTCAAAGGACCCTAAATGAGTTAGGTACTCATCTTCCCTTGAATTTCAATAGATGTTTTGCCATTGACTTCAATGTGGCCAGGATTTCACCCCAGATGTTCAAATTTCAGTTAATTTTGAATTTAAAAATTATGAATTCACCAGAGTGCCTAAAAACTCTTTAGTTGGAGACACAATGAAGTTGAACGACCATAGAGCTTTTATTAAACATCAGACTTTACTTTTAGAGCGCTGAACATTATTTAGCTCCATGGGAAGTGACCCAGTTAAGTAACATTTCCGTATTAACTATATCCTGATTAAGCAAAGTGCCCTGTATCTGTAAGAAATTGCATACACTTTCAGTTGTGCCCTTGGCTCAGACTTACATCGAGAACTAGAAGAATGACTATTCATGAAACAAAACATCAGGTTTGCTGCTGAAAATGTTCCACTCTACCTCACAGGTCCCTCATGCACTGTCCCGCATTGTACAATATTTCCTGTTAGTCTTTTACATTCAGTAACTAGAATTTATGGAGCAATGGGCCTTATTATTCTAGTCATCCTTTTACCTCACTTTTTTTCACTGTTACATAGTCTCTTCACAGTAGCATAGCTAGGGGGGGGGAGTGGGGCAGCGGCCACTCCCCCACTGACCACAAGTGGTGACTTTTCAATTTTTTGGCGCCTTTTTAATTTTTACTCACCCGGTGGCGCTCCGGGTCTTTGGTGGCATTTCGGCAGCGAGCTTTGGTGGCGAGCTTCGGCGGCACTTCAGCGGCGAGTGCTTCATTTGCTCCGGGTTTTCGGCAGCACTTCAGTGGTGGGTCCTTCAGTGCCGTCGAAGACCCGGAGCGAGTGAAGGACCCACTGCCAAAGTGCCACTGAAGACCCAGAGCGCCACCGGGTGAGTACAAGAGGGTGGTGCCTTTTTTTATCTCCGCTCCCGCTGTTCTCTCCACCTGGCTACGCCACCGTCTCTTCACTGTTATTCAGTTTCCTTCCTCCCCCTTTCAGTCATCCCAGTTCTTCTATGATGTGTTTCCAGTGCACTCATATGCCGATTTAAACAGCAGCTATGGCACTTCTCCTGCCCAGAGATTAAAACACAGCTCCCACATCATTGTATAGTACTCTGCCTGAACTAACAGCCACAAAAAAGGGGGCTCTTACCTCATCAGCCTCAACAATCACTAAACATCAGTGATTACGGTGATGAGCCCTTTAGAAACACCTATCAAGAAATATGCAACCTAGTGTAACCTGTTGGCTCATTAATGGGTACTTTCAATCCACCCTGACTGAACTGGAGGGAAAGGACTCAGCCAGTGGAGCACGCTGTTACACATTTCAACATCTCGCCTGTACATGGCCCCATAATGACCAGTGAACGGGAAAAGGATATAATAACTTGAACATGGGAGACCAGAACTGCACCCAGTATTCCAGATGAGGTCTCACCAGTGCCTTGTATAATGGTAACAATACTTCCCTATCTCTACTGGAAATACTCCGCCTGATGCATCCTAGGATAACATTAGCCTTTTTTTTGGCCACATCAGATTGGTTGCTAATAGTCATCCTGGGAGCGACCAGTACACTCAGGTCTTTCCCCTCCTTTTTGACTTCCAACTGATACATCCCCAATTTACAGTAAAAATTCTTATTGTTAGTCCCTAAGTATATAACCTTCCACTTTGCAATATTCAATTTCATCCCATTTCTATTATACCAGTTTTCAAGGTCGTCCAAATCTTCTTGTATGATATTCTGGTCCTCATCCATATTGGCAATATCTCCCAATTTTAAGTCCTCCACAAATATTATTGACACATTCCCACTTTTTTGTGCCAAGGTCATGAATGAAAATATTTAAGACTACTCCCAAGACCAATTCTTGAGGAATTCCACTAGTACCCTCCTTCCAGCTTGAGATTCACCTTTCAGCATGACCCACTGTAGTCTCCTCTTTAACCAGTTTCTTACCCACTGAGACAGGGGACTCACTTCTTGAGTGCCGCCTATTGGCTGGGCGTGGTGCTGCAATCTTTTTCCTGCTCCTGGCATTCCCTCTATGTTGCCGACCTTGCTAGGCAGGTCTTCAGAGGTGCAGCCTTCCAGCCAAGTCACACAGACAAATGGATGAACCCTTTCTAGGATAGCAAACAGTTCAACAATCTGTCGGCCCTCACCAGGGACTTCAGCCCCGTCTCTGGACCCTTTAAATCCTGCCCTTCACTAAGGCTTCCCAATAGGGCTTTGTCCCCTTCTTGGGGGGACTGCAAGCTCCTTGGAGCAGGAGTTGTGTCTCAGTGTTTGTACAATGATTAGCATAATTGGGCCCTGATCTGAGCTCAGGCCTCCTGAGGTTGTTAGCGTTACCACTACTAAAGCATCTGGAGAGCTTTAATGACCACAAGTAGTCACAACATTAGGTCTGCATCTTGTAGTCCCTCCAGCAGCACAGAACCCCTCCTAGGCCATTTCCACAGTAGACAGCGGAGGAACCCAGGCCTGCCCAGCACTCCGAGTCCCAACCCATAGACCCTGTAAATACCAGCCATATACTATTACCTCCAGTTCACTGCCTCTGTTCCCTGGGCCTTTTTCCCACACAGCCTGGGCTCTAGGACACAGCAAGGTATCTAGACATATCCCCTGAGAACCTTTACCAGACCTGACGAAGAGCTCTTTGTAGATTGAAAGCTTCTATCCAGTCCAGTAAAAGATATCACCTCCCCTCACCTTGTCTTACTGAAATTCACGTAGACTAGAACTACTGCATTTTCTTTGTCTAGAAAATCAGTTATCTTCTCAAAGAAAGAGAACAAGTTGATCTGGCACAATCTACCTTTTGAAAAATGGTGTTGTATTTTATCCCAAATTACCGTTTACCTCTATGTTCTTAACTACTCTTTCAAAAAAAATTTTAAGACCTTGCATACAATTAAGGTCAAAGTAACGGGCCTGTAGTTTCCCAGATCACTTTTTTTCCTTTATTAAATATAGGTATTATATAAGCAATTCTCCAGTCATAGGGTAAGACCCCTGAGTTTACAGATTCATTAAAAATCCCTGCTATTGGGTTTGCAATTTCATGCGTCAGTTGCTTTAACGTTGTTGGATTTAGATTATCTGAGCCCCCTGATTTGGTCCTATTAAACTGTTTGAATCTGGCTTCCATCTGAGATATGGTAATTTCTACTTCCATATCCTTGTTCCCATTAGCCATTCTGCCACTGCTCCCAAGCTCATCATTATCCTTATTAAAAAATGAAGTCTAGTATTCATTTAGGTGATGGGCCATATCTAGATTATCTTTATTCTCAACCCTCATCCTCAGTGCTTAGTGGTCTCATTTCTTTTTTCTGTGTTTTCTTTTTATTTATATGACTAAAAAATCTTTTACTATTGGTTTTAATTTGCTTTGCAAGGTCCAATTCTGCTTGGCTTTTGTCAGTTCTCACTTTTTTCCTATACTTTCTGACCTCCACAAGATAGCTTTCCTTGCTGGTCCATCCCTTCTTCCATTCCTTGTAGACTTTCTGCTTTCTCTTAATAATCAGTTTGAGATGCTTGTTCATGAAGTTTCATCTGCAACCCTTCCCTATGAATTTTTCCTCTTGCTTGGGATGCAGGGTTCAAATGGTTTCTTCAATTTTGACCTAAAGTATTTCCAAGTCTCCTCCATATTCAGATTAGGGTTGCCAGGTGTCTGGTTTTCGAACGGAACACCCGGTTAAAGAGGGACCCTGGTGGCTTCAGTTAGCACCACTGTCCAGGCAGTTAAAAGTCTGGTCGACAGCGCAGTGGAGCTAAGGCAGGCTCCCTGCCTGCCGTGGCTCCGTGTGGCTCCCTGAAGCAGCAGCATGCTCCCCTTCTGGCTCCTACATGTAGGGGTAGCCAAGGGGCTCCACACGCTGCCCCACCTCAAGCACCAGCTCCGAAGCTCCCATTGGCTGGGAATCATGGCCAATGGGAGCTGCAGGGGTGGCACATGTGTATGGGGCAGCACACAGAGCTGCCTGGATGCGCCTCCGCATAAAAGCCAGAGGGGGGGACATGCCGTTGCTTCCACCTGAGGTAAGTGCCACCTGAAGCCCGCACCCCGACATCTTCCCATGCCCCAACCCCTTGCCCCAGCCCCGATCCCCCTCCCACCCTCCAAACCCCTCAGTCCCAGCCCACAGCCCCCTTCTGCACCCCAAACCCCTCATCCTCAGCCCCACCCCAGAGTCTGCACCCCCAGCCTGAGCCCTCACCCCACACACACATCCCACACACCCTTCCCCCACCCGGAGCCCCCTCACACACCCTGAACTCCCCATTTCTGGCTCCACCCCGGAGCCCATACCGCAGCCAGAGCCCTCACTCCCTCCCACACCCCAACACCCTGAGCCAGCCTGGTGAAAATGAGTGAGTGAGTGAAAGTGGGGAGAGCGAGCGACAGAGGGAGGGGGAGATGGAGTGAGTGGGGGCGGGGCCCCAGAGGTGGAGCAGGGTAGGGGGCGGGGCAACAGTGTTCAGTTTTGTGTGAATAGAACGTTGGCAACACTAATTCAGATCTTTGAGTTCTTCCGTCCAGTCCAGTTCCCTAACTAATTCCCTGATTTTTTTTAAGTTTGCCCTTTTTAAATCAAGGACCCTATATTTCTTTATGTTTCTCCTAAAATGGAAGCCAAGAAGTGGCCTCATTCCTCCCTTAATCCTCCACCCCAGGAGCTCTCTAGCCATGAGGGGGAAGAGGGATCACAGTCTCTAAGAGTCTCTGCTGCTTGATACACTCAGGCGCCATCTAGCAGCTGGGATAAGATGACAGTCAGGAAACTATGTCACAAATATTTTCAAAATAAAATTACAGAGGCTATAGTGATCTTTGAAACAGTGAAAGTGTGAATAGAGATGTGAACCTTACTTTAGTCTATATCCATATGAAATGCATTCTTTTTTTAAATAGGGATTGGTGAGGAAAACCTTCCAATAAATAGGTTGGGGAAGAACCTTTCCTGGATTACTTCTGTGAAGGTGGCCAAAGGGTCCTTTCCTGTTTCTGAAAAGCACCATGGGAAGACAAAGAATTCAATATGTGCTACGCTAATTTCCAAACAGAAAATTCCTTTGATTCACCCTCCGAAAAATAACTTGTGGCAGCAGTTCATTACATTAATATACCGCTGTCCTCCTAACGCTCTGCATCTGTCAGTAGGGGTACGTTTGCTTGAACAAATGCCTCTGGTGGAATTTTGCTTGGGCCCAGCTCATTTCTACGGTGATTAGAAGTAGATGGTGCCCATCATACTCTCTTGCATTATTAACGTATCAACTGCAATTCAGTTGAAGAGAAAAGAAGGGATAAGATTGTCATAATACTGCAGAAGGGAGAGAAGGACCATGTTTTTAATGCCCAAGAAAAACCATTTGTTTGTCTGATCTCTTTCTTCCTTTGCTGGCAGTAAGTCTTTGCAATCAGGTTCAGAGAGATTATATTTTTATCTCAGTTCAAAAATAAAATAGAAGAGCTGAGCTATCAGAGGAGTTTCAGGGCAGAGAAACACCTTGCAATTACTTTGGTTTAGAGGCATTAGATCTGCTGACATGGTGTTTCCCGACGTCTTTGTCTTTCAATCATGAAAGTCATTCTCAGGTTTCAGACATTTTCAGTTTTAAGTGGAAAGACACGGCTACATGAAAACAAATGTGCATTCACAGATACAGCAGAGGCATTTTTTCATGAGCTCAGATTTTTATATGGGAGTTTTGCCTGCGAGGGGACTACAGAAATGGCTCTTGAAGGCCAAATCCCAGTTCACAGGATAAAGCACAATGATTAAGTTCACAAAAACCCAGAATTGCAGTTTGCAAATTCTCATCTCTTTAAACAATAAGGGATTTCCATTCTACTTTACTATATAATAGAATTTCACTATGCGTGAATCTTACAACCTACCTACCTCTTCCTCATAGTTTAAATAGGTGAGCATTTTATGGGGAACTATGTGCCTGATCCTACAAGACTGCCAAGCTTTCTGAGAGGTACTGAGTGCCCTCAGTCGCTGGGACTGCATTGCAAGTTGAGAGTGCTCAGTAGCTGCAAGCAGTTACTCAGCACCTCACAGGTTAAGGGCCTTTATGGAGGTGAGAAAATTGAATCCCTGCCTCCAGCCCAGAGGGAGACTTCAGCACAACTCCTCCACACCGGCACATCCAGAGTTAATGAACCCCCATCTCCATGGCTTCTTTGCTCATGCCTCCTGATCCAGCAAACACTGACATATCGCACCAGATCTGCATTCCTTACTTAAATCAATGGGAGTCTTGAGCAAGGGAAGCAGAATTTGCCTCGTATTTGCTGTGATGCAACAGACTTGTCAATGGTTGGGCCACTGGTGTGCAGAGACCACTTCATCTCATGCTGACCAATATCATATCATTGTTTTCTTGTATTCCACCGTCAGTCTGTATCCATCTGTTGTCTCTTGTATCATACTTAGGTTGTAGGAGCAGGGGCCATCTTATTGTTCTTTGTTTGTACAGTGCTTAGCACAATGGGATTCTGCTCCATAACTAGGGCTTCTATGTGCCACAATAATAAAATTGAACAGTTATATATCGGTCATAATCCAATTCACATCCGTGTCACACTTTACTTTTTGTATTGCACTTGTAAAATACATAACCATTCAGCTATATATGAACATATATAACAGCTTCCATTCTTTTAAAAGTAATAGCAAATAACCAGACAACAAATAATGTATTCTATTTCAAAATGGAAACTTGGCATATGAATAGCGTAAAGAGTAGATGGCATAGTATAATTTGCTAGGCCCATGCCAGTTATTCAGAGAATGCATAAAAGGCAGAATTCTGTAACATTTTTTGCGGTATGGGTGATGTTTGGAAAAAAGTTGGGAAGTCTGAGTAAACACTTTTAGTCAAGTAGAAGCAAAGTCCCAGGCTCATCTGGTGAGTGAAATAAAGATTTGACTACTTTAAGACTCAGTCATTCTTCCCAGGAAGTAATTGGCAGATTCAATTTTGAGTTTGACACCAAGGCTACCAATTCTCAAGAGAGAAATTGTGAGTTTGGGAAACTCATTTTATGAAGTTAGATAACTGTGTTCCAATGATGTATAATTTAACATTGTTTCAGTTTGGTATTCCTGTTCTTCACTGTTGATTCTTTTAGTGATTTATTACAATATTCTCTCCAAAATGAATTGATTCTTCATTTCTGATTTTTGTATGCAGCCTTTTATCAGTGTTAGACTCTAAATAACTTTTTGTTGACATTTTCCCTTAACTGATGGAAGCTGTTTTATTTGATCTAAATTATGATTAGTAATATAAAAAAGGTGAGAGACGAGTCTTAGATGAGTAACCCCCTCTCCCCCAATTTCCCTCCTCTCCCCACTGGTCAACTAGTTGCAGTGTGGCCAATTTAGTTGTTTTTCAACTCCCCCTGTAAATTCGAACACCCCCTCTAATTTCAATTCCTGGGGGAAACACTGATTTAGGTGACTATCTATGAATTATGTTACTCAATAGCTAAAGAGGGATCTGGGGAGACAACCTTATTCCCAGCTAACCTTAATCACTTAAAATAAGAGATTACTTGGCGACAGCAAAAGCCTCAGTTATTTTCTATCTTTTAGCAGATTCACTAAATTGCACTGTGTTATGCTCATCACAGCAAAATATTAAATAAATTCTAAACATTTATAAATAACCTTGAGATCATACCAAACAGACATTAGTGTAGGCCAAAATTTGACCTAACTAAAGTCAAAATAACTGGATGGAGCAAATGTTGTTTATTCCAGAGGCCAAATTCTTAGGTGAATCAGAGTGAGTCTCGGAATTCAACTAAATTGTAAAGAGTCTAACTGATGAAATGCTGAAGTGACTTAGGCTTCAAGTCACATTTTCAAAAATGGCTTATGTCCCACAGATTTTCAATGTGGTTGCCTCTAAGGGTACGTCTACACTACAGAACTAGGTCGAAATTATAGAAGTCGATATATTAAAACCCGAATTAATGGAATCGATTGTGTGTGTCCCCACTAAAGAGCGTTAAGACCATGAGGTCGATTGTCTGTGTCCACAGTTGCGAGATTAGCATCGACCTTCGAAGCATTGCATTGCGGGTAGCTATCCCACAGTTCCCGCAGTCTCCGCCGCCCATTGGAATTCTGGGTTGCGATCCCAAAGCCTGATGGGGCAGAAAAAAATGTCGCTGGTGGTTCTGGGTACATGTCATCAGGCCATCAAACGTCCCTCCCTCCCTCCTTGAAAGCAATCTTTTTCGCGCCTTGTCTGCGTGCTTTCCATGTTTGCTACAGAAGGCTACAGAAGGCTGCTCAGCTCACAATTACCGTACATCTCCAGCGTACGCCTTCACATTAGGTCTAGTGGAGATTCAGTCACGGTATAATACGGGCAGAGGGATAGCTCAGCGTTCTGAGCGTTGGCCCGCTAAACCCGGGGTTGCGAGTTCAATCCTTGAGGGGGCCATTCCGCCTGAGGCTGGTAGTCGCGGGACTGCACAGCATAAGCTCCTTGCCTTCTAGCTGCAGATCGTGCACTATGCCATAAATGGTTGTGGTCGCGGGACCATATAGGAGAAGCTCCTTGCCTTCTAGCTGCAGATCGTACAATATGCTTGACATTACAGTGCTCCTGGCCGGCGGCCTTTGGTGTGGCTGGCCGGGGGCGCTTTTTTACGTTTTCTTTAAGGGAGATTCAGCACTGCCTGGAACACGGGCAGAGGGATAGCTCAGCGGTATGAGCGTTGACCCGCTAAACCCGGGGTTGCGAGTTCAATCCTTGAGGGGGTCAGTAGAGCTTATTGTACCATCTGCAGCTGGAAGGAAAGGCGCCTAACCCCTGCTCACGGCATATTGTACTATCTGCAGCTAGAAGGAAATGAGCCTAACCCTTGCTCCCCCCTCCCTCCGTGAAAGCACCTGAGGGGGGAGCGAAAAAGCCTTTCGCGCCTTTTTTCGTGCGGGCGCCATATTGCTGCCACCATTGTTATCCACCAGCCGCTTCTGCTCCCACTCTGCTGTCCTGCAAACAGCGTACCGGGGGAAGCATGGAGCACGATCAGATCACCGCAACTGTTATGGCCGTTATGAACACCACGCGCATTGTCCAGGAGTATATGGAGACCGAGAACCGGGAGCTGCTAGAGCAACAGGAGGCGAGGACGAGACAGTATCAGCCTGAGGAGAGTGATGAGGACATGGAGACAGACCTCTCTCAGAAAAGGCCCCCCCGCAAGGTGGACATCATGGTGGTAATGGGGCTCGTTGATACAGTGGAACGCCGATTCTGGGCCCGGGAAACAAGCACAGAGTGGTGGGACCACATAGTGCTGCAGGTCTGGGATGAATCCCAGTGGCTGCGAAACTTTCGCATGCGTAAGGGCACTTTCATGGAACTTTGTGAGTTGCTTTCCCCTGCCCTGAAGCGCCAGAACACCAAGATGAGAGCAGCCCTCACAGTAGAGAAGCGACTGGCGATAGCCCTGTGGAAGCTTGCAACGCCAGACAGCTACCGGTCAGTCGCGAATCAATTCGGAGTGGGAAAATCTACAGTGGGGGCTGTTGTCATGCAAGTAGCCAGGGCGATCACCAAGCTGCTTGTACCAAGGGTTGTGAGTCTGGGAAATGTGCAGCTCATACTGGATGGCTTTGCAGCAATGGGCTTCCCGAACTGTGGAGGGGCGATAGACGGAACCCATATCCCTATCTTGGCACCGGACCACCAAGCCAGCGAGTACATAAACCGAAAGGGTTACTTTTCAATAGTGCTGCAAGCACTGGTGGATCACAAGGGGCGTTTCACCAACATCAACGTGGGATGGCCGGGAAAGGTACATGACGCTCGCATCTTCAGGAACTCTGGTCTGTTTCAGCTGCTGCAGCAAGGGACTTTCTTCCCAGACCAGAAAATAACCGTTGGGGATGTTGAGATGCCCATAGTTATCCTTGGGGACCCAGCCTACCCCTTAATGCCATGGCTCATGAAGCCATACACAGGTAGCCTGGACAGTAGTCAGGACCTTTTCAACTATAGGCTGAGCAAGTGCAGAATGGTGGTGGAGTGTGCATTTGGCCGTTTAAAAGCAAGATGGCGAAGTTTATTAACTAGGTTAGATCTCAGCGAAACCAATGTTCCTATTGTTATTACTGCTTGCTGTGCGCTCCACAATATCTGTGAGAGTAAGGGGGAGACATTTATGGCAGGGTGGGAGGTTGAGGCAAATCGCCTGGCCGCTGGTTATGCGCAGCCAGACACCAGGGCTATTACAAGAGTACAGCAGGGTGCGTTGCGCATCAGGGAAGCTTTGAAAACAAGTTTCATGAATGGCCAGGATGCTGTGTGAAAGTTCTGTTTTTCCCCAGTAATGAAAAGCCCCGCCCCTTCATTCGTTCTACTTCCCTTTACCCAAACCGCCCTGCCCTCCCCCCCTCAATCACTGCTTGCAGAGGAAATAAAGTGATTCTTGTTTAAAAATCATGCATTCTTTATTAATTTGTAAAACACAGAGGGGGGACTATGGTGGTAATTGACACAGTCTCCCGGGATAGGTGGTGGAGGAAGGGAAGCACCAGGATGGGTGGTGGAGGAGGGGATGAGGGAAGGACAAGGACACACAGCACTTTAAAACTTATTGAATGCCAGCCCTTTCTTGCTTGGACTGTTCTCTTGGCTTGAGTGGCTGGGAGCACGGAGGCCACCCAAACGCGTTCTTGGGCGTCTCGGGGATGAGGTTATGGGACTCGGGAAGGAGGGCTGTTGGTTACACAGGGGCTGTAGCGGCGGTCTGGGCTCAGGCGGCCTTTCCTGAACCCTACGCCTGTCCTCAGCCATAAGCCGGAGGATTTCCGTTTGATCCTCCAGTAGCCTGAGAATTGCATCCTGCCTTCTCTCTGCACGCTGACGCCACCTACTCTCTTCATCCCGCCGCTGTCTCTCTTCAGCCCGCCAGTCATTGTCCTCAGCACGCCACTTGTCCGCGCGATCAAATTCTGCCTTCCTGGACTCAGACAGTGTCTGCCTCCACACATTCTGCTGGGCAGCCTCAGAGTGGGAGGATTCCATGAGTTCTGAGAACATATCGTCTCGACTCCTTTTCTTTTTACTTCTTATCTTCGCTAGCCTCTGGGATGGTGATGAAAGGGGTGGCGTTGAAACATTTGTAGCTGTGGGAGGAAGCAAACGGGAGACAAATGTAAAAGACACATTTTGTTTGAACAAAACATTACATATCACATGTGCATTTTGTCCAAGGTTGCACTGGGCCTCTTATATTGAGGGTCTGCCGGTTTGCTGTGAGAGATCACACAAGCAGGTCCGGCGGGCAACAGAATTCGGCTTGCAGACAGCCATGGTAAGACACTCTATAGGCTTCTTTAAGCTTCACAACAGGCGGGAATGTTTTCAAACAGCAACCCCCTCATTTCCCATAACAAACATCCCGTGGGCTGGCAATTTAAAACAAATAGGTTAGCAATTGAAAAGTTAGGTGGGGCGGCGGTTTTCGGGTTAACATGCAGGGAGAACCTAATCGCCCCCCCCCCCCACACACACACCCAGGCAAGATGTTCGCTGTGCCCCCTCCCCCCACCGCGTGGGTCCCAGCGGGGAAGATTTCCGTTCAGCCACAGGCAAACAGCCCAGCAGGGACGGAGCCCCTCTGAATGCCCCCGTACTAAAATTCCCCTATTTCAACCAGGTTCCCATGAATGATATCACTCTTCTGAGGATAACACACACAGATAAAGAAAGGATGTTGCTTGAATGCCAGCAAAAACCGGGACCGTACGCCGCCATGCTTTGCAAAGCACTGATTCCAGACTACGTGCTGCTTGCCTGGCGTGGTAGAGTGTGTTACCACGGAGCACAGGATAAGGCTGCCCTCCCCAGAAACCTCATGCACAGGCTTTGGGAGCACATCCAGGAGATCTTTCTGGAGATGTCCCCGGAGGATTTCTGCTCCATCCCCGAACATGTTAACAGACTTTTCGAGTAGCTGTGGCTGTACTGGCCACGAATTAATCATTAAACACGCTTGCTTATAAAACATGTATTAATTAAACAGAGGTACACTCACCAGAGGTCCCTTCTCCTGCATCGAGCACGCCTTGGGAGGGTTCGAACTGTACTTGCTCCAGGGTGAGAAAGAGTTCCTGGCTTTCGGGGAAAAGGGCTTCTCCGCTTCCTTGCTGGGTCTGTGTGCTATTTTCAGCATCATTATCATCATCAGGCTCCTCTGTGGGTTCTGATGATCCACATACGGAGTCAAACCACATGGGAGGGTCTGTGCTGGCTGCACCTCCTAGAATGGCATGCAGCTCATCATAGAAGCGGCATGTCTGGGGCTCTGACCCAGAGCGGTTGTTTGCATCTCTGGTTTTTTGGTAGGCTTGCCTGAGCTCCTTAATTTTCACGCGGCACTGTTGCGCGTCCCTGTTGTAGCCTCTGTCCTGCATGCCCTTGGAGACTTTGGCGTATGTCTTGGCGTTTCTTCTTTTGGACCCTAGCTCTGCTAGCACGGTTTCGTCTCCCCAAACAGCGATCAGATCGAGTACCTCACGCTCGGTCCATGCTGGAGCTCGTCTTCGGTTCTGGGACTCCATCATGGTCACCTCTGCTGATGAGATCTGCACTCACCTGCAGCTCACCACGCTGGCCAAACAGGAAATGAAATTCAAAAGTTCGCGGGGCTTTTCCTGTCTACCTGGGAGGAGCATTCGAGCTCAGACCGCTGTCTAGAGCGGTCAGCTGATGCACCGTGGGATAGATTTAGGAGGCCGATACTGTCGAATTGCGTCCTCACTAGCCTACATCGATTCGGCAATATCGCTTTAAGCGCTAATTCTCTCGTTGGGGGTGGAGTGGCGAGATCGATTTTAAGAGCCCTAGAAGTCGATGGTAAGGGCTTCGTCGTGAGGACGGGTGCACGGATCAATCGAAATAACGCTAATAAATTCGACCTAAACTCGTAGTGTAGACCAGGGCTAAGTGCCAGATTTTTTTAAAAGAGTATTTAGACACCTAAGAATATAGACAGGTATCTTATGAGATTTCCAAAACCCCTAGGCACTTAACTCCCATTGAATCAATGGAAATTAGGGCCCAGGCCATTTTGAAAGCCCCATGGGGCACCTATCTGCATCTTTAGGCACCTAAATATCTTTAAAAATCTGGACTTAGCTCTCGCTTGTAAATGGGACTTAGTCCCTTAGTCACATAGGCATTTTAGAGTAATTTTAAAAATGCGTACAAGTTAGAATGAGTTATACCCTTAATTATCACCCTTGAATTTAGAAACAAATGTGTAGTTTTATTTAAAGAGTTGTTCTACTATCAACAAGGACTATGTAAACATTATTTTCTTGCTGAACAGTTCTGCTCCCTGTGTAGATTCCATTTTATTCTATGTAGGTTCTTAGAACATGCTCATCACCATAGTATGTGAGCCCCTTCCGGTAGCGGATTAAGCAATGCTACTAATATATATCATATGCTTGTTCTCTCAACTCTCCCTACAGGGAGAAGCATGTGCAGTTTTGGAATTTTATATTATATACATATACACACAGACAGCAGAGTGAGTGAGTGAGTAAGTGAGTGAGTGTGTTAGAGAAGGCAAGGTCAAAGAAATGCACCTTACACTTACAGTGGAAGATGGATTCTGAATCATATCTGCCGAATCTAGTGCCATAAATAAATTTCACTATTTTTTACTCCCATTAGCCCTGCAGAGCCAACATGGCTAAGTAAGAGTGAGGTGGATTATACTTAATCCTCAGTATCAACAGAATGTGTGTGTTAATTGCAGTCAGTCAGTTACCCCTTCAGATAACTGGTTTGCACAGGTGTCTCTGAGGGCACAGAATGCAGAATCTTTATTAGTGCTGCTGATGCCTAAGAAGAAAAAACGCAGCTTGACTCTCAGATCACAGGATAAGTTTATAAGGCTGGCAAAACACAGCATCATTTTTGCTTGAACAGTAAGAATATTTGATGTATAAATTATTGTGAAACAGCAAACATAGAACCTCTTGATGAGTTTCTACAGTCACTTTTTAAGAGTGAAGCAGCACTTAAATCACAGACAAACTAAACAAACAAAAACAAATAAATGATTCCCAAAATAAATCAAAGTTTTGTGCCAGCTCTGCAGAATCTGTTAGCACAGTACCAATGGACATGAAAAAGACAAGACAATAAACTGAAGATATGACTATTGTTAAACAAGCACACTGAGGATTGTTCATTTCAAAACATAGAAAAAACCCAGCCAGTATTTGCAAATGAAAACAAAAACAGAAATGAAAAGTATTTTTCTTCCTTATTATTATAATTTTTTGAGTTTCTGCCAGCATGGAAACACCAGAAAGTAAATAATGTTATAAAATATTACTTGATATTTTTTATCCACTCTAGAGAAAGATAACTTTGAGAAGTAGTATTATATTGTGTAACTTTTGAGCCAGGATGACTATTGTTAATAAGAATGAGACACCCAAAGAAATAGTGTATTCAAACTTGAAGATATTCTAGTTTGTTTCTATTCTCGATGTTCTTTAAGGCAACATGTAATTTAGTAATGTGTGTCTACTTGGTAAACTTTGGTTGCTGGATAAAGGTAGATGACAAATATATTGTTAATCCAACTTGATCTATTTTTTAAAGACATCTAATGGGAAAGATAACTGAAGTGGATAGCCTTTAGCTCTGTCTTTTCACAATCTTTTCACCATTTTGATACCATCAACCAGTTTAATCTTCAAGAATGTATATACCTTTGTTTGGGAGGCTTTTATTGGTGTGTAGAAACTTGTTCTGTGGTCAAAAGTTGTAATAGGAATTCAGACCTGCTCTGTTTTAAGGATACAATGTTTATGCAATGCAGGCAGAAGGCCATCACAAAGCAGCTTAGCATATAGAGCTGTATGCTGGGTGTGCGGCGACAAAGTGGTTAGGATACAAACCTGCCACCTCTGTAGATGCCTCCAATTCTGCGGAAAAAGGCTCCTAAGTGCCTCTGTTTGTGTGCCCCCCCCCCCACTACCTAAATCGTTGGGCTTAATTCCAAAGCCTTAGAAGGATACAAAAAATAGACATTTCCCCACCTAGCTCATCTGCAGGACCCAAGCCTGCAGGTGCATTTAGAGTCCCCCTTCATTCACTAGAGTAGGGAGACTGGCACCTGAGTCTCCCATCTCCCAGGTGAATTCCCTAACCACTGGACTACAGAGCTACAGAGAAATTCTCACTCTGTCTGGCCAAATGACCATTTAAGTATTTTATATAAAGTAAAATCATTCCAATAAGAGAGAGACACCCCAAGCTACTGTATAGCCTCATGGTTAGGGCACTCATAG
Source organism: Chelydra serpentina (assembly GCA_037349315.1). Lineage (NCBI taxonomy): Eukaryota > Metazoa > Chordata > Testudines > Chelydridae > Chelydra > Chelydra serpentina. The sequence goes on from JBAIAC010000002.1 coordinate 18,472,647, forward strand.
AATCATAGAATCTCAGGGTTGGAAGGAACCTCAGGAGGTCATCTAGTCCAACCCCCTGCTCAAAGCAGGACCAACCCCAACTAGATCATCCCAGCCAGGGCTTTGTCAACCCTGACCTTAAAAACCTCTAAGGAAGGAGATTCCACCACCTCCCTAGGTAACCCATTCCAGTGCTTCACCACCCTACTAGTGAAAAAGTTTTTCCTAATATTCAACCTAAACCTCCCCCTCTGCAACTTGAGACCATTACTCCTTGTTCTGTCATCTTCTACCACTGAGAACAGTCTAGATCCAGCCTCTTTGGAACCCCCTTTTAGGTAGTTGAAAGCAGCTATCAAATCCCCACTCACTCTTCTCTTCTGCAGGCTAAACAATCCCAGTTCCCTCAGCCTCTCCTCATAAGTCATGTGCTGCAGCCCCCTAATCATTTTTGTTGCCCTCCGTGGGACTCTTTCCAATTTATCCACATCCTTCTTGTAGTGTGGGGCCCAAAACTGGACACAGTACTCCAAATGAGGCCTCACCAGTGCCGAATAGAGGGGAATAATCACGTCCCTCGATCTGCTGGAAATGCCCCTACTTATACAGCCCAAAATGCCGTTAGCCTTCTTGGCAACAAGGGCACACTGTTGACTCATATTCAGCTTTTCGTCCACTGTAACCCCTAGGTCCTTTTCTGCAGAACTGCTGCCCAGCCATTCGGTCCCTAGTCTGTAGCAGTGCATGGGATTCTTCCGTCCTAAGTGCAGGACTCTGCACTTGTCCTTGTTGAACCTCATCAGATTTCTTTCGGCCCAATCCTCTAATTTGTCTAGGTCCCTCTGTATCCTGTCCCTACCCTCCAGCGTATCAACCACTCCTCCCAGCTTAGTGTCATCTGCAAACTTGCTAAGGGTGCAGTCCACACCATCCTCCAGATCGTTGATGAAGATATTGAACAAAACCGGCCCCAGCACCGACCCTCAGCTGGGCAATGGGAGACTTGGGTTCATGGATTGCAAGGCCCAGAGATGGTGATAGTAGTCATCTAGTCTGACCTCCTGTACAACACAGGCCATAGAACAGTGGTGGGCAACCTGCCGCACACAGTCCATCAAGGTAATCCGCTGGCAGGATGCCAGACAGTGTGTTTACATTTACACAGCTGCCCACAGCTCCCAGTGGCCACGGTTCGCCATTCCCAGCCAATGGGCACCGCTTCCCGCAGCTCCCATTGGCCGGGAATGGTGAACCGCAACCACTGGGAGCTGCGGGAGGCCGTGCAAATGTAAACACACTGTCTGGCAGCCCGCCAGCAGATTACCCTGTTGGGCCACGTGTGGGACATGAGCCGCAGGTTGCCCACCACTGCCATAGAACTTCCCCAACATAAGTGCTAGAGCTGATCTTTTAGAAAGACATGGAGAATCCACTGTGACCCTTGGTAAATTGTTCCAATGTTTAATTACTCTCACTGTTAAAAAATGTATGCCTTGTGAATTCCACTGTGTGACAGGGTGCCTAAAGTTAAGAGTTGCAATGCTGAACCTAAGCCCTCTTTGCGGGTCTAGACTTTCGGCTTCCTGTGCCTCAGTTCCTATGTGTAAAACAGGGATAACAACACTTCTCTGCCTCCCAAGGATGTTGTGGGAGTAAACACATTACAGATTGTGAGCTGCTTAGATACTACACTGCGGGGGGGACACATAAATACTGTAGCTACTAGCACTCTGTACTGGGGGGGAATTTTGTCCCTTAAAGATTTTACCTGGTAGAAAAGTCGAGCTGTTCTTGGGTAGAAGCTGACTCAGGCATACTTTGACCAGCACTTTAAGATACATCTTTGTTAACAGTCATGAAAACTTCAGAAATTATTTACAGTTGGCTGGTTTAAAAATATTTGTAAAAATCAGAATTCACATCAGCAATCAGCCTTCTTTGTAGCATGGCTTTTTTTTATTTTTGTCTTATAAAAGTAAGTGACTAGTGTATTCAGGCATTTATTTATAGAGGAGAAAACTGGCGATATTTTCTCCTAAAATAAGTGAATGTCGTGCACACACACACACACACACACACACACACACACACACACACACACACACACACACACACACACACACACACACACACACACACACACACACTTACACTTACTTTGGTCCATATCCGTGTCTGTATCCAAGCTTTGGTTGCTACAGCTCAAGAGGAAGGTGGGGCAAAGGTAACTTGAAACCACTTTCAGGGTTCACCAGCAAATGGGGTCACCTTGGCCATGCTTCTTTTTCCCTTATCACAACCTCTACGTTGGTTCTTTGGCACCAGAGAATTTACTTCCACAAAGGGAATCCTCCACTGGCGACTTAAGATGGGCTTAAGGCTGCTCTGCACTGCCAGAATAGCATAAAGATGCTTTATAAGAATTTAAGATGTAGCCCCTCTACCCTTAGATCCTTCCATACCTTCTCCTCCAGGGAATATATTTTCCCCTTCTTTATATATTTTGCATTATCATTTGCTGGCTTTATTATGACATATTATTAACCAGGGTCTTGAGCTTCCCTCCCACTAGGACTTTCATCTGTAAATTAATGAGGGCATGTTAGGGAGTAAGGAGTACTCAACATGAATAGGGTTGGCAGCACTGGGCCCTGAGTTTGGATCCAAATCTACATTCCTTGTGTATCCAAAGTATCAGAGGGAATCTTTTGCATTCTTTGTGCTCCCAAAACACTCACTCATATCAATGGGAATTTTGAGCTCTGCAATGAGAGTGAAATTCATCCCTGTGCAAAAGGTCCAGCATGTACCACTTAAATCCCATGTAAACCCTGATTTCAGTGGGGTTTAGGCCTCAGGCTAGGCCTCTTCATTGGGAGAATTTCTAGCAGAATGCATTTATTTGATTCTCTAGGTATCTAGAAAATATAATTTAAAGAAAAATACATTTGCCCACAATTAAGCTTATTTCTCCTACTTTCACAAATCCAAATTTCCATCTGCAATATCACGACTTTGAATAATTTCTTGGAGGGGATGCTCCTGCATGTGCAACTTGTTTTTATTTGTTCATTTTTAACCTTGTAATTGTGTTAAGATGAGAAGACTGTTTTTATAGAAGTGTCTTTATCGCATGAAGGGCTTATTTCCTTTGTTTTCCCACAACTTTGTCTTCTTGCGGCTGCTTGCCTTATTTAAACCTCCCAATTTTCACAAAGACTTACTGAACACTGAACTTTTGGGGACAGTTCCACACCTGGTATAAATCAAAACAAGTCTATTGATTTCACCAGTTTATATCCGAGACCTGTCCCACAGTAGGTTAGCAGACAAAAAATAAATGAACATAGTAGGTTTGCCTTATCAGGCAAATAAATACTCCATGCTGTGATTTACCCAGAGTAGCAAATATGACATTTTCCTTCAAATGTGAGGGTTAAAAATGACCTAATACAGTGCAGCGAAATACTGAAGGTAATCAGTAAGACTGTTATTATTTCCTGAGATGGATTCAATCTGCTGTTTTCTTGCTTCCCTACCAATATCCCGAAAAATAATGATGTGATTTAAGACCATAAAACTTGCAGCTCAATTGTGGCAATTTATGTTCCTGTAAACGTGATGTAAGCCTGAGTTGCCCATTTTTTTGGCTGCATATTCTAAAGGATTTTTTTCATCTCAAAGGCCAGAGCAATTTACACAATTTTACTTTCAAATTTTTTTTAGTGAAAAACTTTTTTTTGGTTGAAAGATGTTGAGATTTGACTCCATCACAACCTGCTTTTTTCATAACTTGAATTTATGTCTGTGTGTGTGTATATATATACACACACACACACACACACATAAATTCAACAAATATTTCCATTTCTTTTATATATATATATATATATATATATATATATATATATATATATATATATATATATATATATTCTTATATATATATAAGAAATGGAAATATTTGTTCAATGGATAGATTTCTTTCAGGGTGACACAATTGAAAGACAAATCATAAGAAGGTATAATACAACCATCAATGTGTTTCTGTTCCCAAGTGGGAATGCTAAGCAACCTCTTGCTCTAACCTTTTCTCCTTCTTCACTGAATGTAATGTTTTCAGATTCTGTTAGGAGTGTGTCTAATTCATTTTTCCAGCTTAGTAAGACTAGCCTCAAGTCATTTCCTATTTGCTGTCTTGCTGTGAGTGGAGCCACATTCTCTGTGAGAAGTTACTTTGGTTGTAGTGATTATCTCTGGTGAATGAGCATGCTCAGACCTGGTCCTCTAGTCAATGGATTGAAAGGATGCCTGCTCATGCTGGGAATATAGCTTAACAGTATGTTAATAAACACACAGGGAATGTGTCATGCAAACAAAGGCACACAGCCCTGAGGCTACAAAACGCAGATTCAAAGACAGTAATAAACTTTGAAAAAATACACAATGTTATAATTTAAGAAACAGCTTTGTTATAAATGTGCCTAGGTTTGCAGTGGGAAGAGTTAGTACCAAGATGCACTATCATTTTCCCTTGTGCTTGCTTTGATGAGCGTTGCAGTTAGAACTAGGAGGAGTTAGATGGATTAAAGGGAAGTAGGTCCATTCTCACTTTTTGGTGAAACAGTTTACAACACAAGGCATATTTCCTACCAGGCTATTAATTACATTCCATTAAATTCTTTAAAACATGGTGATTAAATGCAAACCTTTGCTGTTTTCCTACAAGAGACCTTCTATTTATAGGGTTGCTACTGTAGCTAATGCTAAAATTGAAACTTGTCTCTCTACTACAGTACTTCAAAACCTATTGTACAAACACATTTGTTCTAACTTGCACTCCTGTGCAGTATCAACATCCTGTTACACCCCCACAAATACAACAAAAGCAGAAGCAGGCACTAATCTTACAAAAGGATAAAATGTTACCCTTCCACCTACATAACACACATACACATTCCCCTCTCCCCACAACGATACACTCCTAGACACGCAGAGAGAATTATAAAGCTTCTCATTTTAATACATCACAATATTGCAGGAGAAAGTTAATTTTAGAGGAACTAAACACACACAAAATAATGCTGGAAAGATAAGAAATATCCACTAACTAATTGGAGACTGTTTTGAAATCAGGAAGAGAAAGCACAGCAAGATGCAGCATTCACACACACACACACACACCTTTTGTTTTCATCATTTGCATAATTAATTAGGATCCAGGGAGGAAAAATAAAGCTACATTTTACACATTTCTTTAGTTCTGAATAGCAATCAAGATCTATAATAGCCTCTTGGTTCTGAAGTTTAACATGAGCTTGTGTGCGTGAAGGAGCAATTGTTTTTGCTCTTTAGAAAAAATGGAATTTAGAACAAAATAATCCATGGCTTTGAGATTAACAGCAGTTTTGGAAACCGGCTCGCGGTCCCAGTAGCAAGTAATAGACTTGAGAGCTTAGTGGCAATTAAACGTTAAATAACTTGTATTTTTCAGTTTAGAAATGTGTCATTTACCAGCCATTCAAATGGTATCAAATACAAATAAATAAATAAATACGAAATAAGGAAATAAAAAGCCAACATCACCACATGCATTAAAACTCTAATTCAAAGCACAGTAAAGTTGATGGGGAATCTTTCCATTGACGTCTATGAGCTATGAATCAAGCCCTAAAGACAATGGTCCTATACAGCGGTGGCAGGAAGTGCTATGGGCCTCCTGAAGAAACTCTATGTTGCACACACCTATGGGCATGTTTTTACAGAAAGGAGTTTTATAGTAAGCATGCTTTACTCCACGCAGTGCTGCAGACACCTCTGCATCCCCTAAGGAGGAGGACTTGTTCTCAGCTGCAAAGCAAGGCACAAAGGTTTGGTCTCGTACCAAGAGTTAGCATGTCCCTATCCTGGCCTCCTTCTTCCCTGTTCACTACTATCCAGCCGTTGATATGCACAATGCAGCAGATCCTCAGCCGGTGCAAACTGACAGCAGCTGAGGATCTGCCCCACTGTAAGAGGTGCCAAACAGGAAACTCCAGTTGAGAAGTTCGAGTAATAGGCACTGTGCAGCTCTAAGCTCACTCAGGAGAAACCCCCGGTGGACATAGCTGGACACTGCAGCAGCATCTCATCCAATTAAACAAATCCCTATTCCCTCAAGGTGCCTGCTTCACCGACAGCCAGGTATTATTGGAGGGAATGCTTGCCCTAAAACAGTTACACAAAACAGCAATGCAATGGATAGATAAATCTGGATACATGAGCACAGTGTGTGTGTGTGTGTGCGTGTGATGCCTCCAGGACACAGTAAGAAGGAGAAAATTGTAATGTGTGCTGGGAGTTGTTGGGACACAAAATCAGTTGATTTTACACACACATATTCCAAAGTGTTTTGCTTGGGTGATGAAGTGCACTGAACCACTGGTGCCAATTTACACACCCTTTTGCACATAGGAATCATGCATTGGTTGGCATAATCAAACCTACTGAGCTCCACCCACTGTGTTTCCTATGGGGCATTTCACAGCTATACCAGCAGTGTCATCGTACAGTAAATGACTTACCATAGCTGAAAAGCAGGTCTGTGATATTTCCTCTCGCTTCACTGACATGCTGCAGCTTGCAGCTGAGAGCCGTAACCACTACTGCATAGTGCTGCACTGCAAAAGGTCAGGCATATTGTATTGCTGGGATATATATAATTCAGTGTTTGGAGATGTCCCAATAATCTGATGCAGAAAGCAAGAATGGGGCACAAAGCTGTGGTGTGGGCAAAGGCGGAGATTCTGTGTGCTGCTTCTGGAAGCTGCAGCTCAGAACTCCCAGCCCAGGGATAATAAGGGAAAGGTGATTGTAACCTCCCTTCGCTCCCTCCTGATTCCAGATCGCTCCAGTAGCAACCATGCCACCCCCCCAAAAAATAATTTTGGAAGCTTGATATGGGGGTGGCCGCCTTAAGGGCAGCTGCACCATTGGGCTTGCCTACAATATTATTGGCCCACTCCCTCCAGCCCCTACGCTAGGGCTTGTGGTGAGAGGGGAGAGGTCATAAGCAGTCTATAGGAATTCCTCCATAGCTGGCTCTGGGGCTGTTCCAGCCCTTTATAAGGTCCTGCTGTAGTATACAGGAGGCACAGAGGTAGTCTCTCTCTCTAAGTCTGTAAAACCCTTTTATAGCCTCAGGCACACAACACCGTGCCCATTACATATGCTTGGCCCATATTTTCGCTGTGTGACATGTGTAGCGAGCACTGTCTAGGATATCTCTTTGTGGAACAATCTTTCAGGTTATCCTTTGGCACAGCTGCCAAGTTCTATGTAGCTCCTTGAGTGACATTTTTCAAGGATGCTGGAAAGTGAAATGAACAAGCTTTTGATCCAGCCTGTCTCCTCTTCTGGTAGTAATGTATTAATGATGATGCATGACACATCTATACCACCTTCCATCCAAGGTGCCCTGTGAGAGAGGGACGGACAACTCTCCCTATTGTATTAATGGAGAAAGTGAGGCACAGAAAGGGTGAATACGATAGGCATACAAGCCACTTCTCCTCACACCAGGAATCTGAGGGTTGAAAACTCAGGCCACATACTTGGGGGTCCTTACCCTCAAAATGGATTAAGTTGCTAAACGTAGGCATCCAAGTTTGAAAATGTCAGCCTCTCTCAGTGCAGTGCCAGGTAAGATAATTACCAAGAGGCAAGTTCTGTGTTTTAAATAATACCAAGGCCATGAGAGAGAGACCCATAAATGCAGCCCCAAATATTATTTGAACATAGGCAAAGCAGCTCTGCGTACAACTTCTCCACAGTCCTCTGCCTCGCCTCAATATAATCCCCACATTGAGATGTACATTAGTCAAAAGGCAGAGCAGGCTACAAATTCTACTGCACTTATAGCAGCACAAGTCAGACAGTGTTTTCAGTTAAATCATTACTTATTTACTTTTATTCCCGAAGCAGCATCTGGTCCTTCATCTCCGGAGCAGAGGGAACCATTTTCACAGATCGTAGTGACTGCATGCCAAGGAGACGTTTCCAGAGCTTCGTGAGCTGACCATATGCTACATCTTTCCCCAGCTGGAGTAAAGCCATGCAGCCACCACTTAGTTCTTAACCAGTATGGGTAAAAAAAATTAAAGATGAAAGGGAAATCACTGTGTGGTGTGTGTCAGCGTTGGGGAGGGGGGAATCAACATGCAGTGTGTCTGTGTAATGAGTGAGAGAAAGAGAGGATTACACAGGTAAGAAAACTCCAAGAAATAAGGGGTGTTTGTTAGGATTTCCACAGAACCATAACCACTTTGAATCCGGGGAAGAGGTGTAGTTCTACAATGCTTGAATTAAATTGGGACACACCAACTCGATTCCTTCCAAAGGTTCCATTACTTAAGAAAATCTCAGACCACATTTATAGAAAAGGTTCCCAAATAAAAGTGACCGAATGACTCCAAAAAATGGAGAATAATTTAATTGAATGACTGATGGGGGGAAAAAATCAAGAATAAACTGGCATTATTCATTCCTCACTAGAGCTGTGTGGAAAATGAACAAAATATTCTTGGATAATTTATCATTTGGTGGGGAAAACAAATCCATCAAACAAATCAGTCACAAATATTATTTTACCAGTTCACTTCCCATTGGTGGGACAGCAGTGCGGGTCTGGCTAATGGGAGGATGCCCGTGGGGAGAGTGATGAGTAGGGTTGTGCAGACACCAGGCTCTGGGATTCCCCTCACCATTGCCAAAGAGATTATTAGAGCAGATGGGTCTGATGTGTCAAATTTGAACCTGGATGCAGATCTTAACCTTCCTAGTGTTAAGAGATATCTGGCTACAGGATTTGATTTGAGCCCATCTCTGGTCTTGATAAGGAGAAACAATGCTGTCCTCCCCTATGCCCTTACGCTGGCCTTCTGAGTCTGGTGGCCCGCTCTACCGTCCCTTGAGTCTAAAGAGGGTGCTGGTTGGCCAGTGGCCCCAGCACATTCCTTAGGGGTGGATGTAGCCACCCAATGCAATGGGTGCTCTTGACTAAATGCTTCTTGTGGTCAAGGAGGTCACCGATCACCCAGAGTAGCACCCTCTGCCCCGGCACCCGGCCCAGTGTGGAGGGCAAGTCCTGGGCAGGTGGGAGAGAGGGTGTGGAGCGAGCCTGCTCTTTACACACCCTGAAGCAGCTCCTGTCCCACGGGGGTGGGCCCAGCTACCCGCTGCAGGCATTGCATCCATTATGACAGAGGGGCACTAAGGCCAAATTTCAGAGAGTGGTGCTGTGGGGTTGCAGCGCCACGCAGTCTGCAGCTTTAGTGGGGGTGGATGATTTCTGTGGAGGCCACAGATCCCATGTACCCTCCCCCACCCCCAAAGCCACCACTGCCAGCACAGAAGTAGGGTCAGCCTCAAACGCCAAAGACTCCTGCAATAAATTGGAACAATCCTAGTGTTTTGGGCTGGGGAGGATTGATTATGAGGGTGGGGAGGGGGGGTTAAGGAGTGATTTGCACTCTCCAAGTAAGCTTTCAGGAGTTGTCCAGAGTCAGTCTCTGCAAACAGAAACAACAAGATCTGGTTTGTGTGCCCCACATGAGCCACCCCTGCTTTCTAGCCATTTTTCTGGGCGGTGTTTGAGAGTAAGGTGTGCTCCTAGAGAAATGATATTAGCATCTAAAGAGAGCTGCTTTCCTTGGACTGTAGCAGATAGTTAATACAATAGCAAAGTAGTGTGACTGTGGTGATATTCACTAGGGAGCAGGCTACTTCCCCGGGCTCAGCTTATCAGCACAATTTCGCTTCTGCCTCCAGAAAGAGATATGTGATGCTGTTGAATTAGGAGTTTTTTAAACAGAGGGAAGTGTATGTATTAAACAGAGATATTTACACAAGAAAAATCCCTTTATGAAATACATGTGCTGGAATTCCATTGCTTACATTCCTTAGTTTGCAATGTTACAGGTGGGCAGTAGATCATCCAGTGTTCAATCCTCCCCTCCCTACCCTCCGTTCGGTTGTTCATATATGAATTTTGCATGCAATTAAAGTTGTGCCTATAGCTCCTCCTCCTTTATATCATCACCATGATTAAAACATACCTGGTCCAAGTAGAATGACCCTGATTCAGGCTGGTGTTTACAGAGCAACATGATTTTAATGAAATAAAAGGCACATCCTACCAAGTCCGGCTTGAGAACACCACCTACCCTGTCGCCATTACAGACAGAGAGACAGAAATATATCAAAGCCACCTAAGCACTTAAAAGGGAATAGGAAATAAAAGGGATGTGTCCAAGCAGTGCTGGTGGCAGGTGTCGGAAAGCGAACATCAGCAGGATCAAATAGAAGAGTTTTTCTCTGTTGCTTCTTGAAAGGAAATAAAAAAAGCTGAGACCCTTACATTTTTATTAAATACAAAAGTAAATTAGATGAAGGGAACACTCAAGAAGAACCTGGTACCAATACCTGGGGATTCAGGGTTCGGATCACTCACCTCCTAGTACACAATACAAAGGCACAACGCTCAGCTTCACACATCTCTCCTGGTATGCTCCAGTGATTCCCTCGGGACTGCTGAACAAGTTTCATGGGTGGGCTGGGGGAAATGGCAAATGGGTTTAAGTTTCTTGGGATGCATCCTCGAAAGCATCTTGTCTGGTAAATGGCCTTTAGTTTCACCTGGCTCAGTACAAGATTTTACAGTGCCCCACCAAGCAAAAAGCAGAGGCTCTATGTCACAGAGATAAAGCCCATTAGAGGATAGGATGGAAGAAATGAGGGGGGTTGAATCTAATCTTTTAGCATAGCACCTTTACCAGTTTGCCTTTGCTTTCAAAGAACTGTTTTAGCCCCCCTTTGGTTAGTGAATAGGATGAGGGCTCAGGAAATCTGGGTTCATTTCTCTGTTCTGCCACTTACTTCCTAGGTAACCTTGGGGAAGTCACTTTCGCTTTGCGTGTACTGTAGGCAGGGCTGATAGTTCCTAACTTGTGAGTGCTTGAAGTTACAGTCTTAATAGTGTTCTTTTATCATAGTTTTGTGTGTGCAATTTCCTGAATTTTAAAAAAAACAAACTGAAAATACAGTAATTTCATCCTGTGGCCTCACATTTACATTCACAATGATCATCAACATGATTGGAACTTTTAGATCAAGTCCACAGACTCCGCGCCCCACCCCCAGTCCCATTCTCCAAGCCTACTCAGTCCCAGTTTCCATTCCTCAGGATTCTCATCAGTCATCACAGTCCCAGTCTCCTTGCCCAGCAAGTCCTAGCCTCACCCCGTCTGGACTCTGTCCTAGTCTCCCCTCCACTCCCAACCCTAGTCTCTTAACGGAGCCATTCCCTGTTCCCCAAAACTCTTTTCCCGTCTCCTTTGCTCAGCCAGTCCAAGATCCGCCCTCCCCAACTCATCAGCTGATCTCTCTCTCTTCCCCACCCTGGCCTCCAGTTGTTCCTCAAGCCCTGTTTCCATGTTCCCCATCCCCAATGGCTTACAATCCTTCTCTCCATTTCCAGAATCCTCAGCCAATCTCAGTGCTCCCCTCCCCACTCCTCCATTCCCCAGTTCCTTGTCTTAGTATTTTTGGACAGCCAGTACCAGTTCTCCCCTTGCATCCTAGCTCCTCATTCGATTTGTCTCCCATCTTCCAACCCCACTCATCAATCCTAGTATTCCCCCTGCCCAGCTCCCCATCTGATCTTAGTCACCCCCAATCTACTGGCTCCCAGTCCTCTCCGCCCCTCTCCCTTGGCTCATAGTCTCAGTCTTCTTGCTCATCCCACTCTCCCCTCCCCACCCTAACTCCCAGTTTCCCTCTCTCCCGCCAGCAGCCTTCAGTCCTAATTTCTGCACCACCATCCCAAAGCTCCCTGTTTGAATCTATCCCTCCTCCGTCCCTCCGATCTGGCTTCTATTCTATCCCCTCGTCTGCATTCAATTCTGGCAACTTCCTCCTCCATGTTGCATGGGCCCAGCAGAGGAGTCACTGAGAGTATAGAACCCCCCATCTTCCTGCTCTCATTTCAAGTGCCTATACCTATAGAGCTGCAATGGCAGAGAAAGTCCAGCTCAGCCTTAAGCTGGAATATGCTCAGTATAGACAAATTTGATGAGGAATTTAGCTGCTAAAATTTAAGACACTTCTACTGAGCACATGCAAACTACTTTTCCCAAGGCTTATCACTTGGCCAAATTTGGGTGGATTTTCTCAGGAAAAGGACACAACGCCACTCCCTGCCAAACGTTAAGTCCCTGCTCCAAAACATGGGGGCACTACAAAGAAAAGGTTGCACACATTTTATTAACATGGCAAATCAATGTATTTTTCCCTACCCTTGTTCTTGGTAATGGCTGATCCATTTTGGCTGAATGTTTCCAAAAATATTCAGCCTGAGTCAGACACCTGGCATATAGAATTTCAGCCTAAGTGTTAAAATTTGGCAAAATTTATAAGCAACTGAGAACAGGATGTTATAATTGGAACTGTCAGGCAATCATAATAATGCTACCATCTATAACATTCACTCATGAAAGGTGCTGTAATATGGGTCTTGGGGTGTGAACCAAAGTCTGTTGAAGTCAATGGGAAAAAAACCTCATCTTGATTTAAATGGGTTTTGTATAAGGCCCTTCTGCGTGCTGGTTGAGGGGGGAAAAAGGGGGAGTGAAATGTGAAGGATCCCTTTAAAAATAATAATGTAAGTGGCCTCATTGTGCTTTGCTTTACTGAGGTCAGCTGTGTAAATGAGATCAGAATTTGATCCTCTGGATTTGAACATAAGGAAGTTTTGAGGCAAGGTCTCCCATGTAAGATACTATAATACTTGGATTAATTTTCCATGGACATTTGTGTGATTACATTTATTGGCCTGATTGTTTGATAGATGTGAATTTGAAAAGAGCATGCACAAGATTTTAAAAGTGTAAGTGCAGGTATTTATGCACAATTCATCCAGGCAGGAAAAAGAAACTGCACCGTGTGATTTAACTGACCAGTCAGAACTAGATTCCTCAGCTGAAACAGCAGATAAAATATCAAATATTCAGAGAGAAGCATTCTTGATCAAATCCTAGATTTAAAATTGCTGCAAAAAAGTATCTAACAATTTCAAACACTTTCACAAGCAAGAAAAAGAGACTAAACTCATTAGATACATTATTAGTTTCATATTATTCACTTAGATCTATCATTGATGACACCACTTTTCCTGGCCTTTTTAGTATTTTGTTTGTTGTTTTACATTGTTTGTTTTATGATTTTTTTAATTATTGTTGTTTATTTATTTTAGTAATTGTTTTTGGAGCGTGCTGATTGCTTTACCAGGGAGGCACTAAATAAATAAAATCATTATTACTATAATAAACATAACAGAAGATAATAGTTATTTCACCATTTATGATTAGTAGGGGGGAGGACCAGTATTTCCTGAAGGGTAGAATAAGGCAGGTAGGAACCAAGATGCCAAGGTTCCAATTCCACCTCTGCCACTGATTACATCTGTGACCTTGAACAAGATAGTCTCTTTGTGACTCAGTTTATTCATCTGTGAAAGGATTATCATAACATTTACCTACATCACACGGGTAGCAAGAGAATTAGCTAATGCTCATAAAGCATTTTGATCACCTCAGATGAAAGATGCTATATAAATACAAAAATAAAATCCTTAATCTTCTAGATTATTAATGATATAACAGAGACACTATTACAATCTCCCATGTCAGTGGGAGCTACTGTAGGTATTGTTTGACTGGTTTAGAATCTACAACTGGTGCATTTTACTCTGCTTACGCAGCAAATGGGCTAGTTTTTCCTAGATGCATGTGTATTACCATTAGCAGGAGACATGCATACACTCTGGAAGGAAAACAGATTCAAGTTTCCATGCTAAATATAATTACGGAAAAGGTTTTCTCCAGTCCATGTGGTATGTAACCCTCACTGATTTGTAACACTCTGCTTTTCAAAACACTTCCCCTTCCCACACACAAGATTCCTAAAGGCAAAAATTGTTGCTGTGGAGTAATGGCATAAAAAAAGTCAAAAAAGTACTGAACACCAAAACTAGGATAACAGTTCTAAGTTTTTTTAATCAAAGCTACTTTGAAAGTTAAAGAAGCACAACATAAACTTTGAAAATGCCCGTTCTCTTTTGTTGTAGTTGTTATTGGAACTTTTATCATTTAAAAATACCCTGACCCGATTTAAACTAAATGTATTAAATTAGCTTTCTTTTTGGCACTGAAGCCCTGTGCCAAGCTTTAAACAAGAGAGATTTATTTATTTTTTTGTTAATGGCTCATTAGAAACTTGTAAAAACTGGAGGTTATTTTAATACCAGCTCCTTAACTCTTGTGGCATTAGCAGGCACAACTAGCTGTGTATTATAATCCTTACTCCACCTGCTGTTACAAATAGATTGCCCCAAGGTGGTGTAATTGAGGAAGCACGCCACTGTATGCTCACTGTCTACAAGCCGGTACAGTGCCCTTATCTAAGCCGCCAGACGTTGGTGCAAGGATGTACTGCCTAGAAATGACAGTCAAGTTCTAAACTATTCCTATCACAGGGTGGTTGGGACCCAGTAAATGAAATAGGTACATCTTTCCTGTGCCAGTTTTGCCAATTATAAGAACATAACAATGGCCATAGTGGGTCAGACTATGGTCCATCTAGTCCGGTCTTCTGACAGCAACCAGTGCCAGATGCTTCAGGACAAGTAAACAGAATAGGGCAATTTATTGAATGATTCATCCCCATCATTCAGTTCCAGCTTTGGAAAGTCAGAGCTTTAGGAAGACCCAGAGCATGGGTTTGAATCCCTAGCCCTTGCTGGACCTATCCTCCATGAATTTATCTAATTCTTTTTTTAACCCAATTATACTTTGACCTTCACAACAAACCCTGGCAATGCATTCCACAGATTGACTGTGCGTTGTGTAAAGAAATACTTCTTTATATTTGTTTTAAACATGCAGCCTATTCATTTCATCAGATGACCTCTGGTTCTTGTGTTATATGAAGGGGTAAATAACACTTCCTTATTCACTTTCACCACACCAGTCATGATTTTATAGATTTCTATCATATCCCCCCAAAGCTGTCTCTTTTCTAAGATGAAGAGTCCCAGTCTTTTTAATCTCTCCTTGTATGGAAACTGTTCCATACCCCTAATTATTGTCGTTGCCCTTCTCTGTGCCTTTTCCAATTTTAATATATCTTTTTTGAGATGGGGCGAGCAGAACTTCACACAGTGTTCAAGGTATGGGCGTACTATGGATTTATATAGTGGCAATATGATATTTTCTGTCTTATTATCTATCCCTTTCTTAATGGTTCCTAACATTCTGTTAGCTTTTTTGACTGCCACTGCACAGTGAGCGGGTATTTTCAGATAGCTATCCACAATGATTCCAAAATCTCTTTCTTGAATGCTAACAGCTAATTAGATCCCAGATTTTGTATGTATAATTGGGACGATGGTTTCCAATGCGCATTACTTTGCACTTATCAGCATTGAATTTCATCTGCCACTTTTTTGACCAGCCACCCAGTTTTGTGAGACCTCTTTGTAACTCTTTGCAGTCAGCTTTGGACTTAACTGAGTTGAGTAATTTTGTATTGTCTGGAAACTTTGCCACCTCCCTGATCACCCCCATTTTCAGATCATTTATGAATTTGTTGAACAGCACAGGTTCCAGTACAGATTATATTTATCTCTTTCCACTAAGACTACATCCACACTACCCGCCCGATTCGGCAGGTAGCGATCGATGTTCTGGGATCGATTTATCGTGTCTCATCTAGACATGATAAATCGATCCCAGAACCGCTCCACGTTGACTCCAGAACTCCAGCTCCTCACGAGGAGTAAGCAGAGTTGACGGGGGAGCCTGCCTGCTGCCATGTGGACCAGCGGTAAGTACCTTTTAAAATCGATCTAAGATATTCGACTTCAGCTATGTTATTCACGTAGCTGAAGTTGCGTATCTTAGATCGACACCCCCCCCCCCCCGTGTGGACCAGCCCTAGGAAAACCATTTATTCCTACCCTTTGTTTCCTATCTTTTAACCAGTTACTGATCTATTAGAGAACTTTCCTGCTTAGCCCATGACTGCTTACTTTGTTTAAGAGTCTTTGGTGAGAGACCTTTTTAAAGGTTTTTGAAAGTCCAAGTACATATATCCACTGGATCTCCCTTGTCCACATGCTTCTTGACCTCCTCAAAGAATTCTAATAGATTGGTAAGGCATGATTTCCCTGTTCAAAAGCCATGTTGACTCCTCCCCAACAAATTGTTTACAATTTTTTTTACTTTTCAAATTCTTTTCTGGCCTGCCCAATTATGCTTTTACATTTGACTTACCAGAGTCTATGTTGCTTTCTATTTTCCTCAGTTGGATTTGACTTCCAATTTTAAAGGATCCCTTTTTGCGTCTAACTACCTCTGTTACCCTGCTGTTTAGCCACTGTGGCTAGGAAGTCAGTGGAGGTGCTATCCAGCTGTCCTTCCTGAGCCAGAGAGCCAAGGCCAGAGAAGGATGGACAGGGATGAAGGCTAAGAGTAGCAGAGAGCCAAGGCACCACAAGGGATGCTGTGGTTGCATTGGAGAGCTGGGGCACAGTAAAGGATGCTAGGGATGCTCCTGATGCATTGCCTGAATTATAGTGTTAGGATTTGTTATGTGCATTGGGTTTTCTTCTGTAATAAATTAACCCCATTGTATCATGATCAGTGGAACTAAAGTCAGAAAGTCCATGTTCTCTGGGGGATTGTTATTGATGTGACACCAGGAAAAGATGGAACATGAGGAATTGGAAGCAACTCAGCCACATGGCAGAGCAGTGCACAGGGTTTAATAAAGTTCCACATGGTTAACATAACCTACATTCAGCATCTCTCTTTGTGAATGAAACATGGTGGCAGCAATTGAGTTGTGAGTTCTCTGCAGTGCAGCAGCTGGCAGCATGAGCCATAGAACTTGGTCTGAAGACCCCCAGGTCCCTAGATTGTCAAGACTCAAGCATAGTCCAGCAATGAACCTAGTGGAAATAGAAGTTTGAGCTGTATACAGATCTGGCCATGCAGAGGATGATGACAACAACAGCAGGAGAATAAAACTGTTATTTTACCTTATTTGGGAACAAGGTAGAGAAATCTGCACCATTCTGAAGCTTCCCACTGCCTCAAGCCTCACAGCAATCCTAGGAACCCTGGGAACCTATTGCTCACAAAAGCAGACTGAAATTGTGGAGTGACATGTGTTTTTCACAAAAAAAACAATCTGAAGGGGAGGGCATAGACCTTATACTTCCTTATGTGCATTGGTTTCTACATACAATTTTGAGAACTTGACAGACTCCCTGGTATGGAACAGGATAGTCTGTGGCACTTGGGATCAAGCTATCACATTAAACATGGGGTGTGCAAAGGAAGCCTCAAGAGAAAGGATGAAAGCCCTCGGAGGCACAACACTCCCAGAAATACATGCAGAGACCACAGCAAACGAGAGCAGGTGGCCAGGGTTCCCTACCCATAGTGAGATGCATTTACTGTGGGAGACAGCATGAGCCCCACACTAGGACGGCAGGGCAAAGAATGTAGCAATATGACTGATTTTAGCAGTGTGTGCAAGAGCAGAAGAAGCTCTCAGAAAGATCCAGTCAGTCTTGCCCAAGAAAGGGATAGCACATTAGAGAGTGGTGATGATCATGACTCCATCCGTGAGTCTGTGAGCATATCTGGTTCAGGCTGTTGGGACAGGAAAGCAACAAGGGGTAATACCAACCTCCATGAATGTAAAAATGTTAATAGGGAAACACAACATGCAATTTCAGCGGGAAATTCTCCTGCAATGTGATTCTTCAGCGTGAGTAGGAGTCAAACACACCCTTTACCAAAAGCAGTTGCAATCTAATAAGGTACAATGAGAGCATAATGTAGCCTGTGGGGAAATGTGATCTCACAGTAACTAACTTGAAAAATAAATGTACCAACTGAAGTTTGTGGTGCTGGATAGTAAGCACCACAGACTCCTCTTAGGGAACACAACCATATGAACCATGGATCTGATCATGGCACAGCATCAGAATTTTATAGCTGCAAGGCAAGAAGCAAAATGGGGAGTCCATGGACACAGGAAACAATTTTAAAAGCATAAAAGGATGTTTCAAAGGTGATGGGTGCCTTGAAGGAAAGCTGTGATTAGAGGTAGACACAACAGTGGAATCTATGTGCTTATCGTATGAGGAGAGATTAAAGAGGCTAGGACTTTTCAGCTTGGAAAACAGGAGACTAAGAGGGGATATGATAGAGGTATATAAAATTATGAGTGGTGTGGAGGAAGTGAATAAGGAAAAGCTATTTACTTGTTCTCATAATAAAAGAACTAGGGGCCACCCAATGAAATTAGTGGGCAGCAGCTTTAAAACAAATAAAAGGAAGTTCTTCTTCACACAGCGCACAGTCAACCTGTGGAACTCCTTGCCTGAGGAGGCTGTGAAGGCTAGGACTATAACAGGGTTTAAAAGAGAACTGGATAAATTCATGGAGGTTAAGTCCATTCATGGCTATTAGCCAGAATGGGTAAGAAATGGTGTCGTTAGCCTCTGTTTGTCAGAGGGGGGTGATGGATGGCAGGAGAGAGATCACTTGATCATTACCTGTTGGGTCCACTCACTCCGGGTCACCTGGCATTGGCCACTGTCGGTGGACAGGATACTGGGCTGGATGGACCTTTGGTCTGACCCAGTACAGCCTTTCTTATGTTCTTATGTTCTTATCGTGAAGGAAAATTCAGTGTGTAAGGATCGTGAAAATACACATATTCCAGTGTGTAAGGATTGTGAAAATTTGCAGGTGGGGGTTATCATAGAATCATAGAGATCAGTACAGCCTGGAGCAACATGATGATGATAAAGAAGCCACCAGGCAAATGACACATCTGCATAGACCAAAACCTCCTGAAAAGTCTTTGAAAAGATGCCACTATGTACTACCCACAATTCATGACATCTTGCCAGAACTCTCCAAAACCAGAATCTTTACAGTCTTGGATGTAATGAATGGGTTTTGGCACATAAGCCTGGATAAAAAGTCCAACACACTTTGTAACACCATTTGGTTGCAACAGATGGCTGTATAGGCTAATGGGCATAAGACCAGCACCGGAAGTGTTCCAGAGAAGACTCATCCAAGTGCTGTATGGACTGTCTGAGATGAAAATAATTGCAGATGATATGCTCATTGTACGAGAAGAGAGTTATGATTCAGAAGCTGAACAAGACCATGATAGCAAACTACAAGCTTCGCTACATCAATGCAGGAACAAGAACATAAATTTTAACCCAGAAAAAAGGCAACTCAAATTGTGTGAAGTATCATATATTGGGCATCTGCTCACAGTAGAGGGACTGAAAGCAAATTTGAACAAGAATAAGGCAGTCAGAGAAATACCAGCTACATTGGATGTAAAAGGAGTATAGCATTTCATAGGAGTGATACATTTTCTGTCCAAGTTCTCTCCACATTTGGCAGCTATAGCAGAATGCATATGTCAGCTCAGAAGTCAGTTGGTGTAAATCAAAGAGGCTATGGAAAAGGACATCTGACTATAAGAAGTCAAGAGAATGATACTAGCAGGGTTACCAGAAGACAAAATTCAAGTACAGATAGCAGCAGAACAGAATATTCAAATTAAAGATGAACTGGATATGCAGACTGGAATCAGATTTCGAGGCCAGAGGGCGATTGTCCCCACCTTATTACATAAGCATGTCATGCGAAAAATACATGTCTTACAACTGAACATTGACAGGTGTCTTAAACAGGCTGAAGAGTGTGTTTATTGGCCAGGGAATGAATTCACAACTGTGCTTTTTGATTGAAGGATGCAAGACCTGCCAGTTGTATGATACAATTGTCAGCAGAGAATCTTACCACATGAGCTGTGCCCCTTCCCTCACCCCCAACCATAGAAAAAAGGTGGGAGTGGACTTATTTACCTCCAAGGAAAAGCAGTACTAGATTTAGGGTGACCAGACAGCAAATGTGAAAAATCGGGACGGAGGGGGGTGTGTGTGTAATAAGAGCCTATATAAGAAAAAGACCCAAAAATCAGGACTGTTCCTATAAAATTGGGACATCTGGTCACCCTAACTGGATTAGAGGACTACTATTCAAATTGTTGGGAGATTGATGCCCTGCCTGATACAAGAAGCAAGTCAGTGATTAGCAAACTGAAAGACCACTTTGCAAGAAATGGCATTCCAAACCCTGCATTCACACACAACAGATCCCAGTTTGCCTTGGAAACATTCAAAGAATTTGTATGCAAATGGGAGTTTTACCATCATACCTCCTCCCCAACATTACCCTCAGAGCAATGGTACAATGGAATCAGCTGTGAAAACAGCTAAGAGACCGTTACACAAGGCTATTTCTTGTGGTTCAGACCCTGTGTTAGCATTTTTGGTACACAGGAATACCCCATCACAGGATGACAAAACTGTCTGGTGCAGGCATTTCTGCTAGCCAGAAAGATGGAGACACTGCCAAGAGGAGAAGGCCAACAATCAGAAAAAGCAGGCACTACAGTACAAGAAGTCAGCCAATGACCTACCAGCCCTAGAGCCAGGAACTCCTGTGAGAATCCAGCTATTAGAGAGACACCAGAAGAGGCAGAATAACGTAGTCATGAGGGGTGCAGTGGCACCCAGGTCACACAAGGGAATTACCCAAGAAGGACAAGTGATCCAAGGGAACAAGAAGCAATTACAAGGAGGCAGACACAATACCTACATCATCACAGAATGGAGAGATGGAGAGAGGAAGGAGATTCCACAGAGAGAGAGTTTGCTAGACTTGGAGACAAGTAACGTGGTAGGTCTAAACTGCAATAAAAAACTCATGGCATGGCTCACAGCTGACCAGGGTCAGCTGACTCCAGCTCATGGGGCTCATATTGTGGAACTATAAAATTACAGTATAGATGTTCAGGGTCAGGTTTGAACCTGGGGTCTGAGACCCTCCCCTCTTGTGTGGTCTCAGAGCCCGGGCTCCTGCCCGAACCCAAAAGTCTACACTACCATTTTATAGTCCCACAGTCCTAGCCCTATAAGCCCGAGTCAGCTGACATGCACTCTAGGACTTGGTTTCATGCATTTTTTATTCCAACTTAGACATACCCAGGGAAACAAAGATAGGCCTGTTGAGGAGACCAAATTATGTCAAAGACTATGTAACCAGCTGAATCTGTGGTAAAGACAAGTGTGATGCTGGCAGACCAGTTGCCAGCTCTTGCCAAGGCTTTAAGCCTCAGCAGAGCACAGACAAATTCATTGCTGGAAACCAGTCCAACTCACCTGTGTGATAGAATCATAGAATATCAGGGTTGGAAGGGACCTTAGGAGATCATCTAGTCCAACCCCCTGCTCAAAGCAGGACCAATCCCCAATTTTTGCCCCAGATTCCTAAATGGCCCCCTCAAGGATTGAACTCACAACCCTGGGTTTAGCAGGCCAATGCTCAAACCACTGAGCTATCCCCCAATAAGTATTGGACTTATAACAATGTGTTTAGACTTTATGAAATGTTTGTAAGTTGCTACATGTATTAATCTTACTTATAATGTCTGTATCCCCTGCTATATGGTACTACTTCAGTGTTTGCTATATAGGTGTAAAATGTTTGTTCTGGACTATCTTACTCACCAAACACGAAAAAAAAAAAATCCTAGTGCAAAATACTAAATCTCTGTGAAAGGTCTTATCTCTTGCCCATAAGGAAGGTCTATCAAACCTAAATGGGTCATTGTGGAACACTGCAATACAAAGACTTTGCTAATTGCCTCTGAACACCCATGAAGAGGCTGCATACAAAAGGCCTCGTCTCATTAGCTTGAATTCTGGAAGAAGAAAATAAAGATAGTGGACAAGAAAATTTTCCAATTCTTTTGCTGTCTGGACTTGGACAGGACCGAAGCTATTAAATAGAAGCAGAGATCCCCAGAGTCTACCTGGGTTAGCCCTAAAACACATTCAGAGCTGACAGATTACTACAACACTGTCACCTTTTAAAACCATAGACTATTACTCATTTGTGTATATAAGTTTGCTTGTTTTCACCTTGTAATAACTCTCCTTTCGTTCCTTGGTTAATAAACCCTTAGTTAGTTTACTATAGGATTGGCTACAACTGTTGTCTTTGGTGTGAGATCTGAGGTACAAATTGACCTGGGGTAAGTGATTGGTTTCTTTGGACTGGAAGCAACCTGAATCTTTTTTGTGAACTTTGGAGTATAGCAACCAATTGTTTCTAAGTTCAGCTTGCCTGGGTGGCGATGCCCAAGGGGATTGTCTGTGACTCCATGGTAAGACTGTTATAGTGGTTCAGAAATTCACACTTATTACTACATTGGTGAAATCTAATTATAGAACATTCAATCAGTTTGGGGGGTCTCAGCTCTGCTTCTGGATACTGTGCCCTGTGGTTGCCACTCATGGTCATGAACCACTCCAAACAGCGTGACAAGACTCCAACTCAGCTATGTGCTGGCAACCTCTCTCTAAAGGGACATGGGGTCTGGGCATCAATTATTTGTTTTTAATGTTCATATTAAAATATTTGTGAAACAGGGAAGATCTATCAGGATCAGTGGAAATGGAGTCAGAGGGGCCCATGTTTCCTGGAGGGACTGATACTAAGGGGACACTAGAAAAATAAAATCAGAGGAGTTGGGCTGGAAGCTACATAGTCACAGGAGCAGAGCAGTGCAAAGGGTTTAATAAAATTCCACTTAGACCGCTTAAACCTGCATTCAACTTCACTCTTTACTAATGTAACACCCACAAAGGCCATTTACACTGAGCCCAGGGCTACACTAGGGGGGGTGTCGATCTACGATACGCAGCTTCAGCTACGTGAATAACGTAGCTGAAGTCGGCGTATCGTAATCGACTTACCTGGCCGTGAGGACGGCGGCGAGTCGATCGCTGCCGCTCCCACGTCGACTCCGCTTCCGCCTTTCGATGAGGTGGATTTCCGGAGCCGACGGGGAGCGTTTTCGGGGATCGATTAATCGCGTCTAAACGAGACGCGAAAAATCGATCCCCGAAAGATTGATTGCTCCCTGCCGATCCGGCGGGTAGTGAAGACAAGCCCTGAGAAAGACTGTTTGGACTGTTCCTGGTGACTCTGACGGAGGGACACTGCTGCAGAGGGGCACTCCAAGTGGGGCTGCTTTATGACAATTCCTCCTTCTGGGCTCAGTAAGCGAATCCACCAGCTTTCTCTGTGCTGAGATACCCAATTTATCTACTGCTCTTTCCCTCCCTTATCCCCTTACTCGTGTGTGTTTTTCTTATATCTTTTTTACTGGGGCCATTGATGACCAGCTCAATTCCAGCATCAGAAACTCCCCCACTATCCAACACAAAGTTGATTTTCCTGCTATATAAAAGGTTCTCTTAACTTCACCTAGATTCATACTTCTTCTCATTTCAGCAGTCTAGATCCAGACATGATGCTCTCAGAAGTTTGGTTAGAAAATGATGACTCATTATCAACAGCTGCTTGTTGCTTTTCAGTTATTTCCTCCCCCCCCCCCTTTGATCTCCTCTGTCTTGCAGTATTTCACTTGCACACATCAATACTGATGCCCGTTGACAGCCAAATTGCTGTTCATGCTCCTATTAATTAAAAATGTATGCAGATGATAATTTGTTAACACAAAGAATATTGCAGTTATTATTAATGGCATTTGGCTTCCAATATTTTCTCTCTTGATGCCATTTGCGGTCTTATTAATATCACCAACAGGTCATTGTCAGGACACATCTGCAAAAGCAATTTCATTTTTGTAGGTTATATGGCTAATGAAATTAAATAAATCAAACAAACATTGTAAAATATATAATACTTTGAACTTATATGTAGGGCCTCCCTCCAAATTCACGGCCATGAAAAATGCATCACGGTCTGTGAAATCTGGTCTTTTGTGTGCTTTTACCCTATACTATACAGATTTCACAGCGGGAGATCAGCGTTTCTGAAATTGGGGGTCCTGACCTAAAAAGGAGTTGCAGGGGGTGTTGCAAGGTTATTTCAGGGGAGTAGTGGTATTGCCACCCTTACTTCTGCACTTCCTTCAGAGCTGGGTGGCCAGAAAGCGGCGGCTGTTGGCCGGACACCCAGGTCTGAAGGCGACACCCCGCCAGCAGAAGCGCAGAAGTAAGGGTGGTGATACCACACCATGCCATTCTTTCTTTTGCCCTGCTGCCTTCAAATCTGGGCGGCCGGAGAATGGCGGCTGCTGACTGAGGACCCAGGTCTGGAGGCAGCAGCCCAGATGTAAGGGTGGCAATACCATACCATGCCATCCTTACTTCTGCGCCGCTGCTGGTGGCTGCTCTGCCTTCAGAGCTGGGCTCCCAGCCAGCAACCGCCACTCTCCAGCTGCCCAGCTCTGAAGGCAGCGCCGTTGCCAGCCGCAGCACAAAAGTAAGAGTATCAGTACTGTAACACCCCCTACAATAACCTTATGATCCCCCCACAACTCCTTTTTGGGTCAGGACTCCTACAGTTACAACACTGTGAATGTTCAGATTTAAATAGCTGAAATCATGAATTTTACAATTTTTAAAATCTTATGACCATTAAATTGACCAAAATGAACCGTGAATTTGGTAGGGCCCTACTTATATGGCACCTTCCATTCCAGGATCTCATGTAAATTATCTTAGTCAGGATACCCCAGTTAGATAGGTATTATCATCCTATTTTATCAGGGTGTGGGAGCAAAGATACCAAAAGGTGAGGCCTCTGATTTTGGGTGACTACACTCCTGGGTGTCTAACATGAAATACCTGGGGCTTAATTTTCAGGAGTGCTCAGCACTCAACTCCAGTTGAAGTTAGTGGGAACTACGAGTGCTCAGCACCCAAAAAAATCAAGCCCAAAGTTACCCTCCTGAAAACTGAGGAACACAAAATCTGTGGCTCTTTTTGAAAGTATTCAATAATGCAACTTGCCCAAGGTCACAGAGCAGGTCATCTGCACAGCTGGGGATATAGTCTAGGTCTCTTGACTCACAGTCCCATGCTTTAGCCACTAGACAATATTCCCTCTTAATAACAATCATGCTTGTCTTTAGCAGTGTATATCCTGCAAATCCAGTGCCGGAGTGCTTTTCACCCAAAGACAAAGGGATCTTTTCTCCCCCTTGATCCAAACCCTTGACTCCTAGTAACTTCCAACAAGGGCTGAGCATTCTGGCATGTAGGGCCAGCCTTAGACACGTGCAAACTGTGAGGCTGTGCTAATGAAAAGACATCCAAGCATGTGAGTCTCCAGCGGGGGTGGTAGTGTCAGAGAGGTATATTGGGCCAAATTCACTTCAACTTTTGTCCCTTGGCTGAGGTATTAAAGAGGACCGTTCTGTCTACCAGTTATAGCCATGGAGGTAAAAAACTAAAAAAAAATAAAATCTCATGGCACACCCTTACCCCCTCAAGTAAATAGATGTTAATGTCCAAAACTATGAACGAGCATAGCTGATCTGAGAGTGTAATGAAAGCTCAATTTGCCTCTCACTACAATATTTTGCAATATTGCAAAGCACTTTGAGATACACCTTAAGTATGAAAAGCACTGTATACAAAACACATTGTATTTTCTTCTCCTGATTATGTTTGGTGAGCCCAGAGAAGAGCTGTTTCAGTACACCAAGGTCTGCCAGCCTCGGAGTAAGGTGATATAGAGGAAAACATGGAACAATTAGCTCCCTATTCTACTTAGGCCCCCATCCACACTACAGCTGGAAGTGTGATTGTGTAATCAGTGAAAGGCACAATCAGCTTAAAACAAGTTAGACAGGTCAGTTTGCATCCATAACTGTGTCCTAGCTCTTTGCCTAATTATAATTTTAGCAGTGCCTCCCAGAAGTTGTCCCATAGCCCCTCAGCAGAAGCAGTTGCCCATACCAAGACCATGCTTTAGAGTGCCTCCTCTTCCACTGAAGATTATGATGTTTCCTACACAAACCACACAATCCCCTGCCTCACAAGTCAAAGTGGCCGTTTTCCATCATGGAGATCCATCCCACTGACATTGCAGATTGCTGCCAACGTCCAGTGTCTGGATTACACTGTTTGACATGCACACCAGGGCAGAAATGGCATATCAGTCTAAATGAGAAGAGAATCAGGCCTTGTTTTTTTAGCTAAGCAAAGCCCTAACCAATTAGTGGAACAATAAAAAGGTGCTGTGTGGAAGGGGCCTTAATTACACCCAGAATGGACTGGTAAGATTGGTAGTCAATTATCTTGAAATAGGTGATCGATAGTCTAGTTCTTCTGTTTTAAAATCATTATTGATATGACATCTTAAATTAAGCCATCAATTGGTATATCTTCACCTCTTTTAGAACAAAAGCACACATTCTAGAAGTTTAATTTCTCTTCACTGTCTTTTTTTTTACACCACCATATACTAAGAGCAACAATTGAAAGGCAGTGAAAATCTAGCTCTGAATGTATGTGTTGTGCTGAAACATTTGTAATTAAGCATGGTAACCAATTACAGAAATACCTAGAGTAACTCAGTGATTCGCTCTCACACATCAGAGGCTTCCTAATCAATTTGAAATAACCAGACCCTGCTATAGCAAATAAGCAAGATCACAGCACTTGCTAATGAGTCTCAAAAAATGGATTTCACTGCATGAAAATGTTCATTGTCAGGAGAAAGACTGTGTGTTCCCAGAATCTTTAGGGTCATTTTCATTTGCATTTGATTGGAGAAAAGTCCCCTTTGTTCTTCTCCCTTCTCACATCCTCTGCAACACTGCCTCCCCCCACCCCCTTCAGTGATTTAGTATTATTGTATCAATGTGGTATACCAACCGCTAAAAATATACCCAAATAAGACCCTTTGTGCTGAAGCTGCTAGTATCTACTTCAATTATTACTTAATTTCCCTATGTTACAGTGGTTTCCTTGAATACAAATTTGCAGATGCAGGACTTTTTGGAAATTGTTTGACAGAAGATACAGTGGCAGAGCTATGAAGCACACACCAGAGTAGTGTATTATGCCATGAATAATACCACTTAAACATTTGAATGATTTAAAGCTGCTCTGAGCTTTTCCCCGTGGGGACTTGAATTCCTAGACAAAAAGCAGTTCCAAACTCACCAGTCTAATAAAAACCTACCCCAATATTATAGCGTCTAAAAATCCCAAGGCTTGCAGGTCACTTGTTCTTTTCACTCTTTCAATAAAAGAGTGAGGTATCCAAATTACCTACTCACCTTCGCCAACCTAGCCACATTCAGAACAAGGTAAATTCATTATTGTATCTTCTTTTAAACGGCAAACTATGGCCCAGACCCTGTGGTCACCTATGCATGCGAGTAACTCTGAACTCAGTGGAATTACTCACAGGATGTTGTTGGCAAGATCAGGACCCAGCTCAGAAAAAGAAGACAGAGACAACACAACCCAAGAACCTTCTCCAAGTCTGCTTACTTTTTTTTTTTTTTTTTTAATCTTTCTTGTCCTAATTATTGTTCATTTTCATTTGCTAGCCGATTTCCTAATTCCAGCTGGGACTGGAAGTGGAGATGCCAAAATACAAAGAGAGAAGCTGTTCTTATGCTTGGCTGGAAGAGAAAATATCAGAAATCTCACAAGACAGACAGACATTTCCAGACCAATTTTACAAACCTCAAAGGCCTGGATAAATCAAAGAAACTTCATGTAATTA
The DNA here is from genome assembly GCA_037349315.1 of Chelydra serpentina. Classification (NCBI taxonomy): domain Eukaryota; kingdom Metazoa; phylum Chordata; order Testudines; family Chelydridae; genus Chelydra; species Chelydra serpentina. The sequence continues at coordinate 18,500,390 of JBAIAC010000002.1, forward strand.
GTGAGGGAAAGAAGGGGGAAAATGGTGAGTTGCTGGTGTACTGAAACTGGTTTGCATAGCATTCTTGTACCTAATGTTTAATATCTCCCTTATCTCTGCTCCCCAAGGGATCAATAAGCTTTCTACTGGAAGGAGGCTTTATCTCGGCTGAAGGTCGAACTATGAATCACTATGAACTATGAAACTTACATGCCAGCTATCTGTAGCTTGCATGCCACCATGATCATCAGGTGAAAAATCTCTTCACATTGCTAAATTCACAAACACATCCTTGTCTAGGCAGTTTTTCTCAATAGTACTTTTTCTGTGTTATGTGCTTTACTGTACGTTTCCTCCATACCACTGTCATAGGCTTTTTAGTTCAAAGCAAAGTTCATTCTAGTTACAGACATAATGAAAAAAAAAAGGAAGGGCAATGAATACAATCCATTCTCCCCAAACACTAGAAAATAAACCAACAATTAACTATAGTAGCATGATGTTGCTCATGCTTCCTGAGATGCGGCTGTATTTAGTGTTAATACTTTTCTGAACCCAAAATACACCTCCCAGAGAACCGCATTGTGATCTGAGAGGTATTCAGGATTGTGTAATGGGGTGGAATGACAGGAATAGATCCAACAGAGGCATGCTTGCATGTTGTGAAAGAAAATTAAAAATATCATTGGTGCTAGGGGATTTTTTCTTCCTGTTAACCAACCTCACCCCAACCTCTCTTCCTCCTGCCCAAAAAATCTGGCTGCAGGCTAGTTAAATTCAAAATTCTGAGGCAACAGCCAACTCCCATAGATGGCAAAATTTGCATAGACTTCAATGGGAGCACAACTGACCCCTCTAGTGTGCTAGATATTGATCCCTAGCACACAACACATTTCTTCCCCCGCTTAGAAAGCAGTTATGAATAGAAAAAGCCCACAACATATAAGGTGCTAAAATACTCCAGTGATGTGGGCCACATAAGTAATTCAGTGGATAGATAAGACTTTCTTTTTCTTTTCTTTTTTTTTTTTTTTTTTTGCGTATTGTGGTCACATTCCCTTAATCACTGCTAAACTCACTCTTTTTATTTCACTCAACAGCATTGGAACTAAATCACTTTTAGAGATTCAGTATCATCACATTTTTCCATGTAATGTATTGTTTTAAAAAATAAAACAGAACATATGTATAGTCTGCTTTATTTTTTAAAACAATACATTAAATGGAAAAAATGTACATATATATATAAAAGACCATTCAGCCAGGAAGGCCAAAGATTCATTAAGAACTAAAGTTTAATCACAATGTAGGCATGCCCTGGGTCTGCTTCATGCATAAAATGTTGACCAAGAAGTGAAACAAAAGGTTGCTATTGAAAGAGAAGACAAAAGTATTCCTTTGGTTCTTTTTCACTCACTATTCTGGAAGATCTTTAGTTCAGTGCAAATTGGCAGCACACTACAAATTAGACCAGCCTATTGTTAGTGTCTTGTGAAAGAACAGAAACATGATTCTTCAAGGCTACTCTAGCAGAGTAACAAATGCAAACCACAAACATTAAGAAATGATGTTGATGTAAGATACTGTCTCTCTTCATGTGTAGCAGTGCAGGGGCGGGAGGGGTAATTTCCCGTGAGATTTGCAAAGGAAAGGATCACAAAATTTCTGAGAAATTGGGCTATTCTGGATTTGTGTCTAATTAAAGATGGTTGTAATCTTTCAAATCACAGCACAAACATGGTGCACATGGACAAGGAATAAAGTTGACACTGATTCTTACATGGCATATTTTTGCTTTGGGGACATCTACACAATAGCAATGAGCTGGAGCTAATTTTTGTTTGTTTGTTTGTTTTTTAGAAAAGACTCACATGGCATATTTTGCTTCAGAGTAATTTATAGTCACAAGAAATAAAATATTGACTTTAGTGCTTCTCTCTGCAAACATGGCAGAGACTGACAGTTGAGCTCTTCCTGTGATTAGAAAACCAGTCACACCATGGCATTTAGGGGCTAGGAACACCTTCAGATTGACCACAAGCATAAAGTCAACATCATGGATGACTGTTTATAACCTGAGTGGAAGCCAGGGACAAGCCATGGAGGGGGAACACAGAAAAGTTCCTCGCATTCTTGACCTTCTAGCCAGATAGCCCATTAGGAAACATCACAGTTGTGTTTATCAGTTTGTGCCTTCCAACACTGCATCTCTGATTCAGCATCTTAGCTAATTCAGTATCTGAATGCAAAATACAAAAAGATGGTGTGCTGACATGTGATTATTAAAATAATAAAGGACAAGGACCACACTTCATAAGATGCGTGCAAAAACGTATTTGTTCAGAGCTCCTGCCACCATACCGGTTTTAAGATTACAACATAATCCAACAATATTAAGGAAGATGCTGAGAAGGGGAAAGAGGGAAACAGAGCACTCTCTGGACATATGTCACGAGTAGTTTGAGACGCTTGCTAACATTCAGAAGGACCTCTGTATGGGATCAGAGGAGAGAACAGACAAGGATAGCATCATGTTTGTTGTGACCATGTCATCCACTGCTGGTGAAGGTGATACAGAAAAGGAAGAGCAAGCCTGTTTCCTTTGTCTTTCTGCGCATCAGCTGCATAAGGCTGGACAGTCAAAACGATTCTGATGATGGATGGTTTTTAAATGACAACACCAAAATGAGACGAAGAAAAATAACAATTTTTCACCCATTAGGTGAACTTCTACTAAATATTAATGTGATGAGTGAATTTTCAATGACATTACAAATATATTAGCAAATATGAACTTGTTTATTATTTTAGTCAATTTCTATTTCATTTCTAATTTGAGCTCTGATAGGAAAAATGGGAGAAGCAATTCTCTTGTTCAAAGGATGAGCAACTAAAGTGGTACAGAATTGATCAAAATAAGCAAAAATCACTGTACTGTATTCTTACATTTTGGCTCATTCCCTGGGACACTGAACACCCATTTCACAATCATTTTAGCCCCAAGCAGGAGACATAAGAGAAAAAATCTGCAGCGTGGGGGGGAGTGTAACATGATCCACATTGTTGCTCTTATAGGGAAGATGGAAGTTTCTGATCATGTCACAGCCCCCTGTAATGCCAACTACTTAGTTGGGGTCTGTTAACATTTTTGCACGTGTGTATTGCTATGAGATTGTCAAACACATTCGCATTTTCATATTACATTAGGTTGTCCCATGACACTGGATGCAGTAGAAGAGCAAAATATTTGCTGTATCCCTCCAGTATAAAAACTGTGCACTTCTCACAATACAAACACTGAATCAAGAGAGAGTTTTTCAAAGCATAGAGAGCACTTAGGCACCCATTTGCCATTAAACTCATCTGCCCAACTAGATTTAAGTGTTTATATTCATTTACATCTACTTAGCATTTTTATTTATTACAGGCAAACAGACAAAGTCCCATAAAGACATAAGAATGACCATACTGGGTCAGACAAATCATCCAGTATCCTGTCTTCCAACAGGGGCAAGCTCTAGATGCTTCAGAGGGAGTGAACAGAACAGGGCAATTATTGAGTGATTCATCTCCTGTCATCCAGTTGTAGTTTCTGGTAGTCAGAGGTTTGGAGACACCTAGAGCATGGGATTGCATCCCTGGCCATATTGGCTAATAGCCGTCAATGGACCTATATTCCATGAATTTATCTTTTTTTTTTTAGCCCAGTTACACTTTTAGCCTTCACAACAACCCCTGGCAATACGTTTCATAGGTTAACTGTGTATTGTGTAAAGAAGTGCTTCCTTGTGTTTGTTTTAAACCTGCTGCCTATTAATTTCATTGGGTGACCCCTTGTTCGTCTGTTATGTGAAGGGGCAAATAACATTCCTGTGACACTCTATACCTCAGAGTGGCACCCTGGAACCCCCATATTCACCACTGTCATATCATTAGGATGCATTTTGTACAAAGTATATCTTGTGAGGTATCATTTTAAAAGTATTGAGCTGTTGCATGTTAATATCCTGTTGGGTTGTACATGCTATCATTGTATGTGAAGTTATGAAGCTTTGCTATGTGTGTGTTACTGAAATATGTTTGAGATTAGGAACATCCACAACCAGCCTTTCAGGTACAACAATGGAGTAGCCAGAAAGTAGTTAATGGCTCATCAACACCCATCAAAGAAAGAATCCACTATCTCAGAAACTGTATACAGTAGAGACTTCTTAGAGGGAGCACATATACAATGGAGACTGACTGACGAATGGAAACCGCCTTTTCCCCACGTCATAGCAAAAGATCTTTCCAGCAAGCTGGAAGAAACTATAACAGAGAAAGTGATATAATCAGTCGGCCTCATTCCCACCACAACTCAACACCTGGAAACACATCTGGAGGACAAAGACTTTGAACTAGAGGAGAGTGGCTCCAGGCTGGAAAAGAGTCCCAGTCTGTGTATTGAGGATCTGTGACTTGTTTGTACCATCTGTCAGGGTGAGACACTGCTTGATTTAAATCCTGTTTAGTTTGTAGAAGTCAGACTGTGAATTTATTTTTATTTTTTAAGTAACCAATTTTGATCTCTATGCTTGTTACTTATCACCATTTAAAATCTATCTTTCTGTAGTTAGTAAATCTGTTTTATATTTTACCAAAACACTATGTTTTGGTTGAAGTGCTTGGGAAATCTCAGCTCAGTTTAAAAAGGCTAGTGTGGTGTCCTCTCCACTTCAAGAGAAGTGCAGACTTACATTGGTCAGGCTTCTGACCAGTGCAAGATGGAACAATTCTGGGGTGCACGGCTGGGGAACTGGTGTGGGGGAGGAATTGGCTGGAACATCCCTATTGATGGTTTATGCATGGCTGGGCGATCATTCATGTAACTCAGTTGGGTGTGTCCCTGCCTGTGGATGTCTGTGTAAGTGCAGTACCTGCCAGAGGTTTGTGGCTTGACACAGCATCACAGTATGAGAGGGATATCCCCAGCCGGTGGGACAGAAGGCTCAGTACTCCCCAAGTCTAGGTTTCATCCCAGGGACCCTGTCACAACTTCCTTATTCATTTTCTCCATATCATTCACCATTTTATAGATCTCACTCATAACCCCCCCTTAGTCGTCTCTTTTCTAAGATGAACAGTCCCAGTCTTTTTAATCTCTCCTCATATGGAAGCTGTTCCAGACTGCTAATAGTTTTTGTTGCCCTTTTCTGTGCCTTTTCCAATTTTCATATATCTTTTTGAGACACTGTGACTAGAACTGTACACAGTATTCAAGGTGTGGGCGTACTATGGATTTATATAGTGGCATTATGATATTTTCTGTCTTATTATCTATCCCTTTCCTAATTATTCCTACCATTCTGTTAGCTTTTTGACTGCCACTGAACATTGAGTGGATGTTGTCAGAGAACAACACATGATGACTGCAAGATTTCTTTTTTGAGTGGTAACAGTTCATTTAGAACCTATCATTTTGTATTTATAGTTGGGACTATGTTTTCCAGTGTGCATTAATTTGCATTTATCAACACTGAATGACATCTGCCAGTTTCTTGCCCAGTCATCCAGTTTTATGAGATCCCTTTGTAACTCTTCACAGTCAACTTTAGACTTAACTATCTTGATTAGTTTTGTATCACCTGCAAACGTTGCTACTTCACAGTTTACCCCCTTTTCCAGATCATTTATGAATATGCTCAGCAGCACAGGTCCCAGTATAGATCCTTGGGGGACCCTGCTATATACCTCTCTCCACTTGGAGTATTGTCCTTTTATTCCTTCCTTTTGTTTCCTATCTTTTAGTAATTTAATGATCTATGGGAGGACCTTCTCTCTTATCCCATGACAGCTTATTTTGTTTAAGAGTCTTGGGTGAGGGACCTTGTCAAAGGGTTTTTGAAAGTCCAAGTACACTATATACCAGGGATCGGCAACCTTTGGCACGCAGCCCGCCAGGGTAAGCAGTGCAGGCTGAGGGATGTGCTGGCCGTCACTTCCCACAGCCCCCATTGGCCTTGAGCAGCGAACCGCAGCAAGTGAGAGCCGCGATTGGCCGAACCTGCGGATGCAGCAGGTAAACAAACCAGCCCTGCACACCAGGGGGCTTACCCTGGCGGGCCCATGCCAAAGGTTGCCAATCCCTGCTATGTACACTGGATCACTCTTGTCCATGTGCTTGTTGACCCCCCTCAAAGAATTCTAATAGATTGGTGAGGCATGATTTTTCTTTACAAAATGAACTCGAATCACCAATTAAATACCCAAAGACAAGATTGTTTGTGTTTGTTTTTATTGTAAAGAAATATTGTTATTAGCCAGTTCTATTGATTTATTTCAAAGTGAATTTTGTACAGGTGAGAATGGCTAGAATAGTACCCCTGAAGAATAAAGTTCTCAATTTATCTACAGCACAGGTGCAGCATAGGCAGCAGCATTATAAGCTTCCTCACCAGTACTCCTCAGCTCTGAACCTGAAGGGATTGTCTGTCGTCTGAGAACTGAGATGTTGTTTCCATCTACATGACTACTTGGTCCTCTCCCTCTTTACTGAGACTGTTAATAACAGTGAGAAGCACTCGTGTAAACGCAGCATTGTTTTCTTCAGGTGTAACCACTGGTGCAACTCAAACAGAAGTAGCAGCAGTGAGCCTTGTTCAATAGCATTTTAACTACTGTGTAATGTAACCCTGCTTGGGGCAGTTCTTGAGGACATGGCACTTGAAACACTAGGAACCTGCTCCACTAATACACTGGTGGGGCTATATGGGTGGTTGTGGGGAAATTCCTTTTGAGCCAGCTGTAGTGCTGTTTTGGTGATATAATCAACTGTCCACAATATGATTAACTGAGGGCTGGTCTACACTAGCCCCGAAGTTCGAAGTAAGATATGCGACTTCAGCTACGTAAATAACGTAGCTGAAGTCGAAGTATCTTATTTCGAACTTCAAAGTACTCACCCCTGGTCCACACGGCGGCGCGCAGGCTCCCCCGTCGACTCTGCCTGCTCCGTTCGTGGAGCAGGATTACCAGCATCGACAGGAGAGCACTTCCTGGTTCGATTTATCGCGTCTAGACAAGACACGATAAATCGAACCCAGAAGATCGATCCGACGCGTCCGACAGAGCTGGCAACTATTTTCTAACAGGCTGTTGAATGGTTAACATATAGGGCGAGAATGTGCCATCTCTACAATAAGAGAGGGAAAACATTCTACATACTTATCTGCTAGAAGCCACAAAGATGCAATGCCAGGAAATGCCAGTGATGCCTTTGGTCTGACAGTGTTAAATGGACAGCCTGAGAAAGGCCTGCTGGGGAAAAAAAACTTCCTATAAGAGGGCAACTCTGCAGTAGGGAGAAGTAGTAGGGATTACAGAAAGATGCTTTTTGGGGAAGAACTTCTTTGGAATTTTTTTCTGTCACCACTAGATCACGGATGGAAACAAGTTTTGGCCATGATCAGGATGAACCAGGTTGAAAACACTACCCTAGAAGTGAAAAGAGTGAATAGCTCAATCTCTACCTGCAATATTTAGAGACATTACTTTGCACATTTTAAAGGGAAAGAAAACCAGATACAATGTACCCACCCTATTGACCGGTTAGACCCTTTGTTACATATTTTTCAATGTGAAAATTTTGAAATCCGTGAAGGGCGGGGGCGGGGGGGGGGAGAAAAGACATCAGACTCCCTCCCCCCGACCATGTGCCTCCCCTACAAATCTTCCTCATACTCTATTTTTCATTGGTGTATGCCTCCATTCCTCCCAGATTTTCAAGAGTGAAATGTGTGGTCTCTTTTTCTCTTGCAAAGTACCCAAGAAAGAAAGAAAACATTCCTATAAATGCTCCACACAAAAAAATCAACACAGCATAAGACAACAGCCATATAAGAAATAAAGGAATTGGAACATTCTGCACATAAAATGCAAAGGTGGGAAAGAATTCTTGTGTGTGGTTTTTTTCCCCAAGAGCAAGTAAAGTTTCATTACAATGATTAATTGCTAGTGGGGGTGAAGGAAATAGAAGGGTTGAAGAAGTGGACCAGAAGGAAACAATAATAGAAACTTGACCAGTAACAGGAGTTGATCACTGTTGGTAGCATATATGTTTCAAATTCACACTGTGAACTGAGGAAATAAGTCTTGGCTAGGATGCATTTTTCTGGGATATCCCTAAGGAATATCCATCAGTGATTCATCTAAGCAGTCACTGGATATCATTACTGCGCTACCAAAAATGAAGATAAAACAGCAACCCAGAAGAAATAAGAGAAACAAGTGCCCCAGATTTTTTCTCAAACTATTGCTGGGAGATCATAAGGGTGGTGAAGAAGGGAGGGGGAACGAAAAGAGGTTTGAACTTTTCATCTGTAAGTCCTCAGTTTGCCTTTAAGCTTTGCACATCTAGTTTACTCTCGTCAGAAGCTACAACTATACTTTGCAGCCCTTAAAAAATGAGATAATTGCTTTTTAGAGTCACATGCTTACTTATACAAAATTTTAGTTTTTTTCTTCCCCAGTCCTACACAGTAGGACCTCTATCACTCAGAATAACATATGCTGTGTTAGAGATGCTAATGCACCATCCAAAGCAAATATAATGCAGCAGCTCTGACAGGTTCACATTTTGAAGTCCTCTTTGAACTCAGAATCTCTCTCTTTCTTGCATCATAAAGAGTGGTCAATTATAAAATATGGGAAGGGAGAAGCTTCTGCTCTCTCCGCAGCCCCCACCTTGGAGTGAAATTCAGTTTTGCGGTGTGCTGTCCCTAAATAGTTGGTGGATTATTTTCTCTGGCATGTTATCTAAGACAGAAGTAGCGGCAGAATACACAGAATGGGGAACGTTTACGGTAACAAAGAAGCAAAGGCATATCGCCCGACTTCTTTTCGATCTATAAATATAGAGGGTCAAACGCTCAGCTGAACTTAATGGGACTTCAGTGATTTACAGCAGCTGAAGATCTGGGCCATAGGGAGTATTTGATTTGCATTCCTAAGTAATAAATGATCAGCTGTATCTATAAGCATCTATGTAAATAAAATATATAGGTGATTCAAGAAGAAACCTAAAAATCTATAGCAAACTATATCCAGACTGGATTCCCTGTACCTGTCCATTAATAGTAAGAATTAATAGTTTCTTAAAAAGAGTTGTGATATGAAAAAAATAGTACTATTAAAACAAGACAATTAATATTGCAAATATAATACAAAACCTGTGTATCCAGAAACGATTTCTTCACCTACTTAAAGGGAGAACTTGCAATGAATTTCTAACTCTTTACCTATCTTGGGATTTACTATACCACCCATTACCGTAAAATCTAAAGCCCTGATTCAGCAAGGTATACAGAGCACATAGCTAATTTTAAGCATGTGAGCAGTTCCATTGATTTCACTCAGACCTACTCGTGCTTAAAGTCCAGCATGTGCTTAAGTAACTTTGCTGAATTGTGGCTTAAGTACTTTGGCCAAGATGTCCATGCGAGCTGATGAGTGTTCAGCACTTTTTGGGGGAAAAAATCACACCACTTTTTTAGGTCTCTAAATATCAGTGTAGAGTCTGCACTGAGGCACCCATGTTTAAAAATCTTGATCTTAACCTTATATTACCCTAGGGGAATAGGCGCTGACTTTTAATTTTCCCGGGGGGTGGTCCACCCCTGCACCACCCTGAGGCCTTGCCCCCACTCTGCCCCTTCCCCCAAGGCCCCGCCTTCGCTCCACCTCTTCCTGCCCCCTCTCTACCACCTCCCCAAGGCCCCTACCTGCCTGACTCTCGTTGGTCTCTGCCCTCCACCAAGCTCCTGCCTGAGCTACCTATCAGCTGTTTGGCAGCGTCCCCAATCAGCTGTTTGGCCATGTCCCCAATTAGCTGATCTGGGGCGCCACCAAACAGCTGATTGGTGGCACTGCCAAATAGCTGTGGCTGGTGGGTGCTAAGCACCAACTATTTTTTTCCATGGGTGCTGCAGCCCGGGAGCATACAGAGTTGGCACCTATGCCTAGGGGGACGTGAACCCTCACTGTCGAGAGTGTGACCAACTGACCCTTGTGATAAGCCAAAAAGCTCACTGTTTCAACTTCAGTCTGGTGTTTCTTTTTGGTGAGTACTTTGCCACTTTAGATATTGCCAGCCAAATTCAAGATGGTCTTTTCTTGTGAGGCCTGAGTATACCCCTCTACTCATAATATGGCTTATTCTGCAAAGTAGGCTCACTGAATAAGGGAGGCTAAGAATGTTTTTTGCTCTTCAATATCAGGACAGCGTCTTCTAATGGGAACTAGGTACATTTCACAAAGTTGCAGTTCTTAAAATAAGCATAGGGAGAGGAGACGGTGAAATGGCAGAAAACAGAGTGTTAGTAATTTTCAAGAAAACTATCACAGTTTTCTACTAATTGTGAAAGTAAATAAATGGGGTCCTGACAACATGTTTTCTATCATAGGCCCTTCTCATTAAAAGCAAAGTAAGTGCAGGGGTTGGGTTTTTTGTTGTTTTTTCCCCCCATATCCGAAGGGAGCGCCCTCTTGAGGAAGGGGGTGTCTCTCTCTTTTCACAAAAAAATTCAAAAGGTCTTGGTTTCACTCTGATGTGGAACAAAAACAAATGCTGAATCCTCAGTTTTTTTACAAAACAGAATTCTTGTTTTCTGGCTAGCCCTAGTGCATACCTCTTGGAGCTGCTGTTTCAGGCTGCCTACAGACTCAATTTAGCATTAGGTACACTCTCACATTTTCAGGCTTTTTCTTTTGGCTTTGAATACAGAAGAAAGTTGTACCTATTAACTAAGTCATCTTAGAAACCAGTTAAATGGGTACAACCCCCTTGGACAGGCACTTACTTCATTTTAAGAGTGCCTTATATTGATTGAATTTGCCCTATCTTGATTTATCTTAAGTCAATAATAAGATATTCTTAAAACTAAATAAGAGTGCCCAGTCAGCGGTTTTGCACCCATTTCGCTAAACCAGTTTAAATCAGAACATCTTTCTCATTGAAATCGGGCCTTTGCCGTCATGAAGGCTAGAATTTTTTTTTTAATTAAAACTAAGATTCTGATTTCATCATGTGACTCCTGGACCTGGGGCCCCATGCACGGGCCAATAGTGACTACGTTTTAAGCCAGCCCTGAATTTTAGGCAAAGTTAATTGTGATCTCAATGCTGCTGGTGGATGATGCCATCGATAAGGTCGTGAAAGGGATCCAAGAAGAAAAGTCATATGGTGAGGAAGGAGGAAAGGTGGCTCTGGAATAAATAAAATGCCTCACATAAACTCTCATCTTTATGTTAAGGGAGAATTTTCTAGTCTTTGTGCTGGAGTCTAATACCAACAAAAAAATAATCAAACATAGCATGTCCAGCATATGTCATGCCATATGATCAAGTCTTCCATTTTCATTTTTTGTTATGTATTCCAAATTAACCCATGGACTACTTTGGATTTTCCAGACTGCATTCAGTTCATAGATAGATACACATTCAAAATACATGCACCAGGTATGTCCATCTATTAGATGATGTGGACGGACTCTGCATATAAACATACCGCGTAAGTGCCGGAGATATCCAGGTGACAAATTGTAGAACCAGGTTATATGTTTCCTTTACCATGCAACTTTGACCATTTCAACACTGCAAATCTCTGAGCAGCTTCACATAGTCACTAGTTTTATTACAACACAATCTGTCTGCCTCTTCTCCTTCACAAAAAAGTAGAATTTTCCTCAAAAAGTTATGCAAAGGAGCATACAAATCCAGATATATTTATTTTTTAATATATATGCAGCATAACTAAAAATAAATCAAATTACACACACACACACCCCTGCATATACAGAATACCTGATGATGTGGTATAAAGATTATGTTGGCATGAATTTTCAATATCTGTATTCCTCATAAGTGGCCCAAGCATGGGTGAATTTAGCAGATCATCTCAAGTGAGTGCAAATAAAAATCTACTTCACCTTCATGTGATCTGTATATAGCTACATATTTTACAGAAAAAATCTTTCAGAAATATATTAAGAGACTTTCTAAAATGTGAACTGGTACTATTTTACATATCTCTCCATCAGCACAGGCAGGTTTTCTTAGTTATCGTGGGATAAATTCAACAGAATTCAGTGGGGTTACATGTGTTTTTTTTTTCCTTCTTGGATTTGGAGTCATAACCCAAAATCCCTCTCTCATGGAAGAAATACATGTTAGAAAATACTCAAATAATCTAAAATATCTTGTCTATACACACTAATATCTCTCTCTCTCTCTCTCATATACACATACAGGTTGGTAGTATTTTCCATACAAGTTTGGAGTATGTAATAGTCTTGAGATGGAAGGATCTAATTGGTGGGGGGAGGGACCCATGGGAGATTCTGATTTTTCAGTTATATCATTTGAGAGGTGGAAGACTTTGTTAAAACACAACAAAACAAAACACATATCCCAGAACTTTGGGAAGGACTAAAGCAGGGAGGCAATGAGCTCTCCTGGATAGACACTGTCGGCAGTCACCTGATGTGTGAGCGTGGGTAAGTCACTTTACTCCTCTGGTTCCCCTCCCAACCGCTTTCTGTCTTGTCCATTTAGACTGCTAGCTTTTTGGGGCAGTGACTCTCTCTCCTTCAATGTGTTTGTATAGTGACTAGCATAACAGGGCTCTGGTCTCAGTTGGGACCTCTAGACACTATTGTAACACAAATAAATAATGATCACAATAAAAATGCACTGCAAAAGCAAAGCAGTTATGTTTTGGCTTTTTGCTAGCTTCAGGGATTCAGGGAATAAGAGGGTCACTTCTTCCCCCCCTCTTTCTTCCCCCCCAACAAAACAGCTCTGCAGTATTATTTTGAGTATTTTACAATAAATGACCATTCTGGAAAATGAAGCATTTCATGAAAATAAATGAAAATTTCATAACATGTTCCCAAACTCTCAACGTTTGAGAAAGCTCGCAAAATGTCACTGTACTTTAATGTCATTGAAATAAGTTCGCAAGGAGAAAACAAACTTTTACTTCAGGAAGGGATGACATCTCCAGCTCATTCTCTCAGTCCTTATGCCCATGACTAACTGCTACTATAACTTCATAATTAGAGGATCATTGATAAACGTGTTACCAGTGACAGGGAAACCACCAAGATTCTAAGGACTTATGGTGGAATTTGGTCATAAACTGATTGTGATTTAAAATCATTATTTAGCTAGAAGAATTTAATCTGACATTCAACCAGCTACTATCCCATTAGTGCAGATGTATCTGCCCCTTGCTTATCCTGGTCAGTTGGTGCTTTGGGTTTTAAAGATCAAACTTGAAAGGATTTATTTGATTTCATGGTGTTTTAAAAGGCAAGAAAATTGTTTGCATTCTAAGAATCATTCTACTGAAAGTGGAAATGCCAACAGGCTGTTGGAATGCTGATGAGAGCCATTATAACTTCATTGACCTGCCTTGGCTCTAAAACACCCAATGTTTTCGCTCCATTGTATTTGTGATGCCCACACTCTCCTGGGTCTGTCAGGAGCAATGAATCAGTTGTAAGAATATGGAGGTAAATCTTATAAATGTAAATTTAAAATTGGTGAGGGATGAACCTCAAATGCTAGTTCAGATAAACAACCCAAAATGTGTGTGTTTATGTGAAGCTTAGCAGACTCTCTTTAGCTAGTTTTCTCATGAGATATCCAGTAGTACTGGAATGATAAACACCACAAGAACAACTTTTCTTGTGATATTTCAGTACTACTAGAATTGGTATAAACAGGAAATTCAGAGGTGTGTGACTTTTTTGGAAAATACCCAAGTCAGTATGTGTTTCATGAAAAGGCTGGGGTTGGTTTTCCCATCCCTATACAAATGTCATCATGAGAAGGCAGAGGAAGAATATTGGGGGGAGGGGGGGGGAGGGAGGGATGTTCAGATGAGGATTGTTCAATTTTTAAGTGGTAATCATATAATACATGAGTGAATAAACACATTTCATGATGTCTTGGCAAACTTCAGATGTACACAAAACAGCACAGAAATATCTACAGTGGGAGTCATAACAGAGGTGACCAGGCCCGTCAAGTAAAACTTGTGGTTCTGATACATCATCATGTGCGCTGGTGCTCCACCCCCTCTAATTTCACTTTATTTACACACAGCCATTACAGATGTTTTGGGGATTCTCCTGGGGCTCCGGTACAATTGTCCTCCTAACTCACCCTCTCATCAGCGCTGGAGATAACCAGAAAAAACAGAATTTCACTTCCATGAAAAATTTTGATTTCATCTGAAATCAGGATGAAAAGCCAAAAATTTGAAATTTGCATGAGCTAAATTCATTTTGGGAGAACCAAAATGGAATTTTTTGACTTGCTTCCAGGCTGCCTGATTCCTTGGGGATCTGGCTGCCTGGAGATGTGCCAGCTGCCATGGAGATGGAGAGTCTGGAAGCTTAGGGAGCCATGGAGCTTGGGGACTCAGGGAGCGGAGGCGGGTGAAGATCCAGGCAGGTTTCCATCAGAAGTTTTGATGGAATTAACATGATCTTGTAGAACATTTCAACTCCATCAAGTTTCCAATATAAAACTGTTCCATCAGCAAATTTCTGACCAGTCTACCACATAGTCATACCTACAATCAGAATGGTGTAGGCACCACTAGAAAGGGCTTGTGAAACTTTGGTAGGATGCACGGTAGGTAAGCCGCGATTTAGTGTTATGTTAAAGATTTCTCTTCTAAAAGGATGACAATGCCAAAGATATCAAAACAGAATGATGCATTATAATTCATTGGACTAATTTTGGTGCCCAACTTTGGTTGCATCTGTTCAAGAAAGATAACAGAAAGGGGAAATCTCCAGAAAAGAGTAATAAAAATGCTGAGAGTGGGTTTCACATGCAAAATACTGGGTTCAGTTGTGCAAGTTGTTATTTCCATATACAGTCCAACGGGACTTCAAATGAGAGTAGCTATATGCACATGAATAATTGTTCGCAAAATTGGGTTTAAAGATTTGAAACACTGGGGTTAATTAGTCTGGGAAGGAGAAAAAACTACGAACTTGAGTAAGATACCTGGGATGATGAAAGATACAGTGAAAACTGGCCAGGTGCTTCCTTTCACTTGCTTCCACAACACAACAATAAGGAGACAATCTTTGAAATTAAGGGGCGATAAATGAAAAGCAAAAGGAAATATTTATGCAGCGGCTAGTCCACCTGTGGAACTCATTACAACAGAAGGTCAATGGGTCAAACAAAACATGTCTGGATTTTTAAAGATAATATTATTCTAGCCTCATAATTCCTGGCATCAGCTGATTGCTTGCAGCATTAAGACAGATATCTCTTTCCCGTCTTGTGCAGTACTGAAGGAAACTGGAGCGGTGCATTATGGAAGGTTTCTGACTTCCTCTGGAGGATCACAGAAAATTGTGATCGGAAAGGCATATTAGATCATCCAGACCATCTCCTTAAAAATGCACAATGCAATCACAGGATAGTGGATGTATTAGATCAGCAATTCTCAAACTTCCTTGCACCGTGACCCCCTTCTGACAACAAAAATTACTACACGACCCCAGGAGTGGGGACCGAAGACCAAGCCCGCCCAAGCCATACTGCCCTGGGCAGAGTGGGGGTGGGGGCAAAGCTGAAGCCCAAGGATTTCTGCCCTGGGAGAGGGGCATGTAACCTTGGTCCTGGGCAGTGGAGCTTCGGCTTCAGCCCCAGGCAGTGGGGCTCGGGCTTCAGACTTGCTAGGGCCCAGGGCCAACACCAGCCTGGGCCCCATTTTGGGGTCCTGACCCACAGTTTGAGAACCCCTGTATTAGATATTAAACTGCTCTTCAAGTAGAACAATGAGAACTCTGCAGCATTCAGTTCAAATAAGGATTTGCAAATGAAGATCTTAAGACTGGTTTACAGAGCCAGTAACATACAGAGAACAATACCTGGCCTCTGCCTACCCTGAGACACTCCTTCACCCCAAATCAGCATTAGATGCCACCTTTTTATCTTAAATTCCTTTTGGATTGGGCTGCCAGGATATCTTGGGGCTTGGCAGGTACAATGACTATGGAAGAAGCTGGGTGGAGGAAAAGTTCACAGGACAGCTAACCCATGTTTAACAAACTGTAGAGATAATGACAGATTCAAATTCAAGCCATAGGATCATAAGAACTACCATGCTGGATCAGAACCATGGTCCATCTATTCCAGTATCCTGTCTCTGACAGTGGCCCACACAAGATGCTTTAGAGGAAAATGTAAGAACCCTGCAGTAGGCAGATATGGGACAACCTGTCCTCTCCTGAAGGTCTCATCCTAATTCTTAATAGCTGGAGATTGGTTTAAAATGTGAAAAAAATGAGCTTTTTATCTCCCATCCACTACTCTTTTAGTGAGCATTAACTGTAACAACTCTTGTCTACTCTTGTTAGGCACATAAACATCCAATCCTTCTTTGAATCTTGCTAAACTCTTGGCCTCAGCAACAGTGCTGTCAATTTCAGACAACGCTGACTTCGGAGTAATTTTTATAAGGCTAGCTGAACATTTCACTCAGCTCAGGTGTCAGGTACAGGACACTTCATGGACTAATGACCTGATCCAGTATGGGAATTCTAATATCATTATGGTAATTAAACGACGAATGGCGAGGAGGCAGAACATGACCTTGACAAGGTCACCTTGAAACAAAAAGAAAAAAACCTCTTCACATATCCATGAAAGTGCAATTGTTAGTAGCTATTCCATATCTACCCAATCTATATGCAGATTCTTTTGAGTACACATTGAGTACACATAGGAGAAATCACTCACTTTTCACCACAGTGCAGAAATCCATCTTGGAAAAATGAAAAGCGGTCTGAGGAAATTGGGAAAAACAATGCGATTACATTCATTCAGCATGAGGGAAAGACTAATACCAAAAAGAGATCTTACAGTCACTGTAAGACATTTACAATGTGACATTGCAGCAAAAGACAGAGGCTGCATATCCATTCTGTCAAAAGGCAGGGAGGGAGAATTGTCTCTGTAGAAAGTTCTGAACCTGGAATATTGCATTTAGTCCTGAGCTTTCCATTAACAAAAAGATATTGGGAACCTGGAAGAAGTTCAAAGAAGAATGACCAAAAGGATCCACGTACCGAGAGGAATGATCTAAGAGGAAATTTAAAATGCTTAAACAGGTACAGCTTGACTAAGCGGTGACTGCTACTGCTTCTTTGCATAAATATGGTCTGCAAATATTTGAAAGGTAGACTTTAAGGGTGACATTCTCAACCTCACTCTGGCCACTTTATGCTGTTCTCATCTTTTTACCAAGCTAAAGGGGCCCTAAAAGCCCTGTGTCTGGCCGAGGGAGGACACTTTAAGGCTGCCTTCAAGGATCCTTTCACAATGCCTGACATAGGGGGGTTGAGAGTGGAGGGAGGAGAGGCATGTTGGGGGCAGGGCCCCAGCACTGCAGAGATTCCAGGATGTGGTGTGACCTATGTGGCAGGCCTGAAGAGACTGCTGAAACTCTGGTCCCCAGCACTGTCTAAATTATTCCAGAGTCCCTGCAAAAGGGCACAAAGGTGGCTTAAAGCCATGTCAACCCCACCTCCCCTGGGCTGCGAGGGCCACCTCCATGAAACTCAGCACACAATTTTCCCCTAGAATGGGGGGGAAAATAACTTGGGTTTGTACTGCGGGGTGTAACTGGGAGTAACAGAGAAAAACTGATACAGGCAAAATTATAGGCTGAATAATCAGGGAAAAGTTTCATAATAATCACGCACTGGGCTATGGAATCCTCTCCAAGGCACGTGTTAAAAGCTGCACAGCTTGCAACATTAGCAATGAAACTGTTGAAAGCATGAGAAAAACACACTATTATAGGGAGTAATGATATACATGTAAGGGGAATGCACGGGGCTCCTGACAGGCAAAATGTAACTGACAATTCACTTCTGCCATCAGATCTATATTTATAGCCCAAAGCCTCCTTTCAGGGCCACATTGTGCTAGATGCTGTACAGACACACCTGCCTCGTGCCCCAAAGGGCAGACCGTTTTTATGATGCTACGAGCTGTCCACGTAACCTAGGCAGAAGCCGCATGCATGTACTCACACGCCACCACCTCTACGTCCTGTCATGCAAGGTAGGATTTCACTGGGGGGTCTTGATTTGAAGGTCCAGGAAGTTCGGCTAGCAAGGAAAAAAAAATAATGCACAGTCATTTTTGATGACAAAAAGGATAGAAATTTCATTTCAGGCTTAAACACCCCTTGCCCCCACCCCCAAAAAACCCACCAGACACACACAAATATAAGTTATGAGCATGTCCAGGGGCGGTGAGTTGTGTGGCCTGTGGTGCCCAGGCTCCAGCAATATTCAGGGCCCGGGGGCATGGCTCCACCAGTGTTCAGGGCTGGGTCTCTCCCGCCTCCGCGCGCCTCCCCCGAGTGTCCCCTGGCCCCCTGTCTCTCCCCTGCAGCTCCAGCTCAGCTCTGCTGGCTCCCGGTATCAACTGCCGCTGCAGGCTCTTAGTGTCCCCCCAACCACTAGTGCCAGGGCAGGCTGACCCTGAGCCTGCCCTTCTGCCTCAGACCCTTTCATTTTCTGGTGGGACCCTCCACCAGCACAGGGGGCCCCCCGCCCGCAGTTACTGCTCCGGTCCCACACTGGACAAGGGGCAGCCCCGCCCCCACCGTGAGGCTACAATGAGGGTCAGCAGCAGGGGAGGAGGAGTACATGTGATGGCAGCCTCCCCCCCACCGCAGGGGAGGCGAGTGGGCTTCCTGGACCTGAGAGGGGCCCTAGGAGCATGTGCACAGACAGTGGTGCGAGGTGAGTGTGGTGCAGGGGGAAGAGGGAGGCCCGTCCCCTGAAGCTCGCTGCTGCCAGCAAGGAGAGGGCTGCAGGGAGTCCTCCTCTCTGGCCTGCCTGCACCCCAAACTCCTCATCCCCAGCCCCACCCTACCCCAGAGCCCTCACCCCCGCACCCCAACTCTTTGCCCTAGCCCTGAGCCCCCTCCCACACGCCAAACCCCTCATACCCAGCCCCACCCCAGCGCCTTCACATTTTTACATTATTTTAAAAAATATACAGTAACTTCTCACCTAATGTTGTAGTTCTGTTCCTGAAAAATGCTACTTTAAGTGAAATGATGTTAAGTGAATCCAATTTCCCATAAGAATTAATGTAAATGGGGGTAGCTAGGTTCCAAGGATTTTTTTTCCAAACAAATGACTATATTTTATACACATATATACACAGTATAAGTTTTAAACAAACAATGTAATACTGTACACAGCAATGATGATTGTGAAACTTGGTTGAGGTGGTGAAGTCAGAGGGTGGGATATTTCCCAGGGAATGCCTTACTGCTAAGTGATGAACTAGCACTCTCCTGAGCCCTCAAGGGTTAACACTTGTTGCTAATGTAACCTCGCTCTCTACAATGCAGCAGGAATGGAGGGAGGAGAGACAGCATGGCAGAGAGAGACAGACACACACCCCCTGTGTGTGAGAGATGCGCATTGCCCCTTTAAGTAGGCTGACCCCACTCTAAGTACATTGCCCTTTTAACAGGCTTCACAGGCCGTGTTAGTCTGTGTCAGCAAAAAGAAAACAAGAAAAATACCTGTGGCACCTTAGAGACTAACAAATTTATTTCAGCATATGCTTTCGTGGGTTAAGAACCCACTTCATCGGATGCATTGAGAGAGCAGCTGCTGCCAGCAAGCTCCCTCTGTCCTGAGCCCTGTCATGTCCCCCACGTGCTCTGGGAAGATGGGGGGCAGGAGCGGGGGACACCCTGACATTGGCACCCCTCTCCCCCCGCACAGCAAGCAGGAGGCTCCTGGGAGCAACTCCAAGGCAGAGGGCAGGAGCAGCACAGGGCAGTGAGGGGACGGACAGCTGAACTGCCCAGCAATTGATAGCCTGCTGGGCAGTTGCGGCACTGGGAACTTAGTGGTTCCAAGCCCCCCACTATTAGCTCCAATGGGCTGCTCTTTCTGCAAACAGTAGACAAAGCAGGCGACTGCCCAACAACGGTGTAAGGGAGCATTGCACAACTTTAAACGAGCATGTTCTCTAATTCAGAGGTTCTGAAACTGTGGTCCATGGACCACCAGTGGTCCACGAGCTCCATTCAGATGGTCCGCGGATAGTTCCCTCTAAGATGCGCACCTGGATGGCCGCACACAAGAGAATGAAGGGCCACCCACCTAATTAGTGGAGCCGCGCAGGCATGGCTCCACTAATTAGGTGCCTGGACTCTGGAGAAGTCATAGATGTAAGGTGAGGTGGTGGCCTTGGGGGGAATAGGGAGTTAGTGGGAGAGGGTGGGGGGAATGTAGGGCTGCGGTGGCCAGAGAAAGAGACGACTTTCCCCAGCTCCAGGGCTGCGGCTGGGGAGAGACGGCCCTCCTTCCCACTCCCAGCTTGGGGGCTGCTGCAGTGGGGGAGAGAGGGCACGTCCATCACATTAGGAAGGTTAAGACTACTGTTATTCAAATCTAAGTTGTGTGCTTTTATGTGTAGAACAACAATTTTTTTATTATTAAGGGGTTTTTTTATACACCAATTTTATCCAAAGCGCTTTACAATAGTTAGCTAACGGTACAAACAACATTTGGGAAGATCATTAAGTGGTCTGCCGAGACCCTCAACAATTTTCAAGGGGTCCGCGAAAAAAAGTTGAGAACCACTGCTCTAATTGATCAGCATCGTAACAACAAAATGACGTTAACCGGGACGACTTTAAGTGAGGAGTTACTGTATATTGGCTTACAAGGCAGGTGGTGGTGGGGTGGGGGGACTTGGACCTGTTCTGGACACCACTAACAATTATACAAACCTGCCGCCCCTGTAAATGTCTTATCCTCTTTTCCATTTTCTGCTTTTTCACTACCAGCAGATTAGACAGAGCTGATTGCTTTAGGCTTCAAACAGAATCAGTCTGGGAGGGGGGGGGGTGTCTTTAACAAAGCCCTCCCCCCTGTACCCTCCCACCGCATTCACTTGCAAATCACTGTGTCTGGAAGTGCCTGCTATCCCCCAGCCCTTAACCTTCCCATACTGAGTGCTGCTGCAGAAGCCGCAGCAGAGCAGTGTGTGTGTGTGTGTGTGTGAGGGAGGGGAGGGGAGGTTTCCTGCTTTTTTTTTTTTTTTAATTAATCAGGAGCACTGAATGGAAACCAATCAGATAGAGAGCCCCCTCGGCTTCGGCTCCCTGCATGCCAGAGTTAAAAGTGATGCTGGGAGAGCGCGAGCCCCACTTAGATGCGAGTAGATCGCGCCGTGGAGGTAGCAGGCAGCGTGGAGGACAGCAGGCAGGGAAGCGGCGCTCTTTCCACGCTGGGCTGGCCACTGTATTCCTGCCTGAGGCTGAGCACTGGTCCTCTCCCCTTCGCTTCTTACCGGTAAGGAGATCAGGCTGTGGACGGGTTCGGGGCAAGTGGGACGGAGGAGCAGCTGCCGTCCCTTTCGTTTGGTCGGGTGTGAAGGCTCACGCGAGCCACTTCTTTGGCAAAGTTGCCAGCCCGGTGCTGGAGGGGGGCACTGCGCGCTGGAGGTAGGCACAGTTTGGACGGGCTCCGCTGCCGCGGATCGCCGGCAATTAACGTGGTTAGCGGGGCGTGCGTTGGGTGTCATGTTTAAGTAGGGCAAAGGGACGCGGCGTTTTGCTGCCTATTCATGGCACTAGCAAAACACTTCAGCCAAAGGGGGGCGGGGGGAAGCGGCCGCAGGAGCAGCTTGTTAAGAAAGTACTTGAAATGATACCCAGGCGACGGGAGCCAAGAGCAGGGTGTGAGCGGTTGCAATGAACGCGGGGCAAGATCCGCTCGGGTCGCCAGGCAGAGCAGAGGCGCGGCAGAGCTGAGCGTGGCGCGCGGTTGAAATTAGGGGCGCCCTAGGAAGATAAAGTCGGGCCGGAGCCGCCTAGAAACTGACACTCGTGAAATTCGTAATGGGATGACGGGGTGGGGAAGGCATTTGACAGGGGTTGGATGAGAGACATTGAATTCATACCTACCTAGTAGTAAATGAGCCTAAGGAACTGGTGCCACCCTATCGCTACGTGTTATACGGTGACATTATATTTTATATGTGAATAAATCTCCCACTGTTTTATATGCCTTTTGTACAAAGAGTTGCAGGGGCTATGGAAATAAGTCTTGGCAGTGCTGCAATAAAATCCATATTTTATGGAGAGTTAAATGCAGTACTTTGTAAGTGCAAGTGGATGGTCACCTAAGTGACTCCCGCTGACAATCAAGGATCAAGAAGTTTAATGACCAAAATTGCACCCGGCCTGACACCAGATCTGCTACTTTTATCCAAAAAGAGACGACGAGGCACCTTTTTTATTGACACCTAGGGTTTAAGGTTTTGCTGTCACTCTAAAAGAGTATCAGGTAGCGAAATTGCTTAGTTAGGGTAAAGTCAGCCCTTTGTTTAATTTACAGTTATTGGAACGAAACTGTAAGGGAAAGGATGCCAAATCAGGAATAGTTAATGACAACACACATACACACATCCATGTACTGTGCGTGTATACAAATACATATATAGCATTGTTTCTGTTCATCCTTTCATGGGACTGTATTTAATAGCCCCTTGGAAATATCGGAATTCAGGATGGAGTTTGGGTTTAGTCCCTAGTTTTAATCAAAATAAACATAACTCTCCCCATCAAGATAAAGGCTTATTTTATGCATTTTCCAGAGTGTAATAGCTGTTGTACAGTCAGTTCCGTGTGCAGGTGCTTGCATATTAGTTTAAGTAATCCATACATTTGATTAACAGCTGCTCATGAGCAGTATAATGCTATGGTACTGGTGCATCCCTGTTATTTTAAAAAAATCCTTTTAAAGTCAATTGAGGCAATATGTTTGCATGTGTGAAGAGAGTGGAGGGCTGAGATCTAAATCAAGTAGATTCCTTCTTCACAGATATAAACACAATTTTTTTAATAGGCCTAGCAGCAGAGATCTAATTGGATAGTTTCCTTAAACAGCCCAAATGTGCTAATAAATATTTCAGGGAATCCCTTCCCCCTCTCCTCTCCAATGTTATCTGCCCGGGCAACTGTAAACATATAATCTCATATGCTTGTGACTGTACACTGCAGTGCAATCTTTCTGGACTTATTTCTACTGGCTTGTCATTGACTTTGGAGATGGGGAAAAGCAAACAATCAGAAGCAGCAATACATTTTCAAGGAAAATTGCACTGATTTAGTCTAGCTGTAATTCCTTGCAATTATTTTTGCAGTCATTTCAGGATCTGGCAACCTGGGGTCCCTGTAGGGGATTTATTAGTCACTCAAGCTTAGTGTTTCTCAACCTTTTTGATACCAGGGAACGGCTTTCTGCCTTCCTAAACTATGTCAGGGAGTTCTCAGGGACCAGTGCTGGTCCACAGAGTGGTCGTTGAGAAACGCTGCTCTAGATATTGTAGCTTTCACACCAGTTCATGGATCTCATATAGTTCAGTGCTAGCACTCTAAAGGTTACAGTTATAGGCACAGTCATCATTTTCTACCAGGTTCACTGTTAGAAATATGCATCTACCTTCTGCCTCCTCCGACCTGCACAGCTCCTCTGTGCAAGTAGTAACCTGGTGCTAAAGATAGTCTTTGCTTTTGAAAAGTAAAGTTTGCATTTTGCACTCTGCTGTTCAGAATATATTTAATGGAGAGACTTCCTTGAAAGCAAACACCCACATTAAAGAAAAATGTTTTTCTCTGCTGCAAGTGTTTCAACCTATAGAACTTCTGAATGGTTAGCAGAACATACACAGACCACAGCCCCTACAAGCGATGAAGTTAATGTGCAACTCAAGGATATAATGCATCCCTCAAGTTCTGAGCCTCTCCGATCCTCCTTCCGCTCAGTTCATTACATTTATTTTCATCTTGCGAGTGAAGATGTCAACATGTTGATTTTCTCCTAGTTATAGACTTGAGGAATGGTTAGTTTTGGATGGGATCTCTGTTGGGTCACTTAATCCATGCCTGCCCCCACGATAGTAGCGGGGCTGCTTTAATAATCCATGCGTAGGAGAGCATTGGTATTCTGTTCATGTTTAAATGACAGTGTTGTCCAGCTTTTGCCTGACTTATTGGTGTTCTGTCTGCATTGACAACATTTGGTTTCTATTGCAATTTCCCAGTGCCAAGGCTCAAGATGCTCAAAAATGGCTTATGAATCTCACCAGAAATGATGACTAATTACAAAGGTAAAAAGCAACGAAAATCTATTAAAAAAAAAAAAAAAGTTGGTAAAAATACTTTGGGAGCAGCCTGCTGTGATGGTACATAGCATGTTGCATAATGATGGTAATTCCTTCAATGAGCCTGCTGCAATGATGCAAAAAATAAAGCAGAAATGGTTTAAGGTGGCTTTTGATTACCATTATTATGCGTGAGAGGGAGCATGGAAGGACTACAACACCAAGCTATTGTTCTTGACAGATTTCTTAAATTAACCCCCTGAAGACTAGGATAGCTAGTGTAGCTGTGCAGCTTTGCTCAGGGGCTTTTAGTTTGTGTAATCATTTGGCCACACAACTCTCAAAAACTAGCCAGTTAGCTTCAGCTGTGATTAATCTTCCCTGCTGTGCAGTGCCATGCGTTGTTCCTTTGCTGTATACCTTCCCATCTTTAGGATAAGTCCCTGAAACTATGAATTAGAATAAATGAACAACTCTGCATGCTGATGAATCAATCTCTTCTGCGGCCTCTGTGCAGGATTCGACTTGCAGTTTAAATATTGGTTCAGAAGTTTGAAATGTGTTCCAGGCAAGATAAAATCTGGCAGAAGCTGGTTTGCTTAGTCATAGCAGCCCATTCTGAGGCTCTGGAGAAATCAGGATTCCTGGTTTAGAAGGATAGAGAAGTGACTCAGTCTGAAATGTAGGGTTTTCTTTTTTTTTTTAATAGTGTTTCAACTCAGCTGCTGTCTGCCTTATTTGCCTAACAAAAAAGGCACACAAGCTGATTATCAGTCCCTATCTCAGTTAAATGAAAAAACCCCCATTGAATAATGCATAATAAATGCAAAGCATCAGGAGCATTATGCTAACAAGGGAACTGCAGAAGAAATAGTTATCTGTCAATTGTATTGTTTGCAACATTGCATTAGAACTTGATTAGAAACCACAGCCTGAAAACAATACAAAAAGTTGTGTTTGGGGGTTCCTCCCCTATCCAGTTTTACTTTCATTATAAATCACATTTTAAAAACGTCTCTCTTCTCCTTTCCTAGGGCCCATCCTACATCTCTTAGAGTCAATGGCAGCACTCTCATTGTCTTCAGTGAGCATAAGAACAAGCTTCGCTAGTGCATTGACATTCCTCCTGTTTGTCTTTCTCCTGTTAGCCCAGTATTCAGCCTAATTCTGATCATGCCTTTATCAGCATTACTCCGTTAATTTACATTTACACTGGATTAATTGACAGCAGAATTAAGCCATGGTCTCTACACTGGGTGCTGCCAATTGTCAGTACTGTATTGTCTTTTTTTCAGCTGATTGGTATAGCATTGGTTCCTTTGTAAATCTTGTCCAGAACTGGGTGGTGAAGGCTGTTTATAAACAGAAATATGATTTTGTTGCAGAGGGTGGCCCATGATGAGAGTCTCAGATTATACAAATTGTTTATTAAAACTATCCAAAACCTAATGCATTTTACTGGAGGCCTCTTACAACCACAAGGATCTTCCCATACCACCAGTCATTTTTCTCCCTCAGGAGCCTATACCTTAGCAGTCATCTCTTGCGTCAGAGGAGTGAGCAAGCAGGTATACCTTTTAGGAACCCACAACCTCTCTAAATCGGCTGCAAGGGGTAATACTGAGAGATCTGAGATAGTCTTTCCTTCTCATGGGTCTTCTAGCTGGCAGGGGTAGGTCTCCAGCATGGAGAGTCTGAACCTAGGTCTCCTTTCTGAGTTATTGCAAAGCCACGGCTCTCCCAAAAAGCACCCCAAAAAGGTGTTTTTAGCAAAGAAGTGATGACTTAACTATGATGGGGCCAGAACTCAGGTGAGCAATCCAAGATTATGCAGATACTGCATTCCCTTGCCCCACACCCAGCCCTGAAAGACACATGCCAGACACCTGCCCTCTCTCTGCTAGACACACATGGCATATACATTTCCATCTGCTCCCATTCAGGAACTGTGCAATATAAATATCCACCATCTCCTCCCAACCCTTCCCTAGTCACACACCACAACATAGTTTTGCAGTAATGTTTACAGCTGCCTGAGAGATAATAGGTAGTGTGTCTTTCCAGCATTTCCACTTTTGCACCTAATGATGGAACCAGAGCAGGAGGACCCTAGGATAAGGGTCAGTGGAGACTGAAAATTAGCACAGAAATTAAACACTAGTTCAGCTTCCACAAGTATTGCAGGTGTGTGCTTATTTGTGTAGAAGATAGAGACTCCTATCCACAAATGCTGCTCTTCACCAGCAGTTAATAGCTACTGAAACAACAAATGCTGTTCAATCAACATGATCATTAGGATGGAGCTCAGCTTTAGTGTGAAGGGTAAGACCGAACATGAAGAAAAATAAAATTGGGATGCAAATATCCGTCTATGAAGGAGCCTCCACTTTGTATCCCATAAGGAGATGGGAACAAAAATCTGTTCTGCATTAAAGTTGGTTAGGCTGCCTATATACTCTGCTGTGATCAAGAGGATTTGAATCAGGATTCTAAGACTAAACTAGGTTGAGCCCAGCTACAAACACAGAAGTTATAGCCTAAGGGGGAATGTTCTTACATCTTGAAAGGGATCAGGGTATTTTTACATCATATTTTTAAAAAGCACATTGCTGCCTTTAATTTCTTCCAGAAGCTTGCAAGTGAAATCTGTTTTCTTACTGAATTTTTCCTTTGTGTGTGCATAGTGGTTTCTTATTGTAGGGTTTCTGATAAGTACCATCTTGCTGGTATTAATGATTAAAAATCAGTAATTTTCTTTATAAATATAAGAAAAGAGAATTAGTACTGTCCTCTAGCAAATAGTTTGCTTTGTATTTTTCACGGTGCCGTATGGATACTAAGGAGTCAGCTTATGTATTGTCCCTGACACAGGACAAAGCCAAGTTCTATCTCGAGATTGCCCTCATTACGATAGTATCTGATCACCCCACAATGTTTCAATGTGTTTATCTTCATAACATCCCTGTGAGATGGGCAATGCTTAGGCATAGAAAAACTAAGGGCTTGCCCAAGGTCATAGAGGAAGTCTGGGGCAGAGCTTGAGTTTGAACCTAGGTCAGCAGAATCCCATGCTAGCACCCCAACCAATTGATCATCTTCTCTGTTCTGTGCATTTATGCTGCTCCAGGAGCAAACTGGAGCTAGTCAAAAAATTTTTTTGTAAAAGTGTGTGTGGGGGAAGACCTATCTTTTTCCATAAAAAACAAACACTTTGCCTTTTTTTGGACTAGCTCCAATACTAGCTTAAACATACAAAAGCTTTGTGAAACATGTATCCAAGAAAGCATTCCCTGTTTTTTGACCAGCTTTAGAAGCAGACCAGGAACTTGACTGAGTCGCAATTTACTCCCCCCCCCCTTTTCTTTTTGGGGGTAGAGATCAGGGCCAGTCATCTACATGACACTGATCACTTTTCCATCTGCGCTAGCTCAGCTGCACTGACCAGCAGGTTAGGTTGTGGAGCCAAGGCTTTGCCCACTTCCTGCTTATGTGTGTGTGGTGGGGGTGAGGAAATATTAGCCCCATAGAGACTGTCCTTTCCCCCCATGCTACATTATGGATACCCAGTGAAGCAGACCAAGGAGTAACATTATGATCCTTTCTCCCCTTCACAGCAAGACAATCACACTTTTACATCCCTGTAATGTAGGTCTGTGTTGTTAGTTCTATGGGAGAAACAAGGTGGGTGAGGTAGTTATTCAGAAGTTGGTTTATTAAAAGCTATTACCTCACCCACTTTGTCTCTCTAATATCTTGGGACCAACACGGCTACAACTTCACTGCACACAACAGTGGAGGATATAAAATTTAGCCCTCTTAAATGGAAATGCCAAAACATAAAGAAAACAGGAAGCAAAAAAAACTTAACAGGGACATCTACTTCCTGAGCAAATGCAAGAAACAAAACATCATCCCCAGAGGTCTGACACAGAAGTTGGTCCACCCACCTTGTCTGTCTACTATCCTGGGACTGGCATGGCTACAAACACCACACATGCATTATTTCCATTGCACAGGTAGGGAAACTGAGCCATAGGGAGGTTACTTGTCCAGGAGCAGTGTGTCATTAGCATGCAGATACTGTGGCACTCAAGGTAGTGTAAATGCAAACAGATTAAATGGGATAGTGGTAGGGCTGGATTAGTCCTAAAAAGCACCTGTCTCAACTGTGTGCTCAACCTACTAAACAAACAGATCTTCAGTAATAAGAGCTAGAGAAAGCCCACGTCCCCCTTTTCACAGTTACAGACAGCATTCAGCGAGATCACAGAGGAGGAATACACACATTTAGAATCCCTTTCATGAAATGACAATTTCCTTTTGTTAAATGAGAGCTCACTTTAACTGTCACTGCTGCAAGGGAAAAGATGCCGAAGAAAGGTTTGAGTCCACCAACCTTGCTCTTTTAGACAATCAAAGCCGTACCAAATAATTTTTCAGAATTGTATATTTTGTCAAAACTCCTTTTAAGTGTAAGTAACCGTTGCTGTATCTCCTTTCTCATCATTGCTGGTTATTAAGCTTTTTCTTTGTAAACATAGGAATTTTTTTCTCATGCTGCTGGACTTTCTGGCCTCTTTCAGCCAAGCCCAGATCTGGAACAACACTAAGCGCATGCTTAGCTTTAAGCACATCAGTAGTCCTACTGAAGTTGACAGGGCTACTCTTTTGCTTCACTGTTTCACTGGAGGGTTTTTGTGAGTTTGCAATGCAATGTGTGACACCACCACAACTGCTTCTATGGTGACCATATTGTGACCTACTAGGCGTGGTATCACTAAATAATAACTCAGTAAGGAGGAGGAAAACCTTGCTAAATCTGATCCCCACAATGAACCCATAGAACAACTTGCATGGCATGGGGTTGGATTTCTCACCACAGATCTGCAAGGATGAGGTGGCCCTTGTTAATTAGCAGTGATGGTGCAGGAAACTGAAATATAGAAGACATACAGAATATTTGGGTGAGGGTAGAGCAATATACTATAAGGGTTTGCCTGACTGTAGCCAGGGTTCCATTCTAGAATATAGCCATATTCAGGAGCTAGAGGCTTGGATATATTATGAAGCCTTCAAAGTGGGCCAGATTTGGTCTTCAGATGCCTATGTCTGCATCTAGACTTTAACAGAAGCTGTGTGCACACATTACTCCTGGAGGCATTCTGCGCCAAAACAATTAAAAATTCTGCACACAATATTTTAAAATTCTGCAAATTTTATTTGTCAAAATAACACTACATAATCACGCTGGTTTCAGTTATTTTGGTAATTTATTTCACAATACATGTCAGCAAGTATGTCTGTAACAACACAGATGCACACAAAAATTCCAGGAATAGAGATTTAAAGAAACCCCTATGGCAACCCAGTTCCTGTTTCTCTGCCCCCGCCCCCCCAAGCCCAGCCACAAGGACCCCCTTGCCCAGAAACCCTCCCCCCTCCAGAGCCCAGTCACACCCCCCCACTCAGCCCAGATACCTGCCTCATCCCCCCTCAGAGCCCAGAGATCCAGAGGGACAAACAGCCTGATGCTTGGTCCCAGGTTTCCAAGGAGTTTCCTTGCATGCTGCCATCTCCTTCCCTCAGGGCATGCAGGAAACTACAGTTGCCAGGACCCCTCTAGCTCCCTCCCTCTCTTCCTCCTCCCCCAGCCCCAGCAGTGTCTTCTATGTGTGAGTTGGGCTCTGCCAGGTCCAGTAACCCCTAGTGGGGAGCAGCAGCACTGCAGCCCATTTCTGTGGGGGGCGGGGGGAGGAAATTCTGCGCACACATTAATTTCTGCAAAATTCTGCATTGTGCAATGGTGCAGAATTCCCCCAATTGTAACACATCGAAGGGAAAAATTTGGCCCAGTGTATCTTATTTATTAATATTTACAAGCAATGGCACTATTTCACAGACACCTGTAATCTCAGGTTTCTTTGAAAATGTGTACTGCTTTTAAGGCAATGCTTCCCTGTCAGAAATAAAAGGGTGCCCTTTGATTTTTAGAAAGGGCTTTCTTTTTCCTTTCTAAAAAAAAAAAAAAAAATTAAAAAAATCCAGGCTTCCGCTTGTCTCCACACATAATTTATTCTGCTGTGAAATGAAATTTTATCATCATATTTTAAACACTTTTAGGATGTCTTTTGCAGGATTTCTTAAAATGGTGCCTCATTAATTTACTGTAATCCATTTGTCAGATATGCTTCAAGCTGCCGGATATCTCATTCACTTGAAGGTATCATAATTTTCCTTAGCATCAGATTGTAATTTCAACCAGGCTGGTAAATGTGAGGTCAGAAGCTGATTGTCACAAATCTAGGAGGTTAAAATACAGCACACATCCTCATTTTCTGGGGAAATATCACACTGAACCCTAACAGAGCAAATTTACACAGCAGGATTTCTCAGGAGTTGCTTATAGCTGGTTATGACTGCTCATTTAATGTTAAATAGGCAAGTATATTGTGTGTGTTTACTGATGTATTCAAATTTAACAAGACAGACATTAAAAATAGCTTTCCATCCAAGATCAGCATTTCAGCAGTAGATTTGTTTCCTGCCCTCATCCCCCACTGTCTGTCTGCTACCTTACAAAGGCCTGGGACAGTCTCTGATGGTCAGAACACAAGAGGGTTAGTTAATCTGTGGTGCCATCTAGGAGGAAGACTTTAGTAACAGGCTTCAGAATGCATTCAGGGCTCTCAGCAGCACAAGACAATCTGAAACCACTCCCTAGAGTTTGAGTCCATGAATGTACAGCACGTACTGTAGATTGCTGTCAGAGACCGCAGGTTCAGAAAGGGTAGCATAACACTGTGTTTGACTGGAGCCAGGTCAGTATGGTCCAAAAAGACTAGATGACCTAACAGGTCTTTTCCATCTCTGACTTCTATGAAGGGAACACAATATTTCTTTGACCCTATATTTGGTGACAGAGTCATGCCACCAAAAAGCAAAAGGGATGACACACTGCAGTGGAGAGCTGTGTCACAACTCTGAAAATTCATTAGACATCTGCTTGTTGAGAACTAGACTGCTTGTCCTTGCATGGAGCATCAAGGGCCATATACTGCTTGCCTCTCTCATATTCCTGGCCCATTGACTCAAGTAGGATGACTCACAAGAGCAGAACAAACAGGATTCAGCCAAAAGCTGTGATAAGATGAGTAGAGCCCTGCAAATCTAGGGATGTCCGGGAACCATTTTTGCAGATCGCAGATTGAAGGAAGATACAAATTTTGTATCCGCCCAGGGCTTTAAAATGAGTTATTGTAAATAACAGAGTCAGGCCATCAGAAGTAACTTTCTAATACAAGCAAGATTAACTTGATGTGCTGTCTGCAATGAGATATTAGAGATGATAGGGAGAGATAGAAAACTTTCATTTAAATGGAAACATGACTGATTAATTAAGCAGTAATGAACAAGGAGCCTTGCCATGCATGGATATGAGACTCACAGTGCTAATTTAGAACAAAGTACAGCTCCCAATTTGTTATTAAATTAAAATGGATTTTTAAATTGTTTACATTTTTTTTATCTGCTTCTGTGTGGCAAAATGATTATTCTGCTGGTTAAGGAAACCAGTCAGAGCCACAAAATGTGTGTGTGTGGGGGGGGGGGAGGAGGGGGGTATTGTCCTGTTTTGTAATTAAGAAATACACTCTAATATCTGTGACATCATGAATAAGCACTTCAAAGCAATGAGTGTGCTTTGTGTTGCATATTAAACCAAACAATTAGCATGCTAACCAGCAGCTCTGGACATAGAGCAAAAATGCATTGTACTGAACTTATGGGGGGGGGGGGGGGAATTAAATCCAAAAATCTGTTCACCTGACTGACAAGTAAATAAAGGGAAGACATTTTTTAAATATTCAAAACAGCTTCTTTTTGATAGGCATCATGATTCTGTCACATGGTGAAACTTTTTCCACCCCATTAGTGTATGATATTTTTCATGATAGGCAAGTCCTATGAAAAATAGGGGGATAATAAGAAAAAAAAGCAATGTCACTACAAGGTTAAGTCACAAAGAAGTTTCACTGTGACAGGAATGATTCTGTGTAATTTATTACAGGATAGCTTGACAATAGCAATTTGTCATGCATTGTGATATAATTTGATGGGTTCATTTCTTAAATGAATTATAAATTACCTCTGTATATCAACAACAGAGCTGGATTTTTTAAATGTAAATATTCCATCAACTTTTTCTTCCTTTTCTAATCCATTTTCCTTCATACAGAAATGACTCCCCCCCCCCCCCCCCCCATCTAATCTTTCCACTAATAAGGTGTTTAATAATTTAGAAGCCTAAAAAATGAGCATATTTCAAAGAGGTTGGTATCAATGTTAGTCTGAGAGCCTCAGGCTATAAAAATGTGGAAGAGGCTACCAAACTTTTAGAGTCAGAATCCCAACTGTCTTTCTGCTGCAGGCAGCTATTTTATTAAAGTTGGTATTAAACAACACTGCCTAGAGTCTGATTAACAATTTATGACTGCCTAAGAAGGATTAGCAGAAGCCTATCATTTTGATATTTAAAATCTTAATTTGCATCTAGGAAAAAGATAGACCTTATGCAGGTTTACAGTTTCATTTATTATTTATTTTCTGCTGCATCCGAAACAAATACTGATCTGCGCATTTCAAGCACACTTTGTTTTACTGCACTTTCAGGATCTGATCCCAGTCCCATTTTGAAGTAAATGAGAGCTCTTCTATGGACTTGGATGGGAGAAGAATTGGCCCCTGCCATCATGTGATGGGCCACATTCTGCAAAATGAGAATTGCCTCGTGCTAGGTGCCAAGCACATGTCACCCCTGCTGAAGTTAACAGGAATTGAAAGTGCTCAGGACCTACCAGGATTGGGCCCCAGTTTTGCATGCTTAAGAACTGACTGCATCCAGCAAATGTTATTCTAGAGAGTGGAATCTCGACAGACATGACTACAATTTACTTGGCAGACAATTCCAGAGAGCAATTCTCTTCTCCTTTGGTCATAATTTCTACTGTGCAACTAGTTAATCTGTGTCAGTGACTGGCCTGGTACCAGGCAAACGCCGCTTGGGGAAAACACTGCTGCCACTACCAAGAAGGAGTGGGGAGGAACTGAACTAGACCTGCAGCTGCTGGGTGGATATGGAAAGGGAGTAGGAATAAACCCCAGAACAGATACTAGGTGAAATTGTGCTCATTTGCACCAGTAGAAAACCAAAGTAATTCCATGTACGTTGTAAAGGAGGTGCTCCTCTTTTGCAGCTGTGTAATAGCAGAATCTGGTCCATGTGCTTCAAGGCTATATATATATAATTTCTAAAAATAGAAAAATGCTACATTTCCAGTTCTGCAGATCTTTATGCCCCCATGTCCCAGACCCCCACAAATTCAGGTCCTGCACAGAAAGATTTATTTCCAGTTCTCATCTATTCTTCAATGGACTTAATGCTCATGTTTATTTTAAGGGTTAGACATAGTGGTCATACCCTGCAGTGCTAAGGGAAAAGAGTGGTAACTCAACTGGCTTGCAGTAAGAAAAATATTTTGTTCGCTTGAGTCTCACTAGTCAGTGAAATACTAGAGATTCAAAGGAGATGCTTTTATTTAAGCATCACTGATGCTTTCCATGGCCCCGATTGAAGTCTTAGCTTTGACTCTGCAGCTTCTCTTTTAATCAACAGCTTAGTTTTGTCTTGAGCTCAAGGGCTTTAAGTTCTAAACACTAGAGCCGTGGTCTGAAAGTGGCTAGTTCTTCTTCAAAGAAGAAATGAACATTAAGCACATTATAAGGGACATTTCTTATATTATTTCTGGCTTTCCAGAAAGTGATCAATTAACTGCTTCTATTTTTGTTGGCTTCTTTGGTCTATAGTCTACTTTCAGAGTTGTCATGTGATTATCTCCCTGCATTGCAATCAGAATATTCTCCTCGCTGGACTGCATTTAAGCACATTTAAGCAAATGCTGTTATGTGCCACTGACATCATTGGGACTTAAACAAGTACTTAAGTGTTTTGCAATCAGGAACTTTAAGCATATCCGTGAGAAGTAAGTCCTTTAGATTCAGAATTTAGCAAAGCTGTTCCTCTTGTGCTTTTGAATATTTTTTTTAAATCAAATTATAGAGTCAGCGCCTCAGCTAGTGTAAATCAGTATAGTTCAATTGACCTCAAGGGAGCTATGCTGATTTACACCAGCTCAGAATCTGGCCCATGAATTAAATCAGCAATAGGAAATTTGTATATAGAAGTTACCTACTGTTGAAGTTCCCAACCATTTTCATAATGTGGACCAGATCTTAATAGAGATTGTCTCATAGGCAGCTCTCCTCCCATTTGTGATGGTTCAGACCAATTTGCCTCCCATTCATGATTCTGGGGGAAAGCTCCCCTTCCATTCACAATACCATAACATCTCATTCTTCATAGCATTTTCATTTTAGTTGCTGTTAGTGTGTTAAGTGTTTTGTCCTTTTTGAAAAAGTTAGTCACATGGTTTATTTTTGATCTGCCTTCTCCAGTTTAAAAATTCTCGGTAGTTGAGCAGAAGCAATATCATGTGGACTTCATTGACCAATCACACAACATGAACAAACAGCCCCAGCCAACAGTTTACGATCAACCTGGAGGATGAATTATTCATCCAAATTATTCGGCAGATAATTATTTTTTATATTACACTTGTGCCCACACGCCCCAGTCATGATTGTGCATGGCAGTGGACTAGGAAAATAGTCTCTGGCCCAAAGAGGTGGCAGATATGTTCACAGAAATAGAGTTTGGTTCAGGGATTATTAGCTGACGAGAAAATATTAGAAAAAGACTGGCTAAACTAACTGTTGTTTAATTGTAGCTTGTAAGCAACATATGTTGTACATGCCTTGGTCAATTTGAAATGCATTTATTTTTACAAATACATTATGTACTTTAGTTAATTCCTTCTTAATGGGCCTGATCCAGAAAATCTCTGTACTGTGAAACTCCCAACGGAAGTCAATGGGATTTTCACACACAGAGGGATTGTAGGTTCCCTTTAATAAGGCACGACCCAAAGTACATAACACGCTTGTAGCAGTGTACGAGAATGCCTGATGCGGAGGGCTGCAGGATCAACCCCAGTGTAAGGACATCATGCTGAAATAGGATAAAAGCAGAACACAAAATTGCAAGAAGTATACTATAAAATGAGAGAGAAGCAAGAAGCGCATTAAAAGAGCCTTTGGGAAACAGTGTGAAGGTCAAGAAATGTGCCTGTAGAGCTCTTCAGGCTAAATTCTACCCTCCGTTACACACTCCATTGTCTTCATGGGTAGAATGGAGGTTAGAAAATGTCCCATATTTTGTTAATCCTCAAACTCCAGAGTGTTCGAAACCAGGCTGCGTTCCTGTTTTACTGATACACATTCCACATCAGATAATAGGCTTCTCAAACCCACGTGCCTAGGTATTTTATAGCTTTCTCTGGTTGATTTCTGCATTAAGGAGAACCGAATCCTGTGGCAAATTTTGACTTCATTCTACAGCAGACTGATAACATGTCACTTTGCAGTCACAGACACAACCCCTTCCCTCCCGGCAGAACAGCTACTGGATAAAAAATTCTGGGAACACTGGCTTTCCACACACATAAGCCCAAGCTTTGGATACTGGTCATGAACTTATTTCTACCATACACCAGTGCACTTAAATGTCCAATATGGGCCACATTTTCAAAGAAGTACATGGGTTATAATGTGCCCGATTTCCAGTTGAGTCTCAGCTAGAGATGGGCTTGAATCAAAACCCTAACTTCAAATATCAAAATCGGAACCTGGGTCTAAAGTATGCAGATAGCCCCATCACATCTTTATAATGGGCAGAAAGGAAACCCTAAATCCAAACAACCCCAGACTTTTCAGGAGGGGAGGGAGATTTGAAATCAAAATACAAGAAGAAAGTCTCAAACTGAAAATTCATCTCAATCCAGCTTTAAAATGTATGCCTGCAGTTTAGCATGCATAGGCATAAACCCCCAAATTAGCAGTCAAGCAGCCATTGCCCATTACAAAAGTGGTTGACCTATGCACATTATGAGTGTGCTGATAATTTCATGAAAAAAATTATGGGCCAGATCCTTAGCTGGTGTAACTCCATGTATAGCTCTATTGACATCATTGGACGAATCCACAGTGAGCATCTGGCCCTACAATTGTAAAGTTAGACGATGGTTTGGAAAATTTGCCCCCAGCCCATTGTTTCTTCCTGACTAAAAACGCCCAGAAAGTTCTAGAACACATTTTTCAGAGTGGCAGACTTCCTTTTGTGGGCCCAGTTTGGATTAACAAAGTTTACATTTGGAATTCAGAGCCCCCTGCACTACCCAAATGGGGTGCAATCCAAGTACTTAAAGGTTCAAGTGCTCAACTTTACTCAGGTTCCCCCC
The DNA here is from genome assembly GCA_037349315.1 of Chelydra serpentina. Lineage (NCBI taxonomy): Eukaryota > Metazoa > Chordata > Testudines > Chelydridae > Chelydra > Chelydra serpentina. Next base: position 18,537,004 of record JBAIAC010000002.1, read on the forward strand.
CTGCACTCCCCGAGTCAAAAATGTGGCTAACCACTGTGGCCCTCAGTCTATCTGAATATATAGCTGTGTCATAGCTAAATACGGGGGGGAGGAAACGAGGGGGGATGAAAACCTCACACTGGAAGTGTGACATTTGGATACTTGCGTTTTTGCCTTTGAAAAGGCTAAAAGAGTTAAAACAGCATCACCAGCTTTACTGGAGACGGGAGCTGGGCTCTTCAACCTGACTTCAGCACAGAACGATCAGTGTATGACACCAACCTGTCTCATACCACTGTGTCACCATTCAGTCTGCCAGCACAGAAGGAAAAATACAAGAGACTGTCAGGGGAATGCGTGTAGGGATGGACAAAGGAGTAAACTGCTCTTTAAACAGGTTTATAGGGAACGAGATTATATTTCTTTTTAACAGTCTTTTAAAAAGGCTTTTAGAGAGCAGTTCCTTCTTCCCCATAGTGCTGTCAATTGGCAGATGCCTCTGGGCGGGGGAAGCGGAGGACACCACACTTTAAAAGGCTCTTAAATGACATTGTTAAAATTTACAGCCACATTGTTTAAAAGCCATTTCAGGAGCAGTTTCTCATCCTTACCCCACAGCCTCTTTTTGCCTTCCAATCTTTTGTTTTAATAGGCTGTATTCTGCCAGCCTCAGTGATGACATGGCAGCACCTGACTTGCTGGCTGGCATTTTGCATTATTCAATAGACTGATCTCAACATGGGAAGTAGGAAGAGGCTACACAAGGCATTTTACCACTAAGTCCCCTGCTCATATGTAGCTCATATGTACCACTAAGTCCCCTGCTCAGTTCAGATGCAGATGACCAAAAGTCACTACCAGCTGATGGCTGTTCAGGGGATTATGTGAAAGCAATTAGTGGTTTCAATCTATTTCTTAATGCAAAAGTGTCCATATCATAAATGCCTTTAATTAGCACCTTTCGGGGGCAGTCTCAGAGAAGATAATAACTGAAAGGCCTGGGGTACAGACCAGGGCTGTGGCACCTAGGCAAGCTAATGTGAGGAAACATAAATAGAGGTCTTCAATCCCCGGCTGTCAGTCTGCTACACTGCAAAATCATTGCATCAGTACAGAAAAATAAAAATAAAACAAATGCTGATTCCCAATCAGATTCTGATTTACAAGGATACAGGAGAGGGAGAAATTCCTGAATATCTGGGGTTCTGTTCAGAACATGGAGTTACTTAAAGGGGCCATTTATTCATTACATCTCAGAAGAGAAGACTATCACAGGAGCAAATTTACTTTTCCTATTCTCCAGCCATGCAGGTGAAAGACCTGCACTAAGTATACCCAAGGATACTGGAGCACATTTTCAAGTGTGCCCTTTAAACATGTGCTTGCGAGATTTCATGGGGGGGAGGCACAGTAGGTCATGATTTTGTAAGCACAGACTTAGAGGTCAGTTTTCAAAGTGTGACCTAATAATGTAGCGCTCAATCATGCAGGTCCATACTCTCCTGAATAATCCTTACTCAAGTTCAGTTCAAACAAGAGACATTTTTTCACTTTAAACCCTCACATGTCATAGCAAGTTGTTGTTGAATTACATGAAGCCGCTGGAGCTTCCTTTTCCACTGAAGCCAGCAGGAACTATTCCTATGAGGAAAGCTTTGTGGGCTCAAATCTTAATGTTTTCAGATGCAGTTATCTTAAGATCTATGATTGGGGGATTTTATAGGGGCACTTCCTTGGAGAGAAAAAAAATCAAATTGCATGCATACACTATTAAATAGAATGGAATCTAATTTCTAAATTTTCTCTCTCGGTATCACACACTTTTCTTAGCTTTCTTCCACTGTCCTCTAACTCAGATGCCCTAACATCCTTACATTGAGCTAAATTTCACCATTAGGGCCACATCATCTGGTGTAACAGCACAGATCCAATGAAGACTATAAAGCTATGATCTGACCCCTAGTCAGGGATGTATAGTTTCTGGTGAAGTCACTGGTCCTGGATTGTGATCTCAACACTAGTTTTACACTGTTGTAGCTCCATTGAGTAAAATCCTAGCCCAATTGAAGTCAATGGCAAAATTGCCACTGACTTCAACAGGGCCAGGATTTCACCCATTGACTTCAATAAAACGGGGATAGTGATAGTAATCTCCTTTATAAGTGCTTTAAGATCAACTGTGTAAGAGGTAGGTATTGCTTATTATTAATACTGGTGGGAGGGAATTTTTACTTTACTTTCCAAAAGCATTGATTTCATTTTTCTTATTCGTTTACAGTCCCTTACACATATTTCATTCAGTATTGCCAGCTCTCACAATTTTATTCCAAGTCTCACAACATTTGTTTTTCTTAAAGCCCCAGTTCCTGGAGTGATGTGATTTATCTTTTATTTAAAATAAAATAATTGTCAATCCCTCATGACTGAATAAAAGCTTGAAAATGTGAACCTTACAAGATAGCAAATAAAAAAGAACCCAACCTTTATTATTTAAAAACAAAAGAAACAATCAATCAATCTCGTGATGGAGGGGTGGGGTTTTTTTTTTTTTGTTCGCTTTGATTTGGAGCTTCTTAGGGCCTAACTCCAGATTTTTTAGCACATGGGTTGGCAGTCCTATTAATTTGTTTTGATCATTGATGAATTCCTGCCCAAGTCATATTTAGCATAACAGCAAGGTTTCCTTTCAACTGACTAATTACATACAAGAATTTGTAACCTTGCAGTCTCCATGTTGATTGCCTCACAGTCTTATGCATGTAAATTTACACTCATGTTCCAGACACCTGGATTTCATGGTCACAAGTTGTTAACAAGGAGGAAACTGCAGTAAAGGAAGATGAATGCTAATAACGATAACACTTAGTACTTACATCACTCCGTGCAGTCTAAGTGCTTTTCAAACAGTAGCTAATTATGATATGTAAAAAATAATTATATGTTCAATGTCTAAAGGGTGATGGTTAATTAGGAGGAAAGAATGTTAAAGGTGACTAGAGACATTTTTAATGTAGTGTAACAGTGATGTGTTGATGTCTTATAGAGAAGTTCTTAGGGACTTGTTTATTTTAAAAAAAATAGTTACTACAATGATGGCATTTTCATATTTGGAAGAAGTTGCACATTTCAGAAATAAATAATTCTAAATCCACTCTTTTGGAAGAGAAATAAAGTCTTTGGCGTATATGTCTAGGGAAATGCCAAGGTGCAAATGAAGGGAATTTGGCCCTGTATCTGTTCTTTGAACCCCGTAACAATAGATGTAATGTGGAATTCCCATGGAGAAAAAAAGTGTATCTTGTAAAGAAAGTTTGTCCATAAAAGTAAAATTGGGTTTCATATATTCATTATGTTGCATTTTAATAGGAAGGCATGAAATCCAATCAATTTCTATTAAATATATTCTACTTATTTGTAGGATACAGCTACAAGTAGAGAGTTAAAAATCAGATCTGAGACCACCTTGTAAAATATTAACTCCAGTTGTCAATTATATGCTGGTTAGGCTCTTCTCCCTATAGAACCACAAAATACATCCTGTTTCAGGAGGTTGTTGGTGTTGCTTGAAAGGCTCCTCTCCTCTTAGGACTTGTCTACACTGTGGGGTAATGTGTGCCAATGTGTTTCACATCAGTTGATCAATGTAGAACCTGCTCGTGTGCACCAAGTTTTGCCTAGTGCATGTTAAATTGCATTAGGGGATTAGAATGCACCAGCAGGGTCTATATGGACTAATTAATATGCAACATATTGATGTGCTTCAGAAATCAGACCCTGGTAGTGTGGATTAACCCACCGTGTAGACTAGCTCTTATACCCACGACAGCACTACCACCATGGCCATCTTTAGTCCAGATTTATCCCTGCTCTGGTTGAGGAATGTTGTGTCCTTACTTCAGTGGACTGCTGCAGGGGCACAGAATCACTGGAGCAAAAGGCTACCTTGACCACACCTCCTGCTATCCCTGATATGCCCTGACACTCCCCTGTACTACATTTCGTTGCAGGATTCCAACAGGAGTAACTTGGCTAGACACAAAATGCTCCCTGTATTCATGACTCCTCTGGAAGTGATATACATACAGGCCCACAGACCTCCCCTTCTCCTCCCCCACAGTGTTATTCTTCTGGGCCCTGGCTTTGCACTTACCCTATGCCCTTCTTGCTCCAGTTTAGCTGATGCAAGAAGGTCTGTAGAGCAACAGCAAATCGTGTCCTTAGTCTTTTACATGCTGGTAAGCAAAGGAGGGGTGGGAGCCAGAGAACCCTTTGAAACGGATCGGTGTTTGAAAAAAAGTTGACTGGTAGTGGTGGAATTTTCTCTTGCACATTTCAGGATACAAAGATAAAATTCCTGTCTCTTCTGCTCTGCTCATAGTGCTTTAGTGGAGTCATCTTGTATTTTCTCCTTGAAGAATGTGACATCACAAAAATTAATTGGTAAACATACTAATAAAAATTAGGATTGCGGGGTGGGGAGGGGGGAAAGCAGCTTCATAAAACGAGCCTGATTACAAGTTACTGGTAGGAGATTATTTTCTGCTCTCCCTGAATTGAGGGGGATGGGGAAATAATCTTAACTTCATTATTCACTGAGTTTTTTCCATGTGTCGTTAGGATTTTTAAGGAAAAAAAAACTTGAAAAATTAGTACTCCTTTGCAGTGGATTTGTAGATTTACTTTACAGTGATAATTCACATTTCAGTGTCCATTTTTAAAAAAATGTAGCTGATTACCAAAGAATCCTAAAACGAAATGGTGGCAAACTATGAACATTTTAAAATCCTACAATAAAATGGTGTATTTGATTCAGATTAGGGTGTATGCAATACTTCTTATCTTGTGATCTATCAGATGGAATAGCAGACCTACTCAAGTATTTATCACTTTGTAATGGTCTCCCCCCCTAGTACAGGACTCAAAACAAAGAGGCTGTGACTAACCGCTACATCTAACATGCAGCTACACAACCCCCATGCCCTCTGTGTGTCCTGAAGCAGTGCTTAGCACAGATTCATGCATTAATACACATGGAGGAGTTGGGAGCATGAGCCCCCTGTCCCCTTTAGAAGCTTCACTTGACCCGACTGCTGTAGATCAATTTGGGCTGACCTGTCCTTTCTTCAGGCTTAGGTAGGCCAGAACAGAGAGCTTCTGATGGAGAAAGCAGTATAGGGCACTCAAGCCCCTATGTAAAATAGGGTCACAAGTGTGAACCAAGTGTGACATTATGGACCACAAGGGGAAAAGGTAATTAGCCACTGAGCTCCTAGTTATTAAACAGACTTCGGAAACATTGATGAATAGGCCAGCTCCAAGAGCTAAAATCTACAGCACTTTTGTGCTTACACACCCCACATGACTAAAATGTATTTGGCTGGAGTAAACTCAAAACTTGACATTTTTCATGGTGAGGCTTGCACACAGATGAGCCCTCACCCCCTAATGTATACTTCTAGTGTGGCTGATTATTAAGTTATTCTTTTTAAAGAAGTGGTAGAGGTAGAAATCTAAGTTACTAGTAGTCGTACTCAGTGGTATAGAACAACTGCCTCCCTCCAAATCACAAATTCTTGTTAAAGCAAAACTACAATTCTAATCTGCAGTAAAACAAAATTAATAAAATCATAAGAGAAGGAGCTTCTGATCCTCTTCTGTATTTATAATTCAGACAACGTAGACAAACGTTGCTGATTTTGAGGTTGGCAATGTAGTTGACCCTCCATTCAGCTGGCCATTGTTTAAAGGGCATTTGACATTGAGTTACATTGGGCCCAATCCTGCAAGACACTGAGCCTCCTTTGCTCCCATCAGCATCCATAAGAATCAAGGGTGCTCAGACCCTTACGAGTTTGGACTTTTATGTGATGATGTAGCCAGAATGCTGACTGGAACAGATTGAAAAATGGGATTAGGGTTCTTTTCATTTTCCTCTTCCACCATAAAGAAATGGGAACATTTTCAACCAGCTCTAATGTTGACATTGAGAGTCCGGTCAGTGCTATAACTTATCACTTGTAGAATTCTCATTTATATTTGGTAAAGTTTACCAGAGTATATATTGTGTAGTAGTGGCTAGTGCAGTTTAGGCTTCAAAGCTACTGCTGTGCTAACCCCCTGTTTTTACTCACGGCTTTCTGAAACAATAAGCTTTTTAAACTGAAAATGTTTATGCTTGATACGGTCCTAAAACCAGGGAAACTATCATGTAAATATACACCACATAAGATGTAGATAGGTAAGTGGATAGATAAGGTCTGTATTATGCTAATTGGAATAAATAAATAGTTAACTTTCTAAAATGCAATCTTAAGTAAACCATGGTAAACAGAAGGTGTTTACATCCAGGAGACTAGAGTAATGCATTTATTAAGAAAGAAAACCCAAAGATAAGGTAGAAGAAAACAAAATATGCTGAGCAAAATGGGGATGATTTAAAAACAAAAATCTATGATAAAAAAAATCTGTATGCTAATCCTAATGTTTTCAAATGGAACAGTGTGGAGATGAAAAATCCGTTTTTAATAAGAAATGTGTGCAGCAAACAAAAATAATTATGAATGGAAAGATCACCATGAAATAAGAAGCAGATTGAATCTGTGTGTTCTTTAACAGTGGGGCATTTGCCAGTGTGAAGGTACGTTCAGCAGTGTGACTATTAGAATTAAAGAATATGTCAACTTAGGCAAGATGTTTAAAGCCATCTTGTTAACACAGAGATAACCTGTTAAAATACTTATTATAATGAGAGAAAATTGTACTTTTCCTGTACTTTCAGCTTCCTTTGAATGGTGTAATACATTTAATTGCTCATGTCTCTTCCAGGGAATGTTTGCTAGTGGGACTATTGATGTAGATACCAAGGTGATAGGTGTCTTAGGGCTTAGAAATGACAGAACTCAAGCCTATATGCTTCAAGCCAGTGGATGTTTTGCTATTAGTTTGAATAGGAGTCAGACCAGACCAGAAGTGAGAAAGATGAGTAGATCTCTAGCTTACCATGAAATATGCAAAGCAAGGCAAAAATCTGTCACACCTCTAAATTTTGGAAATCATTCAAGATTGAATTATAGTTACAAACAAATAATACTACTGCATAATAGCATGGACAAAGATATGTTGTCATATTCATTTGATAGCAAACAAACCGTTATAGCTGCAAAACAGTCATACTTTAACTTTTTAAAATAACTTTCAAAAAAGTCTGTTGGTCTAAAATTGTCCATGACTGGCCCTGATATTGCAAGTACACCTGCATCCAAGGATATTTCGGCAGCAATGGTCCTAATGCAACTACTTCTATGCATAAGAAAGGATTTGGGTCTAAAAAGGTGAATTACTATGAAAAGGTTTGAGGAGAATCTGTTCAGTCATTTTTTAATTATGCAAGGCTTAAACAAAAAGAAAAGGAAAACAAAAAAACCCACACTTTTCTTTCCCTGCAGATAGTTCAAGAATGGCTGAACTTTGAAACATTGCAGTTAAACATTGAGGTGTTTGTCCATAATAAAAACCTGAGAAGAATTTGCTAGTTAGTAATAAATTTATAAGCAACTGAGAAGTCACTTCTGGGCTTGCTTTGTAGGCACTTGTTAAGATTTTTAGCTGATCTCAACACCTTATCTTCCCCCCCTCTCCACTCTCTATGTGAGATCACAATGTAACTTCTGTTGTCCATTATCACTACCTTATTTGTTACTGATATTACCGTATGTAAATTGTCCTATCAGGAAAAGGAAAAAAATCATGAGCATAGAAAAATGCAGCTCTTTGGATTGTATGCTCTTTCCATGGTTTTCATTATATTATGGAATATTTTGTAAAAACAATTTAAAGTTTCTCTCTCAGTTGTTAAAGTGCAGTCACCACATATACAAAGAGGTGCTATGGCCCTGTCCTATATCTCTAGGTTTCCAGCACTTCAGTCATCATGGTAGTCACGCTGTTAACCCAATCTTGCAGAGTGTATCCAGCCAAACAATAGTGGAAGCAACAGTATGAATTAGTCCATTCCGTGCCTCATTCATTTTAGTGAAACTGTTCCCATGCTTCTATCATACCGTTTGTCTCAGTGAGAGTGAACTTCCGAGCCTAATTTTGATCAGATAAATACTCTCAATAGTAACCACGTGTCTCCTTTAAGAACAATGAAAACATAAATGCAGAAAACTAGGTCAGTCAGTGTTAAGGTTGTACAACTAATTTAAAAAACAAGTCAGGAAATGCAAAACTTGAATATCCGACAGCCCTGGTGCAGATGTGATTTTTGCGTCATGCAAGGCTAAAAGGAAATCAGTAAGTTTAACAGTGGGAAAATAAATGTAAGTCTTTTTTCCTTTGACAGATAACTCAAAAATGGCAGAACTTTGGAACATGCCATGTAAAGAGGAAGTTGAGCATTTCATATGCATTAAACAAGAAAGTAAGAAAGTGTAGCAGAAATATACAAGATACACATGTAACTATACAGGAATAGAAAAATACCTTATGTCATGCTAAAGTTAGTTTTTGTAAATATAATTTATCCTCTTAATTCTCTTGTGCTATATCTGCCTGTTCATTGTATAGTAACTTGTGTTCTGGCCTCTTAAAAGTATCGACTTTGACACCAAAGATCAATTTTTCTGCTTTTCAAAGTCCACTCATTACCATTTATCAGTTATTTCTGGCTGCTCACTTTTGTTTTAGGCTACTTAATTGGAAATAGTTAATTGGCCTGGGTGTCTTACGGCAGGGAAAATAATGAGTCTTAAGCAGTACTAAGCTCCCATAAATATTTCACTTCATGCTAATTTCTGTGCTTCCAGCTGAGTAGTTTGAAGGGCTCAAAAAGCTTTTTTGTTCACAATTAAATACATAACTAAAAAAAATGAAATGTGCAGTCACATTTAAGTGTGTATATTATATGTCAGCGAGGGATCCAATTCTTTATTTAAGATTGACAGTCATTTCACATCCATAATCAAATTATTTGTGCAACTGTGTGCCCCGCTAAAGCTCTGATTCTCGAAATGCCAGTGGTCAGGCTCTGACTAGAAGGCTTGTCCTTCAAGCGTAGCTGTTTGGAAAGCCTGGAGCTCCCTCAAGTGGACAAATGTTGGTGATTGTGCCTTAATGAACAGAAGCCTCTATCTGTCCTCTTATTCAGTGGGGAAATGAATCTAGCTACCTGCCTAAAGCTTTGCACAAGGAAATTCAACTTTGAGAAGGATTCTTCTTTTGCACTTTCCCACAAACTAAGGAGATGCTGTCACGGTACTTTTCATCATTATAAAAGGTGTAGGGGGGGGGGTTCCTTTTACTTCTTCACTGTTTTTAATAAAAACAAAATTGGTTTCTTTGCTAGTTTATTTCTGTATTTAATATATTCTCCCCCACCCAAACATGCATGCTCTGTATATTTGGATGAAGAAATACAAGAGGGAAGAGGGGGAGTTTAGAGAAATACAGGTTCTAGCAGTGCATCCGAGGTAGGCCGTATACACACAGGGTATTAAAGGCTGTAGGGTTGTCAATCCAGACACTGAAAACTGCAGCATGGTTCAACCTAGTAACCAGCATGAGAAAGGAAGAATGTGAATTTCTCCCAACAGGATATTAACAACTCCCCTAGGCTATTTAGTTGGTGTTACTCATCCTGTGGAGGCATTGAGATTCAGACCCACAGGCGCCGACTTTCTGTGGCGCCGGTGGGAGCTCACGCCCAGCGTCGGGGGCCCCCGCAACGTCCCTGCCCCCGACGCCGGGTGCCGTTGCGGGGCCCCGACGCCGACGCGACGTCGCCCAGCGTCGGGGGCGGGGCCCCGCAACGTCTCCCGGTGCTAAGGTAAGATGGCGGCGGGCCCCGGGGTTGACGGGGAGCTGGCCGCGGGTCCCGGGGATGGTGGGGAGCTATCGGTGGGTGCGGAGCACCCACCAATTTTTCCCCGTGGGTGCTCCAGCCCCGGAGCACCGACGAAGTCGGCGCCTATGTTCAGACCCCTAGGTTCTCAGCCATATGGGCACCTACAGAGCAAAGCCTGGGAGGGAGAAGTATGAATGCAGTGTAGGTGGCAAAGTGTAGGGCATTCCCAACCAGGAATGGCCCAGGAAACATAAGCAGAACATGGAGTAAAGGACATAAAAATCCTATGGGTGACTGTGGGGTCCTGCCAGGTGATGTACACCCACAGGATATGGTAAGTCATGTAAGAGAAGATTCTGGTGCGTTAAACTGATAGCACACTGTAGAGGTAGGGGCATGAAAACCACCACCACAGCACCCAGGGTAGGGCACGGGGCACTCAACATCACCACTTCTAATGTTAGTACGCAACAGCAGCTGTGGGGACATAGAACCAGCTTCACACGTGTGTCAGATGCCTTATCGCCCTGGCTGAGGGCATGAAGGCCCCTGACCACAGCCCACAAATGTCAGTACCGTGTATAGCACACAGGGAAAGACCAGCATGTAAGGACTCCCTAGCGAACAGAAAGCTTCATGCAGGCAGCAAGCACAAGGTGTCACAAGAGCAAATGCTGATAGCACCCACTCTTGCTCCAAGCATTCCAGCATCCCTCTTTCAAACACATCCAACAAAGTGGTGCTCTCTCTTAAGTTGCCTCTGGCTGCTTCAGTTAATGCTCTGTTAGCCTCAATACAGAGCACTCTGCTCTGAAACATGCATTGAAGCACAGAGCATAGCTAGTTTTCCTCTAGCCACACACACCTTGTCCTTTGGCCCTTTCCTGCTTTCTTAGTGCTGCACTTGGCCAGAATGCCACTGAGGCCCTGAACTGTTCTCACTACATTGTGCCCAGGGGCAAGGTAACAGTGTGGCTATTTTGCCCATTTTTCTCCTACCAAGCAGTTTGCTTTACACCTTTTCATGCACTGGCTTGGTTGTGTTGTTGTTGGCGTCCGTTAGTCTCGAGAGACGATGGATATGCGCCCATGGGGAATGTTTAGTTGATGGTTGTGCAGCGTCTGTTGTGGCTGTAGAGCCCCACGCGAGAGTGGCAGTCTCGATTGCATTTGCTGCATTTGAAGGCGGTGTCAGCTGTGGGTTGGAGCCGCTGCTTCCTTTTTCGTTGAACCCGCTTTTCCTCAGCAAGCTGCCGCAGCTTGTCTTCGCCGATTTTCAATCAGTGGTCAGAGCGTGTCTCCATCTGCATCTGTCCTGGGCGAGCTCTTCCCAGCTGTTGATGTCAATTTGAACAGTCTTCAGGTCCCTCTTACAAACATCCTTGAAGCGAAGGTGTGGCCGTCCTGTAGCTCTGTTTCCGGAGGCAAGTTCGGCATACAACAGGTCTTTGGGGATCCGTCCATCTTCCATGCGACTTAGATGGCCAAGCCATCTGAGGTGGCGTTGACGGAGGAGAGTGAACATGCTGGAGATCTTGGCATGTTCCAGCACCTCGTTGTTCGTTATTCGATCACTCCAAGTGATCCCGAGTATGCGATGGAGGCAGCGCATGTGGAAGGAGTTCAGTCTCTTGCGAAGCGTAGAGGGTCCAAGTTTCGCTGGCGTAGAGAAGAGTGTTTAACACACATGCACGGTACACATCGACCTTTGTGTTGATGGTCAGCATGTTGTTGTTCCATACTCTCTGTGACAATCTGGCCAAAATTGTGAAGGCCTTGCCGATTCTACGGTTGATCTCAGGGTCCAGTGAGAGGTTGTCCGTGATGGTAGATCCAAGGTAGGTGAACTGACTGACCACCTCTAGCACATAGTCATTGATGGCAATGCTTGGATGTTCTGCATCCTGGGCCATAACTTTGGTCTTCTGAAGACTGATTGTCAACCCGAACTCTTCGCAAGCTCTGGAAAAGCGGTCAATCAGATGTTGGATATCAGTTTCTGTGTGGGTGGCCAGGGCAGCGTCGTCTGCAAACAGCATGTCTCTGATTGTTGCCTCCCGCACCTTGCTTTTGGCCTTTAGTCGAGCCAGATTGAAAAGTCTCCCGTCAGACCGGGTGTGGAGATAGACTCCCTCTGTGGAATTTCCAAAAGGCACGTTTCAGCAATGCTGCAAAGAAGATGCCGAAGAGTGTGGGAGCGAGAACGCAGCCTTGTTTTACTCCACTGTGGATGTCGAAGGCATCAGAGGACGAGCCATCATACAGTACTGTGCCTTTCATGTTGTCGTGAAAAGACTGGATCATGCTCAGCAGCTTCGGTGGGCAGCCAACCTTTACCAGGATCTTGAACAGCCCATCTCTGTTCACAAGGTCGAAAGCTTTGGTCAGGTCTATGAAGGCAAGGAGTAGCGGCTTATGCTGTTCTCTGCATTTCTCTTGCAGCTGCCTTAAGGAGAAAACCATGTCAGTTGTGGATCTCCCTGCTCGGAACCCGCACTGTGACTCTGGGTAAACTCTGTCAGCAAGCTTCTGCAGTCTATTCAGGATCACGCGTGCGAAGACTTTACCCACAACACTCAGGAGCGATATGCCTCTGTAGTTGTTGCAGTCGCTTCTATCACCCTTGTTCTTGTAGAGGGTCACGATGTTGGCGTCTCTCATATCCTGAGGTACTGCACCTTCATCCCAGCACTGACAGAGGAGGTCGTGGAGGTGTTCTAGGAGGACGTTGATGCCACACTTGATAACTTCTGGTGGGATGCCATCCTTTTCTGGAGCCTTTCCTGTGGACAAGCTCTCAATGACTTTCTTCAGTTCTTCCATGGTGGGCTTCTCGTCCAGCTCAGTTTCAACGGGAAAACCATCCACAGTATTGAGGGCAGCTTCGGTGACGGTGTTTTGCCTGGAGTACACTTCAGAGTAGTGCTCCACCCATCTATCCATCTGCTTCCCCTTGTCCTGGATGTTTTCGCCTGTTGCAGACTTTAGTGACACTCTTAACTTCTTTGTGGGTCCCATGACCTTCTTGATGCCATCATACATTCCCCTGATGTTTCCAGTGTCAGCAGATGATTACTGGCTCCAGCTCTGCCGGAGCATTCAACTATTTGCACACTGTCGAGCTAGTCTCTGTACTTTGCTCTTGGCAAATCGATACTCTTGTAGAGTCCTCTGACTGGGGGAACGCTTGTACTCCAGGTGAACAGCGCGGCGTTCTTCAATGGCTGGAGTGAGTGTGGCGGAGTTGGCCTCAAACCAGTCATTCTTCACGTTTGGTTTCTTTCCAAAAACTTTCATGGCTGTGCTGTATACTGCGTCTCTGATGTGGTCCCATCTCTCTTTGGCGCAGCCACCGGGAGGCATACAGTTCAGCACCTTGGAGAGCTCATGGGTGAATTTCTCTGCCTTGTCTGGGTGTGCGGTCTTGCTCACATCGATGCGGGGTTTGCCCTCTGACCTAGAGTGGTGGATCTTCTTTGGCTGTAGCCTCATCTTGCTGCATACCAGCGAGTGATCACTGTTGCAGTCAGCACTGTGGAAGGTGCGAGTAAGCAGGACGCACTTCAAGGCAGACCGCCTGATGATGATCAGGTCGAGTTGGTGCCAGTGCATGGAGCGAGGGTGTCTCCAGGACACTTTGTGTTGAGGCTTTGTCTGGAAGAATGAGTTGGTGATGCTGAGGTCATGGTACGAGCACAGTTCCAGAAGTCGTTGTCCATTCTCATTCATTTCTCCAACGCCAAACTTTCCAGACAGGTTGGCCAAAAGTCATGGTCAGCGCCCACTCTGGCGTTGAAGTCACCCAGTAGTATCAAGTGCTCTTCTTTAGGGATACTCCTGATGATCGTGTCTAACTGATCATAGAACTCATCCTTGGTATCCCTGTTGGCGCCGAGTGTTGGTGCATACACGCTGATCAGGTTGACGGGTCCAGTGGATGTGTGGAGTCGGAGTGATAACAGTCTTTCAGTTCCTTGTTGACCAGGTTCCACCATCCCCAGTAAAGAATTTCTCATGGCAAATCCAACACCACACTCTCTGATTTCTTCGGCACTCTTCCCTTGCCAGAAGAACGTATAGTTCTTTTCCCTGAGAGTCCCAGCGTCTGGCAGCCGTGTCTCCTGCAAAGCGACTATGTCGATTTGGAGTCGTGCTAGCTCATCGTTGATAACTGCAGTCTTCCGAACATCGCTGATTGCCTGAAGGTCTTGTGATAGGCCAGTTGTCATGGTCCGTAAGTTCCAGCATCCTAACTTGAGGGCTGGTTTCTTAAATGTTGGTTTTCTTTTGTTGTTGCCTGGCGCATGGTTTGCAGTCCACTTGTCGGGTACTCACGTACACTAAGCCCCACGCACCCAGTGAAGCAGGTGAACTGTGGCGGGACAACACCTTATTGGTTGGGGGCTGCCCAGCTTGAGGCGGGCGATAGTTGTCCAGTGAGACATGGTGATCCCTCCCACCGTCGGAAGCAACCCCTGGCGCCAGCTCTACGCCAATCGAGCAGGGGGCTTATAACCAGTAAACTGTTGCTTCCCGTGTTGTGTCAACGCTGTGAAGCGAAGCTGGAGTGTCCTCTCCAGGGCGCAAGCCAGGGCAGGGTGATATGGAGGAACAGCTGTTGCCCATGCAGCAGAACCCCCCTCTCCACGCAACTGATGGATCCAAGGGAAAGACAATGTCGATACAACTTGGCACCAGAGGTGTCGCAGGAGTTGCCGGAATGACGTTGAGGACAATGTCAGACCGCCATCGGGACTCCGACACTGGATTTGGTTTCAGGGTTGACTCCCTTAGCCTTTCCCATGAGTGGGTATTGCCACAAGGCAGCAGAGGTTTTAAATCAGAGTTTTCCTTCTCCTAGTTGGGCTGCCTTCGAAGGCTGACGAGCCCCACCTACCCGAGACTGGCTTGGTACACAACAGAATAAACCAGTTGGGCCATATTGTTTTATTGCTAAGGTAACCATAAATAAGTAGCAGATCATTTTAAGTAAGTGAAAAAGCATGTACCAAGCCACCAGTGAGATGTGTTATCTATCACACCTCAGCCTTATTAAACTAATGTAGTTATTGTTATTTTGTTTCCAGGGACAAGTCCTGCCCTGTGTTAGGTTAGCATGACACCATTTCAATGCCCCTTCCTTCCCTCCCCACCCCCATTACCCAGCCTTTAGGCTCTTCCCCCTGTCAGTAAATTGTCAGGTGGCATAGGCTAGGTCTACACTAACCCCCCCGTCGAACTAAGATACGCAACTTCAGCTACGTTAATAACGTAGCTGAAGTCGAAGTACCTTAGTTCGAACTTACCTGTGGTCCAGACGCGGCGCGCAGGCTCCCCCGTCGACTCCGCCTACTCCGCTCGTCGAGCTGGATTACCAGCGTCGACGGGGGAGCACTTCCAGGTTCGATTTATCGCGTCTTGACAAGACGCGATAAATCGAACCCAGAACATCGATCCCGCGCCTCCGACGCGAGAGGTAAGTATAGACATACCCATAGAGCCATCACAGCAGTTCTTACACCACCCTCCTTCTCTGCAGTCAATGCAGGGAGATGAAGGCATGGTGTAAGTGTCCTTTTACCCTCATGTACCACAGCTGCCTTGAGGCTATTCTAAGTTTTGATCTGGCTGTCAGAGACTGATCCATGAACCGGGGGCAGTTACAATGGCTCAGCCACTTTTGCACCCTACCCTTCCTCCCCAGGCTGTGTCCCCTGCTCTTCAGCCTCTGCTCTGACTGTATCAGCATCCATTGTGTTTATTTCACGAGAGCATGCTTACTTTGTTAAAAGAAGATGGCCACTGAAATCCTTGGGAATTGTATGCAATTAAAATGAGCAGATTGGATCCCCTCACCTCTCTTTCCCCCCCCCCCCCCCCCCCCATCCCTCCAGACAGGGGACATATACTATGTTGTATATTGACTCCACTACTCCAAATGACGGACAGATAGATGGCATCTTTTATTGCCTAGAAATAAGGATCTAAAAAAACATGATGTTTCAAAATGGGCCCCCTGTTATTTCTATTATACTTTCACTAAAATCACCATTCAGTAATTTAATACATTGGTTGGCTTTCCAGGCGCATGGGGAAAATGTTGCATTTCTTGCAGTCGCAGCAATGTCTTTTAATGCATATATAAAAGTGTGAATGTAAAGTACATTCAGAAATACTCAGTTTAGAATTTTATTTCCCCCCCCCCTCCATCTTTTCTTACTTATCTGGAATGACAGTGACAAGTTATTGATCACCCTGTTACTCTCCCATGCAGATAGTGG
Organism: Chelydra serpentina; assembly: GCA_037349315.1. Classification (NCBI taxonomy): domain Eukaryota; kingdom Metazoa; phylum Chordata; order Testudines; family Chelydridae; genus Chelydra; species Chelydra serpentina. Next base: position 18,553,108 of record JBAIAC010000002.1, read on the forward strand.
GCTGGGTGGCAGGGTGTCAAGGTTTCTGAGTGGATGAGTGATTGAATCCTTCCCTTTTGAAGAAATGAACCCAAAAAGATACACAATTCATGGTTTTCAAAGTTGCTGGAAAAGTCTAAATAATCACTCATTTCCCATTATATTTATAGATTCTATCTGTAGACTGAGCTGAAAGAAAGACTTATTGGTGCTGAGAAATACATATTTCAATATAAATATGCCAAAAAACAAAAGGTGTGGAGGGCTGTTTGTGGCAGTCAGAACACCTGAGAGTGATCTTGATGTATCTTTTTATGTACAGAATAAAATGATCACAAGGGTTGAGAGAAATCTTCAAGAAAGCTAATGTAATAACTCTGATGTGCAGTACACACACACAGAGTAATGCAGCTCTGTAACATTTTATTTGCCATTTCTCCTGGTGTGCATAATTATTTTTAATGAGTGAGAAAAATATTTCTCCTTCACTTCCTTTCCCGCCACCCGCCTTCCCCTACTATCATCAAATGGGTAGACAAGGAGATGGGACAAGTTAAATGATAATCTTGTAAAGACAGGATAAATAGATACATGAAAACCTGCCTTTCTTATCCACACCAAATGAATTAAAAAAAAAATGTTCCCCTTTATTCATATAATTATAACCAATACTATTACACATAATACTAAACACTACAGATTTGCTAAATTGTGTATTATAAGCAATAGGGGCTTTTAGAGGGAGCTTTATTGATTGTATTAGACCAGGGGTGGGCAAACTACAGCCCGCATGCCAGATCCGGCCCATGAGGGCTTTGGATCCAGCCCACGAGACTGCCACCCCTGTGGTGCTGCGGGCTCCACGCCGCTCCCAGAAGCGGACGGCACCACGTCCCTGCAGCCCCTTGGGGCGGTGGGGTAGAGGGCTCCATGTGCTGCCCTTGCCTGCAGGCACTGCCCCACATAGCTCCCATTGGCTGTGGTTTCCTGTTCCCAGCCAATGGGAGCTCGGGGGTGGTGCCTGCAGGCAAGGGTAGCACACTGAGCCCTCTGCTCCCGCTTCCCCAGGGGCCGCAGGGACGTGGTGCTGGCCGCTTCTGGGAGCGGCGCAGCGCCAGGGCAGGCAGGGAGCCTGCCCTGGCCCCGGTGCGTACTGCTGCCACCCCAGAGCCTCTCCAGGTAAATGGTGCCGTGCTGGAACCCACACCCCGAACCTCTCCTGCACCCCAACTCCCTGCCCTGAGCCCCTTGCTGCACCCTGCACCTCTCCTGCACACCAACCCCTTGCCCTGAGCCCTTTCCTGCACACCGCACCCCTCCCACACTCCCTCCTGCACCCCAACCCTCTGCCCCAGCCCTATATTCATGGCCATGCAGTCAATTTCCCCACCCAGATATGGCACTTGGGCCAAAAAGTTTGCCCACCCCTGTATTAGAGAGTCTGGCGAGTGTATAATATTTCACATTTTATATACTTGACTTGCCTTCTATATAGTACAACACCGTAGAATCAGTTATTCTTTTTAACTGAATGAAAAAGCATGTACAAAACCACCTTCCAGATATATAGGGTTGTCAATACTCAGCCTTATTCGATTTCATTGTTGTTGATCTGTGTCATGGCAGCTTTGCATTGCTTCCGCAACACAGAACTGGATAATGCAGCTTTGAAGGTTTATCAGAACTGATAAAGAGGATGTAGTTTTTCCATACAACCTATAATTAGACTGTGGAACCCACTGCTGCAGGACGTCACTGAGACCAAGAACTTAACGAAATTCAAAGAGGGACTGGACATGTACATGGATAGCAAATATAATCAGATGTAATAGGGAATATTAGAAAAAGAAGCATTGGAATGGATGTCAAACCTCATGCTTCAAGCCAATTTCTGTTATGGTTAGGATGAAACCTACATGGGGATAGAGGAGAGGGGTTTCTTGCCTCTTCTTCTAAATCAGCAGTTCTCACATTATGGGGCAGACCTTCCAAGGGAGGCCTGGGAATGTAGCAAGGGAGATGCGAGCTGTGTGCCTTCTCTTTTTTTAAATAAATGTTAAGAGCTCTGGCTGTCAGCCCCGAGTGGCTGGGGCTCATGCATAAGGACTGTGCACACCCGGGAGGCAGGGCTAAAAGGGACAGTCAGAGCACTGCCAACCAGGCTCACCCACCTCACCCCCAAATCCATCACGGACACAGCCCAGGATATTGACAAATATCACTTTTTTCTCATTGCCTTCCTGAATTCTGTGCTGCTGCGGCGCTGCATGCGGAGCTGGAGCCTGGTCAGCAGCCACCACTCTCCACTCTGCCTTCAGAGCTGGCAGGGCCGGCTCCAGGCACCGGCTTTCCAAGCTGGTGCTTGGGGCGGCAGGTGAGAAGGGGGTGGCAGTCCGAGTCCCGTGGTGGCAATTCGGCGGCAGCTCCGCTTTTCCCGCTGCTGAATTGCCACCGCGGGACTCGGACTGCCGCCCCATTCTCACCCACGGCGGCAATGGGGCGGCAGGTCCGCCGCTCTTCCCTTGCCACCGCGGACTCGGACTGCCTGCGTCAGGGGTGGGGCCCCACCCCCGACGCAAGCAGACGTAGCTGGGGCGGGGCCCCGCTCCCGACGCAAGCAGACGTAGCTGGGGCGGGGCCCCGCTCCCGACGCAAGCAGACGTAGCTGGGGCGGGGCCACAGCGACTGCTTGGGGTGGCAAAATTGTGAGAGCCGCTCCTGAAAGCTGGGTAGTGATATATGTGCTTATGGGGGGAGAGGACTGTAAACAACTATAGACACAAAGAAGGGGCACCTGATCAAATACGTTTGAGAGCCACTGCTCTAAACCTGCCGCTAGCCACGGTCACAGACAGGACACAGGATTAGATGGACCACAGGTTCACCTATGTCCATGTTATGCCCAGCACAATGAGGCCCAAACCCTGACTCAAACTGATCACTGCTGTAATACAAATAAGCAATAATGGCCCGAGTGTGTCAGCGTGGGACTATGGCTGAGTCTCCCACACACCAGCTAGATCAGAGGAGAGCATTCGAGGGACAGCTCGCTGCAGCACGCCCACATGCAGCAAATGCCACTGCACAGCAAGCTTCCCCTTGTTCTCCTGGAGGACTCTTGCCTTTAAAAAGCATAGTGGCCCCAAGCACTTGGGCAGTGCAGCTCCTCCCAGTCTGCAGTGCAGCTCCTAAGAGGCATAATTGACCTCTTTGCTTTTTCTCTTCTAGCTGGTTTATGTTTTTGCAAGTCAAACAAATAGGAAAATTAATGACAGAACATGAGTGTGCCACAAAATAATACTACTCAACGACTGCTGTGCCTTTGGCTCCAATTAACCTCCGTGTTCTTTAGAGGTTGCAGCCAGCTGCATCAATCATGGTTTCTTCAGCTGAAGAAAAAAAAAATCCATCATTACTGCAGCCACACACAGATATGTACATTATTCCCCTAAAGTATCATAATCCTCCACTTACCAAAAAGGAGTTGCGATAGCTGGGAGGAGATGAAGCTCAATTTTCCTTCACATCTGCTTGATTCTTTGGTATAATAAGCACGGCATGTGCCAGGCAAGGTCACGAACTGTGGCAATGTTCATCACAACATGCAATCTCCCCGTGCTAGGGCCATTAAATACTCAGCAACCGCTCCCTCTCCAGCCCACTGTTTTTAATCTGCTGGAGCCCCTCGGAACAGGAACAGGAGAGCTCTGCTCACAGACCGGTTTCCAAGATTACTGTCATAGACCACACTTGGAGAGGGAGTCAGCTGTGAGCTGCCATTCCATTTGTTTCCATGGAATAAGAAAAACGAACATCACAGTGGGATTTAATTTCAGGTTTGCTGCCCAACACCTGCAGCTAGGAAGAGGTCCTGATGTAACTCACATTACAGTCTAGCAACACCGCTCTCCGTAACTGCCTTTGCCTTGCTCCAGATGGTTTCTAAAAACCTGGAGTTAGTATGGAATCAGTGTTGTAAACAGCGTGGCTTATTCTTTTTTCCCCTTTTTTGGTTAAAAACAACACCCTATCAAATCTGTACTTTGTGTCCTCAGTTCTGAAATAGTTTATCTGCATACATTTATGAACAATTATAACTTTGGTGGTCTGATAGACAGTTTGCTTAAACTGCATCGTTTCAAAGTTTTTGACTTGGTTCAAACCAGAAGGTCAAGGCTGAATCCACATAATGGAAGGAAAAATTCCCACAAAATCCTGTGAATCAATCTGGCCAAGTTTCACACCACTAGTTGTGTTGGGGTTCCTTCTTTTTTGAAGCCATACTGCAGGACAATTGGATTTATGGGGTTTTATTTCTTTCAAGAGGGACTAGGATTTGCTGCCTACATATTCTCTCCCAAACATCACAAGTGTAGATTATCAGAGATAAATCTGAGCAACTGATATTTTTACTGTAAAATCATTTACTAAGGTGATTTATTTGGCGGCACCTGAACCAAAAGTGAGGGCCATCCTGCAATTTTCAGAAAAATCAACAATCCTCACTCACAGTCTTCAGTATCTGAATAAAATGTAGAATGGGTATTTGGCCATAAAGAAAATTAGTTTATTTTTACAATGTAGCCATTCATTTCAAGGATTGAGAGATAAGATTGCCAATCACTTGCAATCCCCACTGCTTGTATGTGCACTGAAAAAAAAAGGGGGAGGGGGAAACTTTCCACCAGTGTCATGTCATCTTCTCACTCTTTCATTGGACGAGGAGTAGATTCTCCTCTGTTATGCTCTTCAGAGAAGAGAGATTTGTACCAATGGAGACTTCAATTCAACAATGCACTCAAGCATGTGCTTACATTTAGGCATACCCATTGATGCCAACAGGACTACTCATATATTTCAGGTTAAGTAGGTGCTTGAGTGCTTTGCTAAATCAGCACCGTAGACACCTCTGAAAATACTAGTAGAAGAGTGTGCATGCAAGTAACAAGCCAGCATCACTTTCCTCCCTATTGCATCTGTTTTGTTACCTTGCTCTTGGTGTGTACAGCTATGGATTGCAGGCAATCCATTTGGATGTCATTTGGAGGATTGGCAGGTTCGAAAGATTAAAAACAAGGCACAACTTAACATGCTTCTTTTTTTGTAAAGAAAGGAAACACCTAGCTCCCAGGCATCTTTAGGCACTTATATACCTTGTAAATCTGACCCTCTGTACAGCTGTTTCCCCATCTTTAAAACGGGGAGAATCCCTAGCTGAAAGGCCTCACTCAGTGCTCTTAACTCCTCAGGTGGAAGGGGATATATTCACATAGAAGGTAACCATGAAATTTTAATGATGAGCAGACCGGGTGCTGTGCCATGAAACACATTCATTTTCAAGTCTCCCTAGTGTACATGTTATATACTGAGAGGGTGCGGAATCCCCTGGGCTCCACACATCTTTGGCATTGTGATTAACTCAGTCCCTATTTCATTGGTTTCTGTGTAACTGAAGCAAGAGACATGGTTTTGGGGTAAGACAACAGGAGGTCTTTTTGTTAAACTAACAGGGCTCATTCTTTGCTTACTTCTGATTTGCTGACTTCAAAGAGATGGCAGATTACATGTACAAATCAACACACTACAGATAAAAGATTATACAAAGAAACTGGGGAAATGTACATGTTTGATAAAGTGGTCATTTGTTAATGGGAATATGGAATGCCACATCTTGTTTATCAGACTGCTCCATTAACCTCTAATGGGACCCATCAGCTAGCAGTAATTGGACTTCTTATTTTATTATTAGACATTAAGGTCTAGATTGGCTCTGTACAATCCACACCTGGCAATCAGGAACAGAGATTCTCACGCAGTTGGATCCGCATGCTGCATGAGGGATGTAAGATGCACCAGCTCTTTTCCTAGTACAACTTACTTCCCCCTCTGTACTAGTTCAGTTTTGCTGGCTAGTGCACTAGTGGTGGGGAACCAAAATTCCATCCACACGCCATCAAACTGTGAGGGAGGTGGGAGGGGACAGCAGCGGGAGTAGCAGCCTGGAGCCATGACAGGAAAAGCACTCCAGGAGCCCCCTTCTTCTGGCTGGCAGCACCCTGCAGCGGGAGCCTCTCTCTGCAGCAGGAAAGGCTTTGCTTTGCACTGCTGAACATAGCTACACATACCCTACATGCCGCTACAAAAGGTGTGCAGTGTAGCTGTAGCCTTAAATGGAACTAATCCTCTGGATAAGCAAAGCCAATTAGAGAAGAAGTATATATTAGAAATGAAAATGTTAACTTGATACCTAGCAACGCAAGATGCAATGAGGCCCCTTAGTTTTTTGTTATGTATTTGTACATCTCCGAGCATAACAGGGTCCTGTTACCTGACTGGGGCTACTGCAATACAAATAATAAATAGTAACAACAGTGAACAAAAGAGAACAACTTAGTCACTGACATTCCCTGAAAGGAAGTGTAATCTAGTGGCTATAGCAGAGAAAGATGAGGAACAGCTCCCTCCTCCCCAGAAGGAAGCAAAGATAGTCTGGGAAGCAGAGGTTCTCTTCCCCCACCCCCCCCCAAAGAGATGCAGAAGAGCAAAACAGGAAGCAGAGGTGCAGAAAATGTTAGTTTCTCTCACACGCACTTTGCACGGAGTAAAAACGTGCAGGAGCTTCCAGTAGTCGATGTCAATGCTATTTGGTGAGTTCAGTGTGGCCTGTGACAGCAACGGTTCAAAGTCAGCAAGTTCAGGCCCTGAATTTGCCCTCTCAAGAATTGTTGCACCAGCTGGTACAAGTCTTTAAGCATCACTTTTCAATTCTATCCCTCTCTTCTCCGCTGCTAGCCTGGGTCACCTTGGGCCAGTCACTTCCTTCCACGTGCCTCAGTTTTCCCACTTGTAAAATGGGGGAAATTGTACTGACTTCCTACTTAGGGTGACCAGATGTCCCATTTTTAAAGGGACAGTCCCATTTTTGAGGACTTTTTTAAAATATAGGTGCCTATTACCCCCCACCTCCATCCCATTTTTTCACAGTTGCTATCTGGTCACCCTACTACTGATGAAAAGTGCTATATAAGAGCTAGGTATTATTACCCTCCGTCATCAATATATTAAGACATGGAATAACCATCCTTAATGCAATACATTTTTTTCCTGCTGTATTCTCTCTTGATAGGATGAGTTGAAAACTATTATGCTTGGGAGAAAAAAAGGGGCTAGATTTGCCTACATAATGTCAGCAGATGCAAACCCATTGATTTAAATGAAGCTGCATCCATGCAGTGAGTGGTGAGAACTTGTTGCAACCCAGTGCCAAGCTGGTGTGTGCACCATAAGAAATAAAAGGTGGGAGGGAGCAGTAGGAAGGGGAAAATAAATATTTGCTAAGTAGAAATTGTTCAAGCCAATGGTGAAAAATCCATTTGATTTCAGTAGCCGCAAGATCAGGGCCAAAACTGCAAAATATCTCATTGCCTTTAAGCCTCTGAGAGGCTACTACTAAAATTATATGGTGGGAGAAACACAAAAGCTGTAGGAAAAAAAGCTCTTGACATGAATGTCCCTTTAAAAACAAACATTGTTTAATTATCCTTGATCCAGTGTGTAATGTTTAATATGGCAAGAGAGATTCTGTTCCATTTGTTCTCAGTATGGTTGGCATGGAGCCAAAATACTGGTGTTTTAGTGTGCCTTTAAAGTAAGCGCAAAACCTGTAGTGGAAAGTCCATTTCTTTTTGCAGCAATTTAAAACTGATCTTGCCAAGGTGATTTTTCAAAAGATGTCAAAACTTCACCTGAGTAAATTATCTAAAGGATGTAAACTCCTTATAGTGACCTCATTTGCCAGAGCTCTGTGGCATGAAGGGACCGCTATAAAATTGTCAGTTTCAGAGAAATAAAACAGGTGCAGGGGTCTGAAATGGATCCTCAAATTCTGCCCAGAGCCTAAGCATTTGAACTACAACCACTTTCCTTGGGTGTAGAATAAGGAGTAGGAGGGGCTCCTTAAACAGCACAGAGTTGAGGAGATGGTTGGTGAGAGGAGTGGGTGGAATGTCAGCCAGGTGTAGAGGCCCGGAAGACAGCCTGGGATTAAGAGTGGTTTGTGTGAGTGAGAACAGGACTGAGGGAAGAGCAGCAGAAAGGAGGTGGTCAGTTGGAACAAAACCTGTGGTAATCACAGGGGCAAAGGAAAACATTAAGGGAGCCAGCATTGGGCTGAAGGTGTCCAGTGAACCGGAGATCTTGTGTGCACACAAGCAAGGGAAGGTTGTCATAAATAAAAAGAAAAAAAGAAAACCAAACCAAACAAAAACACAACTGCAGTGCCAGTAATTCACTTTAACCTTTTCATCTGAGCAGTTTCAGAGTGACAATAAAATGGACTCGAATCCTAAGTGTTAAGCACACCAATCTCTCTAAGATGCTATTTTCTCAACTCAGAAGGAATGATAGTAACTCTTCTCTATCTGTCATGTGTTCCCCTACAGTTGCCTTTGCTCCTTTTGGGTACGTAGTTAGCAAATATTCTTTTCTATTGTTCTTCTAGAGGTCAGCTGAATTTTCCTAACTTTCTCACCCATATTATGATCCATCACACAGCTCCTTCCTTCTGCCCTTCCATTTTTATCAATTCCTCTGAGGTCCCGCACATAAACTTAGTGTTAACCACCCCCAAAAGCATCAGGCCCCCAAAATCAGGAGACTTGCTTTAAAAGTAATGAGAATTTTTTTTAAGACATTTTGAATTCTTTAATTTCCTTCTGGTGTTTGAGACTTTGGAATGTACTCAGGTCACACTTTCAAGCTTTTCCCTGCAATCAATGAACTAGAAAGTTGTTGGTTTTTTATTTCTTAAATGAAAGCTGAGATTTTCACATAATCACTTGTCTCCAGGATCTGGGGCTTTAAAATAAATCCAACATCACTAACTTGTGCCATTTTATTGTGATTCTTATCAGACACACACTATTAAAGAGGCAGCAGTCCTTTACTGCTAAGGCTAATTACACTTAAGATATTTGTACAGTAGAGGTCTATAATCTTGAAGCAGGATCAGGGGCGGCTCTTCAAATGGCGCCGCCCCCAAGCAGGGGCGGCGCCCCTGCCCCCGACACAGGCAGTCCGAGTCCGCGGCGGCAAGGGAAGAGCGGCGGACCTGCCGCCCCATTACTGCCGCGGCAGGTGAGAATGGGGCGGCATTCCGAGTCCCGTGGCGGCAATTCGGCGTAAGGAAGAGCGGACCTGCCGCCAAATTGCCGCCGTGGGACTCCAACTGCCGCCCCATTCTCACCTGCTGCCCCAAGCACCAGGAAAACTGGTGCCTGGAGCCGGCCATGAGCAGGATATTCTCCTTAATTTGTGTTCATTCTCAAATCAGCAGAGAGAATGAAAACTGTGGCAGTAAAGCAAACATTTCAGGAGTTCTCTGGCACTCTGCAGCTTAGCAAAGGTATTTGTGTAGTTACATCTCTTCCTATACTGAGCACATCTATAGCAGCCATTGAATCTGAATGTTTCTTTTATGCCACCTTGTATTGTTGAATTAGAGAAATCTGCATATAGCCCATGTCTAATTATGCGACCATAAAGCCAGATAACTCTGATCCAATCAATTCTCAGCTAGAAAGTCACCAACAAAGAAAGGGAAACAATAGCGAAGAGTAATGTGCCTGCAACTATTTATTAGTTACAATCTTATTCTAAAAGATTTTCTCATTAAGGTTTAATGCAGTTTGGTGGGGGTGGGTGGAAAGGGGAGATCAATCCTATAAATAAAAGGTTTACGGCTAGCATAAGATTTACAGATAGCAGTTAGAGAGCTTTTTTCATTAAAAATAAATAAATCTGAAAATATTTATCCTACCCCCCCCCCCCCCCATGAGATTTGTTCTTCCCTGGGAGAGTGAAACAAAAAATTGATACAGTGGCTTCAAGTGCAGCTTTAAGTCACTCAGGGGGAAAAAAACCACCAAAACAAAAATACCCCCATAAACACAATGGTCCAAATTATGCCTGACTCTGTACATCTGCATGAGGGGGTAGGAAGAGGGCACCAGGAGTCTCACCACCCCACTGGTAAGATACTGGGATGCAGGCTCTGCTCCTTACTAGCACTGCTTCCAAGGCTATCCATTCGGAAGGGATGAGGAGCAGGATGTGGCTGTGTCCCAGGAGGCAAGCTGATCGGGTCTGAGGAGCTGATGCTGCACCCATGACAATCGGCAATGGAGCTGCTTCTGCAACATGCAGACACGGCTAACTCCAGGAGAAATTCTAGTGAACGCAGCCATAATTCCCACTGGGCAGTGTTGTGTGGAGAGAAAGCACAATTCCCCCCGCTCCAAAACAAACAAACAAGTCTACATTATTCCCCCCCTCCCCCCGAGAAAATATTTCACTGAAATTTTGGCAATTACAAAAAAAATTGACCGCCTGTCCTTTAGGTTTTGCTGCTGCAGTGCAGTTACCTCGGACTACAAAAACAAACAAACAAAAATTTAACTCTCAGCTTTGCATAGAAAAAGGCAGAAAATAAATTAATCGGGTCAGTCTCTCAAAGAACATCTTCCAAATTTCTTAACTTGAATTGTCAGTCTGTTTATTGTTCTAGTTCCTCCTCCCTCCCCCCCAACATCCCACTATTTTAGAAAGAGTACATGTCAGTTAGCTGTCTCATTTTCATCCCACTCACCAAACAGTCTTAATAAAAGATTTCCCTGATAAATTGCTCATTGAGCACAAAGGGAAATCTCTTCATTGTATTACATTCTCTGTCTTTAAGTAGAACAAATTCTGTTATGTTTCATGCTAGACCTTACCCTTTAGGACTGCCCCCAAACCCCAATTTATTGCAAATATATGCAATAAGAGATTAGTAACAAATTGACAAGGCTTACACATTTTCTCTAGGAAATCTCTTTGTATTAACTGGCCTGCCTCTACGAATACAGGAAAAATTTGCTATGGGGGAAAAAATATTAAGTTCCGATGCTGGGGAAAGAATGGAAGCTACTAGAAGCAGCAATAACCAATAAAAATACTAGTGGTGTAGTCTGTGCTCCATCAAAATCAATGACAAAATCCTTAGTGACTTCAGTGGGGCCAGGATTTCTCGCTATAACTCTAGTGTGAGTGAATAGCATTCAAGAGAAATACCCTTGAAATTTTGGTTTGGCTCAAGCAATTAAAGAGATTCTGATTTTTTAACGATAGAGCAAACATCCAAGTTAGTCTTTGTCACAATGGGGGGAAAATGAAGACCAGCCTTCTTCCCTTTTATGGGGGGGAAAAGAGAAGCTGCATGGAATTTCATTAAGCACACCTTTGTAGGGCAAGTTATATTGCTTTATTGAGTTACTGTTCTAGAGAGCTAGCTACACCTGTGATTCAAATGGCAAATTATTTGTAGGATTAAATGACATTATGAGTTAGTTTCCCCTTTGATTAAGGATTTGCTTTGTAAGTGACAACTTTATAAACTGGTGCACTATAGCAGAACACCCTTTACACTAAAGAGTTTCTTAAACCAGAAGAAAGTCCTCCTCCTCCAGATGAATGTTGTTGTTCTTTAAGAATTAAAAGCTCTGTTTACTGGAGTGAAGTTATGCAGAAATAGAATTGCTTTTATTCTGGGCCTCCAAACTGGTTCAGCAATGTCTTTGATCTTGCTTGGCCACCCTGTCTATTTTACTGAATTCATTCAGAATCAAAAACATCCCTCCCTTGAGCTAAGAAGGCCAATTTCCCAGTCTTTGGTGGTTTACATGGACTAATGTGCCTCTAAGTCCTGAGCAGAGAGCAACCACTTGCATCACGTACTTTGAGGACTTAGGATAAGCTTCTTCAGATGTCTGAAACATAAGAGTAGAGCTTGTCTTGGAAGTGCCTAATCCCCAGTTTGCTGCATGTGATGTGCACATAGTTATTTAGCATTAAGAAAGTTGCCATATTACTCAATTTTTTCCCATCAAGAACATTCAGCAGGGAGTCTGGTGTATTAGATGTAAAGAAGCAGGGCTGGATTCTGGTCTCAATTACAGAAGGAAAAAATCCATAGTAATTCCACTGAAGTTACTCTCTCCTTGCTCTGCCCCCAAATTTGCAAATAAGCGTACTCACCAAACACATTGCAGATGCTACTGAAAACAAAGCAAGTAATATTTTGATTACAGCCCAGTAAAACTGAGATCAGAATCTAGCATAATGTCTGTAATATTAGAAGAATCAAACTGTTAATGAGGGCCTGGTCCTGCACCAAAGCAAATAGGAACTTTCCATTGGGCTTCAATAGGCAGAGGATCATGCCCTATCTCAGTGGTTCTCAGCCTGTCTACTGTACCCCTTTCTGGAGTGGTCTTGTGTACCCCCCCAAGTTTCACCTCACTTAAAAGCTACTTGCTTACAACATCAGACATAAAAATACAAAAAAGTGTCACAGCACACTATTACTGAAACATTGCTTACTTTCTCAGTTTTTCTGTATGAAATTTTAGTTTGTACTGACTAGTGCTTTTTATGTAGCCTGTTGTAAAACGAGGCAAGTTTCTAGATGAGTTCATATACCTCCTGGAAGACCTCTATGTACACCCAGGGGTACACATACCCCTGGTGGAGAACCACTATATGATTACAGATACAGGCATATAGAATTAGTTACCTAGGTCAAGTAACCTTTCCTGTGTTTTTGTCTACACAAAAAGAGAGAAACTGCACACTGTATTAGATTTTCTCAGTATTTCTAAGTGACTTGTTATGGACTTTCTAATGTACTAGCATTTAATAATGCTGCTTATTTCACTGCAAAAGGTTATTTGCCAAGGAGTAATGTTGTTATTTTTATTCTTTTCTGGATTTCCAAAATTTAACCAATATGAAATAACAAATGCAGAAAAAGGTTAAGTAATAAGTACTTTGGAAAGAAAATATACAGGTATTACATTAAATAATACTTCACACTTACCTTTAAAGAGCTTCAGAAACATTAGTCAATTGCTTTTCACAACACTTCCATTAGGTAGGTAAGTCATTATCAACAGATTTAGACACTGACACAGAAGGGTGAAGTAACTTGACCAAGTCTCAAAGAGAATTATAGCATAAACTTGCATTAGAGCTTAATAACTCCTGGCTTTAATTGCTGTGTTTAGATCCCTAGAACACACCTGGTTGAATAGGACTGTATGTAGTCACTCTCTATGAATAACTTGTGTGGCTCATCCCCACTTGCTATTTAGAGCTGCCTACACTGAGGTTATTAGGAAACTTTCACACCATCTGTAACACTGCCACAGGTTCATTTGCACTCTCCATTGTGGGCACACCAGTGAAGATTACCCACAGGTGTTTTTATCCCCATGAGATCTAGCCCTACCCTTGTGCTGGGTTACAGGACATGGTGGTTAAAAAGAGAAAACAGAGGCAGCTGGTCTACATTAGGGGTCATTCCATGGAGCTATACCATTGTTAGAGCAAAGTTAGGAGACTTTTCCAAAAATCACAGCCTTCTAGTACAGCCAGTTAGTGCTGGTGTCAGAGAAATAAGGCCCTGATCTCATAAAGAGCGTTTGAACTAATAAATAAAGTACTGCTAATATAGGTCTTATTATTTTTAATATTATATTTGCAATGGAGCTGAATTTTCAACAGGCCTTCCTATTTTTTCTTGTGTGCCATTGTTTGGTCACCTAAACCTCAACAACATGGGTGCAAAATGTTACTCCTGGTGTAGGTGATGTAATCTGACTTGGTAACATTCTCAATCTATTTTCACTGATGTAAGTGACTCCACAAAGTACAAGGCATATCAGGCACTGAGCCAAGGTGCTATCCTTGTTCTGCACCAATTTGATGACTCATGCTCCCTCTGACTGTTGTGCTCAATAAACATCACTAAGAGAATGTACCATTTCCTCTTAACAATAAGAAAAGAAAAACGTAATGAGTACTTACCAGCTGGCAAAGAGAAGGATGCAAACATAAGATGATAAATACAAAATGGCCATTCAAGGACTACAGCTGCTATATTCTTATCAAAGAAGTTACTTTTAACTACATTTTTGTCTGTATGCTGGTGAACCAGCTATCTACTGGAGTCAAAGTAGTTAGGCTTTGATAGGAAAATCTCTTCTTCCTATGGAAATAAGAACCTTGTCTTTTGTCCTGGTGTTCTATTGGTCAGATATGTACCTGATGTTCTAGTCTTTGTTTTCATTAACATGTTGAGGTTGCTTCAGAAGAAACAGTTGAAACAACTGTAAGACCAGCTTGCACGTGGAGGAGACCTGCTGCCTAGGTATCCTTGGTTCTGCTGGAAATACTCAGCAGGGAATCTGCAAAAGACTCCTGGCCAAAATTTCCAAAAGTGACTTGTGATTTGGGGTGTTTCAATCATTCGATCCCCAATTTGAAAGACCTTAAAGGGGCCTGATTTTCAGAAGATTGGAGCTGAGTACTCTCCAAATATCAAGTCCCTTTATGGTGGCTCAAGTCCATCACCTAAAAATTGAGGCGCGCAAAATCACTAGTCACTTTTGAAAATCTTAGCCAGGGCCTGTTGCTGTGGGGACATAGGACACCAGAGACCACATAGAAGCACAAGGTATCAACAGGTCCGGGGGCGGGCTGGACCTCCTGCTTCTTTAAAGCCAACTCACTGATTTCGCACTATATTGTCAAAGAAATGAGAGAGGAAAAAGCCAACCCTTTAAAAGAGATATGTAAGTACTGTGGTTATTCATTGCATGTCTGAAAATGGCTGTACTACTCACACAGTGATGACAAAGCTGCAAACTTTCATGAAATGCAGCATGTGTTTTTTTTCTGCAGCATTCATATCACTTCAAGGATCTTTTTTCATCCTGTTGCAAACCTTTTGCAAATTGAAAGCCAGACCCTATTTCACCCACATCTGCTGCTATCTGACTGGCAGTATTGATTGGAGATAAAAGACACACGCACTAGATATATTCAGTTCTCTAAGTACTACTGATTTGTTTTTCTATTAAACATAGTTGATTCCTGTACTCTTTTAGCCTACTCTCTATCAAGAGACAGGCTAATGTTATTTACAGGATTCCTCTTTACTATGTATTAGTCACATCCCAGCCCCTTTTTTAGTTTATAATGCATTTAGGAAACATTGCATCAGACAACACTGCTAACATAGTAGGACAGATTCTGGTAGTTCCTGGGGCAAGGGCACAACGGTGTGACATGGATTGCAAGAGGTTGGCTTTGCTCCACAAGTCTGGGCAAAAATCCTTTGTTAAATCCAGCTTCTGCTTCCTGCTAGAGCTATGCAGAGCTAGCACTCCGACAGGAAGCAGGATGGGATCAGATGATGGTTGGGAAGTGCCATAGTCTGCGCCCCACCCCCTCTACTTCACTGACCAGTATACAGAATGAATAGCACACTATACCCCCCATACGGTGGTGGAGCCACTGCTCTGGTCTGCATATCCAAGCATCCCAATAACTCCTCCTGGGGATTCTACAACACTGCCCCCCAGTATGCAGACAGAATCTTGCCTAGCACATGCAGTCAAGTAGAATTGCATTGACTAAACACAAATATTATGTCTTGGTTGGCCCACTGTTTCTTAGGAAGGAACAATTGCTTTATGATTAAGGTAGTGGACTGTGACTCAGGTTCAAGTCCCTTTTCTGCCTCAGACATTCTTGTGTGACCATGGGCAAGTCACTTAATAACTTTCTGCCTCAGTTTCCCTTCTGTACAATGGGAATAACACTTCCTTTGTCAGTCTTGTCTACTTAGATTGTAGGCTTCTCAGGGCAGAGACTGTCTATCATGATGTGTACGTACCGTGCCTCTCACAATGGGACCTTTAGACACAAATTAAAATAATTATTATGAATAATAATGTTATTTAAAAGCCAACTGGAATGTTGAAAATATTTTAAGAGCACCATCACCGTTTGATCCACTTATCAACCACTTCATGTTCTCATATCCAAAGATTTCCTGGTCATGTGATTGTCTCCCCTCCAACCCCACCCCAACAATCACCAAGGAAACTTGTTTTTTTTCTCACAGTTTTTCTTTTACGTGTGTTTTTGCATTAGGACTAGAGGAGCTGTAGCATGTGTTTAGGATCACTAGGGTTAAGCCAACAGGACTTCTCCTGGGGTCAGGGAGTCCAGGCTAGCAGCTCCTGAGGAAGGATGTGGTGCTGTGGGTGTCTTGATGTTTCTGATGCATTGATTTATTTTCATAGCAGTTCTGTACTTTCTTCCTGCTGAGTGAACTGAGTAAAAAAATTCCTTTGAAAGACAACCATTGATGGCTGCAATGACATTGTGTGTTCAGGGTCTTGACAATGCACCTATCATTTAAAACACACACACCTTTTGCTTTTCATTCTCTCTTAGCCCTATCCTGTGTCATGATTTCAATGTGTATCTGGAATAAACTTGACACTACATCATAGGGATTTGTATTACCAAGATCTCATAACATAGGTGAACATTGCAAAGATTACACTTTCAACAGGATATCTGATCTCTAAAAGAAAATGATGCTTTCCTTATTTGTGGTTGTTATTTACAAAGGATAGAGAATGAAAGGAAAAGGCATTTGGATTTCAGAGCTGTAAAAGCTAATTCACACAAGAAAATTATTAGATCGCGCCTTTCAGATCTAACAGCTCAGAAGTTCTAAAGTGGGCTAAAATGCAACCATCACCATTTAAGTCCAAGTCCTTTATGGACAAGTCTGCAAGAGCACCTGAACAACTGAAACTTAGCCATTACCCAAACTAGCTATCAAATAATTCTTTAATACACCTGAAAATGACATATTTGGAGACCTCCATTTTCTCAGAAGAGCTGCAATACCTCCCTTTTGCTTCAATGATTGCCACTTCACCCCTTTCTTTCTCATAGAAAGGTAGTTCTGTTAAGGCCTTTTCTTTGTATCTGAAGTTGGCTTTAGTAGAAATAGGTAATTGTTGTGTGCATGTGTAACTTCTAAGTGGTTTTCTATATATGTGTGTGTGCTGAACTGTGGGGATGGTTAGGGCTCTGATCACTGAAAGGCACTGTCCCTTCCTTATGGACTTATAAGAACTCGACGTATACTTCTAAGCAAGTATAGGACCAAATCCTCAACAAATCATCTACATTAGTTTACACCAGCTAAAGATGTGCCCCCACAGGATTTATCAAGATATATAAACAGTATAGGTTATATTCAAACTCTGATTACACCACCTTCTGCCAGTGTAACCCAGGAATGTGGTGGATTTTCCACACCCAAGTGACCCAGTTTTTCTAATTACCCAGAACCCCTGCTCCACAAATTAGTGTTGGCTAGAAAAGGGGCATGGCCGGAGCACCTAGTAGATGTGCTAATTCAGGTTATCCCCAGTGCAGCATCCCACTGTGTATCTCCTGTGAGGTCCCAGATATAAATTAAAGCTGCCCTGGTAGAACCCAGTGGGAGGGCAGTGGATGGCAGTTTGCTGTCTTCTCCAGGTGATGCAGCTGTCACTGATGCATGAGGGCAATTTGCCTCATTCTTGCACCAGGGAGGGTAATTCAGGCCCGATGGTGGAATCAGACAGAGCTGCACACTGACACACATACAGAGCATTTACTTCTTGAATTAAACAGCAGTATACCAGCAGTTTTTTCCTAACAAAGGCTGAACACTGGCCCTGCTGATTGAAATAACAGGGGGAAATGTTTCCATTTGTTTCACACACAAAACAAAATCTAAAAAAGAAAAACTATTAATTCAAGGGTGGATTCAGCCCCACGCTACAGTACTCCAACAGCACATTTATATCAATTCCCTGTGCACTGCTCCCCAGCCTACACCCACACAGCAGCATGCCAAGTGTTCTACCCATTTGCTTTTCTACTGTGAGAACAATTGGGGTTCACCAATCGCTGGGAATACAAATAACATTAATCATTAATAGGGATTAATGAATGTTTATCATAGATGTAATGTGTCTGGCCTTGGACCCAGTTTTGGGACAGTGAAGAAGCGGTTAGAGAGGAATAAGCTGTCGTGTGAAATGGGGAAGTGAAACTGCTGCAAGAGTCTCTGCTAAAATTGCTTAGGTACAGACTCATTTGCTGTGTTGGACCCAGACTTGTGACCAGGGGTGTGTGTGTGTGTGTTTGCGCGTGCACTCACACACCCCATCTATATGAATATGTGGTCACAAATGGCGAGGTCAGCAAGTGTCTAAAGAGAGGGTCACATCTGGCTCCAGAAGTTTTAGAAATGGTGATGGTTGGTGACATACTTAGAAGTGCTGACCGATCCTGCTGATCTGGGAGATTCTGTGATTTTCTGGAAAATTACCATAGAATCATAGAATATCAGGGTTGGAAGGGACCTTAGGAGGTCATCTAGTCCAACCCCCTGCTCAAAGCAGGACCAATCCCCAATTTTTGCCCCAGATCCCCAAATGGCCCCCTCAAGGATTGAACTCACAACCCTGGGTTTAGCAGGCCAATGCTCAAACCACTGAGCTATCCCTCCCCCTAGATATAGGCCAATAGGAATCTAGATCAAACGGCTCCAAACTGGGCCCAATGTCAATTTGTCAAAGGCCCATGAAGGAGATGCCATCGGGAGAAGTAACAGAGAAGCTTGTGGATAAACACCAAAATATTACTTCCTAGACCAAAACACCAAGGCATTGCTTCCTGAATTTCAAAGCCAAATCATCATCAAGCCAAAGCATCTAAGAGAGAGAGAGAGAGAGTGAGAAGCATGGGACAGGGAAGGATTAATGGCCAAGCTAAAAGGACTTGGGATGCGGTAACACTGAATAACTCATAAGAACATGAGCTCAAAAGAATGGCTATACTGTGTCAGACCAACGGTCCATTTAGCCCAGTATCCTGTCTTCTGACAGTAGCTGGTGCCAGATGATTCAAAGGATATGAACAAAACAGGGCAATTATCGAGTGATCCATCCCCTGTTGTCCAGTTCCAGCTTCTAGCAGTTGTAGGTTTAAGGCAGCATTTCTCAAATGCAGCCGCATTGGCTGCATTCAGCCACCAGAGGCTTTTCTTACGGCCACAGCCTACTGGGCGGTGATTGCGGGTGGGGGGTGGAATGAGCCACAACGCTGGAGGAGCAGGCATCCAGTGTGAGTTCCCCACCTTCCCAGGGACGGTGGGGCTCAGGCGTCCAGCTTCTGCCCTGGGGTGGTGGGCGGCAGTCTCTGGCTGTGGGGCTTTAGGCTCCGGCCACATGGTAGCAGGCTTCAGGCTCCAGCCATGGGGCTTTGGGCTCCAGCCCCAGTCTCACCCCTACCCACATTGCCCAGTGGCAGGCTCCAGTCCCCGGCCGCAGGGCTTTGGATTTCGGGCTCCGGCCCAGGGCTTGCCACCCCCTATCCCCCTTGCCCCGGCCTTTGCTGCCTCCTTATCCACCTCCCCATCCAGGGCTTAATTTGTCCCTCAGCTTACCGGGATTGAGTAAATCTACTGTGAAAAGTGATATGTGTATGTTTGTTAATATCGCTTTTCACAGAAGCAGACTTGCTAGATCGCTGGGAGGCAACGAAAAGCGATATTAACAAACATACAAATATCACTTTTCACAGCAGCAGACTTACTAGTTAGCAAGTCTAAAAAAGAAAAAGCAACCAAAAAATGAAAGAAGCAAAAACAAAGGACAAGAATGTGCAAAGCATCTTATTTGTGTTTCTATTCTGTTTCGGTCCAGTAAAGCATAGACACAACTGTACTTTATTTTTGAGTTTGCAAAAATACCCACAATCCTACATAAAGAAATTACAATGATTTGAACACGTATATGTGGATATTTGTTTTTCCTAACGTTAATTAGGTATTTTAGGAAATCTTGTCAGAGCGGTCACGAGCAAGAGTTTGTGGCTGCACTCTGAGGCTACCAAAATTTTTTTCATGAGAACCCCTGGTTTAGGGACACCCAGGACATGGGCTTGCATCCCTGGCCATCTTGTCTAATAACCATTGATGCCTCTATCCTCCATGAACTTACCAAATTCTTTATTGAACCATTATACTTTTGGCCCCTTGCAACCATTTCCACAGATTGTGCTTTGCATAAAAAGTACTTCCTTATGGTTGTTTTAAACCTACTGCTTACTAATTTCATCAAGTGACCCCTGATTCTTGTGTTATGTGAAGGGGTAAATAACACTTACTTTCTCCAGACCATTCATGATTTTACAGACCTCTGAATGGTATGGAGAATATGAATAGGGAACTCATAAAGCTTACTCCTCCCAAAGTCCTGTTTAAGGGGGACCACTTAGTGAGCTGTGGTTAAAGCAAAGGGGAGATGAGAGGAGCATAGCTGCCACTCTTTCCTGACTGGTCTGGTGAGAACTCTGTGATGGGTTGGGTCACAAAAACCCCGCTTGGGACTTCAGTACCTTGCCTGGTTGTGCCAGACACACTAGCCTGCTACAGACACAGGTCTGAACCACATGCCCCACAAGCTGCAGGTTTAACTGAAAACAGCTTAAGAAGTGTTCCTGTCTCCAGCACCCAGATACCCAGCTCCCAATGGGATCCAAACCCAAATACATCCATTTTACTCTGTATAAAGCTTATACAGGGTAAACTCATAAATTGTTCGCCCTCTATAACACTGATAGAGAGAGATGCACAGGTGTTTGCTCCCCCAGGAATTAATTACTTGCTCTGGGTTAATTAATAAGTAAAAAGTGATTGTATTAAATATAAAAAAGTAGGATTTAAGTGGTTCCAAGTAATAACAGACAGAACAAAGTAAATTACCAAGCAAAATAAAACAAAAACATGCAAGTCTAAGCTTAATACAGTAGGAAACTAAAGCAGGTAAATCTCACCCTCAGAGATGTTCCAATAAGCTTCTTTGACAGACTAGATTCCTTCCTAATCTGGGTCCTGCAATCACTCGCACCCCTGTAGTTACTGTCCCTTGTTCCAGTTTCTTTCAGACATCTCTTTGGGGGTTTCCCAGGGCCTTATATAGTCTTTCTCTTGTGGGTGGAAACCCCTTGTGTTCTCCTGTGCAGAATCACAACTACAAGATGGAGTTTTGGAGTCACATGGGCAAGTCTCATGGCCATGCATGACTCAGTTCTTTTCAGGCCAACGCCATCGTTTACATGTTAGTTTGAACATTCCCAGGAGAGCTCAGATGTGGTTTGGGGTCTCTCAAGGTCCATTGTTAGCTAAGTACTCCCAATTACTTGAATAGCCCCTTCACACTATGGTGACCAAATCTGCCTTATGTGCTTCCTACAGCACACACTTTAAATACAAGCATAGAGCCAATGCTCATAACTTCAGATATAAAAATGATACATGCATACGAATAGGATGAATACTTTCAGTAGAACATAACCTTTCCAAAGATATGTTACATGGCATATCTAGCGTAAAACATATTCCAGTTATGTCATATTTACACTCATAAGCATATTTCTATAAAGCATTATGGGGTACAATGTCACAAACTCCACTCCCTGTTTCAATCTCATTTAACACTGTCTGGAAATAACAAAACAACACAGCTGTAAATACCACCTGAGATGAAACCTCAGCTGAACTTGTTATCTCAAGGACCAGCCACTGACCTCTGAGCTGAGGAATCCATCCCCATGCCAGCTGAATGAATGAATGCCTCTATGATGAATGCCAGTGACTCCAGTGCATATACTTTCTTTCATTAGGTGATGGTTCCATTAATTAAATACTTCCCAGGAAGTATGTAAATATGTGCATATATCTATAGCATAGGTGGCTTAAAGACATTATCTATATATGTACGGTTTCACATTTGATGTATTGGTATGCGTGTACATTAAAAGATTGTTTATGAATATCATTACCAGGAACAGGTCATTTTGAATGAAGTTGGCATTTTTAGCAATTAAATAATAGTCTAAGGTTTCGATCCTGCATGTTACACATGTGCTTAACTTTAAGTGTGTGAGTAGCCTCTCTGAAGACTGTACTCCATGTGCAGTGACACTGCATTCATGAGAGTGCTCCCAGCAATTTTTAGCTTTCTGGATTTTCAGGGTTTAGGCACCTAACTCCTTTAAGGCACCTATGAAAATCCCAGCTTCATTTACTATAGATTTGGTCCGACAGAGCCAATCCACTTGTTTCAGATAGTCATATGAGATACAATAAAATAGTTCTGCATTGATATTTTAGCTAATTAATACACTAAGTTCCCAAACACCTGATCAGCTGGAGGTTGAGAAAGGGTCACTTTAAATGTCTTGCTTATTGTTTTGTTGTCTGTTTTTGTATTATTTTGAAACAAAATAAGGAAAACACTTTTTTATAAAGAGAAAGGATCACGTGACTTATATTTTCCTACACCCACAAAGCAAAATATTCCTCTGCCTGAATATTGATTTTTGGTTTAAAGAAACAATAAACAATTGAAAGTATAACAATAAAATCTCATGAGGGAAAGAAAGTCAGAACATTCTGCATCGGTACTGAAAAACAAAATAACAGCTTCTCTAGGGCAAAAAGGCCCTGGATTTAAGTTACTTAAATGGATTCCACATTTGAGGCCTGATTTTAAAGGTACTGCTGAGTACTTGCCACCAATACAGAAGTCAATAGGGGCTGAGATATACAAAGTACAGCTAGCTAGCTAGATCCTTTCAGGATCATACCCTTACTGCAGCATTTCTGGCACATCTCAGCTGGGAAAAATAAGAAGCTGTATTTCACAGCTGTGATATCATCCTCACAAGCTATATTTCAACAAGAGCTGCTATAAAACCTCTCCCATGACATCACAGCTGTGAAATATAACTGGCTTCAAGTGCAGAAAACTCCCCCTCAGGAATAATTGTTTCCTGACAATTGACAGAGGACTGTTCCTTTAAATGGCTGGTGCGGGCCCTGTCCATGTTGTTCTGCTCTTGCCAGCACTGCTGAGGAAGTGTTATGTACAGGAGCACGGAGATAATGCCCCTCTGCAGGATTTGTCCACGGGGGTAATGAAAAGAATGATGGGGATGCCTGACAAAATGATGATTTCCACTATCCTGTGCCCCAGTGGCACATCCAGACTGCACTAATGGCTAAATAATAGGTTTACTCATATGCTGTGCTCCATACCTCAGACCCTTCCTCCCTAATAAGGGGACCCATGTGCACACAGCCAGAACTAACTTATCATCAGTCATTTCACATCTGCACTCGGAGCAAATATCATGACAAGCATGCTGTCAAATGGCAGCTTGCCAGAGCTGCAAACAGCCACGGTACTAATTAACTCACCTGTGGAATTTGCAATCACACTCTAAAGCTTGCTGCCAGGAAGACTCCTGACCAGAAAATGAGAATTGCAAACGCTGTGGGAGATGGAATATTCTACTTCATACCACACCGGCGAACAGACCCATTTGAATGGACCAAACTCAGAGGTCGTGCATGAGTAGGAGTGTACACTGGAACAGGGTGAGTAGGGGGAGTCTTACGGTATATCTATGCTGTAATTGATGGGGTGATTATAGCTCAGGTAGGCATACAAACATCAGCTTTAATCTAGCTAGTGCACCTAAAAATAGCAGACACACTGTGGTGGCCAAGGCTAAGCACGGGCTATATAGGCCCACCCAGATTGCTGGGGTGCTGCCATGTCTTCCCTGCTATTTTTAGCCATTCTAGGTAGATTAAAGTTACCTGAGCTGCAATCACACCTTCAGCTGCAGCATCGATATATTTATAGTGAGTCTAGAGGGCATTTAAGGTGGTGTAACATACACATTGTGTGGACTGGAAGAAGGTATAAGTTGTATCAGTTTCAGTCTCTGTCTGTCTGCCTAGCTACCTGTCTCAGCATTTATATTAGTATTGCACTTACCATACATTCAAATGCCTTACACATTCCAGAACTTAAGACATATGATTATTTCTCTTTTTCACCGTCTGTTCCTCCAATCAGTGCGACATCTTTCTTTGCAATTGTAGAGGGGGGTATATATGTTCAGTGGGTATATTTTCTGATTGCTACATCTGTGATTGATGGGGCAAATTCAGCCCCAACCTAAGCGGACACAACTCCCATGGTCAGCAGCGCTGGAGTGTTCCTGTTTGTCTAATGAATGTTAATAAGAGTTAAGTGCAAGAATACCCTATGCGTCAAGATGAGACTAGACACTGCATCTCAGTATTAAACATTCCCTTTTCATTCCTCCTGTTAAAAATGTCTTAGCACAACACAGACTTTTCACAGGTTAACTATTTATTGTATCAGAGGGGTAGCCGTGTTAGTCTGGATCTGTAGAAGCGACAAAGGGTCCTGTGGCACCTTATAGACTAACAGAGGTATTGAAGCATAAGATTTTGTGGGTGAATACCCACTTAAGAAGTGGGTATTCACCCACGAAAGCTTATGCTCCAATACCTCTGTTAGTCTATAAGGTGCCACAGGACCCTTTGTCGCTATTTATTGTATGTTACCTTGCAGAGTAGTAAAAGGGCATTATTTTAAACAGGCTTGTTCCATTACCAGGTATTCCTCTAAAATAGCTAAATAATATTTTTTTATATAGAAAATGATTTAGTCAAAAAGAAATGTAAGAGATTTGGGGTTATTTTGTGAAGTTTATAGAATAGTGACAGACTGAAAACAATGGCTAACACCAGACATAGTGCATGGTTTCCCATCCAACTCAGTCGCTGCATCTCAAGGACCAAATTCTGCCTCACTTACATCTTTGGAAGCAAAGAGACTTCCATTCTGGGTAGAATCTGATCCTTAATAGATGTAATTACCTGAATAGAGCTTTGTGATACAATATTGAACCATCGTCATAAAAATCTTCCTTTACAAACATGTTGAGAGATGCTACGCTGAATTTTAAGCATACTCAGAATGATTTGTGGTTTTGTATTAAGACTGAGCAAAATAAATTGTTGCAGTTTCTTTGCAAAACCAGGTGAAACTTAGCCATTTCATCCACATTTTGTTCTGGATTTGTTTGGGCTGGAACTAGGCAAACTAGTCACTACAAAAAACATTTTGTAGGAAATGTCTCTCATTTGTGTTCAGTATTCCTAAATGTTCACTGTTCATTACTCATGTCACACGATATCATTTCTGCTCCCGGATTGGATGTCTGAAACTTTTTAAAAAAACATCAGGAAAATTGCAAACAACACACTTGTGGAACACATTTTTGGGGAACACAATTATTCATGCTGAAATTCATGAAATGTTTAGGGTTTGTGATAATTTTCACAACTACTCAGTGGGTGGTCAACTAAGGAATGACAAGGATAATACCAAATAATGGCTATAAAGACCCCAAAAATCATAGTGAACCATCTCCAAGCTTTTATTCATAGATAGAAAAATTAACCAGCTCTAGTTTGGACCTAAAACTCAAAATGAAACTTAGGCGATAAAATACCTGGTAAATCAAAATATTAAGCAAATGCCCTGCAAAGCAAAATCACTGAGTTTCACACGTCTAGTACTCAGGAGAGATTGACAACTGTGGCAACTTATCCAATTCTTTCACTAATCCTTTCACCTGGACTGGGGACCTGAGGTGAAATCCTGACACAACTGAAGTCAATGGCAAAACTCCCATTGACTTTAATGTGACTGGGATTTCACTGCTAAGATAGTAATTCTTCCCTAATCGGGTTCTTCAACCACATCCATCACCACGGTTTCTGTACCCCTTCCAGTAGTGTATTTTGTGATGTGACCAGTACCTCTCACATGCTGTGTGATCTGACCGAGACCACCAAATTCAGTTGAATCCTGAAATCCAGACATGAAAGAGACAGTGAAGTAACCCACTTCAGCTCATCAAGACAATAACCCAAACTAGTAGTTTTAAGTAATGGAAGAAAGAGAGAAAATAACTAGCAGAGCTACTTCCTCCTACTCAGCTCAGATATTACATTCAGTTTATTTGAAGGACCACTTGCAGCATTTTAGAACTGAAAGCAGCTTAGAGCTTTTCAGCAATTACAATTACTGATCTACCTTTTTTTGGCTTATTTGCTCTAGCTCTGAATGTTAAGTACCTCTGCAAGTGCTTGATATGTTGTCATTTTTCCTTCCAGAGATCCTTTGAGACTGCAAAGAACATTAAAGAAGGAAGACGGAATGAACCTGGATTCAGTGCAGTAAAGTAGATTGCTTTGAGGCCAAGAAAGAAATCACTGCGTAGACCCGTTTGTGCTGTCATGATGATAACTTACCATTGCTTCTGGCTGCTGTTCTGGGTTGGTCAGCCTTACCAAAGTTTTTCATCTCCGTTATCCAAAAGGACTAGAGGCTTTCTGGAAAAGGAAAAGGTTTTGGAACTGCCTGGAAATAACAGGAAGGAGCTTACCCGTTCCAAAAGGAGCTGGATGTGGAATCAGTTCTTTCTCTTGGAGGAATACACAGGCTCTGACTATCAATATGTTGGAAAGGTAGGAGTCTTTTATGCAAAGTTATGTTCAGATTTTGAAAGCTTAAGGAAGCCAGTAGTTGTGAATGGGCAGGAATGATGCACTGTACATTTCCGGGTGCTGCTTCTCCTCTGATCACTTTGCTATGATGAGTGGTTCGGGTGAGACGATTACAATGTGAAGCTGAGCTACAATAAAAACAATGCAGAACAATGAAAATGCTCCCATCTCACAAATGAGGCCCACAGCCATTCATTCATATGTGTTTATTCTAAAGCTTTTGATTTGGTTTTGGTTTTTTGTCTTAAAATAAGGAATGCAAAGCATTTGTATTAGGAAATCCTGGGCCAGATTCTCAGCTGATGTAATCTGCCATCTCTCCATTGACTTTAATGGAGTTATACCAATGTACACCAAATGAGTATCTGGTCCAAGATATTTTAGCTATATGTATAATGAATGTATGTGCGGTCTCTGTGAAGTGAGCCAACACCTGTGTCGAGATTAAAAATAAAGAGGCTCAAACTAGAGAGCACGCTACACTTGAAGTGCCCTTATTTTGACAAGAGTTCTTTCCACTTGTCAAAAAATAACTGTTTCACTGCTCATTCCCCACTTCAGCTTCTCTGCTGCTGCCATTTTCTTATGGTGTTCTTATGGCCTCACTGAAATCTCAATAACTTGCTGTGGCACACAGTACGTACGGCACTACTGGGGGGAGGAGCGAGGGCAGTGCAGGCTCAGGGGAGGGGGAGGGAAGGGGTGGAGTGGGGGCAGGGCCGTTGGCAGACCCAGGGGGTTGAGCAGTGAGCACCCACCAGCACATTGGAAAGTTGGCGCCTGTAGCTTCAGCCCCGGAGTCGGTGCCTATACAAGGAGCCGCATATTAACTTCTGAAGAGCCGCATGTGCCTCCGGAACCACAGGTTGGCCACTCCTAGCTTAGATAATTCCCATCAGAGTAAGTGCCTGCTCCTGATGCATGCTGATCAGCTGTTCAGCGAGAGGTGGACATGACATCCCACAACCAGCTGAAAGTCATGATTCTAGTAAAGGAAGAGCTATTCACCTGCTGCAGTATTACTCCAACCAGGATAATGAGCATTCATGAAAAGTCCTCCCAACCAGGCTATATAGGAGTGAGCCAAATGGAGTGAGTGGTCCCCGGGGAAGGGGGGGGGTATAAAGAAGAATTCAGGAGTGGGGAGAGCTCGGAAGAAAGGAGGATGAGGAGGAAGCTTGGGGGAAGAAGAAATCAAGAGGAGCGAGAATGAGAAGGAAGTTAGAGATGAAGAAAGGGGGAGCAAATGAATGGGACAAAAATTTAGAGAAAGAAAGTTACCCATAGACAGAACAAAAACTGAAAAGACTAAAGATGAGACAGTGAGAAAGGGGAAAAGAACAAAAGAAAAATCCAAAGGAAACAGTAAGATTTTTTTGTACATAGATAGGTTTCTTCCACAACCTTATGACTATCTATATAAATACACATTTTATATATATGGATAGTGTAAGGGCAGGTTCTACATACTGCCCTTTGAACTGTAAATTCTGACATCAAGCCCACACAAATCCCAATAGCCCTCTTCTCCCCAATGTAGAATTCAGGTAAATATCATTGACTCCCATCCTGTGTGAGGAGAGACCAGGACTGCAGGATGAGTTTGCAGAGAGTCAGTCACAAAAAAGCCTCTTTGGACCCATAAACCAAGCGAGTCTGATGTGGAGTCATTGAGAGAGAATAAATGTGGAGGGCCAGAATGTTATTTTTAGAGTTACTCTTCTGTCTGGAACTGGCACTTTACTATACTTACTGTGGCAAAGCATGGAAATGACACATGATATATAAATGTCATTGATTCCGTGTCCCTGGGCTGTTCAGAAGTGGCCTTTCACACATCCTTCGAGTGCCAGAGCTGCTCACACCCTTGTCTTTGAACAATTAGCCAAGAGGCATGAAAGAGCAGCCATTTGTTATCAGACATAGTTGTGTGTTTGAGTAAGGGTAAAGGATAGAAATAGCTGAATGGCTACAGATAAGGTAACCAGGCAGTTTTAGTGAACAATTAAATGTGACTGGTGTGGATAAATGAAGAGTAACAAACTTACTTTTATTTAGCATGTTTTATCTCAAAGGGTGTGAGCCTTAACTGGTGACCTGCAAAGATGAAAAAAATAGGGTTTTTAAAAATGTTTTGCTTCTTTGTTGTCTTTATACAGCATAATCACACAGTGTGTGTATACGGGAGAATTTGGCTTGTATTTTATGTTAGAAATTCAATTCTGTCTACTCTGTATTTCTGGGAGACTACAGATGGCTGGGGAACTTGTTGGGCTTTGACATCAGAGACATCATACACCTGAAATCTGATTTAACTGGGAGGAAAAATTGGTTTTACTCAGACTATTTGAAAACCTCTTTTTTGTTTAACATCTATTTCACTCAAACACCTGAATAAAAAGCTAGGAGAAAAGCTGTCTACATTAAAGATTCCACACCTCTGCCGCTTCATTTATCTGTATACACTACAAGATCATCATTGTAGAAGGAGAGTGGTTTTGAGGGCAAAGGGGGGGATATCTTGGGATTGCGGTGGGAAAGGAGTCTTGAAGTAAAAGAGAAAAACAGAGGAAGGAAGTAGAAAGGGGAAAAAATATTGAGAGTGAGGCTGGGTAGCTAAAGGCTGAGGTGGTAGGAGAGGGGCGAGATGAAGGGAAACCCAATCACCAATGGTAACACAACAAACATGGAGAAAATATATCCAGAGCCCAAATTTCAGAGTTGATTCTACCAGGAGGCTGTGAAGCTTCCTCCCAGCTACTGTTGCTACTGAGCCCTTTACCCCTGGTAGGTCCATCTGGGTTCAGTGGAGGAGAGGTCAAGGGAAACTGGAAGACCTTGATTTGCCTCTAGCTGTTAACTGGCCGTGGCTGCTTTGGGAAAGGAACACAGATGTGGTCCTTCCGAGAACATGTTAAGACATATGAGAGGGGTGGCAGGAAGCAGGCACTGCCTCTAACCATGCTCTGCCTATTCCATGAATCAATAAAATACGTAGGGTGAAATCCTGCCCTGGGATTTTGCCACTGAATTCAATGAGTCAGCAATAGATTCCCTCTTATTCTCTGGGTCTGTCAATACGCCATCATTGAGCAGCAGTAAATTCACTTTTAAGATAAAGGTCTAAGTATGAGAGAGGGGGACGATAGGGCTCGGAGAGCAGGAAGGACATTACAGGCTAGTTTGGGTCCAGATTTTCACAAGAGCTGAGCATCTATGATTTTGATGCCGAGGTGGGAGTTAAGCGCTTTTAAAGACCTGCCCCTGATGGTGGATGCTGAGCTCTTGTGAAAATCTGGCTATTAGTGTCACAATTTCAGCTGCCTGGTGCTGGTTACTATTATTATATTATGGTTTGGATTGTGGAGCCCCAGGCATGTACCAGGACCTCCTTGTGCTAGGCATTGTACAAACATACTGTCCCTGTCCCAAAGAGCTTACAATCTCCATACGTTTGAAAACGTGTTCCGTATTTAGGTGCCTGAAAGAACACGGAGCTCTTTTTGAAGTTGGGCCCCGGTTTTGTGTGCTGAGCACTTGACAATGAGCCCTCATAAGCTGTCATATCGTACAGGGCATGATTTTGCAAGTGCAGAGTACACCCAATTCCCATTGACATCAGTGGGTGTTGCTTGTATGTGGTGTGGCTGCATGCTCAGATCCACAGTTCTTATTATCCAGTTACTGCACGTCTGTGTTTCAGTCCTGTATTTTCAAGAAATGAAGACTTAAAAAACCAGAAGTCTCCACTATAGGTTAGTCCCAGACATAATCACAGAAGGAACTTTTGGAAAAGTTCTGGGCTGGAATTATTCATTCTGCTGCTGACTAACTTGCAAGCTGTGGCTATTTGCTGGAATGTGATTGATGGGTAGGGTGACACTTTAACCTAAAGATGTCTTTTCTTCTGGTTCAGGAATTATGACACTTGGCAGGGACTCAGTCCCAAAATAAAATACAAGGAGTATGTGAGCATAAAATACAGATGTGCCCAGTGCCACTTTACAAGCTAAAACATAAATCAGCATACATCTGAGTTAGGCTTAAAAAGGAAACTGACCGTACAGGTACCACCTTAGTGAGACTTAACAGGGTTAGGGGAAATGCTCCTTTAAATCCCCGGGGGGAAGTTGGAGTGTGAGTGCAGTCATGGAAATATACATTTTGTTAAGATTGAAGTAGAGGATGAGCATGGAGATAACATATGGATGCTGTGTATAATTTGTACATGTTTTATGCCTTTAACAAGACAGTGTCATGGGCTACATGATGTCCACCAAAAATAACATCTGCAGCATATGTCCATTCATTGGCAGGATAAGTAGGTTTGGTAAAGCATACACTTGCAAGTTGTTATCCAATAAGGGAATAGGATGCCTCTTCTTTTTGACTGAAGAAAGATCTGAATAAATCTTAAACCGTATTTATCGACCAAGGAATAGCTTCCAGCACTAGTTGGGTTTTTGATAACATGGAGGACAATTGCAGAACTGCTTTGTCACATTCTGGCAGTCTGGCACCCAAAAGAACTTCTAGCCTTGCTTTTCATCATTGCTATGTCTTATTGATGTTCATCTAATTCAAGCAGCATGTTTGCCTGTAAGCTATCGGATGTTACTACCCGTACACCCCATCATAAACAATCATCTTCTATTGACAACTCTATGTTTCTAGAAAAATAAAGTCAAAGTCTCTTCTCTACTATGTGGTTTTACAACACAGAAAGAATCTATTGCATTACTTTGGCCAAAACAAGAATTGTTTTTGTTTAGGTCAATTTCTACCTCTTTGGTTGTAATAGAAAGGACCTTTAGGAAAGAAAAAGAGATACTACACTGAGTTTACCTTTGGTTGTGTCTCTTTCAGAGGCAATTGGAATAGCATTTTCCCCTGAAGACTTGTACCTGACCATTACGTTTTGCAGTAATCCACAGAAAGCCAGCTAGAATCTCAAAAGCAGGGAATTTCATCCTTACACACACCAAAGAAATGTGCTGCCTGAACTGTGTGTTTCCAAAAATGGTGGACATGTAAGATTTTCTAGGACTTTGTAGCAGCCAGCATAAACTCTGGATTGGAGAAGGATCAGGATCCAGTTCCAAAAGCTCAAGACTTATTTTCTGAACTGGAAGGAGAGGCAAA
Source organism: Chelydra serpentina (assembly GCA_037349315.1). NCBI lineage: Eukaryota > Metazoa > Chordata > Testudines > Chelydridae > Chelydra > Chelydra serpentina. Next base: position 18,584,651 of record JBAIAC010000002.1, read on the forward strand.
GTTTACAACAGCTGATGTATCCAAACCACATTACAGGTGGCATTTAAGCCATATTTAAAAAGAAAAGAAATGATTACTGTGAGCACACACAAAGGGCACAGAACTCACAACCCAGGAAGAGGGAGCTGTTCTAGGAGGTGGAAAGGCCCCCAGTATAACTTGGGCAGCACTGGGAGCCTGTCTATGTTATGGTAGCCTCCCTGAGACTATATTATGGGCCACAATGCTGCCTGGAATCTCCATAGTGATGTGGTTCCACCTATGACACAGCCCTCCCACCATCAGCCCCTGTGCACCACCTATGCCAGGCCTTGCAAGGGAAGGTGGAGGGGGGATCCTTGGAAAGCAGCCTCATGACTGTCTACCCCTGTGCCTCCACTGGGGAAATCCTCCCAGGTCTGGATATAGGGGTTTTCAGGCCTCTTTATGCCTCTCTAACCTTTTACCTGGTGAGGATCTCACCCGTAGGGTTTTATGTGCTTTTCAAAGCAGCGTACAAACTTTTGTTAATTACTTAATTTCTAATGAAATGAGTGCCGGAGCTCAAGCAATTTTTTACATTCATAACTGATGCAGCAAGTCCAGAGGTGCCAGGGCTATGAATTGCCAAGCCTAGAGGTGCCGGGGCTTAGCCTTGGCAAGCCCTGGCACACATGAAGCACTGCTTACCCTAGGGTGACTTGCCCAGAGTCACATAAGAGGTCTTGGGCAGAAGAGGGAATTAAATTGGAGGTTCCTAAATCCCCTAACCACTGTACAATTCTGCCTCCCTCTTGCTGGTGTTTTGCATTGAGCTGGCTTGTCATATGGTTAGGGCCCTACCAAATTCACAGTCCATTTTGGTCAATTTCATGATCATAGGCTTTAAAAATCATAAATTGCACGATTTCAACTATTTAAATCTGAAATGTCACAGTGTTGTAATTGTAGAGGTCCTGACCCTACAGGAGGGGTCACAAGGTTATTGTAGGGGTAGTTGTGGTGCTGCTACCCTTACGTCTGTGCTGCTGATGGCAGCAGTGCTGCCTTCACAGCTGGAAAGCAGCGGCTGCTGGCCGGGAGCCCAGCTCTGAAAGCAGATCTGCCACCAGCAGCAACACAGAAGTAAGGGTGGCCTAGTATGGTATTGCCACCCTTACTTCTGCGCTGCTGCTGGTGGGGCGCTGCCTTCAGAGCTGGGCACCTGGCCAACAGCTGCCGCTTTTCGGCCGCCCAGCTCTCAAGGCAGCGCAGAAGTAAGAGTGGCAATACCACAGCGCCCCCCCCCCCCCCGCCTAAAATAACCTTGATTCTCCCGCAATTCCCTTTTGGATCAGAACCCCCCAATTTGAGAAATGCTGGTCTCCCTTGTGAAATCTGTATAGTATGGGGTAAAAGAACACAAAGGACCAGATTTCTCGGGGGGAGACCAGATTTCCTGGTCCGTGATGTGTTTTTCATAGCCGTGAGTTTGGTAGGGCCCTACATATGGTGCTGCCTCACCTCTAGAATTCCAGCCACAACAATGCCTTAAAAGATAGCTAAAATGCATTAATGTTTTCCCTGGTACACAGCATCATACGGTGCATGAAAAAACTGCATTACTGCAGGTGAAATCAAAGTCTTAGATTATTTAGTTTGTAATATCTTTGGGGAAGGGGCCATCTTTTTGTTCTGTGTTTGTTGCACAGAGCACACTGGCATCTTGCTCCATGATTAGAGCTCGTAGGCACTACCAGAATACAAATAACAAATTAATAATGATCAAATTGTCATAAATGCAGTCCACGTAGAGAGCATGGTTACTAACCTGTAAAGAGTCCCTCATTTCAGGCTCAAAGTTCCTTCCACTGGCAAAGCTCAACTGTTATTCCACTGTGAGTGGCTATAATTTATTCTCCCCAGGAATATTGAACCATGAGGTTTAGGGAAACTTTGTTTTAAAAATGAAGTCCCAGCATTTTCAGCTACCTCCTTTACTGTTGTCATTGATGTTTTCCTCCTTTGGGGACCTTGGTTCACACTGGGGCAACAGTAGATTGAGAGCTCTGGCCAGTCAGCATAACATTTCAAAACAAACTTGACTAGCTGCTGTCAATCTCAATGCACTAATGCAGACTGCAGCTTGCCAACCAGCGACTCCTTTTTGCTTTCGTGTGGTGAAACAGAAACCTCAGCGTGCACTACATGTGTTTCAGTGTTCAACAGAGCTTGCATTTCTAGGGAGAATCTGAGATGACAGATGAAGGAAAGTGAAGAATCCCCCTCTGGATAGTGATGGAGGGAGCCCTAATCCCCTTACTCTGATTTTTTTAATCTCATGGAAAAACAAGAGCAACAAAGGTTGTGGAGGAATAAATTGCTAGTTGGGGATACGGGGTAAAGATGTAAGTCAGATTTGCAGAGGAGTGAGAACAGTGGTTGTGGGAACCAACACTCACTCTGCTTTGGTTTCACTGTTCATAAAACAAGTGCATTCTTGAGTAACACCATCCGAAATATAACCGCAACCCTTCCACACCCAGACTTGCTTCTGAAACACAGGTATCAAAGTTTTTCATGGCGTCTTACTGAGGAGTACTCTACAGGAGCCTTGCTGGATTGGTTACTGCACATGAGAATGATCTCTACCGATCTGATACTTTTAGAGCCCTCAGCCCTGTAGGATGTGAGTCCCACACTCTCACTTCACTGAACTGTAGGTGTTGTCATTCACCAGGAGATGTCTGTTGGAAGGAAGAGGCTATTTACTGCTGCCATTAGTCATGCACTCACTCATGTTCACATAATCTGCCCAGAGTCTTTCTTGGGATGTCCTTCCAGCCTGGCCCATTTTCTCTCTTTATGCTGGAGGGCAAAAGGAAGTCAAGCAAAGTAACTTGTAATATCCTTTGTGTGTGGCTAAATAGAATGCAGCAGATGTATTAGTAATAAAAGCAGGAGTGGATTTACCATGAAACAAAATGCGGGACAAATCTCATCTGACAACCTGCCCCCAACTCCTGGCTGGCGGCGCAGCGGGGCTCAGGCTGGCAGGCTGCCTGCATGCCATGGCCGGTGGCCCCACGCCCTCCTGGAAGTGGCCAGCTGCTGGCAGGTCTCTGTGCGCCCCTGGTCGGGGGGAGGCAGCTCTGCGTGCTGCTCCTGCCCCGCTGCCCCCATTTCCCCAAGGGGTGTGCAGAGATGTGCCGGCAGCGCTAAGGCAGCTCCCTGCCCACTCTGCCTCCCTCCCTCCGTGCTGCACCGCTCCCGGAAGTGGCCATCATCATGTCCCTGCGGCCCCTGGGGTGATGCATCTCCACACGTTGCCCCCACCCTGAGCGCCGACTCTGCAGCTCCCATTGGCTGGAAAGTGGTAGAGGGAGCACCAGTCAGCACCTGAGGACAGCGGCGCGCGGAGACCCCCTGTCACCTCTGCCTAGGAGCTGCTGCCAGAGGGGTGTGTGTGCCGGTCGCTTTGAGAGCTGCACTGCCCGAGGTAAACGATGCCCCCTCGTACACCCCCTCCCTCTCCCAACATTGGGAAAGTTTGTATTTGAATCTAAACATACATCCTCACTTGTTTGGCTCCATCTCTGTGCTTATATAGTATATAAAGCGCACAAACATACAGCCGGACATGATTGTCAGCATCAAGCATTCAGACTATCAAGGGGTCACCTTTGACAGTAAGCAAAGGCTGAGAGTTTGCTTTCAAGTGCATCCATCAGGGAGTAGTAAGAGGCTGTTACCTGCTGAAGAAGCATAATGTTTTATTCAACCATCTCCCAGTAAAAACATTTCTGGATTTTAAGACCAAGGGATTGCTTTTTATTTATAGTTCATCTTTATGAGTGGGTCTCCCCATGAGGACAGCAGTTCTCAGTGAATCTATATTTCATCTAACCCCCTGAAGCCATGATACTCTATAGAGAAGTAAAATCATAGTTGATGCAATAGTATTTAAAGAGAGGGAACTATGTTTCCCCATTGTTTGACTGATTGTTGGGGCTTTTTCAGAGAATGGGGAATTCACAAACAAAACTAATATTATTTTGGAATTAAATAAATCAAGCAAAAGTTATTTAAAGTGAACGATTTGAAGAACAATTCTGATACCTGATAAACACTGAAAAGTTTCCCAGGTAAGTGTGTTGAGACAGCAGAACAGTCTAAGGCCTGGTCTACACTACAGAGTTAGGTCGACGTAATCTGTTTTACATTGACTTAATTATGTCAGGGTCTACACTACAGCCTGGCTCCCACCGACGGAGTTACACTACAAACTTAAGTTGACTTATGTTAGGTCGACTTACAGCCACCACAGTAATTACTGTGGTTTTTCATGTCCACACTGCCCTCCTGTCGGTGATGTGCGTCCTCACCAGGAGTGCTTCCACTGACTTAAGAGGAGCAGTGTGAGGGGCTGAGAGCCTGGGCTCTCAGCTCCACACAGAGCTCCCTGCTGGGAGCCCGGCAGCAGCCCTGGCTCTGGGTGTGGAGTTCCCTGCAAGGCAGCTGCCGGGCTCCTGGAGGGGAGCCGGGAACCCTGGGGGCAGCTGGGCTTCCAGGAGGAAGCCTGGGAAGCAACCCAGCTCAAAGTAGGGAACTGGAAGCCCGGGCAGCAGCCCAGCTTAGAGCCCAGGGGCAGCAGGGCTCCTAACATGGAACCCAAGTGCCAGTTGGGAGCCCTGGGGACAGCCCTGGGGACAGCCAGGCTCTAGCTGGAGCCCTCCACCCACCCTGGGGTGACAGCCCAAGCTGTGAGCCGGGCACGGAGTTCCCAGCAAAGAGCCTACCATCCTTGTCAATCTCAGGGCTCCAGCAGGGAGCTGTGAAATTGACAAAAACAGCCAACAGCTGTTTAAATAATATAATAAAATAAAATAATAAATAATAACCAATGAAGACTGGATGGTCGTGCTCAACGGGTAGTGATCAATGGCTCAATGTCTAGTTGGCAGCCGGTATCAAGTGGAGTGCCCCAAGGGTCGGTACTGGGGCCGGTTTTGTTCAATATCTTCATCAACGATCTGGAGGATGGTGTGGATTGCACCCTTAGCAAGTTTGCAGATGACACTAAACTGGGAGGAGTGGTTGATACGCTGGAGGGTAGGGATAGGATACAGAGGGACCTAGACAAATTAGAGGATTGGGCCAAAAGAAATCTGATGAGGTTCAACAAGGACAAGTGCAGAGTCCTGCACTTAGGACGGAAAAATCCCATGCACTGCTACAGACTAGGGACTGAATGGCTGGGCAGCAGTTCTGCAGAAAAGGACCAAGGGGTTACAGTGGACAAAAAGCTGAATATGAGTCAACAGTGTGCCCTTGTTGCCAAGAAGGCTAACGGCATTTTGGGCTGTATAAGTAGGGGCATTTCCAGCAGATCGAGGGACGTGATTATTCCCCTCTATTCGGCACTGGTGAGGCCTCATTTGGAGTACTGTATCCAGTTTTGGGCCCCACACTACAAGAAGGATGTGGATAAATTGGAAAGAGTCCAACGGAGGGCAACAAAAATGATTAGGGGGCTGGAGCACATGACTTATGAGGAGAGGCTGAGGGAACTGGGATTGTTTAGCCTGCAGAAGAGAAGAGTGAGGGGGGATTTGATAGCTGCTTTCAACTACCTAAAAGGGGGTTCCAAAGAGGCTGGGCCTAGACTGTTCTCAGTGGTAGAAGATGACAGACAGAACAAGGAGTAATGGTCTCAAGTTGCAGAGGGGGAGCTTTAGGTTGGATATTAGGAAAAACTTTTTCACTAGTAGGGTGGTGAAGCACTGGAATGGGTTACCTAGGGAGGTGGTGGAATCTCCTTCCTTAGAGGTTTTTAAGGTCAGGCTTGACAAAGCCCTGGCTGGGATGATCTAGTTGGGGTTGGTCCTGCTTTGAGCAGGGGGTTGGACTAGATGACCTCCTGAGGTCCCTTCCAACCCTGAGATTCTATGATTCTATGAATAATAATACCTAGCTCTTATATAATGCTTTTCATCAGTAGATCTCAAAGCACTTTACACAGGAAGTCAGTATCATTATCCCCATTTTACAGACAGGAAAATGGAGGCGATGGGAGCTGAAGTGACTTGCCCACAGTCACCCATCAGGCCAGTAGCAGAGCCAGAAATAGAGCCCGAGTCTCTTGTATCACAGTCTGTTATTCTGTCCACTAGACCACACTGTAATCCCTGACTCTGCACACAGTATAGGGCTGTTAGAGGGAGTGTTCCTCTCAGAGCAGGAAGAAAACTGAGGCAGATTGTGACTCACAGAGTCACAGTCTGTTTCCTGATTTGCTCTTGGGGCAGCAAAACTACACATTGCCCCATGCATGGGGCTCAAAGCCGTAGTTCAGCCCTTACTAATCTGTAGTCCAGTCCTACAACCTGGTCATGCAAGTATTCTTTCCACAAACTCAAACAGTGCTCCTTCCAGCTAAGGCTTTCACCACTTAACAAACATTAATACGGCACGACTAATTAGCCTCATTTTACAGATACAGAAGTAGAGGCACTATGACAAGTGATTTGCCCAAGGTCACGCAGGCAGTGGTGCTGGAACTAGAGGTGCTGGGTGTGCTGCCGCGCCCCCTGGCTTGAAGTAGTAATAAGAAACACCAAATATATGGAAATGTAAGACCTGTATAGACCTATAAGAAGAATGTAAGACCTGTATAGTCACATCAGTCATGGGTTACATATGAGCACAGGACCAGCACTGTGCTGTGCAGAACAGAAAACTCCTGGGCCACTGTCATTGCTTAAACCACACCAGCTGTGGAGTCCAAGAGAGAGAAAAAGTAGTAGACTCTAGGAAGTGAGAGTGCTGACACCTTCCAATTGCTTCCTTGCCCTATCCCAGTAAAGCGGATTAGCTGTTGAACTTTCTGGGCAGGGATAGGTGCTCAAGAGCACAGTAAAAGAGAGGATGGCTTGCTGCAACCTAAGGAATCATGACATACTCATTGCAGAGGTGTAGGTTTAGAAGAATTGCATGCAGCACCATGTGGATCGCAAGCAGGTAGCTCCTCCTCACCTATGCACAGCCCTCTATAGGAGAAAGGATGGAAACACTTGCAACCACCACTAATTGGGTGAAGAGGTTGAAAGAACAACAGTTGCCCATAAAATCAAGAACATTATCCCCAAGAGGAAAATCATCTGTCTATCTAAGGTACTTATATGATTCCGCCCCCCCTCAATAACCACTGTATTGGAACACCTAATGTATGTATCCTAACAGTACCCTGTGAGGTAAGGGACCTGAGCTATAGAGAGATTAAGTGACTTGCCCAAGGTGACACATGAAGTTTGTGGCAGAGCAGGAAATTGAACCCTTACCACCAGACCATCTTGCTTCTCAATGTAATACCTATCAGAACCTAGCATTCCAGGGTCATAGAGTGAACAAAGGAGGCTGCGTGATGATAAGAGAAGAAACATAGTAGGGGAGAGAGAAAGGGATGGAATGATAGGAGAGAGAGGAGGAAGATGGGATGAGGGTAGAGACATGAATGGAAAGGGATGTGATGTGACAAAGGGAAAGATGTAGGGTGGCACAGAAAAGGAAAGCAAAAAAAGGGAAGGGAGATGATGCAAGGGGAGTGAGATGTAATGCCAAAGGAAGAAGTGTGATAAAGAGAAGAAAATGGAAGTGATATCCAATAGGAAAAAACAAAATATTGAGAGAGAGATAGTGGGAAACAAGGAACCTGGGGGTTGTGCTGGGGGTGGGCAGAAAGAGAAGAGCATTTGGAGAGAAAGGTGACATTAAGGAAGAATGGTCTTAAGGAGAAAACAAACTTGTCTGAATAATACCTGCCTCCTTTGGGGGGAGATGTGAGGATTATTTAATGTTTGCACTGCACTTTGAAGCTGAAGATATAAAGCATTATTTAAGAGCTAAATATTATTATTTTACCTTTAAAAGATTGACTGAAAAAAACGACACTGAAAAAGCCAGGAGTAATACCCCAAGATATACAGCAGAAGGAAAGGAAAATGGGGGGGTGGGGAGGAAGTGCAAACTCAAGGGAAACAAAACTGTTCAAATTCATTCTGGGTCTAGCTCCATTAAACTCAGTAACACTAGGGATGATTCTGACACAGTAAGTTTAAGTTTTATAATTTTTAGAAATATGAATGGCAAAATTCACAATGAAATGCATGTATGTGTTTGATTTCACATATCCATGGATAGGAAGAGGGTTGAGGCCCATTTGTTGCTGTGATTTTGAAGGATGGGTCTGATAAAGGTGTGACTCACCACAGTACTGATTTATTTATTGATTCAAATTTTTAAGCAGACGTATAGGTGCCCATCCAGTACTCTGCGGACCTATCCCATAAATTGTTTATCACATAAGATTGCCAGGTCTGACCGGGCTGTTATATATATGGAGATATGCCTATCTCATAGAACTGGAAGGACCTTGAAAGGTCATCAAGTCCAGTCCCCTGCCTTCACTAGTAGGACCAAGCACTGTCCCGGACAGATTTTTGCCCAAAATCCCTAAATGGCCCCCTCAAGGATTGAACTCACAACCCTGGGTTTAGCATGCCAATGCTCAAACCACTAAGCTATCCTAAAAGTCCAGTTGGCAGTGCAGTGGGGCTAAGGTAGCCTCCCTGCCTACACTGAGTCCTCGTGGCTACCGGAAGCAGCCAGCATGTCCCTGCGGTCCCTACACTCCATGTGCTTCCCTCACCCTGAGCGCTGGCTCCGCAGCTCCCATTGGCCGGGAACCACAGAAAAAGATCTTGGAGTCATTGTGGATAGTTCTCTGAAGACGTCCACGCAGTGTGCAGCGGCACTCAAAAAAGCAAACAGGATGTTAGGAATATTTTTAAAAGGGATAGAGAATAAGACGATCTTGAATACTGCGTACAGATGTGGTCTCCTCATCTCAAAAAAGACATACTGGCATTAGAAAAGGTTCAGAGAAGGGCAACTAAAATGATTAGGGGTTTGGAAAGGGTCCCATATGAGGAGAGATTAAAGAGGCTAGGACTTTTCATCTTGGAAAAGAGGAGACTAAGGGGGGATACGATAGAGGTATATAAAATCATGAGTGGTGTGGAGAAAGTGAATAAGGAAAAGTTATTTACTTGTTCCCATAATGTAAGAACTAGGGGCCACCAAATGAAATTAATGGGCAGCAAGTTTAAAACAAATAAAAAGAAGTTCTTCTTCACACAGCGCACAGTCAACCTGTGGAACTCCTTGCCTGAGGAGGTTGTGAAGGCTAGAACTATAACAAGGTTTAAAAGAGAACTAGATACATTCATGAAGGTTAAATCCATTGATGACTATTATCCAGGATGGGTAAGGAATGGTGTCTCTAGCCTCTGTTTGTCAGAGGGTGAAGATGGATGGCAGGAGAGAGATCACTTGATCCTTATCTGTTAGGTTCACTGCCTCTGGGGCACCTGGCATTGACCACTGTCGGTAGACCGGATGCTGGGCTGGATGGACCTTTGGTCTGACCCAGTATGACCATTCTTACATTCTTATGTTCTTATGAGGTAAGTGCCGCCTGAAGCCTGCTCCTCTCACCTCCTCCCATGCCCCAACCCCCTGCTCCAGCCCTGAGCCCCATTCTGCACCCAAACTCCCTTCCGGAGCCCACACCCCGTACCCTCTTCCACACTGCAACCCCCTGCCCCAGCCTGGTGAAAATGAGTGAGTGAGCGAGGGTAGGGGAGAGCGAGTGATGGGGGGGGGGATGGACTGAGTGGGGTGCGGGGCCTTTGAAAAAGGGCAGTGTAGGGGCAGTGCCTTGGGGAAGAGGTGGGGCAGGCGGCAGGGCAAGGCTGTTTGGTTTTCTGCGATTAGAAAGTTGGTAACCCTACTAATCACATCATAAACAAAAGAACTGCCCTTACCCTTATCTATCTCAGCCCTCAACTTCTTCAGCGGCCTTAACAAAGAGATAAAGAAAATCGGCTTTGCAGTGTGCCCAGAAGATATAACAAATTTGGCTTTGAGAGACTGATCTTTATTTCCTGGCCCCAATCACATGACAGAATTATTCCTATCACATGGCAGAAGTCATGAGCACTTCTGACACCAAATGGCTACTATTACAACTCCCTGATTTACTTCCACTTCCTTTCTTTTGAAAATCAAATGCCACCATCTTTCATCCTCCGTTTGCCTTCTGATCACATAGTTTTGAGGCTCAGAAGTGGCTATCTTTCTGCTCTGGACTGTTTAATCACTGAGGTGGTTCTGTCATTTTTTGCTTCTTAGTTCTTGGCACTAATGTTTTTTCCTCAGCCTATTGCTCTCTGAAGTGGTGATCCTAATAAAGCATTTTGAGTTGTATGGTAATATTCCAACAGTGCTATGTATTGAATTCTAGAGAACTTCTTTTCTTTTCCTGCTGTTTGCTTTCTTTAGTTTAGTTTTTGCATTGATTTTTCTGTTAACCCACCTGACTGCAAAGTCAGAGTTTGATGTGGTGTGCTTCAGACTTGCCAGAATGAGCCACTTATGAATGGTGGGCCATTCTCTGTTAATGGAATTCACTTGGAATCCACCAGTGAACAATCTGAGACTTACAGTGAGTTGTTAATATTACTACTTGATTTGCTGGGCAGCTGGTCAGTTTAAACACACCAAAACTGAGCACTAGTTCACAAATAAGACAATCTTTTCTGTTAACTTCAAACAGATCCGTATCAAACTTGCACCAAGTACGAACAGGAATATGATATGGTCTCATTGTTTCCTTTGCATTCTGTTTACTGTGTTTATTACAGAATTCACACATACAGCCCTTATCCTCAATAGTAACATTAAGACCTGGCCAAAATAGTACATTTTGGGCTCTGTTTTTATACATATCAATACCCACATGAGCACCGTCAAATATCTTTAGCCTTTCTGACATCATGCTGTGTGGTATTATGACAAGATAGCTTTTTGTGGGGAAGAGTACAGAAGCCCATTGTCATAGAGGCACATCCCCGTCCCCCCGAGAGCCCTCCTGCCGCAGGCTGTCGCACAACAGGTGTGCATGCCTCGGTTTCCCTTTGGTCCAGCTATAAAAAGATCATTCTCTCACTGTCCAATTCTAAACCCTGCCTCCGGACATGATTTATTCATGTACAAATGCAATAATCCACTGAACCAGGCCTGCGCAACTCATAAAGCGGCAAGGGCCATATTACTCCAAAGAAAACAGCTGAGGGCTGAAACCCCCCGGCCCTGCGGAAACACCCTCCCACCCCAGCGCTGCCCGCCCCGCAGAAACAACCCCTCCTTCCCCAGCGCTGGGTTGTGGAAGCCTGTAGAGGAGGAACGAAACAGCGTGCATAGGGTGACCAGATCACAGCAGTAAAATAGGACCCGCCCCCTCCCCGCTCAGCCCCACCATCACACCCCTCCTCACCCCCCCAGGGGTCACTATATTACTGCACACAACTGTCAATCAATGCAGTTGTAAATAAATTTCTGCATTATGCATTTTTCTATAACTTTTATATGACTTTGTATTGAACCTTGGTAATATGTTATAGTGGGCCCCTAAGGTAGTATAATTAAGGTAAAAGAAAAATGTCTTTTTGCTAGAAGTAGAATAAGATCTTCCCTCCCACTTTGTAATCAATTGCCCTATTGAATGAATGAGGTGTGAATGAGGAAGGCGTGGAAGGCAGGCACCTCCAGACAGCTGCAACCCTTGGAGAGGGGATGGGAACCAGACCAAGGACAATCAAACTTGTCAAGTGGGCTGACTAGCGAAGAGCAGACATACTGACGGCCTCGGGGGTTAGAAGCAAGCACCTTCCTTTGGGAACACCCTGTGATGGTGTACCCCATAAAGCTTTATGGGGAGAGGCTTATAAACGTATACATGATGTAACTGGAATATGTTTTATGCTACATGTGCCATGTAACATATCTCTGTGAAAGTTATGACCTACTGAATTTATTCCTCCTGTTTGTACGCATGTATCATTGTTGTAGTTGGAGTTATGTAGATTGGTTTTATATTTGCTGGTTTTGTACATAGCCTTTGTAAGTGCCTGGGATCATGTTTGGAGGAAAGAATGTGCAAGTTAAATACAAGCACTTAACAGACAAAAGCAGTTGCAGACCCCAATCCACATCGGGGCCTGGTCAGGAATGCAACTGGTCGGACTGGTTACCGAGGGGTGCATGGACATGTGACTTGCCCATGTGATCTCAAAACTCCATGGTAACATGATGTTACACAGGGAGGGGGGAAAGACTATAAAAGCCCTTGGGAGACGCTTCCATTTTGTGGATTTTGGGGGAAGTGGAGCTGGCAGCTGAAGGGTTTCGACTCTTCAACTCTGCAATAGCCAGTTCATGCTTCTGGGCCTCCATAGCTCTCTTGTGGGCCACCTCCTCTGCTTCCATAGCTCTCTTGTGGGCCAACTCCTCCCTGATTCTTTCTGCTTCTATAGCTCTCTTGTGGGCCAGCTCCTCTGCTTCAGCAGCTCTCTTGTGGGCTTCTGCCTCTGCACTAATTTCCAACGTACGTAATTCGATTCGCCTCCGATGTTCGTTTTCTTTCTCTGTTGCTTCGAGTCTGGCAAGATCCAGTTTTACCGTGGTTTCGCTTACAGACATCTTATTGCTGTCTAGTGCTGGGCCACGCCCCTCTGCAGTTCACTGAAACTGGACTGTCCTCAGCTCAGGAGCTTTTCAGTTAAGAGACTTTCCCAGCTCCCCTGATCTTTACTCTAACTTATTTTGTTTCCTTTTCTGTCCCTACATCCCTTACCCGAAATAAACAAACAGAAAATAACAAAACAGTAACCACTTTATCTGTTTTCCAACCATCACACTTAAAACTCACTTAAAATCACTACCAGTATCTCAAAGCAATGAGCTGTGCACAGATCCTGCTCGACTACGCCACTGTGACGGGTTGGGATCACAGAGACCTGCTTGGTGCTGCCACCTGGTTTGCCAAGGCTACTTCTGCCCCTGCTTCCAAGCCTTTTCCAGCCTGGGACTCCCGAATCCTGTCTGTTTTGAGCCAGATTCCTCTGATCTGCTGCAAACACAGACTCAGGTCCGAACCAAGTCCACTAACAACTGTAAGGCTCCTGGAAGCTCTCTTGCCTTTGACACCCAGGTGCCCAACTCCCAAGGAGGTTCAAACCCTGGATAAATCCATTTTACCCTGTATAAAGCTTATACAGGGCAAACTCATAAATAGTTCGCCTTCTATTTCAAAGATAGAAAGATATGCACAGCTGTTTGCCCTCCCCCCCCCCCCCCCCCCCCCCCGGGTACCAATTCGTACACCAGGAAACTTAATGAGTAAAAGGTGATTTTAATAAGTACAGAAAGTACGATTTAGGTGATTCCAAGTAGTGACAGACAGAACAAAGTGAATTACTAAGTAAAATAAAATAAAACACGCAGGTCTATGTCTAATCAAACTTCACACAGATATCAAAACCTCACCGGCTCCAGCTTTCTTTCTTTCACAGGCTGTAAAACGTCTAGCCTGGGTCCAGCAGTCGCTCACACCCCCTATTGTCTCTGTCCTTTGTTCAGTCTCTCTCAGATATGTCCTTGGGGGGTGGAGAGCCTCTTTCTTTAGCCAGCTGAAGACAAAATGGAAGCATCTCCCAAGGGCGTTTATAGTCTTTTCCCCCTCCCTGTGTAACATCATGTTACCATGGAGTTTTGGGATCACATGGGCAAGTCACATGTCCATGCACCCCTCGGTAACCAGTCCGACCAGTTGCATTCCTGACCAGGCCCCGATGTGGACTGGGGTCTGCAATTGCTTTTGTCTGTTAAGTGCTTGTACTTAACTTGCACATTCTTTCCTCCAAACCTGATTCCAGGCACTTACAAAGGCTATGTACAAAACCAGCAAATATAAAACCAATCTTCATAACTCCAACTACAACGATACATGCGTACAAACAGGAGGAATAAATTCAGTAGGTCATAACTTTCACAGAGATATGTTACATGGCACATGTAGCATAAAACATATTCCAGTTACATCATGTATACGTTTATAAGCCTCTCCCCATAAAGCTTTATTAGGTACACCGTCACACACCCTCTTTGCAGCATTGGGACAACCCCCAGCCCAGAGACAAGCAGCAAAAAGGACCAACGGACACAGCCCCAGATTTTGGGCCGCACAGTGAGCCCACCTACTCACCCCCCGCGGGCCGCACAGTGTGCCCACGCGGGCCGCATGCGGCCCCCAGGCCGCATGTTGTGCAGGCCTGACTGAACCATCGTGATAAAAGGTGATTTTCTATTCTGCAGTAAAAACATTTCAAAATACAGAAATTTTCTGTTCCTCTCTCCAGACACTTCACTTCTATGTCAACCACCCAGGAATCCATCAGCGTGTGGTGCCCAGTTCCTTTCTGCCCTTGTTCCAGGACACCACTCTCCAAGCCATTCAAGCCACTAAGGGCTGGTCTACACTAACCCCCCAATTCGAACTAAGATACGCAACTTCAGCTACGTGAATAACGTAGCTGAAGTCGAACTATCTTAGTTCGAATGAAAACGTACTTACCCGGGGTCCACACGCGGCACGCAGGCTCCCCCGTCGACTCCGCCTACTCCGTTCATCGAGCTGGATTACCAGCGTCGACGGGGGAGCACTTACTGGTTCGATTTATCGCGTCTAGACAAGACGCGATAAATCGAACCCAGAACATCAATCCGATGCCTCCGATCCAGCCGGTAAGTGTAGACCTACCCTGAGAGTGACCAGTTTCATGACTCTTCTCCCCAAACACAGTCCAACAACTCAGCCCTTTTCAGCCTCCAGCACTGGCTCTCCGGCTCAGGAAGGCCCACTGGCTTCCTGACAATTTCTCCTTATTCCCAGGGAAGGCCTATGGAGCGTTCTTGTCACTGCAGCTTCCCCCCAAGACCTCTTGCAGTCCCCTCGTCTCTGGCTTTCACCTGTCAGTCTCCTGACTGATCCACTCTGTTGTCACACTTCCCCATCTATATGGCCCAGATGCCCTCTCTTAAAACCCAATTAGGAAGCAGCTGACTAATAACAGGTGCACGGGACCCAACGCCCTCTTAAAAGGGGCCAGCCACCCTGTCACATCCATCATATGCAGAAATCCCATCTCTATAGACCCATCTTTATGTTTGGAAGTACCTGAGCTTTTTCTGATGGCCATCCATCTAGAATTCCTTTCTCAAGCTCTTATAAGGTTGGGTCATTTTGCGTTTCTCATTTGAGCGTGTCAACAAAAAAAGTAATGTGGAAATGGGTAGTACTTGAGTCCTGTTGACTTCAAACTCCTGTTCCTGCAGCTCCCATGGGAATGCACTGCAGCTGTCTAATGCTTGCGCACCTGCCACATATTGCAGCGTTGGGGACTCCCCCACTGTGGCTTCTCTGCAATGCCATTTGCTTCCAGGAAAATTTGGAAGTAGAGCAGCCACTTCCTCCCATTCTTTGCCAGGATCCATGCCATCTATTCTATTCTTGCTAAAGATTTAAGCCAAAATTTTCAAAACTGTGTGCCTGCAGTTAGACTCCTAAGTTTATATATAGTCACCTAAATATATAGCCTTGTCAGTGTTCCCTCCCCACTCTAAACTCTAGGGTAAAGACGTGGGGACCCGCATTCAGAGCCCCTAAGCCTATTTTTACCAGCTTAGGGTAAACCCCCCCCAAGGTACAAAATTCCCTGCACCCCGAGAAATGCTTCTTGCTGCCACCATCAAATGTCTAACAGGAATCCAGGAAAGGAATCACTTGAACTTCCCTCCCCCCCAAAATGCCCCCTCAAGCCATACACCCCCTTTCCTGGGGAAGCTTGAGAACAATCTCCCAACCAATTGGTTACACAGTGATCTAAAAACCCACCCCCTGGGTTTTAACACTATAGAAAACAGTCAACTTCTTAAAAGAAGGATTTTATTAAAAATAAAGAAGGTAAAATCATCTCTGTAAAATCAGGATGGTAACTATTTCACAGGGCACTATATTTCCAAACTCAGAGAGATTTCCCCCTCTGGACAAAACCTTAACGTTACAGAAAACCATGAATACCTCCCCCCCCCCCCTTTCCCCTTTCTAACACAGGGAATACACCAAGCAAAATAAACAGAAATCTATACGCTATACTATCTAAACTTACTTCAGAAAAGGGAGGTTTGATTTTCTGTAGGTTCCTTCTGTCTTCCAAGATCACTCTCTCTCAGACAAAGACACTCACTAAAACCTTCCCCCCTCCCAAAGTTTGAAAGTATCTTGTCCCCTTATTGGTCAGAGCCCAGCCAGGTCAGGTGTCAGTCTGGCTACCTGCATTTCTTAACCCTTTACTGGAAAGAGGATTTTATAGCACTGCATCAGACCCTCTCCCCCTTCCCTTCATATTTATGACACGCCCCCCAAATCACCGATAGTGTGAAACACTGGCTGTGATTTCTTCCTGGAGCTTTAAAAGAAAACAAAGTAATAAGACACATGAATCTCCAAATATACTAATAACTGGATAAAGACTAACAATATTGTCCACATTGCAAGGACGATTTTAACCAGTTGGTTCGGGGAAACTTTCACGGGAGAGTGCATCAGCCACTTTGTTAGAAGCTCCTGAAATGTGTTGTATTTCAAAATCAAAATCTTGGAGAGCTAAACTCCATCGAAGGAGTTTTTTGTTATTTCCCTTGGCGGTATTAAGCCACTTTAGTGCAGCATGGTAGGTTTGCAGGTGGAAACGCCGTCCCCAAACGTATGGGCGTAGCTTTTCCAGAGCGTAGACAATGGCGTAACATTCCTTCTCACTGATTGACCAGTGGCTTTCCCTCTCAGACAGCTTCTTGCTGAGAAACACGACAGGATGGAATTCTTGATCTGGTCCTTCCTGCATTAAGACTGCTCCCACACCACGCTCGGACACATCTGTGGTTACTAGGAACGGTTTATCAAAGTCCGGGGCCCTTAGCACAGGGTCAGACATGAATGTTGCTTTAGGCTGATTAAAGGCCTTCCGACACTCATCAGTCCACTGAACCGCATTTGGCTGGTTCTTTCTGGTTAGGTCAGTTAGAGGGGCGGCGATTTGGCTGTAGTGCGGTACAAATCGCCTGTAATATCCGGCCAAGCCTAAGAAAGATTGGACCTGTTTCTTTGACTTTGGGACAGGCCACTTTTGGATAGCCTCCACCTTGGCCTGTAGGGGGTTAATAGTTCCTTGACCCACCTGGTGTCCAAGGTAAGTCACTCTGTTGAGGCCTATTTGACACTTTTTAGCCTTAACAGTTAGTCCTGCCTCTCGTATGCGCTCGAAGACCTTCTGGAGATGCTCCAGGTGTTCGGCCCATGAGTCAGAAAATATGGCCACATCGTCAAGATAGGCAACTGCCGATTCTCCCAATCCCGCTAGGAGACTATCTACCAGTTTCTGGAATGTGGCAGGTGCATTCCGCAGCCCGAAAGGGAGCACATTAAATTCATACAGCCCGACATGGGTGATGAAGGCTGACTTTTCCTTGGCGGATTCATCTAGCGGCACCTGCCAGTACCCCTTGGTTAAGTCTAAGGTGGAGATGAACTGGGCACGTCCCAGTTTCTCCAATAGTTCATCTGTGCGAGGCATTGGATAGTTGTCTGGGCAAGTCACAGCATTTAGCGTACGGTAGTCCACGCAAAAGCGTATTTCCCCATCTGGTTTGGGGACTAGAACCACGGGAGAGGCCCATGCACTGCTAGAGGGACGGATTATACCCATCTGTAGCATGTCTTGAACCTCCCGTTCTATAGCAGTTTTGGCGTGAGGAGCCACTCGGTAAGGTCGGGCTCTAATTGGGTGGGCATTACCTGTGTCAATGGAGTGGTATGCCCGTTCGGTCAGTCCTGGGGTGGCTGAGAACATCGGTGCGAATTTAGTGCACAGCTCCTGGATTTGCTGGCGCTGCATATGTCCAAGGGTCATTGAGAGGTTCACCTCTTCCACGGCACCGTCATTTTTCCCTTCATAGTAGACACCTTCAGGCCACTCAGCGTCTTCTGCTCCCTGGGCAGTAAACTGACAAACCTTCAATTCTCGGGGGAAAAAAGGCTTTAGAGAATTAACATGGTACACTTTAGGCTTGAGAGTTGTGGTGGGGAATGCTATGAGATAGTTCACAGCTCCCAGGCATTCTTGGACCGTAAATGGCCCTTCCCATGACGCTTCCATTTTATGGGCCCGGAGCGCCTTCAAGACCATGACTTGGTCCCCTACTTTAAAGGAACGCTCTCTGGCATGTTTATCATACCAGGCCTTTTGCTCTTCCTGAGCCCCTTTTAGGTTTTCTCTAGCAAGGGCTAAAGAGTCTCGGAGGGTGTTTTGTAGGTTGCTTACAAAGTCCAGAATGTTAGTTTCCGAAGAAGGCGTAAACCCCTCCCATTGCTGTTTCACCAGCTGTAATGGCCCTTTAACCTCGCGGCCATACACAAGTTCAAATGGTGAAAACCCTAAACTGGGATGTGGTACAGCCCTGTAGGCAAAGAGCAACTGCTGTAACACTAGGTCCCAATTGTTGGAGTGCTGGGTTATGAATTTACGTATCATGGCTCCCAAAGTTCCATTAAACTTCTCCACCAGACCATTTGTTTGATGGTGGTAAGGGGTGGCAACCAAGTGGTTCACCCCATGAGCTTCCCACAGGCTTTTCATGCTCCCTGCCAGGAAATTAGTTCCCGAATCAGTAAGGATGTCGGCGGGCCAACCTACCCTGGCAAAAATCTCTGTTAATGCCTGGCATACACTTTTAGCCCGGGTGTTGCTCAGAGCTACTGCTTCTGGCCATCGGGTGGCAAAATCCATGAAAGTCAGTATGTACTGCTTTCCTCTGGGTGTCTTTTTCGGAAAAGGACCCAGAATATCCACAGCTACCCGCTGAAATGGAACTTCAATTATGGGGAGTGGCTGGAGAGGGGCTTTGACCTGGTCTTGGGGTTTTCCCACTCTTTGGCACACCTCACAAGACCGGACATAGGTAGAAACATCCTTGCCCATTCCCTCCCAGTGGAATGACCTCCCCAAACGGTCTTTGGTTCTGTTCACCCCAGCATGACCACTAGGATGATCATGGGCTAAGCTCAAGAGCTTTAGCCGGTACTTAGTCGGAACCACTAACTGTCTCTGAGGACGCCAATCTTCCTGGTGTCCACCAGAAAGAGTCTCCTTATATAAAAGGCCTTTTTCTAGAACAAACCGGGATTGATTAGAAGAGCTGAGAGGCAGTGGGGTGCTCCGTCCCCCTGTCCAAGCTCTCTGTAGGCTTTCATCTGCTTCCTGCTCAGCTTGGAACTGTTCCCTAGATGCTTGAGACATCAGTTCCTCACTGGGTTGTAGACCTGGGCTGGGTCCCTCTGGAAGCGATGTAGGTGATGGGGTTGTTTCCGTTGACTGTGAACCGCTCTCCGCTGGTGCACAATGTGGTAATTCAGGCTCTGGCTGAGCCTCTTGTATGGAGTTATCGGCTGCTGCTGCCATTGCAGGCTCGGTGGTGCCCTCGGGTGTTGGTACGGTAGCTGGGGTTGCAAGCGCTGGACTCAGTGCTGGCAATGGTTCTGGTGCTGGTTGTTTCGTCTGTTCCAGTTCCGAGACTGGCTTGGGTCGGGTTTCTGTGATTGGATCTACGACGGCTGTTGCAGTCGTTGGCAGGGTGTCCGGTTCCACCACCTCTATCTGGGTCTCTGGTAGTACAGATGGGGTTCCGGTGGAAGTCCCAGGAACAGAGCTAGGTGTGACAGCTTGCTTAGCCTGGCTGCGGGTGACCATTCCCACCCTCTTGGCTAGCTTCACACAATTGGTCAAGTCTTCCCCCAGCAACATGGGAATTGGATAATCATCATAGACTGCAAAAGTCCAATTTCCTGACCAGCCCTTGTACTGGACAGGCAACACGGCTGTAGGTAAATTAAAAGAGTTGGACTTGAAGGGTTGAATTGTCACTTGTGCCTCTGGGTTGATTAAGCTGGGGTCCACTAAGGATTTGTGGATAGCCGACACTTGTGCTCCGGTGTCCCTCCACGCTGTAACCTTTTTTCCGCCCACACTCACCGTTTTCCTTCGTTCCAAGGGTATCTGGGAGGCATCTGGGCCTGAGGACCTTTGGTGTGACCCCGGTGCAATGAACTGTATTCTGTTGGGGTTCTTGGGGCAGTTGGCCTTCACATGCCCCAATTCGTTACATTTGAAACATCGCCCAGCTGACTGGTCAGTGGGGCGAGGTGGGTTGCTGGAGAATGGGGTGGTGGGGCAATAAGGGGTCTGGGTTTTCCCTTGTGGGGCCTTGGGCTGCTCCTGGTGAGGGGATGTGGTCTCGGGTTTTCCTTTCTGGTATCTCCCCAAACTATGACCAGGGTTGTTCCTCTCTGCTTCCTGCACCCCTTGTGTACCAAATTTCCTTGCCCCTCTGCTGATCTGGGACTGTTCGTATTGATCAGCATAAGCAGCAAGGCTGTCTGCTGAGTCCATTTTCTTATCCCATAAACACTGTCTTATATCATCCTTGGACATATTCAGGAATTGTTCCTGAGCCATCAAATCACACACTCCTTCAAAGCTAGTAACATTCCTTCCCTTGACCCATTTTTTTAACAGCTCCTTTATCCGGTTTACATAAGCTACATTACTTAGTCCAGGCCCTCGGATAAGGGTTCGAAATTTTACTCTGTAAGTTTCAGGTGTAACTTGAAATTGTTTTAAAACCAAATCCTTGAATTTCTCATAGTCAGAAGCCTCATCAATAGGCATGTCATTGAATATGTCCAGAGCACTTCCAGTCAACTTTGCTACCAATAGGGTCATTTTGTGATCATCAGGAATGTGATGGAGATTGCATAGTCTCTCAAAGGTGAGAAAATATTCAGCAATATCACGGGATTCATCATACGGTGGACATAGTCGCTCCCATTTGTGGGTTGTTGGGGAAGGATTATTAGTGTTATCCGGTAGATTCTGCTCCGCCCTGGTCTTCTCCATCTCCAGGGCATGCTTCCTCTCTCTGTCTTTCTCCTCCTCAGCATACTTCCTCTCTCTGTCTTTCTCCTCCTCAGCATGCTTCCTCTCTCTCTCCTTCTCCTCCATAGCATGCTTCCTCTCTCTCTCCTTCTCCTCCATAGCATACTTCCTCTCCTCCTCAGCATGCTTCCTCTCTCTCTCCTTCTCCTCCTCAGCATGCTTCCTCTCTCTCTCCTTCTCTTCCATCTCCATCTGTTTAAGTTGTAGCAGTCTTGCATGTTTCTTCTCCTCCTCATCAGCTTGTAGCCGGGCTATCTCAAGTTTAATAGCTGCTTCACTGGCAGTCATCTTAGCCTTTCTGTTTTTAATCTGTCTTAACCCGATAGTGTTAGAAAAGAAAAAAAACCTTGCTTGGGTATTCCCTGTAGGGGTTAACTACCTGCTTTCATATGTAGATACTCTAGCTCCTAGCAGCTTAACCCCTCCCCCCTCCCTGCTTCCAGCAGCTACAGGGAAGAGCTAGAGAGAAGAGGAAAAAAATTCTAAACTCCCTGTGTCTGGTTCAAAAAACTCTCTGGTTCAATAGATCCCACCGCTCTGCCACCATGTCAGGGTTCCCTCCCCACTCTAAACTCTAGGGTAAAGACGTGGAGACCCGCATTCAGAGCCCCTAAGCCTATTTTTACCAGCTTAGGGTAAACCCCCCCCCAAGGTACAAAATTCCCTGCACCCCGAGAAATGCTTCTTGCTGCCACCATCAAATGTCTAACAGGAATCCAGGAAAGGAATCACTTGAACTTCCCTCCCCCCCAAAATGCCCCCTCAAGCCGTACACCCCCTTTCCTGGGGAAGCTTGAGAACAATCTCCCAACCAATTGGTTACACAGTGATCTAAAAACCCATCCCCTGGGTTTTAACACTATAGAAAACAGTCAACTTCTTAAAAGAAGGATTTTATTAAAAATAAAGAAGGTAAAATCATCTCTGTAAAATCAGGATGGTAACTATTTCACAGGGCACTATATTTCCAAACTCAGAGAGATTTCCCCCTCTGGACAAAACCTTAACGTTACAGAAAACCATGAATACCTCCCCCCCCCCCTTGCCCTTTCTAACACAGGGAATACACCAAGCAAAATAAACAGAAATCTATACGCTATACTATCTAAACTTACTTCAGAAAAGGGAGGTTTGATTTTCTGTAGGTTCCTTCTGTCTTCCAAGATCACTCTCTCTCAGACAAAGACACTCACTAAAACCTTCCCCCCTCCCAAAGTTTGAAAGTATCTTGTCCCCTTATTGGTCAGAGCCCAGCCAGGTCAGGTGTCAGTCTGGCTACCTGCATTTCTTAACCCTTTACTGGAAAGAGGATTTTATAGCACTGCATCAGACCCTCTCCCCCTTCCCTTCATATTTATGACAAGCCTGATTTTAAAATCTGCTAGATACTCAGCAGCTTCTTCGCCCCCACCATCTGTAAGCACCCATTTTAAAAAAAATATTGGCCATAGTTTTTTCCAGATACTATGTGATGAAAAGAGCATGAGCTTATTTCCTGGTTCTAGTAACAGTTGGGTCAAGATTACCCAGAACACAGGAGCCAAGTGGTCCTATGCTCTGCAAAGGGGACAAGCCCGCTTTAGTAGGTGGAACAAATCTTATATGGTTTTGAATCAAATATTTGTATCCATTTTTGCAGTGGTGATGCAGGATTTGTATATATGTTTTTGCATATGTTTGGCAGGCAATACAGAAGCATATTTGGGACTTCATGGATTTAGTAGATCCTTTTTCTCCCCTAAATCTGGCATTGCCAATTGGAGGGAAAGGATTGATGCTGGTTGGAGCGATTTACGGAAAGGATCAGTTAATGCTGGCTGGAGTGCCAAGCCTCAAGGGACCAAGGGAATGTTGGGAAGCGTTTATGTTTTTTAAACAGAAAGCAGGTATAATTCTGTAGCGCTGGCAGATCTCACTTCGAGTGTTTGGAATTTTCTGAGTGTCGTGTAACCTCAAGTTACACACAGGATTGAATGAATTCATAGCTAGTCTGTTGGTCTGTAAATATCCAGTTTGAAATGAAGGTATTAGCTGGGAAAGCAAGTGCACAAGTGACTCCAGGTCCTGCCAGGAGTGAACCAATGATTCTATCTGCCATCTGCCTACCTATTGTCTATTTAATATTTCAAACAGTTGGGCACATCTTCACTATCTAGTTAGTAGAGAGACAAAAAATTAGATCACAGCAGAACTACAATAGTAACTATACCTCATAAATACAAGTAAGTAATAAGACATAATATGCAGTATATATTTCTGGATGTTATAAGGTGGTGTTATCCAAGAGAGACTGACTTTGACCTGTTAAGAAGTGCAGTAACTGCTCGAAATTCAGTGAATAGACTGTTCTATTTGTAATATGAAATGCAATTTAGACTGTAGGATGGAAAACAACATTACCCATAAAGTTCTCCGGCAATGTAAAGAGGTCTATGGCAATAGTGACAACTAAACATGAAGTTGCCGTGCAATCCAAAGCCATTTTAATAATGTGATTAGTTACACTGTTTAGAACAAAGTGTGTAAAAGTCGTTAGCTGCCCCATATCTGAATATGCCATTAGCATGGGATTTAAGCTCTTTGGGGCAAGGACCGTCTTTTTTGTTTTGTGTTCATACAGCAGCTAGCACTATGGTGTCTTGGTCCATGTCTGGGGCTCCTAGGGGCTACCCTAATAATACAAATACTATTATTAATACTTAACAAAAAGTTACGTAAAGCCCACACTCTCTAGATCCCTACTGCAAATAAGTCTGCTCTTTATTACACAGTCCTTTAAAATATATGCCAAGCACGTAGAGCCTGATCTAATTCCCATTGAAATAAATGAGAATCTTCCCCTTGAATTCACTGGGGTTCTAGATTTTCACTGAGCAATTTTCTCCTAATTAGAGAGATTGCCCTTGAAAATGATTGTCCTTGCCCATCGAAATGACATTTTAAAGAAAGTGTCAGTGTTTCCATTTCTCACAATTTCCTGGTGAGTCATGTGATTTCACACAGGACTGCAGCAGTCTCATGATGATGATAGCTGCTCCAGCCCTCTTGTGAAGGGGGTAACCACCCTTTGATTGGCTGCCTTCCCCACTACCCTGCCTCCTCAGAAAGAGCACCCAATCAGAGCTGCTGCAGAAGCCAGGCAGCGTTTTCTCCCTTACCTGCAAGAGACAGAGAGTTTTTAAGCTGGAGATGGGGGAAAGAGGGAGCAGCCAACACCATTCTCACAGGTGGGAGGAGGGAGCAGAAAGATCCTGGCAGCTCAGGCCAGTCTCTCATTTGGGAAGGTTTGTTACATGGGTTTTGAATGTTTAGGGCTGGCACTACTGAAATGCACTTCCACATAGCCACAAGAAGAGCAGTTTTACGTATTAGAATAGTGTTATCTTATTCCCGAAAGTATGTGAAAGGCACATTTAAACTCTTTTTTGCTGGAATATTTTCCCTTTGTGCTCTGTGGATTAATTTTGTTTTTAAAATCTCAGTACAAATTTACTGGCATTTTTGTGTTAAGTGAAATTATTTATTCAAGATAAATAGACAAGCTGTAAATATATTCATGCACCTGAAAAAAAAATAGTACAGATACTTTGGCCAAAACTTTCCCTTATGTCTTTTTCTTTCTTGCATTCTTTGTATCTCTCTGCATATGTCACTGTCATTACTTTTGCTTTAGGGCATATTGCCAATGACATTTCTAAGGAGGAAGCTATTAGTTATCTCATATTACAGGCAATTTTGAAGCGGTACTACTTTTTAAATAGTTATTCATCTCACAAGGAAAAAAAGTCAAATGTAGGTGCTTAAACTTAGGCTCCTAAATCCATATTTAACCAACTATAGAATTCTCTAATTGGGGTGGCTAAATCTGGATCTAAGAGCCTAACTTTAAGCACCCACATTTGAACTTTTTGGCCCTGTACACTTCTGGGGAAGATGAAAGGGGAACAACTGAATAGTTTTTATTTGACAGTGAATCATTAAAAGTGAACCAGATGGTTAAATTTAACCATGGTATTAAAGTGAAATTAGGTAAACGTGTGCCTATAGTATCCTAAAATCTTTTATTCATTGTTCATCCTCAATCTTTTCCAGTGACTGATGATTTAGCAGAAACAATTCCAATTACATTTTGAATATTAAGCAAATTACTTTACTGTAATGTGAGTATGATATAATTGCTTCTGCATTCACTTTCCACAGCAACAGCATTGTCACAGCTTCTCCCCGCTTGGCTTCCTTTGTCATATTCAGTTCATTTGACTTGAGAAGTGAATACTGTTGAATAACATTGAGTTTCTGTAAAAAAGGTATATTCTTCCTGTAGAGGAAGAGGAGTTACAAAGGGCTTGGACTGAAATGGCTGTGCACTAAAGAAACAATAATGAGATACAGCATAGCTGAGAAGGGTATGGGGGAAATAATGAACACGCTCTTCCAACGTGTGACTTAGCTCTTCATGTGATTCATGACTCCACAACTCCTTTGCCATCCCACCCCTAATTTTCACACCCTCCCCTCCCCAGTGTGCCAGAGAGTCCACCACAACATGCATGGAGGCACAGAATCCCACAGAGCAGTATAAACCATAGAGACCCTAGAATAGCCTTATATGCGTGGTTGTCTGACACAAAGGAAATATGCAGTGTTGGTGAAATAATGTTGGACCCAGGATATTAGAGAGACAAGTTGGGTGAGATAATATCTTTTATGGGACCAACATAGAAAGTGGACCAGTGGACATAAGAGATGACAGAATACTAAGGGGAATGAGAAGGATTAATCATGCGATGAGGAGAGATAAACCATGCAGTGCGGTGATGACAAATTCTGAGTTCTTTTCCACTTATCCAGGAAACTTTAGAGTAAGCTAATACAGCATAACCCTTAAAATGAACCTGGCTATGGTAAAATTGCATTTATAAGGCCCAGCTTTGGGAGGAGCTGAGAAACCTCAACTCCTACTGACTTCATTGAACGTTCTGAACAGCGGCTCCCAGGGAGCACTCAGTACTTCACACAGTCCAATTCATAGTTAAGCAAAATTCTTCCAGTGTACTGTAATGTGCACAACTGCTGATGAACACTCTCTGCTAGGAGCAGATCCTCAGCGGGTGTAAATTGTCCCAGCTCCATTGAAGTCATCACGCTGAAAGGAGCTATGGCAATTTACACCAGCCGAGGATCTGTCTTATTGCAAGAATGCTATAGTGCATGGTAATGCTCTTTCTACCACCAGCTAGCAGCAAACTCCACCACATGACACATTGCTAGTGCTCAGAGATTTCAATGCCGTGACCAGCTATGATTGAACTGGGTATGAAACCATGATAGGCCCCTTTGGTTTGGGTTCCCCAGATGACACCACCACTCAGCTTTTGACATTGTGTGCCACTGACAGTTTGTCTGTCATGGGCTCCTGGTTCAGGTGCCTCGCTAGCTATTACTGGACCTGGATTTCAAATAATGGATGTTCTATGAAAAAATTGACCACGTCTTTATCAAAAATCACTCTATAGTGAAATCTCACTGGGTCTTCGGTAGTGCAGTAGCTCCGGCAAACTCAGACCATAGACTAGTTGCCACTCAGTTCTCACTGCATCTTCCAACCCCTCACAAGCCAGATGGTCAACAACAGTACAATGTGCAGCGTCTTTCTGTGGATGCAGTTGAAATACGCACAGGCTATTGAGGATCTCGAACGCAACTTTGGTAGCCACTCTGCTGACAGAGATTGCATGGAGTGGTATACATAATGCTATATCACACATGGCCACTGAAACAATCCGTTTCAGATGGTTGCACAAGAAACAATGGCTTTCTGAAGACCCTTTGATATATTAGCGAAAAAGACAGATGCACGCAAACAGGTAGATGTCCAAGTATATAAACAGTTGAAAGGCATTTCCCAGGCCATGACAAAATATGATCATGTGATCTACATCAATTCTGTGCTCAGTGAAGCAGATGACAGTCTAAAGCACAACAATCTGTGTCCTGCCTCCAGAACGATCAAGTGCTTGGCTGGCAGCCATAAACAGCCTTCTAACATTCTCTGATCAGGACCTCATCAATGGATGAGATCCTGATCAGATAGAAAACATATTTTGAAAGTGTGATGAACTATGTACCTACTGATGACAATCTGGAGCTACAAGACTTGGCAGACCCAGGAATGGACACGGATTCTCCATTACTAGAGGAAGTACAAAAGAACATCAAAAAGTTATGGAATGGATACGCTACTGGTCCTGATGATATTCCACCTTAGCTGCTCAAGGGTGCCTAGGAACCAGTGAGCATTGGCCTGCAACAGGGTCAGCACCCACCTCTCACGAGCACACCCCTTTGGCCAATGCATGCCTGCAATCACTCAGTTTTGAACGGGGGAAGCACCCACTTCTTGCGTGCGCCCCCTTTCTGGTCGGGTGTTCAGCGACTCAGCCCTCCAGCCAAGTCACACACACTGTCCCCTCTTCCAGGATATATAGTCTCTAGTTCTTTCTCACAACCCTGGTTGGGGCTGTAACACCAAGGTTTCCTTCCTGGAGATAGTCTTCTTGAACAGCCCAACAGGGGTCCATCTCGGTACTCTCAATTGGTGTCCTTTCAGCAGCCCTCCCTGGGCTCAGTCTTCAACCAGACCAGCATGGCCCATCCCGGTACCCTCGCCCAATCTGGCTAGGTTCTGGGCTCAGTCCCCTGGGCTCAGCCCGCATGCACTGGTCTGTCCATGGTCCTGATGCTCTTCCAGCCAGCCAGGCACCCACTTCTCCCTCTTCAAGCTCCAGGCAGCAACTGACTGCTCTGCCACTGCTGCTTCCTTTTATGTGGCCCTTCTAGCCCCCAGTTGGTCACTCCAGCAGCCCCTCTGATTGGCTGCTCTTCTGAAGCCACTCTAGGCTGCCTAAAGGAATTCTCCTCTGCTCTTTTCTGGGGTGGGGTGAGGCAGGGCCACAATGCTTCCAGAAGGGGGCCTCCGGACCTAAACTACAGAGCGATCTCATTGCTATCATTCCCTGTAAAGATCTTCACTCACATTCTGCTTAGTAGGATGCAGCCACTCATTTACAGACATCATCATCCACAGCAATCAGGATCCACTGCCCTTAACCTGTGGCTTCTGGCTGAACTGCACTAAAAATTTAATCGTGGCTTATATTGACAGCAAAACAGCTTTTGATTCGGTTGAGCACTTTGACTTGCACTGAAAGGAGTTGGCATCCCAGGTGTTCTACTAAATCTGGTGTGTGATCTTCACACCAGTACTGGTGCAAGTGTGTGTGTTTTGGTTCATGACTTTTGCCACATTTCTACACAACCTCAGATGTGTGGCAGGGATGCATTCTTGCCCAGGCACTATTCTGTCGAGCTATTGACTGGATATTAGGACTTGCTGCTCCATGTATCAGATTCAAGGTTGGTCAAGAAGTGTTCACCAATCAAGACTATGTCGATGACACAGCTTTGCTTGTGGAGAACCCAGAGAATTTCAGCTCCGCCCTTCAAGTTTTCCAAGACACCATCCACACTATGGGGTTGAACATCTCCTGGCAGAAGAGCAAGACCAAGAACCTCAGAGCTGGGCCACCAGAACTCCCAGTACAGGTGGGATTGAGCACCATGCAGAGCTTTGACAATTTCATCTACGTAGGTGCAAGAAGAGTTCAAACAGTCACAGTAAACCAGATGTCCTCTGATGAATAGGTCGCACCACTGCCTGATGAAGTCAATGTCTTGTCCACAGCTGCAAAAATGTTTCTGCACTGAGACAAAGTTTAGGTTCTGTCAGACCTTTGTATTGCATGCACTGCTATATGGGTCAGAAGCCTGGTCACACTTCCAGGCAGATTTGGAGCAGCTAGAGGCATTCCATATGCACTACAAGTGCCAAATTCTGAACATAAAGTGTTTCCGTTTTGTGCAAAATGACACAACGTTGCAGAGATCTGGCCTTCATCCAGTCACTCACTACATTCAAAAGCTGCTTTGCGTTCGCTTTAGCCATGTTGCCAGGATGGACAAAAACACACACCCCCAGCATTCCATGCCTCAAATTCTCCATCAACACACAAAGTGGTGCATGCTTTGACCATACCTGGAGTCATCGGTGGGACCACCCCAGAGATTCATGGATTCTCAGGATTGAGCCAGAACTGGGAACTTCACTCTCTCATGCCTGGTACGATGGTCCTCAGTAGACTATGTGCATTTGATGATGATCATGATAATGATGAATGGGCACATCTGGTTATAGTGAACTTCGTCCTATAATGAGTCTTCTATATGGGGAAAATGACTTAACATTAAGAGGGATATTTTATTATTACTATTTATTGATTTTATTCTACATACCAGCCATTGCGCTAGGCACTGTATTGGCACAGAATACAACACTATCCATTTATTTGTAACTGTATCTTCAGGCCTAATCCTTTGGTTTTCTTTTAAGTTTTATTTTTACAACTCTTCTACGTGGTTACAATGGCAATTTTCCTCCTCATATAGGTCACATAAACAGCATATCGCTGCTAGGACATCTTGACACAAGAAAAAAAAGAAACTGATTGTTTGGTAGAGAAGTTTTTATTCAGGCAAAAACAAATAGTCAAGGACAAATGTAGATAACAGAATCTAGAATAACAGATCAGGTTTTCAGACATTCTCCTCACGGGAGAACGTTACACATTTATCCTCTGCAGAGATAGTTTTCTTTTTAGAGTGTTAATTTTTGATTTTTTTCCAATATATACAAGTGTATGTTATTTTAAAAAAAAGGACCAAACTCAAAACTACATATTTAAAATTCTATTCTTATGCAGTAAGTATCGTCAGATCTTGAACCCAGGTTTGCATGGCTGCTCTATGCAACCCACAATTCACAGCAGGTGCCTGCCACTGGACATTCCTCCTTGAGTGATCTAATTGGCAATTGTTTTAGCCATCCTTGATTGGGTCCTTGATTTTATAGAAGCTCATGGGACATAGTACAAAGTACCCAGGCAACAATGTGGATCCTTAGCTAGCTGCCATGACTGCCCTGCTTCTCTGTTTCTGAACCCCCCAGTAGTGACTTTGGCTCTGACTTGGATTCTGACTCCCGATCAACCCCTGGAATCCCAATACAGAATCTGATACCTGGTATTGACCCTCAAGCTGATTCCTGACTCTGTCTCTAGCTCTAACACTCAACTTGATTCCGGATTCTTATTCCGGCTTGATCCTCAGCTTGGTTCTGATCCTGGCTCTGATGCCTGGCTTCAGTTCCTGGCTCCCAAAATCCTGCCACTAGTCCTGTCTTCCTTTACCCAGGATCCTGACAGATGTGAGAAAATTGATGCAAGATTTATTTTACAGACACATCCCTCAAATTCCTATTATCAAGGTTTAAGGGAAATATCCCAATGTACTGAATTAAACAGATTCCTATAGAACCTTTTTAGAATTTTTATGAATCAGATTCAAGGAGACTACTCATAATAGAAAGGTCTATCTTCAGTAGTTGCATGCAAGATAAGGATAATAGCTAGTCTCAAGTCTATGCAATATGTGTTGTTGCATGGACTGTGATCTGTTGCACTTCTCAGTCATGTAATAAATAATTTACGTACGCTTTGCCAACAAATTGGTGTCACTTAATTTATTCGCTCAGGTCTTTGGGAAAGTTGTAAGACTGGATGCAGTTATAAATCTGGCTTAGCCATAAATGTGTGTTTAAAAAAAAAAAAAAAAAAAAACGAACAAGAGTTCTGAAATATCCTTAACATACGTTGGTCAGGTTGCTTACTGCACCAGAACCTGAATAGAATAGAATGTCTGTCATTTACACGGTCAAAGATTTTTCTTTTTCACACTTGTTTTGTTACCTTGGAAGTAACAGGAGTGATACAGCTGGTCTCGTCTTCCCTAGCTTTGCTGGAGAACCTATTGGCAGTTTCAGAACAGGTTCATTTTGAGCTTTAATCCTTTATCTGAAGGGGTGGAGGTACTGAATCTTTAACTAAAACAAGCAAAAATGTTAATTAATTATTGAATTCAAATATGTGTTGTTCCAATGTGTGGAATTACAGTCCATCTTAAACAGGAGGCGTTTATTTAAGAAAACTAAACAATTAGTGACAAGAACAAAAAATATGATTGCTTTATTTCCTCTTGTGCAGCAGGGACCGCATCCGATCTGGATCTCTTTACAGTAAACAAAGATATCTAGTAGGTGAATAGCATACCTAAAATGAGCATATCATTATAAGTATTAAGAAAAAAACCCACACACGAATAAAAAAATTAAACTGTGATAAAAAATCCATTAACCTTTTTACTTCCTAATTTTCACTTGCTTAGTTCTTGGGAATATCCTACTTCCACTAGTTCTCCAGTTAATATAGGCTATATCCATACTAGGGAATGTTATGAAAAAATTCCCACTAGAATGGTGGGAGCCCAAGTGTAGACACGTTTTCCATGACTGGACTTATTTTTACCATGATATTGGCTGAAACCAGGCTTAATTAACATGGTGATAAAAATGAGACTGGTTCAGGGAGCCTTGTCTGCATTAAGGCTCCTCCTAGCACTATCAACGATTCAGCTGAACTGGTGGTAGCACTGGGTGGGGGAGGAGGTTTGTGGTGTTCATCATCTGACTGGAAAGGCAGGAGGAGACTCTAGGGGGAAAAAGAGGATGGTTTGGGCATTAATAGCTCATGCTATTAGTAGCTCATGCTTATGTTCACTGACCATTAGCCATCACCCCATGATCCTCTGAGGGTCTAGAAGTCTTATTCTCTCTTCAGGTAAAGATGTTGGACTCTCCACTGCTGACCTCTTATGTTGGCATCCCCCAATAACCCCAGCTGCCTTGGTGCTCGGACTGCCATGTGTGCTGATTTCTTGTTATTTGTTGCTTCTCTTCGTTGAATTTAGCATACTCCTTTGCTGTGCATTATGTGTGGTCTTAGGGCTCATCTACAATGCCCCGCACTTTGGACTAGGGGAATGGAAATAGCAGAGCAAACCAAGGTGCTGTGCGATAACACCCCTGTGTGGATGCTGTGGGCATGAACTAAAAGGTTCCTAGTTTGCGTTAAGGTACTCCTCTTCAAACAGATGCTGCTGTGAATGTTTTTTGTTTGTTTGGACTCTAGATCCGCTTACCAGCAAGGACAAAATTCAGTTTAACCTGTGCTCAGCTTGCCATTGTTTTCAAGCCTTTTGGTGATGGAACTGTGGTTTCAAGTTCTGGGGATTTCCCAGAAAGTTTCCTATAGTACTGCAGGCAGTACAAATCTGAAGATGCTGAGAAATAAGTAGACAGCAATGTATGATCGTTCTTCCATTGTTGCATCATCCTACTCCCCTGATCCTCCTGCAATACCACAGAGCATTTTTTCTTTCCACTAGCACTGGATAGGAAATCTCCAGTTAATGTTAAGACAGTAAAAACACTGTTACATTAGATTCTGCACCTGAACATCCCTCAGAAAGAGACGATCTTGCAATGGCATGGGTTGGAAGGCGAATAGTGGCATGGCTCCTGTAAGAAGGACCACAGGAGCAGCAGAGTTACCATGGTACCAAAGGGGGGGACAAGCAGGGCTGAGTGTCAGAGTTTGGGGAATTTCCTTCCCAGAGGATTTCTTGCCTCTTCTGCAGCCCTCCAACATTCTTTGATGGGAAGGCTGGAAGGAATCTTTTCAAACTATGGCAGAGTTCCTTGGTCAATTGTCATCCTGCCATGGGTATTTCTTTGGGGAAAATACAGTTTGGTCCCAGGTGCTTAATAGTGTGTCTATATACAGATAACAATAGTTAAGAAATTGGTCCGTGTAAAGAACTGATGGTGCATTACTGCAGCTTGCTTGGTCATGTTGTTGCCTGCACCGTGAAAACTCCCTTAATTTGTATCCCTCACCTTCAGCTAAAGTGAAGCCCAGCAATATGCTAGTTTGTTCCCACGTGACATTTCTGTGAGGTTATCCTGCTTTTCAGCAGTTATGCATTTCCTTAGAAGGTGCACTAGCCACCTTTTTAGGCCAATTCTTTTCAAAATAAAGATCACCCTACTGAAATTTGGCTGATCTGAGACACTGCTTATTGCTTTATGGAGAAAGGACTAGAGGGTGTACAAATGAATAATACAATACAAAAGTCAGGTAGACTTAGGGTGACCAGATGAGAAGACCCCAAAATCGGGACTTCCCGCCCAGAAGTTGTCGAGCAAAAAAAAAACGGAAGAGCCTCTGCCGACGGAAATTGTCGAGGGGAAAAAAACAACAGAAGACTGATAATTGTGACAAAAGGCGTCCCGACCGACCATCGGTCGGGACACGGGACAAATGATCACCCTAGGTAGACTACTATGAGTGGAAATGAATATCGGTAAATCATGCCTCATGATGACAGATATAAACCTTAGAACGGTGTCTCAATTATTTATTTTTCCTTTTTTTATTATTCCCATTTCACTACTAGCTGCATTCAGACCAGGACAGAGGAGATGGCTCACTTAAGTACATCCTTTCTGGAGATGGAGCAGGAGACCTCTTCATTATCAACGAAAACACTGGAGACATACAGGCCACAAAGAGACTAGACAGGGAAGAGAAGCCTGTTTATATACTTCGTGCCCAGGCTATAAACAGGAGAACTGGACGACCAGTGGAACCAGAGTCTGAGTTCATCATTAAGATCCATGACATCAATGACAATGAGCCAATGTTTACAAAGGATGTTTACAACGCCAGTGTTCCGGAAATGTCAGATGTTGGTAGGTGGCAGCTCAGTAATTCACTGTCTGATCTGAGTTCTTTTGGGGGATTTGCATCGGCGTCCATTATTCAGAGGTGCAGGGCAGATACCTGCTTTGAGTTCATTTGAAGTTGTGGAGCATTCAGCACCTCTGAAAATCAGATCCCTAGCATATAGGCTGGACCTGGAACAGAAGTCCTAATGCTCTGCTTGTTTATGGTTTAGGACAGAAACAAACTGGAAAAAGGTGGGGAAGGGGGGGCATGACCGACCCACAAGAGAAAGTCAGGGTACCTCTCAGCTCTTCCCTGATTTTAGGATACAGTGTTAAATTCCCTTTGTCCCTCCATAATCTTTTGTTTCTCATTGAACACAAAGGGTGTTCTCCATTGCCCATTGAAATGAATCCATATCTTTCCACTGACTTTACTGGGCTTTGGATAAGGCCCTCAGAATCAATAAAAGAACATACAAATCAGATTTCAAATGCATGGATTAAAAATTCGCCTTTGGAGACTCAGGGGGCCCCTGTCTAGAGGGTTTCACAGGTTCACATTTCTTTGTCCCTTGTTTCTTTTTAGAGAAAGCTGGGAGATTGAATAGCAACACAGCACATTTGTAATCTGAAACAATGTCCAGTGAGAGAAGCATTAATTAAACACCATCAAGTAAAGGATTTAAATAAACCTCAAGCAATATGCAAAAAAGGACTAATGGGCATCTTCTCTCAGCCCATTCATGGGGTTTGTCATGCGAATGAAACCTTACCCCCATCAAAGTCAGAGCATCCACCTAATATTTTACATTAGGACATGGCATTATTTAATCTGTAGAGTGGATACTTTGTTCAAAAATCTCTTCTCAGTCCCAAAACCAACACTGATTTTGGTACAATAAACACTTAATCTAGAACTGAACTGTGGTTATTTTTCTGAGCGAGATGGATTCAAGATTCCAAATTTGGATACAACCCTCAAAAACCAGGCTTTTTCAGATCCAAGGTTTTGGTTTGACCCATTACAAAGATGAGACACTTTGCAAAATTCAGTTCTTGACCTGGGTTCAGATTTTAAATACCCACCAGCAAAGGGATGTTCAGATCCTTGGGTTTTGGTACAACTGTACATTTTATTAAAAATATGAAACAGAATTTAACTTTCCTGTAAAGTCTAGACTATTAACTTTTTTTTGGCTTCAACAGCAGCTGGAGTTTGTCTTTCCCTACAGTATTGGGCTGCTGGCCTTTAAATAGAGGAATGGGCAAAGCAGCTTAGATGAAATAAGAACGTATTTTAAGATTTGCCCAAAACTTGAATTTAACCAGAACTGCATTTTTTTTAAATCCAAAAAACTTCAGCTGTGTTTAAAAATGTTCTTTTTCTTTCTCTTTCTTTTCCAAATTGCCCCACTCCCAGGTTCCCACTGGGACTCGAAGGAGAACTGCCAAAGTGTCACAAATAGAGGCTGGTTCTTGAATTCCCAGAGCCGTTTCCCAAACCTAAGCTATCCAGCTAGTTATAACAAACATCCAAACTCTGCTCTTGATGAGATTCCTCCAGGACTAAATTCAACAGTTTATTCTGGATTGCAGATGTGTTGTCAATAGAAAAGGAGCTGTACAATGCTTCGTGATTAATAGATTAAATGCAATGGGGCTTGAACTTTTGGCTCCCAATTAAAATACCCACAAGCAGGTATTTAACAGGCCTTATTCAGTTTCCCCAAGTTCTTTCATTGAGGACATAGCATTTCTCACCAGCACTCCAGTCCTTAAGCTTTGTAGATCTCACAGGTTTCTCCTGAGGCACAGGGCCATTTGTGAAAACCCATCCACATCAGGGCCCTCCATGGCTCCCTGGCAATATAGCACTAGGGATTTGTCAGCTACAAGCTACTCCTGGGATCCCCATGAAGGGAATTTCCCTTGCACAGAAAAATAATAAAAATAATAATAATACAGAATAAGGCTGAATTACAGTTTTAGAAGATTAACCACAGAGGTCTTCCCGCACCCACTCCCAAGTCCTCTTCACACACGGGGGACCCAGAGAAGTGGCTGATTATTCCAGTCCAACTTGGAAAAACAAGATCTATATGCACAGTACCCCATCTCCAAAATATCTCCTTAATGGAAGAGACAAATTACTTTGCCTGTCTGTTAGCCCTCGCGTGGGCAGGGAGATGGATTTCTGAAAGGCCAATATCACAGTACTGTTCTTGTTTGTGAATCGCAGTAACCGTACTATGTTCATACCAAATGTTTCCTATAAATAAGCAAGCAAACAGCAGGTACAGGAAAAGAATAGTTTTCACCCATACAAATTGGTGTTTGTTGAAATCGGTTACAAGCATTTTTGACCCATATCATT
Source organism: Chelydra serpentina (assembly GCA_037349315.1). Classification (NCBI taxonomy): domain Eukaryota; kingdom Metazoa; phylum Chordata; order Testudines; family Chelydridae; genus Chelydra; species Chelydra serpentina. The sequence goes on from JBAIAC010000002.1 coordinate 18,620,730, forward strand.
TTTGGCCTAGCGATTATGAAAAGAGCATTAAAGCACGTTCAGCTGGATAAATGCACAGGCAACTATACTATAAATTGCTCTGTCCACCGACAAGAGAGTATATGTTTTTATTTATCATTGCAGGTACATTTGTTGTGCAAGTCACTGCGACTGATGCCGATGATCCTACCTATGGAAACAGTGCTAAAGTTGTGTACAGCATTCTCCAGGGACAACCGTATTTCTCAGTGGAGTCTGAGTCAGGTCAGGAGACCTTGTATCTGTCATTCTCTGACAGTGTCTGTAATTTAAAATGACATGTTAAGCCAAGCTAGGACATATTAAACCAAAACTTCAAAGAGATTACATTTTACTCAGTGCAAAATCTGACAGACCCAATAGAGCGATACATCTGTAAACATGACACCTACATTATTTTAATCTTAACATCAAAGCCTAATAAATATAATTAGAACTCGATGTGAACTGGTTTTCAATCATTTTCAACAAGCAATGGGCACGGACAATTTGCAGAGCCTTAAATTAAACCAAGTGTTGCTCAGTTCAATAGTTTGGCTCCAATGAGGAAAGGAGAAGGGAAGGCGGGTGGAAAGATTACTCATGGATCATCATCATAGCTGAATTAGGCCGAGTTTTCTTTTCTTCTTCTTGGTGTTTATTTAAAACGTGGGCCAATAAAATGATTAAAGTTATTTTTCTGTACATCTGCAATTAGGGTGACCAGATATCCCGATTTTGTAGGGACAGTTCCGATATTTGGGACTTTGTCTAATATAGGCGCCTATCATAGGTGCTGACTCCATGGGTGCTCCGGGGCTGGAGCACTCACTGGGAAAAATTGGTGGGTGCTGAGCACCCACCGGCAGCTCCCCGCCAGCCCCCCGTGCCCAGCTCACCTCGGCTTCTGGGTTCCGCCTCTGGAGGCGCCGCCCGGCGAAGCCACTTTTTTTAGCTCACAGGCAGCCGCCCACCTGTCAGCTGTTAGGCAGGCGGCAAGCCTGAGGGTGGGGGGGTTGGGAGCGCAGTGGGGCGGCGCCTCAGGGGAGGAGGTGGAGGGCCTGCCTCCCCCCGCCAGGCTTGCCGCCCGCCGAACAGGCAGCTACCTGTGAGCTAAAAAAAGTGGCTTGCAAACCTGGATGGGGGGGTGGGAGGGGAAATGCAGCGTTCCCGGGGGAGGGGGCGGGGATTTGGGAAAGGTGTGGAATGGTGGCGGGGGCGGAGTTGGAGTTGGGGCGGGGCCGGGAGCGCGAGCACCCACTGGCGCCGACTAAAGTCGGCGCCTATTACCCCCCACTACCTGTCCCAATTTTTCACACTTGCTATCTTGTCACCCTATCTTCAATGTATAGAGATATTTTTATGTTAATCTTCTGGGGGGAAATCTTCATTTAGAATCATGATAGAAGAGGTGCATTTGGCTCTTCCTCACTCAGTATAACATCTCTCAGGATCCAGCCTTTCTGAGTTCTGTCTAGGGTTTTTGGGGAGATTTTCCTCAGAAAATATTGATTTGTCAAAACTGAAACTTTTGGTGGCAACGTATCCGTATCAATGAACCATTTGTTAGGAAGGTTTCTCAGGTCCAGGATGGCATTTCTGGACGGAGAGACAGACGCGCGCGCACACACACATGGGTTAGTGGGAGACCCAAGTGACTGCTGTCCAGGATGACATTTCTGGACGGACGGACACACACACGTTAGTGGGAGACCCAAGAGACTGCTGTAACCTAGCAAGGGTCCTTCTCATTTTCTGAAAGGTTTTGGTATCATTCCGATGTGTAACACATACACATTTTGACACCTCAAAATTGTTTATAAAATGAAATTCTTGTTTTCTGGCCAGCCCTAATTCTGTCCTCAGGAGGGCATCAAGTCAGATAGTCCTATGTTACTATCTGCACTAAGGGTGGGTGGGGGCTGTGTGTTAGCCCCCTTTCCTGCTTCCTCCCCACCCCCACATTTAGAGATTGCATTAATAAATAAAGGAAACACCGAGTTTGGAACAAAAACTCATTTATCTCATTTTACTCATGGTACAAAATTACTCATTAAACTGATATTCAACAGCTTGTTTATTATTTGTAACTCTAAACACACACACACACAATTTTTAAAAAAGTTGTCTCTACCCCTGTAACATGGCTGGTTTTGTTGTTGTTGAGGGTTGGATAATCATATATCCAATAGATTCTGTGGTTAAAGCAGGCTGTGGGTTCTCCTTCCTCTGAAGCATAAGGTACTGGCTACTGAAGGAGGTAGGATTCTTCTCTTGATGGACCAATGGTTCTGGGCTGGCAGAGTACATCTTACAGTCTTCTATCCAAAGGGCTAATAAACATGAGAGATCATATGCTGTAGCTTGTAGTGCAATGGTTTCTTGGCAGAGACTGTATCGGAAAAAAATAGATACTGCAAAGGTTCGATCCTGCTCCCACTGAACTCAACAGCAAAACTAGGGTAAAATCTGGGCCCACTGGAGTTTTCCTATCGAGTTCAATGGGACTAGAATTTCATCCCTACTGACTACAGAAGAGGAAATGATCTTGTCTTAAGAGACCAGATCAATATAGATAGACAAGGTGAGTGAGGTAATATCTTTTATTGGACCAACTTCTGTTGATGAGAGACACAAACTTTCAAGCCACACAGAGCTCCCCTTCAGGCCTGGGAAAGGAACTCTCAGTGTCCCAGGCAGGGGTTGGCACCACCGTGTTGCGCGACAGATACTTGAAAAAAAATGCCGTACTTAGTGACGGAAATGGAGGTGGTATGTCATTCAGTCATTCAACTTTTAGAAAAATTACCACGGACCTCAACATTTTTACCACGGACATGTTGCTGACCCCTGATCCCAGCTAAATGCAAGGTGGGGACAGATTGTTTAGCATAAGTAGTTAGAACATATTGTAGGGGCCATTCAAGGTAGAGTGGCCCATTAACACCTCTGCAGTCATAGGACAAAAAGAGGGAGTTAGTGAGTTACAGATTCTTATAATAATTCATAAATCCAGTGTCTCTGCTCAGTCCATGATTTTCAGTGTCTAGCAGAGTTATAAATTTAAGCTCCCAGGCTTGTCTTTTGAAAATGTGCAAGTTTCCTTTGAGGATGAGGGCTGACAGGTCAGATATAGAGTGATCACTTTGTGAAAAGTTTCAGAGTGATAGTTGTGTTAGTCTGTATCAGCAAAAACAATGAGGAGTCCTTGTGGCACCATAGAGACTAAGAAATGTATTTGGGCATGTGCTTTCGTGGGCTAAAACCCACTTCATCAGATGCATGGAGTGAAAAACACAGTAAGCCGTATATATATATATATATATATATATATATATATATATATATATATATATGAAAAGATATACGTTACTGTAATGCGATGGACTCACCCCTGCCGCGCCTCCTGCTGGTTGTCCAGGGAATTAGCTCGCCCAGCCTCTGGAGCGCCCTCTGCAGGCCGGTGATCCACCTTACCACTCTGGCCCCCATGTCCCTCCCAGAACCCAGTGCCCCTTTCTCTGGGGTGCTGCCCCGCCGGCAGTACCCCACAGCCTTAATCCTCAGGGTCTCCCCCTCCCAGGGAATCCCCCACCCACTATCCCCCACTTAGCCTCAGTTGTAGGCTACTGCCAGTCACCATCAAGCACCTGCTCACTGGGGTGTACTACAGTATCAGCCACTCATCACAGGCAAAGGGGGTTCGGACCTGCTGCCTCTGCCTACCCATGGGTTGCCCCTGAAACCCCAGTACCTACTCGGCCTTACCAGGCCTGCAGCTTTCCTAGGACAGAGCTCCCCGGCTCCCTTGGCCTTTCCCCAGCCCTGCTCCACTTCAGGTATCCTGCTCCTGGCAGCCAGGCCCTGCTCCCTCTACAGGCAAAGGAAGACTCTTGGAGCTCCTGGATGCCCTGGCCTTTATAAGGCCAGGCTTATCTGTTTGGGGCATGGCCCCCAGCTGAGGCTACTTCCCTCAATCAGCCCAGCTTTCAGAGCTGCAGCCCTCTCCTAGGGCTGTTTCCAAGCCCCTTCAGTCCTGAGCGGGGTGCCAGCCCGCTACACTTACCAACTGGGGGGTTAGTGCTAATGAGGCCAATTAAATTAAGGTGGAAGTGGCCTATTCTCAACAGATGATTACTTTCGTAGTGCTAACGAGGCCAATGCAATCAAGGTGGACATCGCACATTTCCAACAGTTGACAAGAAGATGTGAGTATCAGCAGAGGGAAAATTACTTTTTGTGGTGACCCATCCACTCCCAGTCTTTATTCAGGCCAATGCACATGGCACAGGGGCATTGCTGCCTCGTTCACCTGCACATCTACCAATGTGATATATGCCATCAGCATATGGCATATATCACAGCTATGCCCCTCTGCCATGTACATTGGCCAAACCGGACAGGCTCTATGCAAAAGAATGAATGGACAGAAATCAGACATCAAGAATTGTAACATTCAAAAACCAATAGGAGAGCACTTCAATCTCCCTGGACACTCAATAACAGACTTAAAAGTGGCAATTCTTCAACAAAAAAATCTTCAAAACCAGACTTCAATAAGAAACTGCAGAAGTGGAATTAATTTGCAAACTGGACACCATCAAATTAGGCCTGAATAAAGACTGGGAGTGGATGGGTAACTACAAAAAGTAATTTTCCCTCTGCTGATACTCACATCTTCTTGTCAACTGTTGGAAATGTGCGATGTCCACCTTGATTGCATTGGCCTCGTTAGCACTACAAAAGTAATCGTCTGTTGAGAATAGGCCACTTCCACCTTAATTGAATTGGCCTCATTAGCACTGACCCCCCACTTGATAAGGCAACTTCCATCTTTTCTCATATATATATATATATATATACATGGAGTGAATATATATGGAGTATATATATATATATACTGCTAACTGTGTTTTTCACTCCATGCATCTGATGAAGTGAGTTTTAGCCCATGAAAGTTTATGCCCAAATAAATGTGCTAGTCTCTAAGGTGCCACAAGGACTCCTCGTTGTTTCTGAGGACTCCTCGTTGCTTTTGTGAAAAGTGTTTACCCACAGGTGATAGGATGTTTTTGGCTTTCATCATTATCCTGTGTGAATTGATTCGAGAGCATAGTGATTGTCTGGTCTCACCTACATAGTCATCACTGGGGCATTTAGTGCACTGGATGAGGTACACCACATGTGTAGGATCCATGGATCTTGAAAGGTGTGTTGTGTGGGGCATTGATCATTGTAGCAGTGGAGATCTGCCTGCAGATTTTGCATCTGTTGTTCTGGCAGGATCTGTTGCTGCTTTGAGTTGGTGTGTCTGCATACAGATAAATATAAACATTTTGTTTATAATAAATATAAATTATTGAATTTCAGTGGGAGTTAGGTGCCTAACTGACATTTATGCCGTTGAATAAGAAAGTATTTAGGAGGAGAATTTCAATCACTGTATAAATAGAAATAGATATCATATGCTTGGGTGCTTGCTGCTTTCTTAATTAATTTCCCTGCCATTTAATGTTGCTGTACTGCCTCTTAATGATGCCTTGCTGAAGTTTGCTTGTTTTTGCCATGTCTGTCAAAATAAAAGTTGATGGGATGGGGAAAATAACTGAAGTACCTTATAATGAGAGAGAGCCCTTCTTCCAGTTCAAAAAGAGACTTTCACACTGAGTTAAAGGGGGATAAATAGTCATATAAAATAACAATGCATGCAAATCGCGTTAATGTTTTTCTGGGGATGTCGTTAATATTGTGTCTGTCACACAGGCAGCAGCCTGAGATACAATATGACAAGTCTGTAATTTAATATGCCATCTTATAACAGTAAATATTTATACTGGGCAAAGTTTACTGATTACACAGAGACTGTCATTTTTTTTTTTAAATAAACATTTCTGTCAAAGTCAGTACACTACCAACTATGTTCCTCTCCTTACTTCTCACCTTCCCAGGTATTATCAAAACCGCTTTGCTCAACATGGACCGAGAAAACAGGGAGCAGTACCAAGTGGTCATCCAGGCCAAGGACATGGGTGGACAGATGGGTGGACTTTCAGGAACCACCACGGTGAACATTACACTGACTGACGTCAATGACAATCCACCACGATTCCCACAGAGTGCGGAACATTTTTATTTCTTTGAAAGTCTTTAAGGAAGTCTAGACAGACATTAATATTTTTTCTCCACAGTTATTTCTGCTGTCATAAACTGTGAGCCTACTGTGTATCAGGCTTCCACAGAGAGAGTGAGCAGAGGCTTGATATTAGTGCTTAACTCCAGTGGATGGAAAACGTTTCTTGTAATGTTTGCACTGCTTTGCTAGAGCTAGTCTGAGATGAACATTACTAAACAGAAAGCATCCTTATTTTTTCTTCTCATTAAACAGTACTGCTGGGGACCTCCTATCACACTCTTTGTGTTAGCGTGTGTCTGCTTTGTTCTACTGTCTGTGTTTTGAAATATACTAATTTAAATGAGTCAAATCTGTCCCTGGAGTAATTCCATTGAAATCAATGGAATTTCCCTGCTGGTGTGCTTCAACATAGTGCTGTTTGAAATAGGACTATGTGAAAATGCACTAGGAAACCTTTAGCGTGCATGAGCAGGGTCTACACAAACCAATTAATGTGCAATGTGGTAGCGTGCTTTAGGAATTACACCACCATAAAGTGCATTACCCGTCTGTGTAGACAAGCCCTTAGAAGCAAGAGTCCTTTGTATTATTGACTGATTCTGGGAGAAAAACTGATTAGAAATCTCCTACACCATTTTTTTGCTTTACCTAACCTTTGCCATTTGAGCCAAGAGCAGTAGCAGCTGTTTGAGATTCTAGATACTCTCAGACAAATATGAAATCTTTGACTGTTAAGTCACCAAAAATGTTATTGAAAGCAACTTGTCATTTAGGTCCAAAGTCTGCCCTTGGCTGTGGGCCAACAGCTCCCATTTAAATTGACAGACTTAAATTGAAATGTAACTCTCTGCACCATAAAGTCTATTACACACCTTTGCGAATGAGCATCTCTTATTGCCTGAATCAATGATGCATCAACACAACGCCAACAGTCCCCAAGTACCTTTTCTCAAGGGGGTGTTGGGAGCAGTCTGCAGTGCAGCACATTTGCGCTAAAGACTGGCCTGGATTTGGTTTTAATGTCACTATATCACACAGGCTACTGGCCATTCTCTATATTTTGTGCAATATTTAACATCTAGAGGGTTTTTTTTCTTTTTCTATTCCATCTTCAGCTGGCCAAAAGGGACCCAAGATATTGTCTGACATCACTTGCAGGTAGAAAGAAAAAAAAAGTTCATTGTCATACTAGGGTCTTGTCAGGGAATCACTTACTTCTAGTGTTGTGAAACTAAGGAATGGAGTGAGGTTTATTTCTTGCTAGAGACCTGGAGATCAGCAACTTCTTAAATCTACTGATCAGAATATTGACACAGCTGTGTCTGGCAAGCAAATACAGCTTTTATAACTAGACTCCAAAAGACCATGGTCCTGGCTGACCAAAACTTCTTTCTCATTTACTGTAGGCACATACCAGTTCAAAACACCTGAATCTGCTCCGCCGGAATCACCGATTGGCAGGATAAAAGCGAATGATGCTGATGTGCGTGAAAACGCCGAGATTGAATACAGCATCACTGAAGGAGATGGATCAGACATGTTTGGGGTTATCACTGACAAGGACACACAGGAAGGAATTATAACAGTCAAAAAGGTACACATTTTAATAAACTTAATTCCAACTTTTAGAGTCCCCTTAAGAGCCTTACATGATGTACGTTTAATTTGTCGTGCAGTTGACATTGTTCAGTGATTTACACATTATTTATTAAGAATCTCCTCCAAATCCTCTGTACAAAGCCCCGTTTACCAAATCAGTTAGGATTCCTTCCTCTTCCCACCCCTCCCCAATCCTGTTCCCTCTTAGAACCACTTCACAAAACCTGCTTGCACAGACTTTGAATGGGAAGGAGCAGCATTTAGCCCATATAGAGGGTCAGGTCTGAGAGACAGTTCTACTGCCTCAGAAGGTTCATCGCAAAGGCTGGAGAAGTGCAGTTCAGCTGTGCTTTTTGTCCCTAATGTGAGTAAAAAAAAAAAAAAAAAAAAAAGATTTGCTCTACTTATTAGGAAAGTGCTAGGTCAACAGAAATAATCAGTGTCCATGTACCCCTTTGCCTATTTAAATTACCTTTGACCTCTCAGAAGGTGTTGAATTATAGATGCTCTAGTAAATCAAAGCACACGATTTATTGATGTACATTTTGCATATAATGTAATGAATAAACCCATTAGTGTACACTCACTTTAAAAAAAAAATCACAGTGCCTTATTAGATCACAATGTGCATCATCTAATAGATTGCACTTTGGCTGTCGGAAAGGATTTGGATAATCTTGTTAATAGTGAGTTATCAGGCAAGCGTGATAAGGTTACAGATATCAACTTCCATCTATTCAAATTTAGTCAACATGAAACAGACATTCTGTGGATTTTCAAAACATGCACTTTGCTTGTTGATATCAGTACGACACCCGTCATTACTTGTTCCTTAAGAAACGCCTTGTAGGGTCTGATCTTTGACATCAGTCTAATTCTGTTCATGTTCCTGTCTACTTCTGACAGCAACTGGTTCCTGTTAGTCTTGTTCAACAAAATGAAAAAAAAATGGGGTGACTACTCTCTGCCTAAGTTGCTAAACGTAACTGTGTGCACACAGTCCCCCAAATGTTGTTTCTTCTGTATTTTTAAGAGGGCATTAGAACTGTATGATGTAGTCATAACTTATCATAGCATGATACTCTATTTGATGAGTCACCCTAAATCACTTTTGACACCACATGACACAATGTTATATTTCAGCAATGGGCAGCCAATATTTTAGCACGGGGCTCTCACAAAGACTTTTCCCCTGAGCCTGTGGTACTTAGGGAGCAGGGGCAGGAGGGGAAAGACAGTAAATGTGTTGAGGCTATGCCAGAATGAGGAATTTGTTTTTTAATAATTATGTCTCATAACGAGAACAGTCCAGGGAGGCAAATTCATTTGGCAAAAGTGTGTATGTTAAGTGCACTCTTCTTGACAAATATTAAGGGCTAGATTCTCAGCTAGTATAAATCAGCATTACTCTGTTGCTTCCACTGATTACTTCTGTTGATTTCAATGGAACTACACCTATATACACCAGCTGAGAATCTGAACCTTAGGATATGTCGACACTACCCGCCGGATTGGCGGGCAGCAATCGATCCAGCGGGGGGATGGAGAGCGCTCTCCATCGAATCCTGTACTCCACCGTTGCGAGAGGTGCAGGCGGATTCGACGGGAGAGCAGCAGCAGTCGACTTACCACAGTGAAGACGCCGTGGTAAATGGATCTAAGTATGTCGACTTCAGCTACGTTATTCATGTAGCTGAAGTTGCGTAACTTAGATCGATTCCCCCTCCCGCCAAGTGTAGACCAGGCCTTAGACAGTAAGTGCTTCAGGGCAAGACTGTGTCTACTCCCAGCTTCTAACACAATGCGCCAAGCCTGACTGGGGCTTTTGGGAGCTATCACAATAAAAAAATGTTGAGGTATAACTATATGCAATGCAGTATTGTTATCATGTTATAACTTATTTTCTGGTGGCAGCACTCAGAGGTCCCACTCAGGATCATGGCTCCCTTCTGTTGGGGCCTTATACAAACATACAGGAAGACACAGTCACTGCCTCAAAGAGATTAATTTGAAAAGGGGTGTGTGTAAAGAGAGACAGAGGCAGACCATTAATCAGAGATGAGACTCAGGGGCATCCTCCTGGAATTGATTTGAAAATACCTGACAGCTGGCACAATCCAGTATGATGCCAGTGTTTTGTATTGCCTCAGCATACGTTTGTATGAGTCTCAGGCATAGCATGCCTGTCTGGCCCGTGAGGTTTTTGTAGTACACTCCAGAAGTAGCAGGGAGTAAAAAAAACACCTCATACCATTGTCTAGTAATATATTATTAAGAAAGGGGGTGGGGTCTATTAGCTCTCAAATCCCCCTTCAGTACCTCCTCAGTTCATTCTGTACATCTAGATGCTGCCTGAAGTGGTTTTAAATGGTTGGGCCCCAGAAATCTCTCGTTTTGTTTGTCTGTTTGTTTCATGACTCTTATTTATTTTCCAAGGCATTGGATTTTGAAAAGAAAAAGCTGTATACTCTGAAAGTGGAGGCTTCCAACACTCATGTGGATCCCCGATTCCTCTACTTGGGGCCATTCAAGGACTCCACTACAGTCAGAATTCTGGTGGAGGATGTGGATGAGCCCCCGGTGTTCAGCAGACCAGCATACATACTAGAAGTGAAAGAAGATGTGCCCATAAACAGTATTATAGGAACTGTAACAGCCCAGGACCCTGATGTTGCAAAAAATCCTGTCAAGTAAGCATAGACTATTTCAGCTCACCTCTACTGTCCTTTTGAATGCTTTATATTTGTTTCTATTTGAACATCTGTATGCAAAAAAAACAAACATTCCCTTTAATAATGAAGTGTATGTTATATACTGTATATGGCATAAACATATACACATGTACATATTGTACATACATGAGTGTGTGTGCATGCTCATTACATGCAACTCGATTTGCATTTCAGTTGCTTTTGTAACTACTCACTACTCCTTATGCATTAGCTACACTAACTAACAAGAAGAGAATCTTAAAGAATACCACAATTACATTTTCTAGTTGCAGAAAGGCAAAACTGAATAGTTCCGGTACACTATGGGTACAAACTCAGATTCAAACACACAGCGTGTGAGCTCATTTATATCAGTGCAATTCCATTCACTTCAGTGAAGTGATTCACTGGTGTAAGCAAGTTTACAATCAGCCTCACAGACATTGTAAATTATGTAAGTCACTAGGCAATTAATTTTTAGAGGAAATTTGAGGTTCAGAGTCATTAAAGTTGGGCCCTTGTTTTTCATGAACTAGCAAGTGGTAAGAACAAGAACACAACTACAGTGTAGTTTAGACTATGAAGGTCTTTCTGAGAAAAGTGATCAAAAAGTTTTGGTTTTTTTAAATGTACGAGACTCTTCTTTTACACTGAACAGAAGAATCTTACAATGTGACATCCTCTTCTTAGTGTATTATAACTGGTCACCAGTCGGGATGGGACATGGAAAATATGCAGTGTAGTTACATGCAATAGCAATGTACATTGCCGCCAGCATTTAAAATACAGGTGCATCTTGATTTTATAGCAGTCGGGTGGGAAAACTCAAAACTTTCCTAAAATGGGTTGGGCGGGGGGGAGGGGATACAAAGGAGACAAGGGAGTTTGATTAAAATCAGAGGTCATAAAATGTAAGGTTTATGGGTAATACTTTGTAGAAGTGCAGTGTACCATCCATCGACACATCTCAAAGTGCTTTTAAAACATTAATAAGTTTCAACCCACCTTGTAAGTTAGGCAGATATTATCTCCGTTTTACTGATGAGGAAACTAAGGCAAAAAAGATTGTAAGATCTTTTTGTTCTGTGTTTGTGCAGCACCTAGCACAAGGGGGTCCTGCTTCGTGTTGGAGTCCCTAGGTGCTTTTGTTTTAGCCAGTCAGACAATCTTTCCTGTCATATGACAGATTTTACATAAGAACATAAGAATGGCCATACTGGGTCAGACCAATGGTCCATCTAGCCCAGTATCCTGTCTTAAGACAGTAGCCAATGCCAGGTGGCCCAGAGAGAGTGACCATAGCAGGGCAATTATCGAGTGATTAAGCCCCTGTCATCAAGTCCCAGCATCTGGCAGTCAGAGGCTTAGGGACACCCAGAACATGGATTACATCTTAGCTAATAGCCATTGATGGACCTATCCTCCATGAACCTATCTAATTCTTTTTTTAACCCACTTATACTTTTGGCCTTCACAACATCCCTTGGTAATGAGTTCCACAGATTGACTGTGCATTGTGTGAAGAAATACTTCCTTATGTTTGTTTTAAATTCTTACTATTAATTTAATTGGGTGACCCCCTGATTGTTCTGTTACATGAGGGGGTAAATAACAATTCTCTTATTCACTTTCTCCACACCAATCATGATTTTATAGATCACTATCATATCCCACCTTAGTTCTCTCTTTTCCAAGCTGAACAGTCAGTTTTTTAATCTCTCCTCATATGGAAGCTGTTCCATACCTCATATCATATTTGTTGCCCTTCTCTGTACCTTTTACAATTCTAATATATCTTCTTTTTTTTCTGAATTTTGTCCAAGGAGAATAAAATGACAAAGTAAAAGAAGAAAAAAATAAACATTTACTAGAGAAAAAATAACTCTCATCAGCACAACCTCATGATGAAAGAATGGTACCACATAGGCTGTTTGGCCTCTATCGCCATGTTGTGCCATGGCCTCTAGTGCCATGTGGGCAGATTCAGTTTTTTTTAAATAAAGGTTTTATTTTGTTTTTACAAAAACTTCCAGCATACAAGCTTCCAGGAGACTAGAGTGTAACTATGCAATCTGCCTGTTGTAAGGGGCAGCACACTCTTGTGCGGGTCTTGGAGGAACCCTGTGAGAAAATAAACTGCACTGGGTCTGTACCTGGCACAGTGTATGTTCTCCAGCTTGTCAGCACACAGACACGCTGGCTCGTGGAAGGCCCCACCCAGTCCCCATCTCCTCCAATCATCTCCCACCCAGTGGCACAGAAGGGGCCAGGAATGTAGTTCCTCTGTGGATCCTGCTTCCTGTATGTTAAGAGCTGCACACAAGAAGCCATATGCAGCACACACCAACAAGTTTTATTTGCCCTACAAAAAACAGGAACTATGCTGTATAGTTTTGAACCCTATCTACCTCATCTATAACTATCTATCTATAACACAACACCCCCTTATGCAGATTACTCATACCATGGTATCAGACACCTCCTTACTTCCTTGCACAGCCATGCAAGCCAGGCCATGATTTGCCCCAGAAAGAACAGATGGGACAGAGCCCATACGAAGGGAATTCACTCATACGAGCAGAGCAGACCCCCTAATACTATGTGCAAACATAACAATGGATTGAAAACATCAAAGGGAAATATTTAGATTTACAGTGCGGTCCAAGGTGGTTGATACAGTAACTCCTCACTTAAAGTCATCCCGGTTATCGTTGTTTCGTTCTTACCTTGCTGATGAATTAGGGAACATGCTCGTTTACAGTTGTGAAATGCTCCCTTCTAATGTCGTTTGCAGGCTATCTAACATCGTTTAGCTGTCCTTTCCCCCACTGCCATGTGCTGTTTTCCGAGACTCCTGCCTGCTTGCTGTGTGGGGGGGAGGGGAAAAAGAGGGGGGCTATGTCAGTGTGCCTGCTTCCTGTGGGGGGGGAGGGGAAGAAGAGGGGGGCTAATGTCTCCCTGCACCTTGCTTACCCCATCTTCCATAGAGCAGGGGGGACACACGAGGAAGGGAGCTGCTGCCTTAGGCAGAAGCTGCTAATTAACAAGGCAGTGTACTTCTGACCCCACTATTGATACCTAATTGGAAATGCGCATCTCTATCTCTGAAACACATCTTTCCTGCTGGCTTGTAGGTGTGAGAGTTAACCCTTGAGGGCTCAGTGGAGTGCTAGTTCATGGTGAAAAAAATTTCCCTGGAACCTAACCCCCTTATTTACATTAATTCTTATGGGGAAATTGGATTCATTTGACATCGTTTCGCTTACAGTTGCATTTTTCAGGAACATAACTACAACGTTAAGTGAGGAGTTACTGTATTATTTAGACGAAACAGCATTTAATTTGCAAGGTGAGGGTATCCCCTTATTTGAGAATAGGGTAATGAAAATCAATTAACATCTTATTGATTTGTCCTAAATGAAAACCAAAGGAGGAAAAAGAGAGAAATGAGGAAGAGATTGAGACACCGGAAGGAAGTGACAGGGGAACAGGAAGAAGAACAAGAGGGAAGAGGAAGCCAAGGAACCACTAGCCTATCAAATGTGGGCCTGCCAATAAATTGTGATCCTAATTTGGGCTTTTATGGTGCTGATATCTTGTGGGATCTCCCAGGCTGTGGAAGGACAGTATGAGGTTCCATATTCTTGACAGGGTGATTATTTTCCATGACAAGTGTAGATGCTAAATCTGACTTCCACTTTGAGCTTGAGGGAGGATGCGATTAGACGGTATGTGTATGACTTGTCACTCACGTGTCAATTGCCCTTGACAGTCAGAAATAAAATCTTTAGACACTTGACTACACAGTGAAAACCTTTCATTTTTTTCCCACTTAAGTGCAGATTTTTCCTTTTTTAAATAAAACGAGCCCTAACTCAGTTAGCTGAAAGACCCTTTGATTTTCCGTTACAGAATCCTTCATAATAGCATTATGAAAATGCATTATGAAAAATTCACACACACATCCCTTCCTGACCCACAAATCTGCTTGACTTGCGGTTGCATTAGACAGCAAGCTGCTGAGTATCAGAGGACAATGAAGCAAAAGAAGACTAAGAAGTGAACTTTGCAGAAATATCTGCCATAGCCAGGAATAAACTAATCACCATCTCCACATTATCAGTGGAGCCACATTTCATCAGCCTAGACCTGACCAATAGGTCTCCTAGCGCAGAACAACATTAAGAAAGGACAAAAATATACAATAAATATATGCATGGATATACAAATACTGATACACAGCCAATATCACTAGAGTGTTAAATAACACTCCACCATCCAGTTGTTAGTGAAACTGTGTTGATTGCACAATGCTTACATTCAGAGTAAACAGAGGTAATATAATGAACCTCTGAATTCTTCCCATGTAAAGAAGTAAATTCTGCTACTTCTAGGGTGACCAGACAGCAAGTGTGAAAAATCGGAACAGGAGGTGGGGGGTAATAGGAGCCTATATAAGAAAAAGATCCAAAAATCCAGACTGTCCCTATAAAATTGGGACCCTGGTTACCTTAGCTGCCTCTGGCATTATCAGATCTTTCTTTAAATCTCTAGTTGACTTTTTTGCTGTTGTAACTCTTCAGAGGCATAATGTAGTTCATCATTTATTGGAACTGCCTCCCTGCTGTGGCTGATTTATCTAAAGTATCCCAGATGAAAATAATCTGCAAATAAATGCAAGGCTTTATTTTGTTTGTGTATTTTACTGACAACTTACTTGCATGTATTGGCTTTGCTCTCCTCCTCCCACCCACCCACCCATAGTTATGTTTAAGGGTATGGTGGAATATACATATATTCATTAACTTTCTAGCTTGTCAATTACCGAGGGTTTGAAGGGTATAAAGTCCTGAAATCTGACATATACGCACCAGTAATTTCATTAAAGAAATGTAAAAACAAGTTTGATGTTGTCTGCTTAATTCATAGTAGGCTATGATCCATAAATTAGAATCACCACCAATTCCACATAATTAGCAGTCCTTGATCAAAAGAGACCCAGGATTATATAAACGGAGACAGAAATGACAGTCTATCTTATTAAAAGCATGCTTCTAGGTCAGGGTTAATGGTATAATTAGAATACATTTGTAACTGCACTGATCTTGTATGTATTTTCGCTTGAATATGAAGAAATAAAATTAGTATTTCATTAAGACACTGTTCTCTATTATTGCTTTATTGAGTTCAACATCCTGCTGTACAAATGACCTAATGTGCATAGAGACTTGTGACAGCTCATATTTTGAAATAATAAATATTAATATATTGAAGGAAGCCTCAATGTTATGGCTGTGATAAACTCAGAAAAGCTCAAGAATTGGATACAAAAGGTTTCTCCATTGTTCCCGGACACTGTATCACATGTAGGGCTAAATCCTGGGAGTTTTGCTAGAGTAAGGACCATAGTCACAGCGCCCCACCACACTAAAGCCCCAACTGAGCAAGGTATTTAAACACATGCCAAACTTTAAACATGAGTAATCATGGGGGGTGAGGTGGGAAATAAATGCACTACACACTGCTTAAAGCTAAGCACATGCTTAAGAATCTTGCTGAACCAGCACCATGTTACTTGAGCTGGTAAGAAAAGGGAGTTTCTATTCTGTGCAAAATTCCAATCTTTTGACATTTCTTTTCATTCCAAACCAGCATGAAAGGGTCAACATTTTCTGTAGGATGGAAATTCTGAATCTATGGGGGAAGTAAACTTCACCAGCCAATTTCCTGGCATACCTTACTTCTCTCAGCATGCTGGCTCAGCTAAGCTCTGCCCACTCCCCACCTCTACCCGCCCAGCTGCACAGGAGATACCGCAGTGGCTGATCTCCTTGGATTGTGGTGACCTGTGATGCAAGTAGCCCACACAGGAGAGTAAGGGAGCACTTTAGACCTCTTCACTTACCTGCACAGGCATATAGGTCGGTGCAAGAGCAGAATAATAGTCTAGTTCTGCCATAGTGCTATGCGTGGAGTTTTTCCGCCATGTCTTTGCTCTGTAGCAATTTCAGAACAATAACAAGAGATGGACCTGAGCAGCAACATTTGGATCTGGATGTCAGAACTCCCTCACATGAATCAGGAACATTCATCTCCAGGGTTTAGATTAAGCTCAGTATAAAAAGAGAGGGAGGCTAGATAAGAAATTCAAATCCATATTCAGATTCTGAATGCCCCTGAAGTTCAGTGGTATTCAGATCCATCTGTACATATTACCAAGGAAACAAGTTGGATTATCCTTTAATGTGCTAGAACTTACATTTACATGGCATTTACCATGGAATGAATCATCAACTACACTGATCTCTGTATCTTTCTGTTGTTGTTTTTTTAACCAATGCAATTTTGGGAGGGAGTGAAGGCAAAAATTATACCCCAGCTGACAAATATTGTATCAAAAGTGATTTGAAAGAGTTGAGCTATCAAACTATGAAAAGAGGGATTTATAATGGGAAAGCCAATTCAGCCTTAAAATAAGTGAATGTCATATCTTTCAAGATACAGACTCCACATTTCTCACTAAAAGGCAAACCTTTGATGCTTCTCAGAAGTATGTAAATTCTACAGTAATTCATTTATTCAGTGACAATGCCCCACCTTCTAAATCAAACCCTCCAATATGTCATTATCCAACAGCTCAGAACAGACTCTTTGTATGAATATATCAAGATGCCGAAGTCTGCACTGAAAACAAAAAGGCAGCTCATTTACTAGGTATTTGATGTCTAGTCTTAGGAAACAGTTTCAAAACAGAAATTAAAGTAAAGGCATTTTTTCTAACCACGGTCTCTCTATTTTCAGATATTCCGTAGATCGGCACACTGATATGGACAGAGTATTCAACATCAATTCCGGAAACGGTTCAATATTTACTTCAAAACCCCTTGACCGGGAAACATTGCTATGGCACAACATTACAGTAATAGCAGCGGAGATCAGTAAGTCAAACCTAAATACCACCGCTGTCCCTGATGTAATGAATTTAGCCTTCTAGCTGAGTGTGTGTAAACTACTGCTGGGAAGATGTCAGGCTGTATGGATGGGCCCGCTCGATACTAATCAAGCAAGGGAAAGGCTGAAAAAAATGCTCAGCTCTTCCTTTTCTTTTTCCTAGGGCTACAGCTTATGAAGAGACAACTTTTGTACCTGAATGGGCGAAAAGTTAACGCTTACATGTTTCTGAATCAACCCGCCTGGAAAAATGCTTATAGCCATTCTTTAATTACAGTAGGATTTGCCGACTTCTGAAAAGTTGTATACAGCAAACAAGATAGTAGGAAAATAGTCCAAACAATGTGGCCAAAATCAATTCAGTAGCGAGCCCTTGGAATTTTCAAGTGAGCCAAAACGTCACCAAATCCCAGTAACATCAATCAAAATTAGGCATCTAACTTCCCTAGGTGCCTTTGAAATTCCCATCCATAGATACTAACCCATTGCATTATTTTAGGCCCAGACGTAGGGAGTCTCTCTCTGAGGTGACACCACGTGTGTTAATTGTTTTGCAAGCTAGACAGCCAGAGAGGTATACCGGGTCTGTGTGAGACAGGCAGTCTCAATAAAAACATCCCCTGGATACTATTATAGGAGGGGAGGGATAGCTCACTGGTTTGAGCATTGGCCTGCTAAACCCAGGGTTGAGAGTTCAATCCTTGAGGGGGCCATTTAGGGATCGGGGGCAAAAATCTGTCAGGGGACAGTACTTGGTCCGGCTAGTGAAGACAGGGGACTGGACTCCATGACCTTTCAAGGTCTTTCCAGTTCTAGGAGCTAGGCATATCTCCATTTATGTATTTTATTTATACTAATATTTTAATTACATATCTCCTTTCTGTCCTGCAGCATGCTGCAAATGCTGGCATCAGTGGGTGCAATGTCTATTCATTTCTGTGGAGTTGCATCCCCTTATGCTAGGGCTGGATTTGTTTGAAGCATGATGGAATGGATGGATCACTGGCTGTAAAAATGTTCAAAAGTTTGGATGCTGTTGGGAAGCTTCAGGGTACTTATTTTTACTTGGTATAAAGCAACTACAGGCCCTACTTTCTCATATGTTGTACATAAGTAGATATATATAGCTGAAAAGGACCTATGTCCAAACCAGGCTCCAAGGCCAGACTAGCTCTTTCAAAGAGGGGCAAGCTTTATAGTTTCTTAGCCTGGCCTCCACTAAAGCCATTTGGCAATTGGAGTTAGTCATGGACTATTCCATCAAATTGCAGATGCATTCCATTGAACTAAATAAAGTTAATTGAAGCTAAAGAAATATTGAGACAAATTAGAGTAAGAAAGTACATTCCCACGGAAGAGTACTCCCTTCACATTAATTATCAGTACATTTGTAAACTCAGAAAGAGAAACACTTTACAATGATGAATAAAGTTATCCTCATTTTACAGAGGGGGAAAACCATGGAGATACAGAATGGTTATGGCCAACATTTTCAAAAATATCTAGTAAGTTTGGGTGCCTCAATTTTTCGGTGGTCCCCTGGAAACACTTTGACCCAGATCCTCAAAGGTATTTAGGCACCTAATTCCCATTGAAATCAATTGAAGTTAGGTACCTAAATACTTCTGAGGATCTGAGCCTTTGGGCCTGTTGTTCACAGATGCACAGCACCTCCAACTCTAAGTGAAGTCAATGGGAGCATCAGATGTTTCCAATTCACTGTCACTGGACTATACTGCCTCCTTATTGAAATGCTGAGGGTGGTTTAAGTCTTTACACTTAAACTGGGAAAGATACAGTAGATTTTGCACTGCAGAAGACACTTGACAACCAGAATCAGATACATTTTAGGATTTCAGTCTGTGGCTTGACAGAAGCTACATCCAAAACTAAGGAGCTGTGTTAACATTATGCACCAAGATGAGGAGCCTGCCTGCTCCATACAGTAGCACTTTTTGCTGGACAGTCTAATAGCAACTAAGTGATTTGTGAACAAGGAGAAGTTAAGCATCTCTTATGCATTAATGTAAACGGATTTGGAAGGAGAAAAAAAGAGCAGTGAGGCTTGAAGATCGTATAAATATATTGGATCTACATACCTGTTATATTTCTCTGAAGAAAAAAGTGTGAGAGCGCGCCTTGGAATTATATATTTTTCATGGAAGTTCTCCTAGTTACTATATTGTTATTTTGAAAAATGTTTTGCCTCAGAGCCAGCTAGAAACAAATAAAAATGTGTAATTATTTGTACAAAGCAGCATGCAGAATACGTATAATTAAGAATGATAGGAAAACCCTCGTACATATTTGAGTGAATTCCTAGAAAATACATATGGGTGTGAAACCTTCATAGCCATGCAAATTAAAATTAGGATCTGTGATTTTGCCCATTATAAAGATTCAAAATTTGTATCTACCTTTTAGTGTAGATTTCAGCTCGGTCTATATTATTCTTATACTCTTAGTGTTATTTTACACATGGGATGAATTTAGTCCAATGGCCCAAATTAAAAAATGCTTTATATCCAATTCAATCATATTAACTTCAATGCAACTGTAGAGGTTTAAAGCACAATATTTGGCCCAAACCACTAAGTTCTTTAATAAAGTATAGAGCAAGCAGTTCCAATTTTGTGAATATAAAGTAATAAAATAATAGGTGAGTATGAAAACCAAATTCTACCAAAAACAAGCCAGTGAATTCTTTTAGATATATAAAAGGCTCGAGAATTGCTGTATTTTATTCATCTGTTTTATTACAATATTTTTGCCTTTGACCCTTGTTTCAGATTCATTAATAATCTATACAACCAGTATTATGGAGGGTATGGTTCTTTGGAGCAATTTTAACCAATCCAGGAAATGGAGCAATCCCAATAAAATAAATGGCAACCTGTATTTGCAGATTTTTATTTTGGTTGTGATGATGCTCTCACTAAAACAAAGGTTGTTGTTGTTTTTTTAAA
Source organism: Chelydra serpentina (assembly GCA_037349315.1). Taxonomy (NCBI): domain Eukaryota; kingdom Metazoa; phylum Chordata; order Testudines; family Chelydridae; genus Chelydra; species Chelydra serpentina. The sequence goes on from JBAIAC010000002.1 coordinate 18,641,087, forward strand.
CTTGGAGAGCCAAATGCATTGCTTTCTTTTATTTTTATATCACTACCATTGTTTTGGATTTATGAGAATTTTCCAATTTTCTTCTTTTTTATGAAGTTTACAGTATTTCCATAAATGTTTTAAACTCGAGATTTTTTTTTAAAAGAGTGTATCACTCTTGCTGCCTTATACAGCTCCTACGAGAGAAGTAAGCAATGCACTACATAGGGCTTATGTTCCTCAGCTGATGTGTTTTAGTGTCAACTCTGGAATAGCAGCAAACAAAGATCAATCCACAAAAGGTCAGAAAGCATCTGTCATAATAACAGTTGGTGTTTATATAGCACTTTATATGAAAGCACTTTATAAACACTGGACCCATTCCCACCACCCTCTTCTCACCCAAGTAATCTATCCACATATACGACCTGATCCTACAAACACTTACACATATGTAAATGTGACTAAAGATATGAGGAACGTATAAAGAGATGAGGCGTGGGCTCACAATTAGTCCCACTGACGTCAATAGATTGCATGAACATGAATAAAATCTCCATGTATAAATATAGACTTGAGTTATTCAGGCCCATTCTATCTTTTTCTTCCCCAGCACCGAGTCCTATGCACACTATACAGCTTTCCCTTTCTTTCTATTTTTATCATTGCAGACAACCCAAAACAAAGCAGCCGGGCCCCTGTGTTCATTAAGGTTCTGGATGTAAATGACAATGCCCCAGAATTTGCTATGTTTTACGAGACCTTCGTCTGTGAAAATGCAAAGGCAGAACAGGTGTGTTGATTGTTTGCACTCCATAATAAAAAAAAAAAAGATTAAAAATGAATTCTGTTTAGGCATTACTCTTGCGTCACCTCATCAGGAGATGTACTTTGTGTTGCCACAAGCTGTCACCGTGCAAAATTAAATTAAACAGTGACTGTGTCATATCTGATTATATTTAGCATTCTTGTATCTGAAGTGACAGTGTGTTTTACATAGTTAAATGTGGTTGCTTCTTGTAGTGTGTCGTGCTAGCTACAATTCAGTTCCGTCTCTCTTCCCTTGAATATGGGATTCTGCATCTGTATGTCCGGGTGCTTCCATCATCTCTCTTGAAGAACGGTTACAGGTCTGAACAAAAGTCCTGCCTTGTAAATTAGCTCCAGGCTGCCACATTGCTCTAGTTCCTAGTTCACATTGCTCTGCAGGACCTGTTGTTTGCTGGTTCAAAACAACAGATATCCCAGAGGATTCAGCCACACAACTCCTGTTTAAAATTAATAGGATTTGTGTGGTTAAATAACCTAGTCAGCGTTGCTATCTCAGCCTTCGTTTCTGCAGCTTGTTCCCACTGGGGATTTCCCACCCCCTTGGCACCAATCCATGCAGTCCCCGGAATGCCACAGAATTCTCAAGTCACCGTCCAAGTCATTAAGTTCTTGGGCTGAAGGGCTGCAGTACAAAAGCTTGGTGACACACACACAGGCCCAATTTTCATTCGTGGTAAGGCCCCTCTGACAGCATCAAGGGCCTTACAGCAGAAGAAAATTATATCTATCCCCATTTTAAGACGATTTAACAGTTGTAGAGCAGGTAGCCTTAATGTAAATGAGAATCAGGCCCACAGTCATCGAAGGGTAATTTTGCTGTTATCGTTTCAGCTGATACAGACACTAAGTGCAGTTGATAAGGATGATTCTTTCAGTGGACACCAGTTTTCATTCTCCTTGGCTCCAGAAGCAACCAGTGGCTCAAACTTTACAATCCAGGACAACAGAGGTGAATTCCTAGGAAGACTTTATTTTGTTATTTATTCTTTGTTTTTTTCAGCATGCAGTTGAGAACTCCTGTACCATTTGCTTTGTGTTTTCAGACAACACAGCAGGGATCTTCACCAGAAGAACCAGATATAACCGACATGAAATGAGTACTTATCTCCTGCCTGTGGTGATATTGGACAGTGACTACCCAGTCCAGAGCAGTACTGAAACAGTGACTATCCGAGTGTGTGCCTGTGACCATCGGGGAAAGATGCAGTCTTGTAATGCAGAAGCCCTGATCCATCCAACTGGCCTTAGCACAGGGGCTTTGATTGCCATTCTTCTCTGCATCATTATATTGCTAGGTAATAGACCTGGATGAGTTTCTTTCCTGGGGGAGCGAGGAGGCTGCTGGAAGGAAGAGGGGGCATTACACATTAAAGACACATTGGAGAGATCTCTCCTGCATTATTCTGTAACAAAGGAAAGATCTATAAAATCAGTGCCTAGTGGGTGAAAGACACTCCCAAATCACAATTCTCCCTTCACATAGGCAGCAGCATTTTACACCCACTTTGGGCAGATGCAAATGACTAAACAAGGTGCAAGGCAATATATAAAAAATCAAAGCCACCAGGTGTATCATGCTGCATTTACAGTGCTACATTGCAGCTTCTGAGGCATGCTGAAATTAGGGTGACCAGACAGCAAGTGTGAACAATCGGGACGGGGGTGGGGTGTTATAGGTGCCTATATAACACAAAGCCCCAAATATCAGGACTGGCTCTTTAAAATCAGGACATCTGGTCACCCTAGCTGAAGTAGACACCTGTGGGGGTGCTGGAGAAGCATACTGAGTTGGGACAACTACAACACTCTTTAAAAGGACACCACATGCTCTCCTTCCAGCACCAGAAGATACAAATGGTGTGAGGCCCTTTTGGGGTATGCAGCCCTCAGGCCAAGCTCCAGCCCCTCTCTCTTCCATTCTGGGTAGTTGAGGACTGGTATTCTGGCTGCCCCCAGCAAAACAGTAGAGGTGGGAGAAAAAAAAAACCTCCCCTCATTCCCTTTCCTTTCCTTGTACGCCCCATGCAAACCCAGGAGCAGTCTGGCCCTTAGCCTTTCACTGCATTCAGTGCCCACTTTGGGAATACTGTAGTATGAGGAATTTTGAAAATTGGTGAGATTTTAAAAAATTAACTCTTAGGGCGACATTGTCAGATGCTCTACCTACCTGCCAAGGGCAGTAAAGGGGGGCATGAAGTACCCCCCCCCCCCGCTCGCATGAGACAACTACCCATGTCCTGGAAACAGCATGGGAGGAGGCAGGAAAGGAGATAGAGCAGCCTCTGCAGTGTTGCTACTCCCACTCCTATGCATGTGGGCTGAAAATGGGCTGGGGTGGGAAGTAGGTGACACCAGTGCTGGACCCCCCCCCCCCCCCCACTCCCCCCAAAACGTGCTGGGCACTACAGCTGAATCACCTTAGCCAAGGAAGTAATTTGCTAATTATATTTACCATTAAATGCAAATGACTCCCTTCTGGAGCAAGAGGATGGGAGGGAACCCACAGACCACATGGTGGCTTCAGACGTGCACTGCCTCTTACTCAGGGCAGATTGCTAAATGACAGTCTTGCCCTTAATTTGCAATTACAGGGGTTTTTTATGTCACTATTTTTAAGGGTGGAGCCCACTTAATATCAACTCACAGAACAGGAAAAAATTGTCCTATGCTGCAAACCATTTTGCATATGTTTAGTACAACTGTGCTCAGTAATATCAATCTGACATTAAACGATTTCCACTTTAATGTCAATTGAAAATAATTGATTTCCCGCTCTCAGCAGCATTTGATGTCAGTTATTGCGCATGTCGCCATGCAGCATAAGCAGATTTTCAATTAACTAGACTATATCATTTTCGGTTTTCCATCTAGCTGCAGGGTTTGTGAGTGCAAACTTACTCCACATGATGCAATGACCTGGGCAGATCCAAACCACAATTTCAATGTTTATAGTAACTAAAGGTGCCTCCAGATTGGTGATTTTATTTGCAGCTTGGGAAAGCTCAGATTACTTCCTAGAAACTCCCAGCTAATGTTGAAAATTGATTTGGATATGATTGATTTGGATAGCTTGACTGTAGTTTGATTTTTGCATCTAACTGGTTCTAAGATTTTAATTTGCAAGTTGAGCATAGAAGAAAATTCTTGGAGTATCGAGTACCTAGTATTAGTTATTGTTCATGAATTTATCATTCTACTATCCCTTTGTGGAGTAACATTTTTGTTAGCAGGATGCCCTAACAATAATTACTTACATAAAATACAAAGAAGCAAGAGCACGTTATCCCTCTCTTCTGAAATGAAAGTCAGTGGAATTTCTGAGTCCCATTAAAAAACTGATCTTCTTGTTTTTCAAATCCTTCATGGTTTTCTCTAGACTACCTCATAGACCTGCATTGCCTCTTTCACCAAATATCAGCCTTCAACATGGTCTCTTAGATTGTATACTCTTTAGGACAGAAACTGTCTTTCATGCGGTGTTTCCATGGCACGTACAGTGGGGCCCCCCAAGTGGATTAGGACCTCTAGGGGCAACCATAATATAAATAAGAAGTTGTCATCTTCATCATCATCATGTGAGAGAACCTGCAATTCCTGCTATCTAGACCAGCCTCCATCACCACCACTTCTCCCAGCTTCATCAACTAACCCATCTCTTTTCAAATCATAGTTGAAACAACCCTCTGTTACCCAAGCAGTGGAGACATAACAGCGATGTTTAAAAAATGAGCATTTGCACCTGTTGTGTGGCTAGAGTTGCCACTGCCTTTGATGGGAGTTTAGCACAGGGGCTGCAGAAGCAGACACTGGCACTATGTCCTTTAGCTAGGTAAAGAATATTGGAATCCAGCTGGCCTGAGAGATGATTTACAGAATAAGGGCTGAATCCCTGCAATGCTTGCATACACTATTGGGGGTCAATATATGTTTTCAGGGCCAGGCCCAGAAGACTGTATGGAGTAGTATTTAATAGAGCTGGGCAAACATTTTCAACAGAAATTTTTTCAGCTGTTTCAGTGACACCAAAACATTTCACAAATTCATATTTATTAAAAGATACATTTAAAAACTGTAACATTTTGTTCTAACAGACACATTTTGATTTTTCAATTCAAAATGACTGGTTACAAATTTCCTTTAATTCTGTTTTTTTTAAATTTAAACACGTTAAAAAAAAAAAAAAAAAGCTTGAAATCAAAAAGTTTCATTTGGTCTTGAATGAAACATTTGACCCCAAATTATTATTTTTTCCGAATTGCTGAAATTAAAAATGGTTCTGTTCAACCCCAAACAACTATTTCCCAACGTTTTTAGAAGTGCCAACAACCTGAAAAATCTGCTATTTGAACAGATCACTGTGAGCACTGTAGCAAGAACCATCTTTCCGTAGTGTGTTTGTACAGCACCTATCACAATGGGCCTTGGTCCACGACAGCATCCTAGAATACAAATAATAAGAATACAGTGCCAGATTGTTGCTGTTGATATGTTTTCAGTGATAAACATTCATCTGTCATTTAAAAAAACCAAAAAGTAGAGTCACGGTAAGGAACTAGAGTTTGGCTTCATACGGTAATAGGAAAGATTGTCTTAGGCCCCAGTGCTTCAATGAGTTCTGTGCAAATGGACCTCTATGCCGCCGCAGAACTGCAATGATGTTAGTGAGACAGTATGCAGGTACAAGACTCTGCCCACTTCGAGATTGTTGTAGTATCAGGGCCTTAGGCACAACCCAAAAAAGATCATACACCTAAGCATTAAAAAGTGGGAAAGCTGTTTGAGACATGTTGTGGGGTTTTATTGGTGATTAAATAGTTTAAAAAAAACACAACTTGTTCTCTGGGGACAGAGCTGCACCTCATGTAAATTGTCAATGTTCCATGAAGTCAACAGAGCTATGACCATTTACACTAGCTGAGGATCTTCCCCATGGTCTGCACTTCTTTCCAGGAAAAGAAAAAAACGACTGAAAAAAATAATGTAGATATGCAGCTTTGCTAACCTTTCAGCACACCCCAGTACGGACAAGGCTTGTCCTTCGAGCAAGTTTTGCAGCATTTTAGGGGTTCAGCCTAATGTGCACTCTCCATTGCAATATTTCTAGGGCAGGGTTTTCCTTGAGACTAGGCTGGCAATTTCAAAGGATCAAAGCTGCTACACAACTAAGGGAAAATGCAACTACTGACAAAATATGGCTCTTCCCGCTAGCTTGAAATCCTCTTTCTTCTAATATTTATCCCACTCTCTGCTCCCAAAGTGATCACAGGCAGACAAGGCACAATCAGAAAACCCCAAAATTCCAGTTTGCAATTTTGCAGCGCGACTTCTGAAAGTTAGAGTTCAATCACCACGATATTTCTTTCTGGCTTTAATTGGGTGGCAAATTAACTCTCTCCTGGTCCGTCCCCCCCACCCCCATCTCTCCATTTTTTGTTTCCAGTTACAGTGGTGCTGTTTGCAGCTCTGAAACGGCAGCGGAAGAAAGAACCTTTGATAATTTCCAAAGAGGACATCAGAGACAACATTGTCAGCTACAACGATGAGGGCGGTGGAGAGGAAGACACCCAGGCTTTTGATATTGGCACACTGAGAAATCCTGAAGCCATAGAAGACAATAAATTACGCAGAGACATTGTGCCAGAAGCGCTTTTTATGCCGCGCCGGACTCCAGCGGTACGAGATAACACCGATGTCAGAGATTTCATTAACCAAAGGTTAAAGGAAAATGATACAGATCCTACTGCACCCCCATATGACTCGTTAGCGACCTACGCGTATGAAGGTAATGGCTCTGTAGCAGAATCCCTCAGCTCCTTAGAGTCGGTGACTACAGATGGAGATCAGGACTACGATTACCTCAGTGACTGGGGGCCTCGATTTAAAAAGCTGGCGGATATGTACGGCAGCGTGGACAGTGATAAAGACTCTTAATATGTTGCCTTTGTTGATTTCCAGAAACAGCATTGAGATATGTGAAGTAGCTATTTCTTTCTATTTATCCCTGGCTCTGTGATAGGGCTCTCTATTCTATCGGTTCCAGTTGTCTAATGACTGCAGTCTGTGTGGATCAAATGTCAGAAAACTTTTTTCTAGTATAATTTTATGAGCTTTTTTTTTTTCTTTTTCTTTTTTTTAACGCATCCACTTTACCAAGCCAGTCTTACAGGCACAGTGGTAGGGGAGGGAAACAGGAATGGAGGGAAGCAATATTTGTACTTGTTCTGCTTATATTGTAAATTGGAGTATATTATTGTTCCAGCTCACTTAATCTTCTTACTGTATTCAGATTATTCAGCTCAGATGATTGCTCTGTCCATTTTGTATTGCACATCCTAATGTACTGAGGTATTATGGTTTAACCTAAATATTATAGTAAAAAGTAGTGGGGGAGGAATTTATTATAAAATTAGAATCAGCTGACAAGGCTATAAGACAACATGAGAGTAAATTTTATTCTTGAATTTAAAGACGTCTACTTGCCATTTAACTATAAATATTTTTCTTGAACCTGCCATTGGCCCCCAAAGCATAAAATCATACCAACTCCATGTATATAATTCCCTGTGGATCACTATACCTGTATCCTTCTTACCCAACATTCACAGAGAGATGTGTGTGGTCTGTAGCTCTGAGCACAGAATTGCTAAGTACTATCCCAGTTCTAACACTGACTCACTTTGTAACATTGGGCAAGTCACCTAATCACTCTGGATTAGACTGTGGTTTTGAAACAAGACTTGAGCAAGGAGCAGAATGTAGTTGTGCTGTATCCTATGTCTGGAATAGATCACTTCCTCCAGGCACACTAGCTCAGTGTGTAGGGAGGCAGAGTGAGGCTCCACCCATTCCTCTGCTTCTGCCCACGCACCCACACGGAAGGGGAGTAGCAGCTTTAAGAAGGCTACCATCTTCCTTGTGACATGGATAGAGAGTACAAAGGAGAAAGGGGGTACCTTGCATCCTTTACTCCCCTGCAGGGGTGCATAAAATGGGTCACATTCTGACTCTGTCTCAGTTTTGCCATCTGTAAAATGGGAAAATAATGCCTACCTCACAGGGATGTTGCAAGGGTTAGAGAGTGAGTTTGAAAATTGCTTTGAAGGAGGAAAGTGCTAAACTCTCATCCCAGTAAGTCATTTCTATTTTTGTTTGTTTGGTTTTTTTTGGTGTGGATTTGAGCCCTGAATGCACAAGTAAATGAGAAATGTTTATCATTCTAGTTACTAGAACCAGGAGCATTTTAGAACACTGTCTTTGCAAATGCATCAACCAGAATTGTTATAGCTTTCAATTACACCAAGAGGTGGCATTTTAAACATGAATCTTTCAGTTGGTTTCCTTAATTTCCTTGCCAAACCTGCCATTTTTGCCAAGCCAGAACAGTGGTGCCACAGGACTCATTATGGGCCAGTGTCTCTTCTTTACAACTCACATGCATGAGGCAAAAGTAAACAGCAATGTAATAGAATGACAAGAGGAATATGTCACTGATTACGTTTCAGATCCAGTCATCTGAAATAGATTATTTTGAAATAGATTATTACAGCTTTTACAACCCTAAGGTTGATACCTTATCAGGAAAGAGTGAAGTTTCTCTTTCTACATCATATACAACCAGTCTCATTCATTCAATATGAATAGAATAATTTACATAGTAGAATAATTTTATGTGATCTATTGCTATGTATTTGTGTTCTTTCCTTGAAACCATAAAGAAATCAGTTTAAACACCAGTCTGTAGCTCCAATTTACCCTTTCCAATAATACCAGGATAAGACAAATATTAAAAGGCAGCAAACTAAAAGGCATTAAAGAAATATTTAAACATATTTTATACCATCTGCGGAACTCATTACTACAGGATAGTAAGACAAAGGGTTTAGTAAGATTCTAAAAAGGATTAGACATTTACAAGCATAATATGTGCTTAGAAAAACTAGGATTCAATGTAAAGGGCTATTAATCTTTATGTGTTCAGGGCATAAATTGGCATCAGGAAGGCATCTCCTCCCCATTGTCCAGCACTGCACAATTGGGAAATAAGCAACTAGACCCTTTTGAAAAATCCCAGTAGGTGCCTACCTGCATCTTTAAGCACCAAACACCTTTACAAATCTGTTCCTTTATGTCTTCCTTTCAATAGTCTGGCAATAGCCATTGTCTGAGGCAGAAGAGTAAGATAGATGGTTACTGGTCTGTTCTGGTGTAGTGTGTTTGCTATGTTCTTATCATTTCAGATGCTTTATTTTTTTTTCTTAATTAATGATACTTAGTAGCAGTTCAGGCTAGAATTTTGCATTTTATCGATCAATAGTTTTATCTTGTCAGGAACCTGACATAGTGTACGGAGAATGTGCCACACAAGCCTGTTGTGTAAATATATATAAAAGTATGTAATCTACTGACACCAAAATTATGGTGACAAACTGAATAGCAAGCGAATTCCTGTAAGAAATTCTCATGAGGCAAGTGCATCGTTACTCACGTCTGAATTATTCTTTTATCCATCCAGTTTATAAGTGCTGATTTTTCCACAAATGAGACTCATTTACCATCACTCACACATAACAAGAAGGGTCCAATTCAGTCTTGTCTTCTTCCTCTATAGCTCCACAAAGTGCAATTAAACAAAAACAGTGCCATTTAAATTGCCATATTGCAGTAAATAAAATATTTGCAGTAATATTTTTTACTGCACCTTGTGTGCTGCAGTGGGAGAAGATGGAAACCACTGCGCCACACTATTTGTATTCAATGACTGGGATGTTAAAATTGTCCGTTATAGACAAAGAAGTGTCAGATTCTGCAAAGTGGGTTTCTGGGCTGTGTTAAAGAAGTGGACTACTGCCTCAATCACTAGGATATCTGTTCAGGGGGAAAGAACCCCTGAAATGATACTAGGAGATTCCACTGACCAAGGTGAAGATGAGCTACACAATCAGCTTGCAGTCTCGATAGCGGCAAACTAGATGACCTGATAATAGGAGAGGTACTAAAGGGTACCGAATAGTCTAGTGAGATGAGTGTGAAGGGGAAGGAGGGATGTGGCATAGCAATAGCGGAACCATTATTGGAGTAATTATTCCAGAAGAAAGTCATTTTTATTCCAGAATAGTGTCCACATGGGGAATTATACAGGAATATCTATAGCAGAATAATTATTCCAATACAACTATATAGGAAATTTCCCATGTGGACAAGCCTTAGGAGGAGAGCTGAGGCTGAATCCTGCAATGAGCTCTGTGCAGGAAGGATCCCACCGCCCAAATAGAGCCCCACTGGCATCATTACGGGACGGGAGTTCAGTCCCCAGACCTGATGTTGCCTAATACGCTGTCTGACCATGGGAAACTCATGTGATCTTGGTCATTTCCGTTTCCTTTGCTATAAGCTAGGAAGAATAACACTCACACCCCTTTATAAAGTGCTTTGAGATCCTCAGATTAAAAGGCACTACACATCAGACAGTGCCAATAGCAACATTTTCTGAATAAGCCCTAAAAGGTGGGCAGACTTTTCTTATTATTTTTTTGGTTCGCTGCCAGGTCTGTCCTGATTATATACAAACACATTTCATATTTGTTAAGCATGAGAAAAATTAAAAAGCAGTTTTCAGCTCTCCTAATTTTTCAAGTAACAGGCTACATCTCGAGGCACAGGGTTGGCATCTATCTGTCATACTGAATTATGCAGAAAAAAATTACATTGGGTGTTTATAGCTCCCATGGTTGTAGCAAATAATAAGCAATATATTAATAGGCAAGTAGGTAGAATTAGGTATGGAAATCTGTGTGTGTGTTTCTATGCGTGAGAAGGAAGAAATAATGAACATTTAAAAAGAAGGCACATTTGTAAATTAGATATTTTCATCTTCATTGGGGACAGTAATAAATGCTTAGTCAATTCCTTGGGGCCAGATCTTACACTTTCAGAATTCCAATAGGAGTTTTACATGTGTCAGGAGCAAAACAGACTCCTAGCTGTCTTGCTCAGGCAAAATAATTCATAATCAGTGCCATTTTGGTGAAGAGCTCTAGCAAAAAAAAAAAGACCCCACAGCTGGAATGTTTAAACTGCTGTAAGACAACATTTTACTTGTTTTTATTATGTTTTAATTTTATACATCATCTCTTATCTCATGATCTCTTATCTGGATGTTGCCATGATAGCAGGTGGTCCAAAGTCCCAATGGACCATTGTGTTTAAATTAACACTGCAATCTGGATTTCTTGATCAAATTATGAGACCTGACAGATTAACAGTTGCTATGTTTATCTTGACTGGTGCAAACTGTTTCATAAATTTTGAAAAGACAATTTTCCTTTCAGCCCTTCAAGAATTATGGCACAGCCACTTCCCCCCCCTCCCTCACCCCCTCCCCGCGAATGTTAAAGCTGCAGCACTTTAAATTTCCCTTCAGTAGTTAGAAAAAGGCATTTTCTAAAAGGATTTTTCTTTTTAAAAAGTAGAACAAAACCATATTTAATGTTTGTGGCTTCATGGTTTGCTCTATTAGGAGGGAAATACACAGCTGTCTCACTTGTTAACAATTAATACAGCAAAGGATCTTTAAAAAAAAAGATTGGTTTATGGTCCCTCCCTTTTCAGTTTAATTTAGACATAGCTGAGACAATCTTTAACCTGCCCACCATTTTGTAATACCATGCTTATGGCCTAGTCCTGCGTTCTGTGCATATTGCAACACTTTCCTTGAAGTCAAGGGGAAATTGTCTGGCTGTTCGGGGAATTCAGCAGCAGGTGGTTATGGTGCATATTTGGGGATTGTTTTGTTTTTTAACGAGATGGAGGGTGGGGAGTTGCAGGTAGGGGTGGTAGAAAATGGGGGGGAGAAAAACTAAGTAATCAGTCGTATGCTTAAAGCAGGACCATTGTGACACTTAAAGCAGCAGAGATACCGCATTACACATAGTATTATTAGATTCCATATGAGCTTTTACAATAACTGCAATTTTTTTGCAAGTATTTACTTTAAAGGGGGACTGCAAACTTAAATGTCTCCTTCAACAGGGTTGATTTGACAAATAAGGCATGAGCCCAGCATTGAGGGAAATCCTTTCCACACCAGTGGGCTTGTAGCCTTTCCTGCAAGACTGCACTATTGATGTAAATACATCTGGAGACACTTTCTATAAGCTTTTAGTTTTTTATGCTCTATTACTTTAGTGCTTATTAAAGAAACAAAAATGTATAGAATTATTAGACATTCAGGTGAACACAAGAAACAACACAGCAAACATGACATTGCTCTGGTTTTTGACCAAAAAAAACCCTCTTCAAAACCACTGTACTATTTTATTTCTGTGATTACTTTCATTGCTTTGCAAATTCAACTTAAAAAAAAATAGGCCTTATAATAAATGCTATGTGCATCCTAACTGTGCTGCCGAGCTAAGTCAATCTGGCAAACCCCTATTGTGATTTGTGATTTTTTTCAACCCCTAAAATAAATGTTTTTCGGTATTGATTTTTTTTAATTAAAAATACTTCCAAGCATAAATTGAAATTGATGCCACTGCCCAGGAAGATTTACTAGCTGGAGTGCTCCAGTCATGCAGTTACTCTCAGTTGTCATTCCCTTGTTCTGCAGAGAGAGCGCGGAGTCAGGTGGAAGTAGTCACTGTTCAGCACAGAGGAACGTTTGTGGGTGATAAGATTTTCATCATTTAAAAAGTTTACATCTGGAAGGTTCTCTGTATTACAAAGAGCCCCATGCTGGAACAATTACTTTTATCTCAGCGTGGCTGGGCCATTTGTTACAGTCAGCTGGCAAATGTGCATTCTTTCCCCCTTATATTTCTTATTCACTGTAATGGCTTTTTTTTTTTTTTGGTTAAGATTTAATGAGAAACCAATTTGAACAGCGATTTCTCACAGAAAGAGTGAATTTGCCTTTTTGCAAATCAATTTTTGTAACAAGTTATTTATATGATACGAAATAAATTGGTTTTTTTTCTACCTTGCTTTTTTTTATTCTCTCCGTTTACAGTCTATATTTACAAAGTTAACATAAAATAATGGTATAAATCTTCTAAAGTAATTCTGCATCCACCACCGTCCTGACACCAGCTGCTCAGCCCAGCAAATTTCATTGGTAAATGCTTGGCTTCTAACACACTGTGTGAGCAATTGGGCTGGTCTTGTGACTGGTAGGGCCTCAAGGAAGAATGATGTAATTGGACAAGGAGTCACTTCCCCTTAGGGACCCTCACTTGGAGAAGGAGATAGGAATGACCATTATATTGACAAAAGCATAGGGGTCAGACCAGCTACTTATGTTTATAGGTGACTTCAATTAGAAAAAGCTCTCATTGAAGTCAATAGGAGTTTTGCCTCAGTACTGGGTGTGGAATGTCCTCCATCTTGAAGCATATAAAAATCATAGCAGAGAAATCAGATGTAACACACTTATACATGTTACTCCTTGGTTATTTCTCTTTCGTTAGAAGAGGGTCTCAAAGAGAATTTAGGCATAGGGCTAGGTTGACCATATATTGAAGATGAACACAAACCTCAACTGAGATATCTTCTTAGGCAAGCAGAACTACCCTGTGAGGAAATTCTTCATTTTAGCACTTCATAAAGGAGAACACATCATCTTATTTAACGATTTTTGTGAGGAAAGGGGGAAATATCATTGCAAAGCAGTGCTTCATCGATAACATGGGTAAAGATACATTTGACCTACTCAGGCGAAGTAAGTGACCTGAATGACTGACTCCCCTAAGTGGTTTCTGAATTACAATAAACTGAGTGACTCACATAGGCCAGTGGCTGGTTGGGCCATATGGAATGCTGTCTTAGACGCACCTCAAGAATACAGGTGAAAATTTTATATGGTGATCTTAGCAAAACAGGGTGGTATTTTAGTATTCATTACTGGGACTGTGGTTTAGACTAATACACACGTCTATATACAAATGAAAAATAAAGGAGATTCATTTATTATCTGTATTACAGTACACCAAGGCCCCAGCTGGAGCTCCATTGCGGTAGGCCCTGTACCTACAGGATTTTATCTATTACATATACACATATACCTTAGTTAACCTGTGTGTCATAACTCTTATATTTTTTGTATTTCTGTAGCACCGGGAGATTCCAATCACACTGGGACCCCATTGTGCCAATCTAATTAAGAGAAGATGCAACAAGTTGGCATAACAAACCAGCAGAGAGAAGTGGACAGTAACAGTGACAGGAGAACAGTTATGTATAATGGCTGTGGTCGTAATTTGCCAGCTTGAGGGTTTGTTTTTTAAAGAGACCCCAATGATCACAGTAGGACTGCCGCTTGGCCGTTTTTTGACCAGCCTGGCCAGTTGCCATCAAAAGATGTACCATGCCAGTTTCTTTTTTGCTGTGCACATAGAATCATAGAATATCAGGGTTGGAAGGGACCTTAGGAGGTCATCTAGTCCAACCCCCTACTCAAAGCAGGACCAATCCCCAATTTTTGCCCCAGATCCCTAAATGGCCCCCTCAAGGATTGAACTCACAACCCTGGGTTTCACAAGCCAATGCTCAAACCACTGAGCTATCCCTCCCCAACCCATGCACATAGCAATCTTAGCTATGGGCTGTACATGTCACGGCTGGGAGTGTGTCACAGCCTGGACAGCACCCAGGTCCCTTTCTGCGTGCCAGGCCCTCACCTGCTGGCTGCCGAAACCATGATGGCTCCCCTTGACACTGGGAAGCAGCCGGGAAGCGGGACAAACCTGTCATTTAAGGGCGAGGCTTATTAGCAGGGAGGGGTAAGGAACAGGGTGGGGAGGTAGGGGCTCCTAGGAGGGGGCTACAGGAAGCTGGATAGATGAGGCTTACCAGCAGGGAGGAGTAAGGAAAGGGAGGGGGAGCCCTGTCTGTCCCATTTCCCAGAGCCCTTGAGGGAGCCGTCTACCATCCTATCCCAGTAGCAGGGGGGCTCACTCTAGAGCTGAGGCCCCTGGTGGGAGTAGGGTGGGTGTAGGGGGTCATGGACCAGGGAGGTAAGACTGCTGGTGCACCTGAGAAGGGACGAGGATGATCAGGCTCATTGGTGGGGCCACTGTGGCATGGCCAGTGGCCAGGTTTTCTGTGCCTCAGAAGTGAAATCCTAGCTAGCATGGCCCCCTGTCTAGGTGTTAATCTAGAATCCTCAACATCTTCAACATTCACTGGGAGCTCCACATGGCAGATCTAGGATCGGAATGCTAGAATTCTTTCCTTTATAGGCAACAACCAGTCGTACTTGGCTCCTGTGCCATTACACCTCACTTACCAGGGGAAATCCCCATCATGAAGAAAACCCCTAACAAAAGGCAGTAAAATACCCTGTTCCCAGATATTCAGTCACCATTTTTATCTATGTAGAAACCAAAACCAAAACAAACCAAACTCATTCTTCCTTGCTCCATCCCGGTTATCACAGGGATAATTTAGACTTTAACTAGACAAGTCATTAACTCTTATAATCGGTGATTACTGGAGAGAGACAGTCATTCAAACAGCAATAGGTTTCCCACTGGTTTTTAATCTCTGTCTAAGACCTATGGTGCAGATCACTAATGGAAGTGGCCAACTTTTGACCTTACCCTTCAGGAGCTAGATTGGCTACACACTGCCTACTCTCACTTTTGTATTGCCGAAGACACCTTCTCTTTCCATCTCATCCTTACACTCTCTTAAATATAGAGCAGCACATTATGTATTTGCACATTAAATACAGGTCTTTCAGCAAGAGCCAAACCTTCGGGTTCTCTATGAGAAGTATCATAATCTCCCTTTCTTTGGCAGATTTTCCAAAAAACTAGATAGACCCATAAACTTTAAGGCCAAAAATGGACCATCATGATCATCTAATCTGATCTCCTGCATACTGCAGGCCACAGAACCTCACCAACCCCCTCTTGTAATAGACCCATAACCTCTGTCTGTGTTCCTGAAGTCTTCAAATCATGATTTAAAGACTTCAAGTTACAAGCTACTCACCAATCATTGCATTCAACACCAACGCCTCCACTTCTAGTCACAAACTTCTTTGTTCTCACTGCTGCTAATCTGTGAAGAAAAATTACAAATGTTTGATGCTATTAATGCTAACAGTAGGTACAATATACTTCAAAACTTTTGGTTCAGACCTAAAAACAATCATCATAGATCCCTATCTTAATCAACTGAAGTTTTCTGTTTCACATTGCTCTTACTCTAACCAGGCCGGCCCTTCTTCCCCTCCTTTCTTCTGCAATCAGCTGCCTAGCACACATCCATCCCCTTATTCTTCTTTACATTCCCCAACCTGATCCAAACCAAGCAATTAGATGCTCAACAGCTGTCTGTCCACCTTTCAGCTCCACATTTTTTTCTGATATCCCACCAAACCAAAGATGGGTTTACGCAGGTCTGCCAGTCTTGACTGCAGTCTTCAAATCCCTCATTCTCCACGTCAGATTTACTCCAGTATACATGATACACTTCTGACCCAAGGGAACCACAGAACACACACATATTTGCAGATATCCACTAACTTAGCATGTACTCTCAATCCACTAAGTTCCTGCCATGCATCTTGAAATGTATCAGCAAATGGAAAGAGATGGGGACAGAAACTGCGGAGATGGGGACAGAATGAGGAAGGGAGTACACTAGGGGGGTATATTCATCTGAAACTTCCTAAGGGCTTGGGATGGCTTTTTCCTTTATCTCTCATTAAAAACACCAACAGTAGCTTGTGCACAATTTTGTCTGAATCCCCTGCTGAAGCTTTTCTCTTCTTAACTCAGAATTTTCCTGGCTGTCTGCTCATGCATGCATCTTAATTAATAAACAAAATGAATACATTCCCTCGTGATTGCCTTTACATGTTTTTCTAAACATCTGTTTCTACCTATATCCTTCAACAAAACAGATCTTGTCTGCAGCTCAGCTAGGGAACATCTCTCTCTCAGGACACAATCAGGGTTTTTTTTCACGTCAATTATCTTAATTGGTAACAAGCTTAACCCATTTCCCAATTATGACTCCAGTTTGTTAGAACAAACAACCCCTCAAACCTTCTTGAATAGAAATATTTTTAAAAAAAACAGCTTTCCTAACTAGTCTTTTATGAAAACATTAATTGAAGGGATGGGTCCTTCCTTTGGAACCCGTGTTCTGAAACAATCAGAAGCTTAGGCCCATCTTTCAAATGGACAAAATGAGACACACACACACCCACAAGTCCCATCAGACTTTATCATTCAGGTCTGTCTCTAATGAAAGGTAGAAGCGTAAAGAGAAGATACAAGGAATCCAGATGTGAGACCCCACACTTGCCTTACGGCATTGTCTACTGATAGGTTAGCCATACCGCAACCTTCATCTGGTCCTGTTCATTCTTGCTCATCTGTTTCCAGTTATACAGCCAAATACATCAAAACTGTCACATCTTTCCTGAGCCAGCTATGTCCACTATTACAGACTTGAGCAGAGGGCAAACTAAATCTCCACTTCTGCCCTCCCTTCAGCTTCCTCTAGGATGGAGCACAGCTTTAAATTCTGCCAGGAAGGGGCATGATGCTATATTCTGCTTGGCCACGTCCCCCATTTCAGCTAATACCACCAACTTTTGCAAAGACACTGGCACTTTACATACACCCTACCCTGCCCTGAGAGGCTGTATCCACAACCTGCCCCTCCCCTGAACTTTCCTCCATCATTTATACTCATATGATATGGGTTAACCAGGCAGTGAATTTAGCCCAGATTGTTACGATAGCCTACTTGATTACATCACTTGCCATGCAGGATTCCTATAACCTATGTGGGCCCGCCTGCCAAGTTCAGAATCAGAAGTGACAGCTATGATAGTATTTGTGATTCTATTGCTGTCAGATATTGACGACAGTTCTTAAAATAGTCTTATGGTTAGCTTTTAAATTTAAAAAAGCTCAAATGAAAGGTTGAGTGGCATGTTTCCAATAATTCAGCATTTCGTAAACCAGTCATCTATCTGGGTGGGATATGAAGTTGCTGCTGAATGCCCTGGAGACAACAGCTTGTTATTTTTGTTAATATTTAAACATTGCACAGAGCCCTTTATTTGAGAAAGGACAGTCTGAATGTCTTGGTACCAATGTGGATATTCAGCACAGTTCCTCTTCACATTGAATTCAATGAGAATTTTGGTGGCAGTGGACTTCCAAAAGACAATGCATATCACTGAATTTCTGATGAGCAAAGTGAAGTTTGGCAGAGAGCAAAGGAACTTGCAGGATACATCAGAGGAAGGCTGCCACTGTGCACTGATAAAAGCCTTTGTAAACCAAGGGGACCATGTGCAAACAAGAATCTTCAGGAAAAGGAACGCACCTTATAAAAGAACTGTTCAGTTTCTGGATTGAAATTCAAACCAATATTTACTAATAATTATCTCACATACAGAAAAGTTATCAGTAAACATTAGCCTGTTCACTAAATCCTGCCAGTTCCCCGTCATTCCTCTCCACCAAAATCCTTTGCTAGGAGTTAATCATTTGGTGCTTCCTTCCCTCTATACTGTCTCACTCTCTCCCACCCTCCACCCAATGGGACCAGAATTCAGCTCTGAAAATTATCTTCCACATTCAGCCCCAGCATCTTGTGTCTTCATTCAGGCATCCCCCCATGTTGCCCATATAATGCCCTTGTTACTCATCTACATGACCAACTATTCTTACAGTTTTGCTCAACTCTGCCCATTTTTAAACCTCACAGTACTTAACACACATTTTTGTTATTCTTATCTTAACACAGGGTCAAACCTGTTGACATTCCCTGATGTGCTCACTACTGAGAATAGCCCTAGCCATTTCGTAGCCAGGGGCTAATGGCTGAGACCCAAGCCTGTAAAAATGTATGTAACAAGCTTGGGGAAAGCACTGTGGTGATATAATATTTCTTTCCCTGCTGCTGTACTTCAGCTTACCTCTCTGCTGGGGTACAGACCAGAGCTTAGTCTTTTTAAGACTTTGAGATACCTATGTATTGTATATAGCGTTATATCTCTCAGAGAACGAAAGTGACACAAAACGCCTAAAGGAGAAAACATTTGCTGTATGCAAGTGAAAATGAGATTTCTTGTAACTTATGAAACAATGACTTTATCATAAGCAAACTAGGGAAATACTGCCTACATAAACCCATTGTAAGGTGAGTGCACAACTGGTTGGAAAACCGTATTCAGAGAGTACTTATCATAGTCATACTGGAAAGGCATATTGAATGGGGTCACAAAGGGATCTGTCCTGGGTTCAGCTGTAGTCAATATCTTCATAAATGATGTCATGGCAGGTATCTATTATAGACCACCACCTAAGCAGAAAAAAGAAGTAGATGAAGCTTTTAAAAAAAACAACGAACAAAATCATCCAAAGCACAGGACTTGGTAGTGATGGGGGACTTCAACTACTCAGACATCTGTTGGGAAAATAATACAACAGGATACAGATTATCCAACAAGTTCTTGGAATGCATTGGTGACAACTTTTTACTACAGCAGGTGAAGAAAGCAACTTAGGGAGAAGTTTTGCCTAGATTTGATTCTAACAAACAGAAAGGAACTGGTTGAGAATTTGGAAGTGGAAGGCAGCTTGGGTGAAAGCGATCTTGAAATGATGAGAATTCATGATTCTAAGGAATGGTATAATGAAAAACAGCAGAATAAAGAAAACGTACTTCAAGAAGGCGGATTTTAGCAAACTCAAAGAACTAGTAGGTAAGACCCCATGGGAAGCAAATCTAAGGGGAAAAAGTGTTCAGAAGAGTTGGCAGTTTTTAAAAGAGACATTATTAAGGACACAAGAGCAAATTATTCCAATGCATAGGAAAGATAGGAAGTATGGTAAGGGACTGCCCTGGCTTCACCAGGAGATCTTCAATGACCTGAAACTCAAAAAGTCACACAAAAAGAGAAAACTAGGTTAAATTATGAAGGATAAATATAAAAAAAAACACATAAGCATGTAGGGACAAAATTAGAAAAGCCAAAGCAAAAAATGAGATTAAAGTATCTAGGGACATAAAGAGTAACAAAACCAAACATTTTACAATACATGAGAAGCAAGAGGAAGACCAAAGACAGGGTATGCCCATTACTCATAGACTCACAGACTTTAAGGTTAGAAGGAACCATTATGATCATCTAGTCTGACCTCCTGCACAATGCAGGCCACAGAATCTCACCCACCCAGGGCCAGTGCAACCACTAGGCAAACTAGGCAGTCGCCTAGGGAGCCAAGTGGTTGGGGGCACCAAAAAGTGTCGCCATGCGGGGACGGCGAGCCCCAGCCATGGAGGGGCCGGCACGGTGCAGAGGAGGCAGCAGCCCTGCAAAGGCGGCAGCGCTGCTAGTGGGAAGCAGCCGTGCCCCCTGCCCCTCCTGCCCGGTGCCCCTGCCCCAGGGGCTCCTGAAGGCTGCAGGAGATGCATGCGGGCACCAGCCCCCATGCGCCCCCCGGCTCCCCCTTCACCGCGCTCAGGTTCTGCGGCTCCCGGGAGTGTGAGCTGCTGCTGCCCCTCCTGCTGCCTCAGCACTCTGCGGGGAAGGGGCTGTACGCCCAGCAGCGTGTTTTTCCTCCACGTGGAGCCAGCGGCTCCAGCGGCCTGGGCATGGTAAGGGGAGTCCCGGGGGGCAGTCAGGGAGCAGGGTGGATTAGATGGGTCGGGAGTTCTGGAGCGGGACTGTCAGGGGGTGGAGGGTGGAGAGGGATTGGAGCAGTCAGGGGACAGGAAGCAGGGGGCGGGGTTTGGAAGGGTCAGGAGTTCTGGGGGTCCTGTCAGGTGGCGGGGGTG
The DNA here is from genome assembly GCA_037349315.1 of Chelydra serpentina. Lineage (NCBI taxonomy): Eukaryota > Metazoa > Chordata > Testudines > Chelydridae > Chelydra > Chelydra serpentina. Next base: position 18,661,706 of record JBAIAC010000002.1, read on the forward strand.
TGGATAAGGGTTGGGGCAGTCAGGGGATAGGTAGGGGGTAGGGTCCTAGGGGGTAGGGGGGCAGTTAGGGTGGGGGGGTCTCAGGAGGGGGCAGTCAGGGGACAAGGAACAAGCGGGGTTGGAGGTTCTGAGGGGGGCAGTCCGGGGGTGGGAAGTGGGAGGGAGTGGACGCGGGTGGGGAAGGGGGAACCTGGTCTGGGGAGCAGCCCCTGGGCATGGCTGGCCCCTGGGGTCTATAAAGGCTTGTTGGGATTTGCCCCTCAATGAATCGATGTGCGGCGAGTGGGGAGGGGGGCGCAAGGTGGAATTTTTGCCTAGGGCGCAAAATATCCTTGCACCGGCACTGCACCCACCCACTCCTGCAATAATCCTCTCACCTACATCTCAGCTATTGAAGTCCTCAAATCATGGTTTAAAGACTTCAAGATGCAGAGAATCCTCCAGCAAGGGACCCGTGCCCCATGCTTCATAGGAAGGCGAAAAACCCTCAGGGCTTCTGCCAATCTACCCTGGAGGAAAATTCCTTCCTGACCCCAAATATGGCGATAAGCTGAACCCTGAGCATGACTCACCAGCCAGACACCCAGCTTGAGGGGGGCCTCAGCAAGAAAAAGGTGAGAACCCCTGTACTAGAATACTTACGGAACTGGCTGAAGAGATCGCTGAGTCATTAGCAATTATCTTTGCGAACTTGAGGGGATGGAAGAGATCCCAGAGGACTGGAAAAGGGACACGTATCATATCTATCTATAAAAAGGGGAATAAGGACAACCCAGGGAATTATAAACCAGTCATCTTAACTTCAGTACCCAGAAAGATAATGGAGCAAATAATCAAATAATCAATTTGTAAGCACCTTAAAGAAAATAAGGTGATAAATAACAGTCAGCATGCATTTGTCGAGAACAAATCACCTCAAACCAACCTAATACCCTTCTTTGTCAGGGTAACAACCCTTGTGGATGGGTGGGGGGAATATCTCAACTTTAGTAAGGCTTTTGATACTGTCTCACACAACCTTCTCATAAACAAACTAGAGAAATATAGCCTAGACCAACCTGCTGCAAAATGGGTGCACAACTGATTTGAAAAGCTTACTCGGAGAATTCAAAATAATCTTGACAAACAGGAGAAATGGTCTGAACTAAATAGGATGAAATTCAATGAGGACAAATACAAAGTACTCCACTTAGAACAGAATAATCAATTGCACAAACACAAAATGGAAAATGACTGCCGAGGAAGGAGTACTGGAGAAAAGGATAAAAACATAAGAATGGCCATTCTGGGTCAGAGAAAAGGTCCATCTAGCCCAGTGTCCTGTCTTCCGACAGTGGCCAGTGCCAGATGCTCCAGAGGGAATGAACAGAACAGGTAATCATCAAGTGATCCATCCGCTGTCAGCCATTCCCAGCTTCTGGCAAACAGAGGCTAGAGACACCATCCCTGGCTAATAGCCATTGATGGACCTATCCTCCATGAATTTATCTAGTTTTTTTTAACCCTGTTATAATCTTGGCCTTCACAACATCCTCTGACAAAGAGTCCCACAGGTTGACTGTGCATGTGATCTGGGGGGTTATTGTCAATCACAAACTAAACATGAGTCAACAATGTAACACTGTTGCAAAAAAAGTGAAAATCATTCTGGGATGTATTAGCAGGAGTGTTGTAAACAAGACAGGAGAAATAATTCTGCTACTCTTCTCAGCACTGATAAGACCTCAGCTGGAGTACTGTGCCCAGTTCTGGGCACCACACTTTGGGACAGATGTGAACAAACTGGAGGAAGTTCAGAGGAGAGCAACAAACATGACTAAAGGTCTAGAAAACATGACCTATGAGGAAAGATTGGGTTTGTTTAGTCTGGAGATAAAAGGACTGAGTGCGCATATGATAACAGCCTTCAAGTACATCAAAAGTTGTTATAAAGAGAAGAGTGATAAATTGCTCTTCTTAGCCACTGAGGACAGGACAAGAAGTAATGGGCTAAAATTGCAGCAAGGGAGATTTAGGTTAGAATTAAGGGAAAAGATTCCTAGCTGTAAATATAGTTAAGGACTGGAACAAATTACCTAGAGAGATTGTGGAATCTCTGTCATTGGAGTTTTTAAGAGCAGGTTAGACAAACATTTGTTAGGGTTAGTCTAGGTCGGTGGTTCAAACAACTGTGGTCCACCGCTTCTTCAGGGAAAGCCCCTGGCACGCCGGGCTGGTTTGTTGACCTGCCGTGTCCGTAAGTTCGACCGGTCACGGCTCCCACTGGCCGCAGTTCACCACTCCAGGCCAATGGGGGCTGCGGGACGTGATGGACAGCACATCCCTCCGCCCGCACCATGGCCCGCAGCCCCCATTGGCTTGGAGCGGCCAGCCGAACCTGTGGACGTGGCAGGTCAACAAACCAGCCTGGTGCGCCAGGGGCTTTCCCTGAAGAAGCGGTGGACCACAGTTGAGAACCACCAGTCTGGGTAATACTTAGTCCTGCCTCAGTTCAGGGGACTGGACTAAATGACCTATCATCTTGAATATTCTCTGAATTTTGTAAATCACTTTTTTAAAGAGACACGGTGGGAGAGGTCATATCTTTTATTGGACCAACTTCTGTTGATGAGAGAGACAAGTTTTCCAGCCACACAGAGCTCTTCTTCTTCAGGTCTGGGAAAGGAACCTCCAGTATCCCTGCTAAATCAAGATGGATCAGATTGTTTAGCATAAGTAGTTAAACCATATGCTCAAGACAATTCTGCTCCCTTCCCACTCCCCTCTTGTGAAGAGTGGATCAATTTCCTTGTCCCCCATCCTAGAAAACCAGCCCTGGGAAGGGAGAGAGGAGAATCCCCTGAAGATGCTTTTCGTGGACAGCAGTGAAGAACTTCCACAGCTGGAGGAGGAGCAGAGATGCTCTGGGCAACCAAAGAGTGGGAGAGTCAGGGCGGGGGCGGGAGGGGGAGAAAGGAAGGCAGAGTTGATAAGGAGTGTGGGTAACAAAATGAATTGATGTAGGCATATGGTAGCCAAAATCCTATTTCACCTATACAGTTATGACACTAATTACCACACACCCTCCCGGGGGTAAACTGGGGGGTTTCAAAAATCAGAAGACTGATCCAAAAGATTATTTAATTTGTTTTTAAAATCTTGTAGTTTGGGGGATAATATCAGGATTTTGAGGGGTCTAACTCCTGGTTTTTGAAGGGTTGGATGGCAGTTTTGCACATGCTTAACTTTACTCACATGGTAGGCCCACTGAAGACAGTGGGACTACTTCTAGTGCACACAATTAAGCACATGCCTAAATGTTTGCAGGATCAGTGCCTTATTTTTTAAAGTCTTCCAGGCAGAGACTCTGAAGCTATTTATTTTGAAAAGCACTTTGTACATTTATATTGCTAAATAAATAAGCAACCACTTCCACATCCAGGAACTGTATAAAGATTTTGATCTCTGAGTCTCCAACCTCTGATTTGAGACACTCTTCATAAATTTCCACATAGGACAGTATAGTACTAGGCTGAGAGTTGGAGTCAGGTAAATCAAAATCAGACAACACACACACACACATTATACACAATATATATGTGAATGCTCAGTTCTTTATGGTTTTAGGCTTTTCATCTATTTGTTATAATATCCCCTTAACTATTTTTACAAAGTAACTAATGTCACCATCAGAAAGTGTGCATTGTTCTGAATATCTAAAAGTTTTCTAGAAAAAAATAGTGAATGAACTGATGTGGTCTGTGTGTGGATCTCTTTACACAGTTACGCCCCAATCCTGAAACATTGTGTATGTAGTAAAACAGCTGCTTCTGCATGGAGACCCATTAGCTTCAAAGTGCTTCTACACAGGCGTAGCAGTGTGCCCAGTTGCATTGAACTGCAGGATTTAGGCCATCCTCTATATTCTCTCCTCTAACCCTGCACAAATGATTTTTTTTTTGCACCAAAGCTTGTTCTCCTTCATTACTAGGTGTTTCACAGCTATATAATGGCGGTGGTTGTCCATCCACATGGGGTTTGTCCTGACACTATCTTGTGTGGACAAGGTTTGTTTGTGTGTTTCATTACATTGCTGTAATTGTTTTGGAATTAGATTGGGCTACACAATTACTAAATGAACTAATAACACTTTGGGATATATTTACTTTGTGTGTTTGCAATGTTAATTTGTTTTAAAAAAATAGTACTAAGAAGGACTTGCCATTTATTATGTGCAGCTAGACTACTGCTTCTGGGAGGAGACCCAGACAAAGTCAGGAATAACTACAAGGTTATTTAAGAAGTTAAAAAAAAAAGGTCCAAGCATTTAGTGTTATTGAAACACTTAAGACCCAATCCTGCAAACACTTCTCCACGTGAACACTCCTCATTCTCATACTGGATAAAGTTACTCACATGTTTATTTGTCTGCATGATCAGAGCCATTTTCTGTTATAGAGTAATCGTTTGCCACAAGCAGTTTTCTAAAAATGATGCCCTTGATGTAAGAGACATTAAACTTCTCATTTCCTTATAATTAATATAGTCAGAGGTTAACCGCACACAAATGGGTCTCTGAAGAATAACAAATACAGTTTATGAATAAGATTTGTTTATAGTTGTATGGATAATTTGTGTAAGTTAATAATGAATTTTATATATATTATTCATACTTCTCTCTAGCTGAGGCCACAGACTCCTCATCTAATCTCAGAAATTAAAAAAAAAAGCTACCACAGTTTAGTTATCCTGAAAATACAATTCATTGTGGAAACACTGACAGCCTTTTTAACTAGAGCAGCACAAATAGTATATCTAAAATGTGGTGCACATCATAGTGAATGCTTGAGACACAATAAACACAATACCTTCTCAAAGTCTCCCATGTTGAAGAAAGGTGATTATCTTTATTCAAGCCTCCTGAAGTAAGAAAAGAAAAAGAAAGAAAGCGAGAGGAGATGGACACAGCTCTTTGTAGTGCTACTCATATGTGAAGGTTAATCATAATGCACGTTGCTCTTTTGAAATTCTCTGAATGTGAAAATAGAGATGCATTCAGAGCAGGCTCATAAATGGACCATTCTAGTTGAAATGTTGAGAAACAAATTCCTGGCCCTGCTTCGCTTTACTAAGGAAGAAAACAGTGATCTTCTGGGGCAGGATCTTTAAAGATTTTTGATGAGATTTGTGTGGGAGAAAGAGCTCTCAGAGACAAATCAATATAATTAAGTACAGTGCTCTCACAATTACACTGATCAAGAAAAGTGGCTGCATCATTTCAGGGCTGTCATTTACTCACTCTCATTGTGTGGTGTTGCCTAGGGTGTCTCAACATTGAAACAATACATCAGTCAGTAACAGCTGGGTGCCAATAAGGTGATAGCTTGAAGTCAGGAGCAGCTCTAACAATTTTGCCGCCCCAAGCAGTCGCTGCCGAATTGCTGCCACGGCGGGCGAAAATGGGGCGGCAGTCTGAGTGCCATGGCGGCAATTTGGCCGTGGGAAGAGCAGCGGACCTGCCACCGAATTGCCGCCACGGGACTCGGACTGCCGCCTCATTCTTGATGCTGCCCCAAGCACCAGCTTGGAAAGCTGGTGCCTGGAACCGGCCCTGCTTGAAGTCATTGCCACCCCAGAAAGTGGCAGCATTACCTCCCATAGCCTGTAGGTTACTTTACACATTTGGATTTGATCCTGTTCCCATTGACTCCAGAATCATCCCCCTGCATCCCCAATCCCAAATGCAGACACATTGTAATTTACAATTGTTGTTTCATTGTTAGGAAACATTTCTTATTGGTGGCTGAATCTGCACCTAGAGATTGCAGGGACAGTGATACACTCACATCTTCGAAACTCCACCCAGCTTTTGTTGTTGTTGTTGTTATTTTATGGTTCTCATTCACTCATATTTTGCATCAGTCAGTTGGGAAAGAAACAGCATCAGATTACTGTTGCTACTAAGAATGAACGTCTTTTAAATCAGGCCTATTTACAGGGCAGAGAAGTGTAATGCTGGTGAGATGACCAGTCAGAAAACTTTGATACTTTACCTGTTTAGCAGCTGTTAATTAAAAATATATAATTTTCTTTGGTCACCTTAGTTCACATGAGCTTTTTGTCCACCTTCCCCACCCCGGCCCTCTGAGCCTATTTTTTTCCATCTTCCCAGCAGAATTGACTTAAGCACAAGGAGTTCAAGCAAATTGTCCAGAATCAAGCAGCTGAATTATCAGCTCATCTTGAATTATAACCATAGCTGCTGGGACTAGGGGTACTGCCACACCCCCTGGTTTGACGTGGTTTCTATTATATACAGGGTTTAGAGTTTGGTTCAATGGGTCTCAGCATCCCCACTACACAAATTGTTCCAGCGCCCCTGATGATAACTAGGATGTTTTTGTGTCTCAGTCCTTTTTTCTCTCACCATTAACATAAGTGACTTCTAAGAGGTCTTTTGGTTTTATCAAATGGCTCTTTTTAACACAACTGTAATTCTTATCGCATAGTCTCCTTATAGGTATCTCTCCTGTTTTATTATCAAACGTTTATACAGAAGTAGTGCCTAGAAGCCAGCAAGATCAGGGCTCCTTTATGCTAGGCAGCATACAGACATATGGCAAATGACAGTCCCTGCCACAATGAGCATATATAGGGCCAGAATTCCAAAGGTATTTAGGTGCCTTAAGATTAAATCAATGGGAGTTAGGCACCTAACTTAGACACTTTTAAAATTCCCACTTGGTGCCTATCTGCATCTTTAGGCAATTAAATATCTTTTGGAATCTGGGCCACAGTTTGTGATGTGACCTCCACGTGGAGTTACTGCAAGGTTCAGTCCATATTCCTATTAGCTAACGTAAACCCTAGCTACCTGTTCAGATGAAACTGCAATCAGAAGATGAGTGAATACACAGGGATAGAGAAACAAATTGCATAGAGACTTGACAAGATTAAAAAAGGGGGCTGCATGGAAGCAGCATAAGATAAGTACCAATGTAGAATCAGAAACCTAGGGAGTGGGATATAAAATACTGCTGGAAAGCAGAAAACTAGGACTATCCTTAGGTCGACATAGTAGAAGAGTTTGAAATACAACCATACTGCATTAACAAAATTAATGCTAATTGGACATTTTCAAGCAATATCAACATTATGACAAAAAGGCCTAAATATTTCTGTAACTTTTTAATAAAAAATATTTTTTCCATTTTTGGGCTAGCACTATATAGTATTATTCTGAAATGTGTAAGTGAGCGGATGACATGTGAAACTAGGAAAGTGATCAAGTCTGGACCGTAATTGAAAAGCTAGGGAACATTATAGAGAAAGGATAGAAACATGAAAATGAACTTGAGAAAGTGACACAGGAAAGGAGGTTGGAAAAGCTAAAGTTATTTAATCTAGAAAAGAGATGACACAGGAGAGATACGGTCATAGCCTATAACTTCCTTCAATGTAACAATATACATGAACAAAAGAAATTATTCCAAGACTCAGAAGATGACAAAACAAGGAGCAATGGCTTGAAACTAAAGAAGGAAAAAATAGCTTTTTGTTCATGTTTAGCCTAAGAGTAATTAGGCTAGTGCATGGATGGCAGGTATAATAGGCCAGGGGAGCCTAAGCTCCCCTGGCCTAAGCCTCCCCTGGTGCAGCCACCGCTGACCTGCCACCAGACCCCTGGTCCATGGTGGCCCTGCCTGTGCTCTGCCTCTTCCCTTCCCTGTTCCACCCCTTCCCTGAGGCCCCCACTTACCTCCACTGCCTGGTGAGTCTGTCCCTCCTTTCCTCCACTCCACCCTCCTCTCCAGAGGTCCCTGCTGTTCACCGCGTCCCTCCTCTCCTCCATCACCATGGGAGAAGGGGGAAATGAGGAGGGACATGGTGTGTGGCGGACAGCGTGGGGTCTCGTGGGGGAGGGGGTGGAGGAGAGGAGGGAGGCAGTGGGTGGTGGGGGTCTCGCGGAGGAGGGATGCAGCAAGCGGCAGCAGGGCGACCAAGTGGAGGAGGGGGGAAGGGACCTGGGGTGGACCAGGGGTAGAGTGTGGGCGGGGCCGCAGGCAGAAGAGGCAAGACAGGGAACTGGCCTCCCCAGGGGAAGCTTCACCAGCTGCCCATGGGCTTGTGGAGTAGATTCAAAGGCCATTGAGGCACAATTAATTCAAATATTTAAGACTACAGGTTAATGAGGAACACAATGGAGTGGGGAGTTCTGGGGAATTCAGGTGATCAAACTGAATGAATCAAGAGGACTTCTCTGGCTCTCCTATTCTGCAATCTAGCTCCACACTATACTGATCATCACTTTCAGTTCAGCATGGTCTTCAATTTCTGTTACATGCAACATATTTTTCCTTCCTATAACAAACAACTTGAATACTTTCTTTCCTCTTTGTTATCTTATATGACCTCCCACTAGTTACATTTTGGTCAAATGATCTCAGCTCATCACGTTGTTTTGTCTCTATTCCCAGCTATCTATCGATCTATCTATCTATATTCTGCAATGAGCACTGATTTGACTCTCTTGATCCTTGCTTCCTTCTTCTGTTAGATTTTCCCAAGGGTCTTTGAATTTCAAACTTGTTCCAATAGCCCCTTTTCTGCATCCAAAAAATCTGCTCTAGCATTTACTAATCCTGTAGCTGTTCAGGTGCAAGTGTCACTGTAGCAAACTATTCAACGGACAACATTTATTCAACACAAGATTGTTCTTTCAACAGCTCTTTTCCTTTGAGTATTAATTTTAAAAGGCCCTGTTTTACTAAATTTAGAATGATTTCATACATAGACTACATATTTGGTAATCGGATTTTTCTTTAAATCAAGGCGATTTTCTATTATATTTTGCTGAACTGTAAATCAACTTATAAAAGTGCTGTTTATGCCAATCCAAGGGTTTCATTTCAGAGAATGACTATGGGCCTGATCCAAAGCTCATTACAGTTGATAGAAAGACTGCCAATGATTTTAATCAGGCCTCGTATTTCTGTTTAAGTTTTAGTAATTTAGGCCCAGATCATCATGGGAGTTAGGCACATAAATACCATTGAGGATCTGGGCCATAGAATTGTGTATTCTGCAGTTTGGATCTTTGAACATATATGCTAATACAGACTGCATTATGCTAGTTAAAATGATTCATTATTCTATTGTGTTTTAGGTTCTTATGTGGTGCCATTCCCATACTCCCCAAGCACCTTGCAATCTGCCATGTATTTATCTCACAACAACACTCTGAGGTAGGGAAATGCTAGTATTCCCACTTTACCTCAGAGGTATTTATGTTCCTAACTTCCATTGAAATCAATGGGAGTTAGATGCCTAAAAACCGTTGACGAACTGGGCCAAAGAGACTAAGCGGGTTTCCCATACTCACGAAGGAAGCAGTGTGGGGGGGCAGGAATTGAACCTGGGCCTTCCACTCTTGAGTTAACATCCAAATCACTGGGTTAGCTAATATTCTGCATGTGTCAATGACAGATGGCAGGTTTGTGTCTACCCCCAAAATAGCCCATATCAGTGACATTGCCTTACAACGTAACTTCTGTGTACTCTTCCCTGTGACCCACCCACTAAATTATCAGTAGCCAGAGAAGCCTCATTTCACTTTGATTTTCTGTAGATTAACATGGTTAAAAGCTGAAACTGTATTTTAAATAAGGAGCTTTTGATATTTGAAAATAGTCTCATTTAACAAAACTTGTCACTCCCTCCACACCGCCGAGGCAGTTGACTGAAGAAGAGCTCTGCTGCAGATCCTGATTCCTGACATGCCATCAGCAAAGCAAGCAGCATTCTTTCCAATTTTGGGATGTTCCCTCCCTACTCAGGTGGTGGGGAAAATACAGCATAGGTATGGCCAGGTGGACAATGACAATTCAGCTCTCCAGGGCACCATATTGCAAGGATGGAGGGGTGTGCTGGTCTCTGCAGAGCTGGAACATCCAATCTCTGCAAACCCCATTTTCTCTGAGCCCACGACCTCCTCCTTGCAGGGAGAAATTGCTGAGAACACACTGAGGCAAACTTAGCAAACTTTCTTGGGTTGTGTCGGTTAAAACCTATAAGCGGGGAACGGAGGGTACAATATAGCCCTAAAGTTCCTGATGGTTTATCTAACAGGCATATTTTTACATTTTAATGTCAGTGCAAGCAAGTCTTTGAAAAGACTAAGATATAATCTCACCTCAATTGCTTTTAAAACAGCACCACACAACCGAAAAGACCTTACCATGTTAGAGGTAAAAAACACCAAATACTGTCACCCAGGGTATCAGACTTGAAATGTATGCCACACGGGTTTTGTTTTTTTATGTGGGTATACCTGTTGTCAGTGATATGTAATGCTTAAGAGCCAGATCCTCAGCTGGTGTAAATCAACACTGCTTCATTGAGGGCAATGGAGCTATGTCAATTGACACCACCTGAAGGTCTGATCTGGCCCATAAAGTTAGCTAGTTCTGGGTCTAAAGTAATTTTATCTTACTTGCATAATTTATCATTGTAACCTATTTTTCATTATATTGGCTATGCTCTTAGAATCATAGAATGATTTGTTCCCGTCAGTTTTGGCTCTTAAAGTGTAACTCTGCTGTGAAAAGCGACTGTAAAATTAGCACCTTTTTACTCAGCAGATCCCCTCCCTGTGTGAAGTCAGAAGCTTCTTAATTTAGGGGAAAATGTAAGATTTGACTACTTTTTACTACTCTCCCAGCCCTGCAGAGTCAACACAGCTGTGGGAGAGTTAATTGGACACTTTCCTGGCTTGCACATTTACAGAACTGTTAACTAAGTTCCATTTGCAGGGACACCTGTACTATCCCAGTGTCTTCAGATTATGTCCTCAATTACACCTGCACAACCCTCTGAAAACAACATGGTTCCACAGGTGTAATTGAGGGTGGCATTTGCTTGCAAAATTCTTGTTACTGAAGATGAAGTGTGAGCCAGAAAGAAGCTAGCTTGACTTTTAAATCCCAGACAACAGCCCTGATCTTGCAGATGCTTAAGTATGTGCCTAATTTTTCATGTAAAAGTAGTGCCATGAAGTCAATGGTACTGCTTACATGCTTAAAGTTAAGTACATGCATGAGTACCTCTGAGGTAAAGTTAAGTACATGCATGTTTGCAGGATCAGGTCCATCATCTGGGATCTGAAAGCCAAACCAAGTTCTTTCTAGATCCTCTGCAAAATTATCCCAGAGTGGAGGCCTCTGGGCCCATGTGGAAGCCTGAGTGGATTCAAAGACTTCTCCATACAGAACAGCTTGGTTTTTTTTTTTTTTAGAACCAAGATTGTTGGGCATTTTACATGTTAGCAAAATGAGTCATAAGTTCATACAGACAAACTGATTTCTCTCACAGAGGCAGAAGTGAGTACATTTTTTCGATTTGATATTTTGCTAAGGGAGATAATTCAGTTATGGGAAACAAAAATATCCAGTAAATGCAAATATTTTTCAAAAACTGTTTAATTATTAAAAACAGGAATAGTTTAGAGAACCTTGCACAGTAATTAATACATTTTTTAAAAGTGGGGCTTTTAAAAAAAATCTTTAAAATATTCTTTGCAATAAAAAAACATTTATTACTAACATTTTCTTTAAGTTTAGCCATATCTTAAGGTTTGAGTTAAAAGCTATTTTGTTTACCTTTTGACTATCAAAAAGGGCAAATGAGTTATAAGGGCAGTTGGGTCATCAAAAGTTTCTCTCTCAGGACCCAATGTTGCAAAAAATATCCTCAACCTTCCCAGAAACTAAAGACCCAAAAGGCCACATATCCAAGCTTGCAACAGGCCAACCTATTCAACACAAAGGTCACTATCATTAAATGAAACAAACAAACCAGTTCTGTTGCCACAAACGGCACAGCTGCCCAGGAGGTGAAGAATTCATGTAGATGTCTCTCTGGGCCTTTTTGCTCCCACCCCTTCTAAACCTTTCTATACACATCAACACACACATACAAACAAAAACAGGTTGGTAAGAAAAACATGGCAGTCAGGCATGACGTTCAGGGCTGGCTCTGGCTTTTTTGCTGCCCCAGGCAAAAAAAAAAACAAAAAACAGGAAGGGCAGAGCGGAATGTGCCACCCTAATATTGGCCTGAATGCTGCCCCTTACAATGTGCGCCCGAAGCATGTGCTGCCTAAGCTGGTGCCTAGAGCCGGCCCTGATGAGGTTATATATCTACAAAGCAACATGGAACCAACAAGATGTGTGGCAGCCACTGAACTGTTCTTTTTGCTTGTAGGTTGTATTCCCCATCCCTCTTTTGTCTATTTTTCGTCCTGACAGATGCTGGAATGAAGGGTGCTCATCACCTCACAGGATGGAGCCTTTAGACTGTGCGCACTCAGTAATTGCCCTGTTCTGTTCATTCCCTTGGAAGCATCTAGCAGAGGACACTGTCGGAAGACAGGATACTGGGCTAGATGGACCATTGGTTTGACCCACTATGGCCATTCTTATGTTCTTAAGGACAGGCACTATACAGTGCTTGGAACCATGGGGGTCCTGATCCTGATTGTGGCCTTTGGGCAATACCATAATCTAAATAAAATACAGTAACAATAGCATGTGCATTCCCACTACATGTTGCCTAGAGCTAAAAAGTCAGTGTGTACATGTGTGGGAAGGGGCATTCGCCCTTCCCACTCCTTCCTGATTGCTGCTATTTGAAGGGATTGAGGCTTTGGGCTCCTTTCTTGCCCTTTCCTTGTGGTCTCATCAGTTCCTGTCAGTCAAGGGCAGACATCAGTAGTTGCCGGTCTCCCTTAACTTCTCTGTTGGCTGGTGGATCATAAATCATTTCAGGAAACAACCTGTCTTTCTGTTAGGATACCTGGAAGCAAGAAGGGATTCAAGGTCCTCACCAGGAGTTGGGCTCAAACATCCAGTGCTTATTGGGCTCAGTTTTACAAGGAACTAAGGACATTCTACTCTCATTAACATCAGTGGGTGCAAAGGGCACTCACCATCTCACAGGAATAAGCCCATACTCCCCAAGAAGAGGGGCTGCTATTTTCTCTTTAGATTCCATGTTAATATAAGGCCTCTTTCTGCCCATCTGTGAAGTTTTCCTTCCTCCTGGGCAACCATTTCCCAGCCAGCTCCTTTTCAAAGAAGAAATAGCTCCAGAACCCTAGGCAACACTTCCTGCCATCAAATTTACTGAGGCGCATCCCTTGGCTGTGTGTGAGCCAGCATTAAGCAAATAGTTATTTAGGCTCTAACTCTGCATTGTAACCTGTGCTGGAGGACTGCTGCATGTGCACAGAGCAACATTTACTTCAATGGGGCTCTGTATTTCATAGAGGCCAGAAGTGCCCTTTAGATCATCAAGTCTGACCAGTTTATCATGGGCCATTAATTTTCACCCAGCTACCGCTATATTAAGCTCAAAGACTTCAGTTAGACAAGTATTTCAGTCCTCAGGAGACTAATCTGTGGGCCACAGATCACAGCCTCAGACTGTAAGCTCTTCAGGGCACAGGCTGTCTCTTGTTAGGTGTGTGTACAATACCTAGCACAATGGGGGCCTCCATGTGCTGCTGAAATACTTGAATATATAATAAGAATTTTTACTGGGTGTGTCTCACAGCCACCATTTTGACCATCACACTTGGGACTGAACCAGGGAAGCATGAGCTTCTATATGTGTTAAAGAGCCAAGGCTCTCTAACTAGGGTTGTGCCAGCTTCTTGGGTACAGAGTGGGACCTGGCACACACACTACCAGTGGGTTACATTTGCTTATGCCCTCACTGCATTTTTAATTACCTTCGGGTAGGTAGTCAACATGGAAGGGATTTTATAAAAGCATATTCTAGTCTACAGTCAATGAAATTTAAAATAGATACAATTGTGCTGAAAAGAATTAATGATTCGTTACAAAGCCAGATGTTGTAAACAGCAGCATGGTGTAATGACTCGGATACTTAGTTGGGACTGGACAGACCTCGGTTCTGTTCCCAGGTTGAGCACTGACCTGTTCTGCAACTTTGGGTAAGTCACTGCCCCTTTATGTGCTTTTCTTTCTCCTTCCCTTCATCTGTTTTGACTGTAAATTATTTGAGGGGCAAGGACTATGTTACGCTCTCAAGCACCCCAGAATAGCAAGCCAAAATGCAAGAGAAATAAAACAAGGCACACAGGCAGGTTGTCAATCAAAACATGTAATAACTATGGACAAGTTAGGTCAGCAATAGTCTGCATTAAACGTGACAACAATCTGAAGAGCAGATAAGTAAGAGTGCGCCCTGAGTAGCTGCACACACCCAATGCTATGCACACATACATGCAGCCTTAAACAGGAACAGGACTACTGAGGTCAGGGAACAGGAAACAAAACAGGAACAGCAAACTGGAAGGCAAACACACACACACACGTCATCAGACTGTCTGTCACCATGTGCCAGTGCCTAGCAAAATGAGGCCCAAACTCAGCTGGGGCCTATAGATGCTATTGCAATACAAATAAATAATATTCCACAAGCAATCAGCACAGGTAAAACAGGAATGTCCCAGTATTTTTTCTTTGGTACAACGAATGTTGCTGTAATGAGCCTGCAAATTAGATAAACATAGGACTGGAAGAGTTCTTGAGAGGTTATCAAGTCAAGTCCAGTTCCCTGCATTGAGGCAGGACAAGGTCAAATAGACCATCCTGCTGAGTGGTGTTTGTCCTGCCTGTTCTTAAAAATCTCCAGTGATGGGGATTCCACAACCTCTCTTGGATAAGGGAATATTAAAATAATCTAGAGTAATTAAATTCCGGATACCTATTATACCTTTGCTAGAGTATTTCCCTCTCTTGTGCCTTGGGACATTACAAAAAACAACCCTCACTTTTACTTCTAACAGCCAGTATTGATTTCACCGTATTTTATTTTTTAGATTTATTTTCTGGTTTCGCAAACCATTCAAATCCTAATGTCATTTTTAAAACTAGTCAATTATCTCAAGCAAACAGCACATCATAATATTTATATTACACTGAAAAAAATGTATTTGTATTACTTACTTGAAAGAGGCTATTAATCTATTAATCCATCCCTCGGTGGTCAGTGTTGATGGAGCCCCTCTTTCTGAGTGTTTCAGGTAATAGTTCTCCTCCCCCACACCTTTATGTATGTTATATACATGCACTGTCAGCTGAAACAGATGATAAACTTGACCCAGTTGCAGGAATTCACACCACAGGCTGAAGAAAGCACTTAGCAAAGTGTCCAAAGTCCTATTAAGACCCTACAATATCTCATAAAGCATCCCACAGGGAATCTATGAAATTGCACCACAAGGATTCAGGCAACAAAAAACTATCAGATTCAGATGCCTTAATATGTACAGCGTCATTCATTTGGAAGTGAGCCTTGCAACTGCAAGGTGCTTAACAGTAATTATCTGCCTTTGCGCATTATGCATTAGAAACGGATTCTAAATCTGCTAACTTTAAGTAAAGGGAAACTCTGAAAGCATAGATGGCCACGCTAAAGTCCTAATGAAACAAAATACAATATTGCAGCAAAAACAAAAAAATAGTCTTGGAGAACAATCACAGAGCAAAAACTCGGCTGTTTGGAAAGGCTTCAGGATACATGCCCACTTGGTAACAGCTCAGCCCCTTTGGATGTTATTTTAGGTCCTGATTCAGCAAAATACATAAATACGTGCTTGACTTTAAGCACGTGTGTAGTCCCACTGACTGATTTTCAGGAGTAGGACCTTAATTCCAAAATTTAACAGGCCTTTGCAAATGGAAAATGAATGTCAGATCTTTGCCTTGGTTTTTTGGAGCCTCAAGTTTTAAGTTTCTGAAGTCTTAATCTAGAGCAGAGGTTGTTTTTAATAGTACTTTAGATGAAACTGAGTTTATTTTTCATAATTATGACAAAGTTAAAAGGTTTTCATGATACATTTGACAATCTTTATCACCCCAGGAACAGAAGGCCGATGAAGTAGTTTTGGCTGACCTGTCCAATTAGGTCATTATGAATTCTTATCCTCCAGAATTGTAATTGTTTTTTCTGGGAACTTTGTAATTGGATATTGGATAACATTAGCATTTTTAACTGCTGCTGTTTTTTAGGAAGGCTGTTTTTGGTTTGCCAATTTAACTATCCCTCTGGAAATTGAATTATGACAGTTGAATAATAATTGTGGCTGGCATTAAATAAATATTTTAAGCTAGTCACAATGCCAGAGCTGTTCTAGCAAAGCAGTTGTATGAGGTAATAACAGGAGACAGCCCGCAGAGGCATCATAGCTTGTTTGGAGTGTTCCTTCAGCCTTTCTGTTTTCCTGGGGTCATTGACATCCATCAGGCCAGGATTTCACCCTAGGTCTTTAAGGTTAAAAATCCCCTCAAGTGAGAATTTCTGTTTTGTTTTTCTCACTTGTCACTGCTATATCAATTTGGGGCATTTTCACTATGAGTTTGGAGCTTCTGAAACGAATAGAAGTTCGTGAGGTTGCCCTGATTAGGGGCCTGCTTTTTTATGATGCTCCCATTACAAACTGATTACTTTTGAAATGTCTGCATGAAGGGAACAGCCCGCGGTTATCAACATTCATCTCAGCACCTAGGGTAGAGCCTTTGAGAAGTGTAAGTCTGAGGAGCCAGGCATGAGACAGTAAGACATGAGGACAATATTTACCTCTGTTCCCTGGCTTAGAAGGACTTTCTAGTTTTGACCTCCCTTTAAAGCTATTCAGTCCTTCTCCCTTGTGGTGCTTCTTGGAAGGTAGATCAATCTGATTGTTCTGCTGCACCTTCCCCAGTACTCTGGGCTGTTGATCCATGTTACTGCTGTTGCTGGGCCTGCTCTCTCTGGTGCATTATTTTATTACTCTATCCCAAAACTGCCAGTGTTCTAAACTAGCGGTTTACTGTACTGTTCAAGAAGGTGCCTATGAGAGAAGGTGCTGATATGGCCAGGAAGAGTGGCTCTTTGTACCCACCTGAGAGTTGTCCTAGCGAGGATGAACAATGCACAGCAAGAAGGCAGGAGACCATCAGAAGGAAGAAGAGGGAAGACAGAATGAGGAGAGCATGCAGGGAATCAACGCACATGCCTTTCTATGGAGAACCAAGGTTTTCAAATGGGAGTGCCCAAGAGACACCAGATAAATAGCTGCTAGGACACTGTAAATGATTATCTTACATAGCCTTTTATTGTGATAGTCATGGTAGTTTAGTAAACATGGAAAAGTATGTAAGTAATGCACCATCTGAAATACAAAATAGACCAGAACATGAGGGAGAGAGGGGCAGGACAATAATCCTAAAAGCCACCCCAAAAAACGTCCAGTCTCCACCACACCATATAATTCAAAGCGATCAATGTACCTCTTGATGTATGCAACCAACTCCTAGCAACTTTAATGGGAGATTTGATATGTAAATATCAAAGGGAACCTATACCCCCAAAATATGTGAACTTATTTTAGCTTTCAATTTTATTTTAGCTTTAGATTTCAATGATAGATGGTTTAATGAGCAGTTCAGCAGCAAGGATAAAGGATACTGGGATGAGTCAGTGACAGATGAGAGTTCTGGTTCCCTGACCCACCTACTATATTGTTATGGTAATTTTCTCTTTTATTCTAACAAGAAATTGTGAGCTCATTTTGGAGCCAGCTACTTTCTAAATGTTCAGCACAGCAGCCTAATAGAGTGGACGAAATAACACAGCTAACAGAGCCTAGTGTTCCAATTCCTGTGATCGCTCTGGCTGCCTTCTTCTTGAGGAAAATAGATAATCAGCCATGGACAACCCCCCATTTCCTGATCTATGACCCTGCCTACAATCAAATTTCAATTATGTTGAAGGATCTGGTTACAACATGTTTCATTCCTGAAGTGTAGGTGGGATATCAACGGTGTTCTCAGGTCTATGCTAAACCTTTAAATACACCCAAGACTTCAGCAGTGCTTAGGGAAACAGAACAAAAACCCACCCCTTGGCTAGGTATTCCTTCTTTAGGCAAAATGTCAAGCCAGGAACTACAGGGTACAAATATACAATCTGTAGAAATGTTTTAAGGATCTGATTTTCAGAAATTCTAACCACCCACACAATCCCATTTAAAATTAATGGGAGTTTATCAGCACCTCAAAGTCAACCTCTAAACCTCTACAGTCATCTACATACATCTGTATAAACGCAGTCTGTAGAATTAAGTATATTACCTCATCTAGGAAGAAAGAGAGTAAGGACTCTCCTTTTGAGCTTTCTGAATGAATGATAGTAACTGATAGCCTCAACAGCTTTCCTAACAGCTATGCTTGAGATCTCTATTACAGAGTAACAACAATAACAACAACAAACCGTGTTACCGTTAAGGTTATTCTCAGTATTGTCATTATATGATTTTATCAGACTTTTAAATTTCATGAGGCCAAAGCTGGGCATAACAAATAGAAATGATGAATGTATGCAACTTTAAACAAAAATCCCATTTAAGGGCTAACAAATAAAGCAACAAGACATTATTCATTTCAGTTTTTAAAAATGTGCCCATCAAATCCTCTACCACATGGACATTTATTAAAGAAGAGAAATGCCCACAATTTAGGATCAGTATCTAATTGATTGAGCCCGCGTAGATCCCAAGTCCAAAGCTCTCCTGCTTCATTCACCAGCCTGCACTGAGAACAAGCCTAAGAAAACATGGACCTTGCATCATAATCTCAAGGTCAGAACATTTAAGCTTTGGCACATTGATGGAAGAATCTCATTCCATCATTGAGGCGCTTTCAGTGAAAGTACCTTGCCATCAGATCTCCTTCATGATTCAACCAAAGGTTGTCTATTAGTAAGCTATAAAGGCTTCCAGTTGGCTAACACATATTTCAAGGGACCATCCAAAATGAAGTGGCCCATTAACACTCCTTTAGTCATTGGGGGGGAAAGGAAGAAGGAAAAGCAGCTGGGGGCAGGCACAGCAGGGTGGATAGTGGGTTATAGATTGTCATCATAAACCATAAATCCAGTGTCTCTATTCGATCCATGATTTTTAGTGTCTAGCAAAGTTATGAATTTAACGGTGTTAATGGGCTACTTCACCTTGAATGGTCCCTTGAAATACGTGTTAATTACTTATGCTAAACAATCTGTTCCATATTATATTTAGTGGTGACACTCTGCTTATGTTTTCCAGAGCTGAGGAAGAGTTCTGTGTAGCACAATGGCTTTTCTCTCTCACCAACAGACGTTGGCCCAATAAAAGATATTACCTCACCCATCTTTCCTCTCTAGAATCCTGGGATCAACATGGCTTCAACAACAGTGCATATCAAAATTTAAGGCATCTAAGAGCAATTATGTTGTATTTTTAAGTGTTTTGTAAAGCACTGTGTTCACTTCTGGAATTCTATACATCACATAATAATCTTAAAAGGTTAGAGCCCTTCACAGTTGGATGTGGGTGCAGTGACATGACAGCACCAGAAAGACCCACCCAGCCAATCAGAACATGACTTTGGACAATTAGTGTACAGACAGGACCGGCTCTAGGTTTTTTGCCGCCCCAAGCAAAAAAATGTTTGGCTGACCCCCACCCCACCCCTGGACTCCCCTCCACACCCCTTACCACCCCAGCCCTGGGCCCCCCACCACCAGTGCCCTTCCTCACCTACACTCCCTGCCGCCCCAGCGCTGGGCTCTCCCCCGCCTGCCGCCCCAGCCCTGGGCTCTCTCTCCCCTCCCTGAACCTCCTGCCGCCCCAGCCCTGGGCTCACCCCCACCAGTGCTGACCCTGCCTGCTCCCCCTTCACCTCCAGCCTGTCCGGTGCTGGCAGGGTCAGGGTAAGCAGAGGGACTCCCGGGACAGGCTCCCGCCTCCAGGATTGGCCTGGACCCAGGAGGGCAGAGCCGGGGGGGGAACGCCCCGGCAGGGGGCTGAGAAGCCAGGGCAGGACAGCCCCAGAGGGAGCGGAGCCCTGGAGAGCGGGACGCAGGCCCCGCATGGCAGCACCCCGGGCACTGGTCCTCTCTCTGGCCCCACTGCTGCTGCTGCTGCTCCTGGACACCCTGCCGTAGCCCCTGAGCGGCTCGGGCGCTGGGGTGGGGGCTGCCCTGCGGCACCTGTGGGCAGCGCCGTGTGCCCTGCGGGGTGGCCCCCAGCCTGAGTGTCCCAGTCCTTACCCAGTCCTTTTGCCGCCCCAAGCAAAAAAAAAAAAAAGGATGGCCGGAATGCTGCCCCTGAAAATGTGCTGCCCCAAGCACGTGCTTGGTTTGCTGGTGCCTAGAGCCGCCCCTGTGTACAGAAATACACTTTAGTGGAGATTTAGACATATTTCCTTCTCCTGCATTTCTTTCCCCAGAGTTTTTTCATCCATGCAAAGAAAATATATGTATTTCCCAGTAAGTGAGTTCTTTGATACTTCTTTTTCAGATTCCCTGTAACTCAACTTTTGTTTATATATTTTGGAGCTGAATATGCAAACTAACCACTTCTTATATCTATTTTCTAAAATGTATATTATATACTTGTGATAGAAGATAAAGGGTCTGTCAATAATTTGTTATTTTAAGATAACAAATTAAAAATATTTTTATTCCAAGCTATTTCTGGGGATGGGGATGGGGGACATCCAGAGGTGATTAGGAAACAGTCCTGTGGCCTTCCTCCAAAGCAGGACTCCTGCTCAAAGTGTTTTTTGTGTAAATGTTAATGAAACCTCACCTTGTTTAGATATGTAAACCAATGGACAGGTCAGCTGACAATCAGGTATGGGGACAGGAGAGTTGCTATTTAGACTGCACAATACTGACAAGCTCACCAGAGTTCTGGATATGTGCGAGAGAGAAATGGAGTGTTCTCAAAGAATGAAAGCTATTCATTTTTTTGTCCGTAACTAAGTCTGAAAATAACTTATACAGTTTAGCTTATGAAAACTGTAAATTCAAATGGGAGAAGCAAATTGGTTTTTTTTTTCCCATTCCATGTGGTCTGTTTTGTAATAAATCTTGTTTTTGCTAAGATTACTGTTGGGCAGGTAATTTCAGGCAGACCTCCTCAAAGAGAAGAGAATCCTGTAACTTCTAAGGAGAGGTGCTGAAGGGTTGTGACAGTGTCACAGGTCTGATGCTCTGGAACTGCTCTGTAGGAAGCCAGCCAGGACTCTGGGGTAGCGTGACTCCCCTCAGGGCACGCTGTCCAGGGCAAAAAACCTCCTCGTCTTCGACCTTCCTAGTCTGACCTTGGAGCATTCAGCATCCCTGTTCACACTGCACACTTCCCCTTGGTGGGGGAAGCCAGAAGGCCCTGCACCCCAACTCTGCAGTCAGATGTGACTCTCAGCCAGCATTGTAAAGCAGAAGGTCAACATTATTGGTCAACAGGTACACAGCATAGAACAGAACTTGTTAGGACAGAAGTCAGTGACTTTCGGCTAGGTCCATCTTGGGAGGACCCTGTGGACCAGACGGCCTGGTCTCCCCCTCTTCTAGTCCCCCACAGCAGACTGCCCTGGATCTCCCTGCCTGGCCTCCGACCTGCCCATAGCTCCTCCTCTTTGTGCTGCTTTCTGGGCAAAGTGTCAGCTGGTCTCTTCCCCTTCCTGGTTCTCAGGTTACGAAGGGTATCGGCTATTACCTACGTCCAGACAGCTGAGCAGCCTCACCTGCCCTGAGGGCCTCAGCAAGAGTCACACACCCAATTCCCACCACCAAGGCATTGGTGCAATACAGAGGGAAACTGAAGTACATACAGTATTAGTATAGGACAGTAAGACTCACATGCAACATAACAAGGTGAATAATACCCCACTTCGTCACAAGGGTAAACAGTCTGAAACCTGCTTACTGCTCTCGGTCTCAGTCAAGGGGCTTAAAAGGAGCCTGCTCTGAGAGAGTCGTGTTATCATTGAGTGGTGGCAGGCAAACAAGGAGAAGCGACTGAGATGAAAGTTAGGGGTGGTATCACAGATAGTGGGGTCACTCCATTCAATCCTGCTAGCAAGAGGGTATGCAACTTCCCCTCCTGCCCCCTTCCAAAAAGGTTACTGTGCCCTGTGGAGGGAGGGGAGACTCTTGCCCAGGGAAGCACAGGAAGCATTTGCAGCACTGACCTACCTGAAGGGTTCTACTTGCCGGTGGCAACTTTAAAGTGCTAGTAGGGCTCCGCATGCTGAATCCAAACGAATCTCATGTACACTAGCAACTGCACCTTCGCAAACAGCAGTGCCAATTGCTGGGGCAGGCAGGCCAGCTCCAGGAACTCTGGCAGAGGAGGGATTGTGAGTGACCTCGCCAGGCAGGCTCTCTCTCTTGCTGGACCCCTGGAAAAACGGGAATCTTTCAGATCCATAGGTGCCGACTTTTGTCGGCGCCCGTGGGTGCTCGCGCCCCGCCCCCACCCCAACTCCACTCCCGGCCATGCCCCAACTCCACCCCCAGCTCCGCCCCTTCCCCAAATCCCCGCCCCTTGCCTGCACAGCGCCTAGTGCGGCCTGGGGTCTGGAGCCTGGCCCGCATGAGGAGCAGCCAGCACCAGCCGGGTGAGCTGAGGGTAAGCGGGGGCTGCCTCCTGGCCCCGGAGCGCAGCCCCGGCTACCGCGCCTTTGGTGGCGCGGCAGGGCCAGGGCCAGGCCGGTGTAGTGTATTAAAGTGGTCTCCATAGGAAAGTGCTACTTACGGTGCACTGAGCATGCTCAGTACATCTGCTGAAGCCACTGCCCTTCACCCTGCCCTTATTAGCCGTAGGATTCGGCTGACTGCTTTTGACAGGGTTTAAAAAGGGGCAAAGGGGGCGAATCGGAGCAGGGGGGTGGCCAGGATCTGAGCAGGGGGTGAGAATTTACTGGTCTGGGGGGGTCAAGCATCAGGAGGCAGGATTAGGAGAGGGGCTAAAGGGAAAATCAAGAATGAGGGGGGGAGGAGGCGGAGTTAAGCCCAGTGGGGGAGGCGCTTGTATAGGGTGTCAGAGGGCAAAACCCGGCACAGGCGGTGGGCACAGCTACACGTTGGAATTTCACACATGCTATAGTGCAAGAAACTGCTACCTGTAGACATTTGCTATATCAGGTAGCAGTTTTATACAATAGCAGTTTCTTACAATCTAATGTATGAGTAACTGCTAGCACATTCCTACATGGAGCAGTATAATACACTGCACCGGCCTGGGCCAGGAGGCAGCCCCCGCTTGCCCTCGGCTCGGCCCGGCCGGCGCTGGCTGCTCCTCATGCGGAAATAACCCCCTCCCCTTCCCCGAGCCTCACGCGCCCCCCGCTGAAATAACCCCCTCCCCTCCCCCAGCCTCGCGCCGCCCCACTGAAATAACCCCCCTCCCCTCCCCCGAGCCTTGCGCCCCCCCGCTGAAATAACCCCCCTCCCCTCCCCCGAGCCTTGCGCCCCCCCGCTGAAATAACCCCCTCCCCTTCCCCGAGCCTCACGCCCCTCCCCGTTGAAATAACCCCCTCCCCTCCCCCAGCCTCGCGCCGCCCCACTGAAATAACCCCCCTCCCCTCCCCTGAGCCTTGCGCCCCCCTGCTGAAATAACCCCCCTCCCCTCCCCCAGCCTCACGCCCCCCCGCTGAAATAACCCCCCGAGCCTCACGCCGCCAAAATAATCCCCCTCCCCGCTCAGCCTCGCGCCGCCACCGCCACCAAAGTAAAAAAAACAAACCCCGAGCACCGCAGCTAAGAAAAAACAAACCTCAAGTGCCGCCCCTTCCAAGGTGCCGGCCCTGCGCTGCACGTCCCTGGCTCTGACGCTTTCCCCCGCGACCCCCCGCGGCCGCCGCACAGCTGAGAGGAGGCTGGGCTAAAAAATGCCGGGGCTTTTCACTGGCTTTTCGGCAGGAGGCGCCACCCGGAAGGTGAGTTGGGCGTGGTGGGTAGCTGCTGGTGGGTGCTCTGCACCCACCAATTTTTCCCTGTGGGTGCTCCAGCCCCGGAGCACCCACGGAGTCGGCGCCTATGTATCAGATCTGAATCAAGCTCATGATTTTTAATGGGAATGTGTGTGTTAAGCTTTGCAGTGAAATCAGAGCTGCTTGATAGGGTTAACAGATATATGTAAATAGGGAACTAAACTAATTAAACTAATGCCTATAAAGTGTTTTGTTTTGGGATCCTCAGATGATGCACACAATAGAAGTGGAAAATATCATCATACATAACTGTCCAAGTGGCTACTGGAGTCAGTGGAAATGGACCCAGTGTTATGTCACTGGGGCCAGGAAATAATGTAACCATGACTCCCCTGTGTGTCACGCTGTAATTATATGTACCATAGTCAGGAATGAGGACCCGCAGCCAGCCTGCTAGCATTACACCCAAGCACTGTAACAAGCACAGCTGGGCCCCACTTGAGCCACCTGATTGGCCGAGAGGATCAGCAAACCTGCTCTTAAGATCAGCAGCAACAGCACAGCACTGGCTACTCAGAGCATTTGCCCAAGGCTGTGATAGCTCCTGTTTGCTCCCAGCCCTGTCTGCCTCACACAAGGTAACCAGGTGCTGACCATTCGATCTGACTTTGACTCTGGCCTCTGACTCTGGGCTCCAATTCTTGGTGCCTGACTCTGGCTCTAACCTGGCTACTGACTCTTGGTCTGACCCCTAGACACAACTGCCCATGTCCCAGTCCCCAACAACAATTTTGAATTAGGGGCCAACAGTTCCATTGGGCGGTTCTGGTGACATCACAAACTATGTGTGAAGCCCAAGTGGCTTGTGCAGTCACCAAAACCCCTTTAGATGAAGTCACTGCTTAGTATTTTTTGTAAATGCGTGGATCTGATCACTTCTTGAACCAGAATAAACAAAGTAATTGCATAAATCACTCAGCCACCCACACCTTCTGCCCTTGTTTCTGCCTGCAGCCGTAAGTGGAGATATGGAATACTCGCCATGTACATCTCTAATTCCAGCACTGGATATGAAGTGTGTTTGGTTTTTTTATGTGTGATCCTGTTCAAAAACTTGTTAGCATTTTGTTTACTCATTGAAGTTGCTAAGGAGCTTCATTTACTTCTCAGAAGCCAAAATGCAGCAGAATCTGATAGAGGTCACCAACTTTCCTTCATATGCCAATTTCTTAGCTTAATTGGTTTATCACTCTTGGGAATTATAGAATGTTTTCTCTCTTCTGGTCTGAAATATATTTAACATCAGTCCATAAACAACAGGCATTATCAGATAGGGAGACGGGAGGCAACAATTTGGGGTCAGATTTTCAGAAACACATTTCTGCTTAGAATCATAGAATATCAGGGTTAGAAGGGACCTTAGGAGATCATCTAGTCCAATCCCCTGCTCAAAGCAGGACCAATCCCCAATTTTTGTCCCAGATCCCTAAATGGCCCCCTCAAGGATTGAACTTACAACCCTGGCTTTAGTAGGCCAATGCTCAAACCACTGAGCTATCCCTCCCCCCAAACAGGCAGTGTACATACAAAAACATGCATCTGAAAATATAGACTTTGATTAGCTCACAAGTGCAACTATGGGGTAAAGCTTGTATAGTTTGAACTTTTCAGCTATACTGGTGTCTATTTTTAGCCCATCTGTATGATGAAGTGCTCTCAGGAACTCTTGTCATACACATTCAGCAGATGCCAGAAGTACCTTGCTGAATCAGCACCATAAATATTTGTCATACTGGGATGAATTATGTGAAAGAAACATCCTTTTAAAAACTCTCAAGGTTCTCTATGTGAGGCTAAATATGGCTCTGATTATGGAACTATTTGATGTATCATCAACCAGGTATGCATTATCAAATTTGGAGAGGGTGCAGAAAGGAGCCACAAAAATGATTTAAAGGCTGGAGAAAATGCCTTACAGCAACAAACTTAAAAGAGCTCAGTCTGTTTAGGTTATCAAAAAGAAGACTGAGAGGTGATCTGATTACTGTATATAAGCACTTTCCACAGGAGAAAATACCGGGTACTAAATGGCTCTTCAGTCTAGCAGAGAAAGGCATAACAATATTCAATGGCTAGAATATAAAATGAGAGAAATTCAAATTAGAAACTAGGCATACATCTGTAGCAATGAAGGTGATTAACCACTGAAAAGTACTACCAAGGGAAGTGGTGAAGTCCCCATCTCTTGATGTCTTCAGATCAAGACTGGCTGCCTTTAAGGAAGGTGTGCGTTAGACAAATACAAGTTATTGGGCTCAGTACAGGAGTAACTGGGTGAAATGTAATGGCCTAGGACATATAGGGTATTAGATGAGATGAGCCAAAGGTCCTTTCTGGCCTTAAACTCTACGAGTGTTTGAATTACATCCTAGGGGCCAAATTCTGTCCTCAGGTACATGCACACAATTTCCATTTGTATTTCCATCTTGAGTTGCAGGTGTACAGCAGCTGAAGGCAAAATTTGACATTCTAGACAAACCATTTTTCTAGAATAGGAAGATAGGAATAAAGTTACAATTAATCTACAAAACTGATATATAACTAGCCATATCCTGACCAAAAAAAAAGGTATTTCTTTGCTTCAGAATCATCTTGTTCTGATAGAATCTTTACAACACTGCCTTTAATAAAAGCAACCCCCCTCCCCAACCTTTCACATGCAGCTATAACACCCTCTAAATGTTTGAAGATTCCTGGGTCCATTGTTTCAAATAACAATCTGAATAATTGCTCCGGAGGGAATCCTGCACCACTGCGCGTGTGCATAATTCATGTGCCACACATTTTTTCCCCACAGAAAATAACTTCTAAAAGTTTCTGCAGTTTCACCTTGTGCCCACCGGTGGGTGCTGTGGCACTAGATCAGAGCAGCCACTCCTGGCCAGCCCCAGCTACCAGAGGGAAGAGAAAGAGCCTGCAGTGCCTTCTTCACAGTTCCTGTTGGGCCAGGTTAGGAGACAGGGGATATGGGGAGACAGCGTGGAGCACATGGGGCTGCTGGGAGGTCACAGAAAGGGGTTCATAAGGGCTAGTGGAGGAGGACAGACTGGAGCAGGGGCTGAATGGGAGTGGAGGTGCAGGGCCACAGGGGAAAAGAGGGGTGGCTGATTGGGGGCACAGAGACACATGGGGATGGAGGGAGGGGGTCCAAGGCCACATGGTGATGGGGGAAATGGGTGTCTGAGTGGGTTGGAGGGATGCATGGAGACAGGGGCAGATGTGCCTGACTGAATGGGAGAGGCTAGGGGTCAGCCAGGGTCTGCATGGGGGAAGCTCCCTAACAATCCCTCCCTGCCCCCAAAAAACCTGTTCCACACTTTTTCCATCCATACTCAAAGAATCCTCCAAGTTCGCACATAGGCTCTTTCCCAGCAATTACTTCCCTTTCCCTCAGTTCCTTCAGTTCCTCAATTACCTCGACTCCTGTAGACCTTTGCACTGCTTGTGAGGGGTGTGGGAAATACGGTTCTGTATTGTAGTTTAAATGAATTATTGCTCAGAGTTCTGTATTAATATGCCTAGTAAGGAATCTATTTGTCAAAAAATATTTCCTGAATCTTTTTTGTCATCTGTATTGTTACAGACATAGTTGCTGATGGGTATTTTGAAATAAATTACCAAAATAATTGAAACTGGTGTGATTCTATTGTGTTATGTTGACAAATAAAATATGCAGAATTTTAAAATATTGTGCATAGCATTTTTAATGTTTTTGGCACAGAATTCTCTGAGGAGTAAATAACTAATATTCCTGTGATAAAGTTGCTATACATTAAGGGCAGGTCTACAGTACGGGTGCGGGGGGTGTGTGGAGTGGGGAGGGGTGTCGATGTAAGGTACGCAACTTCAGCTGAAGTCGACGTACCTCGCTTGACTTACCTCGCCGTGAGGACGCTGCAATGTCGAAGGCAGGTGCTCCCGTCGACTCCGCTTCCACCTCGCGTCGGGGTGGATTACCGGTGTCAACGGGGAGCGCGTTCTGGGATCGATTTATCACGTCTAGATTAGATGCGAAAAATTGATCCCCAAAAGATCAATTGCTACCCGCCAAATCGGCAGGTAGTGTAGACTAGCCCTTACTGTATTTAAGATGGACCAAAAACGTATTAAGGTCCCAATTCAGCAGATCACTGAAACATGCATTTAACTGTATGCACACACTTAAAGTCAAGCACCAGTTAAGTCTTCTGCTGAACCAGAGCCACAATAACTTCTTTTTCCTCTCCAGCACTGAGTCAGTATGACAGTGTTTGCAGGTCTTTGGCACAGAAACATTCAAACACAGGAGATGCTAATTAAACCATTATTTTTTTCCTTGGAGAGATTCTGAAATTAATACTTTATTGTTTCATACAAGACAAAATTAAAAACAAACAAAACAAAATAACACCTCTACAACTTTTCATAAAAGCTAAAAGGGATTTTTGTAAAAAAAATCTTAGGAAAAGTCCCCAAGACTTTACAGATAAAATAAACTATTTTTTTTTTAGGAGAGAGCATTATTTTGTATTTGCTGTCAAGAGGCATGCTTCATTCATCATTTGCATGAATCCAGGCTATGTCTCCATAGGCCATAGAGTTATTAAGTGAGTAAATATGCCACTGTTTCTGTGCCCTCCTTTTATTTCCTTCCTTCTTCGGTCTCCTCTGGCTCTCTCTCCTGATGCTCTCTTTCCCACCTCATTTCTTTCAACTCTTGTCTGTATTTCCGTTCAATGAACCGTTTCTGATGGGCCATCTGGGGAAAGTTATCTGACAAAGGGAGAAATATTTTACATTAATAAAGGGCAGCTGGTAGAACAGAGAATGCTTCAATTTGTATTTATTTATTTTTCTTTTATAAGATGGGGGAGAAAAAGTCATGCCGTTATCATTTTGCCTCATTCATTCGTAGCTCAGTACAAAACTGGAGGTCCAGCATGATCAAACAACCTTAGTTTCAAAGATAATTTCAACATTTGTTTCCCTTGCTATGGAGCCTGGCCAATTCTCAGAAATAGAGATTATAAAATGCTGACATAGTAACATGTCCAAGTAATACTTGGGTTTTACATTTTGTTCCCCTGGCAACAGGTATTTAATATTGAAAAAGTGAAGTGAGAATACAATCAACACTCTGCGGAATGAGAGCAACTAAAATATCTGACAAAGTAAGAGTAACTGGTTCTGAGTGTTGTACAGATGTTCACATTATTACAGTTTTTATTTTAGAAAATGCAAAAGCATGCTTGATAGCCAGGCAGTGTTCTGAGTAAGAAAATGAGTTCTAAGATAACAAACATAGAATCATAGGACTGGAAGGGACCTCGAGAGGTCTCCTAGTCCAGTCCCCTGTACTCAAGGCAGGACTAAGTATTATCTAGACCAGGGGTCGGCAACCTTTCAGAAGTGCTGTGCCGAGTCTTCATTTATTCACTCTAATTTAAGGTTTCGCTTGCCAGTAATACATTTTAACGTTTTTAGAAGGTCTCTTTCTACAAGTCTACAATATATAACTAAACTATTTTTGTATGTAAAGTAAATAAGGTTTTAAATTTTTTTAAGAAGCTTCATTTAAAAGTAAATTAAAATGCAGAGCCCCCCGGACCGGTGGCCAGGACTAGGGCAGTGTGAGTGCCACTGAAAATCAGCTCGTGTGCTGCCTTTGGCACCCGTGCCATAGGTTGCCTACCCCTGCTCTAGACCATCCCTCACCGGTATTTGTCTAACCTGCTTTTAAAAAATCTCCAATGATGGAGATTCCACAATCACCCTAGGCAATTTATCCCAGTGTTTAACCATCCTGACAGTTAGGAAGTTTTTCCTAATGTCCAATTTAAACCGCACTTGCTGCAATTTAAGCCCATTGGTTCTTGTCCTATCTTTAGAGGTTAAGGAGAAATACTTTTCTCCCTTCTCCTTGTAACAACTTTTTATGTACTTGAAAACTGTTATCATGTCCACCCCTCAGTCTTCTCTTCTCCAGATTAAACAAACCCAGTTTTATCAATCTTCCCTCAGAGGTCATGTTTTCTAGACCTTTAATCATTTTTGTTGATCTTCTCTGGACTTTCTCCAATTTGTCCACACCTTTCCTGAAATGTGCACCCATTACTCCCGTTGAGGCAGCAGAAGAATTACTTCTTGTGTCTTGCTTACAACACTCCTGCTAATACATCTCAAAATGTTTGCTTTTTTGCAACAGTGTTACACTGTTGACTCATATTTAGCTTGTGATCCACTATGACCTCCAGATCCCTTTCCACAGTACTTCTTCCCAGGTAGTCATTTCCTATTTTGTATGTGTTTGCATTTGTCCTTAACTGAATTTCATCCTATTTACTTCAGACTATTTCTCCATTTCTAACCATTTATAACGGCATTAAAAGCCATTATCAAAAAGCAACAATTTAGCTATCCCCAATTCTACAAATATATATAGCAGAATTCAATTTTCATTTTCTTATAATATCAATGGATAATATCAATGTCAAGTTTAAGCATTTTAAATTTTTTTATAAATTTAAATTTTCACATTTGTGGGAAATTATGAGGAGGCTAGACAATTAGTTAATAACAGTAGATGCTGAGATTTAAAATGTTAAAGAAAAATCATTAAGATGCAAATTATCAACATCACGTCAAAATATACAAATCAGACTGTTTTTCCTATTCATTTGTTGGTCCATTTGTGACAACCCTAATTCAAAAGTCTAAATCACTGGATTTTGACTCTAATAAATTCTCAAGCACCATTTTTCTTACTTTTGCCTATCTATAAATTTTGATTATCATTGATGAAAATATTTTTGCATTGATTAGTGTGTGTATAGTGAAATCAACGTTTACCAACTTTTACTGATTAAAAATGTAATCCTTCCAGATTAAATATAAATATTTATTTAGAAATATATCAGTGCATGTATGAGTAGTATCTGGTTTAAACTCAATCCAGACTAGTTTAGGTGATGATGGTGGGTTGGGGGCAACACCTGGAGGAGATGGCAGAGATAAGAACATAAAAACATAATGGCTATAGTAGATCAAACCAAAGGTCCATCTAGCCCAGCATCCTGTCTTCCGACAGAGGTTAATGCCTGATGTTTCAGAGGGAATAAACAGAACAGGGCAATTAACGACTGATTCATCCCACTTCATCCAGTGCCAGCTTCTGGCAGACAGAGCATGGGGCTGCATC
Organism: Chelydra serpentina; assembly: GCA_037349315.1. NCBI lineage: Eukaryota > Metazoa > Chordata > Testudines > Chelydridae > Chelydra > Chelydra serpentina. Next base: position 18,692,750 of record JBAIAC010000002.1, read on the forward strand.
TCTGACCATCTTGGCTAATAGCCACAGATGGACCTATCCTCGATTAACTTATCTAATTATATTTTGAATCCACTTATACTTTTGGCCTTCACACCATCCACTGAAAAAGAGTTCCACAGGTTGACTGTGCATTGTGTGAAGAAGTACTTCTTTATGTTTGTTTTAAATCCGGTGCCTATTCATTTAATTGGGTGACCCCTGGTTCAAGACCACAGGGGAAGATCCTTAGTTGCTGTAAATTGTTTTAGCTCCATTGACTTCGGTGGAGCTGCAAAAACTTACGCTATAGCTGAGGATCTAGGCTTTTAACACTGTTCCATAACATGGTCCTAGAATTGACCTATCTTGTTCACATTATCAAAAAACATTCTAGAAGACTGACGCCCCTAACCACAGTAGACAATCTTCCTAGCAAATGGTTGTAAAATGTGTAGGGTGGATTCACTCTGTACCACTGAGCAAGCTTACCCCATTTTGTTCCACATTAAATCAGGGGAACCTCCGAGTGATTAAGGAACTAAGTGCAATAAGGGACAACTGCTGTATCTGTGACTTACTGAAAACTTCCCCTTTAAAACGCCTCTGTGTGTCATATGTACTACTTGACTTTTGACACAGTTTTATGGAATCTATTAGTAAGCAAACCTAAAGTTCAGAAGCTGATAGCACTGTGTGTACATTCTCTGGCCCATTTTTCTCCCCCATAAAACATGCACCTTGCTCCCCATGAAAACCCAGTTGAATAAATTACAATAGTTTTCCTATTTCCCAAGAAAACCTCTTACATTTTTCAAGTGCATCCATAGCTGCTCCCATCTCTGCTTGTTGAATACTGTGAAAACCAAACAAAAATATGGTAAGTTTATGCTTTACTGAATAAACTACAGTTTCCCAGAATCTGGGGTTCAGATTACTCTGCTGTGATCAACTCTTCAAATAATCATTGGTCAGTCAGTCAGTCAGTCCTATAACATAATGGATAAATCACGTTTTCCGCAAATGTACATATAATAGTGCCATAATTCTTATGGAATTTTAAAAAAAAATGTAGATCAATAAGGTTGTTAGAACATTGTTTCGCAATTCATTAGTGAAGCGGTTGTTTTAATTAAGAGAAAGAAAAATGAATAAAGATAGAGGAGTGAGCAGCAAAAATCAAATGACATTTCGCCTCTGTACTACAAAGTGAAAATTATGTGCTTACGGTTCTGTTCTAATAATCTTAGAAGTTTAAGACCATTACAAAAATGTGTAACTTTTTTTTTTCTATGCCAAAAAAATGAGGGTTGCATTGCTGACGATGATCAGTAAAAAATGGGGAAAGACTCTGATCCTAAATTGGGAGTTTAAATTTGTCCATGGTCAGCAGTGACCAAAAGTCACTGCCATCTGGAAGCTATTTGGTGGTTTCAGTGTATAAATGTCACTAAACACACCTGCTTGTTGGGAGCCTCAGCAGAGAGGCTAAGGACCAAATGGACATGGAGACTGGACTACCTCCAGCCACTAGGATATGGTCCCATTAAAGTAAGGTTGAGGCACAGAGGAAGAGTAGTGTGGGGATGGCTGCACAGCTGTTGCTCATGTTGCTTTACCTTTTCTGTGACTAATCAGCAAATATTAGTCTCCTGTCCTGTCATTTCAGAGGCTTCCACAATCAAATTAGCTTTTTAAAACCATTTCATACATTTCCACTGTACCTTGGGCCTTTACCACATCCTATTCTTTCCCCTTTGAAATAAACAGCGACTGTATATGTTCTGGCATGAGAAGGTCCCACTGTCTGCAGGGTCCTGAGATAAGGAAGACATAATTTGTTCAAGCAGAAAGTATGAAACAATAATCTATCAGTGGCATATATATCACCAAGTTTTCAGTCCATTTAGCAAGATTAGCACAAGGCACAAAGTCAGAGGCTAGACTGCTGGCTGTATATGTTACTTCAACCAAAATATGTCAAAACTGTGTTTGTTAAGGCAAAGCATGTACATAAAATTTGTCTTTGTGTAAAACTAGCTTTATTTAACACTCCTGGGTTTACACACAGGCCCGATTAAAAATGTAAATGCATGACCTGTAGTCAAAAATGCTTACATGCTCATCCAATTGCTGCAACTCTGTGGATCCATTTTTAATTGCATGCACAAATGTAATTGTACAATTGGACACACACTTTTAATCAGACAAGTCAGCCCATGTGCACTGAAAGTTTGGCCCATAAACTGTAAAGAGTTGCCAAGGTTTAAAGGAGGGCTGATATTTGATATGCTGCTCCTCTACATGACAAATTCACAGAATAAACACATTGTTCCATCAGAAAAGTTATCGTTTCTGTCACTTATCAGACCACCTTTCCATTTGAGTGAGAATCTATGATATGCATTAGCAACCGTCTCAAGGAGAAAGACATAATTCCCTAGACACACAATTAATTTGCTTTTCCTTTTATCTCTTCCCTCTGCCCCAACTCTCCCCACTGCCAGGATGAGTTCTGTCCACTACCTTGTTTCTCAACAGAAGGAGCAGCAAAAGTTCAAATCAAATTTTGAAATATCTAACCAAACTACTCTGCATCTAATAAACTGTGTAACACCGAACATACATACAAACAAAATACACCCTAGATTTTAAAAGCAAATGCAGTGAAACAAATAACTCCATGGAAAGAAAATTAAACAAGATAATAGGAAGATAACAGCATATGTAGACTGACTCTTGAGCTGTACAATCAAAATCAATTTATCATCTTAAAAAACCCCAGCACAAACATGCTGTACTTATATTCAGTGGGTTTGACAAGAAACAGAAATTCATTTCTTTTGTATCTATCTCCCTCAAGATAAGAGAGTAAGCTCGCAGATAAAGACTTGGGAAATCAGATCTGCAAAGTATCACTTTACAATCATATTTCTGAAGTACACCAATTTCCACTGTAACTCACTGCACTTCATATGAAACTTTACTTCAGTAAACATGAAAAATATGCCTGGGTTTTATTTCTATACACATTCTGGATATAATAAATACGGATAATAAAGGCCTGTAGTACTTGTGAGGATGTGAAAGTGCTTTACAAAATATAACATTTAATATCATCTCTATGAGGTAGGTATAATACCTATTTTACAGCTGGGGAAACTGACACACAAAGGTCACACAAAGTTCATGGTACTGCTGGGAACAGAGCTCAGGTTCTTGACTCACAGTCAATGGCTACATCCAATAGACAATCTTCCTCACCCCACTCATTGTCCTTGGGCATTCTGAATATTCCTTTCGTTTTTAAAATTTTCATCTTTTAAGGAATAACTCATTTAAAAACTCCCTGTAAGCCCCAGAAAAAAATATTCACTGGGGCTTTATGTAATGAAAAGGCAGAGTTCTTATTAATTCAACTCTGCGGTGATTAAAACATACAGATCTCAAAACGTTGGCTCAACAATTTCTACTCCTAAACAAAACAAAACTGTTTTTAATATCTTTGGTTTGGAAGCAGACTGAATTATTTCTTTAAACAACAGACAGAACAATTTTAAACCTAGTCATGATCAAATGGAATCTTAAAATAAAGACAAGATAGAAGAAAGATGTTCAGAGTCTGATCACATCTTGTACTGGGTAAAACAAAGACTGATAATTAGTTTGTATAAGTGATATAGGGGTCCTTACTTATATAGAGGAATGTCTGGCTCTTTTCCTTCCGTCCTGAGAGTCAGGCAGCATTGCTGAAGCTGGGATTTAGGGTCATTCCAATCCTGATTTAAAATGAATTCCTATAATAAATCCACAAAGATAGTTTGAGAGTTTGCAGTAACAGCTCAAATTGCAATGATTTATGAAAATATGAAGCGAACTGACCTTACCTTTAATCGTGGAAAAAAGCACACGTTCATGAAAGTGTGAACATACTCCAAATCCTTATCAATGTAAAGCGCAGCAATAAAAGCTGAGAAACAAAATATTTAGGTATTACTACCCACGCAAGAGGAGTGTAGTGCTTTGCACTCTTATAGCACTATTAGAGTAATTTAGGGCACTTTAAAATCATCAACGAACCAAGCTTCACAACACTGCTGTGATGTGGGTATTACTGTCATCACTGCTTTACAGGGGAGGAAACTGAGTCAGCAAGAGGTTAAGCAACTTGCTCACGTTCACACACACACAGTCATTTATAGAGCCAGGAACAGAACCTGGCTGTTCTTAATCCTGCGATTTAGCCAGCAGATCAGAACTTCTTAGAAATAAATCACTATTGGGTACACTATAAATGCTTAGGTATAAATCACTACTGTTTGTGAATAGTTTCCATTTACTAAAAGGATTTGGCAAGAGACAACAGATCTAAACTTCTCACACAATGTATTAAAATGCACTGGATACAGATTAACTTTCTAGGCACAATATTTATTACCATTTCACCAGCCTTGGAAGGAGAACGGCAACACTTTCATAAATGGATTGAGGGGCTTGATCTATGTGTCTCTGTACTCCTTGTGGAAATGCTATTTTGAAACCTCCTATTGAAATTCAGTGAAGCACAGAGTACCCCTACATTTTGGGATTGCTTTTTCCTCTCTTTCTCTAATAATGAGAGCACGTCAGAGTCACAACCTCTGATTTGTCAGAACTCCTATCCTCCTGACTCAGATGCCAATATAGCCTTACTCTTAGGGACAAATTTTTGATGTCACCTATACTAACCCTTCATTTCTGAGCCCACAATTTTGCACCTGCAGTTCTTTGAGGGATACAACTCAGGTCATGTAAACAAATAAGTACTTGATTGTACTTTCAAATAAGCTTCTTAGGCATCTAAATCACCTTCTTTGTGTCTGCTTGTAGGTGATGCAAAAAGGGAGGCTAGTATTTGAATACTGGCCCTTGAAAGTGGAGATTACTTACTGTAGCTGCGACAAAGAGTCCTGTGGCACCCTATAGACTAACAGATGTATTGGAGCATAAGCTTTCGTGGATGAATACCCACTTCGTCATTTCCACTGCATGCATCCGACGAAGTGGGTATTCACCCACAAAAGCTTATGCTCCAATATGTCTGTTAGTCTATAAGGTGCCACAGGACTCTTTGTTGCTTCTACACATCCAGACTAACACAGCTACCCATCTGATACTTTACTGTAGCTGGAGTATCTTCAAGATGTGTGGTCCCCATCTGTATTCCACATGTGGTATGCATGCATGCTGTACGCCTGAGTCTGGAAATTCTTCAAAGCAGTGTCCTTTGGCCCGCTCATGCACAGTAGCTCTTCTCTTGTACACCCTAGCAAGGGTATAATAGGTAGCGTGGGTCAACACCTCTCCAATTCCTCTTCTTAACACAAATCCAACAGGATCCTAAGCAGAGGGGATGGAGGGTGGGTATAGAATACAGATAGGGACCACACATCTCAAAGAACTTCTAGTTACGGTAAGTAACTTCCACTGCTTCTTTGAGTGATGGTCCCTATGTGTATTCCACACATGGATGATTGGCAAGCAGTGTTTAGACTGGAGATGGGTGTGAGCAGGCTGGACTAGGCATGGACTAGATTCATAGTGTGTCGCAAACGTGTGGTTCAAAATCCAGGTGGCTGTTCTGCAGATGTCCTGCAGCAGAATGTCTGATAGGGATACCATGGAGGTATCCTGTGCTCCTCCCTTCAGGGGGAGGAATATTTACTATCTTGTAGCACTCTAAGATGCATCCCGAGACCCACTTAGAAATCCTCTGGAAGGAAACTGGCTTGCCCATGGGACTTTTGTGCTATGGTGATAAATGAGTCTAGGTTATTTCCTAATAGGTTTGGTTCTTTGCAGGCAGAATGCCAGGGCATGCTGGACATTGAGAGTGAAGTCTCCTGTCTTCAGAGGAAGCACTGGGTTTTGGGAAAAATATAGGTAAGTATCATTTGACTGATGTGGAACTGAGAAACAATCTTAGGGAGAAACTTTGGGTGCAGTCAAAGAGAAACCTTTTTCTTTGTGAAACACTGTATAAGGAGGTTCCACCATAAAGGGTCCAAGCTTGCCAACCCACCTAGCTGACGTGATAGCTACTAAGAATGCCACCTTCATAGACAGGTGGGCCATGGTACAAGTCACTATGGGTTTGAAAGGTGGACTAGTGAGCTTGGACAGGGCAAGGTTAGGGTCAGATTGATGGGTAGGTCTAAGGACTGATGGGAAGGTCCTGATCAGGCCTTTCATGACTCATACTGTAGCTGGGTTAGTAAAGAAAGATCATCCTTCCACCGGAGGGAGGAGGAAGGGACTAATATCGCTGCTAGGTATACTCGTAGCGAACTAACAGAGAGACCTGAAGTCTTCAGGGATAGGAGACAGTCTAGAAAAACTGGAATGGTTAAAATAGCTGCAGAATGTTAGTGCAGTTGTGTATAGGCTGAAAGGATCGCCTGAACGGGAGCTGAACATGAGCATTCTATTTCCGACGCACATCCAAAAACAAGGCCATGAGATGCAGTGTGCCTGGATTGGGATCCTTGGTCTTCCACCTGCCGTGGGTTAGGAGATCTGAGAATAAGCGAATTCTGATTGGTGGGCAGGCAGATTGTTAGAACTTCCATGAATCAGAACTGTCTGGGCCAATGAGGTGATAGGAAAATGATGTTGGCTCTGTCAACACTTATCTTCCCTATGACCTGTGGAAGCAGGGAACTGGGAGGAAAGGCATATCAGAGGCCATTTCTCCAAGACATCAGCAGAGTATTGCTTTGGGAGTTGCAACCCATGGCTCCCCTGGAGCAATATAGGGGGAGCTTTCTGTTTGTTTGGGATGCAAAGAGGTTGCATAGCAGAATTACCCACTGTGTAAATATCTCGCTCAGAACTCTCGTGAATCTCCCACTCATGGTTTATCAAGAAGCTTCTGCTTAATTTGTCTGCCAGGGAGTTGTGAATTCCAGGAAGGCATGTGGCCTGTTTTGTGATGCAGTTCCTGACACACCAGTTCCAAAGTCTGATGGCTTCCTGTTCCACACGGATGAGATCTTGCTCCTCCCTGTTGGTTTATATAGTGGTGATATTGTCCAACATTATCTGAATATGGAGCGAGTGCATTTGCAGAAGAAACACCCTCAGTTTCAGTAAGTTTATATGTATTCTGGCCTCTTGTGCGGTTCCAGTACCCTGAGCAGTGAGGTTCTCCAGATGAACAGCCCACCCCAGAAGGGAGGCAACCATCACAATGGTGGCCCAGGGAGGGGGAGGGCTGAAGGGAACTTCCACCCTGACCTTTTCCATGTTCAACCACCAAGTCAGATGACAACTCTGGTATGAACGACCAGGAGTTGACGTGGTCCTTGCTTGGCTGACAAATCAAGTGGAGCCCAGCCGGCAGGCACTGTAACTGGAGTCTGGTGAAAGGAGTCATGTAGGTGCATGCAGCCATGTGTCCCAACAGTGAGAGGCACTTGTGCACTGTGATTCATGGATTGCAGGTTATGTGAAATCAGGGTGCTCAGTGCATGAAACCTTTCTGAGGGGAGGAACAATCTTGTGAAATCCAAGTCCAACCTTGCCCCTATAAAGTTTACTGACCTTGTGGGTAACAGAACAGACTTTTCTTCATTTATGCACACACTTAAGGTTGTTCAGAGTTGTATTAAACACCTTGATCAGTGGTCCCCAATGTGGTGCCCGTGGGCGCCATGGCGCCCGCCGGGGCATTTATGTGCGCCCGCCTACTGACAAGGGAGCGCTTCCGCTGGACAACCCGCTGCTGAGGAGTGCGGCCGCCGGACAACCAGCCGCCGAAATACCTCCGAGAAGCGGCAACGCCAAGAAGCGTTGCCGCCAAAATGCCGCTGCTTCTCGGCGGCATTTTGGCAGCGACGCTTCTCGATGACGCCGCTTCTCGGCAGCATTTTGGCGGCTAGTCGTTCGGCGCCCGCCACACTCTTCTGGGAACATGAATATGCTATTGCAACAGAATGGTTGGGGACCACTGACCTTGATGATGACTTGATGTCCTGACAAGCTCAGACCAGGAGCCAACAGTCCAGGTATGGAAATACTGTATATTCTTGGCATCTCATCTGGGCTACCACCACAAGGAAAACCTTTGTAAATAATCTGGGTGCCACAGTCAGCCCAAAGGGGAGAACTCAAAAATGGAAGTGTTCCTGGCCTACCATAAAATGCAGGAACTTCCTGTGTGATGGGTGAATGTCCACATGGAAACACGCATCCTTCATGTTGAGAGCCACGAACCATATCCCTTCCTGAAGGGAGGGGATTATAGATGCCAGCCTAATTGTCCAGAACTTTCGCTTTCAAATAAAGATGTTGAGTTGTTGAAGGTCCAGGATGGGTCACCACCCTCAGTCTTTTTGGGGAATTAAGAAATATGGGGAATAAAACTTTCTCCCATGGTAATTAGGTGGAATGTGCTCTATTGCCCTTCAGTGAGGGAAGCTGCTTCCCATTGAAGAATCACCTTATGAGAATGATCCCCGAAGGGGGACCAGGAAGGGGATGTTTGAGGTGGGAAGGAAAGAAACTCTATGACATTTCTCCAGACTCTATGGATAATCTCCAGAACCCAACTGTCCACAGTGATCTTGTTCCAGTTCTGAGTGAAGAGTGTGAGATGGCCCCCAAAGATGACAGGGGACATGGTGATTGGCATCAGTGGTGGTACGTGGGTCTTGATCAGTACGTCAAAAGTGGCCCCTGGCTGGTGACTCAGAGTGATTAGAGGCTGTGGCAGTAGAAGGGGTTGAGAAGCGAGGGGTCTGAATCTTCTGGTGTTGGCATGGTAGTTCAATTGTGCGCTGGTAATAATGTGCAAGAGGAGGGGGTGGCCTCATTCTATAGGTTTGCCTCTGATGTTTCCTTCTGGAGGTTGGGGTATAAATCCCCAGGGAATGCAGAATCAATCTCAAATCTTTTAGTGAGTTCAGGGACTCATCCATTTTCTCACTGAAGAGATTCGATTTGTCAGAAGGGAGGTCCTGGACCTCCCTAGGAAACCCTGATGATTGCAGCTAGGAATCCCTCTTTATAACTAGACCAGTGGCCAAACTTCTGGAAGCTGTGTCAGCCGCATCCACTGCAGACTGGAGGATTATCTTTGCCACCAGCTTCCCCTCATCGAATGGGACTGAAATTGGCCCCACTTTTCTGTGGGAAGCTTGTCTGGATGCCTGGAATAGGTTTTAAACCAATTTTAATAGGTATTTTGTAACAACGCTTGGTAGTTAGCAGGAACAAAATACCGTCTCTCGGCCCTTTTCAGCGAAAAAGGCACAGGATGCCGGAGTGTTCCATAGCACCCTAGCTGGTTCTAGTACGCTGGGTATGGCCACCTTACTCAGTCCCTGCAACTGTATGATGTCCAGGAGCCAGTGTTGAAGGTTCTGGGCCTTCTCTAATAGGATCTTTAGATCACTGGACATTCTTTGTAACAGCTCCTGCTATTGGCAAGGGTCATTCAGCAGAGAATCCGAAGAAGGAGCAATCACTTCATCTGGAGTTGATGAAGAGGCAACCAAGGGAATGTTGGTACCTGCCACTCTGGTTCCACCTCTTCCTCCTCGTACACAGACGAACCAGCTGGCAAGAGGGAGAGGAGCGACATGACTCTTGAGTGGGGCCTGGAAGCCTGCCATATGTATCCCACGAACACCAATAAGGCCAGAAAGAGGGGTCAATCGGTTGTGGGGGACCCTAAGGCAATCGGTAACAGTGGTCCCAGGGCGAGGGGGATTGTACCAAGTCGAATGGTGGGTGTAACCTCTCTACTGCCTATTGGGGCTCAAATGTCTCTATGGAGATACCAATGGGGCCATCTTCTCTGATTCCTCTAAATCAGAGAACTGCTCCATCGGTACCAGGGTAGTCCTGCCGGTTGGTTAGAGGTGAAATGATTCCTGGGACACTGATGTAGACTCCTCTCCCAAAGTAAGGACATATATCCTCTGGTGTTATACAATTCTCTGTATGCCCTGATGTCCGAGGAGTTCCCATAGATCCAGTGCATCTGCAGCAACTGGACGGTCTTTAGATGGACGAAGCATTACCAAAAATGGGGCCAGACCAGCACTCGTAGATGGAACCGTTGAATGTCTATCTTTGTACTTTGGTATTGAAGTGAAGCATGGAACTGGCGAAACTTTCTTTTTATGCATCTTGCCCTCTGATCTGTGGGTCTTCATGGAGCCAGCTCATTAGGTTTCATTTGTGATGTCTCACCTGACCTGGACTGGCTTGGGGAGGAAACTCATTTCTTATGGATAGTCCTCAAAGGGATATGTTTTTGCATCAATGATAGTATCATTTACTCTCATGGGGAACCCTGGAAGAAGAATTCTTGGGCTTACATGTTGAAGGCTACGCATCGAGGCAGGTGCGTGGACAGGTGCTGCTAGGGGAAGTCTCCCTGGCCCAGATTGGAAAAGTGCCTCATAGTCTTCTCTATCAGGTGCTTCCACAGGTGAAGCTCCCTTGAGTTCTTCTTGAGTTCTGGGTGGGAAGGAGCAACAGATACTGCACTTTGCAGAGATATGCACCTCACCCAGACAGTACAGGAAGTGTTGATATTTTTCACTGACGGAGAAGGATCAAGGGCAGGAGACACAATTTTTGAATCCTGGGACTCTGGGCATAGTTCTGGAGCCAGGGAGGGGTTCCCCAACCGGGGAGAAACTGGGGAGAAATACACTATACTATAAACTTCTTAACTACTAATCTAAAAATAGAACTATTTACAAATGTTTTCTGATAGGTAATGAAATGACGTGAAGGAGGACACAATTCTGACTCAGGCCATGCAGTGGTAAGAAGCAACTGGAGATGTGTCAACTCGCACTGCCTGTTATACCCTCGGTCAGGAGCACAAGGAGAACTACTGTGCATGTACGGGCCAACAGACACTGCTTTGAAGAGTTTCTCGAGTTGGGCGCATAGCATGCATGTGTACCCATGTGTGGCATACACACAGGGACCATCACTTGAAGTATCAATCTGAAAATAGCAACAGCCAACCAAAAACCCGAGTTAAAACATGTATTTTAAAAGAATACTTCTTTTTAAATGGAATTATTAAACAAATTCTGGGGAAAACGGGGTGTTTAAATACCTTACAGAATGAGGGCCTTTATCTCCATACTGTCTCAATATACTTATTCAACGTAGCCACAAAGAAGCTTCCCCTATTTTTTCACATGCTTTTACTTTTTAAGTATTAAATATTTAATTAAGTATTTAAGTATTCTGATAACAGTCTGATTAAGATCACACATTGGCACTCACACTCCAAGAGATCAGCCAAAGTCTTAGTCCGAAGAGCCACGGGTCTCTTGGTCTTGTCGTTAGTGATGGCAAATTCCTGCATACCCAGCTCTTCCGCTACTTTGGCCTGTGTCCTGTTGTTCACCAATGAGCTTCGCAACAACTGAAACCACAAAGAGTTCCACATGGTTTTAACATTAGGTAATGTTAAACTGTAAGAGTAAAGCAGCTCGTTAGGCCTCTGTCCCCACGAGTTTTCTGCATTTCTCTTCTCAGCACATTCTGATTTCTGCCTATCACTGGCGATTCTCCTTTCTGATCCAACTTCTGTTTCATTGTCCCTTCTTCCTACTGTCTGTCTCCCTTGTTCCATTCCAGCCGACGGTAAGGAAGAGGATGACTTGGAAGCTGAGATATTACAGGGATGGCTTCATGGGTGTTACCAAAACTAACTAAAAATAGATAAGTACGGTGCTCCAGTACCACTGGTAAGAGCAGCAGCATGAAACGGACTAGAACTGTGTGCATTAGTCAGTTTTATTGTGCTGCTGGTGCCCAGATGATATAGAAGTGCAGGAAGAAGTGCACAATCATGATGATGGAGGATTCTGAGAGATCCTCCTGCTTAGAAAGAAGGTGAAGTTCCCATAATCCTGCATTACATTAAAAACATTTGGTGGTGGTCCTGTTTAAAAACAAATGCCCTCTCCCATCACTTCATTTCTTGTATTGATTTTGCTGGAAGTATATAGCCTAACAAAATCTAAAGATGTTTTACCATAGGAAATATAGACAACCAAGCACAATATCCTGAAATCCATACACACATAATATATCCAAAGTGTAAGAATATTTGTACCCAGGATTAAAAAAAAAAAGATGCTCTCTATATTAAAGAAAGGAAGACTACTACTACACAACTAGAAAACCTGGTTCATAATTCAATTAGATTGGGGGTGCGAGGTAAAGGAAAGATAAGAGATGGACACTCCTGGCCAGATATCCAGTTGGTATAAAACATAGCTTTGAAGTCAGTGGAGCCAAGCTGATTTACATCAGCTGAGGGATCTGGCTCTGACTGTTACAGTACATGGCCACTGGTTTGTAACTAAGTGAGGAGACAACTGTATTTTAACTGAGTCTCCTGGTTTGATTAGAGTGGTCATGTAGACACGTTAAGTATGGAGCTCTGCGGAAGACATGGTTACATAAAAGCTTTACAGACATCTTAAACGTGGTTTGGGGTTTTCATTCAGCTTGAGTAGCTCCTGATTATTGAAGTTAAGGAGTTTCAAAATAGAAAAGTGCGATTAAAAAGAGCAAGAGCCTTTTTCTTGGAGGACCTCAGTAACTCAGCTAAAGGTTAGGGGTCAATTACAGGAGTGGGAGGGTGAGGTTCTGTGGCCTGCAATGATCACAGGTCACGATGGATCTCTTCTGACCTTAAAGTCTATGAGTAAAGAGAGTCACTTTCTTAAATAAAAAACAAACAAACAATCCAAGCCACCCGGGGCGGAGAGATTGCATATGCACACATTGTTCCCTTTTTGAGTTCCATGTCACATTTGCTCAGTTTATTAGACACAAGTTTTATGCTACCTGGGTCCAGTGTGTCAACTGAGTTTATGAAAATCAAGATTTATTCTCAGTACTTGATATTTCATCTCTGACAATAGATAAATAAAGAACAGTATGGTCATGATTTTGTTGGCAATGATGTATGAAGCAGACACTCACAACTTGATCTTCATAAAGTCTGCTGACTGCAAACTCAGCGTATCACTCCCTCCCTTCCTAACTCCTCTCCATGCCTTTCCACCTACTCATCCGCTTCCAACAGCCATCCAAGTCTCAAAACAAAACAAAAAACAAAATCTTACTTAACTACAACATAAAACCTATGAGACCAGAGTGCTGAGCAGCCATGACATGTAAATGGCTGCCTGCTATAATACTGTAAGCTTTTTAGGGCAGGGATCATCTTCTTATTCTGTGTTTGTACAGCGCCTAGCACAATGGAGTCCTGGTCCATGAATGGGGATCCTAGGAGCTATGGTAATGCAAATAATAATTACCAATAATATATGCAATACACGTATCTTGAAGATGGAAAGAACCAGTGCTCCATCTAGTCCACTTTTCCATACAAGGACCCGCCTCTCATGTAGCCAGAATTTAGCGTGTACCCTGATACACTTTAGTAATATGGGAACAACAGAGCCATTGCAACACCACAAATTGCACCCATCGCGACTTCCAGGCTGAGAACCCAATCTACTTCATTATGGAAGGGGTCTCCTACACTTCAGCAACTAGACTCAGCTGGAGTTAATTCCAGATATATAGTTAACTTTGTCTGACACTTCTGTGTTCACCCAGCATATTACACACAGGTACTGGCAGGTAGGACTGTTGTGGACAAGAAGCCTTTCCTAACTTCTAACTTAAACCATTCTTTCTGAAACTTCAGCTACACGTTTATACCCTTGGTAGAACTTACCTTGTCCCCATTAGCTATCTGAAAGCGTTCATAAAATGTCTTCTCTGTTTCCCTTTTCTCAAGATATATATGACTAACTTCTTCATAAACAACCATTTCACACTGAAAATCAGTTTTGCTGCCCTCATCTGAACATTTAACATTACCTTGACTTCCATGACCAATGCTGTGCACAAACTCCTGATATAGCAGTATGTTGATACACCATAATTACTTTAAATGGAAACGTGTTCTTAAATGAGGATCAATAGATAGACAGACAGACAGACAGACATAGATAGATAGATAGCCCAATGTTTGCTGGTTCTCTTCAAGTTACTCACCACCACTCCAACTACCTCTCAAATCTCATTCAAATGTAAATCGAGGAAATGACAATTATCTCAATTATTCATGTCCTAGCTTTGTATCTTCATCTACAAACTTGGATAACATGTAACTAGTTCCACTTTCCAAATCACATATGACTAAATTAAACAACACTAAGCTATGCTGCTCATTGTCCTGAGGATTTAAAGCCATTAATTATACAGTAACACTCCATACCAGCAGTTCTTAACCAGCAGCCTGCGGGCCGCTTGCGGCCCAATCTGCACACAGCTGGGGCCGTGTGACAGCCTCAGGGCCATACAGTATATATATATATTATGTGGATGTGGCCCACATAACACATAGAGAGCTTCATATGCAGCCCACAATGGTCAATAGGTTGAGAACCACTGCTCTATAGCCTTCCTGCCAAACAATACTTGAGAGACTGGTCATACTATTTTTGCACCGATGCCTACATTTTTAAAGGTGACCTGCAAAGGAAAAAAAAAAATTGTTTGTGCCCTTTCCTCCTGCCTTTTTTAAAAATGATTTTTGATGACTAAAACTGGCCCGAAAAGCTATTTTTTCCGTTTAATATTTTTTACATTAGAAATTCAGGCCTTATTAAATCTGAATTTCCTGGATGAATGTATGGATGACCTATATTTTACATGAAACTTGATCAATTAATAAAAATTATTTTTATTTAGACTGTTTACTTTTTTGGGGAGGGTTCTTTCTGTAAACATCTGTAACTCAAATGCCTGAGAAACAAACAAACAAAAAAATGTCTTTGTTAAAGATTCAGCATCTCCATCCCTTCCATTAAAGTCTGAGAAAACTCAACATCTCTGAAACCTCTAACCAAGGCTCTGGCTAAACAGGACATTTTAGACTTGATAGTCCCGATAATTTGCAGTGTTCTTTTTTTATTTTGTATTACAATTAATGCTTGAGAGTCTGAGAAAATTCTGCAGTATAATTCTCTTCTTCACAAATAATCAGCCCATAAATAGCCATCTACATTCAAGTACTCTACCAATCTGCAAGGCTATCTATTGAAACACTGCCTACCAAAGTGCATTTAGAATGCTGTAAAGTGCTCAAAGGCCCCGAACCTGGGTTCCTACACAGGATATGCTGGTAAACTATGGGAATCAATAATAAATTGTTAGAACTATTTTTAAAATTAAATAAAAAAAATTGTTATGGCAGCTCTAGGCTGAGAATAATGGACAGACCAGGGTAAAATAAATTGTAATGTCTGGGAGGAAATCAAAACACCTTAAAGTGACAACCATAGAAAATGGAAACAAAGTTAACTCAATAGTGTAGTAGACATGAATAAAAAATCATGTGAGATGTGTGTCTAACAAACACCTTTTCAAACACTTGTGTTAAACAAGCACTACCTGGGTCTCAGATATACCAAGATCATCAGAGTGATTACGACCACTAGAGATCCATTTTACAGAGGGGAGAAATATTATTGCACTGTCTTCATAAAATCGACATTTCCTGTCCATTGCAGGATTCACATATTTGAATTAACGAAGATTTATTCAGAACAGGGGGCCTGAGGTTTCTGTTATTAATCAAATCCAGAATAAGTCACTAAGTAGCTTCTCTTATAATTTTTGTTTCTGTCCCACATTTGCTCTCCCGGACAACATGACCGATGGCATTCTCACCGTTAAGTGCCCTTCGTGATGATCAGGGAAATGTATGAATAAGTACTCAGTAGCTACCAACTGCATTATGGAGTCACCCAGGAATTCCATCCTCTGATTGTGGCCTCTGAAAAATGAAACATCAATGTGGCAAGATCAATAAGCAGTCAGGGGGAAAAAACATGCAAAGTAAAAATATAGTAATTTAAAAGCAAGTGTAGTTCATTTTTAAACACATTTAACACAATTTTCTGGTATTAACTAGATGTGATGAAAACAATTCTTTATTGCTGTGTGTTGACTTTCTGGAGAAAGCACATGAGGTAGTTACCGTTAAACAAAATTACTAGACCACAGATGTGGGACTAACTGTGGGGTACAGTTGATGCTAAATTTATCAGGAATAAGGTCCCAATACTACAATTTTTGCATGCAAATAAATTGCTGTGCCTGTTGATTTCAATGGATCAACAGTCTCCCCATACACGACTAGTTAAAGGATCAGGGCCTAAATTAACTTTAGGCTCAGGATTGGGTGTCTTTTTTTTTTTTTTTTTTTAATGGAGAAATGCCAATCTCCTAGAACTGGAAGGACCTTGAAAGGTCATCGAGTCCAGTCCCCTGCCTTCACTAGCAGGACCAAGTACTGTCCCCTGACAGATTTTTGCCTCAGAACCCTAAGTGGCCCCCTCAAGGATTGAACTCACAACCCTGGGTTTAGCAGGCCAATGCTCAAACCACTGAGCTATCCCTCCCCTCAAGGTGTCACCAGGTATTACTCTAATATTTATATTGTGGATGAACC
This sequence comes from Chelydra serpentina, assembly GCA_037349315.1. Classification (NCBI taxonomy): domain Eukaryota; kingdom Metazoa; phylum Chordata; order Testudines; family Chelydridae; genus Chelydra; species Chelydra serpentina. The sequence goes on from JBAIAC010000002.1 coordinate 18,709,287, forward strand.
TAGGAACCTCAGACATGGACCAATACCCCACTGTGTTAGCGCCTGTACAAACACTGAACAAAAAGACAATCCTCATTCTCAAAAGCATGGGTTTACTTTTCCCACATCAAGTCCATATGAATCAGTAGCATAGCCGGGGGGGAGCAGGGGGAGCGGCCGCTTCCCCTTGAGCAGAAGCGGCGCCTTTTTTTAGCAGCACTAAAAAAAGGCGCCGCTTCTTTTTAAGCGCCACTTCTTACACTCACCCGGCGGCGCTCCGGGGCGGGGCCCCGCAACGTCCCCCGGCGTCAGGGGCGGGGCCCCGCAACGTCCCCTGGCATTGGGGACGTCAGCCCCCACCGGCGCCACCGGAACCTGGCGCCTGTGAAGGGGGAGACGCCTTTTTATAGGGCCACTCCCCCTGCACTCCGGACCTGGCTGCGCTACTGATATGAACATATTGCATTATTGCATCAGGGATAAAGAACTGATATAGCACTTTCAACTGTGACTTTCCTCTTGCCATTTATGAGCACCTCACATGAACATATCCCTCACGAATGCTTCCTCTTGTAATCCAATCCATGCTGTTACATGGTGCTGTTGAAATGGGGCAGCTAACATTCTGCAAAATGTTATGCTCTGTGGCAGAAATTTCAGGCTCTCGGATGACCTCAGGTTGCACTATTAGATCATGACCTTCATTAAACATACATAGTTGTTTCTTATTATAAATATGGACCATTAAGGAAATCAGCAGTAAGATTAGCATAATTCAATGTGGGATTCTGCTTTATACTTACAGAGTCAGGTGGTTAAATCCCACAGTTCTCAAAGTGAAGGCCCGTGCCAGAAGCCGAACATGAGTAAAAATGACTCCAATTGCTTCCTCAAAATCTGTCAGTTTCTGGAGAACTGGGGAAGTCTCGATAAGTTGCCGATCAGTGTTGGATTCTTGCAGCTGTAAATAATAACAAATGCAAATTAACGATAGAAGCCCAGTATACATTTCAAAGAAAAAAGATCCTTTTTGAGAACAGCAAATCTTTTGAAAGGCCGTTTGCGAGGGAAGAACAGAAATGTGCACTGTGTATACACACAAACATCCACCTGACACTTGGACTGACACTTGGATAATCAAGAAGCAGACCAAAAAGCAAACAAAAACAATCAAACAAACAAACAAACAAACCCTTCTACTCCCTCCCTCCTTTCTTTAAAAACAAAAAGAAATGACAAAGCTTAAAAATACAAAATTTAAAAGGACAATGTTAAGGTAACTTCTAATAATATTTACAATCATATTCTTCAGGCCAACTCTGCCTAAGAGCAGAGAGAATCAATGCCAAAGTGAGGATGTAGGTGGTTTCTGGGCCAAAAGGGAAATGAAATCTTCAGTCCAAGCAAGTGGGAGCAGGAAAGAGAAATAACTAGTGATAACCTATGGTAAATAAATGGATGGCACTAGCTCCAATAAAAGTTGTACCCAGGCAGAAGCACAGATCACTAGAGGGAGAGGTTTAAAAAAAACAAACAAACCAAAAAAAGCCCTCAGAAGGAGGAGAGCTTCTCTCAGGAGTTTGCACTGCCACCTTGGAAAGCTGGAACTGAAATCTATTTCCATTAAGACTTTTGTTTATTTACTTCTCTCTTGTGTACACACCAGTCTGCGGCTGTTGTACAAATAACTCATGAGTATTGAGCTACTGGCAATTCTTAGCCTATAATCCAATTTCAGAGCTCACCAGAGCATATATGAAGCATTTGGGTCCTTGTCCTTAGATCTGTGTGAAGACACCCTGCACCCAAGAAGAACCTCAGTAAAGTCAAATGAGCTCTGCACAAAAGATCAAGGACTTGGTTTGGACAAAACAGGTAGAAAGAGTAATATGTCTCTGACAAAAGAAGGAGAAAGCATAATATGTCTGTGACAGATATGGCAATTTTCTACCATACCCGTGGGAGATTTTATGAATTAAGTTTAAGAATCTTCGGGGTCCATTGTATTAAATGAATGGTTCATGTATTATTGTGGGCCATGACAGATGTGAGACCTGCGGGTTCAAAGGGCTCTGTTGAACAATGTGCCAGACAAAAATGGACCCTTGGAACAAGGACAATATTAAGGTAATTTCTAATAATACTTGCAATGGTATTCTTCAGGCCGACTCTGCCCAAGAGCAGAGAGAATCAATGCCAAGTGGTGATGAAGGTGGTGTCTGGGCCAAAGGGGAAATGAAATCTTCAGCCCAAACAAGTGGGGGCCGAAAAGAGAAATAACTAGTGATAACCTATGGTGAATAAATGGGTGGTGCTAGCTCCAATGTAAATTGTACCCATGCAGAAGCACAGATCAAGAGAGAGAGAGAGAGAGAGAGAGAGAGAGAGAGAGAGAGAGAGAGAGAGAGAGAGAGAGAGAGAGAGAGAGAGAGAGAGAGAGATTGAGATTGAAACAAACAAACCCAAAACAAAAACACCGAATGAGGAGAGCTTCTCTCAGGAGCTTCCACCTTGGAGGGAAGAGAAATAGCTGGAACTGAAATTCTATTTCCATTAACCATGGGGAAAACTCAGTTGTGGGATTTGAAGGACTGACACCTACCAGAGCCCAAGGTTGGAGCTGAAGTGATCTCTGGCAAGCTTTTTAACATGTGGGTAGGATCTTTTATTGTTTTTAATGTTTTCTCTGTAACCTTAACATTTCATCTTAAGAATGAATATGCTTGCTTATGAAGAGTTGTGTGGTAACTTAGAACTGCAGACCATTATGCTGTTCATAGCCTCGGGCGAGAAAGCAAAGCGCTGTGTGACTTGCTGGGAATATCTTACTGCAGGCAGGGAATTGTGCAGCCTGGAAAAACCCTGGTCAGGAGGGAAAGAAACACAGGTCTCTACCAAGAGAAGTGATGGCTGAGGAGCTGGGAGCCTAGAGTGGATGTCCTTGGTGGACCACAGATACAGTTGATTTGAACCACAACAATGTTTATCTATGGTACTTGTATGGCTTCCATCACCATAGTGTATCTGAGCACCTGACAATCTTTAATATATTTATCATCACACCACCTCTTTGAAATAGAACAGTTCTATTATCCCCATTTTACAGACGGAGAACTGAGGCACAGGGTGCTTAAGTGACTTGCCCACGGTCACACAAGAAGGCTGTGGCAGAGCAGGGACTTGAACCTAAGGCTCCCACATTCTCGACTAGTACCTTAGCCACTCATTGACTTTCTAAATAGATGAGAAAAGAGACTGATTAAATTTCAGACTTGCCAACACTTCAAATGTCCATGCAATATTAAACTTATTGGAATCACTGTTAAAAAGAACCATGCTATATTAGAGAAAAAAAAAAAAAAAAAAAAAAAAAAAAGCAATATGTTTTCAGTAATTTGATTCAAACCCCTTGACCTCCCATGCTTAAGTTAGGATCTAAATGCTGAGGTCAATAAAATATGCATACAGACTGTTTCTGTACCTGGTTTTCTAGGTACAATAGATAAACAGGAGGAAGACAAAGTTATTTCTCACTAGATTTATATTGCTACAAATCCACACATATATTAAACCCAGGCCATGAGGCGGAAGCTTGTTATTTACAAAAATTCACAAAAGCGGATATGGCTACTTGATAGTAAATATTCCAAAATATCACCACAGCTGAATGCCACTGAAAAGCCTCCTTAGAAATAAAATAGAGCTATGAAATTTATGATAGACAGGGGCACACTTACTTGGAGTGGGTGTAGTGGATAATTAAGCCATACTTCCTGTAGGTCCTGCAAACATTGAGAGATGCCTTTAGTGCTCAAGGGAGTCATTTAACAAATTCCACAGTACTAAATAAGATGGCATTACTTGAAATACTGAACTGTTGCAGATGCTGACACTGCTTATTGCAAATTCAATAGTGCTAGCAATCTCATTTTTAAAATAGGGTAGTCACTTCTCAAACGGTCGCTAGTTCTCCCAATGAGTTTGTGTCGAAGAGGCAGAAAAATCCTTGAACCATATAAAAATGGTTTAAAAAACAAAAGTAAAAAATATATTTGTTGAAGCTAATGGTTGAACTTTATTTCCCACCACCTGCTCCCCAGCAAGTTTAAAATTGACCAAAAGCCAAGACTAAAACTCTAGGTGATGTAGGCTTCATTCATTACAACACTCAGAAGCATATAAACACTGAGATACAATATGCCACAAAATACTTTTATGTCTCATAAACAGTTGTTGTTCCACAGACTCTGAGACTTTAAAGAAGAAAAATATCATTTAATTAATTCCCTAGCCATCGTGTTAGTGGTCTCTTCAGTTATAACTATAATGTATATGCACTAGCGCCCTAAATCCCTCGTCATCCAAATACTAAGTACTTTTTGAATGAGTACGATGACCCAATCCCTACTCCAAAAGGCTTACAAGTCAGTTGTACAAAAGGCACAAGTCTGTGCGCCAAACAATGAGAAGGAGGAAGAGGGTAAGAGTTATGAGAATGTGTGGTTACATAGGCTAGTGATGTGCACACATCCATGGTGCTGAATAAAACATTTTAAAAACATATAAATGAACAACAAAACCCCCCCAGCAAATATTAATCCTCACTGGCCTTCTACAGAGCCAATATGAAACAGACTTTAACTGTGTAGTTGGACTGATGGTGGTTGAAACACCTAGCTTTAACACTTGGAGGGCTACAAAAAATAGTCCCAATACATTTTTAATGCCTCTAAAACAATGTTTTTGTTACATACATGGCATATACTGAATACATGATGGTATGATGTGGTTTAAAAGTTTTATCAGAATTCATTTCCCATGAGTGGCATAACTCATTTTAGGTCCGCACCACTCATGGATAAAAAGACCATCTCATACTTATGTTGTTAAAATCTTTATTTTACATAATCATATATTCCCTATTTTATTTACTCTTTACATTAAAAAAAACCCTAGAATAAAAGAATGTTAAAGTTGCAAGGTCAAGCACTCAAAAGTTAGGAAATGCCAGAATTAAGGGCTCCCTCTGAATTTCAAGCAATGTACTTTTAATATACTTTTTTAAAATGTAATTTCCTAATCAACCCCACCCCCTGAAATTCTATCATTTAAAACTATACTGACCCCCACAAAGATCAGCAGTTAAGTCAGAACCTTTAAATCCATAGCATAGACTTCTACCATTTGTAATAACTGTTGAAATGGAGTTCTACAAGATTCATGCACTATTTGCTCTTCTTCATATAAGCCAATGAGCAAACAGAATCAAATGAATGTTACTCTGTTTCCAACAGGACCAGTACAGCTCAGTATCATAAAATTCTGTTTTCATTACCTTTGAACTAAAAAAACCTGATGTCGTATCTTCTACCCCAACCACCAAATATAAAAAAATGTGGTTTTAATTAAACTGAAAAAATGAACACGTAAATGAATAAAAAGTAACTCAGCCAACAGGAAAACAAATACCTTATCATTAAAGAGCAAACGTCCAAATAAGTGTTTGGCTTCTTCTAGGCTTCCCTCCAGGTAAACAGCTCCTATATGGAAGGAACAATATACAATAGGGTAAAAATGCACTAGTATTCAGAAAAGTACAAACTAGACACTACTAATTTCTGCTTTTATCCCCCGCAAAAAATCCCAAACAAACAGGAAACAGCAATTGTGGTAAGGCAAACCACAAGTTTCTCTCTCTCTCTTTGTAATTAAAATGCAAAATGAAATTTTCTGAGAAATGTAAAGAGTATCAAATCAACAGTGTAAAACAAGGAGGAAAAAATTCTTAGCCCAGGTCTACACTAACCCCCCCTGTCGAACTAAGGTACGCAACTTCAGCTACGTGAATAACGTAGCTGAAGTCGAAGTACCTTAGTTCGAATGAAAAAGCACTTACCCGGGGTCCACACGCGGCGCGCAGGCTCCCCCGTCGACTCCGCCTACTCCGTTCGTCGAGCTGGATTACCAGCGTCGACGACGGAGCACTTCCTGGTTCGATTTATCGCGTCTTGACAAGATGCGATAAATCGAACCCAGAACATCGATCGTGCGCCTCCGACCGGACGCGTAAGTATAGACGTACCCTAAGACTCCTAACGAGTTACATCAATGATACCAAGTGATATGCCAGAACAATGAACTTTAATAGCATTAGACTAGAAGTAAACCTGTTTTTATAGGCGTTTTCAAGTAACCAGCTACTTGAAATTCTCTCATACACTTAATATATGGACATTTGTAACCAAGAAATAACTTACAGCAGCCAGGGAATTTATTTTGTCCCTTTGGCATTCCCATACCCCGCGTGAATCTTTGCCAGAACTACTCTCAACATTCCAAACCCATCAATATTCCCCCCTCCCCAATAATATATTTTTTCCAAAATTGGCATCAGTGTAGGGGTTTGTTTTTTTATTTGGAGTTAGGTTTAATAGTGTGTTGAATACTGCTGCTTTTTAAAATTACTTATATCAGTTCCGAACACTGGTATTGCTAGGACCTTGTAGCAATTTTACATAGGAATGACGTTTAACTGATATTTTGGGTCCTTTAATGGTTTTAGATGGAAACAAACCTTTTGATTTGGGATCATGGGGGAAATCTTTCTTATATTGTATGGTGTAACAAGTGTACCTGGCCCTTCAAGGCCCCCTGCTTGAGACCCATGGCCCTGCTACACCCTGCCCCAGGAGAAAAACAGCAAAGGTGGGTCCTCCAGGCCTTCCTAGAGAGGCCTCATAAGTCACAGCCAATCAGAGGCCAGATGGCTTAGTTAAAAGGAGCTGCAGGGGCTTAGTAGGTCAGTTCCTGGCTGTGACCTGAGCAGCAAAGAAGAGTGCTCTGCTTTGGCTACAGGGTCTGAGAGATAACGAGAAGTTGAGTTGTGGCTGAATTTTGCTTTCTGCAAGAAGAGAGTAGACCTGAGAACTGTAACCCTAAGGTAATGGGTGAAAGGAAAGAGATCTTGGCACTATTACTTGGGAAAATGCCCAAGAAAAACAGTAGCAGATAACTGAAGGATTTAAAGGAAGCAGTGTGAGACTGCTGTTCATAGGGTTCCTGGCTGGAACCCAGAGTAGTGGATGAGACCAGGTCGCCACACCAACCACTGGCGAAGTGTCCTAAGCCCCGAGAAGAGGATAAGGCATGTTTAAAAGCCGAAGCAAAGGGCTGGAACGGGGCTGAAGACCCTGGTATGGCCAGACAGTCTCATAAACTCTTGGTTACCCCTCGGGAAGGCGACTGAACTTGAGTGGTGACCTGGCTGGAGAGGTGGGGCAGTGAGAACTGGTGAAGACAAAGAGTCTCCAGGGGAAAAGTCCTGCTCTATAACAGGCCACGGAAGGACTTAAAGTTAGCTGAGAAGGGGCTCAAAACTGAAACCGGAGACAGGGCTGAAAACACTAACAAAGGCACAGCAATAGTCCTTGTTGGACCTTTGTTACCCCAGAAAGGTTTCATTCGTGCATCACGTGTGGCTTGGTTGGAGGGCTGAGCCACTGAAGTCCTGTCTAGTGAGGTCAGCAGCTGACAGGGTGCCAGGAGCGGCAAAGAAGTGCAGGATTGCACCAAGCTGACAGGAGGCATTGACCACAGGTGAGTGCCTCATCACATATAACAACTTAAAAAGCAATACTAAAGGTGGACGTCCAGGATTGTCATCCACTCTATGGCTTCCGACGACATGGGATGAATCAAGGCTGTGCCCCCTGGAGAATGATCTTAGAGGGCAGTAGTTCACTAGATGTTCCATGGTTTGGATGCCTTCTCCATATTCACATATTGGGCGGTCCTTCACTTTCCATCTGTTTAGTAGGTAGCTTCAATACCGAGTGAGGTTCTGATGTGGTTTGCTGTGATCCATATCTTACGTAGCATGGTGAAGCCAGGTAGTTGGTGCTGAGGTTCCTCTGAGACCTCTTCTACTTGGTGCCCCAAGAACTCAGTTTAACTCTAGTTTCATCACCTTTAAAGGTTCCTTTATTTTGTGTACAGCAAAGCTAAGCTGCGTTGATCAGACTCAAACATAGGGGATGGGTATAGCACACATCCAAAGTTACAAAGAAAAACTGTTCCTCATACATTCTTACCAACATTAATAACACATTGTGACCAGTGTCCCAGTGGGGGCCAGCTGAGGTTACCCAATTAGGGTAAACTACAACAAATGGGGCAGTCAATCCCCAAAGCTGGTGGATATTTCAACACTTAGATTTACCAAGCTAGCACAAAAGAGCTTCTTAATTATCTCACTGGTTATTCAGAAGTCCAAACAACACAGTCCCCTTAAAGTAACCCAGCCTCAGGCCTCCATCCAGGTACCCAAGTCAAATATGATGAAGATTTCTGAAAATCTCATTTCATCATATAAAAGAAAAGGTTCTAACAATCCCAAAGGATCGGGCACATTACCTCCCAGGTTATTGAATATTCCAGATCTTACCCAAATACATGCTTATAGCCAATTTTTATTAACTAAACTAAAATGTATTAAAAAAGAAAAGAGAGAGTATGGTTAAAAGATCAATATACATACAGACATGAGTTCAATTCTTGAGGTTCAGATACATAGCAGAGCTTCGTAGTTGCAAACAGTTCTTTTAGAATTTAGTTCATAGGTTATAGTCCAATGTCCAATATCATATTGAGGGAAGACCAGTCAGCATTGGGATCATGCTTCAATGCAGGGGGAGCTTAAGCCACAAAATTGGGAACCCCTTCTCCGAGACCCCGCCCCCGTTCACTCCATACCCCCTCCCTTCATTGCTGGCCCTCCCCACCCTCACTTTCACCAGGCTGGGGCAGGCAGGGGGTTTGGGTGCAGGAGGAGATGTGGGCTCTGGGAGGGAATTTGGGTGCAGGAAGAGGTGCGGGCCCCGGGAGGGAGTTTTGGTGTGAGCTCTGTGCTGGGGCAGGAGGTTGGGGTGCCGGCTCTGGCTGGGCGGCGCTTACCTTGGGCGGCTCCCGAAAGCGACCTGCATATCCCTCTGGCAGCGGTTCCTAGGTGTGGAGGTCAGGGGGTCTCCGCACGCTGCCCTTGCCTGCAGGCACCACCCCCGCAACTCCCATTGGCTGCAGTTCCTGGCCAATGGGAGCTGTGGAGCCGGTGCTCAGGAAGGGGGCAGCGCATGGAGACCCCCACCTCCCCAGGGATGTGCTGGACACTTCTGGGAGCGGTGCAGGGCAGGTAGGAAGCCTGCCTTAGCCATGCTGCACCTCCGGGGCCCTTGAGGACCCCCAGGGGTCCACGGACCCCAGTTTGAGAAACGCTGCCCTAAGGGATATGTCTTGGCACTATTACTCTTTAATATTTATATCAGTGAAATGCCACTGACACAGTGTGACAGAATATACTCCTGTGTTCACACTGTACACACTATTGTAATAATTTGTTTGTACAAGATATGCCTTGTGGGGTATCGTTTAAAATCGCATAATTTGCTGATCAATAATATCAAGGCAAAGTGCATGTAGTAGAGTTATAGGAGAAGTTATAAACATAAGCTGAGATAATGACTAAAAATAGATTTTCCAGACAAGTCTGGGGAATAGCCAAATCAATTCCTAAGAGACAAAGGGAAAGAGACAAAGGGGAATGCCTCAGCCAGGTGTGAACAAGGCTGATGGACCATTACCTGCTAAATGGCCATTCTTTGGCAGGACTGGGGGCAGGGGCAAAAAAAATCTGCATCTCAGCAAAGAAACAGCATGGAGTTCCCCTCCACACAGACTGCCTGTTGCCTTGCTTCTGGATGGAAATGCTTCTCAAAGAGGAGACGGGACTATAAAAAGAAGGGGCAGACACCGCAAGACACTCCCCTCTCTCCCTCCCTCCATGACCATTGTATTCACTGCACCTGAAAAGACACAGGAAGCAGCCGCTGCACTCTGGGGGAGGGGCCCTGACCTAAACAGTTTGGTCAGTAAGACTGCTGGAAGCATGTGGTGAGAGAACTTTTCTTTGAAGCTAATGTAAATTAAGTTAGGCACCAGTAAACGTTTTATCTTTATTTTCTTGTAACCATTTCTGACTTTGATGCCTCATTACTTGTACTCACTTAAAATTTCTCTTTGTGGTTAATAAAACTTTTTTTATTGTTTTATCTAATCCAGTACACTCAAGCTGAAGTGTCTGGGTAACTCCACTGGGGGTAACAAGTTGTGTGCATGTTATTCCCTTAAAGCAGTATTTCCCAAACTCAGGATGCAGCTTGTTCAGGGAAAGCCCCTGGCGGGCTGGGGCGGTGTGTTTACCTGCCGCGTGTGCAGTTTCGGCCGATCGCGGCTCCCACTGGCCCGGCCATTGGGGGCTGTGGGAAGCGGCAGCCAGTACGTCCCTTGCAGCTTCAGATTGCATCATTCATTGTTTTGCCTAAAAAGCAAGTACTGTCCCAACCCAGTCATAGATTTATTCATAGATCCAGTCAAAGATGTGTTTTAGTCATTTAAATTGAGATCCCTTCCCTTTATAAGTCACTTATCCTCCGCCATTCCCAAGTCAAGGGTCGTATATACTGACCCAATAGCATGTCTTGAAAGCTAGAGCCAATCAACAATTTTAAGCATCATTTTCGTTCTCAGTGACCCAGAATTAGTAAAGTTTGACTACATTTATTTCAGAAGCATTTTGGCTGTAGAGCAGTGATATCGATGCCAGCTGGTTACATGTTTTTATATACGTTTAGAAAGGCATTTTTCATTTCTAAACTACCGACACTTTGTTCCATGCCTCTTTACAAGGAAGCCTTTGAAATCCTAAAACCAGTCATAGAAGACAAAACTGTGTAGGAGAAAGGGACTTAAGAGAGCAGGTTGTGGGGAGAAGGTGGAACCAGAGAGTCAATATTCCAACATACGAGGAACAGATATTTTCCCTTACTTTTCAGTTTTTTAAATACTGATGCTCTGAATGGGTCTTTAGAACAACGGTTTGTAGTATTTGTAGAACAGCTGGCCAAAGGCAAATAATACTAGTATAACATTCCAAGTAGGTACCAGACCGCTGTTTATATTTTGGCTTTCATTTTTTTGTTTTAAATTTTTGTAAAATGCACTTGGTATTTAACATTTATTTAAGGGAGGAGCCCCAGGCCCTAATATATATTATTTTAATTGCCTCCCCACAGCGTCCCGATTTTTAGATATGGGTCTAACAAAAACTTACTGTGTGTCTAGCTTGCTGCACTTGTGGCCAAAGAGTAGGTCTGTTTTCCTAGCAATCAAAGTTTACACCAACAACAACAACAACATCAACAATAATCTTCTAGTGGGCTGAAATGTGTGAACTAAGCACAAGATACAAGCCTAGTACTCATTCTTCTGTTTCTTTTTTCTTTTTAAATTAAAGATCAAAGCACTCATGAAAAGCAAAGTGGAGTTAAAAGGACAACTTGATCAAATGAAATGCAATATGGCCCAAGGCAGAACCCATATAGAGGCTACCATCTAAGCAAGCTACAATATATCTTTCAAGGCAGGACGAAATGCATTAGGAGCCCGTGTCATGCATAAAAAGCTGAACTGACAGAGCTGAAACAACAGCCAATACATCGCCCCCCATTCCGAAAACAGTTGAAATTTAGATTAACTTGACATAGTTCAGCATAAATGTCTTGCTCCTCCAGTACTTAGGCCCCGCATACAGCAGGGAAATTTGCAAGTGTAACTACACTGATATCTAATTTGTCAAATCCCTACATTTGCACTGGTGTAACTAAAATCAACGTGGTTACACCAGTGAAAACCCCTTAGGGAGACACGCTGCACTAGTAGGGGGGAGGGATAGCTCAGTGGTTTGAGCATTAGCCTGCTAAACCCAGGGTTGTGGGTTCAATCCTTGAGGGGGCCACTTAGGGATCTGGGGCAAAAAAAAAAAAAATCTGTCAGGGACAGTACTTGGTCCTGCTAGTGAAGGCAGGGGACTGGACTCCATGACCTTTCAAGGTCCTTCCAGTTCTAGGAGATTGGCATATCTCCATTAATTTAAAACTTATTTAAAATATAGAGTGGGGCTTGTACCTGGTGATTATTTATGCTAGAAAGCTATACCACTTTAACCATACCAATATGGTCAAAACAGTACAACCCTTCTAGTGTGGATGCAGTTATATCATAGAATCTCAGGGTTGGAAGGGACCTCAGGAGGTCATCTAGTCCAACCCCCTGCTCAAAGCAGGACCAACCCCAACTAGATCATCCCAGCCAGGACTTTGTCAAGCCTGACCTTAAAAACCTCTAAGGAAGGAGATTCCACCACCTCCCTAGGTAACTCATTCCAGTGCTTCACAACCTTCACCACCATCAGTATAAAGTTGCTTTAACACTGGTACAGCTTCTCCCATACAGAAAGGGAAATAAGTTAGACCAGTATAACACACCTTTATATGGGTAACACTATATCCACAGTAAGGGCATGGCTACACTTGCAGTTGTAGAGCGCTGGGAGTTAAACCAGCCTTCAGAGACCGCAGCAGGGAAAATGCTGCCGTATGTTTACACTCTCAGCTGGGAGTGCACTGGCATGGTCACATTAGCAGCTCTTGCAACACCACAAAGTTCAGTGCATTGTGGTAGCTATCCCAGCATGCAAGTGGCTGCAACTTGCTTTTCAAATGCAGGGGGTGGGGTGGAGTGTGACAGGGAGTGTGTTGTGTGTATGTGTGAGGAGAGAGAGTGGGTTTTTGGGGTGCTGAGAGTGTGTCAGCATGCTGTATTGTAAGTTCAGACAGCAGCAGACCCCCCTTCACCCCCGTCTCTCTCTCACTCACTCAAAGCAAGCAGCATTCCACAGTAATGGTTGCTTTGTCCCGGAGCAGATAAGCATGCCGGCTGTCAGAACGGAGCTTTGAAAGGGCATATCCACATTCCTACAGCCGAGTTCAAAACAATGACAAGAGTGGCCACTTGACTTAAGGGGATTATGGGACGTTTCCAAAGGTCAGTCAGAGCGCAGTAATGCAACACCTCGTTCACACTGACGCTGGGGCGTTTCAACAAGTGTTATGCTTCTCGTGGATGTGGATTACCAGGAGTGCTCCAGCTGCAGAGTCCAGGCACTCTAAGTGCCTTGCTAGTGTGGACGGGTCGGGAGTTAGGGCGCCCGGGGCTGCTTTAATGCGCTCTAACTCGCAAGTGTAGCCAAGCCCTAAAGGTTGTAGTAGTATAGCTATTTTAGTAAAACAAAATCACCCCCTTAACCAAAATAGTTCAACTGGTACAAAAACTGTATAAATCAAGCCTTAATCTACTGGAGTAAACTGCACCAATGTCAAGCCCACTTTCTCATGCTAGCCAATCGTAGCTCTTCCCCCGCCCCCGCAGCTGCTAGACCAATAAAAAGGTTGATGTGTCTGCTATGCCTCCTGAGCCACCTGGTATCCTCAAACAGTAAAGACTCATACTTTTAGATCCAGAAGATGCAGGTCCAGTCCCCGCATATGACCCCTGCAGGATGTCATTACATTTACACCTGTGAAGCATGTGTACATTAAAGGTTGAGCCAGCATAACTACACTAATGTAGTTATACCAGGGTACATTTTTCTAACATAGACAGAGCCTCAAAGTGTTTATTTTCTTTATTTTATTCTAGTTCACATAAGAGCCTCCTTTACTGGGATCATTGCCAACGCTGACCAGCTATGATACCAGGAAGACAACAATTAGTACATTGATAACACCTACAGAACACGACAGTCAGTGCCAGCAAGCTTAAGTTAAACATATTAAATTGAAGAGTGAAGGGAGGATTCTGTTGGCCAAACAACCACCACGTATTTTCATCAAAATAGTACTAGTATGGCTTATGACTGGAAATCGATGTAAGAGTCTCTTAAATACAGTGCCTTGCATGGTGTCAAGTATCACCAGCAACTAGACACCGCACCACAGTAACTCCAACTCAGGAACCAATCCATGCAACAAACCTCAATGCCAACTCTGCCCACATATCTACACCAGCAACACCATCACAGGACCTAACCAGATTAGCCACACCATCACTGGTTCATTCACCTGCACGTCTACCAATGTAATATACGCCATCATGTGCCAACAATGCCCCTCTGCTATATACATCGGCCAAACTGGACAGTTCCTACATAAAAGGATAAATGGACACAATCAGATATTAGGAATGGCAATATACAAAAACCTGTGGGAGAACACTTCAATCTCCCAGGACACACAATAGCAGATTTAAAGGTAGCCATCTTGCAGCAAAAAAACTTCAAGACCAGACTTCAAAGAGAAATTGCTGAGCTACAGTTTATTTGCAAATTTGATACCACCAGCTCAGGATTAAACAAAGACTGCGACTGGCTAACCAACTACAAAAGCAATTTCTCCTCTCTTGGTATTCACACCTCCAGATCAGCTGCTAGCAGTGGACCTCATCCTCCATGACTGCATTAACCTTGTTATCTCAAACCTGATTCTGGCCTGCATATTTATACCTGCCTCTGGAAATTTCCACCACATGTGTCTGACCAAGTGGGTCTTCGCCCACAAAAGCTTCTGCTCCAATATATCTTTCAGTCTATAAGGTGTTATGGGACATTTTGTCGCTCTTAAATACAGTGTTATCCAACAGCCACAAGAAAGTGTGTGCGGGGAGAGGAGGGCAGATACTGTTTTTAGGGTTTTTTTTAATACCGGTCTACAGTCTATCTTGTGGAAAAATGGTTATTACTGCATAAAAAGGATCCAAATCCCACAGTAAAGGGACTTAAGTCAAGTTGCTTCCCATAAATCATTAATTTATACTAGAAGATACAAAAATAACTGCCAGATTAAAGTCTAATTTGGGTAAATTCCTTTGGTGAGACCAAAAGAGATTGGATACTAATCTCATAATATGACAACTCCCTCTCAAATCTTAGCAACACAGCACTGTGGGTAGCATAACCCATTTCTGTAATGTCCCCAATTACTGTATGAAATGATTACTGTGGAGTTCACCCATAAATTTTATTTTACTTCACTGCTTGTTCATTTTATTTTTATGTTTTCTATGTCTTTTGTGCAGTTACCGCCTTTTATAGATAAATTAAATTTTATTATTGTACTTCATACATTTGAATGTTCAATTCTAGTATATAAATCTGAACGGTTGGATTTTATTTTATTGTGAGTGCAAGTGTGTGAGTATGTATATGTATATATACACACACACATATACAAAAAAATATATTAATATTATGTTTGTTCTGTCCAGAAATAAAGATGATTTATTTAAAAAAACCACTATGTACAGTAAAACTTGCCTATAACTTGGGATATAATGCACACCAATTTTCATTTGCCTGCCAACTTGTTTTCTGTGCTTTGGTTGATAACGGCAGATGACACTGGGGTTTTCTCTCTTCACTGATACTTGTTACCCAGTGCAGTCAGTCATCGAACAAGATTTTAGTGCCCTCCAGCTGATTTGATGCTGGTTCCTCGTTCAGTTGGAAGAGCTTTGGTAGCATGCTATCTATACCTTCCTATATTGGCCTGGCCAAACTGTCAAGGTTTGTCTTTGAAGAAAAAAAAAACAACCAACCAAAAAACCTTAAAATCATCTTGGCAGATGTCTGTGCTGGTTTATCCAAGTCTCGCAAATTAGCAGGCAAGGGAAAATGTGTATGACTTGGTTCAAACTGTCTGCAAAATCTGGATAGCAGTCAGCACAGGTAAATACTCAGGATTAGGAACAGTCTAGAGAGACATGCTCACTGGGGAGTAGAGGAGGAAGCAAAAGTGCAGTTATAGTAAACTTCCTTTTACAGTTAAATTATTCTATGAACATTTTTACTTCATTGTGAGAGATTCTACAGATTGTAGGTACATGCAACTTCATTTTGAAACCCTGAATTTACACCTGCCTGTCTCTTTACGGAAGCCCAATGTTACTCAGTGGAATTCATATGGTATTCGGTACCAAAGTGTGTATCATGCATGTGTTAAAGGATCTGGGGATTAGAACCTGGGTCTGCAAAGCCTGGGACAGCTGCTATTCCCACAGTACCACTGGGAGGCCATGCTAAGGCACAGCAAGGGAGCATGGTGGAGACTAGGCACCTCAAGAAGTACTGCCCAAGAGACAGAGTGATGACCCTCTGATTGGCCAACTGCCCTATTTTACCCCAGAGGTTGCCCAGGCAATCACACAGACTTCAGTCTGCTGCAATGCCAGACTTTTCTTGATCTCCAGTCTCTGACTCCAGCCTGTATCTGACCCTGCCTCCTGAGTCCAGCCTGCTAATCCCCATGATTTCCAGTCTCTGACCCCAGCCTCACTCTTCCTTACAATCCAGCTCCTGCATTTCCTTCAACTCCTTATCAGTGACTTCTATCCCTGGTGTGCAGACCTTCGTCCAGCTGTGAATGCTAGGCAAGACTGCCTGCATCCTGGTCCCTTCTAAGAAGAGGTGGAGTTGTCAGGCTCCAGGACTATATATGTAAGTCAAAAAATGTCAATATTTCATTAAAAAGGTTACAAACCAATGTTTTTCATAGTCCTACTGCATACAAAATAATATTATGGACAATATATGTAACATGCACACATACATACATACATACAGAGTGCACATACTTTACCTATTAAGGCTTCAAAACAGTTGGCCATCGCATGACGTAGATCCGATTCCCTACAAAGGTCAGGTCCGTGAGCATAAAGCATAAACCGATCCAGTTCCAGCTTCTACAAATACCAACACAATATGTGAAAAGGACACGACCATTTGCACTATAAAAAAGAAACTGTTGACCATTTGCACTATAAAAATACAAGCATTCAGGTTGTCAATTGTACAGCACTTTGGGGCCTTAATAGTTCATATACATTACTGTAGAACAACTCGCTTTGAGGAAATTGAAAAGCAGTCCTCCAACTAACAATGGTGCATAATTAGGCCTCAAATATAAAACTAGACTATTCTATTGTAGCTTACTATGTAAAGAATTAGAGTTTGATATTGAACTCCTGACACAACTATCCAGGGTGAAGAAAAATTGTAAAACCAAGGGTGGAAGGAAAGCCATAGGGAGCGATGGTAGCACTGACCTCTGTCGATAAGTTTGGTGGGGGAAAAGAGGTAAGAATGAACCTAATCCTGTCTCATAGCTGAATGATGCCACAGTAGTATAATTTCATGATGTTTTTCCCTGAAGAAGCAGGGAAATTAAAGATGGGGAGAAAGATTTCACCAAAGAGAAGAGGAATAAAGTTAGAGAGAAATAACCTCGGTGGCCAGAAGCCAATAAAAATCCATCTCCTTCCTGAAGCAGGCCTACTGCAGCAACACGTGGCAGTAGCAAATGCCTCTAGTGGAACAGTTAATCCACAGGCCACGTGGCTTTCTTTTCTCTCCAAATGTGCACTATTCACATCAGTCTGTTTGCTACTCTATAGGACTGCTTGCCTATAGATACAGATACTGACTCACATGTAGGGCCGGTGCAACCACTAGGTGAACTAGGCGGCCGCCTAGGGTGCCTAGTGGTTGAGGGCACCTAAAAGCCCGCTCAGGCGAGGAGGTGGAGTGGAGGTGAGCTGGGGCGGGGGGGTGCGGGAAGGGCCGCCCGCAGTAACGGGGGGGGGGGGGCCTGCAGGGGAACTGCTCCCCGCCCCAGCTCACCTCCACTCCACCTCCTCCGCTGAGCACGCTGCCCCCGCTCTAATTCTCCTCCAATCCGCACCGCAAGCCTGGGAGGGGAGGAGAATTAGAGCGGCGCCGGCGTGCTCAGAGGGGGCAAGCTCCCCGGGCGGGGTTAGTTGCCGCGGGGTGTGTGTGGGGGGGTGGGGGTGTTAGTTGCCACGAGGGGAAGGGGGGCTGCCGCGGGGGTGGAGGGGGATTTCCGCTGGCGGGGTTCGTTGCCGCGGGGTGAGGAGGGGGCTGCCGCTGGCGGGGTTCATTGCCGCAGGGGGAGGAGGGGGCTGCCGTGGGCGGGGTTCGTTGCCGCGGGGGTTGCATTAGTTTGGGGGGGGGGGGGGGGGCGGCGCAGGCCCGGTGCAAGGAAGTTTCGCCTAGGGCGCGAAACTTCCTTGCACCGGCCCTGGTCATATGTATTGTGTGATATATGATCCTTCTGATATGTTAATGCCAGTAAGAGTTATTAGGTTTCCTTTTACATAGTCATCTTTTTGACACAAAGACATTAAAGGAATTTTTGAAGAAGAGAGATTTGTGCACTTTGTAAAATGTGTATTAGAAGAGGTTTTCTCCAAACTGGTGTAAGATTCCACAGACCAATTTCTCATTAATTTTCAACTGTATCCCCCTAGAGTGCATTTAATAGGGGAGGATGGAGAACTGAAACATTTGAGAAATGTATGGTCTGAAATGTATTTTAATTTAAAAATCAGTGTTGAATTTTCAATAGATAAAACCTATTTACCATACAACACAAAAGATATCGCTTATATTACACTGCACATTGGACACTGAGGCAAGCTACTCTGAAGAATCAACATCAAAATAAAATGTTGTGGTTTACACTGAATTTAATCTTCTTAAAGGTTATTTTCTGCTTTTAGTGTCAACTCCAATTTTCCCAGCTTAGTACTTTTTTGAATAAATTATTAATTTCAGATTTGATCAAAGTAGGTTGCCGATATCTTTTCTAAAACTGGATTATAAAGTAATTTGAGAGTGACAGAAATTGGTAGTTTGAATCCCAAAATGAGGCAAACAATTTGGGTGCACCAATGCCTAGAATAAAATAGGGACTTTGAGAAAGGTAGGTGGCCTACAGGTGCATCTAAAACAGTCTGCCAAAAAAAAAAAAAAAAACCCAATAAAAAAAACCAACAGCCAAGCAAAGCAAACATATCTGTGGCAAATCAAAAGTACCCCACTTTGAGCTACAGCAAAGGAGACTCTTAAAAGGAAAACCCAGGTGCTCTGTGTCTCCATATATAGATACAGACTATAAGAGAAGATGGGCAGCTCAGCCAGAAGAAATATTCCCACATATTGGATCCTCAGAGAAATCCACAGAGGGCTAGGGCAAGCCACAATACAGAAGAGTCCACCTCCTATTATTCAACCATGACTGTTCCAGACAATTACAGACCAACATATACCGGAGATCTTACTTATCTTCTTTGAATTGAAGAAAGTTGAAGCAATGTTTTGTCGTAGAGGGACATTTAAACAGGGCAGGGGGAGAGAGGGAGGGAAGGGATGATGGAAACAAAGCATCCCCCAGAAAATCAGGTAAATTTATATTTAATATATAAAATATATTTACATTATAAAACATGCTATAAGATACATAAGCAACTTTCTCAAAAGAGGCCATAAATGTGGTAACACATTTAGAACATGGATATTTTAAAAACATATGCACCGGTTTCACACAAGATTTTAAATGATAAAGCATGTTAAAGCGTCAGGTAGTTTAACAAGAACATATTTATGAATGGAGCTTTGACTGAAAGGCTTTTCTGTAATCTCTACTGTCTTGCTCAGTGTGTACTTAAAGAAGCCCTTTGGAAGAAAATTACTGGGTTCATTCCTTGCCTCGCCATTCCTGATAGGAAATGAAGAGCTCAAGGACAGGAAGTTAAATGCACAATCTTTGACAATAATTCTGGACTGGATAATACATTTTTAAATTATTGGCTATGGAGAAAGAAGACTAAAAAGGGCATTTTGAAACCATAGGCAATATATTTAGAATATCAATTTTGGGTGGTGTAATCTTAGTAAGTCTTTGGCCTGCTATATTTTTGTTGTTACAGGAGGGAGGGTGTTACTTTTAAGATTAAGATTTTCACGGTTAACATAACCAAATTTAAACAACAGAATACAAACCATCATGAAAATTGATTTAATCAGGTTTCTGTAGCATATTCCAATCTTAGTATCACAGAGAAAATTAAAAAAAAAACAACACTGAAAACATATCACTCACAGAATCTAACAACAACCTAAACTTCATAGAACTTCTTGTATTTTTCCATACTTTAATCTTATTTATCACAAAAAGCCCTTCTAATATTATTCTTTGCCAGAAGGCAGTCAACATAAACAGTGAATATCCAGGCTGGGAAATAATCAAACCGAGTTTTCTCACCTTTCTCCACCTACACTTTCTTGCTACATATGCTGTATTATAGGTTCTTCTACAACTATCAAATCTGCTCTTCAATTATCCATTCACTACCAACATTCACTAGCTCCAGTGCAATGAACGGTTAAATATATGGAGGCCTTAATGACAGGAGCCCTAAAAGTCCATATATTAGCTGAAGGAGTCACTCCTCCTGAATGCCCCCTCCAGACACATTCCTCCCCTCATCAGATTCCAAATATGGCTTCCTCAAAGTTTACCTGCAAAACTAATGACAGAGCTAGTGACCAAACTCAAATCCAAAAGATATAGTTAGGTGGACAGACAGACCAGTAACTAACCCACCCACTGCCAGACATCATAGCTACATAATTCCAATAAAGAGATAAAAATGCCTGTACATACCTTGGCCAGCATAGCAAGATGCTGGTTCTGAACAATGGCAGTGCGATATGTAGCTAACCCCCCTTCTTCTAGGCTTGGAAACAGGTAGTACAAATGGACGCTGCAATGAAAAAAAAATTCAAATGGTCTCAACACTGATACATTTGCTATTAGTGTCTATACCAATTACCTGCCGCTCTGTGGGATGCTGACACCTCAACATGTTCTCTAATGGGTGACAAAGTTCCCTCCCCACCACAGAACTTCACCAGAGCTATGGTAAAAACTTGTTTGTTTTTAAACAGTATTGTGCAGATCAATCTTTTTACTATTTAGCATACAATTTTTAACTACCTGAAATCACACATATTGTCACCTTCTCTGCAGAGTTCAATGGTAGCTTGGACCTCTACAAGAAAAGAATGCTGGGGCAAAACATTTAGTAGGAGCAGGCAATCTTTAGGGTGAGGGAAAACAGCTTGATTCCAGACAGGCAAATATAGTAAGGAAACACCATTCAGTCAAATCTGGCCCAAGATGTAGGGTTGGTTTTTTTAATGCTTTTACAATACTATTTTTTTTTTATTCCACTGAAAAGTTTGGGTTATTGTTTGTTTTTAAAGGCAAACCTCTCTCTGCAAACCAAACCAAACATTGCAACAGTGTGCACAAGAGCCTAATGATAGTGAAACTGCATAGTAACTGGCTACAATCAACTAGCCTATTTTTATCCAAGGTGACACATTTGGAAAAATATAATTAACAGTATATATAGTGAAAAATTAATTAGGAACAAACATAATGGACTTCCAAAAGGCCTTTAATAAAGTAGTTCATGTGGTAATTAAAGAATTAATTTAAGGAAATTAAGTACAATCATGGATTATAAATTGGCTAACAGTCAGTAAAAGAAAACAGGGATTAAATCGTCCATCCAAGATTTGCAAAAGTGAGTAGTGATTTTGGGTGCCTTAGTTTACAGGAGCCCAAACTCAAAGACCATGAGGAGGCAGGATCTTTAGAGAGCGTGTGCTCAGCACGCTTTGTAAAATTAACTCCCCTTAAGCTATCTCAAGATGGTCATGCAAAAATTAAAGTGTGACACACTGTACCTCAAAATAACACCCTGTACCCACATATTCACCACAGTTATATGACTATAATACGTTTTGTACTAAGTATGCCTTGCGAGGTATCATTTGAAAAATCAGGATCTGTTAAACATTACTATCCTGTTGAATTGTACGTTTTACCATCATAAGTGATGCCATAAAGGTTTGCATATGTGTTACTGAAATATGTTGTGAATTTGGGAGACGCCCACAGCTAGCCTTTCCGTGTCAATAAAGGAGCAACTAACACCTCCAACACAGATTAACATCAGGTCTAGTCAGCCATGTGTTGATGGCCCATCAAGGAGAATCTACTCTCCCAGTGGATCCCTCCTGAAGACTCCTGAGAGAGCACATACAAGATGGGGGCTGTTTAACCCCCGTGACACAGCAAGATCTTTCCAGCACTTAGAAGAGAGTATAAAATGAGGGGCAATAACATCACCACTTCGCCTCTCTCCTCCCCCATCTCAACACCTAGAAGCAAGAACCTTTGCAAGACAAAGGGAAGCATCCTTGAACTGGGGAGAAGGGATGGTCCTAACTAGGCTTTCTAGTTTGTATGAATTATGAACTGAACATCCAGTAAGGTAAGGAAAAACTGCTTGATTCAAATCTTGCTTAGTCTGTTAAAGTTGAGGATTTAGATTGTGATTTTATGTTTTATTTCTTATGTAACTAACTCTGACCTCTATGCCAAACACTTATAATCACTTTAAATCTATCTTTCTGTACTTAAGAAACTTATTTTAATGTTTTATTTTTACCAGTTTGTCTAAGGTGCTTGAGGAATCTACTCGGATTACAAAGGCTGGGGCATGTCCACTACACTTTGAAGGAGTAGCAAACGAACGGATAAGCTTACACTGACCAAGAAGGTCTTGAGCAGTGTAAGACGCTACATTTCTGGGGTACAAAGAAGGGGCAGGGGGGGATTTGCCAGTGTCTCCCTGTGTATAGTTCATGAGTGACTGTGAGAGCCTGCAAGTAACTTTGGGTGTGCCTTCAAAGGCTAATGGTTATGTGAGCGCAAAGCCTGAAGGGGCTGCTTGTCACTAGCAGAGCAGTGTGAGAGGTACTCTGATACAGAGACTAAAATGGGACACAGCAGTCTCATAGTCCAGGTTGTACGCCGGAGGGTGTCACATAGGGTACCTAAAATCATTAGTCAGTTTTAAAAATCTGGGCCTCAATTTAACAAAAGGTTAACAGTGAGGTATCATAAGGTTCCATACAGTGATGTTTCACATATTCATCAATGATCTGGAAAAGGTGCAAAGAGCAAGATGGAAAAAATTGCAGATGACAAGAAATTACTTAAGTTAGTCAACAATAAAAGCTGCTTAAGTGTTTTCCTCAACGGGGCAAAAGTTAGGTGAATGGGCCATACGATTGCTGAGATACCTTGCATTTGTTAGTATCGCATATTGGGAGGAATAATCTGAACTACTCGTTGCTGAGTTCTTGCAATTATGTAAAATTTTTAAAAAAATGTAAAAATGTAAAAAAGGATAAAGGTTTATATAGATAATGAAAACTTTCAATTACTTTAGAGAGCGTATTCTGGCCCACTAGAACCCAAACAGACACACTTGTTTGTATACAAGTATGCAAAATATCTTGTGACAGGGTCAGGCCAGATGGCTACAAGAGAGTGGTCGAAGGCAGATATATTAGCCCTAGGTTAAGTAGGTCCCTTTTCCCTGGGTAAGGTAACAGGGAAGGTTCCAGAACACTCAGGAACTTTCTGGAAACAGTTAAGGCAGACAGGCTGATTAGAACACCTGCTGCCAATCAAGAGGCTGCTAGAATCAATTAAGACAGGCAGGCTAATCAGGGCACCTGGGTTTAAAAAGGAGCTCACTTCAGTTTGTGCGCGTGCGAGGAGCTGGGAGCAAGAGGCACTAGGAGCTGAGAGTGAGAAGAGTTGGAGGACTGAGGAGTACAAGCGTCAGCAGACCATCAGGAGGAAGGTCCTGCAGTGAGCATAAAGAAGGTGTTGGGAGGAGGCCATGGGGAAGTAGCCCAGGGAGTTGTAGCTGTCACGCAGCTGTTACAGGAAACCCTATAGACAGCTGCAATCCACAGGGCCTTGGGCTGGAACCCGGAGTAGAGGGCGGGCCCGGGTTCCCCCCAAACCTCCCAACTCCTGATCAGACAAAGGAGAAGTTTGACTGTGGGTTCTACCAGAGTGGAAGATCTCTGAAGCGAACAAAAATCCGCCAATAAGCGCAGGATCCACCAAGGTAGAGGAGGAACTTTGTCACAATCTCCAGAGAGGAAGACGGATTTTTTCAGATCTCCTTCTAAAACATTTCTTTATTAGAGAATGATAATAAACTATACAACTAGAAGTTGCATATTTTAATGCACTACCGTAATAGCGTTTATGAGTGTGGTGTGGATCTTTCAGAAATGTCATTGTTGTTTCAGAGGTTTAACACTGAAAACGAAAGATTTGTCTCCAAGGTGGGGTAATGTGCTTTATGGGGTGTGATTTCTAATGCATGCTCACATGTTGGACATTAATTGGCCTATAGACTCTGCTGATGCACACTAAAGGTTCTCTAGTGCACTTTAACACAGTACTATTTCGAACAGCACTACGCTAAAGCGCGAAACAATAATACACTTAAGAAATCACAACCCCATAAAGCGTGATACCCCATTGCATAGACAAGCCCAAAATGTACACTGAAATTTACATATAAATTCAAATATACAGGTTTGTAAGTCTCAGAGGATTGTGTACTATTAAACAGTAGTTTTTAAGTAGTAATACTAGGCATTTGTGTTCTATCACCAAAAAATGTGCCTCCACTCTCCTTCTAGAAAAGGCAACAGATTTGTAAAGTAAAGAAATAGAATATTGACAGACATGTGGCCCGTAATCCAGAATAGCTGTTGGGTATTGGAGGATGGTTACAAAAGTGCAATTTTGTTATCCATAATACCATGAGCTTTTTTTAAAGCCCCCCTTTAAGCACACTGACTACTTCCCTCTTAAAAATGGACTGACAAGGGCTCTGGAAAAGGATTTAAAATCTTTCACATTGAATGCTGATATTGCTGTTTGCCATAAATGACACTTTTCACCAAGCTGGCTGCCACTTGCACTAGGCTCCGAAAGGCCAGTTTGAGTAATTTTGTAATTTTCCAGTATTTACTACTTTCAGAAGACTCGGTTTAGCAAAATGGGGTGTGATTTTTGATGAACTGTGAATTTTGTTTTGTGTTATTATTTTCTAATGGTTTGTACATGAATGTAAACATATTCTTGAAAGACAAGATGCAAGCTGTGCCCTTAAGGACTGAGGTTTAAGGAATAATCCCCCTAAAAAATTCTAGACATTCAATATTGCTTGTAAACACCACTCTCGAGATTAGAGGGGAGGAGATCAAGGGAAGGCATGGAAACAAAATGACACATTTAAAAATAATCTCTCTCCTTTTGATAAATTGGTTATAAGCTCTAAAGTATTTGGCCCAAGACAAGTTGATCTCCTACAGTCATGAGTAACTTCAAATAGCATTTGACGGGACAGAGACACTAGCCTTTCATCTTGTAATCTTACTCTTCACAGCACCAGCATTGTAAGAGGCTTGAAAAGACGTATACGCAGATGTGCAGCTCTTAAAATCATTGCAAGGATGCAGGACAGCAAATACACAGACTATCCAAACCTACACATTTGGAAGCATGATACAGTTGAGTGCTAAGGAAAAAATATATGAAATTTGATGAATGAGACACAATATAGAACTTTGTAGAAAAATTTCACACTTACCTAGTTAAAAACTCCACCACAGCATCTCCCAAAAATTCTAAACGTTCATTGTGGTTAATCCTGCAAAAGTGTTTTGAGATTTATTGTCAGTAACCCCAGTGAATTTTGGTTATTTGTACAGTAAAGTTTAATTCTTCTGGTGATCAGGAAGGGAAATGATCCTGCTGCTTTTCTATTTTGATATTTTCCTCTCTGATATATAGCAATGAACACGTGGGTTATCAAACTCAGAACTGATACCACAGGTCTTTGAATCTTCATAGATCAGCATTTAACAGGGAGAAAGGAAGCAGAATTTCTGACTAGCAGTGTGTAATGGCATGCTGAGATCAGCCATTTTGTGCTTTGCCATGGGTACCAGGTGATTTAAAATAAATCACCAACCTTAGCTCTGTGCGCTGCTGGGGAGACATCTATAATAAACGGAAACACCTCCTGGACCTGATGACTCTACAATGGATTTGTTGGTGCATCTCCAACTACATGGCAGTCTGTATGTGCTTTTATTTTTCACAGTCCCTTTAATGTCAAACACAAGTGTCCTCTGCCCCATTTTCTGAGATTTTCTTCAGACTTGTAGGAGGACTTACTAGAACAGCAGAAGATACCTTCAAAGACTCTATCAAACTAATAAGAGCTATGTTCCCTCTCTTTTCCTCTCTTGGGGTTCTCCTCTCTCTCTCTTGCTCTCAATTTTTTTTTATTGTTTCTATGAGTGCTCTATCTTTTCTTTTCGTTTAAAATTTTCTTTTTTTCAAGCCTTCCCCCATTAACAGGTTTATTAATAGGAAAGGGACAGAAAGCTAGGCAATTCCAGCTGAGTAAGATAGGGACCGAGTCTCAGTACAGAATATCTCAAGCTGCTGCAAGCACTTATGCATGCTTAACTTTAAGCACGTGGAGTAGCCCCATTGATTTCATAGGTCATGTTTGCCAATTCGAGGCCTAAGATACTGGTGGTTTCTTTCCAGAGGCCCCTTTTCAAGTATCTGACAGCTCTTATTGTAATTTGCTCTTCCTCACATTACTAAATCACTCATCTAACTTTTTAAAAAGCAGAACTTCGGTGGGGGTTCAAGCAACAACTGCTTTTTAAAAGCAAAGTGTTAGTTACACTGTAACTTCTCTTTGTAGAAGCATAATGGCAAACAGATCTGAGAAGTATGGATTTTCCAGTTCATTCAGCTGAGATAGGATAATTACTGAGTGCTTTCTCTCTGTTTTTCTTTGCCTTTGGGAGAAGAAGTTAATATCAGACCTATATTTGCAAATATTATTTTATAATTGGGAGTACAATAGTGTCAATACACCAGAACTCAAACAACAATCTAAAGGGACTAGATGGACTCTTTAGACTCAGCCCTGTTTGGGGACAGAGTATAGCAGCACCATCCCGTGTGGAGCGTCACTCAGAATCACAACTCTTCCTCTGCTGCTCTCACCTTGACCCAAAGCGGGATGGGGATTGGAATAATGTACAACCTTTTAGGGTTGTATAGCGTCATGCACCCAGCATTCACCTCATCCACTTGTTCGCAGGTGTTCCTGCTTCCTCAGCCCACACCCAGAGCTGTACTCTGGGAAAGTCCTACATGGCTGTGCATCGAGGTAGAATCACAGAAACAGAGGGCTGGAAGGGAACTCGAGAAGTCATCAAGTCCAGCCCCTACACTGAGGCAGGACCAAGTATACCTAGACCATCCTTAACGGGTGCTTGTCCAATCTGTCCTTAAAAACCTCTAATGAGGGGGATCCCACAACCTCCCTACTCCAGACCCTACCTACTCTTATAGTTAGAATTTTTTTTCTAATATCTAACCTTAATCTCCCTTGCTGCAGATTATGCCCATTACTCCTTGGCCTACCTTTAGTGGACAAGGAGAACAATTGAATATCATTCTCTTTTTTAACAGCCCTGAACATATTTGCAGACTGTTATCAGGTCCCGCCTCAGTCTTCATTTCTCATGACTAAACATGCCCAGTTTGCTTTACTTTTCCTCATAGGTCAGGTTTTCTAAAACATTTATCGTTTTTGTTGTTCTCCTCTGGACTCTCTTTAATTTGTCCACATCTTTCCTAACATGTGGTGCCAGAATTAGACAACACTGAGTAGAATGGGACAATTACCTCCCATGTCTTACTTATGACAGTCCTGTTAACACACCCCAGAGTGATATTAGCCTTTTTAGCAACTGCATCACATTGTTAACTTATATTCAATTTGTGTCAAGTATCAGAGGGGTAGCCATGTTAGTCTGGATCTGTAGAAGCGACAAAGGGTCCTGTGGCACCTTACAGACTAACAGACGTATTGGAGCATAAGCTTTCGTGGGTGAATACCCACTTCGTCGGATGCATGCAGTGGAAATTCAATTTGTGATCCACTATAACCCACAGATTTCAGCAGTATCACCACATAGACATTTACTCTCCATTTTGTAATTGTGCACTTAAGTTTTCTTTCCAAATTCAATACTTTGCACTTGTCTTTACTGAATCTTGTTTATTTCAGACCAATTTTCTAATTTTCTAATAGGTAGGATGGCCCAAGTCTCTCTTACTTGCTTTGGTTAGCCCTGCAGGACCAGGGCATTTAGAAGTGATTACAAAGCATGTCATTGATGTAAATTTTAAGCAATACAAGTGTAATTCATTTGCACAGAATTCTTAGTGACTTAGTTAACTATTATATTTGTAATTATAATTATTATAATTGGTTATTAAGCTAAACAATTACATTTGTAGTAAACATATTGTTCCATGTGATTATATATATTCATTTATATTGGGCCAAATTCTGTGTCACCCATACTCATTTTTATTTTGAGTGATACCTTACTTTATCAGTAGGTTTGTTGATTTCAATAGGACTATTCATGGAGTAAGATACTACTCACTGTGAGTAAGGGTGGCACAGAATCTAGTTCCTGATCATTTTTTAAGTACAGTGGAAAGTTTGTGCTATGCACATGCAGTAAAATAAATGTAGCATTTCGTTGTCCACCATTTGAGCTGTCCAAACAGAAGTATTAATGTGGACTGTAGCAGATTTTCTTTAGGGGCTCTCTTAAATGTCTTGTTCACTGGTTGCATTACAAAGCTGATGCTTGGTTTTCTGTGCCTTTGCAAAAGGATGTTTTTGGCAAATGGTGGCTTTGCAAGTTCAGAGTAACACCCTTTTAAAAGACTTTTTCTATTCACCGCCTTGCTGTTTCTTTTCCTTTCCTTGCACGTGCATATAAATAAGTATGTGTACACACACACACACACTTCCCAATTACTTTCCAAAACTGGCTGTTTTGTTACAAAGGTTTTTAGGAAACTAGAGTTGAATTTTCATTTTTAGTTAACCTTCTAGGTCCAAGAAAAAGACTGATCCGCACACATTAGCATATAACTAAAATGCTGGAAGCAAAGTATTAGCTGCTTTCTTTACCTGGAAGGAGTAGGATCATCTTGCCCAAGGCGGGACATAATATTTATCAAGGTGTTTATTCCTGTAAAAATAAACAATACTAAACAGTTATTAAAAATCACCACCAATTTCACTGAAGTAATTTCTTCAAACGTTACTTTGTATTTACAAGGCAAAACTCTCACTCTGCATTTAAAAAACCATACAAACACAAAATACCATTGGGTCAGTCAGAAAGCAGAAACACCACAGATCCAGAGTTAAATTACAGCAGGACATTTTTATTCAGGTATAATCGTTATAGCAGGCCTGCACAACTCGTAAAGCGGCGAGGGCCATATTACGCCAAAGAAAACAGCTGAGGGCCGAAACCCCCAGGCCCCGCAGAAACACCCCGCCCCCCCCCAGCGCCGCCCACCCCATGGAAACAACCCCTCCTTCCCCAGCGCTGGGGTGTGGAAGCCTGTAGAGGGGGAAAGAAACAGCGTGCATAGGGTGACCAGATCACAGCAATAAAATAGGACCCGCCCCATCCCTGCTCGGCCCTACCATCACCCCCCTCTTCACACCCCCAGGGGTCACTATATTACTGCACACTACAGTCAATCAATGCAGTTGTAGATAAATCTCTGCATTATGCATTTTTGTATAACTTTTATATGACTTTGTATTGAACCTTGGTAATATGTTATAGCGGGACCCTAAGGTAGTATAATTAAGGTAAAAGAAAAATGTCTTTTTGCTAGAAGTAGAAAAGATCTTCCCCCCACTTTGTATTCAATTCCCCTGTTGAATGAATGAGGTGCGAATGAGGAAGGCGTGGAAGGCAGGCACCTCCAGACAGCTGCAACCCTTGGAGAGGGGATGGGAACCAGACCAAGGACAATCAAACTTGTCAAGAGGGCTGACTAGAGAAGAGCAGACATACTGACGGCCTTGGGGGTTAGAAGCAAGCACCTTTGGGAACACCCTCTTTGCAGCATTGGGACAACCCCCAGCCCAGAGACAAGCAGCAAAAAGGACCAACGGACACAGTCCCAGATTTTGGGCCGCACAGTGAGCCCACCTACTCACCCGCCGTGGGCCGCACAGTGAGCCCACGCGGACCGCATGCGGCACCTGGGCTGTATGTTGTGCAGGCCTGCCTTATAGGGACTAATGACTAGCTAATGGTTGCCCACAGGAAACTGCTTTTACATTCATGGAGCCAGATATAAAGTCACAGAAAGGCCAGGCTCCAAATGAGATAGACACTCCCTCCCCACACTGTATGAACAACAGACAATTTGTATTACTGCAGTTGCCTGTATTTAAGGGAGAAAGAAGTTGTGCTGCAGAGCCCACACATTTGACAGTTGCACTGCTTCCATGTTTCAACAAGGATTTCAAAGCAGTGTTACAAAGGGGTCTCATTAAAGAGACTTCATTGTTTTTATAAAATATACTTCAGTATACTTATTGCATGATGAAAATATCAATAGATACACTTGTCAAAAATAAAACAAAGTATATTCTGTGATGTATTATCCTTGCTAATTTTGTCAGCTACTTGTTTGCTAATCTGTAAAATCCAGTCATTCAGAATAGATCTGGCAGTCATTTATTATTATTATTTTTTAATTATTTGTATTACCATGTGCTCAAGCATTAGAAACTTCCACTAAAATTCTCTCCTAGAGCTGATCTTCACTGTAGTGTTAACTCTAGGTATAATCCTTGAGTGTTGCCCCTAATCTGACTCCCATGCACACATAAAACTCTCTAGCTTCATGTAAGTGGTGCTCTAAACTCAAGATAGCTGGCCCTCACGGAGGGGGAGGCGGGTTTGTGTGTGTGTGTGTGTTAGTTAAAGTTCGAGTGTTATTGAAGCTCCAGCTAGTAGGGCAGTGTGGATGCAGCTACTTTGTACTGATAACACAATCACTCACTATGACCACCATCACTCCCGCTAGGCTAACTTCACAGAGTTAACTTGAGCTAACGTTGCAGTGAAGACAAGCCCTCAGGAGAACATAAATCTGATCAGGGATCAATTAGGTGGCAGTTCTTCTTGGAGGCTAAGGATGGTGAGAGAGAAAACAATAATGGTGTAATTGCATACCCTTTTTCCTCATGTGCATGTGATGGACTTTTCGGTCTCCATACTTGGGCTGTCGAATCCCACAGTTGGACAAGGAATTTCTTGCATGGTCCGGATTCATTCCAAAGTTTAGGTGATGGCTTGGATGAGTCATGGCAAGCTAGAAAGCAGCACGTGCAAGTCAAAACCTGGGTTTATTTTTGAAAACGCTAAGAGCAATGTTAGATTGGTAGCTGCTAACAACAGCTATTTCTCAGTTTGAAGACATGCTATGATGTGCTGTTGGCAATTAGAAACTCTGGTTCAAGCAATTAAAATGTAGGATGTACGACTTCAGATATGTCACGAAACACATCTTTTATGCCTGATCACCACTTAAACTAATTAACTTTCAAAAGCTTTTTAAAGAAATAAATTAGTTTTTGAAAGAAAAAAAGTCTGAATTGTCAATTTGCCCTAAAATATTTTGCTCGCTAATTTGGCTGAACTATGTCAAACAATATGAAGATTTGCTTAGTACAAAAAACATGAAATCTAATACTATTACTACATGAATGTATCTATATACTGCAATACCACCTCAAGCATTTGTAACTCAATACAAATATGTAAAGTATCAATAAGGAGAGCCTCGTCTCTTTTTGGTGAAAGACAGATGATCGAATTTTTGCTCACCAAAAGCCAGACTCTGCTACTCTTGCTCACAATGAATAGCCCTTTACTCTCATTGCCTTTGCTGGGATCCCTTTCAGAGCAACGTACTAGTGAAGGTGAATAGGAGTGGCGGACTTGAGCTCTATATTTAGTTTGTATTGTAAGCACTACCAGGAACTTGCATCTTTGCTGCTATCACTTCATAAATGGCAGCAGAAATGGGAAGTGTCAGAAACAATTAATACAGCGAAGACAAAGATTTAGGCCCCAATCCTGCAAACACACATATGAGACTTGTTAGCAGCCCCATTGAGTTAAATGGGACTACTTACACGCAGAAAATTATTCATGAAATATTCGTAGGATTGGGGCTTCGGTGCTAAACAAAAAGCTTCTAAACAGCCCCTTTGCCCTCTTCGTTCAAACAAAGCTTATTTTAACTACTGTCAGACCGAATTGTTATTCAGCTTACAGCATTTTCCCCCAAATCCTTGTTAAATACCTAATTAGTACTAACTACAGTTTGTCAAACATATCCCTCTAAAACACTTACTCCTGTACAATAGAACACACTAAAACTTATCAGAAAGGTTAAAACAAAAACACACAAAACACCCCTCACCCTCTCTTCTCCTTCAGGTCTTTAAATGCATACTGTATGATGAAACATACATCATCGCTGGGAGATTACATATTTGTATATTTGGCATCTTATGCACAGTTATTTAAATGGTGAAATATAAATCTCGCTAGGGACTCCCTCTCCTGGAACAAATTCTTAGCTATTTAATAAGCAGGCATAAGGATCAAGCCTAGATAAAGTGCCTCTGTGCATTCAGTGAGATTTATGTTGGTGCACCTTGTCGTATGCTTTCCCTCTTTATTGATAACTTATTTGCTTTTTGCTTCAAGGGTTCTGTCATGGCAGTTAGTAGGTTTTTCTGGCTGGATTATTTTTATAATCTTTAACTCTAAAATCCAAGAAATTTGAAAAAACCTATTCTCATAATTAACCATAGGACCCGTCCCCTCTAGTCTCGAACTAATCTGGTTTGTACAAGGAGTACAAAGCATTTGAGAGTGTTTTTATTAATAATTCTTGATTCATTATATGGTAAAAAAAACAAAACAAAGCGAAGCACCTAAATTTTAGCAATTGCATTTGAAATTATATATAAAATATACTTTTTGCACTAAAATAGATCTGCAATAGACAGTTTTTGCTGAGAGTCCCAGTGTGCAAAAATGCACTTGCACAACTGATTGATCATGCAACACAGATGTATTAAACCCCCAAAAGAAACACAACTTCTCGCTTTCACTTTGTAACAGTGAGCATTTCAACGAACACCTATAGGTCTGAAGAGACATTCGTCTGTTCATAGCTTTGAACACATAGGATTCTTTATGAAATAATGAACTACAAAATAGTACAAGGCAAAATTTACAGACACATCTGCAGCATGACACTGTTTTTTCAGAACTCGGCAAGTAAAGGAACCCACTAAGTAATAAAAATATAATCTTGCATTCATATATAATGCTTTTCATTCATACAAACCACAGGCAGTGGAATCCTGATTTTACAGATTCTCATGGGATACCTGGAACCTTTTTAAGATCAGAGGTGCAAATAATCAGGTGCAAAAAATTGCTTCCCAATATCAGCAATACACCTCATTTCTCCAGTTAGTGGATTCAGCGGGATTTACACACATAAGCCTAACTATCTTGGGGACGATGGTCATGCATGCAGCTCTCCCTCCCCTTGCTCCACAGGAGAAGAGCTTCAGTCCTGCAGAACTCAAATGGCAAATTAGTATGTAATTTGTCTTTTGGCATTTCTTACCTGTAGCAAGCATCGATCTTGAAAAGTGTAGCCTATCAACTTGTCCAAATGCATCAGACATTGATGGTAGCGAATATGGTGGGTGAGAACAGGAAGCATCATTGCATGCTAGGAAAACAATTGCAATGAGGAAAACCATTCATTTACAAAACACAGAGAACCTAACAACTGAGTAACAATCAAACACACAAAGAAGTTTAGCTTGTTATGACACCTATGAATTTTACTTTGTTTTGATTTACATGAGAAATAAACTAAAAATAATAATGGCCTTACGCCCTTCAATGAATATAACTAAATTAGAACCTACCCATCTGTATTAATTACCAAAAAAACCAAAACAGTCTTCTGTTGAAGTACTTTGTTGGGTGCAACTAAGATTCTCCTGTTGCTTATTGCTGAACATATCAAGGGGGAGAGGGATAGCTCAGTGGTTTAAGCATTGGCCTGCTAAACCCAGGGTTGTGAGTTCAATCCTTGAAGGGGCCATTTAGGGATCTGGGGCAAAAATTGGGGATTGGTCCTGCTTTGAGCAGGGGGTTGGACTAGATGACCTCCTAAGGTCCCTTCCAACCCTGATATTCTATGATTCTAAGGCATGTCAAGGTAAAAAGTCAAGTAGTGACAGAACATTACATGGCCATCTGGCACTTGCTACAACATCCAGACTTTGATTAGTATGAAGAAAAGAAAAAAAAGACTGAGGGCCAGGTTAAGACTCTGACATAATTTTAAAATATAATATTTCATAAACCACCAAGTTGAGGAAAGGTCATTTTATACCACTTGACACCCGGGATAATAGGGTCACAAGACATCTGGTTTTCGACCAGAACTCCTGGTCGAAAAGGGACCCTGGTGGTTCCAGTCAGCAGCTCAGAGGAGCCAAGGCAGGCTCCCTGCTTGACCTGGCTCTGTGCGGCTCCCGGAAGCAGTCTGCATGTCCCTGCTGACCCTAGTTGCAGGGGCAGCTAGGGGCAGGTAGACTCAACACATTGCCCCTGCCCTGAGCGACGGCTCTGCAGCTCCCATTGGCCAGGAACGGCGCCTGCAGGCGAGGACAGCGTGTGGAGCTGCCTGGCCGCACCTCCACCTAGGGGCCGCAGGGACATATTGCCACTTCCAGGGAGCCGCCCAAAGTAAGCACTGCCCCAACCCTTTGCCCCAGGTCGGAACCCCCTCCTGCACCCAAGCTCCCTCCCAGAGCCCGCACCCCAACTCCCTGCCCCTGCCTCAGCCCTGAGTTCCCTCCCTCACTAAAACTCCCATACCCATACACCCTCCCGCACCCCAAACACCTGCCCCATCCCTGAGACCCCTCCTGCACACCAAATCCTCATCCCCAGCCCCACCTCAGAGCCTGCACCCCCAGCCAGCGCCCACAACCCCTCCTGCCCCCCAACCCCTGTCCCAGCCTTGAGCCCCCTCCCTCACTCTGAACTCCTTGGCCCCAGCCTGGAACACTCTCCTGCACCCCAAATCCCTCATCCCCGGCCCCACCCGATCCTGCACCCCCCAGCCAGAGCCCTCACCCCTCCCATACCCCAACCCGCTGAACCAGCCCTGATCCCCCTCCTGCACCCCAAACCCCTCATCCTTGGCCCCACCCCAGAGCCCACACCGCCAGCCTGAGCCCTCACACCCTCCCGCATCCCGACCCTCTGCCCGGAGCTTCCTCCTGCACACTGAACCCCGCATTTCTGGCCCCACCCCAGACCTCCCGCACAGAAACCCTCTGCCCCAGCCCAGTGAAAGTGAGCGAGGGTGGGGGAGAGCGAGCGACGGAAGGAGGGGGAATGGAGTGAGCAGGAGCAGGGCCCCGGGGAAGGGTGTTTGGTTCTGTGCGATAAGAAAGTTGGCAATCCTATGGAATAACGAGTTTTGTACAAGTTACTAAGCACTTGTTTCAAGATGGCAGGTAGGAAAATTGCGCAGTATAAAGTTACATTCTCATTGCCATCTTGCTTTCACTAACTTCCTCATGAGAATTCAGTGGCCAATGTTTCAAACATTATGAAGGACTGAACGCTAGCACAGGGGTCGGCAACCTTTTAGAAGTGGTGTGCCGAGTCTTCATTTATTCACTATAATTTAAGGCTTTGCGTGCCAGTAGTACATTTTAACCTCTGGGGTTCCCGCCACCGGCTCCTGCCAGCCGGGGTCTCAGCCCACTGCCAGCCTGGGTTTCCCTTCACCCAGGCCAGCAGCGGTTGCTGAGTGGGGCCAGCGGCGGGACCCCAGTTGGCAAGGGGCCAGCAGCTGGAATCCCAGAGCTCAGCCCTCCCCCGCTCTGGGGTTCCAGCAACCAGCTCCTGCCACCCGGGGTCTCAGCCCGCTGCCAGCCTGGGTTCCTTCACCCAGGCTGGCAGTGGGCTCTTGGTGGGGCCAGAGGCAGGAGCCTGCGGGGGAACCTCAGAGCGGCGGCGGGCTGAGCGGCTTAGCCCGCTGCGGCTCTGGGGTTCCCACCGCAGGCTCCTGCCTGCCGGGCACTCAGCCCGCTGCCAGCCTGGGTTCCTTCACCTAGTCTAGCAGCAGGCTCTTAGTCGGGCCAGAGGCAGGACAGCGGCAGGAGCCCACGGTGTGTGTGTGGGGGGGGGGGGTGGGGTGGGGGGGGGGGGCTGAGCCGCTGCTGCGTGCTGTCAACAACCGGCTCGCGTGCCACCTTTGGCACATGTGCCCGAGGTTGCCGACCCCTGCTCTAGCAGCTCCTGAGATACTGAACACTAGGAAGAGTTGCAAAGGTGGTTACAAAGTTGCTATTTGGCCATCTAGCAAGAATGCTCTGGGTAAGATTTTCAAAACTGAAATGGGAGTTAGGTGTCCAAATCCCAGTGGCTTTCAATAAGAGTTGGATTCCTAAGTGCACTTTGTGACTTTGAAAATTTTGCCCTTTATGCACTTTTCTGAGCATTGGTTCTAGACCAGAGATCTGGGGGAAATAATCGATAACTGAACAAGTAGCACAGTTTACACTATTCTGTTATGCCAACAGTAAAGTTCTTATGGAAGAATAAGAAATATAAGATTTATAGCGGCTAAATCATGATACGTCATTTAAAATAATACTTTATATATGCATGTAAAATAATGAATGCTTTTACAATATGCAATATAAAATTATAATTCATATTGTAATTAGCAAAATCCAGTTAAGGGTTCATAGAAACAAGACTTATTTGAAGATGAAATCTGAAAATTATCCATGTATCACTTCACAATGACTTCAAAGCGTATGATTAAAGGGGATGAATGAACAGAGTGGATGTATGGGAGAAAATTAGTTAAGCATGTATAGCAGATCATGTAATTTATGGGGTTAAGTGTCTTTGTGGATTTTGGTATGTTGGTGAAACTAAGCACTGTCAGAGTAAGAACTGGTGAACATAACAGTGCTGTGAGATTATAAGGATTACCTTGTGTTGAAAAGAGCATAAGATTGCATCTGAGGTGGGTTTTTTTAGAATGAAATGTGGGTTAACATTGCAGATGTGATGACTGGTAAGAACTATATTACTGGAAAGTGAAAACATTGTTGCTGAATAGAATTAGATTTAAGTGAATTTCTAATATTTAAACTAAAATCCAATACTGTTAGTAGTTTCTCTCATAACAATTTCGGGGGAGGAGGGACAACCCCCAACTATATGTTCTATAACTGTGCTTCTTGTGCATCTTCATTCTTGACTACTTCATCAAAAATAAATCATCTCAAGGACCAGTGATGCATGCCCACCAGTTCACAATTTCTCTGCATTTGCTGTCCAACCTAGTAGCCTTCGAGGCAAGCAGAATGATTCCACGGGGAATTAGTGCACAGACCACAGTTTTAATACTATTTGTACACAGCAAGCAGTATGTTTGGCCCCAGTTTGTAGTACTGATATATCAACATTTTAGATTTTATTTAAAAGTTCAACTAGTAAGGAATCGGTATCTTTCTGACGATAAACGTGAGGTACACAGAATGTCTTTATTTAGACTCTTGTAATTATATTGACAAAGTGTTGTTTTCCTGACACCAAATATGTGATTAATTTGATTAATATCTGTTAGATAGGATGATGACTATTTAACATTCTTTTTAGGGGAACACTCCCCAACCGTTCCCTCCCCGCAAAAAAACATTTTAAAAACTGCATTAGGCAAATTAATGGACACTGAAGAAATATGGTCTCTTCTGGAACTACATACAGCATTATAGGCCGGAGAGCCATTACACCATCTGATTAAAGCTATTTTTGGTATAAGAATGATTCTTTGTAAGTAATAATTTAATAGCAGCAAAGAAGATGTGCTCTCCACCTGCCCAATGATTTTGAATTACTTCACACAAAACAGAGCCATTTTAATCAGAGCACTTCACTCCTTCTCTCCCTGTTTGCAAGTGAGTCATTTTGGAAAATGCCAAGACAGGTATTAAACTTTGTGCAACAGAATGATTTAAAATTATTAGAGTACTTCAATGTTTATAAAAAGAATTTTGATCTTCTAAACTACAGTGCTTTTAAGAATTAAAGCAAACTAATAATTTTAAATCGCTCTGCAGTAAGTCTGCCCGCAGAATTGATTTACATTCATTTAGTTTTTACTCTAATCTGGCAAAAAGCATATCTGAAAAACAGCAACAGCAATCTTTCATTTTGAAGATGCATAGTTTAGTCTCCTTGTGACCTCTCAAAGAAATCCAAACAATTGACTAGTCTAATTTATTGTTTTAGACGTACAAAAGAATACGTGAAATTATGTTTTATACTCATTGCTCTTTGGTGATTTGCTGTCCTTCAACAATTAAAGAAAACAAGAATGTCTAATAAGACACTATAAGATAAATTGTAAAAATTTTACTAAAGATAAATAAATCAGTTGCTAAACTCTCAAATTAGGAAATATATGCACAGTTTGTCTTAAAGTGTAGCAACAAATATATTAGATAACAAAAGTTAGAACAAACTCACAAATTCCTGTAGCTATGGGATGGTACACTGTGCTGGTATCCTGTCTTAGACCTTATAAACAGTACTGGCATCAAAAAGAAGTCTTAGATGGAAGAGAAATTATTTTTGACTGGGTTTTGGATTTAAATATTCATCCTCCATCAAGACTGCTCCTTACGCTTTGCCAGGAAGAGATAAGTTGAGACGATATGGGTTTAATACAAGCACAGGATTCTTAACTATAGATTTGTCAAACTGTATGCAATGTCTGATTTGCATTATACATTGCTAGATCAACATTAATTAAACCTGGAACCGCTGAGCCTTGAAATAGCATCTTGGAAACAAATTTCACTGGATTTACTGTATGTTTTGGATTATTAGCTTTTGTGTCAGTCACTATTCATGGACTCTGTCATGTCCTTTGCTCTGGAATAGAACTCAAATTATATTTTTAAAAAATGCATCTTTCAAATATAGCACTTCTGGGCAAATTCTCTCCCCCCCCCCCAATAAAAGTTAAGAAAAGTTGTGGTTTGTGGGGGTTTTTCCCTTTAATATACAACAGACTTTAAATTTTTCTTGAAGACATGATTTAAAAAAAAAAAAGTTTTGCAAAAAAGGCCAATTTACTGACTAACAAGCCCTGAAAACTCAATGTTAGGCTCTTCAGTCTTTCTTACACTGGGGTTTTATCATGGTTACAGTCATTGGTTGTCAGGCACCAGCATAGCTGTACAACCGCTATAAACTACAATTTGCATCAGCACAGATTACCCTTGTTTCAGTCTGGGGTAAGTGCCACCAGTGCAAATAGCACTGTCTATACCAGTACAGCAATACCAGTGACAGTTCGCTATAATGTAACAGGGGCAATCCCCTTGGGTAGCTAAGGCCTTCACAGTGCAAAATTAGGAGACATTAACCTGCTGTCTATTAACTAACAAAAGAAACTAATTGCAGAAGGGATCCCTAGGGTTTAATAATCACCTGGCAGACATCAGAACGAATGCCGGTTTTCCAGAATCCTTGGCTGCTTAATTCCACTGTCACTTCTCGTCTCATTGTGTTTTTCTGCCTGATTTTCTGTAGCGCTTCCTAGAAAGGGAGAGAATGGTGCAAGTGTGAGAAACTTTCTACAACAAAGCAATATGAAACCACATGTGGGCATGAAAAACAAATATTAAGGTGTTTGGTTTTTTATTTACAGTTGTGGCAAATTGGCAGCACGATTATGATGGGTCCCGTGCTTCCTCTTCTTGTGGCGGGTTCAGGGCACAGTTTCCTGCCCCTGAACTAGGGTAACTACTGTCCCATTAGTGACCCAGAGAAGGGTAGGGGAGAGGGAGGGACCTGGGCCCGCCCTCTACTCCAGGTCCCAGCCCAGGGGCCCTAGGGATCGTGGCAAACCACTTGAACTAGTGCTTCCTTCCCCTGGGCTTCTTCCCTCTTCTGCTCTTCAGCTTGTGGGGCTTCCTGCCCTCTCTCTGCACAAGCCAGGTGTCTCTTTACCTAGGGTCTTGGTCTTCTAGCCAGACACGGCACTTCTCCAAACTCTCCTCTTCTTCAACTCCTCCAAACTGCTCTCTGCTCCAACACCAAACCACTCTGCTCCAACTCCTGCTTCAATCAGCTAGGGGAAGGGTTTTTTTATACAGTGACTGGTTTCAGGTGCTCTAATTGGCTTCAGGTGCTTTTAATTAATCTATAGTAACCTTCCTTCCCTCCACAGGCAATAAGGCTTCTCCTCTATCACTGTCCTGCTGTCTTCTGGCCATGCTGTATCACATATCCTCCCCCCATGCTCAACACCATGGGGTTGGGCTACTTGGGACGAGAGGCACTGCTTTCGTGAGAAGCCATCTGCGTTGCCATGTTGGCTTCTGGCCCTATGCTGTACTCGGAAATGAAAGGATTGTAGAGATAGGAATCATCTAGTCACTCTTGTGTTCTTCTCCTTGTTTCTGTGCATCCACTGGAGTGGGGCGTGGTCTGTAACCAGGGTAAATCGCCGCCCCAGTAGGTAGTAGCGGAGAGTTTCCATGGCCCATTTTATCGCCAGACATTCCTTTTCAATGATGGCGTATTTTTGTTCCCTGGGGAGGAGTTTCCGAGGTACTGAGATACAGGATCGGGTGTTCCTCCTCCCCTACCATCTGCGAAAGGATGGCTCCTAGCCCTACCTCCCTACCTCCTAGCCCAACCGGAGGCATCTGTTTGTAGGATAAATTCCTTCTCGAAGTCTGGGGCTATGAGGACTGGATGGCAGCAAAGGGCTGTCCTTAAATCTGTGAATGCTCCTTCTGTTGCATCAGACCACTTTACTATCTCGGGGCCCCGAGCCTTTATCAGGTCAGTCAATGCCCCTGCTCTTGTGGCAAAATGAGGGATGAATCTCCGATAGTACCCTACTAACCCGAGAAATGCTCTGACCTGCTTCTTACGGACTAGCCGAGGCCAATCTTGTATTCCCTCCACTTTGTTCTATTGGGGTTTTACCAAGCCTCTCCCTACTACATACTTGAGGTATCTGGCCTCAGCTAGTCCTATCACACACTTGAGAGAGTTGGCAGTGAGGCCGGCCTTCCACAAGGTATCAAGTACCGCTTTCCTAGGTGCGGTTCCCAGTCAGGACTATGGATGACTATATCGTCTAAATAGGCGGCGGCATACCTGGCATAGGGTCGCAGCAATTTATCCATAAGTCATTGGAATGTTGCAGGCACCCCATGAAGTCCGAAAGGGAGGACAGTGTATTGGAACAGGCCATCAGGTGTAGAGAAAGCAGTCTTCTCCTTGGCGTTCTTGGCCAGGGGAATTTGCCAATATCCTTTGGTCAGGTCCAGAGTGGTTAGGTATCGGGCCTTGCCTAACTGATCAACTAGCTCGTCGACATGTGGTATTGGACAGGCATCAAATTGGGATACTTCATTCAACTTCCGGAAGTTGTTGCAAAACCTCAGGGCGCCGTCAGGCTTGGGTACTAGGACGACAGGGCTGGACCACTGGCTGTAGGATTCTTCAATAACCCCAAGTTTCAGCATCTTCTTCACGTCTGTCCTAATTTCTTCTCTTTTAGATTCCAGTATTCGGTATGGTCTTATCGTCACCCTTATTCCGGGCCTGGTGACGATATGATGTTGGACCAATGTCGTACGGCCCGGCTGTGTATAGAACACATCTTGGTTCCATTGGATCATATCAATGACCTCTGTTCGTTGTTCTGGGGCTAACTCGGGGGATATCCTCACCTGCCCCTGTGGGTCGTCCGTCTGAGGTGGAGCTCTCCGAATGACCAGGCATGTCTCTCGGTCATGCCAGGGCTTCAGTAAGTTTATGTGGTAGATCTGCTTTGGTCTTTGGCGGTCTGGTTGTCTGACCTTATAGTCCACCTCTCCAATGGCTTCCACTATCTCATATGGCCCATGCCAGCTGGCCAGGAGTTTGCTTTCTGCTGTCGGCACGAGCACCATCACCCGTTCTCCCAGCTGAAATCTTTGTACTTTTGCCCGGCGGTTGTAATATGTCCGCTGGGTCTCTTGTGCTTTTGCCAAATTTTCTCGTACTATAGGGGTTACTCGAGCTATTCGCTCTCTCATCTGTGTCACATGCTCAATTACATTCTTTTCTGGGTTGGGTTGCTCTTCCCAGTCCTCATTGGCGATATCTAATATTCCACATGGGTGGCGTCCGTATAGTAGCTCAAAGGGAGAGAAACTGGTGGACACCTGGGGGACTTCCCGTATTGCAAACATTAGGTACGGTAGAAGAGTATCCCAGTCTTTTCCATCCCGTGCTACCACCTTCCGGATCATAACTTTAAGGGTGCTGTTCAACAGCTCGACCAGGCCGTCTGTTTGAGGATGGTAGACTGAGGTCCGTATGGCATGGATGTGGAGCAGGGTACGTAAGTCCTTCATTAATTTCGACATGAAAGGGGTTCCTTGGTCAGTCAGGAACTCCTGGTCAAAAACGGACCCTGGCAGTTCCGGTCAGCGGCTCAGGAACCGCGGCCAATGGGAGTTGCAGGGGCGGCGCCTGTAGGCAAGGACAGCGTGTGGAGCTTCCTGGTTTGCCATGACTCACCTGCTGGGGTCTGGAACAGTTCACGGGCTGCCAGCTGTCTTTCCACGAGGGAGACCAACTCATTGTAGGTAGAGGGGTTATACTGGCCAAACCCAGCCCGAAGGCCTGGTGGTAGCCTCCTCATAAACCGGTCCAGTATCAGGAGCTCCATCATTTTTTCAGAGCTGAGGGCCTCAGGGCGCAGCCATTTCCGGG
Organism: Chelydra serpentina; assembly: GCA_037349315.1. Classification (NCBI taxonomy): domain Eukaryota; kingdom Metazoa; phylum Chordata; order Testudines; family Chelydridae; genus Chelydra; species Chelydra serpentina. The sequence continues at coordinate 18,751,828 of JBAIAC010000002.1, forward strand.
TCAGGTGGATCAGGTCAAACAATTGCGATCGGGGTGTCTTGTCCTCTGTATACTGCCACTCATGGAACCTCTGGGCTTGCAAAGCCATCGTTACTTCGGATCTGGCCAGGATCTCTGCCTTCAGCTGGGGGTAATCCTCAGCAGTCTCTGCAGCCATATCATAGTAGACCTTCTGGGCCTCTCCACACAGGAACAGGGCAAGGATACCAGACCACAGATCTTGGGGCCAGGCCTCTCGCAGGGCTATTCTCTCAAAAGACAGGAGGTATGCCTCCATATCAACCTCCCATATCATTTTCTCTAGGCAGTGGCTGGCCCGTGTAGTCCGGATTCCGTTGCAATTGTGGTTCCGCTTCATAAGGGCCTTCATCTGGTTTGCCAGATCCTGTAGTAGAGCTCAGTCCTGGGCAGCGTGATTCATCAACAGCCGATTAGTCTCCTGCTGCACTCGAGTCGCCTCATGTTGGGCAGTTGGTTTGATTCGGGTAGCTTCCTGCTGGGCCGCAGTAACTTGTATTACAGCCTTGACCACGTCATCTATCTTGGGGATGGGATGGTTTTGGCTAACCCTGGTTTAAGTCCCCAGCACGGAAATACCACTCCTGGATCCACATGTGGCAAATTGCCGGCACGATTATGATGGGTCCCGTGCTTCCTCTTCTTGTGGTGGGTTCAGGGCACAGTTTCCTGCCCCTGAACTAAGGTAGCTACTGTCCCATTAGTGACCCAGAGAAGGGTAGAGGAGAGGGAGGGACCTGGGCCCGCCCTGTACTTCGGGTCCCAGCCCAAGGGCCTTAGGGATAGTGGCAAACCACTTGAACTAGAGCTTCCTTCCCCTCAGCTACTTCCCTCTCCTGCTCTTCTGCTTGTGGGGCTTCCTGCCCTCTCTCTGCACAAGCCGGGTGTCTCTTTACCTAAGGTCTTGGTCTTCTAGCCAGACAAGGCACTTCTCCAAACTCTCCTCTTCTTCAACTCCTCCAAACTGCTCTCTGCTCCAACTCCTTCCCCTAGCTGATTGAAGCAGGATTTTGTTTTATCAGGAGACTGGCTTTAGGTGCTCTAATTGGCTTCAGGTGCTTTTAATTAATCTATAGTAACCTTCCTTCCCTCTACAGGGAATAAGGCTTCTCCTCTATCACTCTTCTGCTGCCTTCTGGCCATGCTGTATCACACAGTATATACTCGTTCATAAGCTGGATTTTTTTTAGTAAAAAAGGGAAGCATAAGAGAAGGGAGTCGGCTTATGAATGGGTATAGAGAGGGGGAGAGGTGGGACATAGTCCCTCTCCCCAACAGAGGGGGCAAGGAGAGACAGCACAGCCAGCAGAGCCAGAAGGGAAGAGGCGAGGCCAGAGTCTCTCTGCTTCTGGCCAACTGCTCTCCCCCGAGCCTCCGAAGCAGCTGCAGCTCCAGGGCTGGCAGGCTGCAGCCATGCCACCCAGCCTGCCAGAGCAGCTCCGGCCAGGCCAAAGACATCCTCCCCTGGCCCACCCCAGCTAAGGTGGGAAGGGATGGGATAGGGAGAGTGTGGGGGTCCTGGGCTAGGGGTGGCAGGGGTTACTACCCGGACCCCCAGCTTCCCACCCCCCCCCCCCAAAAAAAATTTCCCCACCAGCTTCTGTCCTGGCCCGTGAGGGTAAGCCGCTGGCGGGCCGGGACACTTTGTTTACTTAGGTTTACCTCCATGCCTGCGGACATTCGAGGTAAACAAACCGTCTCGGCCCGCCAGCAGCTTATCCTGATGGCCCGGAAGCCAAAGTTTCCCAACCCCTGAAATATAGGTTCGGCTTATGAATGAGTCATAAAAATTTTCCATTCTTACTTATCCATCTTGGGGGGGGGGGGGCGCGGGAGGGGAGAATAAGCTCATAAACGAACCGGCTTATGATCGAGTATATACGGTATTTATTTATTTTTTGTAAAGCACACTTTCATAGAGCAATTTTTAAACCTAAATCTTGTAATTATCTCCACCCACCCCTCGGTAATGATGTAAGCCAAGGGTGGCCTGCATGCTCACAAATATGACAGAGGGCTACATGTGGCTCAGTCTCTTTATCCTGATAAGCTGCAGGGTGAGGACAAAGATGACTAACCACAGGTTTTTGCTGAAGATGAAATGAACAAAGCGATCCCTATGCATTTATTGAGTGAGATGCAAGTATAAGCAAATACCATTTCTCTCTGGAATTCCTAACATCTGATACTCCATCCCAAGGCTTTGGTGAGAAACAACCAACCCTTCGTTCATGCGTGTAAGAGACAGACCTTTGTTTTTTGCTGATACAGACTAACACGGCTACCACTCTGAGACCTTTATTATCTAGCCCCTGTCACCTGATAATGGATCTGGGTTAAACGTCAATACCCCTCTTACGGAACAGGGAGTCAGTATCCACTGATACCAGAGGCTCCTACTATGAAACCTACCCACTTTATTCCAACCAAGAAAAAAACGTGTTTAAAAACTTCACTGCCTGACCTTAAGAAGTTGGTCTTCTGCAGGCAGTTTATTTCTGTTTCTGAAATACGGCAAGGCACCTACAGCCTTGGATAGAAGTTCCTTTTATTTTTTGTATAAATCTGAAGAAATAAATAGAATAAATGATCCAGTATGTTAGGGTCTCTTAGTCTGACTTTAGGACCTGATACTGCAAATGCCCCCATGAGTATGTTGACTCCCACACATATCACGTGACAATGGGAAACAGTCACTGCATATTTTCTTCTAATTGAGAACAAGGAACTTTATTAGAATAACGGTCTAGAGATAAAAGTGACATCTCTCCTCTCTATGCTTCACTACGGAGAGCATAGGGAGAACTTCCCCCTCCCTCTGCCTGCTTCAGTTTTAAGGAAACTATACATAGCTCTTTGGGGCACAGTCTGTCTCTTTGTTTTGAGTTTGTACAGTGTCTTGCACAAAGGGTTCCTCCTGGTCCATGACTGAAGCTCCTAGGCACCACCTCAAGACAAATAATGACCTTGCATCCGATAATCACATTGAAACCAATGGCATAATGAGCAGGTGTGCATGAAGCACTGTTCCCTTAGGCCCAACTCCAAATGTCAATAGGCTGTGGACAGAGGCGATAAATTGTACACTCATTAGGGGTAGGTTCTATAGGGTCTTCTTGGCTTTTATACTGTACCATGCATATCAGTGCATCATCAGTGCCCAAGTCTGAATAATTTTCTTCTTTTTTTTTTCATATGCCAATTACAGCATCCCGCCAGCTCCTACTAAATTACTGATGAGGTCTTCAGTGTCACAAAGTGGGAGCACAGTACCACAAAGTTTCTGCCTAAGAACTGTTTTCAATACATCTTCCTTCTGACAGACAATTACTTTAGGAAACCATCATCCTGGATGATACAATCTAGAAACAAAGGTCTACACACTACAAGAAGTGATAAATGTCAAAGGAGCACTTCATTTTTGCAGCAAAATGCAATCACCCCCATGCCCTCTCTGCTACTGTTTTCAGAATAACTCATCCATTATGCCCTAATGAGAGACATTTTAATAAAAAGTTCTAGCCTTCCATTTGTTCTCCCCTGCAGTGATGAAAGCTGCTGTAAAGATAAAAATTATCTATTTCAGTGGGGAAAGCATTCCTCCTTAAAATTATGACATAGATAACTTTTAACACTGTGGTACTTCCCATTTACAAGGAAAGAAGCTGAGGTTTGGGGGGCTTATTTAACACTACTATAAATAAAATGTTAATTAAGTCTCGTGTTCACGTGACAGTATGCTATGCTTTGCACTAATGATAAAATCTGGTGCACTGTCAGATATACTGAAGACCATCTATTGCAGCAGCAGCTTCAGTCGTTACAGAAAAAGCAAACTGGTGATGCTGTTGGTCTAAGACTCCTTGATTAATCCAGTCACACTCCACTTGATACACACATGTAAGCTACATGATTATAGACAGTCACACACAAACATACACCTGCATGCACAGGCGCCGACTTTCTCTGGCGCCGGTGGGAGCTCACGCCCAGCGTCGGGGGCGGGGCCCCGCTCCCGACGCCAGGCCCCGCCCCCGACGCCGGGTGACGTTGCGGGGCCCCGCCCCCGACACCGGGTGACGTTGCGGGGCCCCGCCCCCGACGCAACGTCGCCCAGCGTCGGGGGCGGGGCCCCGCAACGTCTCCCGGTGCTAAGGTAAGATGGCGGCTGGCGCCGGGGTTGGCGGGGAGCTGGCCGCGGGTCGCAGGGATGGCAGGGAGCTGCCGGTGGGTGCGGAGCACCCACCAATTTTTCCCCGTGGGTGCTCCAGCCCCGGAGCACCCACGAAGTCGGCACCTATGCCTGCATGCCTACATACGAGCACAGACATCCCCTTCCAGCTGCTACCTAGAATATACAGTGGACCTCTGAGTATAATATCTGAGTACCCCTTTGCAATAACATTCAAATTCCACACACCCATGCTTACACAAGACTCTTGCAAGTAAGGGGGAGGAAGAACTGAGCTACTGTAATGCAACATTGAGTACTGGGCTTTGTGACAAAATGGAAAAGCTGCTTCATCAAGTTTCATATACTAAACAAGTTCCTTCCTCCTTGATATAAATATGCAAGTAAAATGTGCCATTAAGAGTGTCTGGTATACATGCAAAGGAACTAGTCCAAGATTTAAAGAGGTGGGTGCCTCAGAACAGGCTTCTTAGTCCATAATGAAGTGGCTTGATTTTTTGAAGTGCTAAGTGTAACATGGACAGACCCCCAGACGTCGGCGGGCAGGATTGAACCTGGAACTCTGGAGCTAAATTCATGAGCCTCTACTGCATAAGCTAAAAGATATATGGCCTTTAGCTAAAGCTGTAGAGCAGACTCATTAATCTCTCTCTAAGTGGTCTCGGTGCCACTAGATGGGACAGAACACCACATCCAGGAGATGTGGGGGTTACATAAGCACTCAGTATTTCCCACTGAAGTCAATGGAAGCTGCTGAGTAGTCAACATTTTGAGGGGAAAAAACCCCCAAACTTTGCAAGCACCATATTTCTCATTGAAGACTCTGACTATGCAAAAATTAAAGTTTTTACCTTCAGCTGTTTCAAAGTTATTTTGCCAGGAAAAAACCCACAACCAAGGTTTGTTTTTGTTTTTTTTTAAATCGCTTCACCTTCCCATAACTGCCTCACCCATAAAGGGAACTCACTTGAATTTTCCAGTGAAATACAACTTTGGACCAAGTGTAAATCATGGAATTTTAAGATTATGAGCAGCTGAAAAGGAGTAGCTTAGAAGGGAAAGCCTTTGTCAATATTAAGCATTGCATTCGCTAATGACTAATGCTGTAAGAAGCTCAACGCCTTATGGCAGTATCTGTAACTAGGTAAAATGTAGTGCAGGAAAATGTCTCTCCATTAGGAGGCAAAGAACAAAAGGTAACATCAACTCAACACGGAAAAGAAAATCATTTGTGAGGATGACAATAATAGATATTATTTTCCTTTTTTCCATAGAAATGCAGTATCACAGCCCCACCCCTTTCTGTGCTGAGTCACTGGCAATGTTCCCTCTAAGGCTAGGTCCACACTACCCGCCCGATTCGGCGGGTAGAGATCGATCTTCTGGGATCGATTTATCGCGTCTCATCTGGACGCGATAAATCGATCCCAGAAGCGCTCCCCCGTCGACTGCGGAACTCCTGCTCGCCGAGAGGAGGAAGCGCTGTCGACGGGGGGAGCCTGCCTGCGCCACGTGGACCCGCAGTAAGTAAATTTAGTTCGATCTAGGAAACGTCGACTTCAGCTACGCTATTCTCGTAGCTGAAGTTGCGTTTCCTAGATCGATCCCCCGGCCCAATGTGGACCAGCCCTAATTTTTGAAGGCCGTGTGCGCAAAAATTTTCTTCTGTGCAAATTTTTGAAGCAGAGTTCAAATTTGTGCGCCATGAGGCAAATGCGCCCAAGCGAGTAAAATGCTTATAGAAGGAGATGTGTGGGTCCTGACATGATCAATGTTCCACGTTCGAAATGCTGGCGGGGAGGGGTATGATTCTTTGCCCTCCTTTCCCCGTCCCCCCCTTGCCAGCTAGCAGAATCTGGCTGTATTGATAGATGGCAGGCGAATAATGTCAAAAGTCGCCCGTAAATGATATTTTGGCCCGGCTCCGATGTAGTATTTCATTTTTTGTGCACACGATGTTTCGCCGTGTGCGCAGGGTTTAGGATCCGTGTGCACGTGCACAGCTTATAGGGAACAGTGGTCACTGTCTATGGGTGAAGGTCCAGTATACAGTAACTCCTCGCTTAACGTTGTAGTTATGTTCCTGAAAAATGCGACTTTAAGCGAAACGATGTTAAGAGAATCCAATTTCCCCATAAGAATTAATGTAAATAGGGGGGAGGTTAGGTTCCAGGGAAATTTTTTCACCAGACAAAGTACACACACACATACTCTCTCTCTCTCTCTATACGTTTTAAACAAACAATTTAATACTGGTACATAGCGATGATGATTGTGAAGCTGGGTTGAGGTAGCGAAGTCAGAGGGTGGGATATTTCCCAGGGAATGCCTTACTGCTAAATGGTGAATTAGCAATTGGCTAAGCCCTCAAGGGTTAACTCGTTCTTAATGTAGCATCACACTCTACAAGGCAGCACGAATGGAGGGAGGGGAGACAGCATGGCAGACAGAGGGCAGAGACACACACCGTATGTGTGTGAGAGAGAGAGATGCGCATTGCCCCTTTAATTACGCTGACACCACTCTAAGTACACTGCCTTTTTAAGCAGATCAGCAAGCTGAGAAGACAGCTGCTGCCAGGAAGCTCCGTCCTGAGCCCTGTAGTGTGTCCCCCCTGCTCCATGGAAGATGGGGTAAGCGGGGTGCAGGAGCAGGGGGGAGGGGGACACCCTGACAGTAGCTCCCCTCTTCCCCCCCGCACAGCAAGCAGGAGGCTCCCGGGAGCAGCTCCAAGGCAGAGGGCAGGAGCAGCACATGGCAGTGGGGGAGGGACAGCTGAACAGCCGGCAATTGATAGCCTGCTGGGCGGCTGCCACACAGGGAATTTAGGGGAACGTGGAGCTGATAGGGGGGTTGCCGGTCCACCCTGGTTCCAAGCCCCCCACCAGCCCCCACCAGCTAGCTGCAACAGGCTGCTCTTCCCGCAAGCAGTGGACAAAGCAGGCAGCTGCCAAACAACGTTATAGGGGAGCATTGCACAACTTTAAACGAGCATGTTCTGTAATAGATCAGCAACATAACGTTAACCGCGACGACTTTACGTGAGGAGTTGCTGTACCTCTCTCTGGGATAACTTCTGTTTATCAGCCTGTTTGACTTTGGGACTGTTAGCCAGCAGATGGCGCAGCTTCACATAGCTCTTCCATAGCTTTTGGTACCTGCAGGAAAAAACCCATCTTTGTCACATACCAGAAGCACACAACATGAATGCCTCATAGTTTATCCTTATGAACTGATTAGCTCTCACTAACAAAGTGGCAAAGAATCCCTACTACTTCACTCTAAAAAAGATATCTTTGATCGGTCACGTTTCAGTGGGGGGTATTGTGTGGCCCTGAGTCAAAGGCTTTTTCTGAAAGACTCCTCTTCATGATATAAGGTCCATATGTCACTTATAGCAAGACTAAATGCAGCCCCTATATTGTCCACACACACAAAAAATAATAATAAAAAAAAAAGTTCCAGAAGGTTCCAAAGCAGAAGGTAAAACTGCCCAATTTATGCACAGTATTTTTTTTTTTAAATTGTAGCAGAAGCAGACTCTCAAACACAAAAAAAAACATTTTGAAAATGCTTTTAATACTTTTAAAATGAAGCAAAGGAGCAATCAAAGTATTTGCTTTGGTGATCTATTTTCCTCTGTGTTTTGTCTGCACAAATAGCACCAGTTCAGAGTGGTGGTTTAGTGTGAAGATTCCATATTACTAACGCTCCATCAAATGGAGCAGCAGCTGATTTACTGTTTCAGAATCCTCACAGCTCCAGCACAGACACGATCCCAGTCCTTGCTTACTAGAGTCTGTTCATAGCTATTTCACTCCATCATTCTCCAGTGCATTTCCTCAGCCCTAGAGACTCCAGTGTCTGCTTGGTCTATAAAACAAATTGGAAACTGGGAATCTACAGGCTACCTCTACACTATTTTCTTTTAATTTCAATACAGGATTCCAGCACCACAACAGTTTTCAAAACAGATAATACATTTTTCTGTCCAAAAAGAAAAATGAAATGACAAATAAACAAATCATTCTGCCAAGTAAAACAAACAAACAAACAAAAACCGAATATCCCCACCAGATTTTTTTTTACCCCAAAAAAGGAGAGGCAGAGACTCCATGAAATCCACTAGGGACTTTACTATTGCTACCGATTTTGCATGGAAGACACACAGAAACTACAGAGATGAGCAGGAGAATAAAAAAATAATAATAAATAATAATAATAAAAAGATTGATTTATAGTTGGTTTCACTTAGCTATATCAAAAACTTGGACAACAAAAAACATACAAAATGGAACTTTTCTGAATACCTTAGTAATATGTATTTCACATACAACATGAGGGCCTAGATTTATGAAGTCAACTTAGACTCTGTCTAAACTGTAAGCTAGGGGTGTGATTGCCCTGCTCACGCACACCTATTCACACTAGCTCTCATCGAGCTATAGCACAAGTATAAAGAGCAATGGAGCTGAGGTATCCCGGGTAGCAGCAATAAAGGCACGGCTGATCCAGGACAAGGACATAGCCACCAGTTTCATAACATTTCTACCAAGTACATAATTTTATTCTTGCATGAATTTGACGTGCTCGCTTTGAAAATCTAAAATTGAGAAAGGAAGTGCAGAACAGAATTATGCTTCAGAAGCGGAAAAAGCAGCTACATTTCAGATTCTCTAGTTTGTAAAATCCAGCTCCTGCTCCCATTCCCATTGCAGAAAACAGTCAGCCTGCCATCAACTTCAATAGTCATGTGACTAGGCCCCTCCTGGTCAACAAATAAAAAAACAGTAACTTTTTTTTTTTTTAAACAAGCTTTGAGGAAAATTTCTTACTGAGGGTCTCCAGCATAACTGAGTTGAGCAGGCCGTATCCCGAAGTGCACAATAATGGGAAAAGTAATCACATCAGGGTTGAACTGCTCACGGTCCAATTGATCAATACGAACTGAACTGGGTTTCTAGGAAGAAAATCAATACAGTTTATCTAATTAACAAGAGCGCTAGTGATATTTTATTGGATACATTATGATGTTGTCCAGGAACTGACGAATAGAATGACATCATCATTCTGAGAAGCAGAGAAGACTTTCAACATATTGAGTGAATGAATATTGAAATGAATAAGAGAGATATTTTACCTATATATGTAGAAAACCATTAATACATAATAATATGTGGCACTTACAGGGCTGACCAATGTAAACTAATTGGTTATCACAGCAACCCTGCAATACAGGTATTATCCTGATTTACAGGGGAGGAGGAATTGAGGTTTTGAGAGTTTCTGAGAATTTCACATGAATTGCTGAAGGCCAAATATTAAGTTGTTACCAGAGCTAGGATTAAATCCTGGTACTTCTACTATTCCTGTATTTGGTTCACTAGACCATGTCACCTCTCTAATTTTAGTTCTATTCTTGATTATCTAATGTAAGTAAAAACATTATTAGACCCATCCAATCACACAGACTAAGTGGCATTAAAAATTGTAGCGTCACTCTTAGAAAATGCTCCAAAGCCAATATGTATAATGAGGAACACTGTTTTGAATAATGAGGAATACTTTGTCGTTTTCGCACTTGAAAACAGATCTTTTTAAAGGAAAACTGTAGAAGGAAGTGATTTTCACTTGACCTCTAAAAATGGAGAAAATGATTAACTCCACGTTATTGCAGTTGACGTGCCGTTTGTAGTGCTCTTTGTAGCATATGCAAAAACCTTAGCTTAAGTTCCACAGTTGAATCTTTCTCCACAAATATTTTCTCCATTATCTTGCAAGCTGTTTTGTTATGTACCGAAACGATTTCCCACCTGGCAATTAGCTGTTTGGATGATGCTAAAGCTATCAAGTTCTCTGAAGTGTCTGAAAAGATACATTACTTTTAGAAGCGACAAAGGGTCTTATGTTAAAACTGCCAATTTAGCAAAGAACTTCCACGTAGAAAAGTTACCTTATTTCTTATGGCATTATTAGTTACTGACTAGCTATTGCTATTACATAATTTTATTATTTTTAAAGTGTGTTTATAACAAATCTTTCATTCCCGAAATAAGTGTTTTACAAACAGATACCAACTATATAGAGGGATCATTTCCCCCACTGGTGAAATGCAGCCACTTCTGGAATTAAATGGTGAAAATGCTTGTCAGAGGACAGAATTATAATACTGACATGTAGGTTTTACCAGTCCAAGTGAAAATAAATGTTTATCAGATATCCTTTTCACATGATAATGGAAAATGAAATATTTTACTTGCCCATCAAAAAATTTAATCTTTAAAATTACTCCACCCATGCAAATAGGTGAAGAAAGTTTTTTAAGGCTTCTATACATAATAGTTTAGATGAAGATATGAAGAAGAAGAAAGGGATTTAAAAATGTAAACACAGGGAGGATTTTTAGGAGACTGAAGGCTGTTTCTGAAACTCGAAGTTAACAAGGACCTGAGATTAGAAGTCACTTTCAAAAAGAAATAAACTTATTCTATCATCTTTTTGCTTTTTTATGATCTATGAAGGCAACTTTGAAAGGTTTTTATTTTATTTTATTTTTTTCTGATTCTCCCCAAGCATTAGAAACTCAGATCTTTTCTATCCTGCTTTTCCTGGAAGACATCTGAGAAACTGGTAGGATAAGGATATCATGGGTACTAAGGAAACTAACCCTGATTAACAGAATAAAAATCTCAAACAATCAAACATTTTGGCCAACCTTTTTGAACTTGGATGCCTACAGATTAGACACCTAAGTTAAAGTGGCTTGCAAGTGCTTCCACTGAAATTAATGGGAAATCGCCGCCTTCTAAAAATCATACCACTTTTATATTTAGGTACTTAAATATAGAAGCTGAGGCCTAACTTGAGGCACCAAACTTTGAAAGTACATTGGCCTTGTGATTTGTTTCTGAATTAAACAGATGTTAACAAACACCTGATAAATAATTCTCTGCTAAAGACTCAAACCCCTTCTCCTTCAATTTCAGGCTGGGAAAGATCCACATCCAACTCTCTGGTTTCTCAAGTAGACCTCTCGCAAAAATATGGATGACCACACTTGATATTTATAATATTTCTAAAGATAAAAAACATTTGAGACCTTATTCATATAGTACATCATTAAGAAGCAAAGAGGACACAACCAAATTAGTCTTCTCCTTTCACACTTATATTTCTTATGAATAGGGCCTGGTCTATACTAGGAAATTAGATCGGTATAACTACGTCACTCAGGGGTGTGAAAAATCCACACCCCTGAGAAATAGACTTAAAGCGAACTAACCCCCAACATAGACAGCACTAAATCAACGGGAGAATTCTCTTGTCGACCTAGCTACCACCTCACAGAGAGGTGGATTACTTCATCCTATGGAGAAATCCTCCCTTTGGTGTAGGTAGTGTCCTACCTGCGCCACCACAGCGTTTTACAGTGTGGTGGCGCAGCGAATAACCCCAATACTATGAGATCATTTCATGACCACAAATGGACTTGGTTTTAACATCTCATCCAAAACATGGAACCTCCAGCAACATAGTACTACTCTGAAGCATACTGAGATGTTGATTCAGTACTGATTGACAGGAAAGAGGTGCTATTTTTTCCCATCCAAATATTGATCAAGCCAGATATTTGCGTATCTTAAAAAAATCTGATAACATTGCAGGTGGGGGTGGTATAACTGTATAAAATATGTATTTATTGCTGGAAAGAGAAGCAGGATTTGTAAAAGAAAGATTAAAGTATTACATATTGGATTAAAATTTATGGATTAGCTTTTCCAAACCAAATTTGAGAAACTAAGAAAACAACATGAATATATTTTAGAGTGCTAGCCGTATTAGTCTGTATCAGCAAAAACAGAACGAGGAGTACTTGTGGCACCTTAGAGACTAACAAATGTATTTGGGCATAAGCTCCCATGGGCTAAAACCCACTTCATCAGATGCATGGAGTGGAAAATACAGTAAGATATATTGGGGAAATAGTTTTTAGTTTGTGTAATGACTCATCCACTCCCAGTCTTCATTCAAGCCTAATGTGAAGGTGTCCAGTTTGCAAATTAATTCCAGTTCTGCAGTTTCTCGTTGGAGTCTGGTTTTGAAGTTTTGTTGTTGAAGAATTGCCACTTTTAGGTCTGTAATTGAGTGTCCAGGGAGGTTGAAGTGTTCTCTGACTGGTTTTTGAATGTTTTAATTCTTGACCTCTGATTTGTGTCCATTTATTCTTTTGTGTAGAGACTGTCCAGTTTGGACAATGTACATGGCAGAGGGGCATTGCTGGCCCATGATGGCATATATCACATTGGTAGATGTGCAGGTGAACGAGCCCGATGGCGTGGCTGATGTGATTAGGTCTTATTATGGTGTCCCTTGAATATATATGTGGACAGATATGGCAATGCGGTTTGTTGCAAGGATAGGTTCTTGGGTTAGTGTTTTTGTTGTGTGGTTGCTGGTGAGTATTTGCTTCAGGTTGGGGGGCTGTCTGTAAGCGAGGACTGGCCTGTCTCCCAAGGTCTGTGAGAGTGAGGGATCGTCCTTCAGGATAGGTTGTAGATCCTTGATGATGCGCTGGAGAGGTTTTAGTTGGGGTCTGAAGGTGATGGCTAGTGGCGTTCTGTTACTTTCTTTGTTGAGCCTGTCCTGTAGTAGGTGACTTCTGGGTACTCTTCCGGCTCTATCTGTTTCTTCACTTCAGCATGTGGGTATTGTAGATTTAAGAACACTTTATAGAGATCCTGTCTGAGGGATTGAAGCAAATGCGGTTATATCTTATAGCTTGGCTGTAGACAATGGATTGTGCGATGTAGTCTGGATGAAAACTGGAAGCATGTAGGTAAGTATAGCGGTCCGTAGGTTTCCGGTATAGGGTGGTGTTTATGTGACCATCACTTATTAGCACTGTAGTGTCCAGGAAGTGGATCTCTTCTGTGGACTGGTCCAGGCTGAGGTTGATGGTGGGATGGAAATTGTTGAAATCCTGGTGGAATTCCTCAAGGGCTTCTTTTCCATGGGTCCAGATGATGAAGATGTCATCAATGTAGCGCAAGTAGAGTAGGGGCGTTAGGGGACAAGAGCTAAGGAAGTGTTGTTCTAAGTCAGCCATAAAAATGGCATATTTTTGGGGCCATGCGGGTACCCATAGCAGTGTCGCTGACTTGAAGCTATACATTGTCACCAAATGTGAAATAGTTGTGGGTGAGGACAAAGTCACAAAGTTCACGCCAGTCCTCGTTTACAGACAGCCCCCCCAACCTGAAGCAAACACTCACCAGCAACCACACACCACACAACAAAAACACTAACCCAAGAACCTATCCTTGCAACAAACCCCATTGCCAACTCTGTCCACATATCTATTCAAGGGACACCATCAAACGACCTAATCACATCAGCCACACCATCAGGGGCTCATTCACCTGCACATCTACCAATGTGATATATGCCATCATGCGCCAGTAATGCCCCTCTGCCATGTACATTGGCCAAACCGGACAGTCTCTACGCAAAAGAATAAATGGACACAAATCAGACGTCAAGAATTATAACATTCAAAAACCAGTCAGAGAGCACTTCAACCTCTCTGGACACTCAATTACAGACCTAAAAGTGGCAATTCTTCAACAACAACACTTCAAAACCAGACTCCAACGAGAAACTGCAGAACTGGAATTAATTTGCAAACTGGACACCATCAAATTAGGCTTGAATGAAGACTGGGAGTGGATGAGTCATGACACAAACTAAAAACTATTTCCCCATGCTAATTTTCCCCCCTATTCACACCTTGTCAACTGTTTGAAATGGTCCATCCGGATTATCACTACAAAAGTATTTTTTCTCCTGCTGATAATAGCCCATCTTAATTGATTTGCCTTGTTAGAGTTGGTATGGCAACCCCATCTTTTCATGTTCTTTGTATATGTATATCTTGCTACTGTATTTTCCACTACATGCATCTGATGAAGTGGATTTTAGCCCACGAAAGGTTATGCCCAAATAAATGTATTAGTCTCTAAGGTGCCACAAGTACTCCTCATTCTTTTTGATGGCTATATTAAATTGTTTAAAATAATGCTGGTCTACTGTTACTTCTTTAAAAATTCTAAATCTAAATCTAAAAAGATTTATGCCTATCATAATATTTCTCTTCTCCATATAGCATATTTATTCTTCACATTTTAAAATAATCAAGTTTTTCTCTATCTTTTTATTTGCTCCCTGCAGAAATTCTTATTTCACAAACAATATTGTGAAGAAAAACAGCGAAATAAATGTTTACTTTTTTTATCTTTACAGTGTTTTTACTTTGCCGTATTAAGCTGACAAAAACTGAATTTAAGAGATGTCATTTTCTAAAGCATTGTTTCATACTGTCTTCACAATAAAGTTGTATCTGCTGATCAAATCGGGGATAAAATGCATGGAAGATACTCTCATTTCTCACTTACTTTTACACTCAGAGCATGTAGTAATCACTAAAAAATCCACATACTAAGAAAAAAAATTGTCACAACCTTCTTGAAAGAAAAAAAGGGCATTAATGATCTCTTCCCTTCATGGTATTATAATACCACAATAACATTTTAAGGCATAGGAAATTGCCTTTATGTTTTGGTATACCCATACCAACACCCACATACAAATTCATTCCATAAAGTTTCCTTCCAGAATGTCAAGACTGGATAGTTAAGTACTCAGAAGGTAGGAGATACCAAAGTTAATGTTACACATGCAAACTCAATGCCCTTGTGCATATGCTTTAATTACACGAATACACATGATTTCTTAAATGATACATTAGTACAATATATTTTTTCTACAAGTTTACATATAACTAGAGCTTCTGTTTTGTGTGTTTAGTAATTTCATTTTCTGCTGATAATTTAAGAAATTTTTGAATTTTACATAGATATCCACAAAACGGGCTTTCAGGGCTCTCTCTTTGTATATACAAATATGTATATAATATACATTACTCACTTCAGTAGTGTGTACTCTAATCCGTAATTGCTTTGTAATGCTCCCAACGTGTGCTTTAACGTAGCATTGTTTCAAACAGCACTAGGTTCAGCACACTAGAGAACCTTTAGTGCGCACCAACAAGATCTGCATGGATCAATTAATGCGCAACACATTTGTGCTCTTCAGAAACATGCAGTCTGCATTACTGCTCTGTATAGACAAGGCTTTAGATACAAGTAACCATTCCTGGTGTTTTTCCAGTTTGTACTGGATAAACATCAGATTCTTTTTCTTTTTTGGGGAGGTGTCTTCTCTGTGTTTCTTGGTTAAAAATGGAAATCAAAAGCCCTGCATACAAGAAGGAATAGATTTTCAGCTAGTTCAAATCAGCATAGCTCTACTGAGCCAATGAAGCTATCCCAATTCACACCAATTGGGAATCTGGGCTATAGTGACCTCTATTATTGTATATTACTCTTGAGTGTCAGAGTCTATGACATTTACTATAGGCAGCACTACTTTTAAGGCTCCTAATACTTTCTGTTATAAGATCCTGTTTTCAATTGCTTATAACTTTGCCAAAATTTAACTATTTGGGCTGAAATTTTCCATACTGAGAGTCTGCCACAGACTGATTTTTATTTTTTTATTTTTTAAGTTTCAGCAAGAACAGTTCACCTAGAATGAGGTTAAGGAAAATACATTGTTCTGCCCACATTAAAAATATCCTTACGGTTATTTTACTGAGAACTCTAGTACCTCCATACTTTGAAACAGGAACTTGAAATTTGGCAAGAAAGGTATGCTAGCTACATCAGAGATATGCTTTTTCAGTACACAGAATGGACTATGTTCTGGAAACAATTCAGGGTTTTGTAGTTAAGGAGGCTGTTGTCTGTAAGACCCTGCCTCATTTGTTGCAGAAGTTGATAGGAGAACGAGGCAGAGCATTTCCATAAGAAAAAGAGTGGTCTTGTGATTGAGGAAGTCGAATGCCACCCTAGATAATCAGACTCTAATCCTGTCTCTGCAACGGAGTCCTATGTGATGTAGAGCCGGTCTTTTAAACCAGTGGTTCTCAAAGTTTTGTACCGGTGACCCCTTTCACATAGAAAGCCTCTGAGTGCGACCCCCTTATAAATTAAAAACTCTCTTTTATATATTTAGCACCATTATAAATACTGGAGGCAAAGTGGGATTTGGGGTGGAGACGGATAGCTTGTGACTCCCATGTATGTGGGGGGAGGGATAGCTCAGTGGTTTGAGCATTGGCCTGCTAAACCCAGGGTTGTGAGTTCAATCCTTGAGGGGGCCATTTAGGGATCTGGGGCAAAAATTGGGGATTGGTCCTGCTTTGAGCAGGGGGTTGGACTAGATGACCTACTAAGGTCCCTTCCAACCCTGATATTCTATGATTCTATGTAATAACCTCACGACCCCCTGAGGTGTCCCAACCCCCAGTTTGAGAACCTCTGATTTAAACCAACTTTTCAAAGGTGCCATTAACTGTGTGTTCTTCGTTTTCAGACCCCATCTGACACATGTGAGGTCAAATTTGCAGAAGCGCTGAGCATTCACAGCTGCAATTGAAGTCTATTCAAACTGTGCTTTCAATGTATAAAGTGATATAAAAAGACCGAGTACTCTGAAAATACCAGGCAATATGTGTTTCAAGTTGGGTAGTCAAAATTAGTAGACATCTGATAATTTTGGCATCACTATCTCCTGGCCTCAGATCTCCAGGTGTGAAAAAGGGATGATAACACCACCTAATATGACAAAGGTGTTCTGAAAATAAAGTCATTACTGTCAGTGAAGCACTCAAGAAAATTAACAATTCTGTATTCAGTGCCAAGTTGGTTGGTGTACATTAAATAAGGCCTGGGGCCACACACTGATTAAGGAAGAGAAAAGGAATTATTGAATAACTACCCACCTTCAGAATGAAGCAGGGTGGATAAATAGTATGTGATCATGTAGTTAAAGATTATCATAATACATATGCACAAGGGGACCAAATTAGGGTTGCACATGCTTAAAACATTGCAATTTCAATGTACACATTGATATGTTGCTAGTCTGTAAACCTGCTCTTGCACATCACCCAGTCTGCCAAAGAATAGGGCAGCAAGTGTGAACTTCGTCCAGGCGCTGGATCAAGTAAATTCACTCCCATATATCTATAATATTTTGCATCCCCAATTCTCTAACATTCGGCGTACTTTCAATACAGTTACTCCAACAGCACTGAGATCAAAGGATTCTTGTTCATCCCTCTGGCTTCCTTCTTTCTTTCCAATTTAGCCTGCACTGAACTCATTGAACCATGATCATAGTGCATGCATGCTTTGTTTATCAATCAAAAATGTTTGCAGTACCATGCCAGGACTGGTAACGATCATTCCTTTGCATTCTTCTGCATATTTCTGCCATTCCAGCTCTTCCCACTGAAGCATATTGGCAATCTCCTCCTCTGGGACTAAAGGTTTGTTGCATCGTAACAAGTAGAGTAGGATCTGATGCATTGACAGCACTTCTTTCCCTCCATCTTAAAAACAAATTAAAAACATTTATTAAAAATATCCCTCCCTTCAAAGCATTATAAAAGGAAAATAATGCTTAAGTAGTAGAATGTTCAGATGGGTTAAATAAAGCACAAAGTGCTCAAACAATTAACTAATAGGAATGCAAACATTTTATTGATGAATAATGCACATACATAAGCACCTCAATTTGCTCAACTAGAAACAGTAACATTAATGGTAGAAAGAATAATAGCTTAATCTTTTAGAAAGCCTCAAGTTAACTTAGTTGGCCGAATAGCTTTAAAATCTGCATGTAGAACCATAAGTTATATAGTCCAGTTACATTCTGCCTGTTTACATTTTATCATTTCCTTTTACAACAATAGTTTTAAACCATTTAGACATTATGTGGCTTTCTGGAGGAGCATGCAAGAATTTTATGGGACGTTTATGGATGCATGTAATAAGTTATCCTGGCATTACGGACTAATATTCAGTGTTTATGTGCTGCACCTGCAGTAATGAAGACAAAAGAGTAGCCTGGGCTCATGCTGAGTTACTGTCTCTGGACGAATCAAGAACATGTGAAAACTACTAACTATTTCTGAGATGTGAAGAAGTGCACACTGCCAAGGCTGCATTTTGTGACAAGTGAAAGTACCCTGACTTGGACTAGGCAGTCAATCATGACCGTGAGGTCCACAAAAGTAGAGATTAATTCATAATGGTCATGTCAGGCATTTTATTGCGGAGATATCCACCATTCAAATTCTGCATGTAAACTTGTTTGTGGAGGAAATGTTTGTATAGAAGATGAGGCATGCTACTAAGGCCTGGTCCACACTAGGGGGGGAGGGGATCGATCTAAGATACGCAACTTCAGCTACGTGAATAGCGTAGCTAAAGTCGAAGTATCTTAGATCGAATTACAATAGATCTTAGATCGGGTCCATACGGCGCAGGAAGGCTCCCCCGTCGACTCCGCTTACTCCTTGCGCCGAGCTGGAGTTCCGGAGTCGACGGGGAGCGCTTCTGGGATCGATTTATCGCGTCTACATGAGACACGATAAAATCAATCCCAGAACATCGATCGCTACCCGCCGAATCAGGCGGGTAGTGTGGATGTACCCTAAGATTCCTTCATGTACAAGACTCTCAAACCCCTTCCTTAAACAAAAAGAGTTTCATCTGTAAATATGGCAACATCATTAAATGAAAGGATTCATCATTATAAAGAAGCAGAAAATTTCAGTCCATTTCCCTTCCGTAAGCTGGCCTGTTCTGGTCCAGTCACAGTATGCTATCTGAAACATTAATAGGGTCTTGTGCAAGGAGATGAGCAGAAACTAAGGGCTAAAAATATTCAGGTGAAAATGCTATAGCACAAAGATTGCAATAATATTCTGAGAATCATATGGAAAGTCTTCCTGAATCACCATGTCAGGGTGGTACAGTTTATACCTCCAACCAACATAATCAAGTAGGCAAGTGATTCTCCAATTCCAACAGGGTTAGATCGATGGAGTAAAAAAATAATACTAGGATTGTGAAAGGTCAGGAACATGACCTATGCTATCAGTCTTCTAGAAGACTTTCTTCAGTAGAATTACCTTGTTCTAAATTCCAATATAAAACCTACAAGTGGGAAACATATCCAAACTGCCTTTGTAATGACAAACTATTCTTAAGAGCTACAGAAACAGATAGAATGAGCTACACTGGCAGCCTAAAATGCAAAAACAACTTCTTAATTTGAAAATATTCCCTTTATAAAAGACCCATCTGACCTCACCTGGCAACAACTAATTTATTTAACTTGGCAAGAGGTAGCCCCTGAGCAACAGCAGCTAGGTATGTACACCAAATTGCTTACTTGAACAAATATGGGGCTACTGAAGTTACAAGAGGAGAGTCTATGATGTGGTCTAAGCCAAAGACGATGGTACTGGACCCAGTTCTGAAATCTGGCATCTTTTAAGCTTTTCCCAGTGTTCATGGTCAAAATAATTCATGTTTGTGGACTCTCCCTCTGCTGACCAAGGATCCCAAAGAAAATCAACTATATACCAAAATGTATATTTCCCTGATGTTCTGAACAATTAGGTATAGTAGATTACCACTCTTCACCTCTGAGGCCTATGGCACTTAGCAAATATGATTGATTAGCTCAATGTTCTGAGCCACACAATGGCCTACCATCTCAGCCAGCCCATGCAGACATTGCGACAGCTAGAGACTGTATCTCTTTAGCTCTGTTTGAAAAACATAAGACAAGAAAATGGGGGGAGGAGGTGGGAATTAAGCAACTCATCCCTATATCTCTAAGAAGGCAGTGGATGGATGTGTGGGGATCTATTGCACCAATATCTTCAAAGAAGAACTATAGATAAATAATATTCTGCAAATATACTCAGGATGATGGATTCCCGCTCTGTAGAGATTAAGAAGCCCCAGGTATGATGATATACACTCACAAACAGAAAGGGATAAGATGCCTTACAATGTGGAAACACCAGTTAAGAGATACACCCCAAAAACAAACAACCAAACCTAGCAGGATAGAACTAGACAACTTCTAACCTAGAAATAGGTTACACACTTCACATAGGTCTAATCTATTTTCATTTTGTACTGAGATCAAGTGATGACCCAGAGCCACATGTGGCCAATTTTGCAAATCACCTGAAAAGAAATGAACTGATGTTTGCCACCAAACATCATACATTTGCTTTTGACAGAATACAATTTTAAGATGCACACCTGCTAAGAAAGAACAGTGATAGATGCAGTCTGACAGCTTTTAATATCCTGACTGCAGAGGCAAGCCAAACCATGTTTGAAACTGGTTTAGCTACAACTACGTTTACTATTACAAATATGGCTCAAATCTCAGTGTACACAGGGTCGTAGGCATGATTCTCCTCAAGTCAGATTGTTTCATGCCACAACAGCACCCTTAGTCAAAACACTGGCGATACATTCTTAGAGGCTATTATTTGGACTAGATTAAGACCAAAAGCCATTCTACTTTATCCCATGGTACTTACAATAAGGTGGACAGGGCCGGCTCCAGGCAACAGCTGACCAAGCATGTGCTTGGGGCAGCACCTTATAAGGGGCGGCCAATCTTGGGGCGGCGCTTGGGTTTTTTTTGTTTTGTTTGTTTACTTCGGCGGGGCGGCACTCGGGGAATGGGGGGGTTGTTTCTGTTTCGGCAGGGCGGCACTTGGGGGTGGTGTTTCGGTGGGGCGGTGCTCGGGTTTTTTGGGTTGTTTTTTTTTTTGCTTGGGATGGCAAAAAAGTTAGAGCCAGCCCTGAAGGTGGATCAGTCACTAACGCCTGAAGCTCGCTTGTTCAGCAAGCTGAAATAATTGCTATTAAAAATAAACCCTTCTGCTAGAAGTGTCTGTGAGAAGTGCTTCAAATGGAGATTTTTTGGGAGACAGTATTAATAATCATGTGACACCAGAAGCAGTCTAGAGAGACATACTAAATGCAAGATGGCCCTTAGTCCTGTACTCTGAGGGAAAAACAGGGGAGGAGTTTACTTTCCACAAGGTCACAGAAAACCGAAATGGCAAATAAGCTGAGTGCTGATGTCTGTATCCAAGACTGAGGCAAAAAATAGAAAGGAAAGCAGAAGTTTGTGAGTGAGGCAAGCAAAAGGATCCACTAGGGCCTATTCACACTAGACTGAAAAGCTATTCCATTTGAATGGGATACGTTCTTGTAGACTCCTCCTGCAAAGTTGGAGAGCTTGAGACACTTAAGTACGTCTTCCATCTCATGAGCCGTGCTGAAATAAGTGCCAGGTTGGGATGGAAAGAGGGGTCCTGGTTTCGAGTGACCAGCCATGACTAGGCTGTAACTTTATGGGATCAGGTAACTATTATCTCCAGGAGGAGAAGAAACCTGTTGTCTTTGTACCACTAAGGAGCAATTAAACTTTTGTCATTTGAAGGCTCAGTGGTTAAATGTATGTGAACACCTTTTCCTAAAGGATGGAGAAGTACTGTCCCTGTGGTCTATACCCCTCTCCTCCTCCACACAGCTACCGGTAACCCTTGTTTAGGAGGTAAAGCCAACTTTACATGACATTAGGTCTCTGAATAGCCAAAATAAATAGAGGACTACTCTCATATCAAGAATATTTCTGTGGAAATGATTCTCCTGGAAGAACCAAAGGTAGATCTTCAACTGGTATGTATTTTCATAGCTCCACTGAAGTTATAAAAATGTATAACAACTGTGGATCTTCCCCCAGATATTGTGGGTGTGGGAAACCCCTAAATAGGTTTTTCATACAAGAGTAGACACAGTCCTTTCTGCACTAAAGACTGCTCCTTGGCTTGAGGGTTGGATTAAACCAGGTCAGAAGGGTGTTTTTTTTCCTCTGGTGATTCACATCTTAATGCTCTAGAATCCCAGCTTCCATTAAAAAAAATAAAGTCTCCAGCTCTTTTGACTGCAAATAAAACTTTCACATAGTGGACCAAGTGCAAACCAATGCAGTGATTCTGCCTGAACCTTCAGTCCACGTGAAGAAATAGCTATGAGGCCCAATGGGTCTTCCTTGTTTGAAGAGGTGCATAGGAGTTTGGAAGCCTAATTTTCATCCATCCACATGATATAAACTTACCTGGAAGAAACCTCACAAACCGTGGCATGAAATGAAATCTTGGACAACAAGAATTGTTTTCAAATGAAGGACCTTAAAAAAGAAAATAAACAGAAAAAGAATTAAGTCTCTGAAAACATATTTGCAGAAACAGAGGGTAAAGTCCTGGCTCTACTGAAATCAATGGAAGTTTTGCTATTGACTTCAACAGGGCCACAATTTTGCCCAGAATATCTAAGTCTTCAGTGAAATTATCAAAACACAGCACAGTAAAAGGAGAAGTAGAAATAATGTACTCCTTGGTCCACCATGTAACAGAAAATGTCCATGGGGGCAGCAAGAAGAAATTCTATTTGTATAATCAATGCATTACAAAAAAAGTTCTATAAGAACACAGGAATAAAGAATTTGCTTTTGTTTTGATTTTGTCTTCGCTCCAATAATGGTACTTATCCTTATACAGACTAAGGAGAAAAAAAAACATATTCTATGTTATTGTTTCTTCCTCCTTTCCAACGATATCCGTTAAAGCTTCATGTGAAAAGGAAAGCCCAAAATGGTATGTGACTTTTACAATTTTAAAAAGTAAAGGACAGTACAAGCAAAGCCACTAATACTTAATCCAAAAACCGGATCATCCAATATATTCTATAACTAACCAAAGGAAACACACACAAAATATTAAGCTTATATGCATCTCTGTGTTACAGCAAGCCTTAAATACATCTTCATAGGAAAAGCCCAGCAGCAAAAGATATTTACATATTTTAAACTGAAGTTCTTCTGAAACTTCTCTTGTTTTAGACTGAGCAATAGTTTTAACCCTGAAATTTTGTTATGTCACAGTCTTAAAATGTATGTATATTTCCATCTATCCTGGTAAAATTTTCAGCTCTAATGACAGTTCAGTAAGCATAGGAATACTATGTGGCTGTCTATATGACACTATTTTGTAGTTTCATTGTACTAGAAGACAAATGCCTTTAGTCTGCGAGCTTGACAGGGCAAAGACAGAATTCTGTTTGATACCCTGACAACAAAGCTTCACGAAAACATTATTGTGCAATATAAATAATATAATTAACAGCTCATTTAAAACAAAAATCATGTAGGAGTAATTAAGGAAGTGTTAAATGTCTTATCCAAGAGACCTGGATGACAACTCTGAGCATTGTTAGTTTCTATACACCTACTATAACGAACCCTGATAAACTGTTTGCTCTTGGTAAAAGCAAACCGGAAACTTATCCATACCTTTAAAAATTGAAAACATTCAATTTTGCTACTTCGTGTTCTCCTTTTTAAACCAAAGCATGCTTTAAAACCTAGGTGCAATTACTGAATTCGTAAATAACATTTCATATTTCTGTATGTGTGTATAGTTTTTTAACTGTACAGTTACCTATAAGATTCCAGTCATAGAGTTCCAAAATATCTCTGAATAGATACAAAGAGAATAATTCAAGTCCTCTCACACAAAAATTCTGGAAAAGAAAAAGGCCAGAATATCATTATTCAAATATTTCAACACATAAATAATACAATTTGGAGCGGATACTACTCAATGATTAGTAAATCTTTAGGCGTATGACTGTTATTCATTTAAGCATCACTTAGCATTTGAGGCCTCTTCTGAAAGCATGTTAATTCATATTAAGCGTTCTTTATTAAAGGCCCAAATCTACACCGGAGACAGATATTATGAGCTCAGGACTGCAAGATAATTTACTATGCACCAAAAGCCTTTCACCTAAATAAGTTAAAGAGAGGATATATTTATTACAAACACCTCTCTCATAATTCCCCAATCCTGCATCTTCTTGCTAAAAAGCTTATAAATCATCATTTGTGATATCACCACCACTCCCTAAGCAACAAAGTAGTACATCACAAATTAAGGATTATGATTTTAAGAGCAGAGAAATTCCTCAGCTCAACTGGGAAAGAAGCCACTCTTTCGGCCACAAATGAGGAGACTGTGTCTTAAAAACACCATTTCAGGTCAATATAAATTATATAAAATGACAGCTCAAGTCAATATAAATTGTATGCATATGAAGCTAACCAAAAATTCCAAACCCAACAAAATCTCTTTGGCAAGCCTGCCTTGTTAAACAGGGTTTGCAAGCAGTGCCATAGGCACAGGCAATCGACTAGGACTCCACAAAGACAAGTTCCTTATTTTGGTTGCTGTCCTTTTATTACTTTAAACCAAGATTTGGAGACAGCACAGTAGATTCAGTATCAGGAAGCTAATCACATTGAGATCCACATTCATCTTGTTTTGGAATTTTAGATAAATCTAAAGATAACTAAGAAAAAATATGTAAATATATGGGACTAAACTAAACATTGATCCTATCTTAGTAGTTAATATTCAGGGTAAATCTACACCTAGACATGACGTTCCATTGCAGCAATTTACTCCACAAATTTAGCTTAATCAAAGACTGTCTTAGTACAAACCACATTATAAACTGGAATTGCTTTGTTTGTATTTATAGGGATTTTTTTATTTATTTTTTTTGCATCGGTTAGATTGCAAGACAGCCCTGTTCTAGTGACCAGATCTCAGAGGGCTGGAAGTCAAAAAAGTCAAATACCGGTCTTAGGGCTAGTCTACACTGGCCACGTTAAAGCACTGCCGTGGCAGCGCTTTAATGTGGCTTGTGTAGTTGTGGCAGAGCACGGGGAGAGAGCTCTCCCAGCACTCTAAAAAAACCCACCTCCACGAGGGGCAGAGCTACCAGCGTTGGTGCGCTGTCTACACTGGTGCTTTACAGCCCTGAAACGTGCTGCGCTCAGGGGGGTGTTTTTTCACGCCCCTGAATGAGACAGTTGCAGCGCTGTAAAGTGTCATCGTAGACAAGCCCTTAGTTCCACCACTGATTTACATGGCAAACCACCACCTTATTATGCCTCAGCTTTCCCATTTATAAAGTAGGCAGATACCTTATTTCACAGGCATATTGTCTGAAATATATTCGTACAGATCTTTGAAAAGTTCAAAGAGGTATGGCTAACGCTGAGTATTCTTAATTTTATTTTCAATATATAGTGTTCTAGATATATGCTTAAAGCTTTATGTAGAAATCGTAGGTTTCCATTCAGCTATACATTCAAAGGGTGCATGAGGCTAGATGCTACATTAATCCTTTAAACACATCTACAATTTATAACCTAAACTGATCTCTTGACTAACTATCCCCCTTACCTCAGGCATCATCTCTTCAATGAAATGAATCGTATAGTCAATGTTAAATCTGATTACTTTACATAAAGGAATCTGGAAGGAAAATAGAACAGAGGTTCAGTTTGAAAGGACACATGGTGCTGACTGCATCACTCATACAATTTTGTTTCCAAAGAATTTCCATCTGATGAAAAGGGCATTTAGTAAAACTGTTGCCTCAGTGAGTTCGCACAAAGTTTGGGGCAGGAGGGAGAGAGAGAAATAGATGACTATAATAACTCCACTCCTGAAATAACATGGGACTGACAGGAATCATTGGTCAAACAATGCCATCTACTGGAGATTACATTTTGTTCAGCAAAAGCAAAATTCAGTCAACTAACAGATCTCTCTTCTCTCATTTTGAAAATGTTATATTTGTAGATGAATTTATTGTGCATGGTAGAGGGTGCCAGACTGGTCTAGCGACCTAGAAGCAAAGTGTTTTTATCCCACTATTAATTCTGTTAGCCATATTGTCTTAACACATCTTTATGTAATGGGACCATAACACAGGGTCTTGCAGTATAGATGTATAGGTTTACACAACATAGAGCTAAAAAAAACACATATAAGGGGGAACTATACCATCTGGTAAGCCAAATATTTAATCAATTTTTAGTACAGAAGCTTGAAGTCCGTAGACTACCCCCCACCACCCTGCTTCTTTTAGAAGGAAAATGTCAACCTGATTTTTTCTTTTAATTGACCAATTTCACAAAATTGTAATTTGCTAGAATACCCCTGGCAAATATTTTTTCCAATCTCCCTGTCAAAATATTACAGAACTTTTTCTATTCTGCTGCTGCTTCTGCTTATTATTATGAGGGTCTGTACAGGAAAGGAGAGTGGGCAGGCTCAAGATAACTACCATACATGCTTGGGCCAAACTCTCCATTTCTCCTTCACCTTCATTTTTGTCTGCAGCCTCTTCAGTTTCAGCTTTACTGCAGTTGTTACTAGTAAATATACTAGCTCTCTCAGATCAGGGCATGAGACACATGTCATAATGCTAGCATATAAGACAGGAAATACAACTGACTGTATACAAAGTTCTGTCAAACACATGAAGTAAACACATTGAAAAGAGAGAAAACATTTTTTTTTTCTGTAATCTCCATCAGTTATAGGCAGAGATTTTTTGCGGGGTGAGAGGAGAGTGTTGGGATGAATTTTCATATGGAAATGTAGCCTTCAAGATGATGGCATCCCTTTAAAGGTTTCTTTTCTTCCCCTCATTAAAAAAGAACCCTATCACACCCCAGTAATCACAAGAATTGTATAACAAACCAGGACTCCTGTGTAATACAAAAAAAGGGGGGGGGGGGGAGGTGGACAGGATTGCCGTTTTGTGCTTTCAAGGGGTTTTTGAACAGCCAGTTTTAACTTCAATTGTGAAAAATACTTTGACAATTTTTTAGGTTTGTAACACTCACTACTAAGACTCCACTCATGTGTAGCACTGAAATATTAAAAGAATATTTAAATTACACTTTCAATCATTAGTAGTGCCATTTCCACTGATCTTAAAATTTAGCACCTATATACCATACAGCTTTACAGTTTGGATTCTGAAGGTTTTGGTGCAAAAAGCAAGCAAGCAGTCCAGTACACACACAAATTGCATGTCTTTCTAGTGAGTCACGAGAGAACTTAAATTCTTGCAATTTTTAAGCCAACGTGGCTGAAGCTTTCACTGTCCCTGCAAATATAAGAGACCACCTCATAATGATCAATGCTTCATGAAACTGCAGCAATTTAAGGCCCCGATCCCGCAATGGATCTCTGTACCTGCAAAGAGGCACGCTGAATTCAATTCACAGGTATAGTACAAGTTCCTGTCTGCATGTATCTGCTTGCAGCACCATGGCCCTGGGCTTACGCTCCCTTCCTCCCCCCCAAAAATACACAGCTCTCACTAATGTTAATCTTTAGGCTATATCTATTAAGTATAGTTGTTGCTAGGAAGATTCCAGATGTTACCATCTTTGTAGATGTTCCCCCCGTTATGAACTTGTTTTTCCAGAAACAAAACTCCCTGCAGATTGCCAATATAAAATTAAGGATATGACAAATCCTCTTTCTCCAAATGTATTTGATACTGGACACCGTTCAATGGAAATTAAGAATTTGGATATTAAAACATGTTACTCAATGTTTGGGGGAAAATAAGCAGTCACATTTATTTCAACAGTGCTTTAAAATATTGCGAGAGCCTGTTTATTTTCCAACAGATGTCTAAAGATGACCAAGTCAGGACTTTCTAGATCAGCTACTTAACAGCCAGGACTATTTCCATTTGTCTTCTGTGCAGAATAAAGACAGCAGAAAAGGGATTCTTAAAACAGGTGACCAACTTCCAAATAACTAGGAACAAGTTTCCCATGGACAGCTGCACTTAAAAAAGCTGGAAAAATGCTATTTGTTGAATAATGTATTCAAAGAATAATGCTATTATAAAGCTGGTTGAATAACTTCATACAAATGATGCATTATTCATTGAACATCTATGATTTGACATATCATTTTATCTAATATTTGTCCAGCTTGGCTAATAACGCAGCTTTGTTACAGAGCTGCAGGGTGCAAGTAAAGCCTCCTCAGTTATACAAATTTGTCTCATTAAAATATTTTGTTATATTATCTCTATTCCTGCAAAGAGCCATGTGGATGCCACACTTCGCCATCTGCTATTTATCAAGCATATCCTGAAATGCCTCTGAAATGGCAATTCCCCCATAATTGCTGTCAAAAGCCTTACAGTACAGCAAGAGCATTCTCCTTGTGAAGGCCTTGCCTATCTAGTATCCTGTCGATATCAGAAAAGACTGCGTGGTGTTGCTCTAAGACCATATGTCTGCAATAAAGAGTAGCAATCTGTCAGAATTATCACTTGCTGCTGACCATTTTCACATAATTAGCAAAAGAATGTACAGGAAGAGAACTGCAAGTGAGGCTCCAGTTGTTTTCTGCCCAAAACACACAAGTTCCACAATAGAAGTAGGATGAATATCTTCAGGTATCAGCTCATATATGGCAGTGTGAATTCTCTTTGCCTCTGGAGGAAGAATTTTCTGTAACACATTTTGTCTGTAACTCTCCATGCCATGCTTGACTTAGAGTGGACTTGTATTCTAAAGAAAAGGTCATACAATCATAGAATCTCAGGGTTGGAAGGGACCTTAGTAGGTCATCTAGTCCAACCCCCTGCTCAAAGCAGGACCAATCCCCAAAGGTGGTTCCTTTGTCCTTAGTACAATATCCTCCCAAATGAAAAAGCTTAAGTATTTGTTTCTGCTCTATGTCCCCCAAAGTGAAAATGGAGGGACTGGCGACAAAACCTATCTGACAAATTGCCTTTGAACACTAAGGGTTTGTCTACATTTACAGTGCTGCAGTGGCGCAGCTGTGCTGCTGTAGCGCTTAGTGAAGACACTACCTACACCAACAGAAGAGCTTCTCCCATTGGCGCAGGGGTAGTCCACTTCTCTGAGGGCAGCAGTGATGTCAACAGGAGAAGCCCTCTTGTCGACACACAGCACTGTGTACACCAGGGAATAGGTCGGAATAACTGCGCCCTGGTCTACACCACAGAGATAGGTTAATGCAAGGCAGCTTACGTCGACCTAACTTTGTAAACGTCTACACTAAAACTTCGCTCCCACTGATGTAACTCGCCCGCTACACCGACTTATTAACTCCACCTCCATGAGAGGCATAGCGTTTAGGTCAATGTCGTTAGGCCGACGCAGTGTCAGTGTAGACGCTACGTTACTTACATCAACTGTTGCAGGCTTTCAGAAGCCATCCCACAATGCGCCACACTGACAGCTCAATCGGTGCAAGCACTGCTTGGTGAGAATGCGCACTGCTGACACAAGGAGCAAAGTGTAGACATGCACAAGCGATGTAAATTAGGTCGACTTAATTTTAATAGTGTATAGTCGCTCAAGGGTATGAACGTAGTTCCACCGACATAAATTTGTAATGTAGACCAGAGCTAAGAGAACCATCACGGCAAAAGGTTTTAGAGAATGCTGAAACCCTAATCACATTTACTTTCGTCAAGGAACAGTGGGGTCTCCTTTCACAGGCACCATCACTTGTCTAATCAGCTAGACACTGTTCCTTAATCAGGTTTGGCGAATCCTGTTATTTCATGTGTGATTCTGCAATGTAGACATGTTCCTTTATTTGTGTAATGAGACCAAACAAATTCAAGTTGTGACTAAATTGGCAACTTGAAAGGTAGTCACACTAAAAAAAGTAAAATAAAATAATCAGTTAAAAAGTGTTTCTTACTACACTATAGCTGTATTCTAGTCTCCATGATACTTGTTTTACAATCACATTTTCCTACTTTTAAAAATGGTTGTCCCATGTTCCTGTGTGAAACAACAGGGAAAAACAACCAACCAGCTGACTAGAGGAAACAGTGAAACTGATCACACACAGAGAGCTGTCAAAAGCACCAAATGAGCAAACTGAAAAAAGGAAGACATATTCTTCTCAATCCCTTTCAATTACAATAATCTTGGAGCCCAATCTCTCACTGAGAGCCATACAAATTGGGGGTGGGGGGGTGAGGGGGGGAGAGAGACTAGATGTTTCTTGTAACAATAGTAGATATAAAATTTGTAAGCAAAGGAGTGATTTTTAAGTTGACAGTATCCCTTTGATTAATTCTTGTAAACATACAGTTCCTGGTAAGTGTTTCTATACTTCCACTCAGATCAGAATGGCAGTGACCTTGGGTTTATTTCCCCTTTTCCTCTGTTGTTGGGGCTGGGTCGCTTGCTGGGATTATCTGGGTATATCTCATTTAATCACTTCTCAGTAATTGTGGGGGCTTGGGCACTGGTGCATGTTGGTCCCTCCTATTCTCTGTCTGTGGCACATAATAGTCTACAGCAGAGGTAGGCAACCTATGGCACAGGTGCCAAAGGTGGCATGCGAGCTGATTTTCAGTGGCACTCACACTACCTGGGTCCTGGCCACCGGTCTGGGGGGGCTTTCCATTTTAATTTAATTTTAAGTGAAGCTTCTTAAACATTTTAAAAACCTTATTTTTACTTTACATACAACAATAGTTTAGTTATATATAAAAAAAAGACTTATAGAAAGAGACCTTCTAAAAACGTTAAAATGTATTACTGGCACGCGAAACCTTAAATTAGAGTGAAAAAATGAAGACTCGGCACAGCACTTCTGAAAGGTTGCCGACCCCTGGTCTATAGTCTCCTGAGGGCTGTAATACTTGGGCATAATTTGGGTTGTTGGGTTTAGTGTGTAGGAGGTGGACTGTGATATGCAGGTGGTCAGACTAGATGTTCTGGTAGCCCCTTCTGGCCTTAAACTCTATAACTATCAGATGAAAGTACTTATAATTTGAGAAACAAAAGGATGATGAGATACCAGGGGCACCCATTTTTGATGTAGAGTAGGATTCCATTGAAGCTGCAAAATACCTGATTCTAAATAGCCCCACCAAACCATAAAATGCATCATTTTACTAACAATTTGATGGGGAGCTGAACTGGTGTCGGAAACTATAGGAAATTTTTAGGAAACTTCTACTGTAGTCAAGGTTTCTAAAACTAGGTGATCTGAACTAATCCATTCCCATTTTATCAGTTAAAATTATTGGTTTTCCTTTTCTATTAACTTTGTCAACTCAAAAAGTTCATCTAATTTAAATCCAATTAACAGTTTTAACAAGTGATCCACAGTTTATTTCATTCCCAAACCTTGACACATGCAAAAATGTTATTCTGTTGCACACTACAGCCTCAATCACAGTATGAAAGGAATACTTACCCCAATTAGTCAGGACAAAACCTGAGTCTTATTAGCACAAATGTCACCCTCCCATTTTCAAGTGAAATTGACAAGAAGCCTCTCAAAGCACATGAACCACCGATTTATACAAATGCTATTTAAAAGGACAGAAATAGCCTGCCTTCTAGAAAAGTACTATACATAAAATGAATATACTTACATTTGTCAGTGGGGCATGTGCAAACATGGAAAACCCTTCAAAGATATACTCATGGTCATCATATTCTATAACAGTTGGCCTGTCTGTCTAAAAAACCCAAAAAACAAAAAATAATTAAAATTAAAATAGCTGTGGCACGACACATATCAACATTAAAATAAACTGAACTAGACTATTGGCTGGAATTGTTTATAAAGTACTTACTAAAAAGTTTGTGGGTGGGGACACTGTAATTCGATAGTGGTACAGTCTTCCAGCATTGTTGGTCATGGGGCGACATGGCTTAATAGGCTTTAAGAGAAAGATTCATAGAATTATGTGCACAGTCAAGGTTAATTTAAATAAAAAGAGGGAATAAAACACTTAACATCCATGAAATGGTCACCAGAAAAAAATTAAACAAAACGGGTAGTCATAATTAAGTATTCTTGGAGGAGGAGGGAAGTTGTACAATAAAATTTTTTTTATTGAACTTCAGAAACATCTACAGGGATATTATTCTTGGCAAAATGTAAGTGCAGTTCATACATTCTCCATATTGTTGTGCACCTCTCTTGCATACAGAAGCCAGTCATCTACGTGTTGAGGTGCTTTTCTTTTTTTGTTTGTTTTTTTAATATAGTTTCATTTCAGGCAATTAATAAAAAAATATAGATTATACTTAGATTTTTCATTGGACAATCTCAATTCACTACAAAGGTGAGCAGGTATCTTCATTTTATAGGTGGACAAATTGAGGCATCAATCAGACTAGTCCAGCATCACACAGTAAATTAGCATCAGAAACGGACAAAGAACCCAAGTCTGCCAGTGTGCTGCTTTAACTAGCAGACCACAATGTCTTCCTACGAAAAACACATGAACGGCTATGCCTAAATGCAGGAAGGTCTGCATGTGATTCAATGGAATATAAGGTTCCCAAGACCCAAATTTTCAGGTTCTTCTGAAGCTCTCTGGTATAACGGGTAAAAATACTCACCAGCAACTAGACAAAAGGAACCCCTTGGAGGATCTGTTTTCTGCTAGGTTCTCACTGCTCTGAGGCTCACACCAGATTAAGAGAGTCTATAATGGGCTTTTATGAGCCCCCAAAATTCCCAGCATCCTCATCTTTAGGGGCAGCTACCTCCTCACAGTGAGTCGGTCAGATTTCAAAATTTTCACCTACTAAAAAAGTTTCTCCTTCAACAAAATTTACTGGGGTGTGAGGGGACGAGGGAAATTAATCTATGTCTGAAATAGTTTATTACAAGCTTCAGTCTGAAACAATCTTCTGAAACAGGGTAATAAGCCCATGAAACAGAAATGTTCATGAATCCTGAAACGCAACAAAGCAAAGGGAGCAGCTGCAGTTAAAAAAAAGTTTATAAAATAGAGGCTTAACAATACAGATTTTTTTTAACCCTGCATTCTTGACTTAAAATGTAACTACAAAATCTTGAATGTGATTTGTTGGGGAAAAGTTAACATGGTTTTTGTAAAGGAAAATCATGCCTCACCAATCTACTAGAATTCTTTGAGGGGATCAACAAGCATGTGGACAAGAGGGATCCAGTGGATATAGTGCACTTAGATGTTCAAAAGGCTTTGACAAGGTCCCTCACCAAAGGCTCTTAAGCAAAGTAAGCTGTCATGGGATAAGAGAGAAGGTCCTCTCATAGACTGGTAACTGGTTAAAAGATAGGAAACAAAGGGTAGGAATAAATGGTCAGTTTTCAGAATGGAGAGAGGTAAACAGTGGTGTCCCCCAGGGTCTGTACTGAGACCAGTCCTATTCAACATATTCATAAATGATCTGGAAATAGGGGTAAACAGTGAGGTGGCAAAATTTGCAGATGATACAAAACTACTCAAGATTGTTAAGTCCCAGACAGACTGCGAAGAGCTCCGAAAGGATCTCTCAAGACTGGGTGACTGGGCAACAAAATAGCATTTATCAACATCGAATTTCATCTGCCAAGTAATGCACATTGTAAAACATAATCCCAACTATACATATAAAATGATGGGGGTCTAAATTAGCTGTTACCACTTTAGAAAGAGATCTTGGAGTCATTGTGGATAGTTCTCTGAAAACATCCACTCAGTGTGCAGCGGCAGACAAAAAAGCAAACAGAATGTTGGGAATCATTAAGAAAGTGATGGATAATAAGACAGAAAATATCATATTGTCTGTATACAGATCCATGGTACACCCACATCTTGAATATAGCATGCAGATGTGATTGCCCCATCTCAAAAAAGATATATTGGAATTGGAGATGGTTCAGAAAAGGGCAACAAAATGATTAGGGGTATAGAACTGCTTCTGTATGAGAGATTAATAAGACTGGGACTTTTCAGCTTGGAAAAGAGACGACTAAGGGGGGATATGACAGAGGTCTATAAAATCATGACTAGTGTGGAGAAAGTAAATAAGGAAGTGTTATTTACTCCTCAAAACACAAGAACTAGGGGTCATCAAATGAAATTAACAGGCAGCAGGTTTACAACAAACAAAAGGAAGTATTTTTTCACACAACGCACAGTCAGTCAGTGGAACTCTTTGCCAGAGGATGTTGTGAAGGCCAAGACTATAACAGGGTTCAAAAAATATCTAGATAGGTTCACAGCTATTTGCCAGGATGGGCAAGGATAGTGTCCCTAGCCTCTGTTTGCTAGAAGCTGGGAATGGATCACTTGATGATTACCTGTTCTGTTCATTCCCTCTGGGGCACCTGTCCCCTGTCGGAAAACAGGATACTGGGCTAGATGGACCTTTCGTCTGACACAGTTTGGCCGTTCTTATGTTCTTAATGGTCTCATAACACAAAAAGTTTTCTATTAAAACTGATGTGCTCTAAATCTCTTTGTATTTTGAGGGAAAACAAAAAAATACAACCATGATATGTCGGTTACCTCTACAGATAAAAACAGTGAGACTTCAGCAAAAAAAATTCCACAGGAAGGTTGCTATATCATAAGAAAATATGATAGTCTTCCTCTATAGGGAACACTCAGCAGAAACATAACTTGTGCATCTCCTGGATATCTGTGATTCAGCGGTAGTTCATGCTTTTTTGTTATTAATTTAGTTGCATATTTCAGAAACTTTAAAAATAAATTGGAAATTGGCTAGTGCATAGGTTCAGCAACTATTTCCCCTTGTTTTCATATGGGGTTTTATTACAGCTAGCACATCCTAAATGTGAAATTACACAACCAGTAAGAAATCTGACTGATTTAATATGACACCATAGTTTACCCTAAAACAATAACTTCCTCCAATTTATGTCAGAGCAAAACAAGTATCTGCCTACTGCTGACAATATGGCATTTATAAGTGCAATATTCAAAACTAGTTACCTCTTCACCAGGATAAATGCTGTGTCTTATTCCTGTT
The DNA here is from genome assembly GCA_037349315.1 of Chelydra serpentina. NCBI lineage: Eukaryota > Metazoa > Chordata > Testudines > Chelydridae > Chelydra > Chelydra serpentina. The sequence goes on from JBAIAC010000002.1 coordinate 18,786,758, forward strand.
CGTCTGGCTTTAGCACTGCATTTGCACAGTGGTCCATCATTCATCTGTCAAAAACAAAATAGGATTCTGTTTTTATTGAAAAAAGACAAGAGACAATGTCTGGAAAAGTGTTTTGGTTTTAACATCATGAATGCTGATGCTTCAAAGAGCCTGTCATACTTACAAGATTTATTGGTTTTAGAACACCCACTTAAGCAGCAAACTGTTTGTATAGACTGGTATAAGGAAACTGCACAGCAACATTAGACCGTCTTTGTTTTTTGTGCAGCATAAGCAGGGACAACAACGTTAGCAGAATGACCACTGCAGTACCACGTGTAATGTATAGCCTTTCCATTTCTTATTTATTGGAACAATCTGATATTTGTAGCCAATATTGGCCATAACCCTGCACTTTATATATTCATGGGCTTTATTTTACACACAAGTAGTTCTACTGAATTTAGTTGGTGAACTCCTGGTCCTATGGAATTTGACTACAATGGGGCAAGGATTTCACCCCATGTATGCAAAATTAAGCAAGTGTAAAAGTGTGTAGGTTTGGGGGTCTTATTTGGTACTTTAGAGACATAACTGGAGTACTTCAAGTACTCAATTATGGGATGAATATACCAAATAACTCTGTCAAAAGGGGCATTACATACAATATAAAATTGAAACTTACCTTCTTTTTACCTCCAAGACCTGTGAAGTCTGGGCCCACTGCAGACTGGCAGTTCCAGTTAGTGCAACACCCTAGCATGCTTTCTGGCTGTGACGTCACACCCACCACAGAACCCCGGTAGAGACCGGAGCCAACCTACCAAAGTAAATTAAGTCCCCTCTTTTTTTCCACCCCTTTACAGTTTTGTAAAGTTTTAATGATTATATCTTATACCCTGTAAGGTATAACTATATTTTAAAAACTTCAAAAAACTGCAGTTGTGTATAAAAACCCACCACGGGACTCCCCTTACCTTTAGAAGCAGTCTGCAGGTCCCAACAGAGCTCCGTGGTGGGGGGGGGACAGCCTCAGCCAACATAGAGAAGGCTAGGGTGTCTCAGTGACAGGAAGCCAACAATGCACAGTGGGAATGGACTCCATATGGCCTGGGGGCGAAAAAAAGGCAGCCCGGTTTTAAGGTTAATCTATTGACTGTTTGGCTGACATTGTTTTCCTCATAGATTCTAGCATAACGCATACATGCAAGGGGGCTTAAGATGTAGTGCACATTTCCTCACCTTTGGGTGTTTAACTGTGCATCCTTAATATCAGAGTGATGTGGTATTTTGCTCTTATACAGTTTGTCACGTACTTTGGAATCCTTCAAGAACAAGTGTGCTAAATAAACATTAGCAAAATATTCTCATGTCAAGTCTAAGCTGAAAGCACATTTTCTCACTTGCCTGTATACCTTGCATATCAGAGACGAGAGAGATAAATAATACAATAAACACTCAATTAGTTCAACACTTCCTGAAAATCAGGGCCCTCCACGGTGTCTCAAAATCACTAGCCGCTTTTGAAAATCTTGGCATTTACTCTTATTAGTATTTGACTGTAACACCTTAGGTGTATGCATGGGGATTTACACAGAAGCTAGGTCACCCGTAAGGCCCAAAGGCGCTTGCAATGTACGTTAGATACAACATGACATGAATTAGGGATTAGATGACAGGCAAGAAGGGAGAGTGGTTTACACAAAAATTAGGCTGTTGGGGTTTTTTGTTTGGCTTGGTTTGGGGTTTTTTTTTGCAAGACATGCTTGACGTTCATTCCTGTTTTGTGGGAGTGCAGGTCTGCAAATATTTTGGGATATCTACCTAAGGCATTCATAAGCCTACCACTTTTGCATCAGAATACCGAACAAAATTATGGGAAAGCACACTGTTCAAAATAAAATTGTTCTGTACTGAATAAAACTCAGATATAAAAAGTATGCCATTGGCAAGCCCATAATCATAGAATCATAGAATATCAGGGTCGGAAGAGACCTTAGGAGGTCATCTAGTCCAATCCCCTGCTCAAAGCAGGCCCAATCCCCAATTTTTGCCCCAGATCCCAAAATGGCCCCCTCAAGGATTGAACTCACAACCCTGGGTTTAGCAGGCCAATGCTCAAACCACTGAGCTATCCCTCCCCCCATATTATATAATGACTTTTTGGAACTTTCTTTCAGATGTCCCTTAGGAAGAACTAGTAACTCAAGGTAAATTCATAGAAATAGCCATGCATTTCTGATACTGTTCACATCGTGGCCCTTCACCTCTCTCTATTTGGCAAACATTTTATACTGAGAATTCCATTATATTTGTTTGAAAAAACTCAGCTTTTCAAACAAAACTCGTACAACACAATTTTCAAAGGTAACTATCTCAACAGTTTTATAATTTTGGGTTGTGGATTTTTTTTTATTTTATTTTTTTAAACCCTAGGAGCATAAATAAGAGCTCGTAATGGAAATGACAACAGACCTTTGAATTATCATGGCAGCAATGTGCATTGCAGTATCTTCTGCCATTATAATTTGTGGCCTTCTAATTTCATGCCTCAAGTAAAATGCCGGAAAAACAAGTTTACTGGGGTGCCATTTGACAGAGTTAGAAGGGACCATAAAAAAAAGAGTTAAAAAAGAAAGACGAAGATGGCAAGTTTGCAAAGAACTGCCCGATCTCTGTGTAACATATATATTCAAACAACATTTCATGAGCTCACCAATAACATTTAATGAGGACTATAATCTGCATGCAATTACAGCAGAACTATTAGACAAGAAATAAGGAGCATTAACTGCATATTTACGGCATTATTTATCATTATACAGTAAGAGCTTTTAGGTGAATCATTTGTAAAGCAGATCTACAAGATCTCTCCCCCTCATCCCAACATTTATCTTTGTGCCTCTATTGCTAGGCTAACAGAATAGCACCCTTACATTACTGGCAATGCAGCGTTTACAAATACAGTCAAATATAATTCAGGGTGAAGAATCTCTAGGGTACCAGGGTTTTAATTGAACTCCTGAGCTTGAAAGTGACGTACACTGAACAACTATGAAATATAATATAGAAAGGATGAAAAAAATTCAATTTGGACAGGAGACAACAGGTGTTATCTAGTATATTCTGTAACAAGTCTGAGCTGTAGATTTGTATGGCTCCCAGAACAAACCTTTTAGATACACAGTGAATGTTTTGCACACAATACCTGTCCGGGGTCATTGTACCAGAGCTCCTCATGAAGACGATCAGGGTGAGCTTTTTTACGCTTAATTTCCGCAATAACGTCAAACACTTCAGAATCTGAACTACTAGAACAGCTGCTATTGTCATCCGAGTCACAGTCGGACTCACTGGAGCTCTCTGGTTCAGAAGTAAAAATAAGGTTAGTTGAAAAGAACCCCCATTCATTCTTTTCCAAAACAGAAAGGAATTTTCTAATAGCCAAGCAAACATCATATAGATCCGCAAATTATCAAAGACTTATATAACATTCAGAGTAGCTCTTATGAATCCTAGGACAGCAATTAAGTTTTAATTTAAAGAGTGACAGAAAATACTAAGGTTATTGAAAGTTGCATTAACTGAATTTGTTTGCACACACGAGTGGAATGATCTGACCAGTTGACCATTATTTAATTTCAGAAGAGCAATTTCTATGCTCCCAAACACAATTGTTTGAAGCTAAAAGACTGCAAGGAAGAGGACTCTGAATTTATAATCCACACAAATAAAATCTAAACAAAAATAAATAAAGAGAGAGAACGAAAACATGTACATTACATCTATATTCAAGACCCTACACACCAAGGATCAACTAAACAGAGCTTGTTTCTTTTCAAGTTGTTTCAGGTTCACATGAGTTATAGTAATAACACTGCATATATTTGTGTTTGTAACCAAAATTATTTCATTTTTTTGTAGATAACCGTTAACCAATTTTGTTTTCCCACTCTGAAAAGGGTGTAGGCAAAAAAACAATGTTCCATATCCGAGGTAGAAGCCAAACTCGAACAGCTTAATGGGAGTAAATCAGGGGGCCCAGATAATCTTCATCCAAGAATATTAAAGAAATTGGCACGTGAAATTGCAAGCCCATTAGCAAAAAATTTTAATGAATCTCTAAACTCAGGGGTTGTACCATTTGACTGGAGAACTGCTAATATAGTTCCTATTTTTAAGAAAGGGGAAAAAAGTGACCCAGGTAACTACAGGCCTGTTAGTTTGACATCTGTAGTATGCAAGGTCTTGGAAAAAATTTTGAAGGAGAAAGTAGTTAAGGACATTGAAGTCAATGGCAATTGGGACAAATTACAACATGGTTTTACAAAAGGTAGATCGTGCCAACCAAGCTGATCTCCTTCTTTGAGAAAGTAACAGATTTTTTAGATAAAGGAAACGCAGTGGATCTAATCTACCTTGATTTCAGTAAGGCATCTGATACAGTACCACATGAGGAATTATTGGTTACATTGGAAAAGATGGGGATCAATATGAAAATTGAGAGGTGGGTCATCATGAAAGGTGAACTGTCAGGCTGGAGGGAGGTTACTAGTGGAGTTCTTCAAGGATCAGTTTTGGGACCAATCTTATTTAATCTTTTTATTACTGACCTCGGCACCAAAAGTGGGAGTGTGCTAATAAAGTTTGCGGAGGTATTGCCAATTCAGAAAAGGATTGGGATCTCATACAGGAAAATCTGGATGACCTTGTAAACTGGAGTAATAGTAATAGGATAAAATTTAATAGTGAGAAGTGTAAGGTTATGCATTTAGGGATTAATAACAAGAATGTTAGTTATAAGCTGGGGACGCGTTAGTTGGAAGTAACAGAAGAGGAGAAGGACCTCGGAGTCCTAGTTGATCACAGGATGACTATAAGTTGCCAATGTGATATGGCCGTGAAAAAAGCTAATGCGGTCTTGGGATGCATTAGGCGAGGTATTTCTAGTAGAGATAAGGAAGTGTTAGTACCGCTATACAAGGCATTGGTGAGACCTCATTTGGAATACTGTGTGCAGTTCTGGTCTCCCATGTTTAAGAAGGATGAATTCAAACTGGAACAGGTACAAAGAAGGGCCACTAGGATGATACGAGGAATGGAAAACCTGTCGTATGAAAAGAGACTCAAGGAGCTTGGTTTGTTTACCTTAACCAAAAGAAGGCTGAGGGGAGATATGATTGCTCTCTTTAAATATATCAGAGGGATAAATACCAGGAAGGGAGAGGAATTATTTAAGCTCAGTACCAATGTGGACACAAGAACAAATAGATATAAACTGGCCACCAGGAAGTTTAGACTTGAAATTAGACGAAGGTTTCTAACCATCAGGGGAGTGAAGTTCTGGAACAGCCTTCCAAGGGAAGCAGAGGGGGCAAAGACCTATCTGGCTTCAAAATTAATCTAGATAAGTTTATGGAGGGGATGGTTTGATGGGATAACATGATCTTAGTCAAAGGTCAATTAATTGCCCTCAGTGGTAAATAGGACCAACGGTCAGTGATGGGATGTTAGAAGTTACTACAGAGAACTTTTTACTGGGTGTCTGGCTGGTGAGTCTTGCCCACATGCTCAGGGTTCAGCTGATAGCCATATTTGGGGTCGGGAAGGAATTTTCCTCCAGGGTAGATTGGCAGAGACCCTGGAGGTTTTTCGCCTTCCTCTGCAACATGGGGCACGGGTCACTTACTGGAGGATTCTCTGCATCTTGAAGTCTTTAAACCATGATTTGAGGACTTCAATAGCTGAGACGTAGGTGAGAGGATTATTCCAGGAGTGGGTGGGTGAGATTCTGTGGCCTGCGTTGTGCAGGAGGTCAGACTAGATGATCATAATGGTCCCTTCTGACCTTTAAGTCTATGAGACCTGTAAGGTTAAATTGGCCAACTGGAAGCCACAGAATAGTTCAGAATTCAAGATGTCCATGGAGAGCTCTAACATTTCATGGAGTGGGATTAGCTTCTCACAAGATGGTGATGGTTTAGGAGTTTATCAGAAATGACTTTAGTCACTTAAAAAAAAAAAAAAAAAAAAAAACCTGCCTGAAGGGAAAGCTAAACTTAATTCTTCTGAAATCCCAGTATTTCTAGGACTCTTATTTTTTCCTTCTTTTTGCTCTCGTTTTCTAAAGAAGACGTTTCCCCCACCAAATGACATTATAGGCAGTACCCGAAGCAGAAGGGAGCGATTTTCTGTAATAGAAATTTAACACCTCCTGCCAAACCCCATATAAGTAGGCTTTAAAGGATTAGATTTTTATCTGTAAATGTCGGTAAATATTGATTTCACCATGCACATAGAAATATTTTTTGTCAATTTATATTTATAATAATCAAAATTTACCAATAGGCCAGGGAAGAAAAATGCTGGATGAGAACTTATCAGAGTTTGATTTAAGGCAATTTACTTTGTATATTTTGACATGTGACATTGACAATTTGTGCTTTGATGGCTAGAAAGTGTTAACATTTTGAATCTCAGCATCTACAGTAATTACATAATTATCTGACCCCCTCCCATTATTTTCCACAACTGTAAAAATTTAAATCACTGAAAATAAAAATAAAAGCTTAAAACTCATAGTTTTGCGCAAATGTGAAAAAATTAAATGGATAAAAATTTCAAAACATGGTTAAAAACAAACATCCATATGAGCCATCAAAATAGTAAAAGAATAAAAACTGAATTCTGCCAAGCCTACATATGAATCAGGCTGTGGGAAAGGCTCATGCTGACACCATGAGAGAGTGCAAACATATAGCCCCCGGTTGCTGCAAGGCTAATTTATTCAGGCTGCAGACTGGAACAGTGGTGAGGACCTTTCTGTGCCCGCTAGGCAACTGACTGCATACAAGAAGGATGAATTTAGTAGCCTGTCCCCCTCCTCACTGCCAACAGCACCATCCATGGTGCCCAGGGAAGGCAGACACCTCTGCATGAAACTGTTCTCCTGCAGGGGCTAAACATGTGCAGGCTTTTCAATGGGCCCTCCACTCTTGGGTGAATTTCACCCTGTATATACAGCACAGACCAAAAAGTACATTTACTATGTTTAGAATAGTTAATACATTTTTTAAATTAAAAATCCATATCTATTTCTGTCTCCCCCTGGGACGTCATTTTACTTTGCTAATATCTCATTGATCGTATTACGCCATATTTATGGCAAAATAACATGAAAAAATAAAGACACATACATGACTAGGCTCAGTTTTGAGCATCTTGGTTGTTTGACCATAGATGTAAAACTTGAATAAAAAATTTAAATCTCAAACTACCTTGATATTAGTGAACGTCACCAATTAACACCAAGTACTGAGCGAGACATTGTGAATTACTGGAGTTTGATAAATAATAAGCAAGGGCCCAACAGTGCTCCCAATTAAGTAAATAGAAAAACTACAAGGGGAGGAGGACAGGGTCCCAAGCAAATAAATGCAAAAAGGATAACACCACAAGTACGTACTTGGGCTTATTTATCTTTACCGTTATCATTTAAATTCTAGTTATGACATTTAATATTTTAGCAAATATATTCTACCTGTTTGAGAGAGCATCACATTGTATCTGTCCTAAAATTACACTGTGAGCTCTTCAGGGCAGAGACCAGGGTCTCATTTGATTTGTGACTTGCCTAACATGTTTTTGGGGGTTAGACCGACAAAGAGCAAACATTTGTTTTGCAAAAATAATTGACTTCTGAGTATTATGAGACTTAATATAGCATTCTGCTATTAAATTTTTGCCCTGAGTTGGGGAGTGACCAACAATATGTCATGCAGATTAACGATGTGCTAATTAGCAAGTTTTTTACTTCATGTTAAATAGAGAGCCACAGTAAAACAGTTTATGTTTTAAATGCATATGCCACTTCTTCAAGCATCTTTCAGTTGTACTTTAGCAATAATCTTATTTTCAGCTGCCATAACAGCCTGCATTTTGACACTTTAAAGATAATGTCTAATACACAAAGGGTGTGATTTTCAAAAGCACTCATTGTTGATCTAATTTCACTCCCACCAAAGGCAATGGTAAGACTCCCACTGATTTCAATAGGACAGTTAGGCTGATGCTGAGCGCTTTTGAAAACACCGCCCAACATATATTCATACAAAAGAACACACAAACTGATATAAAGAATGTAGTCACTGTTCATTACTCGGTTGCAGGTCTTCGCCAACGTGGCATTTACCTAAATCCTCATCGAGTTTGGTCTTTGGTGGCTCCCATGGTGGTCGGGCTGCTTTGGCTTTTGCTTGTCGCTTTCCTAACTCCTCCTCAAACCTTTCATACAAATCTCGGAGCCGACTTGTTCCAACCACCGTGGAGTCTCCCTGATAATGACAACAAGCCAAAAACAAAACAAACAGAAAATTAAAGGAGGCTGTGATGAGGTATACCCGCCCCGCACTGGACAGGAAGGGGCTAACCCCATACTGTGGGCTATGGAAGCCATGACCCCTCGCCCCTGCTGGGCATGCCCCAACTGGGACCACAGTATAATAGGGAGTCCACTGAGGACTACTCCTGAGGGCATTCTGCGACAAACAAAAATAAAAATTGTGCGCCAAAAAAATAAAAATTCTGTGCACAATATTTTAAATTCTGCAAAATTCTGCTAATTTTATTTGTCAAATAAATGTGGAGGCTCCAGCATGGCATTGGGGAGCACAGGCCACTGGCTGCACAGAGTTGGGAGTTTGCAGAGCTTCCTGCAGCCGGGACTAGCAGCTGAGCCTGGTGCAGAGTAAGAGTCACCAGCCGAGTCTTCCCCAGTCCCGCCTCCTGCCCCACATTGATTTACCTCTCTGCCAGCTGCCCTAGGCCCCTGAAAAATACTGCTAGGGAAGGTTGCATGACCACTGTTGTGGCTTCCCTTTACTTCCCCATCAGAAAGTCATTTTTCTGTGAGGAAGCAAAGAAATCTGAAGGGGACATAAATTCTGTGCATGCACAGTGGTGCAGAATTCCCCCAGGAGCAGAGAATGTGTGTTGCAGGCTCCCACTCAAGATCTACCAGAGCCCCAGACCGCAGAGGCCAGACACACTGAGACCCAGGCAAATACCCGGCTACCCACTGAAGCCCACTAGGGAAAAGAGTCATCGGGAACTTCATCGGCCAATGACCCTAGAGATCCAGAGGACCTGAGGACTACAGCACAGGAAGACAGGGTAGGAAGTAGCCCAGGGGAACCAGATTTGATCCAGTTGTGGAACCGGGAACAGAGCCAGTGTGTTTTGAAGGGATCCCCGCTGACTCAATGGCAGATACACTCGCCGCTCATAGGGCCCTGGGCTGGTGGAATAGGAAGGGGCTAGGTCTCCCTACCCCGGCCACCAACTCACCCTTGGGTGATAAGCCACCCCCTGCCTGGCCACCAGGTCATACTGCCCCACTTAGATAAGCAGTCCTATTGACTTCAGCCCCGAGGCCATACCGCCTTGGCCTGCACCAAAGGGCAGCCCCATCGACTTCGGCTATTAGGCCATCCTGCCCTACATCTGGGACAGTTCCCCTGACACACTATACTTGCCCTGCGACAGAGGCTTTGTAATATTAGTATCTTAAAATATGGTGTGGTTTCATCATTCCAGAACGAACAAATGAAAAAATCAACAAGACAAAAAACATTTCTTAGAAACGGTCCAGTGTAGCATGGAAACTTTGTATAAAATCACTAGGACATATGTAAAGGCATCCTTTCACCAGCTGACCCTGATGATAGACAACTGCATTCAACTGTACACTGTCGTTATCGGTAGAGCCCTGTGCGGATACAAAATCTGCATCCGCATCTGATCCGTGATCTGCAAACATGGTCCACAGATATTCACAGATTTGCAGGCCTCTAGATATAAAATTTGGATCTGCATCCATTCTCTATCCGCAAACATGGTCTGCGGATATCTGCATCTGTGGATTACATTACCAAAACACAAATAACGGAGGGGCGATGAAAAGAAAACAGGAGGGAAAAGAAAACAGGGGGGCATTAAACACTGGATAAAACAAAAATGTAAAGTTGTTAAATTGCTTGTAGTAATCATTGTATAGAAGGACAGTACATAGTAACCGAGGGATCTTCACAGACGTACCACTTGATCCATAGGGTCGTTTGAATAGTAGCTTTCTGAATGGGTACAACGAACCCATACAGGCTTGAGCAATTCTTCATCTTCCTCTTCATTTTTTTCAGAAATGATCTCATCTGGCTCTTTGTCTTTAATAGCGGTATAACTCTTCTCTCTACTGGCACTCTGATTCTCTGACCACCTCTCTCTCTCCTCCTCCCATCGAGGTCTCTTTCTTTCTCTGCTAGGGGATCGGCTTCAACGGGAGAAAAAAAAGAAAAGCAATCACAAGTTGTTTTGTTTTTTAATACTGATATCGTTATAATACAAAATGAATAGTTTACTTCAAATCAATAGGTCATTTTACCATATGACTTGTGGTAGAGTTCACTTGGTATTTCCTTATTTGAAGGGGTTAACTTTCAACAGGAAATATTAGCTTTTGGTACAAATCTAGTATATGGAGTCACTTAGCAGCAACTCTGGAGGTAAGACTGAAAGCCCTTTATAATTTTAACGTCTATTTTTGACCACATTATAACTCTCAAAAAAACCCTAATTTTAGCCTAAAATGCTTATTTTCACATCAAATGAGATTTGGAGGGGTTTTTTGGTTTAGTTTTGTTTTAAAGGTTTGAAGCAAATCAGCCATATTCTGAAAAAGTAAACATTTTTGATTTTTTAAAAGAAGGGAAGACTGGCATCAACATTTTATTAACATGAGTATGGAATGGTCATATTATTCACATAGACAGAACCCTTTTCCACTACATCAGATTATCATATATTCCCTATTCACTCTCTGTAATATGTGAAAACTTTCTTAGTAGTGTTTTAGGAAGCTTTCAAAAAATTATTGGGGCTATTTTTTGTATCCCTCCACCTATAAAACCAATAAAGCTATCATGAGGCCAGCGACATAGAGCTCACACAAAGCCATAAAGACCTCTAAAATGACCTAAAACTGTTATCCTACACGTAACAATGTCTTGATTTTAAATTCTGTGACCTGGGTACCTTATAGGTTAGCAGTGGGTGCTAAGGGGCTCCCACTGTGCAGCAGGGAAGTCCACTGTCCAATGGTATAATTTTCCTGTTTCTAGCTTTGTAGGGCCTCAAGATATCAAACTTAAAATTCATGACATTTTCATGTAAAGGAAAGCTGTTACCAGGTCAGGACTGAACCTTGTCCATCCTGAGGCAGATATAGGTACACGTACGCATGCACAGCCTGATAAGACTTTCAAGATCAAATATCCCGTCTTACCTCCCTGTTCTTTTGTAATCTTTTTTGTAGGACCTCTCTGAAGATGGCGATCTTCGGCTATCACGATGCCTATGTCTTTCCCTCTCCCGCTCCCTTTAAGAATTTAAAACAAACAGGTTAAACGGGAAATCCTGAATTTTGTAAATACTGTTCCTAAAACAGCACAGAACCAGTTTTAAGTCAATTGTGAGCACTGTTGTAAGTTGTGTGTTCCAACAGTTAGATTCCACGAAACCTAGAAGCTTTGTGGTGTCAATCTATTCCTCAAGAAATTTACGACAGTCCCCTCCACCTTCCCTGCTTTCATCATAAGGACATCTATCTTAATATACTATTCATTTATACTCAGTAAAGACAGCCAATATAGTATACCATCAGAGTCACTCCCATTCTGCCTGTCATTCTTCTGTTATAAATGGAAGGCCTGCTTACTCCAGCTGCTACCATTCTCTTTCATTTAGAGACTGAGCAAGAAACTATTCCACAAACAATAACTTCAGAATCACAGCAATAATTCAAATACATTTCTCTTACAAGCCCTCTGACCTTCATAGACACCTCAGAAGTGCATAAAAATAAACTAAGATAGCCAATAAAAAGAGACGTCTCCACAGCCTAATGACTATGACCCCCATCCTGTGAACACTTATACATGAGTAAATTTACAGGCACAAGCAGTCCTAAACACCACCAGCCCGATGGTCTTCACTCACTAGCATAAACTGGCACCTTTCACAAGCACTGTAACTGCCTGACAGCTTACAAAATAATATTTTAGAGTTCTTTCTCCAAGATGTTTTTTTAAAGAAATATTCAGTTGAAGTAAAAAAAAAAAATCAGATCCAGAAAAAAGCTCCTGTAGTTGTTTTCAGTTGTACTGAGAAATGGTTTACACGGACACTTCTCAGAGCATCCTCAACCATTAACCAGTTATTGTCACAGTTCCAACATTGTAGTTGCCATTATACAACCTATATCTAAGCCACAGTTGTTACAACATTTAAAAATAATTTCTTGGGGCAATTCTTAGAAGAAACCAGAGATCTTGAGGCTTCCCAGGGCAACTTTGGAGACTGTATTTCAATGTTCAGGGCTTCAAAAGGTTGAAGTTTAGCTACGTAGCTGTCAAATTTAAATCATGGGATTCCATGGTTTATTGTTTCTCAATCCTTTCTACATCAAATGTACTCCATTTATGAATAAAAATATATTTCGTCTGAACTGCTATTCCTGTAAGCTCCACCTGGGCTCCTTCCTCCTCACACATCACCATCAGGAAAAACGTTTTTGAAGGCCCAATTTGGGCATCAGTGACACGGATGTTAACTCACTGCTGTCAGTCAGATTATACAGATGTAATTGACTGAAAGCTAGGAAATAATCATGTTGATGCACAAAAAGGAATAGATAGATATCTGCTACCATAGCTGGGTTGGTTCTGCAGGGATAATAGGAATTTGAATCTAAGTTATTAACATACATACACACACATAGATTTGTATACACATGCATACACAAAAATCTTGTAAACCTTATGAAGTACGCACAGCCAAACAAATTTAACACATACTATCCCCTTCTGCACATGGACCCCCTTTCTTCATCTTTCCTTGTTGTGTTTGGTCTAAGTTTAGAGTGTATGATATCCAGAGCAAGGCCCGTGCCATCTGATTGTTGGTGAGCACTGGATCAAAACAAATCAAAGCAGGAAAATCTTTTTTGTCATTAAAAAGTGAACAGATGAGACACCAAAAACACAAGGAAACCAGATTTCGGTGGCCTTAAAAAATCTATGAATCTATGGGCAAAAAAGCTGTCATTTTAACATAGCTGCCTTTAAGTAAAATTGAACTTTTCCATTTGAAATCTAGTTTGCGGAATTATGTAGTGAATACTTAAGTCACCTACAACATGCACAATATTCCATAACCCTTTCTTTTCATGATGCTTGAATGTTGATCACGTTTTGCTCTCTTTGATCGGATACATTAGATTTTTAAATGATTGTTCCATTTTTTACAACTCCTTTCCTTCTCCAGGTTCCTCAATAAAACACCATTCTCTCAAGAAGCCTATGCAATTGCAGAGAAGAGTTAAACTTCTTAAGATAAAATCTCAAATTTTTAAAAATAAATGCCCAAAGTTAAGTATCTAATCCATACTTCAGACACAAAGACACTTAGTGAAAGTCAAACTAAAATGACAACACAAGTTGGAACTCCTCTGTTCATTCACACTCCTTATGCTGAGTCCCGTCCCATCCCTTTCTGAATTTACATATTGGATAACTGGGTCTTGATCCTGTACAGAACCACACAGGCAGATCCTTAGGCCCATCAGGAGTCCCACTGAAGTCAATGGGTCTCCATGCAGAGCCCCATTGATATTAGTGAGGCTCTAAGTGAGAGCAAGGATTGGCATGCACAGTTCTCTTTGCAGGATCACAGCCTTAGATTCCAAGTACTTGGGGCATGGACCTTGTCTTCGTAAGAGCCTGTAAAGCACCTAGCCCAATGCTGGCTCCATACACAAGTTAGTAATAATCAACACAGAGCACCCCCTACTCCTGGCAGCAACTCTTCCTGAGTGTGAAGTAGCCAGTCATCATGTCTCTCATGATCACCGAGAAATACCAGCACGTCCACCGAGTGCCCAACACCAACGACGAGCAGTGGAAAACCACCATCACCAACACCAAGGGTGTGGGCCAGCGCTGTGCCCACATGGTGCAGAGAAAAGCAGACATTGACCACACCAAGAGATCTGGAGAGCTGACGGAGGATGAAGTGCATGTCATCACCATCATGCAGAACCTCAACAGTACAAGATCCCTGAATAATTCCTCAACAGGCAGAAGGACATTAAGGACAGCAAATACAGCCAGGTGCTGGTCAACAGGCAGGACAACAAACTGCACAAGGACCTGGAGCAGCTAAAGAAAATCCAAGTGGATCAGAGCCTGCGTGTGCAAGCCCAGCACACCACGACAGCCGTGTGCTGGGGCAGAGCTGTTGGTGACTCTAAGAAGTAGTCTCTGCCTGCGTCGAAAATAAAGTGCTATTCCCAAACCAAAATTTTCTCCCTCTCCAGGCAACAGTTTAAGCCCCCCTTAAATTCACAGATCATTGACTTACCTGCTTCGTTCATAACTTCTGTGGCGAGGCGGAGTCCTTCCTCTGTCATAATCTGACCTGTGCCGACTGCTTTCTTGCCTTCTCCTGTCAGGGCTCCTGCCTCGATCCCGCCGATCCCCATGGTTACTGGGCCGGTGTCTGTCCCCGTGCACGTGACTATGTTCGCGGTGCCGGTGCTCCTCGTAATGCTTACTCCTCTCTGGAGACCTTCGTTCACTTTGGGCCTTTTCTACCTGATATTGGCTTGGGTGCCGGAAATGACTAGTACTGCTACTGCTGCTATTGCTGCTGCTGCTCTGAAAGGAGTTTGAGTTATGTTGATAACTATTAAAATTAGGAGGTGGGAAAGACTGCTGCGAATAGCCTGTCGAGTAGACAGGTTGATAATTAACTTGCTGCGGCATCACCGGCGGTGGTGGAGGATGAGGCATTGCAGGAGGTGGCATCATGTAGGGAAAAGTGTTTTGTCCAGAAGGGGCCCCTGGTACTGGGGAATTACTAGGATTTGGGACTGGTGGAGGAGCAGGAGGAAAACAAGGAGGGACTGGAAAACTCTGCCTTACTTGATGGTTTGGAAAAGGCGGCCTCATGGGACACTGGCTGATTGGACTCTGTGCTGAAGGGGGTACCAGGGACGGATACGGTATAAAATCTGGTCTGGGAGGCACATAGCCTGTGGCTGGAGGGCTGGAATAGGTAGTTGGAGGAGCTACTTGCTGGTCATATTGATATTGCACTGAAGGCTGCTGAGGGTGAAGCTGTCTCAGGTTCTGAGGTCTGAAGGTTTGTGTTGATGTTCTTACTCCAGGTCCTCCTCGACCCCGGGGGCATCCTCGTCCAGAATGGAAAGACATCTTTCACCTTCAACGGAGAAGAAGAGATAAAATATATAATGCCACATGAGTCTCAGGGTGGAGGGACGGGTGTGGGGGAGGGCTAATTGTCTGCCACCCTTTTAAAGTCTTATTCTCTAACAAAGATAACTTCTTGAATATCACGTTCCAGCCCCAACTAAAATGTCAAGGCACCCCTTGCCGCTTGTACCCAGTTCTGTTCAACTCAGGGCAAAACAATCTCTTCCAAGAGCTGGACAGCAGATATTGTCTACAAGAGTCTGCTCTCTTTATATATAGCCTGGAGTCAGGTGTCAATGAGAAAACATCAATCAATACCCAACAGTGAATCTAAGAACAAATTTGTAGCAGGTGGTATGGGCCCAATACTGAACCACTGAAATCAACAGTTTTGTCATTCCCCTGAATGGAGACAGGAGCAATCTGTCGCTGGCTCTCACGGGTCCTCTGTGTTCCAGTACCTCCATATTGGTTATTATTTCCATAAAAAAACCTCTCCTAAATCCCTAATCTAGTAATATGTTCTGCTAGCACACTGCCTGAGCAGGGCCAAAGTTTGACAAATGTTTACCTGATCATTCATGCACATATCTGTTCACTATCCACTATGATGCAAAGCCTTCAAACACCAAAATTAATTAACTTTTATTTAAAAAAAAAAAATCACAGAAGGCAGGAATTTTGATTTCTGCAACAGCCATCCTATAGAGGTGCACAAGAGATGGCCTCTCATATAATTTTAAACCTTGAACATAAGGGTTTCACCAACTTTTCCTATTATATCAAATCCCAGCTACCCTATTATCAGTCAAACAGAGAGACAATGGCAGTTTATGCTCTCTATTTTGGCCACAATCCTGAAAAGGCTTATAATATACTAAACTTTATCCACTGTAAGCAATCCCATTCAAGTCAATGGGACTACTCATAGTGTATGAAGTTAAGCACATGCGTAAGTCTTTTGCAGAATCAGTGCCTTAGATCATAAAGATTATTTCCCCTGCAGTGGCTGAAACCAAAACTTGCAGCATTGTATTAATATATGAAAACCAGACAGTGAAAGTGACTAGTCGAACACCATTGTTCAATGTGAGAAAAAAAGGAAAAAGTGAAATACATAAATGGTATAAATAAATTCAATATATACAATTCTTTCAATCTTGATATTCTAAGGGGTAACATAAGGAGGTTTATGGGGGGAGGTTAAACGTGATGTTCAATTTGACAGTATTCCTCTAAAACACAGACAAAATATTGAACACCCACCAGCATCTTAAAATATAATTGGGGTAATTTCATATAACGGAGCGTATAAAAAACTAAACAACCTGTGTCAGAGATATAAAGTCTTCCTTGAATCATAAAGGCTTTGTCTACCCTACAAATATAACCATATTTGGGACCTGCTTCCAACCATCTTGTTTTCTAATCTAATTGGTAGTGCCAGTCTGCAGGGTACTCTGGACCATATCAACATTTTACAACCAGGTGAAGGCTTGATCAGACCTAACTCAGAAACCAGGCTGAAGTCTTGATTTGTCCAGAGCTTCAGCCCTGTTATTTAACATGGCTGAGGTGCAATACTTTATTTATTAATTATTATTATTATGATTGGGGCTATATCGGTGTCCATAATACACCTGGCAATTTCCAAAAATACACAATCCTTTCGTCCAAAGAACTCACAATCTAAGAAAACAAGAAACCCATGAAGGATGAAGAAATAAATAAAACATGCAATGATTTTAAAAGTAAGCATTAACTCCCCCACTTGCCATTTACCTAGCCAGATGCTCTACAAATTGGATGCATGTTTGCAGTCAAATTCAGGGATAACCAAGGCATAATCACATTCCCTGTTAATTTCAATGGAATAAATAGGCCCAGAGAGCCAATGGTATTAATGAGACCCTATCACTGCACAACAATTAAACATGGTTTCGGGTTCAGAGCACACAGCCCTCAGCAAGCCTAGTCCTGTGGCAACAAACACCATCAAAAAAACTTTATAAACTTTTATTAAAGATACAGAGAAAGATGGAAAAAACATGTAAAGTATTAGACATATGAAACATTAAGTACTGCTTTCATTTTAACAGTATTCCATATTCCCTTTAATGGTACGGAGTTTTTATAAGGAAACCTCCCTCCCTGTTTGACAGACTGTCTAATTTTATAAATGATGGTAATAACTGTCCTTTTCGGGGAAAAGAGAAAAGGTTAGTTCAGATGAGCTGGAGCTGTTGTTGTTAATAGTCTGACCCTGCTATCTTTAAAAACACACGCACACAGAACTAGCAAAGATTAAAAATGCAGCTTCTGTTTCTGGCTCTTACTTGGAGAAACATAGGCATAACACATGATCTTAGCTGCCACTCTGAGACCTGGCAAATTTGTACCAGCGTTGGGCTGTTTAGGATACTGTTTTTAGCTGCCTCTCTGTTATGGGCTCACAGTAGTGTTTGAAAAGATGCAGTCTTGGCCAGCTAAATCAGATTATTATTAGACAGAGGCAAAAGGAGAAAGACAGGAAAGAGGAGAAATAAAATAAGGTTGGGAAGGAAAAGGACATGCGGGAGCTGATATCAGCAGGAAGCCAAGTCTGACATTCCAGGCGCTGTTCAAAACTTAGATGGCAGAGGTGGTGAAGTCACTGGATCCCTCTCTCTGGCACAAGCTGATCAGAACATCTTTCAGGAGCAGGACAACAAAGGTCCAGTGGTGTTGTGGTGGATCCTAGGGTCTCTGGAGACAGTGATATTTTTATTCCTTCCAGTCTATGTGCTTCCACCTCATGTCATGACCTCCCCAGCAAAAATCTCGTTTTTAAAGGACCCCCAAAAGGGATTATGTGCAGAATAGTTCATTCCCTCATTATTTTGTTCACCAATTAGGCCTACTTTCCAGTCTCAAACTTTTCCTGTTTACTAGTCATGATCTTAACACAATACTTGGGTGATATCAATAAACCAGTGGTCGCCAAACTTTCCCGCATTGCATCCCCCCCTCCCACCTCTGTCTGCACCCCCTCTCCCTGAGCTGGGGCTGGGGCCACAGCTCCGGGAGCAGGGGTGGGGGAAATGCGGACAGGATATGGGGTCAAGGCTAGGGCCGCAGCTGGGGGTGGTTCTGGGACCAGGAGTGGGGCCAGGGCTGCGAATGGTGCCACAGCCAGGGGCCGTGGCCAGGAGTGGGGCTGTGGCCAGGTGCGGAGCAGTGTCTGGGGGCAGGACTGGAGCAGAGCCGAGAGCAGAGCGGGGCTGGGCCCTTCAATGTACCCCTGAACGTTTCTTTGCGCCCCCCTGGGGGCACACCCCACAGTTTGGGGCCCTCTGCAATAGATCTTTCTGTTTGGACTAATCCAGTCTGTCTTTAATTTTCGGTTGACTTTTATCAACAATTTTATATAATGGACTAGCTGGACTTTTGTTATCTTAGACAATTTAGAGCACCGGCCTCTCTACACAAGGGTGCCTTAGAGCAGACCACTGCATATATTTCTTCTGAGGGATCATCACATAAGAAGAAATAAACATTTGAAGGAAGGGTTCTATTCATCAGCTGTCTTTGATTACCGTCCTCAATCTACCCGCATCTCTCATGGAAATAACGTTCTCAGATTCACTATCATAATTTAATCACCTTGCAGATAACAAAGCATGGATTTGAAAATGAAAAGTTATGGAATAATGTAGCATGCACAAGTTATTTCAAAGTTCCCTCTGCTGCAATTTTCATTTAGCTTCATTTTGGATCCACATTTAAACCCCAAACTTGGTCTATACTACAGAGTTAGGTCAACGTAAGGCAGCTTAGGTTAATTATGTCAATGTCTACACTACAATGATGCTTCCGCCGAAGTGGCCTGCTATACCAACATCATAACTCCTCCTCCATTAAAGGCATAGCACTTATGTCGGTGCCAACATTCTTCTCATTGCCTGTTGGCTGTCATTCTTCTCACTTTCACAGCATGGGGCTCACAGCTGCTTCCCCACATCCCCTATCTGTCAGCCAGGCACTGGACTCACAGCTGGAGCCCCCACCTTGGGATGACAACCCAACTGTGAGCCAGCATGGTGCTCAATTTCAGGGCAGGGAACCTACTGCCAGTGAAATTGACATCCTTGTCAGTTTCATGGCTTCCCCTTTGAGCCCTGCACTGCCACTCTGAGCCTGAGGCAGCCCTAAAACTGACAAGAATGTCAATTTCACTGCTGGTAGGCGCCATGCTGTGAAACTGAGCCCACAATGGGCTCACAGCTTAGGCTGTCGCTTCAGAGCAGGGAGGCGGGGGGGTGCTCCAGCTGTGAGCCCCACACTGCTGTCAGTGCCCCACACGCCTAAATTAAGTTAACCTAATTTTGTAGTGTAGACAAGCCCTAATAAACTCGCTTTTCTTCCCACAAATACTATGGTGATGACCGCTATTTAAGTATCTAGACACAGATATACCCAAACTCCCCATACTAGCAATCTAGAAGCATGTTGTTTGAGCAAAGTCATCTGAAAGTAATCTCTCTATTTTCGCTCCATCCTACCAGCAGAGCCTGATGCCTGACCTTGAAACCAGAAAGGGTAGTGGCAAGAGGCTATCAGATAGTCAGTCTGAGAGATATGACAAGGTTGTATACGCAGTGCATCACATTTAGGCCTTGTTTACACTTGAAAGTTGTTTTACCAGTTAGGGGCTATTTCAGTTGAGGGGGGGGATGATATTTTTAATGGCATAAAAAGTGACTTATGCCTCTACAGATGATATTCCTTTTCCTCTATAGGAGTAACTAAAGCACCTTTATACCAATATAACTGCATCCAGAGTAGCCGGGCTATACCACTTTAATTCTATCAGTATCATTATTTCCTTTCCCATACAACAACAGCTATACCACTGTAAGCATCTTTATACTGACAAAACTGCATCCACACTAGGGAGGATTATACAGTTTTGACTATACCGGTACTGTTAAAGCATCACAACTTTCTAGTGCGGACAAGCCCTTAGCCATGCACCAGATGCACGGGACAAACCTTGAAGCCTGGCAAAACTCTGATGACTTGGGATTTTGCCATCAACCTGTAACTCAACTCAGCTGCTGCACACACCAAACAAAAGGCAGGGGGAAATACACAGGTCTGTAGCCAGAGCTCTACAGGAAGGAGGGGGAGCCATCCGGACATAAAACCCAGGCCCCGGCGAAGCTCATGGGTCTGGCCGGGTTTCTGGACCCCCTCCATTCAAACCTAAACCCAAGTGAAAAGGGGGGGAAGAACCCACGTGAATCGAGCCCAGCCAGCTCCGACGCTACCCAGAATCCTGAGCAAAGCACCCAGCCGGGAAGGAAAAGGAAGCAGAGGGCGACACTGGTTCCTGGGAAGGGAGCGGGGGAACTGATTAGGGGAAGAGGGAGCCCCCTCCAAGCACTAAGGGGGGAGGGGAAGGATCGCTCTGCCTCCCTCAATCTGACCCGCTCTCCTAGCAAGGGGGCGGGAGCATCCATCCTACCTGCACGAGTCCCCCTCGCAGCCCGTGGAGCCAGACACCTGCGGCGCAGGCCGGGCCCCAGCCAGGCAGACACCAGCTCCGGAACAGGAAAAGGGAGGGAGGAGCATCCACGCCGCGCGGAAGCCCCGCCGCAACCATCCGCGCCGGGTCACCGCGAGGGGCGGGCAATGGGCAGGGGAAGGGACCGGCGAGGGCCGAGCCCCCTGGCGGCCCCGCGCGCCCCCCTGCCCGGCTGGGGAGCCCCAGCCTGGCCCGCGGCGGTGGGGCCGCCCTTGCTCCGCCCCTCGCGGCGCGGGTGTCCCACGCTGGCGCTCCGCGGAACGTCGCGGCCCCCGGCGTTCGGGTCCTAGAACGTTGCCGGGCCCGGGGGTTCGCGGATCCGAACGCTCGTCCCAGCGCGAGCGCCATGAGCAGCGCGGGGGAGCCGGGCCGCCTGCGGAGTTACCCGGCGCTGCCCGTCTGCGTGGTGGAGGATCACCAAGATGTAAGTGGCCGGGGGGAGGCCCCTGGCTGGGGCTAGAGCCGCCGAAGAGCCCACAGTCCATCCCGCACCCCCTGTCCTTGGTTTCTGGGAGTCAGTTCCCACCCTGACCACGTTCCTGAGTCTGCAAGCAGACTGTGTCTATGCTGCACTAAACCCCGGGCTGTGGGACCTGGGGGGCACCCTCTGGGTTTCCACTTGAGCATCTGCACCACATTGTAAACCTGATTTTACGATTACTGGGCCCGGGCTCACAGCCGTGTTAACACATCCATACTGCGCCGCCACGCAGACCTTCTGACTGGGGCCTAAACGAGCTGCATCCCCCCTTCAGATAACAGGGCTTGTAGTAACTAAATCGGTTTTGCATGACCACGTTATGCTCTTCCTGTCGTGCCGGTAGTGTTTGCACGGATGATTGAGCTGTCAGTGCGGGGCATTGCGGGATGGCTTCTGAAAGGCAGCAACAATCAATGTAAGCCCTGGTCTACACTACGAGTTTAGGTCGAATTTATTAGCGTTATTTCGATTGATCCATGCACCCGTCCTCACGACGAAGCCCTTACCATCGACTTCTAGGGCTCTTAAAATCGATCTCGCCACTCCACCCCCAACGAGAGAATTAGCGCTTAAAGCGATATTGCCGAATCGAAGTAGGCTAGTGAGGACGCAATTCGACTGTATCGGCCTCCTAAATCTATCCCACGGTGCATCAGCTGACCGCTCTAGACAGCGGTCTGAGCTCGAATGCTCCTCCCAGGTAGACAGGAAAAGCCCCACGAACTTTTGAATTTCATTTCCTGTTTGGCCAGCGTGGTGAGCTGCAGGTGAGTGCAGATCTCATCAGCAGAGGTGACCATGATGGAGTCCCAGAATCGAAGACGAGCTCCAGCATGGACCGAGCGTGAGGTACTCGATCTGATCGCTGTTTGGGGAGACGAAACCGTGCTAGCAGAGCTAGGGTCCAAAAGAAGAAACGCCAAGACATACGCCAAAGTCTCCAAGGGCATGCAGGACAGAGGCTACAACAGGGACGCGCAACAGTGCCGCGTGAAAATTAAGGAGCTCAGGCAAGCCTACCAAAAAACCAGAGATGCAAACAACCGCTCTGGGTCAGAGCCCCAGACATGCCGCTTCTATGATGAGCTGCATGCCATTCTAGGAGGTGCAGCCAGCACAGACCCTCCCATGTGGTTTGACTCCGTATGTGGATCATCAGAACCCACAGAGGAGCCTGATGATGATAATGATGCTGAAAATAGCACACAGACCCAGCAAGGAAGCGGAGAAGCCCTTTTCCCCGACAGCCAGGAACTCTTTCTCACCCTGGAGCAAGTACAGTTCGAACCCTCCCAAGGCGTGCTCGATGCAGGAGAAGGGACCTCTGGTGAGTGTACCTCTGTTTAATTAATACATGTTTTATAAGCAAGCGTGTTTAATGATTAATTCGTGGCCAGTACAGCCACAGCTACTCGAAAAGTCTGTTAACATGTTCGGGGATGGAGCAGAAATCCTCCGGGGACATCTCCTGAAAGATCTCCTGGATGTGCTCCCAAAGCCTGTGCATGAGGTTTCTGGGGAGGGCAGCCTTATCCTGTGCTCCGTGGTAACACACTCTACCACGCCAGGCAAGCAGCACGTAGTCTGGAATCAGTGCTTTGCAAAGCATGGCGGCGTACGGTCCCGGTTTTTGCTGGCATTCAAGCAACATCCTTTCTTTATCTGTGTGTGTTATCCTCAGAAGAGTGATATCATTCATGGGAACCTGGTTGAAATAGGGGAATTTTAGTACGGGGGCATTCAGAGGGGCTCCGTCCCTGCTGGGCTGTTTGCCTGTGGCTGAACGGAAATCTTCCCCGCTGGGACCCACGCGGTGGGGGGAGGGGGCACAGCGAACATCTTGCCTGGGTGTGTGTGGGGGGGGGGGGCGATTAGGTTCTCCCTGCATGTTAACCCGAAAACCGCCGCCCCACCTAACTTTTCAATTGCTAAGCTATTTGTTTTAAATTGCCAGCCCACGGGATGTTTGTTATGGGAAATGAGGGGGTTGATGTTTGAAAACATTCCCGCCTGTTGTGAAGCTTAAAGAAGCCTATAGAGTGTCTTACCATGGCTGTCTGCAAGCCGAATTCTGTTGCCCGCCGGACCTGCTTGTGTGATCTCTCACAGCAAACCGGCAGACCCTCAATATAAGAGGCCCAGTGCAACCTTGGACAAAATGCACATGTGATATGTAATGTTTTGTTCAAACAAAATGTGTCTTTTACATTTGTCTCCCGTTTTCTTCCTCCCACAGCTACAAATGTTTCAACGCCACCCCTTTCATCACCATCCCAGAGGCTAGCGAAGATAAGAAGTAAAAAGAAAAGGAGTCGAGACGATATGTTCTCAGAACTCATGGAATCCTCCCACTCTGAGGCTGCCCAGCAGAATGCGTGGAGGCAGACACTGTCTGAGTCCAGGAAGGCAGAATTTGATCGCGCGGACAAGTGGCGTGCTGAGGACAATGACTGGCGGGCTGAAGAGAGACAGCGGCGGGATGAAGAGAGTAGGTGGCGTCAGCGTGCAGAGAGAAGGCAGGATGCAATTCTCAGGCTACTGGAGGATCAAACGGAAATCCTCCGGCTTATGGCTGAGGACAGGCGTAGGGTTCAGGAAAGGCAGCCTGAGCCCAGACCGCCGCTACAGCCCCTGTGTAACCAACAGCCCTCCTTCCCGAGTCCCATAACCTCATCCCCGAGACGCCCAAGAACGCGTTTGGGTGGCCTCCGTGCTCCCAGCCACTCAAGCCAAGAGAACAGTCCAAGCAAGAAAGGGCTGGCATTCAATAAGTTTTAAAGTGCTGTGTGTCCTTGTCCTTCCCTCATCCCCTCCTCCACCACCCATCCTGGTGCTTCCCTTCCTCCACCACCTATCCCGGGAGACTGTGTCAGTTACCACCATAGTCCCCCCTCTGTGTTTTACAAATTAATAAAGAATGCATGATTTTTAAACAAGAATCACTTTATTTCCTCTGCAAGCGGTGATTGAGGGGGGGAGGGCAGGGCGGTTTGGGTAAAGGGAAGTAGAGCGAATGAAGGGGCGGGGCTTTTCATTACTGGGGAAAAACAGAACTTTCACACAGCATCCTGGCCATTCATGAAACTTGTTTTCAAAGCTTCCCTGATGCGCAACGCACCCTGCTGTACTCTTGTAATAGCCCTGGTGTCTGGCTGCGCATAACCAGCGGCCAGGCGATTTGCCTCAACCTCCCACCCTGCCATAAACGTCTCCCCCTTACTCTCACAGATATTGTGGAGCGCACAGCAAGCAGTAATAACAATAGGAACATTGGTTTCGCTGAGATCTAACCTAGTTAATAAACTTCGCCATCTTGCTTTTAAACGGCCAAATGCACACTCCACCACCATTCTGCACTTGCTCAGCCTATAGTTGAAAAGGTCCTGACTACTGTCCAGGCTACCTGTGTATGGCTTCATGAGCCATGGCATTAAGGGGTAGGCTGGGTCCCCAAGGATAACTATGGGCATCTCAACATCCCCAACGGTTATTTTCTGGTCTGGGAAGAAAGTCCCTTGCTGCAGCAGCTGAAACAGACCAGAGTTCCTGAAGATGCGAGCGTCATGTACCTTTCCCGGCCATCCCACGTTGATGTTGGTGAAACGCCCCTTGTGATCCACCAGTGCTTGCAGCACTATTGAAAAGTAACCCTTTCGGTTTATGTACTCGCTGGCTTGGTGGTCCGGTGCCAAGATAGGGATATGGGTTCCGTCTATCGCCCCTCCACAGTTCGGGAAGCCCATTGCTGCAAAGCCATCCAGTATGAGCTGCACATTTCCCAGACTCACAACCCTTGGTACAAGCAGCTTGGTGATCGCCCTGGCTACTTGCATGACAACAGCCCCCACTGTAGATTTTCCCACTCCGAATTGATTCGCGACTGACCGGTAGCTGTCTGGCGTTGCAAGCTTCCACAGGGCTATCGCCAGTCGCTTCTCTACTGTGAGGGCTGCTCTCATCTTGGTGTTCTGGCGCTTCAGGGCAGGGGAAAGCAACTCACAAAGTTCCATGAAAGTGCCCTTACGCATGCGAAAGTTTCGCAGCCACTGGGATTCATCCCAGACCTGCAGCACTATGTGGTCCCACCACTCTGTGCTTGTTTCCCGGGCCCAGAATCGGCGTTCCACTGTATCAACGAGCCCCATTACCACCATGATGTCCACCTTGCGGGGGGGCCTTTTCTGAGAGAGGTCTGTCTCCATGTCCTCATCACTCTCCTCAGGCTGATACTGTCTCGTCCTCGCCTCCTGTTGCTCTAGCAGCTCCCGGTTCTCGGTCTCCATATACTCCTGGACAATGCGCGTGGTGTTCATAACGGCCATAACAGTTGCGGTGATCTGATCGTGCTCCATGCTTCCCCCGGTACACTGTTTGCAGGACAGCAGAGTGGGAGCAGAAGCGGCTGGTGGATAACAATGGTGGCAGCAATATGGCGCCCGCACGAAAAAAGGCGCGAAAGGATTTTTCGCTCCCCCCTCAGGTGCTTTCACGGAGGGAGGGGGGAGCAAGGGTTAGGCTCATTTCCTTCTAGCTGCAGATAGTACAATATGCCGTGAGCAGGGGTTAGGCGCCTTTCCTTCCAGCTGCAGATGGTACAATAAGCTCTACTGACCCCCTCAAGGATTGAACTCGCAACCCCGGGTTTAGCGGGTCAACGCTCATACCGCTGAGCTATCCCTCTGCCCGTGTTCCAGGCAGTGCTGAATCTCCCTTAAAGAAAACGTAAAAAAGCGCCCCCGGCCAGCCACACCAAAGGCCGCCGGCCAGGAGCACTGTAATGTCAAGCATATTGTACGATCTGCAGCTAGAAGGCAAGGAGCTTCTCCTGTATGGTCCCGCGACCACAACCATTTATGGCATAGTGCACGATCTGCAGCTAGAAGGCAAGGAGCTTATGCTGTGCAGTCCCGCGACTACCAGCCTCAGGCGGAATGGCCCCCTCAAGGATTGAACTCGCAACCCCGGGTTTAGCGGGCCAACGCTCAGAACGCTGAGCTATCCCTCTGCCCGTATTATACCGTGACTGAATCTCCACTAGACCTAATGTGAAGGCGTACGCTGCAGATGTACGGTAATTGTGAGCTGAGCAGCCTTCTGTAGCCTTCTGTAGCAAACATGGAAAGCACGCAGACAAGGCGCGAAAAAGATTGCTTTCAAGGAGGGAGGGAGGGACGTTTGATGGCCTGATGACATGTACCCAGAACCACCAGCGACATTTTTTTCTGCCCCATCAGGCTTTGGGATCGCAACCCAGAATTCCAATGGGCGGCGGAGACTGCGGGAACTGTGGGATAGCTACCCGCAATGCAATGCTTCGAAGGTCGATGCTAATCTCGCAACTGTGGACACAGACAATCGACCTCATGGTCTTAACGCTCTTTAGTGGGGACACACACAATCGATTCCATTAATTCGGGTTTTAATATATCGACTTCTATAATTTCGACCTAGTTCTGTAGTGTAGACGTACCCTAAGAAATGCAGTGTCTACGCTGACAACACATCGACCTAACCACATCGACCTAAGCGCTCAATGTAGTGGGCGAGTTACATTGGTGAGAGCTACATTTTCGTGTAGATGTTTACACAGTTAGGTTGATGTAAGCTGCCTTATGTTGACCTAACTCTGTATTGTAGATCAGGCCTTGGGCTCATAAGGACCTGGGTCCTGATTGCTTGTTGACCTGAATTAGACAAATTTCTTTGTGGGCACGGGTGGGATCGAGCTTGAGGCTGAGCCCAGGTTTACAGTGCAGTGTAATATATCGCTTCTCGGCTCTTTAGAGCTGTGGTGAAATTTATATATCCTTAGGGTATGTCTACACTGGAAACTTCAAAGTGCTGCTGCAGGAACCCTCCCGCGGTAGTGCTTTGAAGTGCGAGTGTGGTTACAAGCTCCACGAGGGGATTAGCTCCGAGCCCTGGGAGCCCGGTTAGAGCACTATAAAATGTAAGTGTAGACATACCCTAAGGGCTGGTCTACACTAGCCCCCAAGTTCGAAGTAAGATACGTGACTTCAGCTACATGAATAACGTAGCTGAAGTCGAAGTATCTTATTTCGAACTTAAAAGTACTCACCCCTGGTCCACACGCGGCGCGCAGGCTCCCCCGTCGACTCTGCCTGCTCCGTTCGCAGAGCGGGATTACTGGCGTCGACGGGGGAGCACTTCCTGGTTCGATTTATCGCGTCTAGACAAGACGCGATAAATCGAACCCAGAAGATCGATCCAAAGCCTCTGACGCAGCGGGTAAGTGTAGACTAGCCCTTAGGCATGTGTTTAACTTTACTATACTGAAGCACCTGTACAAATTCTTATGCAGGAATGGACCTGTGAGATAAAGGGCTTGTGTACACGTACAGCACTGCAGCTGCACTGATGCTCCTGTGCAATTTAGTGAAGACGCTACCTAGACTGACGAGAACTTCCCCCATCTGCGCAGGTACTCCACTTCCCCCAAGAGGTGGTACCTATGCTGACACAAGAAGCCCTCCTATTGACATAGTCCCGCCTACACCACGAATTCAGTTGGCATAACTCGCCCAGGGGTGTGGATTTTCCACACTCCGGGCGAAGTCTGTTGCGTAAACCACGACAGAGCTCCTGCCCCTTATTTTAAATTACGTTCCTTACTTTGTGTCTAGTGCCACCCTTAGCTAATTAGTATAGGATGTGCTTTGTCCCATATTTCAGCAGCCATCATACAAGTACTAGTCCTCATGATACAGAATAAGATTTTTGCACTAAAATAAAACAACGTGTCTTTACAAACATTGCCTTGCAGCTTAGGTAATCACCCCAAATAACATGCCATTTTTCCACTTTGGCCATCGTTTAAGGGGTGACCATCCCCACAATATGTTTATGATGCTCTGAGCTAATTGGCAATGGCATGACATGTTGCCAAGATGGGATTGGCTTCCCAAAATCCAGAATTTTCCTTATACACCAGTGAACAGGTTTGGTGATTGCTTCTGTAATCCTTGTGATCTTTTTCTCCTCCACTGGCAGAAGCAGTGTAGAAAATGCACAATCTGACATCTGGAAGCAAAGGGCACTGCAAATCATAAGCCCTTCTGGAGCCAATCCTAACACTGATCTGTGCTCAACCTGCCGTTGACTTCTGTGGGATTGCCGTATGCAGAGGACAGTGGCAAGATCTGGTTTCTTATAATGTAATCCAAGATGTTCACTACTCTATGATGAGTGTACTCTGGGCAGTTATCCCAGGGCTGAAAAAAAATCTATTGTTTAACTGCAAATTGCTGGTTTAATTTCTGGAAATTACTCACCTATGTCACACTGATGCTGAGATGATTAATTGATGTTTGTACACTGCTTTGAAATTAAGTACTATATAAAGTGCAAAGTACTCACTACCATAGTAATAAACACAAGGAAGCTTCAGCAGTTTTTCTGTTGCATAGGAATGGGGGATGTGAAATGTAGACAACCACTTTTTTAAAAAAAAAAGTTATTCTAAAACGCTTGCTTCCTTAAAGGGGATTTTGAACCCCTAGTCTTTTCCCTGGTAAAAGTTTCTCAAATTACTTGCTCATAAAGTGCAATTTAAGGCTACAATGTTGCCGTTGGATCTGTTCAAATAGATTCTTATGCATGTGCAGAGAACCCCACTGATTTCAATGGGATGTTGTACGGGTATAAAAAGTATTGTGTAGAAAACTGAAAAATATTAAACCCCATCAACAAACCCCCAAAACATTTTGTAGAATAAATTATACTAAATAGCAGAAGTTACGTATACTTTTTGTCATTTGTAAATACTATATAGCATACCTGTAGGTTAATGTAGGAAAAGTGTTTATGAAAACGTTAGGAAAGAACATTTAAAATAAATCCTTACGGTATTTTTGAAAATGTTGGCATAACTCATTTAAGATTCAGATTCGTGTCTTAATCTCAGCAGGCAGAGTCCTCCCAGGAATTTGTGGAAATGAGTTGTCATTATGTAACTTCTCTAAAAAGGCTTTTTTTTTTCCATTTGCTTTTTAAAAATACC
The DNA here is from genome assembly GCA_037349315.1 of Chelydra serpentina. NCBI lineage: Eukaryota > Metazoa > Chordata > Testudines > Chelydridae > Chelydra > Chelydra serpentina. Next base: position 18,816,130 of record JBAIAC010000002.1, read on the forward strand.
AGTACCCTTACGTGGTGGAAAACTGAGACAAGTGTTATACAGCAGTTTCCTTTTATTACCTGGTAGAGTATTGCCAGATCAATCAGTGGCTAGGCAGATTCTAACCAGAGCTGGAAAACCAGCCTCAAAAGAACAGGTAAGGCTAGAGATTGAGCAAAGGCCTATATTTCAGTAGTTGGTGAAAGTCCTTGCACCAGCTGGATATTTCTCTTGGCTTCTGGAATACTTGGTGCACTATGATTGGCTACTGACCATGCACCAGCTTCCCTTCAGAATGAGCAATTTGTGATTTAATGGGGCTGTGAGATGTTTTAGCCACAGCAGTCATTGATATTTACAAAAGCAACCTTGTACTAAACAGTTTACTTTACCAAAATGCTATGAGATTCCTACTAAAATGTTTACTGAACTAGGGACCCTGCATAACTAAACCAGGGACAATTTATGATCCTGTTACTGTTTGAAACAGTGACCTTAACTGAAATAGATATTTTTAAAAAAAAACAAACCCTTCCTTGGAATTATTTTGAATGAGACCCAAGTACAGTTATCCATGTAAAGTTGAAACTTTGGTAAAAGCTCTGAAAAGAGAATTAGAGAGACAAGATAGGGGAGGTAGTGTCTTTTATTGGACCAACCTGAAGTTGGTCCAATAAAAGATATGGCCTCACCCACCTTGTCTCTTTAATTTCCAGGGACCACGGTGGCTACAACAACACTGCAGACATGAAAAGAGAATAGAAAACGGTTAAGTCTTCATGGAGTTCTGCCAACCCACCCAAAAGGCAATTGATGTAAATTTTGAATATTAAATTAGTATAATAAAGACTATTTATATTTGCTGTGTATAAAACCTATCAGTGTGCAAAAACCTTAGCTATACACAATACATATGCCTTTCTAACATGTAGCCAGCTCTGGGGTGGAGGGTATTAACACAGGGCAGTCTGATTTTTATAGTAGGCACTGGGAGAGAAAATTGTGATCCTGTGTGCCAGGCAAAGCCCCACTCTTCTGAAGATTGCCTTGGGTTGGTTATGAACCTCCCATTTATTTATTTTTCTTTCTGAGGAAGTTCAGTTGCATGAAGTGCAATCAAATCATGCATTTGAAAAACAAAATGTACGAGTCCTTCAACTTCCTGTCTCTAATTTATGGAGATACCTATGGCACCAGAGTAGTTTCATCCTAAGGCTTTAGGACTTGCAATTCAATGTTTGGGATCTCCAGCAGGGTTCCGCCCTCCTTTTTTTTTTTCCCCTGATTAACAGAATGTGTGTTTAAACTTAAAGTCACAAATAAATATGTGCTAAAGTTGAACTGAAAGGCTAGCATCCAAGTTTAGCAAACTTGGCATTCTCTGCCTCTCCTGCAGCATGAAGGCTGCGTCTACACTACAGCTTATCTCGGCATAACCTATGTCGCTGAGGGGAGGTGAATAAATCACCCCCCTGAACAACATAAGCTACACTGACATAAGCTGCGCTGGTGTAGATAGCGCTGTGTCGGCAGGACATAGCGACAGCTGCTTGTGAGGGCTGGAGTCATTAAGCCGACGGGAGAGAGCTCTCTCCTGTCAGCTTAGAGCTGCCACATTAGAGACCTTACAGCAGCCCAGCTCCATTAGTGCAGCTGTGCGGCTATAAACACTCTAGTGTAGGCGTACCCTAAAACTCACAAACTGCAGTTTGTGACCCTTCTTTACATGTCAAAAGTTAACAACCCTAATAATGTGAAGGCATGGAACTAAGAACTCAGGTCTTGGCAGGCAGAAAAGGAGGATCAAATTTCAAGCTTTTTCTTTTAAAATCGTGTATTTGTAGGGGGTTCATCTAAGGGTATGTCTATACTTACCCGTCGCGTCGGAGGCGCGGGATCGATGTTCTGGGTTCGATTTATCATGTCTTGTCAAGACGCGATAAATCGAACCAGGAAGTGCTCCGCCGTCGACGCTGGTAATCCAGCTTGACGAGCGGAGTAGGCGGAGTCGACGGGGGAGCCTGCGCGCCGCGTCTGGACCACAGGTAAGTTCGAACTAAGGTACTTCGACTTCAGCTACGTTATTAACGTAGCTGAAGTTGCGTATCTTAGTTCGACAGGCGGGGTTAGTGTAGACCTAGCCTTACACATATATGTAGTGTTCAAGATTAGGGACTTAATCAGTTGGATTCATTTTTTGAAAGTAGTTCAGTTCATATTTAGCAGATAAAACATGTGCAAACTGTATTGCCTGTGATGCACAGGATATGCAACCCACTTCACTAACTAGTCGGTGCAGTATCACGGAGAGCTGGGGGAGGACAGGAGATTGAGTGCTCTGTTCGGAGGAATTCTGACTAGAGAACTCAGCCAGGGGTTGGAGCAGCTTGTGGGTAGGAATTTAACAGTCCAAGAGTGACAGGAGCTTAGAAACTCAATTAGATTTAAACTGTAGCTGGTGCCTGAGTGTGTGTGTGATTTTTTCAACTGGTTTTACCTTGTACAGGATGAAGTCTGAAACTTTTGAAGCCCAGTTACAAAATTTGGTGCAGTGTCTGCAGGCATAGGGTGGGGAATTATGGATCACAGGCAAATTTTGACCAAAAAAAATACACATTGATATATTCTATGTATTTAAATTGTCACGGTTCTGGGAAATTATGGGAGGGTCAGACAATAATTATTTAATGACAGTATACATTGAGATTCAAAAGGTTGAAGCATTGAAACACAAATTGTCAATATCAATAGCAAAAAGCTTTGTGTTTATGATGGGTAAGCAACTGGAGAGGCTGAAAACTGAGCCCAGTCATGTATGTGTCTATTTCATTTTTCACATTATTTTGCCATAAATATAACATAACACAATCAATGAGATATTGGCAAAGTAAAATGACATCCAAGAAAGTACAAAAAATAGCTATGGATTTTTAAATACAAAAAAATTAACTAGTCTAAACATAGTAAATGCACATTTTGGTCTGTGCTGTATATACTGGGTGTAATTCACCCAAGTGCAGAGGGCCCATTAAAAGCTTTGCACCCCTCTCAGCACCTGCCATAGGAGCACTATTTCATGCAGAGGTTTCTGCCTTCCCTGGGCGCCATGGATGGTGCTGTTGGCAGTGAGGGGGGGGGTCAGGCTACTAAAGTCCTTTTATGCAGATTCAGTTGCCTACGGAGCACAGAAAGGCTCCCACCACTCTGCCAGTCTGTAGCCTCACCTAAACTGAGAACAAGTTAGCCTTGCCCCATCTCTTGTGGTCATGTGGGCTGTATGTCTGCAATCTCCCAGGCTGACTCTTGGTGTCAGCATAGGGCCTGTGAGTGTGTCCTACAGCCTGATTCATATACAGGCTTCCCAGAATTTGAAGTTTTATTTTATAATTTTGATGGATAATGTCGATGGTTATTTTTAACCTTTTTTTATTTTTATTGATTCTTTTTTTTTCACAGTTGCACAAAATGATGGGCTCTAAGACTTCTTTTGTATTTTTATTGATTTATATTTTCACAGTTGCGGGAAATTATGGGTGAGGGTAAAATATTGGGATCAGACAATAATTATGTAATGACAGTTGAGATTGAAAAAGTTAAATCTGTATAATTGTTAAAACACAAATTGTCAACATCAGATATCAAAATATACAAAATAAATATCCTTAAATCAAACTCTAATACGTTCTCCAGCAGCATTTTTCTTCCCTTGCCTATCTGTAAATTTCATTTATTACCGATGGAAATATTTATTATCAGTTTGTGTGTGTACAGTGCAATCAGCGTTTACCAACATTTACAGATCAAAATCGAATGTGTCCAAGTCTAAACATAGAAGCCAAGAAGTGGGGGAGGACAGCTGGGTGGGGACAGCGTTGCAGAAGAGATGGGGAGCATTTTTAGGGGGATGAATTTTAGTGAAAGAAATGGGAGTGGGATTAAAGCATTGGTGAAAAGCATTGCTGTAAACAAGACTGCCCTGAAAGAATGTAAGGGAGGTAAAAACATTGTAAAAGTTAATGTTCATACCTCATTATCTCTAGCCTGACTCTTGCCTGCATATTTATATCTGCCTCTGGATATTTCCACTGCATGCATCCGACGAAGTGGGTATTCAACCACGAAAGCTTATGCTCCAATACGTCTGTTAGTCTATAAGGTGCCACAGGACTCTTTGTCGCTTCTACAGCTCCAAACTAACACGGCTACCCCTCTGATAATGCAAACTACTGTACATGTAGCCCTGGGGCTTGTGGCAAGTTGCCAGTCTTAGTCCATGGTACCAGCAAGGTTGCGCTCCACTGATGCATTGTCTTCTACTTAAGGAATAATTATGAGGCCTGAGAAGACAATGGATGGTATTTTGCCAGTATTTTTGCTATTAACAACATTGCATTTTTTAATCCATTGGTAACAGTTAATACATTTTGTTCATATTGTTTTAGGTTCTGCCTTTTATCTATCGTGCCATTGGGTCAAAGCATCTCCCTGCCAGTAACATCAGCTTTGTTCATTTTGATTCCCATCCAGACCTTCTTATTCCTGTGAATATGCCAGCAGACACGGTCTTTGACAAAGAAGCTCTGTTTAGGTAATGTCATATGTTCCTCATCAAGAATCTCTAAGGGACAATTCTTACCACTCTCATTTACATTGAAAATCAGTAGAACTGTCCTCAGAGTAAACATGAGCAAGATGGGCAGAAGTTGGCCCTGAAGGTATTTTCAGCTTTTTCACTCATGCTCGAAACTGGCTTGTTTATGTTCAAAGAATGTTTTGTGGTTTAGGAATATAGTCAGATGATGATGTTACCCTCCATGCGTTGGATTAATATGTTCTTGTGACTTCATTGCATTTTTAATGGTTCAGCAATATGCCACTTGTTTGATAGAGTATGTTGTTTCTCTGAACAGCATTATAATGGGTCAATGTCAAGACCGATCATTTAATCTGAAAAATCATATTTAAAAAATGCCTTCCCCTCCCAATTCTGTAAAATCTATCCGCCTTTTTCCTAAGCAAGGCTGCAACAGTGTTTAAACTGCAGGGTTGAAATCCTGACCATATTAAATCAAAGGGGTATTTTGCCAGTGAGTTCAGTGGGGCCAGGATTTCACCGCAGCTGCTTAGGTAGATGAAAGACCAGTGCAGTTGTGGAGTATGTATACTCCCTGTGTCCTCTTTCTGCTTCATTCTTGTAATTGGGAAGGGTACTGAAAAGTTTGAGAATTTCAATACGCTGGTGAGTCACAAGAACTGAATGGTGACACAATGGCTATTTCATTCCATATCTAGTCTGTATTTTGGTCTTGTTTGTTTGCGGAGGATAGGCAGTTTGGCGGCACGTGTCATTCCACTAAGGAACTGATATATTAATAGTGATTCAAATGTGATTTTGTAGGGGCTAATCAATCAGTCTTTACATTCAAGAAAACATTTCAGTCACTTTTAGTTTAGGTTACATTGACAGACTCTTAGATCTAGTTTTGATTTGTGATGGTGGTGTTGAACATACTCATTTCATTTTTCCTATGTCTGATACACAAAAGGAAGCAATAAACCTCGCTAGTTTATAATCAAGTGTTTTATTGATGAGGAAGACTATTGATGGCATTACTGCACTATAAACATATAAAAACCAAAATCCTAACTTTGTAATATTGTTATAGAAATTTTAAATAAATAATTTCTAAGATTTTTAGGTCTTATGATCAAAGATTTTCCTGATAATACTTTTACTAGCAAAGTTTTTGTTTTGTAACATGAACTATACGTATACAAAATACTGACGCTTGCTGGAAATTACACATTTCTATGTAATTCCAGTATATGGGTGTCATCTTTTTTTGTTGCTGACACACTTTACATATAGGGAAAGTTAATGTGATTTCATATTTCCTCCCTGTTCATTTACAGTGAGCTAAGTATTGAGAACTGGATTATGCCTGTTGTTTATGCTGGTCATTTTTCTCAAGTGATATGGCTTCATCCAAGCTGGGCTCAGCAAATCAAAGAAGGAAAACATGATTTTTTAGTTGGTAAAGATACATCTACCACTACAATCAGGTAATGTATGTGCTATCTTTTGCTAGTAAGATCATTATAGATCTCATTTTTCCTCTGCCACTGTTTCCCATATACATTTTCTTGGATACTTAGATAAAACTGGTGATAAATCCATGTTTCTGAATAACAATTTAGTTATGTATATAAGACTCCTCTAGGGCGTGACATGAGAAAAGTTTCATGAATAGTTACATTGACAGATTGGGCCTTTCATTTCCTTTTTATGGATACCATTTTGTAGAGAATTATACTACACTTGTCACATTTCAGTTAGTCAAACTTCAAATCAAGTTCTCTGCTCATAACGGTTGAAATCATGGGAAACAGTATTTTAGGAATTACACTTTTTTAAACTATAACATTCTATATATATAGTTTTTGTCAGTGATGTGAAGTGTGGTCATTTTAACAGTAAGCCAGCAAAGTTTTTTGTTTGTTGGATAATTAAGCTTTCTTCCTAACTCAGTAACATTTCCATTGTTTTCCAAGCCAGGTAAAAATACAATTATTATCTGGCTACTTCTTTCATCACTTGCCCTTTAGTCACACAGCACCAAATCCGGATCTTGCTAACAATGGTATAAACCAGGCATATCTCCATTTGAGTCAGTGGAGCTACACTGCATAAAATAGGTGTGAAAACAGAATTGAGCCCACTGAGTGCAGCTGTCTTCTTAAGTAATAATTTCATTACTATCTTTCACAATGTTTAAAATGATTTTTTTTCACAGTATCGTTCATCATAACCTTTCATCGCTTTAAAACTGAAATCTTTCCTTACTGGACTTCATTTGTCACACCACTTTGTTTTGTAATTTGTGGTTCTTGACTCTTGAGTGTTGGGTACCTGGTGTTCATTTTAACAATATCAAAATGTTGTGTTTTGGTGAAACCGCACAAAAAGTGAATGTACTGTGCAGCAAAAAAGAACATAACATATGGAACAAGGTTTACAAAAAAAAATCCTTTAACAATGTGTTGTCCACAGGTAACCTGGATCTTGTTTTTGATAGTCCACCAGGAAGATATGGTGGCTCCAGATGTTGTAGCCATCTGTAATTAACCATGTGTACTAATCTTGAAGTGTAGTGTTGGGTGCAGCTAGCTAAGAGTAGGAGTTTAGCAAAGCAGAAAGCTTCATAAGCCAATTATCTATGTTCTTCCCCTGTTCAAGGGAGTATAAAGAGAAACTGGCATGGAAGTTCAGTTTTTCATTTTCAGTCTGAGTTTGGACATGCTGGTCAGTCAAGGTAAAACTCCCATCCAGTCTCTTTCTCCCCTTTTTTATAGACATTTTTTATATCACATTCTTCAAAGTAAGGTCTCTTGCATGTTTTTAAGTTCTTTAATTGAGCATTGGTACAATTGTAGAGAATAGTATTTATGAATCCAAAAGACATGCCAAAGACAATAAGAGCTCTCCTCTCTCCTGAAGTGGTCTTGCACTTTTATTAGTCTGAGTATGCAGATTCAAATTGCACTGTCTTAACGTGTGATTAATAGAAACTGGCTGGGGACTGATTGCATCTTGAGACATTCCTCCTACTTTCAAACACTTTGAGGAAAAGCTAAATATCCCTTTTTTATAAAAGTGGTTGCCTGTGTTGTTTTCAGGATTTTCAGAACGTACTTTATGGTGGAGTTATTCAGCCATCAAGAAAATTAGCAAATTTGTGGCAGAGTAGAACCTTCAGTGTTGTTGAAAGTATGTGCTTGCATAACATAGGTTAGGGCTAGTTTGTAACACAGATTAAGAGTTGTACTTTTGTTCCTTGCTGTGCCTTTGAGGATTAACTGAAGAGCATCCCCCTACTGATTGGTCAGTGGGGTTCTTCCTACTAGAGGGAAAAAGAGGTGGCTGTGATCACAGTGAACAGAAATGATTCATTTCTATGCAGTACTACTCTGTCAGCGGTACAGTCACTGAGCTGTTGTTTACAGCCCTTGGAACTATTCACAGGTGTTGATCCTGCTAGTCTAGGGAGTGTTTAAAGATGTGTGTGCTGCAGATGCCACACTTTAACTGCAGGAAAGAGCGCTGATTTGTTTACCGTGTAACACTTGAAATGTTCCCGTCAGGATGGATTGATTTAGATATAATCAATTTTAATCTTGTTTTGCATTTGTACTTTAGTTCTTTTCCTAAGGAAGTTCATTCTCACTGGTGGGTATAACCATAAAAACATGTTGCTTTGCAACTACATATAGCTTTTACACTAAAGTGGTGGTGGTTCTTGTTCAGATACTGTATCTGTACACATTTATTTAACTAATTATGTACCTCTACATATATTAGTTCCGTTTCTTAATTTCTATATTATATTAGAAAACAGTGAACAATGCATTTCTTATTTACTAGATGATAATATGTTTACTCTTTTGTGTAAGCTGGACATTGGAATTCAAATCAAAATTCACAAAAAGCATTTAAAAATTATTAGTTAAATAAGAGTACCTTAAATGTGTTGGATTGTTTTTTCTTATGTAATTTTAACAAGATGTTATTTTGCAGTTAAAGCTAGTCCCCAAAGTTTCAGTCACTACTGACCTTGGTTGGATTTGATTTGGCAGTCTTGGGGTATTTAGATGCCTAAAAACGCCCAACCTGCTTAGGTTCTCTTGAAAACTTCACTAGGCACTTACATGCATTTTTAGGTGCCTGATTATCTCTGAAATTCTGGCGCCATGTTCTTCAAGTGTTTAAAGTTTAATAGATCACATTGTCTCCCACCTGGTTTTTATTCATGGATTGGAAGAGAAAAGCAAGCTTCCTTGCTTCTTCAACTCCCAATTGGTTTCTCATCTTTCATTGAACTAGTTCAAATGAATAAAATATCCTCTCTGCACCTGCTAGCTAAAAAGAAACAAAGTTATTAGGCAAAATTCTGCATAATGAAAACTGGAAGTACTTACATTTGAAAAAACTTCAATACCAGCATTGGCTCCACCGTAAAGACTGAAAATAATATAGATGCATACTTTATGTAGTACATGATGTTACATATTATTAAAGCTTGAGCTGACCTCAAAAGATAAAGATCTCGTCTCTCCCACCCACTCCCCACCCTGATTCTGTATAAAACTCAAAAAAGCAGCATCCTTTACTCATTAACATTTGAGGAGGGCTTACTGATGCAGCATTTTTTTTAATTTAAATGATTTTACTAGATTATAGTTGGTTTAGGCCTTAACAGAAGAGACCATATGTTTACATTTAACTGCAAATAGGATTATTTTTAAAAAGAAATTGTATTTAAAAATCTAAAAAAAACCAAACCTCTTTTTCCCCACAGTGCTTATAAGGGATAGTGAAATGGACTAGGAGTCAGGAGACCTGGAATTTACTCCTATCTCTGCCACTGACCTCCTGTGTGACTTTTGGCTTTCACTTTGCTGTGTCAACTTCCCCCATCTGTAAAATGGGGAAGTGTATATTGATACATCTCTTCCCCAATAAATCACCTTGAAATCTATGGGTGAAAAATTCTATAGACAAACTAAATGGTTTGTGTATTTATTCATAATATTTTGTGTATAGGTTATTTGAGATCTTCTGAGTGCATATCAAACATGACTTAAAATATGATCTAAAATAGACAATATAGCCCAATAAACTCCAGAATACCAAAATGTAGAACATGCACTGCTTCACAGGTATATAGTATGTCATCATATTGGCAGGATTAGGGAGATACTTTTCTTTAAATTATATTCTGATGGCAAAATTAATCTTGTAAGGGCACATAAGGAAGAATCATTCTATTACCATTTGACGTGTTTATGGGGCTTTAATAAATAATATAAAATATATTTTGGTACATTCCCTCAACAGCACTAAGACGTTACAAAAAAAAAATCAGTTTTAAATTTAACATGTGAGGAGTCTTTAAAAATAATCTTATGTGTGTGTATATGTTACATTGCCTACAACCCATCACACACACTCACTTTACTTTCTCAGGGTTACATAATTGTAAATAATGTTAGGTGGTAACACAAGGTTGTTTCTCATCTGGTTAAATCATACATAAAGTATGACCAATTCTCTATTCCAGGGTTACAAGTACAGATCATTACTATCTAAGTGATGGTCTTTATGTCCCTGCTGATCAGCTAGAGAACCAGAAGCTTTTACATCTGAATGTCATTCTTGTTAATCCTACCGAAGCACCCAGCAGTCAGAAAGAAAATGATGAAATATCTTCTGCAAAGAGACTGAAGTTAAATACAGATGATACAGCAAACACTGCTACTGCCTCTTCATCAAAGGCTGAAGTTCCCAGCGGTGACCTCACAGATTCAAAGGCGGAAGGAGGAGAAGAGAAAACATTTGCACAAGACAAATTGGAGTCCTTGGCTTCATGCTCTCTTGGAAACCATGCATGCCAACTGATGGAGATTGTTGAAGTTGTTCTTCAAGTACTACAAAAGGGAGATGCTTATGTTTTAGATATTGACTTAGATTTCTTTTCAGTTAAGAATCCATTCAAAGAAATGTACACCCAGGTGAATATAACATATACCATCCTATTATCCTTCGGACAAAAGTGAACCTCAGAGAGAATGATACTATTGATAATCTGCAGCCATACCACTTTGTGCAGGGATATTATATTGCTGTAAAATATACCCAAACTAATCTTAGCTAAGCTAATCAGATGCTAAACTAATCAGACGTGGCAAATATTTGGATGGTGGAAACCGCGAGGAAAACCCAGGTGCTGCAGGGATTGATGTGCTGATTCAGCAGATAGAACACTTCCTTTTGAATGGCTGCTGAACAAATGCCCTAGTTTGGGGTTACAGGCACAGTTCTGCCTTTCACCTGAGATGTAAAACCCAGGCCAACATTTTCAAATGTGGGTCCTCAAAGTTAGGCTTCCAAAGCGGCATTGATGTTTTCTGAAATACAAGAGGTCTGATTTTCAGTAGTGCTGAGCATTCATCAGCTCCCATTCCCTTTTTTCCAGTTGAGGTAAAGAAGTGTTAATGTCATTGTACAAGGCACTGATAAGCCCTCCTCAGGAATACTTTGTATAATTCTGGTCACCTGTGTTCAAGAAAGATTAATTCAAACTGAAACAAGTACAGAGAAAGGCTATGAGGATAATGAGGGGAATGGAAGGCCTGACTTACGTGGGGAGACTTAAAAGAGCTTGGCTTGTTTAATCTAGCAAAATGAAGGGTGAGAGGGGATCATGTTTGCTCTCTATAAATACATGAGGAAGGTAAATACCAAGGAGAGCTATTTAAGCTAACAGACAGTGTTGGCACAAGAACAAATGGGTATAAACTGGCCATGAATAAATTCAGGCTGGAAATTAGACGGTTTCTAACCATCAGAGGAATATAGTTTTGGAGCAGCCTTCCATAGTAGAGGGGACAAGAAGCCTAATTAGTTTTCAGATGGATCTTAATAAATGTATGAATGGGATTGTATGACAGGGTGCCTGTGGGAATTGGACTCAATGACTCAGCTGGCGCCATCCAGTCCTATGTCTTAAATGGGATTTTTAGGTGCTCATCTTTTGTGAAAATCAAGCCACTTATATTGAGGTGCCTAGAGATGGATTTAGGAGCCCAACTAAGCACCCAGGTTTGAAAATTTTGGCCCAAGATGCTAACTGCTAATGGTAATTGAAGCTCCCTTTTCCCAATGAATAGTCCTGGTCCAACTTGGGATATTTCTTTTACCTTTCTTTTACTGTTTACTGGAGAAATCCTTTCCCACCCTGTAGCGGGGTGATTACCCCGCTCCGGCCCTGGAAAGGTTAAAAGCAGCCCTCGAGAGGGCTACGGCTGGGTGAAAGGGATTAAGAACAGCTCGGGGAAGCTGCCTGTGTAGCTGATGACAGGTGTGGCCGGATTAATCAGGCCACAGCTGGCCTGGATAAAAGGGCTGTGGGGCTAGAAGTTGGAAGAGTCTTTCTCCAGCCCTGGAGGGAGAGGGCCTAGCTGCCTGGGAGCAGGGTACCTGAAGTAGAACAGGGCTGGGGGAAGGCAAGAGAAGCAGGGGAGCGCCAGCCTGGTAACCCCCCAGGCTGCAGGCCTTGTTAAAGGCCCAAAAAGGTACCGGGGCTGCAGAGGGGCATCCCAGGGATAGGCAAAGGCAGCAGGTCCTAACCCCTTGCTAATGAGTGGCCATTACAGACCGCAGTCTTCCCCAGTGAGCAGTGGCTAGATGATGACTGGCAGTAGCCACTGAGGCAAGGTGGGTTTAGAGGGTTGGGGGTTCCCCTGGGAGGGGAGACCCAGAGTAAGGGGGTACTGCTGGAGCAGAACCCCGAGGTAAAGGCCACGGGTCCGGGAGGGACACGGGGGCCTGAGGCAGGCAAGACAGCAGCCAGCAGAGGGCGCTCCGAAGCTGGAAAGCTAATTTCCAGACGACCAGCAGAAGGTGCCAGAGCAGTGAGTCTTCACTTCACTACACATCCCCTGTATAAAAATGTGTAACATCTTGTGCTCCGACTCGCTGATCCCCTTCCATTTCAGCATTTGTGTGAAATCATTGTGACAACCTGCAAAGGAAGCTGTTCAACTTCAGAATGAAAAGAAAGAGAGGGAGGGTGGTGTTATAATAGTACATTCTAAGAATAAAATCCCATCCCCCAAAAAGATTTAAAATACATTTTTAATACAGTTATAGTGTCCTAAATTAAAGCAAAATTGTAAGCTTTTCCTTCTGTTGCTCTTTGCAATTATAGTCATCTTTCCTGTCCCCTCGCCTCCCCCAGTCTTGCAAAGGTGAGCAGATCCCTGTGCCCACACAAAGCCTCTTGTGTGATGCGGTTACAATTGCAGTTCTGGACAGCTTTTCATTACTGTCTCTATTTTTAGGGTTGCTAATGCAGCCACAGAACTGTGTCCACACTTGGGATATGAGGGTCTCAACTTGTCAGCAGTTTTCTTTGATGGATTTTTAAAAAAAAGTTTGTGTGAGACAAGGGGGTTAATCAGTTGTGAGTAAAACTTAATTAGCAATTTAGAGAAATTGTGTACCCATATATTTTTTTTAAAAAGATCCTGTTTCTTGTAGGTTCTTTAGAAAGCAGTTTGGCCATAAAATTTGTCAATCACTGTGTGCTTGAAACCAAGAGCCCAGTTGTCCCGTGTATGGCAATATCCCCCACAGAGAACAGGGAACTCTCCAATTCTCAGATCACAGCCTTCACTAAATTGTCCTGTCCAGAGGAGAGATTTGCAAAAACTAAATCCGCTGATTTCCCCCAGCAGCTGAGGAGGGATGCAGGCCACCCACACAAAGCTGTCAGGCCTGCTTCCCTTTAGACCCATGCGGTCCTGACCACCAGGCAGCTGCAGCCCCAAATCATAGCCCTTGTCATATGCAGCAATTCACTGAGGCCTCAATTCAGCTAAGCGCATTTAATTTTAAGCACATGAATAATCTTAACCCTGTTCACCAAAGCACTTAAAGGCTTGATTTTAAGGACGTGACTAAGTACATTGAAGTCAAGTTTAACGTTTCGTATGTGGTTTTGTGCTTTGTTGATTTGGGTCAAAATGTTTTCATAGAGGGATGAAGTCTTGGAGAGCGGCCTTCTCAAGCCACAGAGCCTTTTCGCCACGAGCCTATATAGAGCAGCTTCTGCTGTGTTACAAGGATGGGGTTATCTTGTTCAAATCAGTCATAAAAGTAGTTTCCCTTTAGAGGTACAGGAATCTGAACATTTTGCTTCACTGTATTTCCATTTCAGTATGTTTCCTTTGAAACCACTAAACTACTTTTCCTTTTTTTCTCTCTCTCTTAAAGGAGGAATACAAGATTTTGAAAGAGCTATACAGTTTTAAGAAGCCAGATAGAAATCCAACAGAGGTACAGTATTTCTTTTTGGGATGAATGAGGAATGTGAACATTATTTTTGTTTACACTGCAAAGACCCTGCGCTGTAACAAGAAGCAGAGAGACGTGAGGGAAAGCTGTGAAAAATGCTTAATGAACTGGTCGCCAGTTAAGCCATGTATCATGCTTAATGCTATTCTACAGGGCCTCATGAAAGCTTTTCTAACAAACATTTTTTATGCAGGTCTGTTACACTCACACTAAATCTCCATGCAGGTAAAATTTAATGTGTGTAAACAAAATGCTAATTTACAAAAGTGAAACAAAAACAAATCATCCGTGGTATATATGTTTCCATTTGCTACTTTTTTTCCTTAGTGTATTTCTTCTTTGTAGTAGGGATGTGACAAATACCTGATCTGCGTTCAGTGTATTATCAATTTATGTATACCCAGAAGTGCCTATATCATGCTAGTGTAGCCTATTTTTCAGTGGGCATGATTTCTTCTCCACCTGTTCCTGATTCACAGTATATATCAGCCTGTTCCAGCTGCCAGTTAGACAACTGTGTTTTCAGTTCACCTTAGAGACTCATGTTCTTAGCTCTCAGTGCAATCCCCAATGACAACAAAGATGCTGGCTGTTACACTAGGCACTTTCCAAAGGGAAAAGGTGAGATGATCTCTGCCTGGGGTATCTCACAGCCTAAAAACAGACTCAGAGTAGATACAAAATATATAGTTGTGCTAACGATATTGTAAATATCAATGTGTAAACTTATTCCTAAATTACTCCCCATGTTTTTCTGTTAGTCAGCAAATTTCTCGTAGGCATCAGGGCAGAAGTGGTGAGTGGAGGGTTTTCTGATCAAGGGTGGGTGCTCTAGCCATTGAGAAAGATGTTATGGAGATGTTTGTGTGAGAAGCTGAGAATTGCGAGGGACAAGGCTAGCATCCTTGGCAGAATGGAATGGATGGGGAGGGGGTGATAGAGGTGGGGAAGCCAATGGCGACATATGTGCACAGATCTGGGCTCTTCACAGATATTTGAATCTCTTGGATAGTCACCCTTCTCGATTGTGTCAGTGTCTGATAGTCATATGCATTTAGAGGTACATTTTTAACATACTATATTGTAAATAGGGCGGTCAAGCGATTTGAAATATTAATCGCAATTTAAAAAATTATGCGCGCGATTATGCGCGCGATTAATTATGCACGCGATTAATCATGCTGTTAAACAATGATAGAATACCATTTATTTAAATATTTTTGGATGTTTCTACATTTTCAAATATATTGATTTCAATTACAACACAATACCAAAGTGTACAGTGCTCACTTTACATTTTTTATTACAAATATTTACACTATAGAAAACAAAAAATATTATTTGTCAATTCACCTAATACAAGTACTGTAGTGCAATCTCTTTATCATGAAAGTTGAACTTAAAAATGTAGTTTTGTACAAAAAGAACCCCTGCATTCAAAAATAAAACAATGTAAAACTTTAGTGTCTGAGTCCAATCAGTCCTACCTCTTTTTCAGCCAATCACTCAAACAAACAAGTTTGTTTACATTTGCATGTTTCTTGTTTACGTCACCTGAAAGTGAGAACAGGCGTTTGCATGGCACTGTTGTAGCCGGCGTTGCAAGATTTTTACATGCCAGATGCGCTAAAGATTCATATGTCCCTTGATGCTTCAACCACCATTCCAGAGGACATGCGTCCATGCTGATGACGGGTTCTGCTCGATAATGATCCAAAGTAGTGCAGACCGACACATGTTCATTTTCATCATCTGAGTCAGATGCCACCAGCAGAAGGTTGATTTTCTTTTTTGGTGGTTTGGGTTCTGTAGTTTCCGTATCAGTGTTGCTCTTGTAAGACTTCTGAAAGCATGCTCCACACCTCATTCCTCTAAGATTTTGGAAAGCACTTCAGATTCTTAAATCTTGGGTCGAGTGCTAAAAATCTTTAGAAATTTCACATTGGTATCTTCTTTGCATTTTGTCAAATTTGCAGTGAAAGTGTTCTTAAAACAAACAACATGTGCTGGGTCATCATCCGAGACTTCTATAACATGAAATATATGGCAGAATGCGGGTAAAACACAGCAGGAGACATACAATTCTCCCCCCCCGCCCCCCCAGGAGTTCAGTCAGAAATTTAATTAACGCATTATTTTTTTAACGAACGTCATCAGCATGGAAGCATGTCCTTTGGAACGATGGCCGAAGCATGAAGAGGCATATGAATCTTCAGTGCACCTGGCACGTAAATATTTTGCAACACCAGCTACAACAGTGCCATGCGAATGCCTGTTCTCACTTTCAGATGGCATTGTAAATAAGGAGCGGACAGCATTATCTCCCATAAATGTAAACAAACGTGTTTGTCTTTGTGACTGGCTGAACAAGAAGTAGGACTGAGTGGACTTGTAGGCTCTAAAATTTTACATTGTTTTGTTCTTGAGTACAGTTATGTAACAAAAAAACCTACATTTGTAAGTTGCACTTTCATGATCAAGAGATAGCACTACAGTACTTGTATGAGGTGAATTTAAAAATACTATTTATTTTGTTTATCATTTTTACAGTGCAAATATTTGTAATAAAAATAATATAAAGTGAGCACTGTACACTTTGTATTCTATGTTGTAATTGAAATCAATATGTTTGAAAATGTAGAAATAAAAAAATATATAATTTTCAATTGGTATTCTACTGTTTAACAGTGCATTTAATCGCGATTAATTTTTTTGAGTTAGTCGCGTGAGTTAACTGTGATTAATCAACAGCCCTAATTGTAAAGCATTCATATTTTTCAAAGAAGTGCGGGGGATTTAGGCATTTATCTTCCATTAATCTCGTTCCCCCTGTGCTGCTTTCAAAGTATCTGCCTACATTTTTACAACCCCATGCTTTGTGGTGACTTCAGTGGCACCTCTCAGAATCAGATCCCATATTACCATTTAAACATATGTAATTAAGTTGCTGACATTCTCCAAAGGATACAGCAGTTGGTATGTGATATCAGAACACTTCCCAACCAAAAGGAATTACCATATCTCTAATTTTTATGTCTGTCAAATATCCTTCTTAGTGATTTTCCTGTCTACATTTAATGTGCTGATCATCTTTCATACTCATGCTGTGAAACTTGTATCATTTGATGTTATTCAGACCCTGATCCTGCAAATACTTGCATCTTTACTCATGCCAGTAGTCTCATGAACTCCAATGGGATTTCTCCCAGGAGTAAAGTAAAACAGGCATTTAACTTAGAATTCATCCCTTCTTTTTTCATGCAATCCAGGAAGAAGATGTTTGAAAAATCTCCAACATACATAGCTCCTTTTGAAATATTGATAAATCCAAAAATATTTTTAAGTTTTGTTTTTAAAACCTATACATATCCTGAATTTCTTGCTTTTTTTTAATTGAGGCAAAACTGCTTATCTCTCGCTAAGTATTCATATTGCATTCATCACCATGACATTTGAGAGCTTTACAAACAAATCCAGCAGTTAATCTAACATACTTTTAGTTCTTCCCAGTCTATAGATACAGAACATTTTGTTGTTAGTGGGCAGAGATGGGTTTTACTTTGCATTGCTCTGAAGGTGGTAATCTCTTGTTATTCATTCTGATCTTTTGGAAGATGTTCCACAAACCAACTGCCCAGAAATCCCCGTTCCCTTACTCCTATCAGGCTAATTACTTCAGGATTTGACCCATAGAGTGAACCATGTCCTTCATCTAAGGAAATAAGGTCTTATGCTTGTATTGTTCCTAACACATCTACATATGTGTTCATTCAAAGGAGGGGTTGCTGGACTGTGTTGAAAATCGTGTCCGTCAGCTAGAAGATCTGGAAGCAGCTTTTGCGGATTTATGTGACAATGATGATGAAGAGACGCTAAAAAGATTTGCCTCTTATCCTAGGTAAGGGATTTTAATGGTTAAAAGAAAACTCTCCTCCCAAACTATTATATTTTTAACAGTAAAGTGTTTTTCAAGACATTTGTTATTTTTGAGCCTCCAGGTGGTATTGGCCAGCTTCCTACAAACTTACATCACTTATGATGGTAGCAATTTGGAAACCTAATGTATAGGTTGTTCTTGTTCTTGCCTCTCTTTGCGCTAGTAGCTTGCCTGCTAATTACTGTGGTAGCCTTCTTTTCGTATCTTTGCCTGTAACTCCTGACTCCCGGTCACTACTTTTGATTTTCTCCAGAAATCCACTGAACAGTATACTTCCTCCCACACTGTCTAGGAACTAGCTAACTTCGCCAAACACAATCAATCAATACCATCCTGTTAGACCCCTCTTCTACCTCCTCCCTTCATGTGCAGGATTTCTCTTGGACCAATAAGTGTCGTTCCTAGTCAAATCCAGAGCAGGGACACAAAAAACCTCCAGACCCTTGTGACTGGTCTCTTATCCTCCCATGCGGTCAACATCACAAATATTGTTGCATTTCCAAAAGAGACAGCCACCATCACCAGAAGACTGAAAAATGCCAATTGTAATTCAATAGCTCCTGGCATGTTTTTGAAGATTCAAGCTGCTAGACTGAGCTAGAGAGATATGATGACCATTTAACTTATCTAAACCTGGAAAATCCTTAGCTGCTTCTTTGAGCGATGGTCCCTATTGTATTCCACTGAGGGTTTCTGCATGTGTCCATGCGTCTGGAGCCGGAAAATTTAAAAGTAGTAGTGTCTGTTGGTCCGTGCATGCTCTCTTGCTTCCCCTTATGGTTTCATTTGAGGCGATAAAGGGTGGGGCGACTGACCGCATCTCCAGTTCTTTCTCACCGCCACATGGTCAAAGTCAGAGCTGCTAGTGTCCTCTCGTCTCTGACTCACCCTTTTAAAAGAAAAAAAGTTTTAGAAATTGTATATAGTTAGTTTTTCTTCTACTGTTTTACTGGGGTTTTTTTTTTTTTAATGTAGTAGTAGTTTTAGTAGGATTTGAACTTTAGGAGAATCAGTTTACCAGTCTCCCCCACACACGGGTACTGGATTATCCCAAAGACACCAGGATTCAAGATCTGCACCTCCTGCTTGGGTTAGTTCTCAGTCAGTGAGGAGCACCAACACTGCCTCTACCGCTTTGGAGAAGCCCACATTTCATCTAGGTGCAGTGTCTGCCAGTCCTTCCCAATCCGTACCTGAGCAGGCTGGGTTTTCGGCCTCAAGAAGCACCTCATGGAAGTGGCCTGACGCCTCAGTTGGATCCAGGATAGGGAGCCCCTCCTGTACATTGGCCTGAAAAAGCCAGGAATGCACCTCTGGTTACAGAGATCAAATGTGGTTCCGGTGGTACCATCACTGCAGACCCTGTGTCGGGACCTAGTCATGGGGCAAGGAAGCATGCACATAAGCATGGCAGTAAGTCTTACTCCAAACCAAATGATAATGCACCTTCCTTGAGTTCCAGCCACAGAGAGGCAGCACATTCCAAGGCGCACAAGAATGACAAAATCACGCAGACCAGTGTGTCCGCCAAGACCAAGCAGCGAGCCCTGCTTGCCCTCAATGTCAGCATCCCTTAAGACGAGGGATCTATTGGTTCCAGGACAGTCCTCTGCTCCGGCGCTGGCTCCTGCTACTAAGAGGGTATTGTTAACACCGGGGCACTCGGAGTAAGCACCAGGGCCACATGAGCAGTTCATCCTAGGGGAACCAGGATCTCTAGGCCTTTCCTCTGCCACCCACACTGAGGGAGGTCTGATCTCTCCAAGACTTGCTGTAGTCAGGTCACACTTTCCTCCCTCCTTCCCCTTTGCTGTGGATCTGTTAGATTTGCAGTGGAGAAAAAACTGGAGACGCGGTCAGTCCGCCCCAACTTTTATTGCCTCAGATGAAACCATGAGGAGAAGCAAGAGCACATGCGTGGACCGACAGACACTACTACTTTCAAATTCTCTGGCTCCGGTCACATGGTGCGCATACGTAAACCTTCAGTGGAATACAGATAGGGACCACACATCTCGAAGAACCTCCGGTTACAGGTAAGTAACCTTCTCTTTTGTGGAGTTGAAATCCGACGTAAGAGAAAATGTTCAGTTTGGTTTGTTCTCGTGTTGCCTTAAAAATCTACGAAAATAAGTTAAGAAAGGACCATTATAATCATCTAGTCTGACCTCCTGCATAACACAGACTGTAGAACTTCACTTAGGATTTCCTAAAGGAGCTGTGATGACTGGGGCTAGTCAAAAAGTGTCCATTTTCTATGGATATTTTATTTTGGTCAAAACTGAACGTCCAATTTTTTTTTTCAGTTTAGTAATTCTGCCACAGACTATCTCCCATTATGTGCTGTGGCAGTTCAACAAGAGGTGAGTCAGTGGTGCATCATGGGAGATGTAGGCCACCCGATAAGTCTAGTCCATAGACGAGAATAGGAGCATGAGACACCTGGCCTACAACTCCCATGAAGCACTGTGTCAACTTCTCCTCAAGATTTTATCTTAAACCAAAGTTTTGACAAAAGCCAGATTTTTCCATGGGGAAACTCCCAACCCCAATATTCCCACCACCTGTAGTGATGCCGTTAGGAAAGTCCTCCTGTGTCTTCTGAGTAACGACTGCAGATGAGACTCAGATGGAGTTAGTACAACCTTGAAAAAGTAACTTCCTCATGCATATCTAGAGGAGCTACAAGGAGGCAGTGCCAGAGAGAATGGCCTCCCTGCCCCCCCCAAATCCCATGAAGTCTAAATGGGGCAGGGTGAGATGAGAAAACCGCAGTGCCATGGAGCTGGCACTTTTCCTCTTTCACAGAAGCAGGGGAAGTTCCAGAGACCCTGTGCTTTGTTCCTGGGACACAAGGCCCGCCATGGTATTATTTCCTTAGTGTTTTTGGCTGTGTTAAGTACATGTGCTTATAACTGTTAATATAACTCACGTATTTTCTTTTTACCCTAGAATGAAACCACTGGTTCAACTTGTGCATAGTTTGAAAAACCGGATGGAAACCCCGGACTATGAAATGGTAAGTCATTGGTAGGAAGAACTGGAAACTGACAGCTTACAAAATCATATATTCAAAAGGGCAGGAGAAGACTGGGGAACTTTTGGGCTTTTGCCTTTTGAAATCTTAAATGTTTGCGGGAAGGAGGGTTTAAAATCTTTGTACTTCAGCCAGAATTTTCAAAAATGGCTGCCTGAAATTAGGCCTTCACGTCTGTATTAAGGCACATTACAAATGGCCTGATTGTCAGGAGTGCTGAGTTGCTGCTGTTGCAATCAGGCCACTCTAGTGGGTCTATAGATAAGACTTCAGAACATAAATTGAAGCAGTCTCTCCCACCCCAGCCCCCTTTAAGATCTTGGCTTTCACCTCTGATAGCTTTTCTGAATGCTCTAGTGGGAAAAGGGAGGTACATTATAACAAGCAATGAAACTAGTTAACAGCATCTAAAAGTGTAAGTACAGTAATATTTGTGCTTTTAAATACATTTCTGTAGTTCCATTAAATAGTTACTTTAGCGAAGTACAGTAGCTACTAATCCCTTAAACCATTTAACTACTGTGCTGTATGAATCAGCTTTGTGAATAGTAACATTTCTTGTTAATTTTAATCATCCACTTTATGCAGTAGTGAAATCTTTGTTGAATTTATGTTTAGGTCCATCAGGCTGGTCTTACCTGTGATTATTCTGAACTTCCACATCATGTTAGCACTGAGCAGGAGATAGAGGGCCTCATACAATCCGTAAAGCATGTACTGAAAAAAATACCAAAGCCCACGCTTGTGACAATCGCTCGGTAAGAACATACTTGTTTTTATCCTAAACCCAAAGGTGAATTTAAAATCTGTTTGCTGCAGTAAATGTGCTTTAAAAAGTCAGTGTTTACTGCACTGCAAGATTTGCACTGTACTGTGGGGTTTCCTGTATGGAACAGGGTGATCTGTCCCCTTTAAGGCCATTGAGTGCTGGGGCCATTCTGTCCTGTATGGGGGTCTTTAAGGACAGGTGTTCTGGGGGAAGATTGACAGATCCGATGGGCTGGGAATGGGGGCCACCTGTTGGTAATGCACAGCAAGTGAAGGACTGTGCTGAGCTCAGTTCAGGGAGCCTAGATTTGAGAGACTTAGAGGAGGGTTCTCTGAAGCACAACCCTAAGCCTGATGATGGTAAACTGGGAAAGCCAAGGAGAATTACAGCTGTGGAGCCCCTGAACCAAGGGGAAGATGTTTCCAAGATCAGGGCAAGGTGGAGAGCTAGAGAAAAAACTCCAGAGAGGCCAGGAGGCTGGAGAAGGACTGGCAGAGCTCTCAGTGTTTTAAAGCACTTTGAAATCCCTGGATATAAGGGGCTATATAAGTGCAAAGTATTTAGAAAACTATTTCTCATTATGGGCATTTGATTTTTTTTATTTATTTTTTTAATCATTGTTACAGATCAAGTTTGGATGACTATTGTCCTGCAGAGCAAGTAGATGTCATTCAGGAAAAGGTTCTGAATGTACTACGCTCAGCGTTCGGCACTCTGGATGTTCATTTAGAGTACTCAGCAGATTCATCTGTGTGAACAAACTCCCCCTCTTCTCTTAACTCAGGGGAATTGTATAGTTGATGTCAACTTCAAAGGAATATTTAGAGTGAAAATGTCTTGTGCTGAAAGCAGTTCCCCATCCTCCCACCATCACCAGCCCCTCCCACAAAGAACAACTTCCATATAAGCAGAGATTCACTATATCTGAGTACATTATAAGGAGAGTCCATTTTATGGATGTATATCACTTGTTAATTTTTATTTGGGCTATGTAATTCGCCAAAACCAAATGTTTGGGGTGGTTTTTTTTTTTTAATATACTTGTAATTGTTTTTATTAGATGAAATTAGAAAGTGTGGATAAAAAAAGCTATTGTTCTGTTTCAGCAGGTGGCACTAGAAACCAAGCTATCCAATAATTTGAATGGTAATTTCTAATTGCACTCTATCTTTGTTGCACTGGTTTCATGTCTGAAACATTATCCATTTTAATTGTGGTCTTTGATCAGACTTAAATTGTTGGCTCCAGATTAAATATACTGTGTTTTAACTATAGTACTTTTAAAGGCTAGTACTATGAAGAGAAACTATTTATTTTTAGACCATGAAGACACTATGTGACAGAATTAGACACACACACTTAAAATATCTGTAACACAAATCTAGCTTTTTGTAAGTAGATTGGTTTCTTGAACGT
The DNA here is from genome assembly GCA_037349315.1 of Chelydra serpentina. Classification (NCBI taxonomy): domain Eukaryota; kingdom Metazoa; phylum Chordata; order Testudines; family Chelydridae; genus Chelydra; species Chelydra serpentina. The sequence goes on from JBAIAC010000002.1 coordinate 18,839,183, forward strand.
TACAAATCATTCATGGTACCATTAAGACTTTGGTTTCACACAGTGACCTTTGCTCATTCCCAGTACTGGTAGTACTAGAGTTGAGCCCTCAGTCATCCCTCTCCCATTCCATTGGTGTAGCTTCTCTCTTACTACCAGATCCATGGAGTGCAATTGATATTCATATTATTTTACATTATGATAGTCCATTTATTTTCACAAGGCACCTATGCAACATCACAGAAATGCAGTTAACAGCTCCTCAGTACACTGAGGGGGAAGGGAAAACTTTGGCCAAGGACTGGCCAACACTGCTACAAAAGGTCATGAAATCTCTCAATGTTCACAAAAAGCTTGATTTTTTTTTTTTTTTAAAGATCTCAGCTGAAAGACATACATACAATAGTTGCATGACGTGTGTTGTACGTACTACTTTGTCCTCTAAAGCAGTGCTACTCAGATCCGCGAGCCATTGGCTGCCGGTCCACAGCGAGTTTCCAAGAAAGAAAGAAAGAGAGAAATAAAAGTATAATGGCATAAATATGGTAACGGTCCCTGGCACATTGGAAAAAAAATTGCCAGTCCGCCACATGAGATAGTTTGAGAAGCAGTGCTCTAAAGCACATGTCCTTGATAACTGTTGAATTATGCCAGGATTTGAACCCGTGGTTTCAGAGGGTGATAGTTTGGCCTCATTGAAGTCAATGGCAGAATTCATATTGACTTCCATGAAGCCAAGATTTTACCCAGAGATATTCCAGTCTTCATGCTTAGAACATAAATGGATCTTGTCTGGCCATACATGCATTCACTTGCATTCCTAGCCAGAGAAAGTATGTCAGTGTCCTAGACATTTAGAATTTAAGGGCTAGGAGTTGAGAGCAAATGGTCATCTCCAGAATAAAAAGGAGACTAGCAGTCAATTTGGATTGATCTGGGAAAGGGCAAAGGGAGAGAGGGTAATAAAGACATTGACTGAAATATATTAAGCTTGTTTTGAATAAATATTTTTGTGGTATTCTTTTCAAAGTGTGATTTGAGTTCTTTATGTATGGTGGTACTTTCTCTTCTGCTTATTCATTAGGTTGTTTTACTACTTCTGCTGTTAAATAATTGAATATAAATCAGATATTTACAAATTTTGGATGTAGTGAACTAAAGAGAAAATTATATTTGAGAACAAAATCAAGATACCAAAGGACATAAAGAGGAGATTCTTGAATGGCCAAATACACTAGTGCTTGGACCTGGCTAACAAACAAGAAGAATTTGAATTGCTCATTTATGAGCATAAGTTCAATCTAGTTGTTACTGAAACCTGGGGGGATGATTTGCCCAACTGGAATGTTAAAATCAACGGTTTTAACCTGTTTAGAAAGGATCAAGTGGGCAAAAGGAGAGTGGGAGACACTCTGTTAAAAATGTCATTACCTGTATTGGAGTCACTGATAACTTGGAAGAAAATGATCATGAACGCTTATGGATCAATGTCCCAGCGGATAAAGCACAAGATGGGGGTACTAGTTAATGCCTGCTACAGTCCACCAAATCACATTAGGGAACAGGGTAACTGCCTCCTTACACACTTATCTATAGGGCACTACCAAATTCACAGTCCATTTTGGTCAATTTCATGCTCATGGGATATTAAAAATAGTAAATTTCAGATACTTAAATCTGAAATGTCATGGTGTTGTAATTGTAGGGATCCTGACCCAAAAAGGAGTTGCTGGGGGGGTTGCAAGGTTATTGTGGGGGGAGAGGGGTTGCAGTACTGCTACCCTTACTTTTGCGCTTTCTGGGAGCGGCGCTGCTTTCAGAGCGGGGCAGCTGGAGAGCAGCAGTTGCTCCAGTAAAACACCTCTGAAAGCAGAGCCGCTTCCAGCAACAGCGCAGAAGTAAGTATGGCATGGTATGGTATTGCCACCCTTACTTCTGCACTGAGGGCCCAGCTCTGCAGGCAGCAATCAGCAGTTGCCACTCTCCTGCTGTGGCGGAATAATTTAATCCGAAAAGTGAATAATAATTGGGATTCATTTAAGAACACCTTACTAGATGCGGCGAAGGCCACACTTGAAGAAGGGAGCTGTGTCCGTTACCAAAACTACCCTCTTTAAGGGGAAGTGAAGGCAGCTGTAAATATCTAACAAATGGAAGAAAGGTGAAGTTGATAGTAATGAATATAAATCAGAAGTTAGGAATTGTAGAAAATTGATAAGGAAAGCCAAGGGACACGAGGGGAAATCTGTGGCCAACAGGGTTAAAGACAATAAGGTTTAAAAAAAATAAAAATTCTGACAATGTTATTGGTCTATTATTAGATGGAAATGGTAGAATTCTCAATAAATGCAGAAATGTTCAATAAATATTTGTTCTGTATTTGGTAGGAACACACTAGAAGATGGAGTAGCAGCATATGGTGAGAACACTCTTTCCATTCCACTAGTATTTCTGGAAGGTGTTACATAGAAGCTACTAAAGTTAGACATTTTTAAATCAGCAGGACTGGCTAACTTACATCCAAGAGTTTTAAAAGAACTGTCTGAAGAGCTCACTGGACTGTTAATGTGGATTTTCAATTAGTCTTGGAGCACTGGGGAAATTTTAGAAGATGGAAAGAAAACTAAGGTGCCCATTTTTTAAAAGGTTAAACAGGATGATCCAGATAATTATAGGTCTGTCAGCCTAACATCAATCCCAGGCAAGATAATGGAGCAGCTGATCTGGGACTTGATTAATAAAGAACTAAAGGAGGGTAGTGTAATTAATGCAAATCAACATGGAAAAGAGACCCTGTCAAACTAACTTGATTTTTTAAATTAAGTTACAAGTTTGGTTGATAATCATGCTGAGGTAGTACACTTAGACTTCAGTAAGGCATTTGACTTGGTACTGCATAACATTCTGATTACAAAAACTAGAACAATATAAAATTAACATGGCACATGTTAAATGGATTAAAAACTGATAGGTCTCAAACTGTAAATGGGAAAAATTCATCCAGCAGATGTGTTTCCAGTGAGGTTCTGGGCCCTGTTTAACGTCTTTATCAATGATCTAGAAGACAACATAAAAACATCACTGATAAAGTCTGCAGATGACACACAACTTGGGGGAGTGGAAAATGTTGAAAAGGACAGGTCACTGATTCAGCACGATCTAGATAGCTTGGTAAACTGGATGCAAGCAAACAATGTGTGTTTTAATACAACTACATGTAAGTGTATGCACCTGGGAACAAAGAATGTAGGCCATACAGACAGGATGCGGGATTCTAACCTGGGAAGCAGTGACTCTGAAAAAGATTTGGGGGTTATAGTGGATAATCAGCTGAATGTGAGATCCCAGTGTGACATTGTGGCCAAAAGAGCTAATGAGATCCTTGGATGTATAAAAACTTGAATTTTGAGTAGTAGTGGAGAGGTATTTTACCCCTGTATTTGGCACTGATGCTGGAATACTGCATCCAGTTCTGGTGCCCACCATCTAACAAGGCTATTGATACATTCAAGAAGATTCAGAGAAGAGCCAAGAGCATCATTAAAGGATTAGAAAATGTGCCTAATAGGGACACTTAGGAAGCTCAATCTGTTTAGCTTAACAAAGAGAAGTTTAGGGGCAACTTGAATACAGTCTATAGGTAACTACCTGGGGAACAAATATTTAACTCTTCAAAATAGCAGAGAAAGGTATAAAATGATCCAATGGCTGGATGTTAAAGCTAGACAAATTCAGGCTGGAAATAAGGTGTACGTTTTTTAACAGTGAATAATTAACTATTGGAATAATTGCCAAGGGTTGTGATGGATACTCAGTCTCTGATAATTTTTAAATCAAGATTGGATGTTTTCTAGAGATCAGCTCTAGGAGTTATTTTGGGAAATGTCTATGGTCTGTGTTATATATGAAGTCAGACTAGATGACTACAGTGATCCCTTCTGGCCTTAGAATCTATGAATCTGAAAAGTTTCAGGACTGAGGTCCCCTTCTCCACCCACACACCCATCCCTCCCCTTTCCATTTAAACAACGCCTTAGTCTATACTTCAAAATCAGATTCACCTAGCTACGTTGCTATGAAAGGTTTTTTACCCCGAGAACCATAGTTAGGTCAACCTAACCCACCCCCACCCTACTTCCCCTTCCCCCGCAGAGGCAGCTAGGTCAACTGAAGAATTTGCCCAACGACCTAGCTACCACCTCTCAGAGAGGTGCATTACCTGCACTGATGGAAAAAACCCTTCTGTTTGTGTGGGAAGCATCTACCCTATGGTGCTGTCGCAGCACAACTGCTATGCCATATCTGTGCTGGCGTAGTGTAGACATGGCATAAGGCTCTATTCACTCAATGCAGCAATATCACAGAGAGAAGCAGCCACTTTGTCAAAGCGGCTTAGCACTTGGTAAATTAAAGCTAACCCCTTCAATTGCACATAGAAATGAACTGGAAGACAGTATAGAACATGGAACACCAATGAAATGTTAGCTGTGCAAGAAATACTTGGGGAAAGGACAGCTGCTTCAGTAGGTTTTGAATAGGTTTATAAAGATTCTGAGAGCCTTGGATAGAAAGAAAAATACACCTATTATTTTAGCTTTGAAATGGCTAATAGCAAACCCACACACATAAGACTTAGAAAAGCCTGGCGCAACCTTTAGGCAAGATTGTTGCTTGTCCTATACATTATGGGAGACAACCTCCACAGGGCCACTACTCACCCTTGTGCAAATGGGCAAGCAAAGCCAGGGAATGGGCAAAACCTTGACTTTGCCGTCCCAGCACACAGCTAACAGATCAGGGCTGGCATAAATGAGGATGTAATCTGGTCTATACTGGTTGCCGATTGCCTCCCCACAGCTACGTGTACTCAGGGAAAAGGCAAAGCGATAATCTAGGCCTTTATGCAGTGTAGTTGTAGCTGTGTTGGTCCGAGCTATTAGAGAGACAAGGTGGTTGAAGTAATCTCTTTCATTGGACCAATGTCTGTTGGTGAAAGAGACAAACTTTTGAGCTACACGGAGCTCTCTCTCAGGTCTGGGATGGGTATTCAGAGTGTCACTGCTAAATACAAGGTTGAACAGATAGTTTAGCATAAGTATTTTGCACATTTTCTAAGGGATCTTGTATGTAGTTGCAGCACTCTGAGTACCTTTCCTAGACTTGAGGAAGAACTCGAAAGCTTATCTCTCTCACCAACAGACGTTGTAATATATTTTATTAGACTCTCACCCACCTTGTCAATCTAGGCCTTTGTTAATACTCTGTATATATATCTGTAGAATCTCTGTGGGGAGCCTTACTGATTGGAGACATAGGCAATTTTGTAATTACAATTACAAGGTTGTTTGACAAAGCATACCATTGTGTAATCTGATGAGAACCGGAAGCTACACAACTATGTGAAAATAATTTTAAACCACATGATTCACTAGAGACACAGGGTTACCATCAACAAAATGCACTGAAAAGCAGTAAAGCATTCATTGATTTCTCTTCATATCCTCTGAACAAGACCTTTACATTTTAAAAGTAATAAACTTGATATTTGAGGGCTTGCAAACACTTGGAAGATCAGCTAAAGTTAATTGCTTCCAGTCACAGCCTATAAAAATGAGTCTGACAACTTACAAGAAAAAGCCCTTTTTCTACCTGTCCCTGTTACTAGCAATATCTAAGATTACTAAAACTGAAATATTACAGAAATGTTTGTCTTGATTTCTTTTAATCATAGTTTCACCAGTTCCTGTTTGATTATGTGGTTTTTCACAACAGGAGGAGAGAGAAAAAAACATTTCAAAAACTAGTAAAATGTGAATATTTATGTATCTTGAGAGACATCAGTTGCTAATTTCTTTTTTATGTCCTGCTGTCATTTAAAAATACAGTCAATAGTAATAAACACAACAGCATCCAGCCCCATCTACATAAAATTAACAACAAAAAATAATTGTAGTACAAGGTCTCCTCCCACCCTCTGGTTCCCAGAGAAGCTCTACTCTCTCATCCCCTCAATCTTCCTAAACGCCTATTCAAGAAGAAAGGCTTTGCAAAAGTAGCCATTTTTTGTAAAGCTGGATGTGGTGCAAAAAACTACTTTTCACACACACCACACACACACACACACACACACACACACTCTCTCTCTCTCTCACACACACATTAGGGAGGATCCTTCAACAGCATCAGATAAATTACAAATGAAGGATTTTATTCCATTAAATGTGAACAAGAATAATACAGTCATTAGTGTCCTGTGCGCTGTTTATAGCCATATGAAATTCAGCACGCTTGCCCCACATTTTCAGTTTTCAGCATGCTGCAGATTGTCACCTCCTGGGTTCAGCATTAATAATCCATTCACATGAGAGGGGAACTTTGCATTGTTTTGCGCGGTCATCAGACATTGTGTGTCAATTACACTCAGTTTAGGCTTTCGAGCTTTTCTTTGCAACCAGGAAGGCTAGGAACAATTATATTTATGGGAAGCAGATTCTGGGCACAGTACTGCAGCAAGGGATGAATCATTCAGGTTGGCAGTGCCACTTTAAGCTACCCATCCACTACCCTCCACTTCTCTGAAAGAAACTGGATCAGTTGAGGGGCTTTTTGTTTTGGTTTTTACCCAATTCTGGCTCAATGCTCCTTTAAAATGACAATCCTATTATCAATGTCCCATTGAGAGACAGACAGCATAAGAAGCAGAAAGGTAAGGTTGTGACTTTTGTTTAAGAGAGAAACTCTACTGTTGATCTCAGATTTTAAGGCCAGAATGGACTCTCTATTATGACCATCTATTCTGACCTCCTGCATAGAACCATAGAACCTTGCCCAGTCATTTCGGATAGAAAGGATACTGATAATTGCTGAAAAAAATGCAGACTCAAAATTCTTGCTGAGTTATACGCTCAAAAAACTGCCCTGTTTGAAGTGTAGCCACGTCTCTTACCACTTTGAATAATGGCTCACATCAGCATTGATTTTTTTTTTTAAATTGGTTTTCCACTACCTTCATCTTTGATTACTGTACATCATCCATTCTGATGTAAACCAGATTGAGCCTTACTTCCTTTATAGTTGTTCTCCCAGGAACCTATCCTATGCCTCATTTACAAACACTCTGAATGGACCTTAGTCTCTGTTGGTTTTCTTTTCTGTAGTTTTTATTCATTGCTCCTGGCAAACTCAATATTCATGATGCTCAGTCACTGACTCAGTTTCATTTGCCATATCCTTACATGAAATATACTGTTATTGTCTTAACAAATATTATTCAAAACTCTTCCAGTTTTATACATGTACTTGTTCTACTTGTGATTTTCTTCTTGCAACCTAACTAAATATGAAGTTACCAAAAAGAAGGGGAAGTCAATTGTCACAGTTCCAGGTTAAACAGCATCTCTGTCTTTTTTGTAGTCTCCGACCTCAGGAACACCTCTTTAGGTTTCTCATCTCTCTTTGGGCAGGAAACCATGTTCCTCTTCTTCCAGACCAGAATTTTAGGCATGCAGTCCCCCTGCATTGTTTATCCCAGCAGATCTCACTTTATAGTTCTACCATCTCCCAGTGGCTAAGACAACATTTACCAGTGTCACAGACCCACTTAGGCTCCCCCTACTGGCAGATCACCAGATTAGTGTGAGGGAAATCCCTGCCTCTGGGTCCTAGGTGTTTTACACTTCCCTGGATCCCAGCAGGCTGCAGCATGCTATCCTTCCTTGTCCTCTCTAGCACAGTTCCTGGGCACTGGTTCAGGCTGCTACTCCTTTTAGGGAAATGGAGCCTCTCAGACCAGCTGCCCTTAGGCCTCCAGATTCAGCTCTGACCCCCATAGCTTAAACACATCTCCTAGAATTTCACTGGAAAGGTACGAGGCTTCTGTTACCCTCTTCAAGAGGGCCACATGGCAGTTATAGCATATAACACAGACACCTAACACATTATTCCTCTTTACTTAATCACATGAGAAATGCACAGATCCATACAAAAATAACCCTACACACATTTTCCCTCACTCCACCTCACCCTTCCTTTGGGAGTCCTTAAGCGACCAGGTGTGTTCAGGCAGGAAGGTTCTCCTGGTCCATCTAGCTCCTGCAGCAGTTTCCCTCATCATAAACTTGTGAAAAATGACCCAAGCAAATAAATAATAAATAAGAACATCATCTACCCTTTATAAACTTCTAATTCCTCTGCCAGGTGACTCCTTAATCAGCCTCCACAGTTGATCCCAGACTCCTAACAGGTGACTCTATTGCTAAGTAATCATCCCCATGATAAACCACTTCTGCTGATTGGGAGCCAGTCTTTTATCTGGAGTGATCACATTTCAATGGCCGGGCACTTAAGTCAGTAACCTTCTTTTGTTAGCCCTTTGACACCCACTTTAGAATTCCAGTCCAAGATGGAGACGAGCAGACAATAGAGAAGGCAAAGTGCTGCACATTCAAGAGGAAGACTGCAGTCTGATAAAGGTACATACATGAACTCAGAGAGTTCATTTCACACAAAAATCATACATTGTAAAAATTTGATTCCCCAAATCATCACAACCAGTGCCAGCTTTCACAAAACACAATACATTTATTTAGAACAGAAGCATTACAGAGAAAATGCATTAAAGCAATAAACCATCTACACACCACATGTTAATTTTCCAGGAGTCACAGTGTTCCACATGAATATTATGTGCACTGAATGAGGCAGGGATCCTGTGGAAAATATAGTATGTGATCATGTAATTAAAGACTGTATCAAAATTCATATGTACAAGGGGGGCTGGACTAAGGACACAGAGGCAACATTACTTCTGGCATTCCCTACCTTTTCAGTGCTTGACCTTGCAACCTTAATAATGTTATTTTAACATGGGGGAGGGTTATGTGTAATTTCCCTGGTTTTTAAAAAAAGCAAACCCAAGAAACAGAAATCCCATTATGGAGCATAATATTGACACCTACGTGGGTCATCAGTAGGATTGGACTCTTTGGATCCATCTCTCAAACCTCTGTCACTTGAACTAACAGAGTAACTGATAGCTGTGCAGAATGTTTTCTTCTGTCAAATACTTCTCAGGGGGGGATGAGGCACACACTTTGCCAGTGGCTTTCACAGATATTTGCTGATAGCAGAGGCCTGGTAAGACCTCTGGAGAGGTCTTTCTAGAGGGCACAGAGACACTTCTGCCCTTCTCACCCCTCCCCATCACTGTGACAGAATGCTGAGAGCCAGTAACTGACCAAACCTCTGATCATGTAATTATTAATTATCCCCCGCAGAGAAGGCCTGGTGGAGGAGTGGAGTACTTGATTACCTGATCAGACTGGGGGCTGATGAGCTAAGAGGCTAATTATCCCATTAACTGAGAGGGTGATTAAAAAGCAGTGGAAGAAAGTGTGGGGGAAAGCTAGTAGAGTCTATAGGAAGCAGGATCTCAGGACTGTAAGAATTTGTAGCTAGAGTTGCTGTATGGGATTGTGATGGTGATATAGTGGAAATTATAAAAATAAAACACACAGAGCTGCTAACAAAGCATCCATGGCTTTTTCTGTGGGATTGCAGCACAGGAGGGTAGCCTGCCTTGTTACAATCCCCTTCAACTAATCTCTGTTCAAGTTCTATTTCCCTTGGCTTCTTGTTTTACTCCCAATCTCCACTCCTCAGGCTTCTCATTCCAGCTGTTGTCTCCTTCCCTGGCCTGCCATTACCCCTCCCTGCCCAATAAGTCTCCATTCTCCCCTCCTTTTTCCTCATCCAGTCCCTCTCCCCACAGGCTCTCGGAGTCCCTCACTGGGCTCACCTTCCAATCTCAGTACCATCCCTGCCCCAGCTCCTTGCTCCAGCTTTCCATCCTCAGTCTTCTCATTCCAGTCTCCTGGCCCAGTAAGCCTTACTCTCAGCCTTCTGTATCCCCAGTTCAAAACTCTGTCCCCCACTTACAGTTAGAGTTTGCTTACCCAGCCAGTCCCAGTTCCCTCCTCCTATTTCCTCATCCAGTCTGTCTGTCTGCCCACTCCTGGTCTCCAGTCCCAATCTTCCTCCCGAGGGTCCTTGTCTAATTTCAGTGGAGAGCCTGGGCCTAAACCAACATGATTATAGCGTGAGCTCACCTAAGGGGAATCAGGCAATTCCCCAGAAAGAGCCAGGCTTACGTGGTGATATAGCCCCACTGGGAAAAGAGTTGGACCAAGAGCTAGGTAGGAAGCTCAGAGAAGGAAGGAAAGTTCTTCATATGAAGGCCTAGGAAAGATCTTCACTACGTAGGGAAAAGTCTAAGAGCCATAGAGGATTTAGAGGATGGGTAGGAAGTGGTGTAGGGAAAACTGTAGTACAAGTAAAGGAGTAGATCTAGCTGTTCAGTACAGGGCCTGGGCAGATTGAGGAAGAGCCACATAGAATGTGGAAGGCTTTGCTTCTGTTAAACTTTTTTTGACTCTTAGTTTGGACAACTGTGAGCCTGGAAGGGGTGGATTTAAGATGGTGAACTGATCAGAGGACATTAGCCCAACTGAGAGAACAGTGACACCACATCTGCCATGAGGAGATGCCTAGTGGTGAGTGAGCTCAGTTACAATGAGTGAGCTAGAGTCAAGGGTGGTTCTCATGCTGAACAAAGACTGTGATGAATCTGAAATGTCAGGGAAACCCCTTGGTGGGGTTTTGAAGGACTGCTCCTGCGAGAGCCCATGCTGGAGGGGCTGTTTTCTGGTAAGCTTCTTAGTGTGCATGTAGGTTCTTTTGTCTTTAATATGTTTTCTCTGTTTGTTTTTACCTTAAGAATAAAATATGCTTGCTTTAAAAGATCTGTGAGGTAGCTTACTTGTGGGCAGTTGCTGTTGGGCTCTGAAGAGAAAGCAAGTAGGTTTGCTTAGGCATCTGTCTTATTCTTGGAATAACATAGTGAAGGCAGAGTACTGTTCAGCCTGGGGATACCCTGGTCAAGGGAGAGAGACAAGTCTTCACACAAGAAGGATGGAACCAGGAGCATAAGAGTAGGTGCTCTGGCTGGACAACAGAGGTGACCTACAGGTGCAGTTGCCCTGAACTGTGACAAAAGGATATCAGTCAAACTGGCTGAAAACACTGGGAAAATGACTTGAGATAGGGGAATTCCTCACTAATTATGTTTGGGCTCTAGAAAGTGCATTTATGAATTTCTGTATATGTAACCATTTAAACAAGATTCAATGGGGGCAGGTGACCAAAGCCCACAGGTAAGTCAAAAACATGGAGACCTGGGAGGAGGGTCAGAATCTGGTGGGAGCATGGGCTGTTATAGCAGAAATAAGGGAGAGACAAGACAGAACTGGGCAGGGGGGACCAAATTGGTATCTTAGATGTCTGTATACTAATGTGAGAAGTATGGGGAATAAGCAGGAAGAACCTGAAATGCTAGTAAATAAACACAACTATGACATAGTTGGCAACACGAAGACTTGATGAAATAATATGCATGACTGGAGTATTGGTATAGAAGGATACAGCTTGCTCAGGAAGGACAGGCAGGGGAAAAAGGGAGGAGATATTGCCTTATATATTAAAAATGTATACACTTGAACTGAGGTTGAGATAGAAATAAGAGACAGACTTGTTGAAAGTCTCTGGGCAAGGATAAAAGGGGTAAAAAAACAAGGGTGATGTCATGGTAGGTGTCTACTACAGACCACCTAACCAGGAAGAAGAGGTGGATGAGGCTTTTTTTAAACAACTAACAAAATCATCCAAGCACAGGACTTGGTGGTGATGAGGGACTTAAACTATCCAGACATCTGTTGGGAAAATAACACAGCAGGGCACAGATTATCCAACAAGTTCTTGGAATATATTGGAGACAATTTTTTATTTCAGAAGGTAGAGAAAGCTACTGGGGGGAGGCTGTTCTAGATTTGATTTTGACAAATAGGGAGGAACTGGTTGAGAATTTGAAAGTGAAAGGCAACTTGGGTGAAAGTGATCATGAAATGGTAGAGTTCATGATTCTAAGGAATGGTAGAAGGGAGAACAGCACAATAAAGACAATGGATTTCAAGAAGGCAGACTTTAGCAAACTCAGGGAGTTGGTAGGTAAATTCCCATGGGAATCAAGTCTAAGGGGAAAAACAACTGCAGACACTTGGCAGTTTTTCAAAGAGATATTATTAAGGGTACAAGAGCAAACTATCCCACTGCATAGGAAAGATAGGAAGTATGGCAAAATACCATCCTGGCTTAACCAGGAGATCTTCAATGATCTAAAACTCAAAAAAGAGTCCTACAAAAAATGGAAACTCGGTCAAATTACAAAAAATGAATATAAACAAATAACACAAGTATGTAGGGACAAAATTAGAAAAGCCAAGGCACAAAACAAGATCAAACTAGCTAGGGACATAAAAGGAAACAAGAAACCATTCTGCAAATACATTAAAAGCAAGAGGAAGACCAAGGGCAGAATAGGCCCATTACTCAATGGGGGGGCGGGGGGAAGACAATAACAAAAAATGTGGAAATGGTGGAGGTGCTTAATGATTTCTTTGTTTCGGTTTTCACCAAGAAGGTTGGTGGTGATTGGACATCTAACATAGTGAATGCCAGTGAAAATGAGATAGACTCGGATCCTAAAATAGGGAAAGAACTAGTCAAAAATTACTTAGACAAGTTAGATGTCTTCAAATCACCGGGGTCTGATGAAATGCATCCTAGAATACTCAAGGAGCTGACAGAGGAGATATATGAACCATTAGCAATTATCTTTGAAAAGTCATTGAAGATTGGAAACATTCCAGAAGACTGGGAAAGGGCAAATATAGTGCCCATCTATAAAAGGGGAAATAAGGACAACCCAGGGAATTACAGACCAACCAGCTTAACTTCTGTACCTGGAAAGATAATGGAGCAAATAATTAAGCAATCAATTTGAAAACACCTAGAAAATAATAAGATGATAAATAACAGTCAGCATGGATTTGTCAAGAACAAATCGTGTCAAACCAACCTGATAGCTTTCTTTGACAGGGTAACAAGCTTTGGGGAAGCAGTAGATGTGGTATATCTTGACTTTAGTAAGGCTTTAGATACTGTCTCACATGACCTTCTCATAAACAAACTAGGGAAATACAACCTAAATGGAGCTACTATAAGGTGGGTGCATAACTGGTTGGAAAATCGTTCCCAGAGAGTAGTTATCAGTGGTTCACAGTCATGCTGGAAGGGCATAATGAGTGGGGTCCCGCAGGGATTGGTTCTGGGTTTGGGTCTGTTCAATATCTTCATCAATGATTTAGATAATAGCATAGAGCGTACACTTATAAAGTTTGTAGATGATACCAAGCTGGGAGGGGTTGCAAGTGAGGACAGGATTAAAATTCAAAATGATCTGGACAAACTGGAGAAATGGTCTGAAGTAAATAGCATGAAATTAAATAAGGACAAATGCAAAGTACTCACTTAGGAAGGAACAATCAATTGCACACACACAAATGGGAAATGACTGCCTAAGAAGGAGTACTGCGGAAAGGGATCTGGGTTCATAGTGGATCACAAGCTAAATATGAGTCAACAGTGTAAAGCTGTTGCAAAAAAAGCAAACCTCGTTCTGGGATGTATCAACAGGAGTATTGTAAACAAGTAATTCTTCTTCTCTACTCTGTGCTGATTAGGTCTCAGCTGGAGTATTGTGTCCAGTTCTGGGTGCCACATTTCAGGAAAGATGTGGAGAAATTGGAGAAAGTCCAGAGAAGAGCAACAAAAATGATTAAAGGTCTAGAAAATATAACCTATAAGGGAATATTGGAAAAAATTGGGTTTGTTTAGCCTGGAGAAGAGAAGACTGAGAGGGGACATAACAGTTTTGAACTATATAAAAGGTTGTTACAAGGAGGAGGGAGAAAAATTGTTGTTCTTAACCTCTGAGGATAGGACAAGACGCAATGGGCTTAAATTGCAGCAAGGGAGGTTTAGGTTGGACATTAGGAAAAACTTCCTAACTGTCAGAGTGGTTAAGCACTGGAATAAATTGCCTAGGGAGCTTGTGGAATCTCCATCATTGGGGATGGTTGGAAGCAGGTTGGAAAAACACCTATCAGGGATGATCTAGATCAGGCCTGCACAACATGCGGCCCGGGGGCCGCATGCGGCCCGCGTGGGCAAACTGTGCGGCCCGCAGGGGGGTGAGTAGGTGGGCTCACTGTGCGGCCCAAAATCTGGGACTGTGTCCGTTAGTCCTTTTTGCTGCTTGTCTCTGGGCTGGGGGTTGTCCCAATGCTGCAAAGAGGGTGTTCCCAAAGGAAGGTGCTTGCTTCTAACCCCCGAGGCCGTCAGTATGTCTGCTCTTCTCTAGTCAGCCCACGTGACAAGTTTGATTGTCCTTGGTCTGGTTCCCATCCCCTCTCCAAGGGTTGCAGCTGTCTAGAGGTGCCTGCCTTCCACGCCTTCCTCATTCACACCTCATTCATTCAACAGGGCAATTGAATACAAAGTGGGGGGGGAAATCTTATTCTACTTCTAGCAAAAAGATATTTTTCTTTTACCTTAATTATACTACCTTAGGGGCCCGCTATAACATATTACCAAGGTTCAATACAAAGTCATATAAAAGTTATACAAAAATGCATAATGCAGAGATTTATCTACAACTGCATTGATTGACTGTTGTGTGCAGTAATATAGTGACCCCTGGGGGGGTGAAGAGGGGTGTGATGGTGAGGTCGAGCGGGGAGGGGCCGTGTCCTATTTTACTGCTGTGATCTGGTTACCCTATGTGCGCTGTTTCTTTCCCCATCTACAGGCTTCCACACCCCAGCGCTGGGGAAGGAGGGATTGTTTCCGCGGGGCGGGCAGCGCTGGGGGAGGAGGGGTGTTTCCGTGGGGCTGGGGGGTTTTGGCCCTCAGCTGTTTTCTTTGGAGTAATATGGCCCTCGCTGCTTTACGAGTTGTGCAGGCCTGCTATTATAATCACCTGTGAGATACTCTGAAAATTAAGAATATGCAATATGAAAATATTTCATGTTAGTTAATTTCAAAATGTTGATATTCACCATTTTTGCCATATGCTAAACAGTTTAATCATTTCTGGGGGGACAGAGGGGAGAAGAGAGTACTTGTCCATGCAAAATTAATAGAAATCTTTGAATATGTTGGCATTTGATAGCTTTTATCAATAAACACCACATTAGCATGTTGACATTAACTTAGAGAGTAAAAAACTGTAGTCAGTCATGTTTCAGGAACTGTGCAAAAAAAAAGAAAAAAAGACACTTGTGTTGGGTACATTGTTTCACCTGACCTACAGGCTTATGGCATCACACCTCATCTAAACATACATAAATAAGCTTTCAAATGAGGTGTGTGTATGTATATAAAGGATGGGTACATTAAACTTCAAAATATTGCCCTTTTTGAAAAATTGCTGCATGCCTATAGGTTTCTACTGCCTTCAGGAAACAAAACTGCCTTCTGTCCCTACTAAAAATAAAACAGGACATCCAAGCATGGATACAATAGCACATAAAGAGTGTCTTCAGTTACAAAGGTTATGAGTAAGGCTGCGATTTTGTCATGGAGGTCGCGGAAGTCACGGAATCCATGACTTCCAAAGACCTCCATGACTTCAGCCCCAGCAGCTGGGAGCTGCAGGGTCCCAACTGTTTCCTGCAGTCACAGGGAGCTGTGAGGCAGCGGGCCTCCAAGCTCCCCAGCCACCGACACGGCAGAGGGACTCGGCAACTCTCCAGCTGCCCCAGGAAGGGGGACAGAGGGATCCCCAGCAGCTCCCCAGGAACTGCTGCCAGGGGGCCCCCCACAGCTCCCCAGCCACCATGTGGCTCAGGGGGATCCTGGAGCTCTGAGCCCCCATGTGTGGTGGGAGCTCCCAGCCACTCCGTCCCTTCCCATTTTATCATGGATATTTGTCGTAAAAGTCATGGGCTTCTGTGAATTTTTCTTTATTGCCCATGACCTGTCCCTGAGTTTTACGACAAATATCTATGACAAAAACTTAGCCATTGTTATGAGTAAAAAGAATATAGTTTTTCCGAAGAAAATCCATTGTATTCTTTACTCTATTTCAATATAAAACCATCCGTTAGTTATCTGAAAAATATGTCCTCATCACATAAAAATCTATCATTATCTAGTTAATGAACTTGTTTTACTTTTTATCAAACCAGTGTGTTTGACTGAAGTGTTTGGGAAATTTTACTCCAGACAACACAGCTGGCACAAACTCATTACCCTTTGATGGCATGATGAACACATTAGTGAGCTTTTATGGTCCAGTAGTGTGCTAGACAGTGAGGGTAGGTCTATACTTACGCGTCCCGTCGGAGGCGCGCGATCGATGTTCTGGGTTCGATTTATCGCGTCTTGTCAAGACGCGATAAATCGAACCAGGAAGTGCTCCGTCGTCGACGCTGGTACTCCAGCTCGACGAACGGAGTAGGCGGAGTCGACGGGGGAGCCTGCGCGCCGCGTGTGGATCCCGGGTAAGTGCTTTTTCATTCGAACTAAGGTACTTCGACTTCAGCTACGTTATTCACGAAGCTGAAGTTGCGTACCTTAGTTCGATAGGGGGGGGTAGTGTAGACCTAGCCTAAGATGCAAATTTCTGGGTTGCAAGGCTGGGGCTGGAGAATTTGCAGGTGTTGTCCTAGGTGTAGTTCATGGGTGTCTGGGAGAGCATTCATGTTAACTCAGCTGGGTGTGACTTTGCATGCCAGTGGTGCTAGTGGCTGCGAGCGAACAGAGTCTGTAGAGGTCTGCTGTCCGCTGGCAACGCATTGTAAAAGGCATTCTATACTGGCGAATTAAGGAGCCACAACAGTTCAAAAGTCCAGATTGTACCCTGGGGCATGTCACAGACCACTTGATGCAACGTCAACATAAATAAATAATAGTAATCTTGGCTATGCCATTTCCTGTCTTTGCTTCCCCTCTAACATAGGAAAACAATATTTCCATCTACAATAAAAAATGAAATATTGATTTTATTACAGCAGAAGAAACCAGTGAGCTTTCACTAGACGAGCCTTTATCTTGTATCAGTTACTCCCATTCAGATTTTCTCTACTGACTATACCTCAAGGTGGGTGGGGGTAGAGGTGGGCGGGGGAGGTGAAGAAAAAAACAACCTTTCCTTGAGGAATGCTACCTAGATATAAAAGGTGGGGATGGGGGAAATACATTGAGGTATGATGGTCACAGTGAAGTGTCAGATTGACTCAAGGGAGCACAGAATATTTGAAAGAGATTTCCTGTACTGCTGTGTATGTCAGCATTGGGGCTCATGAACTGTCAGTCAGTTTAATTGGTAAACTAACTGCAGCATCACTACAGGCATATTAACAAGTGCAAATTTTGCATGCAATGTTTGTTAGCACCCCAAAGCCTTCTGCAATTATGCATGAATTAGAAAACATGATGCTGGAACGTGTTAGAAGCTAGTCTGTATC
Source organism: Chelydra serpentina (assembly GCA_037349315.1). NCBI lineage: Eukaryota > Metazoa > Chordata > Testudines > Chelydridae > Chelydra > Chelydra serpentina. Next base: position 18,856,585 of record JBAIAC010000002.1, read on the forward strand.
TATCTGATTCATTGGCATGCACCAGCAGAGAGTTCAGGAGCTGTACAAATATCCACTAGTTTTGCTAGAGGATGACAAAGTACTGGCTGAACTAACATCCCAAGTGAAAGCTGTCATTCTGACAAATATTCTATTATTTGCTTTCTGGCTCTGCATGGCCTACTTTACAAAATAAATAGCATCAGATATGCTTGAAGATTTCTTCTGTCCACTTGCTAATGCTCCGGATGAGGCTGAAAATAACAAACAGCCTCAAAAACATGGAGGTCAGATACATTTGAGATCTTCTGATAAGCTTAACAGGGAGACTGCTTTGGATGTTAACCTCATTATACACATTTCCAGTGAAAAGTTAAGAAAAATCAAGAACAAATCTGAGGAGCTGACCTTTTCAGAATGCAGACAATACTGTTGAGCAGGGCAGGTGCAAGGAAGTTTAGCGCCCTAGGTGAAACTTCCTTACACCAGCCCTGCCCCCCCCCCCCCCCCGCGCCCTCTACCCCCAGCTAACACTGCCCCCCCTGCACCCTCCCCCCAGCTAAAACCGTCCCCGCTACATCCTCCCTTCCAGCGAAAAATGCCCCCCCGCGCCATCCAGCCTCCCCATCCCCTGCTGGCCGCAGCTCAGCCCCCTGCCCGGGGACAGCCGCCCCCGGCTCAGCCCTGGAGCTGGGAGGGCAGAAGTCAGCCACGGCCAGCCGCCCGCCCTCCCGGCTCCGCGGCTCAGCAGGGCGCGGGGGGCGGCCGCGGCCAGCTGCCCCCCCCCCTGCTCACGGCTGAGTTGCGGAGCCGGGTGGTAGCCACGGCCAGCCACCCTCCCCCGGCTCCCGGCTGAGCCGCGAAGGTGGGAGGCAACGCAGCCAGCTGCCCGCCCCCGCCGCTCCCGGTTCAGCAGCGGAGCCAGGAGGCAGCCGCGGCCAGCTGCCCGCCTCTCCGCTCCTGGCCGTCCCCCCGCTCCAGGCTGAGCCGCAGAGGTGGGAGGCAGCCGCGGCCAGCCGCCCCCTGTCTTCCGGCTCAGCTGTGGAGCCGGGCAGCAGCCACGGCTCAGCCGGGAGTAGGGGGCAGCTAGCCGTGGCTCAGCCGGGGGCCGCTGGCTGCAGAGCTGGGAGGCGGGCGGCAGCCGCGGCCAGGTCCCCCTCCCTCCCAGCCCCTTAGCCGGGAGGGCGGGATGCAGCCACGACCAGCTGCCCCCCGGCTCCGGCGCCCTAGGCAACCGCCTAGGATCGCCTAATGGGTGCACTGGCCCTGCTGTTGAGACGCAAGGTGCATAAGGTAATATCTTTCATTGGACCAACTTATTTTGGTGAGTGAGGCAAGCTTGTCTGTCTCACCAACAGAAGTTAATAAAATATTACCTCATCAACCTTGTCTCTTTTTATCTTGGGACTGACACAGCTACAATAATGCTGCTGCATGACACATTTTACACCGGTATAAATGGCTGCATGATATGCACAGGAGTGGAGAAGCAGTCCCTGCAAATGTTCACTCAGCTATTCACTGTGGGTGTCTCGAAGCCCAACTAGCCTGTGAGGTGCAGACATTTCAAAAAGTAATGCATGCAGTTTAAATTAACGAGACAGGGTAGGTTCCATATTTATGCACATGAATTAGGATGCGTCTTCCAAATAAACTGTATCTCAAAATAATCTACAAAATTAAACAACAGATAAATAATTGCAGAGAGGAAAATATGGCTTTCAATTCAGAATTAAAATAAATTAGAAAATCATACATAGCATTTACATAATATTTTCAATCATTTGCTAATCAACCCTCAACTGTCTCCCTCTGAGGTAGGTATTATCAGATGAGGAAACTGAGGCAAAGAGGGTATGTAACTTTTGCAAGGCTTCAAAGGGTGTCTGTATCAGAACCAGGATTAGAACGTTGGAATTTCTAGTTTTCATCCCTGTGCTACATCGACTAACGAACACTGTCCCTTTGGATGAAGTAGGAAGATAGTCTTCTGGTCTCATCTGTCTAGTAGTCACTGATCCAAGAAGAGGAAACAATATTAAGAGATGAAAAAGATGGATCTGATTCTCTGCTACCTTGCGCTTTGTGTGGCCACTTAAGCCTGAGCAACATCCTCCTAAATTAATTACAGCATCTTTCAGCCACTTTCCCCAGCTGTACATGACTACATGAGGTACAATGTTGTATGCAGTGTAGTAGTATAAGTGTGGGTCCCAGGATATTAGAGGGACAAGGTGGGTGCGGTAATAGCTTTTATTGGACCATGAAGTACAAGGCAGGGGAGAATTAGACCCCCACATCTGTGAAGGAGCCTGGAACAGGTTGACAAAGGGTTTTTTTTTTTTTAAAGCCTTATAGCATCTTGAATATTCAAGAGGATTGCATGAGAATACAGAATGAAGAGCAATCAAAGCCAAATGCTCAGGATCATTTTAAAATGTCAATAGTGTAACATTTTATATGCATCATTATATAAAAAGATCAGTTGTATTATCTGTATTAAGAAGAGGGACTTGCATTAACATTACTAAGAATTTTATTGAAGGCTAATGTACCTTCCATATACTGGGCCTGATCCTGCAGGCCCAATGCTGGCAAAACCCCCTACTCTAATAGGATTTTTACTTTGTTGGTACAGGATCAAGCCCATGGAGCATTCAGTTTAAAAATGTTTTCCCAGATTGCAAGGTTAAGTGATCCTGGCAAAAATCTCCAAAGTAAGATTACACAGTCACTTACAATAAGGTACTTGACAAAAATCACAGGGAGACAGCTTAAGATACATAAAGCTGTTACTTTATTTTAGAAAACAGGTAATTCTAGTGGGAACTTGACCTTGAGTCTCACAGAAGAGGCATTCTTGGGAGCTTCTTAACATTTATGTATGAAATGGGGGTGACTTCCCTGCCTCCAAAGAAGTCACTCAATCTCTGAATGTGCTAAGCCATCCCCAACTGAGATGATGCAGCCCAGAGGCTAAAGAACTTTTAAAGAGCAAATGTATTGTCCATAGAATGGACTAGATTGCACCAAATAGCAAGTATTTTCAAAATATTTTCTGCAGGAGGGTTCCCCTCCTCCTTAATGCTTCATGTCCTTCTTTACTCCACATTATACAAATTTTGTCTTTACATACTGGCCATTTTCAGGAACAAAGTAAGCCATTCCCCCTAAAGCATAGTTTATGATGTTAGGTTGCCCAGTGAAGTTACCTTTCTTCTTGGATATGGTTAAATAGTACTGTTACCAGGGAAACATGCATGGGAACCCCTTGTTAAAATATTGTTTTACAAGTTTGATTGTTTGAATAGCATCCAAATTCCCTTTATCTACTTTCACAGCACAATGGAGCCTGAACTTGGCTGGGGCATTTATACATTACCACAATGCTAAAAAATAACAATGCTAAGCCTGCAGGAATTGGGCAGGCTGTGGAGGAAAAACACTAAGGGTATGTCTACACTACGACTGTAGTCCGATTTTACCAAAATCGATTTTTTGTGAACCGATATTATGAAGTCAAAAGTGTGTGTCCATACTAAGTACAGTAAATCGGCGGTGTGAGTCCACAGTATCGGGGCAAGCGTTGACATTCCAAGCGGTGCACTGTGGGTACCTATCCTACAGTCCCCGCTGCCCATTTGAATTATGTGTCGAGCTCCCAGTGCCTGATGGGGCAAGAAATTTGTAGTGAGTGGTTATGGGTACATATCGTCATTCAACCGTCACTCCCCCACTTCCTCTGGGAAAGCAACGGCAGACAATGATTTCGCACCCTTTTCCCCTGGATTGAAAGCACGGACGCCATAGCGCGGTGAGCATGGAGCCCAGGGAGATCATCGCAGCAGTTTTGGCCGTTGTCAGCACCTCGCGCATTAGCGTATGCTTTATCCGGAACCAGAACTTGATAAATCAGGAGAGTTGTCAGCGCGGTGATGAGAGTGATGAGGACATGGACACAAACCTCTCTCAGAGAATGGGACCCCGCAAATTAGACATCCTGGTGGCAATGGGGCAGGCTCATGCCATGGAATGCCGATTCTGGGCCCAGGAAACGAGCACAGACTGGTGGGACCGCATAGTGCTGCAGGTCTGGGATGAATCCCAGTGGCTGCGAAACTTTCACATGCGTAAGGGCGCTTTCCTGGAACTTTGTGACTTGCAGTCCGCCGCCCTGAAGCGCCAGGACACCAGAATGAGAGCAGCCCTGACAGTTGAGAAGCAAGTAGTGATAGCCCTCTGGAAGCTTGCAACGCCTGACAGCTACCGGTCAGTCGCAAATCAATTTGGAGTGGGCAAATCTACTGTGGGGGTTGCTGTGATGCAAGTAGCCAACGCAATCGTTGAGCTGCTGCTGTCAAAGGTAGTGACCCTGGGAAATGTGCAGGTGATAGTAGATGGCTTCACTGTGATGGGATTCCCTAACTGTGGTGGGGCTATAGACGGAACTCACATCCCTATCTTGGGACCGGACCACCAGGGCAGCCAGTACATTAACCGAAAGGGCTACTTTTCAATGGTGCTGCAAGCACAAGTGGATCACAAGGGATGTTTCACCAACATCAACGTCGGATGGCCGAGAAAGGTTCATGACGCTCGCGTCTTCAGGAACTCTGGTCTGTTTAGATGGCTGCAGGAAGGTATTTACTTCCCGGACCAGAAAATAACAGTTGGGGATGTGGAGATGCCTATAGTGATCCTTGGGGACCCAGCCTACCCACTAATTCCCTGGCTCATGAAGCCGTACACGGGTGCCCTGGACAGTAGTAAGGAGCTGTTCAACTACAGGCTGAGCAAGTGCAGAATGGTGGTGTAGTGTGCATGTGGACGTTTGAAAGGGCGCTGGCGAAGCTTACTGACTCGCTCAGATCTCAGCAAAACCAATATACCCATTATTATTGCTGCTTGCTGTGTGCTCCACAATCTCTCTGAGAGTAAGGGGGAGATGTTTATGGTGGGGTGGGAGGTTGAAGCAAATTTCCTGGCCGCTGATTACGTGCAGCCAGACACCAGGGCGATTAGAAGAGCACAGCAGGACGCAGTGCGCATCAGGGAAGCTTTGAAAGCTAGCTTCCAGACTGACCAGGGTAACCAGTGACTCTTATGTTTGTTTCTCCTTGATGAGAACCTGCCCCCGTTTGTTTACTCTGTTTATATTGCCTATCCTCTCTAATTACCAACCCCCATCCAACCCCCCTTCCTCCGCTTCGAGCGCACCTTGCTTTGAAAGGAAATAAAGGAACCATTGTTTCACAAACAACAATTTTTTATTCAAGATTTGGGAAGACAGGGAGAGAACTGGGATGGTGGCCAGGGTGGGGTGCGGGCGGAGGGGTGGAGGAAGGAGGGAAGGAAAGGCCATTTCAAAACTTGGGGAATGACAGCCTTCTGCTCCTTGAGCAATCCACAGGGGTGGAGTGGTTGTTCGCACGTAGCCTTCCCCCCCCCGAGTTTTGGGGACTCTGGGTGAGGAGGCTATGGGACTTGGAGGGGTGAGGGTGGTTACAGTGCTGCAGCGGCGGTCTGTCATCCTCCCTGCTTTCCTGCAGCACATCCACCAGACTCCGGAGCGTGTCGGTTTGCTCCCGCAGTAGCCCAAGCATCGCCTCTGTCACCCTCTGGTCTTCCTGCCGCCACCTCTCAGCTCGAGTGCTGCCCTCTTGCTTGTATTGGGAAATTGTCTCCCTTAGGGTGACCAGACAGCAAGTGTGAAAAGTCGGGACAAGGGGTGGGGGGTAATAGGAGCCTATATAAGAAAAAGACCCAAAAATCGGGACTGTCCCTATAAAATCGGGACATCTGGTCACCCTAGTCTCCCTCCACAGATTCTGCTGAGCTACTTCAGTGCGGGAGCACTGCATTAGCTCAGAGAGCATCTCATCGCATGTGCGTTTCTTTCTCTGCCTTATGGAATTCGGCTAGCGGGTGGCCATGGTAAGCCATAGACTTTCGGCTTCAGAAACCTTAATTAACAGCAGCGCCCTCCTTTCACGCTCAAAGCAAAGTAACTCAAAACAAAGTAACTCCAGCCATCCCATTCTATGGGATGCTAGCTTTCGCTATCACCCCACTGCATGGCTGGTATCAGGGGAGATCCCTGCTAGGCAAACGCCAACTGCCCAGCCTGAATGGCCCCCCTCCCTGCCCCCACCGCGTGGCTGGTACCAGGGGAGATCCCTGCTAGCCGAACGCCAACTGCCCAGCCTGAACGGCCCCCCTCCCCAACCCCACAGCGTGGCTGGTACCAAGCCGAACGCCAACTTCCCAGCCTGAACGGCCCCCCTCCCCAACCCCACAGCGTGGCTGGTAGCAGGGAAGATCACTGCTAGCCGAACGCCAGCCGCTCAGCGTGAAGGGTTCCCCGCCCCCACCGCGTGGCTGGAAACTGCGGGGAGGATTTCTTTTCAGGAACAGGCAAACAGCCCAGTAGAAACAGCCACCTCTGACTGTCCCCGTAATTCAGTTCCCGTATTTCAAACAGGTCACCATGAATAATATCACTCTGATGAGGATAACACAGACAGAGAAAAAACGGATGTTGCTTGAATGCAAGCAAACACCGGGGCCGTATGCTGCCAGTCTTTGCAATGATACCAGAGTACTTGCTACTGGCCTAGCGTGGTAAAGTTTCCTACCATGGAGGACACAATAAGGCTGCTCTCCCCAGAAACCTTCTGCAAAGGCTTTTAGAGTACCTCCAGGAGAGCTTCATGGAGATGTCCCTGGAGGATTTCCGCTCCATCCCCAGACATATTAACAGACTTTTCCAGTAGCTCTACTGGCCACGATTGCATCCCAAGTCCTCAGGGCACAGTAACCATTAAAAACCAATTGCTTTACAACCATGTCTTTTCAATTCAAAAGATACACTCACCTGATGTGCCTTCTCCGGCTTCACGGTCCGGGATACCGCCTTGGGAGGGTTGGGAGAGGATCTCTGTCAGGGTGAGGAAGAGTTCCTGGCTTTCGGGGAAATCGCCCTTCAGAGTGCTGTCGACCCCCTCGTCCTCATCATCCCCCTCATCATCTTCCCCGTCCACAAAAACATCAGAGGAAGCGAGTGATGAGAATACCTCATCCTCGGAGTCCATGGACATGGGTGGGGTAGTGGTGGTGGCCCCCCCTAGGACTGCATGCAGCGCAGCGTAGAAGCGGCATGTCTGGGGATCTGACCCAGAGTGTCCATTTGACTCTTTGGTCTTCAGGTACGCTTGTCTCAGCTCCTTAATTTTAACCCGGCACTGCGTCGCATCCCTGCTGTATCCTCTGTCCGTCATGGCCTTGGCAACTTTCTTGTAGATTTTTGCATTCAGTCTTTTCGATCATAGCTCTGATAGATCTGATAGCAGTCTGGGGGGATGAATCCATGCTAACACCTCCCGTTCTGTCCATGCTGGAGACCTCTTTCTATTCTGGGATTGCATGGTCACCTCTGCTGAAGAGCTCTGCATCGTTACCTGTGCTGCTGAGCTCGCCACGATGGCCAAACAGGAAATGAAATTCAAATGTTCCCGGGGCTTTTCCTGTGTACCTGGCCAGAGCATCCGAGCTGGGACTGCTGTCCAGAGAGGTCGCAGTGGTGCACTGTAGGATAGCTCCCGGAGACCAATAATGTTGAATTCCATCCACACTAACCCTAATTTGACACGGCAATATCGATTTTAACGCTAATCCCCGCATCGGGGTGGAGTACAGAAATCGATTTTAAGAGCCCTTTATGTCGAAATAAATGGCGTCGTTGTGTGAACGGGTGCAGGGTTAATTCGATTTAACGCTGCTTAATTTGATATAAACTTTTAGTGTAGACCAGGTCTAAGTGAGAAAATACTTATTCTTTATGTATTTTATTTTACTTTAGGCCATCTTTTTCTACACTGCCACTTTCCAATTTGTCAATCAAAGCTATCAGAAATGTTTCCTGATCTAGGTTATTCAGCCTAATCAGTACAGATAGAGCATGGGACACAAGCAGAGTAGATTTAAAGTGCAGCTGTAGTTACAATAATTATAGGCTGACTTTAACAAAGGAAAAAGATCATGAGAATCTCATCTCTTCAAAAATAAGCAGGGGAATAAACAGAAATCAAGAGTACTTAGCAGTTAGAGAGGACAACAGCAGCAAGCAGGTACAAAGTGTTCACTTCAGGACTGCAGTATTTTGCCTGTCGTAAGGGTGAAGAAGAAGTGCTCATGTAATCACAAAGGCAGGGGCTGTGTTATGAGTACATATTAAAACCACACTTTATAAGGCTTGGAGTCTCATGCCAGTTATACCACTATAAATCTTAAGTAGCTTTGTTGACCCTGCTAGCACACATTTAAAATTCCCTAGTGTACATTAATGTAGTCCAGTTTCAAACTGCACAGTAGGGAACTTCTGGGAAGCATCACTATTGGCCTGTACCAGAAGGGAGTAAGTTTAGCATGTACTAGAGTGTCACGCTCTAACTGGCCTCTGCAGCGCTTGTTGGTGAACACTAAAAGTTCCCTAGTCTGTGTTAATGTCACTGATTGGTCTATCAGCCCCCACAGTGAGAGCGCCGATCACAACACGTCAGATGTGTTGTTCTAGCCAGTCCTCCAACTACCCACTGGCAAAGCTGTCAGTAGCACCGGACACCCGATTGACATAGCGCACAGCAGCCTAGAACTCTTGAGCGATCCGCCAACCGCAGCCTCCCAAGCAGCTGGGATTACAGGCACGCGCCACCACACTGGGCCTGTGTTAATGTAGTCCAGTTTAATGAAGTATTATTTGAAACTGGACTGCATTAACACAGACTAAGGAACTTTTAGTGTTCACCAGCAGGGGCCACACAGGCCACTTAGTACATGACACTCTAGTGTATGCTAGAACTTAACCCCTCTCTGGTACAGGCCAACAGTGATGCTTCCAAGAGTTGTGAGGCACCTCCCTGCCACCTTCCATCAGCATGAGGAAGTCTTGTCTTTGCCTGCTGAATATCAGCTCCCTGAAACCACCAACCGCTGGCAAAATCCACACCACCTTCCAGCCCGCCACAGGCCTCGCTCTGTAGGTTAGCAATAGGCACACAGCAACCTCCAGGTCCTCCGAGTGTCCCTGTCATAAATATGAAGGGAAGGGGGAGAGGGTCTGATGCAGTGCTATAAAATCCTCTTTCCAGTAAAGAGTTAAGAAATGCAGGTAGCCAGACTGACACCTGACCTGGCTGGCATCTGACCAATAAGGGGACAAGATACTTTCAAACTTTGGGAGGGGGGGAAGGTTTTAGTGTGTGTGTCTTTGTGAGTCAGAGTGATCTTGGAAGACAGAAGGAACCTACAGAAAATCAAACCTCCCTTTTCTGAAGTAAGTTTAGATAGCATAGCGTATAGATTTCTGTTTAATTTTGCTTGGTGTATCCCCTGTGTTAGAAGGGGCGGGGAGGGGGGTGGTGTTGTTCATGGTTTTCTGGAACTTTAAGCTTTTGTCCAGAGGGGGAATTCTCTCTGAGTTTGGAAATATAGTGTCCTGTAAAATAGTTACCATCCTGATTTTACAGAGATGATTTTACCTTCTTTATTTTTAATAAAATCCTTCTTTTAAGAAGTTGACTGTTTTCTATGGTGTTAAAACCCAGGGGGTGGGTTTTTAGATCACTGTGTAACCAATTGGTTGGGAGATTGTTCTCAAGCTTCCCCAGGAAAGGGGGTGTACGGCTTGAGGGGGTATTTTGGGGGGGAGGGAAGTTCATGTGATTCCTTTCCTGGATTCCTGTTAGATACTTGATGGTGGCAGCGAGAAGCATTTCTCAGGGTGCAGGGAATTTTGTACCTTGGGGGATTTAACCTAAGCCGGTAAAAATAAGCTTAGGGGCTCTGAATGCGGGTCCCCACGTCTTTACCATAGAGTTTAGTGTGGGGAGGGAACCCTGACGTCCCTCTGAAGTGCTCCACACACACACCACAATACAAACAAGAATAAGTTTGCTCCACTTATGTAGGAACAATCAGTTTCACACACACAGAATGGGAGGACACTGTCTAGGAAGGAGTACAGCAGAAAGGGATCTAGGGGTTATAGTGGACCACAAGCTAAATATGAGTCAACAGTGTGATGCTGTTGCAAAAAAAGCAAACATGATTCTGGGCTGCATTAACAGGTGTGTGGTGAGCAAGACACGAGAAGTCATTCTTCCGCTCTACTCTGCGCTGGTTAGGCCTCAACTGGAGTATTGTGTCCTGTTCTGGGCACCGCATTTCAAGAAAGATGTGGAGAAATTGGAGAGGGTCCAGAGAAGAGAAACAAGAATGATTAAGGGTCTAGAGAACATGACCTATGAAGGAAGGCTGATGGAATTGGATTTGTTTAGTTTGGAAAAGAGAAGACTGAGAGGGGACATGATAGCAGACTTCAGGTATCTAAAAGGGTGTCATAAGGAGGAGGGAGAAAACTTGTTCATCTTAGCCTCTGAGGATAGAACAAGAAGCAAGGGGCTTAAACTGCAGCAAGGGAGGTTTAGGTTGGACATTAGGAAAAAGTTCCTGTCAGGGTGGTTAAACACTGGAATAAACTGCCCAGGGAGGTTGTGGAATCTCCATCTCTGGAGATATTTAAGAGTAGGTTAGATAAATGTCTATCAGGGATGGTCTAGACAGTAATTGGTCCTGCCATGAGGGCAGGGGGCTGGACTCGATGACCTCTCGAGGTCCCTTCCAGCCCTAGAATCTATGAATCTGTGAAGTTTGTCATCAAGGAACAGAGATTCAAGACATAGAAAATACAGTACTGTACTGGAAACAAATCACAGAATCATAAAACTGGAAGGGACCTCGAGAGGTCATGTAGTTTAGTCCCCTGCACTCAAGGCAGGACTAAGTATTATCTAGATCAGGCCTGCACAACTCGTAAAGCGGCGAAGGCCATATTACTCCAAAGAAAACAGCTGAGGGCTGAACCCCCCCGGCACCACGGAAACACCCTCCCCCCCCCAGCGCCGCCTGCACCGCGGAAACAACTCCTCCTTCCCCAGTGCTGGGGTATGGAAGCCTGTAGAGGGGGAAAGAAACAGCGCGCATAGGGTAACCAGATCACAGCAGTAAAATAGGACACGCCCCCCTCCCCGCTCGACCCCACCATCACACCCCTCTTCACCCCCCTAGGGGTCACTATATTACTGCACACAACAGTTAATCAATGCAGTTGTAGATAAATCTCTGCATTATGCATTTTTGTATAACTTTTATATGACTTTGTATTGAACCTTGGTAATATGTTATAGCGGGCCCCTAAGGTAGTATAATTAAGGTAAAAGAAAAATATCTTTTTGCTAGAAGTAGAATAAGATCTTCCCCCCACTTTGTATTCAATTGCCCTGTTGAATGAATGAGAAATTAATATATGCACAGTTTGTATTACTGCTAAACTGCTGTATGCTTGTGGCAAGATGAAAGGCTGTTGTAAGTCACCCAAAACCTCACTTGGTTTTACACGCTGTGCTTATTTTGTTATTTAGAAGCATCTAGACATTCAATAACCCTGATCCTTTACTTATTTGGTTTAACATGCCACAGCTACTACCCCAAGTCCTCTGATGCTCCATAGTCCTTCAGGCTTTTTTCCTAAACATAGTGCAACACTAATTTTCTGTTCTGTCTGCATTTGAACCCCATGTCAAACTTTGTAAATGTTCCAGATTTTAGTTGTGAATCTGATAACATTGCTGTATTTTATGTAAATGTGTTAATATTTTGGCTTTATAATGGATGATAGATATTAAACCAGAGAGAGCTTGTCATAGTGCCTCAATACATTGGATGCTATTGCATCTAAGTACTCCTGGAGTAGACAGGGTTTAAATGATTAAATATATTTATTAGTTCATAACCTGATGGTGCTTTATATTTGATTTCTTGAGGTTCATTTGGCAGCATAATGTAAAGTTCACCAGGGTGCTGCTGATATTATTGCTTGAGGGGAAAAAAGAATTATACTTGTGTTTTTAAACACAAGTAGAGAGAACAAACATAAATAGCATTCAGAAAAATGAAAAGTTGGAATGTTTATGATAAGTGTGACGCTGTTCCCCATAAAACTTTATGGGGAGATGCTTATAAATGTATATATGTAACTAGAATATGTTTTATGCTACATGTGCCATGTAACATATCTCTGTGAAAGTTATGACCTACTGAATTTATTCCTCCTGTTTGTATGCATGTATCATTGTTGTAGTTGAAGTTATGAATATCGGTTGTATTTCTTGAGAAAGGAATGTGCAGGTTAAGTGCCCAATCAAGAAGCACTTAACAGACAATAGAACTTGCAGTCACCAATCCACATTTGAACTTTGCCAGGAATGTGGCTGGTCTGGAACTGAGTTGTGCAGGTGACTGGTCCATGTGACCCCAACTCCATTTGGTAACTGGATGCTACACAGGGAGAGGGAGGGGTGTCCACCCAGAGGAGAAAATCTATTTAAACCCCGAGGAAACCCCTCCATTTTTGTCTTGAGCTGGCTAAAGGAAGAAGCTCTCCACCCCCCAAGGAGACCTGAAAGAGACTGAACAGAGGACAAAGACATTAGGGGGGTGAGTGATTGCTGGACCCAGTGAGGGGTTTATCTGTACACAGGGTGATTAGACATAGAACTGCGTGTTCTCTTTTATTTTATTCGGTAATTCACTTTGTTCTGTTTGTCACTAATTGAACTCACTTAAATCCTATTTTCTGTACTTATTAAAATCACTTTTTACTTATTAAGTTTCCTTGAGTACGAGTTAGTGCAAAGGGAGAGTGAACAGGTGTGCATACTTTCTATCTGTGATATAGAAGGCGAACTGTTTATGAGTTTACCCTGTATAAGCTTTATACAGGGTAAAACGGATTTATTAAGGGTTTGAACCTCCTTGGAGTTGAGCAGCTGGGTGTCAAAGGCAAGAGCGCTTCCAGGGGCCTTACAGTGGTGAGTGGACTTGGTTCGGACCTGGGTCTGTGTTTGCAGCAGATCAGTGGAATCTGGCTCAAAACAGACAGGATTCGGGAGTCCCAAGCTGGAAAAGGCCTGGAAGCAGGGGCAGAAGTAGCCTTGGCACACCAGGTGGCAGCACCAAGCAGGTCTCTGTGGTCCCAACCCGTCACAATAAGTGTGTACTTTTTGTGGGGGTACCAGAAAATACAGTCTAATATAAAAAAAGATGTGTAGAAATTTTTTAAATGGGATATTTTCTCACCATATGGTATCTGAATTATAATAGAAAACTCCAGGTAAAATGTGAAGTCCGTGGGTTTAGGGAATTTGAAGAAGTAGATTTTCAGATACAGAAGAAATAATCTTTAAAAATATGGAGAGAGGAATTGAAATGAAGAATTAAATATTGCATTAAAATAGGGGAATTTTTTCCTCTCTATAAAGCATACTTTAAAGCAACGTTTGGTAGATGTATGTGGTATGCTGTTCATGGTTTACAGGTTAAATTAATTTTCTGATAGGTATGAAATCTTAATGCTCTAAAGAATTCAGTGCACTCATTTTACATAATTTTCTTATTTTTCAATTTTAAATAGTTTTATGTTTCCTTTCAAACTTTTAAGGGAAAAAAAGGATAGTGACTCTTTTAAGGGATGTAGTCCACTCCCAATAATTGATGAGGAGGTGTCAATATCAAGGGAGGGAAAATTGCTTTGTAGTGAGCCAGCCACTCCCAGTCCCTATTCAAACCCAAATTAATGGTGTTAAAAAATGAATCGTAGCTCTGCAGTTTCTCTTTGAAGTCTGTTTTTGAAGTTTTTGTTGTTGAAGTATGGCTACTTTTAAATCTGTTATAGAATGTCCAGGGATACTGAAGTGTTCTCCTACTGGCTTTTGTATGATACCATTCCTTATGTCTGATTTGTGTCCTTTTATTCTTTTACGTAGCGACTGTCCAGTTTGGCCAATGTACATGGCAGAGGGGCCCCATGATGCCATATTTCACATTAGTAGATGTGCAGGTGAATGAGCCCCTGACTCCTCATTGTTTTTAAGAGACATTTAGTTATCCATCACTTAAAAGATATAGGCAACAGCACCCTTTGATTCTGTGAAAGTTGGATACCCTAGTCTGCAGGGTGAAAGATGCTAGTAACTTTGTGAGTAAGAAAACTGCTTAGGCAAAGATTGTGACTAGCTTAAGCTAGTCACTAAAAAGCATATTTGTTTTGTTTGTGACCATATACCTGTCTCTCTCTTTCTTAGTATCATTTAAATCTCTGTTCTTTGATAATCAACTTATTTTTGTTTATTACAAAACCATCTCAGGGCTGTGTATTAAAATGAAAAGTGAGTCTTCAACTAACCTAACAGGCTAGTATGTGCTCTCTCTCTCTTTGTAGGCAGCAAACTTAATTTCTGTGAGTGTCCAGTAAGAGGGACTGGACACTGCAGGGAGATGTCTCTGGGGAACTCGGGAACTGGCATTTAATTGATTGCCAGTCTAAACCTTTCAGGTAACAGAGTCTTGAAGAGTTTGCTGGCAAGGCAGATAGGCTGCTGTGTCAGGGAGTTGACACACAGCATAGTAGCCACAAAGCTCTCATTTGTTGAGGCCAAAGGGTAACACAGAAGGGTAGGCAGAACGTCTTACATGTTACCACCATATAAGCAGAGAATAGAGAGCTGTTATGTAGAGAACTGATTTAAGAAACATGAGATAGGTTGTAATTAACTTAAATACCTACAATTAAACATGCGTCGTCTGCTAAAATAATGTGCCTGTTCAAACCATACCTAAGTTATTAACTGGTTTATACTGATACACTGTAGAAATAGCCCTAATTTGATCAATTCTGTTTAAATGTTGGCTTGTAGGTGTAAATGATTATTTAATTGTGAACTACCGTGTGGAGTCTAGCAGAGTGAGTGATTGTGGTTTCTTTTCCACCCACTTCCTAGGTCAAGGGCATGATTTCTATTCAGGGTCTGACTTCTCTTACAGACTTGGATCTGTATAGACCTCTATTGGAAATGTGGTAATGCAGACCAAAAGTTCTGAAGATAGCCGTGAGTGCGTGGGCATTATCAAGTTGTGAAAGCAGATGAGGTAGTCTCTGGAAAACTGAAGGGAAAAAGTCAATAACAGGTATCAGTTATAAAAAGCAACTGGCTTGGTGTTAAAATTATTTTAACTGATCTCATTCTCTGTGCTCTTTCATTTGGGAATCCCTAGCAGCCTTTGGGATGCCATTCTGTTGCATGCCCCAGTGATACACAATAATGAATAGCAGTGCAGTCTCGAATCATGTGTAATTTAGATAGAAATTTGCTTTATGTTCAGTATGACTTCTTTCAGAAAAGTGCCTTAAGGTATGATTCAGTGATATTGTAAGTTAGTATTATGTTGGAAAGTGTTATCAGATTTATATGCCAGTCTACCAGCCTAGACTGGAAAGATAGATCATCAACCTGACTGCCATGGGCCAAAAAGCTTTCCAGGAAATAGGGGAGGTGAGGAAAACTTCGATCAACTTAGAAATTGCTAATGCGAATGAGCTGCAGCAAGGAGCTAAAAAGTCAGCTTGAGAAGGAATTCAAAGGGTTGTAAACCACAGTGGAAACCAACTGCCTGGGTGAGAAATCAGTCCAGTCAGAGAACTTGGATATGTCCGGTCTTATGCAAGACTAGGAACTAGGATACTAATACTACTACTTTTTTTCCCTCTCTTATTTGTAACCTGAAGAGGTCCAAAGGGGAGAGATTTGATTGTTCCAGCTCAAGTAATACAAAAGCCCATATCTTTTTAGGGGAAAATCTCCCTGGGAGTCTTATTTGGTTTTGTTCAACATCATAATCCAAATGAATTGTTGAGGAGATGAACCAAGAGGGGTAGGGTTTCTAGCAGCCAGTTTGCATAGCCCAGATGGTGTTCTTATGGTGCTGCAGAACTCTCACCCAGAAAAAAGTGAGTAATCCAGATTTGGTACAAGCTCTTGATATGGAGTCTGGGGCAAGTCATCAGTCTGGGCTGGTAAGGAATAAATAAGAGCTAGAACAGGGGTTCTCAAACTGGGGCTTGGGATCCCTTGGGGGGTTGCAAGGTTATTACATGGGGGGTTGTGAGCTATCAGCCTCCACCCCAAACCCCGCTTTACCTCCAGCATTTATAATGGTGTTAAATATACAAACAAGTGTTTTTTAATTTATAAGGGAGCTTGCACTCAGAGACTTGCTTTGTGAAAGGAGTCACCAGTACAAAAGTTTGAGAACCACTAAGCTAGAAAGAAAGAAAAAGGGCGGGGGGGGGGGGGGGGGAATCTTACCTGAACAAGTAGAGAACCTGAGGAGACTTGTATTCCTGTCTGTGATAGGGCATCTGCCTCATGCAGGGTTGAAAGGAATTAAGGTGGCCAGGCTAGCCAATTCATTCCACCAGGTGCACCTGAAGGAGGAGCCAGGGAGCATTCCACTAATTAGAAGTAGACTCTGCTGGGCAGGAACAGGTGGGGCCTGTATAAAGCTCATGAGCGGTGAATAGCAGGAAGTTAAGCTACAGTCACTCACTGAGCAGCTGGAGTTTGGCAAACTGAGGGAGAAGGGATTCTAGATAAATAGGAAGCAGCCCAGGGAAACAGCAACAAGAGGTCAGGCTGTGCAAAGACCATGGCTGCCTGTTTTAGGGTCCCTGGGCTGGAACCCAGTAAAGAGGGTGGGTCTGAGTTCCCATACCTGCCACTGGGAAGTGGTAAAGGCATGGGAGATACTAGCCAGCCAGCGGTGCAATTAAAACTCCCTGGCTGGCCTGTGCCAGGTGAGTCAGGCTCCCAGGCTTGAGATGTGGGGCTGTTTAATTGCAGTGTAGACTTCTGGGCTTGAACTGGAGCCTGGGCTCTAGGGCTCTGTGAGGTGGGAGGGTCCCAAAGCTCAGTTTGCAGTCTGAACCAGAAGGTCTATGCCACAGTTAAATAGTCCACATCTTGAGCCTGCGACCTGAGTCAGCTGGTACAGGCCAGCCTCGGGTGTCTAGCATCTAAGGGTATGTCTACACAGCAAGTCTTGTGGCTCTGAAGCAAGAATGGATTTTTGTCCATTTGTTGAATGTTTCTGATGGGGGAAGAGCTGAGATATGGGTGTTATGCTGGAAGTTGTCAATAGCTACCATTAAGTGGGTCTTTGTGTACAGACAACCTTAGACCTTATTAACATTGATGGGTCTGCTAATAAGTAATACCACTTTTCAGGCTAAATGGTGGATCAATTAAGCCCCTTTATGGAGAAAGATAGCTGCAGATAATAGAAGCTACTCCCCAAGATAATCAGCCAAGTGGCTTGACTCTGCTCAGGGTTTGCCATGTGGTCTAAGGGGTTTTCTCTGGAGCTAATAAGGGTTAAGGGATTGTTTGGCAAGCTATGTATGTTAGAGGAAAAAGTGAGCAGTCAGCATGACTAGCAATGGAGAGAATGGTCCCCAAAGGAAGCAGAGGGATAGTACTCCTTGGAGCAGAGGCTTCAGTAGAAAGGCAGACTTGGGAATTGTAAGAATGGAAACTGCCTGCTGTTTGTTTCTAGTGGGTTCAGGGAAATAGGCCTCTGTGTACACTCTTGGTAAATAAACAGGATTGCACCAAAGAAATACCTGACTCTATCACTGGTTGCTCCTCCTAATAGTAACAACCTGGTGAGGTTCTGAACATTGACTAACCTCTCAGGTTAAAAAGGGGCAACAGTAGATGAAATATGCTCAATAGGAAACAACTTGGAGACAAGATCAGAGAAGCAGAACAAAAAACTCTGTCATCCAAGACATGCCTCTCCCTCCTCTTCTTCCTGGAAATTATACTTAAAATGTTTTGTTTTATGCAATTAAATAACTGGATTCTATTAATTTAGACAAACTATAATCTGATTTTTACAGTTTAGTGATCTCCCCCCCCCCCCCCCCGACTTAACAGTGATTCCCAGTGGAGATGGGCCAATGAAAATTCTTGATCTCAACATCCCCCAAACTTGAAAGTTTTAAATTGTGATTTGAACCTCAGCTGTGTAGCATAGGCCATATCTCTAACTTCTCTGAGAACTGCAGATGGAGGGAGTTCCCTGCTTACACTAGGTATACTTTGTTAGTGAGCAGAGTCCTAGAAGAGGATACTCTTAGCTGCTGCCATAACAACTATAGGAAATTGGGGGATGGGGACAGGGATGCATCTCAGGTGTAGGCCATGATTCCTTCACTGGATTATAGAAAGCATGCCCAGGGATTGATAAGGGGAAAAGAGTAACAAGATTGTCCACCTCATTAGCAGGTATTGGGTTCATGTAAGGAACTGTAGATTATCACAATGAGTAGATGCAACTCATTAGATTTCATTCTTGAATACATAGGTATAGCCCTGTAGCAAAGCCATGGCTTGTCAGGTGCCGACAGAAGGAACCACAGGAGAAGCCAAGGTTAGCCAATGCTGGTGTGCGTGTAGTTTTTGTTTTGGAATTAACTTTTTGTTAATGAAATCGGTTCCTACAGGGATGACTTTGAGGTAGAAACAGGGGAATATGGAGTAGGAAGTATGTGTTATCTTTATATTTGACACTGATATGACTCCTACTGTTATGCTGGGATCACAGTTCAAGAAGGATCCTGAAACCCATTGGAAAGGGTTCACAGGAGAACCTTAATGATGATTAAAGGATTAGAAAACATGCTTTATAGTGTTAGACTCAAGGAGTTCAATCTATTTAGCTAATCAAAAAGGGTTGAGGGGTGACTTGATCACAGTTCATAAGTACATATATGGGGAACAAAACTTTCATACTGGGCTCGTCAATCTAGCGGAGAAAAGGATAACAAGACCAAGTGGAAGTTGAAGCTAGACAAATTGACTGGAAATGAGGTGGAACTTCTGATGGGTTGGACTCCCCCTTCTGGGATGCCACCTGATGTACTGGGATTTCACTGAGCCTCTCTTGCTGCTCAAGCCTCGGTTCCCTCTCCCTGCTTTGCTGAATTAGGCTCTCTGGCCTCTTACAGTGCACGCGTGGACACACACGGACACACTGAAGTCAGCTCTGTGTGAGAGGATTCCCACAGTACTCACGTGCACACCCCTTTAGGGAGATAAGCGGGAAAGCTTTTTTTTGCTGTGACCTGGGTCAAATGGTTCCCATTGTATAGCGCTATCTCTGAGATGCTTCTATTGCACACAGTTCCTGGAAAAATCTTTATGCTTGTGTGCATTTCTTCAATAAGCCACTAACATTGTTTGACCTCATCCTGTGTAGCACATGGTCAATATTCCCAGCTTCAGATACAAAAATGATGCATGCTGTCAAGGCTGATTTCCCCACTCTGTCACTTTGTGTGCAGAAGGTGAGGGCCTGCAAGAATTCTAAAAATTCATACTGGTCACTCCAGGCTTATATTAAACTCCCAAGGTTACAGCTATTCTCTGACCTTGGATGGGTAGATGCTGCCATCACCCACGTGCAAAACCCCTTTGAAAACCCAGAAAGGCCCACTTGGAAATTCCTCCCTGTGGGGTACCCTCAAGCCCTTTCTACCCCCTGGGGAAGAGCTGAGAAAGAAAAACAAAAGAAATCAGCTGGCTACCAGCTAATTAAATATGCACAAACCTCTTAGGACACACAAATCCAATCCTGTTCTTAAAAAAGGTAAATTTTATTAAAAACAAAAAAAGAAAATACATCTGGAAACTCAGGCTGTTTGTTTTTAAATCTAGCAATAAACAAAAACTTACAAGGATTAAGTATCAAGAATACGTTTCTTGAGGTCCAGTTTAAAGATTACAAGCAAAACAAAAGCATTTGGGGTTAGCACAGAGGAGTCCACAAGCCATAAAGAGATAAACCTATTTGCATCTACCTAGACAGTTCCTGATCTACTTGCATATCTGGGATTTCAAATGAGTAGTTTCTAGGTATGATGCTGATGATTTTTCATACCTGATCCCAAGCTTCTTACAGCATAGTTGCTCCCTGTCTGCCTCTCCCTGAGAACAACCACAGACAGAGAAAGGGGAAGTTGGTCCTCAATTTTAAGAGGTTCTGGCCTTCCCATTGGCTCTTTTGGTCAGATGTCCACTCCCTTCCTTTTACCTATCCGTAGCAGGGAGACTTTTTAACCCTTTATGGGTAAAGCAAGTAGAGAACAGCTACTAAGGGATTTTATAGCTGGCTGGCTGGGTGTCCATAAAAGGGAGCTCCCCCCCACCGCCCTTTAATTTATCACACATGCATACAAAATGGATAAACACATTCAGTAAATTATAACCTTTCCAATGATATCTTACAAGATTCATCTTGCATAAAGTATATCTTAAGCATATTTCTGTGAAGAATATGGGGTGTAATGTCACAGAACATTTTAACAGTCAAGGTAATTAACCACCAGAACAATTTACCAAGAGGTGTGCTGGCTTCTCCGTCACTGACAAATTTTAAAATGAGAGAGGAAGTTTGTTTTAGTTCAAACAGGAATTAAATCAGGGATATTCTATGGCCTGCGTTATGCAGGAGGTCAAACTCGATAATCAGTGATCTCTTCTGACCTTAGACTCTCTGGCATTGACTCCTTGAGCATGTGACTCTGCCACTGTAGTCAACTTTTAGGACTTGTCTAAATTAACTTTCATATATAGACTAAGGTAGGGTATGAATTTTAGGCACAATAACTAGTTGTGATTAGCCATGTGTGGATGCTTTTATTTCAGAGTAATAATACCTCATTCTGAATTTCACTTGCAAAGTGGATTAAACTAATTCAGATTAAGGCATTCTGAAATAAGAGCATCCACACCTGGAGCTATTCAGGATTAGTGTCTGTATAGACTATCTATTTTGCTCATCGGTTACTAAGGGCTAAAGTACCCATGCTAATTTTTCCTCTAGAGGACTCTAGTTCAGAGTCAAAAGGTGTGTATTCTATTCCCTGTGTTGGAACATCTGTAATTTAGTTGTTGTAATATTATCTGTGGGTCAATATATTTGGCTATTCCCACCCAGGTGCTTTTATTTGATGCAGACTCCAGCGGTCTTACAGATACCTTTAATAAGCTGTTCTCTTAAGCAGCTCTTAATGATAAACTCTGGATGCAAAATATATAAATGTGAACAACTACATATTTTGTGGAAATAAGAACAAGTAAGTGGGTGATGGGCGGGAGCAGCAGGAGTATCAGTTTATATAAAGCTGAAATGAAATGCACCCTTGACCATGCTATTAGATATTTTCACCATTTGCTAGGTTTTAATTATTTCATAACCACTTAATCTAGCTGAAAGTCAGCATAGGGCCAACATCTGTTACTCATTTAGAAGTATAGTATGTGCTGCCCTTATCAAAATCTACCATAGTAAGGTTTTGTTTAATTACTGGCTATGAAATGGATCATTTGCTCTCCTTCAGTTATAATGTTCGCTCAATCATGCTTTATTAATCTTGTTAGAGGACAAGGCAGATAGACCTAAGCCAGCTAGCTGTGTGTGTTCAGCAGCTTGTTGCACTTGAAAACTTAAAATAAAAGTAAACCTCCGTTACCTCTAATGAGCTAGAGCTCTGAGAGTGTAATTTGGAAAAATGTTTGCTATAGTGTTACTGCTATTAACAAATTAAACTGGAGGAGTCCTTGGTGTTACTAACTCATTTAAAATTCAGTGAAACCTGTTTTAAGACATCACACATGGAATAGGGGGGAAATGAATTGCCTAGTAGTGCAGATGCAGTCAAGTGCCCCCTGTTGGCCACTTATCAGACTACTGTGAGAGGATCCAGTCAGTTTTTGCATCAATGTATTAAGTCTCTCCAGAGTCTGAACAGAGTCCAGGCACTGTTCTTATCTTGGGGTCCCTATGCACACCCTTGGAAAACGCATGCTGTGTCAAACACCCTCTTCTGAGAATTTAGCCCACATAGCCCACTGCCCAGCACCCTAGAACCAGTGCTAACTCCTCAGTGTCCTCTAGTTCAAACACTCTCTCTTGGAAGCACAGTGAATGCATGAGGCTTCTGGGTTACCATTTAACTCTCTCAGGGGCACATGGTAAGTTGTGGTACATACAGACTTTGCACTGGACTAGAATACAGTATTGCTGCTGCTTTAATAGCATGAGAATTATACAGATCTGTACAAAAATTAAAAACTCTACATGCGTGTCCCACCTCAGTTTTTTCGCCACTCCAGAGCATTTTCTGGGCTGAGGTCAGGGTCATCTGGGGCCATCCATTATCCTTCTGTTACAGTGTATGGCTTGGATTCTGAAACATGGAGCCTAATCTCCCAGCTGGCCTCATGGGACCTTGGCTGGTCCCACCCCTAACCCTCTCCTGTCCAGACTCCTTTTGTGTTTCGCTGTGGGTTTTCCTGGTTTATATGCCCACAGACCAAGAACTGGGTTCTTCATCTGGGCCTTTTGTAACTTTTCATTGTTCCAAACCCATTTGTGAATTATTGTGTGGTCATAATGCAATTGTTAAGGCTGAATAACTTCCATTGTCCATGCTCTCAGAAATATGTAGCACAGCCCCAGCGATTCCATATTTACCTAGGGCTTCAGTGATACCACAGTTTTCAGAGCAAAAATGTAGTAATCTATCAACCAAAATTAATCATTCAAACAGATTTCCCAAGTCATCACATCTTCTATGGGTCATCTTTTAAAGGCTAAACAAAGCCACTGTCAGTGACCACCTAAAACAGGATATTACTTAGGGTGGTTAATGAACATGATTCCATGGGGACAAATGGCACAATTTTTATAAAGGGAAATATGTACTTTCAACTTTTTTAGAATTTACCTGAGCCAGCACAAAGAGGTCTGGAATGATCACGTTAGAGAACCTGCCCGAGGGACACCATGATTGGTCTAAAACTGGGGTCCGTGACCAGCAGATTTCTCCTTTTTGTACGCATATACGTGTTTCATAATGTTCCAGAATGTGTTTGACTTATTATTCAGGTCAATTGGTGACAACAGTGAAGCTCTGGCATCTCTTTATCTCACTATTTTGTGAAGGATTTAGTCCTAATGTTCAAATGAATTTGGAGGGTAATTGAATTGCAAATTACTCATTTTGCATCGCTTCGCTTGTGGTACTAAGAATGGCTTTTTTTTTTGTTATAGCTTTTTAAATTCATTCCCTCCTTACATCAGGGAACTATCTGTTTCAAATGCATTTGCATATTAAGAAGCTTTCTTTTGTAGCAAATCTTTAGAACGGTGGTTCATCGTTCAAGGACTCATGTTCTAATAAAATTGAATGGTGAGAGAAAGCACCAAGGTTGTCACTTGTCCGTGTGATTGTTCATTGTTACCTGTTTTTGAAGTATTATGCATGCCGCCTTGTGTCCAAAATGCACTAAAAATATTCCTTTGTATTTTCTGGGGCTGAAAACATCAAGAACACTTAAAAAGTGCATTGCTCTGACTGAACATTAGTACTGTAGATCAACACCAAACTGCTGCGTCACTGTAACGACTCCTGGAGACTGCACATTTATCTGGATCTAAACCTCAAAAGTTCCCTAGATCCAGAGTTTTTTGTTTTAGGGCCCATTTGTAATCTTCCCATCCTCTCCCCACCTCGCCCCCCTCCAAGCACCCACAGAGTTGGTGCCTATGGCAGTTGTACCCTTCTATCTAGTACAAGAGTTACATATTCATTCCAAGCCAGTGAACACAGTCTCAAGTACATCTAAGATTGTATCGTCAATGACTAGGTGTGAGGCATGTTTTTTGCATGATACCGTTATATAATGAGACAGGGAAAACACCTTTATGTTCTCAAAATATAACTCCATCCTGCACACTCAGTTCATCTTTAATTTGAAAATAGGGTTCTTCTTCCAGTACGTGGCTTTTATCTTCTAGTCACCCTGCTAGTATCACTGTATTGTCTGCCTGTAGTTGGATGTCCTTGGCCATAGTTTCTTTGGTTTCCATCAGCTACACTGTTGAGACTGGAAGACAGTGCAGCATCTTAATGGAGTCCATGTCCTGATCCCTTTCCTCCAACTTGATGATGCTAGGAGAGTGTGTGTATGCATGACCTACTCATGGAGTCAGCTAACAACTTGTGAGCGGAGTTTCAAGAAGGTGGCGTTGCAGTGGTGTTCGGACTGCTGACCTTCCAAACTCCTGGTATATTGATGTGGGTTTTCTTAATCTTTGTGGGTATGTGTAATATACTTAGACTGTTCTTTTGTCTGTTTGCTTTTCCCCTAATAAGATTCCTTTGTTTCATGTTCCAAAATAAACTCAGGAATACATAGGAGGGGGGGAGAAACACTTGTTATGGGTGGCCAGGGAAACTTCCCCCTCCCCTCCTTCCAGAGTTGAAATCTGAGTAAGACTGTGGGCTGGGGTGGGGGGTGGGAGGGCTCAAGCCATAATTCTAGCCATTTTCCCTTAGCTACAGTGAACCTGGCCCTTGTTGATGCCATCCACACCTGCCAGAAAGGTTGCATTGAGGAGAGAAGGGAAGAAAACAATTTAAAAAACAAACAAACCCCAGTTGCTAGTAAACAGTCATGTCAAATGGTCCTAGCTTTGGACCTTATGATCCAAAGTCTAAGTCATGGGAATGTTTCAATTTGCTTCATGGGCTTTGGAACAGGACTACAGTGAGCACAAATGTTTTTCAAACATTGGGAAGGCATTGTTCTTGGCATTGGCCTAGGTCAGAGTCTTGCAAATGGATCCACAAAGTTGGACTCTGTGCCCATCTAGAACCTCATAGAAGTTATTGATCCAATGTGGTGATCTTAGTCCACATTTGAATGTTCAAAGCCTAACCCCTCCAGTTATTCACATTAAATATATATTTAATTGGTGGCAAAATAGAATACAATGTGGCTTTTTCCCCCATTCAGAATGGCAGAACATAATAGTACAACTAAATTAATATTAATAAAAGCTTGAATGTTCCCAGTTCCAAAGGTAACTTTTCAGAAAAATAGGAGCAGCGGGATTTTAAGAACAGAGTGTTTGTTTTTTGCTGTGGATACATTTTGTTGAACTAAAATAAAACAGCCTCCCACAAACTTCATAGACTTGTTAAACTCACACAGTAACTAAATAAGACTGTAGTACAGTGTACCAAAGTAAATATGTGCAAAACGGGGAAGATAACATCCTTACAAAGCAGAACAGATGCACAGGGGATGTAGTAACAAAAACTAAGACTGATACTGATATAGAGGCTCAAAACATTGCTAGAGGGAGCAGAAATGAATTGGTGTTAACAAGGAAAATATTAGTGAATATATAGACTACAAAGGGCACTGTTTTAAAATACAGCATGTCCCCAGTTTTTCACTATCCTGAGTGGCTTTAAATACTAACACATCTATAAGATTGGCTGAGACATTTTTCAGAGTCTTAAGAGGGGAAAATATTGGGGCCGTCAATAGTAAATCAGATCCTAGGAAAAAACCACTTTAGAAAGCATGGTACCATCAATCAAACAAGAGCATTGACTGATCCAGAGACAAGAATGTCACATCCACAAACACAAGGATGCTCTTTTTTTTTTCTTTTCTTCCTTGTACAAATATTTTTTAAAGCAAAACACCCTAATCTGACAGGCTAACACCAAATCCACAAACACTCAACTAGTGGCTTAAATGACTTAAGTTTCCTGAGTTTGCACAATATAGTTAGAGGAAAGTTTCCAGCACTGTTGGGGCCAAGTCCTATGGTCCTTATGCCAGTAGAACTCCTATGATTGTCAGAATTCAGTATCAAGGTAGGGGCTTGATTATTTTCTTCTGAATGGTGTTTCTTAATATTGATGCTGGTTCTTTGAGCATTTTTTATGTACTGTGCTCCCAACTGGTGTGGGTTTTTTGTGTGTGTGTTTTAACTGTAGGCCAAATCCTGGCAGGGCCGGCTCTAGGTTTTTTGCCACCCCAAGCAACAAAAATTTTGGCTGCCCCCCACTCATCCCTGGGCTCCCCCCCGCACCCCCTGCCACTCCAGCCCATGGCTCTCACCCCTCCCTCCACCACCAGTGCCCTTCCTCACCCGCACTCCCTGCCGCCCCAGCGCTGGGCTCTCTCTCCCCTCCCTGCACCCCCTCCCGCCCCAGCCCTGGGCTCCCCCCCCTCCACGAGTGCTGACTCTGCCTGCTCCTCCCTCACTTCCAGCCTGTCCGGTGCTGGCAGGGTCGGGGTAAGCAGCGGGGCTCCCGGGCCACACCTCAGCCCAGGGTCCCTCCAGCCAGGGCTCCCGCCTCCAGGACTGGCTGGGACCCGGGAGCGCAGAGCCGGGGGGGACCGCCCCGGCACGGGGCTGAGGAGCCAGGGAAGGACAGCCCCAGAGGGAGCGGAGCCCCAGAGTGCGGGACGCAGGCCCCGCACGGCAGCACCCCGGGCACCGGTCCCCTCTATGGCCCCGCTGCTGCTCCTGGCCACCCTGCTGCAGCCCCTGAGTGGCTCGGGCGCTTCACCCAGCTCTGGCTGTGGTGCTTGGGGGGCGGCTGCCCTGCAGCACCTGCGGGGAGCTCCGTGTGCCCTGCGGGGCGGCCCTCAGCCCGAGTGTCCCAGTCCTTACCCAGTCCTTTTGCCGCCCCAAGCAAAAAAAAAAAAAAGGATGGCCAGAATGCTGCCCCTGAAAATGTGCTGCCCCAAGCATGTACTTGGTTTGCTGGTGCCTAGAGCCGCCCCTGAATCCTGGGCCCTCCTCAGCACCTCTCCAACAGTGCAAAGCAGCCTTAAACCCAGCAGATCTGATTTCCTGACCATGCAGGAGTATTTGGTGGTGGAGAGATGATACAGTGGCTCCTATATCACCCCTCTCACATACCCCACACAGGAAGTGTTCCTATGGGAAAGGGGTGTGGTTGCATTTAAAACAGCCTCTGCCCTTCCTCCTCCCATGGACCAAAGGATCTTGCTCTGTATGTGCAAATCTGCCATGTAACTGCAAGAAACTTTCTAACCGCTATAGCATGTCAGTTGTGAAATTTTTTTAATCAACTGCCTGTACATTTGCTAATAACCAAAATGGGTGTGTTAAGATGTTTACCTTAAAAATTGTACAGAAGGAGATTGGGCTGAGACTCTCTGAAAACTAGATTATCTGATGAGAAATATTAGAGCACTGGGGGCTGTGTATGGGTTTCTTGTTTGCTAAACACCTATAATTATTTTAACAACCTCTGTTGTTGCACAGTCAGTTGAGCCTAGCACAGATTTCCAGATCAATACTGGGTAGTCTCTTACTTTTTTGTCATTAACTTTTGTCCTGAAATATCTTAATTTTTCTAAAATGTAGGATGTTTCTTCTAGTAATTTAAAACTTCCTCCTTCGCCTTGATGCATTTTCATATGACTCCACACTGTGCTAGCCCTCTGTGATGCTGCCTGACTGTAACGTTAAGCATGATATGAGTTGTTGGATCAAATCTGAAGGTTCATGCTAGTGGGGAATCGGTACAAATTGGGCCCAAACCCCAGGCCCAGCAAAAACTTCAGTTAGGTTAAGTGGAGTTTTTCCAGAGTAGGGACTGCAGGATTGATCTCTGTACTGGAATTTTCAGAAAGCCCTTCCATAAATTCCCAATGACAGGATTAGGCTTTGCAAATACCTACAACAGACAATACTTAGGAAGAGCTTCAATGAATGCCTGCAGCTTGCAATGTATTTTGAGGCACACTTTGTAACATGTACATCTGAGAAGAATAGAAAATTGTAGAAGAGCAGTGCATTTGAAGAGAAATAACACAACAAATAGTTCAAAGAGCACACTTTTAAACAAGATTTCTAGTGGCTATGCAAATAGCATCTGCAAATAAACAGAAGGCATAACCCTTTAGAGCATTAAAATATCTTCATCTGAATTGATTCAACAGAGTGAGACAGATTCCTACTCTAGCATACATATGTATTGGAAGCTGTTATCAATAATAACCACTTCCCAGTGGGATTGTGATTAGAACTCCATTTAGGGTGCAGTTTTTGCTCCTATTAAAGTTGTTAGAAGATTCATGAGATCAGGAAGAAACCCTTACCCCTTTCCATGCTCCAGGAAAGCTATCTAAGTTTTGTGAAAGGACATTTGAAAAGATAATACGTTGTTTGTGACTGGAGTCCCAGGGGAGCCAACTGAGATCACCCAATTAGGGTGAACTGCAAAGAATGGGGCAGACAACCCCTCAAACTGGTGGATATTCCAATATTTAGATTTACCAGGCCAGCACAAAACAGCTTCTATAATACCGCACTGGTTAACCAGAAGCCAACACAGTTCCCTTAAAGTAATCCAGCCTTAGGCTTCCACTCAGACACCCAAGTCAAATATGATGAGGATTACTGAAAATCTTATTCATCATATAAAAACGTTCTACCAATCCCAAAGGATCAAACACATTGCCTCCCAGGTTAATGCATATTTCAGATCGTACCCAAATACATGCTTATAGCCAATTCTTATTAACTAAAATAAAATGTATTAAAAAAGAAAAGAGAGAGTATTGGTTAAAAGATCAGTATACATACAAACATGAGTACTGTTCTTGAGATCAAATTCATAGCAGAGATGGTGATCTTTGTAGTTGCAAAGAGTTCTTTCAGAAATAGTACATAGGTTATAGTCCAATGTTCGTATTCAGGGTGATTCCAGGTTAGGACTGGAGATCTCAACCTTTAGAATTAAGCTTCCCCTGCATGAAGCATTAAGCACGTCTGAGATAAAGAGGATCTGGACTAAAGTAGTTTTTATGCAGAATCAGGTCGTCTTTGACAGCTCAGAGTCCTTAGGCAAACAATAGGCAATTATGCGGACATTGAAATAGATCTGTTTCCTAAGCATCACTAGTAATACGCTACACAAATTAACATAAGGAAATGTATGTTTCTTTAAAGTTTGTGATAGACTGCCTAATGGATAGACAATGATTTCACCGAAGATTCATCTAATTCTGAATATTCCCTTTAGATCTTTGAATCAATAGCTATAGTAACAGACAGGAACTGTCTGTTTACATGACTAACATTTAACAAGATATGAGTACACACATACAATTAGTATCACCTCTAATTTCCAACAATACAGGTTTGCATTTCAAAGTTCTAGCCTATCTACTGTGGAATGGCCCTAATTACCATTTGCATACTTTTCTAACATGTCTTCAAAGGTTGGCTTTGGGTCACTTAGCCTGCAAGCTGCTTAACCCTTTCTGGCCATGTGTCATACTTTTGTATAAGATTCGTTGCAATTATATAACAGTGGTTGCAACAATGGTTTACATGGTCATACTTTAATCAGATAATGTCACACTTCTGTATTCCATAAACTTTGTATGATTTCATGGTAAAGATGTCTTATGTAAGATGCCTGTGTGTGACTCTAATGATGATGAACAAACCAAGACCACAGAAAAATCTTCATATGGTATATTAAGTAAAGATGTTCAGACACTCTGATACTTATGTTTTGTGTCAGCTGTGTTTAGTAATTAAAAGAGGGGCTAGGATTTAGGTGGCATGGATCCTACTAATGTGTTTCTGGGCATGAGGGACAGTAGAAAATTCCTGGTTTTCCTTATCCATATCTCTAACTCATCTTCTCTCTGACTCTTCCTCATGATCCCTTTTACACTTGCCTTTCAATTGCACCTTCCATTTTGTTCTCTTCCCCCATGTCTATACTTTTCCTCCTTTTTATATCCTGTTTCCTTTCACCTCTTATTTTCTCCTTCTTTGCATTTATTTTTAAAATGGTTTAAATTCATTCAGTCATAGGAGCGGAATTGTGGTTAGAGCAGAGGACTGGGAATTTGCAGACCTCTCTTCTGGGCCTGGCTCTGCCACTGACTTGCTATGTGACCTTAAGCAAATGGCTTTGCATTTCTGTATCTTGCTTTCCCCACCTGTAAAATGGCAATAGTAATATTGACCTTTCTAAGGTGCTTGGAAGTCCCTGAATGGCAGGCACTCTATCAATGCAATGCATTATTAATTACTGCTCATGAATAAATGCACATGTAACAAGAAAAATGGAAATACATGTTACGTGGTCATTAATAGCTTGAGAGTCTTCTCCCCACCCTCAAACTTGCTCTTCTTGAAAATGAAGAAACTGACACCAGAGCTTTTTAGAGAGAAATGTGTGGTCTGGTGGATGTGTGATCCTGGGACTAGGGAAAAATGGGTGCTATTCCCAGCTGTGCCATTGACCATGGGCCATTCATTTCACTTTTGTCTGTTTCACCTATTATATCTGTGGATGGGTTGTTGGCAGCAGAAACCAGCCCTGGGACTTTGGTATTTTACAGCAGTGATTCTCAGCCAGGGGTACACGTACCCCTGGGGGTATGCAGAAGTCTTCCCGGGGGTACATCAACTCAGATATTTGCCTAATTTTACAACAGGCTACATAAAAAGCACTAGCAAAGTTAGTACAAACTAAAATTTCATGTAGACAATGATTTGTTTATATTTCTATATATACTATACACTGAAATGTAAGTACAATATTTATATTCCAAATGATTTATAATTGGATGGTAAAAATGAGACAGGAAGCAATTTTTCAGTAACTGTGTGCTGTGACCCTTTTGCCATTTTTAGGTCTGATTTTGCAAGCAATAGTTTTTAAGTGAAGTGGAACTTGGGGTACACAAGACAAATCAAACTCCTGAAAGGGATACAGTAGTCTGGAAAGTTTGAGAGCCACTGTTTTACAGCACATGCCTGTACTGTGCGAGCTAAAAACCTGTTAAGCCAAGGCTGTTTCATGCTCATCTTCTGTATGTGGCCTAGCCACCTTTAGAGGGGGACAGAGCAACACACGGAGTGGGTGTGGGTAGCATCTGCCTTGTGTATTTTAGAGCATAAAATCTTTGTGGAGCTGGGATTCTTTCTTTCCGTGTATTTGTACAATGCTTCATGCAATGGTCTCAATCTTAGTTGAGATCTTTAAAACAGGTAATGATGTGAGCCGGGGAAGAATATTGCTGCTACCAGATCACTGCCCTAAAGCGGGATTAAGGCTCTAGGAGCTGAAGAATGCATCTAAGAAGCTTGGATAGGTACCCTCAAAGGAGATTATGAATGAAATGGGGGGCCTCGAGGGAAGTAGTGGGCCCAGAGAGAGAGAGAGAGAGAGAGAATTTGAAGACTTCTTACAACTTTTTTCAAATGAAAGACACATTTAATTGCATTGTCTCTAATGCCAAATTAAAACACTACCTTCTTCCCATTTTAGAATTGTTTTTTTGTTTTGAACCCCTCTAACGAGATTCTCAAGAGGACCATACTAGGGAACTTAAATGCTTATAAAGCTCTCCCAACCCTATCATTCCTCTTAATGTTTCATCTCGATTTTTTTCTAAAAAGTTTGTGGATATAGCTTAATTTCCCCCCCTCTTCCCTCTACTCCTTTTGGTGCATAACTGTATGAATGTATTAACTTTTGGCATGCCTGACTAGGTCCGTTTCCTTCACAAGGAAGGGTGTGATGAATAGGATTAGGTTGCTGTGGCGTGAGACTTCTATAGAGATTGCATAGAGGAGTTAACTAACTTTTGTTGTTGCTGGAGTATTTGATTTGATCTTGGGGGAATTGATGGGTATAACTTTTTTTGCATGTGCATATTTTTAAGAGATTGGCAAGGGCACCAGGGCACTGATCAGCAATTGCTTTTTTGTAGTGTCCTAAAAAGCCGAATATTGGACTGAGCACAAACTTGAGTGACCACTGCCCATGACACTATAGCTTCACTGCTATTGTTACTTGAGCTAGCATTGAGCTAACTAGATAAAGCCTAGTTCGGGTATGTCTATGCATGCTGCAATCACACCACCTGAGTGCACTGTAGACATACAGTTTGGCCATGCCTTCCTTGCACAGAAAAGCTGACTGTAAATTTGAATGTGCCTGGAACTGCATCAGAGGTCATTGCAGATCAGGTAAATGGCAATTACCAGCCCATGACAAAATGAGACACTTAGGCTGTGTCTATTCTGCTCTACTGTGTGGACTACAGGGTTATAACATGCAGTGCACACCTAAGTGTTGCACTGTAACTGCCCTGTGTAGACACTGTTAGCACAAGCTAAATGTTAACAGTCCTGTTTGAAGAGGACTATGTTAATGCAAACAAGGTACTGTTCTGCTCATGCCTGCAGGCTCCATAGCTAGTATGTTCAAGACCCCATAGTGTGTACACAGTCCTGCAGTTCAGAAGCCCTTACTCTGAATTATTCCCTTAGTATTATCCTATATTAATCTTATTCCCAGTGCTTGATGAGGTATCTGTTTAGCGACAGGTAATGTTCCTAAGCAGCTTAAATGAGCCATTATGCACTTTTCTTTGCATCGGTCTGCAGATCTCTCAAAGCATTCATTTAGCTTCTCTGCAATGGCCTTTTGTCCTCCCCCGCCCCTTGAGTGCTCCTTTAGCATTTCAATCATCTAGTGGCCCCACTGATGTTTTAGCAGCTGACATAGCTACTGCTGCTTGCTGGGGGTGGTTTAATTATGTCGACGGAAGAGGTCTCTTTTGTTGGCATAGAGCAGCTACACGGGAGATCTTACAGTGGCACAGTTGCATCAGTACAGCTGTGCTGCTGTAAAGTCTCTAGTGTAGACATGGCATAGTGGAATGAAGCAAGCTGGGGCGTGTGTATATTATTCCCTTTGTAGTAGCAGACTTGATCATTGCTGATGAGAGTAATTGAGTGGCTGAAGGGCTGGTAGTGTCAGGAAACTGACACTTGTCTATCACAAGACAGACTCTCCCTTGCTAGAGGTAGAGTAACAAAGTGACTTGTAGTCCTGGACACACAAGAAGTGTCAGCGGTGTTCCTGATTGACTGAGGGGAAAACCTTAGTAATACTTAGAATATCTCAAATCTTTCTGCCAAATGTAGCCCTTTCTTTGTGAATTCCCTCATTCCATTTGTCCTTTTTGCTTGGCACCACATCTTCTCCCTGTTGTATTCAGGTCCTTTGTGTGACAAGAGCCATGTTAATGGATAACAAGTGTAAGTTAAACATGTCCCACTGCATTATTTTAATCATAATCAAAATTAACCTTGTCTGCATCACGTTACTTTTTCCAAACAGTGCTCATGGGATTTTGGGAGGTTATCAGGGGTACCCTAAGAAATTTTTTTGAGAGATGCATGACTGAACAGCACTTACCTCACAATAGTTGCGTGGCTCCTGAACTGTGGGGGAGGCCTCCTGCCCTAGGCATTGTGACTCAGTGTGTGGGGTCACAACACCACTCAAGTTGGGTCCAACCACCCCTCCATCATGAAAGAGGGGCTGCCAGGCCAAATTTCAGTGAGGGGTCCTCTCAAACAGGGGCCCTAAGGCAAACTGTCCCTTTTGCCCCCTCCCCCAGCAGCCCTGCCCCCGCTTGGCACCTCTGCCAATAGTATGCACTGTGCTTAATGTGTATATGGCTGTAGCTGTCACTGCAGGCTATATTCTGTAATCAGTTCCCAACACAATAGTATATTCAGATGGTGCGTTCTCTAGTAGTGTATACTTGCATATAAATATAGATATTTTTAAAAGTGTTATAGAATAATCTCTGCAAATCTAGGAGAAAGGTGTGCTGTAAAGACAGGACTGGAAACCAGGAACTATTTGATTTCCTATCTCATCTCTAAAGGTGTTTGAACTTGGGCAAGGCCCTTCACATCCCAGCTTCCATTTTCTCTTATGTTAATAATTATTTACTCTTAGTGTTGTAAGCACTGATTAGTTTGTAAAATTCTTTGAAGATTGTAACAGGTGGGCTGTATCTTTTCTGTAGAATCCCTTCAATCTCTTTCTCTCTCTCCCCCCTCCCCACACAAAAAACCCCAACAACTGGTAGAGAGCACCTAAGGGTATTACATGCCTTACATTACTTTGAGTAAATGGAATAAGAGAAATTGGAGTAAAGGTATTTTCTAACTTTTTTATAATTCTTGGAAATGAGCGCCTATTGGTTTTAAGCTGTCTGAGAGAACTCCATTTTAGTTCAGATTTATTGTATAGCACAAAAAATAACAAAACCAAGAAAAAAAATCCAACAAATAGAACACCCTCCCAGTACAATTTGTAAGGACATTTCTTTCCTGTATTCGTTTAAAAAAAAGTAAGTGAGAAGAAAGTTTAGAGATGTTACAGCAGAAAAGAAAAATAATGCAATTACATTTTTTTGTTAAAACCGGCAATATTTTCCTCCCTGCATCCCCCATTTTTCCTTCCCCTCCTCTTCCCCTATCCTCAAGATGTTAGCTGTTTTGGGGGGAGGGGAGTCATGGTAAAGAAATGTTTGTTGATGGGCATACTCCATTTCCTTATTTATTTTTAATCAAAAGGCAAATAAAATAAGTTAAATTTTTAAATAGTGTTTAAAATATACTCTGCCAACTTCTTAAAAATAAGCACTGTTAGCTTGTTTTTACCATGCACACGTATGAAATACTAGAGCTGTCAGGAAGTTCCTACTTTAATATAAATTTCACCTTGATCACATCCAATCTCAAGATGAGATGGATGCTATGAATCACCAAGGAGTTGTTTTCATTTTGTATTTTTTCATACTATGCTTCCATTGTAGATGTGATAGTAAAAAATAACCAATCTTTTTCAGAGTAAGGAAAAAGGCACAAGATTTGTATGCCTTATTTACTGAACTGTTGATCTTTCATCAGCTTTTTTATCTTGAACCTTAAATCTGCAAAATGTGGGATTATCCCCCCACACCTCAAATAGTGGCTTTTTTTAAAAAAAAATTAAGAACAGTGATGGTCTGACAGCAGCTTAGAACCATCAATCCACTAATGACCTACCCAAAGATTCCCAGCAAGAGCAGTTGGCCCTTAGCTTTCTCAGCCCAAATTATTTTGCTGTTTGTACCTTATCTATGGAGCACCCAAAAGTGATATTGTTCATCGTGCTACATGTACCCTGCACACCACTGAGACTGCATGTGGGGCATGCGTAGCTACATGCCACAGTGAATGGCAGGCTGCGTCCCCACTGCGGTGTATAGCTATCTGGAGTACTGAGAGGCTCCAGGGAAAGGCTCTGGCAGTGGGGAGCTGCCAGTTTTACCCTACCGTCTCTCCCTGCCAGAGGCTTTCCCTGCCATAGGGGGAAAGACTATGGGAAGTGGGGAAAGGCTGCAGCAGCAAGGAGGCAGGGGGACACTACACTGCTAAAACTATCAGTGTTGATGGGGGAGGTATAGCTTGGGTGAGTAGAGAGCTGTGTAGGGTACGTACTGTAAGGGTTCAGGTGTCTTTACTCACATAAGCAGTACCTAACTGTCTACAAGACTATTTATACCCATGCCTAGGAGGGTGTGCAGTAAATGTACTCTGCATGCTGCCATAAGGAGTGTGCAATGTAGACATACTCTGTAAGTGTCTAGGGTACTGACTGGAGTCTCAGGGGAGCCAACTGAGGTCACTCAATTAGGGTGAACTGCAAAGAATGGGGCAGACAATCCCCAAAGCTGGCGGATATTCCAATGCTTTAGATTCACCAGAACAGCTTCTATAATACCTCACTGGTTACCCAGAAGTCGTCAACACAGTTCCCGTAAAGTAACACAGCCTTAGGCCTCCACTCAGACACCCAAGTCAAATATGATGAGGATTACTGAAAATCGTATTCATCATATAAAAAAGGTTCTACCAATTCCAAAGGATCGGACACATTACCTCCCAGGTTAATGAATATTCCAGATCTTACCCAAATACACAGTTACAGCCAATTCTTATTAACTAAACTAAAATGTATTAAAGGAGAGAGAGAATTGGTTAAAGGATCGATATAAATACAGACTTGAGTACAATGAGATTCAGATTCATAACGGAGACGGTGAGCTTTGTAAATGCAAAGAGTTCTTTCAAAAATAGTTCATAGGTTATAGTCCATTGTTTGTATTCAGAGCGGTCCAGTCAGAACTGGGATCTCAGCCCTTGTGGCTTAGACTTCCCCTGCATGAAGCCTCAAGCAGATCTGAGATAACAGGATCAGGATCCAAGCCATTTTTAATACTGTTTCAGGCCTTCTTGTGACAGAGATGAAAAAAGCATTATCCTATGTTTACAGTTCATTTAAATGTTAGATGTCCTTTTCTGTCTCTGAATTAACAGAATACAGCATAGACAGGGGCTGTTTGATTACATTGTTGACCACTACCAATATATATGTAAATACACAAAAACACAAACATTATCTCCCCATATGTCTTAAATGACTAAAATTTAACCCTTAATCCTGCAGAATGCTTAACCCTTTCCAGTCATGCATCATAGGTACATAAACATTGCAGCTGGGAGTGAGTCCCAGCTTGGGTAGACAGAAACTCATTAGCTGTGCTTGAGCTGATGAGCTAAAAATAGCAGTTTAGCCAGGGGTTGCTGGTATGGCAGCTTGGCCTCATCACCTGAGAACAAACCCACCTAGATGCTCTGAGTATGGACTCAAGTGACAGGCCTAAGTCACTACCCCTGGCTACGCTGCTATTTTTAGTGCACTGACTTGAGCAGAGTTAGCATGTGTCTGTCCACCCAAGCTGGGAAGCCTGCTCCCAGCTGCAGTGTAGACATAACCATAGTGTGTGAAGGGCCAAAATCCATATGCTGTGTTCGTAAAAACCTGACACAGGCCCAAAGTCCAGAGTTTGGTCAAAGGCTAAGGCCTAGAAACAGTGAACAATATTGGCTAAGAGAAGCAGAACAGACATGAGACGACCTTGGTCAGCAAAAAACCCAGGTGGGAAGCACTAATTGGGGCCTTTATCTAAAGCTGCAAACAGACCAAAGGAGCTAGAGAGGCCCCTATGTCTGACTCTCTGTACTCCTCTGCAAGAAGAGATAGCCATGCTCTCCCCGCATACCAACTTTGAGGTCATGGAAAGGCCCAAGCATGTCAGTATGATATATGACATCCTCCCTCCCAGATACCAGTATCTGCCTTTAGAAGCACACATGAGAAACTAAAAAGCAATTGCTATTGCCATGTACCTTTCAATGTCTTTTTATTTTAATCCCCAGGTATATACCTGTTGAACAATCTGAATATGTGCTTCATTCCTATGGACCCCCAATCAGAATTCAACATATATTATACTAATACACTTTATACGTTGTTTAAAGGAAAACACCTGTGTACTAATTGTATCATGTGTTCACCTGAAACCATGGGCAAAGACATTATGTAATCTTTGACTATTGGCTACTGTGCTTATCTTGTCTTGCTGCTAGACCTATTCAGGGGCTTGGGACCTCCCATCCCCATCACTTCCCTCCGTCCATGAAAATCCCATATAATCCATTGTAATCAAATGATTGGCAGTGTCTCTGAGCCTAATAAGCAAAGTGACACTCCGCCAGCGCTGTGTGTAATAAACCCTCGTGCTTGATTCTACACGGTGTCCATTTTTGTTCCTTCAATGAACTTCAACCTGTATTTTGGAAAGAAGTTTAGACAGGAATAGATTGAAACCAAACTATTTTCCCACCCCTCTGTCTCATTTAAAGCTAGAATTCTGCAGGAAGTTCAGTACTTGATAGAAAGCTCTGGTGAACAGGGTGGGTGGTAAGGGTAAGGAAAGCTTCTTGCAAACACCTGTGCAGTGAGTTGTGTTGTCTTTGATTTACAAATACTTTATTCAACTATTTCTGTTTAAATAACCTGGTCTGAATGTAACATATAGCTAAACTAAAAGGGAGTAATAGGATGAATTGTTGCTATGTCACTCAAAGATCCCAGTTGGGACTGGGGCCCCATTATGCCGAGTACTTTATAAACCCTTAGGAAGACAGACCCTTCTCTGAAGAAAGTACAGTATAATGATGCTTTATTGATATTTTGCCAATCCGTTTCAGTAGCTCTGTTCCTTATTGCATTTGCTGTGAGTTGCTACTAAAGAGTCTGCTTGCGCACAACATGTGTACTTCAGTTGATTAGAGCAGTCAGCCAGGATAGGTAAATCCTGAAAATGTCAGTTTAATCATTGATGATTTCCCCCCCAGTTTTCATTTATCTGAAGAGAAAATGAGGAATAAATTAGACAATCTATATTGGTGAGCATTGACTCTTGCTTATCTTACAATAACAGATGTAACCCTTCTGCCAGGTGGAGTCAGCATCACCAGGGGCCCTGTTCAATATCTAGGGATTCCTCTTAACACTTACAAAACTGGCTCGATCTGTCACCCAGTAAAATGGAAAATTAAACACCAGCCCTGGGCGCCTCTAAGAGGCAATAATTCCCCACTCGCAAGCACAGAGTCTGTGTATGGCAAAGAAAACCTTGAATAAAAAGGGAAAAGGAACCCAGCATTAGTTTGGGAAAACACCACAACCATGATTTCAAAGCATATGACCATGAACAAACACCCACCCAGAGTACGTTGTGTGGTGTCCTTGCCTCAATTTCTCATCTTGCAGTGTGAAAGTCTGGAAAATGTCGGGTGACCATATTTCCTAAATTAAAAATGGCATGGCTGGGACTCCCCCAAGCCACACTCTCTCCCCCACCCCCATGTAGGGCTTGCCAGAGCAACCCCCTGAGACCCATGACGCTCAGGGCTGAGCGCCCTCCAATGTTCCTCTGCACCCCCTGGCGGGGGCACACCTTGGATTTCTGGTAAACTGGGCATTTGTGCATTTGCTTTTGCCAAATAATCAGTTGGCAAGAGCAAATGGGACAAATGCCCATTTTTATCAAAGAAAGTCAGGATGTCTGGGGCAAGGCTTAAAAAGCAGACTGTCCCAGCTAAAACAGGATGTATGGTCACCCAGACAAGTGTTCCTTTAACACTTCACTCCCCTGTCTTTGCACTGCACCCCAGTCACAGTTACTGTCCATGGTCAGTGTTCAGAGGTGCATTCATGTGAGCACATGGGGGGGAGGGGAGAGAAGGGGCATTGAGCAATACCTCGGCAGCTGCGCTGCTGCTGCAAGTGGCTCGCAGTCACCACTGTTAACTCTGCCACCACTGGGCGCTGCTGCCACCGCACTCTGCTACTGCCCTATCACTCACTTGTGATTCTGCTACTCTGAAGATGTCTGATAGATTCCTCCTTATTCTCCTTCCTCTCCTCGGTTGGGGTGGGAAAGTTTTTCTAGTCACCATTGTTATGTCTCCAAGAAATCATTTAGACCATGTATGATTTTCAATAATTTTGGAATGACTTCAGTTGAATCAGAAAAACAAGAACAGTAAAGAAGCAAGAGAAATTAATCAAGCTGATTCTGTGAATGGCCACTTATAAGCTACATCTACCTTCACTCTACTTTTGGATTCAGTCTTCATCCCATATTGTTTCAGCTTCTTCCAACTGTAAGATTAATTCTTTAACACACAATGTTCAGGACCACAAACAATTGTGACAGCGTTGGGTATGTCTAACAAATTGTGAGAGCCATTTTCTTTGGTGGACTCGATGTTTTTTTGTCTTCCATTCTGTGTACTAACTGCCAGATTGCGTTTTATGTTGTAAAACCACCCTGGTACTGACAAGGCCAGTTGTGGTGTTTAGATGTTGCTTGTAAATATTAGAACTGGGAGCACTGGCTGTTCAGTGTCTGAAAGGACAGGAAACAGGAAGGAGGGGGGGAGGGAGTTGAGAGGCTGGGAGAGCTACAGAGGGTGCAGCAGCAGCTTAGTAAAGAGGTTTTAACTTTAAAATAAAGACCTGTTGACGTTTGTTAGTACTTTGCCTGACTGATACAACACCGGTCTATTCCAAACATGGCCCTGCTCAGAAAGAGAAGACCTCGGAGAAGATTTTTTTCAATGTGAGAGTCCTCAAGGGTCATTAACTCTTTTCAACTACCATCCCATTCATAAGAACAATGAACTCTACACAGAGCGTGGCTGGGATAAGGTGCTGGGAGTTTCTCAGGTGAGGAACATGGCCAAAGCAGGTCCGAGACTATATTTAAGGGGACCTGCTCTCTACAAGTGTGTGCATCAACCAGCACATGCCAGAAGACCAGGCTGGAGAGAGAGAAGGCAGGAGGTCCATGCTTTGCCTAAAACACTGACCAAACCTCAGAATCACAAATGGTTGAGCCTGGATTCAGAGGAGGTATGTTTCCCAGAACTATTTGTCAGTCTTTCAAAGACCTGGATTTCTTTAGTGCTTTTAAGAGTAAACGCATCCTGGTTAAGAAAGTATTTTGCTATGCCTGTTGTCATAAATATAAAGGGAAGGGGGAGAGGGTCTGATGCAGTGCTATAAGATCCTCTGACCAGTAAAGGGTTAAGAAATGCAGGTAGCCAGACTGACACCTGACCTGGCTGGCATCTGACCAATATGGGGACAAGATACTTTCAAATCTTGGGAGGGGGAAAAAGCTTGGTGTGTGGCTTTGTCTGAGTCAGAGTGATCTTGGAAGACAGAAAGAACCTACAGAAAACCAGTCTCCTCACCAAACCTCACTTTTCTAAAGTAAGTGTAGTCAGCACTGCGGGTAGACTTCTGTTTATTTTGCTTGGTGATACATTCCCTGTGGGAGAGGGAAGGGTTATTCCTGTTTTTCTGTAACTTTAAGGTTTTGTCCGGGGGGGGAGGGGATCTCTTTGAGTTTGGAAATTGAGTGCCCTGTAATTAGTTACCATCCTGATTTTACAGAGATGATTTTACCTTCTTTGTTTTAATAAAATCCTTCTTTTAAGAAGCTGACTGTTTTCTATGGTGTTAAAACCCAGGGGGTGGGTTTTTAGATCACTGTGTAACCAATTGGTTGGGAGATTGTTCTCAAGCTTCCCAGGAAAGGGGGTGTACGGCTTGAGGGGGTATTTTGGGGGGGAAGGGAAGTTCAAGTGATTCCTTTCCTGGATTCCTGTTAGACACTTGATGGTGGCAGCAAAAGCAGCATTTCTCAGGGTGCAGGGAATTTTGTACCTTGGGGGTTTTAACCTAAGCTGGTAAAAATAAACTTAGGGGCTCTTAATGTGGGTCCCCACGTCTTTACCCTAGAGTTTAGAGTGGGGAGGGAACCCTGACACCTGTGTTCCTTGCTTTCTTGTTGTCATGTCTCTGAACGGGTTAATTCAGAAGCTCGGAGTGCCCACACTAAGGTAGAATTCAGAGGGAGCATGTATAAGTAACTGGGGGCTCACAAAGGGCTGAGGAACTGGTTCCAAGTTTTAAGATGGCTGAAGTTTAAAGGTGGAGGGGTGGGTCTCTGGCTCTCAATCACTACACCGGTAGGAGGGCAGTCAAAATGAAGTGTTTCAAAGGTCAGTGTTTCAGTTTAATATTTTTGGAATGGGACATTTTGATTTTGCATTTCAAAATGACTTTTCACTTTGAAATAATCTTATTTTTATAATATACAATTTTTGAAAGTAAAAATTGAAATGCAACTTTTTATTGAAACAGAACATTTTTGATTGACCCCACATTTTTCTCATTTTGTTTCATAGGAAATATCAATTTTGTTTTCTTTCCCATTTGAAACAGACTAATTTTTAAATTTCAGAACTTTCCCTAAACTGGAAATTCTGGTTCCTGCACAGCTCTAGTAACCAGCTCCTCCTGCACCACACCTGTTGAGAGGTTTTCTAATTTGTTTCACTTATCACTAATTCATAGTTCCAAGAAAACACGTTAATCTCATTAGCTAAACATTTATTTCTGATTATAATGAATCTTTTTGTGATTACATGCTGGAATTTTTCCTCTGTGAAAGAAACTATCAACCTTTTTTTTTCTCCACCTATAATTGCACTTATACCACACATAAACAGAACAATGCACAGACTTCTGAAGGTAGTATAAAATATATTACATTTGTATTTGCTGGATAATATTTATCTTCCTCAACATACCAACCAATTAGAAATTGAAAAGGACTTTCCATTGTGTTAAATATTTACTGTTGAGGGAAGGTGCAATCTTTAAGGGCCTCTGTAGCGGAGTGACACCCTGCTCCTGCCCTGAGGGGCAACAGCCCAGGAGAGGGCTATTTCTGGAGCAAGCAGCCCCAGGCTGAGTGGGAAGGCAGGCTCAGCTGGGGCCACACCCCAATTAAGGCTCAGCTGGCCCTTATAAGTGGGCAGTGAGCCAAGAGCAGAGACACTCTCTCTCTGGCTTTAGAGGGAGAAGGGTTTGGCTGCAGGGACCTGAGTAGGTACCTAGGGTAGAGCAGGGCTGGGGAAGGCCAGAGGAGCTGGGGAGCTCCGACCTGAGAGAACCCCAGGCTGTGGCCTAGGGTTAGGCCCCACTAGGTACTGGGGTTGCGGGAGCAGCCACAGGTAGGCTGAGGCAGCAGGTCCAAACCCCCTTTGCCTGTGATGAGTGGCTTATACTGCAGTATGCCCCAGGGTGTGGGGGCTAGCTGGTGACTGGCAGTAGCCTATGCCTGAGGTGAGGTGGGGATAGTGGGTTGGGGGTCCCCTGGGGAGGGGAGACCCAGATCTGTGGGGTACCGCTGGGGGGAAGCACCCCAGTTAAAGGGGCACTGGGTCCTGGGAGGGGCACGGGCCAGAGTGGTCAGGTGGATCAACAGCCTGCAGAGGGCGCTCCAGAGGCTGGATGAGCTAATTCCCGGAGAAACCAGCAGGAGGCGCCGCCGGATGAGTCTGACCCTGTCACAGCCTCATTCAGGAAATTGCTCAGCAGATCCTGTTTGGTGCTTCAGTGGAAGTGAAAAGTACTCAGCATTTTGCATCACTTTTCATTGGAACCTAAAAATGTGACTGGTGTATTGCTGTGTCAGTCTGACAAACCGGGGCATAGTCCAGTCTCATAGCTCTCCTCTGCACCTTCTCCAATTTATCAACAACTTTCTTGACATAATTTTTCCCCCAGGGAGTGACACTGGATGAAACATTATCTGTAATAAGCTGTTTATGTTTAAATACTAGATAACGGTTTTACTCCACTCTTGAATTTTGTGCAAACTTCCCAGTGATGGTGGCTGGAGATCAGCTGTGCATAAAGTTAACACCACATTTATTTCAATTCATCCTGCTTTGCATTCATATTTTTCAAGGTCTGTAGTCACTTAGTCATATGTAACCTGAGATTCTGAAATGCTTAGGAGAGTTAATTGTCAATGGGCACCTAACTTCCCTTAGCCTCCTTTAAGAATCTTCACCTATAGTGATTCATAGATTCTAGGGCTGGAAGGGACCTCGAGAGGTCATCGAGTCCAGCCCCCTGCCCTCATGGCAGGACCAATTACTGTCTAGACCATCCCAGATAGACATTTATCTAACCTACTCTTAAATATCTCCAGAGATGGAGATTCCACAACCCCCCTGGGCAGTTTATTCCAGTGTTTAACCACCCCGACAGTTAGGAACTTTTTCCTAATGTCCAACCTAAACCTCCCTTGCTGCAGTTTAAGCCCATTGCTTCTTGTTCTATCCTCAGACGCTAAGATGAACAAGTTTTCTCCCTCCTCCTTATGACACCCTTTTAGATACCTGAAGACCGCTATCATGTCCCCTCTCAGTCTTCTCTTTTCCAAACTAAACAAACCCAATTCCTTCATAGGTCATGTTCTCTAGACCCTTAATCATTCTTGTTGCTCTTCTCTGGACCCTCTCCAATTTCTCCACATCTTTCTTGAAATGCAGTGTCCAGAACTGGACACAATACTCCAGTTGAGGCCTAACCAGCGCAGAGTAGAGCGGAAGAATGACTTCTCGTGTCTTGCTCACCACACACCTGTTAAAGCAGCCCAGAATCATGTTTGCTTTTTTTGCAACAGCATCACACTGTTGACTCATCTTTAGCTTGTGGTCCACTATAACCCCTAGATCCCTTTCTGCCGTGCTCCTTCCTAGACAGTCTCCTCCCATTCTGTATGTGTGAAACTGATTGTTCCTACCTAAGTGGAGCACTTTGCATTTGTCCTTATTAAACTTCATCCTGTTTACCATGACCATTTCTCCAATTTGTCCAGATCATTTTGAATTATGACCCTATCCTCCAAAGCAGTTGCAATCCCTCCCAGTTTGGTATCATCTGCAAACTTAATAAGCGTACTTTCTATGCCAATATCCAAGTCGTTGATGAAGATATTGAACAGAACCGGTCCCAAAACAGACCCTTGCGGAACCCCACTCGTTATACCTTTCCAGCAGGATTGGGAACCATTTATAACTACTCTCTGAGTACGGTTATCCAGCCAGTTGCGCACCCACCTTATAGTAGCCCCATCTAAGTTGTATTTCCCTAGTTTATTGATTAGAATATCATGCGAGACCATATCAAATGTCTTACTAAAGTCTAGGTATACCACATCCACTGCTTCTCCCTTATCCACAAGACTCGTTATCCTATCAAAGAAAGCTATCGGATTGGTTTGACATGATTTGTTCTTTACAAATCCATGCTGGTTATTCCCTATCACCTTACCACCTTCCAAGTGTTTGCAGAGGATTTCCTTAATTACTTGCTCCATTATTTCCCCTGGCATAGAAGTTAAACTAACTGGTCTGTAGTTTCCTGGGTTGTTTTTATTTCCCTTTTTATAGATGGGAACTATATTTGCCCCTTACCAGTCTTCTGGAATCTCTCCTGTCTCCCATGATTTACCAAAGATAATAGCTAGAGGCTCAGATACCTCCTCTATTAGCTCCTTGAGTATTCTAGGATGCATTTCATCAGGTCCTGGTGACTTGCAGGCATCTAACTTATCTAAGTGATTTTTAACTTGTTCTTTTTTTATTTTATTTTCTAAACCTTCTCCCTTCCCATTTGCAGTCACTATGTTAGGCATTCCCTCAGACTTCTCGGTGAAGACCGAAACAAAGAAGTCATTAAGCATCTCTGCCATTTCCAAGTTTCCTGTTACTGTTTCTCCTTCCTCACTGAGTAGTGGGCCTACCCTGTCCTTGGTCTTCCTCTTGCTTCTAATGTATTGATAAAAAGTTTTCTTGTTTCCCTTTATTCCTGCAGCTAGTTTGAGCTCATTTTGTGCCTTTGCCTTTCTAATCTTGCCCCTGCATT
Organism: Chelydra serpentina; assembly: GCA_037349315.1. NCBI lineage: Eukaryota > Metazoa > Chordata > Testudines > Chelydridae > Chelydra > Chelydra serpentina. The sequence goes on from JBAIAC010000002.1 coordinate 18,901,454, forward strand.
CCCGTGTTGTTTGCCTATATTCATCCTTTGTAATTTGTCCTAGTTTCCATTTTTTATATGACTCCTTTTTATTTTTTTTACTTGATACTTGAATGATATTTAGATCTTCTGAGTCTTTTGGGTGCTAAGTTTGCTTAAATGAGAATAACAATAAGCTTAACTACTGATTTTTAAAAGTTGAATTATCCTAATGGAATATGTTCAGGTGAATATTGGTATCTCTGTCAAGGATCGGGTTAATTCGATCTATTAGCATCTAGACTCATTCATCAACTTTCATAGCGCCTGACAGAATCAAAGCAGCAATTGCGTAGTGAATTGTGGTCAAACGCCATAATGAAACATTTTCTGAGCCAAGGTCTACACTATAAACTTACACTGGTATAACTAGGGATAGCTCAGTGGTTTGAGCATTGGTCTGCTAAACCCAGGGTTGTGAGTTCAATCCTTGAGGTGGCCATTTAGGGATCTGGGGCAAAAATTGGGGATTGGTCCTGCTTTGAGCAGGGGGTTGGACTAGATGACCTCCTAAGGTCCCTTCCAACTCTGAGATTCTATGATTCTATGATTCAATGTTGCTCAGGGGTCTGAAAAATCCACTCCCACTCCCCTGAGTGCAGCAGTTAGGTTGGTTTAACTCCTGCTGTAGACAGCACTATGGTGACAGGAGGGCTTCCCCTGGTGACATAGCTGTTGCCTCGTGTGGAGATGGATTAACTACACTGACAGGAGAACGCCTGTTGGTTTAATAGTGTCTTCGCTGAACCACTCCAGCTGTGCCGCTGCACCACTGCAGTGTTTTATGTGTAGACCCGCCCTGTACAAATTTCTTGATGGAAGCTGCCATTGTTCAAATGTATCTGCCCAATTGGAGTTTAATACTACAGACAAATCTATTGACAAATAATGACAATATTAGTCAATAACCTATTTGACCAGTTGGACAAGGAATTTTAGATATAATGGTTCTTTCCCCCCTTTTTCAAAGTCTTCGTGTTCTTTGGACCGTATGTAAAAGTGTCCCTTGTTCTCAGTTGGAGCTCGCGCACGAGACCGTTTTAGTGTGGCTGGTCAGTTTTGGAACTGCTCACTAGGAATACCTGAATTTCTCTAATGCGGAAGCTGTCACAGCACCTAGCACAGTGAAATCCTAGATGCTCCAGCAATACAAATACATAATTGAGTTTTCTGCAGAGGTTAAGCACTACCAGCACAGAGTACCTAGTCTCTAAACCAGAGAAGCCAAATAGCTTTGGTTCAAAGTACTTGGAGTAGAAACTACACAAAATCACCTAGCACAGTTTGTAATATCCAAAAATAAAGCTTTAGTTCAAAGGGATTACAAAGTCTGCAGCACTTTCAGCCTTGCTTTTCCATACAAGATGTTAGATCCTTGCTCCGATATTTTTGTCCTGGTTTTTTTTCCCATCGAGAACTTGGGCTGTACCCATTCTCAATCAGTCTCTACAAGCCTCCAAATGTAGGAAGCCACAAAGGTCACAGGCTGTTTCGATGGGAGCTTGAAAGTGCTATGGAATATTAATTTTTAGCCTGCCCCACGGTGGAGTCATTGGCTTTGCTCAGCTCAGTTGCCATGTATTACAAGTAGATTCATCAGGGAACTGACATCAGGGATGGGGACAATCAACCAGGATGGACATTTTTAAAGAGGCTCTGAAATCCAACACTGATATTAACCTGACTTAGCTCCATTATAGAAGTCAATGGAGTCCATCATGCTAAAGATGTGTTCCCATTGTCTCATCAAGAATATAATTTCAGGGGACCAAAATGATGACTGGTGACCCCAGAAGATGGTTGTGATGCCCAAACTGCTTGCTGACCCTTGTTGAAATGTTACTTAAAAAAAAAAACACATGGAGAACGTGGTGGGAAGAGGTGTCATGATGATCGGGGCTTATTTTTGGCAAAGGAATTTTGCTAAAGCAACTAAAGAATCACAGGGATAGCAAATAGCCCGATAGACAAAACCACAAAGAGATCAGAGGGGAAAACTGGATTATTGTGCTGCCCTTGAAAGAAAAAATAGTTTCCACTCCACCCTAGTTCTATATTGAATGAAACACCTGAAATGTCCTTAGGACATAGGGGCATGGTCTCAGATCTCTTTTTGTTTTGTTTCAGTGTCCTGCAAAGTGCGATGCTGAAATTGACAACATTTTGTCAAAGTATCTTTTATATTTCATGAAGGCTATTCTAGTTCTCCTTCATTCACTTCTCCTTCACCCTACTATAGCCACCCACTGGTGTGCCTCCTGCAGGAAGGGAGATTAAACAATCCTTGATCTGTTAACTTGCTAGGAAATAGGGAGGGTCTAGGGCAGGCGGGGCACTGGCAGGCATGGTGCAGCGCTGCCCCTTGCCCCCTGGCTGGCTGGGTTTTTTTGCCTCGGTTACTTACTCCTTGCCTAGCCAGCCCAGCTCCAGGTGCAGCAGCACCTGCTGGCTCTCTGCAGGCAGCAGCCCAGGAGAGCCAGTTGCTGGGTGCTGCTTAATGGTGTCCTGCCCCAGGGGGGCTGTTGGTCCTACAGTGAAAAGCTCTTTTTTTGAGAGAGATCCATCCATACTGTACATATACATTTAGAACATAGATGGATCAGCGAGATAGATCTAGATCTGTCAAGCAAGACAAACGTTTGTTTTCACAGGAAGACGTTCATGTGGTTGTTCCAAACATTAGCTTTTGAGTGCCATACCGCCACATGGTAACCGCACAGGCTTGCTTCTTATTGGTCAAGTCTTGTCAGGTGTGTAATGAACAGTAGGAGGACAGTAAGTGGGACGGGGTGGGGGGGAGGGCTGGGGGAAATGCCGCCTAACAAGATACATGTTCAACAGACCCTAACAGGTATGTTTAAATGTAAAAGTGAGGAAATGTCCGTCAAAAAACAGCAACAAATGAAGAAGCTGAAACTAGTCATTCACAGGGAAAAGCGCTGACACTTTTACACCTTTGTCATGTGGTGAGCCACAGGCACCACAAAGAGAGGAGACAAATGAAACTGCTGAATTGCCGGGTAAGAAAACTGATACTCCACCACCACACCCTGCTGTGTGGTCAAAAATGCAGGCTGAGGAGTTCAAAGAGAGAAATTACTGGCTTTTTGCTTCGGGCGGTAAACATGGGTGCACAGTATGTCATGACGTTTCAGACTTGAAGCTGCATTCTGCAACAGGGGTTAACATCTCTCCAAACTGGGCCTCTTGTGAAATATCCTCGTATGGAATGAATAGAGAGACAGAGCTGTCCTCCCTTCGGAGGTACTAATGACGTTAAGGCTTTTTTGGATGCGTTATATTCCTTGTACAGTCAATCACCAAAGAACTCTCGTGAACTGAGTGCGCATACCAATGACTTACACATCGTACTTTAAAAAAAAAATTTGGCAAAGTGTTCAATTTAAGGTGGATGGCGTTAACATGGAGAGCAGTCAGTGCAGTGTGGCAAACATACCCTGCTTTGGCAAAACCCTTCGAGGCGGCCTCACAAGACCGGTCAAGAGTCGGAAGCAGACGTACTAAATTTCAAGGACTACACTCAAAGCTGTGTTCTATAAATTTCATCAGAAACCTTTCTTTAATGCTGGATGTGCTGACAGAACTGAAGAACTTGTCCGAGATGTTACAAGAACAAGACATGACCATTCCAAAAGCAGACAACCTAATGAAAATATACATCAAGAGAATCGAAAGTCTAAAAATAGACCCAGGAGTTCACTCTGAAGAAGCTTAGAAGGCTGAACAATCCATTATGTTAAACCACAAATTAAATGGCACTGGAAAGCCCCAGAATCAACTAGTCTCAATTCATTCAAGCAAAAATAAGCCCCGATCATCATGACACATCTTCCCACTACGTTCTTCATGGTTGTTTTTTTTTAAAGTCACATTTCAATGAGGATCTGCAAGCAGTTTGGGAATCACAACAATCCTCTGATGGAGATGGAATGGGATAGATTTGAACTTGGAAATGGTCCCCAATTCTGATTGTATTTGTGTATTATACTATTGGACCCCGTCATCCAGGGCAAAAAAGAACTGCTCCTTGATCGCACCAACAACTGTGAAATAAACAAGGATGCCAGAAATGGCCCCTAATCCTGCGGGTTGAACCGCGGAGGGAGCAGCTGAGTTTAAACTCCACAAGCTGGAGAGGAGCCCTGCTGCTGCTGCTGAATGTGAGGCGGGGGTGAAGCACGGAGCCTCGCTGCCTTCTGCAGCCTGGCTGCAGGAAGAGGGAGGAGAGAAATGTGACAGTGAATTTTCACTTTCCAGGCTTTTATTAGCTCTGAGTTTAAGCTGTTATGTAGCCAAAAGAGGTGAAAGTAAGCTGGTACTGAATGCTAATCTCCAGGTAGGTCACTCCAGTGCCGCTGACCATTAGGCATGACCACCCTCTTCCCAGTCCCTCGATCCTAACAGTTTCAAGGAGCTGATCCACAGCAGGCACAGACAAAAATTCCTCCCACTAATGGTGGTGCGTTGCCTCACAACCCATGGTAACTCTGGGAAGTGTCAGAACTACACAACTACTCTCTAGTAAGCAGGTAGGAGGGCCCCGGCAGTTTTTTCTGCTTCACATCATGTTGGTTCAGTGCTGATTCAGATATAAGCGTCACCCTATTTAATCACCAAAAACTCCTGCTATAGCACCTGATACTAGACAGGAAAAAACAATATTTTTTTCCTGAAGCAGTTCAACCAGTGATCCGTTAGAGCACAGCTTGCGGTGGTCAGACTGCAGACCTTTAGTTTTCAGTATGAGCAATTCTCCGATAGAAAACCAGCCTTCTCCTTTTTTGCCTTTCAGTGAATTTTGCTGCCTACATTCTCAGAACCTTGAGATTATTTTGCTGTTAGCTGAAGGGCCATGCTGTCAGAAAGATTTGTCCCTACTGCCTTGGTCTGTGCAATCTCCTTCTACAACAATGAAGCTGTTGCATGTGAATTCACTGAAGAGTAACGGTGGTGGTTGGTTGAGTTACCTCTGAGACCAACAGTGGTCTAGGACTCTTGGCATAGAAATGTGTCTTACTGTGGCTAATAGCCCATGCTGTCTCACAGGTGTAATTCATAAATGACTGACCGCTTAAAAACTGGATAGCAATAGATCATGAATCCTAGTGACGATTCAACCTGATAAGAGATTCTGAATAAAAAGAGATCTCAGCCATGCTTGTAGCTTTTCCCATCACTTCACACTGACTCTCTTCAGAGTGATACACACACAGTGACAAGCCTGGAATCTTACTATTATATAGACTATTGCACAGTAAAACTAATGGGGCAAAACTTGGCGCACAAGGTTTCTTATCACATACATTTCTACCACAGTTGTTTCAGCAATAAGGTTACGTTTTGTCTAGTTTTAATTGGTGACAATGAATGTAGCTTTAAAAAAAATTCTGAAAGGCAAAAGCTTGGGCAATTCAGTAGAAAAAGTGAGCTCATTTACCTCCATTAAATAATGCTTTTCTTTCTCACTGCTAGGTAATTGACTTTAAATGAGCTGCCCAATCCCAGCAATTCATCAGCCTACCTTACTTTCTCCACAAACCAAATGTCTAACAGTAATCAAGAAGTCATTATTAAATAAGAAATGGGCACACATTTCTTCAAGAGTTTACTTATTCTAGAGCTCTTTACCTTAAATGGTTCATTTGTCACGAGCTTCCCATTCTTTTACTATTAACAAAGGAAATGTATTGCTCTCTCATGTTCTTGGGTGGATTGTACCATACTGCAAGTCACACAATGACCTAAACTTCCCTGCCATGACAGAGTATGCTATGGTTAATGCACTTGACTAGAATGCAGAATTCTCAACTCTGCCACAGACTTCCCATGTGACCTTGGATAAGTCACTTAATCATCCATGACTCAAGTATTGTCAGGAAGTATTAGACTTCCTGTTCTCCCACCCTTTATCTGTCTTGGCTATTTAGATTGTAAGCTCTTTGGAGCAGTGACTGTATGCCCAGCATCTAACACCATAGGGCACGGGTCTCAATCAGGGCGTCTAGCTCATCTATCCAATCCTGGCAGGTAGGGAGGCGTGCTACTTGTGTTCTCTAGCATGCCTCCAGATAAGAGAAATGGAGTGCAAACTATATCCATACTTCCACAACAGTGGAAAGAGTAAGAAAATGAGGGGAGAAATGTATTCCATCTCTTTCCATGAAATAGGAAGCACAGTATCTCTGCCACGGCAAGTTTGTCCCAACTTCCACTGGAATCTACCTCTCACTTACTTGTGCCAATGTCCCAGGATTCTGAAACTATCTCCCCCTGGGATGTTTGTATATAATTCTGCTTTCAGTGAGGAATTCGGCCATGGTTTTTTGTTTGTTTCAATTCACAACAAATATAATCAGCTCCATGAAAAACTGTAAATATGAAATACCACATACGTGAAGGCGACAAAATGATTCTGGAGTTCTTCACATTCTCTGGAGCTCTTAAATGTCTGAAAATAAAATTCTCCCCATAACATATTGCTTTGCATTTTCAGCTTTCTGGATTCTTAACACCCTCAACCTTCCTGCAGGCATTCTTATCCTCTAAATATTTAATTCACCTTTTTGTTCTGGGGATAGGCTGTTTCTGACTGCCAACTGGAAGCATGCTAAATTCCATACAGTTTAAAATCTGCTGCTTCTCCTTTTTGATGTATCTTAATTATAGGGTTAAGTACAATTCTTCAAGTTTATAGAGCAAAAGTGCATACTGACTGACAACTCTACTCCCACTCAATCTGTGAAGAAGGCCAAATTGCATTTTAAATTATGCTCGGTAGGCTAGAGCTACAACATGGAAATGCACTTCTTTGATAAAGAAAACATAACTGCACTACAGAGGAAAATTATCTTCTGATTCTTCAGTGAGAATTAGTGGTTAACCAATCTCTTTTTTGAGGACTCAGAAGGGATACCAATCCGTTTCAATCAATGCTAAATGGTTAGCTCCGAACATAAGAGAAAGTAGTTAGCTACTAGCTATATACAAAATCAAACCCCTTATAAAATAGACTACCAGCCAGAGCACAAATAAAGGTCAAGTGTGAACAAACAACTCTGGTAGGAAAGGATTAATGCCAGTCTCCAACCCAGAAGCACATGGAGAACATAATGAAAAAACCATGAAATTCAAGGCTTAGTTCCAATGTTTGCACAAAAGAGTGCAATTAGAAGCTCAGGACATTTAACATAGGGCCAATTTCATAAATTAGGGAAGGGCAGGTAATGGTACCATCATTGCTTGACATCTCCAGGGATTTCAGTAGAAGGGAGTCAAACTTTGAACACAGGGGTAAGCTTTTCAAAAGCTGTTTAGTGATCTAAGAGCCTAGGTCCTATTGAAAGTCAAATGGGAATTAGAATCCGAGGGGCCATATCTTAAAAGTGGGCATGGCAGGATTCAATTTTTTAAAAAATTTTGACAGATCTATTTTTACACAATTGCACAAAATTATAAGTTTTAAGCATTTATTTTCTATTCTGTAGAGTTGTGGAAAATTTTTGTGAGGTCTGACAATGTAATGGCAGTAGGCCATGTGATTTAATAAATAAAGTGTTATAACCATTCAGAGACACAGTGTCAATGTTGCATCAAAACATACAAAGTAAATATCCTTTAATTAAACTCTTAAGTTCTCAAGCAGGACCTTTTTTCTTTGCTTCTCTGTACATTTCAATTGTTATTGATGGAAATATTTGTATGTGGATGGACAAATCTAATCCTTCCAAACCTATTTAAAAGATAATTAGGTGTTTACAACAGTGCCTAACTCCCATTGAAATCAATGGAAGTTATGCACTTAGGTATCCATCTGCATCTTTAGGTGTTTAATACCTTTAAAAATATGGCCCTTGGCAGACTGATTTTTGAAAATGTTATCCTATTGCTCCATAAAATCATTCTATGATGGCTTTATGAGCTGCTGAATCAGCACATTTCCCAGGTTCCCTTTGGAAAAATCTAGTCCCAGATGCAGCCATTGGGAAGTGTGTTGGGTGCGCGCGCACACACACACACACACACACACACACACACACACACACACACACACACACAGTATTAGCATGGCAGATCCCTTCACAGTTCACCACCAAATCTGTGATGCCCATACACTCAAAATCTCAGTCTTCCTGCCTTAGAACAAGTTTTGACTCCTAACACTTCTCATCAAACTATACAAAGCACAAGATTCCCATTGCTATAGAATATCACTGCACCAGCCTTAAGTTATAGGTTAATTACATACCTAAGAGTATTGCACGTATGTGATAAATGAAGGGGGTGGGATTAAGCTTCCTGTTATGGACACCCACCCAGTCAATTAGCTATAGAATCCCTCTTAGTAGCTGTTCTCTACTTGCTTTACCTGTAAAGGGTTAAAAAGTCTCACTGCTATGCATAGGTAAAAGGAAGTGAGTGGGCACCTGACCAAAAGAGCCAATGAGAAAGCTAGAACTTTTTAAAATTGAGAAAAAAAACTTCCCCTTTGTCTGTCTGTGGTTGCTCTCCCGGGGAGAGCGGGACAGAGCAGTGATGCTGTAAGAAGCTTTGAGCCAGGTATGAAAGATCATCTGTATCATACCTAGAAACTACTCATTTGAAACCCCAGATATGTAAGTAGATCAGGAAATGTCTAGGAAGACGCCATTAGGTTTATCTCTCTTATTTCTTTATGACTTGTGGATTCCTCTGTGCTAACCCCAGGTGCTTTTGTTTTGTGTGTAGCCTTTAAGCTGTACCTCAAGAAAGCTATTCTTGTATTTGCTCTTTTTAAATCTAGCAGTAGCCTGAGATTTCAGATGTATTTTCTTTCTTCCTTTTTAAATACAATTTACCTTTTTTAAGAACAGGATTGGAGTTGTCTTAAGAGGTTTGTGCGTGTTTTTTTAATTAGCTGGTGGCAACAGCTGGTTTCCTTTTGTTTTTTCTTTCTCAGCTCTTCCCTGCGGGGAGGGGGTGCACAAAAGGGCTTGAGAGTACCCCACAGGAAGGAATTTCCAAGTGCGCCTTCCTGGGTTCTCAAAGGGATTTTGCACTTGGGTGGTGGCAGCATCTATCCATCCAAGGTCAGAGAAAAGCTGTAATCTTGGGAGTTTAATACAAGCCTGGAGTGGCCAGTATTAATTTTTAGAATCCTCGCGGGCCTCCACCTTCTGCACTCGGAGTGCCAGAGTGGGGATTTAGCCTTGACAACATATTAACTAATTTTCACAACACATCTTGTAGATGTAAAGTTCTATTTAAGGCTTAAATGTTAATATATTATCTTTGCATTGTCTTTTGCTTTGTCACCAAATTCTGAATCCACTGAAATCAATGGTAAACTCCCGTTAACTTCAATAGGACCAGAATTTAGCCCATATACTTCCATGTTAACTTCCATAGGAAAAAAAGGAATCTTACCAGCTGATCAGATTTGAGGGGGGAAAGGGGTTTGTGGGATTTATAAAAGCATGAAATTTGCCAGAGACATAAGGCATGGTCTAACAAAGATTTTCGGATATGGGGCCATTGCCAACTTATGCCATATTGGCTATGGCAGCCATTGTAAATTCTGAATGAAGTTTTTCTACTTATTATGGTATTAAACCATTCCAGTGTATTTTTGTACATTTATTCCTATTGTCTTAGGTGTCCTAAAAACTAAAGCTGTGAATTGTCAGTTCTTAATATTTTTGTATGATTTCAAGCCATCACGCAAAAATATTAAGAATTGACATGCTCTGTAGTGTCACTGGGGAATATTTACTTAAAATATTAATGATAGAAAACTAACACCATAAGGACATCAAGTTACATTTTTATTTCCTAACAATATATCAGACTTATCTATGCATGACAGGATATTGTTATGTCTCAAAGAATGAAAAGGCACCTTACATAAACATGCAGCCTAAAATGAATTAAACATGAAAGTTTTTCTGTGTTCAGTAAAAAGTGAAAAAAGAGAAAGTTACTCACCTTGCAGTAACTGAGGTTCTTCGAGATGCGTGTCCCTGGGGGTGCCTTCCTCTGGAGCATGGGGCACGGGTCACTTGCTGGAGGATTCTCTGCACCTTGAAGTCTTTAAACCATGATTTGAGGACTTCAGACATAGGTTAGAGGTTTATTACAGGAATGGGTGGATGAGATTCTGTGGCCTGCGTTATGCAGGAGGTCAGACTAGATGATCATAATGGTCCCTTCTGACCTTAAAGTCTAGGAGTTTGAGTGCTGTCCCTGTTGGTGCTCCACTCCAGGTGAATGTGAAGCCTCACCCTTTGATCTCTCGGTAGTAGAAACAAAGAGCCTAGGGGATTTAAGAAATGGTTTAGTTCTGTCAAGATAGAATGCAATAGCCCGTCAGACATCAAGGGTATGTAATGCCACTTCCTGTGGAGTCGTGTGAGGCTTGGGATAGAATACAGGTGAGTGTATTGGCTGGTTAAGGTGGAAGATAAACACCACCTTGGGGAGGAATTTGGGGTGGGGTAGCATAGAAACCTTGTCTTTAGAGAAAATGGTGTAGGGAGGGGTAGGCCATCAGGGCGCTTATTTCACCAACCCTTTCGTTGATGTCATGGCAACCAAGAAAGCCACTTTAATGGACATGTGGATCAGGGATGAAGTAGCCAGGGGCTTGAAAGGCAGTTTCATAAGAGCACGGAGAACTAGGTTGAGACTCCAGGAGGCTACTGGTGAATGAATCTCAGGGTAGATTCCGTGAGGAAGCATTTCATGGTGGGGTGGGCGAAAAGTGAATTGTCATCCAGAGTGTTATGGAAGGTGTCAGAGTACCGTGGGGTGCAACTCCCATTCATGTTCCTCAGAGAAGTGTCTGCTGAGTATGTCGGCGGTAGTGTTGTGGCACCCAGGCAGGTAGGAAGTGGTGATTTCTATGTGATGTTGTAGGCACCAGTTCCATAGCCGGATGGCTTCTGTGCATAGGGAGTGAGATCGTGCTCCTCCCTGCCTGTTGACGTAAAACATACATGCTATATTTTCCGTCAGAAATTGGATGGACTTGTTCTTTATGGTGGGCAGAAAGTGAAGGCAAGCGTACCCAACAGCTCTGAGTTCTAGAAGACTGATGTGTAGACGTGCCTCTGATATTGACCAGTGGCCCTGTACCTTGTGGTCTCCTAGGTGCGCTCCTCAACCTATTAGGGAAGCGTCCATGGTGAGCATGAGTACTGGGGAGCGTGGGTGGAAGGGAACACGTGTAGGTTCTCTAGTTTTGTTCACCAATGTAGGGAGGCCAATACGTTCTGTGGCAGAGTCAGTGTTATGCAGAAACTGTGTCTGCTGGGTTTGTAGTTGGAGTTGAGCCAACCCTGAAGGCATCTCATGTGCAGCCTCGTGTATTTGACCATGAAGGTGGTGGCTGCCATGTGACCAAGAAGCTGTAGGCAGGTCCATGCCTGTATTCTGGGGCAAACAGAGATTGTGCGTATGAGATGCATAATAGTGAGGAATCTGTTATGTGGCAGTGAGGCTCTGGTTCGAATTGAGTCCAGGTGAGTTCCAGTGAACTCTGTCTGCTGTGTAGGTATCAGGGTAGATTTTTGGAAATTTATTTGCAAGCCTAGACTGTGGAAAAGGGAGATGGCAAAGTTCGTCGCTTTTAACATCTCGTCGTATGAGCTGGCTTTGATAAGGCAGACGTCTAAGTAGGGGGAAAGTATAATCCTGTGATTGCGGAGGTGGGCTACCACTACAGCTAGGGTCTTGGAGAATACCCTCGGTGCTGTGGAGAGACCGAATGGAAGTACTCTGTATTGAAAGTGGTCGTGTCCGAGTGTGAATCGCAGGAAGCGTCTGTGTGCTGGATGAATGGAAATAGGCGTCTTGTAGGTCGAGGGCTGTGAACCAGTCCCCTTGTTCCAGCGTGGATATTATTGTGCCCAACGTGACCATCTTGAATTTTTGTACACGTACAAACGTGTTCAGTTGGCAAAGGTCTAATATAGGTCTCCATCCCCCGCCTTTCTTTTGGGTCAGAAAGTGGTGGGAGTAGAACCCTATTCCCTGATGTTGCGTCGGTACATGTTCCACTGCACTTAAGTGGAGAAGATGAGCCACCTCCACGTGGAGAAGGGGCTCGTGAGAGGGGTCCCTGAAGAGGGAAGGGGAAAGGGAAAGGGTGGGTGGGGAATATAAGAAAGGGATGGAATAACCTGACAGAACTATTTCCAGGACCCAGCAGTCCTATGTGATCTGTTGCCAGACATGGTGGAAAGCCTGGAGGTGGTAGCCAACTGGGCAAATAGGCGTCGGAGTGAAGGGGTGGTTGCGCAGACCCCTGACCAGCACTTCACAGTTGTTGTTTATTACCTGATGGGTGGTAAGTAGTTGGTTGCGCCTGGTTTTGCCTGCGCCTAGGAGGTCTGTTATGGTTTCTCCCAGTGTCATACGTCTGGACTGGGGTTGGTGATATTGTTGTGCATGGGGCCTCTGATAAGGTTGATGTCTCCTAGCGATGGATGGGTATATGCCCAATGTGTGCTGCTACTGAAGATCTCTGATCAACGGCATCGGGACGCACCGTCACCTGGAGTGGAGATCCCACAGGGACAGCACTCAAAGAAGAAACATACTTCTGATGGTATATTAATTTTCACTGTAGAAGACCTCCATGAAGCTTCAACCCTCAGTATTGATAGTCAAGTCTACAAATGTGCACTTCAGCCACAAGGCCCGTGGTTGCTCAAAAAACTAAGTGCAGGGGATTTAGTAGCCAAAGAGGCCAAGTATCATGCAAGATGTTTGATGTCTCTTTGCAACAAAGTCCGGGATAAGAAAACTGAGAAAAACAATGCAGAGATGATGTTAACATGGGATTGCCTTAGCTGAACTGGTAGCATACACTGAAGAGACAAGACAGAAGACATGGCCCCAGTCTTTAAATAAGAAAATGTCTATACAGCTGGGGTTGAGATTGGCTAGATGCATTCCCAACCTTGAACTAGAATCCCCTTTCATACATTTCAGATCTCCAAGCACACAAAGAATGACACAAATTGCTGCTTGCCTTCAACCAGGATATTGGACATGACCCCCGAGAAGCATGTGAGGAAGACTGTGATGAAGAAGCACTTAATCTGTTCCAAGCAGCAAAAATGGGACATGTTTCAAATGAGAACAGCTTACAGAATCTGTGTTAGAGTCACTATTGCCACTGATGTCCATGGTATTGGATGAGGCAAACATGAAAACTCAGTTTCTATTAATCCAGCTACCCTTACTTTGGTCATAACTATTGCAGTACACCAGCAACATCTCTCACCGTAAAGGAACAGAAAGTTTGTACCACAACAAAGCTAGAGAAGTGCCTTTAATAGTCTGTTGGTTTGACACTTCATGCACAGACATGAAAAATGAGCCAGTACATACAGTAACTCCTCATTTAATGTTGTAGTTCTGTTCCTAAAAAATGCTACTTAAGTGAAACAATGTTAAGCGAATCCAATTTCCCCATAAAAATTAATGTAAATGGGGGCGGGAGGGGAGGAGGGGGTTGGGTTCCAGGCACACTTTTTTTTCCCACCAGACAAAAGACATTTTTTGTATGTGTGTACAGTATACATTGTAAACAAGTTAATACTGTACACAGCAAAGATGATTGTGAAGCTTGGTTGAGGTGGTGGAGTCATAGGGTGGGATATTTCCCAGGGAATGCCTTGCTGCTAAATGATGAACTAGCACTCGGCTGAGCCCTCAAGGGTTAACACATTGTTAATGTAGCCTCACACTCTTCAAGGCAGCACGGATGGAGGGAGGAGACACAATAGGTGCATGACAGTGGCTGCAAACATTGCCTGGGGAAACTGAACGTGATGATGAACCCACGTTATCCCATTGGAGTGCACCACTCCCTTCACTTTCCAAAGTGCAGTGTGTGTGTGTGTGAGAGAGAGAGAGACAGAGACATGCATTGCCCTTTTAAGTATGCTGATCCCACTCTAAGTACACTGACTTTTTAAGTAGATCAGCAAGTTTAGACAGCAGCTGCTGCCAGCAAGCTCCCTCCTTCCTGAGCCTTGTCGTGTCCCACCCCCACTGCTCTGTGGATATAGGATACAGGAGTGAGGGGAGGGGACACTCTGACATCAAGCACAGCAAGCAGGAGCAGCACATGGCAGTGGGGGGAGGGACAGCTGAACTGCCCAGCAACTGATAGCCTGCTGGGCGGCTGCAGCACAGGGAACTTCGGGGAGCTGATAGGGGGGCTGCCGGTCCACTCTTGTTCCAAGCCCCCACCAGCTAGCTCCAACGAGCTGCTCTTCCTGCAAGGAGTGGACAAAGTAGGTGGCTGTTAAACAATATTATAAGGGAGCATTGCACAACTTTAAATGAGCCTGTTCTCTAATAGATCAGCGACGTAACAACGTTAACTGGGCTGACGTTAAGTGAGGAGTTAGTGTGCCTTCTTTAAACTTGGGTTGTCCATCTCTTCCACCATGGCAAACAGTGCATGCCAGTGCTTTTGAGGATGAGAATGTACTTTTTCCCTTTTAAAACTTCATGGTGATTTATTTGCCACTGAAGCTGTAAACAACATAGTCCCACAGCAACAGACTCCTCCCAAGAACTGGTATATCAGTATCCAAGTACTAAAGTGGAGGAAGTTCTCAATGGTATTGCCATCCCGGACTGTGAGACTGCAGCAATGCATCAATGAACAGAATGAGATAATCATTTCCTGAGTCTTACACAATTGTCTCTCCATTGATCCTGAATGCTCCCATCCCTGCCGCAAATGTTGAAATCAAGACTGACTGCCAACTGATTACCCAAGGCCTGCATGAAGAATACAGGTGGCTTTAACAAGTAAGGCAAGCAGCAAGTCTGGATACCTTCAATGGAGATTGACGTTTCCTGGGCAGCTTACCATGCTAGCAAACATCCAGGGCTAGACTTTGTCTCAGCCATCGCTGCACTTCTTGCCCTCTCTCCAGATTCAAGTCAACGATTTGTCACACCATGGATGTGATAAGGAATGCTGTACACCACTTAAATCCTTGCCAAGTGCCAGTGATCACTGTGGATCAGCCCTTTTTCACCATAACCAAACAAATACAGTGGAGTTGGTCTGGTGGGTATGGAGAGGACAAATATGTCTCAATGCTGGGTGGTCTTCATCTGGAAATGACAAGTCTATAGCTGACGGAGATTGACTAGAAGATAGGGAATGGACGGACTCCCTTGTTCAGGCCCAAATAGCTTCCCAAGGAGTGGCTGATTCCTTCCAAGGGTCCCATGTCACATGTACTAGGCATGCCCAGCAAATAATAGCCAGAGGTCTGTACATTTTGCTCCAAAATGCATACACTATGTATACCTAAGCTCTCACGGAAGATGAGGCCTCAATGGGGGATGATAATTTATGTGATGAAAGAACTAGAAAACCCAGTGATCCACTTCTGTCATGGCACTTCATTTGAAGCTTCTTGTATTAGCCTATGTACTGTCAATCCACCAGGTGAACTTTGCTCTCTGGGTTGCATGCCTTGGAAAGCTTTCACCCGGTTTCTTTGCATTAGGTCATACTAATTATGCTTTCTGGGTGCCTGCTCACTTCTGAGATATGGTAAGTCTTCAGATAATGCATCCAGACACTGCTAGCGAGCCCATAAAGGGAAGCTTCACAGTTAGCAAGACACTGTGATTTCTCTGTAATTGCACTTGACCAAGATCATGAGCAAAATAATGCCATAATCAAATGGGATGGTGGAGCTGTTGGTCTAACTCAAAGTCCAGAGGCTCTTCGGTGTTGGGTGATAGTGGGACCAGAAGTGTCTTGGTTGATAAGAGAATTTGAAGCCACAGCAGTCAAAGGAACCACCCAAAACGGGGCTAACACAAGGCACCATGAGCAGGCTTCTACTCATGGTGTAAAGGGTCCCTGCTTCTTTTGCACAACATGTCAAAGCACTTGATGAGGTCAGAGGTGGACAACCTCCTCTTGGAAGAGAATGTTGACTTGGTTAAAAGGGACTTCAAAGACATTGGAAACCCTGCTGTGATTGTTGGTCTTAAGGAGATTTAAAAGATTGAGCAGCAGCAATACACCACATTTGTAACAGATTGCAAGACAAAACCAAGCCATTAATAGAGCCTATCAAGCATAGTAAACTCCCATTGTTCAGCAGGCCCCCTGAAAGAGAGATCTCCAAGACCAATTTGTAGCTCCCTCTTCTCAAAGCTTGCTAAACATGGTATGGCAACCTTTTCTTTCAACATGAGAATCAGGCATGCCCTCCTTCATTGTTGCAGATTGGAAAACTACACCTTGCCAAGAAATCTGGCCTTATGGCTATTCTGGATGGGAATTGATGCCATAATTTTTGATGGGACAGTTCTTATAAACATGTTGAAACCTGTTGCTAGCAACTCACTTGACTATGCCATTGAAAGCTTTTAAATTTTATAGCTCAAGACACAGCTGCTTGTTATAATGTTATAGAAGGATAGATGTAGTGTGGGATGTTTACATTGCCAAGAGTTCCAAGGCCCAGACCAGAAGCAACAGAAGACAGGGAGTCAAGAGGAGCTCCAAGGCTTATATCCCTCAACTGGGACAAGGGGCTGGGGTGGGGGGAGGGCGTGCAGGCTCTGGGCGGTGCTTACCTTAGGCAGCTCCCAGAAGCAGTGGCATGTTTCCCCTCCGGCTCCTACAGAGAGTCACGGCCAGGCGGCTCTGTGTGCTGCCCTGTCCGCAGGCACCTCCCCCGCAGCTCCCATTGACCATGTTTCCCAGCCAATGGGAGCTTCAGGGGTGGCGCTTGGTGCGAGGGCAGCGTGCGGAGCCCCCTGGCTGCCCCTACACATAGGAGCTGGAGTGGGGACATGCTGGCTACTTCCCAGGAGCCGCACAGTGCGGAGGCCAGCAGGGAGTCTGACATCCCCGCTGTGCGGTGCCGCCGACCAGAACCGTCATGATCCTTTTTTAACCGGGTGTTCCGGTAGAAAACCAGACACCTGGTTACCCTAACTTGATATACCTTCTCATGAAATAGCTTCTTCACTTGGCCTAAGCAAATCAAAGGCTTCACCAGTGTTTCATGCCCCTTACTGGTTGCAGCACTGTCTGCCTTTGCTGGAAGAGGAAAGAAGTCCTCATGGGAGACGTGGAAAGCATTTTGCAGAAGTGTGACCCCTGATTTCATGGATGTGTCTGCTGCACCACAATGTGTTGTTCGGTCATCTATCCTCTGTTGGGGTGCTTTGAGGTGGTACTGTATGGCAGGAAAAGGAGCACAAACAGTGCTGATGAGCCCTGCAAGCAGCTCTTCACACAGAAGGGCAGAGCTATAGAATTCCTCTGTAACAGAGTGCTTGGTGGTTCTTCTCGCAGGTCAGGTTCCCCCGCCTCCCTTGGGGGTGGGGGAACCTGACCACACCCAGTTATCTACGCTGGGTGGTCACAACCCAGATCCCACTTCCCCACTACTTGCGGGGGTTAGGGTGTGGAGGATGGAATATGCCCTTCATGGGCCTCCTTACGTTTCTTTAGCTGGGGGATCAAAATGAAAGTCAGACCCCCACATCTTCTAAGATGGGCCTAGCAAAAGTGGGGAGGGGGGGAGGGGGAGGAGAGTCTATAGTTTTTCCAACAACTCAGCCCCAGTGCATTGGGTTTGGAGAAATCCCTCTGGCTGGTTCTCTGAGACAGGCTCAGCCTGGCTGTCTTACCCTGGGAGTCTGCTGTACTCTCATCAGGGTCAGGTGAAGGTTTCATGACTAGGAGTTCCCTCCACATCTTCGAGAGTCACTCCTGCAAGTTGCTGCTCAGGGCAATCCTGCTTCTCCACCTCCCCTTCCCCCATGCTGACTGCAACCTTCTGCCTGTCCATATATAATTGACAGGGCTGCAGAGGTGGGACTAGACATGGTGCCTGAGCCTTGCTGGTCCCTTCTTTGTCCATGTGGGGACTATACACCCTCCCACTGACCAAAGCTGATCTGGTTCAATGCAGGCAAACTGCATACCAACCAGGACACTGCTGGTGTCAGACCTTGATACCTGCTTTTCATCTCCCCTCACCCAAGGAATGGGGATGGGTTGAGGGAACCAATGCATAGTGGACAACCTTCCTGAAAGAAAGTGATTTTCATGAGCTGCTAAGATGTGACTGTGAATTGAGGGGCCAGGCAAGCACAAGTGTGTCTAGACAGCACTGAGTTGTACTGCTCAGTACCATAGGGGTGGGGAATGTGATGTATCAATATACTGACTGTGAAAGACTTCTTTGTTTCTTAATTTTGTTTTAGGCTGTACATTTATGAAAGCTGCCTTTTCAATCTTTTTCAGACACAGCAATATCCTGTTACACATAGATCAACCTGAGATATTGTGATTAGCAAAAAGAAATATTCATGAACAGAAAACTGTAAACATATTGTGGTGGTCTTCTATATAACGAATATTTTAGTAAATATTTCCTGGTGATGCATGACAGAAAGCGTTATTTCCTAATATATTTGTATAATTTCGAGCAATCACAATCCATTGCTTTAGTTTTTAGGACATCTATGACAATAGGAATATAATGTACAAAAATACCGCCCCCCTCCTCCCGGGATGGTTTAATACCATAAACAATTAGTATCAGGAAAACGTCAGTATAAAAAATTCATTTTAGAATATAAATGGCTGCCGCAGACAACATGGCATGAGTTGGGAATGGCCCTATATCTGAATCTTTATTAAGGTCTTGCCTTGAGATTCTGGGAAATGTTATGCTTTCATCATAAAACCCACCATTCATTCACAAATCTGATTAGCTATTCAGAGTGTTGCTTGCTTGTTTTACAAACATAAACTGAAGCTTGGATCACAACAAAGAAACAATTAATCATCCTAATATCTTTACTTGCAAGAGAGGAGCTAGGCCGAGGGGCTGGTTGAGATAAATCAGTCATGAAGCAAGCATGAATTAAAAAAACAAAACAAAAAACTGGAACTGTGAGCTGGTAAAACTCTAAAGATTAATCTTTCTCTCCCTTCCCACAGCTAATGTTGTGGAAAGAACAAGAACTGTAAATATCAGGCAGTGAGTTATGAGATGCTCTGCAACTTTAATTATGCATCTCCCATTCTTTGCATCGCTCTCCTTTCTAGCCTGCTGTTTAATTCAACCTGTTCTGAATCCTTCATTAATGTCATGTTTGAGGCTCAGTGGCTCATGACTTTTAGCAAATATTAAACCATTTTTTTCCAAAAACGAACTTGAATTGTTGTCTGGAGTAGGGTATTTCATTTAACCATTTAACAAAGCAATTAACTCAATATTCTTAACTGGAGCTGGAAAAGTTCATGGACCTTCTGACTGCCTTAAAACATTTTCAGCCTCCATTCAAAGCTGCTGCTAGCATCAGGTTTCAGGAGGTAATTGATATGAAGCTACAGTTTAGGCCAGGTATACGCTAGAACAGGGGTCTCA
This sequence comes from Chelydra serpentina, assembly GCA_037349315.1. Classification (NCBI taxonomy): domain Eukaryota; kingdom Metazoa; phylum Chordata; order Testudines; family Chelydridae; genus Chelydra; species Chelydra serpentina. The sequence continues at coordinate 18,920,917 of JBAIAC010000002.1, forward strand.
AAGTCAAATTACCATGAGGGCCTCCTCGCTGTCCCCGGCCCCGCCCCCTTGCTGTCCCCGCCCCCACTCGACCCCTTCCATTAGGCCCCGCCCCCTCTCCACCTCCTCCCTGAGCACGTGGCTCCCCGCTCCTCCCCCTTCCCTCCCAGAAACCGCGAAGCCGACAGACAGCTGTTCTGGCGGCGGGAACTGCCTGGGGGTAAAAATAGAACCTTGGAGCAGCGCAGAGGGAACGGGGATCTTAGCGGCCACAGAATGTAACTGGGGGGAGGGGAGGGGGTAAGGGGAGTTGGCGGCCATAGGACATAACTGAGAGAGGGGGCGGGGGGAGCCTGGCGGCCTGTCTCTTCTCCCCCCCTCCTCCCCTGTGTGTGCGCTTCCTGCTCCTCCCCCCTCCCTCCCAGAAACCGCAAAGCCGCTAGACAGCTGTTCTGGCAGCGGAACTTCAGAAAGTAACTCGGTGGGGGGGGGTGCGGGGAGCCCGGCGGGCTGCAGGTTTGAGACCCCCACACTAGAAAGTGTTTGACAACATAGTTTATACCAGTTGGAGAGCACAATGAGCTATATGGGCAAGAACACTTTTATGTGGGGTAGAACTGCATTTATACCAGGGGGCTTCAGCAAATACACAAACATTGTAAACAAAAAAATCACCACCTAAACTGACATTGCTATACCGGCAAAAGCTTCTAGGAAAGGTCTCTACTGGGGCATTTTCCAATTATACACTATCTTGGGGGATGCTACTGGGAATAGTAGTACTGAAACACAGCAGAGCAGTCTCAGGGAGACAGGTCAAGCACAGGCTGCTAATGTTCCTGTCAGTCCCATAACTGAATAGCTATTCATTGTAAACGACTGCATTCCTCCACTGCAGCATGGTAGCTCTTGATCTGTCTGAAGCCATAGGTGGCTTTTCTAAAGTGAGCTTTGAATAGCATTTGTGGCTCTTAATAGTTGAGCAGAAAAATCTTCAGTCCAAGTTCACATGCTTGTCATGTTTAAGTCAGGGCCCCCTGCGCTTTCCCCCACCCCCAGCATGCCGCCAGAGCCGGAGGGAGGCGTCTGCGAGTGGCAAAAAAGCTGCACCTTCCTGGGGAAGCAAGCCAGCCCAGCCCAGCCAAGGAGCACTGGTGAGCAGCCGGGGTCGGGGCTGGCGGGGAGCTGCAGGGCCCGGTGGGTGCTCAGGTACTCTGCTGCTCTCCCCCGCCCCTGCTTGCAAGCCTGGGCGGGTGGGGGGGGGGAGAAATGCAGCACGCCTGGGGCCGGGGGAGGAGCTGGGCTGGGGGCGCAAGCACCAACCGGCAGCTCCCCGCCTGCCCAACTCACTCACCTTCCGGGTTCCCTGCGCGGCCGGAGGCGCCTCCCCTGGAAGGCGCTTTTTCTAGCCGCAGCAGCCGGCTGCCTCTCAGATGAGCTGCTGCGGCTAAAAAAAGCGCTTCTGGCAGAACCCGGAAGGTGAGTGAGTTGGGAGGGCGGGCGAGCGCACGCAGGGCTTCCGGGGAGCTGCCGGTGGGGGCTCAGCATGTCTGAAAGTCGATTTTCCCTGTGGGTGCTCCAGCCGCGGAGCACCCACGGAGTCAGCGCCTATGTGTTGCTGAGAGTTGCAGGTGCTCAGCACGTCTGAAAGTCTTGTGTCTAAATTGGGGGAAGGAGTACGGCAGAAAGGGATCTAGGGGTTATAGTGGAACACAAGCTAAATATGAGTCAACAGTGATGCTGTTGCAAAAAAAGCAAACTTGATTCTGGGCTGCATTAACAGGTGTGTGGTGAGCAAGACACAATAAGTCATTCTTCTGCTCTACTCTGCGCTGGTTAGGCCTCAACTGGAGTATTGTGTCCAGTTCTGGGCACCACATTTCAAGAAAGATGTGGAGAAATTGGAGAGGGTCCAGAGAAGAGCAACAAGAATGATTAAGGGTCTAGAGAACATGACCTATGAAGGAAGGCTGAAGGAATTGGGTTTGTTTAGTTTGGAAAAGAGGAGACTGAGAGGGGACATGATAGCAGTCTTCAGGTATCTCAAAGGGTGTCATATGGAGGAGGGAGAAAACTTGTTCATCTTAGCGTCTGAGGATAGAACAAGAAGCAATGGGCTTAAACTGCAGCAAGGGAGGTTTAGGTTGGACATTAGGAAAAAGTTCCTAACTGTCAGGGTGGTTAAACACTGGAATAAACTGCCCAGGGGGGTTGTGGAATCTCCATCTCTGGAGATATTTAAGAGTAGGTTAGATAAATGTCTATCTGGGATAGTCTAGACAGTAATTGGTCCTGCCATGAGGGCAGGGGGCTGGACTCGATGACCTCTTGAGGTCCCTTCCAGCCCTAGAATCTATGAATCTATGAATAAGTCACCCACAATCATAATCCAAATTTTTCAAAAAGTGGCCAAAGTTAACAATGCATCACTGAGAAGTAAGCTCAAAACATTGACACCATATTTTTCTGTTTCTGTTATCCCCCTGTTATCTGTTACAGATGGAGGAATGACAGAGGTTAGATAGCTTGCTCTAGGCAACAAAGTGAGTCAGTAGCAGAGCCAGGATAAGAATACAGGGATTCCTGGTTCATGTTCAATACTGGCACAATTACACTACCTCTTTCTTTACACTGCCAACATTTATAATAGCTAGGGCAGGGCTTGAAATCGGAAGATAGTTGTTTTTTAATTTTTTGTTACTTTTCCTCTTTATTAAAGTATAATGATTCTTTAAGAGGGAACCATGATGGGGAAAACTTCCTTTGAGTATAATCCCAGTCAATCCTAAAGCCTTCATTCTCGTACAGGCTTTTGACAAACAGATTTACAGGCTAAGTTATCCTATCAACCATCTGTTCTGGTAACTTACAGGTGCTAGGTCAGTTCCTATTTTGAAGAAAGGGAAACAAAGTGACCCGGGTAACTACAGGCCTGTTAGTTTGACATCTGTAGTATGCAAGGTCTTGGAAAAATTTTTGAAGGAGAAAGTAGTTAAGGACCTTGAGGTCAATGGCAATTGGAACAAATTACAACATGGTTTTACAAAAGGTAGATCGTGCCAAACCAACTTGATCTCCTTCTTTGAGAAAGTAACAGATTTTTTAGATAAAGGAAATGCAGTGGATCTAATCTACCTTGATTTCAGTAAGGCATTTGATACAGTACCACATGTGGAATTATTGGTTAAATTGGAAAAGATGGGGATCAATATGAAAATTGAGAGGTGGATAAGGAACTGGTTAAAGGGGAGACTACAGCGGGTCATACTGAAAGGTGAACTGTCAGGTTGGAGGAAGGTTACTAGTGGAGTTCTTCAAGGTTCAGTTTTGGGACCAATTTTATTTAATCTTTTTATTACTGACCTCGGCACCAAAAGTGGGAGTGTGCTAATAAAGTTTGCAGATGACACAAAGTTGGGAGGTATTGCCAATTCAGAAAAGGATCGGGATATCATACAGGAAGATCTGGATGACCTTGTAAACTGGAGTAATAGTAATAGGATGAAATTTAATAGTGAGAAGTATAAGGTTATGCATTTAGGGATTAATAACAAGAATTTTAGTTATAAGCTGGGGACGCATCAGTTGGAAGTAACGGAAGAGGAGAAGGACCTCGGAGTCATGGTTGATCACAGGATGACTATGAGTCGCCAATGTGATGTGGCCGTGAAAAAAGCTAATGCAGTCTTGGGATGCATTAGGCGAGGTATTTCTAGTAGAGATAAGGAGGTGTTAGTACCGTTATACAAGGCATTGGTGAGACCTCATTTGGAATACTGTGTGCCGTTCTGGTCTCCCATGTTTAAGAAGGATGAATTCAAACTGGAACATGTACAAAGAAGGGCCACTAGGATGATACGAGGAATGGAAAACCTGTCGTATGAAAAGAGACTCAAGGAGCTTGGTTTGTTTACCTTAACCAAAAGAAGGCTGAGGGGAGATATGATTGCTCTCTTTAAATATATCAGAGGGATAAATACCAGGAAGGGAGAGGAATTATTTAAGCTCAGTACTAATGTGGACACAAGAACAAATGGATATAAACTGGCCATCAGGAAGTTTAGACTTGAAATTAGACGAAGGTTTCCAACCATCAGAGGAGTGAAGTTCTGGAACAGCCTTCCAAGGGAAGCAGTGGGGGCAAAAGACCTATCTGGCTTCAAGATTAAGCTAGATGCGTTTATGGAGGGGATGGTTTGATGGGATAACATGATCTTAGTCAAAGGTCAATTAATTGCCATCAGTGGTAAATAGGACCAATGGTCACTGATGGGATGTTAGAAGTTACTACAGAGAACTTTTTCCTGGGTGTCTGGCTGGTGAGTCTTGCCCACATGGTCGGGGTTCAGCTGATCGCCATATTTGGGGTCGGGAAGGAATTTTCCTCCAGGGTAGATTGACAGAGGCCCTGGAGGTTTTTTGCCTTCCTCTGCAGCATGGGGCACGGGTCACTTACCAGAGGATTCTCTGCATCTTGAAGTCTTTAAACCATGATTTGAGGACTTCAATAGCTGAGACATAGGTGAGAGGATTATTCCAGGAGTGGGTGGGTGAGATTCTGTGGCCTGCATTGTGCAGGAGGTCAGACTAGATGATCATAATGGTCCCTTCTGACCTTAAAGTCTATGAGTCTATGAGTAGACTGGCTACTGTTCTTGCATGCTAACATCCGTAGGAGACAATAGTACAGAAGAGAGAGTTCCTGTTTGTTTAATTTTTGTTTTATTTGTTTTGTTGTTTTCCACCTAACTTCTGTGAAACCTTCTCTGTGTTTAATGAGCTGCTTTATACTTGAGAACTTGAAATCTTTGAGTCACCTGGGTTTACTCATTGTCAGGAAATCGATAGAAGTTGCAGTGAGAGTGACATTGATGACCGTAATGATTTGTTAGTGTTTACTAGTATTGGAATTGGACAGATTTGTCAGAGCCCAATGCCAAAGTTTTGGAGTTAGAAAGTGATGTACAAGCATATACATTTTATTTGGGTGGGTGCGGGAGGGTATTGTGGTAGTGCCTTGGCCCACCAATCATGGACATGGTCCCCATTGTGCTAGGCACTATAAAACAAAACAAAAGGACAGTCCTTACTTCAAGGAACTTGTCATCTAAGACAAGAGACAACAGATGGATACTACAAACAGACAAGGGGAGCATATGGTAATAAATGAAACAAAACTGGTCAGCACAGAAGCTGTGGAGTGTTTTGTAGTCGTGTTAAAGGAGAATTTTAAGGAGGGATTTGAAGGAGGACAACAAGGGGGGCTTTGGGGACATTTATAGAGTGCTCCTTCTCTGTTTGAGGGGCAGCCTGGGAGAAAGCACAAAAGTGGTTGTTTGGAAAAGTAACAAGTGCTCCATGAAGGCTCGACATCATTGGGAAAGCTGAGGATATCCCACTTCAGCTTCTGTTTCTTGTGCCATTTAGCCTAATCTAAATTTGTTCTTTATATATAATATGGGAGAGGGTGGAGAGTCCAATAACCTTTTAGACTATGTGGATAAGTGTGCGGCTGCCTGTCTAAACCAAATCTTCTGAAGTTCTGTCTTCAATAGAAAGAATACAAACATGGATAATACAGCAAAGGAATGAGAGGATTGGGAAAGAGGGGGCGAAAAAATATACGGAGACGACAAGATATGAAGGGTCACTTTTCAGTGCATGTTATTTAAATGGACTTATCTGTCAAACACTTTGTACAAGCTAAATTACAGTGAGTTCCCTTCTCACTACCTGTCCTCCACCTTTTCTGCCTGCCCCCTCCCACTCACTCTAAGTGGCTGGGAGTGAGATGGACTATAAGTTCCTGTGTTTTTGTTTTTTTTTAAATCTCCTTTTTCCCCCGCCCCAGAGTGGGCCAGTGTCCCAATGGCAGATCTATCTCTCTAATACCCATCTGCTAAAAACCCCAGTTACTGCTGGAATATGAACAACTCTGTGAGAATATCATTTGTGTACAACTCACTACACTTTGGGATAACTTAAATACAGAAATCAATTTGGCTGATATAGAAATGTAATTTTAGAGTATCATTGTGCTAATAGGATTAGTCTGAATGGAGGACTCCCTCAGCCTTGCATAGCTCACTAGCTATATATATATTTTAAAAAAGCAACACAGTCTATTAGTGATTTTGAATTAAAAACCTCAACAGGGAACACATTCCTCTTTGTACTAGCGGAGAGAATTTGTGATGCAAGAATGGACTTTGAGATATGACCAATAATTTATTACTCTGCCATTTAAGATAAAGCATTTCTTGTCTGTTCCATTAGGAGCAGGCAGTCAGCAGAAATTAGCATTTAATAATCTTTTATATTGTTTCTCTCACCTGGAGGACAACTTTCCCTAGCTGAAAAACTTGTTTATAAACTCTCTGCCAATTAAAAAAAAACTACACAGTTTTAATTTTAGAGAACATTCTGGTTTCTCATTCTGTCACTTCATGATTGAGAGCTGGGTTTAGGAGGGTAACTTTTGGACAAAAAGACAGGCTGAGGGCACAGGAGCTGGCTTTCGGCGGCGCCCGTGGGTGCCATCGCCCAGTGTCACGCCGGGCCCTGCCCCCCACGCCAGGTGATGTCGTGGGGCCCAGCCCCCAACGCCGGGTGACATCGCCTGGCATCGGGGGCGGGGCCCCGCAACATCGCCCGGTGCTGTGGTAAGCTAGACACGGGCCCCGGGGCTGGCGGGGAGCTGCCGGTGGGTGCTGAGCACCCACCAATTTTTCCCTGTGGGTGCTCCAGCCCCAGAGCACCCACGGAGTCTGCGCCTATGGCTGAGGGGAATCTCTGCTCTTCGGAGACTGTTACACAATAGTGAACTCTTCTGTCTTCTACCTACCTATTCCTATGTTCTAGCAAGGGCCGAGGTGTTCTTCCCCTGAATCAGAGCTGTGGTGGGATGGGATTGGTACTATTTTAAGCCCAGAGAAGCTGAGTGCATGTTTAAAAGAAATAAGATATTAAAAAAACATGTTTGCTAGGGCCTAATGCTAATTACTTCCCTGTAGGCCCTAGGACAGGGAGGGTGGTCGAATTTTTGAAGAGCCCCGATAAGTCACTGCTAACAAAACACTGCTATCCTCTGCTGGCTGCAGCACACTTCATGCCAAATGCATTTGATATATTAATTCAGCTGGGGGCAATGCCATCTTTATCACAGCAGAAGCACTCTGAGGATAATTTCTAATATCTCTGCCAATGAAAGGGTTCTTGCAGAAGTTAACTCAATAGCAGCATCTCAGCTAGGGCAGGACTTTCTTCCCAAATAATTATTCAGGGAGATGTGTGGTGGTGGTGGTATTAAAGCATGGGGAGCTTATATTTAACATTTTATTTTTTATCTAAATGTTATATAAGTCTAACCCAGCAGCAACCAGTGCCCTGCCTTCCAAAATGGAGGATGATCTTTGGTCCTTGCATAATTATAGCTGCCCTGTACATAGGGTGACCAGATGTCCCGATTTTAGGGTCTTTTTCTTATATAGGCTCCTATTACCCCCCCGCCCCCTGTCCTGATTTTTCACATTTGCTGTCTGGTCACCCTATCTGTACAATACATAAGAGGGAATTGTTACCTCTGCATGCTATCACATACTAGATTAATGAGCAGCTACTGGTTGAAATCTGTTTGCTTTCTAAGGCCTGGTCTAGGCGGCTTTTTCACTAGAAACTTCCCACCACTTCTACCAGGTGTTGAGCACCAGTAGTGACAAAGGGTGGTAGCAATAGCATAGACAAATGGAATCTGCTTTTAAGAAGCAAGTCTATTTGTCATATTTTGAAGTATGCCTTTGCACACAGTTTTTGTAACCTCCATCTCTCCAATGACCAAAGGATCACTTTTGAGTTAGTTTTAGCATCTTAAACCTTTTGGGTAACTCTAATTTTAGGTTTTATTACTTCAGGTTTTCCTCAAAGATTATGCATTAAGGGCCAGATCCCCAGTTGGTATGAACTATTGTAGCTCTAGTAACTTTAGTGGAACTATCCTGATTGACACTAGCTGAGGATCTGGTCTTTAAGAGCTCATTGTTATGAATCTACTTGTAAACAGAAGAAAACCAGAGACTATAAAAATCACTGAATGCTTACTGGATGCTGATGAAAGAAGCTGGTTACTTTTAATTTGGATGCTGCTATAGTAACACAGTCAATACTTCATTGAAAGAGAGCTCTAATAAGTTGTTCCCCGCACAGACACACAGTTAGACGCTGGCTAGCCATCATAAAGCAATATCTTTTCTGTAGCCTGTTGAGAAAAATAGCGTACTTCTTGTTTACTATCCCAGGAGTTAAGATTGTTTTGGAGAAGCTAAAGGAAGCAAAACAAGTTATATCTTGATATAAGACAACTCAAAACAAATGTCAGTGTACTACCCAGAGAGATGAAAATTAGGATGTGGTTTAAAAGAATGAACATCTGTCTTCACGTTAGCTATCAGAATCAGATTTCAGAGAAAGAAGCAGATTGAAAAATGCCAGGAGATAATATTGTAAAAACTTGCATCCATGGTTACATGAATTATGCACAAAAAAGACCAATTTCTGGTAATTTTAAAATAGTTTGTTATATATGGTGCTTTATGGCCCTGAGGGTAGCTCTGCGAGTTGCTTGTGTATTGGTGATTTTAGTTTTTCAGTGATCCTAGTTTTTTGGTGGAGCAACTTGAAGATAGACTGAAGATGACTAATGATGAAAATTAGTCTTTTTTCCCAGCTGAGGAAAGAGAGTGACAGTAGTTCTAGTATATTGGTAACTAAAGTGCAATCACAAATTCAGTCAAAGATGTCTACTATTTAGTATGGTGAACATTTATTATTGTTTTCAACTCTTGCTATTTATTGAAGAAATATTTTATTCTGGCTTGAAATTCTCTCTGAAATGTGGCCACAGAATCAACATTAGAACTATAAAGGAGTCAAAATGCTGGGTGGAAGGGCGGTGGGTGGGAAATGGAATACAATTTGAGCAGGTTAGGGAGGACTGGTTCTGTTACAATATTCAAATTAAAAAGTAGAGAGCGGAAACTCAGATTACCATTAAACTATGGTTTCTGGAGAGATTTCCTCCAGACTGTCTCCAGTAACACTACTTCACTGACATGAACAGACTCCTAATACAAAGTAAATTGTATGTTGCTTCTGTACTCCATCAACCCCAATCTCTGCAGGAGCAGAGTTAGGCAAGTAGGTTACTACATACACACGCGTTTTTCTCAGTCTGACCCCAGATTAACATATTGGTCACAGATACTTAATGTGTGAAGATTTTCAACAGTAGACTGATGAAAAACCAATATATTTTCAAAGAAACACCCTCAGAGCTACAAAACAAGAAGGAACAATATTTTTATTCAATACAATAATTATAGCCACAAGGAAATACATCATTTTACTACTGCTCAAAATAAAATAAAACAAAACGTAGATTTTAGCCCACTCGCCATCCCCCACCAGATAGAGACCAGAATAACTGATTAGATACTCCTAAAATTTTAGGAGTATGCTGGACTATAGCTAATGTGGCAGAGCTCCGACCTTGTCCCTGTGGGTTCCGTGCTTCTAGGTGGTTTATGCTAGCCTCAGAGGCTCACTGCGACCCTTTGCGTAGCCCTTCTCTCTCTAGGGACAGGGTTACAGTTTACTGAGCCCTTTTCATCATAAGCCAGCCAGGAGGTTGGTGAGAGAACTCCCACAGTCTCTGTTGTCCCTATGGGCTTATTGCAGAACAGTCTAGCCTCCTGTTCTGCCAGAGGCCTGTCTTCCCCTTGTAGTGGCATGTTGGGGGGAACCCGGGCCCGCCCTCTACTCCGGGTTCTGGCCCAGGGACTCTAGTGGTAGCAGCTGTTGGCAGCCAACCCTTCACGGCCCAAGTTGCTATGTTTCCCTGGGCCACTTCCCCACAACTCTCCCGCTTCTCTCTTCTTCACCCTTACCTTAGGGCTCCCTTACTGATGACTTGAGGGTATCCTCATTACTCAGCTCTTCAACAGCACTTCCTCTCCTCTGGCTCCCTGGCTCTTTCCTAGCCTGACTGGAGTGAGCCCTTTTATACTATCAGAAGAGCCTTAATTAGAGTCAGGTGTTCAGATTACCTTAATGGCCTCACCTGACTCTTTGCAGCTTAATTTGAGTCAGGTGTTCAGATTACCTTAATGGCCTCACCTGACTCTTTGCAGCTTAATTAGAGTCAGGTGTTCAGATTACCTTAATGGCCTCATCTGACTCTTTGCAGCTTAATTAGAGTCAGGTGTTCCCCCTAGCCTGGAGCAGCCCCTGCTGTGGTCAGTCAGGGAATAGAAAACTGCTAACCCAATGGCCAACATATTTGCCCTCTACTATTCTGTTGTACGCCCGCCCACTTCCCAGATCCCAATAGGACTATTCTGTTGTACGCCCGCCCACTTCCCGGATCCCAATAGGACTATTCTGTTGTACGCCTGCCCACTTTCCCAGATCCCAATAGGACTATTCTGTTGTACCCAACTGGCCTGGGTCTATCACACTAATGAATTACCTGTAAAACTTAAGATACTATATGTGTTTTATGTGCATATATGTATAAATATGAAAAATTTCACTCTCCCATCTAAATTGAATCAATAGCAAATTCATAATAATCCTACGTCAAATACGCATATACATGCCCATATATATAAATATTCTACAATTTCTTACAAACTTCAGTATTACATGAAGTATTGTTCTATGATATAACAACAATACTTGTATCAAATATCCAAAAACTCCTATTGACTTCAGCAGGATTTAAATCAGACTCAAAGATCTAACCTACATAGAGTACTACACATAAAGCATACATGTATATTTACCTGTGTACTGATTATAGATATCCTTAGAAAAATGAAAATAAACTACCAATCTGCCCTTTAAAAATAAACATTTCTTATTGAAATAGATAAATTTCAAGAAAAAAGTTGAGATTACAGCAAATTCACTAACAAGTTTTAAAAGTACATGAGAGAATATCCAAAACACCACATTTAAATAGCTTAATATCCATGAAAACAAGAAAAATACACAGAAAATGTTTTTAAGTAAAAATCCTTTTATATGCTTTGACTTTCTCAATCAGCTTTTGTAGTACAATTATAAATTCTTCCCTGAAAATCCAGATATCGTATATGTCTACAACTCAACTGTGATGATTTAGTAGAACTCAAGCAAAATTGTAAGGCGCCACTTTCCTTTGGCTTGCTATCCATGCCGAATATTTGCCCACTATAATTTTTACAGTGTAAATATTTGGAAATATTTTTACATTTTACATTGTAAATATTTGGAAATCCTGTCACATCTCATGATTGCCAATCTCTTCACCACAACTGGATTCAGTTTAATAGATCGGTAGTTATTCAAGTCCTTTATAAATTTTCAGCCTACTATCTTTTTTTGGAGGGGTGGGGTGGAGGAGGAGGCACTACATCTAGTGTCCACATGTTAAAACTACTTGTGGAAGGCTTTACTTCAGTCTCTTAAGACTTTAATAGTTATTGCCTTATTTACTGCCGTGTGCAAGATGCATGAGGAGGGAGGCTCACTTTTGCCTTCCACATGGGAATTACACAATCTGATCTGATCTGGGGGTGCTCCCTCAGTTGTTCAATATTTCATAGCAGGAGATGCATAGGAAGGATGGTGGTTGGAAAGCAACTTCTGAGAAGTAATCGGCCAATGAGTGTATGTACGTATTTCAGATTGCTGAAACAGTGCAATATTTCACTCTAAATTCTTGGGGGAAAGCTGGTACATAGTCCCTGCTGAATATTAAATGTTGGAGTTTGGCACTGATGTGCTTGGAACATCACCTCCATGTAATAAATTCTACAGCAGTTTGTCTCTGATACAAGGGAGTAACACTGTATGTATGTATACAAATATATACGATTTTTCTTTGAGAGCCAGAACAGACTATCACACAGGTCAAGATAATACATATATAGCAAGTGGCTGTTTATACTTTCTTATCTGCATTAGATTATAAGGCTTTCAGAGCAAGGAGTCCCTGATGATTAAGTATGTGTGTATACCACCTAATAATGCATCCTGGATACTGGCTGGGGCCTCCAAGAGCTATTATAATACAGAAATTCATAATGTTTTGTACAAATTAACAGAATTGTGTGAATTACTTGGAGCCTGATTACATGACAAAGGAAGAACAAGATCCAATGGCTGTAAATTCAGTCTAGGATAATTTAGACTGGAAATATGGTGCAATTTTTTAATGGAGAGAGTAATTACCCATTTATACAATTTACCAAGGGTTGTGGTGGATTCTCCATCACTGGTTATTTTAAAATCAAGATTGGATTTTTTTCTAGACAATATGCTCTAGTTCAACAAGAATTCATTCAGGGAAGTTCTATGGCCTATATTATAAAGCAGGTCAGACTAGATGACCACAATGGTCCCTTCTGACCTTAGAATCTATGAATCTGTTGTGCAGTTAAGGCACATCCTAGGATAAGGGAGTGATGTGGAGGCACCCTGCCTCAGAGGAAACTCAAGGAGGCACCAGACTTTACATGGAGGCAAGACCCATCTGTACATTCTATCCTTGGCAGCTCTCCCGATTCTGCCAATCATGGTGCCAATTGCAATTCTGAAATTTTATTTAACGAGAAGCACAACTGTGAACTAGGAGCTGGTCTGAGAACATCAATTTATTTCAGGTTTGACAAAGAATGTAAGTGCTGGAAAAATCACAACTCTATCAAATTACTATCTATAGTTTGTGTTTTTCAGATGTTCTTTGCTGCCTGCTGTTTTCCAGTGGATGGCAAAGGCATTACCACTTTTCACTTTGTTTAGTCACTGATGGAGATTTTTTTTCTTGCTGTTCTATTATGTCACTTTTGATTAAGAGAGTTGCTTGTACTTTGATTTTATTTTTTTAAAAGTGATCTTAGGTGTTTCTATGGGGTTTTTTTTTGGGGGGGGGGGTGTTTGAAGCACCTTGAAGATAGACTGAAGGCTAAGTGAAGAAAATATTTCCGGTTTCAACCCTAAGATGTTTGAGATCAAGCCAGAACAACTTTGCCCAGGTCTAGAGCTGGATTGAAGCTGGCCACAGTGTGGGTGAACAAGGGTAGGGAAAGCTCAAGGAGCCTTACTCTGTGGACCTTGGCACCTCCATGTAGAGACCAATCAGAACTGCAAAGGCTACGCAGGGCCAGTGCTCACAAAAATGAAGAAGGGTGGGCAGGAAGTGGTTCCCAAGAGTTAGGGATGGGAGTATTGAGAGGAAGCTTGTACAGCTACTGCCAGCGCTGTAGCTGTGGATAACCACACGACTGCCTGCTTCAGGGCTGTCAGACTATCGCCTCTCTCAAGCATAAACCACGCTCAACAAAAGAATGTTGCACATTTTGTCAGTTTCCATAAATGGCTACGCTTGCTGGAGAGGTGCCTGAGGAAAGTGCAACATTAAAAATAAAAGAAGAAGGGCTTTGGAGGGGAGCATAGGGAATTGATGCCGCAGTAGAATTTTTGATGTGTAAGAAGCATAGTAATTCAATGTGCTGTATACGTCATTTATTGCTTGCAGGTGTTAGTGCCACAGACCCTTAGAAGAACACCAAGTTCCTCCAGAGACACAAATTAGTAGCAAAGTCACGTAAAGAAGAAACAAGCCCTCAAGCTGGGAACAGCCAGTTTGTTCTGGACAAATTGCCAAATAAATAAGCTTTACTGATTTTTTGTGTGTGTGCGTGCGCCTCTTTCCCTTGGAGATGTAACTTCGTTAGTTAGCTTGTTGAAATATAAGCTTTATGCCTGCAGGCTGTCCCTATGTCACATCTTAGAATAATTTATTGAGGGGAGAGATTGGAACCATAAAAATTGGGCAATTGACCATAGGAGACAGGTAGCATTAGTGAGAAACAGAAGATGCACCAGGTAGATACCTCACCATTTTGGAAGACAAGAGAATTTTAGAAGAGAAAAGGAAAATTAAATTATTGAAAGGGAAAAAAGTGAGCTGCAGATGACTCAGGAAATGAGCTGTTGGGCCTTTCAGTTCTGTGACTGATATTAATCTGGATCACTGCAGTATTGATTGCAAGTAATTACCCTCTGACAGCTCTTGGGGGTCTTGGTGATACAAACTGGTCATCTCAGTCCAACACCTAATGGAAAAGTGTCCACATCATAAAACATGAATGTAATGAATGAAAATAAAAAGCTGAGAATACTTTAGAAAATATGAAGAATCAGTTATTCTCAGTGACTAAGAAAAATGCTAAATAAACATGTGGAGTACTTGTGGCACTTTAGAGACTAACAAATCTATTTGGGCATAAGCTTTTGTGGGCTAAAAACCACTTCATCAGATGCATGGAATGGAAAATACATTAGGAAGATATACATACAGAGAACATGAAAAGATGGGGGTTGCTCTGTAATGAGACCAATTAAGGTGGGCTATTAGCAGCAGGAGAAAAAAACGTTTGTAGTGATAATCAGGATGGCCCATTTCAAACAGTTGACAAGAAGGTGTGAGTAATAGTAAGGGGAAAAATTAGCGTGGGGAAATAGTTTTTAGTTTGTGTAATGACCCATCCACTCCCAGTCTTTATTCAAGCCTAGTTTAATGGTGTCCAGTTTGCAAATTCCAGTTCTGCAGTTTCTCATTGGAGTCTGTTTTTGAAGCTTTTTTTGTTGAAGAATTGCCACTTTTAGGTCTGTAATTGAGTGTCCAGGAAGGTTGAAGTGTTCTCTGACTGGTTTTTGAATGTTATAATTCTTGACGTCTGATGTGTCCATTTATTCGTTTGGGTAGAGACTATCCGGTTTAGCCAATGTACATGGCAGAGGGGCATTGCTGGCACATGATGGTATATATCACATTGGTAGATGTGCAGGTGAACAAGCACCTGATGGTGTGGCTGATGTGATTAGGTCCTATGATGGTGTTCTTTGAATAGATATGTGGACAAAGTTGACAACGTGTTTTGTTGCAAGGATAGATTCCTGGGTTAGTGTATTTGCTTCAGGTTGGGAGGCTGTCTGTACGCGAGGACTAGCCTGTCTCCCAAGGTCTGTGAGAGTGAGGGATCATCCTTCAGGATAGGTTGTAGATCCTTGATGATGCGCTGGAGAGGTTTTAGTTGCGGGGTGAAGGTGACGGCTAGTGGCGTTCTGTTACTTTCTTTGTTGTGCCTGTCCTGTAGTAGGTGACTTCTGGGTACTCTTCTGGCTCTGTCAATCTGTTTTTTCACTTCAGCAGGTGGCTATTGTAGCTTTAAGAATGCTTGATAGACATCTTGTAGGTGTTTGTCTCTGTATGAGGGATTGGAGCAAATGCGGTTATATCTTAGAGTTTGGCTGTAGACAATGGATTGTGTGATATGGTCTGGATGAAAGCTGGAGGCATGTAGGTAAGTATAGCGGTCAGTAGGTTTCCGGTATAGGGTGGTGTTTATGTGACCATCGCTTATTAGTACTATAGTGTCCAGGAAGTGGATCGTTTGTGTGGACTGGTCCAGGCTGAGGTTGATGTGCCAGCAATGCCGCTCTGCCATGTACATTGGCCAAACCAGACAGTCTCTATGAAAAAGAATAAATGCACACACCTTAATTGATTAGTCTCATTAGAGTTGGTATGGCAACCCCCATCTTTTCATGGGGTGTGTGTGTGTGTCTTCCTAATGTATTTTCTATTTCATGCATCTGATGAAAGTAAGTTTTAGCCCACGAAAGCTTATGCCCAAATAAATTTGTTAGTCTCTAAGGTGCCACAAGTACTCCGTATTCTTTTTGCTGATACAAACTAACATGGTTACCACTCTGAAACCAATAAACATGTGTTTACTTGCCCTTTTAGGAGATTGCGTAGTTCCTTCAGTAAGTGAAATGTCTAATTCTGTAGATCTGAAGTGGTCTCAGCTTTTTATGTTTATGGTATGCTTTGGTCTATGTGACAGACCCCTGTTCACAGGATTTGGACTGAGACCACCAAAGTATATTAGAGGGATTAACGAACAACTTTAAGGGGCTGACAGTTTCTTTCAGTATAGTAAAAAGAACAGGATTACTTGTGGCACCTTAGAGACTAACACATTTATTTCAACATAAGCTTGTTCTAGCCCACGAAAGCTTATGCTGAAATAAATTTGTTAGTCTCTAAGGGTATGTCTACACTCGGACTGTGAACCGATATTATGAAGTCGAACATGTGTGTCCATACTAAGTACATTAAATCGGCGGTGTGAGTCCACAGTATCGGGGCAAGCATCGACATTCCAAGCGGTGCACTGTGGGTAGCTATCCCACAGTTCCCACAGTCCCCGCTGCCCATTGTAATTATGGGTCGAGCTCCCGATGCCTGATGGGGCAAGAAATTTGTAGTGGGTGGTTATGGGTACATATCGTCATTCAACCCTCCGGGAAAGCAACGGCAGACAATGATTTCGCGCCCTTTTCCCTGGATTGAAAGCGCGGACGCCATAGCGCGGCGAGCATGGAGCCTGGGGAGATCATCGCAGTAGTTATGGCCACTGTCAACACCTGGCGCATTATCGTGCGCTTTATCCAGAATCGGAACTTGAGAAATCAGCAGAGTAGTCAGCGCGGTGACGAGAGTGTCGAGGACATGGACACAGACCTCTCTCAGAGAATGGGACCCTGCAAATTAGACATCCTGGTGGCAATGGGGCAGGCTCATGCCGTGGAATGCCGATTCTGGGCCTGGGAAATGAGCACAGACTGGTGGGACCGCATAGTGCTGCAGGTCTGGGATGAATCCCAGTGGCTGCGAAACATTCGCATGCGTAAGGGCACTTTCCTGGAACTTTGTGACTTGCTTTCCCCTGCCCTGAGGCGCCAGGACACCAGGATGAGAACAGCCCTGACAGGTCAGAAGTGAGTGGCGATAGCCCTCTGGAAGCTTGCAATGCCTGACAGCTACCGGTCAGTCGCAAACCATTTTGGAGTGGGCAAATCTCCTATGGGGGTTGCTGTGATGCAAGTCGCACACGCAATCGTTGAGCTGCTGCTGTCAAAGGTAGTGACCCTGGGAAATGTGCAGGTGATAGAAGATGGCTTCGCTGTGATGGGATTCCCTAATTGTGGTGGGGCTATAGACGGAACTCACATCCCTATCCTGGGACTGGACCACCAGGGCAGCCAGTACATTAACCGAAAGGGCTACTTTTCAATGGTGCTGCAAGCACTGGTGGATCACAAGGGACGTTTCACCAACATCAACGTCGGATGGCCGGGAAAGGTTCATGACACTCGCGTCTTCAGGAACTCTGGTCTGTTTAGATGGCTGCAGGAAGGTATTTACTTCCCGGACCAGAAAATAACAGTTGGGGATGTGGAGATGCCTATAGTGATTCTTGGGGACCCAGCCTACCCCTTGTGCCCTGGCTCATGAAGCCATACACGGGCGCCCTGGACAGTAGTAAGGAGCTGTTCAACTACAGGCTGAGCAAGTGCAGAATGGTGGTGGAGTGTGCATTTGGACATTTGAAAGGGCGCTGGCGAAGCTTACTGACTCGCTCAGATCTCAGCGAAACCAATATACCCATTGTTATTGCTGCTTGCTGTGTGCTCCACAATCTCTGTGAGAGTAAGGGGGAGATGTTTATGGCGGGGTGGGAGGTTGAAGCAAATCGCCTGGCCGCTGATTACGCGCAGCCAGATACCAGGGCGATTAGAAGAGCACAGCAGGACGCAGTGCATATTAGTGAAGCTTTGAAAACTAGCTTCCAGACTGACCAGGGTAACCAGTGACTCTTATGTTTGTTTCTCCTTGATGAGAACCTGCCCTCGTTTGTTTAGTCTGTTTATATTGCCTATCCTCTCTAATCACCAAGCCCCGTCCAACCCCCCATCCCCCCTTTCAGCGCACCTTGCTTTGAAAGGAAATAAAGGAACCATTGTTTCACAAACAACAATTTTTTATTCAAGATTTGGGAAGACAGGGAGAGAACTGGGATGGTGGCCAGGGTGGGGTGCGGGCGAAGGGGTGGAGGGAGGAGGGAAGGAAAGGCCGTTTCAAAACTTGGGGAATGCCAGCCTTCTGTTGCTTGAGCAATCCACAGGGGTGGAGTGGTTGTTCGCACATAGCCTTCCCCACCCCCCCCAAGTTTTGGGGACTCTGGGTGAGGAGGCTATGGGTCTTGGGGAGGGGTGAGGGCGGTTACAGATGTGCTGCAGCGGCGGTCTGTCATCCTGCCTGCGTTCCTGCAGAACATCCACCAGACGCCGGAGCATGTCGGTTTGCTCCCGCAGTAGCCCAAGCATCGTCTGGTCTTCCTGCCGCCACCTCTCAGCTCGAGCGTCCCTCCTGTCCTCACGCTCGTCCCTCCTGTCCTCCCGATCGCTGCCCGCTTGCTTGTATTGGGAAATTGTGTCCCTCCACACATTCTGCTGGGCTACTTCAGTGCGGGAACACTGCATTAGCTCAGAGAACATCTTGTCGCGTGTGCATTTCTTTCTCTGCCTTATCTGCCACAGCCTTTGGGAGGGAGATGCAGGGGGACGCCTAGGGACAATTGCAGCTGTGGGATGAAAAAAAGGGAGTGAATTTTTTAAATAGATACATTTTACAGAACAATGCTTATACTCTTTCACGGTGAACAGCACCATTCACAGTACCTACCAAATATACTTTCAGTACAAGGTCGCATTTTGCATCTTTATATTGAGTGCCTGGGGCTTTGGTGTACAGATCACACATGCAGGGCTGGGCAACGGAATTCGGCTAGCGGGCAGCCATGGTAAGCCATAGACTTTCGGCTTCGGAAACCTTAATTAACAGCAGTGCCCTCCTTTCACGCTCAAAGCTAAGTAACTCAAAACAAAGTAACTCCAGCCATCCCGTTCTCTGGGATGCTAGCTTTCGCCGTCACCCAAAAGCGTGGCTGGTATCAGGGAAGATCCCTGGTACCCGAACGCCAACAGCCCATCCTGAACGGCCCCCCTCCCCGCTCCCACCATGTGGCTGGTATCAGGGAAGATCCCTGCTAGCCGAACGCCAACTGTCCAGCATGAACGATCCCCCTCCCGTTCCCCACCGTGTGTCTGGTACCAGGGAAGATCCCTGCTAGCCGAACGCCAACTGCCCAGCATGAACGATCTCCCTCCCCTCCCCCACCGCGTGGCTGGAAACTACGGGGAGGATTTCTTTTCAGGAACAGGCAAACAGCCCCGTAGAAATGGCCACCTCTGACTGTCCCCGTAATTAAATTCCCGTATTTCAAACAGGTCACCATGAATAATATCACTCTGATGTGGATAACACAGACAGAGAAAAAACGGATGTTGCTTGAATGCCAGCAAACTCCGGGGCTGTATGCTGCCAGTCTTTGCCGTGCAATGATACCAGAGTACTTGCTACTGGCCTGGCATGGTAAAGTTTCCTACCATGGAGGACACAATAAGGCTGCTCTCCCCAGAAACCTTCTACAAAGGCTTTTAGAGTACCTCCAGGAGAGCTTCATGGAGATGTCCCTGGAGGATTTCCGCTCCATCCCCAGACATGTTAACAGACTTTTCCAGTAGCTCTACTAGCCATGAATGCATCCCAAGTCCTCAGGGCACAGTAACTATTAAAAACCAATTGCTTTACAACCATGTCTTTTCAATTCAAAAGATACACTCACCTGATGTGCCTTCTCCGGCTTCACGGTCCGGGATACCGCCTTGGGAGGGTTGGGAGGGGATCTCTGTCAGGGTGAGGAAGAGTTCCTGGCTTTCGGGGAAATCACCCTGCAGAGTGCTGTCGACTCCCTCGTCCTCATCATCCCCCTCATCATCTTCCCCGTCCACAAAAACATCAGAGGAAGCGAGTGATGAGAATACCCCATCCTCGGAGTCCACGGACATGGGTGGGGTAGTGGTGGCAGCCCCCCCCCCTAGGACTGCATGCAGCGCAGTGTAGAAGCGGCATGTCTGGAGATCTGACCCAGAGCATCCGTTTGACTCTTTGGTCTTCAGGTACGCTTGTCTCAGCTCCTTAATTTTCACGCGGCACTGCGTCGCATCCCTGCTGTATCCTCTGTCCGTCATGGCCTTGGCAATTTTTTCATAGATTTTTGCATTACGTCTTTTCGATGGTAGCTCTGATAGCACGGATTCATCTCTCCAGACTGCTATCAGGTCTAACACCTCCCATTGTGTCCATGCTGGAGCCCTCTTTCTATTCTGGGATTGCATGGTCACCTCTGCTGAAGAGCTCTGCATCGTTACCTGTGCTGCTGAGCTCGCCACGCTGGCCAAACAGGAAATGAAATTCAAATGTTCCCAGGGCTTTACCTGGGGCTTTACCTGGCCAGAGCATCCGAGCTGGGACTGCTGTCCAGAGAGGTCGCAGTGGTGCACTGTAGGATAGCTCCCGGAGACCAATAACGTCGAATTCCATCCAACTAACCCTAATTTGACACAGCAATATCGATTTTAACGCTAATCCCCTCGTTGGGGAGGAGTACAGAAATCGATTTTAAGAGCCCTTTATGTCGAAATAAATGGCTTCCTTGTGTGGACGGGTGCAGGGTTAATTCGATTTAACGCTGCTAAATTCGATATAAACTCTTAGTGTAGACCAGGTCTAAGGTGCCACAAGTAATCCTGTTCTTTTTGCTGACACAGACTAACACGGCTGCTACTCTGAAACCTTTCAGTGTAGTGGTGCATTGGATTAGAAGCAGCAATTTGGAGATGAAAAGCCCAGTAACTCATTATCAGGTTTGTTTTTCAGACACCTAGTCCCACCTTTTTACTAAAGATTAATTACTATTTGCTCATCAAAAATTTCCTTATCTGAAAGTCAGCAGTCTTTATACCATCTGCCATTGCTCACCTCTTTGACGGCTTGTCACTATGATAAATATGACTGACTAGTTTTAGCATTAGTGTGATGGCTCTTTACAATGTCTGTATTTCCTATTAACTTGTGGCCAATTCCTTTTTTTCTGCAGCATTTTTACTGCACATTTAGTCTCTGGACTACCCTAGCCCCCTGTAGTTTAGGGAGGAATTCACCCAGGGCACTGCTGGTGCCTGCTTGCCCTTGGGGTTTCCAACAGGGGAGAGCAGCTGTAATCTCTGCCAAATAGCCGTAAAAGACCTGCTAATTGAGGTTGGTGAGGGGATGTGCTGAATTCAGCGTATCTACTTAGCCACGCCCCCTCCTTGGATTTAGCTGCTAATATCATTTATTTTAGGGTGGCTGTGGGCACCTTGCAGGCCCCCTTGATGGAAAAGATGTTGTGGGAACTTAGCGCCACTGAAGCACGCCTTTCCTACCATCCTTGTCAGGCCTTCTCCCAGGAGGGGTCCTCCCACTAGGATCTGTGACAAATTCTATTAGTGCAGCTCCTGGAGTAAATTTGGCCCTGTGACTTCATTTACACTCTTTATATGCTTCTTGGGTGACCTGAGAAAATGAATAACATGATACACTAGGTTGACCTAGACCAATTAACAGTGTTGAATCCAACTTTTAGACAATTTGTGTGTTCTGTAGACCAGGTGGTAAATGCTCCTGGCCATTTTTACAAAACCAGTAAGAGAAGGAAATAAGACGTGTGTTTAGAAATGACACCAGAGAAGCTGACATCCTTTGTGTGATTGGGTAATAAACACCTTCATATCCAACAGAAAGAAAGTGACAAAGGGATGATATAATCAACCCCTACTATGAACATATTATTTCAAAGATGGGATTATAAAAAGTGACTTAGGCTGGACACACACTTCTCTAGTGAGACAGGTATATTCCTTCCTCTTTGAACAGAGAAAGATGGACACAAGATAAAGCGATTGATTCTGTAGCTTAAGTTTAGAGTTGTGATGGATAAAGATTTTAATTTAAGAAGAGGGCAAAACAGCTGTCAGGTAATTTAGCTAAATTACCTTGTACTTCCTAGTTCTTCACTTGTGTTGCAATTTGAAAGAATAAGCCAAATCTATGTGTTGGTATAGGTTTCACTAAAAAATATAAGCAAGCAGATATTCAGGTTAAAAGAACATGTTACAAATGCTAAAATTACAACTCCGTTTCAGTTGTGACCATCAGATCTTAATTTAATGAAGTTAATAGATTAGTGGATTGACGACAATGTTGCCTTTGATTATCAATTTATCAAATCATCCAATCAATACAGGAGATAATCAAGTCATGAGGTAGACCCCCCCAAAAAGAATTGCTTTTCATTTATCCTGCAACAAGATACCGAAGGAGGTGGTTGTTTTCGCTTTAATCAAAAACCACTCATACGTCTCAACAGTGAAAACAGCTTATCTGACATGTTCATTTTATTTATAGTCCCTGACAGAGATCACCTGGAGTGGTGACCTTCACTTAGCGAGTCTTAAGGAAGAACAGAGACCAAATGGGTTTTTTAACTCACAACCTCAGTGCTACTTCACACTTCCTCCTCACTGTTGTTATGGTAGCTAATATTCTTCTCTTCTTCTTCCCCCATGCACTGAGCGTAAGAGGTTTACCTAGTATTTCAGAACAGAAGTAGTTATTGAACAATTCTTACTGCTAACGTTATATCCTTTCCAAATAACACTCTTCCTTAATTGAAGAGGCACTAGCCAACTCTGAGACCTTTTTGGTCTACTGCAGTGACACTTCTGGTGCTCTGGTGAACAAATAAGGACATACAATTTCCAGCTTCAGAGGGGTAGCCGTGTTAGTCTGGATCTATAGAAGCGACAAAGGGTCCTGTGGCACCTTATAGACTAACAGAGGTATTGGAGCATAAGCTTTCCACTGCTTGCATCCGACGAAGTGGGTATTCACCCACGAAAGCTTATGCTCCAATACCTCTGTTAGTGTCCTGTGGCACCTTATAGACTTTGTCAATTTCCATCTTACGGTTCAGCAGTTAGACTAGCTGCTTTGTTTGAGATCTCAAGTCCATAGGTTTGCTTCTCTGACCTCTTTTCCAAGTTATGCAGCTTGTATAACATTCACTCTCACTTTCCATCTCCCACTTTGGGGGTGAGGGTCTTACTTGCTCAGTTTTTTACCACTTCCCCTCCCCACATCCTGGAGGCAAGCCTGCCTTCCCACATTTGCTCAGTATTCCCAGATTCCAGAGCAAAAAGGCTACCTGGAAACGTATTGGAGCCTTTCTTTCAGCCTTTCATGGCAGAACCTCTTGTCAACCATGCTTTCTGAAGTAAGGTGATAAACTCCCTCACAGGGGTTACATCTGGATCAACCAACAATACTATTCTGTGCCTCACAAAGGGAGGTAAATTTTCCAGATTTAGTTGCTTCCAGTAAGGCCTTTGGTCAAGTTACTTGTCACTTCCAGGAGGGAATACAAATCCACAGCATCCTTTTATACGGTGTCTTGGGCATGTCATCCTTACGAAATATAACTTTGTGAATGTTAGCTGCAGGGCTAGACATTTCTGGATAATGCGTAACCAATTCACAACACAACCTCTTGAAATCCTCTCTCATTTCAGAGGGAAGCAAGTCAAGCAGCTTCAAGGATTGTGTGTCATTGCAGACTTCAAAAACATCACTGTAGCTGCTTCTGATATATCTCTAACAAATGTTAGATAAATCTTAACTGCTGTGATGTGTTCATTAACTCATGAATGGGAGTCAAATTGCTCAATTTTCCCAGCCTCCTCTAAGAACCCACTCATATCTGGGTTCTCAACCTCAATCTTCCCTTTGGGAAAATCAGTCACATTCATTACATACATCTCTGGGGTATCCCAAAATCCTGGTACAACACAATTTGTTTCTAACAAGCACTTGAAATTCTTTCTCCTGCCTTTAATTCACATAATTGATCCTCTACCTCTTTACACTTCGTGTCTTCTCTACCCAACCTCTTACATGTCACATCTAAGGCTTGACTTGCATTTCAGTACAGCATACACATCAAACCTATCTTTAGAACACCCCTGGTGCCACATGCAATGCACAATGAGATCCCTAGTCCCAAGTCATGTTCTGCTGAACAACTTGAATGAGTTTCCTGTAATGGATCAGAGTCCCAATCGTCCTGCTCTGAGGGATCAGACTCCAGTACCTCACTGCTCAAATAGAATAATGACAACCTCTGCCTCATAGGGCAAGAATATAGCTGGTTGACCCCTCAATGAGGTGAATTTGGTGTGTAGTGTCAAATATAATTGTGGATTTATATCTTACTAGGTGGAATGGTAATTCAAGGAAAATCAACACTTACAGTTCACGCTGTCTCAGCATAGGTTCGATCAATCCCTGGGCAATTTCTGTGTCTCAGCTTCTCATCAGAGGTGAAGGGAAGTAGTTTGCTTTTTTCTCAGGATCAGTGATTTCTTAAGGGCTTGTCTACAATACTGGAACTACAGCAGGGTAGCTATGGTGCCGGAGTTGTGCCTCTGTAACCCCATAGTGCAGATGTAGATTATAGCTTTGGAAGGGTTTTTTCCATCCCTGTATGAACTCCATGTTCCCATGTGGTGGTAGCCAGGTTAATGCAAGTATTCTTCCATTGACCTAGCAGCAGGGATTAAGTCACCTTAACTATGGCACTCAGGAGGGTGAATTTTTCAGATCCTCTTGATGACAGGTGTGTATGTCTAATTTTTTTAGTGCAGATCAGACCCCAGGTTGAGTCACAGACAAAAATATAGCCGTGTAAAACAATTAAAGTTTATGCCACAATTATCATTAAGAGTACTTCATTCATAGAATATACCCCCTTTTTAAAAATAAAGATGTCCCACCGTGAGCAGATAAGTGTGGGAGGAGAAGGAAAGAATGAAACAAGCAAAAATATATACCCCAAGCAAAGCCTATTTTGGAAGAAAAGCAGAAGATGCTCAAATTCCACTAGACTTCTAAGTGGGATGTTCTTACATGCTGGTGTTTACGTAAAATAGAAACTGTGTAGACACTGGAGTAGCTGGAAAACCCTTTCAAGAAGATGCCATACAGACTCAGCCAGGGCTGGGAATGCCAGGTCTTCTATGATTCTCAGCCCACCATGCAGACTTCCTCAAAGTCTGGGATTCCAGAGCATTTAATTGGAACAAAACCAAATTCCAAAATATAAAAATTATCCATGGTATTGAATTACCATTTTTCATCCAGCTCTAGGTTCACAGAACAGAATTTGGAACCTCTAACACACCATTGTATTAGTGCTTGAGAACCCAGAGAGTGAATCTGATACACATAGCTACATCATCCTAGATGGGCTACGTTCTAAAAGACAAACACAATTGATGTTAAAAGGAAAATCAGATTTTAAAAATCCTTTCATTTTGAATAATCTCAGGATTATTAGTGACCCAAATAGGGATTTGTCTTAAATATAATTCTGTATGAAGTCTGTTTCCCTCCAAACAACCCATGTTTGTTTGGTGACAGTGCACCCCAATGTATAAACAAAGCTTCAGTGATGATGTGATACCTATTGTAACATGTTGCCAGAGTTTTTATAGTGTTCTGACTTTTTCCTGATTAGTGATTGTATTTAGTGAGATAAATGCAGACACATGGTCTGAATCTTCAGTAATTCAGTTAGGAGCTATTCAACTTCATCAGGGCCAATAAAACCATCTATAAGTATTCTTTAATGCTTGGTATTTTTCTGATCTCACTATGACCCTCCAGAGTCTTCTCCAATTTGTCATGGTCATTTTGAATGCTAATCTTGTACTCCAAAGTTCTAGCAACCTCTCCCAGCTTGGTGTCATCCACAGATTTTATAAGCATGCTCTCCATTATCCAAGTCTTTAATGAAAATTAAAGACTTGGATAATGCCATATTTGAAAACAATCCTGTTCAAAAAAGAAATATGGTTACAAGGTAGGCTGACCATACGTACCGTTTTTAACGGGACAGTACCGTTTTTTTCATATTTCCCGACCGTCCCGTCGTTTTAATATAAATGTCAATTTTGTCCCGTTTTTAATAAACTATATATAGTTTTTATTTTTTTGTAAAAAACTGAACGCTGGCTTGTTGCGGCTGCCCCTCGTCTCCCTGCCGAGCTGCTGAGCGGGGAGACGAGGGGCAGCTTGTTGCGGCTGCCCCTTGTCTCCCCGTCCCGTTTTTGCCATCCCAATGTCCCGTTTTTGTCTCAAGGAAATATGGTCAGCCTATTACAAGGTCTTGACAATGTAAAGAGTGAATTCCACACTTTCTCTCCCCCCCCTCCCCCCGGCTTACATAACACAAATGTAACTGAATGGAGTTTGTTCTGGGTTTTTTTTTTTTCAGGAAAAAATCCACCCACGGGCCCAGATACCAACAGCAGGGTGTTTCAGAAAGTTAATGGCATATTGTCTATGACAATGGACAAAATCTCTGCTTCATCTTACAGTAGACCATGCCCTGCCACCAGGTACTAGTGCCATCAATACCAGTCAATATTTTCATTAAAGACTTGGATAATGGAGAGCATGCTTATAAAATCTGTGGATGACACCAACCTGGGAGAGGTTGCTAGAATTTTGGAGTACAAGATTAGCATTCAAAATTACCATGACAAATTGGAGAAGGCTCTGGAGGGTCATAGTGAGATCAGAAAAATTCCCCAGACTAAAGTTCAGCAAATCAAAAGTTCAGCTGGAGGGGAAAAAAGTCAAACAAGTGCATCACAATTCTGTGGTAAACTGAACGACTAGGTGATAAGCACGTGCAGTAAGGGTTTAATAGCTAACAGAACAGTATAAAAGTAGATGCTCGAAGCAGAGAAAGTCAGTCAGGAGACGAGTGGACAAGGAGGTCAGAAGCTGCTAAAGAAGGAAAAGACAGAGGAGCAGACATGGATAGGTGACTGAAGCTGATGGTGGTGGAGAAAGCAGCAGCAGGCAGCCACAAACAATTCAGCGGAGTTCATAGAATAAGCTTGCTAGGTTTTAATTATCGTTTAGTATAGGATTAGTGTTCGTATGTGGTGCTTGAAGTGTGTGTGAATTGTATTTTATCTATGTAAAATGTAAAGTGTAAGTTAAAAATTGCTCTCAGCAATTTACGGTAGACTGGCCATCTCCAATAGGGTGCATTGCTTAGAATCATTTAAACTGTATGCTATTGCAGTTTGGATATTCTCTAACTTGCAATAAGGGATTAGTGTCTGTTTTTAAATTTTAGACTAGATTGTAGGAGGGATTATAAAATTACATTAATAAAAAAAACGAAAATAAGAAAGAAAAACTTGTAGCACCTTAGAGACTAACAAATTTATTTCAGCATAAGCTTTCGTGGGTTAATACCCACTTCATCGGATGCATGGAATGAAACACACTGCAGACAGACATTTATACAGTCAGAGAAACATGATACGGTCCAGGTGTATAGATCAATCTTAAGAGGCTAATTAGTTGAGAGGAAACATGACAGCAGGGGAAGAAAAAGCTTTTGAAGTGATAAACAAGATGGTCACACAGGTGCGATCCTCATTCACACCTGTGTGACCATCTTGTTTATCACTTCAAAAGCTTTTTCTTCCCCTGCTGTCATGTTTCCTCTCAACTAATTAGCCTCTTAAGATTGATCTATACACCTGGACCGTATCATGTTTCTCTGACTGTATAAATGTCTGTCTGCAGTGTGTTTCATTCCATGCATCCGATGAAGTGGGTATTAACCCACGAAAGCTTATGCTGAAATAAATTTGTTAGTCTCTAAGGTGCTACAAGTTTTTCTTTCTTATTTTCGTTTTGCTGACACAGACTAACACGGCTACTACACTTAAACCTATCATTAATAAAAAAGATACTTTAAGGAAAAGAATACTACCTGTGTCAATCATTTTATCAGATGGTTATATCTGTGTCCTTTAAGTGTTTCCCCTGGAAACCCTTACCGTGGGAAGAACAGGTTAAGGGGGGGATGGACAGGTTTTTCTAGGGGTGCCCCAAAATCCATTTTCAGGGTAACAATAGTGGATAACACATTGAATATGAATCAACAATGTGATGCAGTTGAGCAAAATGTACATTTCATTCTGGGGTATTAACAGGAGTGTTATATGTCAGATAGAAGAGGTAATTGTCCCATTCTGCTTAGAACAGGCGAGGCTTCAGCTGGAGTATTGTGTCCAATTCTGTGCACCACAGTTTAAGAAAGATGTGGACAAATTGGAGACAGTCAGACGATAGGAACAAAAGGTTTAGAAAACCTGATCTATGAGGAAAGGTTTAAAAAAAAAGTGGGCACATTTAGATTTTAGAAAAGACTGACATGTTAAAAGGGTATATTATATTAGATATAAAGAGGATGGTGATCAACTGTTCTCAATGACCACTGAAAGTAGGACAAGAAGTAATCCATCTTAATCTGCAGCAAGTGAGGGTTAGGTTAGATACTAGGAAAAACTTTCTAACTATAAGGGTAGTTAAGCACTCGAATTAGAAATCCCCGTCACTGGAGGTTTTTAAGGACAGGTCAGACATATACCTGTCAGGGATGGTCTAGGTTTATTTGGTCCTGCCTTGGCACAAGGGGCTGGACTAGGTGAGCTCTCAAAGTCCCTTCCAGTCCTACATTTCTATGATTCAGAACTCAGTATTTGACTTGCCCAATTCCTGTTAATGTTACTGGAAGCTGGACCACTAGAGCCATGTGCATCAATCCCTCAGTAAAACATCAGCATTGCAAAAACAGAAAAGACCAATTTCTGTGAGGCATAATCTCCTCTCTGCATATTGGTGTAAGTACCATTAATGTTCATCCAAGTGCACTAATCTACTTAATTTTCTCAGTTTTGCTTTCTCCCTCGAAACCTGCTTTATATTTTCAGTGTTACCAAGGATTAACCCTGACCTATCTTTTTTCTTCCCACTTCTTCTTTCTCTATAACTCTGCCTATCACTGCCTGTAGAATAATGCCAGAATCCGACTATGCTTCTTTGTTTCTTATTCCAAAAATATAACATGGAAAGAGGTCTCCAGTTTGATAATTAAAATATTCAGAGCTCTTTTATCAAGTGGCAGTAAGTTCCACAGATGAGGCATATGGAAAAGAAAACTAGTCTTGTTCTGCATATTGTAAAATGTGTCAGATGTTATGGAGTTAACAAATGAAGAACATAGATGACCCACTTTGTGATGGTGAGCCCCATCCTGAGCTAGCAAGAGTTAAAGAACTGACTTGGGATCAGTTAGCCATTCCTGCTGAACCTGTTTTGGATGTGGTCTTAAAAAGGGGGATGTTCAGCTTCTGAGGCTGGGAAAGGGAAGATGGCAGGTAGGCAGCTCCTGCCAGGGGTGAGACGCTTGCTGAGAAGCAGGGAGATGTCTGGGGACTGGCTGGCTAGAGTAAGTTGCTAAAAGGAAGGATCTGAGCCAGGAAGATAGCGACTGAACCTGAATTATCTCTCTGAGAGGTGCGGAACCAGAACTTAACAGTTGTCAGTTGCACACAGGAATAGGGATTGGAGGTAGAGCCTGCCTTGGAAGAAGATTCCTTTGTTTTGTGATGTTTAAGACTGTTTTCTGAAGGACTCCTTGCCCTTGGAAGGGGTTGGATGCTTTGAGGTTACCTGGCTGGAGAGCGAGACTGATAGTATGGCCAGATAGGATGTATGGGGAGGGAAACTAAACTACAGCATCCACATATTGTGCCACAAATGGGAGTGCTTCAGGGATGTGCCCCATCACCCAATTCATGGAGCTTTTCAAAAGTTAGGTGAGATCTTAAAATGAACATATGCTGCCCTAAGAGTCAATGTAATAACTCAGAAACAGGAGCACTGTACTTTGCTGCCAGACAAGTTTGAAAAGAAGCATAGTTGCTGAACTCTGAATGAACTGCAACAGAGGTTCATTTATCAGCAACTCCTGTGAATACATTTGTCTGTTAGTGTCAGTTGTGGTAGAGGGTTTATGATGTGAACACTTGTCCTCTAGCAGCTGTAGAGAGGCACTGAACACCGTAGATGAATCATGCCTCCCCATTTTGGGGGTGAGGGGGGCACAATCTAAAGGGGAGGACATGTGACCTCCCAGCCAGGAACTCTCAGGGAAAAGTCGCTCCATTCTGCTCCCTGCCCAGCTGCCAGGGAGAATGGCTGAATGTGCTGGGGGAAGGGGAAGGAGAGGACAGAGGCCAGGAGAGGCTAAGCCATCCCACACAGCCAGCCCGCCAACTTCGGAGTGCACCGCCACTGAAAGGGCACGCTGGCCATGGCCCCACCTGTGCGCTGCCCTGAGGCCCCACTCCCACTCGTCCTCTTCCCTGAGTCCCTGCCGTCCCTCCCTCCCTCTTTCTGTCTCCGCTCCACCCACATGGGCACCTCATGGGAGGAGGTGAAGAGGTGCACATGAGCAGTGAGTGGCTGGCTGGCGGGGAGAGGCTGAGGAAGGGATGAAGAGTCGTGAGCGGCTGGCTGGCCAGCGGGAGGGGCCCAAGGGAGGGGGTGAAGAAGCAAAGTGGTGAGCGGCTGGCTGGTGGGTGAGGAGGGTTTGGGGGTGAAGAGGCGTGTGCAAGTGGTGAGCGGCTGGCTGGCAGATGTGGGGGCAAGGGAGGGAACCTGGGGGGCAGAGGCCGAGCAGTGCTTGGGAAGGGGCAGGTGGAGGGGTGGGCCTTGGGGGTGGGGCCATGATCCAGGCATGCCCAGCTTCCTCAAATGGAGGAGTCACATGCCGCCCATGTTTGTGCATATTGTTCTCTATTAATGAAATGATGATGGACTTTCCATGTATTGTCATAAGGATACTGGGCAGTACAAGATGCACATTTCTGGGTGGTTGGTTTCAGAGTAGTAACCGTGTTAGTCTGTATCCGCAAAAAGAACAAGAAGTACTTGTGGCACCTTAGAGACTAACACATTTATTTGGGCATCTGATGAGGTGGGTTCTAGCCCCCGAAAGCTCATGCCCAAATAAATGTGTTAATTTCTGGGTGGAAGTCTGGAACTGGGAATTTGCTGGTATCACTCTGTAATATAATTCAGCAGTAGCTATCTGAATCACTCTTGCAGTAAAGCTGGGAGTAATTTACATGCTGGAGGCTGTGTGAGAGCAGACCGGGAGTGGTTGCTCTCACAGCAAAGCAGGGTAAAAGACACCCCAGCCTGAAGAATTGAGGGGACACAGCTGTCCAACAGTCCAGATTATACCCTGGGCAATGTCACAATTGATTTAAGGAAAATGCCCCAAACTAATCAGATAATTTGCTTGCAATGAATAATGTGACTGGTTCTGGATACTCATTCATCCCCTTGGGCCACTTTAACAGAGAATGGGATTTTGCGGGGGGTTCAGCTCTCTGCAAATGTGAGCAAGAAACAAGAAAAAAATAGCACATTTAAAGACATACCACTTTGTCAGGGAAAGGGAGGAATAAAAAGTTAATATTCCTTTAAGCCTACTTGATAGTTACAAGCCTGTGTTATCAGATGAGGGATAGCTTACTGGAAAGAATTTAAACCCTTAGCAGGAATCATTAGTTGCTTTGTAGAGGCAAGCAAGTTCTCTTTTCCCTATTAGGAGGCACAAAGTCTTTTTTAAGAGCATAATGTAGGTAGTGGGAGTAATACACAAAGAATGCTCCATTAAGAAGGAAATAGACTAAACAATCTCGTTTCATAAGATGCTCTTGATACATAAAGGCTGATTACCTGAAAAGTTAATTGAAATTATCAAGATAGGAGTGGGGAGGAAGGGAAATAGTGGTATCACAAACTAAGTATGGAGGGCATACTTAGTTCAATTATCGAATGAACAGATTTTGAAAATAAAACCTGGTCAACCCAAAGGAAAATCAAGCCAAAAGGATTAATGGCTGGTTTCCTGTGGAAAATGAATGGTGGTTACCTCTCCAGGAGATCAAATCACAAATTGAAATATTGCTGTTGGTTCCGTTAGCAGAAGGTGTCCTGCTGGGATTGCTGATCTCTGTACTCTAATGTTTGATGCCAGGAACAAAACAGATTAGCAACTATCTCCACAGGACTGGTATATCTCTTATGTCTTATAGCTGTGTCTCACAGCTCCATTACTAGGTTTCTGGCAACTTTTGTTTACTACATTCCCTGCCATCATCAACTTCAAGGTGGTATGCAAGTTTTCCTCTCCCAAAATAGAGGAGTTTTTGGTTTCATGTTTAAAATAATCTGTTGTTAGAAGGGTCTACTATATGAAAGATACTTTTTTGAACACCAACATATATCACTTTGGGCTAAACATTTAGGCATTATGTAACATGGGAAAAAAAGGCCATTGTTTGAAAGTGATGAAATAAAATTAGGGAACTAGGTGGGCAACCACAAAAGTTTGGGATCAGACTGGGTCTCCTGAGCTCCCCCGCCCCACCCTAAACACGGAAAAGGAAGCTCACCCTCAGGTTGTCATGCAATTCAAATACTGTTTGGTTAATATGCTACTATCATTTTTTCATTAACCATTTTTCATTAACCAAGGAACCAGCGACTCTCTTCAGTTAAAATACAAAGCTAAAACAAATAGAATTTTCCTTTTTTGTCTACAGTATTAACTTCATTCTCTCTTCTTGGAAATCAACAAGACAACTATGTGTGAGGTTATATTGCCATTGTTTTCACAAGTACCATCAACATGGACAAAACAACTCATTTGGGTGTGGCCAAATGGTGTTTAAATGGGTAAAAAGGCCTACATTTTAGAATTTTCAAATTTTAGAAATTTAATTTTTATTTTTGGGTGCCCAGCTTGAGATCCTTAAAGGGAGCTGGTTTTTCAAAGGATGCATGCTCTGCACTTCTGAAAGTCAGGCTCCTTCCAGATGTATCAAGTTGGGCACCCTAAAATGAAGGCAACCAAAATCATTAGTTTTGAAAGTGTTGGTCACCTATTCTTAGCCCGACTCTCTCCCAGATATGTCTGTCCGGTTCTCACCACTGTATACATTATGTAGTCAACTACACTTCTCCAAAGTAGATGAAAAATGCTATTGCTTACAACAATATACTTGGTTCCCACGAAAAATTTATTTTATAGTTCAAATTACACAAAAAGTCCATGAACAGAGAATGTTTCCAAACAGTCAAAGAATGACAAACAAGTTCATTCTCTCTTCCATTTTTGCTGTTCAGTACCATGTTGCTCTAACTCAGGGACTATTCTGGACTGGCCAAATAAGAAAACAAAGACATCTATTACAACAATAGCTCAGTATTTATCTGTTATAGAAACTGTGGTGTGTATACAACAAATGCAGTAAAGAACTCTTTACCTGGAGAGAAATTACTTTGCACTTGGGCTTAATGTTAAAGGATTTTTTAAACCTGAATCTAATATTTGAGGTAAAGAACCATAAATGTAGAACACTGTTCTGACAAAGGAAATTAAAGGAGCTATGGACTCAGCATTAAACCCTGATCCTGAGATGGGATATGTGCAAGTGATCCTTTATGCCTATAAAGATTCTCATTGAAGTCCTAGGGATTCCACATGTGCTTAAGGGGGAACCCCTATGCCGATCCTGTTGCAGGTATGTGGCTTTAGTGCTCATGTTCCCGGTTCTTTTGAGGTTCATAACTTTGAATGTCCATGATCTGGTAGAAGTTGAGTGAGGGGAATTATAACAAATATTGGCCTGTTGGGGGGGGGAACAGACTTTGAAAAGAGTACAAAATAAATTAAAACTGGCTAGAACTCAAGGTTTGAGAAATCCACCATGAGAAAGGGAGAAGTAATTAAGATGTTGTTGATGAGGCTAAATACAAAAATGCCTTCTAGCAAAATAAACGGGCAAAAGAAATCAATGTAGTTAAAATAGAAGGTTAAAAACCAAAATAAGACACCAACTGCAGTCTCTGAAATGGTGTACAGGAACATCCCAGCAAAGACGCCTTAATTCTTAGTTCCCTGCACATGGAATTATCTCAGCTTTCAGCACAAAGGACACATTGTCTTTCAGTGCAGTGTTATTGATTATTTGTATTACAGTAGCATTTGTCATTCTAACTGAGATTGGGGTCTCATTGTTCCAGGCACTGTCCTAGAGCCCAGGCTCCGTCCCAAGCCCAAACGTCTACACTGCAATTA
Organism: Chelydra serpentina; assembly: GCA_037349315.1. NCBI lineage: Eukaryota > Metazoa > Chordata > Testudines > Chelydridae > Chelydra > Chelydra serpentina. The sequence continues at coordinate 18,954,879 of JBAIAC010000002.1, forward strand.
AGCAGTTCCTTAGCCTGAGCCCAAGTCAGTGGGCATGGATCAACCATGGGTTTTTAATGGCAGTGTAGACTTACCCTTACATACCTGCATTTATGCAGACTTATTGTGCATCAGTTAAACTGAAATTAGCATCTTAATATGGCTAGAAGAGACCCTTGAGCTAATCACAGATTTTATATGGAGATGTGAAACAATTTGGTTGTCGTGTCCATCCCACTATTAGTTCAGTGTTGTTTCCTATAAATTCCTGAGCCCATTCCTGGGTATTTTGTCCTGTCAATTTTTAACTGACTTATCTGAGGGGGCTTCCACCATTTCCCTATGGGAGTATTATCACAGAAACTAATAAGCATGCTTGGAGCTGCTTTCAGAATTCCCTAAGAACTGCCTAGACTACTTATATCAGGCTGTAGGCTGAGCACAGCAGTTCTTCAAGCCAGACTTAGGAACATGAGGCTGATTTAATGGTCTAAACTTGGCTCTCTAGCACTCTGCTACATCACTGCAAAGCCAAAAACCTAACACCAGCATGAGGTAGCTTAAATAGACTACAGTCATTGGGCATGATCCCAAACTATTGACTTTCACAGACTTTGAATCAAACCCTGAAGTTGCAGGTCCCAAGATGGTTCAGACCCATTAGAATTCAAAACAACTATTAGTACTATGTATTCCCACATTTTCAACTCATTAAACTATCAGATTTTCTTATGTGCTTAATTATGTCAGATGTAACTAAGATCTCAAGGTTACATAAGATAAACCCCAGAGACTATGTTCTGAAGCTATATTGGTATAAATGATTAATGATTCACATTTAAAAAAAAAAACACATACACACACACACACTAAGAATTTTTTCCCTGCAGTTAAATCAGTGAGTTCATTGCTGAGAGCTTCATTACTTATATTGAACAGGCAGTTATACATTAAAATGGAATAATTCATACACTGACTATTAAATGGGTGTAATGAAGCTTTCAAAAGTCTTTGCCTAACTAAACGTGATTGTAAGAACACAATAGATAGAAGCTTATTGTAGAAGATGAAAGGCTATGGCATGTTACAAAGCAAAATGATGCTTCTAATAATCTTTGAGTAATGATGAGACATTTCAACACACACCATTGGGTAATTAAGGCAACATCTTATGCTTTGTGAAATCTTTTGTTTGACCTGTTGTTGGTTTTGTAAATGCCACATAATTTCCAAATGTCAGTCATCCTTTTAGAATAAGGCCTATTATCTCATCCAGTTTTTCCTTCTATGATTTAACTTTCATCTACGTGCTGTGGAAAATATTTAACCTTCCTTTGGAATCTATTGTTTTTTCTCATCACTTGCTTTTTTTTCTTTACTCATTGATTGGAAGGGACATTTTTCTTTAAAATATTCATCTTTGCTGTGCATTGGACAGGGCGGGAGGATAGTAAATTTCAAATTGCTTGACAAAACATACCTATAACTTTAGATTTATCTTTCTTTGAAAGGCATATAGTTTAATTTAATCTGAACATCTCTCTCTGCTGGAGATGATGGGAATTGGTTTTGGTGTATTTATTGGTTTTTAGTTTTGTAGTTTTGGTTTCAAACTCTTGTCTGCAATGGAAAGTTATATTGTGTGTTTGTAACAAATATGCCAACCCCCATGTAACAGAAAACAAGGAGGGTCATGTTTAAACTCCTATCAACTGTTTGTATTAGATCCTAAGGTTAACTGTGAATAGCTGACTTGATTATATACATGACAGTCTTATCTATGCTGAGTACTATATCAAACCAAACCTTGTGCTAGTTAACCACAGTACAAGCATTCAGTTCTTTGCAAAATTTTACATAACAACAAATGACAGAGCCAATACTAATCAGGTACATTAAATAATCTGCCTGATCTCAGTTCCACCCCCAAATCCCACCAATCAGCTCACTTGCAATGCAAATACCCCAGTAGCGTAGCCGGGGGGGGGGGGGGGGGGAAGCAGGGGGAGCGGCCGCTCCCCCTGTGAGGAGAAGCGGCGCCTTAAGGCTCCTGCTGCTTTCTGTTACTCCCTCTCACCTTTTTTTCCTGCCTGCCTGTTATGTCTCTTGTGCCCTCCTTCCTCCAGCACAGCGCTCCACCATCTCTGTGCATCTAGAGCAGAGAGAATACATATGTACCAGCAGCAGACACAATTTTCTACACTCTGGGTCCTAGTGACGCCCACCTACAGTCTGGCACCTGAGGCGGCCGCCTCAGTTCGCCTCATGGTAAGGGCAGCCCTGCTTGACAGAGAGTCTTTCCATCATATCCTCAGTCTTTCACATCCTTTCTTGCTGTCCTCTTCCTTCCATGCTTTCTTTGCTGGTCATTCTTCTTCTGTTCTTATCACTTTTCCAGACCACTTCAACTGTGCACAATATGGCCTATCTTCCTCCTAATGTCTTCTATACACACGCTGTCTACCCTCCACATACCTGCCATTCTCCTCTGTGTATTTTCTACTACTAGTATCTTTTTTTTCCTTCCATCTCTGTAAGACGCACTGTTTGTTTCCAAACCATAGAGCAGGAAGGGATAAACACATGCAGCATACACTTTTCCTTTCGGTTTGTTACTTAATTGCCAGTCAAGCAAAACTCCTCCCACCTTTTCCACTGCCGCGCATACACCTTGGATTTTTCTTCAATTCTCCTGATTGCTTTCCAGTGGCACTAAGTGTATTTCTGATGTACACAAATTATTTCTTCTGATTCAGTTTCTCTCTTGAAAATTCAACTAATAGCTCTTCTGACACTTTCCCTTCTTGCATAACTTCAGTTTTCTTTGTGTTTATCTTCAAACCATGATCTTTAAACATGTATGCCCAGTTTGATACCATATTTCCTAAATCCACTTTGTCAGCCAAAAAGACCAGATCATCAGCATATATTAGTTTTCTCTGTGGATCCACAGGCTTGGTTCTCCTACTAATTAACTTCATAACTAGGATGACGAGTAGTGAACATTGTTCCTATTTTTAAGAAAGGAAAAATGTGATCTGGGTAACTACAGGCCTGTTAGTTTGACATCTGTAGTATGCAAGTCTTGGGGGGAAAAATGAAGGCGAAAGTAGTTAAGGACATTGAGGTCAATAGTAGTTGGGACAAAATACAACATTGTTTTACAAAAGGAAGATCATGTCAAACCAACCTGATCACCTTCTTTTAGAAGGTAACAGATTTTTTAGATCAAGGAAACGCAGTGGATCTAATCTACCTTGATTTCAGTAAGGCATTTGATACGGTTCCACATGGGGAATTATTAGTTAAATTGGAAAAGATGGGGATCAATATGAAAATTGAAAGGTGTATAAGGAACTGGTAAAAGGGGAGACTACAATGGATCATACTGGATGACCTTGTAAACTGGAGTAATAGTAATAGGATGAAATTTAATAGTGAAAAGTGTAAGGTCATGCATTTAGGGATTAATAACAAGAGTTTTTGTTATAAGATGGGGACGCATCAGTTGGTAGTAATGGAGGAGGAGAAGGACCTCGGAGTATTGGTTGATCACAGGATGACTATGAGCCGTCAATGTGATATGGCCGTGAAAAAAGCTAATATGCGGTCTTGGGATGCATCAGACAAGGTATTTGCAGTAGAGATAAGGAGGTGTTAGTACCGTTATAGAAGGCACTGGTGAGACCTCATCTGGAATACTGTGTGCAGTTCTGGCGTCTCATGTTTAAGAAGGATGAATTCAAACTGGAACGGGAACAGAGAAGGGCTACTAGGATGATCCAAGGAATAGAAAACCTGTCTTATGAAAGGAGACTCAAAGACCTTGGCTTGTTTATCCTAACCAAAAGAAGGCTGAGGGGAGATATGATTGCTCTCTATAAATATATCAGAGGGATAAATACCAGGGAGGGAGAGGAATTATTTAAACTCAGTACCTATGAGGACACAAGAACAAATGGATATAAACTGGCCATCAGGAAGTTTAGACTTGAAATTAGACGAAGGTTTCTAACCATCAGAGGAGTGAAGTTCTGGAACAGCCTTCCAAGGGGAGCAGTGGGGGCAAAAGACATATCTGGCTTCAGGACTAAGCTTGATAAGTTTATGGAGGGGATGGTATGATGGGATAGCCTAATTTTGGCAATTAATTGATCTTTGACTATTTGCAGTAAATATGCCCAATGGCCTATGATGGGATGTTAGATGGGATCTGAGTTACTACAGAGAATTCTTTCCTGGGTGTCTGGCTGGTGAGTCTTGCCCACATGTTCAGGGTTTAGCTGATCGCCATATTTGGGGTCGGGAAGGAATTTTCCTCCAGGGCAGATTGTCAGAGGCCCTGGGGGTTTTTCGCCTTCCTCTGCAGCGTGGGGCACGGGTCACTAGCTGGAGGATTATTTGCACCTTGAAGTCTTTAAACCATGTTTTGAGGACTTCAATAGCTCATACATAGGTTAGAGGTTTATTACAGGAGTGCGTGGGTGAGATTCTGTGGCATCTGTTCTGCAGGAGGTCAGACTAGATGATCATAATGGTCCCTTCTGACCTTAAAGTCTGACTCTGACTCATCACACTCCATTGTCTCAATCCCACCATCACCTCAAAACTCTTTGAAATTCCATATATTGTTGAGCTCTTGACCCTTCATACAGTTCCTCTGTCGTCTCCACTTCAGGCCCCCTCCGATCCATTTCAGTACTCCAAACACCAGCTCTCATAGAACCATGTTGTATGCTTTCTCAAGATCAATGAATGTCATATAGCAGTTTTGTCCTCCATTTATCATTCTTTCAAACTTCTGTACCATTGCAAATATTATGTTTATAGTACTCCTTCCCTTCCCAAAGTCACATTTGCTCCTTTCCTATATTTTCTTCCATCTGGCACCTCAGCCTTGCCTCCAAAACTCTCTCAAGGATTTTGAGAGGCTGACTTAACAGGGTGATGCACCAATAGGTGTTTGGATTGTTTGCATCACCCTTACCCCTTCAAAAAGGCACAATCAACCCATTCTTCAGTCATCCGGTATCCTAGCTTGATCCCAGGAAGCACATAGTAATCTATGAAGCCATTTGCTTCAGTATCGCCAACTGACTTGAAGCGTCTCAGAAGCGTCATCTTATGCATTGCTTCTACTTCCTGTACAGATACCTTCTGAGGCTTCTCCATAACTGTCAGTGGCGCTTGCACTTGCTACTCTGTTTTCTCACTTAACAGCATTTGGAATTTTGTTCCCCATACCTCTACCACTTCCTTAGTCACTCAGCAGTTCCCATCCTTCACACGGAGATTTTTTTTCATATTTTATGTTTCATTGTTTCTCCTTTCTGCCAGACTAAAAACCAACTTTCTGACATCTTCCTTCAGCTTTCTGTATAATTCCTCTACAGCCTCCATTCTTGCCATAGCAACTGCCTTTTTAGCTGCCTTTTTTTGCCTGCTTGTATGCATTTTTGATTTTCATTATCACAACCTGCTTCCTCAAACTCTTTGAATAATTCATTCATTTTTAACTTCTCTTCTGCATCAGACTGCCACCGCCAGATTTATTCTCTTACCGTGCTGTGACTGGGGGAACTGGGGGGAACTGCAAAAAATGGGGCAGACAATCCCCCCAAAAGCTGGTGGATATTCCAATATTTAGATTTACCAAGCCAGCATAAAACAGCTTCTTTATAGCCTTACTGGTTACTCAGAAGGCCAAACAACACCGTTTCCATAAAGTGATCCATCCTCAGGCCTCTATCCAGGTACCTAAGTCAAATATGATAATTTCTGAAAATCTTATTTCATCATATTGAAAGAAAAGGTTCTACCAATCCCAAAGGATCGGACACATTACTTTCCAGGATAGTGAATGTTTCAGATCTTACCCAAATACATGCTATAGCCAGTTCTTATTAACTAAATTAAAATTTGTTAAAAAACAAAAGCGAGAGTATGGTTAAAAGATCAATATACATACAGACATGAGTTCAGTTCTTAAGATTCAGATTCATAGTAGAGATGGTGAGCTTTGTAGTTGCAAAGAGTTTTTTCAGAAATAGTCCACAGGTTCTAGTCCAATGTTTATATTTCAAGGTGATCCAGTTAGAACTGGGATCTCAGTCCTTGTGGCTTAGGCTTCCCCTGTATGAAACCTCATGCGGATCTGAGATGACAGAATCAGGACGCAAGGGTCTTTTTATAAAGTGTTCTAGCATTCACAGTCCTCAGTAAATAACAGGCCTTTGATGTAACCTTCTACTTCCTAAACACCACCAGTAATTAGTTACACAAATTAACATTGCACAATTTATCCATTAGGCAGTCTATTACAAACCTCCAAGAGACACATAGACAATGACATAATTTCACCCAAGATTCATCTAAATGTTAATATACCCTTTTGATTTCAGACTCAATAATTATAGTGACAGACAGGAACAGTCTGTTTATGGGTAGCATCTAAGATACACACAATTAGTATTACTTCTAACAATATAGGTTTGCATTTCAAAGTTCTAGCCTATTTAGCATGAATGGCCCTAATTATCATTACCATACCTCTGTAACATGACTTTAAAGGTGGGCTTTAGGTCATTCAGCCTGCAAGCTGTTTAACCCTTTCTGGTCATGAGTTATATTTTGTATAAGATTTGCTGCAATTATACAGCAGTGGTAGCAACAATGGTTTGCACGGTTATATTTTAATTAGACAATGTTACACGTGCGTTCTGCCACACATTGCCTTTACTGCCTTGATTAAACATTCTGTGATCTTCCTCCATTCTTCCTCCACTGTCTTCATTGTCGTTGGCAAAGCATGAAAGCCTTCCTTTACCATCTCACAGAACTCATTTCGCCTTCTCTTTACATAACCACCAAAACAATTTCTTCCTCAATTTCATTCTCTTTTCTGTTTTCTCAGGGTTGCTGTCAGATTTTTAGTGTTTAATATTGTTCTGCCACAGATTCACTCAGTAGAGGTATAACCTTTATCTCTTTGACCACTTTTAATAAATTATAGATGGCATGGGAGGTGGAAAGTTAGCCAGCTGATGCTCTATTTCTGAATGTAAACCCGATTCTGACACATTACACCCACCAGCCACTTATTTTTTGAAAAGCAGATGTACTGCATGGTTTTGTTTAATCACAACAGCCTTCTGACATCATCTGCGAACCTGCTATTCAATTTAAACCTGTCCTTGACATCAACAGCTATTTAAAATGCCAATTTTCTGATATGCTTTAAAGAGACAGGGAACATACAGTAACATTTCTGGTCATCTAGCTAACTTATCTCTCTTCAGTGGAAGTACCACAAAGATGTCAAATCTTGAGAGTAAGCAGGTAAGCAGGTCAGAGTAAAACAGTGCATCTATTTTTTCAGAAATCTTAAACAGTCTATATTTGCTGTCCTGTATTTACCAATACAATTTACTGTAAGTATTATGTTGATCGTTACCAGCAGTGAAATCTTGGCCCCATTAAATCAATAGAGGTTTTTTTATGGATTTTAATGTGATTGGTTTGTAACCCGGGGGGTTCTGAAAGGGAAGACTGTGGATTAAAGTCAGTACTGGGAAGCATGGCTTTCTCTTTCTCCATTCACTGCAAGCTGAGAATACATGATCTGGGCAGAAATTGTTTGGCAAGTTTCATAAATCATTTGGAAGAATTAGAACAACAAGTAAGATGTGGATTTCCTCAGAGGAACTGTGAAATCAGTGCATGGAGACCAGAGCACTGCTCTTCCTCAGATTCTTTTGTTATGATTTTGCCTTAGTCTTCACTCCTTTTGTTCCAGGTCACATTGCTTATGTAAGCAGAGTCAGGATGAGCCCCACCCTGACATCTGGTGGTGAGTGGTGGCAAAGCACTCCAGGGGCTGATTTCATTTACATAGGCACACCCACCCCGCCTGGTACGAACCATAGTGGCCCAAATGGGCATTTTGGGCTGCTGTAGGATCCCCAGTTTTCTGTATGGGAGCAGGAATTTCTGTTATTGGGGCAGGAAGAATAAACTGTTATACTGCTTATGTAAATCATAGACAGTGGAAATGTACTTGGCCTTTTGTCACGATAAAGGGCAATCCGCCATTAGTTAAGCAGCACTCACCAGCCAAGGGACATGGGTTCCAAAGCCCAGTGAGGGGGGAGAGGCTGGGGACAGATATCTTGATCTGGCCTTTTGGCTAAGAGCAAGGATTTTAAATCTGGTGGTGTAGGCCCCTTGTGAGGGTCTGAGACACCAATTGCACCCCTCTCTTCTCTCCACTGTGGAATATCAGAGCTAATGTTGAGTTCCTTGAGAGTCTGGTTTCAAGCTGCTGAATTGAAATCACTCTGGGCTAATAGTGCAAATGGGCACTAGGGCTCCCCTTAACTACAAGCTGAAATCACTAAAGAGCTAAAAGTCTTATGAGCTGAAATCACTGAGCTGAAATTGCTGAGCACTGTGTTAAGTAGTGGGGGAGCCTGAAGATAAATTGCTGAGTGGCTGGTGGAGCAGTTGGCAAGACAGCTGATGGTGTGGTGGTGCTGGCAGAGCGGAGGAGTTCGTGGGGACAGTCGGAGCGGTGCTGCTGGCAGAGTGGAGCAGTTCGTGGGGGCAGTTGGAGCAGCTTGCCGGACGGCTGGTGGAGCGGCGCTGTTGGTGGGGCGGAGCAGTTCGTGGAGACAGCTGTAGCGGCTTGCAGAACGGCTGGCGAAGCGGAGCGAAGCCCCACAGAGGGGTGAGGCAATCATCTTCACGCCACGTAAGGTGCCCCTCCCCTCCCCATTGCTACCCAGGTGGGTGGCGTGTAGCACCCTGCAGATGAACTTTTGAACTCTGGGACTGGACTTTTGGGTTGCTGGACTCAAGAACCCAAGGGACAGGACATGGCCCAATTGTCTGGGGTGGGTCTTGCTCACCGTTTGGTTTATGGATCCTAGTTGTGGTGTTTTTCCCAATTTAAGGCTGGTGTCGTTTACCTGCTGCTATTAAAGATTTCCTGTTACACCAAGGCTCTGTGCTTGCGAGAGGGGAAGTATTGCCTCTCTGAGGCGCCCAGGGGTGTGTATAAGATTTTCCCAGGTTACTGGGTGGGGGCTCGAGCCAGTGTTGCATTGCATTGTTGAGAAGGGGACCCCTATATACTGAACCTGGCCCTTGCTGCTGTCAACTCGTCCTGGCAGAAGGGTTACACTTATGTTGCGTTCAAAATAGGTTGTAGAATTAGGATGTGGTAGCCTTCCCTCATATGTTTTGTCTTCCCTATTGATCCCTACAGTAAGTTATTCTAATTATAGAACTGGCTCACTGGTTAAGTTATTGTTCACAATTAGAGATGGCTGAAATTTTTCCTTTTTAAAAAAAAACAGGTTATAGATCTGTAAAATTTTGACAAAAAATTTCCTCATTAGGATCCTCAATGCCCATTGAAATCAATTGGTTGATGCTGTCTACTGGAGTTTCGCTGTTGATTTCAAGGGGATCCATGCTAGGCCCACTGGGAGTTGATCACCACCTTGCAGGCTTAAGCACTGTCATCTGAATTTTCAAAAGTAGATGCTAATTTGGGTGCTTCTGGATTTTAGAGGCTTAATCAGAGGCATCCTCAAGTTTGTACCAACCAAGGGTGACATTTTCAAACATCCCTAAGGCCCAGATCCTCAAAGCAATTTATGTGTTGGGAGATAGATGTCTAAATACTATTGAGGATCTAGACCTAAAGGACTTAGAAACTATTTTCAAAACCATGGGTGCCACTGTTAAGAAAATAATACTAGGTATTCATGTCCCTAATTTACTGGTGAACAAGTGTTTAAAGGATCAAGCCTGTGATTTTAAAATAAAATAGAGCTTTCAAAAGTCAGCTTTTTAAAGAAATCTCCTGCTGAACAAAGTAGCATTGTCTTTAAAAAAAGAAAAAGGGGAAAAAAGAGCCCCATACCTATTTAACAGGAATAATGCCATCTGAACTGTTTGTCAGAAGTTCCATCTGGTATGATATTAAATACGGCACTACACATGTTTAACTTATATGGGCCTTGATCTTAAACCCACTGAAGTCAATGGGAATTGTTCTGTTGATTTCAGTGGGCTGTGAATTGCACTGAAACTGAAACATAGTCTCTTAGTGCAATTCTGTGATTATTTCCAAGGACAATATAAAAAAAGGGGATTAAAAAGTTCTTGTTTTTCTATCCGCCTTCTAATATCTGCTTAATTATGCACTTTTGAGAATGCTTAAACAGATTCTACTGATCCCGATCTTGCAGTTTTGATTAGGCCACAATAAATTGTCAGGCAAAGTGGATCCCAAGAAATACAGTGTACGTGCTAATATATATATATTTTTTAAACAAATCCTTCATTGCTATTTTTCCATTAAGCCACCATAAAGTTACACACACTGTTTGTGCTGAAGTGGGCTCTTGGTTAACACTGTGCTAAAACTCCACTACCAACCTGAATGGAAGGCAGGGCCGGCTCTGGGTTTTTTGCCGCCCCAGGCAAAAAAGCCACTTGCCGCCCCGCTCCCCGGCCGGGGCGCCAGTGGGGAGCGCGGCATGCAAGCGGCCCCGCTCTCCTCCCCGTTTGGAGCGCCCCGGCCGGAGAGAGGGCGGCTTGCCTGCGGTCCTGCTCTCCTCCCGGCTGAGTGCCTCAGGGAGAATGGCTTGCCCGCGGCCCCGCTCTCCCCCACGGCCGGAGTGCCCCAGCCGGAGAGAGGGCGGCTTGCCCGCAGCCCCGCTCTCCCCCCGTCTGAAGCGCCCTGGCCGGAGAGAGGGTGGCTTGCCCGTGGTCCCGCTCTCCTCCCGGCCAAGAGCCGGGGGGAGGGCGGCTTGAGCGTCGCTGGGAGAGCGGCTTGCCCGCGGCCCCACTCTCCCCCCTGGCCGGAACGTCCCGGCCAGAGGGAGGGCGGCTTGTCAGTGGCCTCACTCTCTCCACCGCCGGAGAGCCCCAGCCGGACAGAGGGCGGCATGCCCGCGGTCTCGCTCTCCTTTCCGTTGAGCGGCAGGGGGAGGGCGGCTTGAGGGGGCCCCGTGGCGGCAAGAGAAGAGTGGTAGACCTGCCGCCGCGGCAGGTGAGAATGGGGCGGCAGTCCTAGTCCCGCAGCGGCAATTTGACGGCAGGAAGAGTGGACCTGCCGCCGACTTGCTGGTGGGGGACTCGAACTGCTGCCCCATTCTTGATGCCGCCCGAAGCAACAACTTGGAAAGCTTCTGCCTGGAGCCGGCCCTGATGGAAGGTTCTTTGTAATTTCACTGAGAGACTATGAAATCTACAGACAGAAACAAACAGGGAGAGTCCTGTCTATGAATAAAGACAAAAGATTGTTTTGGTATATCTTGGAGTGCGAAGAGATACGCACTGAATCCTTTACCTAGGAGGCAAATTGGCATTGTGTCTGTCTCATGAAAAGAAAATCACATCCAGCCTGGCTGTCAAGCACTGCAAGATTCTTGAGTGAGCAAATCTCTACCAGATATGTTAAGTCTAGGCTTTGGAATGCATTTTATTATTTGATTTGATGTAACCATTTGTTCCCCTCATTGGTACTTGCTATTGATTCTCTGTGCTAGTTAAACAAATTTATATTTGATTTTTCTGTGAACAAATCTAAGTGCTGTGTGTTAGGCAGAGTGATGATCTGGTAAGCTGTGGTGTATACTGTTTCTTTGGAAGCAGCGAACTGGTTAATATTACAAGTTTCCAGTGGACCAGGGCTGGATACTTCAAGGAGATCCTTGGAGAGCTCAAAGGCTGGAGTGTGCCTACTGTCAGGGCCGGTGCAAGGAAGTTTTGCGCCCTAGGCAAAACTTCCTTGCACCAGCCCTGCATGCCCCCCGCCCAGCTAACACCGCCCCCCCCTGCACCCTTCCCCCTCAGCTAACACCAGCCCCCCCCCCCCCCCCCCGCAGCAGCCAGTCCCCCTCTCTCCTCCCCGGTGGGCCGGCAGCTCAGCCCCCCGTCCACGGCCAGCCGCCCCCCCCCAGCTCCCAGCTCAGCCCCGGAGCCGGGAGGGTGGGAGGCAGCCGCGGCCAGCCCCTGCAACCCCGCCCCCCACAGCCGCCCCCCCCCCCCCCCGCTCCCGGCTCAGCCACGGAACTGGGAGGCGGATGGCAGCCACGGCCAGCCCCTGCCCCCATCACGGCTCGGCCCCGGAGCCGGGAGGGCGGGCGGCAGCCACAGCCAGCCGCCCTCTCGGCGCCCTAGGTGACCACCTAGGGTCGCCTAGTGGGCTCGCCGGCCCTGCCTACTGTTAACCTGCACAGTAACAGCAGGGCATGCAAGGCCTGGGGTTGCAAAGCAGGTAGTGCTTGTGTTGCCCATGGCTCACAGCCTTGCCTCCCCTCCCCCGGGGAAGCATCATACAAAGTCACAAAACAGGTCAGTGGCAGAGCTCAAAATACATACCTGACAAGACTCAATTGTCACCCACTAGAATGCACTAGACAGCCAATGTGAAAGGGGCAACATTTGACTATTGCTGCTTCGTGTACTGTACTGCTCTGAAAAGCAACTTCACAAGAATGGTATTATGGACTGTCATGTTTGGAAATGTTCCATTTATAAGTACAACTGTTGTTTTCCTCCTTTCTTTCCTACTGACATTTCTACAATCTCAACATGGGATTTGAGATTTAGATATATTTTTTAATCTTGATGATATACAAAAGAAATGGGAGTATAATTTGCTCTGTACATTTTAAACAAGGGAAAGGTCTGTCAAGTAGGAAGGGGGCATTTTTACATAGTCACTTTTCAAAGTAGAACTGCATTTTAAGGGGAAGATGAGATGAAACAAAACCTTGCCACACTTCTTTGATACTGTTACCTTTTAGCAGCTCTTGAGTGTAAAACTGGAATGGGAATAATCTACTTGAAAATACTCATGTCATCCAACAGCACACAACATCAGAAAATCTACCCTTCCAGAATCAATTAGTTATTTATCTTCTTGCTTCATCTATCATAAAGTGAACTTTACAGAAAGAAGGGATCATCTTTAAAATTCATATCTATTTAAAAATGTATGCAGCTCTGACCTTTATATTAGAGAAGCCCGGTTATTTGTTTGCATCTTTTGATAATAACTGATTCATCATAAGATTTTATGATAAATTAGAGGGTTTTTTTAAAAAAAAAACCCTGCACAATGCTGAGCAAAACTAGGTAGTATGTGTGGGGTGGATTGGGTGCGGGGGAGTTGAACTATGGCATTTTATAAATTATAAATTTTTACTTACCTCTGGCTTGCACGAAGCATTCCATAGAGCTAAGTGATCATACTCCTATATAATACTAATAACTTACGCATATTTTGAGTTAAATCAAGGAGTTTAATAAAATAGGCTGAATCAGTCTTAGAAAATATAGGCTTCAGGGACTTGATCATCAGATCATTAGTTTTTGCTCTATGATCAACGATAAGTAAATTATCAATGCTAATCATTTGCTCATATGGGGACTATTCTGAAAAATGGGAATTCTTTTCTTTAAAAAAATTCAGACAAAAGGGAAAAATAGTTCCATTCAAAATATTGCTGATTTTTTTTTATGAAAAGAAAAAAAAATCATTCAGATTCCTCCTCCCCCGTTAAAAAGGGAAGGTGAGGTACAACTTGGGGTACACAAGACAGATTAGACTCCTGAAAGGAGTACAGTAGTCTGGAAGGGTTGAGAACCACTGCTTGATTGTATTCTTTCAGCAGGCTGCAGCCTGTAGTGCTATTTACATGTATTTACATTCCATAGCCATTGACCTCTGGGAACTGTGCCAGCAGCAGCCAGTCCTGCCTACCTCTGCCTTCCTTCAGGCTCCCTGCCCTTCCCTCCTGTCAATTTATATAATCTCACCTGCTGGGGTTGCTTCGCCTTCAATTAGCCCTTCAGTTGTAGCTCTGCTCTGTTAGCACCCTCTCTCAACTACCTGTCATCCAATTAAGTATGAATTAATATACATGTGTGGGCATTAGAGTGACAGTGTTAGTTCCTGAGTCAGCATGCCCTGTTTCACCCTTTTAAGGATAAAAACCTCACACCCTAGTTTCTGTATTTTAAACATATTCCTGATCGAGGTAAAAGCTGCTTTAGCACAGAGTATTAGAGAGATTACAATTGAATTGCTTGTTAAAGATCACATGGAATGGTATAAGAAAGCAGAAATACTTGTCTAAGATTAACAGTGTTGCCGTGCTGGAGATTATGTGGGAGTGGCCCTTTATGACATTATTAAAAATATCCTAAAACTTTGTTGGAGTCTACAGTGTATAGGAATAAGATAGTATACCTTTAAATAGTTTGTGAGCCCTCTTGTGGCTCTCACTGTGTTCTGTGTCTTAGAAGCCAATAAAAAAAACCAGTCGAAGCAGCAGTATATATGTAGCTAGGCCTGGAATGTTTGTATTTAGTTAGTAAATATGGCTATTTGTGACCCAACCATGTCCATGTTATTTTTACATGTTGTTGTTTGTCGAATAAAGAGTAAAAGATGCAACTGAAACATGAACCCTCCCCTGTAGAAATCTAAATTTATGGGATTCCTAATCAGGTTCTTTTGTCTACTTCCATTGGTGGAAGCTGTTACAAATAATAGATAGTATCTTCTGTTACCCACTGGTAATGGAAAAGCTAATGGATCAAGTTCAGAAATAACAAGGCCATTTCTTTTAATTAAAACATTCATATATTCTCAGATGTCTCTAGGAACATGAAAACTGAGAAAGATTTTAGCCTCACACAGCTGAATTCTTATCTTGTGGTTTGAAGATATTAGTCTTGTTCCCTGCTATGTTTCCTCAAAGTAAAGATGGAAACAATTATTTTTCAACTATGCTGAAGTTAAAGCTTTTTCTTCCATGCAGATTACTTATAAAGAGAAAGATGAATTGGGCACTGAAGTTTAATTATTTATTCAATTTCCTTCTCAATTATATGTTCTATTTGTAACATTCTGTATAATTTATTGTCATGATTTATACGCCATAGTCAAGCAATAGGGTTTATTTTCTATCCAAAGGTTATTTTGTAGATTTCTTTATTCTAAGGTTTCATTTTTTTTAAAAAAAAGGTAGTTTTGCTTGTGATACTTGAACCTTATAATTACTATCCAGCTTCTTGTTTGGATATATTTTGAAACTGCAATCCATTTTCTTTAAAAACATCTATCAGACAATATTGCCCCACTGACTTTTTAACATCATTTGATAAGTGCTTTTTATTGCTAAAATTTTTGGAAACCAATAATCCCAAAGAAGACTCTATTGAGAAGAGGGATTTACTAAAACTAATTTTACACACAAAAGTCCTAAGTAACAAACACTTATTCCCCAATATCAGTAAAATGGGTTGGGAAGAAATAAATTGTTCCAGTTCTGCAGGGAAAACCAGAAGATTTGCTGTATACTTTTCCATGCGCAGGGAAGACAAAGGATTCAGTAGTCATCAGGTGTGTTGCTGTTGTTTTTAATTAAGTCCTTTCATCCTAAAAGTAACTTTTTAGGGGAAGTGCACTTTTTGAAGATATTCTGGTACTCTGATTGCCATGAGCCAACTCAACCATATTTATTTCCTTGAAACATTTATTCTGCTTGAATTTTTCTGTCCTCAGCTTCCAGATATTATATCTTGTTATGCCTTGTCTGAGCCATTAAAAAGCCCTCTGTCAGATATCTTTTCCTTGAATGGATTTTCATGAAGTTGCATCTTAACCCTTCCTTGGATAAGTTACATAGTTTGAGATCCTTTTGTGTGTCATTGGAAGGCATATCTTGTAACCCTTGAATCATTCTTGTAGTTCATCTCTTGTAGCTCATTTTTCAACATCTTTTAGAGTATGGACATTATAACTGGACCCAGTATTCTGGTGGCAGACTCACAACTCCAGAATACAAAAGCAGCATTGTCTCTTTTCTCTTATTGCCTTAGAGGTGCAGGCAGTGTATACTGTAATAAACCAGAAATGATCAAATGGAACCTGTTGCAATTTTAATATTGTGCACTGTTCAAGCACTGAGAGGCTAAGTACTTTAATTAGTGCTTCTGGGAGAGGAGTACAATGGGCTTGAAGACTGAGCCCAAAGCTTAGGATGATAAAAGCTGTGAAATGGAATATCAGAGATAAACAGTTTCAATTACTTCTTTATCCCCAAAGCAACACAACCGACAAATGCATTGAGGACACATGTACACTATTCCTGCTAAGTCCTATTTAAATTAGGATGAGATGGTTTAAAAGCAGCCCAGGGACTTGTTAAAAAGAAATATCATGGCATTTTATACATCATAAACTTAATGCATCTCATTAGGCAAACAGCTGAGAAATGTAGACAAGGAAACAGTGCACTTAGAGGAAAGAGTCCTAAGCACTCTTGAGCCAAATGCTTAGCTGGGATGACTTCAGTGGAGCTATGCTGATTTACAACAGCTGAGGATCTGGCCCTCTGAATTAAGCAGGCAGAAGTGCTAGATTGATTGCAGTTTCAGTTAAAGAACTACTTGAGGCAATATCAGTTGAGTACTGTGAGACCTGAGCTTAAGTAACACTCAGAGGATCAGGAAGAAACTCCTTGCTTAGCAGAAGTGAGACTTTAACTCGAAGTTGAGGAACATTTGCTGGGAAATCTAAGAGGGAGCTTTAAGATGTCTTACCGGTAGATGACTATTGGAGTCTCTTCCTGGCAAATCCCACCCTGGCCCCTGGCTACATTGACTTAGTTGGAAGAGGAACTGAGGCAGCTCTGCTGCACAAAGGGGGCTGGGATTCCAAGGAGACCTTGAAGGGGACGCACATCCCTGCAGAATGTAGATATGAACATAGCTATCAAGGAGGTAATGGAAAAGAGGAATGGGAGACAAAGAGGGAGAGAGAGCTGGGCAGTGCACTTCTGACTGCAGGGGTCATGTACATCAGAGCTGATGTAACTTTAAGAGGACCCATTTTATGCTCCTTGAAACTCTCTGTTCCGAGGGACTTCTCCTGAATTCTTCATGACTTCAGATGGAATTTGGCTCAAGGGCAGTTCAGCATTCAGGATTAGGCTCTCACTTATTCCTCCTTTTGCAGCAGTGCGAGTTCAGGGTGTGCAAGGAGTGTAGAGACAAGCCCATTGTGGGAAACAACAGGGGTGCATGGAGATGTAAACCCGAATAAGAATAAAACACCAGTTTTGAACCTCTGGGTTCATCAATTTCTGCAATGTTTGTCAATATCTAATTCAATGTCTGCTATGTGGTGACATGTAATAATAGTCTTTAACTGGAAGCATCTCCCAAAACTAGCTAGTTGAGATGGTTGAAAAGCTTTCACCCTGATTTACTGTTTTTTGCGGATTGTGGAGCAGTGGGGTCCGCACATCTTTCTGGGATTGCTAGTCTGTATTACTTTGGTTATTGCTGGGGCCTTAATGTTTGCTTGCATTCACTATTTGCCCCCTGTTATTAAGGGATATACTCAAGTAAATATTGTCTTTGCTAGACCGGAAGTTTAGGCCTCGGGGGGATGTGATTAACATGAGCAAAAGTATAGTCAAGGAACAAAGTTATTGTCAATGTTAGGCCTCAAACTTCTGGAAGGTTCAAAAAGCAAGTGCTGCAGAATTATACTGAAACTTGAGGTCAGGATGCCCTGCAACCAGGAAACATATGTGGGCAAAATGCACTGCAACCAGAAAACATCTATGTTGATTCGTAACCTATACGCCCGCACACAGATGATTGATTCAAATTAACCACAGAAACCATTCTAATCACACTACTAAAATAATTGGCTACATGGAGAAAAAACTGAAATTTGGTACACCCTAATTGGTTGGTCTGTTTTAAAACCCGGCCAATAGATCAGATAAAAAAGAAGGCACAGAAGAACCGGTGTGTGTTTTGGTCATAAGGGGACCTCTCTTTGATCAGGAACCCTGACCCACACCCCCTGAACTGAAGGGATGTGCACTTCTCGACTGTCTGTACCTGGCCAGTGTGGAAAACAGCTGACTGAAGGGTAAGAGTATGGAGTAAAGAAGTCTGATTGCTTGAGCTGAATTGACCGTAAGTCTGTATCAATACAATAGTGATAAAAATAGTAGTAAGTAGTCAATGAATAATAACCTCACATGTACTTGTGCTTGTCTTCAGTATAACTTGCCATTTATAGTAATCCTTATTCAGTGTTGGTCATTAATCTTTCTTTCCTTATTTTTCTGTGTTGTCTTTATAGACGGAAGTCATTAAAATCCTTTTTTTGAAGAATAATCAATAGTTTTACTTTCTAGTACACCAAGCACTCCAATATCACACGGACACTACTCAACCTCATTACATCTGTGGGAAGTAGGGATCACCCAGGGTTTCATTAGGGCCCTGATGCATGTCCCCTTCTTCCTTCATCTCCGCAAGTAGTATATACTATTCCAGCTGGTTTTTCAATACTAGTGATGTTTCATTAAGATTTCAACGATGACACTCACATACACAAAGGGAAAGCCTATGGCATCTTCTGTCTCGCACTGTGTAGTAAGGGTTAACAAATACTATTTTTGAATAGTTACCAGGGTGACTAATAGCTACCCATTTTAGGCAGAGAAAACATTAACAAAGAATGTGATTGTGTTTGCACAGCACCTATCACAAATGAGTGCCTGGTCTACTACAATAACTAATAGATAGTTGTTAAATCTCCATGGAAAATGCCTCTCATTTCTACTTGGATCCATCTCGTTTTTGACAGAGCAACTTTGTAACACCGAACTACAAAAAAATCAGGGAAAAAAAAGGCCATTCACATTTTTAAATTTAGCTTTATGACGAGAGAACTTTTATTTGGAAGGCAATAGATCAGGTCTGAATACTTCTTCTATGTGTAAAAATTCATTCACAGCAGAGGCAGGCTTGTATCATAGTGATATGTGTGCTGTTACATATCAGTGAATGTGATGTTGACTTCTCTTGGCTAATCAACATGCTTCTCTCATACTTAGGATGAGCCATGAAGGAAAATGATGCCGTTGTGTTGCAAGAGATGAAACTCTGATTAACTAAGGGCACGTCTTCACTGGCAACGTGAAAGTACTGCCGTGGCTTGTGTAGTCACGGCATAGCACTGGGAGAGAGCTAAAAAACTCACCTCCATGATGGGTGTAGCTGCCAGCACTGGGAGCACGGCTCCCAGTGCTGGTGCACTGTCTACACTGGCACTTTACAGCGCTGAAACTTGCAGCACTCGGGGATGTTTTTTCACACCCCTAAGTGAGAAAGTTGCAGCGCTGTAAAGTGCCAGTGTAGATCCCTAAGACACCAAGGTATAGCTGAGGCCTGGCTTGACATGAGTAATTAACACATGGAGGGAGGCCTCATTTCTCAGAGGATAGAATTACCGAGGTAAACAGATAATTAGGCTGAAGTAAATAGGTCAGTAGGCTAAAAAAAGACACAATGTCTGAGCCAGTTAAGATAAGAGGGAGAACACGCATTTACTAGCAACAGACAAGATAAACTAGGAATGTAAAGAGGAGGTTGAGTATTCTGCACAGGGATTGGTTCCTGCAAAGTGACCAAGCCAATCAAAAAATGTGTTATGTAGTGTAGAGTAAATGCAATGAGAGAGGGTATGTGAAAGGAGAAATTTTCTGTGTAACTTTGGATATGCGGTATTCCATATACACACCCCCTATGCTTGAGTCTGATCAGTTCAGTATAGCTTTGCTCTATGCCAAATAAAGGAACCTGAGTGATGAAATCTAGAGTTGAAGTGAGTGTTTGGATCCCCCAGAGAACTGGATGAAGTGTTCTCCCAGAACTGGACAAAGTGTTCTGGATAAGCCGAGTGGACAAGGTCTCGGCGGGAATCCCAACACAATGTTTACTCACTGATACCTTATAAATAAAGATACTGTATCTGGTATAACTTTTAAATAAGGAACCATTATATGAACAAGAGGCACTTATTGTAAATATCTATCTTGTGCTCACGAAGGAGCGACAGATGCTGTTCACTCTAGGTTGTTGTATTGATTCATAATACCGAATAACAAGAGAATTTTAGTTAACACGTTTCTATCGTGTATATCACTTTTCTGGAGACTCCAGAGAAACTGAATACAACTGTTGATAATGTGGCTCTTTTGGTAGGGTACCAGGCTTGGAGTCAAGGGGCTTGGATTCTGTTCCCAGCTCTGCCACTGAACTGCTGAATGAGCCTGGGTGAGTCACTTCAATTCTCTATGCCTCTGTTTCACCTCTCACCATTTTTTCTTATCTGTTCAAATGTTAAGCTGTTGGGGGCTGAGACTGCCTCTCACTATTGTATAGTGCACAGGAAAATGAGGCACTAATCTCAGTTGGGACTCTAGGTGCCTCTTTAATGCAAACTGTAATAAGAAGGCTATGGACACAAGGTACTCCATGCTCTCGTTTACACTCAGGGCTTGTCTACACTTACAGTGCTACACCAGTGCAGTTGCGCCACTGTAGTGCTTAGAGAAAACTCTACCTATGCCAACGAGAGAGCGTCTCCCATTGGCATAGTTAATCCACCTCCCCAAGAGGCAGTAGCTGTCTCGATGGGAGAAGCCATCCTGTCTATGCCGGGAGTTTTGGTCATATAACCACACCTCTGAGGAACATAGTTGTACTGACTTAAGTTTGTAGCGTAGCCCAGGACTAAGTCCAAAATAACTCCATTCCAATTACTGTGGGTGAGAGAAGTTTTCAGCCCAGTGATTCTTGTGGTGGCTGAACGAAACCAGCAGGCTTTGGACAAAGGATATAGGAATGGTTTATCCGGGTCTGGAGAACATAAAACTCAATAATACTTGCTGTTTTTCCTTTCTTTGGTCACAGAATCAACTCCATTTTTCATTCACTCTTTGATGGGCAAAAGCTATTTTGTTCTTTCCCAGAAACTCTTTTCTCTTCACTGAAGCTGTGTGAAATGCCAGTTTTAGTCCATCAAGTGGGCTGACAGATTCTTCTTTGGTTTGGGTGCACATGGGTTTACACTCCCTGAATATTTGAAGTTTGAATGAGTCCCAAAACTTCAAATACAGGTCAGCTGAAAAGGCAGTTTTACTTGGGTTTTGGATCAAGAACATGGCAAGTTGCTTACAATTATATGGTTTCGCCTGAAGCCATAAATCAAGCCCTGAAACCTGTGGAGGGTGTGGTTGGGTGGAGTTCACCTGGAAAGAAGTCCTTGTTTGCTTGGCACTTACCCAAGGTGTGCTCTAAATACATTGTAATCTTGTCTGTAATGATCACAAACTTTGACAAACCATTCAGTGATACAGGGCAAAGCCTAAACAATAGTAAGTAAGTTAGAAGGGAATTCTATGTGAAAGAGGAAAACAGTCCTGTAATATTAAATTGCATAAGGCAGAGAGAAAGTGAAGCACTTCTGCTAACTGTGTTTGTGTTTGGAAACTGGTTGGAAACATCTGGTTCACACTGAGTGTGCTCAGACACTTAACAAATATGCCAACATAGTCAAATATATGGAGATATGCCTATCTCATAGAACTGGAAGGAGCTTGAAGGTCATCGAGTCCAGTCCCCTGCCTTCACTAGCAGAACCAAGTACTGTCCCCTGACAGATTTTTGTCCCAGATCCCTAAATGGCCCCCTCAAGGATGGAACTCTATTTGTTGTCATTCCAAACAAATAAATTGATGCCTAGTCTTACACACAGAGCATTTTACCTGTAATTAGAAGCTAGTAAAGTCAACATCAAATCACATTGTACAGGCAAGTCTCATCTTACGCGGGTTCCATTCTGCGGTTAGCGCGTAAAGCAAAAAACCGCATCTAGTGAAACGCCATTGAGTTGAATGGCGGACGGAATTGCCCGCAGTACCGATGCCGTTTTAAAATGGTTATTTTTTTTTTTTTTCTTTCTGTTTTTGCCAACCGCGCAAAGCTGAATTCGCGCATGTTAAATGTGCCTAAGATGCGACTCGCCTGTAAATGATGGAGGTTATAAGACTACTACTGATCACAGTAAGAGCTGGGGTAAATGTTTTGGGCAAGATCCTTTTTGCAAAAAAAATGCAGTTTTAGGTCAACAGAAACATTTCTTGTATTTGCCAAATTATTTTAGTTTTAAACAAACAAACATTTTTAATAGAAACATTTTATTTTGACACTTTCAAAACAAAACATTTCAATTCAAAATGACTTTTGCATTCAGAATTTTACTTCAGTGTTATTTTTGTAAGGAGCTTTTTTAAAAAACAAAAAACAAAAAAACCCTCAAAGACAAACAAAACCTTTCAAATTATATGAAATATTTAGTTTGATCCAAAATTTAATTTTACAATTTTTTATTTGGCCAGCAAACTGACAAGTCAGAGTTATTCTCACACTCATCACAATACCCTGATGATGGAAATCTGGGTCTTTTATAAGGTCAGCATCTAATATTTGAGTCACATGGTATTTTCAAAGCCCTGCAGGCACATAGAAAATTATTATTTAAACAATAATGGAATTTTATGTACATGGAATTAAGGGTCTAATCCTGCTCTCACTGAGTTCAATAGAAAAGGTGCCATTCACTTCAGTAGGAGCAGAATCAGGACCAAAATTATTTTAGGGTGTGGATTTTTTTTTACCTATGCTTTCCTATAGCATTATTACAGCCTTAGTGAGAGGTATCTATGCAATAAATATAGAATATAATAAAAAATCGTTCTGAAAAGGTCTCTTGTCAATAAGTAGAAAAGCAAAAGCAGTAAAGAAGTGGCACAATCCAGTCCCTCTTTTTTAAATATTATGGAAAATAGATTAGTTTTAAAAACCTGTGGCAGGGATACAAAGAAAAGACAGTTCTCCTTGTTAGGAGTTTACCATTTGAGCCCCACGTGGGTCAGAGGACTTACAGCTCCTTTGTGTTAATCAGTATGAGAAATTTAGCATTGTGCAGTGCAACAGATAATTGCAGAAATACTTTCTAAACAATAAAGGAGAATTGAAACACACCTACATTCCTTCTGTGTTCTTAAATGCTTCTATGTCCAGAGCATCTACTTAGAGAACATCCAGACAGTGATTAGCACAGTATTGTCTAGGCCACAGTTTCTCAACCATCAAGGTGTGTCAGGAGGTCGGGCTGTAGAGCTGTGGACAAAAGGACCATCTTTTTACTATGTTCATATAGTGCCACTAGAGTGGGCACTTGCCTATCACAATAGAAATAACATAAGACAGTATCTCCCCATTCAGTATCTCCCTTCACCACTATCCTGTACCCACTCATCTGGCAATGCTTATTTATTGTTAGCTTTTTATTCTTTATTTTGGTTGTATAAAGTAGGCAAACTAGAAATATATGGGTATGAAGGATTGTGGGTTTTAAAGAATGTGGGTGACAATAAGACCTTGCTGCGCTGGGTAGAGATGGAGAAGATTTGAGACACCCTGATGGATTCTACAGAAGGTCTGGAATGCTTTTAAAGTAACTTAGACCCTGAAAAAAGTTGAATGTAGTTAAGAATTTTACATGCAAACCCAATTTCAAACTAAGAAAATATTGGGATTTGTTCCTGAAAGCAGTGGGGATCTTCCTCCTGAAAATAGCCAGCTGCACATTTCAGTATGACTCACCCATTGGGGAGACATTTTTGAGCCCATAACATGTGATACAATTGTTGTCACAATAAAAAGTGTAATTACTGACTATAAAAGAACTTGGTCTGCTATTTCCATGGAACTTGATCACACAAAAGTTACTCCTGCCCTAAGGCTAGACTAACTGATGTACCTTTGAAAAATTCTCTCTGCAAATCCTCTCCTGTGCCATCAATTGTTGCTCTTGTGAACTCTTCGAACGAAAGGTCTTTGACAGTACAAAGAGAATTAATCTATTCTTTACTACGTGCAGGAATAAATTTCCATAAACTGAACTGGTTGAAAGAAAAGTAAGAGTTGGGAAGTTATTTCAGCTTCCCTGCCTGCCTGAAAAAAAAGGGAAGAGGGAGGAGAATAATGATTATCCGTCTTTGCAAATTGCTTTGAGTCTTGCAGATGAAAAAGAGCTATATAAGTATATAGCTACTGATTAACTGTTCATCATTATTAACAACAATCAGTTATAAAAGTTGTAGAAACTTGCAAAGCAGTATGAAAGTGATTTACCATTAGAAAGAATGGGAAATGTGTGGCTAAATCCCTTGCATTGCTTTGAGTGCCCCTTCCTTAGCACGAAAATGAGCCTAAAGAGCCAAACTCTGCGATTACAAACCAGCATAAAGCCAAAGTAATTCCTTTAACCCTACTGACTGCAGAAGAGTTCCTCTGGATTTCCACTGGTAACCTAGAATGGAGTTTGGTCCAGCATCTGTCAGCATGTCTTATGTGAGAATTTCAAACTCTACCTAAATTATAGCATAATTGGTGAATACATCCAAAGTCACTGGTTATGGAACAATATCAAGAAATCCTTCTCAGGCTTGAAAATGCAACTTTTCCCTCCCCAAAAACCAAACCTAGCTGTCTCCCTACTATATATTTGAACATAAGAGATCAGCATCACCCCTTCTCCACCATTCCTGTCTTCAGCTTCACTCCAAACCCTCTACGCAGTCCTGTTTGAATGCAGCAACATGTGAAGGGGCATCCATTGGGATCAAGAAACTGAGGTGCTGCAAGGACAGCCCCTTCGAGGAAGTCAGTGATTCATGCACAAAGGCTTTGCCCTCTGCACAGATCCGGGAGAAGAGACTATTTGTATCTAGGTAAGCTAGTCTCAATAATAAAAGCTATTTTTATTATATCATGATGAAAAATGGCTCGTCCTGTACGTTTTTATGTAGTACATGATGTCCAAACAGAAGACAGTTCACCCTGGAACAGTTAAAAATTGTTTACTTGCAAATGACCATAGAGCATGTTATTTTCCCCGCTATATAGTGCTGCTTGTCCTTGATCACTGGTGTATGCACTCTCTATTTCTAGTCATCTCCACGGAGACTGGAAAGTAGATTTTATAATTCCAGCAAATTCTGAATTCAGACATAGTTCTACCAATTAAATCTTCTCTACCATCCCCCCACAGTGTATTGTCACCAGGAGCGTCCCTAGTCATTTTGCCAGGGTGGAAAATTCCCTTCCCTGCTCCTTCTGCCCCTCAGATGAGCCAATAAATGAATCAAAAATGGCTGGCCAATCACAGTGTGAAGGGATTGGGGGGAAATCGAAGCAGCACAGCATAATGTCACCCCCATGAAGTTGGTACACAGGGTGACTGCCCTGCTCACCTGCCCCTAGAACAACCCTGTCATGAAGATAGTACGGGAGGGTTACAGTATTTAACAGCATAGCCTCAATCTGATAAAACCGAAAGTAGTGCTTAGAAAACATCAAAGAGTTCAGAGGTTCAGTTTAGATGCTTCACTGAACCTGATTAATCTGAAAATCTGACTGGAATATTCAAAAGATGAAATATTCTCATGAGATTCCAGTAAGCAACTTGGTACTGGAAATCTCTTTTCAGTACTCCTTTGTGTCCTTTAAATGCCAATTCTTCAGGTGGTGAAGTTGGAACAATCCTACTCTTATCTGAAGATTTGGCGATAGGGATGAGTCACAGGGTCTTGGGCTCTTCAAACTCTATTGTGGTGGACCAGGGAGAATAGGCAGGTACTGGTTGTTGGTTGACGATCTCCATCTGTGACTAATTAAGATCAGATGTCCATACTAATTTTTTTAGGAAGAATTATAATAAAATGACTTTTGTGTCAGCTTGGATAATGTTCTATGTAACCTGTTTCACAGTTCAGCACCGCGGAAGTAAAATGGCTCGGTAACTGGCACGCTGAGATCCTTGATGGCTTAAACTGACCAAGGTACTCAGTGCTGGAGAAACAAGTAGCATCATCACTTGGCTCCACACCCAGCTGAACTGTTGTGCAGTCTTAATAGCAATTGTACTGGCACCACAGCCATTTTGAAGGGAGACCCTATCTTTTTTTAAAAGAATCCTAAATCTGTCAGAAAGGAGTCTACACCTCTGAGACTTGATAAATCCCAATGAATAACTGGATACAGCTCTCTTCAAGGCCAAATGATAGTAAGATATGGATGAGCAGTGAAACCAGTGACTAGTCTGGATCTATAATGAGGAATGAACTATTGTTTTATGTTATAGATTGTTGATATTACAGGTGTGTGGATGGGTAGGAGGGGGAAGGAAGAAGATGTGAGGATGTTTGTCCTCTTACTTTAAATCTGTAGCTGGAAGTCAGGCAGGATGGGGATAGGGAAGGTTCTAGAAAGGCACTCTAGAAAGAGAAGCTTGAAGGATAGTGCTATTTCAGAAACACGGGAGTAGCCATACTGGATCAGACCAGTGCTCCATCCAGTCCAGTATCTTTTCATTAACAGTGTTCAGTACCAGATACTTCGGAGGAAGGTGCAAGAAGCCCTGCATTTGCCAGGTTATAATAATCAAAAATCCTCCTCAAAGTTTCATGGTCAATGTCAGTAGAAAGTGACTCTGTGACAGAGGACCTGGGATATCTCAATAATTTTATACTGATTTTTTTTTTTAAATCAGTCAAGAAAGAGGACTGGGTAAACTGGATCCAGCCAGACAAAATGATCTGTGGAAGACTAGACTTAAGTTTAGGAGTTAAGCCTTTGAAAGGTAGCTTTAATAATCATTTAAAGGATCATCATTTCTTCAGTAGAAGAGCTTCTGAAATGTAGCTGTTCCTCAACCCTTGTTGGATATGTATGGGTCTGGAGAAAAACAATCTGGGACATAAGGGTAGCTGCCCTGGACCGGAAGAAGATAATAAGCAGGCACAGAGGGGAATTATATGGAGGCAGAGACAAGAGGCTGTCATTCTGTTGAACTTTCTTTGCAGATGTAAGATTTTTTTCTTTTTTGTAACTAAGGTAATGAAGCCTACCTCACTGGGCTTTACAAGGCATTCAGACAGGTACGTTAGGGCAATTGTCTGGGCAACAACAGGTACGTTGTTTATATTATTCTCTCATTTCCTTCAAAGCTTCTATTGTGGGTGTTCTATGCAGCCCGCTCCCAATGAGAGCAAAGGTACTTCAGCCTCTAAGATGGTATTCAGAAAGGCTAAAGAATGAATGAAGCCTGTACTCTGAATTCGCAGTCTCTGTCAAAAGGGCAGGGATATAGGTGTCTTTTCTCACCGAGGTGTTGCAGAAGGTCATGGTAGATACTTGGAAAGGTAGAAGCCAAGGAACCAAGAAGGAGGTGTAAGTTGATGGCGGTGTGTGATTGCCTGACTCTTTCTGTGATTCTTTACCAGTAGGACAATGTGCACTACATTCCAAACAGCCATTTCCACCGGTTGGTACAGAAGAATTGATGTTTTTCCTTTGGGGAGTCTAGTGAGGATTACAGTTGTGCCTGGCATCCTTACGTTGGGAAGAAAGCCCTTTGTGTCGTCCTCACTTTTGGCACCCCCTTGCAAACGCAAGACATGATCTGGCCCATAACTTTCATGCTCTAATTTCATTTAAAATCATTTTGTTTTTAGGTGACTATTAGACGGTTGCATACTGTGTGTGTGTGTGTGTATTTGTTTCTGCTGTGACAGTAGTCACCAGAAAGCTAATGAGACACATTCACTCTGGTGTAGCTTTATTGACTTTGTTGCATTGGTGCCATGATCAAATTTTGTCCTCTGTGTTGAGATTCAACAGATAATTTTCCCTACCCTTTTCCTGAGTTGGAATCATTTGTACTCAATTTGTTCTTGGATTTCAGAACACTATTTAACTGTTAAAAACATTTCAGAGCTTGAAATGCATTTGATATATGGATTTACACTTCGAGTTTTGTGCTGTACCATTCTATTGCTGCCTGCACTGCTCCTTGATAAGCTTGGTGTTACTGATGCTGTAAGTACTTCTTGATTAAAATCAATTGTTATTGACTGGTGAAGTACAACCACCACAGTTCTATCCTGTCAAAAATTCACTCTGGATCATAGCTGATATATCTCACTAGAAATATTTCTACATAGAAAGAATCTCTCCAGATGGATGAGTTGTTTTACGTCTCCCCATCAGGGAAGTGTTTGGTCTATGCATTGCATGCCCTTTTATTTAAAAGGTTTTTAAAATGCTGATTCACAGCTTATTGTAAATATATTACTATACAAGGCAAATGGAGTGATGCAACATGAATGACAAATGTGTGCTCTGCTTTCTTATGGCTCAGTCCAACTCCCATTGAACTGGATGAGAGCCCCGAAGGGAAATCTTGCCTCCCAAAACTCCTCCACAAAAATTCAGTGCCCTGACCACAGCAAACCAGTGCTCCTTCTCAGGGGCAGTATTTAGGGAGCCAAAGCAGGGGCTCTAGGTCCTGTGTGTGCCAGGAAACCTAGCAAGATGCAGATGGGGGCATTTAGGTGTGGTGTGGGCTAGGAAAGGAGCAGGGCTGGAGGATCAGTGATGTCAGATCTGCTAGCTCTCTTCCCACCACTGCCCAATGGAGAGGGCAAGCCTTTCAGCCACAGTGACTGCTACAGCACAGTATAATGGCTCCAGGTTCACTTGGTAGGCTCAGGAAATAATTCTTCATGCTTCCTCGTCTCTAAATCAGCAATTTCTGAAGCATGGGGGGTGGGAAAGGGGATGCCTCCTTGAGCAGATACAGATAGGTATAGACTCTCCTCTTAATTGTTTTTCAGGCTCAGTTAAAATAATAAAATAAAATAAGTTTCTAGCTGTTATGATTGTGAAGAAAACCTTAAAAATGTGATCTGAGTGTAACTGATGTAGTGAGGCATGCCTGAGTTTGCAGAGAGCCTTAACCCATAGTTCTGAGAGCTCATTTTGCTAGTGTACCATTGGTGTGGATCTGAAGAGGAACATTTATAACAGTATACAGATTAAATATGTTTTTTCAGCCAAAACATGCCAGGAACAAAATTAGACCCCAGTCCTGCAACTACTTTTGTACTTTACAAGGATGAATTGTCCCATTGTGGGTTTTTTGAACCACTTACTTATAAAGTCACTTACATGCTCATGATTTTCAGGATTAAGGCTTTGCTTGTTTTCTCAAATATAGCTACTGACTACACCAGCTCAGTCAGATCTCACTGGCACCTTTAAGTTTACCAGAGCATTAATATGGGGGTTTGCCCTCAGTGAAGTGCACGGCTATATTAAGCTCAAAATGGAGGTTCTTTGAAAATTTGGCTCATAGTGCCCATAGTGTCTGTTATTAAAAATAACTCTAATTCATGTCAGTCCTGGGACTGGTTCTTCAGCCCTTCTTCAAGCTGATTAGTACTTTCCTGAGCAGTCCTGTCGAACCACAATTGTATTTTTCAGGTGCCTATATGATGTTGGACATAAAGGCTACAGAGTTAAACCTTAATTAAGTCTTGTCAAACAGATGTAAAATATAAAAAAAAAACAATTGTTTTTATATATAAAACAATGACTTTCTAATGTTTCTGGTCTAAATAGATGGACCAAAATCATCATTGTCTGCAGTGGAGTGATATAAGGAATGAATTTGGCTGCATGTGTCTACATTACAACTGAACATTTTTGTAAATCAGTCGCACAACCAGGCAAGATAGGAGCATGGCCGTATAATAGGAAAACACTTTCCACTGTTCAAGTACAGCTCTAAATATACATGCGGCGTGTGGTCTTTTTTCCTAATATTTTGTAATCATTATTTTTAACCTAAATTTGCTGTAGTATGTAAACAAAAACCACCACCCACCACAACAAAAAACTCTTAGCACAGGTAAGAACCATATCAATAATTTTACAGTTAAAAAAGTCTTTTCATTTCCATCCGTAGAAAACCATAAGTTTGCTGTTTCTGGTGTCTTGGGCCAACCCCTCTGGAAAATTCTCTCAAAACAGAACTAAACATATTTTGAAGCTGTCTTCTCCTGGTGCCAAGCTCCAAGTTAAACCTAGGGGGAAGGGAGGAGCACATCCTAAAATAGATTAATTTAGTCACTGTAGCAGTCTGTATTTTAGTCTATTAGAAAAACGAGTCCATTCCAGCCTTGGCAGACACCAGTTGCCATAGCAGCCCACACCAGGTGGTACTTTTGCGCATAGTTCTTTGTATGTGAGAAAATTTTCAGTCTTGGAAGACACGACTATTGTTGCTAGTTTCACTTATGTCAGGTTCTTGGTAGAGAGAGCTGTGCAAGCAGCCAGGGAGTTTGCTCTCTGCTTTGATCTCTGATTAGACTTAGTTCTTGAGGCAGAGTAGTTCCCTGGAACCCAGACATTGGTGTTGGGCTTAGATTTCTGAAAGAAGGGGTTGCCTGCATGGTCTTTATTAATTATTATTATTCTTTGCATTACCATAGCACCTAAGAGCCCTAGTCCTGGACCAGGACCCTAATGTGCTAGGTGCTGCATAAACCAGAACAAAAAGACAGTCCAGGCCCCAGAGAGCTTGCAATCTAAGTATAAGGTAGAGACAACAGATGAATACAGAGTGGAGTACAATGAAACAATATTGGTCAGCACGATAGACGGTGGTCTTAGCACACCAGCAGTCTAACTGTTCTCCAGTTTTTTGTAGACAGAATGGCAAAGGAGAGTTTTGAAAATAGATAATGAGATTGTTGTGCAGATTTTTATGGGGAACTCCTCCCAGAGGGAGAAAGCACAACAGTGTTTGTCTGAAAATTTAACAAGTGGGTACTGGAGGCTGACATCAGCCCAAGTTGGAGATGGGATCTTGATAGTGCAATGAGAGAGAGATGCCATAAAGGGCTTGACAGTAAAGACAAGTAGTGTGTGATTGATGCAAGTGGCACCAGTAGAGGGATGCAAAGAAAGGGGTTATGTGGTCAGAGTGATTGGCCAGAAAAATGATCTTTGCAGCAGCATTCTGAATGGATATGAGTGGGGCAAGATTGCATTTATCAAGGCCAGAGAGAAGGAAGTTGCTGTCATCGATCCGTGAGATGATGAGAGCCTCGACAAGATCTTTAGCTGTGTGGATGGATAGGGAAGGCCCTATCTTAAAGATGTTATGCAGAAAGAATCAACAATATTTAGACACAGTCTGGGTGTTAGGCCCCAGGCAGAGGTCCGATTTGAAGAAGACACCTAGGTTATGGACCTCAGTGACAGGCAAGAGGGTGCTATCCACAGTGATCAAGAGTGGAGGTAGTGGGGAGGGGTTGGGATGAAGATTAAGTGCTCTGTTTTAGCCATGTTGATTTTGAGCTGATGGCTAGATGTCAGAGAGACAGGCTGAGATTTTGCTTTGGACAGGAGAACACAGATCTGGAATAGAGAGAGAGAGAGATCTGTGAGATGCCTGCCTAGAGGTCGTAATTGAATTTGTGTTGCAGATGAGATTACTCAGGGAGAAGAGAAGGGGACCAAGGACAGAGCCTGTGTTCCAGGGGTAGTGTTTACCTGTAAATAAAACCAGCTACATTTAGAATATACCCAAACTTTGCATCTCTAATTTCTTCTTCCAAGGGAAGCTGAACTGCAAGGCCTTGGATATCTGCTACCACTTAGCAGAGACGTGATATTGGTGTCAAATGAAGGGCAATAGTGTTTTAGATAAGATGCTTACAAGTTCTAAGAGTTGTAAGTACCACAGAAAAACAAAACATTGCAGACGTGGGCTATAATGTTTCTTCCGGACGACAAGTAAAAACTGGATGCTAAGAGGGACAAAATCTCTCCAGGGTGAGCTTGGTGATCAAATTATGTAGGACTTGTAGCATACAGATAATGCTGTTAAAGGAAGCTAGTGTACTGGTGAAAATCATATTGAATGTACTCTGTACTGTACATTCAATGTACTTTCTTCACTTTCTGAAAGCTCCAGGGTGTTCAGCAGGGCTAGGTGGAATTTTGTCTTGAAAGCTATTACATTAAGAAATTTGAGATGCATTAATGTCAGAATCAGCTATATTGTGAATCCTTTTAAAAAACAAAAACAAATGTTGTCAGAGATAGTGCAGCTAAAGAAATATTCACCGTGGCTGGGATTTTCAAAAGAATCTAAAGGAGTTAGGTCCCCATCTCCCATATGTTATGTTCAGAGCATTCATACACACAGAAGTTAGATCACCCTTTTCTATATGAATATCATTGCTATAATCGTTAGAGATAAAGAGAAGAAAATAAAATCAAGATATTTAATGACTCTCCACTTCACATTATCCAACACTGCCTCCCCACAAGTGTTTGACATTTGCACTGGACTTGTAGCGACTTTTATAAAAAAAACCAACCAAAAACCAACCACTGAAATGAACTATAGTGCCATCATCCAAACTGGCGTTTTTTGTGGTGACACTTTATTGATCCAGAATGCCACCTTGCTCATCAGTAAATGACTGTATATTTATTTTCCTTCTTTGTTCTCTTTTTCTTTCTCAGCTAAAATGAAATATTATTTTTCAAGCTGTCTTGTTTGACAGCTGGGTCGATTGGAACTTCCTTCAGTTAGAATAAAATGCAGTTGTAACTCTCTAACTTATAGAAACTCTTAATACCTATTAAATATCTACCTGAACTGAATACAGTAAACCTCAAAAGATCATTCTGAAAATCATAAAATAAAATGATACTATAAACACTAATGGTAAAAATAATGAGACAAGAAAGGACAGCACTGAAAGCTGCTCTATTCAGGAACATATGGGAACTGGAGAAAAAATATGTTGTTGCATATTTTCTCTCCATTTATTTTAATATGAAGGTCATGAACAAGAGCAACGGACAAACTAATAGCTTGGCTATTAGCATCAAATATATTTCAGGAGATACAGGCTGTGGGCTATGGACTATTGCTTTTTGGTTTTAGAGCTGGATGAAAGGAAATGTCTAACTTGGTGCTGCAAAGTGCTGAGTACCTTTTGAGAAATGATTTCTTGCATTATTTCTCATTAGGGACCTTTTTAAGTAACCATCAGCAACAGGTACTTTATTTCTGAGGTAGTAAATGGGATAAACAAACATCTTAATTACCCTTTCAAAACTCATACAGCCTTTGACTATGGTATGATGTGTGGCTTCTACTCTTATAAATTAGTTTAATTATTTTAAAGCTGTATGGTGTTGACTTTATTTAATAATAGTGTAGTTCTAGTTCTCATTTGTGTTTTTATTTTTGTGCTTGCTATAGTTATTAGTACATTTGTACTGCAGTCCAAATCATGTCCCTATCCATGGGTCAGGACCTCATTACGCTAAGTGCTGTGCACATATGCTCTTCTGTTTCCCAGCGAGTCTAACACATGCAAGTCTCATAATTATCCGAACAAAAAAATGTGGCTCACACACTAATTTACTGGGGATAGAGTTCCTCAGAGAAGTGATTGTGATGATTCTCTTTTGGGGGAGCTGATATCTGATTCAGTTTTTGAGTATTCTAAATATCAGTTGGAATTTACTGTGCTGTACTGCTCAGTACTCCAGGATATGCAGCAGGCTACAAAACTTGGGACCTTTTCAAGATTTAGTGGTCTGCTCCTCTTACATGCTGAAAAGAATATAAGCACATTGTAAAATATACAAAAGATGTTTTAATTAACTTATTGACAAGCATGGGTGCACTGAGAAATGTGATGTGGGTACATTTAATAACATCTGATTTCAATTATAAAATGATGTATGCTGTATCCCTTAAACAATACCAGTACACTTCTTGCACAGTCTTACAGGACTAGGTGCTATTAGTCCACTGCTTAGCTTTTTCTTTCAACCCCCTTTTCACAGTCTCATGCTGTAGGTCCATTTGCAGCCATTGACATGCTAGTATTTTCAAGGATGAACTTAGGGTCCAGCTGGATTTCTGTTAGGTTCTGACACCAGCCTGTTCAAACATACTATACTTCCTCCTCTCTCTTTTACCATTTCCTCCATAACTGTCTTGTCCCACCTGACCCCCTCTCCATCTTCCTTCCCTATTCTTTTAACATGTGAGTAGTTTGAATTTCATCCAGCTTTTAAGGAGCCAGGTGGAGGTTGCTCTTCTATTTTGTTCAAAGGGAAATGTTGGTGTGTGATTCGGAAATAATGTCAGATTCCATCCAGGTGCAGGATTTTGGGAAGAGGCTTGTGAAGGAGGCTCAGTGTGACATCTCACAAAATCAAAACCAAAACAGGTCTTATCATTGTGTTGCTCGTCCTCAGGCTGTAAAGACAGGCTGTTATTTCCTCTACTTTGATATTTCATTTCTAAGATGAACTCCATTATTTGTAAGTTAGTTTCT
The DNA here is from genome assembly GCA_037349315.1 of Chelydra serpentina. Classification (NCBI taxonomy): domain Eukaryota; kingdom Metazoa; phylum Chordata; order Testudines; family Chelydridae; genus Chelydra; species Chelydra serpentina. The sequence goes on from JBAIAC010000002.1 coordinate 18,989,048, forward strand.
GTGTTCATGACAATTTTTGAGGTGTTAATAAGCTTGATGTTGAAATCTTACCATATTCTCGAATATCAAAGCGAGGGTCCCTTGAGCTATAATTAAAGTCCCCAAGCAAAAGATTTGTTAAGCTGGACCTAAAGAAGTGAGTCCATCTTCGACTGTAAACTCTTTGGTGCAGGGAGTCTCCCTCTGTGTTTATACAGTGGCCAATCCCATGGAAACCAATATTGATTAGGGACTGGGGGCACAATGGTAATAACCTCCACCCCCAGAAATCTCTATATTTTATTCAAATTGTGAACATTACAACAAAAAGCAAAACCTCAAGCCTTAGAGAACTAGGAAATATTTGGCTAAAGTTAGAAGCAACCCACGTATTTGAAAGTATGGATATGTATGGTTAAAGCGCCAAAACAATCTTAACTCGGCTCCAGTAGTGTCTCATTGACAGCAAGCAGAACCTCCATGACAGTCTTATCTGTACAAAACAAACAAGTTCATCATATCAGTGAGCAAGAATGAGAATTATTATTTTCATTACAGTAGGGACCAACCAAGAAGTTTTGGTACATTTTGCCTTTTTGCACAATTCAGGTGAAGGTTGCCACTGGAGACACTTCAGGTGCGAAGAGAGATTGATTTTTGCCTCCTGTACAGCACATAGTGTATTCCTCACCATTGTTGCCTTTTCATACACATTGGGTCCAGTTTGCTGGAGGAGAGGATTTTTTTCCCAATGAACTTCTTGTGCTGGTTATTATTTTTGGTACTATGCTGAATTGTCTTTCATATGATGCATTGCTCTGGGGGATTAAATATATTAATTGTACACATTTTGAAAGCACAGAGAATCTTACCTGGGCACTTACTGAGTCATTTATTTGAGATGTTTTATGACACAATTCAGGAAGGGCATCCCAGATTTGACAATCCCTAATTTGGGAAAGCAGAGGATCCATTTGTTGCACTCTGATCACATCAGGAAATCGATCAGTTATGACCTCTATATCATGGAAAGATGCAGATAAAGGATGGGTTGGATTAACAAAAGCCAGGCTTTTAAGTACAGGGTCTTCTAAAGGCATTGCCTTTTTCAAACAAATTGCACAGCTTCCACCAAAAATATTTTATATGACCTTGTATTGATCATATTTTCCTTTCTTATGCAGTTGTGTGTCTCAAAGCCCACTGTGGTGGGGTTCGTACTCCATCACCCCTCTGAGTCGCAGTGGGGCTAGGAGGTACCCCGCCTGTCTAGTTCCCAGTCCGATTTTCATGCCACTCCTGGCGGCCCGTCCAGCGGGGCTCAATGGCCAGAGTCCCCCTTAGTCGCTTCCCCTGAAGGGACAGCACGGCCTAGGGGCCTGGGTTACTTCAGGGTGCCTTCCCAGTCAGGTCAGGCAGTCTTGAGTTCTGAGCTTGGGGCCCGTCCCCCCAAGGGCGACGGTCCTCGGTAGGGGACCTGGGGCCCAACCCAGGGCCTTAACAGCGGGTAACACAACCCGCCAGGGTCAGCGGGGAATCCCACCGAAACACGCTGCCCTCACTGGGGTGGGAGGTACCACTCCCGCACCCCCCCTGGGTCACTTCCTACCGGCTTTTTGGATGCAGTAGTCCATGTGCTTTCTGAGCCCCCAGGCTCCTCAGTTCCCTGAACTTCCTGGGGTTCCAGTAGCGGCTGGCCTCCAGTCCCGGTCCTGGGCTCTTTAGCTCTCCCTGGTAAGGGCGGCCCTAGCTCCTGGGCTGGAGCCTCTGCTGGGCATCCTTCCTCCTCAGCAGCCAGCCCTGACTGAGCAGCTCTGCAGGCTTTTATACCTGGCCCCCTGCTGGAGCATGCCCAGCAGGGCCTCAGGGGCGTGGCTTCCTCTGCCAGCAGAGAAGGGTTAACTCTCTCATGGCCAGTGCAGGGCCAGTCTTCCCCGTCACACCCACAAACACTTCAGATGAGGGTCACTGCACAGAAGAGTCCTTGTAATTTAGTTCTGCAATATTTGTGCTTGCAGCTACCACAGAGGGTTGCACAAATCTCAAAAGTATATTTTTGTGCAGGATCATCATTGCTGGGTGCAAAAGTTTGGAGGAGCAAGTTGAACTTTTTAGACATAGGCAGCACTACTTACAAAACCAATAAATACACCTTTGACAAAGGATTATCAAAGCCAATTGGGAATTGAGAACACTCAGGCCTTGTCTACACTCACGAGTTACAGCGCAACAAAACCGCCCACAGTGCTGTACCTCACTGACCATCTACACTTGCAAGGCACGTACAGCACTGTGTCTCCGCAGGTACAGCGCTGCATGTACTCCACCTCCCCGGAGGAATAACGTTTGTTGCGCTGCCGCTGGTGCGCTGCGGCTCCAGTGTGGCCACACAATGTGCTCTTATTGGCCTCCAGAAGTATTCGGAAGTATCCCCCAACGCCTGTTCTAGCCACTCTGGTCATCAGTGAGAACTCTACTGCCCTGGCTTCAGGTGACCAAGCGCCAGTCCCACCCTTTAAATTCCCTTGGAATTTTAAATATCCCCTTCCTGTTTGCTCAGCCAGGCGTGGAGTGTTGCTCTCAGCACATCTTTCCAGGTAACCATGCCTCCACGTGCCAGACGATCCCCAGGATGGAGCAATGGCGAGTTGCTGGACCTCATCGCTGTTTGGGGGGAGGAAGCTGTCCAGTCCCAGCTGCGATCCAGCCGGAGGAATTTCGATACTTTCGGCCAGATATCAAGAGCAATGATTGAAAGGGGCCATGACCGGGACGCAATGCAGTGCAGGATAAAAGTAAAGGAGCTGCGGAGTGCATACCGCAAAGCTCGCAAGGCAAACAGCCGCTCGGGTGCTCCCCCCAAAACCTGCCGATTGTACAAAGAGCTGGATGCAATACTTGGGGGTGACCCCACTACTGTTCCGAGCACCACCGTGGACACGGGAGAGCGGGAGGAAGAGGAGGGAGAGGGAGAGGAGGAGGAGGAGGTTGAAGAAAACAGAAGCGAGGGTGCTGTGGCTGGGGGAGACACCCCTGACTCCCTGGGTGCATGCAGCCAGGAGCTCTTCTCAAGCCAGGAGGAAGGGAGCCAGTCGCAGCGGCCGGTACGTGATGGAGGAGAAAGAGAAGAGCACGTTCGCAGTAAGCAGTTTATTTTTAAGGGAAGACGTTTTTTCAGTGCGGGCTCTTTGGGCGAGGAGGGTTTAGGCTGCATGATGCCTAGATGCGGAAGAGCGCATTGATGTGGTCTATCACATCGCAGTAATCGGCCACTGTGATCTCTTCGAAAATCTCATCCAGAGCGTGGGCAATGCGTTTGCGCAGGATTATTGGGAGAGCCTTGTCCCAGTCAGGCTAACTTGTCCGCGCCACTGTGCTGCGAGGGGCGGGGGGACCATTGCTGCACACAGGCAAGCCGCATATGGGTCAGGGCGGAAGCCGCATTGCAATAGAAGACCCTCCCTTGCTTCCCCGGTCACCCTCAGCAACGAGATATCTTCCAGGACGAACTCCTATGGAAAATTTTGGGACAGTGTTCAGTGTAGGTGCCCCCTGCAGCTGTTGACTCTCCCCAAGGCACAGAAACCCGCCGGACAGTACATCCGTGAAACAATCAGTCCCCCTTTACCCTGTGTTTACTCACCATTTTGGGGCTTCCGTGGGTTCTGTGCGCTCTGTTTGGGACAGGAAAAATTGTGCTGTTGTGTAGACTGTGTGTGCCCTCCTTGAGTGTGGGGGAATCATTGCTCTGTCTGGCATAAAACAATGCTTCCCCTGTTAAGTGTTGCATTTTGCCTTCACAGATGCAACCTTGAGATCTCAGCCGTGCGTCTTATCACCGGCTGAGAGACTCCAAAGGCTCAGGAAGAGGCCCAGAAGAATGAAAGAAGACATGCTGCAGGAAGTTATGAACCAATCTCTTAAAGAGAATCAAAAGGCTCATGAGTGGAGGGAGAGTGAAAGCAGGATCCGCCAGGAAAATGCAGCGGACCGGCGGGAAAGCACAAAGGAACTGATTAGTATAATGGTGCGCGAAGCAGACTCTATCCAGGCGCTCGTCGCCATGCAGGCGGAGCACTACCGCGCCCCTCCCCCCCGCAGCCAGTGTCCCAAAACTCTTTGCCTTGTGCCCCCATGTCACCTCCTGCCCACTTCCCCCAACATCCAGGTTCTTATCGCCCACAGCAGCTGCCTACAACACCTGTAGCTTCACCACCCAGCACTGGAAACTATGACCCTTACCCACTGCACTCAACCCCCATCCCGAATTATAGACATTCTAAAGTGCAGCACTCACTGCACAGCACTCCAGACAGGAAGGCCGAGTATGAGAGCAGGACATACCATAATCTGTGATTGAACCGTTCCCCACACCACCCACCACTCCCTTGCCCTTTCTGTCTCACAAGCAGTTGTGTTTCTTTTTAATAAATGTATTTTCTCTTTAATAAATGGATTTCTTGGATGTGAAAACAGTCTTTATTATTGCAAAAAGTAAAAGATACCTTAGCCCTGGAAAGAAACAGGCAACGCAAGTCAGCTTAGCAAAAACAGATTCCTAATAACATTGGAACCACTTCACTTCAGGGTCGTGCAGGGCAGCAGACATTACTGGTGGTTTTCAGCCTCAAATTTCTCCCTCAAGGCATCCCTAATCCTTGCAGCCCCACGCTGGGCCCCTCTAATAGCCCTGCTCTCTGGCTGTGCAAATTCAACCTCCAGGTGTTGAACCTCTGAGGTCCACGCCTGAGTGAACATTTCACCCTTCCCTTCACAAATGTTATGGAGGGTACAGCACGCGGATATAACTGCAGGGATGCTGTGTTCGGCCAAGTCCAGCTTCCCATATAGAGATCACCAGCAGCCCTTCCAATGGCCAAAAGCACACTCCACAGTCATTCGGCACCGGCTCAGCCTGTAGTTGAACCGTTCCTTGCTGGTGTCTAGGCTCCCTGTGTAGGGTTTCATGAGCCACAGCATTAAAGGGTAAGCGGGGTCTCCAAGTATCACAGTGGGCATTTCAATTTCCCCTACCGTAATCTTCCGGTCTGGGAAAAAAGTCCCGGACTGCATCTTCCAGAACAGGGCAGTGTGCCAAAAGATGCGTGCATCATGCACCTTTCCGGGCCAGCCTGCGTTAATGTCAATGAAACACCCACGGTGATCCACAAGTGTCTGGAGAACCATGGAGAAATACCCCTTTTGATTAATGTACTTGGATGCTAGGTGGGGTGGTGTCAGAACCCAGCCACAATGTCCTGCACATTACCCGGAGTCACGGTTCTTCTGAGCAGGATACAATTAATGACCTTGCAAACTTGCATCAGCACGACTCCAACGGTCGACTTTTCCACTCTAAACTGGTTCGCTACCGATCGATAGCAGTCAGGAGTTGCAAGCTTCCAGATTGCAATAGCCACCCGCTTCTCCACCGTCAGGGCAGCTCTCAATCTTGTGTCCTTGTGCCGCAGGGTGGGAGCGAACTCCTCACAGAGTCCCATGAAAGTGGCTTTTCTCATCTGAAAGTTCTGCACCCACTGCTCTTCATCCCAGACTTGCATGACGATGTGATCCCACCACTCTGTGCTGGTTTCCCGAGTCCAAAAGCGGCGTTCCACGGTGCATAGCATGTCCATGAATGCCACAAGCAAGTTCGTGTCATACGTGCTACGCGACTCCATATCATCCTCATCGTCGGACTCCTCACTCTCACTTTGGATCTTAAGGAATAGCTCAACTGCCAAACGTGACGTGCTGACGAGACTCGTCAGTATTTTCCTCAACAGTTCAGGGTCCATTTCCCGTGGACCGAAACGGAACACAGATCGTGCTGCAAAGAAAACGTTGAAAGATGGTGGCAGATGTGTACAGAAACACAGGGATTGCTGGGATGCGAAGCGATGCATCACGGGGTGTTGGGACAGGACTCAGAACGCCCCCACCCCACACCCCCTTCCCACAACCCACAGTGCCAGAATGGGAAGAGGTGTTCTGTGGGATACCTGCCCATAATGCACTGCTCCCAAAGCTGCTGCAACTGCTCCAAATGTGGCCACGACAGTGCGCTGGCAGCTGCCAGTGTGGACAGGCTGCAGCGCTTTCCCTACTCAGCTGTACGAACACGGATTTAACTCACCGCGCTGTACATCTGCAGTGTAGCCTTAGCCTCAGAGTCTGCACATTTCAGGAGGCACATGTAGGACAAGGCCGGATATTTGGAGCTGGTTCCCTCCCCGTTAAGCCTTTTAATCAAGCTTTGTCCTTTTGTTCCCTCTACCACTCCCGGAGCAGCTGTACCGCAGGGGGCAAGGTATCCAAGTCCACTGTGGGGGGGCTACAACAGGAGTTAGTGGACAATCACCCACTGCCATGTGACAAGGATATTCACCTTTTATAGCCCTGACTCATGCTTGTGTGACTTGGGTAGGGAAATAAAGATCACTCTCTGGCTAGTATGTCACACCTTCATTATAGGAATGCTGCTCGTGAGTGGAATGTCATCTCTAAGTTTGGGATTTCCTGTGCATATGGGTGGTAGATTTGGCTATTTAGTGTATCTGTGGTTTTATACTTCTGAAATATGCTACTGTTCTGTAAGCAGATCCATCTGTCTAGGTACTTACATGGCCTTCATCATCATAGTATCAGCAGAATTAAAGGGTACAGAATTAATCAGCCAGGCCTCTTCAGCAGGATAAAATCTTTATAACCATAAAACAAAACAAGTTACCTCAGCAAAACCAAATGTAACAATAAAGGCCCTTTTCGTGCTGCAGATTTAACCCAGAGCTCAGATTTGGTGTGTGGTGCCCTGTACTTCCACAGGCAAACTCCCTTCTCTGTCTCCCCACACAACAGTTTATCTTACAACCCCTCTACAGAGCTCTGGGAGAAGGGAAGTTAGCTCTGAACTAAACCCTTACTTACTGGGGATTGCTGCTGCACCAGACTCTGCCCTTCTTCTGTTTTCCTGTCAGGTGTCAAGGAACAGCTCATTAAACAATTCCCAAATGAACACAACGCTCCCAAGTGCAATGACTCTAAAAGTGCCATTTCCCCCCCCCCCCCTTTTCTCTTCTTTCTAGTTTCTATTGGTTTTTAGTTTTTTGTTTGGTAGTTTTGTATTTTTTAAAATACTTTATTGTGGTTGGTGAACAAAAGTGTTATGGTCTCCTGCTGTTTTTTCCCCTCTAGAATTGTATTTATATTTTTTTTAGTGGCTTCTAAGGCAGAGCTGACACAAGTGCATTGAAGGTTGTTGATGGGGCACAGCATTGTGGGATGATTAATGATTTTGCTAGGGACTTACTGTCTACTTGGTCTTGTTGCTGATCCCCGAGACACCTTTCTCAAAAATCACAGCTTAGTTTAACTAGTCAAAAAAGCTAATGGAAAAGCAACTGTCCACTGTTCGATCTAGTTTCCCAACATCTCGCACTAAACTCTGCCAGCAATGAGGATGATACTTGGGTGACAGTGGTGTGTCTTGGAGCTCAGCATCATCTGCAGAATAGTTAGGGACCCTTCGTGCTTTATCTCAGGACCTTATGCGGCACCCCTTACCATAACACTTGAGTGCCTTACACTTTATGAAATATAGTTATCTTCACAACACCTGTCAGGTAAGGAATTCTCCAGCTTACAAATGAGGAATTTAAGCACATAGAGATTAAATGATATGGTCAATGTCACATAGGAAGTCTGTGGCAGAGCAAGGAGGCGATCTGGGTTCCGTTGATTCCCATTCTCGAGCATACTTGACATGCATATAAAAAACAATAACTTTGTCATCAAAAAGAAATGTAAAGGACTACTACTACTACTAACAATAAAAGAATACAAGCCAAGGCATCAGAATGATTTAAGGACTTCTTTAAGCCTCTTAAAGCATCTGTAGTTGTAAGAAATGGTGGTGGTGATGATGCAGAAAATCCATTGTGGAGGGGGGTGAGGGGAATAAAACTATTCTGAAAAGATAAGGAAGAAAAACAAAATCTAATTTCCTGTAACTGTAGGGAGCTGTGCTGCATCTGAAACGGTTTTGCTATGTGATGTGCAGTTCTGAAATGTAATCAGCATCTCCTAGACTTTCACTCTTCCTTAGCCTTATTGGCTGAAGGCAAATCAGAGGAGGAGCATGCCTCTGAATACTTTTTCACCCTCTACACACCATAAAACAGGCAGTAAGCGTACACTGCCTGACAGAGTGGTGCTTGCGGTTTGAAATAGGTTTCCACTCAGCAGCAGTCACTTCAGTATTTTACTTATACCTCTCCTAATGGAAGACAAGAAAATACCTGAATGCATCTGTGTATATATAAGCTATGATGGGGGGAAAAACCAAAACAGCTGTAGATTGAATATCATGGAACTTGGTAACCATGCTAAAGGTGATGATTATTAGAAACTGCATCTGTAAGAGACAAAACCAGCATTTCAGAGTCTGAAATCCCGCCGTTTGATATCATGCTAGAGTTTTAACTGCTTTCTCCCTTGGAGGCCTTTGCGTTAACTTTGCAAGTGAAAAGTCTCAGGAGGACTAGAAGGAAACCAAAAAGAAACTTGATATTTAAAAGGCAGCGAGCTGGAGAAATACCACTTGGGGTTGGATCGGCACTTCATAAGATGAACGTCACACGCCACCAGCCTCTGCGCTTCTGGAACCACAGCCATGGATTGCATGGTGGTGCCAATGAGTCAAGTGGAAACGGTTACTCCTCTGGGGGGTGCTATGAGCAACTTTTTGTGGCCCCAGAAGTGTTTGTGACTCTGGGCTTCATAAGTTTATTGGAGAACATTTTGGTCATTGTGGCAATAGCCAAGAACAAGAATCTGCATTCACCTATGTACTTTTTCATCTGTAGTCTGGCAGTGGCTGACATGCTAGTGAGTTTGTCAAATGGATCAGAAACCATTGTAATCACCCTGTTAAACAATACAGACACTGGTGCACAAAGTTTCACCGTAAACATTGACAATGTCATTGACTCGGTGATTTGCAGTTCCTTGCTTGCATCCATTTGCAGCCTGCTTTCAATAGCTGTGGACAGGTATTTTACCATTTTTTATGCTCTCCAGTACCATAACATTATGACAGTGAAGCGTGTAGGGATCATCATAACATGCATCTGGGCTGCTTGCACGGTTTCAGGCATTTTGTTCATCATTTACTCAGACAGCAGCGTTGCCATCATCTGTCTTATCAGCATGTTCTTCACCATGCTAGTTCTCATGGCCTCCCTCTATGTCCACATGTTCATGCTGGCCCGACTGCATATCAAAAAGATTGCAGTTCTTCCGGGGACTGGCACCATTCGTCAAGGTGCCAACATGAAGGGGGCCATCACTTTGACCATCTTGATAGGGGTTTTTGTTGTGTGCTGGGCCCCATTTTTCCTCCACTTGATTTTTTACATCTCCTGCCCCCACAACCCATATTGTGTGTGTTTCATGTCCCACTTTAACTTGTACCTCATCCTCATCATGTGCAATTCCATCATTGATCCCCTTATCTACGCATTCCGGAGTCAAGAGCTCAGGAAAACCTTCAAGGAGATCATATGCTGCTGTTGCCTGCGAGGGTTCTGTGACTTGTCTAACAAATATTAAATGGAAACAGAGAAGTTACGGTGCGAACACATCACAGATCTCTAAACCTTGTAGTACTTTTCTCAACAGAACCTGGGCTATGTCTTTAATAATGAATCTCTCTCTACTGCAGTTATAAGTCTCATTCATGTATAATTTATCTCTGTGTAGTGCTTGTGCAAGTTACAGCTGTGATTATTTAACTTTGCAGGGGGAAAAACCTCACCAGTCTGTAAGTAAAAGAAAAATGTAGCCTTTCTAGATTGTGAAATACTAATAAACATGGTCATCTGTAGGTCCTAGATATTGGGAAATAAGTTAATTGCCTTACTTAAAATACACACATATTACTATCCACACTTATCCTAATTCTGTTAACCTAAAAAAGAGAGGCAGTTAGTTACTTTCATCCATGTATTAAATTACACACACATGAAAATTTAAAATGTAATTAGGCTAACGATGAGTGCTTCTATATTTTATTTGTGTAATGGTGGATTGAATTATATATTTTAAATGGACATGTTTCATTGAGATAACTCAGTTCAATAATTAGCTTCATCATAGCGGTTCACAATAATTGAATAAAGCTTCTTTCCACTAATGCATGTACTGTCAAAAATAAATAAGATTTTTACACCCTTGCCACACAAGGTGATAGCTAGATATATAATGTTTTACTAGATAGTGATTGCTGTAGAACTGAGGTTCAGCTCAGCAAGTGGAAATACATTTAATGCTGGATAAAGTTGCCACACTGACATCACTGGAGACTTAAGCCACCTATTTATCTGCTTAACAGATGTAATATGGGTAGGGTTGGCAGAATTTTTTTTTATAATTTTGATGGATAATATCAATGTTTATTTTTAAGCATTGTTTCCAATGCTTCCATTTTTATCAATTTAAATGTTCACAGTTGTGGGAAATTATGGCAGTCAGACAATAATTATTTCATAACAATACATGTTGAGAGTCAAAAAGTTACAATTTTATAACCACTAAAATTGTCAATATCACGTATCAAAATATATCCAGTAAGTAGCCTTAAATCAAACTCTAAGTTCTCAAGCAGCATTTTTCTTATTTTGCCTCTCTGTAAAGTTTGATTATTATTGATGGAGATATTTTTTCATTGGTCTGCGTGTATGGTAAAATCAACATTTATTGACATTTACCAATAAAAATCTAATCCTTTCAAGCCTAAATATGGGCATTGACAGAACAAGCTTCTACACATAGATTTACCTTGGTACCAGGGGATCCATCTTGAGGGTTAAAAGGTGACTTCAGTCTCTGAGTATTTTCTGTTCTTCCCCTCTCTAACTAGACAACCAGTATGGGTGTCACTTGTGTTTGTAAGTGGGATGCAGGCGCCTTTTATTATACAGATAATACCACAGAATTCAATAGTAATTGCCCCAAATTCTGCAGTACTGCTATGTAAGATGTAGTGGTTCATACCATTATTGTAGAATATTGTTTATAGTACTTTCTTTTTAATAAAATCACCTGGCAGCTAGGACATGCACTGAGATGATTAATTCATTCCTCATCTGCCAGTGAGCAAGACTAGATTGTCCTTTGGACATTGCTTGGGGAGACTGTGTAGTAAAATGGAAGAGACACTGGCTTGTGAGTCTGGAAACTCTGGTTCTGCTTCCAGTGCTGCCAGTGACCCGTGTCTAATCATTTTGCCTCTCTGTTCCAAAACCAAACACTACCCAGTGAATTTAAAGTTAAGTGAAACCTTAAAATAAATACAAAAATGTTCAAGAATTAAAATGCAAAATTAGTGCACCCAAACAACCTTAACTCTGCCCTGCAATGACACCAGGCAATAAATAAATATATGTTTATGAGTAAAGCTTGTTACTATTTTTGTACCTAAATTAGATTAAACGGATGTTTAAAGACACATTAGATTTTTTCTTTTCTTTTTTTTATTTCATGCTGTGGAGCCATGTGAAAAGCATTTTCTTATTTTAACCTTTCAGTGGAAAAGATGCAGATTCCACAAGGGGAAAGCAATTATTTCATCAGGAAAATTCTATTGCCACAACAAAAATGTCAAAGCTACACATGTATTTGCCCTGAAAGTGCTTTTCCACAATATTTCTTCACTAGGATTAAAGCAATTAATATTTAAAAACATTTTGTAATTAGAGTGCCATTAGTTTATGAGATATATTGATGTTTTTTATGTTACATGATGCAATTTTTCCAAGTTATTTTACTTTGCAAAGGTTATAAAATAACTCTGCAAAACCATAACAAAGAGGTTTTTTTAAAAGTACCTAAAAATCCAGCTTCCTCTCTCTCTGCAGATTAGCTCAAAGCTCAGGGTGAGTTTCACAAGCCTAAATATTTTAAAATACCCCCCACTTTTTGAATGCCTGACTTTAGATATTTTTAAAGGGCTTAAATTTCAGAGTGGGTGCTCAGCACTAGAAATGGTCAGAAATGGATTTTCCATCTGACAAAAAAAAATTGAGATTTCAATTTTTTTAAATATTATTAGGGATGAGGAGCCACAGTTTAATGTTTTTCATTAAATTAAATTCTAAAGAAATTATTTTTGGATTAATCAAAATGTTTTGGTTTAAGATTGATGTGTGTGTATGTGTGTGTATAAATGTACAAATATACAAGTACATTTCAAAATGAAAAGTTGTTTCTAGAAGAAAAATTGAAACTTTCTGTTCTGAAAATGTTGAATAGGATCTTTTTACATTTTCAAGATGTTCGTTAAAATCAATACAACCCCATGAAAAATGTCAATTTAGTTGAAGCAGTGTTTTTTGAAGGAAAACTGTTTAGATGAATAGTTTTCAATGAGCTCCACTCAGCACTTTCTGAAGATCAGGCCTCTTTAAGGTTTGTCAAGTTGGGCATCCAAAAATGGAGGCATCAAAATCACTAGCTACTTCTGAAAGTTTAGACCAGAGAGTCTACATTATTATTACCAATATAATGGGTGGTTGGGCATGTAGAGGGGCATCTAGTCAATGTATGACTTTGGGAATCTTAGTATTTTGGGCAAGTAAGTTTAAAATCATTTGTCTATTTGAGACATTCAGTAAGATGGTTCAGGAGAAGGTTATGTACAGTGTCTTGATAATATCAACCCATACAATATTGGTTGAGGTGTAAGATTTCAGATTTCTCCATGTTTTTATCCCCTGAAAGTTCATAAAATGAAGAAGAAAGATAATGAATTAAAATATTAAATTGACAGCATGAAGGGGAATTTTAGCCTCGCTCATTTATGTCCTGATCCTGCAAACACTTATATGCATGCTTAAATTGATTATTGTGTGGAATTCCATTGATTTCTATGGGACTACTCATGGTAGTAAAGTTAAGCACGTGTATACGTTTGCGCAGGATTAGGCTCTCAGCCCAGGGCTACACTAGGGGAGAGGGGTCGATCTACGATACGCAGCTTCAGCTACGTGAATAACGTAGCTGAAGTCGGCGTATCGTAATCGACTTACCTTAGCCCAGGGCTACACTAGGGGAGGGGGTCGATCTACGATACGCAGCTTCAGCTACGTGAATAACGTAGCTGAAGTCGGTGTATCGTAATCGACTTACCTGGCCATGAGGACGGCGGCGAGTCGATCGCTGCTGCTCCCCCATCGACTCCGCTTCCATCTTTCGATGAGGTGGATTTCCGGAGCCGACGGGGAGCGCTTTCGGGGATCGATTAATCGCGTCTAAAAGAGACGCGAAAAATCGATCCCCGAAAGATCGATTGCTACCCGCCGATCCGGCGGGTAGTGAAGACAAGCCCTCAGAGTATACCAGTGGGTGTCAATAAAAGTTCAACACTTGCTAGGCCAGGAACCTACAATAAGAGGCTGATAATTCAGTTGTTGTTGAGGATTCTTAGCACCTCTCAGGATTGGGCCTAATCTTTCAATACTCAGTGTTTTGCAGAATTGTGGCCTAGACCCCGGTATCTTCCTGACTTACAGTGAAAGACAATGGTATAATGCAGAGTGACAAATAGTGAGAGTTCAATGGCACCCCCTCCATTAGCATTAATCATTTCCCTTTCTAAGAAGAAAAAGTAGTGGAAATAAGATACCTTTGTCTTGTTCACCTGTGTTGGGGGCCTGAGGAAAATAAATCACTTTTACAGATTCTAAAAAGAGAGGATTAAAGATGAAAAAATACTTTTTTTTATATTAACCTATCCTCTCAAAAAATGTGGAATTCTATTTGATTCTGTCAAAGGACTTTTCACCATCTACAAGACAGTACACATATCTACTAATGGTAGGTATACTGAATTACACTGCAAAGTTTCCTGATATTTTCAGCCAACTAATTTGTGCTTAGGAAATCATGCTTGGCACTTGGTAAATTATTTTCTGAACTACTCTTTTACCATTCAGAACTAACATTCTATCTTATATGTTATGGCTTAGTGTGATATTAAATAGGGCAGTAATTTTCACAATATATGGGTTACCCCATAGATTTTTTCCTCAGCAATATTGTCATAGTTTCCAGAAAAGAGTTCCAGTCCCTTGCCCTATTTACTAGACTAGGGCTGGGCAACTTTAAGGTATTAGAGGGCCACAAAATCCACTGGAACACTTTAATGGGCTGGGGGCTCTGACGCAGGGCGGGGGGAGAGGTTGGGTGCCTCCCTACAGGGTGTGATGTGGGGGAGGAGTGTCCTGCCCCTGGGAGGTGAGAGGTCCTGAGAGGAGTCAGGTCCTGGCTCCAGAGAGTGTCATGTTGGGGTGAGGTGGGAACTGCCCCCAGGGGGTGGGAACCATGGTGGGAGGTTGTACTGTAAGCCTTTCCCACTCTCACCCATAGAGTCAGCTCCTATCCCATGGGACTGTGACTAGCTAACTGCTAGGGTTGCCAACTTTCTAATTGCACAAAACTGAACACCCTTGCCTCACGCCTTCCCTAGACTCCACACCTTCCTGGAGGCCCTGCCCTCCACTCCATCCCCCCTCCCTCTGTCGCTCACTCTCCCGCACCCTCACTCACTTGTTCATTTTCACCGGGTTGGGGCAGAGGGTTGGGGTGAGAGAGGGGATACCGACTCTGGACTGGGGGTGTGGGCTTCAGGGTAGGACCAGAAAGGGTTCAGGGTGGAGGAGGGGTCTCTCAGTTGGGGCAGAGGGTTGGGGTGCAGGGGGGTGAGCGATTTGGGTGCAGGAGGGAGCTCCAGGCTGGGGCAGAGGGTTGGGCATGGGAGGGGATGCAGGGTGCAGACTCCCAAAGGGAGTATGGGTGCGGGAAGGGGCTCAGAGCTAGGGCGGGGGGTTGGGGTGTTGGGGGGGCCTGAGGGGTGCTGACTCCAAGCAGCGTTTACATTGGGCAGCTCCCCAGAAGCGGCAACATGTACCTCGGCTCCAAGGTGGAGGCACCGCCAGGCAGCTCTGCGCAGTGCGTGCTGCCTCTTCCCACAGTCACCACCCCTGCAGCTCCCATTGGCTGTGGTTCCCAGCCAATAGGAGCTGTGGAGCCAGCACTCAGGGCGGGGACAGCACATGGAGCTCCCCTGGCCATACTTCCGCCTTGGAGCCGAGGGACATGTCGCCATTTTCGGGGAGCTGCGTGAAGCCAGGTAGGGAGTCTGCCTTAGCCCTGCTGCACCGCCGACCAGACTTTTAAAGACTTGGTCAATGGTTTTGACCAGAGCTTCCAGGGTCCCTTTTTGCTTGAAAACCAGACACCTGGCAACCCTGCTGCCTGCTCCAGCCCATTGGATATCATCACAGCTTCATATGATGCATGCATCTGTGCATAGGCGGGGCTCTTTCCCCACAATGCTTTGCCCCCACCTCCTTTCTGGCCTTGGTGTCAGATTGCCTAATCTGATCTGGGTTATGGCAGGCCAAATAAAATGATCTGGAAGGCCCAATGTGGCACCCAGGAAGCCAGTTGTCCATCACTCCACCAACCATCCTTCCCATTCAGTTAACATAAGGAAAAATGTTTAGCTTTGTATAGTTTGTTTCATCAATTCAGTTTATAATTCCTCTGATGCAAATAATTTTTTTTTTTAAATCAGCATTATTTAGTCTCCTTCAGTTCAGTGGATGTGGAGTGATGCTCAAGAAGACTCATTAAACAGGAGCATGCTATCAACTAGAAGAAAGTTAATGATGTGGTATTAGTAAACATGCAGCAGCTGTAATGCGCTAATGGATTATGCTATAAATAGCTACATAGCATTTTAAATTAATTGTGCTTCTCTGAAATGACTCTTGTTAAAATAATCCTTATTTGAAGAGGTCTGTAATTTGAGGCTCACTTCTTTGTCCTCAAATTTTGTG
This sequence comes from Chelydra serpentina, assembly GCA_037349315.1. Taxonomy (NCBI): domain Eukaryota; kingdom Metazoa; phylum Chordata; order Testudines; family Chelydridae; genus Chelydra; species Chelydra serpentina. Next base: position 19,004,926 of record JBAIAC010000002.1, read on the forward strand.
TAGAAGAATTCAGTCCATGAGGTTTTTTGCTTTATATACTATCGTAGTCACTGATAGCACCTGTGATACTTAAGGTTATTAAAGTCATCGTCTTTAATCCAGCCTGTCACCAGTTACACTAAAACAAGGTATTTTTACGGAACAAAAAAGAGAAGTACAGGGAAGAAAACAAAAATAAATTGAAAATGTGGAGGCAATCATTCTTTGCCAGATCTGCTGCCTGGGCCAGTACAGCATGAAAGCTTTATGAAGCAACAGGTGAACAATGAATTGGCTGTGTGTATAACTGTTTGTGCATATATATGCTATGTCCCATAAAGCATCTAAATACCTTCAGAAACTTGGGCCCAAGTGCCTTGCATCAAAGAACTGAAATGCAATAGTGAGGTATGTAACTACGCCCATTGCATTTACCTGGATAGCTGTACAGCCTAGATTAAACTCCAAAAATCCTGTCCCAACATGCACTGGGTTCAGTATAAAACCTTAGATGTATGTTTAGCAGCACTATCTTTGGCAGTTATCCTAAAGTCCTGATCAGGAATCTGGAGTGGCTGGTCCCAGGGGTGTTTTCCTTTCAGTGCCTTTATATTAAAGTTAATGCTTTTACACAAATCCCTTCCCCCCTTTTACACAAAGGCAGTAATTTTTAATAACAGCTATCTCCATGCCAATGGAGCTAACGAACCCCTTCACGTGCAGAATTTAAATAACTTCTGATGCAACATCCTCTCCTTTTTGTACTGTGTAAAAGGGAAAGCATCTGGGCCACTAGTCATGATCTGCTCTTGCCAGGTATGAGTCAAAAATAGGAATTCTGTGGGGTCCTCCAACTCATTGTTTTCCAGAGGGTCTTTAAAATCCTAAAACCTGCCTCTGATGGCAGGCAATAAATACCCTACTGTATTTCAGGATATTTATCTGGGTTGAAACCCTGACCTCACTAAACTCAATGGCAAAACTCCCATTGACTTCAGTAAAGGCCAGGATTTCACCCTGGTGTTTATACTGACAATGGAAGAGCTCCTGCCACTATAAAAGCAGATCAAAATAAGAGCTAGCTGCATGTCATTTTGAAAAAATGGGGTTCTATACCCCATAGCAGTAAGATTATACAGCTAGATGCTTAAACGTAAATGTTTAATCCAAAATTGACAAGAGTGATTTGCAATTTTGTCTCTACGTTGGCATCCAAATATTGAGGCAATCAAGTCACTATCACTTTGAAAAATCTTGGTCATCTGCATAATGCACATTGATCTAGCTGTCTGATCCCACACTAAAACTGGTTGCTAAATGCTGTACACCACCTGATTTGCTTTTAAGCATAAGAACATTCCCCAGCCATCATCTACTTCAAACTTGTGTGCTTTAAAAAGCCGGTTTAGCTGAATGCTTAGGACTGGACTTTTCTAACTGCTTTAAATCACAGAAATTGTCTGTGGACAAATTCAATATCATGGATAATAATAGGATGCTGAGACTATTTTCAATTGTTTGGTATAATTAATTTCTTGATTTATCAGTAGGTGTGAAATCACTGAAGTGATATGAATGCTGCCTTATTAAATTAAATGTAGCTGGAAAAATCTTTTACAAACTATATATTGGTTTCTGGAAACCATCTGGTTCCCCAAATAGAAAAGAAAAAGATTATTTGGTCATATCACATATGTACTCTCTTGCAGTAATATCAAAGTAAATACCTTCAAAATATTAACCTTCATATCTACTACAGAAACAACTCTACTACTGCTTTTACAGTACTTGTACTTTCTGTTGAAACAAAATGGATAGTGAATCTGGTTATATCTCCAAATGGCCCAATCACTTACAGTGTTGCCAATTCTCATGACTTAATCACAAATCTTGTCATATTTGCATTTTTCTGAAAGCTCCAGCTTCTGGAATCCGAGCTTTCATTAGAAAAAAAAAGTTTCTAACTCTCACGGTTGTGAGAAAAGCTTGTGAAAAATGTACACCTTAACACGCTCAACAACCAGAAAGAAAATAAGACCCAAAATATAATATAATTAAAAGTCCATGACTCTAAATCAAATCTCATGATTTTTGGGGGGCCTGATTGGTGATTTTTCAGTAGTTAGGATTAACAATATTGCACTTTAGGCAGGTTAAACCGTAATTCATCTCTGTCAACAGAGGAGAACTACACAAGGTCCTATCAAAGTTTGTAATAACAATGTTCAGAATAAGAGAGACAATATAAGACAATGGAAAATACCAACTCAATGCAGTGCATACATCTACATATATAGTATCCATGACTGCTCAGATGTATTGCTTCTCTGGAGGAAATTTTAGTACTTCAGCTATTGTCTGAAGAGAGAGCTGCTTGCAAGCAGAGGCTGATAGGCAGTCTGCATGGGTGTGGGCTACAGTCTGGTCTGTTGGACATTACCTAAAAGGCTGGGAGGGTGGAATGCAGGGGTGTTCCACTCGCAGGAGATGCACAGTAGGTTGTGCAGATGTTCAAAATATGGTCACATATGCTCCTTGGGCTCCTTGGGCTAACTTCTCTCAGCAGGGTCCAAACACACTCAGTTTCTGCTGGGACCCGCATACTTGGCTTCTGCTTGGTGAGGCTCATATGCCCCAATCCGCTTCTTGAGCTTGGCTCCTCATTGTGGATGCTTAGAGGCCTCATTGGGATCCACTAAACTCCTTGGACTTGGCACCTTCTTGATTGGGGATGGGTGAAATTGTATTTACTCTCCCAAACGCACTCCCTTATCGTTCCAAAATGAGCTGTCACTCATAGTAGATTGCGTCAATCTTCACAGTGTAATTATTCCTCCTCTTTTTTACACACTTTGAGCTATGAAATAGTTAACAATGTTGACATTTCAAATATTGTCACTGGGTCCCTGAGTTAGCATCCCCTGGGAGTGAATGGGATAGGTCACACTTCTGAGCTATATCTTTGGGGTCTGTAAAGCCAGGCCAAGATCACTGTGTCTGTTACACATGGTTCATGTTTCTGAGGCTGCTTCAGCAACCATAAGAGCTAGAGCCTTAGGGCATGTCTACACTTGCCACTTAAAGCAGAAAAAGTCCCCTTTTTGCACAAAAACAGTGAGAGCGTCTACACTTGCCAACGAGTTTTTGCAGTGAAACTCAGAAGTTTCACCGCAAAAAGAAAACCACCTCCACGAGAGGCGTACAGCTCTTACCAGTGATGCACAGGTGAAGACACGTTCTTCCTGTTTACACAGCTTTTAGCCTCCTGAGGATATCCCACCGTGCCTAGGTGCCCACTCTGGCCAGCAGCTCTGCTGCTCTCATGCCAGGTAAACAGACATCCACCCCTCCCCCCGTAAAGCCCCGGGAACTTTGAAACTCCCCTTCCTGTTTTCTTGGCATGTGCTCACTTATCATCTGGCCAGGTGACAATGCCTGCTCCACGGAGCAAACAATCCCCTGCCTGGAGCAATGCTGAGCTACTGGAGCTGATCAGTGTTTGGGGAGAGGAGGCTGTGCAGGGACCCAGGATGCCCCGCGATCACACTCCTCCCCTCCCCACAAGACCCATGGTTAAACTGGAGAGAGCTGCACTGTGGGACAGCTGCCCTAGAGCGCTGCTCTCATCGGGGATGGAAGTGCTGCTAATGAAAACACTCTCTGACACCTGAGGAATTACGTGAGTACACAAACCAGCATTTTCCTTTCACCAGTTCCCTATCACTGGTGAAATTTACAGAGCAAAAACTCTGCAAGTGTAGACATACCCTTACTTTTTTTTAAATGACAGCTTTGCCTCTGGAAAACAGGAAGGCAACATGAGGGGATGATGCACTGCACCAGTCCTTACCAGCCCAATCTGTGCCCTGCCTGAAATTTAGGATTGTTTCAAATGTAGGAGGCTCATAAATGATTCAGCTTTAAATATTCATGTTAAAATACTTAACTGATTTTGTCCATACTTGACTTGTTCTGTAGATCTCATTTAGTTTGTCTAAATCTAAAACTTTGGCCTAACTCTGTCACTCAATGGTGTGAAAAATTCGCACCCCAAGAGACATGGTTAAATAGACCTAAGCACTGGTATAGACACTGTTAGGTCGATGGAAGAATTCCTCCATCAACCTAGCTACAGCCTCTCAAGGGAGTAGATTTACAGCAATGGAAAAAGCCCCATCTGTCGCTGTAGCGAGTGTCTACACTAGAGTGGCGTAGCTGCAGAGCTGTAGCTGTGCTGCTGTAGTGCTCCTAGTGTAGACATAGCCTTAGTCACAGCCTGGTGGTGTGGAGCTGTAACAACGCAGCTAGAACACCAGGAGGCAGAATACTCCGGTGTGCACCCTGACATGCAGAGGAAGACTGCCAGCTACTAGGCCCCTTCTTAAGGTGCAGCCTGATTCTACCACCCGATGTTGAGAGAAGAAAAGAGTCATGGAGCTATTATCTCTCTGCCACCTTTGGGACACACCCAGAGAAATCTGAGTTCCAGGTGTATAATATTGCCTGGCTCTTATGCAAGCTTCACAAGGGATGGGGAAGGCTCCTTGCACACATGCACACCCTTTGCACACTCCCCCCTTCACACTGCATACACGGACTGAAAAATGAAGCTGTCTGAAAACTTCCTGTATGACATTAAATTGTACTACAAGATGCCGCATAAGACATTTCCATTTTTTGAACGCTAGTGCTGCATTTCCTAAATAAGCTTGTTTTAGCTCAGTTTTTTTTCAAAACAATGACAGTTGTACTCATCCATAAATTCAACTACATTAAAAACCCAGAAATGAAAAAAAATGGAGATTGAAAATTGTGTGTATCATTCTCCTTTATTTTTAATTGTATCATTCTTTCATTCTTAATGAGGAGCTACCTTCTGAATTATAGAGATCAATTTCCCTTAACAAGGAGGAGGAAGGAGACGGCAGTAGTCATAGATGTGATTAATTATATACTTTCTCACTCTTTTTTCTGGTTTTTACTTGTTCTATATCTTCTTGTAGTCCCAGTTCTCAAATCCTCCTCCGCAGTCTAGTTTATTACAAAGATCAGCCGTGAAAAGGTTGGACGTAATGGGGGAAAAAGCATCCAAAGAAAAGTCAGTCAGATAATACTGCATGTCCAAGTCTGACAGGTTCTCTAGCCCAAAGTAGCTGCCAGTTATTTCAGCAGGTATTTGCTTGTGGAGAAATCCCCAACATCCCAAAGGTCTGGAGTCTTATTTGCATATGACAGTTTTCAGGCTAATGTATGTTGGGGATATAAATCTAATAGTTCCACATGAAGAAAAATGAAAAGGGGAAAGAAGGGATACTCTGTTTGGTGTACATGTAAAGAGAGGAACTCTTGTTGTTTAGTTCTAGATGCTGGGCGGGTGGAATATAAGGTCTGTATCCATCACGTACAATTATGTATTGGTCCAAATTTACGCAAGGCTTCCAATAGTCTCCTGCATTTTCAGTCTACAAAGGCAAAGGGTAGATTTCTGTTTTAAATATTTTGCAGTCCAGGTGGCTCTTAGAACTCCTTCAATCTTATGCACAGAAACTTCTTGATAAATCCTATTTCCTTCTGATATGTCTATTATTAGTGAGGCAGAGTGGCCTCCCTCCGAGCCTCACGGGGAGGGATAACCACCAATGCACCAGACTATCTCTTTTCTAAGCTTATTTTACCTCTGCTGCTTATACTAGGCATTTTGGAATGTCACTGAGAGTGCCTTTGGTCTTAAAACAGTGTTGTGACCCACAAGAGATGTATAGTTGTGTGTTTGATGAGTATCAGGCCTTGGCTACACTTGCAGATGTACAGCGCTGTTAGTTAAACCCGTGTTCGTACAGCTGAGTAGGGAAAGCGCTGCAGCCTGTCCACACTGGCAGCCGCCAGCGCAGTAACTAGCACTGACGTGGCTACATTTGCGGCACTTGCAGCGGTTTTGGGAGAGGTGCATTATGGGCAGGTATCCCACAGAACACCTCTTCCAATTCTGGCGCCGTGGGTTGTGGGAAGGGGGCGTGGGGTATGGTGCATTCTGGGTCCTGTCCCAACGCCCCGTGATGCATCGCTTCGCATCCCAGCAATCCCTGTGTTTCCGGCCACAATTTGCGCCATCTTTCAACGGTTTCTTTGTAGCGCGATCTGTGCTCCGTTTCAGTCAGCGGGAAAATGGATCCCGACCTGGTGAGCAAAATACTGACGAGTCTCGCCAGCACGTCATGTTTGGCAGTCGAGCTGTTCCTTAAGATCCACAGTGACAGCGAGGAGTCTGACGATGACGATGAAATTGTCACGCAAAACGCGTACGACACTAACTTGCTTGTGGCATTCACGGACATGCTATGCACCGTGGAACGCCGCTTTTGGGCTCGGGAAACCAGCACAGAGTGGTGGGATCACATTGTCATGCAAGTCTGGGATGACGAGCAGTGGGTGCAGAACTTTCGATGAGAAAAGCTACTTTCATGGGACTGTGTGAGGAGCTCGCCCCCGCCCTGCGGCGCAAGGACACGAGATTGAGAGCTGCCCTGACGGTGGAGAAGCGGGTGGCTATTGCAATCTGGAAGCTCGCAACTCCGGACTGCTATCGATCAGTAGCGAACCAGTTTGGAGTGGGAAAGTCGACCGTTGGGATCGTGCTGATGCAAGTTTGCAAGGCCATTAATTGCATCCTGCTCAGAAGAACCGTGACTCCGGGTAACGTGCAGGACATTGTGGCTGGCTTTGAACAAATGGGTTTCCCTAACTGCAGAGGGGCTATAGATGGGACGCATATTCCTATTCTGGCATCACCCCACCTAGCATCCGAGTACATTAATCGGAAGGGGTATTTCTCCATGGTTCTCCAGGCGCTTGTGGATCACTGTGGGCGTTTCATTGACATCAACGCAGGCTGGCCCGGAAAGGTGCATGATGCACGCGTCTTTCGGAACACTGCCCTGTTCCGGAAGATGCAGTCCGGGACTTTTTTCCCAGACCGGAAGATTACGGTAGGGGAAATTGAAATGCCCACTGTGATCCTTGGAGACCCCGCGTACCCTTTAATGCCATGGCTCATGAAACCCTACACAGGGAGCCTTGACACCAGCAAGGAACGGTTCAACTACAGGCTGAGCCGGTGCAGAATGACTGTGGAGTGTGCTTTTGGCCATTTGAAGGGCCGCTGGCGATCTCTATATGGGAAGCTGGACTTGGCTGAACACAGCATCCCCGCGGTTATATCCGCGTGCTGTACCCTCCATAATATTTGTGAAGGGAAGGGTGAAATGTTCACTCAGGCGTGGACCTCAGAGGTTCAACACCTGGAGGCTGAATTTGCACAGCCAGAGAGCAGGGCTATTACAGGGGCCCAGCGTGGGGCTGCAAGGATTAGGGATGCCTTGAGGGAGAAATTTGAGGCTGACAACCACCAGTAATGTGTGCTGCCCTGCACGACCCTGAAGTGAAGTGGTTCCAATGTTATCAGTTATCTGTCTTTGCTAAGCTGATTTGTGTTTGCTCAGCTCACTTGCGTTGCCTGTTTCTTTCCTGGGCTAAGGTATCTTTTTTCCTTATGCAATAATAAAGACTGTTTGCACATCTAAAGAATCCATTTATTACAGAGAAAATACATGTATTAAAAAGAAACACAACTGCTTGTGAGACAGAAAGGGCAAGGGGGTGGTGGGTGGTGTGGGGAAGGGTTCAATCACAGGGTATGGTATGCCCTGCTTTCATACTCGGGCTTCCTGTCTGGAGTGCTGTGTAGTGAGTGCTGGACCTCAGGATATCTATAATTCGGGATGGGAGTTGAGTGCAGTGGGTAAGGGTCATAGTTTCCAGGGCTGTCTGGTGAAGCTACAGGTGTTGGGGGCATCTGCTGTGGGCGATAAGAACCAGTATGTTGGGTGAAGTGGGCAGGTGGTGACATGGGGGCACAAGTTTTTTGGGACACTGGCTGCAGGGGGGGGCGGGTGCGGTACTGCTCCGCCTGCATGGCGACGAGCGCTTGGATAGAGTCCGCTTGGCGCGCCATGATGCTAATCAGTTCCTTTGTGCTTTCGTGCCGGAGCTGCATGCTTTGCTGCCGCTGCACTGCGTTTTCCTGGAGGAGCCTGCTTTCACTCTCCCTCCACTCCCGAGCCTTTTGATTCTCTTTAAGGGCTTGTCTTCACTACCCGCCGGATCGGCGGGTAGCAATCGATCTATCGGGGATCGATTTTTCGCATCTCATTAAGACGCGCTTAATCGATCCCCGATCGCGCTCCCCGTCGGCTCCGGAAAACCACGTAATCAAGCGGCGCAAGCGGAGTCGACGGGGGAGCTGCAGCGATCGACGCGCCGCCGTCTTCATGGTCAGGTAAGCCGATTACGATACACCGACTTCAGCTACGTTATTCACGTAGCTGAATCTGCGTATCGTAGATCGACCCCCCTTCCCTAGTGTAGCCCTGGGCTAAGAGACTGATTCATAACTTCCTGCAGCATGTCTTCTTTCGTTCTTCTGGGCCTCTTCCTGAGCCTTTGTAGTCTCTCAGCCGGTGATAAGAAGGATGGCGGAGATCTCAAGGTTGCATCTGGAAGGCAAAATGCAACATTTAACAGAGGCATCATTGTTTTATGCCAGACAGAGCAATGATTCCCCCACACTTAAGGAGGGGGCACACAGTCTCCAAAACAGCACAATTTTCCCGTCCCAAACAGAGCACACAGAACCCACGGGAGCCCCAAAATGGTGAGTAAACACAGGGTAAAGGGGGACTGATTGTTTCACGGATGTACTGTCTGACGGGTTTCTGTGCCTTGGGGAGAGCCAACAGCTGCAGGGGGAACCTACACTGAACACTATCCCCACATTTTCCACAGGAGTTCGTCCTGGAAGATATCTCGCTGCTGAGGGTGTCCGGGGAAGCAAGGGAGGGTCTTCTACTGCAATGCGGCTTCCGCCCTGGCCCATATGCAGCTTGCCTGTGTGCAGCAATGGTCCCCCTGCCCCTCGCAGCACAGTGGCGCGGACACGTTACCCTGACGGGGACAAGGACCACGGCGTCTCTCCCAATGAACCTGCGCAAGCACATTGCCCATGTCCTGGCTGAGACTTTCGAAGAGATTACAGTGGCTGATTTCTCCGATGTGATAGACCACATCAATGCGCTCTTCCGCATCTAGGCATGCATGCATCCCAAACCCTCCTTGCCCAAGGACCCCACACCGAAAAAACTTCTTCCCGAAAATAAAAGCTGCTTACCGCGAACCTGTTCTTCTCTTTCTCTCCCAGCACGTACCGGCTGCTGCGACTGGCTCCCTTCCTCCTGGCTCGAGAAGAGTCCTGGCTGCATGCACCCAGGGAGTCAGGGGTGTCTCCCCCAGCCACAGCACCCTCGCTTCTGTTTTCTTCAACCCCCTCCTCCTCCTCCTCCTCCTCTTCCTCCTCCTCCTCCTCATCCCGCTCTCCCGTCTCCACGGTGGTGCTTGGAAGAGTAGTGGGGTCAACCCCAAGTATTGCATCCAGCTCTTTGTAGAATTGGCAGGTTTTGGGGGGAGCACCCGAGCGCTTGTTTGCCTCGCGGGCTTTGTGGTACGCACTCCGCAGCTCCTTTACTTTTATCCTGCACTGCATTGCGTCCCGGTCATAGCCCCTTTCAATCATGGCCCTTGATATCTGGCCGAAAGTATCGAAATTCCTCCGGCTGGATCGCAGCTGGGACTGGACAGCTTCCTCCCCCCAAACAGCGATGAGGTCCAGCAGCTCACCATTGCTTCATACTGGGGCTCGTCTCGCACGTGGAGGCATGGTTACCTGGAAAGATGCGCTGAGAGCACTCCACGCCTGGCTGAGCAAACAGGAAGGGGATATTTAAAATTCCAAAGGAATTTAAAGGGTCGGAGTGGCGGTTGGTCACCTGAGGCCAGGGCAGTAGAGTGCTAATTGATGACCAGAGTGGCTAGAACAGGCATTGTGGGATACTTCCGAATACTTCTGGAGGCCAATAACAGCGCAGTGGGTGACCACACTGTAGCCGCAGCGCACCAGCAGCAACAAACGTTATTCCTCTCGGGGAGGTGGAGTACATGCAGCGCTGTACCTGAGGAGATGCAGCGCTGCACGTGCCTTGCGAGTGTAGCCAGTTAGTGAGTTGCAGCGCTGCAGGCAGTTTTATTGCGCTGTAACTCGTGAGTGTAGCCAAGGCCTCAGCCACAGGATAGCCAAGAGGAATGCTGAGTGAGGGGTGCTATGGTTACTGTCCATCTACATAAAGGAGTTCAATGGTTTAAAATGACTGTGTGGTAGGAACCAGTGGCAGTCTCACTACTCTTTGAGGGAATCATAACATTACCAAGCTTCTTTACCTCGCAGGCCTCTTTTCTCATAGACAGTATATAACCAGAAAAAGGAAGTTGTTTTTGTCAGGCTAGAGCCACCACTTCTTGCCCTTAACCTTTCTAGCTCTGCTCTTAGTGGCACAATGCTGCACCACTGAAGTCAATGGATGTGTTGTCATTGACTTAATAGGCAGTAGGATCACTCTTTTTGCCCCTTCTGTGGTAGGCAATATTGCAGGGGTGGCCAAACTTACTAGCCCTCCGAGACACCTATGACAATCTTCAGAAGTTCAAGAACCGGGGCACATCTGCTGGAGCTGGGGATTGGGGCTTCAGCCTCGCTCCTGCTGAAGCCCCAAGCCCTGGCAGGTGTGCCCTGCAGGGCTGAAGCCCCATATCCCCTCCCCACCTGGCAGAAACCCCGAGACCCCACCCCCACTGGGCAGAAGCCCCCACTGCACCACCCTGCTGCAAGGCACAGGTCCTGAGCTCTGCCTCTCTATATTTAGCAGGTGCCCCTTGTCCTCTGGCACCCTCAGCCCCGGCAAGCCGCCCCTTGTCTCCCCATTCACCAGCTCAGCGGGGAGACAAGGAGCAGCCAGCCAGGGCAAGCCGCCCCTTGTCTCCCCACTCAGCAGCTTAGCAGGGAGACAAGGGGCAGCCGCGGCGAGCCGCCCCTTATCTCCCCACTGAGCTGCTGAGCGGAGAGACAAGGAGCAGCCAGCCAGGGCAAGCCGCCCCTTGTCTCCCCACTCAGCAGCTTAGCAGGGAGACAAGGGGCAGCCGCGGTGAGCCGCCCCTTATCTCCCCACTGAGCTGCTGAGCGGAGAGACAAGGAGCAGCCAGCCAGGGCAAGCCGCCCCTTGTCTCCCCACTCAGCAGCTTAGCAGGGAGACAAGGAGCAGCCACTGCAAGCCGCCCCTTGTCTCTCTGCTCAGCAGCTCAGCCAATGAGCGGGGAGTCAGCGGGCAGCTGCCCGCCGTCCACCAAATCTTGGCGCCCTAGGCAACCGCCTAGGGTCGCCTAGTGGGTGCGCCGGCCCTGCCAGCTGCTCGTGCCGCTGGGAAGCGGCGGGCCTTTTAAAGCGCCGCCGGAGCCCCGCAGCGGCTGGAGCCCCGGGCCTTTTAAAGCATCCCAGGTTGAGTACGGGGGAGGGGGAGGCGCCTTTTTATAGCGCCGCTCCCCCTGTGCTCAAGACCTGGCTACACTACTGCAGAGAACTCTGGGGCTGCAGGCGCCGGTGTTCTCTGTCCCCGGCAGGCGGGGGGCTGCGGCTTCCCTCTCCACTGCCCAGAACTACTCCCCCCCAAAAAAGGTAAATAAAAAAAGAGCACATTCACATGGTAAGGTGAAAGAATAATTGTCAAATAATTTAATTAATACCTTTTACATGTAAAATTACCTTTTGTAGCTTATGGATTCATATATTATGTAATATTAAATATGATGGTTTTCATATTATTTAATGTACAAATACAAAATAAGTATTGAAAAATTGTTGGCGCCTGCCACACTCTTCTGAAAACATGAATGTGCTCTTGGCCACAAAAAGGTTGGGGACCACTGATCTAATGGTCCATTCTGCTCTTAACTCTATGACTCTCTTAGGTACCTACCAGGTAGAAGAAATACTGACTCTACAGGGCCAATGTCACAAGTCTGGAGTTGAAGGACTTGGTTTGGGTGTCTGGGGCTAGTGGCAAACTCCCACTGAGTGTTGCCTCTGATTATTAAGAGGTAATTACTGCATGTTAGGAGAAGGAGGGGAAGTATTTGTTCATTTACTCCACAGATGACACTGAAATAGGAGATACTGCTGGAACATGTAATGGAAATGGAAAAGAAAGAAAAAGAAAACTAACCTCAAGTGTAACTCTTGATTTTTCAATCACTTTTTAACTCTTTGCAGCTGTAGATTTTTGTCTATGTTCTGATGGACACAGAACTGGTTTTGCCTTCTTGAAAACTGAGGAGGCAGTTTAGGTTTGAGGGTCAAATTCTTCCTTCAGTTAAAGCTGTACAATCCCACTGAAATAATGAAAACTGTGGAGACCTCATGGTGTAGGTAAGGGCGAAATGAGGCCCTTGATCTTTTTTCTACTCAGATGGCAAAAAGTGTCTATGTTTGTAGAAGTCATGTGACGTCTCCACTCCAGGAGTGATTGCTCTAATACCAGCTGCTCCTTTAGGTACAACACTGTATAGGAGTAAGGGAAAAGCTGTTAAAATTCTTCTCCTTATTTCTATGCAGTGCTGTAGCTACAGGAAGAGAATGTTGTTAAATCAGTCTCTCCTAGGGTAGAGACTTTACATGATTTCTTCAAATCTGAGTAGAGAAAGTAACTGAACTGGACACAAATGGTGGTCTAGAGGACAAACAATTATTTCCCTTCTCTGTAGCCATAAACAACTGAACACTTGTCTGCAAAATATGTCAGGTTTATCATTTCCATGGGGAAATTTCAGTTGTTCGTCTGCAGCATTATGATGTTTGACATGTGCCCTGCTCTTGCCAGTTCAAATAGCTCAATGTGCACTTTGATTTTTCCTTGACTGCTTCATTAGACTGCTAAATCAACCTCTGAGACTGAATTGCCTGGGGGAGTAAGTAAGAATTTCAACCCATCAACTTTGTATACAGGATGATGCATAAAGGTGTCAAACAATGGAAGTAAAGTGAGCATATGTTTCTAATCTCTCATGCTAGGAGCAGAGAATCCACTGAATTTAACTTTGAGATTATATTTAAACCTTACTCATATATTTAAAAGATCCTAGCCTGGATGGGTACTTTGTAATAAAAGGAGATGAGGAATAAATAGCAGAGTAGGAACACTGGTACCTTTAGGTATTTTGGTGATCACTTCTAGATAGCTACATGATGTTATAATTACACAAGATAAACATAGGTGTGGTTTGATTTCTATATTGGGGGTGGGGGGGTGCAATGGGGTCTGTGCATGGGCGTGTGCAAATTCTATGCCTGCCCGAAGCTTGCAGTGCTGGGCCCACTGTGAGGTCACTGCTGGCCCATGAAACTGGGCACTTGCCCCAGTGTTTGTTCGGGTCTCACACAGGGAAGTGCCCAGAACACGGTATAGGGGCTGTAAAACAACTATAATAATAACTGAACCAATGGCTCTAGGATGCTAAAACAGGAAATAGAATAAGACTTTTGGGTCATTTGCTTTTTCTTAGATTTTAGACAGAAAATGTTAGGCCAGAAAATCAGGGCTATTTAAGATCAGATTTTTAAAGATGTGCGTTGGAAACTCTGTATTCATAAATCACACATTTGTGTGTGTATATGGCTATTTGGGGACCCTCACTGGGCAGCCTTTTGCTGCTGAGCTGCTGGAGGTCTGCATTGCTAACTAGAACAATTCTGCAGCAGGTTATTTTCAGCTTGTCCCATGCAGTTTGAATCGTCTCCATCTATTTCAGTTCCCAGAATGTTATCAATTTACCCTGGCGAAGCCTAGTGGGTCTGTGCACTTTTGATGATTTTTCAGAAAATTGAGTTAATTTTTGAGTTTTTTAAAACATATTTGTTTCAAACCTATGAGAATTCTGCAGAACTTAACTTCTGCAGCTGCAAACTTCTCAGCTGAACCAGGGTGGCCTTCTTCAAATGACTTAAATCTCTCTGTGCTCGTTTCCTCCTCTGTGAAATAGGAACAATAATAATTATCTACTCCACAGGGCTATTGTGAGTTTTAAATTAATTGTTTGTCAAAAAAATTATATAGTATTTATATTTCTATAGCACCTAAAAGCCACATCCAGATTGTGTCCTATTGTGCCAGATGTTTTACAAATATATAATAAATGACAGACTCTTCCTGAAAGAGTTTCCAGTATAAAAGATATTGAGAACTTTGTATGGAAGATGATATACAGTATAACTACAATGTAATAATTATTGCAGCTATTGAAGCAGTTGAAACTGCATTCATTGAGTGCAGAACATACCACTACAATCAGTTCCCATGAAAACAAAGGAAGTTCTCTGAAAGGTAAAGATCTCTTTCTTTATTGCAGAAATTCCCCAGTTTTTTTTTTCTTTCAAAGCCTTGGTATAAAAAATAAGGAGACTTTAAAAATTAGCCGTGTTGGGATAATTTTATAACAATCTTCATCCCATTTTATTACAATATTCATCCTATTCCAGTGCATTGCAAAATGTAGCTAGAAACTAATATCATATTTCTAACATTAAGCTTTGCAGGGGGAGGGCTTTATGCAAAACTAACATGAAGAATAGCAGAAATATATTCTTCAAGGAAGAAACATAATTTGTAATGCTCCTAGTTACCTGGAGAATAAGGCAGTTGTGTAGTATTTTTTGTAAATATCATATACCTCTCAAATAATCTATTTGCAATTAATCTGCTGGATTGCCAGGAGTTATCAAAGGAGGCTGTTACGGGAGGAAACAACTGGAAATGAAACAATGACAAAGAGAGAGCTCCTTCAGGAAGCAATAGAAAAAAATATTGATTGGTGATACCCCCTGCCTGGTTCCAGCTAGTACATCACAGTACATTCTTCCCAGACCAAAACTTAGGATCAAAGGAGATCCTAAATTTTAAAGATCCTGGTTTTAGGAATGAGGAGATGTGAGTGGGTTGTCAGCAGACTAAGGCCAACACCCAAACTGACTGAGATACACACAGACAGAAAGGCACAGGGACTGCAATAAATGGACTGGCTCTCCCAGCCCAGAGATGGAAATAAGCTGGACCTACCAGAGCTATGGATAGAGATGTTTCTTAGGCTACATCCACACTACTCGCCCGATTCGGCGGGTAGCGATCGATGTTCTGGGATCGATTTATCACATCTCGTCTAGACGCGATAAATCGATCCCAGAAGAGCTCCCCGTCGACACCAGAACTCTAACTCCGCGCGAGGAGTAAGCGGAGTCGACGGGGGAGCCTGCCTGCTGCCGTGTGGACCGCCGTATTTACTTTAAAAAATGGATCTAAGATATTCGACTTCAGCTACGGTATTCACGTAGCTGAAGTTGCGTATCTTAGATCGACCCCCCCACCCAGTGTGCACCAGGCCTTAGATAAGGAAATATGCATATGTTGTGTTCACCCATTTTCTTCAATGCTGTGTTCCCTTTGGCAAGTCAATGCTACTTTGTCTTGAATATGGTGTTTTTGAGTCACTTAAAACAGCTGCTGTCATAGCTCCCTTACAGGGTGTCAAACACAATTGGACTTGTCAGATCAACATGGTTGGTAAAGCCCAAATTCAGTGTAGAGTGGTTGGACTGTGTGGTTCCATTTAGACTCAGATGCAAGAAGCCAGTCCTGTCACCATGGGTTGCATTTAAGAGGGATTGTACTGGAGTTAAGGTGGTCAGGTAGGCCAATTAATTCCATAGGCTGCACCTGGAGGAAGAGCCAGGGAGCAGGGAACTAATTAGAAGCAGGTTCAGCTGTGCAGGAACAGGCGGGGCCTGTATAATCCAGGTAGCTGGCACCAGCTTCCCTGGGGAAGGTTGCAGGAAAGTAGGCAGCAGTCACTCTGAGAGGAGGGTTTTGGAACCAGTACACCCAGAGAGAAGGGGACCCAGGCATGGTAAGAAGCAGTCCAGGAAAGAAGCAGTGAGGGCTGGGATAGGAGGCTGAGCTAAGGGTCCCTGGACTGGAACCCAGAGTACAAGGTAGGCCCATGTTCCCCTATCAGCCACTGAGGGAATGGCACTGAGGGAATGGAAGGGAAGACTGCCTAGAACTGCTAGGGAGAAGGGACTTTGCTACCCCATAAATGGGGGAACACTGAGTGACCGGCTGGAGGGCTGAATCATGAAGGGGATGCTGCAGGTACTGGGGCTGAGAAAAGGGCTGCGGACCAGAGGGAGACAAAGGAATGGTGTGCAAGCCATGGTAGGGGATGTTATCCAGAAGAGATAAATCCCCCAATGGACAAGGAGAAGGTGCCAGATCAGTGGCAAGTGATGTGCCCTGGGACTGGAAGGGGTCTAAGGCGTAGCTTACTCAGTAACATAGGTTCAAATATGGGCTTCCACATGTGGTTAAATCCTGTCCCCATTAAAGTTGCTGGCAAAATTCCTATTGACTTAAATAGGCCCAGGAGTTCACTTCTATTCAACTGTGGTGTTACTGGGACTGTAGAGTCAGCACTAAGAAATGAAAGGAGAAATGAAAATAATCTTTACAAAGTGGTGTTTACACCAAGTGATAATATCTTCTTAGCACATTTTTTAAAATGTAAAAGCATCCATAATAAATGTTTAATGTCAGAGTGAGAGACCACAAGAGAGCCCCAAAGGTTCAGGTGATAAAGTTTTAACAAAATGTTTAATATTTTCATGCATCATAAAAGTGAGACTTTAGGAGATTTCTCATCACATTCCCCACCTTGACCTGCCTTTATCAGTTTTTGTTTTATTTTATTTCCAGCAGGTCAGACTGTGTATCATTTGCTCCAGTAATAACCCTAAATGTGCCTTCTCTAAATTTCATCCCATTTTCCCTTGCATCATCCTAAACAATCCTCCTCCAACCAAACATAAAATCACCCATGATAAAGTTTGCAGATGATCTGAAAATTGGGGGAGTGGTAAGTAATGGAGCAGACAGATCACTGATTCAGAGTGATCTGGATCACTCGATAAACTGGGTGCAAGCAAACAATATGCATTGCAATACAGCTAAATATAAATGTATCTGTCTAGGACCAAAGAATGTAGGCAATACTTGCAGGATGGGGGATTTATCCAGGGAAGCAGTGACTCTGAAAGAGCTTTGGGGGTCATGGTGTATAATCAACTGCACATGAAATTCAGTATGACGCTGTGGCCAAAAGAGCTAATGATATCCTGGGACGCATAAACAGGGGAATCTCAATTAGGAGTTATTTTACCTCTATATTTGGCACTGGTGCAACCGTTGCTGGAACTGAATACTATGTCCAGTTCTGTTGCCTGCAATTCAAGGATATTGATAAATTGGAGAGGGGCCATGAGAATGATTGAAGGATTAGAAAATATGCCTTATAGTGATAGACTCAAAGACCTCAATCTATTTATTTTAACAAAGAGAAGTTAAAGGGATGACTTGATTAGTCTGTAAGTCTCTACAGGGGGAACAAGTATTTGCTAATGAGTTCTTCAATCTAGCTGAGAAAGTTGAAGCTGGAAGTTGAAGCTAGACAAATTCAGTGTGGAAATAAGGTGTACACGAGTCTCATTTAAAATGAACAAGACATAAGCTATACACTAGGGCTACAAATCAAATGGTGACTGTAAAATTTGTTCCAAAGTCAGCAATCATTATGTAGGCAACCCTTGACTTGAATGGCAGTTTTGCCTGAATAGGATAGACTAATAATTGTAAAACTTGCTCCTATATGATTTTGATTTGATAATTTGCAGTAGCTGCAGACATACAAATACAGGCCCCTGGAGATTGGGGTTGGTGTCTGGGACTAGAGACCTATATAGTAATGAACATCATGAACAGGTCTGACTACCAAAAGGAGGCTGCCAGACAACTCTCCAATACCAAATTCTACAGGCCACTCTCCTCAGATCCCACTGAGGAATACACTAAGAAACTGCACCATCTACTCAGGACATTCCCTACACTAACACAAGAACAAATCAACATACCCTTAGAGCCCCGACCGGGGTTATTCTACCTACTACCCAAGAGCCACAAACCTGGAAATCCCGGACGCCCCATCATCTCGGGCATTGGCACTCTCACTGAAGAACTGTCCGGATATGTGGACTCTCTTCTCAGACCCTATGCCATCAGCACTCCCAGCTATCTCCGTGACACCACTGATTTCCTGAGAAAACTACAATGCATTGGTAATCTTCCAGAACACACCATCCTAGCCACCATGGATGTGGAGGCTCTCTACACAAACATCCCACACACAGATGGAATACAAGCTGTCAGGAACAGTATCCCTGATGATGCCACAGCACAACTGGTTGCTGAACTCTGTGATTTTATCCTCACGCACAATTATTTAAAATTTGGTGACAATATATACCTCCAGACCAGTGGCACCGCTATGGGCACCCGCATGGCCCCACATTTTTATGGCTGACCTGGAACAACGCTTCCTCAGTTCTCGTCCACTCACGCGCCTTCTCTATCTACGCTACATTGATGACATCTTCATCATCTGGACCCATGGGAAAGAAACTCTGGAAGAATTCCACCATGATTTCAACAGCTTCCACCCCACCATCAACCTCAGCCTGGACCAGTCTACACGGGAAGTCCACTTCCTAGACACCACGGTGCAAATAAGCGATGGTCACATTACCACCACCCTATACCGAAAACCCACTGACCGCTATGCCTACCTACATGCCTTCAGCTTCCATCCCGGACACACCACACGATCCATTGTCTACAGCCAAGCACTGAGGTACAACCGTATTTGCTCCAACCCCTCTGACAGAGACCAACACCTACAAGATCTTCACCAAGCATTCTCAAAACTACGCTACCCACATAAGGAAATAAGAAAACAGATCAACAGGGCCAGACGTGTACCCAGAAGCCTCCTGCTGCAAGACAAACCGAAGAAAGAAACCAACAGAACTCCTCTGGCCATCACTTACAGTCCTCAGCTAAAACCTCTCCAACAGATCATCAGTGATCTACAACCCATCCTGAACAATGATCCCTCACTTTCACAGGCCTTGGGAGGCAGGCCAGTCCTCGCCCACAGACAACCCGCCAACCTGAAGCATATTCTCACCAGCAACTACACACCGCACCATAATCACTCTAACTCAGGAACCAATCCATGCAACAAACCTCGATGCCAACTTTGCCCACATATCTACACCAGGAACACCATCACAGGGCCTAACCAGATCAGCCACACCATCACCGGTTCATTCACCTGCACATCCACCAATGTAATATATGCCATAATATACCAGCAATGCCCCTCTGCTATGTACATCGGTCAAACTGGACAGTCCTTACGCAAAAGGATAAATGGACACAAATCAGATATAAGGAATGGCAATATACAAAAGCCTGTAGGAGAACACTTCAACCTCCCTGGACACACAATTGCAGACTTAAAGGTAGCCATCCTGCAGCAAAAAAACTTCAGGACCAGACTCCAAAGAGAAACTGTAGAGCTTCAGTTCATTTGCAAATTTGACACCATCAGCTCAGGACTAAACAAAGACTATGAATGGCTAG
Source organism: Chelydra serpentina (assembly GCA_037349315.1). Taxonomy (NCBI): domain Eukaryota; kingdom Metazoa; phylum Chordata; order Testudines; family Chelydridae; genus Chelydra; species Chelydra serpentina. Next base: position 19,024,422 of record JBAIAC010000002.1, read on the forward strand.
CCAACTACAAAAGCAGTTTCTCCTCCCTTGGTGTTCACACCTCAACTGCTAGAAGAGGGCCTCACCCTCCCTGATTAAGCTTAGCTTGTTATCTCTAGCCTGAATCTTCCCTGCACATTTATATCTGCCCCTGGACATTTCCACTGCTTGCATCCGAAGAAGTGGGTATTCACCCACGAAAGCTTATGCTTCAATACCTCTGTTAGTCTATAAGGTGCCACAGGACCCTTTGTCGCTTCTACAGATCCAGACTAACACGGCTACCCCTCTGATACTATATAGTAATGTTTCTCAATTGGGGCATCTGTATATAATAGTTACCTTTTCTTCCAGGGACACTGCAGGCTGCCTAAGTCTGCAGTTTAAAATAGGAAGGAAATAATGGTGAAACTAGCCGAGAGGACTTTACATCATAGTAGCTTCTACAGCTAATACTTTCAGGTAGGATCATCTGATATTTTTAAACAAACAAAACAAAAAACAAACAAAAAAAACCAAAAAAACAAACCAAGCAAATGCCAATCCTATCACCTGTGACAGAGGGAAGAAAAACAAACAGCAACAAGTTTCAGAGTAGTAGCCATGTTAGTCTGTGTCAGCAAAAAGAACAAGATTACTTGTGGCACCTAAGGGCTGGTCCACACTAATCCCACAGTTCGAACTAAGATACGCGACTTCAGCTACGTGAATAGCGTAGCTGAAGTCGAAGTATCTTAGTTCGAACTGAAACACACTTACCTCGGGTCCACGCGGCGCAGGCAGGCTCCCCCGTCCACTCCGCGTACTCCTCTCGGCGAGCAGGAGTTCCGGTGTCGACGGGGAGTGGCTCTGGGATCGATTTATCGTGTCTAGAGAAGACGTGATAAATCAATCCCAGAAGATCGATTGCTTACCGCCAAACCCGGAGGTAAGTATAGACGTAGCCTTAGAGACTAACAAATTTATTTCAGCATAAGCTTTCGTGGGCTACAGCTCACTTCATCAGATGCATAGAATGGAACACACAGTAAGCAGATATTTATACATTCAGAGAAACATGAAAAGGTGGAAGTACCTATACCAACTCTAAGAGGCTAATTAATTAAGAGGAACTATATCAGCACGGGGAAAAAAACTTTTGAAGTGATAATCAAGATGGACCATTTCGGACAGTTGACTATCCTCACTCACACCTTTGTGTCAATAGCAACAACCGACTCTGCAGTAATGTCTTCTCTGTTATGACTATAAAGCAGAGTCAACAGCAGCCGCTTAAAACTATGCCATTTCCAAAGCTGTGTATCCAAACAGCTATAGTATTAAAGCCATGTTTGTTTTAGAATTAGCCCTAACCCAAATCCTGAATCTGCGATCCTCTGAATTCTGTGGAAAACTGGCTCTGAATCTAGACCTGGACTTTCAGGCTTCACATACATCAAACTTTGTTTATGCTGAACTACTGAAAATAAGATATAATCATCTTGTATTGATTTTGCTAGCTATGCTACAGAAGGCCTAAAACTCAATTACCTTATGTAGTAGCACCAGGTTACAAAAGGGAACAGTATATTAAAGATAGTTGAATCATTTCTTTTTGGTCTTAGCAGTACGTAAACAACACTATAACTCACACTGCTACTTGGTAATAGATGATATAAGAGTATGTGAAACTTTCCTCTCAGCATCCCAGAGGAAACGCTTAACAACCAAAAGTGGACTTGCAAAATACAGGGTGAGATTCTGGTCTGTACCTCAAAGGGTATGTCTACACTTTGAGCTAGGTGTATAATTCCCATCTCAAGGAGACACATCTGTGCTAGCTCTGATCAAGCTAGGGCACTAAAAACAGAGTTTAGCCATGGCAGCTAGCTGCCCAGCGTACATGACTAGCGTCTCAGACAGGAGGGGCTAGCTGCCCAGCGTACATGACTAGCGTCTCAGACAGGAGGGGCTAGCTGCCCAGCGTACATGACTAGCGTCTCAGACAGGAGGGGCTAGCTGCCCAGCGTACATGACTAGCGTCTCAGACAGGAGGGGCTAGCTGCCCAGCGTACATGACTAGCGTCTCAGACAGGAGGGGCTAGCTGTCCAGCGTACATGACCAGCGTCTCAGACAGGAGGGGCTAGCTGCCCAGAGTACATGCTGAGTGTCTCAGATAGGTATGTACTTAGGGTGGATATCCACAAATACTGCCATGACTATACTGTATTTTTGGTGCTCTAGCTCAATGTTTCTCAATCTTTTGGATACCAGGAACCAGCTTTCTGCCTTCCTAAACTGCGTCAGGGAAGTGTCAGGGACCGCGCCCATCCACAGACTGGTGGTTGAGAAACACTCTGCTAGCTCAATCAGCGCTAGCACCAGCATGTCTCCTCCAACTGGGAATTACACTCGCGGCTTGAACTATAGACGTAACCAAAGAGGCACAGCATAGAACTTGCACCCCAATGGGGAGGTGAAGGCCAAGGTAGCTTTAAACTAGACTTAAGCCCCCTGATCCTAGTCTGCTCCAGCAATTGAAGAGGCCCTGTGCACACTTTAGACAACATGGGGAGCCTGTCTAAGTTATGGCAGCCTAACAGAACAGCCCTATGGACTGCAGAGCTCCATGTTGCCGTCCTGTCCTTGACATGACCCTCTACCCCAGCCCCACTCTGGCATGCCTTCTATACCAGGGCTCGTAAGGAGGTCCTTGGCAAGCAGCCTTTGTGGCTATCTTCGGCAGTGCCTGTGCCTGGGGAATCATCCTTTGGCAGGAACTGCGGCTTTTAGAGAGCCTTTATGCTGGATAAAATGCCCAGAGGGGCAAAAAAGGGTCAGACCGGGGTGAGGATCTCACCCAAAGTGTTTAAAAATGTTATGACTTTTTCTGCATACTGCACTTTTAGGGTAATTTCAGTGGGAACAGAGATAAGCAGAGTGCTTTTGAAGATCCCACCCTTCACTTTTTCAGTAATGGTAGATTGGCTGCCTTTTGTGGGGCAAAGATAGTGCATGTTAGAGATAAGATAGGCTTTGACTTCTCTGGTGGGGACATAACTTTTGTTGTTTCTTAAGCTGTCTTTGCTAGAAATGCTGCAGCAGCATTGGGCATGAGAGAACCCTTCTACTCACTGTAGTTAATCCACTTCCCTGAGAAGGGGTAGCTAGGTTAACAGAAGAATTCTTCCATTGACATAGCACTGTCTACACTGGAAGTTAGGTTGGCTTAACTATGTCACTCAAGGGATATAGATTTTTTTACCTCCTGAGCAACATAGCTGAGCCAACCTACATTTTTAGTGTAGACCAGGCCTTTAATCTAAAAGAAGTAATTTGGGCTGAATGTTGCTTTATGTATATGGAAAAAGGAACAAGACTTCTGGAAAACCAAGATGTGATCTAAACCAAAACAGAGAGAGCCATGGAAACTAAGATTGACCCTGTTCTGGATAAAGCAATGTAATATTCCCAAACAACCAAAAATGTGTTTCAGTGGAGTTTAGCAACACCTATACAAATATTACTCATTCTTTATATAAATTCTAAACACGTACAAAACAAAAACATCTAAAGGTTGACTGTCTGGAGATGAACAATTAAGGAATCTAATTATTTCATCTTACCTAGACTGTCACCTCATCTAAGCCACTCAATCTTACCATGGCCCCCTTGTTTTGTCCTTGTAGTGGAAATATGCTGCTAAATGTATCTTGTGAACCTTATATATGAATTAAATGACTAATAAAGATTTCTATAGGATTGCAGGCACTGATCCATAGACCACTAGAGTCAGTGGGGTGAGGTCCTAGTTCTAGAAATTGATCTGTCCTAGTTCTAGAAATTCTCATAGTGTGACATGATGGAATAGAAGAATATTTTGTGACTCCAGCGGGAGTGATTGATCAGCACGGTGTTCTGAAGTGTGATTACTTGGCAATGCTGTCTTATGTACTTGTATGTAGACCTTGCACGTTGGTATTTTTAACTATTTTATGTAGCAAATAATGTTGGTATTTTAACCATTTTATTTAGCAACTCTTAATGTCGAAGTAGAAGATCATTGGAATAAGAAATAGAATTTATAATCTCCTAGTTGTTTGTTTTAATCTTTACATAATTCTAGGGTACCGAGTGAAGGATGGGTTGGGGGTGTAAATTGGAAGGAATGATACTTGGTGAGAAAGAGTAAATGGCAGTGAGAAATGGGCTGGAGCCCTTAACTGTCTATTTTTATATGTTAAATACAAAGCCCAATTTTTGTAAAGGTGTAGCTAGACTTGTAAAAGTGTATTATTGTTCTGAATGCTAATTGGACTTCAGTAAAACACAGTTTCACCTCCAATTTCTAGTCACATCATCGCATGTATAAGCTAGCATAATTTTGCGCAAAAACTGCTCCTAGAGCTGTTTGAATCCATACATATAATTAAGGTCAAGGCAATTGCATTTAAAAACATCCAATATATCAGGCAAGAGCACAGTAACTTAGGGTGATGCAAATTTGCTTACTAAAAAAATGGTCTTAATGCTTCCAAACTGCTGACATCTGGACTTTGTACATTTATCAGTATCAAAGAGCAATCGTGCAAATTAAAGGCTCAAATCTACTTCCACTGAAATCAATAATGAAAACTCCTTTTGATTTCAGCGAGGCAGGAGTAGGGTCTAATTACTGTAGTCTCTTAAGTAGGAAGTGGATTTGTGTGTGTGTGTGTGAGAGTGTGTGTGTGTGTGTGTGTGTGTGTGTGTATGTGTATGTGTGTAAATATACAGTTACAAATATAACTCAGCTTCAAACTGACTACTGGGAGGAATACACTGTTCTTCCCCTCTGTTTAATAAATTACTGATAGTAGTAACAGGGATTTTTTCCTCCCATAGATACTCTTGTCCTTTGAAAGTTGCATAGCTCCCAAACGTCTTGTAGCAGGATGAAACCTGGTGCATCTCACTGTTTCTAAAACTGAATAATTATTTCCCTCCTTTGGCAGTAGTTCAGCTTCTACTCAGATTTCAATTTAGTGCCTGTTTCTGCAACTATTACAATGAGTAGCATTTACTCAAGTGAGTTGGCCCATTAGTTTCCATAAGACTAAAGTGATTAAGTGCTGCTGATTTTCTCACACCTAGAAATGACTGAGTTATAAAAAGTTTATGGGAATCTATGAATTATATCAGTTTGCAAAGTTCATAAAGGAACATGTCACTACTGGCTTATAGTTTGCTTCTATTTAATTAAAACATAAATTTAATACCATAGCGTAGTTCCAAAGTGTGTTTGGAAACACTGTAGTTTGTATGTAGCCCAATGAGTAGCTGGATTAAAAATTCCTTAACGTTTTTTTACTGTTCTGCTAAATTAAAATACAGCTCATGGAGACAAAGCAACAGAAAACAAAGGTGAGCACAAGTAAGAAAATAAACAAAAAGGGCTCTATTCATTCCTGCTATCATTCTATTGCCTTTAAAGGTGTAATTCCACAGTTTCACCCACAATGTATATGTTTACCATAACTATATTGATATCTACATCAGGTATTTCTGGACATAAAGGACCAAATGCTGTGCTGGTTTAAATGGATGATTCTCCACTGAATTAAATGGAACTGTATCAATTTACACCAACAGAGAATTTGGTCCCAGACGCTAAGCAAGAAAAGATGGTCTTTTCAAAAGTATTCAGCATGGACCTAACTCTCTTCCCACTGAAGTTGATGGTAAAACTCCCGTTGACTTCAGCACATGCAGAATTAGGCTAACAATGAGCCCTTTTCAAAAATTCCATCTTCAGGACACAATTATGGTGGGTTTTTTATTAAGCATGAACTAATTATCAATATCATGAAGGTTGATGAAATATCTCAGACCACTCCTAACTACACTGATATTTTATTGTTTGTGGTAGAGTCAGGCAAAGCAGGAAGTGGAACCTGGGTTCCCGATATTTCAGGCGAGTGCCCATACCACTGGACTATAGAGTCACTCGTTCTCCATCTCTCCGGTTGAAATTGTTCCACTCTGTGTAATAATTAAATAGTCCTTCAGCCAAAGCAAGGGAGACTGACTTTAGAACTTGGTGCTCTGCCTCAGAACCTGGATCCCCCATCTTAACTGAATGCCCTAATCGCAGGATTATTGGCTATTGTGGGTTGAGTCTCTCACTGTGCCACTTTTTTCATGAAACTTTTTGAAAGGTCTCTATTTCATTCCAATGAGAAATGAAAATAAATGCCAAAACCTTGACACTTTTTATGAAATGGAATTCTTATTTTCTGGCCCGCCCTACTTGTGAGATCACCTACTTCATTCAGCCTCTTATCACTTCCAATTTTTCAACGATCACCTTAGAGAGGTCCTGCTGCTTCCTCAAATTAACCAGGAAGCTTTTTTCTCTCTCCTAAATCAACCTCCTTCTCCCCCATCCCACTTTCTCCATCTCTGAGAACTTCACTTTTCTCCCAGGCAGTCAAGCCCTGAATCTCTAGATTTATTTTTAACTCTTCCCTGTCCTCATCTAGGCTCTTTCCTGATCATTTTGCTTCTCCGTTTGCAACACGTCCAAAATCCATCCCTTCCTTTCCATGGCTATTGCAAAAACTCTTTCCACACCCTTGTTATCTTCCATCTTGATTCCTGCAAACTCTGCTACTCTCTGACTCAACAGGTCATTCTTTGCTCATCATGATAATACACAAAAACTGCAAATAGTAGAACACCCCCAAATATCTGCTAAAATATTTTTATTCCAGTCTACATTTTGTCCCACATTTTGTGGGACAAACATATGTTTGATATATGTAGCCCTGTCCTTATTAGAATGATTGAAAAGCATGTTTAAATGGACAAGGATCTGTTTTATTCCCAATATGTGCTATTGCCTCTTTTGTTAAACTACTCTATATTACATAGAAGCCTTTCTATAAAGGCTTTATATGCTGTACAAAGAAATATTTACAGTGATTTAGATAGCTGGTAAAAGTCTGTATGTGATTCAAAGCTGATATTAAGCACTGGATTTAAATTTGCTTAGAGCAGTTTAATCTTTTCTGTCTCTCTGGCAAATTTAATTTAATGTAGGACTAGCTTAATGGCATTCATAGTTTCCCCAAAAGTTGCCATGAGACGTTCCAAACCCTGTTTAAAACTTTGGACCAGATCCTGAGTTAATGTAAATCAGAGGTTCAGTGTAACTATGCCACTTTACACCAGTCTATAACCTGGCCAGTTCATTCTGTTTTGTAAGACAGTAGCAAAATGTCACTCTCTTTAGATATCCTGATAAAAAACCTTTATCTTTTTTTAGTCAATGGATCAATTAAAAACTGATACACAATGAAATTCAATTTTCTATTAATCTTTTTGTGTGGGTGTGTGCAATAATGAAACTATTATAAGTGTTTCAGTTTCAGTAGATGAGACCCATATGCATCTCCTACTTGTTGCCTTCGTGTCTGACACTGATTCAAGACTTGTGAATAAGACTGTGGCTAAACCGGTTGATGCGCGAGTGACAGTCCTTTCTGCATTGAGAGCATGTGTAGCTCAATATTGAGGAAGGGATTACAGTCGGTGCCCACTGAATCTGCCACTATTGATGACTCAGTCTCTGGGCTTTAAGATCCATATGGCAATTAATCTCAAACTTAGTAACACTGTTGGTGACTGCTGCTTGCCAGCATGATCTATCTGTTATTGACAACTCCCGGCCATGAGTGTCAATGTTGCACTGCTTCAGTACATCCTGGAAGCGTTTCTTCGGGCTGCCTTGTATGCAGTTACGCACTTTCAGTTCGCCATACAGCAACTGCTGCATGCATTCTCCTGTTCTCAATCCTCAGCACATGACCTACCCAGTGTCATTGTGATGTGATGAACATGGCTTCAATCCCTGTGGAGTGGCTGCATTCCAAAACCTCATTATAGATAGCTTTATCCTGCCATGTAATGTGGAGTATGGCACACAGATGTCATAAATGGAACTTATCTAGAAGCTTGATGTGATGCCTGTAACAGGTCCTGATCTCACATCCATGCCACAAATTGGGACAGCACAACCACTTTTAGCCTGTTTGAAGCCCCATATCATGTTGCTGCTCAACTCTACCTGATAGGCTGCCAAATGATGAACTGGCTTTGTTCATGGGACTTGTCAGCTGCTTGTCTATAGTAGCATGTATATTCTACCATATAAACTATTTAAAAACATGTGGCTATATTTCAAGGGAAAACAGACCCTAGTGGGCTAGATTTTGTTAACTTTACTCATCCTGTTCAGCACTTACCCATCTAGTCCCTCTGGCTTCCGTGGTATTACTTGTTGAAGTGCTATTCGTTGTGAACAAAGATTGCAAAATAGGGCTCAGAATTGTTTGAGCTAAGCAGGTGCTTGAGGGGGGTTGTTCATTTTCAAGTTTTCAGTCTCTTCAGCCTGAGCATCCAAGCACCCCCAAAAAGCCATTTTTTCCTTCTATTACTCCAAAGCCACATGCTTATTTTAATCCTGCTCTCCTATATTCCAGATTTCGTTGTGAACCACATTCCAGAGCCTTCTGTGCGCCATCAGGTAAAGCCCCCAAATATTGTATTGTACATACATTAATATTTAAAAGCAGGTACATACCCTCAGTTAATATATTTTATACTGGGTCAGGCCAATGGTCCCTCTAGCCGAGTACCACTATCTGACAGTGGCCAGTATGGGAGCTTCGAGGGGAGTGTACAGAACAGGGCTTTAATTTCTTCTGGGAGGCTGCACCAGGAATGGCTGCCACGGGGGATGTACCTTACCGAGGTTCGTTAACCCAGATGACTTATCCTGTATTATGGATTTAAAGAGGAGCTTGTGTAGCCGTACATGTACAAAGTTAAGCTGGCTCTGGGAATGCCCTCTTAACATGGAGGGGCTAATTACAATCTTTTTGCACAAGTGAATAGCAGACATATATTTTTGGACTTGCAGGTTTACGTACCTGGTTCGCCCCTGCAGTAATGAAGGTAGACAATTGACTCCTGAGGGTGCGTTGACACTGTGGGCTGTACAGTGTCAACGCACTGCTGCAAAAGCCCCATAGTGTATATGCTTTCGACATGGATGGATTTTTCCCTCGCTGTAGAAGAATTCTTCCATCACTCTAGTCATATCTACGGTGGGGAATTAGGTTGGGTTAATTATAGCATTCAGGGGTGTGGATTTTTCACATTCCTGAATGATGTAGCTACGTCGATCTAAATGTTAAGTGTAGACCAGGGCTAAGATTGGTGACAATCTGTGGGTGCATTTTTGACAGATAGAAATTATGCCTGCACAAGAATTCTTTGAACTCTTAAGTATTTCACTGATAGGCACTTTTTCCAGCCCTCAAATTATTTTTGTGGCTGTTCTGTGCATCGTTTCCAATTTTTCAACATCCTTTATAGTAAAATGTGGTCACCAGACTTGGTCACAGAATTCCAGTATTGGCCTCACCAATGCTATACACAGAGGTTCACCTCCAATAATATTAGAAGGGTAAAATAATATTTATATATTACATATACATACTTGACAAAGGGTCCTGTGGCACCTTATAGACTAACAGAGGTATTGAAGCATAAGCTTTCGTGGATCAATACCCACTTCTTCATTTTGCATCCGAAGAAGTGGGTATTGACCCACGAAAGCTTATGCTTCAATACCTCTGTTAGTCTATAAGGTGCCACAGGACCCTTTGTCGCCTCTGCAGATCCAGACTAACACAGCTACCCCTCTGATACTTGATATACATACTTGATAGAGTTCTATTAACAAGTGTAAACTTTTCTTTATATAAAAATTATACAAATGCTTTATGTGTATCTCACACTTTCTAATACTATGGAAGTTTAATGGTGTAATGCACCAAAAGCAAAGGTTAGGCTTAGTAACATTTTATCATGTATTTTCTACTTATTAAAGAAATATGACTTTTACATTTTATTTAAAAGTGTGCTGTGATAGGTCAATGATAAAAGCATAGACTAGCCTTCGACTTTCTTATTTGAATCAAAACTAGGTCCTCGTGCTTTGAAAAATAATGACCTCCTAAGGAAATGTTATTTGCTGACTTCTTCTCATTATTTAAGATATAGAATCAAGTGAAAATTTTGCACAGTCATGTCTACATTATCTGACCCTTGAAAGTAATAGAGGGTTTTGAATAATTTCCGAAGGAAGTAAAATGAACATTTTTATTTCATTCACATGAAGAGGATGTGGTGTCTGCTTTACGTGTGGTCCAAATAATAAAATGCAGCTCGTTCTAAATGAATGTGCTAATGAAATATAAGATTGTGGGGAGATTAGAAGGAAGAGAGAGAACATTAAATTCTTTTTTATCAAGTCTTTTCTTGTTTTAGGCGTGGGAAAATGAACCATAAAAAAGGGATAGAGTCCCTTGCCCTGGAGGCTCCTACTCCAGAGGCAGAGCTAATGGCTCAGAACAGAGTGTGTGTTCTGGAGTGGGCTTGAGATGGGCTAAAGAGGGAAAGGGTCAGACCAAGGCCAGGAGGGGGAATAGCCAAAGCAGACCTGTTCCCCATCAGTTATGAGCCTGTCGCGTGGCTCATAGGGGCACTGTAACAGGTACACAAGTTAGAACGTCCCTGAGGGGTTCCCTAGCCTGCGCTAGAGGACAAATCTGCCCCTGGCAGCCAATGAATAGGGGAGATACTAGCTGCATCTTTTCTGTGCCTAAACCAGACTCTGCTTTTGCATGGGGGTGACTCTTTCTCTGTCACTTATGGCAGGTTTTGCAAAACTTTATTGGTAACTAACTTATCCCTAGTAAAAACTTTATGAAGTGCTGTTTCTACCCATCAATAATGTTAGCTAATGTAAACAATCCCATACCACAACAGGAAAATGTTGTTAACATTTGCAAGCTATTTATGAATAAATCCAGTGATGAAGTCCTGACAGTTGACAGTTACAGTGGCCTTTAAAATAAAGTGTTATCCCTCATTCACAGCTGCACTCTGTCTGCTATAAAATCAGAAGGGAAAGAAGTGCAGGATTTTGCTCATTAACCTATTCCACTGAAAATCTATTTATGCTCATGTTTTATCTTCCCGAAACTGAGAGCAAGTGCTTCACTTGGCAGAATTTTCATTTCTGTAACTGAATGCATGCACTGCAGTATTTTCTCCTCTTGAGCATGCACAGCACACGTTTTCTTGATGAATAGTCCTGCTGCCCGACTATAGTGTTCCTGCTGCCTCTCTGTGATTGCTTTTGATAAATTACAGAGACAAATACTTGAAAACATGGGAGGAGTACTCTTTTGCTTCCCTGTGTGTGTGTGTGTGTGTGTGTGTGTGTGTGTGTGCGCACAGTTTAACAAATAAACATGTCAGTGAATTGAATCAGATCAGATAGATCAGAATTATTAGGTTTTATAAGAAACTACTGAGACAAAAAGCCAGAATGAAATGAATACCTCTCTGAGATTCACCCTACAGTAATTAGAATAAGAAACTAAGCAGAACTATTAGTCATATCCTGCTCTGAAAGCTCCCATCAGTTTTTATAGTGGGGGGTGCTGAACGTGGAAAGCATGTATTTGGTTGTTACTACTTCAAGCCAGGGGTTTCTGCTGCACCCCTAGTTCTAGCACCTCTGACTCCCATTGATATCACTGGGGTTTCCTTAGGCACAATCTTATGGCTGAGTAATTTGACCTTATATAATTACCTTTTTAAAGAAAAACAGAGTCAAGTATCTCTAAAGGTGGTGTGATTAATACATTTAATAATCTTGGACACTATGATCATAGTTAGAATGTTGCCCTTTCCCCCAGAGACCACTACAATTGCTTCCAGCAACTTTAGTCACTCTGAACTTTAATAAAGCAACCACAACCTCAAAAAAAAGCAGCAGATAAATTTCAAGGAGGAAAAGTGCATGATCCAGATATAAGTGTGATACTGATCAGATTTCTATGGGGGTAAGAACTAATTGCACCAAATAATTAATCTATTGAATTTACCCTATTTTCCATTCACAAATTGTCCAGGAACAAATTAGGATGTTTGTTGTTCAGTTATCTGCCAAATGTTTTATGGAAACACATTTCAGCATATGGTTTGCAAACTGAACACAGCTGTGAGTATTCTGTGTACTTGGTCACATATGCTAAGATATGGGTTCTGTTCCAAGACTGGATGACAGTGATTGATAAACAGAGGGCTTGTGCAAGAGGACAGGAGTTGTCAGGGTTCCCTCCCCACTCTAAACTCTAGGGTAAAGACGTGGGGACCCGCATGAAGAGCTCCTAAGCTTATTTCTACCAGCTTAGGTTAAAACCCCCAAGGTACAAAATTCCCTGCACCCTGAGAAATGCTTCTCTCACTGCCACCATCAAGTGTTTTAAACAGGAATCCAGGAAAGGAAACCACTTGAAGCTTCCTCTCCCCCCCAAAATACCCTCTCAAGCCCCTACCCCCCTTTCCTGGGAAGCTTGAGAATAATCTCCTAATCAATTGGCTACACAGTGATCTAAGAAAAACCCACCCCCGGGGTTTTAACACCATAGAAAACAGTCAACTTCTTAAAAGAAGGATTTTATTAAAACAAAGAAGGTAAAATCATCTCAGTTACCATCCTGATTTTACAATCTTACAGGATACTCAATTTCCAAACTCAGAGGGATTCCCCCTCTGGACAAAACCTTAAAGTTACAGAAAAAACAGGAATAACCCCTCCCCTCTAACACAGGGAACACACACCAAGCAAAATAAACAGAAATCTACTCGCTATGCTGACTAAACTTACTTTAGAAAAGTGAGGATTTGATGAAAAGATGACTGGTTCCTTCTGACTCCAAGATCACTCTGAGTCTGACAAAGAGCCACACACCAGGCTTTCCCCCTCCCAAGATTTGAAAGTATCTTGTCCCCTTATTGGTCAGATGCCGGCCAGGTCAGGTGTCAGTCTGGCTACCTGCATTTCTTAACCCTTTACTGGGAAGAGGATTTTATCTGCATCAGACCCTCTCCCCCTTCCCTTTATATTTATGACAGGAGTCCTCTAGGGAGAGTCAAGAGGAGACAAGTGGACCTCTAAGGGGATTTTAGAAAACCTTTTCCTTTTCTCTTTTCCTCAAGACAGCACATTACATTCTGATTATGCATGGGGATTCCAGACTTAGAAAGTATTCAAGTTCCTTCATCACTGAAGGACAAAGACAAAAATGATTGGAGATGATCCCTTCAAAAGAACAAAGGCTATAAAATTGTCTTTCTTTGTATTCTGGCATGGGGAGACGACAAAAGAAACAGTTAAGGTGACTTTAAAAGCTCTTCAGTGCTACAAAAGTTACAGGTCTTGTGAGTACCTAGAAGAGTAGGATGCAAAAGGTGTGGTTGGATGCAGGTAACCATTAGTTCATATTTCAGCCACTTTGGTTCAGGGAAAGTAAAAGAGCAATAACTCCTGAGGATGAAGTTAGCTCCTGGGAACAGAGATGCTTCCCCACCCACCCCCATACAGCTGCAGTTAAGATAGTACTTGAAAGGGCAGTGGGGTGGGTGAGGCGAGGCCCAATATGTGACTCATTGTTCTTCTGTCTCCCACCCTCATCCCTTGACTGAAGTAAGGGATACCTTTCCAGTTCCAGCAGGGTTTCTTTTCACAGATACATGGGCTAAGCAAGGAAGTGCAGGAGCTCTCAGGGACAGAGCTACCTCCTGGGTATAAAGAATTCTCCCTATCTGAAATGACTTCCAGGATCCCCTGGATAACAATGATATTGTGATGGATCTGCTAAGAGGGGACTACAGCTCCCTTTTCACTGCACATCTTCTTCCTCCTGACCAGGTAAGGGGAAAAGTCCTGAACCAGAAAGTGGCCAGGCTCTGTTTGGAAAGTGGTGACTGCAAGGCTAGCCAGGAGCTGGAGAGAATCTGGATGCCGCGGCCATATGGCTAGCTAGGAGCTTCAGAGAAGTATCCCCAGGAACTGTGGACAGAGGTGTGGAACAGACTGTGACAGCCAGACAGTACAGCTGAGTGCAGATCAATGTGGGACACCTGGGGGAGCAGCAGTGGCTGGGCAGGGAGGCAGTGCAGAAGGGCTCCAATGAGCAACACTAACTGAACCTGGTCTGGAAACCTTCAAGCTCCTATTTGTTGAATAGAGACTGGACTGGAGAGAGCACTCCAGGCATTAAGCGTAAAGAGCCCTGTCTCTCCATTGGACTGCCCCCGGAGCCCAGAATAAGAATGTTCACCTTGAACTGTCATGGTTTAAGCCTCTGTACTTAGGGTATTTGCAACCTTTCCTCTTCTGCGAGCCCTAGTGAAATACCTTTTCCCGTAGTCACATGTCTGAGTGGTTATTGGATCTCATTGGGACTAGTGAATACAAGGCCTAGCTACTGAAGCACCTATAGTGCTCGCCTGCAGGTCCTGGTACACCTGGCATTTTACTGGCACTGTAGTGATTTGGTGTACTACATGTGATGGGTTGTACCAGGCCCATTGAGGCCACCTGCTGTAGGCCTCATGGTCCTATCACACCCTCCCCCAGGAAAGAAGCTATAAAGGTGGGTCCTCCAGGACTGTCTAGAAAAGCTGCAGGAAAGCAGCCAATCAGGCTAAATGTAATGGAGCTGCAAGGGTTGAGCTACTCAGTTCCTGGCCGGGACCAGAAGAGTAAGGAAGGGTGCTTCTTGCTAGAGCTCAAGGGAGAACCAGAGGATGGATTCTGATGGCGTTGGCACTCAGTGAGGAAAAAGAGGAGTTGAGAAATTCAGCTCTGAGGTAAGGGTGAAGAGGAAGAGGCTATGTGAGAAGCATCCCAGGGAAGGTAGCAGCAGCAACTATTAAAGCAGCATGTGGCACTATATGTAGGGTTTCTGGGTTAGAACCTGAAATAGTGGGCAGGCCTGGGTTCCTCCCCACCTCCACTAGCTGCTGGGGAAGTGGCCTAAGCCCAAAGAAGGGGATAAGACTCAGTACCAAAAGCCTGAGAAACGAGCTAGAATTTGAACATGACACCATGAGGACAAAGTCTCCAGGGAGAAAGCCTTAAGGGGTGGGGGAGGCACAACCCTATACCAGGGCAGACACAGACTTAAAGCTTGCCCAGAAAGGGCTGAGGAGTGAGCCCAGACAGGGCTAAACACATTAATAAGGGCACAGGGACAGGTCCTTTGGGGCCTTTTACCTTGTGGTTCATCCATCTTTTCACCTATTAACTGAGTGACTTAGTTGGAGGGCTGAGCCCCTGAAGACTAGGATGACCAGACAGCAAGTGTGAAAAATCAGGATGGGGTGGGGGGTAATAGGAGCCTATATAAGAAAAAGACCCAAAAATCGGGACTGTCCCTATAAAATCGGGACATCTGGTGACCCTACTGAAGACCCACCTGACGAGGGCAACATGGGACACCGCAAGCAGAAAGAGCAAGTGCAGGTTTGCACCCAGGAGGCACTCATGAGAGGTGAGTGCACGCCGTCACACTACATTTCTGCACAGCCCCGATATTTACAATGCCATCAGGCTACTTGCTGCTGCTTGGATTGTGTAGTCTTTCCTGTCTGGATACATTTCCTGTCTGGATACACGGAGAAAAATTGGTGGGTGCTCCGCACCCACCGGCAACTCCCCGCCTGCCCCAGACCCGCGGCAAACTTACCGGCACCGGGAGACGTTGCGGGGCCCCGCCCCCGACGCTGGGCAATGTCGGGAGCGGGGCCCCGCAACATCGGTGTCGGGGGCGGGGCCCCGCAACGTCGGGGGCGGGGCCCCGCAACGTCGGGGGCGGGGGCGGGGCCTGGCGTCGGGGGCGGGGCCCCGCCCGACGCCGAGTGACGGCACCCACGGGCGGAACCGGAAGTCCGCACCTGTGCATCTACGCAGCCTGCAGCAGTGAGCCTCTGAGTCTGGGTCGACAGACTTGGGCTCACAAGACTTGTGCTACCGCATTACAAATAGCTATGCAGACATTGCAACTCAGGCTCTCTAAAGCCTTGGGAAGGAGATGGGAGTCTGAGCCCAAGGTCCAGCCTGAGCTGCAACATCTACACATTTTATTTTAGCCCAGTAGCATCAACCTTTTGACCTGGGATGGGAGCCTTACAGCCCTGGGCGCCTACTTGCTGTGTAGCTGCATCCTGTGTGAATTGGTTGTTTGCTCTGATCTCCTCTTATCCCCTTTCCCGGGACATCCTTCCACTTATCTCCTCCCTCTCCCTGTCCTCCATGCTCCACCTTTTCCTCTCACCATCTCTCCTTCCCTTTCTTTCCTTCCTGATATCCAGACTGGTTGCTGCAATGAATCCTAACTTTACGGATGAGCTTACTCTTGAGAATATTTACATTGTCCATGCAGATAATAAGGGACTTGGAGACTAGAGCAGATGCTAAGAGGCATGCATGCTGAGATCAGCCAGAATATACTTGCACTCAAGATTATTTCAAGGTGTGTTCCCTGAGCTGCCTTCAGATAAGGGGGAAACAATTGTATCTCCTTCTGCAGCTGTGAAAGATACACCTATTTCCAATGACGGAAACACCCCTGAGGATAATGCTATATAAAGGCTGTTCACTCAACTATGTCGGCCACAGCTATTAGGAAATGCAAAAGCAGACCTTGTACATACTAGAGTGAAGGCTACTCCCTGAGGGCTAGACGGCACTCTTCCAGCACAAGCCTGCAGTGAAAGCACTGCGGAGCTGCACTGCGTCTGCATAGCACAATGCTTCCCCAGGCCCCCCCAGGAAGTAAGAAGTAACTGCTCTTTAGGAGGCTATACTGCTGTCTTCCACCTAGTCAGCACTGTTGGCTGGTGCTAAAGGGTCGCAGGGCAATGGTTTCATCCTCTCCACTGGGTGGCTAGTACTCCCAGGGGCACTAACAGGGTGCTGTCCCTTCACTCGACTCTTTATCTTTAATCAATTAGAGAGAGGAGAGACATTTGTTCCAGATAGCTAATAAAACATGAAATGCTTCAGGAAAATAAGAGTAGATGAGTAGTACCACATACTGTTAATACTGGTGATTCTGAGATGGTAGGACCCAAAAGGGCCCCTGTGATCATCCAGTCTGGCTTGATGCATAACACAGGCTGTAGAATTTCACCCAGTTAGCCCTGCATTGGCTTCAGTACATCGTAGCTGAGCTCCAGCGTACCTTTTAGAGAGACATCAAGTCTTCATTTAAAGACCAAGTGATGAAAAATGTAAGTAGGATCAGGATTGTTCTCGTGCAGGAGCAGTGTATACTAAACTCTGCAAGAAATGCATTCTCCGTGCAAAAGACTTGGCCTCAAATCAGAGCTGTGAACCTACGTGCTTCATGGAGTTTACCCAGAGGTGCTTTCCCACAAGGAAAGCTCCCAAAGATGCTGTGCCTGATACAGGTACCTGCACGGTACTTAATGGACTGCTACACTTTTGAAAGTCCACAGCCCACATACTGTGCCTGGCCAGCTCTACTGGCTGGTGCAGAGGAAGGAGGAGAAGCATGGCCATATGTTTATACCATCCTTCCATCCCTGTTTTTCAGTATCAGCTATGATTCTCCTTCCTTACAGCTTATTATCATTTTTGCAGTCCTTTCCACAAACACTTTAATAACACATTTTACCAGATGACTTAAATATTTTATATAGGCATTTAAATGATAGCTAAATTTATATTAAGAGTGAGGGAGGAAGTAGGGAGCTATATATGTGCAGTTGCATTTAATTTAAGTTCCTGGTTTAAAGTTTTAAAAAAAAAGTATAGAAATACTGGTAGGAAAATGCTCACTGCCCAGGAGTAACAACCACATGAGATTAAAGGTAGGGAAGAATCAGGATCTTCACAACAAGGCAGAAACTAATAGCTTGATTTTGATCTCACTTGCTCTGGTGTAAACCAGAAAGAACCGAAGAGAAGTCTGTGAGGTTGCGTGGGTATAAGTGATTCCAGATCCAAAAGAAAACTGTTTTGGTAAAGCTTTGAGTGGAAAATGATAGTTATAACCAAAACTGTTTGGCAATCTTAACTCTAGTTCTTGTTAATAAAAAAAAACTATAATACAGTGTTTTAATACATGCTTTTAAGTATGCCAGAACATATATCAATCTGACCTCACACTTCCAATCTGTTTGACATGAAATCATACCCCTGCTACTGAATCATTCTACTATAAGCTGAATTTGAGTTAAAATTGTTATGGGTAAAGCCTGGAACTACTATTTAAAATGTTTCATTGCCATTTTAACAAAATATTACCAAACAGTCTCCCATATATCCCTTCCCTACACCTGTCATCATGCCAAGTGTCTGTTGTCTTGATGGACAAAGTTCCATTTTCTATTCTACTGTCTGTGACTCAGTGGTTCAGCTTTTCCAATATAAACTAATGATCCACCAATTCAATGCTCTAGAACTGGGACATTTTTCCCCACCACTCCCTTATTCCCAATCAAGACTTCTAAACCCCTAATTTCCCCCCACAATGCTATAGCAAACACTTCCATGTATTTACACACTGTAGGGAACTTTAAATGCAAGGAGAGTCTTCATTTTGTGTCTTGTGAGCACATTGCTGGTATCTATCAAATTAAAAACTTGTGAATTTTCTAGTAATTGCTGTAAACCTAACTTTCTGTTTTTACTGACTGTAGTAGATAATAAATCCATTATAGGATCATGCTCCACATAAACACTTCCTTTACTCTTTATTTACTGTATTCTGGTAGTGTCTAGGAGCCCCAGTCATGGACCATGACCTCATCGTGCTAGGTGCTGTACAAGACAGAACAGAAACACAGTCCCGATCCCAAAGAGCTTACCATCTAAATATTAGGCAAGAGACAAGTAGTGTATACAGGTGGCTGAGGGAATAAACTTCCCCTCCATCATCCTGCCTTATTGCAGGAGGGCATTCAAGCTCTAGTTTCTAAAGTCTCCAAGCCTCAGGTGAAACAGAATACTTCAGCAAACCACTATTAAGGAGCCAGAGCTATTTGTTGCTGCTGTTAATTCTCTTTACTCCAACAGAGAAGAGAAAATGGAACTGCCACTTAGAAGTAAATAAAGCAGCTAAATGTTTGTGGGGGGGTTTTCCTGACAGAAATATAGCATGTATTTAAAACATGATTTCAAACAGCAGGCATCTTAACACAATAATTCATCATAATGGATGCAGGGCATGCTGGTTGTTTGCTGACACTTTCAGCAAGTGTCAGGTTATTAGAATGGAATATTACCCTTTCTTTCAACACTGAGTTATTAACTCAGCTAGCAATGGCTAGGAGCAATACTGTATATGTTCAATCTTTACTTATTCCCATCTGAATTCATGTGGCTGGTCATTATTTAGCACACTGTGAACCTTCAACATAAAAATTAAAATCATGTTGCTGAAGTGGCATCAGAATAAATCTGCAGAACAAACATGGACCCTTCTCTAATCTTGGATTTATAAATTTAGACTTCTTTTCTTGGAGACGACCAGCACCCTTCCCTTCTCTAGCAGCCTCTTCTTCAGTGACCATAATTATCTTCACTCTGTAACTATCTTTTCCATCCTTAGACTATAGGATTTCAGTCTCTTCACAGGGGCTTCCTGGACCACCACTAGTGGCACAATAGCCACAACCAAAGGAGAGCAATTAAGCCAATAGTGGCATAGACCGCATAGACCAAACTAATATGTGACTTTAACTGTATCCCTTAGAGCCCTAAGATGAGATGGGAGTTAAAGCTACATTATTTGTATGGTGAAAGGTACAAATGGCTCATACGTGTAGGTTTATGAATGTTGAAGCACCCATGATGAAGCTCCCCATAGAAAGAGTTAAAGATGCCATGCAGTAACTGCATCCAGAAAGTCATGAAGAGCAGCGTGTGGGTTAAAGCACTCTCCTTTAGGTAGGGACTTTAGACCTCTCTGAGTTTCTTACTATTGCAGAGCAGTTGCACAAAAGGAGGGGTAATGGGCACCACTTTTCCAGATCATGTATTCCAAGGAAAAGTTCAGACTAGGAGTTTCCCAGGTGTAAAGGGCAGGGGCTGAAAAGTGAAAATGGGCACTCTGACCCTAAGAACTCCTCAATGCCAACTGGCTCATTGTTCTGTAACAGCACTTCCCGAGAAGCCTGAGAAACTCACTACACCTAACACACTGCATTCATACTCACCTTTGTCCAGCTTGTCCTCCTCTGGCCCTCTACGAACACAAGTTGACGCCACACCGTTCCGTTTTGTTGTGAACACATTCTTTCCATTTCTTGCCTGCAGACTACATGACCCGCCCATCTCCGCTTTGCATCGTACATCGCCTGCACTACATCGGCCACCTCTGTACGCCTTCTGATCTCATTCAGTATGTGATCACGGAGCGATATCTTACACATTCGTCTTTCCATCGCTCTCTGGGTGACAGCGAATTTTTCTTCTTCCACTTTCATTGTTGAGCAGCTTTCCGTTCCGTATATCATTGCTGGCAGAGCAGTGGAGTTAAACAGGTCTTTCCTTTTCCTCATGGGCAGTTCATCATCCATTAGAGACGTTTCTATTTGGTTGAAACTTGCCCACCCTGCCTTTCGCCTCTCGCCTCCTACAGCATTTCCCTTCGAATGAGTTGTCTCTGCTCAGCTGCTCACCCAGGTAAATATATTTGTTGACCTCCTTTCATAGTATTTATTCAAAAAGTGTCCTGTAAGGCATCAAATGAAAGCTAGTGACACATTGGTCATTAATGTCATTGTGAAATGTATGTATTAACACTTTCTGAGAAATTATGTATACTGCTGATATTGTACTTTAAAGTCTGTAACCAAACAAAGCGAGAAACAGGTATCTGCAAGACCGGAGGGAAGATAGTTATCTTTCTGTCCTACATAAATTAATTATCGTGAGCCAGAATCAACGGGAGTTACGTTTGCACGGCATGTAATCTGGAAAAGCAAGTTAACATAGGGATGAGAAGGCAACCTAGCAGTAGTACAATAGAGAACAAACACCCTGCATTTCACAGGTCTTCTGGATTATAACAGGCTGTGCAAGGACAACACCTCATTATCCATTTCACTGAGGAACAACCTTGGTGGAGGTGGGTGATTCATGATCATTTGAATCCTGACTGAAAACCAGCAGGCTCTGCAGAAAGGCTTACAGGGTGAGAAGCTGCTGAGAGAAGGACTGTAGTCTGTTAAAGTTAAGTTTTTAGTCTCTAATGGCAATGGGACCTTATGGGGTTTCTACAAAACCACCTGTGTGCAGTTTGTTCCCAGTGTTCTCCAAGGAAACAGGACATGTGTACACCTTGGTACATAACCTATCCCAAGAAAATACTGGCCTCCACATCCCAAATGGGAAACTAATTCACCAAGCCCCAAAATATGATTTTTGCTCAGTACAGGGCACTATTACTTAAGTATTTGCTTTAACATGCTTTTCCTTAGCTTCCCAGGCTTTTCATAACATTTTAAAATACATCAGATTAAAGAAATAGAAATCCAAAATGGAGAAAGATGCTGCAACATATCAACCCCTTTGTATTGAATTAGCCTTCAAAGTGACTCCCTCCCCATCTATTGCACCCTGTCAGAGGGCCCTGAATAGTTTTGGGTGCGGGGGAAAAAATGAACAACTGCAGAAACCCAACCATTCCCCAACCTCTGAAAAACTAAATGGGCCTTTATTATTTATATTTCAGCAGCACCTAGAAAATCCAGATGAGATGAAGGCCCATTGTTCAAGACCCTGTACATACACTAGTAAGAGATGTTCCTTGCCATAAAGAGCTTACAGCTAATTAGACAAACAAAGGATTGGGAGGAGAACAAAGAGCACAGACAGGTTGAGTGACTTGCTTACAAACATACCGCAGGTCAATGACCGAGCCAGCTCTCTGAGACTCATGCACCCAGTGCCTAAGCCACTGAACCAAGCTGTGTTGCAGTGTGCCCAGGAAACCACCATATTCCTGGTTTGGACAGGATGTTGGGCAGGAGGGAAGGTTTGAGTTATGGACCTATGTGGAAGATGCTCTGCCACCATCATTCTTTTAAACCGCTGTTAGCTCAGGAGTCTCTGATTACAACATTGAAGGTATCACACAGGAAGAGCTATGGTCTCTCATGTAACCAGGTTCCATGTATGTATTTTTTTAACATAGCTGAAACTTGAAGCTTGCAATATTGAGGGTGGATTTGTTTTTTGTTTCCACATTGCATGATATAGGAAATGTGTTTGGTATCCCCATTCGGTGAGCACAGGTCAGAGACTAGCGTGTGTGGGTTAGGTCAGGAAATGCTGTAACGGTACAGCAATGTGACAAAGGTCCACTTTGCACCACTTGTAGGTAGAAATGGATCCTGGAGAATTCCCCCCTGGTCAGGGGACCTCTTTCCTGGTGGAAACAGATAATCCACCTCCTCACAAGCTTCCCTCCCCCTATATGGCAGGAGAGCTGGGGTTGAAAAAATGACTTGTTCACACACAACTGAGGCTGGTATTAGGCTTCTTTGAAAACTTGGCCCCAAAATAACAAATCAATTAAAAGAAAATAATTGAAAGTCACCTCTGACTTTCAGTAATTTCCCTAGAGGCTGTCAGATTTCCCATGCAGCCGTTCTCTGTTCTGATTAAGACATTAGTAATGTCATCAACCCTTGAAGAGGAACACAAAACCCTGAACTTTGTTCTTTGTACTTCAGGATAAAAAGTGGAACAAAAAACTCCCCTTACCAGCTCACCTTTAGCAGAAAGAGTTGGTATCATAATTCCCAGTGCATCACGCTTAAAACTTAACAGCCAAGAGTGAAATCAATGTGTCGGCTAAAGGCCTATAAAACATAAACCATGTGCTGCTAAGATCATTCATGAAACTGCTTTAGCACATCCTTACATTGGTGAGCTAGAAAGCCAGTTATGATTTTTTTTTTAAACAACCTTGTTTTCTGGCAAATAATAAAAAATATCCAATATATGAGCCACAAGACAAAATAAATGGATAGTAGCTGATTTCAGACCTCATATCAGACAGTGTCTAAGATTAGTAAGTGCAACAGTGCCCTCTACATCGCGTCAATTCAAGCACATCTAAAAACATATTTCTAAAACTCTCAACTTGGGTGGCAAAGTTTTTGATGCATTATCTACAGAAAAAGAGAAATTTGGGTTTATAAAAATAGTTGTCCACTTCAGTTACTGTATATTATATCATCTCAATCTTCATGTTTAAATAAATCCTCACATGTAGAATGAGTTATTTGGAGTCACATCCTTAAGTCTCTATTTTTTTAATTAAGGCAACTCTCTTTTGATCTCATTGGGAGATTGCTTGCATAAAGAGTGAGTAAAAGGAGTGTGGGGCTCTCGATTTGACCCTATAGCTTATGTGAGAAAACTGATAACACCATCAATCACAGATCACAAGATTTACATTTCTTACTCATTTAGGTACAATAGTCCAAAACTTTTTGTATATGTAGATTGGAGGACAGAACAGACTGCCAAGCCCAGGAACCAAGCACCAGCGAGAGCAGGAAAATCATGGAACTTTCAATCTGCATCTCTGTCCTCACCAGAGGTGAAAGTAAGCTGGTATGGTACTGTGTACCAGAAAGAGCTGGTTCACAGCCGACCGTACCAGCGGCGGCCGGGAGGCCCGGGGCTCTGGCAGCAATTTAAAGGGCCCGTGGCTCCCAGCTGCCACTACCTCACCAGCAGCCGGAGCCCTGGCCCTTTAAATCGCTGCCGGAGCCCCAGGGTAGCGCTAGCGGCGGCGGGGAGCCCAGGCCCTTTAAATTGCTGCCAGGCTGCTCTGAAGGGCTGGCTGGGGGAGTCTGGCCCCATCCTCACCGTGACTGGTAAATCCCTTAAGTTACTTTCACCCCTGGTTCTCACTACCAGGTAACAGAAGGGGTCTTTGAGCAAAACAGCTGCATTGTTAACTGACATTTCCCAGAATGTAATCTGGTCTGTTGAACAGCTGCATCCTCTTAATTCTCCAACCTTTTACAGCACTTCGCTGTGAGAGCAACCACTCCCAGTCGGCTCTCACACAGTCTCCAACATGTAAATCACTCCCAGCTACACAGTATGAGTGCTATGGCCAGCCACTCTTGAATTACGCTGCACATCAACACCAGCAAATTCCCAGTCCCAAAAATGTACCTCTTGTACTGCCCAGCTCTCTCCTGGACAACACAAGCTCATATAAAATCTGTCATTTGATTAATAGAAAATGATATGTACAGATCCTTTTCTCTCAAATGGAGTTTCTCAAACACTTCAAACCAGGCACACTGGTTTAGATAAAACAAGTTGATTAACTACAGAAAGATGTAATCACTTACAGTCTCAGTAAAAAGGCATAAAACTCCGAATTGGTTACAAAGAAATAGGTGTTAGTTGCTTTTTAACCTTTTAATATAATTAGCTAAGTGAATTCAAAGCAAAAGTGTCTCTCACCACCTGCTTCAGCAGTTTTACTGGATGAATTCCTTTCAAACAGGATCCCTCTCTCAGTCCAAAGCTGTTTCTTTGTTCCTCAGGTACTGCCCTGAGAAGACAGAAAGGGAGGAGTATCTTGGTGCATCTGTTTCCCATTCTTATTCCTTTTCCTCTTCTTTGAGGATCATCTCCAGCTGGGGTTCAGGAGACAGAAAGCCTGTAGGGACAGGAACCTTCAGCTTTTTCTTTGCCAAGATTTACATTCCTCTCTCACACTCTTTTTCCTGACAAAGAATGGCCACTTAACCAGAGGATGGTCCATTTGATTTAATTGACACCTGTCTGAGGCGCCAATTTGTCTTTTGTCTCCAAGGAACTGGTTTGTGGTGGCTTCTCCACAAACCTGTGGGTCTGTATTTCTTAGTAACATCATACAGTAGAATTTTGTAATTTTACATACAATGTGGCACACATATTTTACCAGGGCAATAATGATTAGCAAATCCTGAGTTTTTAGATGATACCTTACAAGATATAGTTTGTACAACATTTATCACAGTCTTTAAAAAGGAGTGAACATAGGGATACAGACTATCACAGTAACCACTCCCCCCAACTCCTTTTTCTTCCTTTGGCAAAAGTTTTGCATTCAAGTACTAATATAATTGTCCCTTGTTTTGTGATACAATACATTCACTCCTGTTTAGCCAAATGGTGTGGGAACATCTGAACACTTTGGATAACTTGGATAACTAGAAATGCTATTAACTTATAGGGCTACATTGGGAGGACACTGGATTTGGATAATTAGGATGTTCAGATAAAGAGAATTTGGATAACTGGAATTACATTGTATTCCAATATACTAAATTGGATAACAAAGGCAAAGAACGTGTATATTATAAAGAGGTAATCCAATTATACAAGATTAACTGCTAGCTTTGCTTGAGTCTTTCAGCTTGTCTACACACACACACACACAAATTATACTACAGTTAAAGGGTACAACACTCCCACCTCCATTCTGGTGTGGAAGCAATTACATTAGTGCAAAGGTGTCATACTTATCTAGTTTGTTTCCGGAATAGAAAGGGAATAATCTCTACTGGTTTAAGGCACCTTTCTACCAGTATAAGTGTGTCCACATTAGGAGTTGTACCAATTATCAGCAGAAAATAATAAAAATAATTTGTCAGTTCAAAAACTGTGTATAAACCAGACTTTAATACCCCCCCTTCTCATTTTTTTTATGTCTTCCTTGTTTGTCAGCCTCAGACGTTGACATGTTCTTTATTTTGTATGCTGAGTGCAAGGTAGAAGATGTGACCAGGAAGCTGATATTATAATAGTCATTTCATTCCAGAACTGTAACTCTTTGTTCTAAATGGGGGTCTGATCTTTCAAGTTTTTGATCACCGTCAACTCCTGATGAAGTCAGTGGGAGCTCAGCAGTTCTAATGATAGGGCCTTTATTAAAGTCCACCTGTGGATTCATTTTTAAGTGATTAGGATCATTATCTAGTCTGTTCAATACATTAGTATTTGATTCTTCCTCTTTCTGTTAACCTCTTTGACATTTATACTCTTTGAATCTCACTTCTCATGTTTATGTGCTTTTAATCTAGCCTTCACAGTCTTTGCTATCTTTCAGTCGTATACTATCTGAATCTGATCAGTGTGCTTTCCATTGATTCTTTAGGGTTCTTTTGTAGATTATTTTTTGGCAGGTGTCAGTAGGAGGTGCTGTTGTACATAGTCTTCTACATTTTTCTATTAGCATGCAAACAAATATTCATTCTTTAGTAGATATTGTCTATAGTGGTGTAAGGTAGGTTATGTCAAGTTTTTGTTGAGGAAGCTGTTCAAAAAATAAGAGAATTTACTATCTGCCTTGCTTTTTTATTTTATTGAGGTAGCATTACTCTTGGAATCAGGCACTGGTGTTGGACTCAGATTCCTGAAAGAAGGGATTGCCTGCATGCTGTTTGACCACCTGTGTTCCAGGACTGGTGTATATGGGTAAATAAAACATGTTACACTTAGCATACACCCAGTCTCCATGTCAGATTTCTAATCTACTGAGAAGCTGACCTGAGAGGCCCTGGACATCTGTTACTGCTTGACAGAGGGACAACATTGAATCTCGCTGTCTCAGCATATGCACCATTTGCCCAACCATTTAATAGCATGGTCATCAGCCAGGTGAAGAGCCAATAGCCCCCCATCAAAGTTAGTCAGTGGGCACACATCAAGGATATGTAACATAGTCTAAAGTTGATGGCATCTACATCACAGGTCATTAGAGAAACCCCATTTGAAGAGATTGGCTACACAATTGCCCTGTCCTGTTTGAAACTGGATCAGGGATGACCACAGGTTCCTTGGCAGGTCAAAATCTGGTGAGCAGATAGTTAGGTCGGTGATGAGAGAATGATTAACAATTGTCGTCGCTGACCACTCGTTACATCAAGCAGATTTCAGCATCCTGTTCTGTGGTGCCATAAATGACCATAAAGCGCATCTAGAAGACAAGCGAACTGGCAGGTGATTGAAGAGGTCTGAGTGCAGAGGCAGTTTGCAGTTCTCGCAGATCTTGGCCAGGAGCATGATGGAGGCCCCCTCTCAGTGAACATGAGGTGGTGCTAGGCTACTAAGTATAGGAAGTCATGGCAGTGGAGTTGCACGTGGTAGCAATGCTCAGAGCTTTAAGTTCTACATCGACTTACCTCGTGTGAGACGAGTGACACCAGGCAGGAGCACAATACTCTGCTGTTGAATAGCAAGAGGGTAAGGGCCAATGTTCTAAGCGAACCGGTGCTCGCACCCCAGGTTGAGCAGGACAGTTTTCAGGGGAAGTTGTTTTGAGTGATAACTTTGGCTGATCTGTTCCTCAAGTGGTTGCAGTATGCCAATGATTTTTCCAATGTCATGCCGAGGTAAACTGGGTTTGGGTCATGCTGCAGGCATTGTCCATTTAAGAAGAAATTAACTCGTGGCTTGCACTTGCATTATGCAGATGCAATTCACTAGAAACTGTCTTGGAGAAGCTCAGCTGCAAGTGCCATCGACTTCAGTAGTCTGCCATGAGCTTCGTATCATCATTCAGGATTTTGTCCGTTTCTTAGAAGGACTGAGCTTGATAGCTGCAGCGGATGTCATCGGCATAGATGAACTTGTGCGAGAGTGTTGCTGGCAAGTCGTTGATGT
The DNA here is from genome assembly GCA_037349315.1 of Chelydra serpentina. NCBI lineage: Eukaryota > Metazoa > Chordata > Testudines > Chelydridae > Chelydra > Chelydra serpentina. The sequence goes on from JBAIAC010000002.1 coordinate 19,052,006, forward strand.
ACACACTGAAGAGTATTGATGAAAGAACTGAACCTTGAGGAAGACTGTTAATCTGACACTTCCAGGAACCACAACAGTTGCCCATTTTGGAGGCAGAGCTCTACTACTTCGACCACCCAATGCAGGGCAACTTGAGAGTTTGCACAGGCGGCCCTTGTGCCAAACCATGTCATAAGTGGTGGTCAAATCCAGGACTTTAGATTTTGTTGATTACCATTTTTGGCCGAGACTTGCTCATAGGTGCTACGTCCTTTCCTGGACCCTGCCTGCATTGAATAATCAACTAAAATGAAAACAAAAACCTGACATTCATGTGGCTTTAAGATTGCAAATTTGTAAAGTGGAAAAAAGCAAGAAATGTAAAAGCTAAAGAGCGGTAGTTTTAAAGATAAAGGGCCAGAAGGGAAATGAACTGTGGTAGGTCCAGTATAGAGGGAGAAGAGGATGCAAATGATTATGAGGAGCCTGGAGCACTTGCACACCTACCAGATTTCAAAATGAAAATGAGGGCAGTTGATCTAGTGCAATACAACAAATTCATATGTTGCTGCATCCTTTCTTTACTCTTTCTTGCTGTCTGGTTTCCACCCATCTCCCCCTCCCCCACCCCTGAATTGTTTAATTTTGCATCTTTTCTCCCACAATACCCTTGATCTGCCTGGTTTTTGCTCCAACTATTTTCCCTTCATGTTTTCTGAGTCCCACTCCCAAGCCAGTGTCTGACCCACAAGAACACCCTTCCTCCTCTCTCATAACAATAGACTATTTTTAATCAAAGAGAAGTTGATCAACATTGGTAGATAGCAGACCCTGGTTCTAATTTTTTTAATAAGTGAAGGGGGGGGGATAGCTCAGTGGTTTGAGCACTGGCCTGCTAAACCCAGGGTTGTGAGTTCAATCCTTGAGGGGGCCATTTAGGGATCTGGGGCAAACATTGGGGATTGGTCCTGCTTTGAGCATAGGGTTGGACTAGATGACCTCCTAAGGTCCCTTCCAACCCTGATATTCTATGATTTTATGAAAAGGGAAGAAAGACAAACCAGTCATGCTTTAAAATCTGGAGGAATCTTATCTGTATTTTGCTGAGCTATCATAATCTAGGAATTCACCCCGGTGGGGTAAATAAATAAATAGTATTGCTAATAATAATAATGAACCCCCTCACATATTTGAATGTAACTGTAGCTTATGTTATCTAAACACAGCAAGAGGAAAATTGTGCTTGGAATATTTTTAGAACAGCCCCTGGGTTCATTAATTTTTTATCTGCCAACAAAATGAAAGAGCAGTTTTGGAGTAATGTATTAAAGTGCCCTGCAGTTACTGAAGAAACTAATGATGATGAACAAATCACCTCTTAGGACAGAAGCTTCTGTATATTCCCTGACAGACATCCAGGTTGTACTGGATTAAAGTATTATCAGTAACTCTTTCCCCCACCCCCACCCCTATTGATGAAGGGCAAGTCACTGGTTTTAAATTGAATCTCTTCTCAGAATATTTCCTGTAGGCCATATGTCTATTCACTAAGAACACAAACTAAAAAAAACAAAACCCTGGGTTCCATTTTAATTTATTCTTAATTTTAAAAAAATGCAGCTCATTATCCATCCTTTCATATAGTGATGTCAAGTAAACTTAACTTTGGCCACTATTCAGGAAAGCACTTAAGTTTATTCCTATTCGGGAGAGATTAACTTTGGTGTATTTAAGCACAAATGCTCTCCGGATTAGGTATGCTTTTCAGAACCAGGTCTCTATTGAAGAAAGCCCATAAATTCTCTACAGCAATGATTCCCCATGGCACGTCTGAATGAGGGAGTGGGCAGTTAGATTAGTTGCATAGGAAGAACATATACACTTCTGTGCACCGGGGAGACAATTTATGAGCTGGTTCTGAATATTGGTGTGGAAGGGAATGTTAGGGGAAAATGACATCAAATAACCACAAACTCCCACACAGTTTATATGGAGGTGTCAGGGCTGGTATTTCAGCTCAGGGGCTAAAAATGTGGGCATGGAGCAGTTTCAAAGCTGCCCCTTATCATGATTTTGAGTTGCAGTTTTTCCCACCAAGTCCCACTCCATTGCACCACCTCAATGTCTACGTAGTTCCTCACTCAACCCTCTGCTCCCCCCGTGTCCTGGCATGGGCCACTCAAGGGCCTATCACAACTACAGTGCCTGTACTTGGGAGACTGCTCCTGGGAACATAGGATCATCCTGAGGGGGACAATCAGGGAAGAGGTGAGGTCATAGTAAAGTTCAGTTGTGCTCTGCCTCTTTCTTACTTGGGTCAGTAGCCAAATACAACAATTTGGCTTTGAATGACTAGACGGAGTAATTAAGAAAACTAAAGAAGTGATCTTTACTTTAGGCTATGATAACTCACTCTTGAGCTAATTTTTGTCATTGAAGAAAGATGAAAGGTCCTAAAGGAACATTCAGTTCTCATCAAGGGTAGGTTGTTATGTTTTTAGAAAAGCAAATATACTCTGATAACACTGGAGATTTGCAGAATTAAAAATATGGATGCTTTTTGATCTGATACCACTGATTAGAAAGATATTATGCCAGCACAAAATACTGAATAAGAGTAACACATAAAGTCCTTGTAACAATTGATAGAATTATGGGACATGATTTTTAAAGCCATGGAACATATACTGTATAGAGGTATACCTTCAAACACAAATCCAAATATTAAAATAAAGGAAACTTTCACTGCGTGAACTGGAAGATAAACTGCTTATAATGATACAAAGAAAACTGGCCTTACCAAAATAAGGTTGATGTTTAAGGTTTTTCAGTAGCGAATGCTTCTCGAAGGACTAACCATAGGACCCATGACTTAAATTGTCATTTAGGACAACAATTATCTTCAGAAAACTCTCATTTAGAGTTGAGATGTCCCATGAAATTCACCTCTTTAGACAGCTAAACAAATAGCCTTGTAATGTTCATTATTTCTTATGAACTGTGCACCACCGAAGACTTGTCACCACCCCCCTCACTTCTACAAAGGTTCTGACACCCTTGGTTAACACTTGCAGATGCAAGCTGGACTGAACAACTTGGAGGGGAGATTGCTGGGTGAGGAAAGTGGTTAGTGGAAGCATGTTACTCGGAGAATCAGGCAAAGGAAAACACTGGTTAATGAAGGAAAAACAAAGCTCAGGAACAGGTTTTCTGAGTTGGAAAGTGAAGAAGGGGCACGTGAAGCAGTAACTGAAGGTGGGAGGGCAAGGAAGAGAAGAGCGGCTAGTCCTGTAAGAAGAGGGGAAGAGCCAGTGGAGATACCCAGAGTTCAGAGCCCCAGGAGGATACAGGATGACTTGCCGATGATTGCAAGAGAGAATACAAGGCAAGAAGACTTGCAGCCAGAAAGAACAGGAGGAAGGCCTGAGAATCACACCGTCACCAGGAAAAGGCAGGTCTATGTGACTGGGCACTCCCTACTAAGAAGAACAGACAGGCCTGTCACCAGAGCTGATCTGGAGAACAGAAGAGTGTGCGGTCTGCCGGGAGCTAAGATACAGGATATGGACCTAAGGGGGGGGAGGGATAGCTCAGTGGTTTGAGCATTGGCCTGCTAAACCCAGGGTTGTGAGTTCAATCCTTGAGGGGGCCATTTAGGGATCTGGGGCAAAAAATTGGTGATTGGTCCTGCTTTGAGCAGGGGGTTGGACTAGATGACCTCCTAAGGTCCCTTCCAACCCTGATATTCTATGATTCTAAGGCTGGAGAGGATTCTAATGGGAGCTGGAAATAATCCACTGATTGTCCTTTATGTGGGAACAAATGATACAGCTAGATTCTCGCTGGAACATATTAAGGAAGATTATGCCAGGCTGGGGAAGACACTTAATGAAGTGGAGGCTCAGGTATCTCCAGTGGGATTCTGCCTGTCCCTTGAGGAGGAGAATGAAGGCGAGACAAGATTTTGATGATTAACAGATGGCTCAAGCAGTGGTGCTATAAGGAGGGCTTTGGGATGTTTGACCACTGGGAGGCATTCGTGGGCAGAGAACTGTTCTCATGGATGGACTCCTCCTGAGTAGGGAGGGAAATAGACTTCTGGGATGGAGGTTGGCACAACTCATTAAGAGCTTTTAACTAGGAACTCAGGGGAGACAGTAGGTAGGTGCTCATGTAATCTCCACACCTGATTTTAACATTCAGAGGGAAGAAAATCAAATAAGAGAGGATATAGCAATGGAGAACAGCACTGGGTAGGAGAATGGACATTAAAGGGAAGGATAGTGCTGATGCCAGTCACATAGGTAATACTGGAAGTAGAATAACTGTACCCAATTGGGCGAGGAATGTGGGAAGAGCCAAGCAGCAGCAATTAAGATGTGTGTACATGATTGCAAGGAGCCTGGGCAACAAAACAGAGAAACTAGAATGACCAGTGCAGGAAGTGAAACCAGATATTATAGGGATAACAGAAACATGGTGGAATAGTAGTCATGACTGGAGTACAGGTATTCAAGAGTATATGCTGTTCAGGAAAGACAAATAAAGGCAAGGGTGGTGGAGTAGCATTGTATATTAATGATGGGGTAGACTGTAAATAAATTAGAAGTGATGGAATGGATAAGACAGAGTCTGTTTGGGCCAAAATCACTTTGGGGAAGAAAGCTAATAGAGTTTCCCCTGGGCTAGTGCTTGGGGTTTAATACAGACCCCCCAGGATCCAATTTGGCTATAGATAGAGACCTCTTTAATGTTTTAAATAAATAAATGCTACTTGGAATTGTGTGATTATGGAAGACTTTTACTTCCCAGATATAGATTGGAGGACAAGTGCTACTTATAATAGTAGGGCCCAGATTTTCCTGTATATGATAGTTGACAGATTTCTTCACCAAACAGTTGCTGAACCAAACCAACAAGAGGTAATGCAGTTTTAAATTTGGCATTGGTGAGTAGTGTGGACCTCATAAGAGAACTGGTTGTAGTGGACAACCTTGGTTTGAGTGATCATGAGCTCCTTCAGTTTAAACTAAATGGAAGGACCAAAAAAAAAAATCTGCAACAAAGGTCCTTGATTTCAAAAGAACTAACTTTAAAAAATTAAGGGAATTACAGACATGGACAGGACTGAAGAACTCAAGGATCTGAATGTGGAGAAGCTTGGAATCACTTTGAAAGTTGCAGAAGCTATCTGAAGCCTGCATCCCAAGCAAGGGGGGGAAAATTTGTAGGGAAGTGCTGCAGACAAAGCTGGATGAGCAAGCATCCCAAATGGGTGACTTAGCCCAGGTCTACACTAACCCCCCCTGTCGAACTAAGATACGCAACTTCAGCTACGTTAATAACGTAGCTGAAGTCGAAGTACCTTAGTTCGAACTTACCTGTGGTCCAGACGCGGCGCGCAGGCTCCCCCGTCGACTCCGCCTACTCCACTCGTCGAGCTGGATTACCAGCGTCGACGAGAGAGCACTTCCTGGTTCGATTTATCGCGTCTTCACAAGACGCGATAAATCGAACCCAGAACATCGATCCCGCGCCTCCGACGCGACGGGTAAGTATAGACATACCCTAAGAGAAAACAGACAGCCTACAAGGAATGGAAGATAGGAGGGATCAGCAAGGAAAGCTACCTCTTGGAGGTCGGAAAGTGAAGGGATAAAGAGAACTGCCAAAAGCCAAACAGTGTTGGACCTTGCAAAGGGAATTAAAACCAGTGGTAAAAGGGACTTCGAGAAGGTAAAAGGGTTCTATAGCCATATAAGATGGAAAGAAGAAGTGGGACTGCTAAGCACTGAGGATGGGGTGGAGATTAAAGATAATCTAAGCACGGCCCAACTCCTAAACAAATACTTTGCCTCAGTTTTTAATGGGGCTAATCATAGAATCACAGAAATATAGAACAGAAAGGGACTTCGAGATGTCATCTAGTCCAGTTGCCTGCATTCATGGCAAGACTAAGTATTATCTAGACCAGGGATCTCAAAGTCAAATCACCACGAGGGCCACATGAGGACTAGTGCATTGGCCCGAGGGCCACATCATTGACACTTTTCATATAAAAGTACAAAAGCACCCCCCGCTCCTCACTCCACACCTTCTATGAGGCCCCGCCCCTGTCCCGCCTCTTCCAAACTCTTCCCCAAAGTCCTAGCCCCAACTCCACCCCCTCCCTGTCCCTATTCCAACCCCTTCCCCAAATCCCTGCCTCTGCCCCGCCTCTTCTTTGCCTCCTCCCCTGAGCACGTGGCTCCCTGCTCCTCCCCCATCCTTCCTGGAAAGCGCCAAGTGTCGCCAAACAGCTGTTTGGCAGCGGGAAGCGCCTGGAGGTAGGCAGAGGAGCGGGGACCTGGTGCGCTGGGGGGAAGGAAGGGCGGTGGGTGAGGGGACCTTGGCGGCCACAGGAAATAAATCCGGGGGAGAGGGGCGCGCACGGGGAGCTTGTCGGGCCACAGGAAATAACCCTGTGGGCCGCGTGTTTGAGACCCCTGATCTAGACAATCCTTGACAAGTGTTTGTCTAATGAAGAGCTTAGGAGTAATGGCAGGATGGCTAATGGGAATGGGGATATGGAGGTAGAAATTACCACATCCAAGGTGGATGTCAAACTCAAACAGCTTAATGTGACTAAATTTGGGGGGCCTGAATAATCTCCATCCAGGAAATATTAAAGGAACTGGCACATTAAATGACTAGTCCAATAGCAAGGATTTTGAATGAATCTGTAAACTCAGGAGAATTGCTAATATAGCTCCTATTTTTAAGGAAGAGGAAAAAAGTGATCTGCAAAACTACAGGCCTATTAGAATAATAGAATATCAGGGTTGGAAGGGACCTTAATAGGTCATCTAGTCCAACCCCCTGCTCAAAGCAGGACCAATCCCCAATTTTTGCCCTAGATCCCCAAATGGCCCCCTCAAGGATTGAACTCACAACCCTGGGTTTAGCAGGCAAATGCTCAAACCACTGAGCTATCCCTCCCCCAAAATTACTTTGACCTCAGTTGTATGCAAGGTCTTGGAACCAATTTTGAAAGATAAAGTAGTTAAGGACATAGAGGTAAACGGTCATTGGGATAAAATACAACATCGTTTTAAAAAAGGTAGATTGTGCCAGACCAGACTGATCTTCTTTGGGAAGATAACTGATTTTTTAGACAAAGGAAATGCAGGTAGATTTAACCTACCTGGATTTCCGTAGGGCATTTAATATAGTTACACATGGGAAATTATTAGTTAAATTGGAGAAGATGGGGATTAATATGAGAATTGAAAGGTGGATAAGGAACTGGTTAAAGGGGAGACTACAACGGGTCATACTGAAAGGTGAACTGTCAGACTGAAGGGAGGTTACTAGTAGAGTTCCTCAGGGATCGGTCTTGGGACCAATCTTATTTAACATTTCTATTAAAAAGTGGGAATGTGCTCATTAAAATTTGTGGATTACACAAAATTGGGAGATATTGCCAATACAGAGGAGGACGAGAATATCACATGAAAAGATCTGGATGTCCTTGTAAATTGGAATAATAGAAATGGGATGAAATTTAATAGTGCAAAGTGCAAGGTCATCCATTTAGGGACTAACAAGAAGAATTTTTGGTATAAACTGGGGACTTATCAGTTGGAATCGACAGAGGAGGAGAAAGACCTGGGTGTATTGGCTGATGACAGGATGACTATTGTTGTCAGATGTTCGGCTGCCTGTGTGTTTTCTCTCTGTGTGCTGCACTGGCTCTGGCCAGATAGCCCATACAGCAGGCTCTGATCAAACTGTCCAATAAGACCACTAGACTTGGTTTAGTAGCGAAGGCGCCCAGCCAGGTTTATTGCTGACAAAGCACGGTGCTAATGCCCTGGCTCAATGGTTACGGGTACACAATGGACGCAGCTCAATCAGTGGCAGGACTTTCCACTGCCCCCTAGGCTGGACGAAGGGTTAAAGGGTTAATCCCAACTTTTATGGACTGAGATAAACAATCTGGGTTAAACAATTTACGTATCAGTTTACACATTTCATGAGATGTTTGTTATTTCCCCTTGTACTTTTCTTCTGATGTTTCAGACAAAACATTCCTATTCCCCACCTGTCTTTGTACTTTTACTCCTGACGTGTCAGACAAAATATCACTATTAATCATTTTTGTCAAACCATTTTATCATGTGCTAGGTTGGGGTGTTCTTGTGCTGGCCTGCTGGAATGTGTTTACATGTTCAGTGTGTTTTAGCAATGCTAGCAATACTGGTGCCGAGTTCATTTACCGGACACTGGCTTGCAGGCAAGCATCTACTTTTGACAGGGCCTGACTGTTGCTCATAGCATAACTTTTGCTGACTTTGGTTCAGACCTCAGGCCTTGCACCAGGACCATGCTTCAGGCTCTTTCTACTACAACTATGAGCTGCCAATGTGATGTGGCCATGAAAAAGGCTAGTGCAGTCCTAGGATACATCAGTCAAGGTATTTCCAGTAGAGACAAGGAAGTGTTAATACTGTTATACAAGGCACTGATGAGACTTGATCTGCAATACTGTGAGCAATTTTGGTTTCCCATGTTTAAGAAAGATGAATTCAAACTGGAACAGGTGCAGAGGAGAGACACTAGGATGATCCGAAGAAGGGAAAATCTACCTTATGAGAGGAAACTCAAAGAGCTTATCTTGTTTAGTCTTACCAAAAAGAAGGCTGAGGGGAGATATGGCTGCTCTCTCTATAAATACATCAGAGGGATAAATACCAGGGAGGGGGAGGAGTTATTTATTTTAAACGCCAGCGTGGACACAAGAACAAAAGGATATACTGGCCAACAACAAGTTTTGGCTTTAAATTAGATTAAGGTTTCTAACCCTCAGAGGAGTGAAGTCCTTCCAAGGGGAGTAGTGGGGGCAAAAAACCTAACTGGCTTCAAGGCTGAGCTTGCTAAGTTTATGGAGGGGATATTATGATGGGACTGCCTACAACAGCAAGTGTCCCATCAGCAACTGCCAGTAGCAAAAATCCCCAACGGCCGGTGATGGGACACTAGATTGGGAGGGCTCTGAGATACTACAGACAATTCTTTCCCAGCTGTCTGCCTGGTGGGTCTTGCCCACATGCTCAGAGTCTAATTGATCACCAGATTTGGGGTCAGGAGGGAATTTTCTCCTGGGTCAGATTGGCAGAGATGCTGTGGGGCGGGGGGAGGGGGCGCGAAGGGGTTCACCTTCCTCTGCAGCATGGGGCATGGGTCACTTGCAGGTTTAAACGAGTGTAAATGGTAATTCTTTGTAACTTGAATATTTTAAACCATGATTTTAGGACTTCAGTAACTCAGCCAGAGATTATGGGTCTATTGGGGGGGAGGGATAGCTCAGTGGTTTGAGCATTGGCCTGCTAAACCCAGGGTTGTGAGTTCAATCCTTGAGGGGACCATTTAGGGATCTGGGGCAAAAATTGGGGATTGGTCCTGCTTTGAGCAGGGGGTTGGACTAGATGACCTCCTAAGGTCCCTTCCAACCCTGATATTCTATGATTACAGAAGTGGGTGGGTGAGGTTCCATGGCCTGCAGGAGGTCAGACTAGAGCTGCAGGAGGTCAGACTAGATGATCATGACGATCCCTTTGACTGTAAAGTCTGTGAGTGTGTTATAGCAAAGTCATAGTGGGTTAAATTGTATGACTGGGGGGAAAAAACAAACAACTTGTGTTCTACATCTGATACAGAATTTTCTATGGGAAAAACAACTTCCAGATTGTTTTATTGTAAAACAAATTTCAAAAATGCTCCACAGAACTACTTTGGGCTTTTAAAAGAAGATGTAATCACATGTATTGTGTCTGTATTTCAGTGATTGCAAAACAAAATGGATTATTACAACAAATAAGCATCCTTGGACATAAAGTAATTTATTCCTTCTAAAAATCTATTCAGATTTTATTACAATATCTGAGAACTATAACTATAAGCAAAATCTAAAAATGTGCAGAGTTGCCCAAGAAGACATGCTGTATTCGTTTGTTGTTCAGCTTCTTATTGCTGGCTGAGGTCATAGCTAAATTGTAATGGGTGTAAAATGAGCCAGCTTATTAATTTAAAATGCATAATTAGTTCATTTTTTGGTTGCCTCTAGCTGCTTGTAGGTACGTGCTTATGCAAGCTTTTACTTATATCATAACCTGTTGTCTAGCCCACTTTCCACTTCTGAACATTGCCAGACTTCAGAACTACTGTATTTAGCTGCAGTACCCCCTGATTAGAGTGACCAGATGTCCTGTTTTTAAAGGGACAGTCCCATTTTTTGGGACTTTTTCTTATATAAGCGCCTATTACCCTCCCACCCCCTGTCCCATTTTTTTCACAGTTGCTATCTGGTCACCCGACCCCTGATGGGCTCCTGAAAGTGGGTTGCTTCTGTCACACCTAATTGAATGATGTGATTTAAAAGACCTTTTGACAGTTCAGTGCATCAGAGAGAGAATGAGTACTCTTGTGTTTTTTACTTCTCTTAAGGATTCATAGTGTACCACATGCCATCAACTTCTCAGGCCAGATTCAGACCTGATGTAAGCAGGCGTCAGTGGGAGCTGCTTATGGTTAGCTACCAAATTCAGACTTGGCATAATCTTTATAATGCATAAATATTTGTCTTGGATATTCTTCTTTTCATATAATAGTCTCACCATTATTTACCTACTGGTACTTTGAAATACTTGTCATCTATTGAGATCTTAGTCCTCCTGTTTCTATAAAGACTATAATTTTACTTATTGTTTACTGTACTCTTGTTCCTTTATTATTCATTTCTAGCTCCTATTACTCTACATTGTGTCCTGCTTTTTATCACTCACTTCACTTTAATTGCTGTTGCTCATTTGTTGCTGTTGCTCCTGGAATGTGGAGCTTTGACTAAAATTCTTTCTGACTATAATGTTTCCATTAAAAATTGTATTTGTGTCTGAAGCATTATATAATGATTATAACAAAAGGCATTTTAATGCTGAGATAAGTTATCTTTTATAGGTTTGGTCTGTCACGTAGAAAAGACAGGCAGTTGCCTAAGGCAGCAAAATATTAGGGACTGCTAAATGTTCACTAGCTATTTCTGTTTGGGTGGTTATCAGATGATAAGAGGGAGTTGTCAAGGCATCAATAACTATAGCTGGCCCTGAACTTTCATTTCCTGCTTTTGATTACCTTATTTCAACCTTTGAATGTTTGTTTTTCATTTGAAAAATAGTTTATCAGAATAAACAAGTAGGAGTTCACTTCTGGGATTGTTGTAATGGCATGTCCAGTATCAGCGCAAAATGCTGATTAAAAATTAGACCCATGCAGACTCACACGGAGAGGTGCTGGTGACTTCATAAAAGCTGGAGAGCCAGATTTTTTAAAGGGGACTCCATCTGGTCTCTACTTTTTTCACTGGCCATCAATTGTACAATTTTCTGAGCAAGCTTAAATAGACCATAGTGAAGTGTCTCCTCTTTGCAAATACAAATGGTGTTTATGCCCACAATTCAGGTACTTGTCTAAATTTTATTTCATTCCAAATTATTGTGTCCACAAAATTGCATCTGTTGTGTGTTGGGAGAGTATATATCACAAATTAGAGGGGGGGGGGGGGTGGTTTCACAACATTTTGGCCCCGAATATTTAATTCTTATCTATTAGTTGTTAAGTGATGACAGACAAGCCTTGGAAAAGAGACATAAGGGGTATCTGCCCCACAGAGCTAAAACTCTAAAAAGACACCACAGAATATCATGATATATTCTGTATTTATTTATAAACAGTCTTCTTGTGGGTCTTGAAGAAGATGTGAGTTTTTCAGAGCCATTTGAATGAGGATGGAATGCTGGCTTTGCCAATGTCATCACAACCTCAAAAGATAATATTTTACCAAATGGAATTTTGATCAGACAATTAGTTTGCTGGGAAGTTGGCCATAATTCGCCAGTTAAAAATAAAGGTCCCGATCCTTGGCTAAGGAGGATGGATGGAGTCTCAGGATGGTGTGCAGGTATGAGACTTCAGAAAACACTATCAATGAACACATATATGGGAGAAGAGACCAATGCAAGAACTGCAACCACAACTGCCTGAGGGACAGACAAACTGTCCATGACCATTGCAGACAGTTGTATCGTTGCTTTGTGCATTTCACATTTTTTGCATAAGGTGTTCATGTGTGCTTTGCTTCAAAGCTGTTAATAGCAACAGGACAAATCTGCTGCCATCTTGCTCTGTCATGGGCTGTTACTTCCCAGTTACTTAGATCCACCTGACATGCTTTCAAGCTTGACTTCATTGTGTCTTTATGTAATTCGTACTGACCACCAAGAGATTTGGTGCCTTGCTTTATCTTACTGGAAAATATGGCACTGGATGGTCTTGAGTCCGCATAGGAATGAGGTGACCAGACCAAAGCAGCTGAACTTTTATGAGCGTGCTTTGAGTGCAGACATCCAACAATTAAGAATTTTGACATTAGGAATCTTGTCCCACCATCTGACTGTACAAACTGCCAGGAAACCTCATATATGGAAATGATGACGTTTTCTGATATGGGGACAAAGTGTTGTCCATGTCTCACAACCATATAGAAGTGTTGTTAGCATAGCTGCCCAATAGACGTTTAGCAGAATGTTTATTTTGACACCCCTATCATTCCAGAGGCAGTGTGACAACATTCCAAATGCAGAGCTCACCTTGGCATCATCAGTTGTGGCATTCTGTGAAAGCATGCTCCCTAGATAGCAAAACGTCTACATGGACTTGAGTGGAGCATTGTTGTTCTTAATAATTGGGTGGACATGTGCATCTTCTGGCAGAGGATGGTACAATATTTCAGTTTTCTTTAGGGTAATTGTGAAACCAAAGCGGTTAACTGCACAAGCAAAGTGATTAGTTATAAATTGAATAACGTCATCGATCGAGTGAGCAACACAGTGCACAGTTATTGGCAAATAGAAGCTCCTTAATAAGTAAATCAGCCACGTTTGTGCAAGCACGGAAGCATTGCAGATAAAATTTTTTCCTATGGGTGTTGAACTGAATAAATACTCTGTCAGTATTATGAAATGCATCCATAAGCTAAGGATGAGTAGTGTATCGTGCAAATCAGGATGGGTATGGAAGGATTTGCAAAGTCTGGTTTTAACTTTTAAGCCTTCTTTATACTGCCCTGATCCTAGGAGAATCGTATGTAGGCCAGTCCCCCCGTACAAGTATAAGGTACAACTTCCCCAAGAGGTTTAGGCTCTGATCCAAAGTCTGAAATGAATGGGAGTCTTTCCGTTGACTTCAATGGGCTTTGGATAAGGCCTTTATAGAGCATCTGGGAATCATAAAGGCACCTGGCAGAGCTGGTCACATAACACACACATACACACACACACACAAATTGAAAGTGAAAATGTATCATTTTATTCAAAATTATCCATTTTTTCATTTTATTTTTGACCAAGTAAGAAAAAATAAAATGAGTTTTGTTTTGGGAGGGAAAACCGCACCCCCACTCTAGGAAAGGGGGAAATACTTTTTTAAAAGAAAGAAAAAATAAAATCCCCCCAAACATCAGCATTTTTCGTTTCAGTTTTTTCATCAGAAAGTAAAAATGGTACAAAAGGAAAAAAATCAAACATTTTCATTTGTTTGAAAAAACATTCTCCAATAAAAAGTTTTAATGGAAATTTTTCCACAAGCTCTAGTGCAGTAAAGTCATAAGAACGTAAGATTATAACACAAGTCCTTGTTAAGAGCTGCCTAATCCAGAAACTATTTGCAGTGCAACCCAGCAACAACTTGACTGAAGCTTCAGATTTATGAATGTAAGCAGAGTGAGGATGAGCTCTACCCTGACATCTGGTGGTGAGCTGTGCAAAGGGATGTCAGGGGCTAATCTTGTTTGCATGGACATACCCACCCTGCAAAGCATGATGGACCGCTTGCCCAAATGGTCACTTTGGCTGCTGTGGGATCCCCAGTTTCTCTGTTATTGGGGCAGGAAGAATAAAGTGTTGTTACCTTGATTATGTGAATCAAGGACAGTGGCCTTTTGTTATGATGGAGAGACTCGCCATCAACTAAGCAGCACTCGCTAGGCGAGGGACATGGGTTCCAAAACCCAGTGAATTGAAAGAAGTTGGGGATAGGTATTTGTATCTGGTAGTATGGGTCTTTTCTGAGGGCCCTAAATGTCAATTGCACCTCCCTCTCCCTCTCCCTCCTGTGGAATATCAGACCTAATTTTGAGTTCCTTAGGAGTTTAATCACAGGCTGCTGAGTTGAAATCACTCTGGGCTAATGGTGCAAATGAGCACTAAGGCTCCCCTTACTATAAGCTGAGATCGTTATGAGCTGAAATCACTGAGCACTGTGTTAAGTAGTGGGGGAGCCTGAAGATATATTGCTGAGCGGCTGGTGCAGCGGAGCAGTTTGCGGGGCAGCTGGAGCGGCTTGCAGGACGGCTGGTGGAGCGGAGCAGCTTGCGGGACAGCCGGAGCGGCTTGCGGGACTGCTGACAGAGCAGAGTGACTCGTGGGATGGCTGGTGGAGCAGAGCTGAGCGAAGCCCCACGAAGGGACAGGGTAGTCAGCTTCGAGCCACGTAAGGTGCACCTTACCTCTCCACTCCCCATTTCTACCCAGACTGGGTGTGTGTGTGTGTGTAACACTCTGCAGATGAACTTTTGAACTCTGGGTCTGGACTTTTGGGTTGTTGGACTTTTGGGACTTTGGGTGATTTTTGGGGTTGTTGGACTCAAGAACCAAAGGGAAAGGACATGGCCAATTTGCTGGGGTGCATCTTTGCTCACAGTTTGGTTTACGAATCCTAGATGTGGTGTTTCCCCAACAAAATGCCGCATTGTTTCTCTCTGTCATTAAAAGGTTTTTGCTACACTCAGACTCTGTGCTTGCGAGAGGGGAAGTATTGCCTCTTAGAGGCGCCCGGGGGGGTGATATATATTTGTCCCAGGTCACTGGGTGGGGGCTCGAGCCGGTTTTGCATTGTGTTATTGGAATGGAACCCCTAGATACTGAACCCGGCCCTTGTTGCTGCCAACTCTGACTGGCAGAAGGGTTACATGAACATTTTCTGATATGCCAATGAATGGTACCCTTAATTATCCATATATACATATACATACAGATATTTGACCCTTTTCCCTCTTCGTAACATTTCATCATTACTAATACATGAACTGAAAACACATAATCATTCAAATTATACAGATGCTTAGATTTATTAATCTAATACTTTCATATTTCCACAGAAATATGATGTCATATCATTTTCCTGTGTATCTCAGCTTCTAATTTTGTTTTATTTAAGCTGCAAAGAATCCAGCCTCTTGCCAGCGATAACTCAAATGCCAAGTTAGAAGGTCTAGTCTATAGGCCACAGCACACATTGTCCAAATTCAGTTACTCTGACTTCCTCGTGTGAGATCCAATTTTTTCCCTTCTATTATTTTTTGCTCTGTAAATCATAATTATCTGCAGTCATGCACATGTCTATGTACAAACGCACATATATCTTTTTATATGGCACCTTTTTAACAGTCCCAGCCATGCTCCCTTCCCTCTCTCCCCCTCCCCCCTTTCCTCATGAACCCTACTTTCAAATCCAGGAAGGGGCTGTCATAAGTGCCCTAATGGCTGCCACACAGCCAGAGGATTTTTCTATGGTGGGGTCCTCCTGCAGTCAGCTATATTAATTTTATGTCATCAATTCAGCTTATGGTACAGTGCTAGATTGCTGCACGACAGTGGGGAAATTGAGACAGAATGTTAACCCATCATACAGTAACTTACCAATGATTGTTACAGTAAATAAATACTTATCTCAATTAGCCCCTCTGAGACAATCTGCTTTAAGAAACTGGATACTATAATAAGGACAGAAGAGCACTTTTATTAATTTGCTACCATCTGACTGGCTGCAGTTCAAGGGAGGCTGGATTCACCATCTCACTCTCCTTAATTTATATACACAGGTGACCAATTTAGAAGATGTGTAAGATAAATTTTGTCTTCAAATTATATTTCTGGAGAACACACAATGTTCAAAGAGTTGTTTGAAAGGCAAATGAAGCTTTTACAGCTTCCAGAATTGTTGTGGCAGGCTTTATTATGGTCCTCATCTTTAATTCCCTCCGTGAAAGGAGAGGATGCAAGCAGCTGCTTTAAGAACCTTTCTGACTTTTTCTATATCATAGTGCTAACATTAACAGTATGTCAATGTGTGCTTCAGGAATGATCTGTAATCACGTCAAAAATGAACACTTTGGATACATTTCACGTCTTCAACCCCACTGACTTCAATGGGGTTGTATGGGTTTAAGTGAGGGCAAAATGTGACCTCTTGGCTTCACGGTTGCTTCATTTATCTGCCAGAAGTATAGCCCATTATTTGAGCAAAATCTGACATACTACTAATGATTTTCCTCAAGAGTACCAAGCTTAACTGAGCCTTGAAGACACAGCCCTGTGATGTAAAGTCATAATCACATTGGAAGCTTCGAATAGTGCATAGTAGTAACACAACACCTTCTGGGGCCTACACCATTGCAGAATGTGTAAGGAAGCAGGTGTGCAACAGCGTACACACTGATGCAGGGCTGGGCATCTTTTGTTCAGACTCTATTGGCTATAGACTAGCAGAGGTAACTGGTTGAGGAAAAAATTGATTAAAATGCAAATCTAGGGAAAACTAACTTTACAAAGAAAGATGGCATAACTTTCAGCTCCTGGTGGTTTGGGATGTTCAAGCCTAATCTTTTGAAGTTGTTTATCAAATCTTAAAAGTGACAGATAAAAATCTTAGATTTATTGCAAATGTAGGGGGAAATTAATTGCCCTTCTGATGAGATGAGGCATAACCTTCAACTGTAATAACCTATAAAGTTATTTAACCAATACATTCATAATTAACAAATTATAAGATATATGTATTTTATCATCTAGCTGGCTAAAATCTGATACTTTTCAAAATGTGTCCAGGACCTCTTCTTGCTGATATTTGCCACTCAGCATCCATCCCTTTTAAAACCAAAATTGGCAGCTGGCATCCAAATGCCAGTTTTCTTATTCAAGGAGAGCTGGCTTTTCACTTTTCCTTTTCACACAACAAATGCTATTGTGGGGTTCAGACTGACCTATCTGTACTTTCCTAATATAAAGCTACCATTAGAAGGCTGAGTATCTGTGAGTCAAGTTAGTGAAATAAGTGACTAACGGTTTCATTCTAGAGATTAGTAAATGTTCATGTTTTTAGTTTCACACATTTCATACAGACAATAAGGACGAAATTCCATATTCAGATAAATGAGCATAACTGCTATGGATGGTAATGGAAGTGGAAAAACAATAAGTCTGTAAAAATGAGCATGTCTACAATATATAGGCTTGCAATTGCATGCACACTTCCTGCAAATGCACATCCATTTACCACAGTATGTGCGCAAGCAAATATGTGAACATCTTAAAATTAATATCTATGTCCTGCGGTGTGTTATAATTGCAATCACATTTTGTACATGATGTAAATGTAGCCCTTTGAGTCAAATGATGGACAAAAGATGCTAAATTATGTACAAAAATATACACACACTTAGATATCTTCATTTGGGGGTGAAATTGATGCAAATGCATGTGAAAATATATAATTAGAAGATGAAATAATAATTTATGTAACCATAGAAATTTAATTCATGTGCATTTTTGTATGTGGTCCTCTCACTCAAATATGGCACTAAATATATTAATCTAGTTTGCAGAGAGAGATCTAGTACATACATGACTGTTCAATAGGTTCATACAAAACCCAAACTCACCACAAATTAAGATGGGTTCACTTTATATGGGACCCTTAACTCCAGTTTGGAAAAAGGTTCCAAACCTGAAATGATATTTAACCAAATCCTAGCTCAAGAAACATATACAAACACCTTTCCAATAGGCACATCCCATGCGGTTCCTTGCACCCAGGTTATGACTAGACTGTTGGCACCAATTTATCTTACATGTATTTGAAGAGTGCCATGATGGGACATTGTGCCCCTTCCCAGCAGCCTCAGCAGGTGATGGGGGTTCTCTTCCCAGCTGCCTTCTGGAGAGCTGCCAGGTAATTGTCAGGGTGAGGTAAATAGGACCCTTTGGGTGCATTTTTTGGTTTGTTTTTAATTCAGAACTTCCCATCAAACCTTCAGGGGCTGGTTCAGTGCCAACTTCTGTGAGCAGACCTTTACAAGTACAAACAGCACTGTATTCAGCAAATGCCATAGTCACATAATCTATATCCTCCTCAGTAGAGCTGGTCAAATATTTTTTAAATTTTAACTCTTTTTTTTTCACACAAAATTGGGTTTTCAACAAAATGAAAATTCGTGGGTGCTGTAGTTTGATTGCCTCATGTCCTCATTTTCCACTATGGGCCCCAGATGGATTAAGTGCATCATGGAAGACAATCTCCAAAATAAGCTATCTATGAGCCCAATAGCCAGAATTTATTCACTTGGGTATCTAAACATTAGGCTCTGAAAGCCACATTTAGATATCTATGACCCACTCTTCAGAAGTGGTGAGCACCCACAAATCCCACTGAAGTCAATGGGAGCTGTTCACAAACAAGCTTTAATTGCTGCGTGTATGCTCTACCTTTCATGTTTGAGTAACAGTGCACTATTATTAGGAAGTTTACTGTACTGTTTGTCTGTTGCAAACCAGAAACAACTTGTGAGAATGTTTATGGACTATTGGCAAGAATTCTTGTATTTCCTACACTTAATATTAAATGGGAAACTTGCAGTTCCTGCACACACCTGAAAATATCCCTCCCAGAACCTTTCACAAGTAAGTGATATGTTTCTCTTACAACAATATATTACTTGGGGATCTTTTGTTCTTTGTGTCTTTAATATTCTGGGTCAAAAGGGGGCAATGATATTATAACAGATTTACGGTGTCAGTAACAAATCTAAGTTTTAAAAAGGGGTTTTAAAACAAGTCTGTTCTTAAGCTGGTTGACAGAGCTTTGGAAAATGTTTGCACCAGAGGATAGGGGCCTGCACAATTCACCAAGTTTCAGATTTCATTACAAATTTGAAACTCAGATCACTTTAGTTGAAAAGTTAAAGAATATTTCTGGCACACTTGAACTGACTGATAGCTGCACTCCTAAGCCAGGCAAGCTCTGCAGTTTTGCATGTAAGTGGACCAGTTTGGGATAGATTTTGTTCTCAGTTTTCTGGTTAGTTTGCAATCATAACTTTAAGTGAAATTTGTTATTGTTTGGAAGGTGGGAAAGTAAAACCACACAGAACACACCCAAAAAGTTTTGATGGTGCTTGGTGATGGTATCTATCTTCGGTACTTATACAGCTCTGATTACCTGAGGGCCTAACAACCTTTAAGATATTTATCCTCACAATACCCCATGAAGTAGGGAATTATTATCATCCACCTTTTACGGAGAGACTTAGGGCATGTCTACACTGGCAAAGTTACAGTGCCAGCAGTTACAGCACCACTCAGAGAGCGCAGAAGGGAAACCGCTGTTGTGTGTTCACACTGACAGCTGCCTGCACAATAGCGTGTTCACACTTGCAGCGGTATTTGGAATGTTGCACTCTGGGCAGCTATTCCACAAAGCACCTCTTTCTCTTTTGCCACTAATACTTGTGGGAAGGCGGCAGCAGGGGGTGGGGGTGGGGGTCGTAGGGCATCCTGGGTCCTGTCCCAATGCCCCGTGATTCATTGTTTCGCATCCCAGCAATTCCTGTGCTTCTGTCTGCATTTAGCATCATCTTTCAGCGGTTTGTGTACTGCACACTCTGCTTTTTCATGCTGCAGGAATGGATCCCGAACTGCTGACCAATATGCTGCTCACTCTGACCAACACATCACAAGTGGCAGTGGAGTTATTTCTTAAACTACAAAGGCAAGAGGAGTGTGACATTGATCTCAGCACACGTAGTAGCTACGACACCAGATTGCTTGTGGCATTCACAGAGGTGCTGACCACAGTGGAATGCCACTTTTGGGCTCAGGAAACAAGCACTGAGTGGTGGGATCGCATCGTGATGCACATCTGGGATGACGAGCAGTGGCTGCAGAACTTTCGCATGAAGAAAACCATATTCATGGGACTGTGTGACGAGCTTGCCTCAGCCCTGGGGCGCAAGGATACGGGAATGAGAGCTGCCCTGTTGCTGGAGAAGTGTGTGGCAATTGCACGGTGGAAGCCGGCTAATCCAGACAGCTACCGATCAGTCGCTAACCAGTTTGGAGTGGGAAAGTCGACTGTTGGAGTCGTGTTGATGGAAGTGTGCAGGGCCATTAATTGCATCCTGCTCCAAAAGACCATGACTCTGGGCAAGTGGGCTTCCCTAACTGTGGAGGGCATGCACATTCCAATTCTGGCACCAGACCACCTGGCCACCGAGTACATTAATCACAAGGGATATTTCTCAATGGTTCTCCAAGCACTTGTGGATCACCATGGTCGTGTCACAGACATTAGCGCAGGCTGGTCCGGAAAGGTGCGTGACACACGCATCTTTCGGAACACTCACTGTTCAAGAAGCTGCAAGGAGGGACTTTC
The DNA here is from genome assembly GCA_037349315.1 of Chelydra serpentina. Classification (NCBI taxonomy): domain Eukaryota; kingdom Metazoa; phylum Chordata; order Testudines; family Chelydridae; genus Chelydra; species Chelydra serpentina. The sequence continues at coordinate 19,072,565 of JBAIAC010000002.1, forward strand.
CTCCTGGACCAGAAGATCACCGTAGGCATAGGGGAAGTTGAAATACCCATTGTGATCCTGGGAGACCCTGCCTATCCCTTAATGCCATGGCTTATGAAGCCATACATGGGGCAACTTGACAGCAGCAAGGAGTGGTTCAACAACAGGCTGAGCAACTGAAGAATGACTGTTGAGTGTGCATTTGGCCATTTAAAAGCCCGCTGGTGATGCCTGTATGGGAAGCTGGACCTTGCCAATGACAATATTCCTATGCTTATAGCTGCGTGCTGTACGCACCATAATATTTGTGAAGGGAAGGGTGAAAGCTTCAAACTCAGGGATGGACCTCAGAGTCTCGGTGCCTGGAGGCTGAGTTTGAACAGCCGGAGACCAGGGCTATTAGAGGGGCACAGCGTGGGGACATAAGGATCAGGGATGCCTTGAGGCAGCAATTTGAAGCTGAAAGCCACCAATATTTGTTGCTATACTTGGGATTGCAGTGTTTGTAATGCTAGGAGGTGATTGGTGCACATGATGCAAGAAGGGGGCTTAACATAATTGTATGTTGCTTTGCAGGGCTCTTTTTGCTTTCACTTAATAAAATAAAGATTGCTTTCAAACCAACCAAATTCGTTTATTAAAATACAAATGAGTCAAATGAAAAAATTCATCAGCAGGGAGCGGGAGGGGGGAAGGGAAGGTCTCAAGAGGAGGAGCGGTCCAGGGATGGCTACAGATTTTTTTAAACAATGAGGAGTACTTGTGGCACCTTAGAGACTAACAAATTTATTTGGGCATAAACTTTCATGGGCTAAAACCCCCAGGGATCATACCCAACCTTCTCCTTTTGAGTACAATACAGAGGGTGCTGTACTTCAGCAGGGCCAAATTGCAGAGGGAAGGGTGTTGAGTGTAGTGGGTACTGGGAGTCCACACTGATGGACTGTGATGAGGGAGGAGTGGAATGCTGTGGGTAGAGAGTGGAGCCAGGAGGTTGATCACAGTGTGTGGGGGAGGGGCTCATGGAAAGAGTTTTGCTCGGTTTGAAGAGATAGTATCATCTGGACCATGTCCACTTGGCGCTCCATAACGTTTAAGAGCCACTCTGTGGCTTCTTTCTGGTGTGCCACATTCTCCTTTCGGTCCCTCTTCTCGCTGTCCCACCACTCCTTCAATTCCTGTTTCTTGGCAGCGGAGTGCATCATAACCTCACAGAGAAAGCCTTTCTTGGTTCTTCTTAGCTGCTTTCTAATTCTGCACAGCCGTTCTGCCACCGATAACAAAGAGGGAGGCTGATCTCCCAAGGTCATCTCTCTGAAGTTTAAATGCAACATTTTACAGAAGCAGTATTGTTTGCAACACAGACAACACTGTTTCAGTGCTTTAAAACACAGCCAGTACTCACACACCTGTCACTAACTGGCTGACCCCAGGCAAGCACGAGGCACAAGACCCCCAAAATGGTAAGTAGCTGCAGGGGCAGGGTAAATCTCTTTTACCGGACCCTGCTGTACACTGGGCACATGGCTCTTGGGGAGAGCCAGCACTGTAGCGGGGGCCTGATAATCATTCCTGTCCCCACACTTTCCACAGGCTGTCTTCATTATGGACGATCTCACTGCTGAGGGTGAGCAGGGAATCAAGGGAGCATCTTCTCCAAGCCTGAGGCTTCTACCCCGGCCCCTATGCAGCTCACCTGTGTGCAGCAATGGTCTCCCCTCAGTGATGGCAAAGTGACGCAGGAAAGTTACCATTAATGGGGCAAGTAACAAAACAGCTCTGCCGAGGAACCTGCAGCAGCAGATTGCCCAGTATCTCCACGAGAGTTTCCTGGAGATCTCTGAGGGAGATTCCCATGAAGTGAGGGAGTCAATCAACAGCCTCTTCTGCCGCTCAGACTAGGCATGCGGTGGGAGACAAGCCTGCTTTCTGCAACCCTCCTTCCCCCAACAACTTGCTTCAGCAATTCCCCAAATCAGATCCACTTACCAGGGGACTCCTCTCCTGTTTGCGCTTCACCAAGATCCAACTGCTGTGACTGGCTAGGCTCCTCCAGGGTAGAAAAGAGCTCCTCACTGCATGCATCTCTGACCTCTGAGTCATTCTCTGCCTCTGGGTCCCCCTCTTTGTCCAAGATTTTCTCCTCCTGGCTTGGTCCACTCTCGACTGGCATGAGAGCCAGTGAAGTATCTACAGGGTCCTTCGCCACCGAGTATTGTGTCCAGCTCTTTGCAGAACCAGCAGCTCATGGGCGTAGCACCGGGGCAGTGGTTTGCCTCCCATGACTTGTGGTAGGCGTTCCGCCGCTCCTTCACTTTGACCCTACACTGCAATGTGTCCTGGGCATGGCCCCTTTCTGTCATGCATCATGAAATCTGTCCGTAGGTATCATAATTCCTACAGCTGGAGCGCAGCTGGGACTGCACACCAGTATCAAAACAAGCATTCGTAAGGTAATAACCGAAGAGGTCTATCATCATACATTAGTAGAGCCCTACCAAATTAATGGTCCGTTTTTGTCAATTTCACAGTCATAGGATTTTAAAAATCATAAATTTCATGATTTCACATATTAAAATCAGAAATTTCACGGTGTTGTAATTGTAGGGATCGTGACCCAAAAAGGTGTTGAGGAGGGGGGGGGGGGCGCAAGGTTATTGTAGGGAGGGTTGCAGTACGGCTAGCCTTAATGCTGGCAGTGGTGCTGACTTCAGAGCTGGGCAGCTGGACAGTGGCAACTGCTGGCCGGGAGCCCAGCTCTGAAGGCAGACCCGCCACCAGCAGCAGTGCAGAAATAAGGATGGCATGGCATGGTATGGCCACGTTTACTTCTGTGCTGCTGCCTTTAGAGCTGGGCCCTCAGTCAGCAGCCGCCACTCTCTGGCTGCCCATCTCTGAAGGGAGCAGCGCACAAGTAAGTGTGGCATGGTATGGTATTGCCACCCTTACTTCTGCGCTGCTGCTGGTGGGGTGCTGCCTTCAGATCTAGGTGTCTGGCAGAGAGCGGAGGCTGTTGGCTGGCTGCCCAGCTCTGATGGCAGCACAGAAGTAAGCGTGGCAATACTGTGACCCCCCTAAAATAACCTTGCAACCTCCCTGCAAATCCCTTTTGTGTCAGGACCCCCAACTTGAAAAACACTGATCACCTCCATGAAATCTGTATAGTATAGAGTAAAAGAGCACAAAAGATCAGATTTCATGGGAGGAGACCAGATTTCACTGTCCGTGACGTATTTTTCATGGCCATGAACTTGGTAGGGTGCTGTATATTATTAATATCCAGAATTGCCTGGGCAAGCCACCGTGACAATGACAAGAGAGTCACATGTAGAATCATGAGAGATAGTAGATGGAATCTGCTCTGGGATGGACAACTCCAGGATTTTTTATTTTTGAAACAGTATTTTATTTTATTTCTTAAACAGCCTGCCTGCAAGTGTTCAGTTAAGCAGTGGTGTCCAATAGAAATTCGATGCTAGCTACACTTGTGGTTTTGAATTTTTTGTATTAGCCACATTATAAAAAAGGATTAAAAAACATACTACAAACAACATTTCAAATATCAAAAATAAGTTGCAAAAAAAATATTAATAGGTACTACTAACACAAAATTACTATATCCTAGCCACCTTTACAAGCTGTATATCAAAGCACGCAACCTGTCTTCCAGTACTGCTGCCTTCAATACACCAACGCATTGCCCATGCATTAGCCACAATTCAATAGCCTATTCGCCACATGTGGCTTGCGGTGAACGTATTGGACACCGCTGGAGTGGTCTCAACATAGGCTCCACCTACTTGGAGTTGAGTCTCAGTTTCCAATAAAGCAGAAAGTCAGGGGAGGAGACTTTGGCTCTGCAGCCCAAGCATGCATCAACTCTTATCCCTCTGCATCAAATCTGTTGTCATTTTTGGAGCCTCCACACTTGGAGACCCACTTACCGCCATCACCTGATGATAGAGACCCTCCACTGCAGGACTCATTGTGGTAAAAATCTCTACCAGCATGCAAAGAGTTATACCCTACAAAAACCATCCCCCAGTCCCAATTAAGCAGGCAGCTTGTCCTCAGAGAAGTCCTAGCTTGGCAAGAAGAGAAAGTGGCTAGTCAGAGAGAAGGCTAAGGAGAGACATCCACCACAGTTTCACAAGCCTAGGGGTAAGTAAAATAGGGTGGGGCTTGACTAGATTAATGCAAAATTTCAGCCCTCAATTATGTCAGATTAAAGGCTTTTCAAAGCACCAAGAGCACTTTCAAATAAGATGAACAAAACTCCTGTTGTTCTCTGCTCCGTTTTAAAAGAGAAACTCATGCTCTAAGCTGTTGAGTTGAAGAAAGAGGAAACCAAACACAAAGAGAAAGTGCAAACGGTTGGTGAGAATGGTAACATTTGAGTAACAGGTTAGCATTTTCAGTAGAAAATTTAAAAAAAAAATTCCATCTTCAATGGCAGCTCTAATACTAGACTGCACACACATTGCTTCAGTTTCTCTTCCCACACACACAGCAAAATCAAGAGAGTCACATAAGTCCAGCAGTGCAAGGAATTGATCCTGCAATTTCCTGAGTAGCCCTTGATTTCTATTGAAGTCAATGGAAGCTAAGGGTACTTAGCACCTTTCAAGATTGGGACATAGATACACAAAGTAGTTGAAAATGTTAAAGGGAAATTTTGGTAGGCATGCAAACGACTTTAATTATATTAGAGGTTTCTAAGGAAGCCTTGGAAAAGGTGGTTATTGTGTTATACCAATAAAATAAAAACCAGCAGGATCTTTTTAAAAGGGATAAGACAAAATGTCACATTTATTGTGAATACAAAAAGAATCATAGTAAGCAGTCAGTTATACCTATAACATTTCATTCAGTTACACATTCACACACACACACACACACACACACACAGAGGTTCTGCATAGATGTCATAGTTACCAGCCTAGAAGTTGCTCATGCCAAGTTACTGGCCAGGTAACCTGGGCATAAGGGTGGAGCCGAGTCCTTGTCAGAATCATCTGATGCTCCTGAAGGTTGGCAGCAGAACCAGAGACTCAAAGTCCTCAGTATTTAGAGACCATTCTTATAGGGATTTATTCCTATGTCAGTCTATGGGAATTGCTTCATCATGCTGTTGCTGAATCAATCAGCAGATGGCACATTCCTGATGGCTCCGTGCTGTCCGATGTTATCTTGTTTTTCCCATCCTTTGAGATGGTCGGGTGGATATCCCAGTCACCCAAATGCTGGTTAGTGCTCCAGTGCTGGGAAATATTTGAGGGCTTTCCGCTTGTGCATGTTGTAGTCTCCCTGTCCACAAGTTAAGAAAAGAATGATTCGACAAACAAGAACCCTCAATAAAACCTGGGTAAAAAAGCCGGGAGTGTCAATATATGTTCATTTTAACCAGCACTGTTTGAACTGTGAATTCTTCCAAACAAAATGGCACCTTCTCAGATCTGGGCCAGAGAACGGTCAGTTTAGTTCTTACTAGCTGTATCTTTCACCCTCCCTGGCTAGGTATTCAGCCGGTGCTCATCCCCATCAGTTTATCCTCCTGGAGGGGGTTGTCTGGTTGTTCCCACTTGATGCCGCCTTCAGCCGATGGTCACTGAATTCCTAGGCTGGCACCTCCCTGCTCATTCATTCATGTACACCAAGCATTCATCAGCAGACATACTGTCTTCAACACTTTCGGGGTGTGTACTAATGTATTTGAGACTCCCTGCTCTTTATTTAAAGAGGGTGGGGGGGTCTTTCTATGCTGTTTCTAGGTACAAAGCATGCATAAAGAAAAAAGTCAAATAACTTGTTTGCAAGTTTCTCATAGCAATACAGTATCTTTCTGAGAACAGATACAATCAATGGTTTACACAGACAGTAGCTTGTAAGTTTAACAAGGGATCAAAGAGAACTTTTACTTGGTAATGCTATGAGGTTTAAATTGTGGGAATCACTTTTGGTACCTTCTTTAATATCCCTACAATTGCATTAAAAACAAACTGGTGCTAGCTACTTAAAGAAAAAAAAAAGAGAGGGGGAAAAATTGTACCTCCCCACCCATTTTGTTCAACTAGTAGGAACGCCCAGGAACTCTGAGCAATACATAGAAAGAATATAAACACTAGATAAATCTGTATCTGTGACAAATCAGTTCAGCTGCACATAGGCTTGACGAACACACATGTTTTGCTTTTGTTTTGTTTTGTTGGTTTTTTTGCGAAATTATACTTTTTATTGCTCCGTGCATTTTCCTGTGCTGTGCTGTTCTTCAGAGAAGCATAGACATGGATTTCAGGACAGGTGCTAACAATACAGGTAAGTTCAAAGATGACATTAAATAATCTATTCACTGAAAGGCTGAGTATGAAATTATATGTATACATTTTAAAAAATCAGAATAAAGTTTATTTATGTAACCAATTTAAAAAGTGAGATGGTCTTTGATATGACTTTAACTATACACAGGGATTTGGAACTATCACTGTATAGCCTGCCCTGGGAAAGAATACAAATATGGGTCTGTTTCATACCCCTTAGAGGTCAATGGAAAGACTCCAGCTGACTTCAGTGAGTTTAGAATCGTGCCTTTAATTGTCTGATTTATAGCTGTCTGACGTGATGTAATGAAATGATGAGGAAGAAGAGAATGTAGAAGAGGAATGGTTACATTTCATTGATAGAATTTGATCTATTACTTGTTCATGCCCCAAAAAGCAGGGGGGGGGGGGGAAAGCTGTTAAGTAGCAGTGTCTTTGTGTCTGAAGAAAGGGTAGTAAAAATGACAGGGTTTTTTCTTATAAAGCTATTACATGCTTGATATGTTGAGGCAAAACAGTGTAAAACCAAGCAATTTCCACCCCCCTTTCCCAAAGTAGTGTTCAGTTCATTAGGATGTTAAACTTTATTGCTTATAGAAGAGAACAAATCAGTATTGAGTCTCTGCTTATACGCTGCATCTTTGCTTTCTCTCCTGACATTCATTCTCTTTAGTTTTCTAGCTGTTAATCATATTTAAAAGAAAAAATCAGGAGTGTTTCTGAAGATAATGCCCTACAGCAGCCCATTCCACACTAATGATCACATTCAAAATATGTGCTGAGAAAATATCCCATAAATTCAGAGGCAAAGTTGCTGCGACTGATTCTGGTGTCATTTGCACCAGTGCAAATTGGGAGTAGCTTCTGTGAACTCAATGTAGTTGCACTGATATAAAATGGGTATAAGAAGAAAGCTATTTTCTCAAAATACATATAGAGTATATAGAGCTTAATCCTCTATTATCAAAACAAAAAAGACAATCCCTGCCCCAGTATTGGTGTAAACAATGGAGACATATTTGGTTAAACACAGAAAAGCAAATGGATCAGACTTTTGAACTGCTTTGCTTTGACTTGTATCAAGAGGACAGTCATGGTTTAAAGCTAATGGAACCCCATTAATATTTTCTTATTCATTAGAGAGAACAGTGAAGTCCTGTGGAGGATTCAGTAACAGAACATAGTGATCTTTTATCATTCTACATTAGTATAAACAGAAAAACAAGAAGGTGTTCCATTATTCAATTAAGTTAAAATGAAGATTTGATTTTAGCTGTGTTGAAACAGTTATCCAGACTGAAAATACACACACTATTTTCTCATTATCTCTAATATTCGCTCTTTGAACACTGCAAATTCTGCAATTATTGGAGTCCTGGTATCACCTAAAATATTGTATGTATAGGAATTATCAAGGGAATACCTCAGATATTGAAATTATATAATTGCTAATACTTATTTTAGTTAACTAGAACAATTGGTGCATTTCCATCATAAGTAAAATTGGCACGTTGTTAGACACCCTCTGGAAAATATGTTATCTTTGTAGGTGGGTGAGGTAATATATTTCATTGGACCAGCTTCTGTTAGTGAGAGAGACAGGCTTTTGAGCTTACACAGAGTTCTTCTTCACGTCTTGGAAACCGAGGCTATGTCTACACTAGCACTTTTGTTGGTAAAACATTTGTCGGTCAGGGATGTGAAAAAAACATACCGCTGACTGATATAAGCTTCACCAATAGAAGTGCTGGTGTGGAGAGCACTATGTTGGTGGAAGACACTCTCTCGCTGATATAGCTACCGCAGCTTTTTGGGGGTGGTTTAATTATGCCAACTTCACCTTGAAATGTGCTAATTACTTATGCTAAACTATCTTTTCCAGCTTGTATTTAGCTGTGGCACTCAGAGTAAGTTTTCCAGACCTGAAGAGCTCTGTGTACGCTTGAAAGCATGTCTCTCTCACCAACAGAAGTTGTTCCAATAAAAGATATTACCTCACCCACCTTGTCTCACTAATATCCTGGGATCAACGTGGCTAGAACAACACTGCATAGTTACTTAGCAGTCAATTATACAAGTAACATTATGTCTGCTACTTTTAGGCTTGAGGCTGTGGTTTAAGTGAAAAAATATTTGACAAAATACAGATAGGTTTATATTTTGAGTCTTCACTCGGGTAAAACCCCTTTGACATCATAAGGCATTGGTAGTAACGGAGTAAGGGGTACATTACTGGGCACAATCTTAATAGAGGCCTCATCCCAGCCTTCAGTTTTGCAGGTGCATTTTGAACACTTACTTGTTAGCTGTTTACCTGGTACTATTTAATTTTAGGCACAATAGTGCCGTAGATATGTGATGGTTGTTTGTGCCTGCAAAACAGCCCTGCAAAATTAGAAGTTGTTGTTCAAATATCAAGTCTTATAACTGTATTTGATGCAAGTACATTTTTTTGTTTAATTGCGAAACACGGAATTAAAATAGTAACAAGAGTCTGCTTATGAACTGAAAAGGAAAAACAAGAATTAAAAATTCCCTCCCGCATGGCTGTAAATTACAATCTGATTGTCCAGTCAGTGACTACGTGCAGAACAGCTCATATTAATTTGTTCCCTGTAGTCCTAATCACTAGTCTGCATTGCCTTTGTGAGTGGAGGAAATTCCCATAATCCATTTTAGGGACACTGTGTGTATGGGTCTCCAAGGACTACACCTGTTGACCTCTTTTTTGCATGTAAACAACAGCATTTCAAAGTTGTATTTCTTGCCTTGATTTTGCTGTTCTGATTAAGCAAATGTCCGATTATTAGTATTGATGTTGTTGTTTGAAACACATAACCAGAGAACACTGAGAGCAAAGGAGATCCAACATCTGTGAGCAAGAGCTGTGGTGCCCATTATGCCTATACCATATTGCACTAAGGCAATGAGAGAAAAGAAGGTGTATTTGCTTCAATTATTTCCATCTTAAAACCCCCGCCCCCAAAACATGGATCCTTGTATTTTGTGCTCCCTCCAATTATTAACCCAAAATCACATCAAAGAAAATTAATTTAATAAAAGCCTATATAAATCAGTCATTTCCATCCAACAACCAAAATAAGAAAGCACCTCCTTTTATTAAACTAAACAGATGGCTATTTCATGAATATAAGGTTTGTTCTAATTTAATTGCCTCTCTGGATAGCTGTTTTAAGCATTAGCTCAGTCTGATAATGAAACAGAGTCTGGAACTTAGCTTTTGTACTTTAAAATAAATTAAATAAGTGCCTTAGCCCAGTGACAATTGTTACTTATGCTACAGCCAAGTCCACCCAAAGTTGCTAAGCTGTGATGGCAATTTACCTGAGTAAGATGTTAAATGTGTCAAATTAACTCCTGTGACACACTTCGTTGGCAAACAGAGATTTTTAAAATCCATCTCCAAGTCCAGATTCTTTCCAGAGTGTGTGCAGGCAGAAGTCAAAAGAAAAGTTAGCTTTACAGTCAGATAACAGGTTAAATCATGTGGGCCTCCCTCCTTTTTGTCCCCCAGGCAAATTCCTTCAGAAGTCAACTATTTAGTTTGGCTTGCACTGACACATCTCCTGACATGAATCTTACCCTTCGGATGCATCGTAAGGATTTAGATACTTTGGAAATGCTTTTTAGAGATTCCATTAGGAAAACCACAGGAATATGAGAAATGTACTAGGTAGGCATCTGTCAGAATCTGAAATTATGGTGACCAGAAGTAATAGCTTGAAAGGCTGTATGAGGAAGTTAAATGTTAGTTAAATGTTTAAAAAAATAGTAGGTGAATAGCTAGAGGCCACATTTTGAACTTTTCTCGAGTTGATTAGCATATTAATCAATTAAGGGGGGAGGGATAGCTCAGTGGTTTGAGCATTGGCCTGCTAAACCCAGGGTTGTGAGTTCAATCCTTCAGGGGGCCACTTAGGGATCTGGGGCAAAAATTGGGGATTGGTCCTGCTTTGAGCAGGGGGTTCCTAGATGACCTCCTAAGGTCCCTTCCAACCCTGATATTCTATGATTCTATGATTATCCACAAGCCATCCCGTTGTATCAGAGTCGGCCACAAAAGATAAGCAGCCAGGGTGATTTAGAAGGTTGTCCACCTCTATTCTATATGTATTAGAAAGAGTAAAGCTCTATCCTTGACAGTAGATAGGCAGAACAATATATACATAGGGACACAGATAAATCACACAAGGCATGGTGGAAAGAGGGATTTAAAGAGATTTGTAAAGGGACCCATGGAACTCCTTGTCACCAGATATTATTGAACCTAAGGGCTTAGTGGGGTTCAGAAAAGGATTAGATATTTATAAAGATAATGAGAAAATCCAGTTTTATTAGATAGCATAAAATATACGGAATAAATGTTTCAGAGAATAATCCAGTCATTATTTGATGGAGATTGTTGTAGGAGGAAACTTCCTCTCTGGGCTTCCTGTACTTTCCTCTGAAGCACCTGGTAATGACTGTGCCGGACATTGCAAGCCAATACAAGTTTATGAATGGTTTATGTATCATTGTGGGCCAGGCATTGTATGTAACTCTGGGGAGGGGAAGGGTTATCACAACTCCTGCAGGAACCAAAAATGCGTGGGGGGTAGATTAAGGTTAATCACTCAATTTTCTAATTCTTCAAAGAAGTACCACCTGCAGGGGAAGCTCGTGTATACTTGTTCAGACTGGGTTTTCCAGAGATCAACAGGCAAAGAAAGGGCTTATGATACAAAAAGGCTGCATTTAAATTTACTTAGGGTCTTCTTTCTGATCCAGTAAATAGACAGGATATTCTGTCAAATGGAGGCCCTAGGCCTTGCAGAAGAGTTGGAAAGACTTTGGCCTACTAGGGCCCCTACTGGGCTGATGGCAACTGACTGAACACTCCTTGAGTGGACCTTAGAGTGGGGATACAGGTGCAGTTACCCTGAAACTGTGACTCTGACAACTGTCACAGACTGAATACTGGACTAGTGGATGGACTATGATCTGATCTGGTCTGGCAATTCCTATATTGCAAATAACCCTTTAAAGCCATTTTCTTTTTTCACTCTGGTGGCATTTTCCCAGATGAACGGGTCCATCTTGAACCTTCCCAGCTGACAGAGAAACATATCTCTGGCTTTCAGGGAGAAAGTGAAGAGAAGGAAACAGACACTAACTCTGAGAGCCTTGTGACTAATTTTTCAAATATCTATGCATCAGGTAAGTGTGACATAAAAAAACAAAACAACAGAACAACCAACCCTTTCTATAATTGTTCCTTTTGTTGTCATCAAATCCTGTCTGGTGTTTCTCTTGGGAAAATTCCCTGTTTCTAAACAGCCTGTTGTGGAGATGTGTCATGGTTCAGCTTGATGAGCACATTTGATATAACCAATGGGGAAAGGTGGAGGACAATGAAGATGAAGTGTCCTCTCTTCCCAATCTCTCCCTCTCTACTCTTCATTCTCTCCAATCTTCATAAATCTGGTCACAAATCCTCCTAAATAAAGCCAGCAGGCAAAACTTGTAGTAGAATTTCCCCCATTTTTTTTCCTCCCTCCACAGATTGATAGGCCAAGATCCAGCAATTTCCTCCCCCACACACACTAGGGTTGCCAACTTTCTAATCGCACAAAACTGAACATCCTAGCCCTGCCCCCTCCCCGAGCACACCCCCTTCCCCTAGGCCCTGCTCCCTACTCACTCCCCCTCCCTCGGTGGCTTGCTCTCCCCAACTCTCACTCACTTTTACTGGGCTGGGGTAGGAGGCTGGGTGTGGGAGGGGGTGAGGGATCCAGCTAGGTGTGTGGATTCTGGGGCGGGGCTGGGGATGAGGGGTTTGGAGTGCAGCAGGGGGCTCTGAGTTTGGGGGGGCTCAGGGCTGGGGCAGGTGGTTGGGGCTCGGGGTTGGGGCTCGGGCTTAGCTCAGGCAGCTCCCAGTCAGCAGCACAGCGGGGCTAAGGCAGGATCCCTGCCTATCCTGACTCCGCACAGGGCCCTGGAAGTGTTCAGCAGGTCTGGCTCCTAAACCAGGGAGCTAGGACACGCCACGCGCTGCTCTCACCCACAGGCACAGCCCGCCCAGCTCCCATTGGCCGCAGTTCCCGGCCAATAGGAGTGCGGAGCCGGTGCTCAGGCCGGGGGAAGCGTGTGGTGCCAGGACAGGTAGGGACTAGCCTGCTTTAGACCCGCAGCACCGCCGACTGGACTTTTAACAGCCTGGTCAGTGGTGCTGACCAGAACCCCCCAGGGTCCCTTTTCGACTGAGTGTTCCAGTCAAAAACTAGATGCCTGGCAACCCTACCACACACACATGAACCCTGAGGAGGAACGAAGGGTTCCTGTAGCCCCTACCCATAGATCAGAGGAGGGGTAACTAAGCCATTAGGATTTTGCCCATGCTCAATGAAGACCTCAATGAAGAGAGATGTTTCTCTCTTCCTACTATACAGGCCATTGAGTGCAAGGGAATGGATTCAAGGGGTATTTTCATCATGGTGGTGAGGCAGAGACCCAAGGATTTGTGAATGATCTTGCCCCTCCTTTCCAGGGGGAAGAGAATGCAGGAAATGTTGATCCTATCAATTGCATTGTCACTAGTAGACTGAGAGGGAGCTGTGGTCTTCTGGATCTGAGAATCAAACTGAAAACAGTAGCATATTAAATTCTGTACCAGTAGGAAATCATCCCTGCCCTTCTAGCCTCTACCAATCTGAATTGGCCCTTCAACACCTTGTTAGAGAGTTGGGTCACTGAGCAAAATGTCTGTTTTCCCACTAACTGCATTTAGGTTCTGAGCTCCGCACATGAAAGGTGCTATAGAAGTGCAACATATTGTGAATGCTGCAAAAGGGTTAACGTACTAACCTTACATGATAATAGCTGGGCTAAGTAATATGGTAATGGAGTCTGTGCCTTTAAGAGCTGAGCGTCCTAGAAAAAGGGTCTGGGTGGGATGCTGCAGAAGTTCATGTTGTTGTTGTTATGCTGAGTCAGTTGGAAATGGTCACTGAATAAAGCGGATCTTTTCCAAGCACCTTATGCACTTAAAGCCCACATCCTCAAAGGTATTTAGGAGCTTAACTCCCACTGATTTTCCAGTGCAGTGAGGATTCACTTCCTCAAAATGAACAGTTAAGACTTCCATAATTTCAGTGGCAATTAGGCTCTTAAATACCTTGGAGGCTCTGGGTCTGAATGCTCACTGAACATCACAACGTGTTACAACGATGGAAGCAACTAGAGTAAACTTCTGAGCATGTTCAGTGGGAACTGGATATTCCCAGAAACCTGTACAGGGTGAGACTGAACAGAGAATTTGTGAAGTCAATAAAAGCAGTGTGCCTTGTCTCCAACCAACCTGAGTACTTAACATTACGCTGATGTTCCCTTGATTTCTTCCTAGACTTGTTGCCTACTAGGAATGGTGAGGAATTGACAGACCAGTTCCTGCTTGAAGTGGTAGAAATTCTCCTAAATTATATTAAAAAAACCTATGATGGGAAGAGTAAAGTTCTGGACTTTCATCACCCCCATCAGCTTCTGGAAGGCTTGGAAGGGTTCAGCTTGGAGCTGCGTGATCAGCCAGAGCCTTTGGAACAGATACTTGTTGACTGCAGGGATACCTTAAAATATGGAGTTAAAACAGGTAACATAGTGTCCCCCACAGCAAAAATGTACCTGTCTCATATCTTCACAGGCATATAAAGCATTGTTTAGGGATCTGACATTTCTCCATACTGGAATCGATTTGTCCAGGACTCTTAGTTTTGCCAGATTCGTATAACTCCTTAAATATTTTGTTCTTTACCCTGCATTTCCAGTGGGGGGTGTGCGTATTGTACTGCTCTCAACTTGTTTTAATACAGTAAGAAACAAGGGAGGTGAAAATTTACTTCCTCAAGAGAACCAGTTAACACTTTCATGAATTATTCACTAATGTAATTCTTTATTTAAATAATTTAATGTAATTATTCATTAAAGAGGGTTATGTACAGGAACTGACAACATTTTAGACAGGGCTGAGTATTTTTGTTTGTTTTTCTGTTCTCTTTCCCCTTTGCAGTGCATGACACTAGGGAAGTTTCTAAAATATTTAGCCAATTTTTCCAACTGTGTATATTTATTTTTAACACCTTTTGAGATGTGAATTGACTTGGCATGTACAGAGGTTTAAGGGATAGCAGGTTGGGTTCAAAATATCCTTAGATTTAAAGACAGTTGGTTCAGAATAGTAAAAGGGTTTTAATCACAAATGGGAAAATGCTCTAAAGCCTATCTATCTTATTGAGTTACATGCTTTTGAAAATGTTACCCACATTCCAATATAAGGGACCAGTTGTCTTGAATGACTTGAATTCTGGTGTTAGTAGAAAGTAAGCTACTTAATTAGAAAATGTACTTTATTTAATTTGCTCAATAAAGACTTGAATGTCCTAGGTTTTACTTCATACCCATTTTTAAGGAAGGCTTCTTTCCCCAACGTTAGCAGAAGGAGACACTCTTTCTTCTTCTCCATACTGATTTCACTCTCCTTATCAACACAAGTTAACTGGGGACTTAGCCGAAGTACAATGTATTTCTATCTCTTACACAAATTCTGGTTTATTTTTATTTCATTTTAGGACATCCTCGCTACTTCAACCAACTCTCCAGTGGCCTTGACATTGTTGGACTAGCTGGTGAATGGCTGTCAGCTACTGCAAATACAAACATGTATGTATTGTACATCCCAGTCTTTGGTTACAAGTTAAATACTAACAAAAGCCAGCCACTTTTTAGGGCCATCTTGATTATCACTTCAAAAATTTCTTTCCCCTGCTGATAATAGTTCCTTTCAATTAATTAGCCTTTTACAGTTGGTATGGTTACTTCCACCTTTTCATGTTTCTCTGTAGGTATAAATATTTGCTTACTATGTGTTCCATTCCATGCATCTGATGAAGTGAGCTGTTGCCCACGAAAGCTTATGCTGAAATAAATTTGTTAGTCTCTAAGGTGCCACAAGTATTCTTTTTGTTTCCACTTTTTACTACTTTTCTGGAATGCAAAGTACCTATTTGAAAACAAGCAAGCACAGACTGCCCATTTTTGAAACAAGTGAGTGAACACCTGAATAAATAGTGTTGGCTAGGTATCGGGGATCTACACTACAGACAACTGAGGTAGATAAACCATGTTGTACAGCAAAGTGACAATGGCTGTTAAGGAGCCTGCACCGGATGTAAACTCACTGGTTGTTTTCAAGCAGAACATACTTCACACAGCAGTCTTAAAACTATCAGCCAATTAATTTAACTTAAGAGCAGCTAATAATGATCCAGGCTTATTTTGGTAGAAAATGTACACAGATGTACTGAGCAGAGGGAATAATAGGGTTCACTTGCAAATGCAACTTCCCAGTTGCAAAACATATCAGCACCGAACAATGGGAACTCAAAATCACTAACATCCCTGTTAATGTTACAGGACTAGACTCGGTCCCAGGTTACATCCATGTGACCAAGGGTGCAAGGCCCTGATGTTGGAAAATTCCTGGAGAGGGACTGCAGGACACAGACTGCACACATCCCCTGCTCCACTAGGGAACTCATAGCTGACCGATATAGCCCCAAAATGGCTGCTGAGGAGAGAGCATGGCTAGGTCAACCAAAGGATGAACTGATTCTCTGCCACAGCCTCTACCAGAGGGGTTCCCAGGAAATCCCAACCACAACTTAAAGCTGATTGATTATTATATTATAATTAAACATAAAATATAACAACATTTCAGAGCTCTCAAATTCTCACTAGAAGAATTTCTGAAATAAAACACAAAGAAATTAAGTATATGCAAAATGTTCAGCATAACCATAACACAGCAAAATCTTCCTTTTTTTGTGAAACTTGTAGGACTGAATGGCCAACTTGAGCATTTTGGCACATGCTGCCATATTTTCAAAGGAACCTCAAAGCAGACTTCCGGACTGGCATGTGCAATTCTGTCCTCAAATACTTTTAACACATCCAAGACATCTTAGTGAACTCAAAACCTTAAATTGGCACATGCATAATGGGTAATTAGATGCTCAACTCCTTGATTTATAAATGCAAATACAAGGATTGAGCATGCTAAACGTTGGGAGTGGAAAAACTGCATGGAGAAAACTTTCAGTGCATCAAGTTGCAGCTGCAAACTTTGATCCATATACTTCCAAGACTTTCAACTTGGACATTTGGCCACATGTTTTCCAATAAAATAAGACTTTGTAACAATTATACTGAACTTTTAAAACTCCAAGTTGTTTTATTTTTGTTGATAACGTTTAATAATCCTAGTAAGAATTTTGTAGATTACTCTGCAAGGAGTGTAAATGATTATGGGCAGGTGTTTGAGATAAGGGAAGGCAGAGAGAGAAAGAAAGAGAGACTTGGCTAAGAAAGTGAATTCGAGAACTGGATGCTTCCTGGAAGGGATAAAGGATCTAGTGGAACTGACTGAAATATATATATATATATTTTTTTTTTCTACAGTCAATTTTGAAAAATTCTACCCCCTGCCTCCACCATCAAAAATTTTCTGTGTGTGGAGGAAGGGGGGGAAGGTTTTTGGTTTTTTTTCAACAAAAAATCAATTTCCCCAAATACAAATCTGTTAAACTGTTTTGGTTTAAAAAAACACCACTAGTTTTCAGCATATAAATAAAATCAGTTTCTTTTTTTTTTTTTACAAAAATTTCGACCAAAATGAAAATTAATTTTGTTTGAAAAATCATTTTTCATGTAAAAAAAGTTTTGACAAAAACGTTTTGTTCAGCTCTGGACCTAGGGGACAGTTTTTGAGAATGAGAGGTGGACGCAGAGGCCTTGAGAGGATTATTGAAGATGCTTTATATGTGGAGAATATGTGGAGTAGACTGTGTGGTCTTGGTAGGCAGGAGAGACTGAAAAGTACTAGGATTCAGCCATAAAGTGCATGTATTTACTGAAAAGACATCACAAAGCCAAAGTGGGGAGCACCTCATAGAGACTGACTGTAGGGAGGTTAGAAAGGAAGAATGGAGGTGGTAGAGTTGGCCAACGTACCTTTCATGTGCCTAAAACCAAGTGTCTTACATCCATAATTTCCAGTCACACATTCTAAGCCCTGGGCTACACTAGGGGAGGGGGGTCGATCTACGATACGCAGATTCAGCTACGTGAATAACGTAGCTGAAATCGGCGTATCGTAATCGGCTTACCTGACCATGAAGACGGCGGCGCGTCGATCACTGCAGCTCCCCCGTCGACTCCGCTTGCGCCGGTCGATGACGTGGTTTTTCGGCGCCGACGGGGAGCGTGATTGGGGATCGATTAAGCGCGTCTTAATGAGACGCGAAAAATCGATCCCCGATAGATCGATTGCTACCCGCCGATCCGGCGGGTAGTGAAGACATAGCCTAAGGGATGCAGCTCAGTGCAGTTTATAATGTAATGGGGGAAAATAATCAAACTTTTATTTTCTGAAAGGACAACATTATTAAAGACACTGGAACAGAGACTAGTGTCCACAGAGATGAACAATGCTGCACCTAAATAGCTTTCAGCCACACTGTATTTCTATCCTATTTCCCAAATAAAATGTCCTAGCAGATTTTTACTATCCACAAGAACATTCAAACACATCTCTGTGGAGAAATTCCAGAAAAAAACATGCATTGTATAACTCCTTAGGAAAGATTAGCTGGAGAAAGCTGCAGAATGTCAGTGTACAATAACATCTTATGCAGTTTACAGATACATAAATTCTACTGTATGTGATTTAATATATCTGAGTTTTCCAGCTAATTTCCATTAGCTCGGTTTCCAAGACATGAAGAAGAGCTCTGTGTAAGCTCAAAAGTCTAAAAATTGGGATGATAATGCTTACCCATCTTTGGAAAGTACTTTCGGATCTGCCTAGGAAAAACACTATGGACACAATGCAGTAAAACACTTACCTTTGCTTAATGTTACCTATGGGAGTAGCCCAACTGCAATGGTACTAATTATGTGGTTAAATATGTGCTTAAGTGTTTTGCTGGATCAGGGCCTAGACAAGCACTAATGTATTATTAACTGGCTTGTCACTTTCATAGTCTGGTATGCAAATGTAGTTTACATTCCTTAGCCTAAATGTTTGTACTTCAGTCAGACTTGTTCATGCATGGAGCGTTGCACATGTTAAAAGTAGGCATGTAGAACTCTGGCTCCAGTTTTAGTTTTGTTTGTTTGTTTTGGAAAATGTAAGCCCCAGATTTCTTTCACCCAAAGTAAATTCCTGCTATTGTTTTCTATTTCAACAAAGCTGGGGTGTTTATGGAGATGCTTGAGTGGAAACTGTATAGACAGTTGTGAGTAGTTTGGTAAAATTATCCTCGCTGGTTACTGCGGATTATAGTCTTTCACCTGGACATTTTGATCTACATTTAAGAGCTGTTTTGGTATCGTTTTTTGGCTCAATCAAAATTGTTTCTGGTTTAGCTGGAGATTTAATAAGTTTATAGTGAATAGTGTAGCTGCACCACCAGATTAGCTATAACCATATTTTTTTTAACTAAATACAATTCTAAGAAAGAATAAAACATAAAAATATGTGGCTGGAGAGCATCCCAATTATAGGCAGTATCAGTCAAAGGGAGAACAGGAAATAGCTACACCCTCAAGATTTATTTGCTATGATACAATCATAATGTCATGCTCTGGTACAGTTACCTTAATTTACTAACTGCCTAGTAAACATTAATATCTTTCCCTTGCATTAACCACACAAAGCCAATGACTAATATGTCAGTCAGGAAACAGTATAGTGTTTCAGTTTTTTTCAGCTTGTTAGGTAATTCTGTTTTTCCAGATAAAAATCATTGTATCACTCCTAAATTTAGTCAATTATAGCTCTTCCTCCCTTCCTTTGTATTTTTAAGAGTCCATATAAATGTTCACATGCGTGACTAGGAAGTTTGGGGAATGGACTTCTTTTAAATTGGTTTGGAGTTGTATATAAATTGTGAATTCGGGTGAGAGTGTGTGTGTAATAAGCAGACTTTGTGTCTCTCTCTAGTCCATTGTCTGCTCTTGTAGCACTGGCTTCCTGTCTGTCTGCACACAATCTGGTCGCTTTGATCTGAGAGTCTTCTCCAACTCCATCTACAAATATCTTCCTTTAGCTCTCCACTTCAGCAGCTCCCTCAGTATCTAATAGGGCCACGATTTGGCTCTACATCTATACATGGTTCTATGGGAATCTTCTAAATGCTTTTCCTCATTCAGTGCCCAGAACATCACATTAGAAAGCACATCTGAGATGTGTTGCAGTAATAAACGGTCAGTGTAATATAGTCTCATGTTACAGTTTCAAGCAAAATTCACTTGAGGAATGACCCTGAAATGTTGGAATATTTTAATCAACTGAACTGTGATTTTTAGGGCCATCCCAGTGCAAACAACAAATAAATCCATGAAGTCAACAGTTGCACAGATGTAAGTGAGACAGAATCTAGAACACCGTTTCTAGATTCAGTGGGAACAATTAAAGACACTACTTTCACCACCTCAGGTATCTACAGTAATCACAGTATCCTTCTGTGCTTGGCTTAGTAGGAAAACACAATTGCTGCAGAATGGCACATGCTGGGTGTTTAGTAACACCCATTGCATATTGCTCGCTAGAATTTGGGAACAACTTTAAATATGGCATTCCCCACTGATTTAAGGCAAATGGAGAAAAGATGGGTCTGTAAAATGATAGGTATTTCAGTTTCACACCATAGTAACATGCAAAATAACTTTTTTATGAGAGATTTGAGGAGAACTAGCCAATGTATTTACTTTGTAAATACAATCTCAGGGTAGATAAAATATGTCCTCTCTAAACATTTTCACATCCTAAATGTATAGTCAGATAATGGGATAAGAAAGAAGAAGGTAATGGGGAAGAAAAAAGGGAAAGGAGGCCACTAGTCTAATCTTACCCCTTATATCATTCCTAAATCAAGTTGTTGTCTCAATTCCTTTTGTTCCACTTTTGTGTAATAGAAATACATTTCTGAAAATAGTCTGTTGCTATTTTTTTAAAACATATTTTAGGTTTACATATGAAATAGCTCCAGTGTTTGTTGTCATGGAGGAGATCCTTCTCAAGAAAATGCATGAAATGGTTGGCTGGGGAGAAATTGAAGCAGATGGCATATTTTCTCCTGGTAAGTAGACAGGAAATTATCCTTGCTATCAGGGCCGGCTCCAGACATCAGCAAAGGAAACAGGTGCTTGGGGCGGCACATCTGAAGGGGTGGCATTCCAGCCATTTCTGGGGCGGCACATTTCAACAGCAGGGTTTGTTTTTTTGGCTTCAGCAGCTCTGAACGCAGCTTTTTTTTTTTTTTTTTTTTTTGCCACTTGGGCGGCAAAAATGCTAGAGCTGGCCATGCTTGCTATGGGCCTGATCTAATGCCAGAGCAAATCAGTGAGAGTCTTTCTATTAAGTTCACTCACTTTTGAATTAGGCTCCATATGAAAACTGCATCAGGTTTGTTTTAGGGATGAAGAAAGTAGCTTCAATAAAATAAAATAAAATAGGCAGCAACTTGAGCCTTCCCTTAAATCTAAAAGCAAACTTGAACTGAACTTTTTTGCAGTTTGCAATAATACGGTTAAATTATTTAAAATGTTATTTATAATTTCAAAATATTGTTAATAGCAACCATGTAAATAAAAAATGACAGAATAAAGAAGAAGAAGAAGGCTACTGCAATGTTATAGGTCAATGAAAACTTTCTCAGAATAAAAATCCACAAAGCTTCTCAGAATTCAATTTTACATCAAGCTAATTTTCAGAAAGAACCCTCTGGTACAATGATACAATAAGAATAGAGAAAGAAACGAAACTCTCAGAAATCAGAATTTGCACAATTCTGAATCCAGCTCCTTAATTCCCTCTGTTTCTGTTAGGGACTGGGACATGGTGGGTTGGGGAAAAGAAAAGGAGACTTGCAATCAAATTTGCCTGACAAGCATGAATCTGAAGAGGTCCATCAAACTGGGACTCCCAATGGTGAATTTTATCAAATCTGTGGAAGCCTGGAGAAGTGCGCAAGGGATTAAATGGTGGGGAGAAAATTCTGTGGCCAAGATTTGACTGGTATGCTATACACATATCCTGCAGTCAAAATGGGCAGTCAGCTGGTAAATTGCAAATTGTTGGGTCATTAAGGAATCAAAATTAAGACAGTGGAGGTATGCCAAGTAATACCGGTTGAGAATCTGGCCCTATGTTGCAATGATGTAACATTTAAATTCCCAGTAGGAATAAGCTATTCAAACCAAAACAGAAATATTTGTTTCCCTTCCATGCTGTTAGGTGGGACCATATCAAACCTCTACAGTGTTCTAGTGGCTCGTTATAAACGGTTTCCTGAGATTAAAACCAAAGGCATGACAGCACTTCCACACATTGCACTGTTTGTTTCTGAACATGTAAGTACAGAATTATAATACGTCTGTGTAAAATAGCTTGTCTGTGCTAGATTCAGTAGTGAATCTTGAAAATCAGTATTTAAATATTCAGACTACTGAAATAAATGAGCTGAAAATGAAATGAAATACTTCTGGAGAAAGTTTGAGTGAGATTTTCAAAAGCGCCTACGTGATTTAGGAGCACCCATCCCATTGCAAGTCACTAGTGCTTGTTTTTATGTTCTAAGTCACACAGGCTCTTTTGAAAATCCCCTCTTGTGACTTTAGGCACAGCCCTGAGTAAGTGGTATGGTGTAAGATGCACCAGGACTAGCCCTGGAAATCACTGGGTATGTCTACATAGCAATTAACACCCTCCGCCCCCCAGCTGGCTCATGTGCGGTGGGAGGGTCCCAGAGTTCGAGCTGCAGATCGAGCCTAAATTTAAAAATTTTATTAAGATGATGTTTAAAAAAAAAAGTGAATGGTACAGAGTTTAAGCGTAGAAGTTTCTGGTTATCAGGGAATAACGTACAGATTATCAAGGGGTGTGAAGTTCGGTTTAATATCGGATGGCGTAAGGATAATCTGCAATATCCCCGATTGAGGGTAAAAGGTTAACAGGTCAAAGTACAGACATTGAGATATGAGGGTATGTTGTTCATATAATGGCTGTGTTCAGGTGTGGAGTATAATGAGTGGATACGATGATGAGGATGGATTGACCCTCATTCGGTGAGATTTAACGTTCAGTGAGTTTATGGTTCCAGTTCATATGGTCCAACGGAAAAAGTGTCTCGGTCCCTTTCTCATAGTCAATGCATGATGTAGCTCCGGCTCACACCTCCTGGTACTGTCGGTGGCCGGTGATGTGTTTGGTGTAGATGTCCCTGAACCATCGGATGGTGTCTGAGACCATGAGGCATCGCATGAGCAGTACGTAGCATCGACCAATCCCACAGGTCTGCAGCACACGCTTGTTGCAGGGCTCCCAGGTGCTCAGGGCTCCAACGATCAGGGCATCCATCTGCACCTCATAGCACTTCGCTCTCAGGGTGTCATGCAGGGGGGCGTACTTTTCCAGCTTACAAGCTAGGGCTTCGCGAAAGGCCGGGGTCCTGTTCTCAAAGGAGACCGTGACTTCGATGAGGATGATCTTTTTCTGGGCCTCGTCGGTGATGGCGAAGTCAGGTTGTAGCTGGCGGTCGGTACCGGGGATGGCACAGTTCACGTCGACCTCCCCCAGGCGCGGTGCGATGGCTTTCACCAAGCGGTTCTGGATGGCGTGTGGCGCACTGCAATTAAGTAGCCCTTCAAGCCCTAGTCATTTAGTATGGGCCAGTTGGGGGCATCTAATTGCAGTGTGGACATAGCCATTGTGACTCAGAAATGTATTTCTGAGTCACAGTTCCTCCCCTGTTATCCTCTAGCTTTAGAAGAAGGGATAGTAATTTCCTGCTGACCTGCACCAGCAGTAATTCATCACATTCCCTGCACTGGCACTTTGGGGTGATGAAGCCATGGCCTTACCTATTCCAACCCACTGCTTTTGGTGTGAGGATGGGCAGGTAACTGGACAAACAGCACCCATCCACTGCTATGTGCATACACAAAGTTCAGATTTCTCACCCAGGCAGTATCTGGAAGAAGTTCACTCCTTCCTACTCCCTTATGCAGGTGCATCGGACAAGTCACAATCTGGCCCTTGGAATTATAACTCAAAAACAGTGGCACTTTTCCAAGTGAAACTTTCTAGGGGTCTGATGATTGATGTTAATGGAAGTGTTTCCATGGACCTCAGTGGGCTTTGGATCAGGCCTCAGGTGCCTACTCTTCCCTGATTAGTCTGCAGACAAATGTGCATACCTACAATTTAAAAATAAGAGTTTGAATATTGTCATTGTACATGCACAGTATGAAACTTCAACTACGTTCATATTTACACTGTTGCTTATGGAACTGAGGCATAATGTAAATGCAGAATATTGATGTTGGTTACTCAGGTGTGGCTTTGTGTTATTTCATTGTGGAGTGTTCCACAGTTGCAAAAGTTGTTCACTCTGCTACTGTGGAGGTACAGAGTGAAATCAGTAGAGCTTTCAGTGTTTTTTAAAATCTCATTAATTTTTCTCATAAAAATAATCTGTTACATGGATGTTAACAGAGGACAGTCTAGATTATTTTTTAACTTTTATTTAATAATGCAGAAATATTATGCAAAAAATGGGATGTGAAATTCCAAATGCTATTTATCATTGTAGTTATATGTTGGTGCAGATTTGTGTTTTCTTTTTAATAGTAAACTTGAGGTCAGGCTGCAAAATATTTCAAAACCACTATTTACCCTGTAATTAAATATATTTACCATTCAACCCATAACTTAAATAATCAATGATCATATAAGCACATGCTTCTCCTACTGATTAACATAACTGTCATAAATCTAATAAATAATCTCAAGCATATTGTACACATTCATAAAGCTTTGTTTGCCAGAAGCTGGGAATGAGCGACAGGGGATGGATCACTTGATGATTATCTGTTCTGTTCATTCCCTCTAGGGCACTTGGCACTGGCCACTGTCAGAAGACAGGATACTGGGCTAGATGGACCTTTCATCTGACCCAGTAGGGCCATTCTTAGGTTCTTATGTCTGACTGAGAATAGTTGCTTAGTAAATTACTGAATAGCATGTCTAATGACATTAGCTAGAATTTTTAAAAAATGTACAGACTATCAGTGATCAGGGCAAATAATTATCTCCACATAGGATCAGGAAGTAAACTCCCTGTACAGCATAGCACAGTATTGCACAATTAGGAGCATTATGGGAGGGGTAAGCCTCTTTTTGAAATATCTGGTTTTGACCACTGTTAGACAGGATTTGATGGACTCTTGGTAAATTTCAACATGCCCATTCTTATGTGTCATCACAATACCTGAGCCATAACATACTGCATATTTCTCTAGGGCAGAAAAAATAATGGTGCCATCCATATATTGTATGTACTTTGTATACACACTTGTATCCAACAAAACTCCCTTATACACTTTTTCTTTTTTATATTTTAAGAGCCATTATTCAGTAAAGAAAGCTGCAGCTGTCCTTGGAATTGGGACAGATAATGTAATTGCAGTAAAGTGTGATGAAAGGTAAGCCCCTTAATGTCTTCCAGTAAATGTTTTTTTCTGAATTTAACCTTCTCTTGTGCCACTTGTGCTCTTGTGTCTATTTCTTAAGGCAAATTGTACTTTATAAAATGATCTTGAGCTACAGCTAAAGAAGAATTGATTAAATGCAAAAGTATGGGTCACTTATGAATACAGAGCCAAATTTGTAGGTCCTTATTCAGTATTTACTCAGTCTCCATTTAGATAAAACTCTCACTGAAGTCAGAGGGAGCTGTGCCTGAGTAAGGAATGGAGTAAAACTGAGGGGCCAGTTCTACAAACTTTATTCCAATAGTAATACTGCTTGACTAGTTGCCAAGTAACATACTATTTTACATGGGTAAAGGTGGCTGAACCTGTCTCTAATTAAAGATTTCAAGATGGATCCCACATATAGGGTTAGACTGAGGTTTTACTACTAACCCTATGTAAGGAGCAAGACATGCTGAGCCACCCTAAGAACCTTGCAGGGAAGGGAAGAACCTTGCATGGACCTCCGAGAGGCATTATTCTTTCCCTTATTGAACCTAGCTCCATGAAAGTATAGTAATTTGCTACTAGCCCATGCCCGTAACAAATTTATGCCAGCCCAGCTATGCTGGCCCATGTACTGAGGGGTGGAGCCAAGTGTCCACACATTCCTGCCTTCTCTGCCCATTTCCCAGTGTGGTAACAGGTGCACAGCACCTGCTTTCCCCTGCATGCTTAGTACTAAGTGCAAGGACTTATATATAGTGGCAGATAGATCCATCTCCCTCTCATACCTGTGTTGCCTAGACCAGCAGTTCTCAACCGGGGGTCCTAGGGATCCATGAGCCCTTTCAAGGTAGCTGTGGGGCCCCCAGCGGGGCTGAAGCCCCGATCCCGGTATCCATCAGTGGGGCTGAATCCCAGAGCCCCTTGCCCTGGTGCTCTCTGTGGGGCAGAAGCCCCGAGAACCTGGGCAGAGTTGGGGACATGGAAGGCATTGCCCACCCCCTCAAATTGCAGCACAAGATCATGGCAGTCCTGGGGGCAACTCCACACCTCCCCATCTCCTCTCTCCACCCTGTGGCCAGGTCAGAGGCGGATGCCGGAGCCGGGCAGTGTGGGGCAGCTGCTGCTCTGGCTGGTGCCACAGAGCAGGTAGCAGCAGCAGCATTCCCTCATCTCCTGCTGTTGCCCCAGGTTGAAGCTGCTCCTTTACTCCTACAGCCCCCTAGTATCCTCCTCCCTGCACCCTGAGCTACCCCCTCCCTGCACACAGCCCCTAGTACCCCTCTCCCTACACCCTGAGCTATGCCCCTGGTTTCACACACACCCTACTATCCCTCTCCCTGCACCCTGAGCTACCCACTGCCCACACACAGCTCCTAGCCACCCCCCTCCCTGCACCCTGAGCTACCCCCTCCCTGCACACAGCCCCTAGTACCCCTCTCCCTACACCCTGAGCTATGCCCCTGGTTTCACACACCCCCTACTATCCCCCTCCCTGCACCCTGAGCTACCCACTGCCCACACACAGCTCCTAGCCACCCCCCTCCCTGCACCCTGAGCTACCCTCTCCCTGCACACAGCCCCTAGTACCCCTCTCCCTACACCCTGAGCTATGCCCCTGGTTTCACACACACCCTACTATCCCTCTCCCTGCACCCTGAGCTACCCACTGCCCACACACAGCTCCTAGCCACCCCCCTCCCTGCACCCTGAGCTACCCCCTCCCTGCACACAGCCCCTAGTACCCCTCTCCCTACACCCTGAGCTATGCCCCTGGTTTCACACACCCCCTACTATCCCCCTCCCTGCACCCTGAGCTACCCACTGCCCACACACAGCTCCTAGTACCCCTCTCCCTACACCCTGAGCTACCCTCTGCCTGCACACAGCCCCTAGCCACCCCCGTCTCTGCACCCTAAGCTGTTTTTAAACTTTTTGAGCCCCCACCTTTGAGTTACCATTTTTGGTTGACCCCCCCCCACCCCCCAACCGGACCCAGACAGGATGGGTGGCCTGATGAGGTGAGTCGGGGTAGAGCTGGCACTCTCTCCCTGGACCCCACATGTGGAGGTGGCTCGAGCCCAGCTGGCTCCTACCCCCTCAAACTACACCTATGCCAAAGGCCCCTGTCCCAAGCCCCCTCCGCCCCTGCTGGGTCCTGGAGTTTTTATAGCATGTCGAGGGGGGCCTCTGAGAGAGAAAGGTTGAGAACCCCTGGCCTAGACCACAATTTGGTCCACCTTTAAACTTTTTCTTTCTAATGCCATCTTCTCTTCACCTGAATAGCTTTCATTGTATATGTTTACTTTGGGAGCAAGGCTGTTGATTTATATTGTGTTTGCTAGTGTTTGGGAAGGGGACTGTGTAGGAGTTTGTAGTTATGTTTCTTTTCCATATTTTGTTCTGGGACTATATGAAGACATGTATTAGGGCATTTCTGTAATTCTGTGTCAGATACATTCTTGTTAAGAGGCCTCTGGGCCTCAGGTATTGGTGTTGAGAAAATAAAATTGATTTATTTATTACTTAGGAGTACTATAACATTGTATCTTTACAAGCTGTGTAATAATTGATGTACTACAGAACTTTTTTAGAAACAATATCAGATTGGTAATGGAGTTTTTAAAAGACACCTGTTACATAATGGATGCAAAGGGAGAGTTAAGTTTAAGCTTCAATGTTGGTGGTTCGTTTTTTTTTCATGTTTCTTTTACTGATTAGTGCAGTGTCTCCTAAAAGCTACAGCCACCCAAGCTGTAATCGTTTTTTTTTAAACAGCAGAAGATTATTCTACGTAGTTTAAAGATTGAGAAATTTCACACAGTGAACAATCTGCATGGGATGATGAGATGTTAAGTGAGTTCAAAGGAAATGTGTCCAGGAACATAAAAGTGCATGATTACATAATAGTATATCTCCGGTATTACCTGATTTTCAGAAATCTATATGTTGTTCATATGAGTCTTTAAAACACATCTGGTTTTATTGTTGTTGTTAAAGGCAATAGGTATCCCATGACAACGCCACAAAAATTACATCACTGTTTAAATTTGTTTGATGCTTTTCTCTGAAAATTGTCAGTCAATTCAGAAAATTGGTAGAAGACCCATTTAGATCTCTGTAACTTCCTTTCTATGATGCTATAAATCCAGACGGATCCTTAGCTAAAACCACAGTTCCTACTGAGTTCAGTGGGATTTGCACACCTATATCCGAATACAGATTTAGCCATAATTCAGCAACTGTGGCAGATTCAAAAACAGAAAAATGTTTTTATTTCCATGAACTAAAAGTATATAAAGGCCAAGATTCTCAAATCTGGGTGCCTAAAGTTAGGAGTACACATAGAAATGTAAGAGCCTAAGTAAAAGTGGCCTAATTTTCAGAGATGCTGAGTGTTTGTTGCTACTCCACCTAAAATCACTGGGAGCTACAGGTCCTCACTACTAGAACCAAATGACATTTTTTATAGAAATTTTGATATTTCCATGAGAAATGTCCTTTTTCAAGAACATTTTCCCTTTCATTTTTGGCAAAAATAAGAAAATTTTGACAAAAATTATTTTTTTTGTTTTGTTTAAATATTTTTTGTACGCTTCTCAGGGTATCAAGGACTGTAAGTCACCTTATTACCCCCCCTTCCCCACCCCTACCTCCACCCACACATCCCCCTGTCCAGTGAGAGGGAGACTTGCCTGTTTTCCCTGTTAGCTTCCTGACACCACCAGTCTGTTAGCCACCGAAACAATCTTCTTTGCACTGTGCCAGCCCTTACTGTGCCTTGCAGGTTAACAATAGGTCAGCCCCAGGCTCAAAGCCACTTTGAAGCATCCCCCTGTAGTGTCAGCCCCTTTTTCACTGAACACTCCCAGGAATTCCAGGTCCTTCTGTCCCCCAGGGAACAGTGTGCACTTCTGCTTGAATGATTCAACTCAGGATCAGCTCCTTGTGTAGAACCATGGCACTTAGATAGATTTGTAGTGAAAACAACCATTTTATTATCATAGATTCAAGAGGTTAGGATATCCTCAAGAGAGAGGATCATGGAAACAACAGGATTACACATAAAATCATAACATGATTTCTAGAGACTAAACATAACTTAACTGGCTAGCCTTCTTTCTAAAGAAGATCATCTCACCCCAAATGTCCTTTGCAGCATTTCAACCAGGGCAGGTTGTGATCCATTGTCATGAATGTAATCGCACTGACCAACCAATTCCTAGATGCAGGATAAAAGGGTTCTTCCTTGTCTGGCAAAAAACCTGTTTGCCAAGTGTGCTTGATACAGACTTCAGATAACGCTTTACACAATCAATAGTATTAATGTTGTGACCCTAGCTCTTATGTAAAACCTCATGTGACATTCTTTGGTGAACAAGAATGTAAATACCAGGATAAGGTTATTCTTGTAACTCCCTTGCCAGTTGGGTTACAATTTTGTAAGGGAAAAATCCCCATTTCCTGACCTGATCTACTCAATACCTCTGAATATCAGGCCACTTTTATTTAGGAACATAAGTATGCATTTAAGAGCCTAACAGCGGGCAGCCAAGTTTGAAAATTGGTCCTAATTCTTTCACGGAGTACAATATTACAAAGACTTCCTTAATTTCTGCAGACTTGAAATGCAAAATCTGCAAGAGTAAAAGGAAATATTTTGCAGTATAGGAAGAGAAAAGCTTGCAACAATTCAGATAGAAAAAGCCAGCATTTCAGTATTTTAGAATGCAGTGCAATAAGATGGATACCAAAGAGGATAACACACTAGGCACCCACAATAGAAATATGGCTGGTATGTGAGGGGAAAAACTATTAACAGATTAAAATCGGCATGTATTATGCTCACATACAAATACGTGTATTATCGAATTTTTCTAAATGTTATGGGCCAAATCCTGCCATCAGACACATGGTGAGAAGTGGGTAGAAACTGCTATTGTCAGTTTTCTTCCTCATGGCCCCATATCATAACATAACATTAATTTTCAACAAGTTTGTTTACATTAATGGTCTCTTTATTTAGAAGTGATAAGGGCCACAAATGCACCAGTTAGAGCATTGGGAGTGATCCACAACTGCCCTGCCCCTCATACAGCCATTTACTCTTGTACAAAGTAGGTCTAAAATGCAATCATTCTCATTTGGCAAGGCTTTACACCCACTTTACACACACCTTGCAAAGATGCAGATAGTGGAAAATCAGGCTCCTTGTCTTTTGGCCACTGTTTTATATAGGCTGAAAATATTTTGCCACAAAATATAAGTAAACATCACCAGACAGAGTCAACTGAACAGTATGGTAAATGCCAAGGAAAGACCTCTTCCCCCAACTGGGGTTTGATTTACTGCATATTCTCAAGAGTAGCAGGACAAATAATTTAAATTTTCCTCTTTTTTTCCCTCCCAACATTCTACAATCATCCAGGGGGAAGATGATTCCATCAGATTTGGAGGCAAAAGTACTCAAAGTCAAGAGACAGGTTTGTTTCTTTGTTATTATTTGCAGCCTTGTGATATTAATAGTGAGCTAAATCCGGCAGTCCTCACTCGTGAAATTCCCAAGGAAGTTAATAGTAGGAATCACGTTTTCAAAAGTATTTAGCACCCAGAGCTCCAAATGCAATCTCATTTAAATTAATGGGAGTTTTAGCAAAGTGAGGACTGCAGTATTTGCCTGGATTATAGAGAAGACATTTTTTAAATTACAAAATTGTTTTACAATTAAAAGTAGAGAGTCATAGCATCATGGACATGTAGGGCTGGAGGGAACCTTGAATGGTCATTAAATCCAGCCCCCTGCACTGAGGTGGAACCAAGTAAACCTAAACTATCCCTGACAGGTGTTTGTCCAACCTGTTCTTAGAAACCTCCAGTGATGGGAATTCCTCAACCTTCCTTGGAAGCCTATTCCTGTGCTTAACTAACCTTAGAGTTAGAAAGCATTTCCTAATATCTATCCTAAATCTTTCCATTACTTCTTGTCCTACATTCAGTGGACATGGAGAACAATTGATCCTTGTCTTCTTTGTAACAGCCTTTCACATATTTGAGGATGGCTATCTGGTCCCCCCTCAGTCTTCTTTTCTTAAGGCTGAACATGCCCGTTTTTTTTAACCTTTGCTCAGAGGTCAGGTTTTCTAAATCTTTTATCATTTTCGTTGCTCTCCTCTGGACTATCTCTAATTTAGTCACCTGTTTCCTACAGTACAGTGCTCACAGTTGGACATGATACTCCAGCTGAGACCTCATCAGTACCAAGTAGAACTAGACAATTACCTCCCATGTCTTACATACAACATTCCTGTTGTTAAACCCCAGAATGACATTAGCCTTTTTCCCCAACTGCATCACTTTAATTCATTCATATGCAATTTGTGATGCACTGTAACCCGCAGATCCTTTTCAACAGTACTACCACTAGCCAGTTATTCCCCATTTTGTAGTTGTGCATTTGATTTTTCCCCCCAAGAGTTGTATTTTGCACTTGTCTTTATTGAATTTCATCTTATTGATTTTAGATCAATTCTCTGATTTGTCAATATTGTTATGAATTCTAATCCTGTCCTCCAAAATGCTTGCAACCCTTCCGAACTTGATGTCATCTTCAAATTTTAAAATGATGCTCTCCACTCTGTTATCCAAGTCATTAATAAAAATATTGAATAGAATCTGACTCAGAACTGGCCTCTGCGGGACCCCACTAGATACACTCTCCCAGTTTGACAGTGAATCATTGATAATTACTTTGAGTATGGTCTTTCAATCAGTTGTGCACCTGCATTAGAGCAATTTCATCTAGACCTTTTTCCCCTAGTTTGCTTATGAGACTGTCATGTGAGAATGTATCAAAAGACTTACTAAAATCAAGATATAGCACATCTACTGCTTCCCCACCATCCATTAGGCCAGTAATCCTGTCAAAGAAAGAAATTAGGTTGGTTTCGCATGACTTTTTTTGACAAATGTATGCTGGCTATTCCTTACAACCCTAGTATGCTCTAGGTGTTTACAAACTGATTGTTTAATAATTTGTTCCAATATCTTTCCACGTATCAAAATTAGGCTGACTGGTTTATAATTCCCTGTGTCCTCTTTGTTCCCCTTGTTAAAGATAGGTATACTATGTTTGCCCTTTTCCAGTCCTCTGGGACCCCATGTGTCCTCCATGAGTTCTCAAAGATCCAGCTAGTTTTCTAAGTACCATAGGATGAATTTCATCATGCCCTGCTAACTTGAATACATCTAAGTTATTTAAATACTCTTTAACCTGTTCTTTCCCTATTTTGGCTTGGTTTCCTTCCCCATTATTGTTAATATTAATTGTATTGAATGTTTGGTGACTATTAACCACTTTAGTGAAGACTGAAGCAAAATAGATATTAAACACTTCAGGCTTCTAGATGTCACCAGTTATTAGCTCTCCTTCCCTGCTATGTAGAGGACCTATATTTTTCTTTGTCTTTCTCTTGCCCCTAATATATTTAGAGAACCTATTCTTATTACCTTTTATGTCCCTTGTGAAGTGTAACTCATTTTGTGCCTTAGCCTTTCTGATTTTGTCCCTACATGCTTGGGCAAGTCATTTGTGCTTGTGTAACCCACACACCTTCTGGGTATGGTGTTGTGTCCCATCTAGTGGCACTGAGACCACTTAGTGAGAGAGATAAAATGGGTCTGCTCTACAGCCTTAGCTAATAGCCAGTTGGCTTTTAGCTAATGTGGTAGAGGCTCATGTACTAAGCTCCAGAGGTCTCAGGTTCAATCCTGCCCACTGACAACCACGGTCTGTCGGTGTTACACTTGTCCTTAGCAACTTGTAGGATTCCTTTTTGACTCTCAGGTCATCAGAGAGCTGTTGATAGAGCCGTATTGGCCTCTTCCTATTTTTCCTATCTTTCCTTTGCATCGGGATAGTTTGCAGTTGTGCCTTTGATATTGCCTCCTTGAGAAACTTCAAGATCCTCTGAACTCCCTTTTCCCTTTGATTTTCTTCCCATTGACCTTATCTATCAGTTCTCTGAGACTGTTGAAGTCTGCATTTCTTGAAATCCATTGTCCTTATTCTTCTATTCTCACTCTTTCCTTTTCTTAGACTCATGAAATCATAGAATCATAGAATCATAGAATCTCAGGGTTGGAAGGGACCTCAGGAGGTCATCTAGTCCAACCCCCTGCTCAAAGCAGGACCAACCCCAACTAGATCATCCCAGCCAGGGCTTTGTCAAGCCTGACCTTAAAAACCTCTAAGGAAGGAGATTCCACCACCTCCCTAGGTAACCCATTCCAGTGCTTCACCACCCTACTAGTGAAAAAGTTTTTCCTAATATTCAACCTAAACCTCCCCCTCTGCAACTTGAGACCATTACTCCTTGTTCTGTCATCTTCTACCACTAAGAACAGTCTAGATCCATCCTCTTTGGAACCCCCTTTTAGGTAGTTGAAAGCAGCTATCAAATCCCCCCTCACTCTTCTCTTCTGCAGGCTAAACAATCCCAGTTCCCTCAGCCTCTCCTCATAAGTCATGTGCTCCAGCCCCCTAATCATTTTTGTTGCCCTCCGTTGGACTCTTTCCAATTTATCCACATCCTTCTTGTAGTGTGGGGCCCAAAACTGGACACAGTACTCCAAATGAGGCCTCACCAGTGCCGAATAGAGGGGAATAATCACGTCCCTCGATCTGCTGGAAATGCCCCTACTTATACAGCCCAAAATGCCGTTAGCCTTCTTGGCAACAAGGGCACACTGTTGACTCATATTCAGCTTTTTGTCCACTGTAACCCCTAGGTCCTTTTCTGCAGAACTGCTGCCCAGCCATTCGGTCCCTGGTCTGTAGCAGTGCATGGGATTCTTCCATCCTAAGTGCAGGACTCTGCACTTGTCCTTGTTGAACCTCATCAGATTTCTTTTGGCCCAATCCTCTAATTTGTCTAGGTCCCTCTGTATCCTATCCCTACCCTCCAGCGTATCAACCACTCCTCCCAGTTTAGTGTCATCTGCAAACTTGCTAAGGGTGCAGTCCACACCATCCTCCAGGTCGTTGATGAAGATATTGAACAAAACCGGCCCCAGCACCGACCCTTGGGGCACTCCACTTGATACCGGCTGCCAACTAGACATGGAGCCATTGATCACTACCCGTTGAGCACGACCATCCAGCCAGTTTTCTATCCACCTTACCGTCCATTCATCCAGCCCATACTTCTTTAACTTGCTGGCAAGAACACTGTGGGAGACTGTATCAAAAGCTTTGCTAAAGTCAAGAAATAGCACATCCACTGCTTTCCCCTCATCCACAGAGCCAGTTATCTCATCATAGAAGGCAATTAGATTAGTCAGGCATGACTTGCCCTTGGTGAATTCATGCTGACTGTTCCTGATCACTTTCCCCTCCTTTAAGTGGTTCAGAATTGATTCCTTGAAATCTATCATTTCATTGTCACTTTCACTCAAATTGCCTTCCACGTTCAGATTTGCTATCATTTCCTCTCCATTGGTCAGAATCAGGGTTAAAATGGCTGTCCTCCTGGCTATGTCCTCCACTTTCTGAAACAAGAAGTTGTTCCCAATAGATTCCAAGAACTTATCGGAAATTTTGTGTTTTGCTGTGTTACTTTTCCAACAGATGTCTGGGTAGCTAAAGTCCACCATTACTACCAGTTCTTCTGTTTTGGATATTTCTCTTATATGTTCTAGAAATGCATCCTCCACCTCCTCTTACTGATTTGAGGGTCTATACTAGATCCTTACCATAACAATACCCCTTATAATTTTATCTGGAGCCTTTCAGCTGGTCTGCTTTTCACCTCCTTCGGGACCTCAAAACAAGTATATATAATCTCGATGTAGAATGCAACACCTCCTCTCTTTTTTGCCCTGCCTGTTCTTCCTGAACAAGCTGTACCCCTCTATACCAGTATTCCAGTCATAAGATTTATTCCACCAAGTCTCTGTGACACCAATTAAGTCATAATTTATCTTATGTACTAATACTTTCAGTTCTTCCTATTTATTCCCCATACGCCTTGCATCTGAGTATAGACATGTTGAGCAAATTCCCCCACTGATTTTCCTCTTGTTGTTCCTATGAATCTATTATAATTTTCCATGCTGTGCCCCTCCCCCACTCCAACATTTACCCTTCTATTAAGGTCACTTTTTTGATACTTAATTGTGGGCTTGTGTCACCTGCTCCTTTTGAACCTCGTTCAAATCCCTTTTCACTAGATTGAGGAGTCAGTGAACAAAGATATTTTTGTCAGGTGGCTCCCATCTCTTCCTAAAGGTACATCTTTTCTGGTTTCATTATTGTGATACTGACCAAACTTTCCATAACATTCACCACCTTCAGGCAGACACTAAACATGGAAAATTTCTTTCTCAAATGGGAATTTTTGGAACGTTGTTAGTGTGAAGAAAAGGGGTGTTGATGGAAATGTATTGCAACATTAATTATAGAAATAGCTACTGATGACTGATATGAGATGAAAGAAGAACACATTCTCTGAGCTATCTCTTCAGCTAATGTGGCCTGAATTATCTTGTATTATTTTCAGGAGCATATCCCACTGTATGTCAGTGCCACAGCTGGTACAACAGTGTATGGAGCCTTTGATCCTCTTGACAACATTGCTGACATCTGCAAGAAGTATGGACTCTGGATGCATGTGGATGTAATGCTTTTCAGAAATATTGCTCACAATTATTCTTTTATAGGATTAAAGTCTGGAACTTGTTTCTTTACCATAGAAAAGAGCATCTGCTTTGAAGGGTTCCAATACAACTAATGTATGAATGGATTGTGATGAATAGACATACTTGAACAAGATACAGTCATGCAGTGAAGGGAGTGCCTGTTTAGAAAGGAAATTAAGTAAATAGCATTTGTTAGCATTCATTCAAGTCTTGGAATAATGCAATAGATACTGCTTCAAAATGCATTATCTTTGTGTCAGACCAGAGCAACTCAGAATACCATACTACACCTCTCTGGCATACAATGAATCATCATTTTGATGAATATTTTTCTTTTTATGACTAATCATTTCTTCTGCATATAATACCACCTTAGTAGTACAGAGTCACTGGGATAAGTAGAGCTCCTGGCAATAAGCCAAATTTAAATCATTAGGCCAAATTCTTCTTTCCAATACAGTTGAATGAATAAGTAGCTAGTCATATAATTGTTTTACTCTGAAGTAAAATGTGTTAATTTTAGCCAAAATTCTCAGTAGTCGTTGTCTAACTTTAGGTTGGCATCTAAGTGCATATGTAGACCCCAAAATTGGTGGCCTGATTTTCTGATTTTTAAATTGATCAGAGCTTTGAGTTCTTAGCACTTCCTAAAATCAAACCAGTTCGATTTAGATGCCTAAATATTGATTTAGGCCTGACTTTAGGCAACTTTTTTTGGAAATTTTGGGTTAAAAATAAGTTGAATTTTGAAGTGTTTCTTTTTCAGTAGGTACAATGATGTGCCACTCTAATCAAGTTAAACGTAAATGCAATTGTTTCAGTATATTTAAACTTACCCATGCGGTCTAATCTCTGGTAAATATAAAGAGGATTTCAATTTAAATCTTCTTGGCGTTAGTATGCACTGTGGATCAAGATAATTGATGGCTTCAGTTTGCTACTCTAAAGAAAGAAGGTGGTCAAGGCATTTAAAAGAGCACGCAATGAATTAAATGTGACGGATCACAGACCTTGAACCCGGGCCCACGGATCACAGACCTTGAACAGGTAGTGCTCAGGTCTGACTGCCACCCAGCAGTGTGACAGAAATTCACCCTTTGTCCTTATTGAATGCTGTGATTATCTTATTCATGCATGAAATCACATTAAAGCCAATGGACTATTTGTTTAATAAGGCACAATGAATATGACTTATTTTTATCCATAATTATTATTTGCAGAATGCTATATAAAACTACAGCTGTGGCCCAGCACTTTACAATACTCTGTTATATGCCAACAAATGAGCTGAAAATCTTCTTGAATATATGCACTTTGTTCCCTCATTGTATGTGTGATGTGGCTGGGCGTTGCTCTGTTTGTTTTTTCTTTTATAGATTGGATTTCTTGTAACATTTAATGCCTGCGTTGTTCATTTAACAGCTTGTATTTTTTAGAAAAAAAATATTTTAGTAACTATCTTATGAAAGATTGAACTTTTCTTCTCTTGTTTTTATTTTATAATATCAATGTCTCATTTCTTACAGGCAGCATGGGGAGGTGGGCTGCTAATGTCTAGGAAACATTCCTTTAAACTTAATGGCATTGAAAGGTGAGCATAATGCAGTGTGTATTTTTATTCAGAGTAAGTCATCTTCCTCCCCTCTCTGTCCTTCTTGCCATATTATCCCCCACATACCTCGAATCCCTCCATTACCACACAACACACAGCCTCATCTACAAATCCCTAAATATCTTGCCCCACCACCTCCATTTCTGATCTCATCCCTTCCTTTACTTTATACACTCCCCATTTCTTTTTGCCTTCCTTCTCCTGAATCTTCTTTACTAACTCTGAGCTTCATTCCTTTATCACATTGCTCCCTTCTCAAGGAACAGCCTTCCTTTCCTTCCCCCCTCCCCCAATCTACCTTCTCTTCCTTCCTCTAAATCTTTCCTTAAAAGCTCTCCTCTCCTTTTTATTAATAATTCCCTCGCTTTTCCTACCCTGAACTATTACCTTAAGTCCTTATCCTGTAAGAACATAAGCTCTTTTGAGCAGCTTAGGTAGACACACATAATGTGTCTGGAAAGTGATATGTATGTGTGTGCAGGGGCCTTTGGGGAGACTTATACATATTGCATTTAACACCTGGCATATTCCTTACATTATAGTTTGGTTTATCACCTAGGGCCAATTCTGTTACCTGGAATCCACACAAATTGATGGGTGTTCCACTTCAGTGTTCTGCCTTTCTGGTCTGTGAAAAGGTACCGTAAATTATGTCTTTCATATTTCAAAACAGTCTTTAGGTAATGGCTTAAAGTGCTAGCACGAAGGCCAACTAATGTGATCATGAAAGTTGACAAAGGCAAAGAGCAGAAACCTCAGAGCACAGCAATCCTCAACAGTTGCTGTACCCCTTTTACCTTTGAATTTTCTGATGATCTGAAAACCATGACTTGACCTGTGTTGTAGGGTCTGTGTTTCCCAGCTACAAGTCAGGTAGTTCTAAGTCACATCCTAAGGCCGCAGAACCATGGAACCACCAGACAAAGAGCTTTCCTATCCTGTTGGTGCTTAGTGAGGAAACAGACTCCCATAAAACCTCTTCAGTATGACTTCCAGGCATATACACTCTAAAGAGGCAAGATATGGGAAGAAAGTGGCCACACCACCACACCTAAAGATGTCAGGAGATAGCTAATGGTCATCCAGGCCCAAAGTCAGCAAGTGATAGCAAGGACTTTTTTTTTTAAATGATGCCCATTATCTTAAGTATTTATTTGGCCAGTAGTCATGTAGACTCCTTCACAAGTAAGAGAGGTATCTGGGCCAGCTTTGGAGAAGGATTTTCTGGGGTCCAGAAAAGAGTATATAGCCCTTCGGGAAGGGTAAGTCTGCTGATATCCAGATCTGGATTTATAAATACATAGGCCTAGATTTTTAAAGGCAGAAGGGGACATTCTTACCATCTCACTGGTACTCCTGCATAACACAGGTCATAGAATTTCACCAGTCATTTATTTGGCAAGTCCCGAACTTCTTGTTGAGCTATAGCATAGCTTTTTAGAAAGAAAGTATTGAATTTAAAGACTTCAAGCAATGAAGAACCTACCACATCACATCCCTTGGTAAGCTGTTCCTCTGAATATCCTCTATCTGGATATTTGAAGCAGACAATTCACTCATTCCTGTTTGCCATAAAAATATCTTCTCTGGAGGCAACCCATCTTTTCATATCAAAGGTTATCTGTCACATTAATGACTGACAAGTGGAATGTATCTTTGCAAATAAATAGAATATTAGATTACCATTTGTGTTAAATGTATACCCTAATACATTTATACATGTATTAGGGTATTATAAATGTATACCTTAATACATTTACCCTATGTGATGTGTCTGAGTTAATGTTATTGTGGGAACCTTAACCATTGAGTTTTCTTGGTCTTGAATTTTACCTTTTTGTAATCTTAACATTGTGTTAATAAGGTTTTTCCATGGTATGTACATACACAGACACACACTGGAAGCTTTACAAAAAAGTCAGCATTTACCAACTGGCAGTTAAATTTACCATTTGCTTTATTTCCCATTCTGTGGCAACTTAGGAAACCCCATGATTACATCAGTAAAATCAAATACCATGGAAAAATAAATGTTTAACATAGACCACTGTACAATTTACACACAGTTTCCTTGGCATTTATTTGGTAGATATTTGGTAAGATACCTTCATTCTAAGACTTAAAGCCCCTTATTCTATTTTTCTTCATTATGTTGTTTCTTTTATCGCCTCAGTCTGTAGTAGATTCTCTTTTCATAGCAGAAATAGCTTTCAGCAGCACCATGAGTTGTCTGCCTGCAAATTCAGGTTGAGAACAAAAAGTGTATTGCTTCATCAGACACACACAAATCAGATTCTGTAGTGCTTTGTGGAGAGATCTTTACCACAAAGTCTCAAGAAACTGTCAAGTGCTTTTTAAAAAAAAAGGAAAAGGCTTTTTTTGAAGAAAAATAGGTGGGAAATGGGCTTGATGTCTTATGGAGAAATCATTATTATATGGGTGTCTATTACCAAGAAGTAAACTACCTCTCCCCTTCTTACTCACTCCATAAGCTATGAACAATGGTTGTAACCATTGGTAGCTCACACAGTATCCATAAAGCTCAAGTTCAGTAGTTGAAGTGAACATTCTGAAATGAATCTTGTTCATAAATATAGCATGCATATTGATGGTTGTATTCCCGCTCTAGGGTCTTCTGCAAGCCTGTAATCAGATGTGTGCTGGGTATCTGTTCCAACCAGACAAACAGTATGATACAGCTTATGACACAGGGGACAAGACCATTCAGTGTGGCCGGCATGTTGATGTCTTCAAACTTTGGCTAATGTGGAAAGCTAAGGTAGGAAAGGTCTACAGAAATGCAACTTTAACCAGAAAAATAAATGTTCTTTAGCCACTTCAAACTGATGCATACATAGGTCGAATGAAAGTTAAGGCTTAAAATCAAACTTTAAATGTATGGTTTAGTTGAGAGGAAGTGGTAATAGGAAGTTCTTAGTGGAGCACCCTCATCTGTGAAACTGTAGAAATCACACTGAGTTCAAATCTTCCAAGCTTTAGATCAGCGTTAAACTCCTCTTTCATTTGCATTGGGCAGCTACACAGCTTCAGCAACGTACTCCCAGGACCAACATGTACGCTTTACAATATGGTTCTTCAATGGCTATTGGCTAAATTTCATTAGGAGGCAAATGATTATGACATTTCCAGTTCAGTTTTGCAGACTCCAGAGACACAGGTATATACTACTGCCTGATATACAATCTCACCCTGATTTACAGTGCTATAAATCGAATGCAGTCAATGGAGTTATTGTTTATTTGCACCTTGTAACTGTGATCAGACTCAGGCTTGAGGACGTCTGGGTATTTATCTGAAGTTTCAAATCTCTTTTAGGCTCACCTATTGCTATTTAAAACCTGTTTTCCCCTCCTCGCATCTAAAACCCAATTCTGGAGGGAGCTGATTGCTCTAAGCTGCCATTGATTTCAGTCCCTCTCAGAATTAGGCCCCTAAAGATTTGTAATAACCAATTTCATTTCTGGGGTGCCTTATTTTTGAAACCTATCAAAGAGCTTTACAATAAAAATGATAAGACTCCTGTCCTGGGGGACTTTGCTCCATATGTGTCAGAAAAGGTGTGGATTTTTTACTTTATATGTAAACCTGTGAACTGTTTCCTTGAGTTAGGGAGGTTACTATAGTGTTAATCAGAAATAAGATAAATGTTGCATCAGAAAACAGATGTTGTGTCGATAGAAGAAAAAGTGCATATCTAGTCTTCTTAAAGTTTTGCAACATCAACAACAAAGCAGATAAACAATAGCTGCTATTGCAAGCAAAGTAAACATTAAATGATAAAAAGAAGCATCACTGCCTAATGCTCATCATTTTTGTGTAGAAGAGACATGCAACCATAGTGTAATGTGATAAACAATTCTGATTTTATTATTATAATTTAGAAAACCAAGGTAGAATTGCAACAATAGTGGAACAAAGATTAGGACAAGAAATATGGCCAAATTCTGAAACCTTTGAAACAGTGCTATATTAGCTACTGGAGTAAATCCCATTATTCCCTAAATAGGAAATATGTCAACAATGGCAAGGTAAAGACAAAAAGGCGGGGAGCATAATTTATCAATTAAACTGGTTATAGAGATCGGTCAAAGTGCCGTCCCTACCATGCGTGCAAAAACTCAGACAAATGAGACTTTATTTGATGTGGTTTTGGTTGAAGCTCAATAGTTATGTAGATTCATACTATTTCTAAAAGGTACCTTTTTTAGAATGAGGTTCTGTATATTATATAGAATGAGCATCAATAAATTCTATGCCCCCAAACAATAAAATACAGTTCCTCAGGACAGCACCCTAGAATCTCCCCTTCAAGCTCATTCCTGTACAACGAAGTTGTTGTTAGGGAAAATCAAACATGGCTAAAGCCAGGGCTGGCTCCAGGCACCAGCCTACCAAGCACGTGCTTGGGGTGGCACCTTGAGGTGGGCGGTGCTCAGAGTTTTTTGTTTTGTTTTTTTTAAACATACTGCACCCCATGGTGCTCTGGGAGAGTGGGGCTGCGGCCGGGCTCGCTGCCCTCCCCCCGGCGCTCCAGCTGGCTGGGAGAGCGGGGCTGTGGCCGGGCTCGCCGCCTGCTCCGCAGCGCTCAGGCCGCCCGGGAGAGCCGGGCTGCAGTTGGGCTCGGCACCCTCCCTGCGGCGCTCCGGCCGGCAGGGAGAGTGGGGCCACGGCCGGGCTCGCCGCCCGCCCCGCCGCGCTCCCCGCCGGCGCCACGGCCGGGGCAGCGAGGCCTGCCGTGGGCCTACCGCGCTCCCTGGCCGGGGCAGCGGGGCGCTCCCCGCCCACACCCCAGCTGGGGCAGCGGGGCCATAGGCGCCGGGGCAGCGGGTGCTCCACACTCCCTGCCGGCACCCTGGCCGCTCCGCGCTCGCCACCGGCGCCCCGGCCGGGGCAGCAGGGCCACGGGCGCGCCATCCAGGTAGGAGCGGGGGGTTGTTTTGGCAGGCATTGGGGGGTGGGTTTTTTTGTTTGGGGGGGCGGCGTTTGGGGTAAGCTTTTTGCTCGGGGCGGCAAAAACGTTAGAGCCGCCCCTGGCTCAAGCCACTCTTGGAGCTCACGTTTTATATTATTTGTATTCATATTCTACAGGGCACTCGAGGCTTTGAAATTCTTATCAACAAATCCCTGGAACTTGCTGAGTATCTTTACAAGGAACTGAATTCAAGAGAGAACTTTGAGCTTGTATTTGATGCCGAAGTAAGTATCAAAATATTCCTCTGATCTCTTCTTCAGTATGTATTCTCTTCTACTTTACATGCATTTAATTTGATGTTCCATATAAAAAGCTAGCATATTTTCCTGTTGTCACTTTCCCTGTCTAATTGAAATAGGCACTTCATAGATTGGGTATATTCATATTGTACAGTAGAAATTAGTCTAGCCATAGTATCCATTTCCTGAATGAACAGAGTATTTTAAAATCCTCTGTGTTGTTCATCCAGAGCCTCTGGGATTACAAACAATGGTGGTAAATCAAATTTAAGTGATGGTTTTCTTTTGCGACAACACGGACAGTTGTAAAAAATGAACTGGGCAATTAAGGACTTGATTCTGCAAGGTGCAGAGTAGAGCTGGTTGTAAAATTTGTGACTGAATTGACTGAACAGGTTTTTTTTATTGGAGGGGTTTTTTTGGTCTGTCTCTTGAGTTTTGACCCTTCCTCTGCCCACCCACAGTGTATGTGACCAATTAGTGTTGCCCGCTCTCCAAAATGTGTTGGCTAAGGAAATTTTAGCCTCTGCTCCAAGAGTTCTCACCCCCACATCTGCCTATCCCCTGCCCAGCAATTCATCTTGTCCCCGATATGCCCCATCAGCCCCACCCCCATCAGTTCAGCTCCCCTGCCCCCAGCCTCACATCTGCCCCTCCCTCCCAAGCCTCAGAGGGCTGCATCAGGGCTCTCCCCCTTTCCAGGATTGGGGTAGGAGATGCATTTCCTGGAGCTCTTCACGCCTTTCCCAGGCCATATAATGCAGAGGAAAGGGGACGGAGCAATGGCCCCATCCTGCTCCCTTGTGCACAGGAGGAGAGTGGGGAGGAGGAAGTGGAGCTACAGTGGTTTGCTGAGCTTTTTGCTCTGTCCTCTCCCCACCTGTGAGGAAAAGCGATCAGAGGGGGAAACTCTGCTGGCTTCCAGGGGCACTTAATTTCATGCGGGAGCTGGACTTCTCACGTCATCTCGATATGAACTCCAGTCCCCCCTGAAATCCCGGCACTCACCAAAAATTGTGGGAGTGGCAATACTACACTTAATCATGGAACTATTCATGCACTTACCGTTAAGCGCATGAATTAGTGCTCTGCTAGATCAAGGCCAGCGTGCTCAACACCTTGCAGAAGTGAGCCTAAATTATATCATGTAGATTGCTGGACAATCATCACAAGAGTAACAGCTTTTGTGATAATTATCAACCTGGGCCAGTTTTGAAGAAGTGACCTAAAAGTAAAAGGTAGGATTTTCAAAAGTGACTTAGAAACATTGGAGTGACTTATGCCTACATCATTTAGACACTATTGGTATTAAACTCTTGTTGACCTCAGACCCAATAGCAAAATCATGATGATAGTTTACTGAGAAATAAACATTTTGTTTTAAAGCCTGAACTCACCAATGTCTGTTTCTGGTACATTCCACCAAATCTTAGAAGAATACCAAATGGGCCAGAACGAGAGAAATTACTTCATCAGGTAAGATTTATAGTATTGACATTCAGAGGCTGTTGTGACCAATAAGGCCTCTATTGATAGTTCTCAGTCTTCAAACATCCCATATTTTCATGCAACCTTTTGTTTAATCAGGACTCAAATACTAAAGTTTGTGTGACATCCAAAGAAGAAAAAACTTAACGTCATGAACATCTCCTTAGTGTCAGAATTAGAGCACAGCAAGCTCTTAAAAAATTATGAACATTCATTCAAATAAAAAGAGCCCTTTGAATGTGTTTGAGAAGTTTTCTCTGACCATTTGTAGGAGTGACTCACCATTCACAAGAATGACTACAGACCATTATTCCAAGTGTATCTGCAGCCCCCTTAAATGTTCTCTTTGGGCTTTGAAATCACTCAATCAGGAAACAGAAACAATGACATGAGACTTAAGTGACCAGTCATAGAGCACTAATATTAAATCATGGAACCTAAATCAATAGTCGTAGTGAATAGTTTTCAAAGTATCCCCAGTCCGAAACATGTTTGCAGAAACCATTCATCAGATCATTTCAAATATGCAAAAATAGAAGGCCGAGATTTTTTTAAAA
Organism: Chelydra serpentina; assembly: GCA_037349315.1. NCBI lineage: Eukaryota > Metazoa > Chordata > Testudines > Chelydridae > Chelydra > Chelydra serpentina. The sequence continues at coordinate 19,117,036 of JBAIAC010000002.1, forward strand.
TGACTAATAATCTAGTGGACCTAAACATTTTGGTGCCCAACTTGAGACAATGTAAAGGGCCTAACTTTTCAGAGGGTGGGTTCTAAAGCACCAAAGTGACTTATCACTCTTGAAAATCTTGGCTCAAGTCCCTTTGTAAGCAGAGAAAGCGGCTACATTAATTGAATAACTTGTTCACTTTATCAGAGGGGTAGCCATGTTAGTCTGTATCCACAAAAACAACGAGGAGTCCGGTGGCATTTTAAAGACTAACAGATTTATTTGGGCATAAGCTTTCGAGGGTAAAAAAACACTTCTTCAGATGCATGAAGAATCTGTTAGTCTCTAAGGTGCCACAAGACTCTTTGTCGCTTCATTTTATATAGTTTACCTAGGGCTAGTCAGTCAGCCCTCTTCTGACCTTTCTTTGCTTACAGAATTCATGGGAGTTGAGGCAATAGTGTAGGGTGTGATTGACCTATTTTATGGTGTTTAATGACAGCAAAGCTAACTTTATTGCACCTAGATACACAGGATAATTTGACCTAGGTGAACACGTAAAAGGGAAAAAAAATCTACTGTGCACAATCATTACATGATTTTAAAATGCTCAGATCTTGGTCAAATCAAACAGTCATCCAAAACAAGGCTGTGCACTCTTCCTCAGTAAGGGTTATTTTCAGATCAAATTCCAGTTTTCAAATCTCATTCATTTGGGCTGCAGGGCTATTCAGAAATGTTGTCCAGGTGACAAGAATTTTTAATACCAGTGGGAGGATTCTGTATGTTTGCTTTCAGTTCTGTAAATGTACAATCTACCAACAGAAAACCTCTTAATAAAAATGCACAATGTAGCCTATATATATGTATGTTACACACAACAGTCTTATGAAGTTTTAATCATGCTAGTTTTGTTACACTGTGACTTGCAAAGGCTGGCTGTAATGAGAGGGGGGTAAAGTTTCCAAATGTAAAAGGAAAATAATTGCGACGGCTGACTTTTTGACTTTTTGTATACAGGTTGCTCCAAAAATAAAAGCGCGGATGATAGAAGAAGGAACGACGATCGTTAGCTACCAGCCACATGGGGACAAAGTGAATTTTTTCAGAATGGTCTTTTCCAACCCAGCTACTAGGAAATCAGACGTTGACTTCCTCCTTGAAGAAATTGAAAGACTTGGCAAGGATTTGTGATAACTGATGCTGCACTTTGAAAGGGGCTTAATTTTGTGCTGGTATAGTGGGCACCATTAAAAAATGTTACATTTGCTACTCCATGTTAGTTTAATGTATTATGGCACCTCCTGTTCTAAGGATAGGAAGATACTGCAGTTACTGGAGGTACCTAGAGTAATGAAAGTTCAACTTTTTTAAATGGAACTCCCTTTAGACATGAGATCTCATCGTTTCACAGGGCTTGAGAGTCACTACATGCATCCTTCTTAACTGTATCTTTTCCCTTCCCTCCCCCCCCCCCCCGGCAGGGCCGGTGCAATCACTAGGCGAACTAGGCGGTCACCTAGGGAGCCAAGTGGTTGGGGGCTCCAAAAAGCGTCGGCTTGAGGGAACGGCGAGCCCCAGCCATGGAGGAACTGGCGCAGTGCAGGGGAGCAGCTGCGCCCCCTGTCCCTCCTGCCCAGGCTGTGGCCTGGCGCCCGCCCCCCCCCGGGGGGGGCTCCTGTAGGCTGCAGGAGATGCATGCAGGCGCCAGCCCCCGTGCGCCCCCCGGCTTCTCCCTCACCGCGCTCAGGCTCTGCGGCTCCCGGGCATGTGAGCTGCCGCCGGGGCACGGGGCCCTGAGCCTGCTCTGGGAGGGGCAGCGGTGGCAGCGGCTCACACTCCTGGGAGCCGCAGAGCCCGAGCGCGGCGAGGTGGGAGCCGGGGGGGCACACAGGGGCTGCCACCTGCACGCATCTTCTGCAGGAGGGTTCTGTAGCTCCCGGGACGGAGTGTGAGCCGCTGCTGCCCCTCCCGCTGCCTCAGCACTCTGGGGAGAGGGGCTGTGCGTGCAGCAGCCCGGAAGCGTGTTTTGCCTCCATGTGGAGCCAGCAGCTCCAGCGGCAGGGGCATGGTAAGAGGAGTCCCGGGGGGCAGTCAGGGAGCAGGGGGGGTTGGAAGGGTCGGGAGTTCTAGGGGGGGCCTGTCAGGGGGTGTGGAGAGGGATCGGAGCAGTCAGGGAATGGAGCAGGGGGGGGTTGGATGGGTCAGGAGTTCTGGGGGTCCTGTCAGGGGGCAGGGAGTGGTTGAATGGGGCATGGGAGTCCCGGGGGTCTGTCTGAGGGACAGGGGTGTGGATAAGGGTTGGGGCAGTCAGGGGACAGGTAGAGAGTAGGATCCTAGGGGGGCAGTTAGGGTGGGGGGGTCTCAGGAGGGGGCTGTGGGGGACAATGAACAGGGAGGCTTAGGTAGGGGGTGGGGCTCTGGGGGGGGCAGTTAGGGGCAGTTAGGGGCAGGGGTCCCAGGAGGGGGCAGTCAGGGGACAAGGAACAGGGGGGGTTGGAGGTTCTGAGGGGGTCAATCAGGGGGTGAGAATTAGAAGGGGGTGAATGGGGGCAGGGAGGGGGGAACCTGGTCTGGGGAGCAGCCCTTGGGCACGGCTGGCCCCTGGGCAGGCTGGCCCCTGGGGTCTATAAGGGTTTTCCCCCTCAATGAACCGATGTGCCATGGGGGAGCGCAAGGTGGAATTTTCACCTAGGGCGCAAAATATCCTTGCACCAGCCCTGCCCCCCGGTTTGTTTTCTAACAGAGCGGTGTTGGGGCTTCATATGCTTTCTGTGCTGCAGCACAGTGCACTGAGATTAAGGTTTACCTTTCATAGGCTCCTTTGGTGGGTGTTAGGTCCTATAAATGTAGCACTCTTTGTCATTAGTTAAAGAGAGCAGAATACAGAGGCAGGAGCTCCAGAAGGGCCTTTGGCTCAAAGCTTTCTTCATCAGTGTGTGAAACTTTGTAGCTACTCATGGCAGTCAAATTATCCTATAATACAGCTTTTTTTGTTTTCTGTCAAGCCACATTAGTACTTAGTAGGAAGTGTTGTTTGGATGCTTGCACCTTTTATTGGTTTCTATCACTCGCTTCGGTTTTGATGACTTTAGTAAACACATCTGTGCAGGCTTCCCTTCACTCTCCCCTTTATACATTGCATTTTACATCTCGAGTTTAGAGCAACAGTGTAACTCATCCTATGTGTCCATGCAGTGGAGTAAAAGAACATGAAGGGCATTACTCTCCGGTACTGGTTACTGTTATAGAGTAGACTGTTCTGTGGCGTCCCTACTCTCCCTCTGGTGCAAATAGGTAGAGCCTTGGCCTGGACCCCCCCATTCCGCTTGCTTGCTCCCCACTGTGCCAGCCAGCACAGCTGAGCTGGTGCAAAGAGGGAAGTATTTTGAACAGTGCATAGGACTGGCACAGATTACTCCCTGCTCACTGTCTAGAACAAGGGGCAACTAGGGACCAGATAATTACACACTGCTAATAACTCCGGGCTTGTGGCAAAGTCACAGTCTAGGCCTTAGTGATTATGATCTATTCAGCCATACTTCCTTCTGACTCTGCCACAAGTGAATATAAAGGAATGCTACAGATTTATTTAATTCCTCCACTGTGTGTATTCCTGAGAACCTTTGGGTGCGTGGATCAACAAGTGGATTACTTAAAAATAACTGAACAAGGCTCTGGAGAATATACTGTAGAGTACTATCCTGCATTGGGTGGAATGAATGACCTAACAGGGTTTTTTTATTCCTATCTAATTTTTATTCTCATTTTACATTACAGATAACACTAAAGTTAACACAGTGTACATTGTATTGGTAATAAGTTCACTTATTTAGACAACTTTTCGAAAGGTTTTATTATGAAGGATATATTTTTAAATTTTTCTACTTTAAGGTCTGTGGCATTTGTTTCATATTTATTTAACTTTGTGCTGTATTGTTTTGTTTGTTTAGCCCTATGGTATTAGGCATTTCAAGTATGCACATGAATAGGGATTCCACAAAACAATGAAACATGATATGAAATCAGATGCATAGCTGAAATGTGTCTATAACTTTGAGAATTGCTCCCTTTTGTAAATAGAGAAAAAAGGTGGGTTAAAACACTTGACTGTGCATGTGTGCGAGAAAGGGAGATCTATGGTACATTGCAACAAAGCTACAGCAAAACTGCAACTGTCTAGACTAACTTTGAATAAAGTCCTAATTCATTGCACTTATGTTCAGCCTACTGTGTGAAAGTGTTCTTCATTTTAGTAGAATCCACAATAGGAACCATACACAGTGTTTCTGTACTTTTAATCATGATATAAGTCTCTTTCTTTTGCTTTTTCAGTTACTAGAATCATAGTTTGCTACTTACTTCTTCAGTACTCTTGGGAACCCCTCCTTCCTGCAGTGTGCCAGACACCTCCCGTCCTTACTTCCAACGCCAGTCTCAGAACTCAGGATATCTGCAAAGTCCACAATTGCTGACCTGTGCCATTAAAAATACAGACTTCCTCCCAAAACAAATAAGATTTCTGATTTCATGCTGGTGTAACCCTACTGAAATAAGTCAGCCCACCTGTGTTTATATGTCCCCTTAATAAGCTCCTCGGGGCCTAACTAACAAATGCTTATATCCTGTCAGATGGCAGGTACATCCCACATCTACCTGTGTGGCATAGGAACTGGCAGCTACTTGACTCCCTTTGCTGGTGCCAGCAATGCTGAGGCATATGGGCCTCAGTGAAGGACTCAGGAGGTGAGCAGGGGCAATAACAGCAACCTCCTGCCTTTGCTGGGAAGACGGGTGTCTGGTAGGTAGGCAGAGCGCTGGTGGCAGTGAAAAGTAGTCTGCCCCAGCAATTGGCACTGAGTTCGAGAAGCTGAGCAACAGGCATCTGTAAAGATGAACTTGTAAAGGAGCACGGCAGGAGGACATATTTAGCATTGGGGATGGGTGTTGATTTGATTTTTGTTGGGGGGGCAGTGTTTAATTCATTATGGGGATTTGATTGGCTTATTTCAGGGGGTTAATTGGGAGGAGTCATTAGTGCTTGGTTGTGGGGAATTTGGGAGAGATCATTTTATTGAGTGGGTCACTAACAGGCACAGGCAAAGGTAGTATTCGAACTGGGGACACTGTAGCAAAGATGTGTGCGAAACGAAGGTTGAGTCCTATGCACCAGTGACAGCTGTTGTCACTTCTTAAAACCTTCTGCAAAGCCCCCAATGCCTCACCTCAGGAAATGCTGTGGCAACACTGCTGGATCACCTTGGGTATCCCCCAGCAATACTGACACCAACAAGGGGGGGGGGGCGCAGCTGCCACATGTCGACGGACACGGTTATATGAGGTGTCAGAGATAAATCTATAGTCATCTTTTTTTAAAAAAAATGTAGAAATAGAGGATGAGGATTTTAGTGCTATGCCTCATTGTGTTTTAAATATCAGAAGGGATAGAGCTTCCGCTATTTCCCTTGGAAGGCTGTTTCAGAGACTAATAGACCATCCTTTTAGAAGAAGTATATTTTATAACCTAAACTAGGTGTGTATCCGTGCAGTAAATGTGTTTGTTAAATCTTTTGAATGTTGATAATGAATAATAGACATTTGACCTGGAATTATCTACTCCGGTCCCCAGGGGTTGTATATCATTGTGTCTTACAAGCATATTTGCCAGTCTGTTTTGAATTTAGTGAATTGATGAATTGATGTATTTATACTCCTTCCCTTGGGACACTCTGCTAGCATCTAATAGGTCTCATTTATAGGATATTTCTCCTGATCTTGTTGTGTGACTGCTATAGCACCAAGGTAACTGTAAACTCAATATCCTTAACACTGCCAGGCACTTTTTTTTTTTACTAACCTGGTTATTTGTGTTTGAACAACAAGAGAACAAATTAAATTTACTGAAATTAGCCAGAACAACAAACCTTGTGTTTTAAGGTTAATTACGTTTAGTTTCCCAATAGAGAATGCCAGCTGGATAAAGGGAACAGATCACCCATGGCCTGGAGAAAACTGATCAAATTTTTAAAATGTTGAAACTTACAAACCGCACACGTTCCCTAAACTAGTTTCCCAGGAGTGTTTGGAGGGTTTTACTGCACTACAATGGGCCTGGGCCCTATCCTGAATTTCTTACTCAGACAAAACTCCCATCAAAATCTTATTATCTTACAAAGGTGGGCAGGAACTTTACAAGTTTTCTTTATCCCCAGAAAGAGCATTACCTGGTGAATATGGGTGATTGAATATAGAAAAGAAAATGAAAATACTGTGTTGTAATCTGAGTTAGAGGGGGGCGAGGAAGAGTGATAAAGAATTACAAGACAACGGAGAAGAAGAGGCTGCTGAATTCTTTAGCTGCTCATTTCCAAATGTTCCACATTTTGGTTTTGGGGTTTTTTTGGGAGGTTGTTGGGGTGGTTTTTGTTTTGTTTTGTTTTTGAAAATGTAGATATTTTGTAAAGAAATGTAATATTCTGGGGGAAGGAGGGATATTAGATGCATTTATTTACAGCATACTTTCAGCCTTACCTCTTTGTTAAAAAAGTTGTTGTTGTTTAAAGAACTTCCCTGACTTTTGAATGAGCACCAATATTTTAAATCAAGGTGGCGTATAGGGTCAACAGTAGGGTGGCCTTGCTTTGACGGATTTTATGAGGCCCACCAACATAGAACTCCCATCCTGAAGCTTTTAGTAAGTTCATCGCAGGTATTAGATATGGGGCTTGGTGAATATTGAGAAGGAAAGCAGGGGAGACTTATATCCACATGGAAAACTTTAAGTGCTTACAATTTAATATTGATAAAATTGTAAATATGTTCAAGTTTCCCCAGTTTTTTTTATCCCAGCCTGATCTCTGTCAGTGCCCCATACTCTACATGTCCTTATCTTTTGGGTACCTAGAACCTTCCCCTCCATACACATGCTTCTGCTGATTCCTTCTATCTCCTACCCATGACTCTTAGTCCCTGCTATTCCACCCTCTGTGTCCAACCCTGGTCCCCTGCACAGCTCTGCCCTGCACCATCTTCAATGTCCATCAGTTAGGGGGTGCACAGGTCTTCCAGTACCCCAGGCCAGGGACCCCACAGCCTTGCCATACTCACCCACATCAGAGTGGGCTTCACCAAGCCCCACACAGCAGCTTTTTTGTTGGAGGGGGGGAGGTAAGGGTGGGTTAGCTACTCAAATTCAGAGCTTGCTCAGGATGAATTGTTTGTAGTTAATTATTATTTGTATTACAGTAGCACTCAAAGGATCCATCAGAGATTGGAGCTCCATTGCACTGTACAAACACACAATGAATGACTGTCACTGGCCCAATGACTTTACGGTCTATAGAAACAAAACAGTCAAAGGACGAGAGCAGAAACAGAGGCACAAAAGGGCAAAGTGACTTAGACAAGACAGACAAATGATGGGAGAGAAAACGGAGGCATTGAGAGGGGAAGCGACTGATTTAAGGTCAGAACTTCAGAAGACAAACCAGGAAAACACCCTAATTCCAACTAACTGGACAGCCACACTCAGGATAGAATAGCAAATTATTTGTCTAGAATCCTAGCATTGTGATTCTATTAGTCTGGTTCTTTACTACAACTTGCTAGCCACCCTAATTCTGAGTCTAACTATGTCTGTCAGCAGAATGTGGCATTGTAGCTTGATGTAACGTGTTGAGTGCTGATGGCTGAATTATAAAGAATGAAAAAAATCTTTATTATAATCACAACATCACCTTCACTCACCCACAGATGCTTGAAATACCATTAAAAAGGTAGGGCAGGAGCCTTTGAAGTTTTTCCATCATTCATTTCGAGGCAAGATGTAAAGGTCTTTCGAGCCTCTGGCAAATGAAAGAGAATCTGAAAAAACAAAGCAGGTTATTCCCCAGGAAATATTTGGCATGTTGGCAGGTATGAAATATGTATCAATTGCCTCATTAAAAATGTCTTTAAATCCCATAAATTTCTCCAGAAATATGATCTCTTCTGTCAGCAACACTGTAATCTCTCTCTCTTTTTTTGTTTTTTTTAGTGAATGTTTTTCTTCCCCCTGCAACTCACAGCAGATCAGATTGACTTCTAAATTCTAGTTTTTTTCTGGTTTTCACAGATAGGGTTTCTGTCTTCTTTTTCTACTTGCCTTCTCCCCTCCTCCTAGGGCTTGTCTACACTTAAAATGCTACAGCAGGGCACAGATGCACCACTGCTGCTGTGAGGCTTCAGTGTAGACACTACTTACACTGAGGGGAAGGGTCTCCCATTGGTGTAGGTAATCGACCTCCCTGAGTGGCGGTAGCTGGTGTTGTCTACATGGAGACTTCGGTCAGCTTAACTGCACTGCTCCGGGTTGTGGATTTTTCACACACCTGATGGATGCAGTTAAACCAACCTAATTTTCTAGTGTAGACCAGGCCTTAGGCTATGTCTACACTATGCACCTTTTAGCAACACAGCTGTGCTGCTCCAGCTGTGCCGCTAAAAAGTGCGCAGTGTAGCCGTTTTTTGTTGGCAGGAGAGAGCTCTCCTGCTGACACAATAAATCCACCCCCAACGAGAGGCGGTAGCTTTGTCAGCAGGAGAGCTCTCCTGCCAACAAAGTGCTGTCCACATCGGTGCTTTTCTTCTGTAAAACTTTTGTCGTTGGTGGGGGGGAGATTTCACACCACTGAACAACAAAACTTTTACCAACGAAAGTGCAGTGTAGACAAACTCTTAGTCTTCACCTGCAATTTCCTTTCGATCTTGGTGCTTATGTGTAGTCTGCCACTGAACAGCTTTTCAGGATCATTAGCCCTTTCCGTATGGTAACTCTGGACATCATCTTTTGGCAACGTTATTCACTGCTTCTTGATGACCTGAGAGGCTCAAAACAGAACTACCCGTTTAAAAAATAAACTCTCTAAGGCACTCATCATTGCCATGGTGCGCTGTGTTACTACAAATCCTGGAGAAAGGCCGGCAGGCCATTATTTTATTTCTTGAAGTAGCATCAGAGGAAATTTTGTTTCTGCTTGAACAGCAATTTGAAGGCAGCAAGTGGCTTCTCTCTCATCTAGCCTGTGGCTAGACTCATTAATTTCAGTAGTGTAGAACCAAAAAAGGGCCTGATCTGGGGCGAGCTACATGCTGTTGAAATTATCTGAAAGGCTTTGTCTACCAGTCAGGAGTTTCAGCATAATTCTTCTTTTTTTGTCATTTACATGAGATGTTACAATGTGACCTTTGGGCAAATTAATTCCGTTCCTCTGAAAGTTAATGTCTCAAACTGAGGGGGAAAAAAATTCAGACTGCTACACTTTTATTGGTAGCTTGATTTCACAGGAGGCTTCTCTGCTCATCTGAGCTGTACCAGAAGGAAAAGTCTCCAAGCTGACTTGCAATGAAAATCCTATTGAAACAAAAATGTGACACTGAGCTATTGGCACTTTCCTTATTCAGAGTTGGGGAAACGGAGCCGCTGTCTCATTTAATATTAGCAGTGGTGATCATTGTACTTACCTTATGGCCAACATTTTAAAAAGTAACTAGTGATTGGTGGGTGCCCCAAGTTTTGGGAGTGCAACTTGAGAAACCCTAAAATGGCCTGACTATGAGAGGGTGAGTACTCAGCACTTTCTGAAAATAAGGCTCCTCTCAGGTGTCTCAGTTTAGGTACCTGGAATCACTAGTCTCTTGAAAATGTATGATTATACCACTAAGTGCAGGGAGCAGGAAACTCTCAGTGTCAGCTCATGGAGTTTCCTCCCATTCTTTCTATTGGAAGGGAGGAGATGGGTGTTTGCACCCCAATGAGAAGACAGGAATACACCCCCTAAACCAGCAGATCCACACAAACCTCATGATATCCATGGAAACCCAGTGCCTCCGCAAAGCTCCCCAGGCCCTTTTCCCCCATGCCCAACAGCACTCAGGAGCCATGTTGCCACTTACACGGACAGTAAGGCCCAGATCCTCAAAGATATTTTGGCACATAGGTCCAGCTCCATAATGGTATTTAGGCTCCTAACTTCCATTGATTGCATACTAGGGAAGTAAGGACCTAAGTACTTTTGTGTATCTGGGGGGTCCTAACTCCTATTGACTTCAAGTGGAAAACCAGAGGAGTTAGACACCTAAATACCTTTCAGGGATCTGAGCCAAAGTGCTGGATCCCATTCCAGTCTCCCCACTGATTTCAACAGGCATTGCATCCGTCCCTAATAGCATACCTAATGGGCATTATTGCTGCTTGGGTCAGCATTCATTCTTGTTCAAATATCCAGTGGGACATCTGTAGGGTTTATAGAGGAACAGCTGCTCATTAGATTTACCCTGCAGCATTCCATAATACCCACAGGGCGCTGAGTCGCCCTGCTCACATTCCTCACCTTAAGAAGCTTCTGCTGGGCATCAGGGAGGAAGTCAGAAATTGTGTAAACTTTGTGTTTTGTATCTTTTTAGAGGTACTGGTTCCATGCAATTATTGAATATGTGGGAAGAAACGTGAAGAAAAGCTCAACATGGACATTTTTGGCTTGTGCTGATAATTGATTGACTTTAACTGACTGAAGTTTATATTCCCGTAGGTCCCATTGACTTCAAAAGGAATGGCTGGGTACTTATAAAAATTAGGCCGTAGGTGAAAAATTATACATCAAATAAAACTACTTTAGAGTATAACAGTGATGGAAAGATGGCCAAGGAGATCATTAAGGGAATCTCAGTCTCTTCACTTCTATGTCATTGGTTCCATGCTGGCCTAGATCAATAATAACAGCCCATGGTCTTGGTCCTTTTCTTTGTGAAAAGTTGCAACTGTTGAAAAACTTGTTTGCAGTTGTTTCCCTTCACCAGTGCTGAAATAGTTAGGGATACTGTAGCAGGTCTTTTTTCACCTAAAGGTGGTCTCTTTCATGGTTCACAATCATAGCTGAGGCACAAACCTGTGGAGAAATTTGAACTGGCATTACATCCTTCAGATGAATAGAAGACTTTAGTTTCTAGAATTGTGCGTTAGCACCATTCATGAGCACCAAGGCCCAGCTTGAGATGCATGGGGCCCGACCTTTAATCTTTTAGAGGTAATCGGTTCCTGTATCTCCCACTGACTTTAGTAGAAGTTGCAAGTTCTCAGCACTTCTGGAAATCCAGCCCTGGGTGGCTCAAGTTTGGCACTCAAAATCCGTGGCCATATGTGGAAAATTAGGCCCAAATGTTTTTAGGTAAAATTTTCAAAACGGCCTAAGTGACTTCTAAATCCCACTGAAATGCATTGGGACTTAGGCTCCTAAGTCACCTATATGTACAGAAATTTTAGCCATCATCCCTGATGAAAAAGTAATACAATTTAATAGAGCATAATAAGCTTTCCCTAATTTTTTTTAAATCAGCATTTAGAATGGTAAGGCTATAATTCTCAGTTAAATTCCATAGGTTTTCAAGAGCGATTTCTAGAGAACTATACTTAATTTCTGTAGTTAGCTGCAGCTTGTTCATGAGCAATAAAGTCTGATGCAGTCATACTGTTCTGGTGTAATGTGATATAAACATTTGACAATTATTAAAATACTTTAGAAAGCATAGCCTCTAAACTGCCACAGTATGGCATTCAAGAGCTTAAATAACATAACTGTAAAGTAGTAAATATTATTGAAACATTAATGGAGACAGAAAGATCCTCTTGTTCAAGTCACTAGTTTTGTATATGCATCCTACCAGCTCAGAAAGGCTACTAAAAGTGGAGTTATTTAGTAAGATTGTTTTATTTCTGTGGAGCCTGTTTTCTCAATTGTGATGCTTTAAAAAATCTCTGTATATTTTGTACATTTTGCAAAACACCATTTACTGAATTTTATCTTTAGTACAATTATTATTTATTATTTGTATTACCATAGAGTCTAGGAGCCACAGAACATGACCCCATTGTGCCAGATGCTGTAAAAACAGGAAAAAAAGCATGGTCGCTGTCCTCAAGAGTTTATCATCTAAGTGGAAGAGACAAAAAGTGGATCCAGACAGGGAGCACAAAGACACAATGAGACAATACAACTCTTACTGTAAAACATTGTGTGTTTGTTTATATGCCTCATTCCATTATCAGTCTCCTTAGCCACCTTTCCACCATTATACCATAAAGTAACTTTATTTGACATCATTTTTTCAACCTCTCTTTCTCTCTGTGTATGTGTGTGTGTCTATACATATATACACAGTAGAACCCCATTTCTCTGACCCTCCATTATCTGGCTTTCCATATTAACTGAACAACCAGTGCACACAGGTCCAGAAGCCGGTGATATCTTGTGTGGCCGCTAGATGGCGATGCAACCTTGCGCTTTCCCATTCTCCGGCTTTCTAAATTTTTAGCTACTGGATCTGGCCCTGGTCCCAGTTAGATCAAATAAACAGAGAGAGAGAGAGAGAGTGTGTGTGTGTGAACTCTCCCCTGCCATCTAGTGATTAATTGGGGAAGAGTCTTCAGGAACAGTGTGCCTATTTGCAGAAAGACACACATTCTGCCCAGCTGTTCAGCAGACAGAGCTGCTTGCCATCGTAATCAAATTTGATTTTAGTGTTGAATGCTGGGGTAATGAAATATTGTTATCCTTACTGTATGAGTAAAGGGCAGCACCACTTGCCTTGATTGAGAGGGTCACAACTGGAACCTCACTTGCTAAGCAGCGGGTAAGGTGTCAGGAGACTAGGTTGTCGGCGGTCAGGCCTTGTGGTTGGAGTCCAAATGCTGGAGCCAGAGGTCAAGACAGGGCCAGAACCAGAAAACAGGACCAAAGGTCACATGTGGAGTCAGAGTCCAAATGCCAGAGCCAAGGGTTGAGACAGAGACAGGACTCAGAACCAGATTACCAGGAGTCAGGGAATTTTAGGAGCAGGGCTGATTCTGAGGCAGGAGCAAGGCTGAGATAAGATGGGAACAAGGCTGGGTGCAGGGCAGGATCTAGGCTAGAGCTGTGAGGAATAGCGCAGGAGCAGCGTTTGGCAAGAGATATGACAGACTCCATGAGCACATGTATTGAGCAGCCAGTGAGCTACAGCTACTGCTGAGCTTAAGAACTGCCTGCCAGCTTCCTCAGGAATCAGGCATGGTGGTCTGTCAGGCAGCCTGGCTGGCTCATTAGGGTGCCAGGAGCTTTACTCCTGACATAGTGATACCAAATGCAACTTAAAAGCAGAGGTAGTGTGGGTAGGTATCCTACCTGGTGGTGGTCACCTGTTTAAAGGGTCCTAGGCGCCATTTGATCCTTTCCCCCTAGTGTTTCAAGACAGAGATGGCTAGACTCATTTGAGAGTCCTAGGTTTTCTCAGTGTAGAGTTGGATTTGCTGAGAAGCTGCTCTGAGGAGACTGAACACTGAACGTAGTATGGAGACAGTGTTGCAATGAAAAGACAACGCAGAAGAGGCAGCAGTAGAGGTTCCCCACTATCCAGTGAAATTGCTGACAGCACTGAGACCTGGGCTAAGTGGTAGAACCTCAGAACACAGTGTTGCAGCAGTGATGGCGGCAGCTGTGAGCAGAGGCACAAACAGAGACAAGCAATGGCAGAGACTGCAGGGACATTGATGAGCAGAGGCATCACTCCACTCTCCTCTCAGGGGGGTGAGGCAAACTCACCCAAATCTATCCTTGAACTCCCAGGATGTTGCTGACAACAAACTGTGAGTGGGATGCCGTGGAGAGAAAGAGTGGCAAGGTGGGAAACTGAGAAAAAGGACCTTGCCCAATATACTGTGGGACAGGTGCTTTACTGAGTGACTGCATACTTTCAAGTCATTGTGGCAATGTTTCTTCAAATTAAGCCGGTGATAATGGTTTTCTTATACACAGACTCGGTGCTTGTGAGTGGGGAAGTATTGTCCCCTAGAGGTGCCCAAGGCTGGTGTTTAGTTTTCCCAGATTACTGGGTGGGGGCTTGAGCCGGTTCTGTTTTGTATTGTTAAGAGGAACCCTAGATATTGAACCTGGCCCTAGCTGCTGCTTACACCACCTGGTAGAAGGGTTACATATACAGGAAAGAAATATACAGATACAAAGCATTCCCTCTCCTGCAAAACTTGGAACTATATAAGAAAACAACTACAGGAGTGAGGGGGTTTATGTAACCTACTCTGTTGTGTACCTTCAGTTGGAAGGTACTTACTGAGCCATAAGGATAATGCTTTGTAAAAGCAGCAGAGTCTAGGAAGCAGCACGCATACTCTTTACCGGTTGCTGCACCTCCGAGTAGCTCTGCAGCAAATGAGACAAGGCTATTTTCTAGTTCTGCCCAGTGTAACTATCCAGAGTATATTAGTAAGAGCACACAGTTAGGAGGAATGTTGAGAGGTAAAAACATAACATTTTTTCCACTTGCAAATTTGGGAGCCTTTGTGATTGATAAGTCTGGGTGAAATCCTGGCCCAACTGTGGTCTACAGTAAAACTTCCATTGACCTCCATGGGGCAAGGATTTTACCCTCTCTGTACAGGGCATGTACAGCATGATCTCCTGCAAACCTGGTTTTGCTTTTGCAATTCTGATGCAGAGTAGGCAGATATTGGAGATACTTGTCGTTTTTGGATTCAGTTTCCTCTTTTCAGAATCACAACTGGAAAAAACCCCACAAGGAAACAGAATAGAAGACCCAGCATCAACAGAAACTTAAGGTTGCAAAGTTAAGCATTCCAAAGTCATGCACCCACATTTGTTCGTAGGCATTGCAGTCCTGATTTCCATCAGAGGCTACTATTGCTGCAGGACCCTAACCTTGTTGTTGGTTACTCTGAGCCTTTAAGATGCTGCCCACCCCAAAGCAGGCATTGTCTCTCCCTGAAATCCCTGGTTCATGGGTGGCTTCATCCCCTTTCAGTATACTTTACAGGCTAGGGCAGAAGGGAAGCAGGACTACATCCCAACTGTACCTTCCCCTGTCCTGTGGAGTGAAGTGCACCCTCCAGGGCACACAGAGGTAGTAGTCCCAGTGCTCAGATGAACAAAGGGACTGTGTTGGATTAGCCCATTTGCAATATGCATAGGGAGAGGCTCTTTGCGCACGCAGGCTCCACTGCACACGGGTAGTCCCAGTCACAATGAGCGTACGGATTGGTCACTGAACAATGAAAAAGGCCGGGCTCTTTCTATCTCTCTGGGCCAAATTCTCTTTTCAGTTTTAACAGCAGAAATTTAGATTTACCCATCAATCTGAATGTACACTGCTATAATGGAGGGGAAAAAGCCTCTTTGTGAGCAGCTTGAATGGTGGGCAGTGAATGAGTCAGGGTGTACTTAGGATAAAAAACAAAGGGAGACAGAGAGCAATTGTTCTGTGTGTAATTGTTTTTCATCAGCCAGTTGCACTAAGCATTATACAAACACATAGCAGAGGCAGGCCCTGCCTGAAGGAGCTTGCAATCTAAAGAGCCAGGACAAACGGTGGGAGAGGAAACAGAGGAGGGAATGACTTGGTTACGGTCACAGAGCAGAGCTAGGAGTGGAACCCAGGTCTCCTGACTCCTAGCCCAATGCCCTGTCCATTAGACTGCACTGTCTCGCCAAAGTGTCTCTTCTAATACATTATTTAAAAAGCAGCACCACAACCCCACCTCACTCAGGGACTGATTCTGCTCCTATTGTAGTCAGTGCTAAAACTCCCATTCACTTCAGTGGTGCAGGGTCAGGCCATCAGTACACAGGCTGGATTGTTGTGCTTTGAGGTCTCAATCCTGTATGGTGCTGACTGCCGCAAGTCCCATTGCATTTCTTTTAAAACTCTATATAAAAGGGGAAAGTTTTAGTCTGGAATACTTGCACTCATTTTAATTACAAGCTCTGTGTATATATGGTGCTGATCAGACACCTCATATACTGAACAGAAAATCCCAGCTAGGAAATAAAGGTCAGTCAGATAAAGATAAGCTATCACATAAAGAGTCAGCTTTAGCAGAAGGTTAATAATATTATTTAAATGTCATCTAGGTTAACTATGACATAATTATGGCTCAAATGTATTGGTATTAATTCATTCACCTCTAAGCTTTTGGAAAATACATACAATTCAAGTGGGAAAGAACCCATTATTTCAGTAATAACCATACTAATCATACTGCCAGGCTCTGATTGTTGCCTGGTTGAGGCTGAATCTCCTAAGCTGTTGCTGTTGTGAGAGTTGGGGACACTGAGTTCTCTTAAGAAGTGCTATCATCTTTCATTTCACTTTTCTTTCACCTCCGGGGCGAGCATTTACAGCTCCTTTGGGAGCTAGCCAGGGTCAGGCACCACAGGCAAGAGTCTTCAATTCTCAGTCTCTCTAGGAACCAGCCCCATCAGCAGGGTGGTGACAAGAAATAGTAACCACAAGGTTTTGCTCTCCCCCACTCACCCTTAGGAGAAGTGCCAAGAGGGAGTATTTTCCCCTTCTCAGGATGGTAAGGAGTGGACAAGAAGGAGGACCAGGCCACAAAGACGGCTTTTTCATCCATAACTACAAGGGACTATAGGAAGTTGAGCACTAGAGTGCTTTTTATATTTTAACAGGTTTCAGTGTAGTAGCCGTGTTAGTCTGTGTCAGCAAAATGAAAACAAGAAAAATACCTGTGGCACCTTAGAGACTAACAAATTTATTTCAGCAAAAGCTTATGCTGAAATAAATTTGTTAGTCTCTAAGGTGCCACGGGTATTTTTCTTGTTTTCTTTTTATATTTTAGTTTATTTTTCCTTGCTCCCTCATTACGTAGCCTGTTGGCCAGCCAGGCAGAGCCAGAAGCACTAATTAGTCCAGCTGTTCAAAATTTTTCACATTTTTTAATTATGACATTTGAAATGTACAGAATGTAGGGGTTTTTTATTAGAGCTGGTTGGAGAATTTTTGACAATTTCCCCCCAAATATGCTATTTCCTTGAAACCAGAATATTTTGTGAAGACATATTGGTTTCAGCAGAGTTTTCAACAGGAAGATTTCTGGGGTGAACTTTCTGATCACTTCCGACCAGAGAGAGCTGAATTGAAAACCTGTCCTTTTCAGTCTGTAAATGGCCATTTTGACACCTCATAAATTGTTGTGAGAAGTAATTATCATCCTATGGTCAGCTTTAGTTTTGGTGAATGTTTTGCATTTTTTTCCCTTCTGTTTTGGTTAAAATGTAGACCTGGTGGATGTTTTGAAAACTTGACATTGGGGGATGGGTAGGGAACCCCACAGACTTTTTTTTATCACAAATGTCCATCTTTTTTCATTCAACTCTTTAAATTAGAACCTCTAGCTTTACT
Source organism: Chelydra serpentina (assembly GCA_037349315.1). Taxonomy (NCBI): domain Eukaryota; kingdom Metazoa; phylum Chordata; order Testudines; family Chelydridae; genus Chelydra; species Chelydra serpentina. Next base: position 19,134,259 of record JBAIAC010000002.1, read on the forward strand.
CTGTTGCATATAGCAGCACACCACAGCTGCTAGCAGCAGACTTACAGGTGGATTAAAAGACTATCCAGCGGCTCAGCATTTTCAGAGTGATAGTCAACAATAGTCAGCAGACAGCTCTAGGGCCAGAACAGTATTCAGCAAATGTGTTATTGTAGTCAGCTGTCCCCAGTAATTAGCATTAGAAATGGGCTGAAATCCTGACAGAAAACCTGAGCATACCATGGTTGTAGTTTGTTTAGGGGAGGGTTGGTCAGTTCCTTTTGGCCGTTAGTTCAGATGGGGATAGGGGTTCTATTTCTGCCTCTGCTGTACCTCTGACTGAACCTGTTATTGAACTCGTTTCAAAATGTAAAGCTACAGGTAAGTTTCAGCCCTGAGATGGTGAGTACCTGTCTGTATCAGGGCATTGAATGTTTTCTAGCAGCAAAATTGCCTCTTATTAATGCATTTGAGCACTGAATGCTCCCAACTACTCCAAAGAGAGAAGGATCAGGCTCTTTGTGCCATTTGTTTGTAATTTGCACAAAATGGATTCAATGGTGTTGCTCAAGATTTGTATGGATGTGACCCAGCTGTAAAATGCAGATCTGGATCCAGATGACAAACAGCGCAGAGTCCAGGGTACTCATATTCAGGGATTTGTTTTGGTCCATTGCAAAATCAGCTCTGGGTTTGGATTTCTAATAGTTTTGAGGTGTTGAATAGCCATGATTTCAGTTTGGCCCCATCTCTAAAAATGTGCAGTTTCAAAGGGTGTGTGGACAGTGGGGTAATTGTATGCGGGAAGAGTCACTTGCCCTCAACTGGTTCCAGCCAACTCTACCTATCTAATCATATAGGACCACTTCACTGAAATGTCTGAGCACCCACGCTGGCTGATCAAGCAAGGGAAAAAGGAAAAAATGGGCAGTAGGGGGGATAGTAAGTGCTGATATATGAAATCCTGGCACCTTTGAAGTCAATGGGAATATTGCCCTGACTTTAAAGGGACCAGTATTTCCCCTTTGGTCTCTTACCTTTCTCCTTTGCAACTGCTGTAATGAAATCAATCATCATAACATTATTCTTCGGTCACCCTGGAATCTATCAGGACCTTTTTCAAATCAGCCCAAAACAAAACATTGCCATTTCTATGGGAAAAAATCTTCTACAAAAACAGATTTCCCCCTCCCCCTGCAAAAATTAACCATCATAAAGCGGAAGGCAGACAAAGCTGAAAGATGTTTTGGGTTTTTTTCACCATACTTGTGAAACTGGGAATTCCCCCTCTCTCCCCAGTTCTAACGGTTGAGGAAATCTGTGTAAATAAAATTTGTACAATGGGTGGATAGAAGAATATTTCCATGGTGAAATTGTGTAAACCCCAATAGATCCGGAGAGTAAGATGAGCGCAAACTACCTCTCTAAGTAGTGTGTGTGCTTGTTTTTGAATTATCCTGGCAGGTAGTCAGACTCTCCAAGTGTTTCAACAAGAGCCCATTTCTTTTGAAGTGAAAAAGGATGTTGTGACAGACAATACTGTAGCATGCAAACACATTCCTGTATTTCTTCCAAGCTCCCACAAGATGGCACAGTTAGTTCACAGTAACAAACTTTTTAAAAGGACTGTAGGCAGTAGTAAAACACACTGGTCAAGGCACTAAAAACATCATCGTAACTAGATGTGTGATTCAAAGATTGCCGAGTGAGCTGTCTAAGTCCCAGTCTACAGAGGAGGCAGTAGACATTCCAGCTCCTCCATGCATAGGAAAAGGCCTTGTATTTTTAATAACCCCTAGATTAAAATCCTGGTTCCTCAAGTCAGTGGGAGTTTTGCCACTGACTTTAATGGGGTCAGGATTTCACTGCTAATTTTTAACCAACTTAAAATAATAGTTGCTTCCACACAGTCTTGCCTTATATGATCTATGTGCATTCATCCCCTCTGCCAGAATAGCCTATCCCTCAAGCAACCAGGAACAGGAGCTTTAGGAACAGAGACTCACACTTCTATAAACAGCCAGGAAAGGGAGAAGGAGAAATGTTGGGGGGGGGGGGGGGGGGAAGGGGTGACGGGGAGGAAGTCCCTGTTCTTCTAGGAGCCAAGAGAAAGTAGAGAAGAATGTATAACGAATGGAGTCTGTGCCATCTTAGGCCACCAAATAATGAGGATACAACATCCTGACAGTGCTTTGTGTTCACCTTATGATGATTTATCAATAGGAGATGGCACTGTGGCCCACTGCAGCAGTGTCATAGTGTATCCACACTACATCATGAAGCAAGTATCACATGTTATAATGTGCACTGTCATTGTTTTGTTTTGTGGGTCTCATTCTGGTTGTTAGGCATGGGAAGGGAGTGGCTGGGTGATATGTAGTGGCCTGTCTTAAACTGCATGTCTCTCTGAAGTTGCTCTTCAAGGCAAGTAGTCCCACATTTGCAGCTCTAACTTCCCCAGCAACAATACAGAGGGACCAAGGTGGAGAAAGATCACGGAGAAAAGAAACTGGATCTGCTAAGATAGTTCTATTCAGACTGTTGCTTCCTTGTGGCTCAGACCTGGTTTCCTTTTCTCCTCTAAAGTACTTAGTGACACATTTGGGGCTAGATCAGGGCATTTATGCCATTGCCCTCTGTGGTATATTGAAAACTGTGTAAAAATTACAAGCTGTCAGTTTAAATCCTAAAAGGTTTCATGGTCCTGCAGATTAGGGGGCTCTGCTGGGAAGTGTGCACAGTGCAGTCAGAATCAGTCTGCAGAAAGCCAGGGTAAGGTGGGGTGAGTTGTGCTTCTGTATCTTTAGGAGCAGTTTATTTTTTCTCTCTATCTGCTCTTGGGTCTTCTGTGTTATAATTCTGAATTCTAAAAAATAAAGTAGTGTTATGTTGCAACCTTTCGGCAAGAGTATTTTATGTTTGAATCTAACTTCTCTGTTTGTGTAGCATCTGTTGGAGCAGAAGGGAGACAGAGTTTTCCTCTGAATCTTCCCCTTCCTCTCTCAGGCATTTCCCGATCTCCCTGAAGTTCTTTTTACTTGGGAAAATACATCCTGGCATTGTGGCCTCATTGTGTGCTAAAGAGAAAGGGCTCTTTGCACTTTCCCTCACCACTTCCTCTGTATACCATGCAAGGAGGAACACAAACTGGTCTTTACATTCTGCTCTGTTACATCAATAGAGTCACAAGAGTCACATGGATCTCAGAGCAGAATTTTTGTATGTATTCTTACGTTTTGTTTCCCCTTATTTGATACCTATCTGCTCCTATGCCGTTCAGCCTTCTTTTCACCACCATAAGCATCTTCATTAGCTCTCCTGTGCTCTTCATTCTTACTTTTTGGTTCTCAAGTATGGATGGGAGAACAAGTTTCCATAATTTTGAACCTACTGGAGCATTGTGAATTTGAATGATTGACTCAAAGATCATTGAGCCAATGTTCTACTTAGCAGAGACTAGGAGAGAGAAGGAAAATGGAGGGGAAAGGGAAGGTCAAAAACCTGAGCAAAAAATGGAACAAAGTGGAAAAAGAAGAGACACTGTGAAGAGGGGTAGAGGAAAAAAATCCGTATTTTGGAGATTCTCTAGTTGATGATATCCTGTATCTAGGGCTATGTCTACACTTAGGGTGACCAGACAGCAAATGTGAAAAATTGGGACAGGGGGTGGGGGGGAGGCAATAGAAGCCTATATAAGAAAAAAAGACCCCAAAATCAGGACTGTCCCTATAAAATTGGGACATCTGGTCACCCTATCTACACTACACAGCTTTTGGTGACATGGCTGCGTCGCCACAGCCATGCCGCTAATAGTCGCACAGTATTGCCACTGTTTGTTGTCGGCTCTCCTGCTGATAAAAACCTTCTTCCCCCAATAAGTGGTGTTTGTGTTGTCAGCACGAGAGTGCTTCTGCCAACAACGGCGCTGTTCACACTAGCACTTGCCGAGGCAAAACTTTTGTCTTTCAGGGGGGAGGGCTTTAACACCTCTGACAGACAAACATTTTGTTGTTCAATTGCCACTGTAGACATAGCCTCAAATAATGAAATCTGCGTGTCCTTAATACATAATGTCTAATTTTACCATATGGCCAACTTCAGCTTTTGCTTTATTTCTTAGTGGCAATGAGACTTTACGAGGCACTTGTATTTTTGTCAGCTTACTGGGATCTATATCAACATGATGTATTACACCTTTAATGCACCCCAGTCTGTTAAACATCTAATCAAACTGTTAGGGATATATTCTACATCCTATTTTGTTGGCACGTTATACATCCATTTAATTGTTTTGTATATGTTTATTGTGATTAGGGTCTCGTGACAGATGTGCAGTATCCACCAGGTCCAGCAGCTACTGTTACAGGATAACACAGATGTTACCGAGGGCAAAATTTGGGCTACAGAAGCTTTCTCACTAGTGATGAAGTGCAACCCAGAAACAACCCAGTTTCATTCATATCCCAGGTTCAGTGACCATGGTTAACAATTTAAGAAAGCATCACTTTTCTAGTAATGAGAGCCCATTTTATAAAGAGACATTAGGATTCAGGAAATATGGAACTTCATGGTACCATTTAAACAGAGTGTAACTGCATGTTAACATCCATGGTGGTTTTGAAGAACATTAGGCAGGTTGGCTTAGTAATACCCTTATTAGGCTCAGAGAAATTAATAAATGGTCACCAGATGGCAACATATTGCATATTTTTGTTATCTCAGGCTTGTAATTCCCTCCAGGACAAGGATACTCCAGGTTTTGTTGAACCAGCATCCCAACGTGGGTCCGTATGGAGTGTCCAACCTTCCACAATGGAAAAGTAGGCTACCAGGAGAAACCTAGCAAGGAGAGCTACCTTTTTTTGTTTGTCTGCTCATCTGGAGAGGCATTGTTAACTTGTAGTAATGAGTTGAAAACATTCAGCTGATGGTTAAGACCTATTTTTAACTATTTGTTTTATCTTCTCCCAGAAGGCACTTTTATTCTGGTGTGATCCCACTGTATCCAGTGGGCAAGATTGGTCTTGGACCAAGCATAAGCACACAGGGAGGAAGACAGGGTAAGTGCTCCATCACTGCACTCGAATTTTGAATCCAATGCCAGGACCTGGGAAAACTATAATCCCCGAGATGTGGTGAGGGACACATTTGTCCCCAAGGGGGAAGCAGAGGGGAAATGGAGCCGTGGCCTATTCCTTCCTCTGCACTGGACTGTCAAGCATAGCTGTTGTACTGGGGAGCACAGGATGGGTTATCCTAAAGCATTCTATGCAAACTCCTCTCTCTGACTAAAGCTTTCACTATAAGTCTTCTCTTTCTCTCTCATGTGCGCACAGTGAACACACAGAAACTAAACAAACAGTGAATTGAGCTACTTCTCCCACAGGCTGGGGGAGACATGAGAAATGGTTGTCATTAGTAGTTTTAAACATTTGAAGTGCTCTGATGCTACACCGATAGCAGCCATATAAATACATAAAGAGATATAGTTAAGTATATACACTTGGTATTAATCTCAATACCAACATAAAATATAATTAACACCCATGGACAAAAGAGAGGGTGAAAACACAGCAGCATAACCCCTAACCAGCAGGGAGTAAAGAGATATAAAATTAAATCTGATTGAAGCTGGAGCAGCATGAAGTGATATAGTAAGAAGCCATGCTTGAGAGGTAAGAGCTTATGGGCTCAAACTTTTGAAATTGCTAAAGAGACTTAGGCTCCTAGGCCAGATTGTAAAAGGTATTCAGGCACCTAAAGATGCAGATAGACATCTAGTAGAATTTTCAAAAGCATCTTGGCACCTGAAATCAACAGGAGTTCAGGGCAAGATTTTTAAAGGTATTTTGATGCTTAACTCCCAATGAATCATAGAATATTAGGGTTGGAAGAGATCTCAGGAGCTCATCTAGTCCAATCCTCCTGTTCAAAGCAAGACCAACATCAACTAAATCATCCCAGCCAAGGTTTTGTCAAGCTGGGCCTTAAAAACCTCTAAGGAAGGAGATTCCACCACCTCCCTAGGTAACCCATTCCAGTGCTTCACCACCCTCCTAGTGAAATAGTGTTTCCTAATATCCAATGGGAGTTAAATGCCTAAAATCCTTTTTAAAATCTGACTCTACATGCCTAGGCTCATATCTGCATCTTTAGGTGCCTGAATACCTTTAAGAATCCAGTCCTTAGGAACCTATGTCCCATTGCAAATCAAAGGGAGCTTACTCTTATACTTAAATTTCCCTGTTTTGTTGGTTATACCTTATGTCAAGGATGCATAGAGTATAGGCTAGGTATCGTGTGTACGTGTATGGATATATTGGAAAAATTGTTTATTATTGATCTTTTTATTTAATTGTTAAAAAGTATACCATGATATATCTTAAATCAATCATATGGACTATGCTGCTTAAAATAGCTTCGTATAGAAGTGATCAATTAATTTTTTTATTTCAGTTATTTATAAATAGCTTGTGCGTGTTTGTATTTCAGCCTGAAATTGAGGAGCAAAAATGTATTAAGCTTTTCAGCCTCTCATTGTAAGCCTGCTTTGTTAGCCTAAGCTCATGTATTGGCCTCTCAGTCAATAGCTGGATTAGCTTTCTCCTTGATTCTCTCAGTTAGTAGATTTTATTTGAAAAACTGATCTTGTTTCTGTATTTTCAAATTATTTTCTATGGACTACAGAGTAGAAGGCCTTATATCACAACTTTCAGTGTATTCCCAACTTCTTGTATGAGAAATTTCAGGAGAGCTGTTCTAACAGCTCTAGGTAATTTTTAATTCAACTGTTATTGTTTGTCGTTAGGATTCTAATTAAGAGATTATGAAATCTGCATTGTTTAGTGATGTTCGTTTGGATCAAGCTTTCATCATGAGTTCATGCTCAGACTACATAATAGATCTGATGGCAGTTTCTAGGGCTATGTTGCAGCTTCTGAAAAATTAATCAGTTCTTAAATAAGTTTTATGAGGATGAGAATAAAAATAAGTCATGTTCCCCAGAGTGTCTGGGTCTCCAAATGTCTATTAAATGAAGTTCTTGTATTGCATTTTGATGAATTTAGTAATGGGGGCCTAATGAATCAGAATTTAGTTTGGAGAATGTAGGTAACATCACCCACTTTATTCATATTGCTGGCCATGTAATCAGTCAGCCATGTGACCAGGCACATTTGAAAAAAATAAACTTGCCTGTTGCTGACTGTAGATATTTATTAGTTTATTCTTTAGATTTTCTTGGCATTTTTCTGCTTGTTTATCCTTCAAAGTATCAAGAACTTCTAAAGAGGTAGGTTTTCAGATTAACTCTGTACATAAATTGCAGCAGCATTTGATATACAAAAGAATAGATACACTTAGGGTACGTCTTCACTACCCGCCAGATCGGGGGGTAGTGATTGATCTATCGGGGATCGATTTATTTATCGCGTCTAGATGAGACATGATAAATCGATCCCCAAACGCACTCCCTGTCGACTCCGGAACTCCACCACTGCAAGAGGCGGAAGCGGAGTCGACGGGAGAGTGGCAGCGATCGACTCGCCGCCGTCCTCATGGCCAGGTAAGTCGACCCATGATACGCAGTATCATAGGTCGTATCATAGTTCGATGCTCCCCCCACCCCCAGTGTTGACCTGGCCTTAGAGCCTAAGGGCTTGTCTTCACTACCCGCCGGATCGGCGGGTAGCAATCGATCTTTCGGGGATCGATTTTTTGCGTCTCGTTTAGATGCGATTAATCGATCCCCAAAAGTGCTCCCCGTCGGCTCCGGAAATTCACCTCATCGAAAGGTGGAAGCGGAGTCGACGGGGGAGCAGCAGCGATCGACTCGCCGCCGTCCTCATGGCCAGGTAAGTCGATTACGATACGCCGACTTCAGCTACGTTATTCACGTAGCTGAAGCTGCGTATCGTAGATCAACCCCCCCGCTAGTGTAGCCCTGGGCTAATTCTCTGCTGTCCTGTACATTGCATAGTAATGTACACTTATGTGCACAGCAGTTATAAAGTGCTACCAATAGGGTTAATTAGTGGGAAATATTGATTCGGTAACCTTCTGGACAAATGTAAATGACTCTGGAACATGCAAGGCTGTGGAGAGTCAGGCCCGGATTCTTTCCATCCTCCTTGTAGTTACATAGCAAATGCCACATTGCAGTTTCTTGCATAAAAGCAATGTTGTCCCAGATTTTAAACATCCAACCATTTGAGAGACAACCATTGTCTTGGGCTTGTCACAAGAAAGTAGCAGCTAAAAAGGAAACGGCAACAACAAAAAATAATTAATTAAAATCTTTAGATGCGGATTAAGTACAAAGGCCCCATTTCAGCAAAACACTTACACATACTTAAATCTAAGAGTATAGTTAAAAGCTCTGCTGAATCAGGGCCAAAGATGATAACATAGTAACACATGATTCAGCTGGTGCAAAACCATGATCCAAGTTGTGCTGTTAAGGAACTGGCAAGCTCCAAAAGGGAAAGTACCGAAAAAATAATAATTTTAAAATAGAAGCAGAGGTGATGGCTTTCACTGCTAGAGGAATTAGCCTCTGCTCTGGTTCAATTTGGAGCAAAAATTAAAAGTTGAAAGCAGGAAGGGGTCTGAATGAACGAAAAGGATCAAAAGGAATTTGTTAGCCAGTTTGGGTTTGTGAGTCATTGTTACTATTATATATATATATATATATATATATATAATGTGTGTGTGTGTGTGTGTGTGTGTATATATATATATATATATATATATATATATTATATATACACACACACATTATATATATATGTATATATGTGTGTGTATATATATATATATATATATATATATATATATATATATATATATATATATATAGTCTCTGCTGAGAGGAACATGCATGCTTCCATATGATGAGAGACAAAAGGTGGATAAAACAAACAGTGGGGAAGAAGGAAATAGTGAAATGGCCATGGTCAGTATAATAAGAGCAATCTTAGTGCATCAGTTGCCTCGCCACTGTCAAGGGTTTTGTAGAAATCACAGGAGAGATGACTAAAGAGGGATTTGAAAGAGATATTGGCTTTATAAATGTTAATGAAGTGCTCCTCCCATGCATAAGGAGCAGCATGGCTGAAAACATGGAGGAGCATGAGGGAAAATTTGACTAATTGGCAGTGAAGGCTGACATCCTTGGCAGGGTGGAGGTTCATATTGATGACACTGTAATGTATTCGAGATGACAGGCAGGTCGGGAGTAAGCTGTGAAGGGCCTTAAAAGGTGACATTGAATTAGACAAGTCCTTAAAAAAAAAAACAAAAAAAAAACCAGATCTCTTATCATTTGCCAGTTTACTATGAAAATGGCAGAAAAACTTGTAGCCAAAACATGTATAGTCACAAATCTCTCCACAGCATTCAGTTGCAGTTCTGGTAGGTGTAGGCAAATCAAGGCCATGAATCTATTGATTCAGGGAAGTAGTCTGAAGATGTTCCTTTTACCAAGAGCATTGATGGGTTCTTCCAGATCTAATACAGTCTTGTACAATAACCTCCTGGAAGACCATTGTACACTGTAGCCTCCATTTTCAAAAACTGTCTCCAAAATTTGCAAGTACAAAGTTGTAGATGCAGTTATTTGCACCTGCATCTCTTTTTAGATGCTTGACTATCCAATTTCACCCACCAATCAAACAGGTATCTAAATGGGTGCAAGGGAGGGAGAAAATAATAGTTCCTGCCCCTTTCTGCTTGCATTTAATTGTAGGCATGAATTGGATTCACAATACTTAAGGCAAGTTAAGGTCCAGCTAAAAGTCATGGGTTACATAATTACGCACACTCATACAATCCCATCATTTAACTTCCACACAGACTATTTCCTCAAAGTATTATTTATCATTGCATTGCAATGGTGCTCTAGCAGCCTCAGTTATGGACCAGGACTCTGTTGAGCTAGATACTGTACAAAGACAGTCCCTGCCCCAAAGAGCTTACAATCTATATCCAGCTGTTATCTTTTGTCTTGTACTTAGACGGGTGGGGCACTACAGGAAACAATGACACAATATTGGTCAGCATGATAAACTGTGGTTGTTAGCCTCACTTTTGTGTAATTTTCATCTCCGCCCTATTGCCATAGAATGCCACTGAAGGTCAAGAAACAGTGATTGTCTCAGACATGGGTATTTGATTTGGGTGCAACTTTGAGGCTTAGGCCACCTGTATGAAGAAAGCAGTAGCACAGACCTTTACATTCTCACAAGCTAAAAATAAACATTTTAAAGCGCTTTAACCTGCTCTTATGTTGTCTGTACAACAGAAATAATGTCCGGGGTAGAAGATTATGCTTGCGAAAACCATTTGTTGAAGTTCTCAAGCATCTCAGCTTTGCTTCAGCACTAAATCTCCCACAAAAGCCACTTATTGCCTTGTTATACTCCATCTCTTAATTATACAAAAAAATCAGCACTTTGTTTAGTCTTTAATTAGCATAATCCAAGTAGAGTTCAGTCTGGGCAAGGACAGGGGGATATTGATTATCCATGCTCTACAGCACAGGGTCAAACTTACTTCTGTGCTGTGTTTATTAATATATGTTCATAGCAATGGCAATGAAATCTATCATTATTATTGATCCTTCTTCTGAAACAGTCAATACTCATTGACCCATGCAGATAAATTACTGGTGTGAATTTTGCTATTGCTTGCTAAGCCTGTCCTATCAATAGCTGACCTATTGAACAGTTTTTCTCTCTCTTTCACACACACAAAGATTAGCAGATGCATAATTGGGAAATGGTTCACAAACCACTTGCTCAGGAATGCGCTGTGCCTTTCTAAACGTCTCTGAAAAAGAGCAATGCTAGATATAAGATATTTATTTCTACCTGTTAGTGGCAGCAAAACACCCATTTTTACCAACCTCTTAACATGAGAGAGAGCAGTGTTTTAAATTGCTGGCACTTCAAGCTATGAGTATGTCATGTTGGGACTATAAAGGAGATAAGAATGATGCTTCACACTTCTGATTATCTGTAGGTACCACTAAAGTCCTTCTGAGGGATTATTAGAAAACCACCTATATTAGGAAGTTTTGATCCAACATGGGATGCAACCACTCCCTAAATTCAGGAGTAGTAGTACCTGGGATTTCCACATTGCTCTTTGTAGCCCTAGGGTATGTCTACACTGCAATTAACACCCGTGGTTGGCCCATGTCAGCTGACTTGGGCTTGTAGGGTTTGGGCTAGGGGGCTCTTTAATTATGGTGTAGAAACCATGGCTGGAGTCTGTGCTCTGGGGCCCTCCCGCCTCATGGGAGCCTGAGCTCTAGCCTGAGCCTCAATGTCTACAATGCAATTAAGCAGCCGGGTAGCCACAGGGCCAGCCAGGGGTGTTAACTGCAGTGTAGACATCTCTAGAGGCCTGCTGCGAATTTTGGATTTGGATCTGGTCTTTCCCTAGTTTGGGAGGGTTCAGAGACAGAATTTTGGTTTGGGCCCAACTCTAGTAGTAAAAACAACCTAATTTGCTTGGCAAATTAAAAAGCCTGTTATTTGGCTTCATATTTCCTCTTTATTATAATGAAGTGAAAAAGAGGAATAGAGTGTACTTTCCACGTTTGGCTTAAAACAGAGCCTCATTTTCAACCAGCATCAAAACCATTCTCTACTTTTGTGTCTGTAGTACAGAGCACACAAATAGGGATTTGCCTACATAAAGAAGGAAGTGATACAATTAGGGTCAGATTGTGCAGCTGAGTCAAGGCATGAGGACCTCTGCACCCATATAATTCAGATTCACATAACCCACAAATTCAGCTACAGGATCTAAATCTTAAATACCTGATTTGCAAATTATTTACATGTATATTTAGGTCCATAAAGCCCCCAATAGGTGCTCATTCTATATTCTGGGCATCCAATCCACAAATCAAAACATGCAGTATGAAATAAGGAACTGTTTACCACACCTTGATACACAAATGCATACCCACCAGCTAATAAGACTATAATAACATAAACATAATCCCCTCCAAATTTACCATTTCCCCAAAAGGCTGGGGAAGAAGATGGTGTCTGAAGCGTGCCTAGAAGGTTAGCAGATCTTTGTTCCCATAGGCCAATGGGGTTGTGAATTCCAAAGTCAAGGATTCTTCCCAGGGGAAACCTTGAAAGCAACTCCCTCCTGTGTATAACAACCCTTGGGAGTCACCACTGAACCAGGCAGAGAGGAGATTTCTCAGGTAATTTAGATCTCAAAATATTTGACATAAACCTACAAATCTCTAATCAACCTTGAATTCCATTGGAAACTCACTGGAAGCCAGGGCATATCTCAGCATATTGTGTGCTTCTGGTGTGACACACCGCTTAAGAAGAACATAGTGCAGTTTCAGTTTTCAGAGTGTGGAATGCAAGGCTACAAGCTACTAGGCAGAATCTTATGGTAAAGAGTGTTCTGCTACCTTTTAAGGTTGCAGGAGAGGGAAGTCCTGGGATTCACATGGAGGGGGTTATTTTTATAGGGATGGGGAAATGGTAGATCTGAACTCAGGGGTTCACCTATTGCTTCAATATTGGATTCCTTGAACTTGAAAATCTCCCAAAGGCAAATATTAGCCTGTTCGCCTAATTTTACTGTCAAGTTTATGCATGGGTTCAGTAGATGGGGCAGTTTATGAAATAGGATATTCAGCTAGAGAAATGTAAGGGTTAATAGTTTGTTTTCTGCCCAGTTCACTTGAGAGAGACTGAGAGGAATGTGTTTCTATCAGAGCTGCAAGGCAGATGGTGACTCCACTATTCTTCCCTCCGTATGTGCACAGATCTCCCAATGATATCTGGGGGTGCTCTCCAAATGTACAGAGAACAGAATATTGGAGTTAAGATTTACCATGTGGATCTGAGAGAAGATTTTTGCCTTTAACGAGGGAGAGGCAGAGCAAAGAATTTAAAATTCCAACAGTCTATTCACAAGGTAAAGAGGAATGGAGCAGTGACTACATATCTCCAAATCATCACTTACTGATCACTATGACTTCAGCTAACAACTCCATCCTTCCTAATGTCCCAGAGTGTAACCTGGATCTTCAGTGAACATCAGCAAGATAGGGGAAACACACACAGAGAACAGCACACATGCTGGGAAAATGTAGGAAGTGAAGATTGAGAGGGTGTCAAAGTAGGCAGCAACTACTAGAATAGTTAGAGAAATGTCAAGTGGTGCTGCCAGTACACAGAAACGCTATTCAACAGTTTAGAGATGGATAAGACCATATCGGGCTGCAGTACCACATCCAGTAGAGAGAATTTTAGTCAGGAAGAATGTACTTACTAGAACTGAGTACATTAATAACAACAAATGTATCTATATTTGGATTTTATACTGCTACTCATCACTATAATATCTGAGCACCTTCTATTCAACAGCAAAGTCTCTAGTGGACTTCATGGAGTCTCTGGCAGTTCTCTCCATTTTCAGGGTTAAAACTTTGCTTGTGGGTCACCTACCCCCAGCTGCCCCATAAGAGTTTAGGGTTAGAAATGGCTGTCAGTGTTTGAGTTTCATTCTTACGCTTTTTCTAAGAGAATATATGTATTTCACAATTTCACAATTCCTTTGGCTTGTGAATGCCCATGAACAGATCACAAAATACTCTTATTTATTATGCAAAGTACACACAAATGTCTAATGAATAACTCTTAGCCTGCAGCTCATTCACTATTTGCAAATTGTAAACATTCATAATTCGCAATTCATGCTGTTTTAGTATGTTACATGAGTCACGTGGTATAGTTATTCTTCCTCAGTTAATTCATTTCCATTACTAATCAGCCTATCACAAATTTTAGAACAGAATATAATTAAAATTTGCCCTTGGCAAAGCTCAAGCTTAAATTTCACTTTTTTCAGAAGATTTTCACTTTTCAGGAGTATTTGAGCTAGTGAACCTTAATCACACAAATATTTGTGGAAAGCAAACCTGTAGGGATTGTGAACACAATTCAGTCTCAATTTGTTTTTGAATTCAAGCAAACATTTGTAAAAAAAATTCTATTTGCTCAGTTCTATCATTTATCCAGCTAGAATTTTGTCAGAATATGACGCTATCACCCCTATCCTCCTGAAAAGTACTAAGGGATCCTTAGAGACAGCAAGTGATCAGAACCTTGATTTTATAACTCATCTGAAAGCTAGTGCTTCCAGCAGTACTATACATCCTAATATCATTCTGGCACATTGGCTCAGAAATTATTTAAAAGGCAGAGAAGAAGAGAGAGATTGATTTAGAGGAAGAGTGCATCTTACTAATTGACCGACTTACCAATTCACTTTCTGCAGTACTGGGTTTTCCTTGGAGGTTTCTCACAGAAGAAATAAGCCAGATCCAATTCTGCCATTAACTTAGTACAATGCAAGATGCTTCCCTACAAAGACTATAAAGTACAATTGGGTGTTTTAAACATAGTAAGTACTGTATAATTAGTCTTCCAAATGGATGTTTCCACTCATCTAAATAACTTGTTGAGTAAAATTCTTAATTTACATAACTAAAAGCCAACAACAGCTTCATCTTCCCTTCATTTGATTTTACTTTGTTGGCCACCTGCCATTCTCTAAAGAATATGAGGTAATTAGAACCATTGACAGTATGCTGTTCTACTTTTTATGGCACAGATGCAGTTGAGGCATCATTATCATATCTGGTGCAATTTTATGGATAATATCATTATATCTCTGCTGCCCATAAATTTAATTGGAAATGCTAATCAATTGAATATGCATTTTAATCTGAGCTTTAGTATTTTTTGCTTAACACAACAAACTTTAAAGTTTTAGCAAAATATATTGCACTGTGTAAAAACAAGTCTCCTCTGCCCTTGTGCACCGATGCACGTCTTTCTCACATGCACACACATATGATCTCATCCTGTAAAGCCACAGTAAAAAAGGGTTAGAATTAATATTATAGACAAAAAGTATTACTATTATGCACTGGTTTTTATATATAGGGTATTTTCACAAGGACCATTGCTCAGGACTATACAGTGTAATAATTAACACATCATTAAAAAAAGTATAATGAATATATTGAGAGACTTAGGGTACACCTATAGCTCCAGAAGACGTATATGTGCTAGCTCTCGTTGGCCTGCTAAAAATAGAGTGTAGCCATTGTGGGGTGAAAAGCACAAGAGGCTAACTACCCCAAGCATATATCTGTTTGAGATGCAAGGCACTCATTATTTGTAGTTCTATTCCATTTACAATCATTAGTGGGGACATGAAGGTCCTGGGAAAAAGCTCTTACTTTCTTCTGCCTTGCCAGAATTAGGATGAGAAATCTCTGATGTACCATTCTGGCAATATCATGCATCTAGTGCAGAAACTAACCTAACAGAGAGAATTCCCAGGGCAAGAGACATAGGGCTTGACTCTGTGTCATATAAATGACGAACTTCAATGGGAGCAGGAGCAAGTCAATACAGTTGACTGTCTTAAGCATATTAATGAAGCGCTAGCCTATGTTGATAAATTATCTTGCTAGAAGGTCTCATATATACATTGAACAAGGGTGACTAAGAGATACTGTATGCCAAATGTCTCAGGGATGACACAAATTATCAGTCATCACAGAGAGATTCCAACCTACTAGGTATGATTAGAATCACTCAAAACAGTTCTAGTGAACTTTTTTTCAACTATGTCCTCTTCTTGCTGAAGAAACACTCTATTCCCATATACAAAGTTTCTGAGAGGCCCCACGTGACCAAAATGGCTAATATGATCCCCATCAAACATTGGCAGGAGATAATTCATTACCCTTTCGGCTTTATCTTAATTCGAAAAAAAGGTATGTTCTTGCGTGTAGCTAACATGAGGTAAAATCCTAGTGAAGAAAAGGCAGTTTGTCGTTTTCACACACATTAGCAGGTCAAGGTAAACCCTTGGGTCCTCCCTAGTCTTTGTCATTAGACATGAGTTAGCAGGTCAAAATAAACTGCCTTATTTCCCCTAGGATTTTATCTTTATGTAAGCTAACTCAAGTTAAGAACACATCTTTCCTCCTCCCCCCTTAAGGGAAGATCTTTCCTTTGAGAGCAGTTTCAACTCTGAAAAACATTGGCATCATTCAGTCTGGTTTCTAATGTGCACATAAGGCTCAATCACCACCTTCTGTTTGATCGAAAGTGATAAGCAATCTAATGTCAAGAGGGTATGTGTCTCTCAATCTCCTCTGTTAGAGATCTTCCACTTTGCATAACTAATTAAATATTCACTGGGCCAGAGAGAAAGAGAGAGACGGACTGATTCCATAGCTCGGTGATTAGGGCCCACATGTGGAACGTGTGAGACTCAGGTTCATATCACTGCTCCTATACATATTTTTGTTCATACGAATTGTAACCGCTCCAGCAGCAGAGACTGAAAGAAACTCACCCCAGAATAGCCAATAGGCTGGTGGGGTGGGAGGCATTCACCTGGAAGGTGGGATAGCCAACCTCACATACCTGGTCCAAATCAATCAGAGCAGGGACATGACCTGGATCTCCCGCATCCCAGGTAACTGTCCTAACTGCCAGTCTCTTTTGGGGTGGACTCACTGTAGTTTTGATCAATAATTGCATCCTGGAGCTGGGAAAAGGTCAGAGGGACTGAAATGTTTCCCTTTGAAAATTTAGTCAAAGCCAATATGTTTCCACTACAAAATTCGGTTTTAACAAGTTAACATTTTCCAGTAAAAACCTGTTTTGTCCAAAGTTTCCCGATCTGCAATAGTCAGGACTCACTCCATTGTTTCATAAAGAATGAAACAAACTGAACAGAGTGATCAAAAGAAGAAACTATTAATGGGCTGAGGAAGTTTGGATTAATCAGGTTGTGAATTATCAGGGAAAATTGAATTGGATGCTTTCTTTTTTTCACTTGATAGCCCAGGGTATGTAACAACTCTTGTCTTCAACCTTAGCATAAAGTCTTTGTTCAGAAGACATCTGGACTCCAACTACCATGTTTCCAATATATGTCCACTGCCGCTTTTATTCAGAGGCTACCCTTAAAGCACAATAGCCTTCAGGCAGAAGAAATAACCCAGATATACTGATTGGCTGGTGATTAGAAAACACCCTCTATCTGCTGAGAGTAGCTGTCAGTGAGCTGATCAGCGGAGTGCTGGTATTACTTGTGGGTACTGGGACAAGTGGGTCTAACCTACCCAAAGCTAAAGGCCTGATGCCTCAGCTGAGTGGGAGGACCCATTGGACCCAGGAAACGAGTACTGAGGACAACAAATGGAAAATGCAGAGATAGGAGGGAAGGTTGAAGATTAAGGATCCAGATTCCTACTCATGAGATGATGGAGTGTTTTCTTGGTCAGCACCAGGAGGAGGTTGATGAGGAGGTCTCACTAATTTGTGGGGCCGTGTATGGGAAGTGAATGAATTAGGAGATGTAGGGGAAAGGGTAGCCAGGATGTCAGTAAGAGGTTATCAAGAAGTCAAAAGAGGGGCTGCAACCTGACAAACACTACATTTGTGTATGCCACGGTCTTCCTCTCATCACAAATGGGACAGATGTCACAGGAGTTCGTGCTCACAGCTCCGTGGAGCATAGGAGGCAGACCAGCTCTGTCTGCCTACCCCCAGTGGGAGGCTCAATAGTGATGTCTACAATGCACCCTGAGATTATCAAAGATAGTCCAGCCCAGGACAGTTTAGGTCTGACTGGGCTGGACCATGTCTGCCAGTGTGGACTTCAGCCACAGTGAGATGGTTTTCACTACAACTTTGGGGTCCATGCTGAGGAGTAATACTGGGCATCGGTTCCATAGGTTGTGGAGGTCCCCCTTCTTAGGTAGCAGGGTGAGTACAGCCTGCCTGCATGACAGGGGAAGCACCCTGCTTCCCAAGGACTCGGTCCAGATGGCGGCAAGGTCCAGGCTGAGGCTGTCCCAGAATGCATGGTAGAACTCCACAGTCAGCCCATTGATGCCAAGAGATTTGTTGATGGGCATCAGACCACAGACTTCTGACAACTTAGCCAAACTGAGAGGTGGCTCTGGTTGGTCCAGACACCCATGCTGACTGTAGGGAGTTCATGCCACAGGACCCCATAGGCATCAGTATTGGTCATATCTGGACAGAAGAGGCTGGTGTAAAAAGACCTGGCCCTTTCCCATGTCTCCATCAGATCTGTCAGAGGGGTGCCATCTTCTGGCAGGTGATGTGCTTTTTGGGAGTCCTCTTTTTTTCCAGGTCATAGAAGCAGGAGCTGTGGTCCATTTCCCAAGGGAACTGTATGTGGGATCGAACAAAACCACTCCGGGCCTGGTGGCTGTCAAGGGCTTAGAGTTTGTCCTGCTTTCTTGACATCCTCTGCAGAGGGATGGATTCCCCAAGGTGAGCTGCCAGGCACCTCTCCAGCTCCAAAATCTCCAGCTGCATCTGCTCTATCACCGTTTCCCTTCTCCTGCTGTCCTCCTCCTTTCCCCCACTCCCCCGGTGCCTCAGGTGCTGGTAAGGACAATGCAAAAAATCAAATTTGGCAACAGTCTTTTAAGCAAATATTCTGATATAGCACTGTTTTGTGGGTGGAAAAGTCCAATGTGATAGTTGGTCAATTCATCCAGAGGAGTAACCTGAGGATCCAAGATATCTAAGCAAGATTCAAAGAGAAGGCCAAGCAGAGGCTCAGCCATGTGGAGGACCTTCTCTGTCTTCAGGATAAATCCCTGTAAATCTGCTGCTTCCAGGGAGATGTAGGCTGGCCAGCCTGAACTGAAGTTTGAAGTCCCTGAGGAAAATAATCCACGAGGATTCCAGTGTCACTACCACCACAGCAGGTTACTCAGGTGTGAAATCACTTACAAAAGCAGGTGAACCACCCACCAAGAGGGTGATATATTTTTGTCTTGTTTTACAGGTACATGAAACAGCTAAATGCTAAACTAAACTCAGCTCTTTAGTTAGTCACCTCATGCATTTAAGGCCGGATAAATATATCATCATTACTTTTCACCTCTTCACTCTGCATAGATGTGTTTGCCAATATTGGAAAGTTATTAATATAGGGGAAAAAACTAAGAACTCGATTGAAATACTCTGAGGCAATCTATGCAGAGGATAAGGATTGTCCCTCCAAAATGGAGGCACTGACACATGTCAATGATTGCTGGATTACTCTACAACTGGGCCTGTGTGTAGTTCAGCCAGGTTTATGTGTTCAAATGCCAAATATGGATGGCATTCTGTGATTGAATAATGGAGATTTTATTCACAACAGCTACAGCATTCACCAACCAAAGCTTCCTGCAGGAGGAATCTTGGGTAATGGGGGGAGAGTGCAGGACTTAAGAATGCTACACAAGGGTTTTGCAACTTTTACATGGACAGCCATGTGTTGTTTTCATTAGGCTAGTGTTGTGCATCTCACCCTCCCTGTTAGCAGTAACTCTGAAGTTATTAAAGGGTTAGTTGAATAAATGCTAATTAGTCATTACTGTGGATGATTTGTTAACCCAGCTGGTTTAAAGGAAGTAGGAGTAGCCCTTAGAGAGAGCTGAGTGTTGACCTGATTAGGTTAAAGTTGCAGTGGCTGAAAATCTGGGTGGGACTAAGCCTAGGGAAAAGGCTTGGCTTGTCTGCAAGATTTCCTATTATAGCATGTTTGGAAGTTTGTACTGTAGCTAGCAAAGAACCCCGAGGAAGGGTGACTGTGAGAAGAATGCTGTGGAAGTGATTTGGAAGAACAGACTAGAAACTAGGAGCATGTGTCGGTGTCTGAGGTGGTAGTGTTTTGTGTAAATAAAGTAAACTCGAGGTTCTTGGCCGGGATTTAAATGTGCATGGGTCCCTTATTTTGTCTTAGGGAAAAGAGTGCCCACTTCAAAGTTGCCTGTGAGGGGGGGCTGGATAGATTCTTCAAGTCCTTTCTCCGCACATATGTGAGAGGCTTCAGGCCATGTAAGCTTGTGTGGCCATTAGGCTGGAATAACATCTGTGACAGATGTGGCAATTTCCTGCAGTATCATTGGTAGACTTTACTTATTTTAAATTCCATAATCTTTGGGGACCATTGTATTAAATTAAAAGTTTATGTATTATTGTGGGCTGGGATTTTATGTAAACTCGAGGGGGTGGACAGGGATGTGAAACCTGCAGGTTCAAAGGATTCCGTTGAACAATGTGCAAGTGAACTCTTGGAACAAGAAGTGTTAAGTGGTTTTCCGGGGGAATATGTAGGGGGAGGTGAATGCAAATTCCTCACCTCCGGTTATGCAAATACCCAGCCTTTGGAAGCTGTGCCCAGAGGAGTGGGCCATTGTCCGCCATTCACCTGTTACATGAAGCCAAGATCAAATGCTCAAGCTGTATAAAGGAAAAACGTTACTATTCATGGTGAGTCTGGCTCTGAATCTGAGATGGTTTTGAATTTGTAACTATAGGAATGCCCAGTTGTGAGTTGTGAAGGACTGACACCTATCAGAACCTGAGATGAGAGGCTGGGGAGGACCTCTGGTCAGCTTTTTTGCATGTGTGTAGGTTCTCTAATTGTTTGTAATATGTTTTCTCTGTAACACTTTCACCTCAAGAATAAATGTATTTGCTTATAAAGAGCTGTGTGGTAACTTGAAACTGCTGCTAATTCCATAGTTTATAGCCTTTGGGGAGAAAGCAAAGCACAGGCTGGAAAACCCCCAGTCAGGAGGGATAGAGGCCCAAGGGAGGTGATGGCTGAAGAGTTGGTAGCCTAAAAGTGGGTGCCCTGGAGGGATCACAGAGGTAGAATACAGATGCAGGTGATCTGAACTGTGACAACAGCCACTGAATGGTGTCTCTACCGATCCATGGCCTATGGGAGGATTACTCTTTTTGTCTGCCATGCAGAGCCTATGGGAAGGACTTCGCTCTTAATTAATATTTCTGCTCACTAATATTTTGATGGGCTTTCTCTGCTTATCTTAAATAAGCACGTTCCTCCAGCATGTGTCGTCAGGCACCATGGCTCCAGAGCTGCTTCTCCTCTTGGAAATCTGACTTCCCTTTGAAAATATCTCAGCGTTTGTTGTGATGGCTCATCATACTGGCATCTCTTTATTCCCCTGCTTCCCCTTTGCCTCCCCTCCTTTCTTAATTTGTCTTCAGCGATATTGTCATTTTGCCTCTTCCTTACCTTTACATTCTGTTGTGTCTCATTTTTTGTTCTCTTCCCAGATTTATTATTTCTGTCATCATCCTTTTTCTTGTAGAAATCAAAACATATTAAGTTCTCTCCTATCAACATTCACTTGCTTAACAATCTCTCATTGCACACGCTCTTCTTTTAGAAAGCTCTGTTGATATGTTTTGTCCAAGTGAATCCTGGCATAAACCTTTTCTGATATCCCATTCCTTTATATAGTTACAGTACTCCTCCAGGTTTGTTCGTTCTCTTTCTTTTTTTCTTTCTTTCTTTCAGTAGTCTTACACCACATGTTGTGGCTGTGCAGTTGCTATTCTTTACGTTTCTGTATTTAAATTGTCTGTCTCTTCTGTCTTTTATTCCATTTGAACACTTAATTCCTTTTCTTCCTTCACCTAGTAATCTTACAAGCTCTATTAATTATGACTCACACAAATCTAGTTAACTTTTTCCTTGCAAATTTGTCTCTAACTCTTTATAGTTGGATTTTCCATGTCTGATATTGCTCATACAGGTGTATCTATGTAGCCAGATTTTAAAAGTTTAGACATACAGTTGTATGTTTAATTTGTGCATGAAATTACTGTTGCAAAAAAAAAGAAGCAGTGTTTGCGCATGCAAATAGCAAAATCTGATCATTTGGTGCATAGATACTCAATTTGTTATTGTTACAGTTTTCACAGTTGTATCACTGTGGGCATATTTTGGTCCTGCATTCAACTGAGATGTGACCATCTTTGTACTGCTCTGGAAGTGCAAAGAAGCATTAAAACTGCATTAACCAGCCACTTGAGTATTTTCCCCTCAATATGGGGGAAATTGTTGGGTGACATAGAGACTTGTATTCACCCTGTCTTCTTGCTCCAGGACAGTGACCATGTTTAAGGGAAAGGGCTACAGCAGGGGTTGGCAACCTTTTTGGCCTGAGGGCCACATGTGGGTTCCAAAACTGTATGGAGGGCTGGGTAGGGAAGGGTGTGCCTCCCCAAACAACCTGGCCCCCGCCCCCTGACTGCCCCCCTCAACCCATCCAACCCCCCCGTTCCTTGTTCCCTGACCACAGCCTCCTGGGACCCCCCCACCCCTGACCGCCCCCTCACGGGACCCTACCCCCTAGCCAACCCCCCTGCTCCCTGTCCCCTGACTGCCCCCACCCCTATCCACACCCTCGCCCCCTGACAGGCTCCCTGGGACTTCCACGCCTATGCAACCCCCCCCCGTTCCTCGTCCCCTGACTGCCTCCCTGGACCTCCTGCCCCTTATCCAACCCCCCCTCCCCGTCCCCTTACCATGCCGCTCAGAGCAGCAGCACACCACCCAGCTGGAGCCAGCCACGCCGCCGTGTTGCCCGGTGGGAGATCGCAGCGCCGCCGACCAGAGCACTGCCAGCGCGGCGTGCTGAAACTGCGGGGGAGAGGGGCAGCGGGGGAGGGGCCGGAGGCTAGCCTTCCCAGCCTGGAGTTCAAGGGGCGGTCAGGACAGTCCCGCGGGCTGTAGTTTGCCCACCTCTGGGCTACAGGCAAGACGTTCCTAATCTACATTCTCATTTTTGGAATAACTCTTTGAGGGGCTGTACACCACTGGAGCAATTTAGATCAGCTATCCAGATCAGAGTACTACAAAGGTGGCTTAAGTGCACTGTTCTCTTTTAAATTTCATGAACTTCTTGTTGTTCAAGGGTGGGATTTTCAAAAGCGTGTATGTACCTTAAAAGCACAAATACCATTGACTTTCAGTGGAATTTGTACTCCTAACTAATTTATGCACTTTTGAAAATTTCATCCAAGACCAGCAGGGCAGACAACTACATACTTAATTTTGGGGGGGGGAAAATCCCTTACTGTTTGTTAGTTCTTCTGATCCTTTTAATTATCTATCTTTTCTGGGTTTCTTCAGCTTCCCCTTATGTATCATTTCTCAATACTGTGTATTATGACTAGCGTCACCAGGTGCTTTTGTTACAAGTAGTCTTCCAAGCATGCAAGCAAATGTTCAATCAGGTTATGCTGGGCTCTGTGTAGGAGAGCCATGCAAGCAGCAGGAGAGTTGGTTATTTGCCTTGGTCTCTGATTGGAGTCTGTTCTTGAGACAGAGTTACTCCCTGGGAACTGGGCATTGGTGTTGGGCATTGGCAGAGCGTCTTGAAAGAAGAGATTGTCTGGACTGCTGTTAATGACCACTTTGGTTCCAGGATTGGAGTATAGGTGTAAATAAAATAAGTTACACTTGGAACATACAAAGACCCTCAATCAGTGATTTTCCTTCCACTAAGATGTTGACCTACCAGGCTCCAATATCGGCGGGGGGAGGGGGAGGGGAGGACTATATCTATATATCAATATAGTCATGGCACCATCCTCACCCTATTTATATACTTAATTATCCTCCTTTTCCATACCAGTTGGCTATATGATTTACCTTTGATCTTTAATGCCCTGTCACTAACAGCTAATGTTTTTTCCCCACAGTGACATCATGCAATGGCTTGAATTGATATTAAGTGCATATTAAAACTAAAGAGATACCTTTATTAAAGAACCACTGGGGCAAGAGGGACGGGGGCAAGCAATGTCTTATGGTTGGTGGATTTTGAAAAGGTGGTTCAGAATTATGGGTGTCAAACTGATTTAAAAAAATGAATCACAAGATTTTAAAAATTGTGATTAACTGCAGGTTTGATCGCACTGTTAAATAATAATACAATACCATTTATTTAAATATTTTGGTTATTTTCTACATTTTCAAATATATTTATTTCAATTTACTACACAGAATACAAAGTGTACAGTGCTCACATTACAAACATCTGCACTTTGAAAAAGATTTAGTATTTTTCAGTTCTCCTCATACAAGTACCGTAGTGTAATCTCTTTATCATGTAACTGCATTAGGGTGGGGAATTACAGGTAGGACACCGTAAATGTAAACAAACTTGTTTGTCTTAGGCCTTGGCTACACTTGCAGCTGTACAGCGCTGTTAGTTAAACCCGTGTTCGTACAGCTGAGTAGGGAAAGCGCTGCAGCCTGTCCACACTGGCAGCCACCAGCGCAGTAACTACCACTGACGTGGCTACATTTGCGGCACTTGCAGCTGTATTGGGAGCGGTGCATTGTGGGCATTCAGGTAGCTGCAACGTGCTTTTCAAATGGGGGGGGGCCGAGGGGGACTTTGACAGGGAGCGTTTTGAGAGGGGGGGGGGGGGTTTGAAATCTCCACAGAGTGTCAGCTCATTATTTCCACACCTCCACATCCCCTGCCTCTCTCTCAATCACTGAAAGCAAACAGCAGGGGCTTTGTTTGTTTTTAAAGAGCAGATAAAAGAGAGGAAACGGAGCCGTCCCCCTCCCTCCCGCCGTTCTTCTCCCCCCCCCCCCCGCCCCGGCATTCCTAACGGAGCCCCTCCCCTCTTTCCCACCCTCTGCCTGCAAAAAGTAGCTGTGGTTGTAAAGCTGTGTTTGTAGCAGCTCCAGGGAGCTCTGAACTCCAACCTGGAAGTGCCGTTTCAAAACAAAGAAGCTTCCGGAGATCAGTAACTGTGTTGTTCCTGGGCTACACTGAAAGACCAGCGTTCCACCCACTTCGCAACAGTTGCTATTTCTCTCGGGGAGGTGGAGTACATGCAGCGCTGTATCTGAGGAGATACAGCGCTGCACGTGCCTTGCAAGTGTAGCCAGTTAATGAGTTACAGCGCTGCCGGCAGTTTTATTGCGCTGTAACTTGTAAGTGTAGCCAAGGCCTTAGTGATTGGCTCAACAAGAATTAGGACTGAGTGCACTTTGTTTTATTTTTGAGTGCAGTTATGTAACAAAAACAAATCTACATTTGGACAGTTGTTTAGGGATGCCGTGAATTGCTCTCATACAGTAAATCTATTCTCTGTAGTTTGTATGCCAAACAAGGACATTTTTAATAACCATGCCCTCATAGAATTTGGTGAACTTTCAGCATTTAAAAAACATACTGAATGGGATCAATTATGCTTGTTGTATACAAGGCGGGGGGAATCTTTCCTATCCCCTGCAGCAGTTGTCTGTCTGATACCTTTTAAGCATGAGATTTGATTACTTGTAGTTATGCAAGCTAAGATACAAGTAATGTTGTTTTATTATAAAGTTACCCAGCTATTCTTAAAGTCAGGCTGTGGAGAAATAAGGAGGAGGGTGTTTTCGTTTTGTTTCTTTAAAATACTTACAAGAAACTTAAGACTGACAGCTTAGCTTTGAAATTTGAGACAATATAAAAGAAAGGGGTCAATCTCTTTTTTAAAAAAATACCCTCATTTTAAACATGCTGCCTCCCATTTCTCTTCCAAGCACAATCCTAATTTTGGCATTCTCTTAGGATGTGTACATCCTGCTGTGACTAACCATTTCTGTTGCCTATTTTTGGATTTTTCTAATCTCTTTCAAAAAGTGAAGTGACCAAAACTGAACCCAGGACTGTCAGAATGCTCTGACTGATAACATATTTTCTAGGTTTCAGTGTAGTAGCCGTGTTAGTCTGTGTCAGCAAAACGAAAATAAGAAAGAAAAACTTGTAGTACCTTAGAGACTAACAAATTTATTTCATAAACATATTTTCTATTCCTTTTTATTAATGAACCAAAGCACTGAAGTGAATCTTGAAATGAAGGACTTTGCCTGTGCAGTATGAACAGGATTTTTCAGTGAGATATCCATTGTGACAGCAAAGTCTATTTTCTCTGAGTATTGTGTAAGTTTCAGTATATTCTCATATATAGACTTTTTAAAACTCAATTTAAATGTTCAAGGTTGAAGAAATTTATGGGGGTGTTGGACAACGGGAAGGGCGTCAGACAATTTTTTTTTAATGATAGTAGATGTTGAGATTCAAAAAATTAAAGCTTGATAACCATTAAAACACAAATTGTCAACATCTTATGTCAAAATATACAACGTAAATTGCCTTAAATCAAATTCTAATAAATTATAAAGCAGCATTTTTCTTACTTTGCCTACTGTACATTTTGATTATTGATGGAAGTATTTTTCAAAGGTGTGTATGTGGACGGCGAAATCAATGTTTATCAACATTTACCAATAAAAGTCGAATTCTTCCAAGCCTACTCATATATGAATGTAGGCTAGGATTTTCAATGGAGTGTAAGGGAGTTAGGCACCCAAATCCCATTGAATTTCCCCAAAATTATCCAGTTTAAAGGTGGTCTGCCATCATGCTGTCCAACAACCCATAGAATTTAATTCCATAGACTATTTTGAGAAATTGTGTCTTCCACTTTAGATTCACCAACCTGCTGTTCATTTCCTTTCAAGTCAATAATAAATATATTAAATAGCACTAGTTAAAAATTCCCCAGCACCACACAGTATGAGATTCATTGTGGAGGTGGAGAATGCAAGCTAAAATATCTAATCCAACAAAAATCAGTTTGAGAGATATTGAGCACCTTCAATGCCTATTGTCTTCATTGAGAATTATGGGCTCTGAGTTATTTCTTGTCTTTTGCCTCCTCCAGGTCATTCCTCTCAGTCTGCCATGGGCCAAATGTGAGACAAAAATGTTAAAGACCAAAAATGGGGGGTGCAGAAAAATCATTCAGGCAGGAAACTTAAAACTAATGGGATTCATGCCTTTGATGTAAATAATTCCGTTTGGTGAATGAGCAAGAGCCTTGGTTCCACCCCTACCAAAATACAGGAATATTTCTTGTGCAGCTTACTTCCGCCCCCCCCCCCCCATGCAATAAGGGAGAAGAGGGACTGAACTGTGTCCTGGAGCAGTGTCAAGTATGCACAGCTTCTTACTCAGGCTAGAATGCAAGAGTACAATGTAGCCATAATAATTTGTATTACTGTATGTCTGGTGGCCACAGCAGAGAGATTGATCATCTTGGAATCCTCAGAAGCCATTTATTTTTGAAGACCAGGATTCATTCTGCTGCTTGTGGTGCTGGATTTTAGGTGTCACTGGAAAATCTCTCAGACTCCTTTGATAAAAGACCAAAAAACCCTTAAGGATTTATTTTTCCCTCTGTTTTTTGTTTAAACATGAAGCAATACCGGCATTTTGTCTTGTGAATAACTTGTGTGTGGCTCACACAGCTTCTTTTCAGCTTAGTCACTCGTTTTTGTCTCTGAGCAAGTCACTTCTTCAATCTGTGTGTATAAACAAGGCCTAAATACCAAACTGTGTCATCTAAACAATAACCTGACTAAAGTGTGGTGGAACATCAATACATCACATCAGAACTTGAGGCAGAATTGTGCCTTTCTCTGAGCAACCCAGTGGCTCTCCATTATGGTGGCCAGGCCAGTGTTTGAGGGAAGGCAAGATGACCCCATCTCCTCCCCATCCCTTCGTGTTTCTTTCTGGGTATGATGCATCCCAAGGAGACACAATCCTGGTGCTCTCCTGAGTATGGTTGACATGTGGGCCACCTAAATTCAGGGAAGTATTTTTGAGTATCAGCTCATCAGCATGCAAGCAAAAACCAGTCACAATCTGGCTTTGTAATTTAACACAACTGGAAACAATATGAAGGGCGAAATTCTTCTTTGATATCCACCCAGCTAATCTTGGTTGGTATTCTGAATTACCTACTGATGCAGAACTTCTGCTGACATCCATAGGAGTTCCATGCACATCTGTAAAACAGTACCTATGTCATGGTCTCCGCCTATGGATGGGAAAAGAAAACTTTTTCCCCTGAGGCTATCAGTTTGCAAACTTCAAGTAGTTTGTACATGGTCTACCCCAATGTCTGGAACATGTTTACACACTGACCATTCACGTCTTCATATAGTACAGCACCTTTTACTGATGTGATCTATATCCACTTTAATAACTTATTGCATGATGGAATAGTATTCCTGTTTTCAATTTACTATGACTGTGTATTTTTCTTATTCGCTTCAATTAAACTAGGTTGATATTAGCTCTATTTTAAGTTTCAGTGAAATATGTTAAATATAAGCTTAGCTGTGTGGGGGAGGGGGCATAACTTTTTGTTTTACCTGTTCTGATTTGTCTGGTCATGTATGAAGTATGGATGTGTCCAAACTGCAAAATTCAATGCCAGAACTGAACCTTACCAAAGTTTCAGAAGGGTGGGGGGGGGGTGTTCATATCCAAAATTTGTATTTGGTCCATAGAGATAGGACCAGATGTGAAATTCAGATATGCATTTTGAAGTTCAGGGTTATTTAGATGGAGGATTTTAGTTTAGGTACAGCTCTTGATCCGGAGTATTTCTTTAGGGGAGAAAAGCATTTCAAAATGTGTCCAGCTTAAAGGAGGTTTGTTCAGTTAAGTACTGCACAGAAGTGAAAGGAATGAAGAGGTGGTTCCATTAAGACACAGGCTTGAGTTTGGGACACTATATGGCTTCATAGCTTTTAAGACCAGAAGGAACCATTTTGATTATCCAGTCTGATCTCCTGTATAACATAGGCCAAGGAACCTCAGCCAATAACATCTGCATAAAGCCCATGCCTTCTGTTTGAACTATAGCATATCTTATATGAAAAACCCACCAAAACTAAACTAGTAAATTTAAAAAAAAAAAAACAGTCATGATCTAAAGACTTCAAGTGAGGTAGAATCTACCACATCCTGGGGTAAGTTGTTCCAATGATTAATTACTCTCTCTGTTAAATCTTTTGCCTTATTTCTAATCTGAATGTGTCTAACTTTGTCTTCTAACACTTGGAGCTTTTATCTGCTATATTAAAGAGACACCCACTATTAGAAATCTCTTCCTATTCACAATGCCCCCCAAGTAGAGATTTATAAGACATTGCATCCCAGAACTCCCCAGGGCACAGAAAATATGTGCCCACTGCACTTTGCCTTAGGACTGTTCTATGTGCACTCTTCATCTTTTTCTGCCTCCTCTGAGACATCCAACACTTGGAGTGCTGATAACAGAGAGTGGATCCTGTGCTCTCTTGAGTCAAATTTTGCCCTACCACCCTGTGGACCACATATTAGCCAGTCACAATCTGGCCCACAGTAGATTACTTCCAAAAACAATTTCATATTTCTAAGTTGAATCAGAGTGCATGGAAGCTATTTTTGCCTCTTATTTGAAATGAATGAAGCCGACAGCAATAGTTTCTATGCCTGAAAGATGCTGTTTCTAACCTTAATCACTGGGGATATTTTTCCTCTTTAAAATTAAAACATGTAATTAAAATGCAAATCAGTGCCATAAAGATATAATAATGTACAAGTTAGTTTGAATGGGGCTGCTTAAATGGTG
The DNA here is from genome assembly GCA_037349315.1 of Chelydra serpentina. Lineage (NCBI taxonomy): Eukaryota > Metazoa > Chordata > Testudines > Chelydridae > Chelydra > Chelydra serpentina. The sequence continues at coordinate 19,163,646 of JBAIAC010000002.1, forward strand.
GGCTGGAGGTGTATATAATAAACTATAAATAGTGAGTAGTGCATTCCAGTTACAGAAGAATGTCAATTCCACTCCTACTGCAGTAGTTACAACTCAGTGTGGAAATATATAGTTCATCTTCTGGTGTTTTTGTATGTGTGTAAATGTCTATTCTGGGAGCAGAAGACTTGGGATAAGAGGAAAAGAGAGCCCTAAAAGTTTTATAAAAAGCAACAACTCAGACAAAAGAAACAAAGAATTTATAATGGAAAGGGGGGTGAATAAAATGCCACCAGTAGTCTACTCCTTAGTTGGGTTTCACCAGTAAAGAAGTGTTTGCAAAGATGTTTGCAAAATAGGTACAGGCATACATAATGGCCAACATTTCAAACTTGGATATCTACAATTAGGTACTTATTCCTTCGCAGATCCCATCCTATCTACATTTAGGTACTTAGGATGGGATCCGTGAAGGGACATAGGGTATGTCTACACTACGAGAATAGTTCGATTTATCGTAAACCGAACTTGTGAAACCGATTTTACAAACTCGATCGTGCGAATCCACACCAAGGACATTAATTCGAGTTTGTGAGTCCACACTAACGGGGCAAGCGTCGACATTGCAAGCAGTGCACTGTGGGTAGCTATCCCACAATTCCCGCAGTCCCCGCTGCCCATTGGAATTCTGGGTCTAGCCCCCAGTGCCTTCTGGGGCCAAAAATGTGTCGAGGGTGGTTTGGGGAACATGTCGTCATTCGACCCACACTCCCGCCCTCCCTACATGAAACTGCTGGTGGGCAATTACATCATGCCCTTTTCTGGTGATTGACAGCGCGGACGCCACAGGACAGCAAGCATGGAGCCCTCTGCGATTATCGCTGCTGTTCTGTCCGTTGTCAACACCTCACACCTTATCGTCCACCTTTTCCAGAGGCAGATGCTGAGAAATAGGGTGAGGAGGCAACGGAAGCTCCGCGAGGACATGAACTCTGAGAGGGGCACAGACCTCTCGCAAAGCATAGGACCCCGGTCCCTGGACATCATGGTGGCAATGGGTCACGTTGATCCTGTGGAACGGCGATTCTGGGCAAGGGAAACAAGCACTGACTGGTGGGACTGCATAGTGCTGCAGGTCTGGGATGAATCCCAGTGGCTGAGAAACTTTCGGATGCGTAAGGGCACTTTACTGGAACTTTGCGAGTTGCTGTCCCCTGCCCTGAAGCACCAGGACACCCGGATGCGAGCAGCCCTGACTACCCAGAAGCGAGTGGCCATAGCCCTCTGGAAGCTTGCAACGCCAGACAGCCAGGTCAGTCGTGAATCAATTTGGAGTGGGCAAGTCTACCGTGGGGGTTGCTGTGATGCAGGTAGTCCATGCAATCGTTGACCTGCTGCTCTCAAAGGTAGTGACCCTTGGAGACGTGCAGGTGATCATAGATGGCTTTTCTGCTATGGGATTCCCAAACTGCGGCGGGGCTATTGATGGGACACACATCCCCATCCTGGGACCGGCCCACCAGGGCAGCCAGTACATTAACCGTAAGGGCTATTTTTCTATGGTGCTGCAAGCACTAGTTGACCATAAAGGACGTTTTACAAACATCAACGTTGGATGGCCAGGCAAGGTTCATGACGCTTGTGTTTTCAGTAACTCTGGTCTGTTCAGATGGCTGCAGGAAGGTAATTACTTCCCGGACCGCAAAGTAAGTGTTGGGGATGTGGAGATGCCTGTAGTGATCCTCGGGGACCCAGTCTACCCGTTAATGCCCTGGCTCATGAAGCCATACACGGGCACCCTGGACACTGAAAAGGAGCTCTTCAACTACCGGCTGAGCAAGTGCAGGATGGTGGTGGAGTGTGCTTTTGGCCATCTCAAAGGGAGATGGAGAAGCTTACTTACTCGCTCCGATCTCAGCCAAACAAATATCCCCATTGTGCTTGCAGCTTGCTGTGTGCTCCACAATCTCTGCGAGAGCAAGGGGGAGACATTTATGGTGGGGTGGGAGGTTGAGGCCAATCGCCTGGCTGCTGATTACGCACAGCCAGACACCCGGGCGATTAGAAGATCACAGCGGGACGTGCTGCACGTCCAGGAAGCTTTGAAAGCTAGCTTCCAGAGTGAGCAGGCTAACCAGTGACTGTTTCGCTTGTTAAAACAGAAGCTGAACCAGCCCCCGTTTCTTTACCCAGTTACGGTTGTCTATCCTCTCCAATTACCAGCACCCTTTCCCCCCTTCATTCAACGCTTTATAATAAAGGACACATTGTGTATTAACACAGTCTTCTTTAGCAATGATTTGTGGGTTAAGGGTTTAACCGGGGACGCCTACTGCGGTTGGGGAGCGGGTGGAGTGATGGAAAGGACGCTTCCCAACTCAGGGAATGACAGGCTCCTGCTCCCAGAGCAGTCCGCAGTGGTGGACTGCTTGTTTCAACGGAGCCTGCAATACCTCCTGTTCACAACTCTGTGAGGGGGGGTCTGTGTGACTTCTTGGCCGGGGATTGCGGCCACAGATCCCCTGCTGCATGGATCTGTCATGCAGGCTATTGCCTGCCGCCAACGATCTGCAGCCATCCTCCCCCACCAGAAAGTGACAGACCCTCCCCCCGTAGAGAACAGGAAAACCCCCTCCCAGAACGACAAGTGTACCTAGTGAATGCAATGTGAGTGTGACTTTCTGTTGAACCTTTTCCCCTATCTCCACCCTGTTATCGGCGCCTATCGTCTCAAATTACAACCCCCCCCTCCCTTCCCCCTAAATTGAACAGCCCTTTGAAAGATAGTCAGGGAAAAAGCAATTTTCAGAACACAATTTTTTATTAAGGAGAGCAAAATTTTAAGATGAAACTTGGACGGGGACTGGGGTGGAGTGCATTTGGAGGGAAGGACAGGACCCATCTAAATTTTTGGAAAGGAGAGCCTTCTGCTACTGGAGCAGTCCGCAGGGGTGGAGTGATTATTTCCATGGCCCCTGCTCCCCTCGTTCTACTGACTTTGGGTGAGGGAGGAATTGGACTTTGTGGCGGGGGAGGGCGGTTGGAAATAACATACAGAGGGGCCCTTTCCTCCTGCCTCCGTTCCTGCAGAACGTCAACAAGGCAGCGGAGCGTATCTGTTTGCTCCCTCATTAGTCCAAGCAGCGTTTGAGTCGTCTGCTGGTCTTCCAGCTGCCACCTGTCCTCGCAAGCTTCAGCCCTCTGCTCCCGTTCGCTGACTGCTCGCTCGGACCTGAGATGTCCTCTCTCCGCTGTGCCACCTCATTTTGGGAACAGACCATCAGTTCCGAAAACATGTCGTCCCGGGTTCTTCTTTTGCGCTGCCTGATCTGCGCAAGCCTCTGGGAGGGCAATCCACGGGTAAGGAGGGAGACACTCGCAGCTGTGGGATGGGAGAAAGGGAGTGAATTCCTCAGAAAGATACATTTTCCCGAACAATGCCTATACTCTTTCCCTGTGAACAAGACCATGCACACTACCTATCACATGTGCACTCAGTACAAGGTCGAATATTATGTATTTGTATTAACTGCCAGGGGTCCTGGTGTACAGATCACACAAGCGGAGCTGGACACTGGAAAACGGCTCTCAGGAGACCATGGTAAGCCGTTGCCTTTGGACTGCTGTGAGCTAACCTCACAGCAGTGCTGTACTCCCATGTTTCAAGCACAGTTCCTAGCGGTGGTCAGTTCCTGATGCTGGCAAAACCGCTCGGCTACAACGGCTCACCTACCCGTTTACCCCCCCCCCCCACTACCCCCTCCGCGGGGCCGGTACCGGAAACTCTCCCTGCCTGCGACCCGCTGTGTTTTAACGGCTCGTCTACCCTCCCCACCCCCTCCACGGGGTCGGTCCAGGGAACTCTACCTGCCCGCGCACCGCAAAGTTTCAACGGTTAGCCTCACAGCTCCCACCCCCCTGCGTGTCTGGAAACCGTCGGGTGTCGTTCTTTAAAGGAAAAATCAAGAAGTCACTATACTAACAAAACCACCCATTCAAACCACGGCACCATGACTGATATCACTCTGATGAGGATTACGGAGACAGACAAAGACCGCATGCTGCGTGAATGCCAGCAAACCCCGGGGCCGTGTGCCGCCATGCTATGCAAGGCAATGATACCAGAGTACCTGCAGCTTGCATGGTGCGGAAAAGTATCCTACCATGGAGGAGACAGTAAGGCCACTCTCCCTGGGAACCTGATGCAAAAGCTTTCACTGTACCTACAGGAGAGTTTCGCGGAGATCTCCGATGGGGATTTCTCCTCTATCCCCATACATATTGACAGACTTTTCAAGTAGTTGCTTTGGAAAAGATTGAAAACTAAAGCGCCTATTGCAAAGTAAGCAATAAAACACATTGATAACAAACCAATGCCTATTCTATTCAAAATAAATGTTTAAAATACCGACCTGACGATCCTTCGCCTGCGTCCTGGTCCGGGCTGCTGCTTTGGGAGGGTTCGTAGGGAATCTCGGTGAGGGTGATGAACAGATCCTGGCTGTCGGGGCAATCAGCGGTGAAAGCGCTGTCGACTGCCTCGTCCTTCTCCTCTCCTTCCTCTTCTTCACCGTCCGCAAAAACTTCAGACAACGTGGCCGTAGATAAGACCCCGTTGTCGGAGTCCACGGACACTGGTGGTGTAGTGGTGGCAGCACCTACGAGCATAGCATGCAGTGCCTCGTAAAAACGGCATGTGTGTGGCTGCGATCCAGAGCGTCTGTTGGACTCTTTGGTTTTCTGGTATGCCTGTCGCAGCTCCTTGATTTTCACGCGGCACTGCATTGCATCCCGGACGTATCCTCTCTCCGCCATTGCCTTGGAAATCTTCTCATAAATTTTCGCATTCCGTCTTTTGGAACGCAGCTCCAAAAGCATGGACTCATCGCTCCACACAGCGATCAGGTCCAAGACTTCCCGATCAGTCCAAGCTGGTGCTCTCTTCCTATTCTGCGATGTCATGGTCACCACGCCTGCAGAGCTCTGCATCGTTGCCAGTGCTGCTGAGCTCGCCACGATGTCCAAACAGGAAATGAGATTCAAACTGGCCAGACAGGAAAAGGAATTAAAATTTTCCCGGGGCTTTTCCTGAGTGGCTGGTCAGAGCATCCGAGCTCGGATTGCTGTCCAGAGCATCCGCTGAGTGGTGCACTGTGGGATAGCTCCCGGAGCTATTAGCATCGAATTCCGTCCACAGTAACACGAATTCGACATGGCCATGTCGAATTTAGCGCTACTCCCCTCGTCGGGGAGGAGTACAGAAATCGAATTAAAGAGCCATTTATGTCGAAATAAATAGCTTCGTAATGTGCACGGGTGCAGGGTTAAATCGAGTTAATGCTGCTAAATTCGACAAAGTCCTAGTGTAGACCAGGCCATAGTCATTGTTATGCTGAGTGACAGGGCGCCTAACTTTCAGGTGCCTAGAAAATTACAGGAACAACACTACAATCCACAAAGTTAGGTACTGAGGCTCTCCCTGAATAATAAATTGGAGAGAGAGGACCCTGTGTATGTGATCCACAAAAGTCAGCATGCTACGCAGCTCCCTGCCAAAGGTAGCTAATGGGAGATGCTGACAAGAGGGGTGTGTGTTAAGCCCTGCCCCTCTCTTGGAGACAGACACCTATGTCAGCATAGTGATCCATGAAAGGGAATCCACTGCCTGGAATCAAGTGGCTTAGGCACCTAAGCTGCTTTTTTGAGTTAGGTGCATGCCTCACTCCACAGAAAGCAGCAAGAGAAGGAGGAGGTGGTGGAATACCTCCCCCTCTCCCTCCCCCTCCCTATAAGCTTTATCCCTGTGGTTCGAACAATCCCCTGAGATGTAGGAAACCCAGATTCAATTCCCCCTGTCTGGGAAATTTCATTTCCCCTCCATTTAACTATTTATCCACAGTGGAATAGTCAGAGACACTGTAGTCCCCTGCCCCAGCTGCTCAGTTATTATTTATCCAGAGTGCTTCAGCTCCAACAGGAGAGATGGATAGATCTTGTCATAGGGCAGGTTCCACTGCTGTCTTGAGATCCCACAAAAACAGCCTTGGACAGTGTGTGTGCTAGCACCTTTCGGAGTTTTATTTATATTACCTCCACCAAACCACCATCACGATCCCATGCAGCACCTTTATCTACAGTTTTCCCTGGCATTCAGCCCTTTCTCCAGGGTAAGGGAGACACCACCCTGAGATCTCTGAGCTTTGCTAACCTCCCTGCTTGCATTTCCTTCCAATGCTTTTAAACTACCCTCTCAGCTAATGGGATAATTAGTTCCCTAGCTCATCAACCCCTTCCCTCTAGTCTGATTAGGTAAATTAAGTACTTCACTCCTCCATCAGGCCTTTTTGGGAGAAAATAATTAATGCTTAAGTGATCAGAGTACTGTGCTAACTACTGGCTCTCTGTACTGTTACAGAGACTCATCCAATAGCACAGTGGTTAAAGCATGCTCCTGAGACATGGTAAATCCCTGTTCAAATCCTTTCTCCCCCTCTGGTGGAGGAAATGAACATGGATCTCCTCTATCCTAGATGCGTGCTCTCACCATTAGACTGTTGGCCCCAGTTTACAAATAGCTTTGGGGCTTATGCAAGAGAGAGACATCTGGATGCCTAGAATGAAGTAGCAGTAAACCTATCCTGAGGCCAGAAAATAGGCACTTAAGTTTTTCGAGTAACAGTTCCTTAGGCAATGGGTGAGTTTACATGCCTGTAAGGTTCAACAGGACTTCTTCTATGGAATGGAGTGGAGCCAAAACTCTCATAAACCTGAGACTTAGGTACCTAAGTACCTTTGTAGATCCCACCCATACAGCAATGTTTAAGCATTTGAATGTGTCCTGATTTTTTCAGAGGTGCTCAGCACCTACAACTGACTTTAATTTCAGTGAGAATTTTGAGTGTTCAGACCCTCTGGAGGAAAACAAAAATTAGGGCACTTATATTAAGATGCTTAAACATAGCTGTAATTGTCTATCTTTAGGTTCCCTAACCTGCACATTTTGGCCAATACTTTTACAACTTACTGTAGCTTTAATGAAGGTAGCATTTCAAATTAACTAGATCAAATTAAGCGTAGGCCTGTTTTAACATAAGTAATTGGACATGGGTGCAACCTTATTTTTGGGGAGACAGGATTAGGGAGATAAATGGATCAGCAGGCTGAAAACAAGCTAGCTAAAAAAAGAAGTACACAGGAAACCATTTACAATGGACAAAATAACAATGAATAAAATATCATGCAAACATAGAAATTAGATAAATAATAAGTTATACATGGACAATGAGTGGCAAAGCATGCTGTACAGGGATTGGTTCCTACAAAGTAACCAAGCCAATCACAAAATGTGTAATGCAATATATAGTAAATACAATTTTATGTGTAAATGTATATAAAGGAAGAAGTTTGCTGTGTAACTTTGGATGTGTGGTATGGTTGAGTCTAATCAACTCAGCATAGCTTTGCTATATGCTAAATAAAGGAACCTGACTGACAAAACTGAAGTTGAACTGAGTTCTTGGGGAACCAAGTAGAAGAAATCTCTGGGGAACCCCAACAATAAGCACTTAATGTAATTTTATGTCAGAAAAATGTATGTCACACAGACTTGTCAGAAAAATTTCCACATGTTATACAGGGGCAAGACGCATACAATAAATAAGTCCCACACAAACTTCACTAAAGGAAAGCTAAGTTTGGAGGCACAGTGTTTTGAATGCATGTTATCTTTCAGGAAACTCCCCTCCAGGCAAACAAAGGTGAAATCCAGGCATTCAGAGTGGAGTCTACACTTCCACAAGCAACATTGTTACACCCCAAAACCTTAACTCTTTCTCAGTAGATTCATGACAACGTATTCTCAAACTGTTTAGAAAGTATTGAATACTTGTTCTTTTTCCAGTTTGGCTTAAAGAAGCCTGTGTGTTCAGTCTGCTTAAGCAGAAGTCAGTTAAGAGACTGATGGTGAAATTGTTGATTTAATTTGTGGGATAAGTCGAAGAAGGAGGCCCTCAGGCCAAAACGTTTGCCCACACCTGTTCTACCCCATACTACTTAACTCTGCATAATGGTATACAAAACAAAGTTGTATTAGTTTAAAATAAACTACATTCCTCATTAAAAACAAATTACTTCATAGGCACAAAAAAAAATTATTCCTCCAGTTGTACAGTGGATTACACAAGAAGTTAGGGCTTTGTTATTTTATTTTTATTTTAAAAATTGCCAGTTTTTCTTTTTAAACTTGTAAAGCAATAAAAAAAAAAAAAAACAGGAAAATTGCTTTCATCGGTTAGTTGTACTGTATGCCAATTAACATGCTGTACTTGACATTCAATGAAATGCTGAATGTGAGATTTATCTGAAATTCATGCATACTGAAGATGTTCCACTGCTCTATATTATTGCATGGTATTTATATTTTCTATGATAACATAAACATTGAGAAAACCAGTGTAAATTGGAGTAATATACAACATATAGCACATGGAGTAGATAAAGGCAGGATGGGGGGGGAGGGAGGGGAAGAGTAGGTAGGGGAAAGAGAGAATTTGATCCTCATGGTTATAGCAGTCCCAAGGAGTCAGAGACAGAACAAGAAGTATAGCACTGAACACACACCTGCTTTCTGCTGGGTGTCTGCCCGCTATGGTATTTTAGGATGCCTTTTTTGGGATGAGGTCAAGAAGTCAGGATTGGAAGAAAGAGAAAAGTTAATTGTATGGGTGAGGGAATAGAAATAGAATCTGCCCTCAAAGGCACCGATGGAGTGTAAGGAGGAGCCTGAATGTGAGATCTCAAGTCTGAGGTGGAAGGGGGCATTTTGGTGGCTATGTGCTCACTTACCCTTAATACATTTTCCAGAAGCGATGTTTTACTATGATCATCTTTTCTAAAATAGGGTCTCATGCTGCCAGGGATTTCATAATGATGTTTCTGTGACCATACTTTAAAGTCAAATATACACAGCATCTCCTTGATCTCTAACGTCTTGACTGAAAGTGGAAAGACTCCCATTGACTTCAGTGGGCTTTGGATCAGACCCCTAGAACTTCCACTTATATAACAGTTCCAAATACAGATTCATGTGGAGCAAGTAGTCCATAATGAATAACATATTCAATTCATTTACCCTCTTTCAGTTCACAAATTATCTGCAAGCAGATTACAATTTTCTTGTATTCATTTGCTCACAATTATTTGCTGAATAATTCTTGTTCTTGTTCTTGTAGCTTGTTCTTTATGAGTATCTGAAAAACGTGTAGTGAGTTGACTAGTTTTGATTGTTTATCAGTCTCTTGGAATTGTTTCTATTCTTGATTGCATGAGCGTACCTCATAGAATTAGTGGTATTGAGTTAGTACGTGGGATTAGAGACTTTAAAAATTTTGCTTTCCATTAATATTCTTTAACTGCTTAAAACTTGTTTCCATGACATCCCTGCTAGTAGACTCATTCATTAAATATTTACGGGCAAACATTTTTCCCATCTCTGTTAAATTCCATAGTGAGAACAAATTTACCACATTAAGTTAAATGATCCAATTCTTTACAAAACAAATCTGAAATTTGATTGATTTGTATTAATTGGTTTATTGAACAATGCAAATAACATCAAGTACCCAATTTAAATAAAGTTGTTTATGGTAGACAAACCACCAGAGTCTAAAAATGAAATATCAGACTGTGATGCACATTGGTGCAGTGAAAACCTTAAAACAAAGTATTTGCCTCACTTCTGGAGGAATGGAGCACCATTGACTTCAATGGGAGTTCTGGGTGTTCACCACCTCTGATAATCAGTCTGTGTTATCAAGAAACTTCAAGCTGAATATTTAAACAAGCCCCTGAAATTTCCTGCCACTTCCAATAACTAGCTCTGCATTTTCTATTACATGCAGTAAGTTTTAAACACCTGTTGTAGTCAGTAAGGCCCCCATTTAGCAAAGAACTTAATTGTGGTATGTGGAGAACAGTATTGAAATTGTAGAGCTATCACTTTAAATGGTCAGGGGTTTCCTGGTCCTGCTTGCAGGCTGAGGGCAGGTCTACACTACCCGCCAGATCGGCGGGTAGCAATCGATCTCTCGGGGGTCGATTTATTGCGTCTAGTGTAGATGCGATAAATCGATCCCTGAGCGCTCTCCCTATCGACTCCGGAACTCCATTGCCGCAAGAGGCAGAAGCGGAGTCGACGGGGGAGCGGCAGCAGTCAACTCGCCACTGTGAGGACGCCGAGGTAAGTCAACCTAAGATACGTCGACTTCAGCTACAGTATTCCCGTAGCTGAAGTTGCGTATCTTAGGTCGATTCTGCCCCCCTAGTGTAAACCTGGGCTAAGTGGCTCTATAGGGAGAGTTAGTCAGCAGACAGACAGCCTGAAATAAGGTGGGGTGAGTTGTTCTTCGCTGTTTTAGGCAGCTGCTTGCTTTGTCACTCTTTTGGATTCTTGTGTGCTATCATTCTGAATTCTAAGAATAGAAGTAGTGTTATGCTGCAAAATTCCAGTAACAGTATTTGATGTATTTCAAATGTGTATGCCACAAACATAATATTAAGCATGTGCTTAAATCTCACTGAAGTTAACGCTATAGTACTAGTTTACAGCTGTTTAGAATTTCCAGAATGGTGCAAAGCCAGTGAAGAGTAGAGGATAATCTATTTTACAATTCTAAAGTTACCTGGATAGAGCATTGCACATTTTGCTTAAGAATGTCTTTGAAGAATAGGGCCATATCCTTAGCTGATGTAAATCAGCATTGGACCACTGATTTGGAAACTCAACAGGCTTATTGAAAGTAGAACACAAAGGCTGTCCAAGGTGTGGTCCAATGGAGTGGGGGCCACAAGGAACAGATTGTGGCTCCCCAATTCAAGGCCACTCAGCCCCTGCAAGAATTAGGGCTGCACAGGGGCAGTAACTAGTTTCAATACCATTTTCTTTCCCTCAGTAGTGAATGGTCTTCCCAGAGGATCTGCTGTAGCTCAAAAATAATTTATGGTACGGACTTGATCCAAAAATTCCTAGGTGAGTTCAACGGTCTGTGTCTTGCAGGACAGTCAGACTAGATCATTATAATGGTCCCTTCTGGCCTTAAAATCTATAAAAACTCCCTGCCTCAGTCCTTTTTAGATGTTTCCTCAGGGGTTAGTTGTTTTTCTGCCAGTCACAAAAGCAAATCAACTGAAAACACTGGGCAATAACTCCCCAGAGGTTTTAGCAGCCCAGGAGGGAAAAAGGATAAACCTTTTATTATTAGCTCCCCTTTAAACCACCTTCTCCTTACCGGTACAGTCCCTCAGATCAGCCATGTGATCAGGTGGGATATGTTAACCCTTTACAAGTTGCAACAGTTTTACCTTGTTACAACGCATTTTGATATCAGCACAGCTGCATATTGTGACAGGACAAGGTTCCACTGAAGTTTTTCTGACCAGCTCTACTGTCACACCCTCTTCCCTTCTCCCATTCCCATCCATAACTCCTTTGCCTTCCTCTATTTCCTTCAATGTTTCAATTATAGAGATAATATAAGCTCTGGATTCTGGCTGGTACACTATCTGCATAATTATCCTTTTATACAATTCTATAAGGACCTTAGCAGGTCACCATGTAACCAAAGGTGACATTTTCAGTTATGTGATACATTATCATTAGCTGATCCCAACTATAAGTGGTGTAATGGTCTATATTGTGCAATTAAGAATGCCAGTTTATTTTGTAAAATTCAGCATAAATCAATAAGAGCCAACTCAGATGAGTTTTAAATTCAAGTTGCCAGGTGGTCTCTCAAGGTGTCAATGGACTAATCCATACATTAAAAGTCAGGGGACTGATTTTCCACTCACTTACACCAGTTTTATACCAGTGTAACTGCATTGGCAATGGGAATTAGGGATTCAAATCTCTAAGGTGTTTTTCAAAATCTTAGCCATAACCTTCTAGCCCCATCTATTGCAGTCAGTGATAGTTGAGAGTAAATCTTCATCATGCTTTCTCAAAAAGCATTGGAATACATTGTGACGTTCCCCTGGTGTTATCCAGACTGGTGATCTGCTAGGTCACTCCAATCCTTGACTCTGGGACCCAGCCTGACCGTGCTCTGCTGTGAGAACCCCCACTCCTGGGCTGTTCACACACAGCCTCTGGCATGTAAGCTGCTCCCAGCTACTTGCAACCGAATGACACTAGCCAATATCTCTGGTCCCAGACACAACCCTAGGAACCTCCATCTTGCAGTGTCCAGTTATGCCCGCTGGACACTGCAAGCTTATATGAGTTCATCAATTTAACAAAGAAACTGATATGTACCAGGGCTTGTTATCCCAAGGGGAGTCTCTGACCTGCTTCAAACCAAACACACTGCTTCAGGTAGAATAAACAAACAAATGTATTAACTATGAAAGATAGATTTTAAGTGATTATAAGTCAAAGCATAAGTCAGATTTGGTCAAATGAAATAATGAGCGAGAGCTTGGCAAATGTCTCTCCCCTTTATCATGCTCTTTCTCCCTACTTGGCTTTGCTCCCCCCCACCCTCACCCCTGCAGAGTCAGGTGAGAATTACCTCATCGCAGTCCCAAACTGACCAAAGGAAGTGAGGTGACTCACTGGAGAGTCCCACAGATCCTTTGTTGTTGCCTAGGCCAGTGTCGTTTGTTCCTGTAAGGCTGGGCTGGGTTTGTCCCATACATGCCCTGATGAGGTGTGAACTGCACCTCTGCTCTTGGGGATTTTTTGCCTGGGCTTGCTTTAAGCCATGAGGACACATTTTCAGCCTCATAACTATACACCTGAAATTACAACCTATAATGTTCCTATAACAATGAGTACTATAACATTACCATAATAACAATGTTCAGTATATCACGAGCCTTCCGAAGATACCCGACATGACAAACTTTGCATTAGATACCACACAATCATATTGTAAGGATGAAATATGGGGGGTGTAGGGTGTTCCCGCGAGATACAGAACCTCACATACATCTTATAGAAAAATCCCATAGAATGTCACAATAATATTTCTTTGAAAATTTTAAACCAACCAATAGAATTCTACAGCATGGATATAATTCTCTAAGGGTCAGATACTAACATGCTATATTAGCATGAAGTGACCCCAGTTTCCACCAGCTGAGGATCTGGCACAGTATGCTGGTTGAAAAAAATTCTATAGGAATGATCACATTCTCTATTACAGTCTAGGTGTTTTAAAGTAATCCTATTTGATTTATACAGTAATTCATTGATTCCACCACTGCATTCTGCAAGACTCTGCCAAAAGAAATAAGCGTAATATAAATAGGGAAGAAGACTCACCAAAAACAAATGTGTATTTGTCAAACCCTGGACAGAGTTAATGGTCAGAGAAGTATCCATAAAAAGAACATAGGAATCTGCTACTCTCTACATGACACCTGGCAGGCTTGGGTATTTTTAGGCAGCCTAGAGTATTTTGCTACTATAACAAACTGTCTTATCTAATTTGAAACAGAAGTCAGAAGTCCAGCATAGCTTCCAAATGGGGGTTAGTCTCTTGCAACCAGCTAAATTTTTCCATTTTCTCCTTTGCCTAAGCCTGCTCTTCTGTCTTTTTTTTTTCCTGGGAGGGATGGTGGTTTTGAACTATAATGTAAAACTGCTGTCATAAGTGGTGCTCTGGAACCTAGGACCAACCCCCTGGGACCATAGCTCTTTGAGGCAGCTTGTACAGCATACTTTTAGGGCAAAATAAACCTGCACTTGAATCATATTGTGCTAGATTTTGTGTCTTTGCAGATTTATAAATCTTTCTCCCTCTGTTTAGAATATTTTTGGAGACCTGTGTGAACCTATAATCTGTACAGATCTCCCGCAAAAGAAGGGCACCAAACGGTTCACAGAAAGACGATGTGTTTCAACTCTGGAAGGGCACAAAGTGCAAACCTGCAGCCAGGGCTCAACCAAGCTCACTTATCACAGCTGCTCACTTCCTTTATGATTATTTATCAAACCACAGGGAAGTTGTTGAGCCAGGTACAAGTTTTCAAATTACAATGACAAGAGGCAACAGTGAATATGGATCCGAGCTGCACCGAGGTTTTGTGGGGTCCGAGGCAAAATCTGAAACTGAGAATTGCCCTTTTCAAAAAAAAATTACCACTAAGGGGAAAGGGATTGGAGATCAAGTCCACACCACACTGATCCTGCAGCAGTGACTCAGCTCCTGCCTTGCAGGGTTGAGGACAGCTCCCCTCTCAAGGCATTGTGACCCAAAGTGTGAGGTTACAGCATCACTCAGTTTGGGGTCCTTTTCAAACATAGGGCTGGGGGAAACTTCCCTCTTTGCCCCCCAGTGGTTGTTATGGATTTAGACCTAATTTGACAACTAAGTGCACAAGGAATTATGCACACCTCTGTGTGTTACAGAAGAAGGCAATTCATTTTTGTAATGATACTCCCTCCAGTCCCAAATGAGATCAGAGCCCCATTGACTAAGCAGTGTACAATCACAGAATAAGGGACAATCCTTGCCATGATCAACTAAAAGTCTAAATACGCAAGACAGACAAAGGGTGGAAGTAAAAGAAAGGTACAGAGAAACGTATAGAGCTGACTGGAAAACAGAATTTCCAACCTGCAGAAAATCTCAAGTTAAAAAAAAAAGCCCACATTTTGATGAAAAATCAAATACTCATTTTTTTAATGGACCCTGAAAATCTGAAATATTTCATTTAGGAAATCTACCACTGCCCAGGCAACAGGAACATTTAAGTGTTTCTAAAGTAAAATATGCTCCCTGGACCCCACTGCTTCCCTGCACCTCACCTGTTGTGAATGTCCCTCTTCCTAAGCTGCCCACCTGCCAGGCTGGATAGCTCCCTGGCTAGTAGCCCCGGGAGCCAAACAGCCCAGAAGCTGACCAGGCAAGCACTCAAGGAGCTGGGAAGACTTCAGTAGTCTAAATTAGGTTTCAAAATATTTGTACTTCCTCGTTCTCTCCAGACACAATTTTGAACATTTTGCCTAGTTCATAAAAATAAAAGGAACTTCCACATACAAATTGCAAAGTGTCTTACTATCATAAGAGGAAAATTAACAGTAATTCTGTAATCATTGAATTCCTAATACTATAGAGGGGCCAAAAGACAACTCAGCTTCTTGAAATCTTCCACTGCCCCAACCGAACCTGGTGGGGTATTGATCAAATTGGATGTGGATCTGAATCACAAACACACCCCTTTTTTTTCTTAGCTGAGCTTTAGCACAATCAAAACCCAGCTGATCTGCAAACTCAAAGCCATTCTATTATTGCTCATCTCCACTCAATAGGCTCATTAACCTCATTGGGACTTTTAAAAGTACAATGCCTGCAGGGCTAGACAAGTGTGGAAAGACTGATCAAATTACCTTCTGCTGCATAGACTAGAAGGGTTAGTGAAGCAGAGAGCAGAATAGCTTGTTTATCTAGTTGCTTCAGGGCTTTGATAAAGAGGAGGGAGAAGTTTTTGTTTTTGCTATCTGATAGAGGATTAATAAAAGCCTGAGTGATGTGGCTCAGGGTTGTTTCTAATGTATCCCCTAAAACCGATCAAACTGCAGCTACTTGGAATGGATAGACTTGCCTTCAAGGGACATGTGAAAGTACTGACGCCTTCGGCGAATCAAACATGGCTACAGATATTCCTTTTCATTGGCTTGACAGCTGTAAACATATCCCTCTGTTTATAGGTAGCAAAGGCTTCTCTTTCTTTTTACTTTGTGTTCTTTCACCATGGATTTTATTCCAAGCTCAGATACATGGGGACAGATAGTCATGCACAGCAGATTTATAAAAGTCTCACATGGCTATTTGGCCCTTTTTGACTCCATTAAGAGCTACTATATATAGGTTTGTAAGTGGAGGCAAGTTAGGCCTAATGGTAACTTGCTAATTTGTCATTTAAACAACTAAGATGGCTGTTTTGATAGTACTTTATGATCCCCTTCTGCTTAAAGAAACAGTAGAGGGGGGAAAGGTTTTCTTCTTTGCAGGGTTGCATCATATGCCATGGACATGTTGCCTGGGATCAGCAGTCATGTGGAAGGGGTATGGACATGCCTTAACATCCACATGATGGCCAGAGAGCCACGTGAAAAGGCATGGGAGACCCCATCACTGTAAAGCCATCTGCTCCTCTTACAGAGATAGCAGTGTGCAAATGAATTGTGCTGCTAAAAGTATGCATGAATTATCTCCAAAACGTCTTCTGGCCTGGGAGGGGAATGTTAAGCAGCTGTTTGATGACTCCTCACTCCATCCAGAAGACCTCCACCTGCTGCAGCAGCAGCTCAGCTATTAATTGCTATAGAGGGAATTAGTGCAGCTATGGGATACCACAGAATCATGTTGTGTGGCTGACTTCCTTGTCTGCAAAGCACCCATCACCTCTTTCCAGTATAACTAGTTCCTATCTGTTCCCTTCGTTTCTAAATAATGAAGAATATCATTGGTTTGTGAACCTCCTCTTGAGAGGACACTGATAAGAAGCATGTGTAGAAAAGGTAGTTTAATGGACATGGTCTCAACTTGGGTTTAAAATAAACACAGGTAAGCAAGCTAGGAAAGGTTCTTTGTAAAAAAAATTGTGGGGAGGGTTGGGGCAGGGAGGACACTATTCCTGTCCAGATCTAGCGGTAGAGTTTGCTCTAGTTGTTCTAGTACTTTCGTTCAGATTGGCAACATCTCTGAGATGGCACTTAGCTTCTTATGATTCACTATCATTCTGAAAATATTCTCAAAAGCTTTTTTAAAGCTATAAAATTGCAAAAACTCATTCGAAACTAGGTGAGGTCATTATACAAGAAAAGAGATGATGGTCTATAGTAAATCCCATTGTGAGGAACTAGTTTCTAACCTACTGGCTACATGTAACATAGAAGAGGTGGGTTTTGAGCTGTGTTCTTTAAAAACAGTGGTGAATGAATAAGGCAGAGTAAAGTAGACATGTTTTTCAATAAGCTGCCGGAGAGCTCCAAAAGATGGGAGGAAGAAGGGAACAGAAGGGAGCCAGAATAGGCAAAGCACAGGAAGTGTATTTGCTTTACAATACCTATTATGCCCAGAACTCATCACTACTAGCATTTACAGCTTAAGTGAAGACAACATTTATCACTAGTAGACATTCCACTGCAGATCTTGCATTCATCTCTCTCCTGTCCTCCCCACTCACTTCCTACCACACAAGAAGTCCCCACAGAGTGGGGGTTTGTGACATTACCAAGGTGCAATCTGGACTGCTGAACACCTGTGTCTCCTCAATTCTCCAACTTAGGATGCCTTTTACACTGCTTTACTGGTGAACAGCCACTCCGGGCCAGTTAACACACAGCCTCCAGCATGTAACTTGCTCCCAGGTACACAGTATTGAGTGCTACTAGCTAGCCACTCATGAATTACATTGCAGAAGAACACCAGCAGATTCTCTAGTTCCAGACTTTCCACCAGAAATGTGCATCTTGTATTGCCCAACACCTTACTGAACAATGCAAGCTCATATAAAGCTGTCATTTCATCAATGGAAAATTAGATGCACCCGCTTTGTTATCCCAAATGGAGTTTCCCACCCACTTTAATCAAAACTCACTAGTTAAATGAAACAGTGAAGCAAGTTTATTAACGTTACGGAAAGAAAAGAGAGATTTTAAATGATTACAAGTAATGAGACATAAAAGTATGAATTGGTTACCAAGAAAATAAAAAGATAAAATGCAAGCTCAATGCCTAATTTAACAAGCTAAAATGGATTCAAAGCAAATATTTTCTCACCGGATGCTTTACAGTTCACTAGCTAAGTTTCCTTTCAGACAGGACTTCCCCCACCAAGTTCAGTTTCTTTAAGGGTTGTTGATGTCATGAGCAGAGATGAAGGAGGAGAGTGAGGTCAAACCTTTTTCTCCCCTCTTTATAATTCAATTTCTTGTGCTAAAAACAGCCTTACTGAGTCATTATTACAAACAGTCTCTTGGGGATGTGAGGCTTGAACCATTCTTGTGATGAAATGTTAATTTCTTGTTTGTGACTTCCCTCTGTCAGAGAATGGTTGCTTAACTAAGTGATAGCCCATTTGGCTTTCTTGATGCCTATCTGGGGTGCCTGTGTGTCTTTGTCTCTGAAAAACTGGGTTGGGTCTGCCTTTCTAATTTTGGAACATGTTACAACAATGTTATAGAATATAATCTTATAACTTCACATACAACATTGTCACACATATTTTACCAGGACAATAGTGTTCAGCATATTTTGAGTTTTCCAGTGATACCTCACAAGGCTTACTTTGTACAGAATGTATCATGGTTTTGTAAAAGTGGTGAATATAATGGTATAGATAGGTTTCAGTGTAGTAGCCGTGTTAGTCTGTGTCAGCAAAACGAAAATAAGAAAGAAAAACTTGTAGCACCTTAGAGACTAACAAATTTATTTCAGCATAAGCTTTCGTGGGTTAGTACCCACTTCATCGGATGCATGGAATGAAACATACAGTAGACAGATGTTTATACAGTCAGAGAAACATGATAAGGTGGAGGTGCATAGTCCAACCTTAAGAGGCTAATTAATTGAGAGGAACCATAACAGCAGGGGAAGAAAAACCTTTGAAGTGATAAACAAGATGGTCACACAGGTGTGAATGAGGTCATTGCTTTACAATACCTATTATGCCCAGAACTCATCATGTGAGGTCATTCACACCTGTGTGACCATCTTGTTTATCACTTCAAAGGTTTTTCTTCCCCTGCTGTTATGGTTCCTCTCAATTAATTAGCCTCTTAAGGTTGGTCTATGCACCTCCACCTTATCATGTTTCTCTGACTGTATAAATATCTGTCTACTGTATGTTTCATTCCATGCATCCGATGAAGTGGGTACTAACCCACGAAAGCTTATGCTGAAATAAATTTGTTAGTCTCTAAGGTGCTACAAGTTTTTCTTTCTTATTTTCATAATGGTATAGACTGTCACTGGATCTCCATCAGTTTAGGTACTTATAGAGCTCTCCTCATTGTAGTATCTGAGCATTTCACATTTTTTAAATGAATTTACCTTCATAACAGCCTTGTATGGCAGCAAAGTGCTATTATCCCCATATTACGGGGGTGAGGAGGAGTGACTCACATTGGGTCACACACACACAAATCTGTGATAGAGTAGGGAATTGATCCCTGGTTTCCTTTAGCAGAAGCTCGCACCTTAACCACTGGGCTATCATTCCTTTCATGGGCTAAATACTGCCTGCATGAAGGCATCCCCAAATCCTGCTCCCCCTTTGTGGAGTGAGAGCACAACAGTTCTTCTGCTTGGCCAAGGAGGCTGAGAAAAGATTTTCACTTAAGAACCAAAATCTATCCTCACCTATTGCTTCTACTGCCTTTCCTTGTAGTTGGTGCCTGCAAAACCACATGCAAAACTTGGCCTTAAGATGGCAAATAAAACCTTGACATTGATCTGATAGTCCCCCTCTTCTTAGACAATTTTACTCATAGGAAACCCAGTCCTACTCCGTGCTGTCAATTCTGAATTAGAAAAATATTTTTTTCCAAACAGTATGGGTCTTATACTGCATTTAAAGAACAGATGGCACCCTTGAAGCCCAGGCAGCAGATAATGTCCAAAAGGAATCTGGATTCCGAGTGTATTAACAGTCTCAGCAGAATGTGGGCTAGAGCTGTTTTAACATTAAAAAAGGAAACATGTTACCCTCCTCCCCCCTCAATTCCTTTTTCCTGGTGGGTTCTTTCTTTTCTTTTCTTTAACATTTTTAGATTAAATCCATCTGACCAGTCCAATGTGGGCATAAACAAGCTAAATGTGTGCAAACATCAGACTTTGTGAATCTTAACTCTCTGAAGTTTAGAATGTTGCAAATTAACTAGTTACTCACAGCTGTCCCCTCTTTGGCCTAATTATAACTGAACTCTCCAGTTTGAGTTCATCCTTTCCCAGCATGTTATCATTTGGTAGCTGGCCTTTAAATCTTGGAGAGACAGCCAGCTGCAGCTCTAAAGTGGCTATTTTGCAACTGGCTGTTAGAGGAAGCACTTTTCTTCCTTTCATCTGGTAAGTATTTTAGCTCTTTTCATGTTTTCTCCTGACTTCTCCTTTCTCTCATTCCTAAATATCTGGTGCATCCTCACAGTACCTTTTGATTCAGGGGTGTAACAACCCTTTAACAACAGTGAAAGTAGCATGATTACAGGCAAGTATCCAGGGGTGAAATGATGGTGTTGTCACTATACTATAGATCTGGTAGTCCAGCAGTCTTTGCTTTACTTCTGGTTTTACCAAAGACTTCTTGTGTGGCCTTCTGCAAATGAGTTCTCTTTCTTGTTTCTCACTTTCTCCACTTGTAAAGTGGGTTACAAACACACATCTGCCTCGCAGGAATGGTGTTGTAAGGCTTAACTGACTTTATGATTATGTATTTTTATTAAAGTAGCACCTAGCGTCCCTAATCAAGCCATGGACCCTCTTGTGCTAGGCATTGTACAAACACATAGTAAGACACAGTCCCTGCTTTGAAAAACATAGTCTAAACAGACAAGACAGACAAAGGATCAGAGGAGAAAGAGGCCTAGAGAGATGACGTATATATTGTAAGGTGCTAAGGGATCCTGGTAGAGAAGGCATTATGGAAATAGAATGTATTAATTGTTATATAGTCCTTTAGACTTTAATCCCTATCTCTTTAAAATATAAATGGCAAAATTATTTTGTAGTATAAACTCTGGAACTGTACCAGAGATTCACCCAAAGAGGTTGTTTTAAGAACTTCAATATAAACATGCTGTATCCATTAACTTTCAAAGAAAAACTGTGCTTCTATTTTTAGCAACATTCTGGTGAGTTGTAAAATGCTCATCCTCTTCCTAGTGATAATTACAGAAGTTTTATTTATTGTTTATCTGAATTATCAAAATCTCTGTACAGAAGAATGAGACAACTTAACCGAAAAGGTTGAACATAGGTTAGAACAGGCTGCCTGATGCATTTTGTGTTTGTGTTACAGTAATTATAAAAGCCAAATCTGAGTGAAGGCAGATCTGCTAATATGTCCTGTTTAATTACAAAGTATGCAATTAATTACTAATTGGGTCATGTGTACATGAGCTCAAAGATATTTAAGCGAGAGGGGTTTCTCTAGTGGGAAGAAATTGTATTGTCAACATACAGTCTATACTCTGCATTATCTTGAATTTTGTGTGCTGATGATCACAAACAGTTCATCACCTAAGTTAATAAATAGTGAACACTGGGAAGTTGTTTGAGGTAGGAGTTGAAAAGCTGAGCCCAGTATTTCAAAAGTTGGGCATTTTATGATCCCCCAGGCTAAAACATGACCAACTAACGCAGATGCTAACCTTCCTCCTGACAGGGCTTTTTAATAATATTGGCTGACTCAATTGAGCTAGCACAATGGGGGAAAAACAACCCACAGCCTTTTGCCTTATCAAGACAGAGCCTAAGGCCTGGTCTACACTGTGGAGGGAGGGGTCGACCTAAGATACACAACTTCAGCTACGCAAATAGCATAGCTGAAGTCAGCGTATCTTAGGTCAACTTACCTGGCTGTCCACACAGCGGTGAGTCGATGGCTGCCGCTCCCCCGTCGACTCCACTTCCGCCTCTCGCCGCGATAAATCGATCCCCAATAGAACGATCACTGCCTGCCGATCTGGCGGGTAGTGTAGACGTACCCTAAGGAACTGCTCATGTGCATAAGTGCCTGTATGGTTAGGGTCACCATTTGTTCCCTACTACCCTTACTTTGGCTGTTCTAATGGAAATAGTGTAAAAAAAATCATTCAAGAAAGCATGAAACAATCAGTAGCAGGCTGTGATTCTGTAAACACTTATGCACGTGCTTACCTTGAAGAATGTGAATAGTTCCATTATCACTTAGATGTGTAACTGTTTATAGGATTAGGACCTAAGAAAACAAAAAAGAGCAAAAGGATCTGAAAAAACAATAAATGGAGAAATAGCCTTCAATGAGAAGTCTATGGAAAATATACTGAAAGCCACTTGTGAAAAATATTTGCAGTGTTTTTGTGGTTTGATAAGCTTCCTAATTTGAACACACCTAAAAGTTAAATTGTGTGGTCCAAACTCTGCTCTCGGCTATGTTGGTGTCAATCAATTAAGTTATACCAGGCATTGGGTAAGACCCGTATCATCAAAAAGAGATTTAGATGCTGCAACAATGAGCATTGCAATGCCTAACTTTAGAAAACCGCAGGAACACACTGCAATCCACAAAAGCCAAGTTAGGTGCTAGGCTTCCTATACAATGAATGGGATCCACAAAACCCAGCATGCTCGATGGGGAGCTGCCTAAACTAGCCAATGGGAGAGGATGACAAGAGGTGTGTGTCCTAAGGCCCTCCCCAAAACACACTTTTATAGAGATAAATGTCTAAATCTAGGCTTCAGGGAGGTGCCTAACACTGCTAGCAATCCACAGCTCTGACCCCCCTCTCTTAGGGTATGTCTACACTACGGTACTAGTTCGATTTCTGTGAAACCGAACTTGTGAACCCGATATTTCCAGGTCGATTGTTCGAATCCACACCAGGGATCTTTTTTCGAATGTCCGAGTCCACAGTAGGGGGGCAAGCATCGACATTGCAAGCGGTGCACTGTGGGTAGCTATCCCACAGTTCCCGCAGTCCCGCCTGCCCACTGGAATTCTGGGTGTAGCCCCCAGTGCCTTGTGGGAACGAAATTGTGTCAAGGGTCGGTATACGTAAATTTCGTCACTCGACCCACACTTCCGCCTTCCCAACGTGAAAGCGCCGGCGGGGAATGAATTCGCGCCCTTTTCCTGTGGCTGATAGCTCGGACGCCACTGGACAGTGAGCATGGAGCCCTCCGCGATTATCGCAGCTGTCCTGTCCGTAGTCAACAACTCGCGCCTTATAGCGCACCTTTTCCAGACTCTGATGCAGAGAAATCGGGAGAGGAGACAACGTAATCTCCGGGAGTACTTAAACTCTGAAAGGGGCATTGATCTCTTGCAAAGCGCTGGACCCCGGACCCTAGACATCATGGTGGCAATGGGTCATGTTGATCCCGTGGAACGGCGATGCTGGGCAAGGGAAACAAGCACTGACTGGTGGGACCGCATAGTGCTGCAGGTATGGGATGAGTCCCAGTGGCTGCGAAACTTCCGGATGCGTAAGTGCACTTTTATGGAACTTTGTGAGTTGCTGTCCCCTGCCCTGAAGCGCCAGGACACACGGATGCGAGCTGCCCTCACTATCCAGAAGCGAGTGGCCATAGCCCTGTGGAAGCTTGCAACCCCTGACAGCTACCGGTCAGTAGCGAACCAATTTGGAGTGGGCAAGTCTACCGTGGGGGTTGCTGTGATGCAGGTAGCCCGTGCAATCGTTGACCTGCTGTTCCAGAAAGTAGTGACCCTGGGAGACGTGCAGGCGATCATAGATGTCTTCGCTGCAATGGGATTCCCAAACTGCGGTGGGGCCATAGATGGGACACACATCCCTATCCTGGGACCGGAGCACCAGGGCGGCCAGTATATTAACCGAAAGGGCTATTTTTCTATGGTTCTGCAAGCACTAGTGGACCACAAAGGACGTTTTATGAACATCAATGTTGGGTGGCCAGGCAAGGTTCATGATGCTTGTGTTTTCAAAAACTCTGGTCTGTTTAGACGCCTGCAACAGGGGGTTTATTTCCCGGACCACAAAATCACTGTTGGGGATGTGGAGATGCCAACAGTGATCCTGGGGGACCCTGCCTACCCGCTAATGCCATGGCTCATGAAGCCATACACGGGAGCCCTGGACACTGAAAAGGAGCTCTTTAATTACCACCTGAGCAAGTGCAGAATGGTGGTGGAGTGTGCCTTTGGCCGTCTCAAGGCAAGATGGCGAAGCTTACTTACTCGCTGCGACCTCAGCCCTAAAAATATCCCCATTGTGATTGCAGCGTGCTGTGTGCTCCACAATCTCTGTGAGATCAAGGGGGAGACATTTATGCAGGGCTGGGAGGTTGAGGCAAATCGACTAGCAGCAGATTACGCTCAGCCAGACACCAGAGCCATTCGAAGATCACAGCGGGAGGCGGTGCGCATCCGGGAAGCTTTGAAAGCTCGCTTCCAGACAGAGCGGGTTAACCATTGACTGCTACACTTCCGTAAACAGATACTGGACCTTCCCCTGTCCCTTTACACATGTCCCGTTGCCCATCCTCCCATTACCAACCCCCTTCCCCCTCCTTGGTTCAACGCTGTAAAGTCACAGTAAAGGAAAGTTTTTTTTGTGTGAACCTTTTCCTGTACTTCTTATTGGGTAATGATTATCACCGTGGAGGCATACGGCGGTTGGGGGGCGGTTTGGTGGGGGGACACTTCCCTTCAGAGGGGAAGCTCTTTACCCTGCCCAAAGCGCAGTGCCAAGAGGTGTTCCGCTTGCTTAAAGGGACAATCAACCTCTCCTAATCCCATGTGTGTGTGGTGTTGTCTATGTGCCTTTTACGTTGTGACTATTGCCTACGGATCCCACGGTGCATTGATCTATCCAGCAGGCTACTGTCAGCCGCAAAAGATCAGCGACCACCCTCCCCAAACATAAACTGCACCACCCAACCCCCAATCCCCAGGTTTACAACGTATAAACCTGCACAACGAAGGACAGGTGTGCTTAATGCATGCAATGTGTACTGTGCTTGTCACTTCAGCAGTTACCCTGTGTGCACCCTCGTTTCTGCTCCCATTATCTGCACTTACAAAACATGTTAACCACTACCCAGACATACAAACGGTCCCATTTAAAAGACTCAGGGAAACATTGGTGAACCAAAAAACCAGATTTATTCAACAGAACAGTAACTTAACATGGGACCTGGGAAGGGAGGTGCTCAGGGGTGCTGCTGGATGGAGAGGAGGGAAAAGTCTAAGGTTTAGGGAATGACAGCCTTCTACTACTGCAGCGGTCTGCAGGGGTGGATTGAGTATTTCCACGCACCCTGGCTCCCCTTGTCCTAGTGACTTTTGGGGAGGAAGCCACTGGACTTGGTGGTGGGGGAGGGCGGCTTGAAAGAACATACAGAGGTGCTCTTTCCTCATGTCTCCTGTCCTGGAGAACATCCACTAGGTACCGGAGCGTGTCTGTTTGCTCCCTCATGATTCCCAGCATTGTTTGGGTCGCCTGCTGATCCTCCTGCCGCCACCTGTCCTCGCGCGCTTCAGCCCTCTGCTCCCGTTCCCTGGCTGCTCGCTCGTACCGTGCAAACTCCTCTCTGCGGTGTGCCGCCTCCCTCTGTGACAGCATCGTTAATTCCGAGAACATGTCGTCCCTGGTTCTCTTTTTGCGCCGCCTTATCTGGACTAGGCCATGGGTGGGAGAAGCATGGGTTGGGTGGGAGACACTCACAGCTGTGGGATAAATGAAAGGGAGTGAATTCCTCAGAATGATACTTTTTCAAGAACAATGACCATACTCTTTCACCGTGAATAGGACCAAACACAGTGCCTATCACATGTACACGTACTACAAGGTCAAATACTATGCCTTAAGGCTGAATGAGTGTCTGGGGTCCCGGTATACGGATCCCAGAAGCCTTGCCGTACACAGAAAATCACCTCTCTGAAAACCATGGTAAGGTGCTGACTTAGGACTGCTGCGAGATTGCTTCACAGCAGTGCTCTACTCCCATGTCTCCCTCAGTGTTCCTGGCGGCGGGCAGGAAATGCTGCTGGCCAAACCGATAATCTACGGCGGCTGTCCTAAACCACCCCCCCAGTCTGCGTTGCCGCTTCAGGGAACCAAAAATGCCCGCGAACCGCCCAGCATGAACGGCTCGCCTACCCTTCCCCCCCCTCCGCGTGGCTGCTCCAGGGAATCTAAAATGCCCGCGAACCGCTCAGCATGAACGGCTCGCCTACCCTTCCCCCCCCTCCGCGTGGCTGCTCCAGGGAACCAAAAATGCCCGCGAACCGCTCAGCATGAACGGCTCGCCTACCCTTCCCCCCCTCCGCGTGGCTGCTCCAGGGAATCTAAAATGCCCGCGAACCGCTCAGCGTGAACGGCTCGCCTACCCTTCCCCCCCCCTCCGCGTGGCTGCTCCAGGGAATCTAAAATGCCTGCGAACCGCTCAGCGTGAACGGCTCGCCTACCCTTCCCCCCCCTCCGCGTGGCTGCTCCAGGGAACCAAAAATGCCCGCGAACCGCTCAGCATGAACGGCTCGCCTACCCTTCCCCCCCTCCGCGTGGCTGCTCTAGGGAATCTAAAATGCCCGCGAACCGCTCAGCGTGAACGGCTCGCCTATCCTATCCCCGGTTTAGCGTTGCCGCTCCCTGGGACTGTCCCTACCCGCGCACCGATATGTGGTACTGGTTTTGCTCCCGACACACTACCACCACGCGTTACCGTAAACAGCCGGGTGTCTGTCTGTAAGGGGAAAAGGAAGCATGCAGTATACTAATTATACCACTCATTCGAACCAGGACCCCATGACTGATATCACTCTGATGAGGATTACGGAGACAGAGAAAGAGTGCATGCTGCGTCAATGCAAGCAAACCCCGGGGCCGTATGCTGCCATGCTATGCAAGGCAATGATACCAGAGTACCTGCTGCTTGCATGGCGCGGGAAAGTATCCTACCATGGAGGAGACAATAAGGCAGCTCTCCCAGTGAACGTGCTAAACAAACTATCGCTGTACCTGCAAGACAGCTTCTCTGAGATCTCTGCTGGTGATTACACCTCTATCCCCATACATATTGACAGACTTTTCGAATAGTTGCACGGGAAAGCGACTCAAAGCTGAAGCGCATAAGGCCAATGAAGCCACAGTTACAGAGCGCTATCTATCACACCATAACTATTGTATTGAAAATAAATGTCTAACACACTGACCTGAGATCCCTCTCCTGATTCCTGGTCAGGAATGCTGGCTTGGGAGTGTTCGAAGGGCAGCGCAGTCAGGGTGAGGAATAGTTCCTGGCTGTCGGGGAAATCTCCAGGGTGACCACTTTCGATCGCTTCGTCCCCCTGCCCTCCATCCTCTTCTTCGCCGTCAGCGAAAACCTCCTCCGATGTGTCCGTAGAATGGACCCCGTCGTCGGTGTCCACGGACACTGGTGGGGTAGTTGTTGCCGCACCACCGAGCATGGCGTGCAGTGCCTCGTAAAATCGGCAAGTCTGAGGCGCTGAGCCGGAGCGTCCGTTGGACTCTTTGGTCTTTTGGTACGCCTGACGTAGCTCCTTGATTTTGACGCGGCACTGCGTAGCATCCCGGCTGTACCCTCTCTCCGTCATAGCCTGGGAAATCTTTTCGTAAATTTTGGCATTCCGTCTTTTTGAACGGAGCTCGGCTAGGATGGATTCATCGCCCCACACAGCGATGAGATCCAAAACCTCATGATCACTCCATGTTGGAGCTCTCTTTCTATTCAGCGATGGCATCGAAACCACTGCTGTAGAGCTCTGCATCATTGCCAGTGCTGCTGAGCTCGCCACAGTGTCCAAAGAGGAAATGGGATTCAAAATGGCCACAGAGGAAAAAGCATTCAAATTTTCGCGGGGATTTCTCTGAGTGGCAGGTCAGAGCATCCGAGTACAAAATACTGCCCTGAGCGTCCACTGAGTGGTGCACTGTGGGATAGCTCCCGGAGCTATTAGCGTCGAATTCCATCCACAGTACCTCGCATTCGACATGCCCATTTCGAATTTGGCGCTACTCCCCTCGTCAGAGTGGAGTACCGAAATCGATTCAAGGAGCCCTTACTGTCGAAATAAACTGCTTCCTAATGTGGACGGGTGAGGGATTACATCGAGTTAACGCTGATAAATTCGACATAAAGTCCTAGTGTAGACCTGGCCTTAGAGTCACGTGGCTTAGGTGCCTGCTCTATGCCACACAAAACAGCCAGAAGAGGAGGAGGTGGTGATGCTGCCTGCCCTTTGCACTTGGGATGTGGGAGATCCCTGTTCACTCTGGCAGAAGGGGACTTGGGGGAAAGGCTTTGAACAGGATTCTCCAACATCTCTCAGGAGAGTGTTCGGACCACTGAGCTATGGAATATTCTGATATGAAGCTCTGCAGTCTTTCTGGTTGAAGCTGGTTCATTATGTAAAAATACTTAGTTAATGGGCCAGAGAGAGTGTGAGAGTGAGAATGACTCTGGAGGCTGGTGATTAGGGCATCCACCTAGGAGGTGGAAGACCCAGGCTGCAGTCCCTCTGCTCCCATGACTCTTTAATTACTTATACTTAGTGAACAGTTTCAACAGGAGAGACTGAGACCCACATCAGATTATCCCCTTAGTGTAGTGGTTAGACTGTCCTCTGGTGTCTGTGCCTTGTCATGGCAGGACAACTTGCATGCTCTAACGATCCCCAGAGTCCGTGTCAGCGGGGGCTTTTTGCTCCTGGTATGTTCAACCATGCCGGATTGGTCTGTGGGGGAGAGGCCAGACAAAACAGAAACCCTGTCCTCCAGGTTGGGGGTTAGGCACAGGGCTAACAACCCTGTCCTGTAAAAAACAAAATATGTTATGGAGAAATCGACCAGTACTGTGTGTGACGGCCTTCAGGAGTCAATGACCCGTATAACTGCCAGTGGTGAAAGCCGAAAGGAAGCCACTGGCATGAAGACTGAAGTGCTCAACACCAAGACGAAAACCCAACTTGGTTTTTGTAACATACGGACAATGTACGAAACAGGGAAGCTAGCTCAGGTCACAGCAGAGATGAGATGCTACAGCTTACACATCCTGGATGTCAGTGAGAGCAGATGGACCAGGAATCAGGAAGATTAACAACAGCCTTGGGAGAAACTTTGCTGATTCTGGATGGGATGATGGACAACACCATAAGGGTGTTGCCAATCTTTTGACGAAGGGAGTGGAGCATTCCCTGCTTGAATGGAAATCCATGAGCAGCCAACTTATGAGAGCCAGACTGAAAGGGAAACATAATAATATTACCCTGATTCAGTGCTATGA
Organism: Chelydra serpentina; assembly: GCA_037349315.1. Taxonomy (NCBI): domain Eukaryota; kingdom Metazoa; phylum Chordata; order Testudines; family Chelydridae; genus Chelydra; species Chelydra serpentina. The sequence goes on from JBAIAC010000002.1 coordinate 19,192,613, forward strand.
TCCGACAAATGACAGTGATGAAGAAGTAAAGGGCAAATTCTACCTTACACTACAGGCGGAGTTAGAGAGAGTACCATGTCACAACCTAACTATCGTCATGGGAGACCTGAATGCCAAGGTCGGTAAGGACAACACAAACAATGACAGAGCAATGGGAAGACATGGGTGTGTCACCATGAATGAAAACGGAGGGAGGCTTGTTGATTTCTGTAATATGAATGACCTAGTCATCAGTGGAACCCTATTTCAACATCATGAAATTCACAAGCTGACATGCTGTTCTCTAAATGGCAGAGATAAGAACCAGATTGGCCATATCATGATCAATGGCAAATGGTGATGCTCACTGACAGATGTGAAAGTGAGAAGGGGTAAAGATATTGGCAGCAACCACCACCTTGTGACAGCCTCCATCAAGCTAAAACTGAGAAATGTGGTCCACCAAACAAGGGACATAGACGATATGACATTGACAAGTCCCCTGAAATACAGAAAGCCTTCATTCTGCAGTTAAAGAAGCACTTGCAGACCTTGATGAAGAGGAAAGGAATGCAGATGAGGAGATCAACAAGAAGTGGGACAAAGTAGCAGCAATTTATAAATAGTGCAGTGGAGTCTGTCTAGGCTACAGGCAGAATGGAAGGAAGGCGTGGATTACTCCCAGCACATGCAACGCCATAGAAACTAAACAAACCCTGAAGAAAAAAGTTTTAGACACAAAATCCCAGAAGCTAAAGGATGAATACCACGAGCAGTATAGCAAGGCGCACCTGGAGGTCAAATGCCTTGTGAGAGTAGACAAACGGCATTATATTGATAATCTGGCAACACAAGCAGAGGATGCAGCTGCTCGTGGTGAACAAGGAACCATCCACAAAATGACACGGCTTATCAGTGATAAACAGCCGACACCAACAAACACTGTCATCAGGGACAAACAAGGTCCTACTAACAACCGAAAAAGAACAAGAAATGCGCTGGACAGGGCCTTTCAAAGAATTACTGAACAGGAAGCCACCTAAAGAGGAAGCAAACATGCAGGAGGCAGAAGAAGATCTTGATATCAACACAGACACCCCAACTAAGGAAGAGATAATTTAAGCCATGAAATCTTAAAAAATGGGAAAGCTCCTGGCAAGGATAACTTGAATGCAGAATTGTTCAAGGTAAATCCTAAATTAGCAGCATCTATCCTGGCCCCTCTATTTACATCAGCCTGGGGAAGGGAAAAAGTGCCAGATGAGTGGACCATGGGATTATAGTGAAGATACAAAGAAAGGAACTCTCAGTAATTGTAATAAGTGGTATGTTATCAGGGGGGAGGCATAGCTCAGTGGTTTGAGCATTGGCTTGCTAAACCCAGGGTTGTGAGTTCAATCCTTGAGGGGGCCACTTAGGGATCTGGGGCAAAAGAAATCTGTCAGGGGACAGTACTTGGTCCTGCTAGTGAAGGCAGGGGACTGGACTCGATGACCTTTCAAGGTCCTTCCAGATCTAGGAGATTGGCATATCTCCATTTATTATTATTATTATCACACTTTTGTCTGTGTCAAGCAAAGTATTGTGTAAGATCATAGTCCAGCGTATATCAGAGGCAGTCGATACCATTCTCAGAAAAGAACAAGCTGGTTTTCGGAAAGGGTGTGGATGCACAGACCAGATCTTCCCTCTATGAAACATAATAGAACAATGCTTAGAATGGCAATGGAAACTCTACATACATTTCATAGACTTTGTGAAGGCTTTTGATAGCATTCACAGGACCAACCTATGGTGCATTGTGTGGGCACACGGAATCTCTTTCCATATAATCAACATAATCAAAAGCTTCTATTTCAACTTTACATGAGTGTTGATCACAGTGAGCTCAGTTTTGAAGTCAAAACAGGAGTACGTTAGGGGTGTGTCATGTCTGCAATCCTCTTCAACATTGCCGTTGACTGGGTAATGCAGCATACAACAAAAGACATGCCAAGAGGCATTAAATGGACACCCTTCTCATCCCTTGAAGACCTGGACTTTGCAGATGATCTTGCTCTCCTATCACATATCCAACACCATATACATGAGAAAACAACTCGACTCAATGCACTCAAACAGCAAATTGGACTGAAAATCAACCATTATAAGACAGATACCATGACCTTTAATATTGCCTCACCATCGCTAGTACGGATAAAGGATCATGTTCTCACCAATGTAGATACATTCACATACTTGGGCAGCACCATCAGCTAGGATGGTAGAACAAGCTAGAACATCCGGAACAAAATCAGTAAAGCCAGGAACACCCTCAGGATCTTAAATACTGTCTGGAAATCATCAACATACAAAACCAAACTCAAGATTTTTCAGAGTTGTGTACTTTCAACATTACTTTATAGTGCAGAATGCTGGGGAATGAGCTAATATGATATGTCCAAACTGTCTTTATTCCATACAACCTGTCTCAGAAAAATCCTCCATATCTTTTGGCCCAGAACAATCTCAAACCAAGATCTATTGACACAGTGCAGCCAAGAGGAACTGAGCACCATCATTGCCAGAAGGCGTTGGAGATGGATTGGTCATGTGCTTCGGATGGAAACTGATTCCATCACCAGAGTAGGAATAAGATGGAAACCTGAAGGCAAGCGAAAACGAGGCTGCCTGAAAACAGCAGGGTGAAGAGCTGTGGAAGCCGAGTTGAAAAACCTGGGGCACAGCTGGGGAACCATTGAAAGACTTGCCAGAAACAGGAGTGGAGGAGCTTCGTCTCTGCCCTAAATGCCAGAGGCGTAATGGGAAGATGATGATGATGCAGTGGTTAGAGCACCCTCCTGGGACACCTCTGTTCACATCCTTTCTCCCCTTCAGGCAGAGGGGGAAATTGAAGCTTGGTCTTCCACCCTCTAAGGTGAGTGTTCTAACCTCTGGGCTAAGAAAAGTATAAGGTGGATGGCACCTTCTCCTCCACCTTCCTCTGGCCAGATTTTGAATAGGACCCAACATGGAAGGTGTGCTCAGAGGCTACTTACTAGATTGGGCCCTACAGGCAAGACAGGTAGAGGAATGCCTATCTTCCCCCAGTTTGTGAATTGCTCTGGGCCTTAGGTAGGAGATAGGTATCCTGGCACCTAAAATGGGGCAGCATTGTGCACACCCAGAAACAAAAATTTAAGCTTAGGGGGACTTCTACTGCAAAAACTTAGGCACCAAGTGAGCTTAGGTGTCTACAGAGTTCAGCAGCAGGGTTTAGGTGTCAGCAGGGTTGGAGAGCTTTGTGGATTGCAGTGGAGACTAAAATTGGGATTTATGTGCCTAACCCCCAGACTGAGGTTCCTATGTACTGTTTTGGATCTGGGCCTAGTATCCTAGATGTCTTCAACTCTCTAATGTGAGTGAGAGGCAGATGACGGGACGCCGTACCACATGGATGATGATCACCAATGTACAGAACTGGGCCCTTACACCTGTGGGACAGCAGAATTTTTCAACTTATTTGTAAAGAAAGTAACTGTCACTTGTACCAGTTACCATGACTCACCGCCTGCTACAGAAAGAGGCAATCTGAAGGATCTGTGGAAGTCTTTGTTGGTTTCAGTGTTGGACTAGAAAAAAAATGCTTTTAAAGTGAGTAAATGAGTTTTCCTAGGACATATAGTTTCTTCTGTCTTCCATTCAAGAAATGCTTCCATGTCCTTATGGATCTGATGCCATTCTGTTAACAATAATAGTTTCCTCTTAAAGATATGGCCTCTGGTGTGCAAAGGGGGGTAAGTCTTAAATGTTCTTCAAATCTTTAACACTAAGGTGCTATAGAACACACTTCAGTTTTTCTAAACTTCCCTTGAAGTAATCTGAGTGTGACCCTTCAGGCTACAGTTAAACTAGATTTAACCCTTCATGTCTCATAGTAACTAATATGGGGCTAATTTGAAAAACTGGGTTCACAGATTAATCACCAAATATCTTTTAAAAGATTCCCACTTGGAAAAATTGATTTCTCATATAATCTATGTATAATGAGGCCTTCTTTGAATCAATGGCAACAGGTATGTGGCGAGATGAGCTTTTTATCTGCCAAGTAATTAGCTTCGGAGTATCAATTTATAGAATTAAAAGGGGGTAAAAATCAGTTATTTTATTTCCCAAAGAAAGGAGAACACAGGTTACTGAGACATCCTGACTGAATGACAGTGAATCAAATGCTGCATCTGCTTCTTGATTTATAACTAGAGAAGAAATTAATCTCTCTGTTAGTGTAACTACATTTCTGTCACAAATTTTATATCTGTGGTCCAGTGGCAGAGGGGCTTCTACAAGATGTCTGTCTGAAAAATCAGGTGCCCCCCCTAAAAAAAAAACCCCAAACCCAAAAAACAAAACCCTGACCTGAAACTTCTGTGGGGGGTTTTTCAGAGAGATTTGTGGATTTATTTTGTGGTATTCATTTAGAAGAATTCTGCACAGTTTATACAATCTTTAGCCCTATGTAACAGAATTTGAGATGTCTGAAACCACAGAGGCAGCACACAAATGAGCAGTTTCTATGAAACAGCTTAGATACATTTTGAGAGTTAAATAATAATGAGTAATTTGTAATAGATGGACTTTTTAAACTCTTCATGTGAATTGACACAGGCGCCTGTGGATTTTATAAATTCCATAAAGAATTCTCTTCTATTTATAAGTTCTGGAGGTGTTAATCGGACCACCCTCCAAACTGTAGTAGTTCAACCAACATCGGGTTTGAACACAACAGTGTTATAAAAAATAAGTTTATTAACGTGAGAAGTCCCATTAACCCAACAGAACTAATCATCTGAGTAAATATTGCTGGATTTGCTGGATACACTCCTGAATTTCCATAAATACATGAACAGTCTTTAATCCATACTGAAACACAATCAAAATAGTATAACTTCAATTAAAATAGACACTATCTAGGTCAAATACAATTCTATTTTGGGGCCAGTTCCTCATCTGGCATAAATCAGCTGAGTTCCATTGACTTCAGTGGAGTTGTACGGCTTTCCATCAGTTGAGGATCTGGCCCTCATTTTATAACATTAATTGTTCTTGATTAGCTTTCATTTACTGACAGAAGTGGTTTTAAAAAGTGTTCAAGTAATATATTTGTGCCTTGCCCCTTCTTCCATATTAGGCCCCAGTAAAGCACCTCATTCCCATTGGCAGAACTGAAAACAATAAAGAACATAAAGGGCATAAGAGTCCATCTGTATGTATAATGGGGGGGCGGTCCTGAGTTAATAGCAAATCTGCCCTTGACTTCAGTGGGACCAGGGCATGAGCCTCCTGTGCCAAATTCTCTGCTGGTATAACTCTACTGAAGACAACGGAATTGTGTCAGCAGGAATTCATCCCACCAAATTAATTGTGCTTAGCAGAGAATTTTGGCCCATAATGTGTTCATAGTTAAAAGTAAACTTCTCACTGCATATTGCTTTATGCAGTCCCTTTAATATCTCTCTAGTTCAGCACTTAGGGAATGTCCTTTTTAAATTCAGGAACTCGATGGTGTTCAAAGGAAGTCACCCAGAGGAAAGGATGAATTCAAAGTGCCTGGCATGCAAGGATATTAGAATTGTTAAATGGAGGCCTGGAACAGAATGAGAACCTTAAAAAGGAGGAGATAACAGAAACAAAGGGCAGGAGGTTGGATTACGATGGTGGCAGTGTCTGGTTAAAATAATTGGCTATCATGAATTTGGAAGATGAATAGATCTGGATTTACGTAAGCGCAGCGTGCATAGGCACTGTGCACGTGTTGATGCATGTCATCTGTACCAAGTCACAAATTCCCTGCTTTCCAATCCTGATTGGTAAAGATTGATAATTGTGCTGTATAATTTTATGATGATCACAAATGAGAACTGGGATGAGTCCGTCAAACTCATGTCACTGAATGACTTAATAAACTAGTGCAGGGGTGGCCAATCTAAGCCTGAGAAGGAGCCAGAATTTATCAATGTGCATTGCCAAAGAGCCACAGTAATACATCAGCAGCCACCATCAGCTCCCCCCCGCCACCCCCATCACCTCCTGCCTGCTGTCAGCCCTGCCAATCAGCACCTCCCCATCCCTCCATGTGCCTCCTTCATGCCGTGATCAGCTGTTTCACAGTATACAGGAGGCTTTGGGATGGAGGGGGGAGGAGCAAGGGTGCAGCAAGCTCAGGGGAGGGGCGGGAAAGAGCAGGGGCTTTGGGGTAAGGGGTGGAGTGGGAGCAGGGCCTGGGGTTGAGCAGTGGAAAGTTGGCACCTGTAGCTCCAGCCCCGGAGTCAGCACCTAAGCAAGGAGCCGCATATTAACTTCTGAAGAGCCGCATGCGGCTCCGGAGCCACAGGTTGGCCACCCTTGAACTTGGGTTTGAAACTAGGTCTCTTGAGGGCAAAGATTAATTCCTTTAGATCAGTGTTTCCCAAACTTGGGACGCCGCTTGTCCAGGGAAAGCCCCTGGCAGCCCGGCCGGTTTATTTACCTGCCGCGATCGCAGGTTTGGCCAGTCGTGGCTCCCACTGGCCATGGTTCACCGCTCCAGGTCAATGGGGACTGCAGGAATCAGTGCGGGCCGAGGGATGTGCTGTCTACTGCATCCCGCAGCCTGCATTGGCCTGGAGCGGCAAACCACAGCCAGTGGGAGCCACGACCAGCTGAACCTGTGGACGCAGCAGGTCAACAAACCGGCCCGGTGCGCCAGGGGCTTTCCCTGAAGAAGCGGTGGACCACAGTTGAGAACCACCACCTTAAGCCCTCCCAAGCCTCCCACCCCTGTTGTCACATCCCCAAATTTGGTGAATGTTCAGGGGTCTTTTAAAGCTGTGTCCCCCAAATCCTGACAGCAATTCAGAATGTATTTGCTATCTAATTTCCTACCCCCTCATGTGGTTGCATGTGCTCAAACAGGGATATTGTTACCATTATTGTTTCCTCAAAGCAGACTTTCAGTGACTTTATTTAGTCAGCCTAGATATCAATCTAAAAAGAGTTTAATGTCTTCTGCCCCCATAAGGAGGAAGAGGGTGGTGCTCCTACTTCCGCTTCCATTGGAACATATTGACTTAAGGCTTGGAGTCTGTCAGTTAGTTCTACTCCTAGTTCCACTGTGGTGGGAAGAGAAGGGAAGGAAGGGGAAGAAAAAAATTAATAATTTAAGAGCTCCATAAATTCAGCTTTCTTTCCTCTTTAGAAAAATATAAATTCACGAGTATACAAAGCATAGGTCAGATAATTTAGCTTTGATAACAAGAGCCTGTTTTTAATGCTAATTAGCCAAAACTTGTACATTGTTTTTAAAAATTAAAATTTCTAATCACTTCAGTTTAAAGTTCCCTTTTCTGTTAAAGATTTAAAAGAAAATATGCAGCCTCTTAATATTTATCTGGCAGGAAATAAACAAAAGCTGATAAAAGAATGAAATCTTAACATAAAGAGAAAATTTAATGAGATCTCATGAACAATTAAAAAGACCATTTGCGTTCTTTTAAATCTATTGGAAAAAGAAAAACAAGGAAGGTTTAGCTATAATTACATGCTGCAAAGGACAAGAAAAGAGAACATTAAATGCTTCTCACTGTTCTTCCTGAAACCATGAATAGTGCTACAAGATGCTTATTAGCATGCACGTTGGGGTGACCTGGTTTACCACTGCTCTGCACTTAGGCAGGTGTTTAAAACAGGTGCTCAGTCTTTTTTTATCTCTTTCAAAACCATGGTAGATGTGCAGAGATTGCAGGGTTAGTTTATCTGTGCTCTCTGCTTAAGGTTTTGATGGACCCTTTGCAGGGAATGGCTCTAAAGGACCTGGTTCAAATTCTAACCTTTGGAGGTTCTGATGGCAAATAAACATGAAGAACGTCTGAAGGCAAATTAGACAGTGCGTCAGCACCCTTTGATGACTAAAGCTTGCTACCTTCCAAAATATCTTATGCACCACTGTGTTCGTCTTGGTGTTTTCAACCTTCGTCTTGCTAGTCGTCAATCATTCGTCTGATTTCCTCTGCACTTATGTAGCAGTGCCAAAAACATCTGCAGCATAATTGCCCACCCCACACTGGCTTTGCCCTTTGACAATCTCGTTCTATGGCAGTTGTGCTACTAGACATTATAAATGTCTGAAAGAGAATAACAGATAATGATATCCAACCACTCTAGTTCCAGAGTTCAGACGTGCTGAAAGGCACAGCCATGAGCTTATAAAGGGAATTGAGTATTTCTATTGCGGAATAGGACGACATCCCTTGCTCTAACTTGTCCTCTTTGTGAGAAATACCTTGGGGAACTCTGGGTCCAGTCCTGTGAGGTGCTGAGCTTCTCCCATCGAAGTCAACTGGCATTGACTTCAACAAAACATGAGGATGCTCAAGACCTTGGTGCATTAGGGCTGTTTCATGCAAGTTTCATGTTCCCCACACACAGGTTCCACACTTTTTTACCTGATGTACACACCTGGTGCTCTTTTGATCTTTTCTGTTTTAGGAGAATTTTGTTTTGTACCACGTGCTACTCAACCACACTTTCCCTCTCAGAGTTTACTGCTGTCTACTCCCTGCTATTTTGGATACAAAAGAAGCTATCCACTAAAAGGGGCGTGGAAGGATTGTGACATGACATGCTATAGAACTGTCGTTACTGTTTGGTACAGGTTTTGGGATCAGGGTGATTTAGGAGGATAATCCAGTTCTTTCATTACAAGAGGCTGCATTCTAGACCTATGGACTACATAAAAAATACGTGTTCAATTTGACAAGCAATATGTAATTGTTATACAAACAACTAGGGAAGGAATAAGAGCAACCTTCAAAGCATGCAAGGTGTTGAACTTTGTGATTTTAAATGTTGCCTGTATAGTTGATGGTTTACTTAGTGGGGGAGGAGAAAATTCTAGTAATACAGTTAGCAGTTATATTGTGCTCAGAAAGAATGCTGTCATGGACATCTCCCAAAGGACTGGATCCATCTAACAAATTGTTTTGGGAGTATCTTGTTATTGATTTATGTACTGCCATCACTGCTCAGTTGCTTTTTACTCTTTGGAACTGAGTGGATATCCCAGATTTCCCTCCTACTTATTATATAATAAAGGATTGCCTTGCAGGTCAAGTAATTAGACTGTTTAAGTTTACTCACTCCAGAAATGAGCTGCTGAACTATCAGAAATGAAGGAAATTGATTTACACCTGCCTATGTGCATTCCAACAAAAGGAAAAAAAATAGATATTTAGAGCACTTAGAAAAATCAGCTGTTAAACAGTAAGCTAGTCTTATCCTTAACTTAAGATGTTCTAATGCCACACTATATAATACATTTAAAAAGTCCTTTCTAATCAAAGGCATTCAGCACCTTGATATCTGAGCACCAGGCAACAATTAAAGGTAGCATTAGGCATACCTAAAAGGAACTCTGTTCTCTCCATGTCTACATGGAAGGAAGGATGGTCTTGTGGATGGGTATTGGACTGGGTCTCTGGCAATCTGGATTCAGTTCCCAGTTCCACCAAACATTTCCCGAATGACCTAAACCAAGTCATTTCCTTACCTCACAGTTGTGTTGTGAGGCTAAATGAATTGTTTGTGACGTGCTTAGTACTACAGGGTAAAATATAAATATATAGAAAGATGGGTTCTCCTCTCCCACTGTTGTGATGTTTCTTATCTGTCATCTTAGCAATAGCAATTTTACAATAAATGTAAACTTTAATATTAGCTACTAGAGATGGGCTGGAGCTGCAACAGTGGATACAGAATTCTGATTTTGAACACCTCAGAATTCAGCTTTGTTAGAGTCTGAGACTCTAAGACCATAAGGGGGCCACTATACTCATTCAGTCTGACCACTATGTGGTCATGTATACAGAGGCCATAGAATTGATCAGACCTAGCTGTAGAAGGTGCGCAGTTCTGGGCTTTCTTGGATTGTAAACTGTTTGGAGAAAGGTTCGTGCTTTGTGGGCTGGGAAAAAAATGACTTGTACAGGCCATTATAATAGACATCTTCAGTGTTCATATCCAGATCTGGGTTCAGATTTTGAACATTTTTCCCAGGTTTTTCCCACATCTAGGGTTTTGACTGGATATATGTTCAAGAGTTACATTCTGGTTAGGACTCCTCGTTGTTTTTATTCTGCTTCAAGTTTCCCTGCATGAGGCTCTGGCTCCCTCCTTCTGACTGTAACACACTTTGATTCAACCAATGTGGCCTGCCTCTCTCTCTCTCTGCTTGTGGGATATCAGCAAATAGACAGCAATTTGTTGTCTTTCAATGTATTATTTGGGAAAACTATTCTAAGACTTTGCAACAATTATTTTTGTAACTGTTGTTTGGTAGTGAACACCTTTCTGTATTTGCTATTGGCTATTCTAGCAGAGTAGATTGATATTGGTCAGCTAATTCACATGCTATTATTTTTGTTCCCTGATTCAGTGAGGGCATGAGTACTTCCCAAGCAAATACTCATGGAGACAAATGCAAATTTGTTTGTGCATAACCTTGCATGCAGCTTTCAAATTTGATTGGTTCATTGACTTTCAATAGAACTTAAGCTTCTAGATCACTTAGATGCTTTTGAAAATTTTATCTTTGATCTTGTGGTTCTCACTCAGACAATGTGCTCATTAGTTTCACAGGAGTTTTGCAAGAGTGGAGGATTGGGCCCTACATCTGATTTTTATGACACTTTATATGTACATGGCTCTTGGAAACAAGGGAGTGCAATCTCAGACAGCAACATGGCTCAGTGCCTAGGGCAATGACTAGGAGTCAGGAGACTGTTACACTCTAAGGAGACTTAAGAGGTTTTAAAATCATTGGGAAGCTTGCTATTTATTATTTAGAACAGCTTAATCTAATTTTATTTTCTCACTGTTTCATTGCATATAGTTATTGGGTTCCTTCCCTCCCCCCTTTTGGGGAATTGCTTTCCAGAACGGATAAACCAAAGGCTCTCCAACCCAGATATGTAGTCAGTATTATGCATTTCATTAATAATGTATAACGAGCAAACTTGCTCCTTGTTCAACCTGCTCAGTCTGTCTCCACTGGGCATATGTGATGTTGGAATCATTGAAATTCATGTAACAAGTAATCTTCCCTCTCTCCCTCGTTGCATATACTTTTAAATTGTGTCCTTCATTGCTTTGTTATAATTCTTGAAGGAGGTTTCCTGCTGCTACATCAATGTCACCTTTTGCAAGTGACAAGAAGATTAAGTAAAATGCTGTACATATAATTATAGCCAGGCCATTGGCAGCGAGTGACATGGTGCAGATGACATGGCTAATTTTACAGTCAAGACATAGTGTACGTGGCAAGAGTTACCTGTAGCTGTACTTTTTAAAAGTCGAACTGTCTCCAGAGTAGTGACAAGTAGTGCGAATCTCTTTGATTTACGGGTGACGACCAGGATTCCAAGACAAGCTCAGTACAGCCCGTAAACACACCTTATGAGAATATCGTTAGCGAGTAAGAGGCTGCTCGCTGACATTGATCTCAACTGACAACTAATCAGAACATTGCTTGGATAGTGTTTCTTTTATTTATTATTTTTTAAAATTAAAATCAGATGTTTTGTGTCTGTTTCTCTGCTCTAAATTATTGGAAGTGCTAAGAAAAATATATAAATAATGTACTATATCTCATGGTTTGGGGGGAAGTTCTGACAGCTTTTATGTGCTTATCCTTGCTAGGTTGATCACTTTCTTGTTACACACGTGTTGAGTGATTCCATCGCGGTTTGTCCTTGACTCTCACAAAGAAGTAATATCACAGCATGTTAGTTGAAATAAAAACAAAAAAATAAAAATATGGTGAAAATCTCCAATATAAATTCTTTGCTTTTTCTACAAGTGTAATTTTTTGAATTGACCCAGCAGTAAAACTAATAATGGAGCTTCCTTTTTTGCCCCTCTTTATTACTAGCCACTAAAAGTGACCATGAAGATTAAACAGGGTCTGAATGAGCTTTCCCCTGACATCTAGAGATGCACTGGGTAAGAGATTTCAGGAGTAGGCTGTGTTTACATAGACACACCTACTCTGCCTCAGTGAGCAGCATAATGGAGCTGCTTTGTCAAAATGGCGGCTGTTGTTGTTGGCTGTTGTTGGGTCACAAATCACTTTAGTATTTGAATGGAGGAGTAATTAAATGTCGTTATCCTTATTGGATAACGGCAGCAGTAAAGGGCAGCAGAATTTTGCTTAGCATGCCCTGATTGAGTGGGTCACCCAAAACTGAACCTCACTTGCCAAGGAGGTGCTAGAGATGCAAAATTCCAGTGAAAATGAGAGTGGGCAGGGACATGTGTTTTTGCCAAGTGGTGTGGACTTTGTCTAAAGACCATTTGACCTGCCTGTTGCCCGTGTTTAATGACAAAGCAGATTACTCTCAATTGAGAATCATTGTTTCTGATTGATGATTCCTAGCTCTGACATCACCGCTGAGCAGGTCTAGGGGATCAGCCTTAGACCTTATGTGGAGACAGTGTTGCAGCAAAAGACAACAGGGAAACTGCATTGGCTGTGAGGTTCCCCTCTACCTGCTGAAATCACTAAGACCTGGGTTAAGTGGTGAAACCTCAGAACATGATGTGTAGAGAGAGCAGCAGCAGCAAAGGCAGCCTGTGGTGTTTGAGAGACAGGGGTACGTACGTGTTTGTTACAATAGAAATTCAGGTCTTGTTCACCCTAGAAGAATATGTGGATGGCTAAAGAACTAGAAGTATTATGACATTACAAGTAGCGGGGCAGAAAAATGTGATTGATTGAGACTGTTTAGAGTCTTGGTTTTGGGCATGGGGGAGTGTCATAAACATTTTGCTCACTGACACATTGTGAAAACAGTTGTCCTTTATGAAGGATTCAACAGTTGGTCTAGTGGTCTGAACACAGGAGTAAGAGCCGGGAATTCCTAAATCTATGCCCTGACTCTGTTAACAAGGTGTAATAATTTCTGCCTCATGGAAAAGCCATTTGAAAGAAAATTACCACAAGAATGCTGTATTGTGTGGTGGGAAAGTTAGACTGAGGGTAGGTCACAGGAAGGCAGGCAAGAATGATGTGACTGTAACAAATGTTTTGGATAGACATGGGTTCCATCCACTAAATTTGGATCCAGTTTAGGATTTAAAAACAAATACAAACCCAAAGTTAAAGGGTGTTTTGGATCTGGAGTTTTTTACTTCAGACTTCTCAAGAGTTTTAAGCGACAAATATCTATGGGGTTTGAGTTCAGAAATAGTTCTAAACAGCACAGTATTTGGGGTGCCCTTTAAAGGCCAGAATACGACAATTTCAGTTTACAAAATATTTGTAGGTTTCAAAAGTTTTCTTTCCGAGGTGGAATAAAGCAGACTTTTTTTAAAATGTTGAGAGAAAAAAAATCAGGCAGAGGAGGGACTTCAACCTTGATCTCCCAGGTCGCAGGCCAATGCCCTGACCAACAGACTAGAGTCAGAGAGAGACTCTTGTAGAAACAGACCCAATTTCAACAATGTTTTTGATCAGAAAATCTTTTTGTCAAATTTTCTGGCCAGCTCTACTGCTCATGTATATCCCTAACAAACTGAAGAAGGGAGGGTGGGAGGAGATGTTGCTACCTAGCAACCAGCAGCTGTAGGCAGGAGAAGCTTATTAAGCATCACTGGAGTACAGCAGGTGGAGTAAATGAGATCTGAGATGGAGGTGTATGTGCCTGGTTCCCTCTCACTTCCTCTCTGCTTCAAACAGCCTGTATTGGTTAGAGCATCTGGTAGGAATCACTAATGACACTTTGCTTTTATGAGGAAAAATAGATTAATGGGACATACCTTCTTGTCTTCCATGATGCAAAAAGTACTGAAGATCCACCCAGATGTGAGTTAAAGTCATGGGACTTGAGAGGTAGCACAGTGCCTTGCCTTTCACTTACCTGGGAGCCTCTGGAAGCCCCTTTCCAAAGACTAAACGTTTTGGTGCAGAATTAGGAAGCAACCTTTCTATCCAGCATCCTTCCCTTGGGACCTGCTGGAGTCCAAGAAGGTTTTGGGGGAATTAATGCTGATCAGCTAAGCATGAATAGTCCCTCTTTGGACAATATACCCACCACAGTGGTGGTGGGGTGCCTGGTGGGGATTCCCATCTCATAAACACTGCAGGGCAGCCAATAGGAGTATGGTTCCTGAGAGAACTGTGCTACCAATGGGGAGAGGGATCTACCAGTCTGTGGGGTTTCAAGACTGTTATCTAATCACTCCCACCAAGACTTCAGATCTTCCCCTGTTACAAGGGAGCATTTATTGGACACTTTAGGAACTGAATTCTTCCCAGAGTTATGCCCATTTCACCCCATTGAGATAAGTGGTTTTATGCGATTGCGAAGGATAGAATTTGGCCTTAAAAGGTCACACTCACGGAGTTTTTTGAGCAAACTCTCTTCTCATTGGTTTTCCCATAGGAGGAAATAATTAAACCTGAAAGACTAAGACTAATTAAGAGAACTACTGCAGTGATTTTTTTAAAGGGAGTATTTTTAAAGCTTATTCACATGAAAGTAAGTGACTAGCAGTAATACATCAAAAATAAGAGTACTAAAGGATCTTGAGGGGAAGAGCCATCAATGGACAAGCAGCAGGTGAATAATATTCAATGGGAAATGGAGTGAATACGCTAAGAGAGTTCCTTTAATAGACTAGCCAAGAAATAGCAGACAATCAATTGCTGCAGTAACTATAGTTATGTAAAATTTGGCAGTTGGGGTGTGCAGGCTTTTGCATGAATGTATGTTTGGTTTCCATCACATTTTTGTCTTTGAGATTCACATGAACCCCAAATGTCACACTTAAAAATTCAACAGAAACTGCCACATATATCATAGAATCATAGGATGGGAAGGGACCTCTTGTCCAGTCCCCTGAACTCATGGCAGGACTAAGTATTATCTAGACCATCCCTGACAGGTGTTTGTCTAACCTGCTCTTAAAAATCTCCAATGATGGAGATTCCACAACCTCCCTGGGCAATTTATTCCAGTAGTTAACTGCCCTGACAGGAAGTTTTTTTCTAATGTCCAACCTAAACTGCCCTTGCTGCAATTTAAACCCATTTGTATTTGAGTAATGACTAATTTGAAAAAAAATTGTTGTAGCTAAAGGGAAAAGACCTTGCTATGTATTAAGGAGAAAACACGGCTTATTCTTGTCCCCACTCCATCAAAAACCGGAAGAAATTTCAGCTGACATAACTGAATATATTTAATGGGCCAAGTTGTTTTGTATGAAAGTAATTCTCACCTCTCCCCTATGCTTCTCTGCTCTGCCACCTTCCATGGTAGTATTGATCATACTGCCATGAGCTCCATTTTCTCACCATAAGAGACGAGCAAGGAAATTTTGTCACTTATGCTGACAGGCTGTTAGACCTGGAATCTCTTAACTTGGGGAGGAATGAAGAGCAGCATGCCCCTCGGCTTCAGTCTCACCCCTTGGAGCAGAATTTTCCTGGAAGGTCTTCTTTAATGCTGGATAGGAGCAAGTTTGGTCATAGAGTGGCACTTCTTCCTTATGCACCTGCCCACCTCCCATACCCAACTCTGCTATTTCTTGTCCCCAGCATTCATAAAGGGTGCAAAGAGGATTTCACACATGCCTTTTTAAAAAAATGAATATTGCTTTTTCTCTGGTGCTATCACTCCATTTGCAGTCTCCCTCTCTCTTTGCATTTGCTTGCCATTCTGTGCACTATGATCATTTCATTGTTTTTTCTTTTGTTTTTTTTAATCTTCCCCATTTTTTAGTGTCTCCTAAGCAAACAATAATATTCAAATTGGGCTTTCAAAACCACAACATGTTAGTGGGTTTGAAACGAGGTTCCATCACTACACAAGACTATTTAGCGTCACTAAAATTTTGCAAATGTCAGCAAAAGTTTTGGTAAATCTGGGCCAAATTCCATTTTTTATACCAAAACTTGAAAGCAAACAAAGCTTCAGTCTCTCCTGGCTTTATATGATCTTTTCTACAGTTTCACATAGCTTGGCTGAGAACAATAAAATTTATCCAAGACACCTAAATTATTATTGAACAAAAGTTATTTAGATTTTTTAAAGAAATCTTACTGCATATAAAGCGAATATATTCCTTTACATAAGAATGGCCATACTGGGTCAGACCAAAGGTCCATCCATCCCAGTATCCTGTCCACTGACAGTGGCCAATGCCAGGTACCCCGGAGTGAGTGGATCTAACAGGTAATGATCAAGTGATCTCTCTCCTGCCATCCATCACCCCCCTCTGACAAACAGAGGCTAAGGACAACATTCCTTTCATGACTGAGTTAATATAGTGTTAGTTAGCAGTTTTTCATGTTCTATCATCTTTACATAATTTAAGGCACTAGGTCATCCTAAGATTATTCTGAAATTTCAGAAGAATTTATTTTAATCAATTTGGAAAGTTTGAGCCACTTTAAGTTGTTAAAATAAAATAATTTTAAGTTAATTTATATTTCAGAAAGAAAGGTTAAAATATCCATTCTTTGATTTCTCTTAAATGGAATTAAAATCACAATATGCTATTCTATTTTCTTTGCCATTCCTTTCTATTTTGTGGATGCCTATTTTTTTTCTCCTAGACTGAGGTGCGAGGCAGGGAACAAAAGAAACAACAAAATCTAGACATATATTCTCAAAATCATACTCAGTTTTCACTCAATTCTTAGTCAGGCATTCCTTGATTTCAATGAGGTTTGGATAAGTATGAATCTCAAGATATGACTGGGTGGCCCTGTCTTGCAAACCTAACTATCACTGAGTGAAAAGGTCTATGTACCACTTCAGTTATTTTGAGGATTTAAGTGGTGCATGAGCTTTGTGTTGGCTCTCTACACTGGCATGATTTTCACCCACTGAAAGTAAGAATCCCATCTTTAAAGTTGCTACATCTGTCCTCCCAATTGAGCACGACCAAGTCACTAAACCAGTGTATTCAAGCAGCAGTTGTTTTGTTATTCATATAGCAGTATGACCTAGCCTGTGATAGGGCCCTATTGGGCTAGGCACTGTACAAACATAGATAACTATCCCTGCCCAGAAGAGCTTGCATGCTAAAAGTGGATGACAGTCAGATTAGGTTGGGAGAGAGGGAGAACAGGAAAACCAAACCAATGTTTTAACATAGACTTGCTGGGTGCTCAATTGATAGCCAACCAGCAACAGTAATCATCCTATTATCACAACTCATCGACTATCTGGTATGGTAGTTTGGCCCCCGGGGTACCTACAGGACCACCAAAGGGCAAAAAAGTTCTGTTTCCATTTGGAAAATACAACAATAAAAATGAAGATGAAATCTTGTTGTGTCACTAAAGAATAGATTTAGAATAAAAAAATTTCTGGGGGGCGGGGAGCAGCTAGTTTTGAATCAAAGTAGTCATTTATAATCCATACACTGGAAAACCAAATAATAAGGAAACTAGAAAAATAAGATGCTAATGAAACAATGAAAAATAATTTAGGAGGGTGATAAACCACACAAGGGTGGTTCTTGAAGCTGTCCACTCTGGATAAATAATGAAAGAATCACTGTGCTGGAGAAGAGACCTAGTATAAGCATGACTCTACTGTAACCATCAGGCTACACTCACCTAGGAGGTGGGAGACCCAGGAGAGGGGGTGGGGATTAGCATACATTTCCCCGCTCCCCATCCATCTTGGCATTGCACACTGGCTAGCTCATGTGAGGAGCCACCTAGAGTGATGACTTTTGTGCGTTCCATTCTGAGGTGTCAATCTCCCTCCATACATTGTAGAGGGACCCTAGGTGCTGAACTCATGTTTTGTGAATCCTAGTGATTTTCTGTCTAAGTACCTAAATGTTAAGCATGGCAACACTGAGCATCACCATGCTTAAGTTCCTTTGTGAATATAGCCCCAGCTGTTAGTGGTGTTAGAGTAAATGTATTTTGTTGATTTTAAATGTTTTATCATTACTTATGTGTATAGTGCCTGGCACAATTAGGTCCTGATCCCTGACTAAAGCCTCTTATTGCTACCACAGCACAAATAATTATGATTTTTTTAATAAAGGCATGTACTTACCAGCAGCTTCAGGGAGATCACTGTTGTTGGCGTCCGTTAGTCTCGAGAGATGATGGATATGCGCCCATGGGGAATGACTGGAGTGTCCTCTCCAGGGCGCAAGCCAGGGCAGGGTGATATGGAGGAACAGCTGTTGCCCATGCAGCAGAACCCCCCTACGATCTGTACTATTTATACACTATTTGTACACTACGATCTGTACAATCTGTACTATTTATTAGTAGTTAACTAAATTCTTCCAGTGTTGCCACTAGAGATGTGCATCTTTCAGTCCACAGGTTAAAACCTCTTTAGAAAGCAGAAAGCAATAGGTATTATGGGTCACATGTGCACAGTCACAGATATAAACCTTCAGAACCAAGGTTGTTAAAGGCGGGGCTCATAGTGATGCCTATAGTTAGCTGACACTTTCCATGGTAACATTTTTTGAAGTTGCTTATAAGTTTGATAAGCTATAAGTGTTCTGGTTGAAATTTTCTATGCTGGGTGTCTGCCTGAGGCTGAATTGTTCTGGAACATTTAGGGGAAAAAATGGTGGCGCTATTTCGCTAGATGAGGTTATGGAAAAATACATGGTTTTGTTCAAGTTAAATTTTTACATTGCTTTCACTGATCCTCCATTCTTTTGAGCAGGGACTTGAAATGTGGCTGAGGGAGGGAGGTTGTCCTGGTTTTAAGGATGTGCCTTTTGATGTTCCTGTGAAAATGTGCTCAACTATGGCCAAGTTATGGGTTTCTGAAAATCTGTTTGCACAGACCTGTTAGTTTGACAGAACATGCTCAGGCCAGACGGAATCTTCAAAGAATTTATCTGTCACCTCACAGCTCTTATGAACAGTGAATATACTATCCCACAGAGTCACTGAGTACATTGGAAGCATGGAGGAGAAGGATTCTGACTGGAATGCAGAGGGGTGAGGAGCCAGACTTGGGGTGTTGACGAGGGAGTAGACTGAGGTAAGGGGTCAGGGGAGACAGGGATGAAGAGCCAAGGGAAGTGTGTGTGTATATGTGGCAGGGGGACTGGAGCAAAGAACCAGATGGGGGTTGGAGCATGTGTGTGTGATGTGAATTTGGACAAGGAGCTGAGGGAAGCATGTGGGGTGGAGGAGGAGCTAGGACAGAGGACCTGAGGGGAATGTCTGTAGAGGGGTGGAGTGGAGGAAACTGGGACAAAGACAGCTGGACGAGCCAGGGAAAAGGGATCAGGCTTGAGGAGGACAGGGACATAAACATCTTGAATCATGAGTACCCATTCCCCATAGGACCTGGAAGAGAACCCAGGATTTCAGTGTCTCAATATTTGTTTGCTGTCTAGCAAAGTGGCTGTGAAACCCACTGGCAAAATATATGCCTCATCTCCCTCTAGTGGCTGGGACAATTGCTGTCAGATACTCCATTCGCTCAAGTAGCAGAGGTCACTGCTCTAATCTAAAGGTTCCAAACCTTCTGATGGCCCACATGGAAATCTATATGGTACAGCATGATAGAATTTTCGGAGAACATTGTTTGTTTTTTTGAAAAAACCTACAAAATGACATTAAACAACTATATTAAAAGAGCATTCAGTTTGCAAAGTCAGGCACTCTGAAAAATCAGGCACTTGGCATCTCATTTTGAACACCTAAAATTAGTATACACTTCTGATAGTAACTTCTCTGTGCCTCATTCCATAAATTCAGGATAATACTGTGGTGCTTTCTTGGGTGCCCAAGACTGAAAGAATCTCCCTCCCTCCAGCTAGAGAAAGAATTGCTTGTGCTTAAGTGGGTATCAGCTCCCTGGCATTACCAGTCTGTTAGCCACCCGAATAATATCCTCAGGGCAATGCTAGCCCTCACTGTGTTTGCAGGTTAACAATAGGTGCAGCCCAGGGCTTGAGTTCCTTTGAGGCCTTCCCCTGTGATATCCAGTCACTGTCAAGAGTTACTGTTACGGAACAGTGAACCCTTTGCCAATTGGTACTGAGGGGTTCTTTGGTCACAAATACT
The DNA here is from genome assembly GCA_037349315.1 of Chelydra serpentina. Classification (NCBI taxonomy): domain Eukaryota; kingdom Metazoa; phylum Chordata; order Testudines; family Chelydridae; genus Chelydra; species Chelydra serpentina. The sequence goes on from JBAIAC010000002.1 coordinate 19,212,675, forward strand.
ACCTCATCTCAGAGGGGCATTGTGAAGATCATTAATGTTTGTGATGTGCTTAGATACTACAGTGATGAGTGCCATAAAGAAGCCCATGAGGAAATTAATAATTCTGTGAGCAGATTGGGGTTTGAATTATCTGCAGTAAATATGGTATGGGGGCACACACTGAAAGATGAGATTAAAATGCAATATTGAGTAAGTGTTCATTTACTGAAAACCTTCCAGCCAAAATTGAGTTTGCAACCTTAAAATTGTTTTAATATAGTTTATGTAGTATAATTTACATAATATAGATAAATGTTACAGTGTGAATTGAGACTCATAGGCCAACTCCACATTTAGGTCAACTGGAATAGCTCCATTGAAATTAATGGTGATGCTCTGACTGGCATTGTCTTAGTATCTGGCCTTAAGTATTCAATTGTAGTATTCCTAATTTGATCAGTATGCAGACCATAAAATATTCAATGCAGAAATTTGGGAATTGTTTCATGTAACAAATAAACTTGAACATATTGGAATCTGCTTGTTGACAGATCATGAACCAAAAAGAAAGGCAAAGTTGACTGAATAATTCTATTCATGTACACTTTCAGCTCTTACCATGTATAACTTTCCTCTGTCTATGCAGCAGTAGGAAAAGAATATATAGAGTTCAGCATGTAACTTTAGTCAGTGTGTGTTGTTCCTAAATGTTCTCCAAGCTTAATTTGTGTCTCAGTGTTTTCAATATCGCTCCCATATACAGCTTTAAGTTTCTGTGAGACAGTTTTGTTCCCCCAACAATATTAGGAAGGAACATGCAATCCATATTCATTTCCTTTATGAACTCATTTAGCCCCCCCACCTTTTTTTTTTTTTAAAGTATAACTACTGTTCATTTCCTACACATAGCCTCTTGATGGCAGTAGTCTTTCGATGCTCTAAAAAGTTGAGAATTTCGTAACTTTTCAGGCAAAACATGCTTCAAATAATTATACCATTGGCAATGCAGAGGGATGCTAGAATTTCATATGTCATTCAATCAATCAAAATGCGGCAATCAAAATATTCAAGCCAGTTTGTTCTTACAAAATGTCACATAAGTCTATCTGTGTTGCATTATGGTATAATCTGCATATTTGGGCCACATGTTCGAACAAGTGAGGCCTTCTTTAGAAGTCCTCCAACAATATTAGGGATCAACAACCTTGGAATAAAGCTTCTGTTTTCCATGGAAATTAGAAGATGTTGTGTAATTTAGGGTTGAACTACACAAATGTAAGAAAACCTTAGTCCTTCCAAAATGTGGTTTATTTTATCCCTATTTAGTAGTTTAATTTGTATTTAATCTATATTTAATCTAAATAATGTTTATTTGCTCTAATGCTTATTGTAATAATCTATAGTTAAACCAAGATTGCAAGGGCAGGCAATCAGAGAACCAATATATAGGGCCTAACCACTTCTCTGGACCTGAACACAACCCATTTTGGGAGGCCCATAAGGATTTGTTTAATTTTGGTTCAGTGGGTTTGATTTGAATTCATTTTCTGGGATTTGAGTCAGCTCAGAATCAAAACCCCATTGACTACTTCCAGAAACGTTCTCTCCTTCTGCCCTCCCCACACCCTTTCCATTCCTGTACAAATCCCACCCCCACATAGAAAATCCTGTCCTCCAACATTGTCCTTCTCCCGCTTGGATCCAAATAGCACAGTACTACAAAGCACATTTTCTCACCCATCTGGAAGTGCTAGTTTTTTATTCTGATTAGCTCTGCGTAGGTGTGTTTGGTGAATGGAAAAGGGCCTCCCAACTTTCCCCAAGATGCACTCACTGAGAAGTAGTCAAAATAACTCCAGAGCTTTCAACTACATTGGAACAATTTAATTTTTTTCAACCCATGCACAATATTACATTTGCAAAAGTGTTTTTAAAAAGAAGCAAATTAATAGCAAAATAATCTGAGATGCAAGCACAATTTGTACAGTAAATATCAGCTCAAATTTTAAGAAGTCTAAATATTTTGAGGCTGAATAAATATTCTTGACTAATATTCTGTGTCATGAGAGAAAAATACTTTAACCATTTTCTTTTTTTTACCTGAAGCACCCTTTAATACTAAAGCCAAGACCATGTTTGTCTTTCATAATGACTTGTTTAGAAGCGCTCTTTAAAATGCAAACCGATTTCATGTTTTATTATGAGCTCCCAAATGCAATTACACTGCCACTTATCAACGTTATCATGCTACTTTCCTTCCTACAAGAGGAAAAACATTTCCACAAATATTCATAGAATCATAGAATCATAGAATATCAGGGTTGGAAGGGTTCCAAGAATATCAGGGTTCCTTACTGTTATAGCAACTTCCCTTGTTTATGTATTCCCTGCCGGCTGAGCCAGTTGGAGCTATTTAATTTATTCACGATGTAATACAGGTGGCATTGGAGGTTGCCAGGGGATTTTCTGTTTCTTTGCTTTCTTTGCTACTTTACAGGAGCATGGTGTCTAATTTGTTTTTAACGTATATTTGGCTAGACACTCTATCATTGTTTTCTTCTGAAAGGAATGTCAGGGCCACTCAAGCGTGTCCTAGCATATAACTCATATATCCTACAGCCAATGGAAGTTCTCTATTAGCTCATATGGTAGAACCCTGTGTTGCTGGACTAAAGAAGTTGAGTTTCAGAGATTTTAAGGTCAGAAAATGGCCATTATGATAATTTAGTCTGACCCTAGTGCATAACATAGGCCATAGATTTTTACACAGTAATTAGTTCAGCAAGCCTCTACAGTCTGGTTGATATAGAGGATATATTTTAGACACACATCAATCCACCAGATCCTTAGGTAAGTTGTTCCAGAGGTTAATTACACTCACTTTTACAAATCTGTGTCTTATTTTTAGTCTACATTTGTCTAGTTTCCGTTGATAGCCAGGAATATTACCATGGTGTATTGGATGGTCTTGATATGATATAGTGATGGTTGCAAAGGACTTACTGGCAACTGAATTGTTAGTGCCTTTGGGCATGGGCATCAGTACATTATTTATGTATTGTATGGCTTTCCTTCTGTAATATAGGTCTTGTGTACACTGGCAAAGTTACACTGCCAGCAGTTACAGCGCCACTCAGAGCATTGAAGGGAAATGGCTATTGTGTGTTCACACTGTCACCTGCCTGCGCAATAGCGTGTTCACACTTGCGGTACTTGCAGCGGTATTGAGCATTGCACTCTGGGGAGCTATCCCACAGAGCATCTCTTCCTCTTCCACCACTCCGAGTTGTGGGAAGGCAGAGGGGGGTCACGGAGCATCCTGAGCCTCTCCAAATGTCCCGTGATGCATTGCTTTGCATCCCAGTAATCCCTGTGCTTCTGTCCGCATTTGGCACCATCTTTCAATGGTTTGTGTACTGCGCACTCTGCCTATTCGGTCTGCAGGAATGGATCCCGCACTCTTGACCAATGTGCTGCTCGCTCTGACCAACATGTCACAAGTGGCAGTGGAGTTATTCCTTAAACTACAAAGGCAAGAGGAGTTCAACATTGATCTCGCCACGCGTAGTAGCTACGACATGAGATTGCTTGTGGCATTCACAGAGATGCTGACTGCAGTGGAACGCCACTTTTGGGCTCAGGAAACAAGCACACAGCCACATTAATGGGACTGTGTGATGAGCTTGCCCTAGCCCTGCAGCGCAAGGACACGAGAATGAGAGCTGCCCTGTAGTCGGAGAAGCACGTGGCGATTGCACTGTGGAAGTTGGCAACTCCAGACGGCTACTGAGTGGTTGCTAACCAGTTCGGAGTGGGAAAGTTGACCGCTGGACGCGTGTTGACGGAAGTGTGCAGGGCCATTAATCGCATCCTTCTCTGAAAGACCATGACTCCGGGCAAACATGCATAACATTGTGGATGTCTTTCTCAATGGTTCTCCAGGCACTCATGGATAACCATGGGCGTTTCATGGACATTATCGCAGACTGGTCCAGAAGCGTGCGTCATGCACCTATCTTTCGGAACACTGGCCTGTTCAGGAAGCTGCAAGGAGGGACTTTCTTCCCGGACTAGCAGATCACCGTAGGGGAAGTTAAAATGCCCTTTGTGATCCTGGGAGACTCCGCCTACCTCTTAATGTCATGGCATATGAAGCCAGACACGGGGCACCTTGACAGCAGCAAGGAGTGGTTCAACAACAAGCTGAGCAAGTGCAGAATGACTGTTGAGTGTGCTTTTGGCCATTTAAAGGCCCGCTGGCACTGCCTATATGGAAGGCTGAACCTGGCCGATGACAATATTTCTATGCTTACAGCTCCGTGCTGTATACTCCATAATATTTGTGAAGGGAAAAGTGAAAGCTTCACTCAGGGCTGGACCACTGAGGCTCAGCGCTTGGAGGATGAGTTTGAACAGCCAGAGACCAGGGCTATTAGAGTGGCGCAGCGCAGGGCCATAAGCATCAGGGATGCCTTGAGGCAGCAATTTGAAGCTGAAAGCCACTAATATTTGTTGCTATGCTCGGGATTGCTGTGCTTGTAATGCTAGGAGGTGATTGGTGCACATGATGCAAGAAGGGGGCTTAACATAACTGTATGTTGCTTTGCAGTGCTCTTTTTGCTTTCACTTAAATAAAATAAGTCTCCAGGACTGTACTGTACACTGGGCACGTGGCTTTTGGGGAGAGCCAGCAATGTAGGGGGAGGCCTCATAATCATTCCTGTCCCCACATTTTCCACAGGCTGTGTTCATTATGGAAGATATCTCGCTGCTGAGGGTGAGCAGGGAATCAAGGGAGGGTCTTCTCCAAGACTGTGGCTTCTGCCCTGGCCCTTATGCAGCTCACCTGTGTGCAGCAATGGTCCCCCTCCCTCCAGTGATGGCAGAGTGGTGTGGGAAAGTTTCCCTTAATGGGGTTAAGGGGGCAAGAAACAAAGCAGTTCTGTGAAAGAACCTGTGGCAGTGGATTGGCCAGTGTCTACATAAGAGTTTCGTGGAGATCTCTGAGGCAGATTCCTGTGAAGTGAGGGAGTCGATCAACACCCAGTTCTGCCGCTCAGATTAGGCATGTGGTGGTAAGCACATCATACAGACAGAAGCCTGCTTTCTGCAACTTTCTTGCCCCCAATAACTTGCTTCAGTCATTCCCAAAATCAGAGCCACCTACCAGGGGTCTCCTCTCCTGTTTGCGCTTCATCAAGCTCTGACAGCTATGACTGGCTAGCCTCCTCCAGGGTACAGAAGAGCTCCTGGCTGTATGCATCTCTGACCTCTGAGTTGTCCACTGCCTCTGGGTCCCCATCCCCCTGCACATCCTCATCCAAGATTTCCTCCTCCTGCCTCAGTCCACTCTCAACTGGCACATGAGCCACCAAAGTATCCACAGTGGCCTTTGCAGTGGAGGTGGGGTCACCACCGAGTATTGCGTCCAGCTCTTTGTAGAACCAGCATTTCATGGGCGCAGGACCACAGTGGCGGTTTGCCTCCTGTGGCTTGTGGTAAGCGTTCCGCAGCTCCTTCACTTTGACCCTGCACTGCAGTGTGTCTTGGTCATGGCCCCTTTCTGTTATGCAGCATGAAATCTGTCTGTAGGTATCATAATTCCTACAGCTGGAGCGCAGCTGGGACTGGACAGCCTCCTCTCCTCAAATGCTGATGAGATCCAGCAGTTCGACGTTGCTTCAAGCAGGGGATCGCCTGGTGTGTGGAGCAGGCATAGCAATCTGGAAAGATGAGCTGAGAACACTGCACGGTCACCAAGCAAACAGGAAGGGGACTTTCAAAATTCCCAAGGAACTTAAGAGGTGGGGCTAACGATTGGTCACCGGAGGGCAGAGCAGTAGAGTTCAAACCTATGACGAGAGAAAAGGCATTGTGGGACACCTCCCGGTGGCCAATCGCAATGCTGTAATTGACCAGGGTGTCTACACTGGCACCGTGGCACTGTAGCCTCAGCGCAGAAAGCTGTATGCCTCTCGTCAGGGTGTTTTTTTTACTGCGCTGCAACTGTGTAGTTTGTGCGCACTAAGTGGCTTGGCAGTGTGTACACCTTGGGAGTTACAACGCAGAAAGCTGCTTTACTGCGCAAAACTTGCCAATGTAGATAAGGCCTTAACACTATCAGTTACATTAGTAGAATGCTTGGAACTGCAGCTGATTAATTTATAAATATTATAGTAAAAGGTGTTCTCTCCCCCAACCCTCTCCCCCCCACACCTTTACCAATTAAAAGACAAAGTAAAGCTTGGTAATCTATTCCAAATAATGAGTGTCCAATAACTTGCATGAATTTGTGTGGTATCTTTTTGGAGTTAATAAATTACCATTATTGACTGTAATTAGTTGATTCCCCACGGGCCCCCCAACCCCCACAAATCTGTCTGTTGTGTTAAAATATTGCGATTGTTAAAAGTAAATAAATGCTTTATTTTGACACATCAAAAGGCTTTATTGCCCTAAAATTACTATTCTCTCACAGCCACCATCAGCTGCAGCAAACTGAAACCCTACTTTTTTTTCATCAAATAGTAACTAAATTAAGTTTAGTTGTTGTTTGTTTGTTTGTTTTGAGTTTTTTTGGTCTAATGGAATGGCAGCAGGTTACTCCTGTTTAACTATCTCCTGTAGGGCTATGTTTGAGCAGGGAGAGGGGGGAGAAAACCCTTCTGCAGCTAGCTATCCATCTAGTGACGATTCTAAAGGAAACATGATGTCATTTGTGGATGGAATACAACTGCTGAGCAGGCCTGAGGAAGTGCTAATATGCATGGACGTATTTGCATATGTGCATAGCTGCATTGAAACAAAAAACACAGTGGGTCTAATGCAGTACTTGCAGATTAGGGCCAAATTCAGACCTGCCTTCACGGGGCTACAATACTGTTGACTTCAGTGGAAATCCAAGCACCTACCCCCAGTTTTGAATGTTAGTCTAGATGTGCATCTCTGTAAATTTGTGTTTTAATGTTTTCGGGGTGAGTGGGGAAGGAATTTCTTCTTCTCTTCACTTTCCAAACTCCTGCTTCACTGTAACCCTGTTTTGGGTGAAGAGGGCTGGCTGATATTGTTCATAGTCCACTGCACTCTCTCTGTCTCTGAACATATTTCCTTCACAGAACCCCCATCCTGGTACATGAAAATCAAACCCTTGTATGTGGTTGTTCAGAGACTAACTCCAGGAGTTTGATTTTAAAAGGCTATTTTATGCATTCTAGAGAGTTCATATAAATTCACGTCTAAGTCCTCAATTAAATGAGACCTTTTGTGTCGATCAGCATATCTGCTCTGTGTGCATATAATCAGTCTTGTATCCATTCCTCCCTATGAAGAGTTTGAATTCTTTGCTCTGATATGTATAAGAAAGTAATCCGTTTGGTCAAATATAGACATCAGTAACAGCATGGGTCTCAACTGCTCTTTATCTAGTTAAAAATATATTCTGTAAATAAATCCCTTTCTTCCATCATGCTACTTCTGAAGCTATGGTTCTGATGTTTCCAATGGCAACTCTTGAGTTTTGGAAAGTTTACCATGAGAAGAGGGTACTGGGTTTATGGCTATTTATGAAGTTCCTCAGCAGGAGATTTAGAAATGGAGATCACAAAAGTTGTCAGATTCTGCTTTCAGTTCTACCTGTGCAACTCACATGGGGTTGTAACTTGTAGCTGAGCAGAACTTAACCTCTGGACTTGAACTGTACAGCATCCACCAGATACCTCTGTTCTCTGTCAACTGCCCAAACCTTCCTCCTCCTTTTCGAACTTTTTAAGGGGAAAAAACAGGGAACTGAAGGCAACACACAGGACTCCTTGCCACAGACTCCTGCCTTATGTGCTATCTACATATTATCTTCCCTTCAAGCTGCAGATAGCAACTTCTTTATTTCTCCTGCAACTTCTCTGTTTTTGGCATTAACACAGAAGTTCTAGATTTCCAAATAGTAGCATGAAGGCAACGTTGAAGATTTTTGGAAAGTTCTTCTATATTTAAATAATAAAATCCATGTACAGGCCTTGTTTTATTGTTTTACTTCACCTAGACCACAACATAAAGGGGGACCTTCTGTGCGTAGGTCTTCCACATCCTGTGAAGAAGTAGGGGTTAGCCACCTCTATGGCACTATTTCTCCACCCTAACCAACCAAATGGAGAGAGGTCCCCAGATCTGGGGTTGGAACATGGAGGGTGGATAAAGGCTGAGAAGGCCTGAGACGAGTGAACAGAATGGAGGGTGGATTGTATTTGGAGGATACACGCCACTCTAATCCCATGAAACTTGGATAGGAAAGATCCAGAGCTTTTCCTTGCAACCTATACCACCCTCTGGGGGCACATACAGCCAGATATAGTCTATGGTAGTGCAGTTCCATTGGAACCAGTGTGTCATGGAGACAGGGTCCACTGGAAAACAAAACTGGGCATGGAAGTATAGAACCTTCACACCAATGGTTTTGGCTTTCCACAGATCCACTCATCTCTTCCACTGCACCCCACTGCTGAACTTGAAGTGTGAAATGTATTATACTGTCATCCTTATTCACACAGCTTTAATGCATGGTAAATTTTAGAACAGTTCTTCTAAGCAGAAAAATTACAGGAAAGTGCTTTGAACTGCCAAACTGAGAGAGTACAAACAATAGCACAAGAGAGGGAAATGTCACCCTCTTCAGCATTCTAATTTATTCCCTGCTATTTATTAAGCTGTTCCACAGTAATCTTTTCAAAAATGTTGAAGAATCTCACACTTGCATTTCCCTAGTCACAGTTCAAGGCAGCCCTAAATTCTTATTTATTTTCCATTCATCTGAAGAGATTAATATTTGACTCCTGGTATTGTCAGGTGGGAGTACATGCTGAACACAGAATTACATAAACTGTTTGTTAATTACAAAATATAATCTTGGAAATGCAAAAATACTCAAGTTCTATCAGTATACTCAGCTCTGTTTGAGATACAGATGAAGATGTAGTCCTGACTCAGGGAGCTTACAATTTAAACAAGGCAGTAGCGCAGCCAAGTCCGGAGCGCAGGGGGAGCGGCGCTATAAAAAGGCGTCTCCCCCTGTACTCACCCGGCGGCGCTCCGGGTCTTCGGCGGCACTTCAGCGGCTCACTCCGGGTCTTTGGTGGTACCCCCCGCCAAAATGCCGCTGAAGACCCGGAGCGCTGCCGGGTGAATGCAAGCAGCGGCACTTAAAAAGAAGCGGCGCCTTTTTTTAGTGCTGCTAAAAAAAGGCGCCGCTTCCACCGCTTCTGCTCAAGGGGGAGTGGCCGCTCCCTCTGCTCCCCCCCTGGCTATGCTACTGAAAGAAGGCAGACAAATACAGTGCATATAGACACTACCCTGATGACTAATACATGGGAAAAGTCCATATAGTATGGTTGTTGCTTCTTGTTTATAATGGGCCTCACTCATAGCTTCAGTGGATCAGCACTTACTGGCTTTATATAGGAAATGCATCAGGGAGGTGAAAGAGGAAAACTAACTGATTAAGTAGTGTTTTTGATGGGATGAAAGGGCTCAAGGTGGATAGCAAGAAGGTCAAAAGGTTGGTATGCGATAGTTGAAATGAGATGTCTAGAACCTAGATTTGTCCCTTGTAGGCATGAGAAGGAATTTTGTATGGTTCTTAGAACAGTTGTAGTAGGGGAAAAAAAGCTGGATTTGGCAGTTCCTACAATCTGGAATGCTGGGGGTGGGGAGAAGTGGAATAAGAGAGTCTAAGGTGAAGAAAGAGAAAATGCCTGGCAGAGAAGGTGGGGAATGTGAGAGCTGGATGAAAACTTTGACAGATGGGTATCTTTTTCTATGAAAATGGCAAGATCTCATCAGAGAGAGAGGTGGATTTGAGAAGGAATTTGAATATGGAGAAGAAACTCACTAGAGGCTAAGGGGGCAGAAGTCCTGGAGGCAGAAGGCGCAGAATTTGCAACATTTAACTTGAGTTTCTCGCTCTATTTTAATATCTATGTAATACCTGCACACTTAAAATGATGCAATTGGCTCCTGTCCATATTGGCTATGTAGACTCCTGGAGCCTGATTCTCAGTTACTCCATTCCTGCATTTGGAGCATGGAGGGAGGGAGGCCTTTTGTATGTTCTGTGAATGTGCAGGAGCAGGCCCAGATCCATTATAAACTAGAGCAGATTTTGGGTTGCTGCCACTTGTGCTCTGCTTCCCAGGGCCTCACTGCTTCCCAGTGACCAATAGCATAGTGCTTTCTAATCACACCCCTGACAAGTCCCCTATGGCAGGAGAGTAGACCCTTCTGCCAGTTTTACACTAGGGATATTCTTCAGATGCCTTTTTGCACCCACTTTAATACCCCATCATGTGACCAGAGTGGTGTAAAAGAGCCTTACCATAACTGAGGATCAAGTCTTTAGTGTTCACAAAAATATCATATACTTTAATTAGGGCCGAATGAACTTGGAGAGCTTCAGAGTTGGTTTAGAAAAGCATTCAAGTTTGGATGCTTGTCCAAGCTAACTCTACTTTTTAAAGTGTCCTTCCCTCTCCCAACTCCAATACCCTTCCCTCTAAAAATTCCCATCAGTCAGAAAATGGAAATGTATCAGAATCTCAATAAGAATTTGTTTATCTTAGGTTCAATAAGGTAGAGGGGTGTGAGGAATTCTTACCTTATCTTAACTAATACCTAGGTTCTTATTATGTAACTGAAGTAGACAAAAAAAAGTGTCAGTGCTCTTAGGAAAAGAGAAGGTGAACAGTGCTTTGTCAGAGAGAATTTATTGTTTTTTCTCTCTACTTGTGTGTTTCATGGTTGCTGCTATCTTAAAACTGTCCTACAATATCCCCCTTCCCCCGCAGTATAAACAGTCTCTTTTCTGAAAATGGTATAATTTTTCTCTTTTGTTCTTAAATCAAACCTGCCGACATAAAAGGAAGATGCAAATATTTTGCTTTCAGAACAGGCTGGCAATCAGTCTTTATGCAAACGTAGGGGTCACAGCAATCTACACAGAAGCCATAAAAAGCTAGTGCCTTCTTCAATTAAATGCCTAAAATGGCTGAACAAATCTTGCCTTCACTTACAGCTATGTAAACCCTGCTATATTCAGTAAGGAAGATAATTTGTACCTTCCGAATTAAGTGAGAAGTGCTTATGTAGGGAGAAAGAAAGGAAGCATAAATTGATTGCTTTCATTCTCACGTATGCTAATTTTTCCACCAGTGTAACGTCAATGGGCTGACTTAAGATTTCTGCCTGAGTCAGTGAAATCAGACTCTTGACCACTAACCATAGAGTGGAGCTGCTGAAGCCCAAAAATTCCAATCTGTTCAGTGGTGGTCAGGCCCCATGTTTGTTCATCATAAAGTTACTGGCTACTTACAAACTCTAGGTCTGAAAGCTAGTTCACATTTGAAATGTCTTCACCATTTGGGAGGCATTTAGATATTGGGCTTTGGTTCATGCACATCTCTACAAGTGGAGCAAATATGATTTCCTGCATAACTGGGCACAGAGGGTTGGATCCTTAGAGGTGTTGGGCATGCACAACTCTGAATGAAGTCAGAGTATTTCAAGTGCTCCAGACAACATGGGCTAAAGCTCAAAGTGACCAATTCATTGTTACCCAGAACCTTGCATGGTCACTTACACCAATGAAAAGTGCTAGATCAGAAAGGTGATGTTTTGTGTTCATTTTGTACTGGTCTAAATGGCATGCCTACAACACAAAGTGCAGGGCAGTGGTGAATCAGGCCCAAGGTGAGCAGTATCAAAGCATCAGGCAATCAGGCAAGAAGAAGCAAAACAGGAAGCTCATAAGAGTTCTGTCTTTGAAATTGTGCAAACATTTAATGTGAATGCAGTATATTTTTAAATGGTAATTTTCTATTCACTGTTATTATAGTCCTTGAAAATGAATGACAATCTACCACCTTCAAAACTGTTCTCTAAATAATAATTGCATATTTGCATGAATCCTTAATATGCTGTATGGTATAATTGCTAAAAACCCAATAGGAAAATTATCTAACATATTCCTGCACAAATATAATGACTGCTGTTTGGAAAAAAAAAGTATTCCACTAATAGTACTAATTGCATACCTATTACAGCCTTGCCTGCCAAGATAATGAGGAAAATTGTATACGGGCTACTCTTAGGTAACATATTGGCCAACAGTATTTTTTTTTCTGTCCATCATAATTTTGCCCCGAAACAGAGTGCAATTTATAGTCACATACTTTCATCTAAAATGTTTTTACTATCACTGGAAATTTTTAAATATTCTGTGGGCAGGGTTTTTATTTCCTGTAGTGCAAATTTTTTTTTCTTCTTACTTGACATTTTTAATACATCCTGACACACAAGTAAAGCAGAATCTTTATCACAAACATTAGAGCTCTGTGTCAGCATGTACAAGAACTGACGGGTGCAACATGATCCAATAAAAGTTGTAAATACATTGACATTCATACAATACTATTTATTAAAGGTGACTGTAAATGTGTAGCTTCACAGCAAAAGAAATATATAATGTACAATAGTGCTTATTGTGCACTCTATGCATCTCCACAATGACTGAGATATCAGAAGAGAATACCTTTTGTTTTATTAAAACCATTTAAGGTACTTTTAAAAAGCATTACTTTATATATAGTGGCCACCATTTATATATAATGCTTTATGTTAATTGACTTTACAGTGGGAAGTGTGATATTTCCTATACTCAGGACAAAATTTAATTCAGATGAAAATCTGGAAGCAATGCCACTAATTTAAGTAATGGAGTTACCTCAGACTTGTTCTGGTATAAATAAAAGAGGCATTGAAATGCTCCCTTTACCATGGTAAAGTCCACTGCATAGTGACAAGGTAACATTGTTGGGGTGTGTGCTGGAGGAGGGAAGGTGGTGGCAGGGTTAGGAGGGATAGGGTGTGTGTGTGTGTGTGTGTGTGTGTGTGTGTGTGTGTGTGTGTGTGTGTGTGTGTGTGTGTGTGTGTGTGTGTGTGTGTGTGTGTGTGTGTGTGTGTGTGTGTGTGTGTGTGTGTGTGTGTGTGTGTGTGAGAGAGAGAGAGAGAGAGAGACCTGTTATACCTTGAAAATCTCCATTGTTGTGATGCCTACAATATTCTTGACAACTGTTAGGCTGCTGGTGCACTAATACCGCTGTCTATCATGCTGACCAATATTGTCTCATTGTTTTCTTGTACTCCTCTGTCTGTGTCCATCTGTTGTCTCTTGTCTTGTCTTATACCAAAATTGCAAGCTCTCAGGGTTAATGAATGTCTTTTTTGTACTGTTTGTGCAGCTTGTATCACAATGGGATCCTGGTCCATGACTGGGGCTCTTAGACACTATGGTAATGATTCTGACAGGGGTCAGATAATAATAAATAATAATAATTCTGGCAGGGTTCAGGTACAACTGACTCCCAAAGAGTGAAAACCCGTGTATCCCACTTCCCTCTGAGCTATCCAGACTTTCATATTTTAAGTATATATCAATGCATACCCCATTTCTTCTTTGCCATTGCAATGTGGTTTATATGTAAATTTGTCTTGTGGATATTTGTCCTTCCGCATAAATATTTTTGAAAATATCAACTTAAAAAACAAAACAAACAAAAAATACTCTCCTATCACATCTCATTGTAACTTCATATTAGCAATGGCTATATTAAATAGAGTGAAAAACTATCTGAAAGTAATTTATTGACCACCAGATGTTCCACCTTCAGATGGGCATCCAAGACGTGCACAAGGTCTAACACAAATTGTCAAGATTAATTTGATTAAAATTCAGCCACAAGCAGCATATTTTTTCCAATACAGTAAATCTTATGAATGGATTAGAGATGGTGCATTTTAAGCATGTTATGTTATCATAACCTCTTAAATAATTATAGAGGACATATTTAGTGGAAAAATATTCTTACAGGTCTTTGTCACTACTTAACTAAACAATTTACCCCTACATTTTCAAACCATATCTGTTAACCATACATATTTCAAACTTTTAGCAGTGCTTTGATGATGTACTCCTATATATTGTTTGCTTTGGCATAAAGGTACTGTAGCCACTATTAGGTGATCAGATACTGGTGGTTCATAGGGAATGAGTGTATAGGGAAATAGATTGTTATATTAAAGAGTCATTGCCAACAACTAGTACACAGTGATTTCTGTGGCTGAAACCCTGTAATTAGCTCAGTGTGGGCTCAGGAGTCTGCCAGCCAGGAGGTAGGATCAGGGCCTGATATACCACAGCTGTCAGTTATAGAGGAGAACTGTTACATTTTGTGAAGTATCACCTTTTAATGGTGTCATTGTGCCTCAGTGGATCACAACTGAGAATACTAGATTCAGGACACACTACTGAGAAATAGGGCAGACTCACCCCAAACTGGTGGTTATTCTACCATTAGATATACCAAGCCAGTAACAAAAGTAAACTTCTGTCTCACCACACTGGTTAATAAGTCAAAAATGCAGTCTCCTTAGGCATTCTAGCACTTATTTCATCACTCAGACACTGGACTTTATGATAAGTGGTAATTGAAAACCAATTTAATCAGTGTTCTTCTGATCCCAAGAAATCAGTCATGTAGACAGGTCAATATATAACTCAGATCTTACCCAATAATCTTGCTGTTGCCAATCTTTTTAGGAAATCATATGCATACAAGTGATTGCAAAGTTCTTATATCTGAGATGAGGCACTGATGGAATAATCTGCTAGTTTGCAAAAGTATCTCTGGAAATTACCCAAACAGTTTGAGAGCATCATCAGTCCTTATTTAGTACTTCTTGTTAGAAATCCAGTCCAGAGAAATGAAGCTGGAAATGAAAACAAAATGGAGATGTTTCCAAGGTCTTTTATACTCTCTCCCATGTGAATGGAATTTTAGTGTCCCAAACAAAGCCCACAGCACAGTGTGTGGAAAAATACAGGCACAAGATGGAGTCCAGAGTCACATGAGCAAGTCACATACCCTTATATGGGTTGCTGACTCACAGGGGCAAGCCATTGGCCACTTGGAGGCTAAGGCGTCTTCAGGAAGAGCCATCTGGGCAGAATGAGTTTCTTCTGTGGCTCATTGTGAGAGTCAATTTCCTTTGATAGCCATCAACACAAAACAGTCTGGCTTCAATGTAGATTTTACCTGCTGGCCCCAGGAACAGACACATTTGAAATACAGGTATATAGTTAGTATTCGTGATTTTAGATACAAAGATGATACATATTTGATAGATTGCAACATTTCCATTGATACCTTACATAACATACTTTGTATATGATTTGTCACAGTTCTATAACTGTGATAGCAACAATGATATATACATGGTCATATTTCAGTGATACAGCATCACAAATGGTTTCTGCTGTATTATGATACAACTTTTCTACTCTAAAATGTGTATTAAATTAAACCAAGTTGCTTTTATTTTAGCTGGTATATAACCACATAACTTAGTTTAATTATACTTATGGTGACATGGTTTCCTACGAAGGCATTATTTAACCTCTCTCCACTCTTGCTTCTTTCAGAAACAACAATATAGTTATTACAGCCAGTTTTTAAATTGTGTATAGCTGCTATTTGTCAGTATATTTCCCACTGGAGGGTGGTGCTGATCCTGTGCATAATGTAGAATGCAAGAGCTCTCAAGAATAAATTTAGAAAATATTGTGCGGGAGGTACAAAAAAAGGAATGTTTTACTCATTTTGAAAAGTATATTTTACTCGTTTTGAAAATTTACAAGTCTATTATGTGCCACTAAACTCCAAAGAAATTGAAAAGTTCTGTACATTTTATTGAAATTATATTTTCATGCAGTTGACATGCCAAAACTGTGCCTTATGAGAGTACCTTTGTGATGTTCCTGAAATTGCAGTCAAATAGCTCTTTAAGGGAGACAAGAACCTGGCGCTCCTTTCCCTTGCTGGTTCTATTAGTCACAATTGTGTAGCAGAGGGTACTTTACACTCTGATAATGGCACCTACTGTGAAAGAATTACCTACAAGGAGAACTTGGTGAGGAAATAGGAATGAGAAAATATAGAAATGAAACCTATGAGCTGAATATCCATGTGCCAGGACAGAGCCCTCCATAGGGAATGAGAGACGTAGACTTGCTGGGGCCAATCCAGGCTCATGGCCTTTTCAGCAACTAGGAAATAGCCAGGGCACAGAACTCCCTTGCCACATCTTCACCTATTCCAGAAAAGTAAATCCTATTGGGGGGTGGGTTGGGGGGGGGCTGCAAAGCTAAGGGAGCTGGCTCTGTGTCTTGGAGTGTGGTAGAGTCAAATCATGTATCTGAAAAAGGGCCACAGGACAACTTTTAGTCTATGGTATCGATTTAAAGAAATTAAAGGAGATCTGCATTTGGGAAATATCACTATCTTAATCCTATTTATAATTGTATTAGAAAGCAGGGGCAAATTCTGTCTTCAGTAACTGATTTCAATAGTGGTGTATTTGTAACTGTGGGTACAATTTGGACAATACCTTTATCTAACTACCCTAAATCTTGGACTAGTGCAATTTTTGAAGAGTAAAAACTTAATTCAGGGAGCATCTCACTTGTACGACTCTCACCACAGAATGTGCCTAATTCTCATCTGACTTAAAACAGTTCATACCATTGTAACTCCATTGACTTCAGTGAAGTTATTCCTGATTCATAACTGGGTAGGTGAAAGGAATATAAAGTACAATATTTTTAAAAAAATTGGTACCAGACCAAACAGCTTTATGCACCTAGCAGATTTCTGATTAATCTTTCCTTTATCCCTCCTGTAATCATCAGGCATCCATACCACACAGTATTCCAGTTCTGGGGTCCAAAATTGAGCTCTTCATTTGTTTTATGCACCTGGCATAGGTCCTGAAATATTTGGGGGCTCTCATATAAAGTTTCCTTATAATATATGCTTCTCTTTCTTCCTACAGTTGACGTATTTGGAATGTGGCCCAAACAATATAAAATCTAATAATAAACTACAGTTAAATATCCCTAGAAAAACAAAATAATAACAAGCCACTCAAAGGTGGCATCATTAAAAAAACAGAATGATCATGTGTCCAAACCATAATAGTCTAAACTTTCTATAACTTATCTGACTAATTGCATGTGAACAAGCCTAGAAATGAATGTACATATGTATGCACTGACACTCTGCTGCATACTGAATTTGACTGCATGGCCTCTATTTAAAATTGGGTCTATTTTGGGCATGTATGTGCATAACTCTTGTTGCACCAAAAAGATGCGTGGAGAGTGGGTGAAGCTAATTTTATAAGGCTTGATTTTTTCCAATGCTCCTCAGACAAAATTCCCATCAACTTCAACTAAAGTTCTGAGTAAGGAGTATAGGAGCAGAACCATAATTATGCATTTCTAATTTTCCAAGGGAAATTGTGAAGGAAGCTTTCATTGTGAATAGGTAAATGTATTCGGGTAGGTGGGGCTCGTCAGCCTTGGAAGGCAGCCCACCTAGGAGAAGGAAAACTCTGATTTAAAAGCTCCGCTGCCTTGTGGCAATACCCACTCATGGGAAAGGCTAAGGGAGTCAACCCTGAAACCAAATCCGGTGTCGGAGTCCCGATGGCGGTCTGACATTGTCCTCAATGTCATTCCGGCAACTCCTGCGATGCCACTGGTGCCAAGTTGTATCGACATTGTCTTTCCCTTGGATCCATCAGTTGCATGGAGAGGGGGTTCTGCTGCATGGGCAACAGCTGTTCCTCCATATACCCTGCCCTGGCTTGTGCCCTGGAGAGGACACTACAGCTTCGCCTCACAGCATCAACACAACACAGGAAGCAACAGTTTACCGGTTATAAGCCCCCTGCTCGATTGGCGTAGAGCTGGCGCCAGGGGTTGCTTCCAATGGTGGGAGGGATCACCATGTCTCATTGGACAACTATCGCCCGCCTCAAGCTGGGCAGCCCCCAGCCAATAAGGTGGTGTTCCACCACAGTTCACCTGCTTCACTGGGTGCGTGGGGCTTAGTGTATGTGAGTACCCAACAAGTGGACTGCGAACCATGCACCAGGCAACAACAAAAGAAAACCAACATTTAAGAAACCAGCCCTCAAGTTAGGATGCTGGAACGTACGGACCATGACAACTGGCCTATTACAAGACCTTCAGGCAATCAGCGATGTTCGGAAGACTGCAGTCATCAACGATGAGCTAGCACGACTCCAAATCAACATAGTCGCTTTGCAGGAGACACGGCTGCCAGACGCTGGGACTCTCAGGGAAAAGAACTATACGTTCTTCTGGCAAGGGAAGAGTGCCGAAGAAATCAGAGAGTGTGGTGTTGGATTTGCCATGAGAAATTCTTTACTGGGGATTGTGGAACCTGGTCAACAAGGAACTGAAAGACTGTTATCACTCCGACTCCACACATCCACTGGACCCGTCAACCTGATCAGCGTGTATGCACCAACACTCGGCGCCAACAGGGATACCAAGGATGAGTTCTATGATCAGTTAGACACGACCATCAGGAGTATCCCTAAAGAAGAGCACTTGATACTACTGGGTGACTTCAACGCCAGAGTGGACGCTGACCACGACTTTTAGCCAACCTGTCTTGGAAAGTTTGGCGTTGGAGAAATGAATGAGAATGGACAACGACTTCTGGAACTGTGCTCGTACCATGACCTCAGCATCACCAACTCATTCTTCCAGACAAAGCCTCAACACAAAGTGTCCTGGAGACACCCTCGCTCCATGCACTGGCACCAACTCGACCTGATCATCATCTGGCGGTCTGCCCTGAAGTGTGTCCTGCTTACTCGCACCTTCCACAGTGCTGACTGCGACAGTGATCACTCGCTGGTGTGCAGCAAGATGAGGCTACAGCCAAAGAAGATCCACTGCTCTGGGCCAGAGGGCAAACCCCGCATCAATGTGAGCAAGACCGCACATCCAGACAAGGCAGAGAAATTCACCCATGAGCTCTCCGAGGTGCTGAACTGTATGCCTCCCGGTGGCTGCGCCAAAGAGAGATGGGACCACATCAGAGACGCAGTATACAACACAGCCATGAAAGTTTTTGGAAAGAAACGAAGCATGAATAATGACTGGTTTGAGGCCAACTCCGCCACACTCACTCCAGCCATTGAAGAACGCCGCGCTGTTCACCTGAAGTACAAGCGTTCCCCCAGTCAGAGGACTCTACAAGAGTATCGATTTGCCAGGAGCAAAGTACAGAGACTAGCTCGACAGTGTGCAAATGATTACTGGCTCCAGCTCTGCCGGAGCATTCAACTATTTGCTGACACTGGAAACATCAGGGGAATGTATGATGGCATCAAGAAGGCCATGGGACCCACAAAGAAGTGGAGAGTGTCACTAAAGTCTGCAACAGGCGAAAACATCCAGGACAAGGGGAAGCAGATGGATAGATGGGTGGAGCACTACTCTGAAGTGTACTCCAGGCAAAACACCGTCACCGAAGCTGCCCTCAATACTGTGGATGGTTTTCCCGTTGAAACTGAGCTGGACGAGAAGCCCACCATGGAAGAACTGAAGAAAGTCATTGAGAGCTTGTCCACAGGAAAGGCTCCAGGAAAGGATGGCATCCCACCAGAAGTTATCAAGTGTGGCATCAACGTCCTCCTAGAACATCTCCACGACCTCCTCTGTCAGTGCTGGGACGAAGGTGCAGTACCTCAGGATATGAGAGACGCCAACATCGTGACCCTCTACAAGAACAAGGGTGATAGAAGCGACTGCAACAACTACAGAGGCATATCGCTCCTGAGTGTTGTGGGTAAAGTCTTTGCACGCGTGATCCTGAATAGACTGCAGAAGCTTGCTGACAGAGTTTACCCAGAGTCACAGTGCGGGTTCCGAGCAGGCAGATCCACAACCGACATGGTTTTCTCCTTAAGGCAGCTGCAAGAGAAATGCAGAGAACAGCACAAGCCGCTATTCCTTGCCTTCATAGACCTGACCAAAGCTTTCGACCGTGTGAACAGAGATGGGCTGTTCAAGATCCTGGTAAAGGTTAGCTGCCCACCGAAGCTGCTGAGCATGATCCAGTCTTTTCACGACAACATGAAAGGCACAGTACCGTATGATGGCTCGTCCTCCGATGCCTTCGACATCCACAGTGGAGTAAAACAAGGCTGCGTTCTCGCTCCCACTCTCTTCGGCATCTTCTTTGCAGCATTGCTGAAATGTGCCTTTGGAAATTCCACAGAGGGAGTCTATCTCCACACCCGATCTGATGGGAGACTTTTCAATCTGGCTCGACTAAAGGCCAAAATCAAGGTACGGGAGGCAACAATCAGAGACATGCTGTTTGCTGACGACGCTGCCCTGGCCACCCACACAGAAACCGATATCCAGCATCTGATTGACCGCTTTTCCAGAGCTTGCGAAAAGTTCAGGTTGACAATCAGTCTTCAGAAGACCAAAGTTATGGCCCAGGATGCAGAACATCCAAGCATTGCCATCAATGACTATGTGCTAGAGGTGGTCAGTCAGTTCACCTACCTTGGATCTACCATCACGGACAACCTCTCACTGGACCCTGAGATCAACCGTAGAATTGGCAAGGCCTTCACAATTTTGGCCAGATTGTCACAGAGAGTATGGAACAACAACATGCTGACCATCAACACAAAGGTCGCTGTGTACCGTGCATGTGTGTTAAACACTCTTCTCTACGCCAGCGAAACTTGGACCCTCTACGCTTCACAAGAAAAGAGGCTGAACATCTTCCACATGCGCTGCCTCCATCGTATACTCGGGATCACTTGGAGTGATCGAATAACAAACAACGAGGTGCTGGAACGTGCCAAAATCTCCAGCACGTTCACTCTCCTCCGTCAACGCCGCCTCAGATGGCTTGGCCATCTAAGTTGCATGGAAGATGGACGGATCCCCAAAGACCTGTTGTATGCCAAACTTGCCTCCGGAAACAGAGCTACAGGATGGCCCCACCTTTGCTTCAAGGATGTTTGTAAGAGGGACCTGAAGACTGTTCAAATCGACATCAACAGCTGGGAAGAGCTCGCCCAGGACAGATGCAGATGGAGACATGCTCTGACCACTGGATTGAAAACTGGTGAAGACAAGCTGCGGCAGCTTGCCGAGGAAAAGTGGGTTCAACGAAAAAGGAAGCAGTGGTTCCAATCCACAGCTGACACTGCCTTCAAATGCAGCAAATGCAATCGAGACTGCCACTCTCGTGTGGGGCTCCACAGCCACAACAGACGCTGCACAACCATCAACTAAACATTCCCCATGGGCGCATATCCATCGTCTCTCGAGACTAACGGACGCCAACAACCAGGTAAATGTAGATGAGTGAAAGCACTGACTAAATAATTTTGAAAATTGTATACTGCATTTGTGTACTGAAAATTGCCATATAATTATAAATATTCATATATTGGTGTATTGTAAATTTAAGTCTTGCTAGCCTATATTCACTGACTGTAGTTGATGAAATGCTTCTAGGTCTTTGAAGTGGAATCTGAAAGAAGATCTTTGTAGAGGAACCTAATTCTGATTTCAATTATGTCTGTGTAAATCAGGGGTAACTCTACTGAAGTCAACATTGAACTACTCTGGTGTAAAATTCATGTAAGAGCCAACCTGGTTTATCAGAATGCTTCTCCTGTGATATTCCACAAAGGGTAAATACAATGGCATGATGGGGTACAAAGGCTCTATGATCCCTAGTAATCAAGGAATTAACCCCATCTTCTCTTTCCTTTTTCTTCCACAAGTGTTTTGGGGGTGGGTTTCTGGAGATACAGAAGGAGAAGAAGAGGGAGCTGGTTTATTTTGGTTGTAACTCTGTTCACGTCTATTACATTGTTTGGTTTGTTTATAAAAATTTCCTCCTGCTAAACAGATCTATTAGTGCCTATAAACAGGCTTTGTCTGTGCTCACACACGTGACTATCTTTCTTGGCTGTCATAGGAAAACAAATTTTAAGTGTAGGTACCAACAAGCAGGCTATATTTTATATCTCTAAAATTTTAGAAGTCAGACACTTGGGAGCTTTCCTCTGCCTGTAATAGTTCAAATAGCATAGAATCATAGGGTTAGAAGGCACTGCAAGAGTCATCTAGCCCAACCCCCTGCCAAGATATAGGATTTGTCGTGTCTAAACCATCCAAGACAGATGGCTATCCAGCCTCCTTCTGAAAATCTCCAGTGAAGGGGCTTCCACAACCTCCCTAGGCACTCTGCCCCACTGTTCTTATAGTTAGGATAATATTTAGCATTATCCATAATTACAGCTTTGTGGAAGTGGGGCTATCCCCTGCCCGCATTCTATTGCAGTGGGTGACTTCATACCTTATGAAATTTTGTGCCAAATTAAGATTTCTGAGATTGCTTATTTTTACTCTGATAACTCCTTGGTTGCTTGGTTCCCCTAGTTAAGAACCACTCAGGTTTCTGGGAAGGCTTGCATTGATTTCCATAGGCTATCGATCAGGTCTCGAGTTTGGTAAACTAGGTCTACATTTTTGGACTGTAGCTCTAAGTGCTGTATGTAAAATTTCCTGACAGGGATGTTGCCAAACACTGAAGAAGCTGTAGTGCAGAGACCTACCTTTTCTTTTTTTTTCTTTTATGATTATAGAGCCACCTCTGAGTCTTGATTTAAGCCTTGATTCAGTGAGATACTTAAACAGTGGTAAACTTTAAGCATGGGAGTAGTCACATTCAATAGTACTTAAGCATGTGTGCAAGTTTAAGCCCACAAGAGATACCAGTGATTTCATGTTTTGGGGGGGTTGGCCCCTGGTATAAAATGCCATAAGGGTAATTAGAATCTCAAGTAAAAACAAATGTATGCTTGGTCTATATTGAGAGTCTGTCACTTTACTAATGGAAGAGAAGGAAATATGTGGACAATTTTGATTTTTTTTATTGATGCACAAACTATTGAAGGAAGCCACTGTATTTTTTGATAAATCAAAAGCTTGAAATGGGCACATTTTTAAGAGATTTTGAATTACAAGTAGAATATTTCATACCACTTGTGATGGGTTGGATCACAGAAACCCCTTGGGAGCTGCCAGCTGATGTGCCAAGACTACTACTGCCCCTGCTTTCCTGCCCTGGCAGCTTGGGACTTCAGTGTTCTGCCTGGTTTGAGCCAGACCTGCAAGCCTGCTGCAAACCCAGACCCACGTCTGAACCACGTCCCCTAACAGCTGTAGATTTAATTGGAAGCAGCTTAAGAAATGTTCCTGTCTTTAACACTCAGATGCTCCCAATGGGGTCCAAATCCCAAATAAATCCATTTTACCCTTAATAAAGCTTATATAGGGTAAACTCATAAATTGTTCGCCCTCTATAACACTGATAGAGTGATATGCACAGCTGTTTACTCCCCCCCCCCCCCCACACACACACACCATCCCAGGTATTAATATATACTCTGGGTTAATTAATAAGTTAAAAGTGATGTAATTAAATACAGAAAGTAGGATTTAAGTGGTTTCAAGTAGTAACAGACAGAACAAAGTGAATTACCAAGCAAAATAAAACATGCATGCCTATGCCTAATACAGTAAGAAGACTGAATACAGATAAAACCTCACCCTAGAGGAGTTTCAGTAAGCTTCCTTTTGCAGACTAGTCTCTTTCAAGTCTGGGTCCAGCAATAACTCTCACCCCCTGTAGTTACTGTCCTTTGTTCCAGTTTCTTTCAGGTATCCTTGGGGGTTGAGAGGCTACCCCTTGAGCTGAAGACAAAATGGAGGAGTCTCCCAGGGGTTTAAATAGACTTTCTCTTGTGGGTGGACACTCCTCCCTCACCGTGTAGAATCCAGTTACAAAATGGAGATTCGGAGTTACATGCACAAGTCACATGTCCATGCATTACTCAGAACTTACAGGTAGCAGCCATTGTTCACATGCTACCTTGAACGTCCTCAGGTAGACTTCTTATGTGGATTGGAGCCTCCCAAGATCCATTGTCCGTTAAGTGTTTCTTGATTGGGCACTTAACTTGCACATTCCTTTCTCAAGAAGTTGACCAAATGCTTTACTAAGGCTACTTAGAAATCAAGCAAGTACACAGCCAATATTCATAACTTCGAACACAAAAATGATCCATGCATACAAATAGGAGGAATAGATTCAGTAGATCATAACCTTTACAGGGATATGTTACATGGTATATGTAGTGCAAAACATATTCCAATTATGTCATATATACATTTATAAGCATATTTTCATAAAGCCTTATGGGGTGCACCATCACACCGCTCTATCCGTAATGTTATTAGCTAGTCTTGTTTAATGCAACACTAACTTACAGATGCTTTTCTAAGGAGAACTGCTTATATTTGTTTTCCTTTAGATCAGCGGCAATAATAAACCATGCATAAAGTTTATTAAGCCTGCTAATTTTCTATCATTTCTAGGAGCTATATATTTTAGCCATCTGCTGTAGATGACTTGTTCACCCTCACACTAAAACAAATAAACAAAAAACAAACTGAAGTGCCTGTTCAACTTGCCAAATAGATTGTGGATATGCTTGATAGCTACAAGGAGACATAAAAAATGGGTAATAATGACTAAAGCAAAGCTTTACAGCATATTTTAAACATCTAAATTGCTTTACATCCCAAACTCAAGATAGGTATGCATTAGAAAATATGTGGTTCCCTGGGCGTACGGAAGGTATAGAGCCCATGCAGAGGGGATTCTCTCTCTGCAGCTTCCTGCATGGTACAACTTTGGAAGCTCTTCAGTGTCACATGGAGGGCAAAAGAGAGTGTGCTGGGAGCATGGCCACTGGATTGTCACACAATGCAAATTCAGATAACTCTTTCTTACATCACTTTTATTTTTCATGCTTCTCTATTTCCTGGGTCCATTAATAATGGAAGCCGGAGCACCAAAACACTGGAAGAAAAACTGTTCTCAAGGAATTTCCAGCTCAGTCAGGATTGGGAAGTACTGGATGTATCACAAGACAATTTGTTTCTGTGATACTTTGATTCCAGTGCTAGGGGCCTATATGTTTCAACTAATTTGGATATTGGGTAGTTACCCAAGTAGAACCATTGCACTTCCTGTGATTTGTCCAGGATCATATACAGATAGGGTTACTGTTTTTTAAATTTTGATCTCTGGGACAAAGTCATCTCACTATGATATCTTGACATTTGCATCATAACTTAATAGCATTATGTCATTACCTCTTACATACAACATCATGGTTGTGCAACACAAACACCACTACATCACAAAATAGCATCCTCTAACATTATCATGTTGCAATTTAATGTCACAAAGTGATGACATTGTAAACATCTGAGAAGATGTTTCAGGATTTGGGAATGCTTCAAGGGGAACATTTTCCAGGTGGAAGAATGAAAGACCCCAAATCATTTGTTGAGAGACTCAGACCATGGTCTCAGCAACTTTTATAGATAATGGCATGCATGTGGGCATTTCACCAGAGAAAAAGATTTCTCCCTTAAAGTTCTGGCAGCTTAATTTAAGTTGATGTAAGATGGCTCTTTCAAAATTGGGAGTGTTCCTCATAACTTGGCATGAACTTAAACCCTGTATAAAATCCTTCTTTGAATAACACAGCCTTGAAGCATGAAGTCCTCCCATCTTAGATAAGTCGAGCAGCAAACCAAAAAAATGAATCACTTAAACAATGGCAGCCAATAAAAGAAAATGAATGATTTTGGAAAATCAACAATATTCCAAAATGTACCTGAAAAGCAAAGTTTATTTTTCCTACAAAATGGAAGTGTTTTGTTCTCTTTGCATTTAAAAATTGAATAAAATGGTAACATGATGCGTATAGACAAAAGTAACAAATGAAAACACAACTACATCTCCAGAAGTTTCCAAACAAAATGACTTCATGTCACAAGAGCATTACCTGTGTTTGTCATGTGTTGTCCATCTCTTGATGTAGTAGAAGTGATTAAACAGTGACTGTCCTGAGGATAAATGTCTCCTTAAGGTCCCCCAGGAGCTGTGCAATTGCATACTGACCCCAGTACAGAGCGGTACCCATCATGTGCAATTGTACTCTGAATACCTTTCCCACACCTGATGAAGAGCTCTGTGTGGCTGAAAACCCTGTTTCTCTCACCAACAGGAGTTGGTCCAATAAAAATATTACCTCACCCACCTTGTCTCTATAATATCCTGGGACCAACATGGCTACAACAACACTGTATGCACAATTGTGTCCTTTAAGTTTACAATAGCTATGCTGGTGTATCTCTGTTCTATATTCATTCAGAGGCAAATTGTGAGCACCTTATAATGGTGAGCGGTTACTCACCAAAGTAGTAACATTGACCCCATGTGAGAAAATTGTACATGGCAAATACATTTTTTTGGCTATACTATGCCTGACCGTTGTGATGTTATACAAGACAAGGAGGGCAGAAGAAGCATCACCCTTTGTACCCCTCTTCTCTCCCCAGAAGTTAGGCACAATCATGGTTCCTCCTAGAGCTCTTTGTGGGTGCAAAAATCACAAACAGGATAAGAAAGACACATTCTTCAGAACATAATTGAGGTCCATTGGTTTACTGTTACAGTTGGGGAGTGACAAACTGGTTAAACAAAGTACGTAGATATCCAATGCTCTTGGTAGCTGTAGTAGAAGTCATTCAGAAAACTTCTGGCCCTTTTGACTGGATATTGACTATGACCAAAAACCTATAACCTTTTAAAGTCCCAGCAAAATCAACATAAATATGTGTCCAAGGAGTCTGAGGCTATGACCAAGGGTGTAGATTATCTGGGCTAGGAATCATGCTGAATATACTGATGTACACTATAGCGCTTAGCCTTCCTCACAATATCTTTGTCAATTCCCAGCCACCAGACATAGTTCTGGGCTATGGCCTTCATCCGTAAAATGCTAAAATGATCTTTGTGAAGAGCTTCCAAAACCTGAGATTGAAGTGATTTTGAAATGATGAGTCACATTCTCCATAAGAAACTACCATGAGTCACAGATAATGTTGATGTGACTTGAATTGTGTAAACTGGGGATTCTTTTGATCCAGAATTTTAGTACCATCCCCTTCACAAGAGAAAGCATATAATCCTTAGTGGTTTCTTTGTTGATGTCTGTGCTAGCAATGGGTAACATATCCATCAAATTGAGAGAGAGAACACTTCATCTGAAGTTTTTTGGGGTTGATGAGAAATTGGGTGTGGCAGGCATGACAGCCCACCATATTGCCTGGCTGAGACCTTTTATGGAACTGAATAATGTGGGAATGAGTGGAAAGTAGCAATGCCCATCATTACATACGAGCAACAGCTAATTATGGAATTCTATGTTTCAGTCCAAAAGATTGAATGTAATGGACAATGATCCATCAGCATGGTAAAATGTCTGAAATACAGATAGGTATGGAACTTCCAAATTTCGAAGATCAGGAGTAGTGAGCAGTCGTGATGACTAGTGTTGAGTAGTGATGAGTGAGTAGTGAACATTCGTGATGCAAAGGCAGTTGGGTTCTCCATTCCATTAAGAAAAACATGGGAAAGAACTGTATCCACACCATATGGTAAAGCATCACAAGGCAATTGGAATGGTAGCAAAGCATCAAAATGCAGAAGAACTTTGGCTGAGGTCAATAGTTTCTTTGCTTCCTTAAATGTAAAATCACATTCTTTAGTCCATTTTTATTTTTTCTTTGCCCGTAACAGTTTATGTAAAGGTGTCAATACTTTTGCTAGATTAGGCAGAAATTTACCATAGTTGTTAAGCAGTCCTAAGAATTAATGTAACTCTGACACATACTCTAGTAGTGGTACTTGTGAACTGCCTTCTATTTTTTCAGCAATTTCCTTAAGCCCCTGGCATAAAATACATGCCCAAGGTATTCAACTGAAGGTTTGAAAATCGCACATTTGTCTTGGCAGACTCTCAGTCTATGGTCTTTAAAATGTTGCACGATGGAATCCAAATTTTTAAGATGATCTTCTTGATCCTTTCCTGTAGCAAAGATTTTATCCAAATAACATTGAACTTCATTGAATCCCTTTAGGATCTTATCCATGGCTTTCTGGAACAAGGTGGGTGTCTATGTGATACCAAAAGGCAACATGTTGTAACACTATATGCCTTTTTGTGTGTTGATTGATTTAACATCTCACAAATATTTCAAAATCTCCATTTGTAGGTATGTATTGAGCAAATCCAATCTACTGAAACACTATCCACCACAAAAGAATAGCAAACAAACCTTCAATATGGGGTGGTGGATACTGGTCTGAACATAAACCTGGGTTCAGTGTCACTTTGAAATCTCCACAGTTTCGGACTGAGCCATCCTTCTTGACCACTGCTCTGATGGGTGTAGTCCCCTGACTGTGTGAAACCTGTGACAGGACTCCAGTGTACACTAAACAGTTCAAATCAGTTTCTAACAGAGGCTTCAGAGCATATGGTACAACTCTGGGCTTACAATAATTTGGCTGGCTGTTCGAGTCAGTGAAGCTCACTCTTAAGACTTTCATCTGGCCAAATTCTTTTTCAAAAACTTTCGATCTGTCTGGTATTTCTTGAAGATTTCGAGGTCCTTTCATTATCGCCTTGATCTTAGTCTAATTCACCTTGAGATTCTCAAGCTAAGATCTGCCAAATAATTGTGGTTACTTTCCTTCAATCACATAAAAAGGTAAAATGACTGTGCATCTAGGTGAGCTTTCACCTGGAGTTTTCCTTTTGGAACTAAATTTTCTCCAGTATAAGTCTTCAACACTGTGGAGGTTTCTTCCAGGGAAACTTGTAACAAAGTCTGGTGATAGGTAAATGCAGAAATCAGTGAAACAGAAGCTCCAGTATCAAGCTCCATCAATCAAGGGTGTAACCCAGATGCCATCTCTGACTCCAGCTTCTGATAACGTGTTAGGTTTTGGTCAGTGTCTCTAGAGCTCTTGTCTGCTTCCATATTGTCAATTCCTGACTTAAATCCTTTCTTAGGTTGTCTTCATAGGTGTTTTCTTGGGTATACAGTTAATCTGTATTGCTGGCTGCTGAACTGTGTGACCGGTCACAGTGATATGTCCTTTCTTCTGTACTAATCTGGCATGCCCAGCTATCCTCCTCGCTGTGCGTAATTTGTGTCCATTGGCCACACAGAAATTCCTTACGTTCCCGTGGTCCCCTGTCTCGCAGATTCATGAGATGAACTTTTCGGTTCATACTAAATTCCAGAGAATCCTATTTGGTTTCCAGCATAATTGCTACTTCAGCGGCCTTCTTGAATGTAAACACTGATACAGTCAATAATTCTTCTGAACTTGGTCATCGCGTAGTCCAGAGACTAATCACACAGGGCATTACTCAATGTTTATCCAAATGGCAATGCTCTGACAACTTCCTTAAAGCAGCAACAAACTATGCTATTCACTCTCCACATCCCAGATATCATTTTATCATCATCAATGAGGTAAAAGGGAAAATATCCCTGTGTTGCTGGAGTAATTGCACCATACATGGCAGTTCCAGGCACAGTTGGAGATGACACATAACTCTGTATGTCTTCAGACTTATCACTGTCAGCAAGGTTGAAACTCATTGTCCATCTGGAATGGTGTTGCAGGTTACAATTGTACAAAACTATTGAGGCACACAACCTATAATTCAGTTTTCATTGAACTCACCAATATTGCCCACAAGAGGTGCCGTTTCTCTGTTCTCCTGTTGGACTTCACACCACTTGGGCACCTTCTGTTAAACAGGGAAATTCCTTTTTTCACTTTTCCCCCCCACTGCGCACTATCTGTATCTGAGTGCCCTCTGAGTCTGCTGGATGTGTGCTTATGCATTCCTTTGGCTATACTTGGACTCCCTTGGACTTTGGCTGTTTATAGACCTTCAGTACAGTCTAAGCTGTTTCTCTGCCTACTTGTGCGAGGTTAGTCAAGATGGCTGCTTACCTCTACTTCATTGCTTCTTTATTTGAATAGTTCAGGCAGTAATTTCAGAACTCTTCTCCTTTATTCTGTCTTAATTTGTCTGCTTTCCCCTCTCTAGCTAGCTGGTTCATGCTGTATCAGAAGCAAAAGCAGCAGTCTGTCATTCTGTGCCTCTAGGTGAAATTAATCCTTTTCTATAGCATTATTTGCTTACTTTTTCTTCTTGGTCAGACACTCATGGGATTTAAATTCCTCATCACCAAATGTTATATTTCTGGAGCCATCAGAGGAGGAGACAGATTGAGAGACAGACAGGTGCAAAGGGCACTGATGGAAACACAACTGTCTGCTGTGGTGGTGGTATTGTTCTGGCTACAGAACTGAAAATAACCGGAAAGTGAGACTGCACTCAGGGAGGAGAGTTTAGAACCCCCTGTAAAGGGGCAGGACATGATGGGGGTGGAGGGGTGAGGCTTCTATTGCAGGCATAGGCCAACATTTTCAAAAGCGGCCATTAGGTTTTGCAGGCTCGGTTGTGCCCATTCTGAAATCAATGGCCTAAATGCATAGCTATTTGTAGTATATTTGTTACATAACTACTTTGAAGTTCTGAGGTCAACAGATGAAAAGCATTCAAGAAGTACTAAATAATGTTGTCATTATTTTAGTTTATTAGTAGAAATAATGTTATGTACTGACAACTGCATGGCATAGCAAAATGTGGCTCCTTTTTCATAGATTCACAGAGTTTAAGGTCAGATGGCACCACCAGATCATCTAGTCTGACCTCCTATATATCACAGGCCATTACCTTTCACCCAGTTAATCCTATATTCAGCCCAATAGCTTGTCTTTAGTTAAAGCATATCTTCCAAATAGGCATCCAGTCTTGATATGAAGACAACAAGAGATGGTGAATCCATCACTTCCCTTAGTAGCTTATGCCAATGGTTAATAATCCTCACTGTTTAAAAAGAAAAACATAAATTGTTCCTTATGCCTAATTTGAATTTGGCTGTCTTCAACTTTCAGCTGTTGATTCTTGTTTCTCCACTAATTTAAAGAGCTCTTAGTACACAGTATTTCCCCTCTCCCCCCCTCCTGGGAAGGTATTTATACTGTAATCAAGTCACTTCTCATTCTTTTTTGATAAGCTAAACAACTGGGCTCTTTGAGTCTCTCGCCATAAGTTATTTTCTCTAGTCTTCAAATAATTTTTGTGGCTCTTTTCTGCCCCATACCCACCTGTCCATAAATAAAATTTGGCTAAAATACCGGGGGGAAAAATTGTTTGGGCAAATACCCCAATACTTTAAAAAAATTGATATATACAGTTTCAGGAAAACCAAGGGGATATTCTTATTTCCATTGACTTCAATGGGAAGAGGATGGGCCTTTATAATCAGATGCACATATCTAAAACAGAAAGACTAGTGGGCAGGTGTGTGAGGGCAACAGTAGTATAACAAATGTGGGCAGAGAGGAAACTAAAATTTTTAACACTAGATTCTTTGATTTTGTTGTTTGTTTCACTTTAGCAGGGGCTTAACAGGTGTAAGCGTTTGGCACTTTATTATAGGTGTCCATCTACTCTTCATGAGATACTTGTGGCAGAGAAATGTAGACAGGGTACAGAGACAGCAGCTGATGAGTGATTGATTAGATAATGAAAATGGAATCAAAACATCAGGGAGGAACTGTCAAAAGATGTCTTTCTCCCCACCTTCCTAATTTAGGTTTGGGTTGTTTTGTTTTTCAGTGTGTGAGAATTGCATGACAGATTTCAGGACTGAGAGAAAAGTCTTCCAGACAGAGGATAAATATTTGTGTTATTTTAATGTGATGAAATCACTTTTATATAGTGCCATGTATGTACTTTGCAGCCCTGCAAATCCTTACTTATGCATTTTTTTCCCTATTGGCTTCATTAGGGCTATGTCTGTGTGGCTTCAGAACTGGGCTCATACGGTAGGATGGTCTCTGTCCCATGATTTCAAAAAGGCTGTCCTCTATTTTAGGTCATCACCTTAAACCAGACTCCCATTGCCCTGCACCTTGTGTTGTTGTTTTCACCAGTATAAAGTGAATGTAAAACATTTCCTGGATCAGAATAGTAGCACTTTTTTGCTCACTTTGCACAGAACGTCAACATTTTGCACCCACTTGTAACTACACAAGCTGAAGGGCAATGGTGAATGGGGTCCCAAATCCAGTTGGACATTGGCTGTAATGTTAATTTCACTAGTTGGAGTACTCTTTCCAACCCAATTCTGGGATCTACAGAACATGTGGTAGAATATTTTCCAGTCAGCATTCTGAAATAGTCATCTTACTGAAGAGAGTCTAAAAATTATGCTGTTTAAGAAATATATTGACTTATCAATAAACCATGTGCTGTCTGACACTTATTAATCAATACCTATCTGGCAAAATATAACTACTAGGTTTATAATAACACTTGCTAAAAAATAACCCCCTTAAGATGTTAGTGTACGTGCAGTGATCATAAAACAACATTAATAACAATACAATATTTACAGTTCCTATTTAAAGATTACTAACCCAATACAGTAGTGGAGTTCATTGGTTAAAGTGATAAATTCAATAAGATGTGTTAAAAAAACACTGCTTAATATTAAAATGTTCTGGGTCTGTCGTTCATTATGAAATTTATTATATTCATAAGGAAATTGTTATGAAATTAACATTGTATCATGATTAAATATTACCATCATGGAGTATTAGCATTAATGAATGAGGATAATAACTGCAAATGAAAGGATGAAGAAAAGCAAGAAGTAGATATAATAATTAAGCAACTGAATTGTAAAATGCATCACCCTCTAGTGTTCTGTGAATAAGAGATTCTGTTTTTCCTGCAATTGCTAAGTAACATACAATGAAGATGAGTTTTACAAAATCTGCAAAATCCCATAGATTGAATTTGCAGATTCTGAACACTCCTGATATTTCATTGCAGTGACTCTCTGCTGATGCAGATAAATAATGCTGCCAATGTCTGCAGTGACTTTCCCCTTGGAATAAGCCTACAGGAATTAAGAATTTTAGCTGCTTGGAAGAGTGATGTTTGCCCGGATGGAAGGCATGCTCATACCACTTAAATCCTGTGTTGCCCTACTTCAGAGGGCAGCTCCATCAGACACTGTCATAGACTGGTACAGAAAGGGCCATTGGAAGAAAGATGAGATGGGGGAAGGACTCATTGATCCAGGAAGTGCACAGCTGCTATTTTACCTATATAGCTATTTAATATATTCATCCTCACAACACACCTGTGGGATAAGCAGTTATCCCCATTTTACAGATGAGACAGAGAGAGACTAAGGGCCAGAGGTACAAAGGCACTTTAAAATGTGAAGCAAAGAATCATAGAACCGTAAGGTGAGAAGGGACTGCTAGCATCATCTAGTCTAAACCCCTGCTAAGGAAGGAGATTTCATGACTTCCCTAGACAGTTTGTTCCATTGTCCTACTGTTCTTACAGTTAGGAAATAAGTACATTGTGGGTTGAGCTGGTGGGAAATTTTCCGGCAAATGTTTTTGTCAGAAAATGTCTAATTATCAAAACTGAAGCCGTTTGAGAGAGGCTGACTTTCAATGACTCTCCTGCTTTGAAATAGTTCTGAATTTTTTTTTTTTTTTTAGAAATAATCTAAATGTCCCATTTGGACACTTTGAAATGAAGTTTTATGTTTTTGATATAAAACAACTTCCTTTGGAAATTTTAGTAATTTATACTAAAAACAAAGGTCAACATTGAACTGTTTTGATTGACTCAATTAAAAAATAATCTGATTTTTGGTTCAGGAAAAAATTGAGATTTTGTCCCATTTCAGGATGGAAAAAATATCTGAGATCTCAAACTCTCATGGGATGGGAAAACTGTTCCTAGCCCAGCTCTACTCATGGGAATTACAAAAGCACCTGAGCAGTTAGGTGTCTAGTTCCAATTCATTTCCAATGCCTATTTGCAGCCTGTAGGTGCCTAAACACCTGCGTAAATCTGACCCTTAGCAACTTCTCCAAGGTCACAGAAAGTCTGTGTCGGAGCAGGAAATTGAATCTTGTGTCTCAAGTCCCAGGCCACCACTCTAACCACTGGAAATCCATCCTTACGCAGCCTAAAAACTGTTAGTAGATGAAGAAAAGCCAGAGTGCAGCCTCATAGCCTGCCGGTTTATTAAGAGGAAAGGTTTATATTCCTCTCCAACCCAGAAGAGTTTCCCACACAAAGTCTGACTGTTCAAGCTTTGTATATTAGGTATGTGGGAAGAGGGACTGGGGAACTAATTTCAGCCCAAATCAATGTTGTTAAATGTCTGTTTATACTTGGCTCTGTCTCCCACTCCAGTCAATTAGCATCTTATTGTTGGCATGTCATAAAGCCATGGAACACAAAAGTCATTTCTGGTGCCAAACGTGTGTCTTTTCCTGCTACCATATTATTTCTGCTCATAAGCAGAGAGAGAGAGGCTGGACACATGATACTAGATCCTCTGCTGACAGTGATATAGCTCCGCTGAAGTTAATGGAGCTATACTGTCACATCAGCTGAAGATCTGGCCATGGGGAATTTGTTCTCACAGAGCTACTTAGAGTTCCATAGGGAAAAAAGTGAATTAGAAGAAAATGTCAGGTAAAAGTGTTGGAGAAAAATAGCTTTAATAATTTGAATATATAATTCTCAATATGGTAGTGATCATTTTATTTATACTAATAGCAAAAGAGTCTTGCACAAAAAAGTCACTTTTCTGTAGCACTATCTTTGCCTGACCAGATGAATCCCAAATACGTACCTTGTCTCAGAAAAAGCCATGCATTTTTACACTTGCATCTCCACCCTTTTGTGTAGATTAGCTTACTTGTTTTTAGCGACTTAATTCTTTCCTCAACAGCCTATTGGTTTGCCACAGTTAGAAAATGATGACTTTAGGTAGGAGATAAACAGCAAGAACAAATGAGCTCTTCAGGGGGAAAAAATGGTTTCCTTCTAAATCTCTTGGTAATATACAATGAGGAAAGCTAAATCATGAATCACATTATTTAAGCAGAAAGAGAATGTCTGTCAAAGTTTTACATTGGGTCTTACACTCCCTCTAATGCCCTTGGTGCACATAGCAGCACAACTTGTCTAGTAGTGGATTAAGTCTTTGCTAGCATCAGGAAACCTATTATAAGTTCTTTTGCACTTGTCCCTGAAGGCTTAGGCATTTGAAAGTGTTGCAAAACATGTTTGATTAATTAAACCAATGAACCAAAAGATATACATTTTTAATGGGGGAATTAGGTATATTTTAATGTCCATGCACCATGCTGAAAATGTACTTAATAGCATCTATGTATAGCATGCTTTTGTTGCTTCAGTCAGAGTTGTTTGCCACCTACTGCTTATTCAGAGGTGTTTTCGTGGTTAATAATGACATAACTAACAACTAAAAGACCTTTCTTGCTGCAAGAACATTTGAGTGCTTTAGGTTTTTTGTTTTTTAAAAAAAAATGTTTGAGAATTAACTTAGGAATTTTGACAAAGAGTCCTGTGGCACCTTATAGACTAACAGACGTATTGGAGCATAAGCTTTCGTGGGTGAATATCCACTTCGTCGGATGCAAGCAGTGGGCATCCGATGAAGTGGGTATTCACCCATGAAAGCTTATGCTCCAATACGTCTGTTAGTCTATAAGGTGCCACAGGACTCTTTGTCGCTTCTACAGATCCAGACTAACATGGTTACCCCTCTGATACTTAGGAATTTTGGAAAATCAAACTTTTTAACTACTTCCAAGCTAACATGAGCTACTGTTCATGACTAGATAGTTCATGGATAAGGGCTGGGAAGATATCTTCCTCAGCCGGAGAAAAATTTCATGATTTCATAATTAATGCTTAGCATTTACATATATTCATCACTGTTACAATCTTTTACTTGCCTTAGGGATGTGCAGTAACAGTGGTATATTCTCAAAGCCGGAGTAGGTAACACTGCAGTCATGCAATCATTGTAGAGAAGCAGATGTTGAATTTTTAATGGCATCCACAATGGTTTATATGTCTTCAAAAGCACCATTCATATTAAGGACACAATTATGTCTTTAGGCACAGCCCCTCAAAAAGGGTGGCACATAGTTATGAAATCTTGGGAGGAGCCCAGAGAGAGAATTGGGACTCTGATACAAGTCCTCCTCTATTCCTCACCCTTCGTCCTTTCTAGGAAGTAATCCACGCCAACCATTAACTAGGAGCAGATTATGTACTGGCTGTAGCTGGCTGGCACACTGTGTGGGGAGTGTGATGTATTGAAAATTGTTACAATAGTCGAAGCTATCTCTTGAATTCTCAGGGGTTTTCCTAGTTGTGCTTGCAGGCTAATGGGCTCTGTAGGGAAGTATGTATTTAGCCTGCAGAAATAGGCCTAGAATCTGATGTATTATATCTCTGTTTTAGGGTGCAGCCTTCTCTCTCTCTCTCTCTCTCTCTCTCTCTCTCTGTTACTGGGTTCTTGTGTGTTGTTGTTCTGAACTCTAAGCAGTAGTGTTAGGTTGCAACCTTCCAAGAAGAGTCCCTTTTTTAAAATTTAACTTTTCTGTGTGTATGCCATCAACATAACAGGGACAGCCAAGATTCTTCCTTCTCCCTCACCCTTCTCCATCCTCTCTTCACCCATCAGCTCACAGTAGGGAGTACTAGTTATGCTACACTTTCCTCTCCATCCCCAACACCTAGGGTAGCCTCACAATGGGGTGGGGACACTTAACTTCCTCTTAGACCCCCCCAGGGGGCCATGTTAGGGCCAGTCCTAATCAATTATAAATGTTGTTTTGCTTTCGGATCTATTATTATTTATCTCTTGAGACTGTGCATGTTGGTCACATAGGTGTACTTATGTACTAGCATGCTGCACCTTCCTCAGTCTGTTGAACTGCTGGTTGCCTGATGGCTGCTGAAGCTGCCAATACTATCAGCACATAATTCTAGCAAATGGAGATTGCAGTAGCCCCCACAGATTGCTGAGGTGGTGTTTGGGGGGGGCGGGGGTTGGTGGCTTTTTTTCAAGTGCTAATTCTGTGTTCCTGGTTTGATTTGGCGTGGGCTATAATGTGACTCTGTGGCACTGTTCTTTTTCGTAGCAGAGATCAAAAATACTGTGTAGTCAGGCATCTCTGACTGAATAGCACTTATCATTTTGCTGCTGCTGCCATTCAGACATATTTCACCATTCATTTTGATCAATTTTTTTTATAAGGGAGCTCAATTCAAACCTTTATAAAACACCACCTTAAGTTGATTCAGCTGAGCAAGGCAACTTTGAATGGAAAATTGTAACACTGTTGTGTCAGAGAGGAGCATATTTGGAGAACAAGATGCCTAGATTGTCAATGTCCTGTAAATACAATATAAAAATAATTTGTTTTAGACATAAGACCTTTGAATAAGAAAAGATTCAGTTCAAGGGGTCACAGATTAGACTTGCCTGTATGTCTATCTGGATGAGTTTTGAGAAAAACAGATGATCCAAAAATATTGCTCTAATAGAAGGCCAAGTTCTTATACCCGTACTTGTTTTGAGTAGCAGCTCACTCCATGGTTTGTTCCCCTGACTTCAACAGAAATACACATTAAGTAAGTAAGTACTATTTTGTGTGGGTAAGCTAGCCCACAGAGATCACTAAAGGATCAGTATGTGAAATCAATGGATCTACTTCAGTAAGTAAATGCTCATTGTGTGAGGACTCATTGTGTGCTCAACAATCTGGCTGTACAGTAGGGCTGAACTCCATGAGTCACCCACTCCCCAGTGTACAGTTGAGAAAATCTATGTCCTAGAACGTAAATTGGAGACTTGTGAGAGGAGTCTTGTGAGTCTGACTCAAATTCCAAATGCAAGGGTTTTTTTTAATATTTTTTTGTTTCTCTTTTCTCCATCATGTACTGTCTTAATCTATAATGTAATAGATCTAGAGCTACACCAATTGACCAACTGAGGCTCCGGCCTCTTGTGTGTCATAGGAGCAATATTGATGTATGTGATATGATATAAATGAGTCTTCATGAAATATTATGAGATCTCTGCTTATTTATTCCATATCTCTCCTCATGCGTTCCCAGGTCAAGAACTGTTCATATTTTTGTTTGCGTTTGGTGGAAATAAATGAGTATGCAGAGGCCACTGACATTCTCGCTGAAAGCCGATTGAAATCAATGGGAGTTTTACCATTGACTTCAGTGGACTTTGGATGAAACACTAATGTGCGAAAGAAAACAAATGCAAACACAAATAGATCACCGTATTGAATTGGAGAGGATAGAATGCAATGGGGTTCTATAGAAATGTAGCAAAGCTTTATAGAAATTACACTGTAAATCTATAGAATTGAATAGGACAGCATTCTGTCTCTAGATTTTTTTATTTTTTTTTGAGAATCCTAAATAATTCTATAGCAAAGATAGAATTGTCTATTCAATTCCACAGAGAGCCTTTATTTCTGTTTTGAATCTATTTCTTATTACCATCCCATAGGATTTTTCCATAAGGAATACCTTTTTTAGGTGGAAGGGAAGCATTTCAAACATTTACTATATTAAGAGTCAACTTATTTTAGTGCAGTTGTTTGGAGCCAGATTCTGATAGTCACTGCAGATTTCAATGGGTGACTACTCATGGAATAACACACTATGCAGTGTGAAAGATGGCCCTTGGAGATCAAACAATCTTGGTAATGTAGGGCATGCTGATGCCGCTAAGGGCAGTAGCAACGCTCCTGTTGATTCAGTGGATCAAGATTTGGCCATGACCCTGGAGGGCCAAATTATACTCTCCGATACATACTTGCATCCAAAGCAGAATTTAGGTCTGAGTTATAATGAATAAGGATTTGGGAGAAAATTGAATCTTTATACTGATTCAGAGCCTCCTTGAACACTGGAATGATTTACCTCCAAATAGTTGTACAGTAAAAAAAAAAAAAAAAACCCTTAATCAGTTTTTAAAGAATGCATTTGCTGTTATCTAATTGGTCAATGGCAAAAATTCCTTTAATTTAAATGGGATCAGGATCTGATCATGAATGTTTACAATATTGTTATGTTGAGGTTTTTTAATTGTCCTTGGAAAAGATGTACTGATGAGTATGTCAGTGGGTTATTCACATGAGATGTATCTTGCATAAGTGTTACCAAAACTGCTAGTGTGCAATGTATTTGTTTAGTTCCCAAATAAAAATCATTTATTTAAATTCAGGTGAGTTACGTTTTTTTCATATTTCTGCATCTAATGCCATTTAATTTTTCCTGTCAAGTGTATAAACCCTTGAAAATGTATTTGTAGTGAAAAGCTGCAGACAACTAATTACTGGTGCAAATAGATACTACAGTAATATTACTTTAATTTTGTTTAACTAAACTACATACATCTCAATTGATCTGAAGTTCTAAATCATAGAAATTGCCTAGTTTAAAGAAATGAGGGGCAACTGATTGAGTGAATATATTTACTTAAATGGAAGCATAGTTAAGGTAATGAAATAGTGCAACATTGAATTGAAGCTGGGACTGGCAAGAGTTAATGTATAAAACTATATTTTGAATTAATACTGTTTTAAAAAAAAGGTTAGATTCTTTTTATTCTAACATTCAAACCCAGTGAAACTCCAGGGAATTATTAGCAGCATAAATTAAAACAACAGATGGACTTGCAGTTATATACATAAGGACATCATTTCAGTCTCCTGACAATTTCAGACATTCCAAGTTATTCTATTTAATTTCAAATAAAGAATTTTTCTTTTTCTGAAGAGCTGCCAATCTCAGCAGGCCTATATAAGAAGATGGTTTTAAAACATCATGGGGTATATTTTTCTACATTTTTTGAGTACATTGACAATCAGCTTATAAAATTGGTATAAAATACATTTTGTTTTTGTTTTTTAAAAGAATGCAAAATATGAGCACTCAAATCTTTCAAACTGAGGTGACTGAATTGGTGTGTTTCATAGGACTGATTTTTTTTTTTACCGTCAAATACATTGACATGGTCTTTGAAGACAAAATATCAAATTTCCAGTGGCCATTCTTTCGTAGAACTAAAAAAAGAACCTTTTTGAATGTGGGTGTTGCTGAATCAGATCAAATTTATCTGAATGTGGCTAGCTAAAACACCTGGCTTGGAATTATCTTGCAAATCCAATACTAATACTGAAAGATGACAAAATAGTTTGTGAACCACAATGGAAAATAGACTCATTGTGCTATACCCTCTGTCCTACTGACATGTATTTTCAAATGCCAATAATAACTATGAGAAAAATAACAAAGAAAGAAACCCTTTAAATTACAAATGAATCCTCCTGAATAAAGTGACTTTTTAAGAGCACATGTATAAATGTAAAGTATTTAACACAAGTTTATTTAAATATAAATATATTATGATCATAATTCTTTGTAAAATAGATTAATTGGCATTAAATGTTTGCATAGGATGGGCACAGTGTGGCAAGGTGTTCAGATACCACAATGATGGGCATGGTATAAAGACCTAAATAGAAAGTTGGACACCGATGCTTGGAAGCCGATGGAATTAACAAAGCTAGTTGCTATTAGTAAGGGTTGCTGGCTATCTTAATCACTCTTTCAAAAATAGGATAACGCTTTTAAATTAGAAGCATAATTGAGTTTTTAGGTCAGTTCATTTAATGATAGGTAAATAAACGTGTTTAGCTTTAATTACATGAGTAGTCCGATTGAACGCAATGGAACTACTCCAATGCTTGAAGTTAAGCATTTATGATGGACTTTGTGCAATCAAGATCTTAAATTGATGCACTGATGTAAGCATGATTCAATTCAGGTGCACTGCACTGAGGAAAAACTAGAGCCCTTTGCTGGTTTAAAGCAGTGTAACTTCATTGAGATCAATGGTGCTATACTGATTTACACCAGCTGAAGGTCTGGCTCATAGTCTTTAGGCATATGAATAGTCCCATTGATCATGTGACAAGTTCCCATTACTCCTGGGGGAACTGTGCGCCAAAACAATAAAAATTCTCCACATAATAATTTAAAATTCTGCAAATTGTATTTGTCAAAATAACAATCATCAAGCCAGTTTCAACTATTTTGGTAATTTAATTCAAAATATCTGTCAGCAAGTATGTCTGTAACAATCCAGACACACACACACGAATTCCCCCAAGAGTAGAGAGTTAAAGAAGCCCCTATGAGAACCCAGTTCCTGTTCCTCTGCCCCCTTCCCCAGCAGAGCCCAGCTGGGGGACAAGGGGGGGGGAAGAAACCCACAACCATTCTTCCCCCTCCCCAAGCCCAGCCGCGGGGGCCCTCTAGGATGACCAGATAGCAAGTGTGAAAAATCAGGACCGGGAGGGTGGGGGGCAGGGCGTAATAGATGCCTATATAAGACAGTCCCAAATATCAGGACTGTCCTATAAAATCGGGACATCTGGTTACCCTAGCAAAGCCAATACACCCAAACCTCTATTCCCCCAAAGCCCAGTCAGAGGGCCCAGTAGCCCAGATATCGCACCGCCTCCCCCTCCAGGGCCCAGCCACAGGGCCCCACCCTTGCCCAGATATCCACCCTGCTACCCTTCAGAGCCCAGGGACCCAGAGGGAGAAGCAGCCTGATGCTTGGTCCCAGGCATGCATGGAGTTTCCTGCACGCTGCCGTCTCCTTCCCTCAGGGCATGCGGGGAACTGCAGCTGTGGAAACCCTCCAGCTCCCCCTGGCAGTGTCTTTTATGTTGTGAGCTGGCCTCTGCCAAGTCCAGCAACCCCTAGTGGCAGCCAGCAGTACATCAGCTTATTTTTGTGGGAGAAAGGAAAATCTTCATGCACAACATTAATTTCTGTAAAATTCTGCACTGCACAGTGGTGCAGAATTCTGCCAGGAGTATCCCATAAAGTCCAGGCTTTTTGGGGTAGTACCATCAGTGTAGACAGGAAAACAAAACATTTTGTTTTATTTTTATACTTATCTTCACCTTCTAATTCTTATGCATGAGGAAAAAGCTGTAATGTTTGCATTTCCAACAGCATGTGGCAATGCTTAAATCTCGCCCCCACCCCCCAAAAAAGTGTTATTGGAATTTAAAACAAGAATCAGGAAATCATTTCTATTCAAAGTACTTTAGCTAACATGAAATTCTCTTGCAAAACAATTTCTGAGACCTAAATTACTAGACAGAGTCCCATTTAAAATGTAATAAATATGGTTTCACTGATCAATTGTGGTATCTTATTAGTTTACAACTGACTTTATAAAACCAAATAGATTTTTTTTTATTTGAGACGCTCAATGAAAAATATGAGAGAAAACAAAGTGAGGAGAGTGCAGACAAAAATGTTTTATTACAAATAGATGCCTCCTTAATTCTTTTCTTTTCTTTTTTAAATACAGCCTAGTGGGATTTTCGTAGCACTCCAGGGAAAGTCAGAAAATATACGAATATCCTTAAATATTAAATTTTCAAAGAGCCTTCAAAAATCACATGATACATCTAAAAGTTGGCTCAGTTTATTACAACACTTAATATTTATAGTCACTTTTAATCTAATGGGTTAGGACTGTTTTATTTGTATTGTAGATTTCCCCAAGCTTGGCAGTAGTGTAACTAATTGAGCTTGCAGAGTTAATGCACTGACCCATTCGTAAGATTCTTATCTAAGATTTATAGCTGTCACAGTACAGCAAAATTTTGCTGATTTACTTAAGACATTTGCTGCACAAGATAATATGAAATGGTTCAACAGGTACCTATTACTGTTCTCATGTATTCCTTCTTATTATGAAAGTGAAGTAACTGATCAATGTACTGTTGCCCATTTGACTTTCTATAATAGCTTTTGAAATCCTTTTGGAGAAAGCGACATCATTTTATCTTTCAATTTCTAGTCATAATAGGCATTTAAAATCTGAGTCTTTCCCCTTAAACTCTACTTTAAAAGATTTTGCAATATGTTAACTGAAATGTATGCCTTTTTATTTTAGTAACTTACAGTGACTGCATCTAACTCCATTTCTAATAACAAGCCTCTATTATTATTAAACATTATATACACAGTTCTGCTTCCTATTAAACCCAGGCAACCCCACTGATTTCAGCCTGATTCTGATTTTCTAGTTCTTTAACTATAACAGTAGGTAGTACGTTTGACTTTAGTGGACTTACTCCTAACTCAGGCCCTAGTCCTGCAATGAGCCCACATAGAATTTTTTGCAGAACTAGGGTCTTGGGACTTTCTTACCCAAGATGTTACTGCACAGCAAGCCAGGGAGTGAATGTACAGTGTGCTAGCTTGCCCAGGGCCGGTGCAACCACTAGGCGACCTAGGCGGTCGACTAGGGTGCCAAGATTTGGGGAGCACCAAAAAGTGGCGTCCTTTCCAGGGGCTGGTCCCAGCCTCCCTGCCCCCTGCCCGGGGTGCCAAGAGCCAGAGCATCGCACTTGCAGCAGCAGTGAGCCCCAGCCGTGGACGAGCCGGCGCGACGCGCGCATGGGGGGGCAGCAGTCCTGAAAAAGTGGTGGCAGCGCTAGTGGGGTGCAGCCACGCCCCCCACAGCCCAGATCACTGGCCGGCTGCTGGCATTGGGGCCTCCGGCAACTCTAGAGCTCCACCCCTCCCCTCTTCCTCCTCCCCTGCCCTGCTCCCCCCTCCCCTGCATTCCAGCACGGCGGGGGAGCATGGCTGGCAGCGTGTCTATGATAGCGTGCCGGGCAGTTGGAGAAGGGTCAGTGAGTCTCTGAAGGGGGCAATCAGAGAGCAGGGGGGTTGGATGGGTCGGGGGGGCTGTTAGGGGTGGGGGTGTGGAGAGGGGTTGGGGCAGTCAGGGGCAGGGAGCAGAGGGGGTTGGATGGGTTGGGGGATTCTGGCGGGGGAGTCAGGGGACATGCAGCAGTTGGATAGGTGTGAGAGTCCCAGAGGGTCTGTCAGGGGGCGGGGGTATGGATAGGGGTTGGGGCAGTCAGGGGAAGGGAACAGGGGGGGTTAGAGGGGTCGGAGTGTTCTGGGGGGGGCATTCAGGGGACAGGCAGCAGTTGGATAGGTGTGGGAGTCCCGGGGGTCTGTCAGGGGGCAGGGGTATGGATAGGGGTCGGGGCAGTCAGGAGACAGGTAGGGGATGGCGTCCTAGGGGAGCAGTTAGGCTGGGGGGTCTCAGGAGGGGGAAGAAGAAGGAAAGCTTAGATAGGGGGTATGGTCGCGGGGGGCGGTTAGGGGCAGGGGTCCCGGGAGGGGGTGATCAGGGGAGAAGGAGCAGGAGGGGTTGGATGGGTTGGGGGTTCCTTGGGGGACAGGAAGTGGGAGGGAGTCGATAGGGGGAGGTGGTGCAAAGTGAAAGTTTCGCCTAGGGTGCAAAATATCCTTGCACCAGCCCTGAGCTTGCCATGCAATAACGTCTCATGTGGACACTGCTACAGCACAGTGAAAGTGCCAGAGTGTGTTTTTAACTACTACAAGGCTCCTGCTACCTGTAAAGTGTAGCAAGCCAAGGTGCACTCAGGCCTTTCTAGGGTATATCTCCACTGTCAGTAAAAACCCGTGACTGGCCTGTGCCAGCTGACTTGGGCTTGCCTGGCTAATTGAGGTATAGATGTTTGGGCTTGGGCTGCAGCCCAAGCTCTGCAACCCTCTCATCTCACAGGGTCCTAGAGTCCATGCTCCAGCCTGAGCCCAAATTTCTACACCACAGTTAAACAGCCCATTAGTCCAAGCCCCTTAGCATGAGTCATCTGGCCCGGGCCAGCTGCAGGTTTTTAATTGCATTGTAGACATGGTCTTATAGGAACTAGGGGTGTTGGGGATGCAGCTGCATCCCCTGGCTTAAGGCGGTTTCCTTCATATACAGGGTTTACAGTTTGGTTCAGTGGCTCCCAGCACCCCCACTATACATATTGTTCCAGCCCCCCCTTAGTGCTGTCCCTACTCGGGACATTACTGTGCAGCAAGCCATTGCACTGTAGAGTCAGACCCTAGCTTG
The DNA here is from genome assembly GCA_037349315.1 of Chelydra serpentina. Lineage (NCBI taxonomy): Eukaryota > Metazoa > Chordata > Testudines > Chelydridae > Chelydra > Chelydra serpentina. The sequence goes on from JBAIAC010000002.1 coordinate 19,257,562, forward strand.
CTGTGCAGTAGCACCCTTTGTAGGCAAATGCTCAAGGTCTGAAACAGCATTTATGGTGTTTATGACATTTATGATGTCAGTTAAGACTGGCATTGACTTCAATAGGGGTTAGTTTGGAGGTCTTACACCAGTGTGATTTCAGAATTAGTCTTTGAATATAGATTTCTGATTTATTGGGGGTTACATACCTACTACTATACTGTAGCTGCGATGCTGTGTGAACAACTCCTCCTCTCATTGATGCTGATGGAAGTTTTGCCATTGACCTAAATTGGATCATAGTTTGGAGCTAGGATAGTACTGTAATTGTAGCAATCATGCTACCTCTTTGAAGCTGCTGTACACTATTCCAGGAAAAGCTGCCAGAGAAGATTTAATTGCTTGCAGGCACTATGGCTGAAAAAGAATTAGAGGGACTTCAGATGGAGGTAGGAGGACTTTTATACCAGTTAAAGGATGAGCATTTAAGGGATGTCTGTGACTTTACGGGAATTTCTGGGCTTCATTGCTGTGAAACTGCAGCAAAAAGTCATTTTGCTTTAATCAAATATATAATAAGCTACTTAAATGAGAAGGAAGAGTTGGAAGATCAGGGATTGTCTATCTTGGCGGCGTTAAAAGATCCAATTGTACACCTAATTGCTAGAGATGAAGCGGAACAAACTGAAACAAATAAAGTAGAGACAACTCAGAAACAGTATGCTAAAACGCTAAGATTTCTTGAAGTACAGTTTTATGGAAGCATGAAAGAAATTAAAAGCCAAAACCCTGTGGAAAATCTGTCACCTCCCACTCCAAAAAACAGAACTAATTTTAAAGAAATACTTTAATAATACAAGACAGATTGGAAACTCCTATCAAAAGAACAGGTTAAGCCTAAACAATTTGGTTTACTAAATTGAAAGTTGTGTTTGAAAGGGGTACACTGAGGCAGAGATCCTGGAAACTGTGATCAGGGCAGTTTGACCATGACTGATCCTCAGGGGTTACTTAAAGGAAAAAACTAATTTGAATCTGCAATATCTGAGCTGTATCTTAAGGTCCTATTAAGAAAAAGGTACAACTGCAGCTCTTAAGAGCAGCGCAAGAGCCAGAAGAGACATTTTAGGATTTCCTAGTCTGAGCACTTAATTTGAAACAGTTTCTGACTGGCTCACAAAAATCTCTCTAACCTAAGATATGAACCAGTCCTTGTACAAAACATGTTCCTCCATTTGGTCCTGACAGGCCCACAGAAAGACAATATTCAGACTGTGATATGAGACCTTATTTAAAAAATAACCAGGTTGCTTGTTTGACAAGCTGCACCCTGTTGTAAGTAATAAGGTAGAGGGAGAGCAGAAGTTGAGGAATGGAGCATGTGCTAAGGCAGTATGAATAAACAGTTAGGACACCTGCTTATCAATGTCTAAATCCAATTGCTGGACTGGCAAATGCACCATGGTTTATTTCCATGTTTGTCACATGCCATACCAAGTGTCTGTTCCTGTACCGTGTTCTGCATTCTATTGAAGACTGATTTAATATTGACAATGAAGTGTTTTGCGATTCTGACAATTTATAATTATATAAATTTATTGCATTTCCTAAATAGCTTGCCATATGTTGAATAACTTGGAGTTACATGGTTATGCCACTGATCATATAACAACTGTTATTTCATAACATATTCATATCTTTGTGGATTTAAGGTGTTCAGAGCTGACTAAATAGTTGCATAGTAGGACTAAAATTGCTGCAGAAACTTTCTGCTTAATGTGAAATAAACTGAAGAAAGATGTAAAAGCTTCCACCATACCAGAGCTTGTGACAGACGAGAGGCACAAAGACTCACTTCAGAATGACTGTTCTTAACTTTTTGCAGTGTTGGTGTAGCCGTGTTGGTCCCAGGATATTAGAGAGAGAAGTTTCTTTCATTGGACCAATAAAAATAAGTTGGTTCAATAAAAGACGAGATATCACCCACCTTGTCTGTCTGTCTTATTAGCTTGTGGAACTTGTGGATGACTTCTAATAAGTCAAATAGATGGACTGTATGTTATATTTTGTTAATAGAAATATTTGGGATGCCATTACATTTACAAGGAGGGTGTGCAGCATTTATAAGGAAATGTCTGGGTTAGACTTTCCTGTGCCCTGTCTCTTTAAGGATGGAAGATCTGCTGAGGGGAGTCAAATGGAATAGCTCTACAGCAGTAGAATTGTATGAGCTTTAAAAGGACTGAGCAGCAAAGGGGTTTGTGCAAACGGCATTTGTTTGTTTTTTAATAGTAAGTTTGATAACACTCCAGTTTTAAAACTGTCCCTGGTCTAGGAGTGTAACCTTATGATGAGTGTGTACACTGTCAGACTCTTCCATTAGTAGTAAGTAATGAAGCAAGAAGGAAAGAGCATTACCAATCCTCCAGGATTGTCCTGAGTCTCCAGGAATTAAAGATTAATCTTGAATTAAAGATCGTCATGGGATGAAACAGCCAGGAATATGTCCAATCAAAATTGGCAGAGTTGTAGGAAAGAGATCTTTATTAAGCATGCTGAATGGACAGTGTTTGCTAAGGCTCTTCAGTTTGAGAGATAGCAGCTTGGCCTTTGCTTGCATTCCTGAGCCTCTTGGTGTCACATTGAAATAAATTCCTCTGAAAAACTGATCAACTCTCTCTGGTGCCTTCATCATAATACACATAGAATTGTTCAACCATATGGCATAATTATTAAAGCTCCGTGTTTGTCACGGAGGTTGCAGAAGTCATGGATTCCGAGACTTTCCGTGACTTCTGCGGCGGCCAGTGTGGCTCACCCCAGGGCTGCCCAAACAGCTGGTTCTGGGGCCAGCTGTTCAGTTGGCTCTGGGGTCAGCCACACCGACTGCTGCTGGAGTGGCCCTGGGGCCAGCCACACCAGCCACTGCTCGGGCAGCCCCATTTTTGTGACTTTTACTAAAACTACCCATGACTAAATCATAGCCTTAATAACTATCCTTCAACCCATTTGTCAGGGGCCTGGGATTACAAAGCAGAGGTTCAGCATTCTAGCCCACTGTTTCAGTGAGACATGTTCACAGAGCAAGTGTGAAATGCTAGGCGTCCACAGATCTTGTTGCATAATTAGTAAAGCTGGAAAAATGGATACAATTTCAGGAGAGAATTAGTAGTGAATGTAAATGGGAGTGATGACACTTCAAGACAGGGTATAGCTCCATCATTATCCAGTTCCTGGTTTCATCCCAGAACAAGTGGAATTCTGGGATTTAAAGTTTTCAGGGCTGATGGGAGTTGTAGGCAGTAGTGGCAAGGAATGCTGGGAAGGGGAGCTAAAGAAGTTCCCTTTCCTCTGTGCTAGGAAGAGATAAAGAGAAGCTGTGGTCTATACAGAGAGGGAGAGAGACAGATGAAGTAGGGGTGGGAGTTCTGGGGGTCTCTGATCAAAGAGCCTGGGAAGAGGTCTAAAGAAACAGTTTCAATGTCTGGGTAAATTTATCTAAAGAATGGATGGCCAAAAAGTCATATGTAGTTAATTTCTGAGAGGGAAGCCAAGGGACTGTAGCAGAGCAGAAGGAAGTATACTTGAAGGAAGAGAAGCAAGGCGAGTTTGGGAACAAACCTGCTGCCTACTTTGTCATCTAGAACCTGAGGCTGGAACTTGTGGAGCAGAGAGGACTTTGGCTGTGATGTACCACCAGAAAACATTGCTGTTTTACCCTAGCGTGGAAAGAATAGATGGAATTTATTTGGGGGCTCTTGTTATCTTGGACTTTATTTACCCTCGGGAGAGGGGAGGGAGGCTGAAGTTTAACTTACCAGCAGGGGGATAAATGAAGACGCAGTCCCCTTTTCATGGTATTAAGTTAAGGCCCTGTAACAGTGTGGCACTAAAAGTGGGGGCATACAAGACTAAAATTATTTTTGTATGAGTCCATAATATTCCCATTTAAATCAATGGCCGGCCAGTATGTTTAACAAAGTACCCTCTGTCCCCACAACTTTGCCTGCTCACTGCACCACATATCACTTACAAAACAGACCTTCAGACCTTTTTCTAAGGTACAAAGATATGCACAAATGTTATGTGGGCCAAATGACTGTTTAAAAAAAAAGGCAATAAAACGATGTCAACAAAATAGAAAAATACCTGGATCCCAAAATGTGCATAGATAACTGAAAAAAAATTGTTTGGTAGTTTGTACAGAATGTCTCAGCTGCTTGTAACAAGATTGGTGAAAGAGACAATATTTCTAGGAGGAAAGAGGTTTGATGCTTGTAGACATTTTTATATGGAAAATAAAAACCTGTCAACAAATACATAACAACAGAATAGATTATATGTATTCTTTATCCATCTAGTGTATGTAATTTCCAGTGTAAAATCTGATAGGTTTTCCTCAAAAAAATGATTGTACCATGTAGATAATAGCTAGATCTCTCTCCTCTTTTTTCCTTCTGCAGAATCTAACCACCCCAGAGTCTCACATATCAGTAAGGTATCACCTTTGTGGGGCAGTAAAATGAACTGACTAACTCTCATTATGTTGCCAAGATATACACGATACTGCTGAAAAGTATATAATAACTTAGAAAACTATTAACGAGACGTTTATGGTAGTCAGAGACTCAGACATTTCTAGGTCACTAAGATTTCTGCTATCAAGAGTTCCCAAGCCTCTAGATGATGCTGTAAAGAAAGATTCACTCACTGTACCTGAACACAGAGAAAGTGAGTACTTTAGCCTATTTCTTTGCTAGTTTGGTTCCTTATCTGTTTTGTAAAAGCTGCTGGAAAGCAACAGAGATTTAGCTGCCAGGTCTGAACTGCAGGGGTGGAATTGGCAGTAGTAAAAGCAAAAAGATTCAGCAAATAAAAGATAATATAGATTGTCTCCTGTTGTGCCTGTTTTCAAATTACTGTGTTTAAATGAACTTCTTGTTCTGCAAACTGTCTTTAATCTCTTGCTTGCTGGCCTCCAGTGACCTTTGTCTGATTTATTTTCTTTTTTTATTCTCATGGCATTGCAAACTTTTATCTGCCTTCTAGTGGCTTAAATATGGGTAAATACAATGCACGCTTTTTATCCTCTTGGAAGCTTGAATTTCTGAATTTCTAGCCATTTGGACAATAAAACAGAATGAGTTGCTATGCTCTGTTTCATATAGGGCTGTGCTTGATTTTGGCTTGGAGAATACAAAGGTTTATGTAATAAAATTTCTTTTATACCTTTTTCTTCCACTGCCTATGGCAATAAAAAAGACTGTTTATTTTAAAAATAATTCAAAAAGTAACATTGAAAAGTTGATGTTCATTTTCCTATTTGTAATTCTCCATTCCCTCATCCACATTTGTGTTAGACTTTTGTCTGCAGAATTAAAAATAAGATTTAACACTAACTTCTCCCTTCTATTGTATGTAATTTGAATTATTTTTAAATAAGCATGGTCTAATAGAAAGGTTTGTTAGACTTTCATCTAAATGTGGGTGTTAAGTTAAATATTTGTCCATAGGACTATCTTGCATTTGCAACAACCAACCTTAGAGGTTACCTGTTCAATATAGGTTAATTTTTCTTTGACTCATTCCTGGGATCGCATGGTAACATACAAGGCCTGATCCAAAGCCCATGGAAGTCAATGAGAGTCTAAATGAGATCCATGTTTGTCTCAGTCTCATCCTCATCCTGATCTCACTGAGCCAACATAGGGATGGGAGAACTGCAGAGGTAGCATGCTGAGCTCCTAAGAGGCACCTTCATGCTCACACATCTTCTGCTCTTTGTTGTCAATGTTGCATTGATCGAATTTAGAAAAAGCTATGCCCAAAACTTCTCAGCCAGAGGAAGGGCCCTTTCTAGGTGAAAGGAGAAAAGTAAAAAGGAGAGCCCCATCTGAGCCCCTCCCCTCAAAAAATTGAAAGATTTTCTAGCCATAAAGACTGCATGAATTGGCAAATTTCGGACTCTTCCTCCGCAGTGACTTTGTGCAATGTAATGTGAACATGATCAGTCCCCTATGGTAGGGAGTTGTACTGGCAGTTCAAAGGAGAAGGACATCTAGGTAAGGCAGAGTCTGATCCTCAAGTTCTTCCACATTAAAACTTCAATTTGTTTTATTGGGGGTTATGCAAACATGGAGACAGCAGCATGGGGAGCATAGTCAACAAGAATGGTAGGCAGTGGTGGGGGGGAAAACCTGCTAGTTCCTTGAGTAAAATCATTAAAGGTTGAAAGCTCCTGTTACATGTACAATTAAAAGTAGATCAGAAGAAAATACAAAATAAAACTTGCAAGTCATAAGGTAAGTACATCATTTAGAGGTTTGAGCAAAGGACTGGAACTCAACAGGCCTGGATTTTGTTCTCCGCTTTACAAATATGCTATTACCTCCATCTCTCTTAGGTACTTATATTGGCCCCCATTATTGTGCTGTATGAGTACCTTACCATTTTAAATATATTTATTCTCAACACTCCTGTGAGCTATTATCCTTATTTTAGAGATGGGTGTTGAAGTACATGACTATATGAGTTGCCTAAGTTACAAGGGAATTGAATCTGGGCATCTTAAGAGTTTTCGACTACCATCCTAACCACTGACCCACCTTCTTTCCCCTCCTTCCCCATCTTGGGTAGATAAGTTATGCCCCATTCCTGTAGATACTTACGTAGAGTTAAGCCCATTTACATATAAGTAGTCCAATTTAACTTTGTGCTGAACAAAAAGCTAAGTATGTACATAAGTATTTGCAGGATAGGACTGCCAACTTTCTCTGCCTCCTTTCCCCCCATCAGTAGAAAGTTTATTATGACCAATCATGCCTATCTGACAAAGATGTTGTAAGACTATACACCATGCAGTAGTTTAAGAACCTTGGCTGAAAGGTGCTAAATTAGTGTGATCATTTTATTATAAATGAATGCCACCCACTCTCTCTGCATATCCTAGTTGATTTAAACTGGAGCAGAGGAGGGAAAAAGAAGAAATGTTTAAGAACACATTTTCACCTTCCCCTACTTACCTTACTTCTGTTGGGAAAGGGGAAAAAATGAAAAGCATTAAATGAAAGGGATTGAGTGAACCACAGGAACTGAGGGAAGGGAGGTGTAAGAAATAAAAAATGTCCCCCTATAAGAGAAAGCGAGCAGGTAAAAATAAAGATGAAAAACCAGGTGTGGATATCAAAACTGCTGAAATAGGCAAGGTTGCTTGTATTTAAAATTAGAAGGTACCCACATATTGTGTTTTTTTTCCTCTGGACAGTAGAGATCGGTTATCTGTGAGCTGAGTAATTCTGATGCCACAGAAACAAGGGAAAAAGGCTAACACCAGAGTAAAAAAAAAAAAAGGAGAGCAATAGTACTCCAGGTGACTCCAACAGTTTAACTTGATTCTACCTTCTCTGGGTGCTTAGGTTCACCTCCTCCCCCTTTTTTTTTGTCTGTCTTTCCCACACGTAGCATATTCTGAAGTGTAACTGTCAAATGTCCATTCTACGATCTATTACTTCATGCCTGGCTCTTTAAAATCATTCATTTCATAAAGAAGAGGCTTGTTTCTCTCCACTTTTGAAATTTCACTAAAATAAAACTGATACCGAACTGTCTGATTGGAATTTCCGATACTGGTATGGGAACAGGTTTGGGGAGCAGACTATATGTTAGGGATGTGCCTCTTTGAATGGCAGACACTCCTGACCTGATTTTCAGTGGTGCTGAGTACCTGCATCTCTCACTAAAGTTAACAGAAGTTGAAAGGGCTCAGCACCTCTGACAGTCAGGCCACTGCTCCTCTCCTCTAGGCCTCTGTCTATGCTACATGCTAGGGGTGCAACATCCATGTGCATGTATACATACTCAGGCTAGCTCTCATTGAGCTAACCCAAGTATAAATAGCAGTGTGGCCACAGTAGTAGGGGTGGTAGCAGGGGAGACACAGCTTAACCATGCTGAGTACAAACCCACTTGAAACCAGTGGGTATGTACGTTGCATGGTAAAGCAGTGCTGCCACTACCCATACTCCCATAACAATTTATACTTGAACAAAATCAAGGAGCGCTAGCACCAGCATGTGAACGCACGCAAGGCAATCACACTTCTAGCTTGTAGTGGAAATGTAGCCTAGGTGACAGCCATGGCTACGTATGACAGGGAAGGAGACACTGCAGTAAATTGCCCATCAGCCAATGCGACCTTCTACCAAGGAATTGTTTCTGAAGATCAAACAAATTAAAACACAATTGAAAGTCTATAACAGGAATCGGCAACCTTTGGCACGCGGCCTGCCAGGGTAAGCCCCCTGGCGGGCCGGGCTGGTTTGTTTAACTGCCGCGTCTGCAGGTTCGGCTGATCGCGGCTCCCACTGGCCGCGGTTCGCTGCTCCGGGCCAATGGGGGCTTCAGGAAGCAGTGCGCGCCGAGGGATGTGCTGTTCGCTACTTCCCGCAGCCCACATTGGCCTGAAGCAGCAAACTGCGGCCAGTGGAAGCTGCGATCGGCCAAACCTGCAGACGCGGCAAGTAAACAAACCGGCCCAGCCTGCCAGGGGGCTTACCCTGGCGGGCTGCATGCCAAAGATTGCCGATCCCTGGTCTATAAAGTCTGCATGTTAAATGCAAAAAAACAAAACAAAAATCTGTATGTAGTGGGGTTGTTAGGAATTTATCGAAGATTAATAGATTATAAGGCTCAAAGAGATCACAATGATCATTTAGACTGATGTCCAGAATAACGTGGATCATAATTACTTAATTAATTAATTCCTGTTTGAACTAGAGTATCTCTTTTAGAAAAAAATTCAATCTTGATTTAAAAATTGCTAGTGATGGAGAATCCAGCACAATCTTTGGTAAATTGTTCCAGTGGCGATTAACTTTCACTGTTAAAGGATTGTGCCTTACTTGTAGTTTGAATTTGTCTAGCTTCCACTTCCATTTGTTCTTGTTATACTTCTGTCTGCTAGACTGAAGAACCCTCTATTGTCAAGTTTCTGTTCCCCGTGTAGGCACTTAGACTGACCAAGTCACTTCTTACTTTCTCTTTGATAATCTAAATAGATTAAGTTCCTTGAGTATCATTATAAGGCACGTTTTATAATCCATGTATCGTTCTCTGGGCCCTCTCCAACTTATCAATATCCTTCCTGTACAGTGGATACCAGAAGTGGACACATGTTCTAGCATTAGTCACACTAGTGCCAAATACAGCGGTAATATAACCTCCATACTCCTATTTGATATTCCTCTGCTTATATATCCAAGGATCATATTAGCCATTTTAGCTGAAGCATCACACTGAGAGCTCATGTTCAGTTGATTATCCACCAGGACCCCCAACTCTTTTTCAGTGTCACTACTTCCCAGGAGAGGGTCCTCCATCCTACAAGTATGGCCTATATTCTTTGTTACTAAATGTAAAACCTTACATTTTACTTTCTTGCACCCACCTTTACCAAGCAATCTAGATTGCTCTGTATCAGTGTTCTGTCTTCTTCATTATTTACTACTCCCCCAATCATTGTCTCATCTGCAAACTTTATCAGTGATGATTTTATGTTCTCCTCCAGGTCACTGATAAAAATGTTAAATAGTGTAAGGTCAAGAACTGATCCCTGTGGGACCCCACAGGAAACACATCTGCTCAGTGATGATTCCTCATTTACAGTTAGGTAAAAAAATGTATGTTAGCCTGTTTTTAATCCATTTGTCATGTTAATTTTGTATTTGCTTTTTGTAATCAAAATGTTGTGTGGCACCAAGTCAAATGTCCTCCAGAAGTCTATTACATCAACTCTGTTACCATCATTACTATCAAACTTGTAATTCCATCTAAAAATATATTAAGTCAGACGAGCTATTTTCCATAAACCCATTTTGATTGTCATTAATTATATTACCCTACTTTAATTCTCTGCTAATCAAGTCCCATATCAGCTGCTCTGTTATTTTGCCTGGGATCAACATCAGGCTAACTGGCCTGTTATTACCCAGGTCATCCTGTGTACTTTTAAATATTGTCACATTAGCTTTGTTCCAGCCTTCTGGAACTTCCGCAATGTTTCATGAAACAATTTAAAATCAACATTAACAGTCCCTGTGAGCTCCTTAGTTGTCTCTTTTAAAACTCTTGGATTCAAGTTACCTAGACCTGCTTCTTTAAAAGCTCTGACTTTAGTAGCTGCTGTTTAACATCATCCTGAGTTACTGTTGGAATGGAAAATATTTCATTGTACTCATATGATTTGACTACATCCACTTTTTTCCAAATACAGAACAGAAATATTTATTAAACACCTTCTTCCTTTTCTGCATTTTATTCACAATCCTACCATTTCCATCTAGTAATAGACCAATCCCATTATTAATATTCTTTTTGTTCCAAGTGTGCTTAACAAAAACTTCTCCTTCTTCTTCTTAACTCTGCTATATACAGATCCAAAGTGGCATATATCTAGAAAAAAAACTTTATTTCTATGTCTAATATCAAGGTATGAAAGTGGTACAAAACTTTATTTCACTCTGCCCTAGGCTTTGAGTGTATCCGAGGTTAGGAAAAAGACAAAATTGACCATACACAGGGCTGAGAGAGAACAGTGGAAACCACCATAATGAGAGAGATTCAGCCCTTTGCATTAATGTCCATTGAGTAATTCTTTGTATGTGGTGCTTTTATCAGTCCCCCATCAGAGTGAATGTATGACTTATTCTCTGCCTTCTCCCTGGGATTTATTTATTCCAATAATGGGACAAGTTAGGTATGTGTGCTCTGAAGGACAGATTTTGCTAGTGTGTCCTGTTTTGCATACTCCATGACCTAAGAAAATTTCCACATACCGAGGATATTCTTTTATCTCACTGTTAGGTTGTGTTCTTCTCACTTCAGATGATTTCAAAGTCCTGGACACACCATAGGTTCCCCAAAGTGCTCAGCTTGTGCAAATGAAAAGGGCTGCAAGCACACAACAATATTTTGGACAGTTTTGAATTAAGCAAGGAAACTGTGGGATGCTTTCTGCTGTATATTTGTGTCCCTTTCAAATGTTCCTCTGTAGATTACACCACCCACTGGGCAGTTTGGCAGTCTGCCATCTTCCCTGTTGCCCTGCACTAAGTCATGTTGTTCTGAGTGATAAGAAGGTTGAACCTAGCACTTTAACACCTGAATTCTTTCCTCTTCGAGTGTTCAAAATCATGCTTTGAAGTTATGTATATTTGGGTTATTTTCTCTGCTTTGATTATTGTATAGAGACAGTACAGAAATGTACCAAATCGGTCTTCTAGCAACAACATGTTTCCATGTTACTTGACCACTTTTGAAACTGTTTATTACAAGACAAAGATGGTGCGGGCTCTGAAAATGTATGTGGACATGATTCTCTGCATCCTGCTTACAACAAGTAACTCCCATGAGAGACAGTATAATGAAGAGAGCACTAAGTCAGACAGTCAGAAACCTGGGTTCCATACCCTTTCTGATACTTATCTGCTGTGTGACCATGAACAAGTCACTTTCCCCCTCTGTGCTCAATTTTCCTAGGTGCTGAGCACCCTGTCCCTGATCCTGCAAAGCATTTAAGCACATGTCCCATGGCTTCAATTGAACTGTTCTCAGGCTTAAGTGTTTTGCTGGATCAGTACCTAGCAATTTCAGCCCTTTTCAAGGTTGAGCTCCCTGTGTCTGTTTCCCCTTCAACTTTTTGCCTGCCTTGTCTGCTTAGATTGCCATCTCTTTGGGGCAGGAACCATTTCTATGTGTTTTTGTTTTTGTTTGAACAGCATCTAACACAATGGGATCTTGATCTCTGTTGGGGCCCTTAGTTGCTTTCAGTGGGTGTTCTGGAGGATTTCCATTTCAGGACCCTTCTCTTAGGTGATAATGGTGCTGCATTCCTCCCAGATCCTTTAATTATTCTTTCCGGCTAATTATTATTATTTCATAAGAATGACCATACTGGGTGAGACCAAAGGTCCATCTAGCCCAGTATCCTGTCTTTGGACAGTGGCCAATGCCAGGTGCCCCAGAGGGAATGAACAGGTAATCATTAAATGATCCATTCCCTGTCACTGTCCCTGTCACGCATTCTCAGCTTCTTGCAAACAGAGGCTAGAGACACCATCCTTGCCCATCCTGGCTAATAGCCATTGATGGAGCTATCCTTCATGAATTTATCTAGTTCTTCTTTGAACCCTGTTATAGTCTTGGCCTTAACAACATTCTCTGGCAAGGAGTTCCACAGGTTGACTGTGTGGTGTGAAGAAATACTTCCTTTTGTTTGTTTTAAAACTGCTGCCTATTAATTTCATTGGTGACCCCTAGTTCTTGTGTTATGAGAAGGAGTAAATAACACTTCCTTATTTACTTTCTCCACACCAGTCATGATTTTATAGACATCAATCATATTCCCCCTTAGTAGTCATCTTTCCAAGCTGAAAAGTCCTAGTCTTATTAATCTCTCCTCATATGTACCATACCCCTAATCATTTTTGTTGCCCTGAACCTTTTCCAATTCCAATATATCTTTTTGAGATGGGGTGACCACATCTGCACACACTATTCAAGATGTGGGCATACCATGGATTTGTATAGAGGCAATATGATATTTTCTGTCTATCCCTTTCTTAATGATTCCCAACATTCTGTTCACTTTTTTTGCTGCCGCTGCACATTGAGAGGATGTTTTCAGAGAACTATCCACAATGACTCCAAGATCTCTTCCTTGAATGGTAACAGCTAATTTAGACCCCATCATTTTATATGTATAGCTGGATTACTTTGCATTTATCAACATTGAATTTCATCTGCCATTTTGTTGCCCAGTTACCCAGTTGTGTGAGATCCTTTTGTAGGTCTTCCCAGTCTGCCTGGGACTTAACTATCTTGAGTAGTTTTGTATCATCTTCACATTTTGCCACCTCACTGTTTACCCCTTTTTCCAGATCATTTATGAATCTGTTGAATAGGACTGGTCCCAGCACAGACCACTGGGGGACACCACTATTTACCTCTCTCCATTCTGAAAACTGACCATTTATTCCTACCCTTTGTTTCCTATCTTTTAACTAGTTGCCAATTAAGTTCCCTCTTAATTTCACTCTCCCTTCCTCTGAGTCAGTTTTACATCAGCATACTTTTTTTTTTTTTTAGCAGTCTGTCACCTTTAGGCTGCAATTTTCAGCTTCCTATGTAATTTGCTGGGATTTTATTGCTTTTGTTTTTAATTTCCAATTCCAGCAAGGAAATGTTGCCAAGTAAAAAAATCAGCATTTCCCCCCCATGCCATTGTACTTGACTAGTAGGAATGAGAGTGGTATGAAGTTGGTAAAGCAAATACCAGTGGTCCATATTGGCCCAGGAAGGTTAGAATTTCACAGTGTTTGTGTTGCTACAGTAAAATAGTATTAGCAGATGGAGATGGCCCTGAACCAAAAATGTCTGAGCCAGATACTCTCAAACTTTGGGGAAGTTTTGATCCGGATCCAAATGAAGCATCTGAAATAACAGTGTTATATTTCTAAGCCCACATTGGTCAATGATATTCTAAGCACATTACATAAAACACAGTAAAAAGTATTGAGGTGATAAAAATCAAATCAATGTGCTGTATTGTAGGTCCTTTGGGGAAATAAAAGGTTTCTTTAATCCAATTTAGAATCAGCCAATTTCAAGGTCTTTGTAAGGTCTGGCAGGAGAGACATTTCACAAATCTACAGCCAAAGAGGCAAAGACACGGAGTTACTGTTTCTGCCTTTTCTGATCTCAGGTATCAAGAGTTCCAATTTCTGATTAAGGAGGGCAAGATGGTATATGGGGATTCCAGAAGCTTTGGAAGATACTTGGGGACCTAATCTATTAAGTACTTTAAAGTATGAGTATAGGCAACATGTTCATGGGTGGTTGATCCAAGGTTTTGGTCTGGGTTCATCCCTAGTACTCTGTATCCATCATATGTTTCCTTTCTCCATGACTTTCAGATGGAAGTTACTTACTTTAAAGTCAAAAGATGATTTTTCTAAGTGTCAGTCCTGCAAACTAGTCATATCTGAACCTCTTGACATTTCAAGTTCCACAAAACTTGCACAGTCTGTTTTGGAGGGGATTGCAATACTCAGTTACGTTTCTGCATCTCCCCCACTTGTCCTCTAATTTAAACTGATGTTCTATCTAAATTACCCTATGTATTAAGGATAAGAGATACCTCCAACCCCAAACTGAAACTAGCACAAGTAGTTGCCCTGTGTAATACAGTATTTCATTTGGATTAAATTCTGTTTTTTTAAACTAGTGTATATCTGGAATAATCCTCTGAGTTCAATGTCACTTTTTCTGGATTTATACCTCTAACTTTGTCCCTTTTTAAGAATTTCCCTCACCTGTTCTTTCTTTTTCACCGTCTGAACTTGTTTGTCCCTCGGTTCACTCTGTGCCCTGCCTTCATTTGTCACTGGACTACTTGGTTTTCCTCTTGTCTCCCCTTATGCAGAGCACAAATCCAATGATGTTCACATTTTAGCAGAACTTTTGAACCCACAGTGGTATTCAAGGTCAAAATTAAGCAAAATGAGGGAATTTTCTTGGCCATAACTGCAATTCATATTTTTCATACACGAATTGGTTCATTTGCCAGCTTTTGCATTTGGGAAAATAGAAACTGAAAACTAATACAAACACCAGAGATTATACTTAAAAACATATGTGGCAGTGGCATTGGCAGCTGCTGACATGGATTTTGACTGTCACGTAGACTCAGAATTTAAGGACAGAAGGCACCATCATGATCATCTAGTCTGACCTCCTGCACATTGCAAGCCACAGAATCTCACCCACCCACTCCTGTAATAGACCCATAACTTCTGGCTGAGTTACTAAAGGACCTCAAATTTTGATTTAAATATTTCAAGTTACAGACAATCCACCATTTAATGTAGTTCAAACCAGAACTGCACACACTATTCCAGATGAGGTCTCACCAGTGTCTCATACAATGGTACTAACACTTCCCTATCTCTACTGGAAATACATTGCCTGATGCATCCTAGGATTGCATAAGGCTTTTTCACGGTCGCATCACACTGGTGGCTGAGTCATCCGATGATTGGCCAGAACACCCAGGTCTTCCTCTTCCTCCTCTGTGGCTTCCAGCTGGTAAACATCCAGTTTATAGCAAATATTTTCATTGTTAGTCCCTAAGTGTAGGACTTTACATTATTAAATGTTATCCCATTCTATAACTCTAATTTTCAAGATTGTCCAAATCTCCATGTTTAATATCCTGGACCGCCTCCTCATTGGCAATACCTCCCAACTTTGTGCCATCCACAGATTTTTATTAGCACAGTCCCACCTTTTGTGTCCAGGTCATTAATGAGAACATTAAATAAAATTGATCCAAAGGGTACATCTATATTTACCTCCAGGTTCGGCGGTAAGCAATCGATCTTCTGGGATCGATTTATTGCGTCTTCTCTAGATGCGATAAATCGATCCCAGAAGTGCTCGCCTGTCGACGGGGGAGCCTGCCTGCCACGTGTGGACCCGCGATAAGTACCTTTTAGTTCGAACTAAGATACTTTGACTTCAGCTACGTTATTCACGTAGCTGAAGTTGCGTATCTTAGTTCGAACCGGGGGGTTAGTGTGGACCAGCCCAAAGATTGATCCTTGAGGAACTCTGCTAGTAACCTCCCTCCAG
The DNA here is from genome assembly GCA_037349315.1 of Chelydra serpentina. NCBI lineage: Eukaryota > Metazoa > Chordata > Testudines > Chelydridae > Chelydra > Chelydra serpentina. The sequence continues at coordinate 19,273,228 of JBAIAC010000002.1, forward strand.
CCTGAGAGGTCACCTTTCATCACGACCTGTTGTACTCTCCCTTTTAATCAGAATCACCTTTCAAATCTCATATTAATTTCCATCTTCTCCAATTTAATCTCATAATTTCTCATACATATTTCTCAATATGTATCAGATATTTTACTAAAAGCCAGGTACATTAGATCTACTGCATTTCCTTTGGCTAGGCAATCTGTTACCTTCTCAGAAAAAGAGAGATCAGGTTGGTCCAGCATCATCTACCTTTTTGTAAAATCGTGCTGTATTTTATCCCAATTATTGTTTACCTCTGTCTGTAATTATTGTTTTTAATTATTTGAAATTTGTTCCAAGACCTTGCATACAATTGAGGTTGAACTAATGAGTATGTAGTTCCCCACATAATTTTTTTTCCCCTTTCTTAAATATAGGTACTATATAGATTCTCTCTCTCTCTCTCTCTCTCTCACGCTCACTCTCACGCTCACTCTCACTCTCACTCTCACTCTCACACACTCTTAAATATAGGTACTCTCTATGGGTATGTCTTCACTGCAATTAGACACCCATGGCTGGCCCATGCCAGGTGCCTCAGTCTAAGGGGCTGTTTAATTGTAGTGTAGACATTCAGGCTTGGGCTGCAGCCTGAGCCCAAATATCTACACTGCAATTAAAAAGCTGCAATTAAAAAGCTGCTGGATGGACCAGCAGAGGGTTTTTAATTGCAGTGTAAACATACCCTGTATATCAGTGGTCCCCAAGCTGTTTTAGTCGTGTCTGCACACCCCCACACACAGCCACCTCTACCCCCAGGAGCCACGGTCAGGAGCCAGGACAGGGGCCAGGCTGGGGCTGGGAATGGGGGCAGAGTAGGGCTGGCCCATGCTCCCTCCCCACCCCACGTGTGGGCTTCACTGGGCCCCACCGTGCCCCCCCCAACATTCTTCCGCATCCCTTAGGGGGGTGCACCCCACAGTTTGGGGACCACTGCTATATATACACTATACAGGCAATTCTCTGGTCATCTGGTATGACCCTGAAGTTTATGGATTCATTACAAATCTTTGCTATTGGGCTTCCAAGTTAATGTGCTAATTCCTCTATTAGATCTTGATGGAGAGCATCTGGCCTCCTGATTTCTTCCCATTAAACTATTTGAGTCTGACTTCCATCTTGCATCTGGTCATTTCTACTTCCATTTCCTTATTCCCATTAACCACCCTGCCACTGCTCCCAAGCTCCTTACTATTCTTATTAAAAACTGAGGCAAATCCATACCTAGATTATCTTTATTCTCTACCCCATCCGCAGTGCTTAGTGGTCTCACTTCTTCTTTCCTTGTTTTCTTTTTATTTATATGGCTAAAGATCCTTTTACTGTTGGTTTTAATTTGCATTGCAAGGTCTAACTCTGCTTAGCTTTTGGCAGTTACACTTTGAGTTACACCTTATCCCTACACTTTGATCTGCAAGAGGTGTCTTTCTTTGCCGATCCATCCCTTCTTCCATTACTTGTAGGCTTACTATTTTTCCTTAAGAACCTGTTTGAGATGCTTGTTCATCCAGTCTAGTCTGCAACCCTTCCTTCCAAATTTTTTCCCCTTGCTTGGGACACAGGCTCCAAATAGTTTCTGCAACTTTGACTTAAAGTAATTCCAAGCCTCCTCTACATTCAGATCCTTAAACAGAACAGGAGTACTTGTGGCACCTTAGAGACTAACACATTTATTTAAGCATAAGCTTTCATGGGCTACAGCCCACTTCATCGGATGCATAGAATGGAACATATAGTAGGAAGATGTATATTACATACAGAGAAAATGTGAAAAGGTGGAAGTTGCCATACCAACTCTAAGAGGCTAATTAATTAGGATGAGCTATTATCAGCAGGAGAAAAAAAAACTTTTGTAGTGATAATCAAGATGGCTCATATCCGATAGTTGACAAGAAGGTGTGAGGATACTTAACATGGGGAAATAGATTCAATTTGTGTAATGACCCAGCCACTCCCAGTCTCTGTTCAAACATAAGTTGATGGTATCTAATTTGCAAATTAATTCCAGTTCAGCAGCTTCTCGTTTGAGTCTGTTTTTGAAGTTTTTCTGTTGCAAAATTGCCACCTTTAAATCTGTTATGCATCTGATGAAGTGGGCTGTAGCCCACGAAAGCTTATGCTTAAATAAATGTGTTAGTCTCTAAGGTGCCACAAGTACTCCTGTTCTTTTTGCGGATACAGACTAACGCAGCTGCTACTCTGAAACCCATCACCATTCAGATCCTTGTGTTTTTCAGTCCACAACTTTTTTCCCTAACTTTTTTTTCCCTCCCTAATTCCCTTAATTTTTTTAAGTTTGCCTTTTTGAGATCAAAGACCCTAGTTGAAGACCTATTTTTGTTTATCCTTCCATTTAATTTAAACGGAACTAATTAATGATCACTTTAACAAAGGTTGTCCTCTACAACCAGTTCTGTGAGGTCCTTGCTACTGACTAATACTAAATCTAAAATGGAGTCATCTCTTGTTGCTTTAGTGAATATTTGATGAAGGAATCTGTCTGCTATCACATCAAGGAATATCTGCCCTATTGTTATTAGTAGCACTTGTCCTCTAATTTATATCTGGGAAATTAGTCTTCCATAATCACACAATTCTCATAATATTTATTTAATTAAACATATTAGAGGTCTCTATCCATATCCATTTTGGATTTGGGGGTCCTTCTGGTGAGACCACGAGCAATATTCCAGAGGAGCCTCTGTTATCATTCTTCCCCAAGGTGATTTTGACCCAAACAGATTGTGTTTTATCCATTCCATATACCCAGGTAAGTTAACCTTATTCACCTGGCTTTCTGCTGTTACATGGCCCTAGCTCCAAAGAGCCTCCATATACTCCCTTCTGCTTCCTGGCTTCTGCCTTGCATCCCATCACCTGTTCCAGTGGCTATCACCGACTCCCTTCTCTAATTTCAGCATCCATCTTCCATTTCCTCCTTTCATAGTGACTATATCAGTATTTGTATTCAGTATAGTTGGGCTGAAGTCCTGTAAGTCAAATTTGTGTCTAGCCCAACCTTCTGGGGTGCCTGATCCAAGCTTCTGGCTTGAGTCCATCTCTGCATTCAGTACCCATCAAATACTGATAGCCACTCTATGGAGAAATTTTACAAAGGGAACATTTTCACATACCTGATTTTTTTATATAATTTTTAAAATTATAAGCCCCCACCCCTATAAAAAACAGACTCTCTAACCCAATTCATGCTTGCAATAAGTAGCCATGACAACACTTGAGCTAATGCCTTCTGCACCAGCTGCAGAGAGCAGATCAGCCTCTTTTCATGACTGTAAGCCTAAAATGCATTTAACCCACTTTTAACTTGGTCACCAGCTGTTTATACACATACTTGTAATATAATTATAACAACAAACAATGGTTATTTTAGCTAGTCCAAGGGAAATCAAAGCAGCTTGACGGCAAGCATACACAAGCTTAGCTTTCGCTCAAGGAATCTTTTCTGGTGCAGTCAAGTACACTGTCAACAAGCTACAGGTGCACACCACATGAGTAGTGAAAATTTAATTGGGAGGGGTGTGATGGTTGTTCTGAACCAATAATGTGTTCATCCCAGTGTGCATTTTTGCATCTGTTACAAACTGACACATTTTTACTAAGGTTTTAAGAGAACTAGGGCAGGTGAGAGCATCATTCCCTCTTAAAGACTAAGAGGTGAAATGTTAAAAAGGGGCTATGCTATCTCTCTAAGACAGCGGAATTGGATAATGAGGCAAGCTCGCTGTGACTAAAAAGTATTGCTCTCTATTGTATTAAAATGAATGATTTTTTTATTTGATAATGCACCAAACACCCACACAAAGTTTGATGGATAATTGGCAAAGCAAGTCACCTTTCAGGAGTGGGTCAATCCTTACACAAGAGTTTAATATCTATTTTAACTCCAGCTCTGCAGTCATTTGACTACTTTTATATTTCTCAGAGTCTGTTGCTGAATTCTCCTGCTTTAATAATGTCTTTGATGCATTGTGATACAACATTATACATGTGATTTAATCCAATTTACTCCAACAATATATGTATAGTGAATCCTCCATGATGTTCCATTAAGTGGAAGAGAGGCAGGACACATCTGTGTTACTACTTTTGTTTGGAGAATCTGCTCTAACATTAAAGATGGCTATTTTGAGCTGGAGAGAGTTACCTGACGCACATTTTTACAGGGTCTTTTTAAGTATCTGTTGGGGCATAGTAATCTCTTTTATTGAAAACACTGCACATACATATGTCACTGTATTCACCTTGATTTGTCCTCTTTTTGTATGGAAAAAAAGTTTAAATAAAAAACACGTTGAGTCCAAATTATCCTTGAAGGCACATGGACAAATCTCCCACTGTCTCCTCTTCCGGCCACGCTGCTTGGTGCGGCTGCACTCTCCCACGCAGCCTCCAGCCATGCTGCTTGCCTGGGACAGCATGGCCGGAGGCTGCCTGAGAGAGTGCATTAGTGGCTCCACATGCCAGGGGGATTGGAGCACCCCCTCCCCGCCAGGTAATGTGGGATGGGGAGAGGACAGGGAGAGCACGGGGCCCCCAGGCTGGGGTCGAGGTGGGGACAAGTCACTTGTGGGGCAGGGATGAGTCACGTGGGAGGTCACATGCCCCCCTTTAGCTGGTGCCCCATTTGTGTCCCTCCGACTAGTTGAGTGTGTGTGTACATTGCTGCTCTGTTAGATTGTAGTGGCTTCAGCAATAGAAGAGAGGTATTCCTGCAAGAGGCTTCCAAACTATTTAAAGGTGTACGATCTGATTCCTATACATTAAATACTATCTTAGCTACTCTGTTTAGGAGGTTTTTCAAAGGAGCCTAAGGGAGTTAGGTGCCCTACTTCTTTGTTTCTTTTGAAATCCCATCCTAAACTCCTTAATTGTCTGAATTACTCTGAACTGACTAGGACCGCTTACTAAACATTTCAGGGAAACTCAGGGTCTGGTGAAAAAAAGATCTTACTTGTGGATTCCCCCTCCCCTCAAAAAATTGCTTGCTTAGCCAAGGGGTGGGGCCCAGAGCTGGGCACTCAGAAGTCTTAAGTGTTATTCCTACTTCTTCCACTAATCTTAATAATTCTTTGTATTTCACAGCCCTTATTTGGTGAATGCCACATAGCAGGCGGTCAAATAGCATGACTCGTCTATTACAGATGAACAAAATGAGGCACAGATAGATGAAGTGGTTTGTCCAAAGTCACATATGGGGTGGGTAGGTGTGACCGAAGTGAAAATAAAACACACACCTCTGAGACGCACGTGTTATCTACTTGACCAATTTTTTCTCAGAAAAGTTACCTCAGATTTGCAGACTTACCACAGGACTACTCTTTGTACTAACTCTTGACAGTGCTCTGAGGCCTACAAATGAAAAAGTGCTATGAGAGCAAAGCCTTAACATTAAGCTCCCATTTTACGAGTACAGCCGTTCTATAATTAGCTCTTGAATAACAATTTCCTAGCCCCGAGTTTTCAATCACTCACAGCTTTCTGAAACTTTCACCTTTCTGACTGAAATTCTCCACAAATTCTCTGGCTAAACATTAATTTGTTTCTAAAGTTTGAGGAAAAACAGTTCAGCTATTAAGCTTGAGGAAAATAGGGGGGAGGGAGGATACACTTTACCGAAATTAAAAATAGTTGCAGCCTTCTTTTCAACAATCAGCTAAAATGGTTGTATTTTGAAAACTGAAATTTCTCATGGAGATCACCTTTGTTGAGGGGGAACAGAAAGGAAATTGCTTTTGAAATGGCTAGTTTGAGTGGTCTAACATTGACGTATAAGCATGTGCAATTGATTGCCTCCTCCCACCTTAACTTGTTAAGTGCACTTCCAAGCAAGGCTGCTCTGTGTGTATGTGCACAACAAAGTTAGCTCGCCATATTTGGCTAGTCATCCAAGGCTGGAACTGACACAAGGGCTCTCTACCACATGAGAGATTGGCAGAACACCCTGGCATTGTCTCTGGGCATTTTGTAAGACTCTGACAAAGACTTTTGTGCAATTTGTGAGGGGCTCCTTTCTCTACCCCTAAGCTCAAGCGTCATTGTTATGGTCTGGCAGACTTAATGGTGGTGTGTGCATGGGTACACTGGGAACGTCTTAAATTCAATTACTCTCCAAACAGGAATTTGTAAGATGCACAGAGGTCCACAGAGGATCATGTAAGGAAAAGTGTGACCTTTTAGTATTTTTGAAATAGCATGGGATCAAGTAAGTAAAGATGCTATCATAATGCATATACCCAGAGAGGTTGTGTTAAGATGGTGATGGAAACTCCAACTTAGTCAAATCCTGATATGTGAATTCTTAAACTTCACCCTTAACATTCTCTTAATGTACTTATTTATACAAAATATGACATAGTACACAGGAGACAGTGTTGCTGTAGAACTTTTTAAATTGGCAATTGCATTTCTGTGCAAATGAGTAGGCGATGACCATTACCTAGAGATAGATCCAATTCCCCTCCACAGCAGCATCTGTGGTGACTGAATGCTCCTTTGTGTACGTTCTTTTCTACCATATGCTTTTTCCCCAAAGAACAAGAACTGAAAGTTCACGGAAGGTGTACCACAAATTCCTATCATGTTTTCCAAGAGTCCTTTCGATTATATAAAAAACTGTCCATCAAAGGACCAATTTGACATTTCATTTCATAAGGACTTCATAATGAAGACTCTACTTAAGAATATGTAAACAGTTCGCTCATGAATTGATCTGCTGCCTCACAGATAAAACTAATCTGAGCTCAGGCATGCTCTGCATTATGCAAATGGAGAAGAGGGCAGAGGGGGTCTCTCCCTGATGTTTGAATATTCAACTCTGTGGCCTTGATGGTCTATTGTAGTCAGTTTTTGTTCTTTTGTGTGGAGCATCATATCTGGTTTACATTATTGTTATGTAAACGTGCTAGTTTCCATTATAATTCAGTCTTCAACAGTCCTCCCCTAGTGTGACCCCCTGAAATTTTTTTTTCAGAATGTCCAGATTGTGAATTCTTTAAAAAAATATACTGAATCCAAATTTTGAAACCTAAAAATTTCCCATGGATTGGAAATCCTGAGTTTTGTCCACTTCTATTAAAAAGTCATTTTCTCAGACTGCCCTTGTTCAGGTCTTAAAACATTTATCTCTAGATCACAAGAAAGCTATATTTTAAGTCTTAAGTAGGTCTGAAGTGGAATTTAAGTGGTGCATGGTGGCCTGTGATCAAAGTTAGGATTACTGAAGTGACCTGAATTGTGTATTCCCATACTTTCCACTGTTGGTGGCGTTTCCTAAAGTCTTTACACATTTTAAGTAGTGTATATAACTATCAAAGTGCAAGTTGTTGGGAAATCAGACCTATAATATATTAGATATAGAGTAGAAATTTCAAAGGTGCCTCACTCCCATTTTCAGAATGGATTTAGGCTCCTATGTGCCCATTTGAAAATGGGATTTAGGCTCCTAAATTGCGTAAGTGCTTTTGAATGATGAGTTTTACTATGGAGCCTTTCTTTTTCTCTACTCTTGTTGATGCTGTATGCTTGCCAGCAATAAGTTCATATGCATCCTGAATTTCCTATATAGAGTTGGTGAGAGTTTAAGTGCACAGCATCCCTACATTTGCAAATGCAGCAAGATATATGAATCAGGCTGTTAGAGTTCTTGTGGAATATCACGGATAATCAGGAGGAAAACAGACACTTTTTAAGGAATATCTAGAAGAATTTTTAAAACATCCTAATTAAAGCACTCTCACTCTTACCCAATTCATACTTTAGAACTGATCAAATGACTAATCATTTTTATCACTGGGCTATCTTTTGAAAGTACTACTGTTTGTATGGAATTTCCAAGAGCTACGTTTTATGCACAATGATAGGTTTAAGTGTAGTAGCCGTGTTAGTCTGTGTCAGCAAAACAAAAATAAGAAAGAAAAACTTGTAGCACCTTAGAGACTAACAAATTTATTTCAGCATAAGCTTTCGTGGGTTAATACCCACTTCCGATTAAGGCAAGGGGAAGCGGCTTCGGCACCAATTCGACGGAGGGTACGTTCTTCCCTGCCGCCGAAACCGCTTCCGCTTGCCTGCGGGAGGTCCGCCAGTCCCGCGACTTTGGCGGCAATTCAGCGGAGGGTACCTTCTACAACGAGACCGGCGGACCTCCCGGAGGCAAGCGGAAGCGTCTTCGGTGGCAGGGGAGGACCTCCCACAGGTAAGCCCCTTGGAATTTCTGTGCCCCTGCCTCAGTCGCAGAAATTCCTAGCTACGGCTCTGGCAGGATCTCAGCATTGTGTATTCTATCCAATGTATGCTTCATGTTTCATTATGTTTTACAAGGTATCAGAATCCTGCTGTATTAATAGTGTATGCTAGAAAAGGTCTCAGTAAAGCAAAATGAGGTCAGACCCCAAAGGCTCCTAATTTTTGCCCATGAAGTGTATCAGTAATAATGTGGTGCTGCACAGACAATAAAGTGAAATGTGTAAACATCAAAATGCTTCTCACTGCTTCAAGTCGATATTTTCACCTACTCTTTGCAAGAGGTTATATGACCTAAAAAAACCCCCACAGTTTTGTCCTTTTGGCTCACTTAGTAGCACGCTTGGCTCTGGCCTAAGTTCCTCATACTCAGCGGTGACACTGAAGTGTAATATTATACAGTTAGAATTACCATCCTTTGGATGAAGCATGTAACTGATATCCATTGTGACCACCCCAGAGGATATTAAAGGTCCTGCTGGCCCCACCAAGAGCCCGCTGCTGGCCTGGGTGAAAGAACCCAGGCTGGCAGCGGGCTGAGAGACCCGGGCTGGCAGGAACCCGCGGGGGAGATCCCAGAGCGGGGCGGGCTGAGTGGCTCAGCCAGGCGCCACTCTGGGATTCCCCCCTGCGGGCTGCTGTCAGCAGGGGTCCCGCTGCTGGCCCCACCAAGAGCCTGCTGCTGGTAGGGTGACCAGACAGCAAATGTGAAAAATCGGGATGGGGGCAGGGGGTAATAGGAGCCTATATAAGAAAAAGACCCCAAAATTGGGACTTTCCCTATAAAATATGGACATCTGGTCACCCTAGATGCTGGCTTGGGTGAAAGAACCCAGGCCAGCAGTGGGCTGAGACCCCCCGGCTGGCAGGAGCCCGCAGGGGGATCCCAGAGTGGGGCGGGAGCCAGCTGCTCCTCTGGGATTCCCCCCGCGGGCTGCTGCCAGCAGGAGTCCCGCCGCTGGCCCCACCAAGAGCCCGCTGCTAGCCTGGGTTCTTTCACCCAGGCTGGCAGCAGGCTGAGAGACCCGGGCTGGCAGGAGCCCTCGGGGGGAATCCCAGAGCGGGTGGGCTGAGCGGCTTAGCCAGCTGCCGCTCTAGGATTCCCCCCCCCGTGGGCTCCTGCCAGCAGATGTCCCGCTGCTGGCCTAGGTTATTTCACACAGGTCGGGTCAGGTGTTGGCACCTTTTTTTATGTGTTCGCTCCCCCTGTTGTTAGAACCTGGCTATGCCACTGGTTAGCACCATTATACAAAGCATTGGTGTGACCTCATTTGGAATACTGTGTGCAGTTCTGGTCTCCCATGTTTAAGAAGGATGAATTCAAACTGGAACAGGTACAAAGAAGGGCCACTAGGATGATCCGAGGAATGGAAAACCTGTCGTATGAAAGGAGACTCAAGGAGCTTGGTTTGTTTACCTTAACCAAAAGAAGGCTGAGGGGAGATATGATTGCTCTCTTTAAATATATCGAGGGATAAATACCAGGGAGGGAGAGGAATTATTTAAGCTCAATACCAATGTGGACACAAGAACAAATGGATATAAACTGGCCATCAGGAAGTTTAGACTTGAAATTAGATGAAGGTTTCTAACCATCAGAGGAGTGAAGTTCTGGAACAGCCTTCCAAGGGAAGCAGTGGGGGCAAAAGACCTATCTGGCTTCAAGATTAAGATAGATAAGTTTATGGAGGAGATGGTTTGATGGGATAACATGATCTTAGTCAAAGTTAAATTAATTGCCATCAGTGGTAAATAGGACCAACGGTCAGTGATGGGATGTTAGAAGTTACTATAGAGAACTTTTTCCTGGGTGTCTGGCTGGTGAGTCTTGCCCACATGCTCAGGGTTCAGCTGATCGCCATATTTGGGGTTGGGAAGGAATTTTCCTCCAGGGTAGTTTGGCAGAGGCCCTGGAGGTTTTTCGCCTTCCTCTGCAGCATGGGGCATGGGTCACTTGCTGGAGGATTCTCTGCATCTTGAAGTCTTTAAACCATGATTTGAGGACTTCAATAGCTGAGACATAGGTGAGAGGATTATTCCAGGAGTGGGTGGGTGAGATTCTGTGGCCTGCATTGTGCAGAAGGTCAGACTAGATCATAATAGTCCCTTCTGACCTTAAAGTCTATTAGTCTATGCGTCTATGAATGTTCCATCTCCCCAACAGACTAGTTTTACCCTTACTGTGGAGAGTTCCATTGTGGCAGAGGAGTGAAGTTGTCAACCACAGTCTTCATCCCAGGCTATGGAGTGCTTTGGATTGATAAGGATAAGGACTGAGACCTTGAATTTGATTCAAAATTCTATGGGAAGCCGGTGTAAGGAGCAGAGTACAGGTGCAGTGGGCTCACGGTAGCCTGTGTTACTGAGGACATGCTGCAGTGTGCTGTACCAGCTGGTGTTTAAGTGCTGAAGGTTTCATGTCCAGTTATATCACATTGCTGTAATCTAGCTGAGTGGTGATGAAGGTCAGAGTAACTGAGGCTAGGTCTTTATTGCCAGGATGAGAGAGTGTCTCCTAGCCAGCTGGAGATGGTAGAAAGCATTACTCACAGCCATTGCAATATAAGAACTCAGCATCAGTGAGGACTCTTAGACCATGGACTAAATTGGCTGATTGTGGATGTGAACCTTTGTCAAGGGAGAGAGCACCACGGATGCAAACTCCTCAAAATACTTTCCTCTGCCCACCAGCATCACTTCTGTTTTGTTTGGATTCAGTTTCAGCCAGCTGTTTTTCATCCATTAGCTGATCTCAACCAAGCACTGGGCCAGCTTGGTTGTAGTGATGTGATCATATGTGGTGAAGGGTAGGGTAGAGATGTGTCATCTGCATACTGCTGGCACTTGAGTTCAGATTGTCTGATCAGTTTACCTAGTGGGTGCATGTAGATATTGAAGAGAACTAGAGAGAGAATTGATTCTTGTGATCAAGTGAGGGTCTAGTGTTGGAGGTGCAGTTTTCCATCACTACCCTTTGTGTATGTTCCTTTAGGAACGACTCAAATAATTTTATCACCTCTCTCAGGTGAGACAGCAGTATCTCATAGTTAATAGTATAAAATGCTGCAGAAAGATCCATGAGGATGAGAATGGATGTCTGTCCTCTGTCCATTGAGAGGAGGAGATCATCCGTCAGTGCCACTAATGCAGTTCCAGTTCCATGTCCTGGCCTGAATCCATATTGTGCCAAGTCTACAATATTGGCTTCAGTTAGATGAGTCTATAGTTAGCCTTTTGCTACCTCCTGTATGAGCTTTACTCAGGAATGGGAGGTTTGACATTGGGTGATAGTTGGCTAGGATCAAAATATCCAGGATGGTTTTTTTCAGGGTTGGTCAGACTATTGCATGATTGAAGGATGAAGGGAAGATTCCTTCTCTGAATGAGGCATTCATTGGCTGTTTCAGTCAAGGAGGGCCACCAGTCATTCGTGACTGTCTTGTGTAAGCCAGGAAGGGCAAGTGTCCACAACTTCCTGGTGAGTGAATGTGCTGAACTCTGGGCATGCAGGAGGGCTGTCAGTTGGTGGTTTTAGGCGGAGAAGAACCTATGATCTTTGAGAAGGCTTCCCAAATGTGTGTGATCTTTTCAGCAAAGTAAGATGATAGTTCTTCTCAGTGCTTGGTGCTGAGCTCTGATGCAAGTTGTAAGCACTCAGACTTGTAGGCAGGTAAGCTCCTTGCACTGGGATTTGGAAGCCTCAGGTTCTCTTGGCCTGTAAGACAGCCTCAGCATAGGCTTTGAGAAATTTGTTTCATCCTGTCTGAATCAGCTTTTGTTTACCACCATCAGCTCTTGAGTTTACACCTCTCTCCTTTGATTAGGCACGGTTGCCAGAAAACCAAAGCGATCTGTGTGGGTGACAGGGAGGAAGGGGTTGTTCGGGGGCCAGTGTGTCAGTGGTCGATACCAGTGTGGAATGGTGGTAATTCACCAGGTCCATGACTTTTCATCCTGTGGGTGAGGTGGTGGTGTCCTTCAGCAGGCTTTGGAATTTGATGGAGTTTGAGAGTCTTCATGGTCATGGTTGGGCACTGGAAGGTCTCTGACCACTGCATTTATGCGGTGATGGTCTGTCCAAAAGAGTGGCTGGGTAGTAATGTCCTCTATCTTGATATCTAGGCCAAAGATCAAGTTTAATGTGTGACCAACTGTGTGGGTTGGACAAGTGGTGACCTGTGAAAATCCTAGCGAGGAGGTGAGGTTTTTTGTTTTTGCATCTGGGGTATTTTACCACCATCACCGACAAGGGGTCAGTGAGCTCCTTTATGTATTCTTTTGTCTGGTGATCTGTAAATAAGCATAAAATTTATGCCATCTTTGGCTCTGGTTTCTACTGTCAGATGAATGAATTCAAATTAATTTGATTTACATGAGACACGCCTCTCTTGCATTTGCACAGCTCCCATGTGTGGGGGGAAATAGCCCCAAATGGTTGCCATATTTTTGTATTGCTATGTGTCACTACACAGTCACTACCTTTCTTTCCCCAGATACCTGAAGTATTTTCTTCATTGTAGTAACTCAGTGTTAGGTTACTAGACCATCAAGCACAAATCCTTGATTCTAAATTCTTTTGGCAAATATTAAACCCTGAAACAGAGTGATGGATTTAGTTTTGAGGTATGTACACCTCTCAGTGAACAGCTTAGTCCATCCTATTGCCATATAGCCTTCAACCTCACATTGCTGGGCAAAACGGGGAAAGGATCAATGAGACACTCTCTTCTTGAGTAGAAAAAGATGGTAGAGTTGCTTTGTTAGTCACTTTGTGGTTTTTGGACTATTGATGTGCATTAGATTTTCCTGTGTGTAATCATAAGGAAAATGTCAACTGCTTAGGAGCTCAGTTGTGATTTTTCCATGAGTCCTGAAAAAGAGACAGCATACCATTAGAGCAGAACATAAGGAAGAGACCTCCTGTCATTCCAGCATCCATGTACTAGCTGGTGCATTTGGTGGGAGGAGCCCAGGTTGTGCCCACTCTCCATCCCATCTTGCCCACTTGCAACAAGAAGCTGCTTCCCTCTCCATGATCTGGATAATGAATGAAAGGGAATCAGGGTGAATAAAATGTTGACATAACTGTAGAATGCTGTTTGTACATTTTACAAAAATCATATTGAAAAATTTGACAACCCTATTTTCTATTGAAAAATGCCATTTTATGAAACTATAACGTTTTGTGGAAACATATGGGCTTTGATGAAAATTTAATCAAAAAGTTTTCTCAGGTCCAGCATGGAATTTCTTCTCAAAATGAGAGAGAGAGAGACCCATCATAGGATATTTTTCATAAAAAATTTTGAAAGGCCTTTTTTTGTTCCACACTGAAACAAAAGAACATTTCAAAACCTCAACATTTATGCAAAAATTGTCAAAGTTGTGTGTCTAAACTTAGGCACTTAAATCCTTATTGAGGTATTTAAATAAGTGGTCCTTATTTTTATAGATGCTGAGCAACTCCTAGTGAAATTACTGTTCGCTTTGGGAGATCAGCATCTTTGAAACCCTGTTTGCCTTTGTTTATGTATCTAAATACCTGGTTTAGGTGCTTAGCATCAGGCATCGCTGTCTGATAATCGTTTCCATAACTCTGGTGTCCTATTGCAGAAGCTGAGATCAGCAAAATTATCCTGTCAGTTTTCACAATAGATCTTTCTAGCACCAGTGGCATGGAGTCCTCAGAATGGCCCTTGTCTGTGAAACTAGCCCCTTCTGGTGATTTACCATAGCCTGGGCTTGACAATTGTCAGATAATGGTATGAGGTACATTATGCCTGTCCACTCAACCATTTGACTGATCGTCATTATCATTGCAGTGATCAGAGATTTGGGGCCGAGGAATGAACCACCAACCTGTAGGGAAAGCGGTTTTGCATTTTGATAATATATTTGCTTTTAAATAATGTGAGGCACCCAGATGTTATGGTGCCCCAGCTAAACAAAAAGAAAGGAACTTGACGATGTAAGCAGACCCTTACTATTCCTCCTGTGCAAGAAGAAGGAAGTTCTTACTGTTAAGATGTAATATAACCCAAAGTAAACAATTTGATAAAGGTGCCTCATTAATTTGACAATGAACTATAGTCTTAAACTCTCCTTGATGCCTGGCTTTAACTTTCAGTAGTAAGTGCTGGTTTTAAATTTTGTATGAAGATAAGGTGAAGTGGAACTACAGATGCCTCTGCTAGCAGAAACCAGGAAGTAGACTGGTTTTCTGGTTTCCTGCATTATGGTCAGGTAGTTCAGCACAACCGTAACACAAAGGTATTGATTACATTTATGTCATGAGGTATGTAATAAATGTGGAGGTAACTGATAGGAAAGGATATCGTTGTCGTTTGAGTTTTCTTCCATGTAGGCTGCTTGATCCGCTATTGATCCATGATTATGCATGGTACCGTATGTGGTTCTTTCCTATGGAGATTGATACCTTTTCTCACATCTGTTTCATTCCCTGCCTCCTTCACTAGACTCATTGTGAAGAGAGAGAATATAAAAACAGTTTAGAGAACAGAGTGAACAGCCAACAAAAGAATCATTTAAACAAATGGATTTGTAAAACTTGATTGTTCTAAGTCTGTCCATGCCAGGACTACAATTTGAATTAAACATAAGGTGACTTCTTTCACTGAATCAATAAGTGCAAATAACATAGCTTGCAACCATGTTTTATGTCACAGACAAAAATGGTTCTTAACAGCTCTCTGAAGGCTATGCTTCAGCCACCTGCTGTTAAAGTTGTTTGCATTTTCTTAGAAAATTTGTTCTTCTACAACATTAAAATAGACAAGCATGCAGTCAGCACACTTGGGGCTAGAATTTGTAGATGTTTGAAAGGCACATTTCTTAATGAACACTATAACTTTCTGCAAACTTCCTGGTACCAAATATAAATGGCAGTGAGGGAGTGTGGAGAGACTCTACTGCAGCTCCTTTTTCTTTTTCAAATTAGGGCTGGCTGGTTTGTGGAAAAAGACAGTTCCTATTGTTGTTAGGAAAGGCCAGTTTGCTGATTAAACCATGTGACTCTTTTTGTCACTTCCATAATAATGGATTCCATTGCAAAATACTGTTATTTTATTCTTGTTTGGTATGCATGCTCTGCTATTTGGGTAGCTATAGGGACCTCCTAACATATATTTTACAGCGATTGTTTCCTTTCCGCACATATGCTGTGTGCATATTGTAATATTTGTTAATTTTTTGCAGCTGGCATGTGATTGTATATTTGGTAGCTGCAACAGGAGAGTGATTGCAATGGGGACACTGTCCACAGCTGTTTACAGCAGCATTCCATTTCCCAATTTATGGCTCGCAATGGGGAAAAGGTTCCTAGAAAAATATTTGACTTCCAATCTATACCTCCCCTAAGGCAAAACCTTAAGGCATGTTCATTCCTCATTTCCTGCTCCCACCTCCTTCCTTCACCAAACTCTGCCATGAAAACAAGTTCCTCTATTGCTGTCTGTTCTGTCATCCACTATGACTATCCTTCTTCTACAAACCCACCAAAGATGTGTCTACATCCCAGACCCTTCACTGTCTTTCCATTCCTAATCTCTAAAGAGAAGAAGGTGCTGAGCACCACCTATGGGATTTGACAGAACTCAGAGACTCACAAAATTGAAAATGCTCAGCATCTTTCAGGTTCCCCCCCCGCCCCAAAGTCCTTATCTATTCCAGCTCCATCTCATTCTTCACTTCTGCTCCTTCCCATATTTAATCTTACCCCCAAGAACTGGCAGGTAAATAAAGGAAGAACTGACTTTCAAATCTTTCATTCTAAAATGTATTTATATTTCCATTTTAAGCATCCACATATAAGACAGGTCCTTAGCTGGTGTAAATCAGCATACTCTATAGATGTCAGTTTATATCAGATGAGGATCCTGAGTGTAAATATTCTGTAACTGATTAGTAAGTTTGTGTCTTATAAAACCTTTGCAGTTTACATTTAAGTGGCTGTATGAACAGCAGGCAAACTGCATATATTAACATGTTGTGTTGCTGCTGTTAAATCTAAATAATTTTTGGAGAAAAGCTTAAGGGGAAAGAAAACATCCAAAACCAAGACCAAATGGAGTATTTAAAACTCAACCAGAAAAGAAAAAGCCAAACAAACTGAACATTTTTTTATTGTTACTAGAAAGAATATGAATCTGGACTGACAGCTTGTATACCAAGATGCAATTTGATCTGATTTCAAATGGCTAGGATATTATGCCCAGATAAAGGACCCAGGGGAAAGTATCACATTGTGTTAAATTATCAGTTAAGCATTTATGAACTTAGTTTATTTTCCTAACAAAAGGATTTTACACCCCAAATAGAACGCAAACAGCAACTCCATTCTAACTAGTGTTGCATTAATAAACAATAAAGGCAATAAAACAATTGCTTAGTTCTTACAGTGACCAGAACTTTTCTTGATAATGAGACACCTTGGCAGGTGCATTTTTATAGATGACTTACACAAACTTAATGGACATTTATTAATCCTCTACCATTAATTATGCATGTTTATAGAATATGTAGTATGCGTGTGCGTGTGCACATGCATGTGATCATAAAAACAATTGCAATTTCAACAATTCTGCCAGCTTTATTTTATTTTAGTTAGGAAAAGTATCTGAGTGGGAGAGGGCCAATATCTAAATGTGCTAGGTTAATTTGGTCACTTTAGCAGTAAGGCAAGCCAAGAGCTCCCATTACATGTGACAGTGTTGCCAGGTGTGACAGATATGGCAATTTCCTACAATATCTTTTGGAGATCTTACTGCATTAAGTTTATGTATCATTGTGGGCCATGGGCTGTATGTAATTCAGTATTAATCACAGCTCCTCCAGAAACTAAGAACAGTGGGCTGTGATCAGGCAAATTCACCGTAACACTTCCAGAGAGGTACTACCACCTGCATATACTGTTTCAAACTAGATTCTCCAGAGACCAACAGACAGACAAAGGACTTTGAATAAACAGCTTGAGTTTAAGCTGACTCAGGGCTACCTTTTGATTCAGCAAACAGACAGGATCCTTTGTCCAAGGGGAGGACCCAACTCTTGTGTAAGGGGTGGAAGGGCTTACTAGGGGCACATAAGACTGATGGTTGACCTCTGGTAAGCTTTTAGCATCCATATAGGGACTTTTATTGTTTAAATGTATTTTCCCTGTAATGCTTTTACCTTAAGAATAAAAGTAAAGTGCTTGTTTAGAAGGAGCTGTGTGGTAATTTGTAACTGCAGGCAATACACTGGTCATAGGCTTTGGAGAGAAAGCAAAGTGCAGAACCTAGCCTATACAGGCAATCTGGCTTGCTGGTTATATCACAGGGTAATCCAGGGAGCTGTGCAGTCTTAAAAACCCAGTCAGGTGGAATTGAGACATGGGTCTCTGCCCAAGAGAGGTGATGGCTGAGAGCTGCAAACCATTGGTGGACCACGAAGAAGGGGAAACAGGTGCAGTTGTCCTGAGACTGTAACACCACCATTTCTAAATATTTATTTGAACCACTCTTGCCAGTAATGGGCAGCTCTGTTGATTCTCTAGCCAGAGTCGCTGTCCATACAGATTGCACATTTGCTGCTTAAACAACAACAAAAAGGAAAGAAAATATCTATGGAGGAAAACAGTGCTTAATTTTTGATAGAGACTTAACATCTTCTACAGCAGCATGTCCATCTCTGATTCACCTGCAGGGAGCTAAGTGACTTTCAAAAATCACTTTACACGTGTTGTGCTACATAGATACTATGTTCCTTCTCTTTCTAAGATGATATTTATATGATATGTTATACATGATGATAAATCTAGCAGCCCCAGACCAACTGTTTATAAAAGCCTCAGTGGAAAAGATATGTCCATTAAGTTTATCTGAAAAATAAAAAGAACCCTGCAGTTAGTTACGGAAGTAAAAATTACCCTGGCTGACAGTGTTTCCTGGCGCTTGGTGGTTTTACTGTGCTATTTGCAATGATGGAGAGGGAATGTGAAACCACAAAGCTGCTGGAAATTAAAAATAACTCCATAAATGGATAATATGAAATTACCAATGTTCTATGGAATAAACATAGATACATTCAAGGGGCTCTAGCTAGCATGCTACATTGATTCACAAAGAAAATACTTTATACAAATTGAAATTCATGATCCCCCTGTGCAAAAGTCCAGGATGCCTTTTTAACAGCTACCTGGCCTGCTACTGCAGCCCAGTGCTGTTCCCCAGGAAACTAGAGTGATGCAATAATAAAATTAAATTTTGGAATGCATAGTAATACTACCTCAACGTTGGTGCACATATATGTAGCATAATACTTTCAAATGTCAACTAGTGACACTTATAAATGTACCCTAAAATAAATACAATAGATCTGATCATACTCCCATTTACTTCACTAGGAGATTTGCCTTTGATTTCAATTGAAGCTAATTTAGGCCAGTATGTGCAACGTGACCATCCCGAAGTCAAGTCAACACAACCTTCAGACCTCACCATATCTCATGTATTCCACACATATGCATAATCATACAGTGTAGCATTGGGAGGGGGTTTGAGAGAGAATGGTAATCGCATATTGCATGCAGATTATAGAAATTAGGGTTGGGCTTAAAGTAAAACTCAGTATGCAAACACGCTGAACTTTGAAGTGCAGAACCAGAGCCAAACAGTTACAATTCAAAAAACCCTGAATTCTGTGGAAGTTAGGATCTGAGTTTAGATATGGGACTAGACAATTGCAATATATCTTGGGAAGGAGGCCATATTGAACAAAGGTTAATTTCCTTGTGACTCTTCCAATGGGTAAGCCTTTAACAGCACATGGTGGACTTGAAGTGTGGTCTGATTGCTTTTATTTAGTACAGCTTTCAAAGATTTGGGGAAGCAACAAAGAGTCCTGTGGCACCTTATAGACTAACAGACGTATTGGAGCATAAGCTTTCATGGGTGAATACCCACTTCTTCAGATCTTTGTCGCTTCTACAGATCCAGACTAACACAGCTACCCCAAAGATTTGGGGAACACTGATGTAATGTGACAAGAGAAAATTGAATGTGAAGTCTGGTAATCAGTCTACAATCATGGCTTTCTCCTCCAGAAGAAGAAAAACAAATATTGTTGAATCAGGGATTCAATAGCATATCCAGCTATACTAGCATTGGGTATGGGGGACCAGAAAAGCTTTTCAATGTCTTAAATACCCCTAGGGGTGGTTATTTCTTGCTTTCATGGTATAACTCTCTGTGACCAAATGCACCCCTGTATTCATACCCTATACACTATTGTAATAATCTTTGTTCAAAATATGCATTGTGAGGTATAATTTGAAAACTAATAACTCACTAGTCAATATTATCATGGTGAAATGTATTTAGCAACATTATGTGTAAAGTTATGATATCCCCCCTGTGGGATGATAAAGGCACATGTTCACACTCATGTAGCCCCGACTAGGTAGATCTGGTCAAGCAGGGCCATCTGAAACAAAGGGATATGTGTTTACTTCAGTTTACATATAAGTGGTAAACAGAGTTCTCAGACAGCAAGAGGGGGAAGAAAGAAGACAAAAAAAATCTGCATTTCAGCATAGACTGGTGAAAAGAAACAGCATGAAGCCTCCTTCCTCCACCAGACTCCATGTCTCCCTGACTTTAACTAGGAGTCACACTCAGGAAAATGCTTTTCAAAGGGTGATGGAACTATAAAA
Source organism: Chelydra serpentina (assembly GCA_037349315.1). Taxonomy (NCBI): domain Eukaryota; kingdom Metazoa; phylum Chordata; order Testudines; family Chelydridae; genus Chelydra; species Chelydra serpentina. Next base: position 19,293,233 of record JBAIAC010000002.1, read on the forward strand.
CTGAGGGACAAAAACACCCAAAGATATCTCTCTCTGTCCATCTTGCTTTTCACCTAAGAAGACAAAAGAAACAGTCATTGGACCTTAGGAACAGAGCCTGACCTGAAACTTGGTCAGCAATACTATTGAAAACCTGTGGCAAGAATTTCACCCTGAAACAAGTGTAGTTTGTTTATTGCAAGGAAGTATTTTATCTTTATTTTTCTTGTAACCATTTCTGACTTTAATGACTTAATACTTGTAAACCTCTCTCTTTATAGTTAAATAAACTTGTCTTATTCTTTAATTAAAACTAACCCAGTGTTGTGAATTGCTTGGGTAACTCCATTTAAGGTAGAAGTCTGTTGTATCTTGATCCCCTCTGAAGAGCAATGGACCTAATATATGGACTGTCCAGAAAAGGGCTGGACAGAACACACATTTTTGGGGGAAAATACAGGACTGGGAAAGTGCTGGGGTCACCCTTCAAGTAGTAACCAAGACTTGTGGAAGCCAGAGTGTGGCTGGTGTTTGCTAGTAGGCTGCTCAAGTCAGAATTGCTGAACCAGGGCTGTGGTTATACATGGACACTGAGGGTGTGAGCTGAATGTTATTTGGCTGTTTGTGAGGAGCCCAAGTTCAGAGCTACAGCAGCAAAGCATTGTGAGCACTCCGGTTTGCAGGGCAGATGGTGACACAGGCCCTTGCTGGATTGCACCCTGAAATGTCATATGCTCCCTTTCTTCCTCTCCTCAAGCCAGACTCCAAGAGAATCAAAGCCTCATTGTTTTGTCCAGGAACACATCTTAGCTGTAAAATGTAGGATGTGTCTACACTTGGAGCTAGGAGTGTGATTCCCGGATCACGTAGACATACTCACACTAGCTCTTACCAAGCTAGCATGCTGAAAATAGTAGTGTAGTGTGGTAGCGTGGGTTAGCTTTCCTCAGTACAATCCCACCTGGACCAGATAGGTACATACTTGGGGTAGCTAACCTGTGCCACGGCTACTGCTGCCCATGATAATTCAGCTATACTTCTCTATTTTGCATGCTAGCTCAATGACAGCTAGCACAAGTATGTCTATGGAAGCTGTGAATCACACCCCCGAGCTCCAAGTAGATTATCCAGTCAGGGAGCAGATTCACTGTCATATGATTTAGGTGCTTGATTGCACACACTGGATAGTGAAAATAGAACATTCAGATACATTTAGCACAGTAAGCAGCTCATAAACAATCTACTAGCCAAAAAGTATCCATGGAGCAATATTTGAATAACAGATACATTCATACAAATTGCAGCCTTTCAAATGGCACTTAGGAGAAAGGGCTAAATTCAAAGAATAAATTGTCTGCAACAAATAATTTACCCGATTCTAGATAGTGCCTTCATGTATGAATTTTGCTCTTTATTTCTTTTCGTTTTTGTCACGGGTATTTCGATACAGGCTGTTCTCCCAGCCATAGGCTACTAGTGTGGACTGAAACTCAGCATCAATCTCCAATATAATGTAGGAAGGAAAAAATATACAAAAGCAAGCTAATAGCTTCAGGCAGCTGAATGGACCCCAGGCAGTGTGCAGCAGATTCTTATGGTTCATGATCTAGGTGGTCTGCTTCTCTTTCATATTCAGGCAGTTGTGCTGAATCATATAGATGAAACAAGACATAGTGCAACCCACGCAATAATATTTGACTCATTTTTTAGCATGCTTAAGAACTATCCTACACCTCTTTTGCTCCACTTAAATCAATACAAGCCTAATCAGAACATCTCTCTCAAAAAATCAATTCAAGCTCAATGATACTTTAATAGCAATGATGACTGCTTAGTGAGTACGATAATGTGCTAAATGGAGATGCTACTAGTTATTTAGTGGCATTAAGAATGTGTGTGTCAATCTCATCCTGGTTCTGTTGCTCCTCTGGTAACAGCTCTCCCAGTCACAGAAACAGGAACTGACCTTCTGTATCAGACGAGTGGTCCATCTGCTTAAGTATCCTTTGTCTGATAGTGGGCAGTGTCATATATTTCAGAAGAAGGTGCAAGAAACCCAACAGCAGACAAGTAGGGAATAACTTGCCCATGGGGAAGTTTCCTCTTAACTCTTGACAGTTAGTGGTTAGATTATGTCCTGAATATAGGTATTTATATCTCCTTATACTTTTGTTATCCTGTCTAATGTAATATCCACAGGTGGGCTTATCTACATAGGGAAAAAGCCCAAAGTAACGAATGTGCACTAGCTATTCTGCACTAAACTTCTCATATGGACATTCTTACTGAACACTTTGTGCATTTTGCTTAATAAAGCATACAAATCTAAAGTGCACAAAGGCACTCTTAATTTACAGTGGGGGTGACCACGCAGGGAGTTAGTGCAAAGCAGCTAGTGAAGCTTATTCCACACTAACTTCCTGGTATGGAAAAGTCCTAAATGTCTAAACTTCTTAAAAACAATTTTACTAACTCTTTGACCTCAGTGCCACCTTGTGGCAATGAGTTTCACAGGTTAACTACAAACTGTATTCGGTGGTGGGAAATAGTATTTCCCTTGATCATTTTAAAGTGTGTTGCATTTCAATTTTTATGTTCTCTCAGTTCCACTAGATGCCACATTCTTCTTTTATGTGGGAGGATTTACCTGATGTAACTTCTCTGAACCATATTGCTTTACTATGTTCCCTCTTAGGGCTTGGCTACACTTGCACATTATAGCACAATAAAGCCACCAAGAGCACTCTCCCTTACTACCCATCCACACTGGCAAGGCACGTAGAGCACTCTGACTCCACGGCTGGAGCTATTCTGGTACTCCACCTCCCCGAGAGGAATAACGTTTGTTGCGCTCTTGCTGGAGCGCCATGGCACCTGTGTGGACACCTAATGCGCTCTGGCCTCCGAAAGTGTCCCACAATGCCTGTTCTAGCCACTCTGGTCATCACTTTTGAACTCTGCTGCCCTGTCTTCAGGTGACCAACCGTCAAACCCGTCCTTTAAATAACCTGGGAATTTTGAAAATCCCCTTCCTGTTTGCTCAGCCAGGCGTGGAGTGCTCTCAGCGCATCTTTCCAGGTGACCATGACTCCAGGCACCAAGCGATCCCCAGTATGGAGCAATGGTGAGCTGCTGGACCTCATCAGTGTTTCGGGGGAGGAAGCTGTGAAATCCCAGCTGCGCTCCAGCCGTAGGAATTACAGTACCTTTGTTTTTATTTTTGATCTGAAAAAAGGTGTTTTATTGAGCTATTTGCAGTGATGTCCGGGTCTTCTTCCAGAACGGTTAGTTTATTTAGAGCCCAGCAATGTGTATGAGCAGTTCAAATGATTCTTTACAATGTATGATTCTTTGTATTTCATCTGTTATTATGCTGTCCACTTGCCCAGCGTTGTTAGGTCCCTCTGGAGCACCTTACATCTCTCTCCAGTGTTAACTGTCCTAAATAATGTTGTGCCAGCTGCCCATTTAGCCATTTCACAATTCATTTTCAGATCATTCATAGATATTCTAAATACTACCAATCCTGGTATGGAAACTTGGGGCACCTTTTGACATGCTGGAAATGACCATTTATTCTTTCTCGTTGTTTTCTGCCTCTCGGTCAGTTTCTAATCTATGACAGGACCTTAGCTCCACTCCATAAATCCCACGATAGCTGTATGACATATGGAAAGGGTAATAGTTGCTTCAGCAGTTCCTGCTCCTGGCTAGTAGTTTGTCCCTTCTATATCAGCTACATGTATTGAGATACCATGCTGGGGGGAGGGATAGCTCAGTGGTTTGAGCATTGGCCTGCTAAACCCAGGGTTGTGAGTTCAATCTTTGAAGGGGCCATTTGGGGATCTGGGGCAAAAATTGGGGATTGGTCCTGCTTTGAGCAGGGGGTTGGACTAGATGACCTACTAAGGTCCCTTCCAACCCTGATATTCTATGATTCTTACAGCTGCCCTTGTCACTTCCACTTATCAAACAGCAGATTTAACCCTTTCTCAGTGCAGACAGTGCCTCTGAGCTCCATGTGTCTGTCTAGTGACATAATGGGCTGCACAGCACCCTAGAAAACAGTACTGCTATTAAAATGGTGATAATCAGTAACTCCTTTTAATGGGGAGAAAAGGCCATCTACCAAGGCAATCTGAATTCTACTGTAAAGACAGGAGATCTTAAGCTGCCTGATCACCTACAGCATTTGGACTTGTACGCTAAGGTGCCAGTAACATAGGAAGACAAACGGGGTTATTTCATAACTCTCAGCTCAGTTGTTGGAACTCTGTGTATTTCCCCTTTGGTTGGCACACTGGTGTTGTAGGTAGCACTCAGCATGACAGAGCTGTTAGGAACAAGCTAACAAGCTGTAGTGAATGGCTGCACTAAATAGAGGAATCCTGAAACAAAGGTAAATATTAAAAATTAGAGGTATGTGGGGTAAAGTGTAAACCAGCTCACACACTTCTAACAATTTTAAAACTTTATGTCTCCTCATGTTCTAGGATTTACCAGCATATTTGGCTGATGGGTAGGTTTTAGACTTATTCAGCCTGGCAAGAGTGAAAAACACTCAGTAGAGGGCAGAGTCTAGTTCTCGAACTGTAATTGTTTCGTACTATATAGTTAATTAAAACATAGCATTCCTTGAATTGTAATGAGTACTTAGCACTTAGTACTTATAGCTACTCAGAAACTCTCAGGATCAAGCCCACACTGTTTTTACATCTTAACACTTTTATGTGTAATCAGTTTTGCTTTAAAATTCTTAGTCACTAGCGCAATGCTGCAATATTGAGGTTGTAGAAAAATCTTTTAAGTCCAAACAGAGAACTCTTTGCATTGGAATTTTAAAAAACCAAAAAGGTGACATTTTGTAATCTGTTTTTTACAAAACCTAAATTTTGGACCTAAATTGACCTGACGTCTTTTTAAGGAACTTGCCTAAGGTTACACTGTGTCCACACAGTGTCAACCAGAATTAGACCTCGGGAACTGTAGGTGTTCAGTCCACTAGACCAAGTTGCCCCTCATGCTGTCATTGTAACTCCGTGGGCCAGATCAGACTGATATTTTTCTAGACGGGACTAATTTCTAAAAACATGTAAGAATCACCACCACACTGGAGAATGAAATATCATTTTGCACCAACAGAGGGCAAACCCTTTATTTTTAAGTTACTTCTTACACGTATTGCACATAAAATAAAGAAACAAGGCACTTAAACCTCCAGGACTCTTACTTCCTTGTCTAATCTCACCACTTAAATATCACATAGGAAATCACTTTAGATTGTGAGCTTGTTGGGGGAGGATCATGCCTTCATTTATGTTTGGACAGCACCTAGTGCATTGTGGGAAGTACTGACAAAGATCTGAGGAATGTGGCCCAGATACACAAAAGGTCTTAGCCCCTAACTTCCATTTTTGATGCCCGTGTTCCAAATTTAGGTACCACTGTGATCCTCAAAAACTGCTTCTCACCTGCTGCCTAACTCTGGAGGTGTTTAAAATCCTTCAGTGCCTAAAGTTTCTCCATAAAAGTCCCCTAGGTGCCTAAATTTCTGCATATGCACAATGCCTCAGTGTAGGTCCCTGAGTGTCTATCTCATGCCTAAGCTCCAGTGCAATCTTCAAAACAGGTGCAGGTAGGTTTTCCCCTAACAACTTTGCCTGTGGGACCTGATCCCGTAGGTGTTCTCAAAGCATGCCTAACTCCACACACAATGGCTGGGGAGGAGTAGGGGGAAGGATGAGGCTTCCCTTAACCTTTAACCCAGTGGTTGGGGTACTCACACAGGATATGGGACACCCCTGTTCAATTTACCCCTCTGCCTGATGAGGAGAAGGGATTTAGACTTAGGTCTCCCCCAGCCTCCTCAGGTGAGTGCTCTCTCCACTGGACTAGAGAGTCATTCTCAAGCTCTCTGAACCAATGTCTATTAAATTATTTATCCACAGAGGAACAGGTTGAACTGGAGAGATTGATAGAGACTCACTTCAGACTATCCCAGAGCCCAGTGACTAGGGCACCTGAGGAGGCTGGGGGAGACCTAAGTCCAAATCCCTTCTCCTCAGGCACAGGGGGGAACTGAATTGCATTCTCCCAAAACCTTGGTAAGCTCCCTAATCTCTGGGCTCGATGTTACAAGGGAGTCTCCCCCTCCACTATTTTGTGTGGAGTTAGGTGTGTGCTGACAGCATTCTTGCAAATAATGACTTAGGCGCCTGTCTCCAGGAGAAGGTTCCCAGCTGTGGATTGCAAGCAGAGATAGGCACCTCCCTCTAACCCAGACTTCCATGCCTAACTCCCTGAGAAGGGCTGGGCTTAAGACACACCCCTCTTCTCAACATTTCCTATTGGCTCCTCATCTAGCATCCTGGCTTTTGTGGATCCCATTCTTAGGTGCCTCTCCCCTGCCTCAAGCATTGAATAGGGAGCCTGGATGCATAACCTGGGGTTTGTGGATTTCACTGAGTGGCTAGGAATCTAAAAGTAACCTTAACAATGCGTAAGTCCCATTATAGATTCGGGTCTGTCTCTGTTTCTTGTCTACCACATATTTTCCAAGAAACTTCCCTCTCTGGGGCCTTTTAAAGTGCCAGTCCTTTTAAAACTCCCTTGCTGTCCACAAATTACTGAGCATAAGGCAGTAGCAGCTCCTGCTCTGATGTTGCAGAAATTTATAATCCTCCTTTATATATTTTTTACAGTAAAGAGACAGTAGCAGCAGGAGAACTTCTTATCCTAATATAATAACAATAATGCTTAGAACTGCTGTAGTGCCTTTCATCTGAGGATATCAAAGCGTGTTCCAAACACTAGCTAGTTAAAGCTACACCACTCTTCCAAGGTAAATACTTCTAATGTGGGCAGCACTGAGCTACTGTAGTTCTTAGAGCTCGGAGGAGTACTGTCAGACTCCATGGGCTTTTGAGAGAGAGATGTAATTGTAGAGAGGAAGATGTGAGGTTTAGAGCCCATGGATTAGGACCGCTCAGACAAAGGGCTAGCTAGCTAGGACCATTTTTATCCATTTAGGCCATGCTCTTGTCAAATTTCCTCTCTGCCTAAACTCTGAGTGGCTGGCTTCTCAGAGCTGAGAGCATCTGAACATGCAGGTAGGAACAGCTATAAGTAATGCCCTGGCAAGGGGGTAGGATTGTCCTAATGTTGGGTCAAAGTAAAGAAGTATGCCTTTGCGGGCCTGTGTTTATAGCAAGTGCTTGGCAGCTGATGTTACACTTGGGCTTTCCTTATAGCCCCCTGGTTTAAATGCTGATCGATTCCTTCTCGCTTCCCTGAAAAAGTATTCTTTCTTGGGTTACATTTTCCATGCTTGGTGTCAGCCCAGAGGTATGCCTTTATTTATTTAATTTAATTTAATTTAAAATGTTCAGCCAAATCCCTTTGGCTGTTTGAGTTATGAGAGGGTGAAAGACATATATTTTTCTCATTGCATGAACTTTTTCAGGTGTTTCCTTCTGCCCACCAAGTCTGATAGTATGAGATGCGGAGTTCCCTCAGCTCCATCTGATGTCTACTCAACTCCCTCTCAGGTCAATTTCCTGGGGGGAGGGGTGTTAGGGTGCTCAGCACCTCCCAGGATCTTTCAAATCTGCAATGTTAATGTTAGCTAATCGTCTCTTAGGCCTTTCCTTAACTATGAATGAATTACTGAATTCAAAGCATTTAAATACCATTTCCAGCATCTGCAACACCATCCAATGCTAGCTAAAGCTTCTATGATATTATCTCGGGCCCTGATTTTGCAATAAACAGTATGTGCCTCTGTGCCCAAATGGAGCTCCACTACAGTGGGGCTTGACATGAGCACAGGGGTCATCCACATGGAGCTTGTGACAGGAGTGTGGCCTCAGTTTTCTACATAGCTATTAGCTATGTGACTATGTAGTTACTATAGTAAGTTCAACACAAAATCTTAAAGGCGTAAACCACTTTAAAGTGGCGTGAGGCATAGGCTAGATGTAACATTCAACCATAGGAGGGATCTATTCTCTGCTTATAGAGACTACTTAATTTTTGAGAAGGCCAAAGGTTAACAATGGATATGGTTCAGGATGGCCTTAGTGAAGAGGATTGTATTATAATAAGGGTCAGAGTTAAGGTTCAGTCTTCCTCAACTTTCAGATTTCCTGACATCTTAGTTCTTATCCAGGTAACTTTAGTTTTGAATTTGTAGCATATGCCCTGATCCTTCAAAGACTTACATAGATGCTTGTCTTTCAGCATATAAATAGTCTTGTTGGCTTCAGTGGGACAAATGACTTGTTTATTAAGCATGCCCATAAAGATACTTAAAGAATTATGGCCATAGTTCTTCCTATGATATTACCTGTATGAATAAATAGGCATTTTGTCTCAGTAGAGCTGAAATACTGAAAGATGCAGCAGCCACTGTTTAGCTGCTGTGGTCCTGAGGGAGGAAGGAATTATAGCTGTTTCCAAAGGAAATCCAAACACCTCTGTTACACTGGGATCCCTCAACAGCAATGCCTTTAACACTGCATGCTGGCAACAAGCACCACAAAACTAACAACATCTCAGTTAAGGCAACCATGCCATTTATTTTATGTTAATTGTTCAGTGATTATTATAGCCCAACTGCTCTAGCCACTTTAAAAATGATGCATGCGCCAACCAATGTTGTGTACTGATGCCAATTCCTGTTACAGGGCCTGTGCATGTGAATTGCTATTGAGGCATGTAACCTTGTAAAAATAGCACTGCCATTAAATTCTTCTTTGTAACTCATCAACATCTGGGGCAGCTTTCAAAACGAATGTTTGGTGTATCCGTGGATGGTTTTTGCCTGGGCTTGGTAGGGAATTTTTTAAATAAAAACCCTCTCTGGCAGTTGCTTTCTCTGGTGATTACTGATTTTAAGGGTGAACTGTCACCCCTGATCCATGACCCCTGTTGTTCATTGGGTCGAGTCTCCATACTAATTGGGAACCCTCCAGCAAGAGAGGGGTTACACAGAGTTCTAGCCTTGCTTGTCAAGAGCAAAGAAAAAGGCTTTAAGGAGCATTCGCACCTCATCGCGGCTTTCAGCTGGAGTTGTGCCAAACTACTCACCATTACTCTGAGCAGCAGAGAACACAGAGTAGCCATCAATCTTTGAAGAGCATGGCTATTCAGCTACCTTCAGAGGTTGGTGCCAGGTTTAGAACAAAATGGTGTCTTAAAGCTCCGGCCAAATTTCTCTCACTCTTCCTTTTATTGCTGCTTTTTTTTTTCTTTTCCACTAATTACAGTCCTCAGCACCTAACAGTGACAACAGAGGGAGAAAAAAACCCTACATGTTCTGTATAGTGCTTGTTTTTTCTGTTTGACTCTTGCATCCAAATTTCTTTTGCAAACATAGTATAGTTCATTCTTGCTGTATCTAAGATGTGGTTTATTCTGTCTGAATATTGAAATGCAGTTTCAATCTTTGAAAATGAATGTTTAACTATGTTCAGTCCTAAACAACATACACCCAATTCAAAGTCGGAGGGAGGTGGTCACCACAAATATCCCTAAAGCCAAGTAACATTTAGTAATTAGCTGTGCATTGTTGACTCCCTTTGATTTTTTAATATAAAAATAAAAGGAAATCATTACAAAAATATGATCCAATAATCCTAGTGTGCTACTTAGTACTGTACTGAGCTATCCTCTTGCACTGTTAGAGTCCTTTGAGAATTATTATTCTTGGTGGTGGGGGAATGTTTGGCTTATCCATTTTATTATTATGATCTCTTTTTCACATTTATTTCACAAAACAAGGAAGCATTAATAAGAATAAATCTAAGAATTTTACTGTTCAAAATACATCAGGGGGTCTAAATTTTTGTTGTCATAAGGCTCCTTTGTCCCACTCTGGCAACACAAAGGGGCTGTAAAGCCATCTTGGCTAACTACCACAGAGAACCCTTAGGTTAAATAGTGGCTCAGCACCATGATGCAGCCCCTGGTAAAGGGGGGCATGACTGGAGCAAAGAGGGTGTGGTTAACCTGGGCATGTGATTGTAGACAAATTTTCAGTAAATTAGGATGAAATCAAATGTGTGACCTGCAGTGAGAAGGCTGTGAACCCACAATCACTTGTTCTTTCCATAACTGGAATATGTTAGTTACAATAGAGCTGGGAAAACAGTGGAAAGAGATGGATGTCAGGATAACTATGCATCGTGGGACACAGATTCAAAGCCAGATATTCAAAACCTGTTCTTTACATGTTTGTGACAGGGTGTACCAGGTCCTTCATGTTCCCCTGGCCACAGGAGCTCAACTGGATTCATTCGCTTAAGCTGGAAGAGGACCTGCGCACTTTAACCCTAAGGTAGGGGGTGAAGATAAAGCGACCAGGTGGGAAGAAGCCCAGTGAAGTACCTGTAACTAAATGCAGGAAGCGGTACGTGGCTACTGGTTACAAGGTCCCTTGGTTGGTGAAGTGGTGTAAACCCTGAGAAAGGGACAAGGCTAGTTTAAAAGCCTGAGTGAAGGGCTGAATTTAAAGGGCCAAAAAGCAGGACTGAAGACCCTGGTGAGGTCAGACAGACTGGTTTTGTTAGACTCTTTGGTACCTTGGAAAGGGTTCATTTTGATTCTGAGACCCAGATGGAAGGCTGAGCTACTGAAGACCAGCCAAGTGGGACTGGCAACCTGCAAGGAGTGCCAGGGAAACGGCTTGCAGTGCTGCACACAGCAGCTGGAGACACTCAGGAGGTGAGTCCCCCTCTTGCAGTGTTACAAATAGAGTGTTAAATTATTGGAAATGAAAGAATTTTAAAAATCTAATTCTTATCATTTACGCTGTACTGAGGGCCAAGCATTTTACTCTGCCTAAGTAATGAAAATAGACAAGTCAGTTTCTCTGATTTTATAGTCGGTTAACTGTGTGGTTCTCAAGCATCAGCACAATGCTTCAATGTCTGGGTTGTAAACCCTGCCGGAGAATGTGTCCTCTTTGTTTAACAGACCACAGACACACACACTATCTACTGGAAACTTGTTCAAAAAATAATTATTTTCTATAGATTGGGGGTTTTATAAAAACGTATTTTCACAGAGTGTAAATTTGGGGCCACATGTGACCTGGAAAGCACCTATGCTTAACTGTTCACCCTTCAGTTTCATCAGCATCAAATTGCAACATACATCCCCCCACAATTTTGCTTAGTGAAAAAGAGAAGTGCTTGCAGTAGGTATTGATTGTCATCAACATTTCTAACCAGTTCTTTAGTGTAAGTGGTTGCATAGGAGCTTGGAACAAAAGTTATTTCATATCAGAAAATGTGTAATTTACTGCAAACTAGCTAGAAGGCAAGAGAGCATCAAGTTTAAAATCAGGCTGCATTTAGATTCGTACAGGACAATTAATAACATTGGCTGTGTTTGTGAGCACCTGTCTGGAAAAGTGTTACCCCATTTTGAAATAGTCTTAGTAGACATTGATTAAAGGTAAATCCTAATGGAGAAATAGAACTATACCCTTGTGACCACAATTTATCACACCTGGTGTCATTAATTCTATCAACTACCACAGTACAATGATGCTTTGTATTCCTGCAGTTTGTGTTTAAAGAACACGCCAAAGACAAGATAAAGGAACGTTATTAATTTGGAGAAATTATAGAGAGCACTTATCCTGTGAACACTTGTCAGCCTCCACATTTTCAGGATGAACTATACCTAGTTCTTAAGGAGGGGAACTAGTTGCAACTAGTTGTAGTATAATAGTTGAACATTATTTTATAGGAAAGGTTTCCTCCAGGAAATAATGCTGAGAATGAGTTTGCTCCCTAATTATTCCCTTGTTGTTTTGTAGTCTAACCACCCTGAAGCCTTAAAGTCTCTGTTTTAACTACATGCTGGTGGGGAAAAAATTGTTCAGTTTCTCTCAGTAATATTTTCTTAAAGGATGGAGGTGGTGGGAGGGATTTGTAATAAGAGACTGAACAGAAAATTAAGGACCCCGACTTCCTTCCTCCAATGTTTCTCACAATATTGCAATGTGAGGGAATCGGAAGTATGCTTCATGGCAATGCAGCAAAAGATTGTATGAGGTGACAAAATCATGTGTTTTGAAAACCTCCATTGACACAGTAAAACACAGTAAAAAGCTACCTGTACATCTGGATGTTAACCCAAATCCCCAGTCTCTTGAGATTTTTCACTTCGCTAATGTCAGTGCATTTAGAAGTACACCCCGATGGGCATTGGTGTAGTGTAGCAATGCAAGGTCTTGTTTTTATAAACTGTTCAATATGGGTTCTGAAAGTATGACAAACCAACTATAACCAACATAAGCAAGCTATCTGCAGTGTGTACAATAATGCTTCTAGTGGGAGCGGCCGGGGGGGGGGGGGGAGGAAAGGAGGAATGTCAGATCCCACGCTTATTGCACCAGATAGACAAAAGTTAGCATTTAAAACACACCTGCTAACCAGAAACAACCAGATAACCCTGATTTCCAAATTGTCTTTGGATAGCAGGGCAGTGAGCATATATATGATACTGTGTTCACAGATATATTTGCATTTTCAAAACATGAGCAGAAAACTCTTATGCCCGAATATGTGCCCTCACACCTGCTTCTATCCACAAAATGACTCCCTTGATACAGACAAATTACAAATAAAATGCAATGAATCATAGTAATCTAGTAGGTGAGGTTGAAAGCACACTATGCCCATTCATGGCTCTGCTGTATATAATTGATTTCATTACCATCAGCGAGCCTGTAGGTAATGTAACATGCCCATTTAGGGGCCCAGTTACTGAACTAAGTGGGAAATAGCTTTCCTGTCCTGTGAAAATGTTTGAGATTTCAAAGATTTTTCTCATTCTGCCTCAGAATGAAACCTAGATCTTTTCAATATTGAGGACAGAGAACCCCCACATCCCAGTAAGGACAATAGTCCAATGGTTATGGCACTGCCTCAAGCAGAGCAGGGACTCAAACCTGCACCTCTCATTTCCTAGGCCTAACCATTGGGCTGTTGGTTATTCTGGTGGAGGACAAGTCTTTCTCTCGCTCACATACCCATTTTGAACAAAACTTCTGTCCTGGACCTGAAAAATCGTTCTCAATGAGAGTTTAACCATTTTGTCCAGCTCTACCCTTAACTGAGTGGCAGTGAAGGAGTTAGAGTGATGTTTGGCTTTAGGCCTTTTTGCTACAGCAGATGCAGCTTCTTAGACTGGCAGAGACACACTCAGACTGGCACACAAATAATGTCTCTAAAGCCAGCTTATTTAAAAAAAAGAAAGAGAGAGAGAGTGCCATTCATCCATCTTTAAAAGCCCTTCTTTAGTGTACTCTGTGTGCCTCAAAATGTACTGCAGACAAGCCAATGCTCTTCTGTGAGGAAACAAAACAATTCTGTGGTATGACTGCCCCTGCAAGATCCAGTGACATGGATGCACAAGAGAGAGGATGCTTTATTATGGAGACTAGAGGAGTAGGAAAACAGTAGGACAATATACTACTAAGGCCTTGTCTGCCCTGAGAAATGTAGCTAAAATGCCTTACTTTTGCTACCATTGGCTCAGCTCCACTGGCAGTATTGAGAGAGCTAGTGTAGACAAAGTGCCACTAACCACCACCATGTCATGTTAGACCTCTGCTGAGCAGGGTTCAACAGCACTGTACTTGAAACACATGTGGCTAGGGTTACCAGATAGGAACTGTGAAAAAACGGAACAGGGGGTTGGGGGTAATAGGCACCTATATAAGGAAAAGTCCCCAAAAAGGGACTGTCCCTTTAAAAACGGGACAGCTGGTCACCCTACGTATAGCCACCTGTTGTCCTGCCTACATTACCGTTAGCAATGGTGGGTAATTTTAGCAACTAACTCCTAGACTAGACACAGCCTATAAGGAAATCTATTTTAATGTTTGTTTTTCTTCTGATTCTTCTCCAGCTCTCTACTGGGAGGCAGAGTCTGCTGCAAAACACTCAGAACTTAGATGCCTGCAAAGCCAAGTTGAGTTTGTGTTATTTGCATTCAAGGTTTTTGCTTTCAATTAACTCTTAAACAATTAGATTATCATTTGGATCTTTTACTGATAAATGGCATTCATTCACTGGAATGTGCGAATTAATTCATTTGCATTCAGTGCTCTTAATGGAGAAAGAGGGCTGAGTGACTCCTGTCTTAGTCCAACCGGACATGTGCATCATGCATTGAATTACATCTCTGCGGTCGGGAGGTAGGTTATCCATTGCTGCTGCTAAACACAGGGGAATATTCTCCTTCAAGAAAGTTTTTCCTGACTCCCATAAACAAAATAATATGCTTTGTTTCTAGTCTTCTAGGAAGGATTTTACTTCTTTTCTTCTCTGCCAAACATTTGTTTCATCAAGCTAAGCTTTTGCTGTTATGTTCCTAATTAAGTTAACGAGTGAAATGTGCAGCCTAATTTGGCAACAGAATATCTTATTGTACTACAGAGTCTTCAATACTAAATGTAACATCCTATAATGATTCAGTTTTTCAAGCTTTGAGTTTAGATCAAAAGCGAATGACACCTTTGAAGACATTTCTAATGCATGCATTAAAAACATGAAAACAATAATAGTTTGCTTTGCTCTGCAATAGACTGCATGCTGGAAACCAACACCTCTGATTTGCTTTACTTTAGTTTAATTTACTAAGACTTATGTATATAATTATATCTCCCTTTTGTCTGTCATTTATATTGGAATAGAAGCACAGAATGATCTTGCACAGAGTACAATAAGTAAAAATGATATCTTGTTGAGAAAATTTCACAGATTTCTTAAAAACAAACTCTCTTCCCAAACCAAAATGTTTTAAGATTGATTGAAGGTTCTAAATAGATAGGTAATAGGCTTTCTTTAAAAAAAATAATTAGAATACTATTGACATGTTTGGAAACTTGGAAATTCAGAGTATACATAACATTTGTAAATGAGAGGGAAAAATACAGCAAATGTTAGGAATTCAGGAAGTACCAACCTTAACTCTGCCCTATTTCTTTTAATTATCCCTCCATTACAAATCTTATCAGTTGCCACAAAAATTACATTTTCTTATATATTGTATATATGAATCACAATAATATGGTATCTTATTGTAGAAAGATATAACCTACACCCAATCTGTATCATTTACAATGGAATGTAAAGCATGACTTTCTTTGTAGGGGCATATATATTTGTCAGAGGAGGGTGATCTATTTGTCCAGGGTGAAGTTGCCCTGAGTTAATCTCTGGCCTCTGGGTTCCCAATTAAGAGACTGCTTAGGGTAGAGCAGGCTAACCAGCCCATAAAAGGGTGGTGAATGGGTCTTGGGTGAGCCACATGTGGAGGATAATGTGTAACTGTTGTCTCTGGCCCATACACTGAGGATAGAGAAGTCCATCTCCATCCTCTGTCTGTTAATGTTAATGTAAATGTATATAGCTTCATAGTTGTGCCTGGCACCTTACAGAACAGAGTCTTTGTCTCAAGGAATTTACCAGTGGGGTCAGTAAGTTGAGAAGTCAGTAGTGAAGAGTATGTGGACTATAGTTGGAAGTTAGGTAGGTGAAGGTAATTGGAGATAATTGTCAGATTTAAAGATGGTGTTAGAACTTTAAGGTTATTTGTAGACTCATCCTTTATGATCCCTTACTTAAGGTAATGGGCTATTTTGCATAATGTGGGAGGAAAGGGGGTCAGATTGTACTGCACTTAAAAAGAATGTTAGGAATATATAAACTATTCAGGACCAAGGTTCCCTCCTGTGGTGCTGAGAAGGAGGTCTTAGATCTTATAAGAACTGCAAACTCTCCTCCTGTAGTTTCCTTGCTGAGGAGCTTATAAGTATCTTCAAAAGTGATATAATTATGGACAGCATTCGTCTCTCTGATCCATGTTACAGATCTCAATTGCATATTCTGCATGAATTCCATTTGTGGAACTTTCATTCATGTGCCTGGGCAGGCTCTCATGAACCCAGTCGTGAAATTCTACCACCGTATTGGGAAAATGGGGATAACTTCCCTGTGTTTGATGGAGTCACTCCATCGCAGGATAGGGTTAAACCATCCCAGCCAGAGATGACTTATCTCAGAGGCTTTTAAAGTACTATGGTGACCTTATTTATTTATTGGATCTTTGTTGGACAAGACTGCACCAAATGGAAAGTAGTTTATATAAAATCCCAATTTACAGGGTAGGACACAAGTTCTTCACTCCCACGTCAAATGATACAAGTTGCAACCCGGACTGTATTATCAATATATTCAGGGGTGGTGGTTAGGGTGACCAGATGTCCCGATTTTATAGGGATAGTCCCGATTCTTGGGTCTTTTTCTTATATAGGCTCCTATTACCCCCCACCCCATCCCGATTTTTCACACTTGTTGTCTGGTCACCCTAGTGGTGGTTGTTTTTTTCTGGATCAAAGTGGAAGTATTTTCAGAAGAGGCATTTGTTATAAATTTGCCAAGTGTCACTGCCTCCTTTGGTTATAGTTAGGAGAAAGTGTTCTTGTTCAAATGGGAAGACCAAGGAAAATGGAGGAACACAGTCTCAACCTTCTTAGGTGCAGGCCCATGTACCCTGGAGCACAGGGGTGCCATTTAGGGAGGTTGGGGGGCGGGGCAGCAGTCCTCCCCTCCTCCCATCCCCTCCAAGTTTTGTGCCACATTTGGGTGAACTTTGCAGCAGGAGGGAAGGTGCTGCCCTGCCCCACCCACCCTTGCCCTGCTCCACTTCACTGCCATCTGCAGCCACAGCACTGGCCCTGCACCCCCTACCATGGAGATGTCCCTGGCCAACCTGCTCAGGACTGGGAGGCTCTGATCTGCTGTGCAGAGCCGGGCAGGGGCTGATGTCGGGAAATCCCCCTCTTTCCCTCCCGTGTGCCCAAGCCTCCATTGAGCTAGGGTGTGGGGACAAGGAGCCTGTCTGTGCTGGTGCTTCTGCTTCAGGAATGGGAGCTGTGGCTGCTGCTGTACTGAACAAGCCTTCAGGCTCTTGAGTGCTCAGCTTAAAGAGACAGTGCACTGACACACAGAGTTTCCCACACACATTCCCCCCATCACACACACACACACACACACACACACACACACACACACACACACACACTCTCACGCACGCACCCTCCCCCAACACACACGCATTTGTATTATTGTTGTTGTTATTACTTGGTACTTCCCGTCAAAATGTGCAATGCACATATGTTCTCTGTAATTTTAGTCTTTCAAAATTTGTTAAGGATTACAGTGCTGCTGTTTTCGTTTTTTGAGTGCTGTGTGCATTTCATAATTTTATTTCTCTCTCGTACTTAAATTTAATTCTTTGGGTAGTGAGTTCTAAAATGCTTAAGTTGTCCTGGCTGGAATAAGTATCATTATTACTTTTATTACCATATTGTGCTCTGTTATTCATTATTTAAAGTGGTACAATTAAATAAGAGTATCCTTTTCGAATTTGAAATTAGCTTGTACTCAGCTAAGCAGTGCCAGTATATAAAACAAATAGCTAAAAAAAATAACTTTAGACACTATGCAAATAGGGTGACCAGATGTCCCGATTTTTATAGGGACAGTCCCGATTTTTGAGTCTTTTTCTTATATAGGCTCCTATTACCCCCCCAACCTCATCCCGATTTTTCACATTCGCTATCTGGTCACCCTATATGCAAATGGAGGTCACTTATTTTCAAGTTGTATTTTTAGTTATATCTATAAAATAACGTAAAATTAACTGAAAATATATGCAGTTCCAAGTCTGATACTAATAGCAATGATGGAGTCAAATGTTAGTGAGTCACATACATCATTGTGATTGATAAACATAAATGCCAAAATTAGAAAAATAAATCCCTGTTCTTAATAAAGAGAAAAAAACATAATCATGTGTGTTAAAATTAAATACATGGTTTTAGTGGAGGAAAAAAGAATTGACTAAAATAGAGTAGATAATGGCAGTAACTCAGTGTATGTCTGTTAGAGAAAGTAAACAGATTTTATTTATTTTTATTTATCTCTACTAAAGATAGTGTACAAAATACAGTATCAAAATTGTGTTTCTGATGTCTGTGTTAAGGCTCCAAAACTGATACCTCAGGGCTCGGGATTGGGAATATCTTGCTGAATTATCTCCTGATTGTTCTAAATTTACATATAAACTTAAAATATGGCTTTTGTTGGTGTTTGTCTATATTTTTTTATGTAGGAATTAGAATTTAGAGTTTTCAGATGCCTAAATAGCCCCTGGGCTCATGGCAAAAATTGCTTTCCCACCTCCCAATAAAAAATAGTACCTCTGCGGGAACACGGGGCTCTTGCAAGCTAATGGGCATGATACGTAGAGATCCTCACGTCAGAATCTCATCACTACATAACTGGAAAATTCCACTGACGATAACGTGTTCCCAACTGTTGATTCTTATCATGGGTATTGTGATACTGGGTGTGGGGGCGCATGGGAGTTTGGGACATGGTTCCTAAAGCCCTAGCAGTTAGAATCAAGCGATTACATGAGAATCTGTTTTCAGTTTTCTAAAAAAGTTTCAGTCCTTCATGGTTTTGCAGAAAATCTTGCAGACCTAGCAAATGAACCCTAAGAAATCAGAAGGCACGTATGAAAAGAATTCCACATATATTATTTTGTTTAATCTCAGGATTTTAAATCCAATATCATGATTTTTTGTGGGCCTGACTAATGATTTTTAAACACTTGCATGCCATATAAATCAAATGCAGAATAATTGGTAAAGATCGACAGTGCCAATTAGAGATCTGTGTTGCAATGGCAGTGATGCTATTGTTAGAGGATGGCAGTGCGTACACTTTATTAAAGGTAAGAGATGAATTCACCTGGCTTTAAATGAAACATCAAAAGCAAGCTGGAGAGAACTCCAATTCTGCCTGGTTCAAAGAAATTCCCTCATAGGATATCAGGTTCCAAAGGCAAGATTATAACAGAAATTTCATTGGCTGAGCTTACTCCCTAGGGATATAATGAGGTTTGCTAGGCATTGTTGAAAACAGTAGTAGTACTGTGTAAATTAACCTTTCTGGGCACTGGTGCACCTTGGTCCTTCCTATTCTCTGCCACTGCCACATAATAGTCTAATCTCCTATGGGATGTAATACTTTGGTGTATTTTTGTGTGTTGGGTTCAGTGTACTGATGCTGGGTGGTGGTGGTGTCCTGTCAGATATAGGTCAGCCTACATGATCTGGTGTTCCCTTCTCCCCTTAAACTCCATGACTTTGGTTCTTTTCATGGGTGTCACACGCACCCCAGTGCAGGTTGGATAGAACAGTTCTGTTTCTGTCTTGTCCTTCTCTGGGACAAAATGAGATTTGGTGTAAGCAGGTGCATGATTTAGTCAATGATTTAGCCAGGTTTACAGCTGCTTTACTTTGCTGGAGCACCCAAACAAATAGAGCGCACTGGTGAATTTGGTCCATTACTTTTAAATAGCTTAACCTTCTCAATTCATTTCTAATGGTGAATAAACCTGGGCTGGCTTGTCAGTTTCTACAGTAAGTTTCAGCTTTGTGGTATTTGATATAATGATTAATGAATATGAACATCAAAAGATTCTGTTTCTTATCCAAGCTTTGATGCTCTTTTGATTTCTAGGTGTAAACACAGTATGGCAGAACTAGTAGCTTTTCCCAGCTCCAGCCAGCCAGCAGGACCAGTGGCTTTCCGAACAGCTTTGTTTATTTAAAGCAAAATTGTGATTAGAGATTAAATAAGTGTCCTGAAATATGAAGAAAGATTTTAGATGCTTATTCTCCACTGCCTTACACCTTGTATAATCATTGACATCAGTGCAAAATGGTTGTAAATCACCCACCATTTTTGATTTATTAGCATTTCACACTGTTTGTATGGGTGTATATAACTACACAAGGGCCAGAGATGTGGAATCAGGCACAGTGTACTAGTACCTCTTTTTCAGCCTCTTGCTCTCACACAGCAAGAGGAATGTAAAGATTAACCCCTTGGTGAGAGGAACAAAAGTGTATGCTTTTTAATCAGCAACAATAATAATCAAAGATAAAGATTGTTCTACTGTTGGTAATTTACTGATTATCATTATGGCTGTTGAGTAATTGCAGTTAACTCATGCAGTTAACTTAAAACATGATTTAAAAAAAATTAATCACGATTAATCGCCCTGTTAAACAATAGAGTATCAATTGAAATTTATTAAGTATTTTTGGATAGGGGGAGAATTGTCTCCTGCTTTGTTTCACCTGCATTCTGCCATATATTTTATGTGATAGTGTCTCAGTTGATGACCCAGCACATATTCGTATTAAGAACACTTTCACTGCAAATTTGACAAAACACAAGAAGATACCAATGTGAGATTTCTAAAGATAGCTACAGCACTCGACCCAAGGTTTAAGAATCTGAAGTGCCTTCCAAAATCTGAGAGGGATGAGGTGTGGAACATGCTTTCAGAAGTCTTAAAAGAGGAACACTCTGATGCGGAAACTACAGAACCCGAACCACCAAAAAAGAAAATCAACCTTTTCTTCTGGTGGCATCTGGTTCAGATGATGAAAATGAACATGCATTGGTCCACACTGATTTGGATTGTTATCAAGCAGAATCTGTCATCAGCATGGACAGATGTCCTATGGAATGGTGGTTGAAGCATCAAGGGACATATGAATCTTTAGTGCATCTGGTACATAAACACCTTGGGTGCCTGTTCTCACTTTCAGGTGACATTGTAAACAAGAAGCAGGCAGCATTATCTCCGGTAATGTAAACAGACTTGTTTGTCCGAGCAATTGGCTGAACAAGAAGTAAGATTAAGTGGACTTATGTTTTACATTGTTTTTACTTTTGAATACTTGTATTAGGTGAATTGAAAAATACTATTTTTTTGGTTTTTAGAATGCAAATATTTGTAATAAAAATAAATACAAAGTGAGCACTGTACACTTTCTATTCTGTGTTATAATTTAAATCAGTATATTTGAAAATGTAGAAAACATCCAAAATATTTAAATAAATGATATTCTATTATTAACAGCACGATTAATCACAATTAATTTTTTTAACAGCTTGACAGCCCTAATTATTGTATGAAGTACATTTCAAATTATTGGATTTTAATATCAATATAATTTTTGTTGGGGTATTTATTTGCAAGAGATTGTGCTGCAGGGACAACCGTGGGAAGTGATTCACCCCAGGATGGTGTGGGGTGAACAAGAATGAGGAAGGATGGTGGGCAGGAAATGGAAGAAGGTAAGGAACACTACTCTTAATCTGATATTTATAGCTAGAAATCACCAAAGAAGATAGATGCAAAGTATAATTACAAAAGCCCATTTCTTGCAAGGTGAAGAGGGCTATCAATTTCTAAAGACTTTTTAAAAAATGTAGTGGGGCAAAAAACCTAACAGGCTTCAAGACTGACCTTGATAAATTTACGGAGGGGATGGTATGATGAGACGGCCTTCAAGGGCATATAGGCAATCTGGAACTGCTAGCAGCAAATATCTCCAATGGCTGGTGATGGAACACTGTATGGAGAGGGCTCTGAGTTACTACAGAAAATTCTTTCCCAAGTCTCCGGCTGGTAGGTCTTGCCCACATGCTCGGGGTCTAGCTGATCACCATATTTTGGGCCAGGAAGTAATTTTCCCCCAGGTCAGATTGGCAGAGACCCTGGGTGGGGTTTTTTGCTGTTGTTTTTTGTCTTCCTCTGCAATATGGGGCACGGGTCATTTGCAGGTTTAAACAAATGTAAATGGTGGATTCTCTGTAACTTGAAATCTTTAAATCATGATTTGAGGATTTCAGTAGCTCCGCCAGAGATTATGGGTCTATTACAAGAGGGGGTCGGCGAGGTTCTGTGGCCTACAATGTGCAGGAGGTCAGGCTAGATGATCACGATGGTCCCTTCTGACCTTGAAGTCTGAGTCTATGAATGTATCCCATAATGATTTCTGGTATAACTTGCAGCTCTTCAAAAATAATACATCAGAATGATTTACTATTGATGTAGCTCTATAATTAATGTTTACCAAGCCCCCTCATTCTGCATAAGGGATACCTCCTGCTCCGCAAGATTTCCCACCTAACCTTCAATGACCCCCCATCCACTGGGCCCAGTTCTCAGCTCCACTGTGGCCCCTTTGCACTGTTCTGGTATCACAAAGGGAATTTAAAGGTGGCCTAACCAGCTGCCTAGCAATTCATTCCACTTTTGCCCCAATCTCCTCAGACAACCTCAGGTGATCCAGAATCTGGCCCTAAGTCGAAGTAGAAACATAGGTCTGAACAGAGGCCTAAGTCTAAATGGAATTTGTCCTCTTTTCATTTCCTTTATTGGAATAGTTTCAGTTTAAAACTTAGGACCCAGTCCTGCAAGCAACTTCATGCAGAAGGACATGTGAAAAGCAGATGGCAGGATTTGGGTCCATGATGATTTAAAGAAGAACTCGGTGGATGTTAGTGGCAGTAACACATGAGCTCCTAGGAGAATAGAGGCTTGAAAGCTGTTTAAACTCATAGTCCCTATTATGATCTCATGTATCTGTTTGAATAGAATATGTGGCTGGAAAGTTACTTATATTTTTGACCCACGTTCTGATCTTTTCATCTGTGATAGATGCAGCTATATAAAGACATGTTGGATTGGACTCAGATCAAGGTGCTTTATACTGCTGACCTTAAATAAGATCATGAGGTGACTTTGACTCTACAGCTGATAAATAATTAAATTATTTATATTTAAATAAGTTATTTATTTTGATGTGCACCCATGCAGCAGAAATAAGGAGAAAATGGAAACATTTTCACTCAAGATACCGTTGGGGACAAGTAGAATAATATGAAGGAAAGCGTCAAAGATCAGTTGCTGATATTCTTCAAAAATAAATTTACATGGGAATTGTGAAACTATAATTTGATGCACCATAACATTTTATAGGATTCCTGACTGCTTATTGTATCAACAAATTTTACAGTGATTCCAGTAGTTACTTAAAATGTCCATATTCAACTTTGCAATTTATTGGCTATATTTTGGCCAATTTACAGTATCTTATATTTGATATGAATAGTGACATCTGTTGTTTTAATGTGTCCAGGATCAATACAGGCTATTAAAGTCTTTCTACATTTTTATTATTAAGAGGTAATGTCTTATTGACAGCTCATTACATTAGGCTTCCTATGTAGATATGTTTTCTGGTCTATTTTCATAATCTTTTCCCTCATCCTCTGTATAATGTGCATTAATTGGTTCTGACTTAGCATCGAGTGCATGTAAGAGTGTCTTCTCTGAAATGCATGTCTCAAAGGAATACACCTTCTTATATAGTTGCAAAAACAAATATTGCAATTTGCTGTACCATAAATTAAAGCTGACAAGCATCGGTCTCTCACTGTAATAGTGAAGGACAAACCTAAAAGATTCAGTTTGGTTACACTGGGTTCCCGGAGATAGGATGCTTATCTGAAATATCCAAACTTCTGGTCTAACAACTGGTTCAAAAATTTAAAAAAAACTTTTCAAGATTGTTTTAGAGCAGGGGCAGGCAAACTTTTTGGCCTGAAGGCCACATTGGGTTTCCAAAATTGTATGGCTGGCCTGTTAGGGGAGGCTGTGCCTCCCCAAACAGCCAGGCATGGCCCAGCCCCCACTGCTTCTTGCCCCCTGACGGCCCTCCTGGGACTCCTGCCCCATCCAACCCCCCCTGTTCCCAGTCCCCTGACAGCCCCTCTGGGACCCCTGCCCCATCCACCCCTCCCTGTCCTCTGACAGCCTCCAGACTCGCCGCCCCAACTAGCGCCCACCACCCCATCCAACCCCCACCCATTCCTGATGGCCCCCCCAGGACCCCTGCCCCATCCAACCACCCCTTCTCCCTGCCCCCTGACAGCCCCCGGAACCCCTAACTCATCCAATCCCCCCCTCCTTCCTGACTGCCCCCCTGGAACCACTGCCCCCATTCAACCCCCCTGTTCCCCACCCTCTGACCGCCCCGACCCCTATCCACACCCCTGCCCCCTGACCGCCACCCTGAACTCCCCTGTCCTCTATCCAACCCCCCCTGCTCCCCTGCCCCCTTACCGCTCTGCCTGGAGCACTGGTGGGTGGCGACGCTACAGCCGGGCTGCCCAGAGCACCAGGACAGGGAGCCGTGCCGCCCAGCTGAAGTCAGCCACACCACCATGCAGCACAGAGCACTGGGTCAGGCCACGGCTCTGCAGCTGTGCTGCCCGGCAAGAACTCGCAGCCCCGTCACCCAGAGCATTGCGCCAGCGGCACATGTGAGCTGAGGCTGTGGGGGAGGGGGGCTAGTCTCCCGGGCCAGGAGCTTAGGGGCCGAGCAGGAGGGTCCCGCGGGCAGGATCTGGCCTGGGGGCCATAGTTTGCCCACCTCCATTTTAGAGTATTCAAAATGGATCCAGCTTTATTTTTGTTTTTTAAAAACTGTAAAAAAAATGTGGAGATCATTTTTCCAATTTGTTTTATCAATCAATGTCGAAACAGTTATCACATTTTTTTTTCATTCACTGAAAAATCTTGCTTTTTGGTAAACAGAAAACTTAGAAATCAACTTTTTTAATGAAAAACTTCAATTTTGAAAAACCATTCAGGAATGCTGGGAAACTGTTCAGATGTGATAGGTAACTTGTATTAGAAAAGGGAATTTAGCTTATATAGAAGTGAGATTGCATCTTTGTTTTGTTTTCTGTGCAACTTGTGTTTGCTTCTTTGTACTATTTCATCTTAAGAATCTAGGATTTTTCTATTAAATACACAGTTTATTTTTACCTCAAGCAGGTCTCTCTGCAAGCTGTGTGAAGTGTGTGTGACAAAGTGAACTGATAGTGGTGGTGGGGGGGAAGGTTTCACGCCTTCGGGGTTGATGAACCAGGGGAAAAGTCCAATTGTCTAGTCATTAAAAACTCAGGGAGATGGATTTGAGGTGACTCTGGATCGGAAGGCAGTGTTGAGGTCACCCTGCAAGAAACAACTAGGCTGGTGGAAGCCAGGGTGGGACCTTATGCTTGTAGGTTGAACTACTGGTGTCAGAGTGCTGAACTAGAGCAGCATAGCATCGACAGCCCAAATTACAAGGCAGGTGGTGGCAGAACCCCCTATGGGTGTGGGTGATCCTCAAAATGTTACAAGAGGCAAGAATTACTGGCAAAGTACTCTGTTTATCAAGGCTACATTGCACCCTAAACTTAGTCAAAGTGCACCAGTTACAGGTAACGGGTTCTTTACTCAAGTGGCTATTTAGGGAATTTGACTGAGTTGAAGTGGTGGGGCACATAAATAGAAACATGAGGTGTTTACTTAAAAATCCAAATAAATCCAATTATAAGCATAATTATACAAAACCAAATACATATAACAATACACACCCTGGAATGTGCATGCTTACCGCCTTAGGCTGGTAGAAGAAAAAGCAATTCCCCCAATGTTGACATACTTCACAACCATATGGAGACTGATAGAACAACAAAGGTAGCAGAAAAAGCAGAGATCACCACAACAGATCTTGTTCATACTTAGACTTCTGCCATTTTGTCCTCCCTTGTATCCCAGCTAGGGGTTAGTCTGACCATCTTTTTATACCATTTTCCTTGCATCCCCCATGCATCCACGACCATATTTGATTTAAGTCTCAGCCTCCTGCCCATGTGTATCATTCCAGGGGACCATAATTAAGGTTCTGATTGCTCACAAAAGTTATTTGTGTCATACATTTCCCAATGGTTTAGATACATAAATGCAGTTTCTCCATGGTTACATATACCCCCAAATTCCCTAGAAATCCATTATTTTAAGTTTTTATGGTGTACTTGTTTATCGCAGGCTACATGTTGCAACATCTTATGACTTCAGGTCAAGCACTTATACTGAGCTTTTTACAAGGCCTTGCTTAGACCTCAGCTTGTTGCTAAGTTTAAATGTTCATATTGTAGGTCCCCCTACTTCCATTTCAGCTATCTTGTATAAAATATAAACTGAACAGAATCAGCCCATGTGGTAGCAAGTCAACTTCAAGATATTGTGAGGGTTATGCTGCGTTAGAAATGCATATCACTGAAGTCTTAAAAAAAAACCAATGTGCCAGACCTCTTTATCTTTGCACCACACAGCATGTAAGCATATAATTGCTAGCACCCATTGACATGTATGGCCCGTCTTAGTCCCACAAAATTCATGCCCACATCACTGCACATGACCTTACAAACCTACAGTGTCTGCTGCAAGGAAACCAGCAATTCCACTTGGTTAGAGATATGGCCCACAGGATGATTCATTAATTTAACATCGTAGGAAATACCTGAAAGTCACATCAGCTTTATGGCTTCAATAAAGTGTTCCACCTAACACAGAATGTGAGCACTTCACAGTACCTATCTAATACTGAAGTGATAATTGCGCTGTTTTATGAGGCTGTAATCCAGTTCCTGAGTGGATAAACTACAAGGCTGAAGGTTCAGTAGATTATCTTGACAAAGAAACTGGATTATTGCTGAGTACAGTAGTATGAAGATACTACTACCACTGTTCTGCTACTTTTTTGTTTCAAGTACTTAAATGTGTTTGTCCAACTATCAAACTGCATTTTTTTTAAAAAAAGCAAAGAAAACTCTGTGGATTTGTTTGTTTTTAAAAGCTCCCAAAAGAAACAGGCCCGTAGCCAATATAGAACATCTAATGAAAAGTGTGTATCTAGGTGGGTAGCATTAAACAGTGTAAAATGCAGGGTAGTGGTAATATTGGAGTGAATTCTTTTCTTTTTGAGGATTTTTGTTGGACTCTGTCAGATCTCTGTACCAATGAAGTTTTGTAGCAGAGGTAACTAAGGGCACGCCTACACTTGCAAAGTTACAGCGCCAGCATTTACAGCGCCGCTCAGAGAGCGCCGAAGGAAAACTGCTGTTGTGTGTGTGACGGGTTGGGGCCACAGAGACCTGCTTGGTGCTGCCACCTGGTGTGCCAAGGCTGCTTCTGCCCCTGCTTCCAGGCCTTTTCCAGCTTGGGACTCCCGAATCCTGTCTGTTTTGAGCCAGATTCCACTGATCTGCTGCAAACACAGACCCAGGTCCGAACCAAGTCCACTCACCACTGTAAGGCCCCTGGAAGCGCTCTTGCCTTTGACACCCAGCTGCTCAACTCCAAGGAGGCTCAAACCCTTAATAAATCTGTTTTACCCTGTATAAAGCTTATACAGGGTAAACTCATAAATAGTTCGCTTTCTATTACAAAGATAGAAAGATATGCACAGCTGTTTGCGTTCCCCCAGGTAACAACTCAACTCCAGGAAACTTAATAAGTAAAAAGTGATTTTAATAAGTACAGAAAATAGGATTTAAGTGATTTCAAGTAGTAACAGACAGAATAAAGTGAATTACCGAATAAAATAAAAAAGAACACGCAGTTCTATGTCTAATCACCCTGTGTACAGATAAACCCCTCACTAGGTCCAGTAAACAGGCTATCTTCCTTCTAGTCTGGGCCCAGCAATCACTCACCCCCCTAATGTCTTTGTCCTTTGTTCAGTTCCCCTCAGGAATGTCCTTGGGGGGGTGGAGAGCTTCTTCCTTTAGCCAGCTGAAGACAAAATGGAAGGGTCTTGCAAGGGCTTTTATAGCCTTTCTTCCTCTCCCTGCGTAGGATCCAGTAGCCCTGGAGTTTTGGGATCACATGGGCAAGTCACCTGTCCATGTGCCCTAACCAGTCTAACCAGTTGCATCCTTGACTGGGGCCCCGATGTGGATTGGGGTCTGCACCTTCTTTTGTCTGTTAAGTACTTGTACTCAACTTGCACATTCCTTCCTCTGGACCTGGCCCCATGTTCTTACAAAAGCTATGCATAAAACCAGCAAATATAAAACCAATGTTCATAACTACCACCACAACAATGATACATGCGTACAAACAGGAGGAATAAATTCAGTAGGTCATAACTTTCACAGAGATATGTTACATGGCACATGTAGCATAAAACGTTACACATATATAGTTATAAGCATCTCCCCATAAAGTTTTATGGGGACACTGTCACAGTGTGTTCACACTGACAGCTGCCTGCACAATACCGTGTTCACACTTGCGGCACTTGCAGCGCTATTCGGAGTGGTGCACTCCGGGAAGCTATCCCACAGAGCACCTCTTTCTCTTTTGCCGCTAAGAACTGTGGGAAGGTAGAAGGATTCGTAGGGCATCCTGGGTCCTGTTCCAATGCCCCTGATGCATTGCTTTGCATCCCAGCAATCTCTGTGCTTCTGTCCGCATTTGGTGCCATCTTTCAATGGTTTCTGTACTGCGCGCCCTGCCCCACCTCTTTTGGGCTGCAGGAATGGATCCCAAGCTGTTGACCAGTATGCTGCTCGCACTGACCAACTCGTCACAAGTGGCAGTGGAGGTATTCCTTAAACTACAAAGGCAAGAGGAGTGAGACATTGATCTCACTACGCATACTGGCTACGACACGAGATTGCTTGTGGCATTCATGGAGGTGCTGACCACAGTGGAATACCGCTTTGGGGCTCGGGAAACAAGTACTGAGTGGTGGGATCACATCGTGATGCACATCTGGGATGACGAGCAATGGCTGCAGAACTTTAGCATGAGGAAAGCCACATTCATGGGACTGTCTGAGCTTGCCCCAGCCCTGTGGTGCAAGGACATGAGAATGTAGAAGTGCGTGGCAATTGCACTTTGGAATCCGGCTACTCCAGACTGCTACTGATTGGCCGCTAACTAGTCTGGAGTGAGAAAGTTGACTGTTGGAGTCATGTTCATGGAAGTGTGCAGGTCCATTAATCCTATCCTGCTCCGAAAGACCGTGACACAAGGAAGAAAGGAGAGCAGTAGAATACAGAGCCTGGACTTCAGAAAAGCAGACTTTGACTCCCTCAGGGAACTGATGGGCAAGGTCCCCTGGGAGAATAACATGAGGGGGAAAGGAGTCGAGGAAAGCTGGCTGTATTTTAAAGAAACCTTATTGAGGTTGCAGGAACAAACCATCCCGATGTGTAGAAAGAAAAGTAAATATGGCAGGCGACCAGCTTGGCTTAACAGTGAAATCCTTGCTCGTCTTAAACACAAAAAAGCAGCTTACAAGAAGTGGAAGATTGGACAAATGACCAGGGAGGAGTATAAAAATATTGTTCAGGCATGCAGGAGTGAAATTAGGAAGGCCAAATCACACTTGGAGTTGCAGCTAGCTGGAGATGTTAGGAGTAACAAGAAGGGTTTCTTCAGGTATGTTAGCAACAAGAAGAAAGTCAAGGAACGTGTGGGCCCCTTGCTGAATGAGGGAGGGAACCTTGTGACAGAGGATGTGGAGAAAGCTAGTGTACTCAATGCTTTTTTTGCCTCTGTCTTCACAGACAAGGTCAGCTCCCAGGCGGCTGCACTCCGCAGCACGGTATGGGGAGGAGGTGACCAGCCCTCTGTGGAGAAAGTAGTAGTTTGGGACTATTTAGAAAAGCTGGACAAACACAAGTCCATGGGGCCGGATGCACTGCATCCGAGGGTGCTAAAGGAGTTGGCCGATATGATTGCAGAGCCATTGGCCATTATCTTTGACAAATCATGGCAATCAGGGGAGGTCCCGGATGACTGGAAAAAAGCTAATGTAGTGCCCATCTTTAAAAAAGGGAAGAAGGAAGATCCGGGGAACTACAGGCCAGTCAGTCTCACCTCAATCCCTGGAAAAATCATGGAACAGGTCCTCAAGGAATCAATTTTGAACCACTTAAAGGAGGGGAAAGTGATCAGGAACAGTCAGCATGGATTCACCAAGGGCAAGTCATGCCTGACTAACCTAATTGCCTTCTATGATGAGATAACTGGCTCTGTGGATGAGGGGAAAGCAGTGGATGTGCTATTTCTTGACTTTAGCAAAGCTTTTGATACAGTCTCCCACAGCGTTCTTGCCAGCAAGTTAAAGAAGTATGGGCTGGATGAATGGACGGTAAGGTGGATAGAAAACTGGCTGGATGGTCGTGCTCAACGGGTAGTGATCAATGGCTCCATGTCTAGTTGGCAGCCGGTATCAAGTGGAGTGCCCCAAGGGTCGGTGCTGGGGCCGGTTTTGTTCAATATCTTCATCAACGACCTGGAGGATGGTGTGGACTGCACCCTTAGCAAGTTTGCAGATGACACTAAATTGGGAGGAGTGGTTGATACGCTGGAGGGTAGGGATAGGATACAGAGGGACCTAGACAAATTAGAGGATTGGGCCAAAAGAAATCTGATGAGGTTCAACAAGGACAAGTGCAGAGTCCTGCACTTAGGACGGAAGAATCCCATGCACTGCTACAGACTAGGGACTGAATGGCTGGGCAGCAGTTCTGCAGAAAAGGACCTAGGGGTTACAGTGGACGAAAAGCTGAATATAAGTCAACAGTGTGCCCTTGTTGCCAAGAAGGCTAACGGCATTTTGGGCTGTATAAGTAGGGGCATTTCCAGCAGATCGAGGGACGTGATTATTCCCCTCTATTCGGCACTGGTGAGGCCTCATTTGGAGTACTGTGTCCAGTTTTGGGCCCCACACTACAAAAAGGATGTGGATAAATTGGAAAGAGTCCAACGGAGGGCAACAAAAATGATTAGGGGGCTGGAGCACATGACTTATGAGGAGAGGCTGAGGGAACTGAGATTGTTTAGCCTGCAGAAGAGAAGAGTGAGGGGGGATTTGATAGCTGCTTTCAACTACCTAAAAGGGGGTTCGAAAGAGGATGGATCTAGACTGTTCTCAGTGGTAGAAGATGACAGAACAAGGAGTAATGGTCTCAAGTTGCAGAGGGGGAGGTTTAGGTTGGATATTAGGAAAAACGTTTTCACTAGTAGGGTGGTGAAGCACTGGAATGGGTTACCTAGGGAGGTGGTGGAATCTCCTTCCTTAGAGGTTTTTAAGGTCAGGCTTGACAAAGCCCTGGCTGGGTTGATCTAGTTGGGGTTGGTCCTGCTTTGAGCAGGGGGTTGGACTAGATGACCTCCTGAGGTCCCTTCCAACCCTGAGATTCTATGATTCTATGACTCTGGGCAACATGCGTGACAATATGGATGTCTTTGCACAAATGGGCTTCCCTAACTGTGGAGGGGTGATTGATGGAATGCACATTCCAATTCTGGCACCAGACCACCTAGTCACCGAGTACATTAATGGCAAGGGGTATTTCTCACCGTGGGCATTTCACAAACATTAACGCAGGCTGGTCTGGGAAGGTGCATGACGTATGCATCTTTCGGAACACTGGCCTGTTCAAAAAGCTGCAAGCAGGAACTCTCTTCCCTGACCAGAAGATCACCATAGGGGAAGTTGAAATGCCCATTGTGATCCTGGGAGACCCCGTCTACCCCTTAATGCCGTGGCTCATGAAGCCATACACAGGGCAACTTGACAGCAGCAAGGAATGGTTCAACAACAGGCTGAGCAAGTACAGAATGACTGTGGAGTGTGCATTTGGCCATTTAAAAGCCCACTGGTGATGCCCGGGAAGCTAGACATGGCCGGTGACAATATTTGTATGCTTATAGCCACGTGCTGTACACTCAGTAATACTTGTGAAGGGAAGGGTGAAAGCTTCACTCAGGGCTGGACCGCAGAGGCTCAGCACCTGGAGGCTGAGTTTGAACAGCCAAAGACCAGGGCTATTAGAGGGGCACAGCATGGGGCCATAAAGATCAGGGATGCTTTGAGGCAACAATTTGAAGCTGAAAGCCACTAATATTTCTTGCTATGCTCGGGATTGCTGTGCTTGTAATGCTAGCAGGTGATTGGTGCACGTGATGCAAGAAGGGGCCTTAACATAATTGTATGTTGCTTTGCAGTGCTCATTTTGCTTTCACTCAATAGAATAAAGATTGCTTTCAAACCAACCCAATTATTTTATTGAACGACAACAACCAGAGGAGACAGTCAAAAAATCAGCAGCAAGGAGAGCGATGGGGGAATGGGGGAAGGGAAGGTCTCAAGAGGAGGAGGGGTCCCCCGGGATGGCTACAGATTTGTATATATCCAGGGATCATACCCAACCTTCTCCTTTGGAGTACAATACAGCGGGTGCTGTACTTCAGCAGGGCCAAACTGCAGGTGGATGGGTGTTGAGTGCAGTGGGTAGTAGGAGTCCACACTGCTGGACTGTGAGGAGGGAGGATTGGAATGCTGTGGGTAGAGACTGGAGCCAGGAGGTTGATAAGAGTGTGTTAGCGGTGTGGGGGGGGGGGGCACATGGGAAAGAATTTTGTGACAGCGGCAGCAGGGGAGGGCGGGTGCGGAGCTGCTCAGTTTTGAAGAGCTAGTATCACCTGGAGCATGTCTGCTTGGTGCTCCATAACTGTTAAAAGCCGCTCCGTGGCTTCTTTCTGGTGTGCCGTGTTCTCCTTTTGGTCCCTCTTCTCGCTGTCCCGCCACTCCAATTCTTTTTTCTCGGTGGTGGAGGCATCATAACATTACGCAGAAAGTCCTCCTTAGTTCTTCTTGGACCCTTTCTAATTCTGCACAGCCGTTCAGCTGCCAATAACAAAGAGGGGGGCTGGGCTCCCAAGGTCATCTCTGTGAAGTTTAAATGCAGCATTTTACAGAAGCAGTATTGTTTGCAACACAGACAACACTGATTCAGTGCTTTAAAACACAGCCAGTACTCACACACCTGACACTAACTGGCTGACCCCAGGCAAGCATGCATGAGCCACAAGACCCCCAAAATGGTGAGTAGCCGCAGGGGCAGGGTAAATCACTGTTCCCAAACCCTGCTGTACACTGGGCATGTGGTTCTTGGGGAGAGCCAGCACTGTAGGATGGGCCTGATAATCATTCCTGTCCCCACACTTTCTGCAGGATGTGTTCATTATGGAAGATATCTCACTGCTGAGGGTGAGCAAGGAATCAAGGGAGGGTCTTCTCCAAGCCTGCTGCTTCCACCCTGGCGCCTATGTGGCTAGCCTGTGTGCAGCAATGGTCCCCCCACCCATCATGTCAAAGTGGCACAGGAAAGTTACCCTTAATGGGGCAAGAAACAAAGCAGCTCTGCCGAGGAACCTGCAGCAGCAGATTGCCCAGGATCTCCACAAGAGTTTCCTGGAGATCTCTGAGGGAGATTCCCATGAAGTGAGGGAGTCAATCAACAGCCTCTTCCGCCGCTCAGACTAGGCATGTGGTGGGAGACAAGCCTGCTTTCTGCAACCCTCCTGCCCCCAACAACTCACTTCAGCAATTCTCAAAATCAGATCCACTTACCAGGGGCCTCCTCTCCTGTTTGCGCTTCACCAAGATCCAACTGCTGTGATTGGCTATTCTCCTCTGGGGTAGAAAAGAGCTCCTGACTGCATGCATCTCTGACCTCCGAGTCATCTTCTGCCTCAGTGTCACCCTCCCACTCTTTGTCCAAGATTGCCTCTTCCTGGGTGGGTCCACTCTCAACTGGCATGTGAGCCAACGAAGTATCCACGGGGTCCTT
The DNA here is from genome assembly GCA_037349315.1 of Chelydra serpentina. Classification (NCBI taxonomy): domain Eukaryota; kingdom Metazoa; phylum Chordata; order Testudines; family Chelydridae; genus Chelydra; species Chelydra serpentina. The sequence continues at coordinate 19,326,661 of JBAIAC010000002.1, forward strand.
CGCAGTGGAGGTGGGGTCACCACTGAATATCACTTCCAGCTCTTTGTAGAACTGGCAGCTCGTGGGCGCAGCACGGGAGCGGCGGTTTGCCTCCCGCGCCTTGTGATAGGCGTTCCGCAGCTCCTTCACTTTGACCCTGCACTGCAGTGTGTCCCAAACATGGCCCCTTTCTCTCCTGCATCGTGAAATATGTCCATAGGTATCATAATTCCAACGGCTGGAGCACAGCTGGGACTGGACAGTCTCCTCTCCCCAAATACTGATTGGGTCCAGCAGCTCGGCATTGCTCCAAGCGGGGGATTGCCTGGTGCATGGAGCAGGCATGACCACCTGGAAACATGCGCTGAGACCACTGCATGCATCACCGAGCAAACAGGAAGGGGACTTTCAAATTTGCAAAGGCTGGGAATGACGGTTGGTCACTTGAGGGCAGGGCAGTAGAGTTCAAAGTGATGTCCAGAGAGGTGAGAACAGGCATTGAGAGACATCTCCCGGAGGCCAATCGCAGCGCTGTAATCACCACGGTGTCTACACTGGCACTGCAGCACTCAATTTGGGTGTGCCAGTTGAGACCTGCGAAACCTCCCGATGCCACCTGTGGTGCCCCATGTTATTTTGGGGGCTGTCTTGCCCTATTTTTCCACAAATTGGGCAAGATCACCACGGACAGTTAGGTTCTGGAGATCATCCACCACAGATACTCCATAGAATTTCTCTAATTCCCTCCACATTGCCCCCCCCGCCCCCGCCCCCGCCCTCCGGATATCCTCTCTGGATCCTTCCCATCAATGCATTCTCCAACAAGAAGGGGATGCTCTTCTCCTCAAAAGAGCCATAGAGCATGTCCTATCTTACTACACAGGATGTGGCTTCTGTTCACCATACTTCCTCATCCCAAAGAAGGGTGGAGGGGGCCACTCCATTCTTGATCTTCGGGTGCTGAACACCTTTTTCAGAAAGTCCAAATTCCATAGGGTGATGCTGGCATCGATTATTCCATCTCTCCCTTGGGGAGCCTGGTTCATGGTTCTCAAAGTGAAGGATGCCTACTTCCATAAGGACATTCACCTGTCCCACCACAAATTTCTCCACTCTTGGGTAGGACACCACCACTGTCAATTCTGGGTCCTCCCTTTCAGCATAATGACGGCTCAGAGACCCTTCATGAAGGTTTTTGCCATGGTAGCAGCACAAATCACCATCTTGGCTACTCTGTATACCCCTACAAAGACAACTCACCTTCGCCATCCTCATCCTTTGTGCTCTCTGGGCATCTCTAGGTATTTGCATCACTGAGAAAAAATCAGTGTTGATACCTGCACAGACGATCCACTTTATTGGAGAGCAGCTCAACTCCATAGCATAGGGCCTTTCTTCCAGTGGACCAATTTGCAACACTGACAACCATTATTGCTGATCTGCATTGCAGGCCATGCACCACAGTCTACCATTGTCTCTTTCTCCTTGGACATATGGCAGCCTGCATCTATGTGATGCCACATGCACATCTGCACATGCGTTGCCTCCAGATGTGGCTTCTCTTCATCTACAGACCCCCAGATAGACCATATGGAGACCAGGTTCATTGTTCCCTGGATGGTGCTGACCTCCCTCGCATGGTGGACCAATCCTTCCAAGGTCATTGTTGGCACCTCCCTTCACCCCTCCCACCCCACAGGCCACCATCACAATGGGTAATCACTTGTGGGAGGAGGGTAATGGGTAGAAAGAGGTTGCCTGTCCAGGGGAAGAGGAGAGCATTGCCCTGCGTGTGGATGCCACGGGAAGCCAGGATTCATATAAACATGCTAGAACTGTGGGCAGTCCCTTTCACGTGCCAGGCATTTATTCCTCTCATCCAGTCCCGCCACATTCAATTGCTCTCCAACAACACTGCAGCAATAGTGAACATCAACAAGCAGGATAGCACCAAGTCTCCCTCCCTCTGCTCCGAGTCTGTCCACCTTTGGAACAGATGTATCAAGTACCACGTGACACTCCAAGCCATCTACCTCCAAGGCACCCAAAATTCCCTAATTGACACACTCAGCAGGACTTTCTACCTCAACCACTAATGAGAGTTACACAACACCATGCTTTGGTACCCTTTTGACAAATGGAACCTCTTTGCCACTCTCAAGAACCAAAAACTGCCCCTTTATTGTCCCAGGGAGCAATAAGGAAGGACACGCAGGACAATGCTCTCCTCCTCCTCCCCTTGACAGGCAATCTCCGCTACAGCCTTCTACCCATTACCCTCCTCCCACAAGTGATACACAAGATCCGCTGGGACTGAATCACCATGGTACTTGTTGCCCCATTTTGGCTCCATAAATTCTGGTTCACGGACCTCCTCAGACTTTCCACCTGCATGCTGCTCTATCTCCGTGCACTCTCAGACCTCCTCGCACAATATCGGGGCTGGATCTGGGATCTCAATCGAGTGGAAACACACATCTCAAAGAACCTCCAGTTTAAAGGTATTGTATTGCTTTTGTATTGCATTATGCATTCCCTTTAAAAACAATTCACAAGTGTTTTTATTTTGGAAAAAAATAAGGAAAGGATAAATCTCTGTAGAAAAAGAGAGATTGTGGCCTACGTTGCATAGCTGTACAAGGGAATGTAAGGCATCCCTTAACTCCCTTGTGCCAGCTACCCAGATCACAGGTAGCAGCATGGGAAGGACAGCAGCCTCCATGGAGCTACTATTTCCCCTCCCCCACACAAAAAATGGGTGGGAGTGGGCTGGAAAGAGCGGGACATGCCACAGTTTGCTTTATGGTATGCTCCAGGGGCAGCAGAGCAACATGCTGACTTTTGTTCAGGGATCATTGCAAAGTCACACAAGTGAGACCTAAGGTCAATGTTTTCAAACATGTACTTTAGTTGTCTATGGTGCAGACTTTGAGCAATAAATAGTGGTTGTGGGTGCCCAACTTGAGACACTTTGTAAGAGTCTCATTTTTCCAAAAGTGCAGGGCACCCACCCCCTGGAAATCAGAGCCCTTTAAGACTCTAAAATTGGGTGGCTTCAACCACTAATCAGTTTTAGGCCTATGTGTTTTCCACATCCATTCATCCTTCCCTGTTTACTTCTATACCCCCTGCAGAACCAACAGGAAACACAAAGATTGGGCTGCGTGGACCTAAATTCCATTTGGCTCATGGTATCCAGACAGGTAGACCAACTGGCACAGTGCCTTTTCACAATCACTGCTCACACTTCATACGTGGGGATAAACAAGTAATTCAAAAGGGAAAAGTCAGGTACATCTGTCTTGCATCCTTTTTTGTCTTCTCCCTTTCCTCTCCCTTCCCAATATGCAGAAAACTACAGAAGTTCAGTATCTACTACTCTCTGCCACTCTACAGACTGTTTTGGCTCTGAGGTGGAATTATTTTTATTTCTCCCTAAATAGGTTTGGGTAAGAACAGTGAATATGTCTCTGAGCACAGGAATGCTCAGACCGAAGCAGATTGGTTGCTTTTATGTTTTTTGGTTTGGGTTGTCTTTTACACGATAGACTCAACCTCCAAAATAATGACTTCCACCCTCTTGGATGTTCCCAAAAGTATTGTTCATAACAGCACTGTCAGCAATGACATTGCAATGCTAGGGAAAGCTGATTTCAGGAATTTCGCTGTAATGCCCATCAAATATACTCTTCTTGGTGTAAGAGTTTTCAGTAACTATTTGATGCGATGCCACTCCTTCTCATTCCTACCCTGTGAATGAGGAAGTACTTGGGAGCGCACAGTACTTGCAAGCACATAGGTGGGCACGGTATTCTCAACATTACCCTTTCTTTATGCGTGTATCATATGCTGCTATAGTTGCTATAAACTAGTACAGTGGTCATGTTTAAAAGGTGCCTTCTCAGGTATTCCTGATTCCATTAATATCCCCCATTTTAGAGTTAATGAATATTTCTCAACCCAGTAGAATCTTTTAAAAAAGAAGACACTTTAAGGTTTCCACTGTATCTGATCCCCACCCTAGTATTAATGAAGAGAGTGAATAGAAAAAAAGTACATTTGGGTCCCTGGTTTTTGTGTGTGTTATTCTTTTTTTCTTTTTCAAGTACTTGGTAGCTTTTCTTTCTTTTATCATTTATTTCTTAATGTCTTGTTATGGGGTGTGACTGTTCTAATACTCTGGGCCAAATCCTGTCCTGTATCATCCTTCGGGTGTTTGTGAGGGAAAGAATGTAAGGGCCTGTATTGTTGCCACACCTCTATCTTATGCACTTACATGATAGGACACCTACCTAGTGCTTAAGAGTGGAGATGGTGTCCATCGCTCCACATCTCCAAGGCAGAATGGTCTGACAGCTAGGGACATAGCCTGCCCTAAGCCTCCCAATATATATGCTGAGTGTTCAGTTGCTCATTGCTCCCTCTTAAAGGGATGGCAATATTTGCCCCACTACACTCCCTCTCTTGCCACTGTGAGCCATCTCACTCTATACTTGTATAATGGCTAAGGTACGTACTATGTCTGGCGAGCACGGTTCGGCTCACCTACCTGACTCCAGTGCAACTCCAGCATATAAGGACAGGATTTAACTAAATAGTTCTACAGTCAATAGAAGTGTCCTCATGTGTAACTTGAGAGTAATTATAATTGTGTGTGTGTGTGTGAATGCGTAATACTGCTCACTGCTGGGTAGAATCAGAACTGCTCATCTGTGTGTCATTGCTTTGACTAGTATCCAGCCTAACAAAGAGTCTCCCTTAGCACTAGGGTTTGGGCTTCTGGAGCAGGAGAGCATGCATTGACCAAGTTACTGTAATATTACTCCTTTCCCAATGTTGAATGCATCATTGGATGAGAGCTGAACATCCTAAAGACTCAAGTGTAACATCAGAAATGCAGAAGGTGACTATTAATCTCCTATTGCTCTCATTTGTGTCAATTACTCATCTTTATTGTTTCAACCCTTACTTAGCCAATTCATTTTCACAAAGTTATTTTTCAGCTAGTAAATCTTTTCATGTTCACGTTTCATGACAAAAAAGGCCCAGGTATACAAATATGCTGCTCAGAAGTCGTGCCTTCTTTATTTTTCCTGGAAACTGCAGTATTTGTTAGAAATCCATGTTTCCTTTCCAACCTCCTGTGCTAATGCATCATGCTCTGGCAAGTCAAGGTCTATGATGCTAGGCTATAGCGGGGTGACTACCCTGCTCCTGCCCTAAAGGGGTTAAAGCAACCCAGGAGAGGGCTGTGAAGGGGAAGAGCAGGCTGATTGGGGAAGCAGCCACAGCTGTGGCCAGCTTAATCAGGGCCCAGCTTGCCCTTATAAGAGAGCAGTGGACCAGGAACAAGAGGCGCGCTCGCTCGCTCGCTGTGTGTGTGTGTGTGTGTGTGTGTGTGTGTGTGTGTGTGTGCGTGCGTGCGTGCGTGCGCGCGCGTGCATGCGCCTTTAAAGGGAGAAGGGCCTGGATGCTGGGAAGCTAAACAGGGACCTGAGGTGTGGCAGCGCCGGGGAAGCCAAGAGGAGCTGGGGAGTTCCTGCCTGGAACTCCCCCCCACTCCCCAGGGTTCAGGGCCTTGTGCGGGGCCTGAACAGGTTCTGGGACTGCAAATGCGCAGCCCGGGGCTAGGCAAAGGCAGCAGATCCAAACCTCACTTGCCTATGATAACTGGCTATTACAGACTGCAGTCTGCCCCAGGGAGCGGGGGCTCGATGACTGGCAATAGCCCATAGGCTGAGGCAAGGTGGGGATAGAGGGTGGGGTTCCCCTGGGAGGGGAGACCCAGACTGAGGGGGTACTGCCAGGGGGCAGCACCCCTGACAAAAGATCACTGGGGTCCGGGAGGGCTATGGGTGTCAACAGCGAGTGGGACAGCGTCCTGCAGAGGGCGCTCTGGGCTGGAAAAAAGAGCTAATTCCCGGACAACCAGCAGGAGGCGCCATGTGGGTGAGTCCCACATGGCTACACAGCCATATGGTGTTAGGTAAAATGGATACTATAAACAGGCAAATTCTCTCTGTCATCTTGACATCTTTCTTTGGTACAAGTTTGTTGTCTCCAGCTTCAGTTCAGAAGAGCTCAGGGTTAAGAGAGCTTCAAATCAACTGATTTGTCTACAGCCTTAAAAAGTCTAAATATAATGACTTAAACCAGGTGAAAGAAAAACTGCAGTCCTTAGTCCTGTCACCTCTCCATTAATGAGCACAGAAATCACAGCTCAAGGCTCTATAAACCTTATTTAGATGTGTCAGCAAGAACCAGAGCTATATTAAAGGCCTGAAACTGGAACAATAATTAAGAAGACTCATTGCCAATTACTTTTCATCTTTGAACAACTGCTTACAGTTCATTCCTGACAAATACTGAAAGGTCATCAGGACTTATTTTCTTATGAATAATGGTTATTTAGATTTTCTGTTTGTTCCTAACACCCTGGTGTGGTAGGGAAAGAAAACCTTATACAAGGCAAACAGCACATGTGTCTCTTTGAAAAGCCATTTGAATTGAAGTCATATGAGAACAGTCCATTTTTCTTTTTAATCATGGGTAATATTCATAATAGTTTCTGTGCCTTCCATTTTCTTTCTTATTACTTACAGATAATGCAATGGAAATGTAATCATTTTTAATTATTTACTTTATCCTCATCCTTTATCTCTTTCCCTTTATGAAAGGTGAGTTTGTTTCATTCCGCTCCCTTTGTTGAAGTATTATAAAGCCATCAAATAGCAGCATGTCTCTTCCAGAGCTAATATTCACACATACACACATTATAGCAGCTAGTCCCTTACTTTAGGATCCTAATTTGGTCCAGTCCTACCACACACATTACCTATAAGAAGTCATTGCTCTTCTGTGACATGGCATTACCTTAGTGTTATGCCTTAGTAGATATAAGGCTTGTGACATGTCTCATTTCAGTGATATGAATACATTATATTCATCATTCTCTTCTGAGGTCTGAAGTTTCAAAGAAGATGCCAAATTAATTCTCATAAATATTGCTCAGTTTATTAATGCTGAAAGGTGTCTTCTCTTTTGATGTTTCAAAGTGCTGTTAATAGGAAAATGAGGTACAATCTCAAGTTAAAAATCATATATTCTTTTAAAAAATGTCCTTACTTATCTTACTAACACCTTAAAGAAGTTTTACAATCTAATTCACGTTTCACTATTTATGATATTTTACAGTCCTTTTTCTATTTCATTTATTTCCATGAAAATAGATTAGTTGGCGTCATTTTTGTTTTTAGCTCATTTCACTTTCATCTTCCCATGTACTAACAATGTTTGAATTATAAACACTACAGGCAATTATACAGCATATTTGCTTTTAAAAAATCCCCATTGGAATTTTAAATATTGACTGAAATATTTCTGTTTCTCTTACACTTTGTAAAAGATGGGGGAAATTTGTTTCCTTAAACAATATGGTCTCAGCTCCACAGCCAAAGTTCAAAGACTCTCAGTACAGGTCTGCGGCCAAACAAATGAACAAAACCTCCTGTTGCATTCATTTGCCATGATATGCAACGTGTTCTGCTTTTTCTCTCTTCTCTCTAACTCAGTGCCAGCGTGGGTGACCTTTTCTTCTTTTCTCCAAGTTCTCTGGAAGCATGCCGCAGGCCAAAAATTGGGATAGGGTGGAAATAGAAATATAGGAGGCATTCACATGTTCATCAAGCAAATTATTCCTGTTCATAAGGGAAATGTTTATAACCTTGTCCAAAATATGGACATATTTGTAAATGATTCTTGGCAGGAATAGGCAAAGTGCAACAGTAGAGCTGTTTACTCTAGAGTTCCGTTTCTTAGCTCATTAAAACCTCTCGTGCCATGCTGAAATTACCCTGCCAAGAAGTGTATCTGGGTATTTTATGTTGGAAAAACATTCTAGACAGTCTAACTAGAAACAGAAACATGGGCATCATTTCACCCAGTAGAGTCTAAGGAAAATACAAGTTTGTTCCAAAGGTTTGATTATCTGACCCAGTAAAAAGTGGCTCTAGGCAAGGTCATTTAATAGCCAAATGATCATGGTTGCTATATGAGAGAAACAGAGAGAGAAGCTATAATGAGAGGCATGGGATCAGTCATAACTACCAAAACAAAGTAAAATAAAAGCTTTTGGATAGCAGTAGTGGCAGGAAAGGGGGGGGGGGGGAAATTACCCCAAATCAAATGGAGATATAGAGTGCTTAGTTGGTATGTCAATGATCTAGAAATACCTAGGGAAGGTCTGTAGAGTCTGGGGATAGTAGAAACCAGGGAAATGGGACTTTCAGTGGGGCCAGAATTTCACCCTTGAAGAGTCACTGAATCCTGTACTCTAAATGTAGTAGTCACATGCCAAAGAACAGATATAGCTGATATCTGTATAGCAGTGATGTAAGTAGCTGATGATGTAAGTGGCAACAACAGAAATTGAATGTCTCTTTCTTGTGACAAATGTGACCAGAGTTAGTGATTATTTATGATTTTGACTTAAAATCTGAAACTAGAAAGGGATATTGGAGTCGTTTATTCTTCGGCTCTTGATGACAAGTGCACAGGTAACTGATGTGCTTCACATCAACTGTTGATATTTTTCATATGATTAACAAGGATTTTAAGGTTCATGAGGTATGGCTGAGGCTCGTATCCCCGCCTGGCACGATAAAAAGAAATTTATTTTTAATCCTGTGAAGAGAACTGAGAATTGCTTTGGTGGCTTTGACAAAATAACAGCTGTGATGACTGACGGTGCTACAGCTGTGTGTGGGGGAGTCAACAGCTTTATTGGTTTACTTAAAAAGAAATATGAAGTGAACTTTGTACCTTTTTATTGAATGAGACACCAAAAAGCCTTATGTGGGAAGTTGCTGGAACTGACAAATGCCAGGGGAGTTATTAAAGTGATTAACTTTGTTAGAGCAAAGAATCGAGCTCTCAACAACCATAACTTTGTCTCTTATACAAAGGGTGCTGAGAGTAGAGTCTGGGAATTGGTTTCTTCATGCTAAGGTGCTCTGGTGGAAAGGAGACATTCTGAGAAATGATAGATTTTGTTCTCAGAGAAGACAATGTTAACTTTCATCCTGAAGCCTTCTAGAATCAATAACCTACCTGTGAACGCTATCAGCAAAAAATATCATTTGAATATTGTTGTTTTGTGTGATTTGGCATTTATTTTTAAGGTAACTCTTATCTGAGGTGATGGGGCAGCGGGGTGGTTGGGAAGGTTAGTGGCAAATTGACAGATATGGGAAAATAAAATGAGCAGAAGGCAATCTCCGCTCTTCAGCTATACAATATACCAGTGGTTCTCAACCTGTGGCCCATGGGCTGCTTGCAGCCCAATCAGCACACAGCTGCAGCCCATGTGTCATCCTCAGGGCCATACAGATAGTGTTGCATGTGGCCCACATAACACATTTGTTATACCAATAAAATAAAAACCAGCAGGATCTTTTTAAAGGGGATAAGACAAAATGTCACATTTATTGTGAACACAAAAAGAATCATAGTAAGCGGTCAGTTATAGCTATAACATTTCATTCAGTTTCACATTCATTCACACACACACACACACACACACACACACACACACACACAGGTTCTGCATAGATGTAATAGTTACCAGCCTAGAAGTTGCTCGTGCCAAGTTACTGGCCAGGTAACCTGGGCATGAGGGTGGAGCCGAGTCCTTGTCAGATTAATCTGATGCTCCTAGAGGGTGGTTGCAGAACCAGACTCAAAGTCCTCAGTGTGTAGAAGCCATTCTTATAGGAATTATTTCCTATGTTAGTCTATGGGAACTATTTCATCTTGCTGTTGCTAACTCAATCAGCAGATGGCACATTCCTGATGTTTGTGCTGTCAGATGTTATCTTGTTTTTCCCATCCTTTGAGATGGTCGGGTGGATCCCAGTTTATCCTCCGGGGGGTGTTGTCTGGTCGTTCCCACTTCATGCCGCCTTCAGCCGATGGTCACTGAATTCCTAGGCTGGCACCTCCCTGCTCATTCATTCATGTACACCAAGCATTCATCAGCAGACATACTGTCTCCACCACTTTCGGGGTGTGTACTAATTTATTTGAGACTCCCTGCCCTTTGAGGGTGGGGGTCTTTCTATGCTGTTTCTAGGTACAAAGCATGCATAAAGAACAAAGTCAAATAGGGTGACCAGACAGCAAGTGTGAAAAATCGGTACAGGGGGTGGGGGGTAATAGGAGCCTATATAAGAAAAAGACCCCAAAATCGGGACTGTCCCTATAAAATCGGGACATCTGGTCACCCTAAAGTCAAATAACTTGTTTGCAAGTTTCTCATAGCAATACAGTATCTTTCTGAGAACAGATACAATCAATGGTTTACACAGACAGCAGCTTATAAGTTTTAACAGGAGACCCAAGAGATCTTTTTACTTGGTAATGCTATGAGGTTTAAATTGTGGGGGACAAATTATGGGGAGTTACTTTCACTTGGGGAATCACTGCCAGTACCTTCTTTATTATCCCTACACATTGTGGGCCCCATATACAGCCCACAATGGCAAATAGGTTGAGAACCAATGCAATGTGCTCATGCTCCAGCACTCATCTGAAGAGACAATCAGTGAATTTTCTAGAACAGGGATTCTCAAACTTCATTTATCAGAGGGGTAGCCGTGTTAGTCTGGATCTGTAGAAGCGACAAAGGTGCCACAGGACTCTTTGTCGCTTCAAACTTCATTGCACCGCGATCACCTTCTGACAACAAAAATTACTACACAACCCAAGGAAGGGGGACTGAAGTCTGAGCCCACTGGAGCCCCGCCGCCCCGGGCAGAGGCGGGGAAGGGGCAAAGTCCAAGCCTCACTGTTCCGGGCAGAGAGGTTGGGGGCAAAGCGCAAGCCCAAGGGCTTCAGCCCCGGGTGGGGGGCCTGTAACCTAAGCCCCACTCCCCAGGGCTGAAGTCTTTGGGCTTCAACCCTGGAGGGGTGCAGCTTGGGCTTTGGCCCCAGGCCCCAGCAAATCTAAACACCAGGCCTGGTGACACCATTAAAACGGGGTCACAACCCACTTTGGGGTCCTGCCCCAAAATTTGAGAACCACTGTTGTAGAGCAGTTGTTAATGCAACTTGGTTTTGCTGGTGTTGCAGAAAGTAGCGTTCTGCCATGTACTGTGGGGAAAATTCTAACTACAAGGATAGGTAAGCACTGGAAAAGACTTCCAGGAAAGGTTGTGGAATCCCCATCATTGGAGGATTTTAAGAATAGGTTGGACAAACAACCTAGACAATTCTGACAGGTATCATGGTCCTGCTTCAGAGCAGGGGGCTCAACTAGCTCTCCTGGGATCCCTTCCAGCCCTACATTTCTATGTGATTCTGTGTACTGATCCATTCTTGAAACATGCCAAACCAAGCTACCAGAAGACACTATTCCTTGTTCAGAAAAAAAAAAATCACATTGACTTCAAGGACTACAGGATCTGGGCCTAAAAGAATAAAGCAAAGGAGTTGAGGTGTGAATAAAATACTGGAATAGTTTTTAGATTATACTAAGAAATCTGAGTTCCAGACAGTTCAGAATCAATCTCTAGATTAATGGTAATAGTTTGTATCATTATTTGCAGGGCCAGCTCCAGGCACCAGCGCAGGAAGTGTGTGCCTGGGGTGGCAAGCCGTGGGGGGCGGCGTGACGGTGGCAGAGAGGGCGGCAGTCAGGCAGCTTTCAGCGGCGTTTCTGCGGGAGGTCCACCGGTCCTGTGGTTTCAGCAGTGGGGCCGCCGACGGTGTGGGACCGGCGGACCTCCCACAGAAACGCCGCCGAATCCGCGGGACCTGGGACCGCCCGCAGGTGTGCTGCCGAAGGCCGCCTGACTGCTGTGCTTGGGGCGGCAAAATTCATAGAGCTGCCCTGGTTATTAGAAATGGACACAAGCTGCAAAAATTTATCCATAGATTTTTACACCTACCCCACCTCACAAAATTAGGGAGGGTTTGGATTTAGGGTTCTGGTTTTATTCCATCTCCAATAGCTACTGTATTGACAGAGGAAAATGCCATTATATTACAAGAGATATATTTATATGTGCTGCAGAAAGGAAGAAATCAGCTGGTGTCTTAATTTCACATATGCAAAGTTATAAACAAAATCGATGCTTTTCCAGCCTCATCTAAATAAAGGTCAGTTAACACATCTTCCATGGTGTGCAATGCAGTGTGCTGACCGAAATAGAACTTGTGAGCTTTAACTAATAAGAAAACCACATCAGTCAGCGCTCTGATCATCTCAGAGAATGATTTCTGAAGTTTCAAAGCAGCATGACATTCTATCTTTTTGCGATGACCCCATTCACAGCATTTCAGCTCTGAAGCAACAATTTAGCATTGTGTGAGCTGCGGAAAATGGCATCTTCCTGAGTAGAAAATATTCTGCCTTTTAAAGAAGTTTGGGATTTGGGAATTCGTTATTGTTTGTTGAGTACAGGCAATGTAGTCAGCATTGTAGAACATGGTTGTCTTCCTCAAGGAGCTTATAACTGATGCGCTCTATTTTGTCCTTTAAAAACAGAGCTGCAGTCTGCCTCCGTGCATGTGTACGCGCATAACAGCTGTCCCAGGAAGTGGATTGCTGAAGCAGGCGGAATGCCTGTGGGAGCATTGGAACAAGTTCTCAGAGACAGAATTTAAGAGCAGCTTTCCTATATGACACTGCAGCAGGCATCTCATAGCACCAGCTGCATGCTAGGAGCTGACTCGTAGTGAAAGGGTGTAATTCTGGTGTTGCCCCAGTCTAGCCAAACTGTGGCCTCTCTGGGTGGCCAGAGTTGCTACATACACCAATCATTCCCCTGCAACTGGAGTACAAACATCAGGATTCCAGCAGCTACTGAACAGGAGCATAAAGTGGGCACGGGCACACTTCCTGTGCATTCTTCCCTCTCCTCTCCTCATTGTGCACTCATTCAGGGCCAGGGGATATTGATTCGAAACAGTCTAACAATAGGAAGCAATCCAGATCTCTAAAATGCTTGGTGACCATACTGTAGACTTGTCACATAGCTGGGCAGCAGGTGTTTGTTTGATAAATTAAATAACAGCATATCTTTGGGTGACAGAATAACACTGACAGGCTTCATGGAAGAAGTAAGTTTTGAGGAGGAATTTGGAAAAGGATGGGACAGGCATGTCATTTTGAGGCATAAGGATGGAAGAATGGCATGTAGATGTGCAGGGAAAGAATACAGAAGGCGCTCATAAATGGGAGGAGTGGACAGAGCAAAGGCAGCTATTTGGAAGTCCCAGAGATACAGGTTGGGCAAAAATTGTGTAGGACCTTGAACATAAGGATGCTGAGCTTAAACTTCATTTGGAAGGTGAGAGGAAACCAGTGGAGGGATTTGAAGAGGTGAGAAGACTTTTCACTGCCACAATTTGGATGAACTCAAAAGGAGTGAATATCAAGGGTGCTAGAGAGAAGAAAGTTGTAGTAGTCTATTCAAGAAATGACCAGAAGATAGAGGCGGCTTTTAGCCATAAGGTAATGCTATAGAGGTATGCATAAAAAAAACATGATTTGGGAACATCCTGGGCATGGTGGGGGTGGAAAAGAGAAAATGGAAGCAAGTGTGGGTAATGGTAACTGTCTCACAAATGGTCCCCTAGGGCTGGGGAAGTTTGCTTTTAAAAATGTTCATATTTGCAAGTACCTACCTAGGTAAATGCTTTCTCCAGCTTAAAACTCATAAAAGAAAAGTACAAAGAATAAAGAGATTGGCTGATAATAATCTTCTATATCCATTTCCCAACAACAGGTGCCAGTGTACATGTAGATAGCACATTAAAGTGAAAGCTATTGAAGTAATCTAATCTCTCTAGCTCACATTTGAAGTATGTTTCTATTTTATTTTTGTTGTATTTTATTCCTATTAGTATTCTGGAACTATAATTGGCCTTTTAATAAATTATATGAGGCAACATGAGCGGGGGGAAGCCAATATTTTTCATAATAATCTAAATTTATGTCAACATTCTTGGTTCGTTTCACAAGTTGAGTCATATTTTGGTTGCAGACAATAGCATTATTACAAAAAATAATCCTCATCATTTGCCTTTTTTAATATTAATCATCTCCTGTTCTAAAGAAATTCCCTTCATCTTGAGGAAACATTGGTATAAATTAGACTAGAGAAGAAATTGTATCTTTCTTGAGAAATAACTATGTGAATTTTAACTAATCCCAGACCAATTCAGATCAGCATTGTAAGGCTCCAATCTTTTAACAACATGGGTAGTTCTGTTGAAGTCAATGGAACTATTCACATTATTAAAGTTAAGCATGTGTATAAGTCTTTGCAAGATCAGTTTACTATCACCATGAGTCCTGCTGGACATGTACCCTGTCTGACCACGTTATTGGTGCTAGAACTCCCTTCCTCTACTACCTCTTTCCTGACCCCAACTGGTACAGTTCCCACTTGCCCATTCGGTTTCTGTCTCATATGGGAGGGCACTTCACTATCCTTAAAGTAGTCCCTACTCTCTGGATGAGTACTGGGCATAAGGAGGGAACCACTTTCACCCCCCAACCCAAACTAGCTTCTACTTCCTTTGACTGACTCCCCCTCCCACTCCCTCTCCCTAAAACATCTCCTAGTTCCTTCAGCTGGCTTTAGGGAATAGCTATCCTAATCTTCCACCAAAGTGTATGCTCCTTCCTCACAAACCAGCAGCTGCTAAAAAAGAAAACATATTTTTTTGCTAATGACAATTGTTTGTAATTACAGTCAAACTCCCCACCTGCTCCCATACTGCGTTAATCCCTGGTGTGACAGACTCTGGCTGTGAGAGACACTAGCGCTGAGATCTAGCATCACGGTACCATTATGACTGTCACTAATTTGTACAAATAGTGGCATATTTGAGGAGAGCGATATATATATCAATCAGTCTAGGGTTCTTCATATTTGTGGTAAGTGCTTTCAATGAATTCAGCCCTGCTTTTACTTAGTTGCTAATTATTCTATTTCACACAGACATGCACCCACGTCCTCAGTAGGACTGCAAGATCTACAGCTTGAATTGGTGTCATGAATAATAATCCTCTTTTAGCTCCCAGGGGCTTACAAAGAGTAATAGTGAAGTTCATGCTTATTGAGGGGGGTCACTCTGGTATAGAAGACAGGGATTGCTGAGTCATTCTTCCATCAAGAAAAAGTCCAGAGAGGCAGGAATAATCTTTTCTCAGGGCATGGTATACAAAATACTGGTATCTCGGTTAGGTTTCCTTTTGTTTGTTTTGTGGCGGAAGTAGCATGTTGCTCGCCAATGGTTGGCCCATGGAGATGATAAAAGATCTATTTTTGCTGGGTATGAGATCTATCACTTGAATGAAAGGATAGGCCCAGAGTTCTAGGCCCAGATCCCCAGGTGTGTGTGGGTCTGAAAAAGAGATTTCTGTAGTAACTGTTTATTTTCTGCAGCACAAGTATTCATTACGGTTGCTCAGCATAATATTCCCTGCAGTTCCTCAGTAAGACATGAAGGGTGAAATATTCTCTGGGGGCTACCACAAATTGTTACACCTGGCTCAAGTTAAAATCTGTTTGTTATGCTTTATCCTTTGGAGCGTGGACCTGCAAAGCAGAGGGTTGACTATTCAGAGATTATTTGAAATTTGCTTTTTTTTAAATTGTGATTAAATACACTCTTCAAGGACTATTACTATAATATTTCTGAAGTAGTCTGCAACATTTATCCACAAGATATCAAGGTACCTGTATTAGCTACCACCCCCCACAACAATATTCCTTTGTTTATAGAAAGAATTTTTAATATCATTTGAGTTTTGTCTACTTTTTTTTTTGTTGGTGTCCGTTAGTCTCGAGAGACGATAGATATGCGCCCATGGGGAATGTTTAGTTGATGGTTGTGCAGCGTCTGTTGTGGCTGTAGAGCCCCACACGAGAGTGGCAGTCTCGACTGCATTTCATAGAATCATAGAATCTCAGGGTTGGAAGGGACCTCAGGAGGTCATCTAGTCCAACCCCCTGCTCAAAGCAAATTTGCTGCATTTGAAGATGGTATCAGCTGTGGGTTGGAGCCGCTGCTTCCTTTTTCATTGAACCCATTTTTCCTCGGCAAGCTGCTGCAGCTTGTCTTCGCCAGTTTTCAATCCAGTGGTCAGAGCATGTCTCCATCTGCATCTGTCCCAGCTGTTGATGTCGATTTGAACAGTCCTGAAGGTCCCTCTTACAAACATCCTTGAAGCGAAGGTGGGGCCGTCCTGTAGCTCTGTTTCCAGAGGCAAGTTCAGCATACAACAGGTCTTTGGGGATCCGTCCATCTTCCATGTGACTTAGATGGCCAAGCCATCTGAGGCGGCGTTGACGGAGGAGAGTGAACATGCTGGAGATCTTGGCACGTTCCAGCACCTCGTTGTTTGTCATTCGATCACTCCAAGTGATCCCGAGTATGCGATGGAGGCAGCGCATGTGGACGGCATTCAGTCTCTTTTCTTGCGAAGTGTAGAGGGTCCAAGTTTCACTGGCTACTTACACCATGGCTAATGTTGGCCTGTTTACTAAGATTTTCAAAAGTAACTAGTGATTTTGGCTTCCTTGATTTTTGGGTGGCCAGCTTGAGTCACCTTAAAGAGGTCTGATTTTCAAAAGTGCTAAGTACCCACCCTCTGAAACTTGGGACCTTTAATGGTATCTCAAGTTGGCTACCCAAAAAAGAAGGCACCTCAAATTACTAGTGTGATGGGGCAAGCCAGATGGCTATAGGAAAGTAGTGGGAGATAGATATATTAGCCCCAGGCTAAACAAATCCATGGTACCAGAATAAGTAAATGGAAGCTGCTCCAGGTCAATTAAGACACCTGGGGCCAATTAAGAACTTTCCGGAAGGTAGGGAGTTTAATTGAGACACCTGAAGCCAATCAGGGGCTGGCTGAAACTAGTCAAAAGCCTCCCAGTGAGTCAGTGAGGTGCCCATGTCAGGAGCTGTGAAAGGAAAGTTGTGTTGTTGGAGAGATTGAGCTGTATACACCATATTAGGCAAGGAAGGAGGCCCTGAGGTAAGGGTGAAGTGGAGTTTGAGGAAGCGGTTGCTGTGGGGAAGTAGCCCAGGGAATTGTACGTGTCCTGTTTTTGAAAAGGTCAGCTACCATAGCTGATACTATTAGGGTCCCTGGGCTGGAGCCCAGAGTAGAGGGTGTGCCTGGGCTCCCCCCTTTTGCCTCCCCACCAATTAATCACCAAGAATGGGAGACAACAGGGACTGTGCAAGGGAGGATAGCTTCTCCTCACCTCCCTCCCTGGCTTATGATGAAAATGGCTCAGTAGGCTGTGACCCTTGCCTCTAGAGAGAGAAGGGCTACAAGGAGGGTCACAGTGAGCCTCTGAGGCTAGCACAAATCCGCCAGGAAATGCAGGATCCATGTAGACAAGGACAAAGCTTTGTCACACTAGTCACTTGAAATTCTTAGACCTTAATTTTAGTAACTCAAGATCCAATAATCCATTCTCCCTGTGAAAAGGGGATAAATTAGGGCAGGATGATTTTTGGATTTGCAGCTTCTAAATTACTCAACATTTGACCTATATACCCTTTCCTGGAACTATGGGGGCTACTATAGAGTTTCTGTAGAATAGGTGCTGTTATTCTATCTGAGCTGGACAAATTATGCAAAACTATGTATCTGATTATCCGTTCAAAAGTTCTGATTAATTTCTTGTACCATGTCCACTTTCTGCAAATGTTTGAGTGATCAAGTTTACAGGCACACAATTTCAAGAGAAGTGTATTTCAGTATTTGGGCTGGAAGTGCCTGTAAATTGATTTAATCAAGAAGCAGAAACAGTAACATGCGTTTTTTCCTTCACATCACCCCAGCATGTTCTCCTTCATCTCCATCCCAATCTTATTCTAATTCCCCACCCACCCAAACTACACATGGTTTTCCACTTCTATTACGCTGCAGGCAGATTGAGAGCTCTGTTCAAGTGCTGCATTTTAATATCCCACACATCTCAGGAAGAAACCCATGATGGAGAAAAGTACAGTATCAGAGAACAGACTTGACTCCGCTTTAAACCACTGATGACCATGATAACAGCCTGTTTGAAATTTGTTTTAATCTAGTTTAAGACAGCAAGTATAATTAAACAAATCAGTCATTTTTACAGTTTTAATATGTCCTATTCGATTCCATCATCTTGTACTGAGTGCTGAAGAAGGCACAGTGAATGGAGTTAAAAGCTGCTAGGAAGATGTTAATAGCCAGAACCTTTACATTATACCTTTTTTGTATAATGAAAGGAAAAGTTAGGAGTGCTGTTTTTGTCACTGATGCATTAAGCTAATGATATGAGAGTTGTACAGAAGGAGCTGCAGTAAAACACATTTTAAGATATGTTACAGCACTATCCTATTATATCATATTTTAAAAAAACTTGCTAATTTGGGACCATTTTCCTGTATTTATACAAGAACATAAGAACTGCTATATCACATCAGACAAATGGTCCTTCTGGTCCAGTATCCTGTCTCTGAGAATGGCCAGTACCAGATGCTTCAAAGGCAAGTGCAAGAATCTCCACAGTAGGATAATATGGAATAGCCTGCCCTCAGAGGATGTTTTTTTCTTAACCCCCTCAGTTGCAGATTGATTTAAGCCCTGAAGCATGAGAGTTCACATTTACAACCACTCCGAACTTAAAAAAAAAAAAAAGAACTTGCTAATGAAGCTCTGCATGTTCTCATTCACTGTGTACATTGGAAGAGATTTCCTATCAGTCTGTCTGTTGGAACCTGAAATGCCACTCAGTACAAGCTAAGTCACTTTTGGCCTTTAATTTTAGTAACTCATGATCCATTCTCCCAGTGAGGCCTGGCTATGGGTCTGGATATTTGGGACAAGGGAGGTGCTGTGATGAGGTTATTAGTAATGTGCTCTTATATAGTATTAAACATTATTTGAAAGTGTAGAGAACAGAAGAGGATATGGACTTGTTCCCTATCCCTTCTTCATACCAGCTTTTGTCCAGCCAATGAGTATTGGAGCTGTTCAGTTTAGTTCTGTTTTCTCCCTTGTGGATATGGCCCAATATCATCCATGCCATCATGAAAATCTGCTCCATTATTTGGACGTCTACCTCAGTCAAAGCTTTAGGAGCAGCCCTGAAGCCCCTCTCAGCTGGAGATGTGTTTGTTAGTGGAGGACCATCGTGAAGGTGGCTTTTAGGCCTCTGCTGCAGCTGCTGGTCTGTTCAGTGCTCCCCCTAAAGTCCTGAGGATGCTTTGGAGCCCCTTGTTGGAATATGTGCTGCGTAGAGTGGGGGTTGTGAAACAGCTGCTGCATGTGGCTTATTCATGTGGAAGATGAAAATGCTACACTGTCAAATGTGTCTCTGTGAACGGTGCATAGAAATGGGAAAAAGGGCAAAATATATATTTTATTTTGACATTTTCTCCTCCCTACCCTCCTCTCCAAATAAGCCAACCCAGATGCCCCAAAGGCAGAAGTGTGGCTGTTTACCACACAGAACGGGTTTTGCCTGTGGTATGCTTCACTTTCTGGTGTTTTAGTTTGGATAGCAGATTTTCAGAGAAACTTAAATCGGGTCAATTCAAATTATGGGGATTTTGGATTCCATTTGCATTCTGCATTAAAAACAAAAAAATCAGTCTTCACACAAAGGACTTGATGCTAGCTGGTGTTTTTGCTTCACCCACCATTGTCATGGTGTGCAAAGAATTAATGAGGCACAACTCATAAATTAATGCTCATCTTTATTAGTATTTTATTCTTCACTAAATAGGGAGCACATAATCTTTGATAATCATTTGTTTAAGTTATTTTAAAAATGCAGCTTTAATATTATTTTTCCCATTAATCCGTGACAAACTGTAACATTGAATAATTTCACCATGACTAACCCGGGAAATTTGTCGTCATTGTCTCTGGCTTACACAACACTGTAGTCATGGATATTACTATGCTTAGCTTGAGTGCATGGACAATGATGATGATGATGGTGATGGTGATAGTGTTTTTCTAATGGGGGTGTTGGATGCATACATTGTTATTTTGGAGGGACATTATAAGCAACTGAATTTGGGCTCTTGCATTGTTTGCCCATGAGGTCCTTACGGTTTTTCCAGTGCTTCATTTTTAAATGCAAGTACGGTTCCTGAAAGGTGCTGGAGAATGCAGTCCTATTAATCCTTACGACAGGTACAGGCAGGAAGACAGCAAAGAGTGCAATAAGCTTGCATGGCAGATCAGGCACCACCTGTGGGATGTGCAAATAATATCAGGTCAAATCAACAAATATAGGCCAGGCTGGAACCCAAGCCTATCTACATTTGGGATGAATTTAGGATATTTGTCTCAAATATCCTCCATTAACAAACATTTCTCAGAGCCCAGGAGTCTTTAAGGTGCCACCGGACTCCTCATTGTTTTTTTAGTTAATTTAGACTCCCTCATTTTGTGTATATTCACAATTATTTTTTCCAATGTGCATTACTTTGCACTTATCCACATTGAATTTCATTTGCCATTTTGTTGCCTGATGACAGCCATCCAACACAAAAACAAAAAGTGGAACCAACTACTACTATTCCACAACCCACAGCACTCAACCATAGGGAGAAACCATGGCACCAGTACCCACCACACGAACAGTACATGACACCCGAACATCATCAATTTATTAAGACTTCACCCTAACTGGAACTGAATGATCTATACTTTAAGGGACTGAACTTCTGCCCCACCCCAGAACCTGATACCATACCAACATGTGGAGAACTAGAAGAAGTCTTCTGCCAACTCTGCCTCAAAGAATTATTTTCACAACAATGATAACACCACTCACAATTATCCTGTCCAAACCAACAAAGAAAAGGAAAAAGAATCATTTGGCTGGACACCACAGAATGGATGAAACTACACTCTTGATTCTTAAATTGACTGCTTCAGAAAAAAAATCGACTGAAATCCTGAACAAACATCACATCTACCACTGAGAGGACAGCCATACAGTCCCTGAAACCTTACCACCAGATAGCGATCAAAGTAGCAGACAAAAGGGGACTCATCATGATCCTCAATAGGGATGACTATGTTAACAAGGCTAACCAACAATTCTCTCATACCACAATTTACCCAGTAATAAGAATATCATCAAATTCTTCCTCCAAAAACTGAGAAATTCTACAAACTCATCCCCCCACAAACCCACCGTAGGCACCTTCTGATATGATTCCCAAAATACACAAACAAGGGAACACAGGCAGACCCATCATATCTGGCCAGAGCATTCTTACTGAAGGAATATCGAGACTCATAGAAACCATCCTCAAACCACACACATCCTCCAACCAATCACTCACCACACAAAGAGAGAGCTTCCACAACCGACTTCCTCCAGAAACTCCAGCATTAACAACCTCCCTCAGAACACCATCCTTGCCACCATGATGTCACTTCCCTATACACCAACATCCCTCACAATGACAACATAGCTGCCTTGCTCAAATATTTATAAGACAATGGACAACTCTCAGATATCCACCCCAAACACATTGCTGAACTCATCCATTTCATCCTCACCAATAACAATTTTACATTCAGCCACAAACATGGGAACCTTACAAGCATGGATACTAGCATGGGTTCCCAATATGCCAACCTCTTCATGGGACACTTTGAAGAACAATTTCTGGACAAATGCATCACAAAACCAATATATCTGAGATACACTGATATTTTCATCGTTTGGACAGACAACTTAGATTTGCATCACCACTTCAACCACCACCATTAAACTCTCTCTGGAACATTCTCACATCAGCACCAATTTGCTGGACACCATGAACAGCTTCAACAATGGAACCCTGCACACAGTTATATCAAGAAACCCACTGATCACCACACCTACCTTCATAGATCCAGTAACCACCCCACACACATCAAGAAATCTATTATCTGTAGACAGGCACTCAGATATCACAGAATATGCTCCGAGGAGAAAGTCTAGGATATACATCTTAACACATTGAAAACTGCCTTCATGAAACAAGGACACTCCACCAGAGAAGTAGATCGCATCATGAAGCAGCCCCCCCAAATACTCCAAGAGAACTTACTTCAAAACCAAAATAAAACTCCCTCCAATAACATGCTGTTAGTTGTTACCTAAACCCATACAGGGTATCATCAAACAATTACAGTCAATACTCGATGGGGACCCCATTCTGAAAGAAAAATTTTCCTGAACCCTCTCTTCTGGTCTTCAAACAACCACTCACCTTCTCCAGGCTCATCAGAAGCAAGCTCCCCACAGACCAGGACACACCAACCCTAAGCAGCACCAGACCCTGCCAGAACAACAGGTGCAAAACCTGCAGGCATATCTTCCACTGCTGTAATGACCAACAAGCCCCACAACACACCTTTCAAGATCCCTGGGTTCTACACATACCTATCACAACATGTGGTGTACCTCATACAGTGCACTAAATGCCCCAATAACTATGTGGGTGAAACCAGACAATCACTATGTTTTCGAATCAACTCACACAGGAAAATAATAAAAAACAAAAACATCCTATTACCTGTGGGTGAACACTTTTTTCACAAAGCAATCACTCTAAATCTGACCTATTGGTCCTCAAAGGAAGCCTGCACAACATTTTCAAAAGATGAGCCTGGGAGCTTAACTTTGTAACTTTGCTAGACACTAAAAATCATGTCTTAATAAAGACACTGGATTTATGGTTTATTACAGCAATCTGTAACCCACGTATCCCCCTTTTTGTCCTATTACTACAGGATTATTAATGGGCCACTTCCCCTTGAATGGTCCCATAGAATATGTGCTAACTACTTATGCTAAACTATATTTTGATCTTGTATTTAGCTGACACTCTTAGTATCTTTCCCAGACCTGAAGAAGAGTTCTGTGTAGCTCAAAAGCTTGTCTCTCTCTCACCAACAGAAGCTGGTCCAATAAAAGGTATTGCAGTAGAACCTCAGAGTTATGGATACCTCGGGAATGGAGGTTTTTCCTAACTCTAAAATGTTCTGTAATGCTGAACAAGACATTATGGACTTCAGCCATGGGGGGGTTGTGGCTGTAGCTGTGGGCAGGGGTCAGAGTTAAGGGCGGGGGGGTTGGGGCTTCTGACCCTCAGGGGACTCAGGGCTTCTGACCAGCGGGATCACCAGGGCTCAGGGTTTTAGATCTGGGGTGGGGGAGTGCTTGGGCTTGGGGCTTCAGCCCCGCAGCTCTGTTCCTGGCTTCCATCCCATAGGGGGCACCAGGGCTTGGGGGTCTCCATGTCTCTGCTCTTGGTTTCAGCCAGGAGGAGGCATGCCAGGGCTTGGGGTTTTAGGTATGGGAGGAACACTGGGAATGAAACTGGCACTCCCCTCGTAGCTAATGCCCTGACCCCAGCAACCCCCACAGGGCTGAAGCCAGGAACAGAGCCGTGGGACTGAAGCTCCGAGCCCCAGCACTCTCCACGGTCTAAAGCCCTGAGCAATGGTGCTCCCAAGGGTCAGAAGCCCTAAGCCTCCTCCCGCACCCAGAGCCATCACTCCACACTCTGCAGCTGCAGCACCAGCCCCACCTCCCATGGCTGAAGCCCTGAATCCCCAGGCTAAAACCCCGAGGCAGATAAGTCTGTAACTCTAGTGTTCATATCTTTGAGGTTCTACATACCTCACCCACCTTGTCTCTCTAAATTTGTTGCCCAGTCATCCAGTTTTGTGAGATCCCTTTGTAACTCTTTGCAGTTGGCTTTGAATTTAACTATCTTGAGTAATTTTGTAATGTCTTCAAACTTTGCTGTAACCAAATGGTTAACCCTTTCTTCCAGATTTCTTATGAATATATTGGACAGCACAGGTCCTAGTACAGAGCCTTGGGACGCCCCACTATTTACCTCTTTTCATTGTAAAAATTGACCATTTAGTCCTACCCTTTGTTTCCTATCTTTTACCAGTTAGTGATCCATGAGAGCACCTTCTCTCTAATCCCATAACTGTTTACTTGGTGTTGGACATTGTCAAAGGCTTTCTGAAAGCCCAAGTACGCTATATCAACTGGATCATGCTTGTCCACATGCTTGATGAAACCTTCAAGGAATTCTAATACATTGGTGAGGCATGATTTCCCTTTACAAAAGCAGTGTTCATCTATGTGTCTGATAATTCTGTTCTTTACTATAGTTTCAACCAATTTGCCGGGTGTTGAAGTTAGGCTTACTGGCCTATAATTGCCAGGATTGGCTCTGGAACTTTTTTAGAATATTGACGTTACATTAACTATCCTCCAATCATGTGAGACCAATATAAGCTATTGGTTATATACCTCAGTTGTTAGTTCTGCAGTTTCATAGATGAATTCCTTCAGAACTCTTGGGTGAATACTGTCTGGTCCTGGTGACTTATTACTGTTTAATGTATCAATTTGTTCCAAAACCACCTCTACTGACACCTCAATCTGGGACAGTTCCTCAGATTTGTCTCCTAAAAAGAATGGCTCAGGTGTGGGGATCTCCCTCACATCTTCTGCAGTGAAGACTGATGCAAAGAATTCGTTTAGCTTCTCTGCAACACCCTTGTCTTCCTTGAGTTTTCCTTTAGAATCTCGATTGTTCCGTGAGCCCACTGACTGGCAGGGTTCCTGCTTCTGATGTGCTTTTAAAAAAAATGTTGTTGCTTTCTATCCTTAGTTAGCTGTTCTTCAAATTGTTTTTTGGGTCTGCCTAATTATATTTACACTTCACTTGCCAGAGTTTATGCTTCTTTCTATTTTCCTCAGTGGTAATTGACTTCCTGCTTCATGAAGACTTCCAAGTTTAGACAGTACTAACAGACAAACAGAATTTTGGGTGCTTGTCCAAACTGAATCTTTTAAGATTCCTTGACCACTAACTTTATATGTATATTTAGGTAGAGTTCTTCGTGACATTGGGCAAATCTCTCTGCACCTAAATTTCCTCATATGAATGTTGGTGATAATGGTAACTTCAAAGTAGTCCTGCAATGTTTGGTTCATTATTTGTCATGTTCTTTATGTCCTCAAATGGAAGTGTTGTGATTTTTTCCTAGTTTACTTTTTACTTGGCTGGTTTATTGATACAATAATACCGGGTTGTAGTTTGGTATTGGGGCAGCCCTTTTAGGAGGCCGTGCTAGTTTAATACTGGAGTTAGCATGTGGTTTTTGTTTAGATGTTAACTTTCCCTTTAATACATTTCTTATCTGCTTTTGCAACTACTGAGGGAATAAAAGTATTATTTCACCGTTAGAGTTAAAATTCTGCAAGGGAAACATGGAAAGTATAAAATGCTGCACAGCTCTACAGGCTATGAATCATAATTAAGGCTAAGATTTAGTCACAGGTATTTTTGGTGAAAGTCTTGGACAGGTCACAGGCAATGAATAAAAATTCACGGTCCGTGACTTGCCAATGACTTTTACCAAAAATACCTGTGACTAAAACTCTACTTCTGGGGTTCCATTGCTCAGGGGGACCCCTGCTGGGCAGGGCCCTGCTCCAGTGCTGGGGGTTGACTGAACCTCCCCTGGCCACTGCTCCTGGGGACCACTTTCCAGATGGTCTCTGGGCACCCCGGGACCACCGCTGCTCAGACAGTCCCCAGAGCCAGCTGCTCGGGGTGCTCGAGCAGCGGCCATTGAGGCTGGCCCCGGGGCAGTCCCCGGGACCACTGCTTGGGCAGTCTGTGGGACCACTGCTTAGATGCTCCTTGAGGCCGCCCCCAAGACCGCTGCTCGGGAGTCCACTGGGACAGCTGCCCGGTGCCTCCCGAGCAGCAGCTGGTGTGGCTGGCCCCGGGTCGCTCCAGTAGTGGCTGGTGCAGCTGGCTGTGGGGCACCCAAACAGCTAGTCCTAGGGCCAGCTGCTCTGGCGGCACTGAAGCCAGCTGCTGCAGAAGTCACGGAGATCGCGGAAAGTCACGGAATCCATGACGTCCACAACCTCCGTGAAAGAATCACAGCCTTAATCATAATAGGGCAGGTCTATACTAGAAGCGCCGTATCAGCGTAGCTGCGCCACATCTGGTGAAGACGCTCTATGCCAATGAGAGAGCATTCTCCCATTGGCATAATTACTCCACCTGCATGAGAGGCAGAAGCTATGACGGCTTTGGTGTGGACAGTGCTTATCGCTGAAACTTGTCACTTGGGGGTGTCTCTTTCACAACCCTGAGTGACGTAAGTTAGGTCGACTTAAGTGGTAGCGTAGACCTGCTGTAAATACAAAATCTATGCAGCTGAGCAACTGCTGCATTTTGCTGCTTATTCCTATGTAAATCCTCTTCTTGTTGGTGGGAATGGATGTTTTCCCTTTTCTTTCATATAATGCACATACAGTCTGTCAAACAAACTCTTTGTATTCTCTGAAACATCTCTAGTATTCTGCTGGAGAAAACCCAGTTTATCTGCTGTTCCGGCTGCCCTCGCCTGATGTTATTGTATTAAACATTCATTTGATGATCTTCAGTCTTTTGACAGTAAATATGCAGTGCACAGATCATTTTAACTAATGCTTAGGTTACACCTTAAAAACCATAGGAAAGGATATTGATTGGAGACTAGCCCAGAAGATATTCTAGCTCTGATCCACCTTCTGTGCTACATGTACACACTTCTTTGGAGTGTGTTTACTTTCCTATGGTGTCTGATGAGTGGAATAGATCCACAGATAACATCCTTCACAAAATCTGTTCATTTAATGTAACATCACAAGCCCTGTTCCTCATTCAAGATAAAATATCTTCAAACCTTACATACTCTGTTTCCTCTCCTTAGATACTTGCTCTTTTCCACTCAGTCCTCTCTGTATCTCCACCTTTCTCTTGTTTCCTCCCCACAAATCAAAACTGTTCAAAGGTAACCACTATCCCATTTCTGCTCTTTTAAAAAAAATCTATTCAAAACTAGTTTTGTCGAAAAAGAAAATTCTCTGTGAAAAAATCCTGTCTTTTGCACAGTTCTACTCTTAACATTCATACAAATTCAAGACATACACAAAATTCCAAATAGTCCACAATGGCAATTTCACTTTACAAATGTATTGGCTATTAAATTTGACTCTGAACTAAGATATGTGTATTCTCTCTCTTCCCCTGCCCCTTCCTACCAGTATAGACTGTATTTAAGTAAAACAGCAAGAGAGTTGGCCTATGCAGTCCTAGAGCCTTGAAATTCTGTCCTGCAGACAGAAGTTAATTTCTATTGCTTTTACAGGAACCCAATGTTCTTTAGAGTAATTTACACTGAAGTCAATGGGCTTTGGATCAAGCCCTTAACTCTGTAGGATAAGTACAATATTAAGGCTC
Source organism: Chelydra serpentina (assembly GCA_037349315.1). Classification (NCBI taxonomy): domain Eukaryota; kingdom Metazoa; phylum Chordata; order Testudines; family Chelydridae; genus Chelydra; species Chelydra serpentina. The sequence goes on from JBAIAC010000002.1 coordinate 19,354,000, forward strand.
TAAGAGTGCATACTGCATCCACAATGGCAGTAAGAGAAGCAGTCAAGTAGGCAATTGCCTTCCAGGTCTCCAGGTTTCTTTCCCCATTAGGTCAATTATGCACTAAGTCAACTTGTTGGATTGGCTGAGAGGAAACTATATTTATCCTTGCTTTGCCTATGGGTGAAAGTAACTAATATCTGGCATTCGTGTTCATCAGACATCTCTGAGGAATCTTTGGAACCAGAGGCAAAGCATTTGTTTGCTTTCCTTTATAATGTAGAGACTAATGTGCAGTAATTAATAGGAAAGGCTTAACATTTCATTTATTGACAGAGCATTTTCATTGGTTAATGAACATTATAAAGTAGCACATTCATCTCCTCTGTATAAACCTCACAGATCAATTGAAACTTGTTAGTAATTTAAACTACCAGCTTCTTCTTCCAACAAAAATATATATAAAATTATGCATTTCCCTCAAAGTCTCTTAGAGTGGAAATAAAATTACTCCAAGTACTAGTTATCATGATGTGGGTTAACGCATCTGTGCTTCCAAGTTTATGGTACTCCAGGGTCTGTTTATCTCAGCTGTGCTTTATGGCTCACAACACCCTGGGGCATGGTGCTTCTCATAATGTCTGTACCTCCAAGTTATGCTTTACTTTTTAAGAGAGTTGTTAGAGTGGGCGATGATTGAATTTGATCAAAATTAGTCTTTTTCCACACTGTTTCCCAAAACCATTCCACGGTTTGGAGTATTACATTCCTTGAAGACAGAATATTTTGCAAGAATGATGGCAATCATTATATAAGGGAACATCAAAGGCTCAATTTCCACGCCCCAATTTTAGGGGCTTATTGTGTGTGTGTGTGCATTGAAATCTAATGAATTAAAATAATAAAGAATTCTATTTGACAGTATCTTGGTGGAAGCGGCCAAGAATTTGGATACTTTGCATAGCAGTCATCAATCAAGGAGCGCCAGTGAAATTGATTTAGAGGCAGGGGGGCTGGTGGAATCTTTCTGGAACCAGCCATACAAGGTTCTACCATACAAGGTCCCCCCTGCTATGTGGAGATCTCCCACTTAGGGAGTGGATACCTCAAGATCATGCCACGGAGTTGTCCTGGCCCAGTGCTGTGCTGTTCACTGGCTCCAATCTCATTGGGGTTTTGAGCTTTGATTTCCCTTCTTGTTCCCATTTAAGGAAACAAAACCTTTGCACAAAGATGACCAGCTCCTAAAACCCTCCCCACCGTAGGTCCCCAAGTGTGTGGGAATGGAAGGGGACATAACTTAGCAAAGCCTATGAGACTTATCGGCAGCTCTGGGTTTTTCATGGGCTTCTGCAATATGGGACTGAGAAATAGCTGTTGTTGAATTTGACCTTTAAATCCCTCCTTTCCCCACTTTTTCATTTAAAATAAAATATGCCTGAAAATTTTCTACTCTGTTATTGCAGAGTTGATTCTAAATCATGTTTGTAGAACATAGGAGATAAATGGTGCTTTTAGGAATGAGTAATTTATATATATGTATAAAATAAAAATCACAGTTCATTCATGCTCTTCTGCAAGTTGATGCGATAATGCAATATCGAAAAGTATTAGATATTAATACACAAGCTACTAAAACTGGAGCGTATCCATTAAGCCTTTGATGTTAGGCCTACAAAGCCGATTCAGGGCACAGCAAAGTGAATCTAACTTAGTAGAATAGAGAGTGCCTGGATGAGAAGCATGACTGAGTAAGAGAGAGCATTTAGTAGAAAAAAGGACTGATCTGTTCGGCTTTCAGATTTTCACTTCAGTGACCATATAAAAGGTTTGTCGTGAACTGGTCAGAACTGCACGGTTAGCTCAGACCAAACCTGGTGGTCAATGAGACAGGAAGAGAGTAGATCTGCTGACAATGGATAAACTGTGCTTTAGGACAAAACTATCCCATAACAACTTGATAGATATGGCATGTTGGGGCCATGGTAAAAGCAGGGCTATATGCAATTTGTGCCATTGCTATAAGTGCAGTGACTGGTAGGGGATCTGGGACAGCATTCTGATCTGCTGTATACAATGGCGGGGTTAGATACCAGACAGATGAGTGGTGGGGACAGGTGGGTCTCTGTGTTTCCTGCCAGGTCCATCACAGCCTAAATTCTAAAACTAAAATGGTGCCTTTATAATTTTCACACACTGAATTTAACTGAGTTGAGGAGGTGCTGTGGGGGATTATGTCCCTTGGCGTAGTGTGCTATCAAGGGATTCAACAGGGTGCAGTGTGACATACATGTTATGCTGTATGAAAATATGTTCTTCTTCTCCTTCCACCCCCACAGAAAAAGAGTGTGAAATAATTTTCTATAGAATACATGTAGCAGCAAAACATCTCTACCTATCTTCTCTGATGTACCCCTCGAGAAGAACCCGCTAATATTGTTGCCCATGACACCGACACCCACACTTGGGATTAAACCGCCTCCCCTGTACAAAGTCAGAGTAATTTGAGGTTTGCACAAGGCAAATTGCACAGAACTTGGATGGGTGGAAGGTAGCCTTCTTGCCCCAAGCCACAAGATCTAGCAGAGTTGCTCCTCAGCTGCTACTGTAAACTGGGATCTGTGCCTCTGCATGCCAGATGGGTATGGCAGGTGGATCTGTCTCATCTCTCATTCACTGACCCCTCTCTGGCCCCAGTCACAAACCCCTCATCAATGCTTAAAAGTAGCCCCCACAAATGACCGCTCCATAATGCAAAAGGATGTCACCCCCACAAATCCTGCCCCCGTCTGTTACTTTTTGCAGAGCAACAATAGTGAATTTGCTGCATGTGAGGCCATGTACACCCATGGAGAGAGGTGGCAAGATTAGTCTCCTTGTAGCCAATAAATCTCTACACCCTGGGCACATAAAATGATATACCTTTCATTGCAAGGGAACTGCAGCTGTTATAAACTCTTCTATGTCCATTAATGGTGAGTGTTTGTAAGACTGTGAAAGGTACCCAGAGGTTTGTTTGATATACTCGACACACTAGTCACACTGGATGTGCTTGAAAATTGGTGAGCTCGTATTAGCAGGCGAATTGCACTCTGTTTTCCCTCTTTGAGAATTACAACTTAGTGAATCTTTGTTTTCTGAGAGCGGATCTGAAAAAGGGGTGGTTGTTGACTTCGCCCTTGTTACTCCATATGTGCCCCTGAGATATTGGGAAAATTGAGACATGTCAATTAAATTCAGCAGACAAAATAATATGCACATCAATCAACCGTGTCCAAAATGTTATTTATTGCAAGTTGTCATCAAATATGCATGATTTAAATGATTGACACATTACAAAGACAGATGTTTTAGAGGAAAACTATATAAAAGACTAAAAGATTGTGGTCTGCTTGGTGGGGAAATGTGGTTTAATTTAAAAATCATATAATTGTTATGGGAAGAGGCATATAAATCAAGCATTTTAATGTTGACATGATTTTTATCAGGCATTCTAATCCTTTGCAATATCCCCTCTATTATCCAATAAGCATGTATAATAAAGTCGATTTTCAGGCTGTTACTGTAAAATAATGACATACGTTTTCCTCACTCCTTTTCATCACTGGGAAAGTTTTGCCCTATTTTTTGACATTGGTATGAATAGGAAAAAGTGCACACAAAATAGAAACCATCTGCTGTGTCTAAGAACTCATCTATATAGCACATTGCCCGCAGCATAGCTACAGTTCTTAAAGTTGCTACAAAAATCCAATTCAGATTCTTTTCCTCCCTAGCTGAGTGGATGGAAGAGTCCTCTGTCTGACATAAATGTGAACATTTAACAAACAGCTTTCATGGGAAATATCAGTACCACCTGGTCAATTTCCATTTTCCAATTTCCATTTTTCCTACTATTCTCCAATACGTTATGCTTTCTAATTAGGACCTGAGTTTATAAAGCTATATGTATGCTGGTGGGTATGGCTAGCCATTCAGTGGTGGGTGGGGGGTTAAGTGGATAGGGATGGAGTGAGGGGAAGGTCCTTGTTTCTTTTTGTTAATCAGCAGTGACCTGTTTGGCAAGCTAAGGAATAGTATTTACAGATTTTCATTGGGAAGTTGATGTTAGAACTGCATGAATAATGGACTTTTGGGTTTTCTGGCAAATCTGAAAAATAAAATAAATATATATGTTTTGTGTCAAACATTCTGGCAAATTGAAAACTGTTAAAAAATTACTTGAGGTCAAACAATGTTTTGTGTTACTTGACACAAAATGTTTTTAGTTTCGATTTTGAGCATTATTAACGTTTTAATTTGTTTTTAAAATATTGAAGGAGATTTCAAAATACAAATCGTTTCCAATAATCAATGTTCTGTTTCAACGCTTTAAAAATGAAACATTTTGGGGGGTTTTCAGAATATTTTTGGGGTTATGTAAATGTGTGAGGGATATTGGTGTGTGTTTTTTTGTTTTTGTTTTCTTTTTTTTTTGTCTGAAACAATTCAGCAAAACTGACATGAATTCATGAAATGTTTCGATGTTGCCAAATCTCCATTCTTCTCAATCAACATTTCTCCCAGCTCTAGTGGTTGGTCACTACATCCAGCCTCAAGCCTGAGTTGACTGAAAATTACAGGGGAGAAAGAGAGCTTGAGGACTTCATTTCTGGCTGCAGAAAAGTCCCTGGTAAGGGGGAGAGTTGAGACATTTAAAACAAATTCACAAGCTACCAAGGTAGCAGATTTTATTTCCAAATAAAATTAGGTGCGTAATGATAGATCAGTGATCTACCTTTTAGACAACACTGCCCCACTCTCTTCACAAAGCAGAATAGAATTACCAAAGAAAATATCTGATATTGGGGTGGAAAAGGATATAATTTTGTGGCAAAAAGGTCTTACATCAAGCCTTTCAATGACTGACTTCGTGGAACCTGACTCTTAAATAAAGAGGTTGTGTGCCAGTTCCCTAGAATTAAAAGTGGGTCAAAAGGAAATGGCTTCTCTGAGAACAAGCTGACCACTTTGGATAGACTGGACACAAGCCACCAACACAGCTGCCTGTGGAGCCAGCCAATTGCTGAACTGCATGCTGCTGGAAGAATCCTGTATTTTCGATAGAGTAGCTAGCATATGGGCCTTTTGACAACCAGCTAAAACAGAGGAGGAGGAAAAGTGGAATCAAAACACTGGCACCTGGTTTGTTTTAATTATGGTGAGGGGAGATCTCCAAAGGCAAAAACAAATAACAAAATAAAGTTTGAGTTGCATTGAAAAAAGGAAGAGAACTTGCCAAAAAAGTGGGTAATCTTTCTTAGCACTTTACCAAAGGAACATATTCTGTATTAGGAATTCCACATTTTATTGAATGAACATTTCAGAATGGATTCTATTCTTGTCCTTTGAGTACATGTTAAAGTAGATAGGGAAACTAAAGTCATCATTGCTGTCGTACAGACATGAAAATGTACTGTTCATTTCCTCCCTTAACCCTCACCTTCCAGGAAGATAATCATAATGGAAAAAACTAATGCTAGTTTAGTCACACGCCAAAAAAAGTTCTCATTACGGACAAGTAGGGGAGTGGAATTTTACAAGGCGGGTGTAGTAATTACCTTGAGTAATTGTTTCTGACACATGTTACAAATAATGCAGCTGGATGTGGACAGATCCAATTCCCACTGAAGTCAAAGGGAGATCTTCCATTGACATCAGTGGGAGATGGAGCTAGATAATGGGCCTGCAGGATCTTGCCCAGGGAGCTGGTTTTTATATTTGTATGTGTACATACAGAAATATAAATAACTGTAGATGGTGAAAGTATTTGAGATACCTGAATGTCCTTTCAAGTGGAGAAATGAGAATGGATTTCAGAATTGTTGGATGTAAAATGTGACCATAATGTAACAAGACATATGTTAGAAAGCTTGGTTAGAAATGTGTTAAAAACATGTTGCCTTTCAAACTCAATTTAAATTTGGATCCTGTTTAGTAAGTAGAAAGGAAACTAATTCCAAATGGGGCCAGTCGCATCTCTTCAACATTTTTATAGATGATGTATTTGTATTTATCGTTCATATCTATTATTAAAATCAGACAATCCTTTAGTGCCTTTAATCGCAAATGATCCCCAAACAACTCAGAGTATATACATGAAGTACCTAAATGCAGCCACTTCTGGGGTCAAGGAATGCAAATAATTGGTGGTCAGCCTTGTGCACTACAGTTTGTGCAGGTGAGCCTTGGATCACTGCTCTTATGAAAAATTCCATGAATCCTTAGTGTCCACATAGAGCAGACAGGAGACAGATATTTTTTTAAAGCTTTTATAATGTATTCATCTTTCTAAAATTTGTATCGATTTCAAATTAAACTGAATACGCTGCATTGTGTTCTTCCTATTTCGCTACTGGAAGGTTCAATCTCCATGGTGATCTATGTGCAAACTCATCATAAGGAGTGAGTCTAAAGAAAATGTTAAAAATATCCTCTTCTGAACTGTTGGGAATGTGAGCACGTAAGAGTTTGAGAGTTAGCAGAGATGAGAAAACTAAATGTCAGAGCAAGAATGAGATCACAACCTTGGTCTTATTCTGAATGTATTTTTATTATAGGCGGTAACGCTTAGCTCAAGGCCAGACTTCATTAAAAAGGGGGACAGGTTTGCCCCCTGTCCTTATAAAAATATTTTTTTTCTTTTCCCCAAACACCTGAGAAATTAAAGCGGTCCTTGGTAACAGTCTGGAGTTAGGGTGATACCCTTATTCATGCAGAATACTCCCTTACACCTTGAAATCAATGGGTCTACTCATGGAGTAGGGTACTACTTTGTGAATGTAAAGCTATTGCAATCTGCCCTGTGTGATCAAATATGGGTGTGGTCTACATACCAAGGTTTTGAAAATCAAACCCTATGCATTTTTCCAAGCCCTAAAAGGAAAAAGGGAACTCCAAATATTTACCCATGTCTGAGTTCAGAAATGCAGAGTGAATCATTGAAAAGCCAGCATTTGCCATCAGTGGGGGTCTTAAATGGTTGCTCTCTCTTACTATGGTTTTATATCCTTGAAATTTAGAGGTCAGGATTTCATGGTTCTATTCCTATCTCTGCTATTGACTTACTGTGGGACCTTGGGCAAGTCTGTTAGAGCCAAACTTTCAAAAGTAGCCTCTAATTTTGGGTTTCCAACTTCAGAAACCTATATCCTGATTTTCAGATGTGCTGAGCAGGTGGCCATTGAAGTCAACAGGAGTTTTGAGGGGTCAATAACTTTGAAAAATCTTGCCCTGGGCTTGCCTGAGGCATCCAAAAACAGAATCTACAACTGGAAACTTAGGCCTGTGCTGCTTTGTCCTATAGTTTGTCCATCTATGAAATAGGTATAAAAATATTTACCTACCTAACAGGTATATTGGTTTGTTTCTGTAAATCATTTTGAGAGCATTGAATGAAAAATACTATACACTGTACAGTGAGGCAAATTTGGCCCTTAATTAACCCATGAAACCCCTTTGCAGTTGCTGGGTTGCACAAATATAACTGAAGGGCAAAAGTTGGCCCACCAAGTGGAAAGTGTTACTATACCTCCAGTTCTAATGTGTTTGTCAGTTTGTTCTTTCTTTACATGAGGGGAAAATACACCCTTTTTGGGGGCTTCATACTGTTAACTTTGGGTCAGATTCTCAGGTGGTGAAAGTTGGCATAAGTCCATTGACTTCAGTGGCACTAGACTGTTTTACAGCAGTTGAGGAGCTGGTCTGTTCTTTTAGGCTGGGAACTTTGGTCAAAAAGGATAGGGTTGTATGGGAGGATGGGCGGTGTCAGGTCTAATCACCACCCCGCTTTCCCAGGTGTCACCCTTTCTTCACCTGGGTGTGGTGTGTTAGGGTCTGTCTCCAGTAGAGGGGAGAGAAGGTTTTGTACACTCCATCACAAGGGGTTTGCAAGTCGCCATAGCAATAAAGTGAGAGCAGAACCTGGAGTAAATTCTGTGCAGCCCACAACAGAAAGCACTGTACTTTCTGTGTGGAACATCTATTAACTTATCAAAGACAAAGTTAAATGGTGACTTAAACACAGTCTATAAATACTTACAAGACAAACAAAAAATTGATAATGGGCTCTTCAATCTAACAGATAAAGGTATAAGACGATCCAGTGGCTGGAAGTTGAAGCTAGACAAATTCAGACTGTAAACAAGGCACCAATTTTTAACAACAAAAGTAGTTAATGATTGAACAATTTATCAGCGGTTATGGTAGATTCTCCATCACTAAAATTTTTAAACCAAGATCGGATGTTGTTATAAAAGATATGCTCTAGTTCAAACGGGAATTAATTCAGGGAAGCCTTATCACCTATGTTATGCAGGAGGTCAGACAACATGATCACAATGGTCCCTTTGGGTTAATAATCTATGAATCTCTGATAAGCTGCAGAATGCAGCAAAACATACTGAAAGGTAGCAAATATGCATAGTAATTGTATTTTATATTCACCTGGGAGAAATCCAGATTAATAACAGTCTATCAGGAAAGCTCAGACAACTAATCACTTAAAAAAACCCTGGTCTTCTGAAATCACATTTCCTTTGTTTGGCACCTAGAAATGTTTGTGTTGCTGAAGACAACAAGGCTGAGCCTAGATTGTAAAGGGACAGGGCCATGTGATAAAACAAGCACTCTGGGAAAACAAAACAAAGCAGTCATTTATCTCTGAGGTTGGGTCCTTTAGCAGCAAGGGCATGGCGATAAGAAACACTTTTCACACCACATCTCCTCATGAGATTATCCACAGGGAGAGGAAAGTGGTTCCCCTTGTGTCAAAAGTCACAACATCTGTCAGCAATCCAAACACTCCTCCCCAGAAGCCTGCTGGGCTGCATTTCTTGGAAAGTCCTTGGAGTAGCTGGAAAAAAAATTGAGAAAATAAATTAATTTTATACAAAATCTTTTATTGGAAACAGCCACACAGGATATGATACACTACGCCTCATGTTAGTTCTAACCTTTTTACCCACAAGAGAAGCCTGCAGTTTGCAGTCAGGAATTTACAAATGCGAATGCTAAAGACAAGCTATCAGAATAATCTGCTCTGAACTGGCTGCTGCCACTGCTGTGGATGGAACTGCTGCTTTGAGAGTTATTGAAAATATGTTCCTATATATATATTCTTCTTTCCCAGATGCCCCCTCTGTTTTTTTAGGGCCAGCTAATCCAAGCAGTGCAAATCTTCTTGGTTCATAACCTCAACAATTCCTGTCACATTTAAGATTCAATATTGGATCTTAAATGATGATATTTGTCTAAAGGTAAATGTTTTAAATATATCCTGTCTACTTATGGATTATACACAACATTTTCCAATCTCCTTCCTCACTTGTCATGACCATACCACAGTATGATGGATACATTTTGTACAGTAATGGATTGTCCCAGCTAATCCATTGGTAAACTCTCAAGAGGAGGGACTTCTGTTACTTGTTTGGCACAGCTCATGCATTGCAAAAGAATAGAATCATACAATCATAGAACTGGAGGGGACCTCAATAGGCCATCTAATCAAGTCCTCTGCACTCAAGGCAGGACTAAGGAATGGTCTAGTTATTACTCACTTGCTTTTGAAACTCTCCAATGATTAGGGCCCTACCAAATTCACGGTCATGAAAAACGTGCCACAGACCAAGAAATCTGGTCTTCCCTCTGTGAAATCTGGTCTTTTGTGTGCTTTTACCCTATACTATACCAATTTCATGGGGGAGACCAGAGTTTCTCAAATTGGGGGTCCTGACCGACAAGTAAGTTGCAGGGGGGTCGCAAGGTTATTTTAGGGGGGATCGTGGTATTGCCACCCTCACTTCTGTGCTGCTGTGCTGTGGGCGGCTGGACAGTGGCAGCTGTTAGCCAGTCGCCCAGCTCTGAAGGCAGCGCCCCACCAGCAGCAGCGCAGAAGTAAGGGTGGCAATACCGTACCGTGCCACCCTTACTTGTGCACTGCTGCCTTGAGAGCTGGGCAGCCGCAGAGCAGCAGCTGGTGACTGAGGGCTCAGCTCTGCAGGCAGCAGCGCAGAAGTGAGGGTGGCAATACCACACCATGCCATCCTTACTTCTGCGCTGCTGCTGGCGGCGGCTCTGCCTTCAGAGCTGGGCTCCGGGTGAGCAGCCGTCAATCTCTGGCCACCCAGCCCTGAAGGCAGCGCCGCCGCCCGCAGCAGTGCAAAAGTAAGGGTAGCAGTACCACAACCCCCCCTACAATAACCTTGAGATCCCCCACAACTCCTTTTGGGGTCAGGATCCCTGCAATTACAACACTGTGAAATTTCAGATTTAAATGACTGAAATCATTAAATTCACTATTTTTAAAAGCCTATGACTGTGAAATTGACCAAAATGGACCATGAATTAGGTAGGGCTCTACCACTGATGGAGCTTCCACAACCTCCCTAGGCAATTTGTTCTAATGCTTAACTACCCTGACAGGAAGTTTTTCCTAATGTCCAACCTAAACTGCCCTGGCTGAAATTTAAGCCCATTGCGTCTCATCCTATCCTCAGAGGTTAACAAGAACAATTTCATATGTGCTTAGAGAATGTGCACCATGTAGAAGTGGTCATTCCTGAACACACTTACTGCTGGGCAGAGGATTTAGTACTGTGAGTAGTCCCACGAATTTCAGTGAAACTACTGACGCAAGCTCTGTACCCAGCTGTACAATGGGCACACTTACATGGTTGTTACATTTATTCTTCTTCAGAGCAATTTTTGCAGCAATCTCCCCCTACTGAACTTTTGGGCTGTCTGCCTTCCTCCCGCACATCCCCGCTTACTCTAGACCAGGGGTCTCCAAACTTTAGGAGACGAGGGCCACATTACATTTTTCAAGGGGCTTCGCAGGCCGGCCCGTTCTCTTGAGCTTACCCTCCACCGAATTGTCGCCGAAGCCTTTAAACTGCCGCCGAAATACCGCCGAGGCAGCGGCAGCGTTTAAGCTGCTGCCGAAATACTCGCTGCTGCTGACGTGCCAAGGCGGCAGCAGCAATTGGTTCAGGGGCCTGCGGGGGCCGGACAAATTGAAGCCGTGGGCCGGATCCGGCCCGCAGTTTGGAGACCCCTGTGCTAGACTAATCAATAAAAGGGTCTTTTTCTTCTATTTTGATCAGTCTTTTGATCTATTTTGATCTAGAATTCCAATCAGCCATGAGTTAAAAATAATACAAAACAAAACATAAACCCCACAGCAACAAACTAGCAATACATCTCTTTTTCTGCCTGTAGAGCAAATAATCCAGTAATGACTGATGGCTGCTGTCTGTGTGGCGAGGGGATTCCCAATACCAGTAAGTGTCATTGGCTTTTCTTTAATTTTGTCTGTTTTATATTTCTCAGGCTAAAGGAACTGAAACTGTGTTGCACCAATAGGGCCTGGTGCTGTGATGGGTCTGGAGAGATACTTGCTCTACTCCTCCTCACCTCAGGTCAGCCAAGTATTTTACAGACACTGCAATTTCCTTTGCAGCATTGTCCATTAGCATACTGTCCTGTGCTTGACGTCTTACTGCAGTTACTACTATACATTTGCATTGTGTCCTTTGGAGCAACCCCATGTTTATCCTGAGGATCTTGCCCAAACACCGAGAGAACTGAATGGACTTTGCAATGTGGCTGTGAATGTTAGTAATGTCCCCTTACAATGAATGGTCCTTTACTATATGTGCTAGCTACTTATGCTAAACAATCTCTGCTCCACTTTGCATATTGCTGTTACACTGGGAGTACCTTCCCCAGATGTGAAGAAGAGCTCTGTGTAGCTGGAAAGCGTGTCTCTCTCACCAGCAGAAGTTGGTCCAATAAAAGATATTACCTCATCCACCTTGTCTCTCCAATAATGTTAATATTCATGCGAATGCTGATATAATATCAGGGAGCATGGTGAAGTGCCCTCCACCTGTTCCTTGATATGATGTTAACTTATAGAATCGGAATATTTTGGACACAACAAATCCTGCTTCTTGGCAGGGAGTTAGACCAAATGACCCTTGTGGTCTGTTCTAACCCTGTGATTCTATGAATCTTGTCTTTGTGACTGAACTGTGTGTTTCATGATGCCAGCTATAAACCTGATATTTACGCTGCACTTCTGCTTCAAAAAATGATTGTTACTGTTACTTGAGATTTGTAGTGTACCACTGTAAACTTTGATGGGTCTAGTGGTAATTTTCACTTCTTATTAGTGTCAGAGCTAGACTTGATGAGTTCATTAACTAGATTTAATGCTGCTTGTTGCTGATGACAAGCAAAATATTAAAGCGCGGGTTAACACCTTCCTTCACAGATGCTAAACTGTATATGGCGAGCATGCCTATTGCGACTCAAATTCCTGAGATTCTTCTTGTGTTAATGATATATATATATCATTGATATATATATGCACACACACACAGAGAAAATATATATTGTGTGCATGTATTTAGTAATCTTTACTGGGTTATCCTCTGTGTTTGACTTGTTTATATCTGTGAAGTTGACCAGAGTCTGAGTTTTGACAGCAAGCGCCAGATACTCATTGAAAAAGCCTAGAGGTGCTTCAGGATGCCTTGTTGTACCGGCAGCTATTTCAATGTTCTGTGATACAGAGACAGCACAGCAATCACAGCCATGAAAGCTCCCCCCGCACATCCTTCTTTCACAGCGATGTTGTAAGGGTGCCATGGAGCCCAAAGGGCAATGAGAACATTAGTGCAAGCAGTCCTGGGAAGGGGGATGTTAGGGTTGGCGCCAGATTCTCATTCATCTTGGGATCAGTGACAGCTGAGCACTCATGGATAATGTTGGGAGGTGCTTTAGAATATTTTGCTACACCTGCAGTCGTTTCAGTGTTGTGTGACAGAGATGGCTCTTTATCCCAACACCTCTAGCCATGTAGGCCAAACCTGATGCTCTGACCCGCTTCCTTCATGGGGTATTTATACTGTCCAGAAGGTCCCTGAGGGGGAAGGTGACACACTACACACAGTAGGGGTTACCTTTGCCTGTTTACAGCACAGTCAGGGTTCTGTGGGTAAAGGGACCTAACACTGCACAGTTCTAAGTGGGTGGATGCTGAGCGTTTTCTTAACATTTCCCACCATTGCACCAACTGTGCATCTTCAATAGTGGGAACTCTAGTATTGATCCAGTGCTGGCATTTTTACCTCCACATTCTCTAGCTCTGCTCAGAATTGTTTAAATAACATGGTGGTAAGAATCCCAGCAGCCACCAGCACCTTGATTATGCTAGAGCAGTGATACTCAGACTGAGGCTTGCGAGCAGCAAGTGGCTCTACAATGTGTCACCTGGGGCTATTTGCAGCACATGATATTAAAACACTATGTGATTTAATTAGCCAGTCAGGATGCTTTTACTGTGTTGTTAACCAATTGTAGTTGAGAAAAATAATACTTGGTCAGTCATTTTGCTGTGAGAAATATCTATATAACATATATAAATAGTAAATGAAACAATGATTTCACACTATTGTGGCTCTTTTGGGTAATGTTGATTGCTGATTTGGCTCCTGAACCACTGAGGTCTGGGTATAACTGTGCTTCAACCATTGCTATCAGTGGTGGAGTTGTACTAGCAACAGTGTGGGGAAAACTCTTGAGAGAGTTTAGCTCAGTTTCTGTCAGGGCTTTCACGAAGGTATTCTGCTTTTTCAAATGCAGATTTTGCTCTTCCTATGTTGCTGTGTTCTCTGAGCCAGGAATGCAAAACCAGACTTTGAACATATATTCCTAAGCAGGACTAGCCTTACCATGAGGCAAACTAAGGCAGCCGCCTCAGATGCCAGAGTGTGTGTGTGGCGGGGTGCGGGGGGCTACACCACTAGGACCCAGAGTGTAGAAAATTGTGTCTGCTGCTGGTGCATATGTATTCTCTCTGCTCTAGATGCACAGAGATGGTGGAGTGCTGTGCTGGAGGAAGGCGGGCACAAGAGACATAACAGGCAGGCAGAAAAAAGGGTGAGAGGGAATAACAGCAGCAGGAGCTGCAGGGAGAGAGAGGAGGAGGAGCCTCTTATGTATATCTCTAGCACTCCCAGGAGCCTGGACTGATTAACACCAGCTTCTCAGGGAGCTTCCTGTTTCCTGCTGCTTCCCTGAACCCAGTTGAGGAGAACATGCAGTCAACTGAAATGGCAGGAGCAAGTTATGCCCTTAAGCCACTGATATCTTCCCTCACTCAGGCCCTGCTACCAGCCTGCTTATTTGCCCCCCTTCAATTGAATGTTGAGAGCCACTATAGCTGGCACAGAACAGCAGTCATGAGTGAAAGAAGAAAGACGCCCCTCTGGGGCAGCATTCAGAAAAAGAAAGCAAAGCAAGCTTTTCTATCTAAGCAGGAAGGAGCTCTCCTGAGATATATAGACACAAATATTCACGGTGAGCTTTCCGGCCCCAGTGAGGATGTGAATGGTGAGGAGATGCCCGATCTTCCAGTTAGTCAGAGTGCAGGTGACCTGGCAGCTACTGCAGCATCCATATCTCCATCTCAAATGGATGTAACCATGCACATTTCTGAAGAAGAGTGTAGATCACAGAAGAGTGTGGTGGAGGCGCAAGAAACAGCTGCTGCTGAGTTTAGTTCCTTAAGTCTAGATGATCCAGGACTGTGGACCCACTTGTACTGCATGGGCCACAGCAAGTGAAAAACTCCATGTTCCCAAAAGACAATGAAAATAGAAGTTTTCATCCAACACATTACTGGCGTGAAATCCCCAATGGTGACAAAGTGGAGAGGCCAAAAACCCAGAATTCTGCATACTGTTTTTGTTGCAAACTCTTCCAGTCTAATGTTCCAGCCACATTGGTTCTACAGGAACAAAGGACTGGAAAAATCTGGCTAGAAATCTGTCATGCCATGAGAAGGCAGCAACTCACCAGAGAGCATTCCATAGGTGGAAAGAGCTTGAGATGAGACTAAGGTTAAAGGTCACCATAGATGATCACCATCAAGAGAAAATTGCATCACAGTCTTTTTACTGGCAAAATGTTCTGAAAAGGCTCATTGCCATTGTGAGAATGCTTGCTACCCAAAACCTAGCACTGCATGGCACTTCAGATCAGCTGTATGTGCCAAACAATGGAAACTTCCTTAAAATTGTGGAGCTGACGGCTGAGTTTGATGCTGTACTCCAGGAGCATCTAAGAAGAGTCACCACCCAAGAAATGTACACACACCACTACCTTGGAAAAACAATTCAAAATGAGATCATACAGTTACTGGCAACAAAAGTCAAACAGAAGATTGTGGCAGCTCTGTCTGAAGTCAGCAAGATATTACTCTATTATTCTGGACTGCACTCCTGACATCAGCCATACGGAACAAATGACTTTAATGGTGCGTTTTGTAACAACAACAGAACCTAGTGAAAAAGTTCCTGCAATGGTGACTGTCAGAGAGCATTTTCTATAATTTATTGACATTGATACTACAGGAGCTGGTATGACAAATGTGCTTCTTAAAAAGCTGGAAGATACGGGAATTGCGATAGCTGACATGAGAGGTCAGGGCTACGATAATGATGCCAACATGAGAGGAAAGAACAGAGGAGTGCAGACACGGATCCGAAAGTTTAACCCTCGAGATTTTTTTGTCCCATGCAGTTCTCATTCATTGAATTTGGTGGTCAGTGATGCAGCATCAGCTTCTAGTGAGGCTGCTGAATTTTTTAATGTAATTCAAAGCATCTATGTATTTTTCTCTGCATCAACTTATGAATGGCAAATTTTGAAGCAACATCTGGAAACATCCCCTCTGACACTGAAACCACTGAGTGCCACACGCTGGGTAAGTCGAGTGGAGGCGATAAAGCCTATCGAACACCATATTGGGAAGACAGATGGTGCCATAGTTGCCATTATGGATCATAATGCTATGACAGGAACTGTTCGTGGGAGAACAGTGGCAGAGGGAAATGGAATCACCAGAAACATACATAACCTCAAATTTCCGTGTGGCTTAGTGTTGTGGCATGACATACTGTTTGAAATAAATGTTGTAAGCAAGAGACTCCAAGGTGTTGACCTTGATATATCTGGAGCAATGGAACAACTGGACAAAGCAAAGTCATACTTACAGTCTTACTGGTGAGATGAGGGATTTCAAAACGTTCTGAAGAGTGCACAGAAGTTGGCAGAGGAACTTCACACTGGAGCTATTTTCCCACCGATTCAAGAATACAAGTCATAGAAGAAGACGACATTTTGATTACGAGGCACTGGATAATCCCATAAGAGACCCCAAACAACAATTCAAATTTGAATTCTTTAAACAAGTGCTAGATTGTGCAATATAGTCAGCTGAAAAATGTTTCATGCAGCTCAAGGAACACAGCAGTATATTTGGGATGTTGTATGATATTCCAAAACTCCTCACTATACCTGAGGAAGGCCTACACCAGCAATGCAGGGTACTAGAGACAGTATTGATACATGATGACATGCGCGATATTGATGCGAGTGATTTAGGTGATGAACTGCAGGATCAACTCCAAAGGCTGTTCTGGAATATATGTGCACAAATAAGATGACCATCCTCTTTCCAAATGCTTTTGTTGCTCTGCGCATACTTCTAACACTTCCTGTAACAATTGCCAGTGGAGAACGCAGCTTCTCCAAGCTAAAGTTAATAAAAACACATCTACGCTCCACAATAACACAAGAGAGGCTGTTCGGCCTTGCAACCATCTCAATAGAGTATGAGCTGGCCCAGACTGTGGACCTTCAGGAAGCAGTTCAATCTTTACAACCAAGAAGGCACGGAAAGCACCACTTTGATTATTCAAACAAATAAAAATGCCAGTGTTTACTATGCAGACAAGAAAAGTTACATTTGCTGTTCAGACATTTGGAAGTTGAGTGTTACTTAAAATGTTTGAACAAGGCATTTTAAGTTGTTAGTTCTCCTTTATTGGGGTAGGTAGCAGAGCAGTACCATGAGAGGAGTAAAACAGGAAGAAGGCAGAATTGAGACCTTTCAAAGTTTTGGCCCAAGCAAGAGGGCATGGGGGGCCTCATTTGAGCTCCCCACCTCAGGTGCCAAAATGTTCTGGGCTGGCCCTGTTCCTAAGGCAGCTAATGAGTCTTTTGTGCTGTGTTCCCTTCCCTGTGCATGCCTAGTGTGCAGAGGGAAAGGAGGGTGAGTGTCAAGAGGTGAAATTTGATGCTACAATAGTTTGAGGCTTTTTTATATGTAGACATGCTGGTTATCAGTGTGGGCAAGGGAACACATTACACCTTGGCCTGAGATCCCTTTTTTCATGCGGCTTAGTGAGAGGGCTCTGTAGAGGTAACATGGCTCTTTTTCTCTGAGTAACCCGTGGAACAGCTTTACAAGCCATTTATGTATTCCTATTGACTGCCAATGCCTCCTAAAACAATGCACTGTTGCCAGTGCTTAATTTGTAACGAAAGAGGTGCCAGGGCTCAAGCAATTTTTTTTTTTACATTCATAACTGACTGTAGTAGATCGAGCACTCACTGCTGGGGCTCCTCCTGCTGGGTCATCCGGGAATTAGCTCTATTCCAGCACTCGGAGCGCCTCCTGCTGGCTGGTGTCTCTCCTGCCGCAGGCCCCGTGTCCTTCCCGGACCCCGGTGCCCTTTACCTTGGGGTTCTGCTCACAGCGGTACCCCCACACTCTGGGTTTCCCCTCTAAGGAGAACCCCCAACCCTCTAAGCCCACCTTGCCTCAGTGGCTACTGCCAGTCATCATCTAGCCCCCATTCTCTGGGGCAGACTGCAGTCTGTAAAGGCCACTCAGCACTGGCAAGGGGGTTGGACCAGCTGCCTTTGCCTATCCCTAGGCTGCACCTCCGCAGCCCCAGTACTTCCTTAGGCCTTTAACAAGGCCTCAGCCTGGGGAGTTGCCAGGCTGGAGCTCCCCAGCTCCTCTTGCCTTCCCCCAGGACTGCTCTGCTTCAGGTACCCTGCTCCCAGGCAGCTAGGTCCTTCCCATGCCAAGGCTGAAGTGAGACTGACCCAGCTCCTCCCTTAGCCTTTTTATCAGGGCCTGCTGTGGCCTGATTAAGTGTGGCCACAGCTGTGGCCGCTTCTCCAATCAGCCTACCCTTTCTCCCAGGAGTGGGGTGACTGCCCCGCTACACTGACACAGCGAGCGCAGGGGTGCCAGGGCTGCGAACTGCCAAGCCTAGAGGTGCTGGGGCTCATCCTTGGCACACATTAAGCACTGACTGCTGCAATCAGCACCATTTTCTCCAAGCTATAGTTGAAAATTGTAATTATCCTCAATATATCTAGTGCCACATACGTTTGAGAGGGTCCATATCTGATGTGGAAAATACAAAGGCTAGAGCTGGTTGAGAAGCGCAAAAAAAAAAAAGGCAATTTCCCAGGAAAATGGGAAGTTTTCATTTTGACGTGTTCAAAATGGATGCACTCTTCATGCCTGCTAAATTTTTACATCTACAAAATTATTTTTTAGAAAAAACATGATTGAAAATATTATCAAAATTGTTTGTATATTTAAAACTTAATTTCAGTAAATGAGAATTTAATATAACTTTAATATAAAACAGCATGACACTTTTCATAAAAAAATAATTTTGAAAAATGGTCATTTAATTTAAACCTTTCCATTCACAAAATATCCATCCGGTTTCTCAGGTAAAAGATGTGTAATATTCAACAAAGCACTAATATAGCAGTCTGCTGATCTAAAATATGTATTTACTAGGGCTGTCGATTAATCGCAGTTAACTCACACGTTTAACTCTGAAAAATTAATCATGATTTAAAAAATCACGATTAATCGCAGTTTTAATCGCAGTGTTAAACAATAGAATACCCATTGAAATGTATTAAATATTTTTGTTTTTCTATATATTCATATATATTATCTGTGTTGTAATTGAAATCAAAGTGTATATTATTTTTATTACAAATACTTGCACTGTAAAAATGATGAAAAATACTATTTTTTGTTTAATTCACCTCATACGAGTACTATTGTGCAATCTCTTTGTCGTGAAAGTGCACTTACAAATGTAGAATTTTTTTGTTACATAACTGCACTCAAAAACAAAACAATGTAAAACTTCAGAGCCCACAAGTCAACTCAGTGCTGCTTCTTGTTCAGCCAATCAATAAGACCAACAAGTCTGTTTACATTTACAGAAGATAATGCTGCCCTCTTCTTATTTACATCACCAGAAATTGAGAACAGGCATTTGCATGGCACTTTTGTAGCCAGCATAGCATAGTAATTATGTGCCAGATATGCTAAACATTTCTATGCCCCTTCATGCTTCAGCCACCATTCGAGAGGACATGCTTCCATGCTGTTAACACTTATTTAAAAAAATAATGTGTTAATTACATTTGTGACTGAACTCCTTGGGGGAGAATTGTATGTCCCCTATTCTGTTTTACCTGCATTCTTCCATATATTTCATGTTATAGAAGTCTTGGATGATGACCCATCACATGGTGTTCATTTTAAGAACACCTGCACTGCAGATTTCACAAAACGCAAAGAAGGTACCAACATGAGAGTTCTAAAAATAGCTACAGCACTCGACCCAACATTTAATATTCTGATGTGCCTTCCAAAATCTGAGAGGGATGAAGTGTGGAGCATGCTTTCAGAAGTCTTAAAAGAGCAACATCCGATGCGGAAACTACAGAACCCAAACCACCAAAAAAGAAAATCAACCTTCTGCTGGTGGCATCTGACTCTGATAATTAAAATGAGCATGTGTCGGTCCGCACTGCTTTGCATTGTTATCAAGCAGCACCCGTCATCAGCATGGATGCATGTCCCCTGGAATGGTGGTTGAAGCATGAAGGGATATACGAATCTTTAGCTCATCTGGCACATACATATCTTGCGACGCTGGCTATAACAGTGGCATGCGAACACCTGTTCTCACTTTCAGGTGACATTATAAACAAGAAGTGGGCAGCATTATCTCCTGCAACTGTAAACAAACTTGTTTGTCTGAGCGATTGGCTGAACAAGAAGTAGGACTGAGTGGACTTGCAGACTCTAACATTTTACATTTTTATTTTTAAATGCAGTTATTTTTGTATATAATTCTAAATTTTTAAGTTCAACTTTCATAATAAAGAGATTGCACTATAGTACTTGTATTAGGTGAATTGATAAATACTATCTCTTGGTGTTTTTTTTACAGGGCAAATACTTGTAATCACAAATAAATATAAAGTGAACACTGTACACTTTGTATTCTGTGTTGTAATTGAAATCAATATATTTGAAAATGTAGAAAACATACACAAATATTTAAATAAATTGTATTCTATTATTGTTTAGCAGTGCGATTAATCACAATTAATTTTTTTAATTGCTTGACAGCCCTAGTATTTACCTGTTATATCTGATGGCAGTACTCACTCGGGGAAGTATAAGCTCAATTTATCCCTGGAGTCTCAATAAATGTCTCAGCAGCTGTGTGCTTTAGGTCATTGTCTGAACAGAAAAGAATAGAGAGACATTAATTGTATTCTTTAACATGGCCAAGACACACACTTACTGGATTACAGTAATCAAGTAGTATACTTGACTTGGGGGTGGAGGGAGTCTGTGTTTACCAGTACTCCTGTGTAGGGCATCAGTGCATACCGGATATTTTTCTCCTCAAACAATTTGTCATCCATTGTCTCAGCTGAAGCTAGGGTGTACCATCATCCGTGTTGGGGTTTGATTCACATATATGGAAACACAGTGACAGCCTTTAAAGATGTAGGGGGAAATCATGGCCCCACTGAAGTCGATTGATTTCACCCATACTTTTGAGTATAACTATGGAGCCAAACCTCTGTGTGCTAATCATTCTCCAAATGCAAAGTTAATACGTGGGGGTGCTTGAGTCCGTTAACTCTTCGTCAACAGAAACACATTTTGCTGGGTCTCTCCTTCTCTGCTGTTTCATCTGTGATGGTGATATCATGAAATGTCTCTGCTACCTTGAGCTATTTCTATCCCTGATCCTTTCACTTCACCTTATTTGCTGGTCCAGATAAGGTAGCAATGGCTCGAAGCTAAAAAAATAGATTAAATTTATCCAGCACCTCAAGCAAACAACCTTAGAATACCAGTGCTAATGTCTTTAATTATTTTGGCCTTCACATAATGCCATCCCCAGTTTTCAGGAGAGTGGGTTTTGCCTTATTTTGTTGTCATTTTGCTTGCTTATGGTGATGCAAAATATTTCTTTGGATGTGCACACACATTTTAGGAGCAGTCAGCTCATTATCCTCCTACATTACCTTCAGAATTTCATCAGTTATTTCCCTGCATTGGAAACCTAGGAAGAAATTAACACGTTAAACACAGTCTATTATCTTTCTACAATAGTTCATATATGTTTAAACAAAGTACGGCTTGCGCGTGCGTCTATAAAACCTAGGGATGTCATTCTGATCCCAATGAAATCATGGCAAAACTCCCACTGATTTTAATGGGGTCAGTATTTACCCCAGGTGTCAGAGCAGTACAGAGGTGTCCAAGGACCTGGGCGGGAAATCTGAAACTGAGGCCTCTCGGTAATTTTTTTTTGGAAGGGTGGGGGAAAGTATGGAGGGGAGTTGAAAAGCAAGCTCACCCCACACTCATGCTGGAGTGTGGCAGCTCCTATCCTGCGGGCCTGGGCCCATCTTTTTGCTCCAGGTGTTGCCCGCAATCTGGTGTGCGGGATCACAGTGCCATTCAGGTTTGGCCCAGCCATCACTCCATCAATCTGGCCTGGAAGCCCATCCCTCACGATGGAGGGGCTATCGGGCCAAACTTGAGTGGAGCTGCAACCCCGCACACCAGTTCCCAATGCCACTTAGTTTGGGGGCCCTCTCAAACAGGGATCTCAGAGCAAACTGATCCTGTTGGCGCGTGCACACCCTTCCTCCCCCAGATGGCCTTGCCAGCACTGTTCCCTCTAAGCTGTGTGTGTGTGCGTGCTCACACAGATCCTAAACTGCGCGCGCACGGTGAAACGCCGCGCGCACAAAAATTTGCACAGAAGCACGACAATTTGCACAGAAGAAATTTTTTTGTGCACACGGCCTGTCAAAAATTAGAGGGAACATTGCTTGCCAGGTGTATTTACAAGCAGATCATTTCACAAGCCCTCCACCCCTGGACTGCACAATGGTCAGAGTGGGTGGATATGAAGGCTAGACCGGATAATGTTTATGCTCCTTTTCGAGAACCAACATAGCAGTCTTACTGATGCTGATACCATCTTTCCATATTGCCCATAGATAAGTAATGATGATGGTTTTGTCTAAGGTCAAACAGCAAGTCTCTGCCAGAGCTGGGAATAGGATCTAGGCCTACCAACACCTTGCCCTGTACTTTAACCACTTCCTCTCCTTACAAAACAATTTAAAGAACTTTATATCGCTACAACATTTTACTTAAAGATACAGGGCAAGCGCCTCAGCTGGCATAAAACAGCATTGCTCTGTTGAATTCTGATTGACACCAGCTGAGGATCTGGTTTACATCATCGTCCCAGGACAGCTTAGTAAAGAGAGGTGTAACTTTAATTCTTGTAATTGTTTGTTTGCTTAAATTTGAATGAAGGAGATGCATACAAATATTCCAGCGCCGTGCCAAGACAGCATTATCACAGATTTTGTTAGTTAATCTCCCATCTGTAAAGCAAGCTTTGTTTGGATTATCTACAGGGCACATATTCCTCTGTGAATTTGTTTTCTGGATAATGGGAATATACTCAAGTAAATTAATTTGCAAACAGATACAGCCACTGCTGGATGAATGGATTCTCTCTTGGCACTTGAGGTATAGCTCTGTAGGTATCTAGGCTATTGGCATACACTGAAGTGCTTAGATTGCTTGCCAGAAATCTTCCTATAATGTTGTAAGGAGATATGTGATAATTTTATAGCTTGAATGGCAGGTTGGAAATGTATGCCCTCCAGTTTGGAGCTTAGCTAGTTTGAGGAAAAAGGCAGAGCAGGGTGGCAGGGAAATTATTGTAACACGATTCTTTTAATACAACAACAGGCAGTAGGCATATGATTCCCTGTGTTGATGTGTCCACCTAATGCTTTCACCATTTAGAAACACTGTTTCTTGTCGTTTAGTTGGTCTGCCCAGAAAAATACACAGCAAAAACACTAATGACCTAATTGTCTCTATTCAATAGCATTGGCTGTAGTATGTTTTCTACCCCTAGGCAAGCTGGAAAATACCCTCCCCTCACAGCCTGTGGCCAGGCTCCCCATAAAGCAGTTGCTAAACATTTTGCTGCCCTAGGAAACTGAATGTTGCCACATAATTCACAGTTCAGCCAGCTGATTTACTGATCAAAACCAGAATGAACAAAAAGTGAGTCGAGGGGCCCAGTGATTCAGGGGCTGTTATTCTTTTGTCTTTAAGACCAAAATGAGATTCAGAGTTGAAGTGTGAAGTAGACAAAACAACAGTACAATTACAAAGGAGGAAGTAACAAAAAATACCTGATTTGGAAACCTCCGTGGGACACAGACGGATAAAGCACAGCCAGAGAAGTGGCTATATAAAAATGGCACCCTCTGACACATCATCTCCTTGTATGTCTTCTAGTTCTAGCTACTCATTTTATGGACAAACAAGTTATCATTTTTACTACTGTTAGCGCTGCAGAGTCAGTACATCTGTAGCAAAACAAAATGGATTATATTCAGCAGCATAGCTCCGCAACAGAATGGTCTGTTCAAATCTAAAGCCCCGGTCCTGCAATGAGCTTTGTGCCAGCAGACCCCCATACCTGCACAAAGTTCCGTAGACTTTGTGTGGCTTCATGTGGGCGAAGCAGGTTTCAGGGTTGGGGTCTAGTCAGAATCTTTGTCAGTGGTAATGGTGTAAGAGGTAGTGAGATCTGCCCATGAACATACACAGCTTGTCTGGTTTTGTCTCTCTGGTTTTGTCTCTCTGGTTTTGTCTCCTGGGTGAAGTCAGTTATTAAAAAAATATTTTTTGACTTGTGGACTGAAAAATTGCTGGAAAAGTACATACGGAACATATTCAAAATAAATTAAAATTAAGATGTGTCTATTGTTAAGTGCCAGAGGCAGAATTCTAGACTGTATGTTGTATCTATTAGTTGGGTTTGTATGGGGATTCAATACTACAGCGATTAAAAAGATAATATGGACAGAAAGCTACAATATCACCATGACAGGTGCCCCATGCAAACGCTGGCTGGCAGGCAGATTACTCCATGCTCAGCTGTCTAGAGATGTAAAAGAATGAGGTGATAAAAGCAGGGCTGGGGGCTCTCAGGAAAATTAGGACAATCTATGTAAAGAGATCCCTGGTAGTCTGAAGGTGGAGAGCCTCCAAGAAGATAGCTCCATACCCAGTATCTAAAGAGCTGGGATGCAGCCCAAATTGGACTTTGTGTATGTTTAAAAAAAAATCCCTCGTTTGATTTTGAGTGGGTTTAGAGGTGATGGATGCGGGACAACCAGGAAATCCTCAAAAGCTTAGGGGGGAAAAGTCACTTGATGGACTTCCTTTTGCAGTTGGATCACGTGACTCATTCTATTATTGTAGGGCCTCATCTTCAGCATAGCTTTGTTGAAGTTGATGGGGGTTAGTCTGATTTTCACCTGCTGAAGATCTGTCCCTTATTCATTTGTAGTGTCCCCGGGACCAAAATGGTGGGGTGCCCCTATTCTTTGAAATAATTCTTTGGTAATGTCCTGGTTTGATTGCAAGGGACAGTACCCTTGCCGGTAAATTCTAAGGACCGGTCTACACGGCAAAGAAAAACCTGCGGCTGGCCTGTGCCAGTCGACTGGGGCTCAGGCTGCAGGACTGGTTCATTGCTGTGTAGACTTCTGGGCTTGGGCTGGAGCCCGGTCTCTAGGACCCTATGGGATGGGAGGGTCCCAGAACTTAAGCTACGGCCTGAGTCTGGAAGTCTACACAGCAATGAAACAGCCCTGAAGCCCAAGCCCACAAGCCTGAGTCAGCTGGCACAGGCCAGCTGCGGGTTTTTCTTTGCTGTGTAGACCTACCTTAAGTCCGACGATGAACCAGTGGAGTCCTACTGTATGAGACTTGACAATGAATGCAGTTGCTGTAACTAAGTGGTGAAATGGGGGTGGAGTGGGGCTCTGTGGCCCAGAGACAAGGGGAAAAGTTTGTAAATATCTGATTTACTAGAAATCAAAATAGTTTTGCAAAGTGTGGTCTCTCTCTCTCTCTCCTTAGTTCAAGGTTGCTACAGCCTGAGCTCCTTCACAAAGGAAAGGGACAGGGATTAGACAGGAGAGAATGACCGTTTTCTGCCTAGTTGTAATTATAGACTCATAGACTCATAGACTTTTAGGTCAGAAGGGACCATTATGATCATCTAGTCTGACCTCCTGCACAATGCAGGCCACAGAATCTCACCCACCCACTCCTGGAATAATCCTCTCACCTATGTCTCAGCTATTGAAGTCCTCAAATCATGGTTTAAAGACTTCAAGATGCAGAGAATCCTCCGGTAAGTGACCCGTGCCCCATGCTGCAGAGGAAGGCAAAAAAAACCTCCAGGGCCTCTGCCAATCTACCCTGGAGGAAAATTCCTTCCCGACCCCAAATATGGCGATCAGCTGAACCCCGAGCATGTGGGCAAGACTCACCAGCCAGACACCCAGGAAAAAGTTCTCTGTAGTAACTTCTAACATCCCATCATTGACCATTGGTCCTATTTACCACTGATGGCAATTAATTGACCTTTGACTAAGATCATGTTATCCCATCAAACCATCCCCTCCATAAACGTATCTAGCTTAATCTTGAAGCCAGTTAGGTCTTTTGCCCCCACTGCTTCCCTTGGAAGGCTGTTCCAGAACTTCACTCCTCTGATGGTTAGAAACCTTCGTCTAATTTCCAGTCTAAACTTCCTGATGGCCAGTTTATATCCATTTGTTCTTGTGTCCACATTGGTACTGAGCTGAAATAATTCCTCTCCCTCCCTGGTATTTATCCCTCTGATATATTTAAAGAGAGCAATCATATCTCCCCTCAGCCTTCTTTTGGTTAAGGTAAACAAACCAAGCTCCTTGAGTCTCCTTTCATACGACAGGTTTTCCATTCCTCGGATCATCCTAGTGGCCCTTCTTTGTACCTGTTCCAGTTTGAATTCATCCTTCTTAAACATGGGAGACCAGAACTGCACACAGTATTCCAAATGAGGTCTTACCAGTGCCTTGTATAACGGTACTAACACCTCCTTATCTCTACTAGAAATACCTCGCCTAATGCATCCCAAGACCGCATTAGCGTTTTTCACGGCCACATCACATTGGCGACTCATAGTCATCCTGTGATCAACCAGGACTCCGAGGTCCTTCTCCTCTTCCGTTACTTCCAACTGATGCGTCCCCAGCTTATAACTAAAATTCTTGTTATTAATCCCTAAATGCATAACCTTACACTTCTCACTATTAAATTTCATCCCATTAGGTTACACTCTTAATTCTTTCTTGCTTTCTAGCACTTTGGGTCTAATTCTGATCTCCAGGTTGCTGGTGTTGGTAGAAACTGAACACAAGTAAATGCAGTAATTCCTCTGTAAAACCAGTGCAAGAGATCAGAATCTGACCTTTTTGCCTCTAATGAATACCCTTCCTCTAATTTAAGCTGATGAATGTTTTAGGGGACACCCCTGGCGCAAGCAGCTCTGGAATCAGGGAGTGCAAAGGGCACCTCTGCATCTTCTGACTTCTCAGGGGTGCTGAGAAAACCCATGCTGAAACTGAGGATCTGACCCATTTGCAATTCCTGTACATCTCCCACCTACACACATGCACAGACACACTGAGCATCACAGTATCAAATGGGGAAAAAAGATGATTAGGCTGAAAAGCTCTTTTCATGCACATCCTATTTCCTGCCATGAGTTTAAATTAAGTAAAGAAAAAGTAAAACTAAATGAACAATGCAACATCACCAAGATCATCCTAATGATATCTGACAACCTGCCAAAAGGCAAGGAAGAGGAAGAGGACAACAGAATGTAAAACTACACAATAAATAGTGCTGATCTGCCAAAATATGCTGAGTCTGTCTGAGAAAAGGTTCTGATTAGCGTAAAAGTGATGCTGTTGCGCTTTCCATGTGTGGTCTCCAGAGAGATGGTGGAATTCGCATATGATGAGAAACAGACTAAGGTTATCTAGCTGGAGAAGGGTTAGAAGAGCTTGACTGAAGTGTTCAAAATTATGAAGGCCACTATGAAACCTAATCAGTCCTGCCTTTTCCTCTGTCCCTGATATAAGAAAAAGGGGCATTCTATTAAATTAAAGAGCAGTAATTTGGGAGAACCAATAAAATTAAATATTTATTTTTATTCAACATGTATTAATCTTGGAATTCATTGCCAGAGAAGGTCATCACATCAGATATTGTGGATAAAGGTAATTCAGTCTGTAAGACTCTGCCAAGGGAGATGGGGACAGGTGGGAATTCCCCTTCCTTCTTTTCTTGTGCCCCTCCCTACCTTATGTAGTAAGATAAAGCCCTGAAACATAAACCCTTGTATCAGAGGCCCGGTATGAGGCATAAGGCCTGAGCTAAAGTAATGGCCAAGACTTTGCTAACATAAAGCAAAGTTAAGCTGTGAGCCAGAGGCAGGCCCTGCTCACAGAAGTTGGCAAGGAAAGGGCTGATGTTGCAAAAGTACACAAACCTAAAAGGTACCAGAACATTCTTATACCATCCACACAGATAACAAGGAACAGGCTGGCCCATCCTAAAGACAGGGGCAAAAGGGTAATATGATGGATAGAGTTGTTTTGTTCGAACCAACATGTACAAGGTGGAAGGCGGCACCTTGCTACGTAGAAGGGTTGTACCTTGTTATGTAGAAGGGTTGCACCTCTATATGTCAGGAGCATTATGTAACTTGTTTGTACCTGTGTATAAGAATGCAACCCTGGGGCGGTCTCTTTGTCTGGCCTAGGGGGCAGTGGAAAGTCCCGCCACTGACTGAGCTGTGTCCATTGCCAGGGTGCACATAGGGACTAGCAACAAACCTTAAAGTTATAATTTATAATCCGGGGAGCTAGAGATTGTGTTTCTCTTCGACAATAAACCTGGCTGGGTGCCTTCGTACCTTACTAGAGTCTGTGGTCATTGGGGGTTCTCTCGGGGTCTCCTGTGTCAGCTTTCTGCGCAGAGCTGGGGCAGCACACAAAGGAAACACACGCATGCAGCCGACTGAGATCAACATTGACCAGAGCAGAGCAGAGCACCACACCGGTAGCTGTCTGACAACACCTTATAAAACTGGCACAATATTCAGTAGGCCATTGTTGCCATGAAGTTCCCAGCCAAGACCTCTGCCTTGACTCCCCATTGAATACAGAGTTCATAAACTCTGTCCTAACATTCAAAGCCCTCCACGGGATTGGCCATAGCAATTGGAGAGATGCCCTCCCCACTTCTGATCCTGTATGACCTCCCATAATAGTTACCTTCCACTGGGAAGATGAAGCAGATAGCACGAGGCTTGTGAGTGCAAGTGACACAGCTTTCACTGAAGGTGGACTTAGGATATGGAATGAACTGTCACGAGGGATAGGAGAGTGAGTGACAGGACTAACCACTTTCAGAACTGAATGCAACCTTGGCTTAGCTTTCCCTCAAGAAGTTCTCTCTCTCTTTCTCTCATGCACACACTAACCAATATTAAAAAGAACCGCAAACTTTAGACTAACCAATCTATTTCTACAGGGAAGAAAAAGAGAGATGAGGTAGGTTATTATTTGTAAATACTTGCAAACGGTTGAGATATTACAGGGAAGGCAGCATATATGAACTTAGATAAATATGTGATTGAGTATAGTGATAATTGGTATGGGTATGGAAGAGAGACTGGAAAGGGTGTGTGTGTGTGTGTGTGAGAGAGAGAGAAAGAGAGAGAGAGAGAGGCACCGTGAGAGGAGAGTGGTGCTTTGGGGGAGCAGAAGGAGCGATTGGAATAAGAAAGAAGAATCATACTAGGGGAGTGAGAAGGTAGAGTGGGAAAGGGAAAATGGAGGAAGTAGAGATAGTTAAAACAAAGCAGGGAAACAAGAAGTGGAACACAGAAAAAAAAGAAGGAAAAAGAGGAAAAGACAATATACAATACTGTATATAATATAAATATATAGTAAAAAGAGTCAGAAGATAAAAGGGAAAGAAAAAGAGCGAGACATTTAAAAAAAATAGAAATCTTAGTGACAATGTTAGTTAAAACATGTACATAATATTTGCTTATATAAAATATATGTAAAGGGGGGTGTGAGTGAGATAAATAAAACATAGGGAGAGGTCTGTAGGAATTTTCCCTGTTTCTGAACATACATCCCTTACAGTCAAGTGGATTCTTTCTGAGATATAGATCTTCTTCCAAAGACTATAGTGAGCACAGTAAGTCGAATAGGTACTTTGAGGGGGGTTATTCTTATCCTGTATTGCCTTTCAGTACTCATGCCAGTCATGGCAGAATCACATGACCTGAGTCATTTCTGAATTTAAAGTTTGTAGTGTCGTGAAAAATACTGCACACTGTGGAGGGTTAATTGGTTCTGAGAAGCTGCCAGCAAGCATCCTCTTCTGTCCATATCCTCAATATGCAAATTAGTTCAGTGCTGGCAGTCTACACATTATTAGTGTCTGAAGGAGCTTATTTATAGAGAGTGTTCCAGTTTGGACCCATTTATCCAACTGCCAGCCCCTATCCAGAATTTTGGGAGTTTGGATAAAATGGAATCCAACGACAAACCATCCTTGGTTTTGGTTTTACAAAAACAAAATCCAGCTGGCAAGTTTCCCTAAACAGCCCTCATTTCTGCCTCTTTATTTACAGAATCCTGAATATGACTGCATGAGACAGTCGGCGCTTTCAACAGCATCTGGAGTTACTCTTTGGTTTACATAAGTTTCCCTCCACACACACAACACTCCACTTTGCTATGATATAATATAAAAGCCATGGAATTAGGAACAGGCGTCTGAAAAATACCCAGCATTTTTCAGCTACTAATATATAATTCTTAAAGCTGAAAAAAAACTCACAAGGGAAAACAAACTGTGGAGCCTTATCTCCAGTGAGTATTTCTTTTAAGAACACAAATAAACATTTCATCTCTAGAGGAATAGAAAGATATTGCAAAGCTTGAAAAATTGAAAAATGTAGGTAATTTTTATATAAGTACTGATCCATTTGTGCTTGATGTTTTCCCACCTCTTAGAAGTCTTTCCTTTTTATACAGTATATCTTGGAACCAATGCATATTTACAGCAGCATGAAATTTCAGAACCTGTATCAGAATTTTTCCCCACAAAATTACACGCGTTTTTCACGTCCCCAATATTTCATGTGTTTGCAAAAATACGTGGGTGTAAAGTGGCAAAACTTTGTATGATTTTGCAGTGGATACAATTTTGCCCCCAACTAAAATGAAAAATAGACCCATTTGGGCTGATAATGGTCTCATTTTACCGTGAACATTTCCCAATAATGGAACCAATTTCAATTTGCAACAAAATGAGAAAACAGTCATGTTTTGAATTTTGTTGCAAAAATGTCACACTCCTCTACTTCCAATAAAGGTCATGCTTCTGACTGAGTCCCTGATCCTCTATTAGAACTATTACTTACTGCCTGTACTGCAAGGGTGCCTGGGAACCCCAGTCGTGGACCAGAGCCCAGTTCTGCTAGATGTTGTAGAAAAAAAGGATCCATGCAGGCATACTGCTGCACCTGCACCAATCCCATTGAGATCAGTGGGACTTTGCTTGGGTGCAGCAAGCCACCTGCATGCTATCAATTGCAGGATCAGGGCCATAGGCTCTCTTTAACTTTCTTATGCTCTGATTTTCAATTATGATTGATACCTTTTCCATTTATTTCTTGATCTTTTTGCTTCCTCATTCCCTCCCACCAGGGTGAAGTTCAAACCCTGTCTTCTAAACCCAGCAAGACGTGTGGATAGGGCAATATATTCTGAGTGAATTAAATCCTTGTCCATCCCTGTGGATCATAGAATCATAGAATATCAGGGTTGGAAGGGACCTTAGTAGGTCATCTAGTCCAACCCCCTGCTCAAAGCAGGACCAATACCCAATTTTGCCCCAGATCCCTAAATGGCCCCCTCAAGGATTGAACTCACAACCCTGGGTTTAGCAGGCCAATGCTCAAACCACTGAGCTATCCCTCCCCCCTATCCTTGCTGCTGTTTCACTGGGCTTCTTCCTAATTAATTATCTATCTTCCCTCTTTTGATGGGCTTGCCATCTCAAATGCCCTCCTCTGAGGGAGTAACTATAAACTATTTCTATTATAAACTATTAGGATTATTATAAACTATTAGGATAAATCTCTCTTTACAAGAACACTCACTGGGAAATTTAGAGATGAAAATTCTGGGTGAAATCATGACTCCATCGGAGTCCATGGCAAAAAAATCTCACTGAGTTTGATGGGGCTACGCTTTCATTCTAGTTTCTACTACCCACAGATATTACAGCTTGCTCCTTGATTCTTGCAGACCTGAAAAGTATAGGTCATGTTTTGAAAAGTCAGTTCTTTGTGCTTTATGTGCACTTTGGGAATGTAGCAAAACTCATTCTGAGCAATATAAGCATGCTAATCTATCCTGTATTATTCCGTTAATGGAAACAAATAGTCTATCAGCCTAGTCCAGGTTTTGGAGAAAATTCAGAATCTTCAGAGTAGGAAATTGGCATTTTGGAGTATATCTCTGGTCCTGCTATTAAGAGTTTGTCGATATCCCCATGGTAAAATGGAGACTATTGTTACATCAGAAAGCTAATCCACAGATTCCTGCTCCTGAAGCCTTTGTATCTCTAGCTCTATCCATTCCATCACATGCAGAGATAATTTCTCAACTCACTGACCTGGTTTCATATCTTAAGTTCCTCTCCTTTATATTTAGATGTCTTGGCTGCATGGCTTATTCATAAGCACTCAGCTTTTTAGAAATCAAATTTTAACTGATTTAGTAAATCTCTCTTGCATACACACAGATCTATGTCACCCACAAAAAATACCTTAATTTAAAGAATAATAAGACCACCGAGTCAAGCATTGAAAAGTTAAGGATTTAGATTACTCCTGCAATGTTAATTTGGCCCCCTTATGAATGTGCATTGTCATATGGTCTTTAATTCCATGATCATATGCTATTTTTTCCATTGGACGTCTGCCTCATCAGTGCACAGGACTGACTAGGACTGTGTAGTAGTGAAGGAGGTTGTGGTCTGCAGAACCCTTGTCTCAATTGCTGTAGAAGTTGGAAGGGGACTAGTGAAGGAGGCAAGTGATTGCAGGAAGAGACGTGATGGTCTCATGGTTAAGACAGTTGAATGCTGCCTAGGAGAATTGGATTCTATCCCTGCTTCTGCCACAGCGTTCCTATGTGATGCGGGGCAAATCACTTAAACAGAACATTTCACAGGTGATTGCTAATTCTGTTCATCGTTTTCCTGGTGTCTGATCTAGTACCAGGGGGTCTGATTTACAGAAGTGTTGAGCCCTCACATCTGCAACTGTAGTCAGCTGTGCTTTTAACATATAAAGTACTAGATAATGCAAAGTGCCTCCATTTCCCATCTGTAAAATGGGGATAATAGCCTTTCATTGCATGGGGTTGTAGTTACAATAAATTAATGAATACTTGAGAAGTAGCTGATGAGCACCATAGAAAAACCAATGGGGAAATTAACAATTCTGTCTTCGGAACAGGGTTTGAATAGTGTGAACTAAATAAGGCCTGTGCACCACACATTGAACACACAGACACCTTGCAGAGATCACACACAAAAATGAAATTTGAGTATTAACACAATCCAAATGTTATTTTTCTGAGCCAAAGTAAATGATGATATATTGTCACCTTCTTAGCACTTATCAGCTAAGGATCTCAAAGTACTTACAAGCATTCACTAATTCAGTTTTGAAACATCTCTAAATTACGGATTAAAGAGATCATTTCACCCACCACTGAAATTTTGTTATTTCCCTGTGGGAGCATCACAGCTATTCAACAGAGCACAGACATACTGCATAGCAGTAGATTAGGGCCGCAAGTGAAAAGGAATATGATATCCAGTTGAAGTTAACATTTTCACTACTGCATTGTAGGTCAGGTTCTTCTCTGCAGCAGAGCACAGTAGAGTGTTACTTTAGGTCAGTGGTACTCAACATGTTGCCCAGTCAGCACACAGCTGCGGCCCATGTGACATCCTCAGGGCCATTCGGAAGTATATATATTGTGTAGATGCCGCCCATATAACAGAGAGAGAGAGCTGCATATGCCCCCAGAATGGTAAATAGGTTGAGAACCACTGCTTTAGGATGATGCTTCAAAATGACATAATTGGGAAGAAGGGGAGTCAGGGGATTTTTCAGAGCCTTTCACCCTTAGGCTGCTAGTTCTAATCCAGGCCCAGGTTGGTAGTGACTGAAAGTTGTTGCTATCTGATGGCTGTTTGATGGGGGGTGAAATGAGTTTGGTCTTAGTCCAATGTCTGGTGAAGTGCACACTTTGCAAAACTACAACCCAACTGAGACTACCTGGTGTCATCACTGACATTCTCAACCAAGATCTCCAAATCTAGGTAAGCATAGAAAATGAGTTGTCCTCCTCATTCCATGAGTGGATATCCAGGTTAGGGATCGAGTATATTGGCAGGGCAGTGTGAGAAAACTTGAACTGCCATTGCCGGTGCTGTTCCTTTTTTTTTTTTTTTTTTTTTTTTGAGGACTTCATTTTCCAAGACTGTCACTCTGACAATAAATTCAAATTTAAACTAATTAATAGAAGTTTACATAGCTGTATAGAACTTAGTGTGCATTTTGCCCTGCATGTAAAGTACATTTGTCAGAACTCAAGTGGCCAAGTTTGGCAGTTTGGGTCCCATTTCCTGCTGATAACCACAGTATTATGACACTTTCCTCTTTTAGGAGTTAGAGCCCTGATCTTTCTTACATCATTGTAAATCAGGAGCAATGCTATTGATGTCATTGGAATTACATTGGCATAAAATTGATGTTGGATCAGAATCAAGAGATTGTAATTTTTAGACTCCTGGAAGACTATGTTCTATTGGAGCACATTGAAAATGTCCACAGGTATTCTTTCTACCATTTTAGGCATATTGTTAGAATACAAGCTTTTTCCTCTTTAAAGCTGGTTTAGATATTAGATTTCATGTTTCTATGACTTGCAAGTTTGATTATTATAATTGTTTGCTTGACGTCTTGCAAAATTGATCAGCAGGTTCTAATTTATTCAAAATGCAGCTGTTACAGTGGGTTACTGGCTAATATTTGTTCTAGGCAGCACCTCACAGCTGACTGTTGGTAGCATTCCTTGTTTAAGATCCTTCTAAGCACTTATATGGTCCCCATTAAAATTGTATCTGAGCATCTCATAAACATTAATTTAGTTATCCTCGCAACACCCCTATGAGGGAACTGTCGTTATCCCCATTTTACAGAGAGACATTAGGGGACTCACCATACGGGAAGTTGTTGGTAGAGCAGGGAATTGAACCCACGTCTCCAGCTAGCACCACCCTTTCTTTCTCTTCTCATGCTCATTTATGTTCTAGTGGGTTATGTTGGTAGTAGTTCTTTAGAAACTATATGTCAGTTCTAGGTGGGAAGAATGGTAGTTGCTCGTCCATAGTGAAGAGTAAGATTTTGGAAAATTCACTGAATACTCTTGACCAAGCCTTTGAACCAACTAGAATTGACCTACCCTACATTCCATTCCAGGTTTTATGTAAGAGTCAGTGTATCCTGGGTCAGCACTTTAGGGGAAGTGAGATTGGTTAGTCCTGTGTAGATATCCAGCCACAGTAAGATATATTTAACAAGGCTGCTGATGGTTCGTATTAGTGCTGAAGTCTAATTATACTAATTTAAGGTTCTTAGCAATCAATGACAAAGCTTATAGGTGGGATTTTATCCCTCATTCTCTCAGTAAAGCTCCATCTCCTCAGCTATTTACTAAGACCTATTTGCATCCCTAACCCAGACAGCTATTGTCTTCCTCTGTCAATTACTTTGTGCACTATACTTGCTAAGCATGAATGCCCTAATTTTACAGCTCGGCCTGCAGCCAGCAACACAGTCAAGTAGAACCAACCAGACCATTGGCCTCATTTTCAGAGGTGATGAGCACCAGCCGCTCCCATTGACTTAAACTGATGCCAGGGGTGCTGGGAATTCCTGAAAATCAGACCCTCTTTTAAGGAATCATGACAAAGACCCTGGAGCTGCAGTGCTATTGCAGGAAGATTAATAAAAGCTATACCTTTTCTCTCTTCAAATCGTGTGTGTGTGTGTGTGTGTGTGTGTGTGTGAGAATTGTGCCCACATGTATCACTATCAGAAAGGGGAAATGTGCTTATTTCACCAGTTTCTTAGTTTGTAATACAAACTCTCTTGTCCAGTATTTATAAAGAAGTTGGAGATACAGGTTCACTAACATTCTGCATGTTTTGCAAATGTAAAGCTGTATGATCCAGTAGTCTTGCTTTTACACTTTGTCATCAAAGGTTATTATTCACATGTACAAAAATATATCTGAATATATTTCCAAAATTCGTATTTTTCAAAATCCGGATCTCATTGAAATCAGTGGGAGTTTTGCCATGAACATCAGTTGGAGCATTAGACTCTGTGGTTCAAACCCTGAAATGGAGTATGAATCGGAGTTGCTCAGTGGCGTAGCCAGGTTTAGAGCACAGGGGGAGCGGCGGCGCTATAAAAAGGCACCTCCCCGCTCCCCCTACTCACCCGGCGGCGCTTTAAAGGGCCCAGCGCTCCAGCCACTGCGGAGCCCCTGGACCTTTTAAATCCCCACCCGAGCCCGGCTCCGGCAGCAGGCCTGGGGGGGGGGGGTGCTTTAAAGGGCCAGTGGCTCCCCGCAGCAGCAGGAGCCACCAGCCTTTTAAAGCGCCCCCCCCCCCCCCCCGACAAGCCCAGCTCCGGCAGCCGGGCTCGGGCTGCGCCTTAGCGCCGCTTCTCCTCACGGGGTGCGGCCGCTCCCCCTGCTCCCTCCCTAGCTACGCTACTGGAGTTGCTCCATGGAAACAGGGGCGGCTCTTACAATTCTGCCGCCCCAAGCAGGGGTGGCGGCGCCCTGCCCCCGACGCAGGCAGACGTAGCGGGGCCCCACCCCCGACGCAGGCAGTCCCATTCCGGAGCGGCAAGGGGACAGTGGCGGACCTGCCACCCCTTTGCCGCCGCGGCAGGCGAGACTGGGGCAGCAGTCCGAGTCCCGCGGCGGCAATTCGGCGGCGGGAAGAGCGGACCTGCCGCCAAATTGCCGCCGCGGGACTCGGACTGCCGCCCCCTTCTCACCTGCCGCCCCAAGCACCAGCTTGGCAAGCTGGTGCCTGGAGCCGGCCCTGCATGGAAATAAATACAACTATAGTATTCCAGGGTGCAATCCAGACCAGTGAGGGGCTGTGTCACTACTTGCCCTACAACTTGGAGTGCCTCACAATGATTTGCTGCTGTAGTTCCTAACCTGGGGTCTGCATGCAGGTCACATCCCTAGTTTCTATGTATAGCCACAGCTCTGGTCCAGCAGCCTTGGTTACTACTTGCAGGGTGATCCTGACACAGTCCCAATCCTAGATTTCCCCCAAAGAACATGTGTTTTGCACTGTCCATCCCTCTCCTGGACAGTCCAGCTATATTAGCTCAATTCCCCCTCTAAGGGGATTATACCGGTGTGGCACCCACCTCTTGAGAGCGCCCATTCAGGCCAGGTGTGTCTGCAGTCTTTAAATATTCCCAGCGCTGGTATCCGGCTGTACCTCAGGGCTTCCTCCCGGAGGCAATGGCTTTACCCTCTTGGTCCCTTCTGGCCCCAGCTCTACAGCTGGGCCTCCCTGACAATTCAGTTCTTCTTCCAGGGGTTTACCGCTGTCTGACTATAGGCCAGTTCCCAGTGGTCTATGTGGGGGGACCTGGGCCCACCTACTACTCTGGGTCCCAGTCCAGGGACCCTAAGTATAGCAGCCACATGCCACCTTGTCCTTTTAACTACACTGCTTTCAGTTTCCTGGGCCCCTTCCCCGCAGCCCCAGCCTTTGCCAAAACTTCACTCTTACTTCAGGGCTCATCTAAGTTAGCTGAGACGTAGGTGAGAGGATTATTCCAGGAATGGGTGGGTGAGATTCTGTGGCCTGCGTTGTGCAGGAGGTCAGACTAGATGATCATAATGGTCCCTTCTGACCTTAAAGTCTATGAGTCTATAAGTTCAGGCCCAGCAGCCAGTCAGAAGCTCTTCCTTGTTCCCCTGGTCCTTTTTAACTATAAAGAGAGAGATTTTTAAGTGAATACAAGCATTAGGCATTAAAGTCAGAAATGGTTACAAGAGTTAAAAGAAGATATAACACTTTCTAAACTTAACAAACTAAACTAGGGTTAAGGTAAAGTCCCTTATCCTATGTTTTCAAAACATTGCTGACCAAATTCTCAGGCCAGGATCTGCTCCCAAAGTCCAATTGCTGTTTCTTTTGTCTTCTTAGGTGAAAAGAGAGAGATGGATAGGGAGAGAGAACTTGGGGTGTGTTTGCCCCTCACTTTTATAGTCCAGGGCCCTTTTGAAATGCATTTTTCTGATGGTTACCCCTAATAGCAAAGTTTATTCCAACAGTAAAAAAGGCGACATAGTGTCTGGTGGTGAAAGAAGTTCCATGTTGTTTCCTCTCATCTCTGTTTGATGAAATGCAGATTTTCCTTGTCAGATGCCGAGCAGGGAGCCAGGAGGGAGCCATGGCTAGCCAACCCCTGCCTCCCCGCTCAGCCTCTGAGTGGGAAGCAGCCGTGGTGAGCCGCTCCCTGACTCCCCGCTCAGCTGCTGCGGGGAGCTGAGAGGCAGCCGCGGTGAGCTGCGGGGAGCCGGGGGGCAGCATCGGTGAGCTGCCCCCCGTCTCCCGGTTCCACACTGAGCTCCTGCGGCCCGCGGGCGGGGGGGGGCTGAGCTCCTGCAGCCCGTGGGCGGGGGGGGGGGGCTGAGCTCCCGCGGGCAGGGGGGCCGAGCTCCCGTGGCCCACGGGGGGCCCGGCTGGGGAGGGGCGGCATTGCCTGGGGGGGGGGGGGCGCAGAGCTGGTGCAAGGAAGTTTCGCCTAGGGCGCAAAACTTCCTTGCACCGGCCCTGTAGCCACAGCATATGAAAAGTTGTAGGTGGAAAGCAAACATTCTGCTCTAGTCTATCAAGAGAATAAGGAATAAGGAACCTAGAGTATCTGTTCCTGATGTTCAAGTGCAAATTGTATTGTTTTTCCATCTGAAACCAATGTAATCACGCTGTAAGTCTTTACACTGTCATAGCTGCATCTCCTTTGCTGTTTTCTTGCCTTTGCAGCTTCTCCCTCACAGACAAACGTAAGAATTTGAGTTTCTATTGTATGAGAACTATTTCCCTTCTGAGGTTACTTTATGCACAAATGCAATTGCACTGCTCAGTGTGTTAGACTCTGTGGTGCAATCTGTCAGAGTATAGGTAGAAGTTAAATGAATAGTCTCGTTCTGTGTGGGTGTGTAAGAAATACATATATTAAAAACTTGTAAGTTTAAGGCAGTAAAATATCCATTCCCAAGAAAGAGATGTTAGTCTTCATAATACAAAGACTGCAGGTTCATGAGGCATCATACTATATCATGCAATCATACTCAAGAGATTGCTTTTTTCAAGTAATCCACTACATGTGGGGTTTTCAAAATCATTTAATGTTGATTTAACTCTGCTCCTTCTGAAGTCAGATGGCCAACTATTTTCCATAAAATGTTTTTTCAACATAAATTTTGTGTGTGTTTTTTAACAAGAAATTCTTGCACAAAATGTTAAGGTTTTAATCAAAATCCCCAGAAACTTGTTGCTACTTGAAAACCAAAAATTTTCACCCACAATCCCAAAACAGTTCCATTTCCTGCAGCCAAGAGCTGAAAAATCCTCAGTTTGGGTGTTTTAAGTTTTTCAATTAATGTTTTTTTCTTTAACTTTTTCAGTTTTTAATGAAAATGAAAACTTTTTTCATTTTTTTCACTAGAAAATAATTCCCCAGCAGCTTTAGATTTAACATTTACATCACTAGGAGCAGAGCTAGGCCAATTCTGAACAGTTTGGAAAACTATACTCCAAACGCAGCTCTGGTTTTCTAAGATGGACACTCTGAGGAGCTAAGCAGGAGGAGGTTGTCCATGGTGCAAATGTCTACATAATATATCAAATTGTGAACACGTTATGTGAACACGCTGCAATTTCTTAATTACTTTTATTAATAGATATTGCACTTATCACCAAGGCAGCTAAATATATTAATTCAATTAATATTTAAATATCCATACATTAATACATTATCTATCCTCATGCCAGTAACATCAGGATCAGTGACTTGTTGTATCTGTTTTTTGGAATGAAGAATAAGTCACACTTTGTCTGTCCTGTCTTTCCATTCCATTCCAAGTGATCATCCTTTGCAAGGCTTCCTGTGTAGTCGGCAATGAGCAGCATAGGTCCACAATAAAGCATGACTGTTTTATGTAGTGGAGGATGCTACAATACATGGTGTTTCCTAGATATAAGAACTCTCCTCCATCTACCACCATTGTCTCTCTCACTGCTATACCAGTTTGGAGGTTGCACTGTTAATGAATTAAATGCTTTGACATGATCTGTGGTCTTCTGAATAATTACTGTATTTTACCTTCTAGCACAGCACAATTTAATTTAGATGGCAGTAGATCATTTGTGTTAAGTTAATTAGGGTTCAAGCAGTAATTTCTCAGATATATGTGGTATAGCTTTTATCTTCATGAGTGGGTCTCTGATTATCTCACCAGATGCATCCAACCATAGCATGTACCAAGTTCTCAATGTATCAATCAACTGATTCATGCATTTTCAATGCACATAGTCTTTCTGATGCCACATTCACATTTCATATGAATGAAAAAATTCTTTAAAGATTAAAACTGCAGTTGCATTCCAGCTACCAGAAAGAAGAAATAGCTAAAATGCATGCTGGCCTTCAGTAAACAGACAACAGATTAACTAAACTTTCTTCCTGGTATCTAAGAAGTCGTCGCCATTAATAGTAAGACTATAGTTCTCCAAAATGCAGTACTAATTTATAAACAGCAGTACAGGTTTGCCATGGCAGGGTGGAAATGCAGAAGGAAGGGTAAGTGGCAGAATAATTATTCTTGCTAGCAAAATGTTCTATACTATAATTAGAACATAGCTGCAGCTTAATACAGCATATGGGGGACAGTGTGGTTTAGTACACAGAACACTGGACTCGGAATCAGGAGACCTGGGTTCTATTTTTAGCTCTGCCTCTGCCCTGCTTTTTGACCATGGTAAGTCACTTCCCTTCTCTGTTCTGGTTTCCTATCTCACCATTTCTCTATCGTTTCTCTATTTACAAGTGCACAAAGTGCAAACTCTTTGTGGCAAGGACAGTCTCTCACTATGCGTGTGTACAGCACCTAACACAATGAGGTCCAAATGTTGGGTTGGGCCGCTAAGTGCTATTGCAGTGTGAACATTAATAATAAAGTAATATCTTTATTTCAGCATGTCACAACCAATAATAATGACTCTACTCAAGAGAATTAGTCTAGTAACACACCGGTATTGTAGTCAATCCTTGTATTTGTCTTGGATAGTCCTCAGCCTGTGCGAGCAGTGATGCACAAAATTCAGTGGCATTGGTAGCAACTACCGACTGCATCCAGACCTCCACAGACCTTGGAGACCAGTACTATAGAAGCTTGAGATTCCCGTTAGAATTATGTAGGCATCTAATACTCAGTGAGTTCGATTAAGAACTATTCTCACACACAGTGATCATAAAGCAAGAAATAACCGTTGCTCTGTGGCTGACAGACATAAGAAAATACATGTTATGTAAGCTAATTTAGACTCAACTGAGAGTCTTGTTACACACTGCTGAGCTGAAATCACTGATAACCAGGTTTAAGCATTAGATCTTCTTTAGGACAGTGTCTCTGCTGCAAGAGATTGCCTATTGTGCACCAGCAGTGAGGATCCCCCTGTAACAGCTGAAGTCACTGAGAGCTGGAATCACTGAGCGCTGTGTTAAGTGGTGGGACCTGAAGACATTCCAGAGGATTGATGATTGGCTGGCAGGTTGGCCAGCGAAGAGGTGCAGCAATCAGCTGGCAAGGCGGCCACTGGCGAGGACAAGAGGGGAGCCCCACAGAGAGGTGCAGCAATCGGCCAACAGGGTGGCTGATGGAGAGGCATGGCAATTGGCCAGTAGAGCAGCTGGTGAAGAGAAGCAGTGAGTGAGTGCCTGGGCAGAGGAGTGAGTAAGGTGCCTTCTTACCCCACCTCCACCCAGGGTGGGAGGTGAACTCTACAGATGCACCTCTGAACTCTGGGTCTGTACTAACCAAGGATAGCAACTGTGAGTGGGTTGCAGAGAAGAGACTGGCATGTTAAAGGGATTTTTGGTTGCTGGAGTTAAGAACCTGAGGGAAAAGGACACTGCCCATCTTACTTGGGGGATGGGTCTTTTGCTCATGGTTTATGTTTATGAACCCTGTTTGTGGTGTTTTCCCAAATTAATGTCAAATTGCTTTCCCCCTTTTTATTAAGTTTCTTTGCTACACTCAGACTCTGTGCTTGCAAGAGGGGAAGTATTACCTCTTAGAAATGCCCAGAGGGTGCTGTGTAATTGTCCCAGGTCACTAGGTGGGAGCGCAAGACAGTTTTGCGTTGAATTATTGAAAAGGAACCCCTGGATACAGAACCTGGCCCTTGTTACTGCCAACACTGGCTGGCAGAAGGGTTACAGTTACACTGTACTGTAGATCAATAAATGTTACACAAAACAACATAAAATAGTGGTAAGATATAATATAATCATCAGATTTCCCATAATAACCAATTAATAGCAATGGACCCTCATGATCTAAATTCATGGGTCCGTGTCTTTTCCATACGAAGGACATTTTCATGAAGGGGGGGGGGAAATCCTTCTTCCAAAATAGGGACTTTATACTCTTTTTCTGTACCACTGTCTTCCACTCTGATCCTTGTCCTCTTCCTGAAGAGACTTTCCAAGGTCTCAACTTGTCCCATCCCTGTTGGATCTCTGGCTCTTATTTTCTGTCATCCCTCAGCCAGTGGACGTCCTTCTCCCTCGCTTCTCTCTGGTGACTGGAACTTGCAAGTGTTCAACCTTTCATAACTCTGCTGCAGGAATCAGGCTTTTTCTCAGCAGCATTCCCTTAGCAGAAGCTCTCTAAGCCAGATACAATAGTCTTGCTGAGCCTTAACATGTCTCTCTGGCTACCTCTAGCCACAAAGTGGGTCCTCAGAAAACCTTTCCTGAAGCTCCCTGATCTGAGGCTATTTTTACTAGGCCCTTTCAGCTTGGAAATGGGGATCAATAATAAAGGCTCCCTATGAAGACGTAACACAGATATCCCCATCTCAAAGCTGGATTCCCTTTCTCAAAGCGGAGCTTCCCTCCTTACATGGCAGATGCAGAGAACTACCCAACTCTCCCTCCTGCTTCCTGATATGCACACAATATGGTTTCCTGATTGCTTTTGAGGTGGAACAATCTGACTGGCTGGGAAGGAGGTTGTCCAACTTTCCCTGGAATCTGATAGTTTGTTTGACTCAGGAAGGGACCATGCTGTGCATCAAACATCATCGTATCAGCTCTGACGTTGCAGCAGCTCATCCTCCTGCTGATGGAATGACAGTAATGGCTTTTTCAGAATCCATTACAGTTTTCTCTACCAACATCTAGCTAGCTCCCAATATAGCTTACCTCATAGCAGTTCTTTCTTTCTCTTTCTTTCTTCACAGTATATACAGAATACACTTAATGATGGGAAGATCATTCTTACTCTTATTTATGGGAGCTGGTCAATAATTTTCCATTAACATGCAGTTTCTGCTAAATCAAAACTTTCTATGTGGAAAACTTTGAATTTGCCATAATATTTTGATTTTTCTGTTGGGGAAAATCTAAATTAAATATTTTATTTTGGGATGGTCCAACCCAAATTTAAATGTTTTGTTGGAACCAAATCAAAACAATTCATGGTGCATCAGTTCAGCATTGAATGATGGTCTCCTCTCTGGTTGAACCGCTGCAGAGCATCATTGGAGTCCCATGATGATGGTGCATTACAGGAGATGTCAGGTGGTTCAGAGAGCAGAATGAGGCCATGAGGCACACAAACGACAACTCCAATAAGCCACTATATCAACTCAGGTGCACACATGACAATGTCCAACCAAACATTTTGACATTTCCAAATCAAGGGATTTTTGGAACTTTTCATGCCATGAAAATATTTTGTTAGTTTGACTTTTCATCTCAATTTGGGATGAAAATAAATGTCTAAATATCAGAATTTTACATGAGTTGGAAATTCCAAATTTTGACCAGCTCTATTATGTGTTTGTATTACAATAGAAATGAAAGGCCTGGACACTGAGGTTCCATTGAACTAGGCACTGTTCAAACACATAATAACAGTCTTTCCCCAAGAGCTTACAACCTAATATGACAAGCAACCAATGAGAAGACTAGCAGAAGGACAGGGGGGTTAAGTGGCTTTCCTAAGTCTCCTGAATCTCTTTCCTATCCACTAGACCAATACCAGTATTGTACTCATTGGTGAGGGAAGAGGGAGGCGCCATAAAGTTAGTTATAAAGTCCCTCCTCACTCAGCTGTGTGGCTAGAACTGATAGTCCGGGGTCCTTGTTAGATATTATTATGCTTGGATAACTTTGAAAGAAGATTCGTGATGAATTTTGCACAGACGTTATTTTTACTACAGATATGTGACTTACATTTGTAGTACTGTTGAATACTCTTGTCACATTCAGGTTTGCCTCAGTAAGTGGTGTCAGAGCTGTTTGAATGTACGTGACAGGTGAATTTATTTCTATGCTTTATTGTTATGTCTTTTCATTTATGGGATCATTTTCAAAGATGTTTCTGTATTTCTTCATCATACAAAGTAAGTTTTCATTTTTTAAGGCGACAATTGCATCTACACTGGTGGAAGATGCTCTTTCAAAATGTAAAATGAAGTGTGGATTGGTGCATGCAAATGGCATTGATTGATGTATGGCCTTTTCAACAAACTTGGGTGCTGTGCATTGGCAATACATTTGGCAGACAAATTTGATTGCTCTCATCTGTGGATTTATTTAGTTTTGCTACAAAAGTAACTTGTTTTTCTTGACTCTAAGGTTTCTCAAGTTCATTTCTCATTGGTACGGTCACTACACATCAATGGAATCACCAGTTTAGTCAACAATAACATCCACAGCATCCTCAGTTCACATGCCTTATCATCCACAAATCATGCTATTCAAATGTGCTCACAGACTTTTTTCTACCACAAACTCATTTTTAATTCCAACATATAATAGAATCATAGAATATCAGGGTTGGAAGGGACCTTAGAAGGTCATCTAGTCCAACCCCCTGCTCAAAGCAGGACCAATTCCCAATTTTTGCCCCAGATCCCTAAATGGCCCCCTCAGGGATTGAACTCACAACCCCGGGTTTAGCAGGCCAATGCGCAAACCACTGAGCTATCCCTCCCCCCCAAATCACTATGCAGAAATCTAATATCTTACTGTTGGACTCAAATGCAGAACCTTAACCTATGTGCAACTCAAAATGGGTTTAGCAGACTGGAGAATCCAGCCCTAGCAATATAATCATGTCACTGCCAGAATTCTTGGAAGTCATGAGTACTTCAGCACAGAAAACAATCACAAAATAAAGGGAGCATCACCTACAAATGACCTTTCTGAAGAAGAACTTCCCACTGTCCAAGTTGCTAGG
This sequence comes from Chelydra serpentina, assembly GCA_037349315.1. Classification (NCBI taxonomy): domain Eukaryota; kingdom Metazoa; phylum Chordata; order Testudines; family Chelydridae; genus Chelydra; species Chelydra serpentina. The sequence goes on from JBAIAC010000002.1 coordinate 19,398,877, forward strand.
AAAATAGTTACAGAAATTACATCAAATTGTACAGTAAAGCTGCAAGCAAGGTTCAGTAGACTGGAAGAAAGAACTGGACAGAAAACTAATCTATTGAGCACATATAATGACCTGACCAATGGCAGGGAAGAAATGGAACAGAGGATTTCAAAGGTAGGGGATAGTGCTAATCAGAAAGATAATAAAGAGGCAAATTGGAACAGCACATTGGATTTGTCATTGAAAAACAGAGGACCTTGAAAACGGCAGACACTACAAACATATTCACGTTACCATGCTTCCAGGTACTACAGAGAGCAAGCGCCCTCACGACCTTGTCTGAATCCTGGCTTCCCAAAACCTTGTGTGTGACTAGAAAGATGAAAAAATGTCAGTATTGGGAGGATTCATACGATTGGTGCGTCCCTCTTCAAACACCCTCGTGAAGCTAACATCAGCCATCATCAGGCTTCAGCATTTCCATGACCTCCTATTGGTGGCTGCCTAAGCCATTATGGATGTGAATGAAGGCGATATCTGGATTCTTATTTTTCCCAAGGTTATACAACTAGAATTAATAAAAGAATAAGTGAATTCACGGATAGCCCCAAATAGCTTCATAACACAAAGATTAGATATATCCTGTTCTTCCCTTTTACCTTATGAAGATGTTCCACAAGGACCAAACACTCATCTTCTCTGCAAAATGGCGGGACTTTTATAGATGATGGGCCACACCTTCAGCTGATTTCGGTGGAGCTGTGCCATTTGACACCAGCTGATGATCTGGACAGGTGATATTATAACAAGAGATCAACGAACATTTTAGTCTCAGGGGGCTATGTAAAGTGTGTAAGCCAAATGGGGAACAGGACTGTTATATAATAAATCTTGACCTTTAAATGTGAGAATGAACCTTTTGGCATTTTACCATATCCATTTTGGGATCAGGTGTGCAAAGGCAGAAAGTGATCCATGTTTTTGAAAATAAATGTTGCTTTTTTAGCTCTTTTTATTTTATTTTATTTTATTTATTTCAGAATTTAGTGCTCAATGTGCAAAAAATGGTTCCTTTCATTTGAGTTTCACTGTCTCATTAGCACAGAATTTTGAGGAAGAGTAAGATTTGTATTCTGGAAGAACATCACAAGAGTGTCAAAAATAACTAATGATTTTGGGTGACTCAATTTGTTAGTGCCCAACTTGAGACACCTTAAATAGGTCTGATGATTTTTTTCAGAAAATGCTGCACACCTGCCCTTGAAAATTACAATGTTAAAATGTCTCAGTAGGAGTTTCTTTGTTTGCTTCAGCGGGAATGAAACGGGCCTTATTTGTGTAAAGTTGACATTAGCTACATGCTTAGCAATTAGGATAAAAGTGTTTACAATGGAGTCAAGTAAACAGTGTGAATATCCACAGCTCAGATTATGGACTCTAGAAGGGATATTGATGGAGTTAGTAGATTTTTCAATAGAACTCCATAGATCACTGTGTGGATCGCTGAGAATTCCTAAAGTTGTGTATTTGCCAACACTTTTCAGCTGATAGTGCTGTATAAACTAATAATTGAAAATTGTGCTGTATAATTGTTCAAGTACCAGGAAGGGGAGAGAGGAGACTAATGAGAACTGATCTGAAAAATTTCACTTCTCCTTTTGATCTGAAATTGCTCAAATTTGTTTGGCCTTCAAGGAATGCTACAAGACCTTTGTTTACTAAGGCTGTCTCTGAGGGGAACATTTGAGTGTTTGGGAGTAAAGCTTGATTTGGCTGGCGGAGTTTCATAGTTTGTTAGCTAATGGTGTTGTGTGGCTGATAAGAAGTGATGTAGCATTTTGTAGTCTTGTAAATGCCTCTGGAGGTTATCAGAAGCATTCTATTATAGACATTTAATTTATTACTTCCCTTTTATATATAATATTTATCAGAAGGGTAGAAACAGCATGAGGATGAAAGACCTGAGGGGTGGTGAGAGAGAACCCCCAGTAAGTCATTTCAGACTTAAGCAATGTAGAATCCAACATTGTCTGCAATTACAGGAACAGAAAGACACAAATTAATAGGTATTGAGTTCCTTCATTTTCCTTGAAGGTAAATCATTGATTATTGCTCTCAGTTATTTACATTGTGTAGATGTTAACAGAAGGCTACCCGTACATGCCTCCTTTTGCTTCTCTCTTTTGCAAGTGGGGTTAGTCATATTTATATGCAATTTATATGGTTATTAATTTACATGCATAGCAGACACAAAGTTTAAGCCACTATATTTTCAAAGAGTCGCACGTAGTTGTAAAGTGTGTGATGTTGGAAGTCGTTGTAAAACATCAAGATAGCTATCTCAGTGTCAAACCCTAGAAGAGACCTGGCACAGATAGTTTGACCTCAGTTAGCTAGTTAAGGTCGACCTTGAGTAGCTACAATGAGGTAAAAGCTACAGTGCCTTGTCTCCAACACAGTCTTACAGTGAGCTATCTCACTGTTTGGGGGTTTTGTTGTTGTTTTGCAGTGAAGGCATAACCTTGGTCACGGCTTTGAAAATGTAAGGGTAACTATAGAGATGAAGATGAAAGAAATGGGATTTGTTTAGTGTAAATTCTTAAGATGAAATTCAATCTACACCTGATGGTGTTTTTTGTAAAACAGAGATTAGTTTGAATCACAGTATTCAGATCTCAACCTGAGACTTTTCAAAATCAGGATGTTGGATTAGCACCAATTGAGTTGTAAAGACTTCATTTTTGCACTTCTGTTCCTATATACTATGTCAGTTTAAGTTATTGTTTGTTTTTCTTGTGAAATAAGCTCCAAGGCAAAATATCTTAGTACCACAAAAACCTATACCTGACCTAGGACTAGATTCTGATATCGCTGTTCACATTGAATAGTACTTCACTGTGCAGTAGACCCATTGAAGAATATGGAAAACCTTGTGCAGTAAGGCACTGCTCGTTATGATTATGAGTATCAGAATCTGACTCAGGGTGGGCTCATCTCTTTGTAAGGTAAGAGTCACCAATACTTGCATTATGTCCTGGCAGAACTCGTATGAACCAGTATCCTGAAAACCAGTTCATTAACTACATCATTAAGACTGTGAAAATGTAGATTCTATAGATCTGAAGACATCAGGCGCAGTTCAGTTCCCAATATTACTCTTAACTTGTTTAACTATCTGTGGGCTTTAATGACTGAATCAATGTGTTGCAGGACAGACATCAAGTTTTTAAAATATTCTGTCAGCACAGTTATGATGATTTCTTTCAATGATTTAGTCGGGAACAAAATGTTTTCAAGCTCTTCCACTATGGAGTTTTTTATGTAAGGAATAATAAAATACACTCATAATTTATATAGATAGATAGAAAGATGAAGTATTTGTATAAAAGTGTGTGTGTGTGTATGAATGAATACAGATATGTAAGCGGGGAATGGTCCCGCTATTGTGAGGAACTTTCCTGGCTTCTGCACTACCCCGGTGAAGTGGGCTAACAAAAGGATCTGAGTCCTCACTCCCACTTCCTTTACCCAGAGGCCTCCCTGCCCTGGAGGACTCCCCTTGCACTCTCCTGTCTGGCAGAGTCCTCGTAATCCTGACAAGGCTGGACCCAGGATTCCTGGGGGGCTGGACCCCCAACCCTGCTGTGGTCACCTAGGACAGTGGCTAGGGTGTCCCCACTCCGGGGTACTCTCTCTGCACTGAGCACTTCCCTGAGCCACTGATCATTACATACAATTTAAAGCAAATGCAAGTTATTTAATCAACAATTAATTTTAAAAAGGAATAAGGAAAAATGGGAAAGGTTAAAGGAAAACACATCACCGCTCTCTGTGGCAGGGAACATCACAAACAGTGTCTCTGGAACGTCAGGGCAGTTCACAGTCTGTTCCTTGTAGGTCCCCGGGCCGCCTTCTCAGGCCCTGGCTGTGCTGCAGGGCAGTAGCGTAGGCAGGTCCGGAGCACAGGGGGAGCGGCGCTATAAAAAGGCGCCTCCCCAGACTCCCCCTGTACTCACCCGGCAGCGCTCCGGGTCTTCGGCGGCACTTCGGCGGTGGGTCCTCACTCACTCCGGGTCTTTGGTGGTACCCGCTGCCAAAATGCCGCCGAAGACCCAGAGCGCCGCCGGGTGGGTGCAAGAAGCGGTGCTTAAAAAGAAGCAGCACCTTTTTTTTAGCTCTGCTAAAAAAAAAAAAGGCGCCGCTTCCTTTTTAAGGCGCTGCTTCTGCTCACACAGGGACCAGCCGCTAGCCCTGCTCCCCCCCTGGCTACGCTACTGCTGCAGGGATGCTGCGGGTTAGACACTTGCTCTGGTGGTGGCCACACACCTACGGGCTTTGGGTGGTGGGACCCTTCTTCCCAACGTCAGCCACCCGTCGGGTTAAGATCCCTCTCCTAGACTGGCCTGCAAGGACCCTTGGCTGTGGATGTCTTCAAGGGTGAAAATAATTTACAGGACTTACCGGTACGCCGGAGTCCTGGTGGGGGCGTGGTCTCAACTGGAAGGGGCGTGGCCTCGACCGGAAGAGGTGATTTAAAGGCCCCGGGGCTCTGCCTGGGAGCCCTGGGGCCTTTAAATCACCCCAGAGCTACCAGCTGCAGAGGCGGCTGGGCGCCCCGGGGCGAATTAAAGAGCCCGGAGCTTCGGCTGCCGCAGAGCTCCGGACATTTTAAATCCCTGCCAGAGCCCCGGGCTCCCCGCAGCAGTCGGAGCGGCGACAGGGCTCCGGCGGTTATTTAAAGCTGCCACTGCGGGGAGCCCCGGGCCTTTTAAATCCTCGCCTGAGCCCAGCTACCAGAGCCAGGCTCGGACGGTGCTTTAAAAGGCCTGCGGCTCCTGCAGCCGCGGGGAGCCAAGGGCCTTTTAAAGCACCGCCCGAGCCCCGCTGTCGGAGCTCCGGCGGAGCTTTAAAGGGCCCTGGGCTCCCCGCAGCGGCTGGAGCCCCGGGCCCTTTAAATCACCGCCGGGGAAGCCGGTACAGTCCGGCATGGCATACTGGCTCTTGCCAGTACGCCGTACCGGACCCTACCGGCTTACTTTCACCTCTGGATGTCTGTCAGCACGGGGCCCTTTGCCCAGGATCCCCCCTTGGCTGATCGCAGTTGCTCACCACACCCACCTCCAGACTACTCCAGCTCCCCTGTTCTAGCTCCAGCTCCACTGTTCTAGCTCTGGCTCCATTCTGCCTCAGCACAGATGCTTCTGCTCGGCTTCCAGCCCCCTGAGCTGCTTCTCTGGCCCCTCGGGCTCTGGGGCTGCAGCCCTGCTCCCAGCACAGGATCTGCTTCCTGAGCTGCCTTTCTGGCCCGTCTGGATCTGGCACAGCTCTGCTCCCCAGCTCAGCTTGGACCCCTGCTCTCTCCGTAGCTCGGCCCCACTCTGTCTGACCCAGGCAATTCCAGCTCACATGGTAGACGGGACCCCCCTGGCTTCCTGACGCCCTGATTAACTTGCCCGCCCTGTCAATCAGGCTGACCTGGAGCATTGGCCTCTTCCCGTTGCCCCTGGGGACTCCCAGTCTCAGGGTCCTGATTTCCCATTGACCCTTCCCCTTTTGGTACTGGGAGCTGCCAACCAAAACACCTCCACGGAATGTTAGTAAGGGGACATTAGTTCCCTTACATATAAAGGACCCTGGTATTTAGATTTCTGATATTTTATAAAGTCTATTTTATAAAAAAAAATTAAAAAATTATAAAATAAAATTTATGACATGTGTAATTATATATATGATTGTTCTTTTTGCTTAATTTTCTTTTTTACACAATTTCTATATTGACTTTAGGAAAAGGAAACTAGTAAGGGGAATCTGACATAAAAGCAGTGTTTGGACTCAATCATAATATAATTTGTTACAATAAAAACTAAACTGGAATACCAGTTTGTGCATATGTAAATACACTTTTTCCCTCAGGGTCACAGCCACAGTCTGTTCCAGGAGAGCATATAGAGACAGTGTGTGATTCACCTATCATTGTAACTAGGGGGGAATTATGTACAAAATTAGAATAGCTGGCACAGAGCTTAGTCCTGAAAAGCGTTAGCACACAATTTGTCAGATAGGCTAAAGTCTCCGTCTGTTCATTCGCATGGAATAAACATGAGAATAACCTGCAGGTAAATGGATTTCTCTGCCAGCCTGGAATAGGTCTAGGATATAGTCCTATTGTTGTTGTTCACTATACCAGATGACCAGTGATACTGATGTTGTTAGTAATCTGTGTTGAGCAGCAGCACTACTGTATGTCAGATGCACTATAAATCCAAAAATTTGCAAAGTGATGATGGTGATGTTCCAAGTGAATTTTTGCCTACCATATAATTTCATAAAACAATAAACCAATCTATTGCATTCCTCAGATCATCCAATAACCTTGTAAATTTGCAAAACATTGCATGATAAAAGCATTGCTACTTGCTCACGTAATAAAAGTAATAATAATGGTTCCCCTGATTTATTAGCAATTCTAGCTAGGCCTTTGGAAGACATTTTTACCTAGATCGGAGATACTCAAACTATAGGGCGGCACAGGTATGTGCCAGGGGCGGTGTGCCTGTTTTTTGGGCTGGAGCGTAGTGCTGTTGGAGTGATCCAATGCATACACAATGGCTCTGAGCCTGCACCAATTAACACTCGTGACCTAACTGTACCACCTTGTGCAAGATTTGCATAGCCTTTCCCTGTGCACGGTTGTTCAGAGAGCCTGATCTTGCAGGGCAGGGGGCAAGGTTTGCCCTTTTGTCACCCACAGAAAAGGTATGGGAGGACGCAGCCTGCCAATGGCCAGGTTACAGATAGGGGGCAGTGCTCCTCCCCAGAGTTAGAGGTGTCATGCCCCTGTCCCAGGTAATGGTGCTGGGAGCAATTAGGACATGCCCTGGGACCACAGCTTGTCACGCTACAGCCTCAGCCAAGCAGCCGGTGGCAGCACATGGTTGCTATGGAGTAGCAGACTCAGGTGGGGCAGGCATGCGCCAGCAACCATGGGCTGATCCTGGATAGGGAGTTCTTGGCCATGGTGCAGTAGATTTAAATGCTGTTTCTGACCAGGGAGACATGGGAGTATGGCTACACTCAAGCCATGGTCAGCTCCTTCACCCATAAGGTGATGCTCTTGTCCCACAGACCTGCCAGCTGGGAGCCCCATAGCACAGGGCACCTCCCTCCACCACCATCCTAGCCAGGCAACTCATCTTTTTCCTGTGCCATGCCTCCTCCCTGTGGAACAAAGCAACCAGCTATGGGATATCCTGCAGGGGGTGCGGAAGCAGAACCATTATGCCCTGGCCACCCTAGTAGGGGTGGTCATGCAGCTCCAAATGGAGGAGGAGATGGAAATATGCTGCTTCATGGAGAAGATGCTCTGTGAGGTCTTCCAGCCCCAGGAGCTGGCCAGTGGGGCCTATGTTGAGGTGTTCATGGTCATCATCCTTCCTGGCCAGTCCAAGAGGGTTCTGCAGGATCAAGAAAGCCAAGTGAAAAGCCCTGAAGGAAGAGTCGGAACAAACTTCAGGCTGGGACATGACCAAACTCTCCATTCTCTGGTGCTAGAGCTCAGCCACTCACACCAGGAGGAAGTACCATAGGCATTGGGATCTCTTTGGCTGATGGGGGCAGGGGCTACTCCTTGCCTGGGAGCTATGGAGAGGCACAATTATATTTTTGGTCAGCTTAGGGAGGCTCACTGTGACAAAATTTGAGAACCCCTGATCTTGATTATTTATCTATTTTTCATTGAGGGTTTGATTTTGCCCTTTATTATTACTTTTATTCTTTACAATCTCCTGGTACCCACATTCTTCTCAGTGCTGTGCAAACATACCTGAAGATACTGCTCCTTCCCCAGAGACATGGCGCCACCTCTCTCCCAAGATATTTTTTGATAAATGTTCCTTCATTCATTTGCTGTCTTTCACTTTGATCCTTCACTGGGATCATCTAGCAAAGCCTCTGTGCCATTCCTCCAGTGCCAATGGGAACTGCACATAGGCACAGTGGTGTGCACTGGAAGGTCCAAATATAGCACTGGGTCCTGTGTGAGGCTGCAATGTTTGAAGAAGGATTTTTATTCCAAAGGCCGGTTTTCAAGCAACCATCTTATGAGAGAGTAATGATGGCTGGATTACGGCAGGCATTTATAAACCGAGACCATCAAGACAAGATTAATCAAAAAAGGAAGGAAAAAACAGTGTTACATCCATGAATTTATAATATTCTGAATAAAATGTCAACATGTGTCATCTTTACTTGTGGAAAAAGATAAAAAAGGATGTTTTCAAATTCTTAAAGCAACATGTGTTCCATAATTTAATAGTAAAAGAACTTCAAGTTTTGCCAGAGATGTAAGTGTTGTCAAATGTCAGGGATTTATTTGAAAAAATTATGCTTGCTACAGCCATGTGATATTATGCCTAGTTTGCACCACCAGCCACTTCCACCCTCCTATTTTTTTTCTGGATGACACACAAGGCTCCATACAGCATGAAGAATCTGTGCAATTCTAAATAGTTTTGAGTCCTGGTGATATTAGAGATCGCCTCTCTTTTTTGAGTTATGCCAATGTAACTGAGATCAACTGAGCCATGTAAGGATGTGATGTGTAGGGTGGCAGGGCATTATCATTTGAAGGGTCTTTGACTTTGAGATTCATTCTCCCTTCCCTCTGATAGAACCCAGAATTACTGAACTTCTGAACATGTGTAAAACTTCATCTATTTTTCCAGGCTTTCTGTGCAAATGGTTTGAGTGGAAATGATTGATATGTGGGGGAAGGTTTGGGTACTTTGGGAGATTTTTTAAATAAAAATATTGGAACTTTTATTTAAATGTCTTGTTTGTTCATGCACTTAGTTTTAGACAGTTTTTTTTTGTTTGTTTTTCTAAATAGCTAATATCCAGTTTTTTAATAGAATGAGAGGACAGGAGCACACTGGCATTCACTTATTCTCGTTACAGAAATCTGATATAAATGTCATCAATGAAAAATAAATTTGACCACAGATAATATCAGTTTTAAAACAGAGGTCCAGTTATCCTGAGGCATAGGACGGCCACTTTGCACCCTATTGCCAGCAGATTCTGCTTGAAAAGCTGGCATTTCCAGCTGTGGGAGAATAGCCCAAGTACATAAGGGTATCCTCCAAAGGCAAAGAGTCAGTGTTCATGCTGCTATGCGACCCTTTCCCAGCTGCGGGTGTGTGTGGTTTGGTTGGAGCCTCCCCATGCCTCATTGATTCCTGGCTGATGTTTTGCTCCTGGGTTTGTTACATTATAAATTAGATTAGCCAAGCAGAGACCAGTCTTTACGGTTCATATACTCTCCCACTCTTGAGTTAGACCATATGTAGTTGGGTCAGACCTCAGAATATGACACACATGCTACTCAAACAGTGAGTAACAGATGATTGTATTTTCATTTGGAATTAAAAGTCCAATGGCTCTTTATAGCTTTACTGCTCTGGAGATTAATTGTGTGACTGAAATGTTTCCACAGCCATTGCATGAGAGAAGTCTGAGATAAAAACACATCTGCCTGGTTAGTCTGTAAGCAGAAAGCCACACTGGTTATTAATGAACTTCCATAAGTCCAGATATATAATGCTGAACTCAAGGGGACTGTGCTACATGCATCCACATGATACATCATGGCCTCAGAGCTGTAGAGGACTTGCAAATGGGAATTCTATATCTATTAACAACATAAGACATGACATTAAGGGCCAAATCCTGAGGCCTTGACACGTTTTTTTCTCAAATGTTGTAAAGGCTAAGGAAAAATTGATCCAGGGCTTCAGGATTTATTTCTTCTTCAGCCCTGTGCTATAATTTGAATAGTATAATGGTCAAAACTCAATAACTATAAATGCAGAGACGTGTTAAACTGGAATGTTTATAGCAGGCCTATGAATACGTGATGCTGTTTTGTAAATAGACAAACTTCAGATTAAACAACTAGCTTTTGTTTACTTGAGGAAGGATGATCATGTGGTGATGACATTGGAATAAGTCTCAGGAGACTTGAATTCAATTCCTGGCTCTATCACAAACGGCAACATTCATAAATTATATAATCTCTCTTGTCCCAATTCAGTAAATGGCCTAAGCACATACTTAACTTTAAGCATGTGTGTAGTTTCATAGAAGTCAAGATCTCTGAACTTTATCTCTCTAGCTGTGAAATGGGGATAATACTTAATTTCTCTCATCCTTAGTCTGACTTTTCTATTTATATTGTAAGATTTTGGAGATCGGAAATAATCTTACAATATGTGTGTTTAGGGCCCAACTAATGAGGTCCCAATCTCTGTTGGGGTGTCTAGGCACTAACATAATCTAAAAAAAGTAAATAATTATACCTTGAAAACCTCCAATCTTTTTTTTTTAATAACAAGAATGAGCTTCACCTACTGCCTAGTTTAAAAATATTCCTTCACATCAAGGTTCAGATGAACTTTCTATACAAAGAATTAAGATTGTGGAAAAATGTGAGGGAACATGTACAGTATCCAAGCAGAAGTATGAACTATATTACTTACTGAATGTTTTCCTGGGCATCAAGAAAAGAAATGTAAACTCAGCAAGCGAACTATAAATATTTCAATTTGTAACTAAAAGAGCATGACACCTATTTGTATTTACAGCAGTTTCTCACATCAAATGATTTACTTTGTTGAGTACAAAATAGTGTTTGCAGAGGGTTACCTAGCAGCTCTGTGTTCTTGGGGAACCAGGGCGCAGTACCCAGCCTGTCTGACTCACAGAAGACCTCCCCTGAGCCAGAGCCTCTGCTTGAACCAAATCTGCATCAGAAGAAAGACTTACAAAAAGCAATAAAAAGGCATTGGGGGAGACACCTAAACCACTGGGATAAGGATGACAGGATTAAAGAAACTCCATTAGCCTCATTTGAATCAAAGGTGGAGCAGGAAGGCATGGAAGAATGGAGGACAGAGATTCCAAGGCAAGAACCACACGGAACTCTGGGACCAGAAAAGCAGGGAAGCACTGCATGATGTGGGATCACCTCTCCAGATGTTAATGAACCCACACCTACATACACCCAGCTCAGTAGATATCAGACCAATTCTAGTAATAAATCCTTTATTGATATCCAAAATAGTGAAGCTCCCTAATTGCATTGTAAGCTCCTTTGAAGGAATACCACCCATAGCCAGGAATAATCAGCTCCCATTGTCTAGCCTGAAGAAAATAACTTCGGTATACTCCCTTGAGCCATCAGTTTACACATACACAAATCTAGTGTTCTCCCTTGAACCACTGTTGCTTCTCTACAAAAACCCCTACCCATGCTCAAGTAAGTGCTCTGATGCCTGGATGCCTCTGATGCCAAAATCTGCATCAGTTCCATTGGGACTTCATCTTCTCCTGACTGATCATGCTGGGGGCTCTGCCTGTCTCCAGCACTCCTGACCCTCAGCTACCACCACCACCTGGGACCCCCGATCGATTCAAGCTTCAAGGAGTGGTGAGAACCCATCTCTTTCTCTCTCTCTCTTTCTGTCTCTCTCTTGGTATAGCCTCCTGACCCTGACTTGTGTGATCAGTTATAGTTTTCTAAACGACTTTTATAATCAAATTTAAGATAGATTTAATATTATAACTGTTTGGTATGTTTGGCTCCCCTATGGTTATTACCTGGCAATAAATAACTTTCATGATTAAGCCAATTGCTTCTCTCTCCCCGCTTTCTCCTCCCCCATCCCCAGTGGGTATTTTTTGGTTTCCTCATTCACTCTGCAGCAACACTCCTCATACCTAAGCTAAAAGATCCCTGCAGTGCCCCAAAATCCTATGGGGTTTTCTCATCAAGTGGGTTACTACCAGAACAATTGTAACGTGAAAGTGGGGATAGGGACGTGCTGAACCTAGGACATATGAGGGTGGCAATTGAAAGTGTTGCTCGACCCAGCCTGCTCAGGCATACTCTATTCCAATGCGGTGCCCATGGCACATGAGGGTGACAGCTTGGAAATGCTGCTCAACCCAGCCTACTGAGTCCAGGGACATATAAGGGGTCAGCTTGGGAGTTCTGATTAACCCGGTCCTCTCAGACACACACTGTTAATGTGTGTGTATGTGTGTGTGTGTTCATCTGATTCTGGGGCTGGAAGAACCCAGCCCTGGGGAACCTAGGTCCTACAGGATAGCTCCATTGAGAGGGAACATGTAGCAGGGAGAAGTAGAGCTCCGTATGAGAACACAAGTGACACAAGCAGTGCATAATAAATGAGCATACCACAAAGTAACGGGCACATCTGGTAACAAGAGTTGTTTGTTATGCAGTAGTTTAAGAAAGTTGCCCCGGCAGCAGAGAATGTGTTAATTTTTATTTGCTCATTTAGCTTAAAGTCGCATTTTTCAGAAACACAAAGGGGGGATTGGAAAAAATCTCTGAAAGATAACCACAGACATCTGCAGAAAATATCTTCAGATTTGTATTATCCCTATATACGGGGATTGCTATACTTAGGCACACTATGCTTCTGTGGGTAACGCTTCATTTTATATGTCTTGGGTACCTCAGCTAACATTAATCAGCAGGCTCCATTTACTTCTATGGAGCTAAGCTAGTTTATATCGGTTGAGGATCTTTTGAGTGTAATGTAAATACTCTCAGAAAAGTCTATACTCCTTTTATAAATACACAAGGAGAATAGACCCTGAAATACAGTACCAGGCAATAGTTTTATTGAATGTAATATGTACATTAAAAGAATGAAACGCTATGTGTATATAGATAAATGAATTAAACTCTGGGGATATAATTAAAATGGGGGGGGGGAGGGGCTCTTTGACACTGGTAGAAATGTATGAAGTTAACCTATGTATGGGGAGGTTGGTGGACACTGTGGTTGTGAACAAAAAATGTTTCAGGCATAGGAGAAGCCATCATCTCCTCCTCCGATTCTTTGCAGCTAGGCCATTCATCCAACATAATCTTTGGTGGTACCACAAAAAAAATTGTTACCTCTTCCAGCAGCCTAGAACTATGAAGCTAGTGAGGTGGAAGAGGATCAAAAGATTTTGTTGTTGATCAACTACCAGAGAAAAGGAGTGTGCTAATATTTCAGTTAAGAAAACCAAGCCCCCAAAACATATGTGGTCCAGATCTTGAGCCACTATAAATCAGCAGAGCTTCACTGAGGGCAATGAAGTTATGCTGTAGTTCAAACAAGAATTAATTCAGGGAAGTCCTCTGGCCTGCGTTGTGCAGGAGGTCCTACTGGAGGATCATCACAGTTTGTTCTTCTGGCTCAATAATCTGACTCTACACTAGAAGAGGATCTGGCTCATGTATGTGTTATGATATAGCCATAGTCCATGTCCTTCCTTTCCTTTTCCCCTTCCTGTTAAATCCCTACTTGTCTGTTATGATAATCAGTTAGGCTTCCTTACTTGAAAAACTTTCAATCCATCTTGTATGTGTCTTCTGTGGCACGTCTGATACACATTGGAGCACTTTAAAAGATGTGTTTTCCACAGCCACCATCTTTATTTCCCATACCACATGATATTTCATTTCTGATTCAGGAGAGCCACAGGTTAACCTTACATAGTAGCATTATACCTGTGATGGAATGGCCCTTTCAGTCTTGCAGCTTCAAGTCGGTAGCCCCAGCTGGTCAAATTCTCAAAATTCTGTTTCTTTCGGGGGGGTTTTAGAGCCCAGGTGCAGAAGACATTTGCCTCTGTTTAATGAAAAACATGTCCATAATCAACACTTTACCTGCATTAAAGCCAATGTGGCTTCAAAGTGTTCCAAACTTGCTTGGCAGTTAGTTTGTGTGCAGCAGCCAGTTGGAGAGGCAACCTGACAAGAATAGTTTCAGAGAACATTCAAAGCTTCATGGGTAGAGTCCCTTGACAACATGTTGTCCCACAGACAACATTACAAGTGGCTGTATGCCATCTGTGGTCACTGAAGGTGCGTAGGGGGTAGTCAACAGAGGAGTCGATTAACAAGATGGAACCAATATCCAGTGAGCTATTTAAATCTTAGGGTATGTCTACACTATGAGAGTAGTTCGATTTTTCTTAAACCGAACTTGCGAAACCGATATTACAAAGTCGAGCGTGCGAATCCACACCAAGGACATTAATTCGAGTTTGTGAGTCCACACTAACGGGGCAAGCGTCGACATTGCAAGTGGTGCACTGTGGGTAGCTATCCCACAGTTCCCGCAGTCCATTGGAATTCTGGGTCGAGCCCCCAATGCCTGCTGGGGCAAAAAATGTGTCGAGGGTGGTTTTGGGTAAGTGTCGTCATTCAACCCTCACTCCCGCCATTCCCCCTCACTCCCGCCCTCCCTCTGGTTCGCGCGCTTTTCTGGTGATTGATAGCGCGGACACCACAGGACCGCGAGCATGGAGCCCTCTACTATCATCGCTGCTGTTCTGTCCATTGTCAACACTTCGTGCCTTATCATCCACCTTTTCCAGAGGCAGATGCTGATAAATCGGGCGAGGAGGCAATGGAAGCGCCGTGAGAACATTAACTCTGAGAGGGGCACAGACCTCTCACAAAGCATGGGACCCCGGTCCCTGGACATCATGGTGGCAATGGGTCATGTTGATGCTGTGGAACAGCGATTCTGGGCAAGGGAAACAAGCACTGACTGGTGGGACCACATAGTGCTGCAGGTCTGGGATGAATCCCAGTGGCTGCGAAACTTTCGGATGCGTAAGGGACTTTCATGGAACTTTGAGAGTTGCTGTCCCCTGCCCTGAAGCTCAAGGACACCCGGATGCGAGCAGCCCTGACTTTCCAGAAGCGAGTGGCCATAGCCCTCTGGAAGCTTGCTACGCCTGACAGCTACCGGTCAGTCGTGAATCAATTTGGAGTGGGCAAATCTACCGTGGGAGTTGCTGTGATGCGAGTAGCCAATGCTATCGTTGACCTGCTGCTCTCAAAGGTAGTGACCCTGGGAAACGTGCAGGTGATCATAGATGGCTTCGCTGCGATGGGATTCCCAAACTGCAGTGGGGCTATTGATGGAACTCACATCCCTATCCTGGGACCGGACCACCAGGGCAGCCAGTACATTAACCGAAAGGGCTACTTTTCTATGGTGCTGCAAGCACTGGTGGACCATAAAGGACGTTTTACCAACATCAACGTGGGATGGCCGGGCAAGGTTCATGACGCTCGTGTTTTCAGGAGCTCTGGTCTGTTTAGACAGCTGCAGGAAGGTATTTACTTCCCGGACCACAAAATATCTGTTGGGGATGTGGAGATGCCTATAGTGATCATCAGGGACCCAGCCTACCCGCTAATGCCCTGGCTCATGAAGTCGTACACATGCGCCCTGGACACTGAAAAGGAGCTTTTCAACTACCGTCTGAGCAAGTGCAGAATGGTGGTGGAGTGTGCTTTTGGACGTCTCAAAGGGAGATGGAGAAGCTTATTGACTCGCTCTGATCTCAGCCAAAACAATATCCCCATTGTGATTGCAGCTTGCTGTGTGCTCCACAATCTCTGTGAGACCAAGGGGGAGACGTTTATGGCGGGGTGGGATGTTGAGGCAAATCGCCTGGCTGCTGATTACGCGCAGCCAGACACCCGGGCGATTAGAAGAGCCCAGCGGGACGCGCTGCGCATCCGGGAAGCTTTGAAAGCTAGCTTCCAGAGCGAGCAGGGTAACCTGTGACTATTACCTTTGTGTATGCAGAACCTGAACCTGCCTATGTTTCTTTACCCAGTTAGTGTTGCCTATCCTCTCCAATTTCCAAAACCCTTCCTCCCCTTCATTCACTGCTTTAAAAATAAAATAAAGGAAACATTTTTCATTAAAACTGTCTTTTTTATTAAGGATTTCTCTGTTAAGGGTTAAAACTGGGACACATACTGTGGTTGGGGAGCGGGTGGAGTGATGGAAAGGATGCTTCCAAACTCGGGGAATGACAGGCTCCTGCTCCTAGAGCAGTCCGCAGTGGTGGACTGCTTGTTTCAACGGAGCCTGACACCCATCCCATTTGCAAGTCTGTGATGGGGGGCCTGTGTGACTTTGTGGCCGGGGATGGCGGTTACAGATCCCCTGCTGCGTGGCTCTGTCATGCAGGCTACTGACCGCTGCAAAAGATCTGCAACCGCCCTCCCCCACCAGAAACTCACAGAGCCCCCCCCCCACACAGAACATGAAAACCACCTCCCAGAATGACCATGGTGCCTAGTGAATGCAATGTGAGTATGAGGTTCAGGTGAACCTGTCTCCCTGTCTCTACCCTGGCACAGGCGCCTATCATCTCCAATTACAAACCCCCTTCTCCCCCTTCAATCACACTGTCCTTTAAAAGGAAATCAAGGAACCAGTACTTTACAGAACAGCAATTTTTATTAAGGACAGCAGAGTTATGGGATGAAACTTGGATGGGGGCTAGGGTGGGGTGCGGTTGGAGGGAAGGAAAGGACCCATCAAATCTTGGGGAATGAGAGCCTTCTGCTACTTGAGCAGTCCGCAGGGGTGGAGTGATTATTTCCACGGCCCCTGCCGCCCCTTGTTCTCGTGACTTTGGGTGAGGGGAGGATTGGACTTTGTGGCGGGGGAGGGCGGTTAGAAATCAAATACAGCGGGGCTCTTTTGTCCTGCCTCCAGTCCTGCAGAACATCTACAAGGCGCCAGAGCGTGTCCGTTTGCTCCCTCATTAGTCCAAGCAGCATTTGAGTCGCCTGCTGGTCTTCCTGCCGCCACCTGTCCTCCCGTTCGCTGTATGATCGCTGGTATTGCGACATGTTCTCCCTCCACTGGGTCTGCTGTGCCGCCTCGGTTCGGGAACAGGACATAAGTTCTGAGAACATCTCGTCACGTGTCCTTTTCTTTCGCCGCCTGATCTGCGCCAGCCTCTGGGAGGGGGATCCATGGGTACTGCAGGAGACGCTCGCAGCTGTGGGATGGGAGAAAGGGAGTGAATTCCTCACAAAGATACATTTCCCCGAACAATGCCTATACTCTTTCCCTGTGAACAAGACCATGCACACTACCTATCACATGTGCACTCAGTACAAGGTCGAATATTCTGTCTTTATATTGAGTGCCTGGGGTCTTGGTGTACAGATCACACAAGCGGGGCTGGACACTGGAATTCGGCTCTCAGGAGACTATGGTAAGCCGTACACTTTAGACTACTGAGAGCTTACTTCACAGCAGTGGTGTACTCTCATGTTTCAAGAACAGCTCCTAGCGGTGGCCAGTTCCTGCTGCCGGCAAAACTGGTCAGCTACAACGGTTCGCCGCCCCGCTCCCCCGCCCCCCGCACGGCTAGTCCCGGGAAAGCTCACAGCCTGCTGCCTGTTAACCGCTAAGTTTGAACGATTCGCCTCCCTGCCCCCACCGCGTGGCTGGTCCTGGGGAATGTCCCTGCCTGCTTCCTGTTAACCGCTAAGTTTGAACGATTCGCCTCCCCGCCCCCACCGCGTGGCTGGAAACCACCGGTTAGAGTTATGTAAAGGAAAAGGCAATCGGTCCCCATACTAAAATACCCCTAATTCAAACCAGGGCACCATGACTGATATCACTCTGATGAGGATTACGGAGACAGAGAAAGACCGTATGCTGCATGAATGCCAGCAAACACCGGGGCCGTATGCCGCCATGCTCTGCAAGGCAATGATACCGGAGTACCTGCTGCTAGCCTGGCACGGAAAAGTTTCCTACCATGGAGGAGACAATAAAGCCGCTCTCCCCGGGAACCTGATGCAAAGGCTTTCACATTACCTCCAGGAGAGCTTCATGGAGATCTCCGAGGGGGATTTCTCCTCTATACCCGGACATATTGATAGACTTTTAGAGTAGTTGCACTAGAAACGACTCAAAACTAAAGCGCCCAGGGCAAACTAAGCAATAAAAACCCATTGCTAACATACCATGCCTATTCTATTCAAAATAAATGTTTAAAACACTGACCTGCTGATCCTTCGCCTGATTCCTGGTCAGGGATGCTGCCTTGGGAGGGTTGGTAGGGGATCTCAGTCAGGGTGATGAAGAGATCCTGGCTGTCGGGCGAAATCAGCGGTGAAAGCGCTGTCGACTGCCTCGTCCTCCTCCTCTCCTTCCTCATCTTCACCGTCCGCGAAAACCTCCGACGACGTGGCCGTTGATAAGATTCCATTGTCGGAGTCCACGGACACTGGTGGGGTAGTGGTGGCAGCACCACCGAGCATTGCATGCAGTGCCTCGTAAAAACGGCATGTGTGGGGCTGGGATCCGGAGCGTCCATTTGACTCTTTGGTCTTCTGGTATGCTTGTCGCAGCTCCTTGATTTTCACGCGGCACTGCGTTGCATCCCGGCTGTATCCTCTCTCCGTCATGGCTTTTGAGATCTTCTCGTAGATCTTCGCATTCCGTTTTTTCGATTGCAGCTCAGAAAGCACGGACTCATCGCCCCACACAGCGATCAGATCCAAGACTTCCCGATCAGTCCATGCTGGGGCCCTCTTTCTATTCTGCGATTGCATGGTCACCTCCGCTGGAGAGCTCTGCATCGTTGCCAGTGCTGAAGAGCTTGCCACTAAGTCCAAACAGGAAATGAGATTCAAACTGGCCAGACAGGAAAAGGAATTCAAATTTTCCCAGGGCTTTTCCTGTGTGGCTGGTCAGAGCATCCGAGCTCGGACTGCTGTCCAGAGCGTCCACGAAGTGGTGCACTGTGGGATAGCTCCCGGAGCTATTAGCGTCGAATTCCGTCCACAGTAACACGAATTCGACATGGCTCTGTCGAATTTGGCGCTACTCCCCTCGTCGGGGAGGAGTACAGAAATCGAATTAAAGAGCCGTTTATGTCGAAGTAAATAGCTTCGTAATGTGGACGGGTGCAGGGTACAATCGAGTTAACGCTGCTAAATTCGACATAAAGTCCTAGTGTAGACCAGGCCTCAGATCACTAGCATTGCCCAGACTGTAATTATTAATAATAATAAATAGCATTTTTATAATGCTTTTCCATTCAAGGATCTCAAAATGTCTCATATGTAAATACATTTTTTTTTACTAGGAGCTTACTATTAGATCTGTATAAGGAGTGTTTTTCCTGTCTCAGAATATTTTCCCATCTCGAATCAAGACAAAGTTGAAATCTCCAGAATATTCATGAATGGAAACCCCCCCACCCCCTTTTTTTTTTTGTTTCAGGTCAGTCAAAACATTTTGTTTCAATAATTTCAAAATGTTTTGTTTTGATTTCACCCTTCTTTCTTGCTTTAACTTTTTTTTTCAGTCTAATTAGCTTACATTTGGAAACCAAAAATCATTTTGAAGCAGAAAACTGGAATTTTTCTTTAGAAAATGTCAAAACTTTTTCCCCCTAACATTGTCATTAGAAAATTCACTGAACAGGATTCTGATTCATCAACTGTTTCGATTTTGATGAATTATTATGATGCATTGTTAATAGTACCAAGGACCCCCAGTCATAGACCAGGAGGGACCCTCTTTGTTCTAGGTGCTATACAAACACAGAAGAGGGTCCCTGCTCCCAAACAGTTTAGTCATTCCTATTCCATACAGATATATAAACAGCAGCTTGGCAGTCATTTGCTAGACTATATAATCTACACTCTCTGGTGGCCTGACTATTTTAAATGTGCCCTCCAAATCAGCCACCTTCTTCTTAGGTGTGCTGAGCCACAGAATCCTAAGTATTTTCTGCTTGCTGCGGAGTCTAATATTTGCTGAATGAAGCCTAGTATGTGTAATGCAATTATATGAGAGAGAACTTCTACTGAACTTTATAAACTCTGATAATAAATCCAATATTAGATAACATATAAAACGTCATGCTACAGTGCGTACGCCAACCACTAACTGACAGGGTCAGGAAGCAAGTTCGCCTATGGACATATTATTCCATAATTGTCTTGCACCTTCTTCTGAAGCACCTGTCACTAGCCACTGTCTGAGACAAGATACTAGATGAGATGGACCATTGATCTGATCTGATGCAGCAACTCCTTTGCAAAGACATGCTTATATCTTAACAGTGTTTTCTCGATGACTACTACTACTACATTAACCACTTTCAGTGGTGCACAATCGTACTGTACCCTCCTATACATCCGGACGAGCAAATAATTGCGTAAACAGTTTAAGCTGCAGCCACATGCTGACAGACTGCCTTCAAGTACGTCTAACTATGCCCTCTCCATGACTATACAAAATTGAATCTGGTTGTAGCCTGATTGTTTCCTGCATACATGTGACAGATAGAGTTGGATGGGAAATGATTTTCCCCTCCTGAGAAAATTTTCTGGAATTTTCTCAAATTGAGACAGAGTCAAAATCTCAAAAAAATTACAAACCTAAAATAACAATTATCCAGTCTTCTTTTTCCATTCTTCAGTCTGCTAATCAATTTTGTCCACTTATCTCGTTTAAAAAACAAAATAAATACACTAAAAACTTTGAAGCCTTTAAGTTGTACAATTACCTAATGTGTTCCTACTCTGTCACCTTTGTTTTCTCCTGGGCATCCTCAAACCCATTATGTATTATGGCCCCTTGTTACAGTTTGTCCTTATTTAGACATCAGTCCATATTCAATGGGTCTATTCACAGTGCATTAAGTTTACCACATGCATAAGTCTTTGCAGGATCAGGACCTCACACTGTAAACAAATAGTTGCTATATTTTATTTTATGTTTTACAGTGCTCAGCATAATAAGGCCAACAATCCTGACTGGGGTGCTGGATTAGTACAAATAATGATCATCACCACAACTAGTAAAAACAATAGTTTCAGAAAATAATTCATGGGAAGTAAATTGGTTATGAACCCTGCTTTGTGTTTGTATTTTATTCTGTTGTAATATCTGTTGCTAAAGGCCAGCACTAGCTACCTGCATTATTTAAGTCCCATTCAAAATAGGATTTAGCATAATTTCACTCTCAGCATGCTTCTACCAGTGTCCATATTTCTTTGGATTAGCAATCTGTATATATCTGAAAACATTATTTATTGTTCTTGTTATTATTACATGTTAAACTGAGCTCTCAAGATGGATGATCTTATCCCTCTAATCCTTTTCCCACCTTATCCCATCATCTTTTATTTGTGATGCCTTCTTATCATTAGAACTACGTAATTAAGTGATTGGGGTTTTTTTTAAGTTCACTGACAGTTCAAAAAAATGTGTTGGATCAACTTGAAACCAATTTTTAAAAAAAACTCAGGGAGTCAAAAAGTTGAAATATTTTTTGTTTCAGATCAAACAAAACGCTTAGAAAATATCAAAATGAAGCCTTTTGATTCTGGACAGAATTTTTAAACATTTTTTGTTGCCTGCCACAGGTTCGTGTCTGTTGACCCAAATTCTCATTTTTCACCTAAAAAAGTTGCAGCCAAAAATTTTCCCCAGCACTACTTAGCATATCAAGGGCCCAGTCCTGTAAACACTTAGTGCCAAGTATATTGAGAATGAAAAGTAGCATTTGTAGGGTTACATCCTTGGTATTGGAAGCTCTTCAGCTCAAAGATAGTTTCATTCTGTAAAGCACAAGCATTCTTTTGAACAATGGAAAACTATAATTGCTAAAAATTGAAATAATTAATACTGCTTTTTAATTGATGCCTGTAGTGTCAGAGATTGGAGAAAAAATGCTATAGGATTTTCCTTCTGTGCTTTAAGATTTCACTGCATAGAGAAGTTACCAGATGAAAAATAAAACACTGTCTACTTGTTGCTTTGATAGGCAGGAGACATGAATAAGGTTATTGATGTGTAGACATAAAAAGCTGGAGGCTCATAACTCAGTTTCCATGTGATTAAAACTCTACAGTAGGTACTTAGTGTCAATGGGCACAGGCTGTTTATGATGTAAGGGAGTAGAAATGACACCTGACCTTTCCTGGGGATACAAATGAGCCTATAGCTGCTTGCACCTGTTAGTGCCCCTTTCCCCTTCATACACCACGTGACATTTTTGAGCAGCCCTCAAACCTGCCTGCTTAACTGTATATTACAACTTCATAGTTGTCATGTAATTTTTCTTTCACTCTTGATTCTTTAACAGCCTTTTAGAAATTCTAAAAAGACTTTTCCTATCAATGTGATCCATTCCTATTTGATCATGATTTTTTTTCAATATGGGTGTTAGCCCACGAAAGCCCAAATGTGTTAGTCTCTAAGGTGCCACAAGTTGTTTTTGCTTAAATTAATATGACTTTGTGGCCCCAGTCCTGCCATCACTCCACATGTGAAACTCATGAAGAACATGCAGGCTCAGGATCTTAGTTTTGTTTAGGTTACTTCCTTATTTGTGCACCAGCATTACCACAGTGGTGTTACTGATGAAGTTTAGCTCAGCTCTGGGTGGGAATCACATATGCATGTAGCAAGTTCGCCTCAATAGCTTGTATTCTAGACAGGGCTGGAAGGTCTAGCACTGAGGTGGGCAAACTACGGCCCGCAGGCCACAGCCGGCCCGCAGGCCACAGCCGGCCCGCAGGACCTTCCTGCCCGGCCCCTGAGTTCCTGGCCCGGGAGGCTAGCCCCCCTCCCCCACAGCTAGGGTGACCAGATGTCCCGTTTTTATAGGGACAGTCCCAATTTTGGGGTCTTTTTCTTATATAGGCTCCTATTACTCCCAACCCCCGTCCCGATTTTTCACACGTGCTGTCTGGTCACCCTACCCGTAGCCTCAGCTCACTGGGCTGCGAGCTCTTGCCGGGTAGCACAGCTGCAGAGCCGCGACCTGACCCGGTGCTCTGTGCTGCGAGGTGGCGTGGCTGGCTCCAGCCGGGCAGCACGGGTGCCTGTCCTGGTGCTCTGGATGGTGTGGCTGTAGCGCCGCGAGACACCGGTGCTCCAGGCAGCGTGGGAAGGAGGCAGGGGAGCTCGGGGTGGTGGTCAGGGGGCGTGGGTGTGGATAGGGATCGGGGTGGTCAGAGGGTGGGAAACAGGGGGCTTGAACAGGGGCAGGGATTCCGGGGGGGGGCAGTCAGGAAGGCGGGGGAGTTGGATGGGGTGGCGGTCAGGGGTTCTGGGGGCGGTCAGGGAGAAGGGGTATTGGGTGGGGCAGGGATCCCGGGGGGGCAATCAGGAATGAGAGGAGGGGTTGGATGGGGCAGCGGGGGGAAGTCAGGGGAAGGGGGTCCGGGGGTGGTCAGGGGACAGGGAGGGGTGGATGGGGGAGGGGTGGTTGGGGCAGGAGTCCTGGGGGGAGCCGTCATGGGGGGTTGGATGGGGCAGGAATCCCGGGGGGGCCCTGAGGGGGTGAGAAGCAGGTGGGGGTTGGATAGGGTGTGGGAGTGGGGGTGGGGGCGGGCCATGCCTTGCTATTTGGGGTGGCCCACCCTCCCCTAATTGGCCCTCCATAAAATTTCGGAAACCTGATATGGCCCTCAGGCCAAAAGGTTTGCCTGCCCCTGGTCTAGCAGATGGCTAGCTTGGAGTATCTCTGGAGTCCAGACAGCTTCATTTCCAGTTGACCAATACAAGTGGCCACAGAACCAGTAAACCATAAATTAAAGATGTAGAGCAAGTCTCTCTCACACACTCGCGTGCACCCACACCCCTCGGTCCACTTTCTACCCTTAAGGAAAGATGGTTACCAGCAAAATTATGGGCTGATAACAAAAATGTTATTAGTAGCTAGAGGCGTGGTGAAGATGTCTGACCATGGGATGGTGAGCCAGGATCCTTAGTTTTATGCTTTAACTCTGTCACTGATTTTCTGTTGCTTTGGGCAAGTCACCCACCTTCTTCTGATGCACTGGACTCCTTACATATTATATGCAAAATGAGAGTAGTAAGCTTTACCAACTCAGTGGCATAAGAATTATTTATCCATATCTGTAAAACACTTTCAAGATTAAAATCTCTAAAGTTGTGTTAAGTATTATTATCATCTAAAAAGAAGATAGGAGAGGACAGGACATGTCAGATGTGATACAGTTAGCTCTCAAACACTTTTAGGTTCACTAATTTCTCATCTACATTATGTTCCTACCCTTAGAAATGTAATTGCACTGCATTTCAGAGTCATCTGAATGCATTTTCACATAATTCCATTGTCCATCTTAAAAACAACTGAATTGAATCAGAACCCCTTGTGGAGTTGCTCTATTTGAGCAGTTTATCCTTTGTCCTAGATAAATATACCCTTATTAAATGTCAGTAAAATTACTCTTTCCTAAAATCATGACTATTTTATTTCCGCTTTTACTTGCTACAGTTGGCCTCAAGAACTCCCAACTTCTATACACAAAGACAAACAAAAGGTGCTCCATAGGTTATCTTTATTAAACTGCTGGATCAATATTTCAATCATCTGACTTGTTCCAAGAAGTGAAACCCTCATAAATCTTTGATGGCATAATTACCTTCTTGCACCACCCATCAACCCTAAAGTAGACATGATTTAATAGAGTTTGTGCTTCATCATTGGTAAGTGTGGATGGAAAGAGTGGATTTTAAAAAATATTCCAAACAAAACTTTTACATTTTGTTTCTGCAGGAATACAAAGCCAGTGACATTGCCTGAGATGAATAGCAGAAGACAGTGTAACAAATTAATACAAATGAAGTCATTCCTGAGTGACTCCATCTGCTTTGGAAATGAGGCTCGGACTCTCCAAAATGTGGCCAAGATCCAGTTAATTAGGCCTGACTCCAAATGAAGCCACACAGGTAACTTATAGCTTCATTAACTCTATTCAGAAAGGCAGGCATCCAAAAACTAATCTTAATAGAACGCATATGATCCATTGACAATCAGTTTGATATTAAAAAATGAACTTTGTTGTTGCTACGTTACATGAGTATTAGGCAAATAATGTATGCAATGCAAAATGCAGGGGTCCCAGACATATTTTATCCTCTTGCATGCCAGTCACTGTATTTGGAGAACAGGGCTCATAATTTTGTGTCTACAAAGTTTATTCAAAATGCATTAATAATCTAGAAACCAAGCAAGACACATAAGGTGTCTGGTAGTGTGTTTTCTCCGTAATCAACAGGAGGATTATTAGGTAATAACAAATGTTATTCATCTTCATAATAGCTAAATGACAGCCTGTTAAAAAATAACAAATGACTACTCCTCATTGACTATTACAGGGTGAATATGACCTTCACGTATTTTAAGCAAACAAGTCCTCTTTTCAAAGACTTCCCAAGTTCTTTAATTGATAATGATGAGATGCTTTGTCTTTGCCAAGAAACAAAAGATCTAGTTTTATATTTTTGTAAAAAATTGGAGCATTCTATATAGGCCTCTATTAGAAGAGACTAAGAGTATTATACTGATTTTGTCATAAATAATAAATTAATGAATAATTGAAGCAGTTAGTGAGGTGAATAACGAACCCCTGTGAGACATTTTCCTTTATCTTTATCAGTCTTTCTTCTGTCTGGTTTTTTTCTTTTAAACTTTGTGCTGCTTGATGCTATGTCTTGCAAACTAGAATATGGAGTTTTTATGCCCGGCCTTTTAATCGATTTAACCCTGTTCTCTGTGAAGGCCCTGATCCTGCAAAGACTTAAATAAATGCATAAGTTTACACACATGAATAGTGAGGTTGTCTAAGATGGAGGCCTAATAAATATTGTTCAATATGGAATATCCAGAGTCATTTTTCTCGGAAGATCTTTGGAACAATTTTTGTGGCCTTTTAAGAGTTTTGACAATCAGAGCTGCAACACGCAGCCCCACAAATGACTTATAGAAATTCTGTCCTTCAGCACTCTCCTCACAGGAAGAGACAGCCAGTGAAATGTACCTGCTGCTGTATTTGGGTGAAGGAGTCTTAGCCCCGGTCTACACTGAGGGTGTGGGGGAGAGATCGACCTAAGATACACAACTTCAGCTATGAGAATAGCGTAGCTGAAGTTGATGTATCTTAGGTCGACTTACCTCGCATCCTCCTAGCGCAGGGTCGACTGCCACCACTCCCCTGTCGACTCCGTTTCCGCCTCTTGCCGCGGTGAAGTACAGGAGTCGATGGCAGAGCGATTGGGGATCGATTTATCATGTCTACACTAGACACGATAAATCGATCCCTGATAGATCGAACACTACCCGCCAATCCGGTAAGACATACCCTTAATCTTAAATGGCCAATTAGAGTAGTCCCTGAGGAGCATTCCCTATAGAAAAAACAAAGAACACAACTACCAGGCCTGCGTCTACTATTTGAAAGATGATAGAATCATTGCAGCTGCCAACTAGCTGCCTTGTTTGACTTATTTACCATACTGTTTAAACCCACCTGATCTTTAAGGCTTTAAGGATTTAAGGCTTTCCGATATCTGTTGTTTCTTCCACAGTACTAAGTGTGTTGCCACAAACTGTAAGGTGCCAGAAATCCATGAAAGAATTGATACAAATATTCCAATTTATCTCTTTATTAATCTCAGACAATTGTTTGGCGCAGACTGTTACCCATTTTTCATGTGAATCCAGGAACATTTTAACCATGCTCCATAAAAGACAATTCCATGTTGAAACAAGTATAATATTCTCCTTGCATAGTCTCACATTAATTGCACCAGAGTGCCCTGCTCTGCAACACTTTTCTTTTTCATTTTATGGGAAAGTATTCTCCTTGAGCTACTGGAACAATGGGCTGAATCATTCCAACTTGGGTCCAATTTCCTCCAAGAGCAGATTTTAGCTGCAAATCAGCATGAGGTTGTTTATCACAGACGTGTCTTTATTCAGGCAAAAAATGAAGGCATTGATTTTGTTACATGGTTATCAAATTATCTTCATAAATCAGTTAACAGCTGAGCAAACCATATCTCAAACAAAAGTAAATGGTGTGGTCTGGTGGGGAAAAGTTGAAGGGTTTTGTATTCCTTCACCTGGGCTCCATACAGACTCCTATGAAAACTAAACAATATTTTATCATTTTTATTTTTAAAACTAATGACTATCTGTCATCTCTGACAAACACATTTCTCATACAAATTACTCCTAAGATGTACAATGGAAGCAAGTTGCCTTTGGTAATGTTTTAGGCACTTAGTTTAAGATAACTAGACATGGTAAAGGCAGGTGGGTGATTTGATGTTCACAAACAACATTGGGTCAAAGGCTAAGTACTATTCACTGCAAAAGGAACAGAAAAGTAGCAATTATGCCTTCAGTCTTATAAATGTGATATATTAAAGCTACCAGCTTCACCTCCTATAATAACAGCTTTTGCCTGTTTGTACCAGATTTGTGAAAGTCAGCCTGATACGGAGGAGTGAGGTAAAGAGGAAACACTATGGTCGTAAGATATTTTACTATTTTGTTTTCTGCCCAACCTAGCCTTCCCCCAGCAATATTCACTATCAATGTAATTGTGGGAACATTTTGTGTTTCCATCATTTCTTGCCTGCATTGTGATTTTATGTATA
The DNA here is from genome assembly GCA_037349315.1 of Chelydra serpentina. NCBI lineage: Eukaryota > Metazoa > Chordata > Testudines > Chelydridae > Chelydra > Chelydra serpentina. The sequence continues at coordinate 19,426,212 of JBAIAC010000002.1, forward strand.
TTTGTCTCCCTTGTAAGATTACAGGCTTTACAGATGTGTTTTTAATGTAAATGCTCTGCCTTCCTCATGAAAGGGCTAAATTAAATAATGTCAGGTAATACGGAGTGGAAGCCTATTTTCCCTAACCTCTATCCAATGAAGAATGTTAGTCATTTATTAAATAAACTGATATCAGAGTGGAATTAATGTTAATCATCTCCCTGTATATTATTTGTTTGGTGCAAGATAATAAAGCAAAGACAGCACAAATATCAGTCAATAACTAATTTCAGGGTGGAAGCTGTTTTTTTCCACTTGAAGCCTGTAGACCTAGATTCACTCATTCAGTTATGGAGATGGCTACCACTATTTAAAACCCCACACAAGACCTGGTGGATCGCTTTCTTGGTGGCCAACCAGGAGCCACTGGGTCAATTTCCCTTCAATTAGTTTGCCCTCAGGTCACCAAACCTCCGACGTGCCACCGAGCTCTGTCTGGAGTGGCTTTCAGGTTGGCTGTGGCAACAGAGAAAATTACTGTCCTTGACATGAATGGGGGGTTTCTTGAAAAACAAGAAATAGTTAAGGTTGTAAAAACTGGGCTACCTTCCCAAAATGTGGAACTCTACGTATGCCTGTATCGGCAGCCACTCACTTTCATGACATTTTCAAACACAGATTAAATATATATCAGAAAACATGTGGTGATGAGAGTGGGTGGAACTACAACAGGTATCCTGGCCTGATTCCAGCTGACGGGTGAGATTGTGAGACAACCCTTTGTACTCCCTACTGCTGGTTACTCGTACTGAAAGCACCAGCATGACGGGGAGGATGGGGATGAGAGCAGCCTCAGCAGAGGTTCCATTTCCATCCTGCATGGGTGGGCAGGGAGTGGGTGGAGCCTAGACTCCCCCCAGCACATACCAATCCACACAGGTGGAGGGGGGAATCACCTGCACCAGGTATAGAGTTGGCACAAATTATTTGCCACCCCCTCCCTGGAGAAATGGGGGGTGGAGGAGCCAATTCTTTCTGTCATAGTTTGGACAATGGTCTTCTCCTGAGTAGCACAGCTACACATTGCCCTTTACCTAGGGACTATAGCAAAACTGAGCCCTAGGTAAATATATTCCTGCCTATTCAAATCCCTCCTTCAATGTAATGTATTCATTCCCCATCCTAACATTTTTTGCAGAGGGTTGCCAGGCCCTGTTAAAGAGCTAACAAGCTTCTTCCCAGAGGTGACTACATTTCTGTAATGAATGAAGCTGTACGTGTTGCAATCTGAACATCAATTTGCAAAACCTCTTCTAGCACCAGGAAGTGAGGAAATGGCGGTATATAAATCAGTCAATTATCAATACTGCAGCTCAACTGCATCATTTTCAAAGGCAAACTATGTGCAGAGGTTTGCATTTAGCTGAGTGAAAGCATTGACGAATTGTTTATATCCTGAGAGGTGCTGAGCATTTGCAATGCTAGGAGAGCTCCAGCAGAGCACCCCTCAGGATTCGACTCACTCTGTGTATAAGCAGGAAAGTCTCAGTTCCCTTATGTTAGCTTCTGGGAAGCAGCTATTAGAGGAAAGGCTCTTGAACAGATTAGAAGGCAATATCCTACTGGGGTTAAATTACTATGTAGGAGTAAGCTAGCCAAATACTTTTTGGTCCTCACTGAGGAACATGATTTAGATAAAAATACAACAGATGATTGTGAATCTCGGTAAGGTTTGAAGAGATACATACATATGTATGAACTGTGCTTTTAACTATAATCTTGCAAGTTTCATCATCCATAACTCTTTTAACAGACTCAGTTCAAACAACAGCTATAAAGAGAGCTTTTCTAAAGATTTCACATATCTGTGCAGCAATTATTGGTACTAGGAGGTCCTTATTTAATCCCATGTTAATGATTCCTGAGTAGGGATGGCAGGGTTTGTCTCTTTCTTTCTCTTAATGTACACCTACAATAATAATCCATGCTTATCAGCTCTGAGAGCTCATATCAAATGAAAAGTCATATTAAAAAGGAAAATATATCTACCTTTACAATTATAAATGCATGTGGTATAAGTGTGACAGTTTGGATTAATTATATTAACAAAATTCCTAGAACTAATCAGCCAAAGATAACTATTATTTAGAAGTGATCTGAAGGCATAGCAATTAAAAAGTGCTTTTTAAAATAATGAGGAAAAACGACTACAATAGATTTTTAGATTGTCAAATTACTTTCATTAATAACATGCCTATGGGACAGATTTTCAAACAGGCCTCAGTTATGCAGGTACAATGAATTGAAGGAACAAGTAATAGAATTTAAATGTCTGATTTGTCAGCACAATTTTTGTTTTCATCCACAAATCAGGTAGGTAGATATCTAAAATTTTATTTATGCTTGGCATTTAAAGGCTATTTTGGCAAATTTGGCCCGTATGCGAGGTTTCTTATAGACTTTAATGCCAAAAGGGACCATCATGATCACTTAGTCTGACTTCCTGCACATTGCAGGTCACAGAACCTCACCCACCCACTCCTGTATTAAGCTCATAACCTCTAGCTGAGTAACTGAAATCCTCAAATCATGATTTAAAGACTTCAAGTTACAGAGAATCCACTGTTTACAGTGGTTTAAACATGGCAAGTGACCCACGCCCTGTGCTGCAGAGAAAGGCCAAAACCGTTTTCGGGCTCTGCCAATATGGCCCGGGAAGAAAATTTTGTCCTGACCTCAAATATGGAGATTAGTTGGACCCTGGGCATTTCAGCAAGACCCAACAGTTGGACACCTGGGAAAGAATTATCTATAGTAACTCTGAGCACTCCCTATCTAGTGTCCAGTCACCAACATTAGGGATATTTGCTAGCAGTTGCAGATCAGGTACGTTCTGTTGTAGGCAACCTCATCATATCATCCCCTCCATATACTTATCAAGCTCAGTCTTGAAGCTAGTTAGGTGTTTTGCCCCCACTGCTCTCACTGGAAGGCTATTCCAGAACATCACTCCTTTTAATACTTAGTTATTTGCCTTGTAAACTGCAGTATGTGCCCATATGTTTGGGGTCAGTGCAGTGAGGAATAGTGTAGAAACATGTGACAAAATGAGCCCCAAAAGCTTATGTGCAAGATCCATAACTTGGTACTATATGAGACCATTCCAATAGACAACATCATAGAAAAGGCCCCATGGATTTTCAAAAGATCCTAGAAATGGGGATATAGCCTATGGAAATGTGGGAGGAGTCAGAGAAAAGACAACAACTACCTATGATACCATGGAAAAATCACTGCATAAGTACTTCTGTGAAAATCAAGTAACATTTCCTTTTGTGCAAAGGTACTTGTGCTGTGTCTCTCTCTAGCTATCTGGCTCAAATGACTGAGGGGAAAAACAAGCATGAAAATGACTCTGTAGCCTGGTAATTAAAGCCCTCATTTAAAATATGAGAGAGCCAGGATACAGTCCCCCAGCTCCAATGACTCTTTAATTATTTATTCACGGAGCAAGAGCTTCAAGTGGAGAGATTGAGGGATTTCCCCATAACAGAATATCCTATAGCCCAGTGACTAGAGCACCCACCTGAGAACTGGCAGATCCCTGTTCAAATCCTTTCTCCTCATCGGGGGGGGGGACGGGACTTAAACGAGATGTCTCCCACATCCCAATTGAGCATCCTAGCCACTAGGCTAAAAGCTAGGGGTGAAATAGTCATCCTCTTCCCTGTTTTGTGTGAACTTGCCTGAAGGGACTGAGCTGGTAGGGGCCTCTGAGAACGCCCTACCTCCTCAGGCAAGTTAGACAGCCAAATGCCTGTCTTTCTCTGGTTTGTGAATTGCTCTGGGGCTTAGGCAGGAGACAGGTGCTCAGACACTCGCAAGCAGTGTGCATGCTGAGAGGCAGAAACAAAGGAAGCTTTTACTACAGAAACTTAGGCACCGAGTAGGATGACCAGACAGCAAGTGTGAAAAATCGGAACAGGACGTGGGGGGGTAATAGGTGCCTATATAAGAAAAAGCCCCCAAAATCGGGACTGTCCCTATAAAATTGGGACATCTGGTCACCCTAGCACCGAGTGAGTTTAGGCACCTACCGGATTTTAGTGGGAATTTTGTGCATTGCAGTCGTCCTGAAACTGGGACTTAGGCACCTAACTTCTTTTTTTGTGCATTCAGGTCTAAGACCCTAATTCTGCCACTGGCTCTACATATCCAGATTCCTTGTGCCAGGGCAAAGCTGGATTGAAATCGATGGAGTGCTGCACAGGTGCAAAGATCTGCCTGCCTGGAGCCAGTTTCAGAACTGGGGCCTAAGTGAGCATAATGCTTGCTTGTATAGAGCTTGTCTTTGAGGAGTTTTGTAATGAGTCCTGAAAAGAAGTTCCCATGTTTGCATAGTATATTTTAATGGAGGTATATTGGTAAAAATTCCTGTGGTTATCAGGCATCATATTACATCATGTGAAAAAAATTATATTCAGTACAGACAATGATATCATCACAGGAACACAACCAAAACTGCTAGCCCATTTTCATAAGAAGAAGAAAAATCTTAGCTGGGCGATCTGAAAGGGAATTTAAAACACAGTTGCTGTTGGTAGAACTCCTGGCTTTACAGTTGCTTTTCTTTAAAAAAAAGAAAAAATAGAAAATGGCTATTCAGATAGTTTATTTAATCAAAATAATTATTTTTAAATACAACATTGTTAAAGTGAGTAATGTGTTTTTAAAAAGGGAAAAAGCAAATTAACATTACATTTCAGTGGTTATTCTGGAAGTACTTTTTCTCTATTAATATTAAATGAGTTATTTAAGAGTAATAACAATGGACATAAAATGAATGAAAAATAAAAAGGATCAGATGAATTGAAAATCAAAAGACAAATCTTAGATATTCTTAGAGTGTCTTCCACCTTAAGGTTAGAGCAGGGCAAAAATTTACAAGCAGAACCTCTTTGCAGCAGAAAATGTGATTCCTGTAGAAAGTATAGATTCTGGTTAAATGTGTAGAGTCTGATAAATTTCATTCTGAAAAAAATTCACAACAAAGCATTTTGATTGTGAAAATGTTCTATTTTGATATCAGATGGGACCTTTTTAATTGTTTGTTTCGAGTTTAAAAAACAAAATGTCAAAATCAGACGGAACCAATTTTGATTTTATCAAAGCAAAATGTTCCAATCAACCCAACACATTTTTTAAAAGTTGTTTTCTGGAAAATGTCAGTAACTTTTTGTTTTCATTCATATTTGGGAAGTATGACCATTTCCAAGTCTCAATTTTTTTCATGAAACAGAACTTCTTGTCCCTGCACAGCTCTACTTAACATGTGATATCCATTGAAACCTATTGCCCAGCGACTTGTTTTTTTTTTCAGGGGGAACTGGAGACTCTGGAGCTGATGTGAGGATCACAGACAAACAGAAGAGGGTTGCAAGGTCTCTCTAAGCATTTATGCCATCCTAGCTCTGGATAGATAGAAGAACCACCTAGTACAGTGTCTCCACTTATATCTGTTTAATTATAATGAGAGATTCCCATTCTGTAACTACAGGCATTGACAGTCATTTCAGTCTGATTTAGGGATTTATCTTTGGTCTGAATGTAAGGGCAGAAACTGATTAAACTCTCTCTTTGCTCTTGACTTTACTGTAAACCTCACATACTGGGAGGGTGGGGTTCATCAGACTACAGCCAAAACATTTGTATACACAGTTTAAGGGCTGGTCTACACTAACCCCCCAATTCGAACTAAGATACGCAACTTCAGCTATGTGAATAACGTAGCTGAAGTCGAACTATCTTAGTTCGAATGAAAAGGTACTTACCTGGGGTCCACACGCGGCGAGCAGGCTCCCTCGTCGACTCCGCCTACTCCGTTTGTCGAGCAGGATTACAAGCGTCGACGGGGGAGCACTCCCTGGTTCGATTTATCGCGTCTAGACAAGACGCGATAAATCGAACCCAGAAGATCGATCCAGCACCTCCGACAGGACGTGTGAGTATAGACGTACCCTAAGTAACAGCATGCTAAACATTGGCATTGTGGTTAAAAATAGCTATCTGTGTTCATGCTGACTCATTTTGTAAATGACTGGGTAGACAGCTCGGTGGATTGGGATAATGGGTAGGGAGCATCTCATCTCTAAGGTCAGGGGTTCAGATTCACCTCAAATCAATAATGACCAGAAGATATTACCTTTGGGTGGCCTATGTAAAATGGATGGTGGTTTTGGACTAATTTCTAGTTCACACATGTCATACCACCACCACCAACAAAATTATTACAAATGCATGCAAGTCTTATCATAGAGGTCAAAGACTAAATGGGCACAGAGATAGAATTGGTCTCTCACACTAGAGTTAGTCCATCCAAAATAGAGATGAGATTACTAGGCTAGCATGAGGAACACTGCAATGTTATTGCCTGCAGTGTGCATCTTCCTACGTAGAGAGGATAGACGTTTCCCGTGTTTTCCATCAAGCATCTTTTCATAAGCACTTAAATTCATATTTGGGGATATGAGAAGAGAGGTGGGAAGAATAAGAGGCACATTTGCACTATCTAGTTAAGACTGTGTCAGCATTTCCATTATAAACCCCAGCAGGCCATAAAAATTTAATCTGGGCTAAAAGTTGGCATACAAGCACCTAGCCCTAGAGTATATTTCAAACCATATTAAAAATATCTCAGTTAGGCCACTTATAAGTTAAAATACTCAAGGCTAAATAAAAATAATGAAAAATCCTTTCATCTAGGTGTAGAATGGAAAGAGGAAACAGACTGTCAAATATTCTGTGGTTTAAAAAAAATCATTACACTGTCTGTGCATCAAATGAGAAAGCTTTAACAAGTTCTTCTGATTAAGTCTGAGGATACTTAAAGGGTTCGTGTTGCTTGAACTGTTGGGTATATGCTATCAGCAGGTCCTGGAAACAGACCACAGAGAGCTTTAAAAATGTGAGTGATAACATTTTGAAATCACTGCAGAACTTTACTGCCACGAAGGAAAAATATGGAGATTTGGCTTACTCCCAATGGGAAGATGAGCTGCATAGTTTTGTGTAGCTTGAAGGCATTAAATATGCCCAGTGGGAAGACTGGTTTAAAGAGAATTACAGCAGTTTAAGCATGAAAAATAAGAGTGTACTGCACATCAGCTCTCTCAATTCTCAAGCAGATACTATTAGCCTTTTTGCTAGCTGTCTTTCTCAGATAATTTTTTTTTCTTTTTAAGAAATAGCAAACTACCATTGGATTTAAGAATAGCTAATTCTCTTAATTTGTGGGGAATATTCCACAGATTTGTGTATAAAATGTCAAGCAAGAAAATGTTTCTCTGTTGTATATGTTTAGAGAATTAAAAAACACTAGAAAATGTACTTTGAGGCAATGGATTGGATTATCTAATACACCATTTCCATCTCTGCATTCTGTGTAACTAACTGGCAGATAAATTTCAGGAATATGGGAGGTTGGTAAGAGTTAGTGTAAAAGTTCCATTTAAAATGTCTAAAGGTCATGAAATCTTGAATAACAATTGATATCCCAAAGATAAGAGTCTCAATTAAATGGCCATGTTGAATGAAATAACCTTCAGAGGAGACACTTCAGTGGTCAGTAAAAAATAGAAGGGGACTTCATCTTGCTTTTGCTTCTAACTCAGGTCTTAGTTCTTTTAGAGGCCTTTCCCTTCCTAAATATATAGTAATATGTATATGAACAGGCTTGTGTTTGTGGGTAGTTTCATTTTTTTGGTCCCATTCTATGCCAATTTTTACCACCTGAGAATCTGGACCACAATGTCTATACCTGGAAAAATTGAGGTAGGAGGGGGATAATTTGCCTTTATTTCCCTAAATAAACAGAAGACTTGTCAAAGGTAGCCTGCTTTTATCAACAACATTGTAAAGCCACATTACCCTTTGCTTACTTCTACTTCCTGAGACTCTTAGCTGCAAACCTGTCCTTGCCTGCCTCTGATCGTGTGGTGAAAGCTGTGTCTCCTGGCCAGTGGGCTTCAGAAAGACCTCCAGCTACATCACACCCTTTGCTAGCTGGAACTGAAGCAGCCACTTCTCTGACAAAGTGGGTCCTAGAAATGTTTGTCTGCATTTTTTCGTTGAATTGATCAGACTTGGATCTCTCTGGTTTTCAGGACCCTGCAGCTCCAAGAGTCTGGGGTGTCCTCACCAACCTTTCTGCCTTTAGTTTTTTCTATATTGGTAAATACAGAAGACACAATATTCCTGGGTCTTGCTCATTTAACACAATATAGAGCAAAATAGAGCTATACTGTAATTGAATATTCATCCTCCCTGCCAACAAAAATTCATAGCTCTTTGGATTTGTCCCTATGCACTGCTAATTGGTTTTCCGAAGAGACCTCTGGCCAGCCAGTGTTAAGGTAGCAATGTGCTTGGTACTGAGCAAGATAAAAGAGATATGTTTGCTGTCCCGAGCATAGATTCATACATTATAAGGCCAGAAGGGATTACTGTGATAATCTGGTCTGGCCTCCTGTATAACACAGACCATAGGAGTTCCCTGAATTAATTCCTTTTTGAATTAGAGCATCGTTAGAAAAATATCCAACCTTGATTTAAAAATTGCTATTGATAGAGAATCCACCACAACCCTTGGCAAGTTGTTCCAATGATTAATTAACCTCACAGTTAGAAGTGCATACCTTATTTCCAGTCTGATTTTGTCTACTTCAACTTTCAGCCACTAGATCTTGTTATACCTTTGTCTGCCATATTGAAGAGCCCATTATCATTTTTTTGTTTGTCATGTAGGTACTCATAAGCTGTTATCCAGTCACCCCTTAACTATATCTTTGTTATGATGAATAGACTGCAGTCCTTCAGTCGATCACTGTAAGGCATATTTTCCAATCCTTTAATCATTCTTGTGGCTCTTTTCTGAGCCCTCCCCAATTTATCAACTTTCTTCTTGAATTGTCACCAGTGACAAATACAGAGATATTATAATTATTTAATAATTATTTAATTATTATTTAATATTCCTCTGTTTATACATCTGAAAATAACATTTTCTCTGTGGACCACAGTGTCTCACTAGGAGCTCATGTTCACCTAATTATCCACCATCACCCCTGAGTCTTTTTCAGAGTCACTGCTTCCCAGGTTAGAATCCTGTATCCAGTAAGTGTGCCCGCATTCTTTGTTCCTAGATGTATAACTTTACATATGGCCATAGTGAGATGCATATTTTTGGTTCACGCCCTGTTTATCAAGTGATTCAGATCACTCTGTATCAGTGACCTGTCCTCTTCATTATTTACAACTCTCCCAAACTTTGTATCGCCTGCAAACTATATCAGAAATAATTTGTTTTCTTCTGTGTCATTGATAATAATGTTAAATAAAGTAGGACCAAGAACTGATCCCTGTGAAACCCAGCTAGGTACACACCCACCCACTCACTCATATTCCCCATTTACCATTGCATTTTGAGACCCGTTGATTACCCAATTTTTGATCCATGTTAATTTTGTATCATTCTAGTTTTTAATCAAAATGTACCATACCAAGTCAAATGCCTTACAGAAGTGCAAGTATATTACACCAACATTATTACTATTATCAACCAAACTTTTTACCCCCATCCAAAAAAATCTTGCATTCCAAGTGGTTAAGAGCCTTTCCATTTGGGGGACCCCACTACCTAATGAGCTTTTTACATGTGCCTAATTCTGCAAGATACTTCAGTGTGTCCATGGGACTTCACCTATTTAAAGTTACATGTTCTTAACATAGGACTGTAGAAAATTGCACAGAGGAGCTTAACAAAAAAGCTTGCCATTCCCTTCAGGTTGAGCTGGAGGCCCAGGAGAGGAGGTCCCTTTAAATGATTATCTAATCTGTTATAAGGACTTCAAAGGTAGCCTGGCAATTATGTCAGAAATCTTAGTGTGTGGGATGTTTCCAGAGTTCACTTTCTGAAGGGCTGTACGGAATGACTGTGGCCCCCTCAGACCTGATGGAGGTGAACTGATTCCAGGGACCAGACAGCTAGGTGGGAGATAGAGGGGGAATAGGAAAAATTGAGCTGGCCAGTTGGTAAGACAAGGCCTCTGGGAATGCATCCTTGATGCCCAGGCTCCCCTCCCATCGCAGCTGCTCTTCCTCTTTAGGAAAGTGGAGAAAGGAATCCTACCCCTGGGATGGGGCATGGAACAAGAAGGAGTCTGGGAAGACAGCTCATATCCCCCTACACATCCTGTGGTGCTTATGTTTGAGCATCCATCTTGGCCAACATACCAGGGATTGAACTGATTATATTGAGAGCTAAAAGCATGAGCTGCTACAGCTTGACCTAAAGAGACAAGACTTCCTAGCTAGCGCTGTGACAGGCTCATGCCCTCAGAGGACCAGACATCAAGAGAGACCTGTAATGCGTGCTGACCAGTGGGTTACACTTCAAAGGGTCACCCTGCTACAGTGAAGCAAAGCCAAGCTGCCCTTATCTACATGGGGAAGCAAGAGGAAAAAACCCATGGTCAGAGTCTGGAACAGCAAAGTTATTGTGATTTATTTTTAAATATTGGGAGGCATGCAGCTACTGTTTTTATGGGGGTCATATAAACACATACATAGTGGGAAACCAAATTGCATAATATCTGTTCTTCTGAGACTGAGGAATAAAATGCACAATATAGATTCCCTCAGACTTTAAAGATCATGGACATTAATCAGAAATTGAAAGGAGATAAGCTACCTTTATTGAGAATAGACACAGACATTCACAAGTGACAAAGACCAAAGAGCAGGACCTCAATGAAACAGAAGCTAATTCAGAGGCCATGTCATTTAAAACACTTCTATTTATATATACATATCCCACATACTCTTCAAGGTCACCATTAAATCAGTTGCTGTGGGTTCTCCAAATGAATCTGTCAGCAGTTAAAAAATGCACAGGCTGATATTTAAAAGTACAGTACCAAATCCTGGCTTCAGTGATGAAAAGGTCAGGATGAAGATCTGCACATTCATGAAGTGATCAAGAAAAGTTAGTGAGGGGGAAGTGATGTTCCAAGGGTGAAAAGTAAGTGAAATAATTAGATCAAGAATGGGTTACCCTTTTGGTGAGTAGGAAATCAGCCGTGGAGTATGATATTCAGTGAGGGGAAGGACAGGGCCGCTGCAAGGAAGTTTCGCGCCCTAAGCGAAACTTCCTTGTACCAGCCCTGCGCCCGCCCCAGTTAATACCCCGCCCCTGACAGCCAGCCCCCACCGCGGCAGCCTCCCCCCAGCTCCCGGCTCAGCAGCGGAGCTGTGAGGGCAACAGGCAGCCGCGGCCAGCCGACCCCCTCCCCCGGCTCCCAGCTCAGCCACAGCTGCCCTCCTGGCTCAGCCACGGAGCCGCGAGGGCAGCAGGCAACTGCGGCCAGCCACCCGCCCCCCCAGCTCCTGGCTCAGCCGCGGCCAGGCTTCTCCCGGCTCAGCTGCAGAGCTGGGAGGGCGGCAGGCAGCCACGGCCAGCCACCCCCCCGCTCCCAGCTCCCTGCTGCCTCCCGGCTCAGCCGCGGAGCCGGGAAGGCGGAAGGCAGCTGCGGCGAGCCACCCCCCTGGCTCCCGGCGCCCTAGGCGACTGCCTAGGGTCGCCTAGTGGGCGCGCCGGCCCTGGGGAAGGAAGGAACTCAACTTTTGTGGCATACGAGGTACATATAAATTGAGGGTCTGATCCACAACACAAGTCCTAGCAGTGTTGTTCTCTCTAACACATCACCCTCTAGTTTTTTACTTACCTCCATAGCTGTCGTTCTTATTCTACATTCCTTTTGTTGCAAAACACTGAGTCACAGTCTGTTCTCAGTTAAGTTGATGTAAATCTGAAGTAACCAATTAAACCCATTCAAGACAATATAGAGTTCTACCCATTGCTTAATTTAGCCAGGGCTTGCCAAAGCTGAGCCCTGGCACCTCTGAACTTGGCAGTTCATAGCCCCAGCACCTCTGGGCTTGCCGTGCCAGTTATGAAAGTAGAAAAAGATTGTGTGACCCCCAGCACTTCTTTAATTACAAATTAAGCACTGGTTACAACACTGTAACTGAGAGCAGTGTATGGCCCTTTTATTTCCACCTTGTACTCCTCTGCCTGAAGAAGTTTGTAGTAACAATAGGAACAAATGGAAACAAGTGACTAAACTCTGTGTCTGTACTATGTAATGACTTCTCTCTACAAAGGGGCACACATGTGGCCATTAAGGTCTTGATTGTCAGGAATCAGTGCCAGTAGCAGAGCCAGTCTCTGTGCAATCTAATGAGCACAGCTGGCCTGTAACGGACTGCCTTATTAGCTACCAGCCTGATTGGTGGGAAGAGTCAGCAGACTAGCTCTTAAGCCAAGCACCAGCAGCAGGGTGGTGGCTGTTCAAAGTGTTTGCTTATCACTGCCATAGCTCCTGCTTGTTCCAAGTTCTGTTCTTTTCTTGTTTTTAGGTGGGATGCAGCCCTGCCCTGCCTCACAGGTAACCTGGGTCTGACCCTTGGCTCTGATTCCTGACTCCTGATTCTGATCTAGTCTCTGACACTGTGCTCTTTGTGCCTGACTCCTGCTCTGACTAGGCATGACTGTCTATGTACCAGTCACTGACACTGAGTCCTATGGTTGCCTGTTCTATTTAGGTTCTTATACCATACCCATCGCCCACTGACCACTTTTAGAAATACATTAAGTGACATGACTGGCATCTGTCACACATGGCTCTCGTTTTCTCCTTTCTCCTACTGGTAAAAGGATTTTTTTTTAGAAATAGATGTATTCACTTATTTCATATCTTCTGTACCGTGTGCTTAGACTTCTTCAATCTGGCCTTCATAAACGTATCTTTTAGTTGGAAAAGAGAGTGGTGAGGCTTGAATTGGTTCTTAGATTCTGCAGCCTATAATTCAAAAGCTATTGAAGTCAATGGAAAGACACTAGTTACCTTGGGGTCAGGCCTTTACACTGCTATTTTGATTAGTGTGCCAATAGAGCTCCTTAAGAGAGTTGGAAAATGGGACTTTGTCCTCCCTTCTGTTACATCAATCTAGAATTGCTAGAACATTGCAGAGATGTGGGACGGATGATCCAGACCAAAACTAGTCATTTGGACAACAAGATGTCAGATGAAACTGAGTGTAGACATGCACAAGGCATGTCAGAAGGGACAATTTAGATTCTGTGTATGCTCTGTTGGGTTCTAAATAAATTAGAGCTGAAGACCTGGGAGTTATTGTGGCCAGCTGTATGAAAACATCTGCTCCATGTGTAGCAGCAGTCAAAAAGGCAAATAAGATCATAAAAGTAAATATGACTGCATTAGGAAAGGGCTAGAGAATAAACCTGAAAATATTATCATGCCATTATATAAACTGATGATCTGCTGTCACCCTGGCTACTATCTTTGGTTCTAGCACCCACCCCCAATCTCAGAAAGGATCTGATCAAGTATGGCAATTCCTGTGTTCCTATAAAAGCTATATGTTTTATTACATCTCTTAAACTTTATTTATGCCTGGAATGTGTTACAGAAGCTTTAATTATTCTCTGCTGATACATTTTTGTGTTGGCTCCAAGTCATATGACCCTGTTATCCAATAGCAAAATTCCAACAGTTTATCTTGTATAAATGTAAACAAGCATTTGTCCTTGAATTTTACAGTTTCAACCCCTTGTGTTCAGTTTAAAACTTTATCTTACTCAGAACGTTGTCTGAACTCTACCTAGTAGCCCTGGGAATGGGTAAAAGCATTGTCATTTACTTTAATTTTTGTGCCACATTTTCCAAAATTATTTCTTGCAGTTTGTCTTAAAAAATCAGCAAAAATAAAATGTCCTCACTAACTGAAATATATGTGCATATCTCAGCTTTCAGAGGGCCATTTAAATGTGTCTTTCTTAGCCAGAGAGTCAAATTTGCATAAATTTTCTACCCAAAATTCCTCCAGTGGAACTAATCGTTACATAAACTCAGAATTGGTTGGGTAGTGGAACTGAACTGAGAGAAAGTTAAAGTGTTCTTATCCTGTGGCAAGGAAAGTATCCATGCTGGTAAGGGTCCTATATGTTCGGTTCCCTTCCACTGAGGATCCTGTGAGGAGATGATGGAGAAGCTGCTTCTCGGAGGGAAATGACAAGACGTGGCTCCTTGATAGGATGCAACACAGGGAAAGCTCTTTGCTGAAGTTACAGAGGACAGCAGTAGAGCTGAGTGAACTCTGGTGAGGCCCTTCTATCCAGCACTAAATGAAGTTGAAATCACTGTAGCTGAGTTAGGTGGTGGAGCTTTGGGACAGGACCAAACAGGACTGGAGACAGGCCAGCCTGCGGTACCTCAGGACTCTGGGACTATGCTACCCACTGCTAGGGATAAACTGGGAAACTGAGTCACAAGTTCAACCAATTTAGGCTTAATCAATTTTCACTTTTATTTATAAATTTCAGATGGAATTATTTTTATATACAGTGTCTGGACATATATTTATGCCAGAAAAATAATATATGACAGAATTGGTAGATGTGCCCTGGAATGTGGTAAATTTGGGTCCCAAGAATTCCTTCCATGATAGTCCTCACCTCCCCGATCTCCTGGTCTGATCCTTCAGTCCTGTCCTTCTGTTTTTGGTCCGGGGTTTCTCCAAGTTGGGCCCATGTTTACTTAGGCCTTTTGTACATTTCTATGTTACAGTTTACTTAGTCTTTAACCAGTTGGCCTTTCTTCTTTCTGCTTCTTCTTTTTCCTTTATGCCGCTTTTCCTGGTGAGGGTCATGGCAGCAGCATGGAGAGTCGGGAGACATCCTTTCTGCTGCCTTTCTGGCATCACATCCGACCCTCACCCTTCACCTCACAGGTGGTGAGCACATGAGATGCCCAGTTAGCTTTTAACTAGGGCTATCAAGCGGTTAAAACAATTAATCGTGATTAACCGCACGATTAAAAAATAATAGAATATCATTTATTTAAATATTTGTGGGTGTTTCTACATTTTCAAATATATTTATTTCAATTACAACACAGAATTCAAAGTGTACAGTGCTCACTTTATATGTATTTTTATTACAATATTTGCACTGTAAAAAAACAAAACAAATAGTATTTTTCAATTCACCTAATACAAGTACTGTAGTGCAATCTCTTTATCATAAAAGTTGAACTTAAAATGTAGAATTATGTACAAAAATAACTGCATTCAGAAATAAACCAATATACAATTTTAGACCCTGCAAGTCCAGTCCACTCAGTCCTACTTCTTGTTCAGCCAATTGCTAAGACAAACAAGTTTGTTTACATTTGCAGGAGATAATGCTGCCCTCTTCTTATTTACAATGCCACCAGAAACTGAGAACGGGCATTCACATAGCACTGTTGTAGCTGGCATTGCAAGGTATTTATATGCCAGATATGCTAAACATTCGTCTTTCCCTTCCTGCTCCAACCACCATTCCAGAGGACATGCGTCCATGCTGATGACAGGTTCTGCTCGATAACAATCCAAAGCAGCGCAGACCGACGCATGTTCATTTTCATTATCTAAGTCAGATGCCACCAGCAGAAGGCTGATTTTCTTTTTCATGGTTCAGGTTCTGTAGTTTCCTCATCAGAGTGTTGTTCTTTTAAGACTTCTAAAAGCATGCTCCACACCTCATCCCTCTCAGATTTTTGAAGCAACTTCAGATTCTTAAACCTTTCGTCGAGTGCTGTAGCTATCTTTAGAAATCTCACTTTGGTACCACCTTTGCGTTTTGTAAAATCTGCAGTGAAAGTGTTCTTAAAAGGAACATGTGCTGAGTCATAATCCGAGACTGTTATAACATGAAATATATGGCAGAATGCGGGTAAAACAGATCATGGGACATACAATTCTCCCCCAAGGCGTTTGTCACAAATTCAATTAAAGCATAATTTTTTTAATGAGTGCCATCAGCATGGAAGCATGTCCTCTGGAACTGTGGCCGAAGCATGAAGGGGCATACAAATGTTTAGCATATCTGGCATGTAAATACCTTGCAATGCCATCTACAAAATTGCCATGCAAATGCCTGTTCTCACTTTCTGGTGACACAGTAAATAAGTGGGCAGCATTATCTCCCGTAAATGTAAA
Source organism: Chelydra serpentina (assembly GCA_037349315.1). Taxonomy (NCBI): domain Eukaryota; kingdom Metazoa; phylum Chordata; order Testudines; family Chelydridae; genus Chelydra; species Chelydra serpentina. The sequence goes on from JBAIAC010000002.1 coordinate 19,442,310, forward strand.
CAAACTTGTTTGTCTTCGTGATTGCCTGAACAAGAAGTAGGACTGAGAGGACTTGTAGGCTCTGAAGTTTTACATTGTTTTGTTTTTGAGTGTAGTTATGTAACAAAAAAAAATCTACATTTGTAAGTTGCACTTTCATGACAAAGAGACTGCAGTACAGTACTTGTAGGAGGTAAACTGAAAAATACTATATCTTTTGTTTAGCATTTTTACAGTGCAAATATTTGTAATAAAAATAATATACACTTTGATTTCAATTACAATACAGAATACAATATATATGAAAATGTAGAAAAACATCCAAAATATTTAATACATTTCAATTGGTATTCTATTGTTTAACAGTGTGATTAAAACTGCGATTAATCGTGATTTATTTTTTTAATCATGATTCATTTTTTGAATTAATCACGTGAGTTAACTGCGATTAATTGACAGCCCTACTTTTAACACCTCGATCCTTTGGAGTTTAGGTAACTGGTACATTATACATGTGTAAGCTTCAATTTCCCAACTTCTGCAGGGGTTTTTTCTGCTGTTTTTGTGCCATGTTGGTTTTTGTCTCCCTGCCCTGGGTCTTCACAGTAAAAGGCATCTTGTTACAGGTTTGTGTATTTTCTCCTAAAAACTTTCAGCCCAACAGGTTACCTTTGTTCTGTCATCAATAACATCATTTTAAGAAGATTAGCAATTCTATGTAAAAGAATGGGCAAAACCACACTTATGCCAGTAAGGCCTTGGCCTGTTACCTCATCTGTACTCATTCACTATCCATAATTACAAATCATTAAAAAATATAGGTTTATTACAAAGAAACTTCATTAGAAATTTTCATATGAATGCATGTGGAGGGGTGTTTCAATTTTAGGGCATTGATATTTGTTTGCTTTTGGTGGTACCCCAACACCACTGACACCAAACTGTGAGTGGGGTTTAGCAGATGAGGAAGTGATGTGGTAAAGAGTCACTTGCCTATTGGAGGTTCATGTCAACGGGTGGGGAACTGAGTTAACAAACTATGGCCAAAGATAGTGACTTACTTATTGTGACTTACTTATTGTTCATTTAGAAAAATTATTGTGGTGTTTTCCCAGGTTGTGTTCCATTTTCCCCAATAAAGTTTCCTTTGTTTCATAAACTCAGTGCTTGTGGTGGGAAAGTATTGCCTATTAAGGGCATCCAGAGAAGGTATTTCATGATCCCAGAAATTCTGGGTGGACACTCAAGCCAGTGGTGCTTCTTAGTTTCTTAAGAAGGACCCCCAGCTATTGCAACCTGGCCTTTGATTCTGACAACAAGTGACAGAAGGGTTACATATAAGTCTTTCTGCCTCTTAGGTAAGGGTAGCAGACAGGAGAGCCCTACGTTCAGGAAAGCCCAGGAATAACAAGGAGGATTACCAGAGGGGGGAGGGTGTATCGCCTTCCCTCCCTACTAGAGGAAGCTGAGAAAGCACTGAGTGGTTAGTAATCAGTATCTGCAGATCCTTTGATCTTGTTTTGGAATTCTAACTTGAAAATAAAGCCAGTCCTAGAGGGGGAGGGCTTCAGCAATTTACCCTGTAGGTTTCTTTCAGAGATCTGCATGAGACAAAACAGCATGTTGGCTAGAAATGGATACTGCTCTACCCTCATTTCCCTCCAAATGATTGTCCCTATCTCTCCTTCATGTTCAGCCATAAAGGAGGTAAGCAGAGAGCAATACCTGTGGCTACAGGGAGGGAGCAGCAGTGTGGCAGCCAGGGCCGGCTCCAGGTACCAGCCTACCAAGCACGTGCTTGGGGTGGCACCTTGGGGGCGGGCGGCGCTGAGGGGTGGGGTTTTGGGGTTGTTTTTTGTAATTAACATACTGTGGCTGCCGGGCTGGCCACCCTCCCCCGCGCTCCGGCTGGGAGAGCGGGGCCGTGGGTGGGCTGGCTGCCCTGCCCCGCAGCACTCCGCCGGCCAGCCAGGAGAGCGGGACTGCGGCCGGGCTGGCCGCCCTCCCCCGCGTGGCTCTGGCCAGGAGAGTGGGGCCGCGGGGTGGGCTGGCCGCCCTGTCCTGTGGCGCTCTGGCAGGGAGAGGCGCTGGGGGGTGGCGGTGTTGCGGCGCAACACTGGGGGTGGGGGTGTTTCCGTGGGCGCTGGGGGGGAGGTTGTTTTTTTTTGTTTCTGTGAGGCGGGGGCGGCGCTTGGGATTTTTGTGTTTTTTTTTTTTTTTTTTTGCTTGGGGCGGCAAAAAAGTTAGAGCCGGCCCTGGTGGCAGTAGAATTAAGTCCTATTTAATTTTTCCTACCTGCTTTTCCCTGTCTCTGGCACCTTTCTGCACAGTCAAGGGTGCCAGCAGCATTTAGAACTCAGTTTAGACCTGGAACATTTCAATGTTTTAATTTATTCTCCAGACTTTTCCTAGATGGCCTATCACTTTCCACAATATTCCAACTTTCATTTCTGTTCCGTTGACAGCAATATAAACAGCACCCCACTCATTTATTGTGAATTCAGTGCTGATGAAAGGTGTCAGATTAACAGTTTTGGAGTGAAAAGTCTTTACTTCATTCAAAAACAGGTACATAGGCTGCAGAATCCTCAGCAAAACTGTGTTTCAGGTCAGATCTGAAGAGACCACCTCAAGAAGAAAGGAAGATAATCCATTCTGCACACTTATTTATACCTCCATTTCAGAAAACACTTAAATATGTGCTTAAAGTTAATTTTGTATTGAATTGCTCCCCTGAATAGGAATGTTTCCCTGAACTGGAGCCTTGACTCTTGACCACTCTGTTAACAGTCAGTAAGGATCTTAACGTCAATTGATGTGGTTATTTTTTGTCATTGTAATATGCATAATGCATTGCTGACACAAACATTACTAACATGAGTGAGGTATGTAAATCCTCATTTTACAGAACAGAATAGCTGAATTGCAGAGAAGTTAAACAATTTACTCACATCAGTATGGCAAAGCCAACTTCAGGTTTTGAGTTCCTGCTTTGCTCTCCCTGCACATCGAGCTACTAGACCACGAGCCCTATCTCATCTGTGGTCTGCCTTTTTATAAAGAAATGGACTGATATGACCAACTCTCTCATGGGCTGCAATATATAATACTGTAGTTGCTCCAGTGTACTGAGAGAAACACAGCAACTGTAAAAAGGGTTCTCTAGACTTAATTTTGGAATCAGAAGTGTTTTCCCATCTCCATGGACAAAAGCTCACTTCGACTATTATATGCTTCAGCCTTCCTCCTTCCACCCCTGCAAATGCTTGTGAAGCAGAATTGATGGTTAGCCACATTGGACCCTCTCCCTTTTCTCCTGTGGCTTCCATACTCTGTACCAGAGGTATAGAAGAATTTTTTTGGTAGGGATTCATTTGTGGAGAAGTTCATGAGGCCTGATTCTAATTTATTAGACTTGGAAAATTATTTTGTCCCTTTAGCATAACAAAGTAAAGATTTTTCTAAACTTATCAAAATAACTTCATCTAGTCTTACTTATTTTTTCAATTGTATACATATTGTCTGAATGAGGATTCATTCACTCACATAGCAGCCCCAGCATTCAGAGTAAACCTCTCCCCTTAAATTGCTAGCTTGCTAATTTAGAATCCTTAATGCGCTGTATACTGTAGTCCTTTGATGATCCTCCTTTTTAAATGCCTCCTCCTGATACTAGAACTTAGCCACGATAATTCTGTTCTCAACAAAAACAGTGTTTGAACTGCAGCCAGCTGTCAGGGTTTTTATATGCTTTATATAGAAAATTATTAATGTGAGTGGTGAAGTATATAGTTGTGAATGTTTCCCTTAAATAAAGAATAGTAAAGTCTGATTTCAAACACAAATATTGCAAGCTTGTCTGCGACCTCAAAGATACATTAAATTTAAAAAGTTACTTAATAGACTTCAATAGTCCAGTTGTACGCGGGGGAATGGTCCCTTTATTGTGGGGAACTTTCCTGGCTTCTGCACTACCCCGGTGAAGTGGGGTAGAAAAAGAATCTGAGCAGCAGCAGTGCCAGGGTTTTTGCCTGTCTCGCAGAGTCCTCGTAACCCTGACAAGGCTGGGCCCAGGATTCCTGCGGGGCTCGACCCCCAACCTTGCTGTGTCACCTAGGACAGTGGCTAGGGTGTCCCCACTCCGGGGTACTCTCTCTGCACTGAGCACTTCCCTGACCCCTTGACAATTACATATCATTTAAAACAAATACAAGTTATTTAATCAACAATTTTTTTTTTTTTTTAAAGAATAATGAAAAATGGGAAAGGTTAAAGGAAAACACGTCACCCCGCTCTGTGGCAGGGAACATTTCAAGCAGTGTCTCTGGAACATCAGGGCAGTTCACAGTCTGTTGCTTGTAGGTGCCAGGCTTCCTTCTCAGGCCCTGGCTGTGCTGCAGGGATGCTGCAGGTTGGACACTTGCTCTGGTGGTGGCCACACACCTCCGGGCTTTGGGTGGTGGGACTCTTCTTCCCAGCATCAGCCCCCCGTCGGGTAAAGATCCCTCTCCCAGTCTGGCCTGCAAGGACCCTTGGCTGGGGGTGTCTTTCTGCGCTGGACCCTTTGCCCAGTTGCTCACCACCTCTGGCACTATGGCTGCAGCTCTCTCCCAGCACAGGTCTGCTCTTGCTGGGCTGTGTCTCTGGCTCTGTAGCTGTAGCTCTCCCCGCAGGACAGGTCTGCTCTGTGGGCTGCTTCTGTGACTCTGCTCCCAGCACAGGATCTGCTCTCTCTGGCCCCTCTGGATCTGCCCCAGCTCTGCTCCCTAGCTCAGCTATGGCCCCTGCTCTCTCCTTAGCTCAGCCCCACTCTGTCTGACCCAGGCAATTCCAGCTCACAGGGAGGACGGGACCCACCCTGGCCTCCTGACTCCTTGATTCACCTGCCCGCCTTGTCAATCAGGCTGACCTGGAGCACTGGCCTCTCCCCATTGCCCCTGGGGACTGTCAGTCTCAGGGTCCTGATTTCCCATAGACCTTTACCCTTTTGGTACTGGGAGCTAGCCAACCAAAACATGCCCACTGAGTCTTAGTAAGGGGACAACAGTCCCCTTACACAGTGAAGGGATACAGACCCCATTTGGAGAGGCACTGTGGCCTAGTTCACTGGACTGGGACTCAGAAGGCCTAGATTCTATTCCTGGCTTGGCCACTGACCTGCTGGGTGACCTTGGAAAAGTCACTTCAACTATCTGTGCCTCAGTTTACCATCTGTACAATAGGGACAATGATACTGACCTCTTTTGTAAAGTACTTTGAGATCTACTGATGAAAAGTGCTATATAAGAGCTAGGTATTATTATTTTATTGTATTATTTGTCAAAATGGGGTGAAACTTTTGGACAACCAAGTAGCATTCAGTGACTGAAAACATCTTCCTTTACCCCTACTTTTCTAGGAAAATCTGACCCTTTCTCCCAAATGTGGATCCATGATCATTGCATTTGTCAATTCCAGAGTGAAGTACCGTAATTCCTTGTATCTGAATCAATGCATAGGCTCTTGCTGGCAGAAAATGCATCTTCTCACTGTCCACAGTTTCTGACCACCTTTAGAAAATGCTGCAAAGCCATCCTTTTCAGTGAAACTTTTCCTTTATAACAAGAATGACATTCACAGCACCAACCACTTCATTCTTTCTGCTCTCCACTTTCCTGCAAGTAAGAGACTGATGTCCAAACAGATATCTCTGTATCCAGAAAATGGAGAAGCGTTGGAGATTCCAAGAAGTCCACTAGGAATTTCACTATTGTCACTCTATTGTATAGGGATGGGATTCGGATAACCACGGTGATGGACAGCAGTATAATACCCTAAGGCTATGTCTAAACTACAAGGTAGGGTGTGATGTTTTTCCCCCTGCTCACGTGCACACGTTCACTGTAGCTTGATGAGAGCTAGCACAATTATAAGTAGCAGTGGCACCGTGGGAGCTGAGCCATGCTGAGTACAAACCTGCCTGAAAACAGCAGGTATATACTTGGCACGGCTCAGCTACAGAGCTACCACAAGTATGTGTACACAAGCAGGGGAATCACATCCCAGCTCATAGTGTAGACATAGCCTAAAATACTATATACAATCTAGAGGAAGGATAACTAGCTGAGAAGTTCTGGCCCTCTCAGGGGTAGAATAAATGGGACTCGCATGCTCTGTTGTAGGGTGCTGTAAATATAAACATAAATGAGATGAAGGTGAGACTGCAGCGGCTGCAGTATCTGTGATGTCTGAACAAACAAAAGATTCCTAAGTTAAAACTGAGAGAAGCTGCTATAATTTTGGCAAAGCTATAGTCAGGGGAGAGAGAAGGAATAGGATACTTGTAGGTCACTATTAATTACTAAAGCATCTAATTATCATTAACATGAATTGTGACTGAAGGAAATGGGGCTTTTGCGATATAGCAGCAATTGCCTGAGCAAGCTAAAATTGGTCTGAAGACCATGCGCCATATGTGGGAGCCAATGGAGGAACGAAAAGCAAAACTATAACTTTGTACTTAGGCCACAGTTGAGCAAAGCATTTAAGATCATGCTTAACTTTAAATACTCTATTGAATTAATAGTAGTCTAGTTGAGAGGTTAGAGAAAAGTTGTTGTAGCAGCAAATCTGCATATAGTTGGAAATACCATTTCTAATTTTCAAAAAGGCATAGAAAGTCAATTAGAACAATTGCAAAAACAAGACAATCTTAGATTTTAAATGAATTAGGACACAAAAAATAAAAATAGCTAACATCTTTACTCTATTTATAGACCCACATATGTCAAACTGCCTGCAACTAATAATCCAGTAGTTTGACTTACCTAGTCAGAATTTGCCTTTGAGGTGTGTCTGCTTCCTTTTGCTTTACCCTAATCTGTCATGCAATATTTGTGAAAGTTCTCCAGACTACTGGCAAGCTTTTCAAGAGTAGGCCTTGACCTCTGCCTCCAAAACACTTGTATAATAACTGTATAAAAGTCTATACTTTGCATTTAAACACATTTTCTTTTAAACTGTTTTGAAGAGCTTTGGAAATAATGTTTATCAGCTGGGTCAGGGAAAAGAGAATTTAGGAAATCATCTGAGAAGAAAAATCAGTGGGGGCAGGGGTTTAAATGCTATTTAAAATCCTAATTTCATTTTTTTGTGGCTGTTTTTCTGTTTTTGAGTCCTATGGAATTGGAGAACTCTTCTTTCTTGGAGATGAACATATTGGTCCAAATTCAGGTGTAACTCCATTGAATCTGATCTTGTGTGTCTATATGGAGATTACCTGAATTATTAGTGGAGTTACCTTACTAAGTACTCTGATATTTCATGCAGTGATTTCATTTTACTCACTGATGGCATTGCATGAAGTTTTATAGTACACCGCTTAGTAACTTGGTCTTGATCGATGACACTTATCACTGCTGTCTACAGCATGAGGGGAAAAATAGCATTGCATCAACGAAATCACAGCACTTTCTATATTTTTATGTCCCCTGAAAAAGTGTTTTTACCTGCATTTCACTGATCATTTACAACTCGCTGCAGTCATTCCGCAAAGTCAATTCACATCATCAGCAAAAAGAGAAGGCTATCAATACACACACATCTTTCTATATAGTGACATATGCATGGTAAACTATATATAAATATAGGGCTAGATCTTCAACTGATGTAAATCAACATTAGTCCATTGACTTCAGTGGAGCTAGGCTGACATACATAAGCTGGGGATCTGGCCCATATTATATAAATGTAGATTGCTTCTTAGGACACTTGTCCACTTATTAAACTGGAGGATTGGGATATCAGATCTTCGGAATGTAGAATGTAATAGCAATTAAACCATTATGGTTCTATGACTAATAAGATAGAGAATTAAATAGAGTGAAAGTCTTTCTATAGGTATTTTTAAACCATCCTATATAAATTCCATAGGAAGGATGTAATTTTCTGATAAATCTATAGGATGGCTCAATATACCTAGAAGGAGGACTTTAACATAAAGGAAAAGCTGAACTCCTGGGGGTTTTTTCTGGTTCTGCCACTCATTTGCTATATTCTATTCTATAATTGTGGCACAGCAGCAACACTATAGTTAATGTTGCTTTACGACTTTTTTCTGTTTAAAGGTCAACCTTTCTAATTCTTCTAATACCAACATGCTTAGTCAGAGTCCTCTGAAATTTGGTGTGCCTCGGGAGGGTGCAGGATAGGGTTAGTAATCCAAATTTGGATTAATTTGAGCCAGGGTTCCAGACATATAAGTCCTGATAAAAAAAAGTTTCTATGTGTTTTTTTGTGCAGAGCTTGAAATCCAACTATTGATGTAATGCAGGTCAAAATGGTCTCGATCTATCAAGTTTTATCCAAGCTAGTGAATGGCACCCACTAAATCTTTGGGGACCCAAACTGAGAATGGCATTTAAGAAAATGTATATTTTTAAGTGCACATATGCCAATATGGAAAAATGGCTAGAGGGTTTCCATTCCCGCCATTTTATATGCCTCAAAGTTTTACCCTTGTAAGTGCTCTAAACTTCAAAAAGTTACTCATATTTCTCTGAAATTTGGTGTGCCTCAGAGGTGCAGGATGGTGTTAGTGATCTGAACTTGGGGTCATATGACCAAGAGGTTCCTGAGTGACAGGCTTCCCCCAAAAACTGCTGTCTTGTACTGTTAAACTGAGAGAAACTAATGTCTGGATAAATTGCAGACCTCACAGAGATTGGTGACTGTGAACTCACCCTTCAGTTAAGGATAAATTAATCACAAGTCCTCACCGAAGACAAAGGGAGTTCTGGACTGAGTGGCTGGAGACTGCTACAATTTGTGAATCATGCATGGCAATTTTTATTTTGTGGGGAATGTAATCAAAGTATTGGGGGGGGGGTGGAATTAGACATGAGAGTGCTTCCTGGGAAGGGGGGGGGCATTATCGGACATAGGAGTGGGGAAAACAGAGGGAAGAGGAGTTTGGGGCTGCAGTGAGTCAACTTTTACCAAGGTAGTGCAGGCACCTACTAAATCTTTGAGGGACCCAAATTGTATTTAAGAACCTGCTCAGTTTGCTTGTGTAGATGTGCAGTCTAGAAAGATATAGTATTCACATGCTAATAAAGAGAGAGAATTTCTATTCAGCTCATTTGTGCTTCAAGGGATTGTTCCAACACTACTGCCCCAGGTGAGAACCCCACCTCTGGCATTTCTAATCTGAATCTTTGCACATATCCACAATAAAAATGTAATTCATGTTGCTTATGACACATTATCTCTCTTATATTATAACAAGATTTTTTTATTTGAGGAGGAGGTGTACTGTGAATACAGTAGAATAGTTAGCGGCCTGTCTAACCAACATTTTTGTTATCAGGTGGGGAGGAGCCTGAGACAGAAGACTTTATGTGTGCAGGGGGGATGGAATTGGGGGACAGAGACAAGGAGGGGGTTGGGGCTGTGGAGGGGGCAGGAACTGAGGATGGGTGTTAAGCAAGGATTGGATTGGTTGTTTCAGAAAATCTGTATTTTACTAGTCCCTGCGGGGAAGTGGGGAGGCAAATGTCTATTTCCTGATCTTGGGGCAGACTAATGTGGTGTTTCCAAAGACACGCATTATTGAGGTTTGGAATTCACAGCACAGGTACCTTGACTGCTGAGGGGAAAGAAATAGGTGAGCTGCCATGGCTGCCAATGTGTGGATTCTGGATTATGAGGTTGCAGAAGTTTCCGGGAGAGCAAGGAGTAGACCAGTACATGGGGATTGCTGATTTGGGTGGAGAGAGGTGGCCTTGATTGGCATCCCATTTTGCCCACTCTGCAGCATCTATCTGGTGACTGAGGAGGTTGTGATCTACCAGACATTGTGATGAATCACTCAGCGGAAATAAACTAGATCTTATTTCTGGTGTATGCCTCACACAATGTATGAGAGCAGGTTTGGACCGCAGCAGAGATTTGTGTCTGAGCTGTGATAGTTTTCTCTGATTTGACTGAGCATCTGTGGAATTGCTACAGCAACCATGTGAAAGCTATTAATAAATGTTGAAAGAACATTAATGGGGGAAATGGAGGGTTCATGGCTGACTGGAAAATGTGTACTGTATGACATAGAAACATTAGAAGTTCTGACACCCCACTGTTGCTTAGAGATGGGGTGCATCTGTTGCACAGGGGTCAGAGGAACTTACTTTTTGTATTTTGGAACAGAAACCCTGCCTGTGATTTCTCTCACTGGCCCTACCATAAACTCCACCCTCCAACTGTTCTCACACATAACTGGGAAGACCATTCCACTGTACATAGTTGTCCTTCACTCCAGGCACAGCATGTGAGATGGGTTATGGCGGGTGGGATGGAGAGAAGTAACAGCACTAAATGTGTTTGTATACCAAGAGAAGACTTCAGTAATATGAGTTCCCTGCTTGTGTGTGTGCATGGGGTGCGGGGGCACTTGAGTACATTAATGGTGAGGAGGCCAGGTAGGGGAAGAATGCAGTGAATAGGTCAGGGAAATGCCTGGGGACGTATGTCGAAGCAGGGCTGGTGGGGCCCAGCTTATGGGTTGGGAGTTGGTGTGGAAGTAGCAGGGAAGCTGGTTGACTTGGTATGCAAATTGTGGTAAATATGTACAATTGCCTGAATGACTAGTAACTCCAACCAATAACGTATCTTTTCCTAATTAAAAAAAACCTAGGAAATTCAATGGCAAAAAATCCTGTGTTACTACAGAGTTAAAGCTCTTTGGTGGCATGTTGTTCCTGTGCAGAACGTTGAGTGGAGCAAATCTCAAACTTCTGAATACCAGGAAATGCAAAGTTAAGGTTGCCCTCTTTCTGCAGCACTCCCAATATACCCTGTTACTACATATACCTTTACTCTCCTAACCCCACAATTGCTGAAAATGTGCAAGATCTTCACCACCTTTTACAACCCATTCGCTGCCATCCACAGGATTCCAGATAACACTATTAAAGGACAAAAAGGGGCAGGGGGAAGGTTGCTTATGCCAGTGGTTCTTAACCAGGGGTACGTATACCCCTGGGGATACACAGAGGTCTTCCTGGGGGTACATCAACTCCTCTAGTCACTTGCTTAGTTTTACAACAGGCTATATAAAAAGCACTAACAAAGTGAGAACAACCTAAAATTTCATACAGACAATGATTTATTTATACTGCTCTCTATATTATACACTGAAATGTAAGTACAATATTTATATTCCAATTGATTTATTTTATAATTATACAGTAAAAATAAGAAAGTAAGCAATTTTTAAGTAACAGTGTGCTGTGACACTTGTATTTTTATCAGATTTTGTAAGCAAGTCGTTTTTAAGTGCGGTGAAACTTGGGGATACTCAAGACAAATCAGATGCCTGAAAGGGATACAGTAGTCTGGTAAGGTTGAGAGCCACTGGCTGATGCTACCTTCCCTCTACCCTTTTTGAGCAATGCCTTCAGATGCACTTACCACATATTCCCACTGACCTTTGGTGATATAAGATTCAGGAGATTCTAGATGGTACGATCCTGATGGTACGCTCGCACACTTAACCAACTGCCCGGACAGACGACCACACTTGAACAATTGAAGAACCACTTCAGCCATTTACAGCTCCCTTCCACTTACTCACAGGATACTATCTCACTTTTACTTTACCATTGTTAAAGCAGTAGAATCCTCTCCTACACCATCTCACTGCAGACAGTGTCCTTTGTAATAAAGGCCCTATGCCCTTCTACTAACATAACCTACACTATTTTCCATAGAAATGCATGCTGAATCCTGAAGGTACACATGTAACTCTTCACTGTCCTCAAACACAAGAAGGTGAAAAACAAATCTCCTATCGGTCACAAACCTCAAAGTAATCCATAGACCTTAGCGATACACCTCTACCAAGCAGAGCTAACTTCTGCCTCCATCATTCAGTACAGCTACACCTGACACCAACTGCCCTCACTTAACCTGCAGTGCATGCAGATAATACATGGTTAGATTGCTCTCACAACCCAGCTTGCTAATGATGATACCCTTTGTAATAAAATCCCTGGGTCCTGCTATTTATATAATGTATCATTTATTTTTCAGTATTTATTAACTTCATTGGGTGGGCAGTATTTTTAGCAATTTTTTACTTATATGTAGATGCTCAAAAATTGGGGATTTTCAGTGCTTTTTCTTTGACACTGTAATAGAAGATATTTCCCCCCAGGTTTTCCCCAAAATTCTTGTCTAAATAAGATCTACCTTAATTTTTATTATATGTATAAGAAATGACTTACATGTTAGTTTAAACTTTGCATGCTTGTTACTGAACCCCTCGTTTAGCATGTAGTGCTTTTGTTCCCTAGCATGCTGGGATATAATATTGTTTCAAACAGCACTATGTTATGGTTCACTAGGGAACCTTTAGTGTGCACCAGCAGGGTCTATACAGACCAATTAATGTGCAACATGTGAGTGTCCTCTCGAAATCACACCCCTGTGGTTCACATTACTGTTCCCTGGAGATATGCCTTTAGGTACAAGCCTGGGAGCAAGGGCATTGCCTATATAAACAAACTGTGCTGAGAAAGAGGTGAAGTCAACATAAATTGAGTAACCATTACTGGTGTTTTTCTAGTGTGTGCTGGATAAATACAGACTTCATTTTTCTTAATGGGTGCTGTGTGTTTTATTGGTTAAAACTTAAAATTAAAATCCCTAAAAGTACACAGTTCTGCACTGAAATGATGCACATGCACATCTTCCCTTCACTTACACCAGTGTTTCCCAAACTTGGGATGCCGCTTGTCCAGGGAAAGCCCCTAGCGCGCCCGGCCGGTTTATTTACCTGCCGCGTCCCGCTGGTTCCGCCGATCGCGGCTCCCACTGGCCGCGGTTCATTGTGCCTGGCCAACTGGGGCTGCGGGACACGGCGGACAGCACATCCCTCGGCCCGCGGGCTGCGCTGCATCCCACAGCCCCCAAAGTCAAAGTCTGCTTTTCGGAAGTCCGGGGTCCATATTCTGCTGCTCTCCTTCCTTCCTTTTGTCAGGATCCTGAACTCGACCATCTCATGGTCACTGCCTCCCAGGTTCCCATCCACTTTTGCTTCCCCTACTAATTCTTCCCTGTTTGTGAGCAGCAGGTCAAGAAGAGCTCCGCCCCCAGTTGGTTCCTCCAACACTTGCACCAGGAAATTGTCCCCTACACTTTTCAAAAACTTCCTGGATTGTTTGTGCACTGCTGTATTGCTCTCCCAGCAAATATCAGGGTGATTGAAGTCCCCCATGAGAACCAGGGCCTGTGATCCAGTAACTTGTTAGTTGCCTGAAGAAAGCCTCGTCCATCTCATCCCCCTGGTCTGGTGGTCTGTAGCAGACTCCCACCACGACATCACCCTTGTTGCTCACACTTCTAAACTTAATCGAGAGACTCTCAGGCACTGTTCCCTCTAAGCTGTGTGTGTGTGTGCGTGCGCGCACACAGATCCTAAACCCTGAGCACACGGCGAAACACCGTGAGCACAAAAAATGAAATACTACATCAGAGCCAGGCCGAAATATCATTTACAGGTGACTTTTGACATTGTTAGCCCGCCATCTATCAACACAGCCAGATTCTACTAGCTGGCAAGGGGGGGAAAGGGAAAGAAGGGCAAAGAATCATACCCCTCCCCACCAGCATTTCGAACATGGAATGTTGATCACATCAGGAAGGTCGGGACCCACACATCTCCTTGTTATAAGCATTGTACTCGCTTGGGCGCATTTGCCTCATGGTGCACAAATTTGAACTCTGCTTCAAAAATTTGCACAGGATAAATTTTTTGCACACACGGCCTGTCAAAAATTAGAGGGAACATTGCTCTCAGGTGTTTCTGAAGTTTCATATTGGAGCTCTGAGCAGTCATACTGCTCTCTTACATACAATGCAACTCCCCCACCTTTTCTGCCCTGCCTGTCCTTCCTGAACAGCTTATCTCATCAACAGTACTCCAGTCATGTGAGTTATCCCACCAAGTCTCTGTTATTCCAATCACATCATAATTCCTTGACTGTGCCAGGACTTCCAGTTCTACCTTCTTGTTTCCCAGGCTTCTTGCATTTGTGTATAGGCACTTAAGATAACCCACTGCTTGTCCTGCTTTCTCAGTATGAGGCAGGAGTCCTCCCCTCTTGCACTCTCCTGCTTGTGCTTCTTACTGGTATCCCACTTCTCCACTTACCTCAGGGCTTTGGTCTCCTTCCCCCTAGTTTAAAGTCCTCCCCACTAGGTTAGCCAGCCCTCTCTCAGTACACTCAGCCAGAAAGTGCAGCTATCACTTCAGGAGCTGGTTGTGCCCAGGCAGCATAAGTCAGGGGTGCTTTGTTCTCACATGATGGACTTGCATGGCCCAGCAGAGGGGGAGGGGATAGTACCTGTACAAATTTGCTTACAGGAGAAAACTGATTCATTTGTGGGGGGGGGGGAGGGGTGTGCAGGGGCAGTGCTTGGGAGAGGTGTAGGCTTGATGGCCATCCAATGCAAGTTTGAATGATTTGATGAATAATGAATTTGGTTGGGGGAGAGGGGACACAATGGCTGTACAGATGGAATTTATTGAAATGTGAATTGCTGTGCCTAGCTAAATAGGAGTACTATTTGCTTACTAAAGCTTAATTGCTCCTGAGCATGTTTTTAGCTTTATTATCTCAAATCATGATTTAATGATGTGATGCAGTGATAGCGATAAACTGTTTTGAAAACATAGCATGCTCTATTTGTAAACATGTCTTACATCAGTAAATCACTCTCTCAGTCTTTGGCAGGCCAGCCGCCATTAAAAAACTATCCACTCCTCCAAAAAAGGGTAGGAAATAGTTAATACCTGACACAATCCCCCTACCACTACATATCCCCCTGACCCCATATCCTCCTTTCCCTTCTTTACACATTTTCCCCTCACTTGGCAGCTGGAGTGGGGAAGGGGGAAGGTAGGTTTCCATTGGCGAGTGGTGGAAGAAGGAAGGCTGCATAAGGTTTAGTTGCCCTGCCCAGTCACTCATGAATCCCGAATTCATGGGCCGCCCTGACATGGAGTTGTCCAAGCTACTGCTCACTGTGGGTATGTTGTAGGGTGATCATGCCATGCGGTGTGGGAAGCAGCAGGAGCTGGGGCTTGTCCAGCATTTATAGACAGGAGTTGCTGAAACAGTTCTCTCTGAGCTCTGTCCTCCTCCTTTAGCTGCTGTTCCTGTTCCAGGAACTGCTTTGCAAGTGCCTGCTCCCTCACTGAAGCCCTGTCCTCCACCTAGGTGGCGAGCCTCAACCTTTCCTCCTGCCCGTCAGCAGGCTGTTGTTCCAATCTTTCGTCTCTCTGCTTCCACTGTACCACCTGCTGGTCTGCCCTTTCAAGAACATCAATCCTAACTTCATCACGGAAATGCTTCCTTTTGGAATGGTCCGTGATGGTACGTTAGGCCAGGGATCGAGTTCCTAAAGAACAGTAGGCTGTATAGGTTGTGGGGGCTGAAATAGGATGAGAAACAGAAGTCTTATTGTCTAAAGTAGCTCTGTGGAGGAGCACAGAATGAATTACTGTGGAATCTCAAGGACATAAAATGTAACATTTCTAAAGTGAAACAACATTCGTTATTGTGACAGGGCTGCCTCAGTCCTCATACAGTCCCTAGACACAACCTTGTTAATTGCACTTACAGACGTGCAAAGACAATGGTGAGTTTAAAGTTATAAACTTTATTCTGTTTCATAAAAATGTCATAATTCTCTGCCGTATGGGGGGAAGGGCTGGTACGTATAATACCCTCTCTGCAAAAGGCTTTTTCTGTCATCACAGGCCTTCATATACTGGAAGACTTAACTGTTTTTGTGGTGCCCTATTGGCAGAGGGGTTATTCCAAACTGCTGGGGGGGAAACCTGCAGTGTCTGCAGCTGAAGTAATCAAATGTATAGTGACCAAACAGCACATTTGTGAGAAGAATGGACTAGTCAGTTATACCTGGAAAATACACCCTTCTTTGCAATGTGATTATCTGGAGTTCCTGTTGCGGGAAAAGTTTTCAGTTATCAGTAGCCAGGATTGGGTCTAGGATTGTTAGCTCTCCAGGATTGTCCTAGAGTTTCCAGGAATCTAAGATTAATCTTTAATTAAAGATTGTCACATGGTGAAACCTCCAGGAATCTGTCCAATCAGAATTGACAACCCTAATTGGGTCAGAATCCATGAGGGAAGTAATATGATGCTGTGTTAGCTTGCATATGGCTTACCATGTTGTTCTGCACACAAACCTGCTGAAATCTGCATCTTTACTCTGCCCCACACTCTGCAGAGCTCTGGGAAATAACTGACACCCCACTAGTTCTTTGGAGAAATGATTTTGTGACCCGCAGACTGCCTGGACTACCTCTAACAGAAATGGACTAGATTGGGAAATAGAATACTGTTTCACAAATACACACACTCATCTGGCTGTTTACAGAGTGGCAAATTTCTTATTACTGAAAGGAAAACAAGAAAACCTCTGCCTTAACAGATAAAATAACCTTTGCAGCTGTCCATGAATGTTGGAAATTCCAAGTTGCCATTTTGAACACCACATGGTGGGGAAGAAGGGGATACCAAGGCACCATGATACAATCTGCCATTAGTGGCCAAACGCTCATAGCCGTGTATAAACTTTTTGCATTGCTTCTTACAGCAGAAATCCATCCTGTTACTATAATAATAAACTCTTAATTTGAGTCATACACTTTGCGGTAACTTCTGTCTCCACTTGATTTTCTGCAGGCTTGGCAGCAGGCTGTTCCTTTGGGGAAGGGGAATCAAACAGTTCTTCCAGGTGGTAGGGTCCATATGTCCTGTTTTGGTCAGGACAGTCCAATTTGTAAGCCGTGTTCCGGCTGTTCCAACTTTTTTGGCAAAAGTGGGCATTTGTCCCATTTGCTCTTGCTGACTTGATCAGTTGGCAAGAGAAAACAGGACAAATACCCACTGTTTGGTTGGGGTTTTTTACACAATAGTGGGGTGCAGTGCAGAGGAATGAGGGGTGATGCCAGCCCCTTGCATGGCGGGGCAGGGCTCATGTGGAGGGCATGCAGGATTTGAGCAACCAGCCTCATGTGGAGGAAGCGGGGGGGACACTTGGGTGAGCAGCTCGGGCCAGCCCTGAGGTGGGGAGGCCTCGAGCCAGCTCAATGCGGGAGGAGGGGTGGAAGGGCTCGGGCGATCAGTGTGGTGTCCCATTTTCCCTTTGGGAAATATGGTCACCCTAGCAAGTGGGGACCAAGAATATGCTGTTGATCCTGATCCACAGCCTGTTCTAGGACTGGTTTCATTAAGAGGTATTTCATAACCCTCGCAGGAAGCCTGCAGCTGGCTCCCATCAGTCCCAATGCTGGATTCAGGGGCCAGCAGGGCAACATCCCGGCTGACCAGGTCATCATGAAACATGGTTGGCTCCATGCTGGGCACAGTGCCCAGGACCTGTCAAGGTCATCATAAGATGGGCATGTCGTTGACAAGTTGCCCAAGGTGCATTTCTTGTCCCTGGTCTTCCGGTACTTGCTCTTCAGCTTCTTAATACACTCACTGCAGCTGTCCAGAAAATCTGCAGAACTGCCAGATTTTTAGAGGTCTGCCAGTATGCATGGACATTCCTGGTGGTTTTGCTGAAGCTCAGAGTTTTACAGGCCTTGCACCAGAGATTCACCAAAATCTGTCTGTGCTCCTGTGACCATGAAGCAGTTCCCTTTGCATAGGTCTTCATTGGTTCACTCTCTGAGGCAAACCCAGGAGGCTCTCTCACAGCGTGCTTGCAGATCAGTGATCGGAAAATAATTAGTTAATGCTAGCCTTAGCTGCTGCCATTCACCAAAGGGGTGTATCTTCAGTTTTCAATAAAGTGGATTGCAGATTGTTGGGACAGAGAGAACTAAGGAAATTGTCCCATGGAATTATGGGATACTTCTGGCTGACTCCCGGGACTTGAGTCAAGTGGAGCGGTGTCTACACTACAGAGCAATAGGGCTCAGACCCTGGGTTGCAGCTTAACTCGAGCTTGGACCCTCCAGCCCTCCAGGTTAGCACAACTGTAGTGTGGACGCAAGGAGTGTTAGGCTTGAACATGAGCTCAAGCCTGGGCTTATGGTATGTCTAAACTGCAAATCTAAGTGCTTTTCGAATACAGCAGCAATACTCTGTCAGTTACTGTGGAAACCAGAGAGAGCTAGCCAGAGTATCCTAAAACACAAGTTCCTGCATGCATAGGTAAATAGATTAGATCCTTTTTTTCCTGAGGGCAACAATATAATAAATTATTACAAGGGGGTTTGTGAGTAGTGAAATGGAGTTTGCACCCAAGATGTCTAGACACAGCTTTAAGTATTACATATCCTTTTTTTTTTTTTACTTTGTGTAAAAAAAAAAAGTGGCTTTATTGCTATCAATAGAACTTGTGATGTGCTTGTGCAATGGGATTCATTCTTTCTCTGGTACTGGACTCTCCCTTTTCCTCTCTCACTCTATAATGCCCTTCATTCTTTGCTTTGTGTTAAGGATATGTATTGACTTTGTAGAATCACTGCAGCAAGCTGTAAATGATGTATTCAAAGAAAAACCGGTGCCCAGTTCTCATAGAAAGAGCACAAACAGTGCTGGGCAATCACTGCTGTGCTGTGTTGTGTATTATAATATTCAGCTTCAGCACAAGTACAAATGTCTCTGACAAAAATGCAACAACAAAAGAGAACTAAGCCTTTATTTTAATAATATAGGGGTCTGGGTATTTTTTCCTTTTGTACTTTTACTCCTTTCCATTTCCCTGCCCCCATCTAGCATACGTTTGGCTACTGCTTCTGAAAGAAGAGTCCTTCCTCATACGCAGCTCCTCCCTACAAACAAGAGTGCAACTAGCAATTTGAAAATTGTATATGCGGTGGCCAATCTGCTACCTGCAGTATACCTATCATCTTCTATGGTAGATAAGTCATGGCAAGTAATAGGATCCCTTACACAGCAGGTGTAATTAGAGATACCCAGAAGTGTTTCAATAAAAGCCAGGCAGAACAGAAAACCTGCCAGTCAGGGTCCCATAAGAAATATCTGAGATAAATTAAAAATTGCACAGCATGGCATGCATCATGTGTGTATGTGCCTGTATCTATAGCAGCCAGAATACCCAGAAAGCTTTAAAATGAACTGTGTTTTCAATAAGAGTCATTCAAAGCTTTTTATGCAGGTTGTTTGTTGATAACACTTCTATGGGTTTTTGGTTTGTTTATTTGTTTCTGGTGATACCATGAAGATGATCAGTATCATCTAGTACTTTGCACTAGTAATAATAATAGTAAATCTCACAGGGTAATAGTAAAGATAAGATGTGTTTATATAGCACTTCTCATCTTCAAAAGACTTAAAGAATCCATATACCTTGATCACAAAGAGACACAATCTGACATTTTTGCTGATGGCTGTAGAGGCCGAAATTCACCCCTGTGCAGAAAGCCTATGCACCAAATGAAGTCCCATGTATGCCTTATTTTGAGGACTTCAGTGGCATATAGGCTTTGTGCTGTCTCTCTGCATGGAGGTGAATTTCACCCAGATAGATTTTGTGACATGGTTGTTTCTAAGTGTGACTGTGTGAAACTTTGTTAAAAAAAAAATCTGAAACCAAACCCAGATCTGTTGAGGTTCTCAAGGAGGCCCAGGTTTGCTTGAAATTGGCTCCTGTTCTGGGAATTCCATAGTGCCTTTGTGTATTGTGGGATCTTCAGGCCATAAAATGAAGGTCTGTCAGCAGGTTGCTCTCCTGAAGACTTTTCTGTCAATTGGTGGGCACCGGCTGATATTTTGCAGGTGCCCCCACCATAACAGAAAATAAAGGTAATGTGCAAGCCAGCTGCCCTCTTTTCTCAGAGGAAATCTGGAGGGAAGGGGAGAGGTTGCAGTCCACCAGATTCCTCTCAAAAGAGAGCAAAAGGAAAGTGTGTGTGTTGGAAGGGGGTTCGGCTGTCTGTTAGGGAAGAGGGCTTGTGAAAGGGTAATGTTGGAAATTTTTGACACAAGGATGATCTCATTGGCAGCATGGGCAGCGCCAGCAAGTAACAAAGACCAGGGCAGGCTAAGACTCCCTGAGCTAGGCCATGGCCCTGCCTATGTTCTGCCCCAAGGCCCCGCCCTTCCTCTCCCCCACCTACCCTGACGTCTGCAGGGCCCACTAAGCTCCAGCTGGCAGTCTGGAGCTCGGGCCTGCCTGCGGCTCGGCCCAGCACTGGGGGTTGGGCGCTGGGGGCCCGGCACTGTGGGGGCTAGCTGGCATGGCTGGGGAGGGTGGGCCGTGGTTCCTTGAGGCTCAGGTGGAAGGAGAGGGGCTGGCAGGCTAGCCTCCCCGAAGCGGGGAATTATCTGATGCCCATGATTGGCAGAGTGGAGGCAGGGTTAATGACTCAATATTGTATGAAATGATATGGAGAGCACGAATTGTCCATGAAGGGCCTTAAAAGTGGTGATAAGTTTTTTTTGTGCTTGGTGCAGTGGAAAAAGGAAAAATCCAAAGGGTGTGAAATGGTCAAATTGAGTCAGGGAGATGATTTTTTTTGGAGCAGCCTGTTGAACGCCTTTCAGAGATAGCATTTGTTGTGGCCAGAAAGGAAGTGGTTGCAGCAGTCAGTGTGAGATGATAAAGGTCTGCATGAGAGTTTTTGCTGTGTAGATAGAAAGGAACGGCTGTATCTTAGAGATGTTCTTCAGAAAGAAGTGGGAAGATTTAACAGGACCTAGATATGAGGATCTAGAGAGAGGATTAATTCAAAAGCAGTGCCAAAGCTACATTGCTGAGTAACAGAGAGAGGATTGTGTATTGCCTATGCATACTAAGAAGAGGGAGGTGAGTTTGGGGGAAAGAGCTCAGTTTTCACCATGTTGAAGGTTGAGTTGATAGTTAGAAATAAGGAGATATCTGAAAGTCTGGCAGATATTTTAGTTTGAACAGGAGGAGACAGTTCTATGTTAGCAGCTAAAAGCCAATAGTTAGTCATGTTTTTGAATGAGATTGCCCAGAGTTTATGGTATGGAGGAAGAAGAAGAGGTGGCCAGGAAAAAAGTCTCTTGTGGGACCCCCACTGAAAGTTTCAGTCAGGGAGGAGAGGATTCCCAAAGGAAATGAGGGAGTGATTAGAGAGTTAGTAGGAGAACCAAGAAAGGATAGTCAGTAAACTGAAGGTAGGATGCATTTTAAAAGAAGAGCATGGCTGGTGGTGGTGAACACAGCTTCCTGGTTGAGAAAGATGAAGATAGAGTACTCATCCTGAGTTTTGTCCAGGAAGAGGTCATTAGAGACTTCAGAGAGAGGCATTCCCATGAAGTGCAGCAAGTGGAAGCTGGATTCTGATGGGGTCTAGACTGGAGTTGGCACAAAAGAACTCCAGATAGTGGTTATAGACCTCCCTATGAGATTAGAGGTGAAGGAGAGGAGAAAGATGCAGAGGTAGTTGAAGATGCAAATTTTAAAAGTAGGCCTTTTTTAAAATGGGAGGGACTGAACAATGGTTGTACTCTGAGGGGAATGAACTGGGGGGAGAGGCTAGAGAAGGGGATGAGAGTGGGGGGCAAAGGAGAACAAGAGACTGTGGGATGTGATCATTGGAGCAGTTGGAGGATTGCAGTGAGAGAGAGAGGCCTTTATTGTAGCCACTTTGTTTCATAAAAGGCACTTGCCATTTTAAGCTCTGTCCTTCACTGTACTTGTTTTGAGAAATAAATAGACTTTTTAGAAATAAAGACTGTGTGGCGTTTGAGCCATAGTACTTACTCACTAATATATGGTACTTCTGCGCTTTCTTGGATGCGGTACTCTTGCCCTGTAGACATGACTCTTTGAAAGTTTTCTCTATTACCTGTTTCAGTGACATTTTCAAATGTAGAATTTATATTATAATAATATAAATTTCTTTCACTATCAGTTTTTTTATATGCATTAGCTTCATGTATCACTTCTTGGAACTATGTGTAGTTTTGTTTTACTACTTTGGAATAAGCTTTCTTTAGGTTAATGGTCTCTTTGGATGATATCTTATTCCAGTGAATTTTCACAAAATAGAACATCCAAATCCTTTTTCCTGTGTAAGAGAGGTACCATACCAGTGACAATTGTGCATTGTGCAATTAATACTGACCCTCCAAAATGCCCTAAAATAAATAAAATATAGGATGGGATTAATTTTAAAAAT
Source organism: Chelydra serpentina (assembly GCA_037349315.1). Lineage (NCBI taxonomy): Eukaryota > Metazoa > Chordata > Testudines > Chelydridae > Chelydra > Chelydra serpentina. The sequence goes on from JBAIAC010000002.1 coordinate 19,464,478, forward strand.
CATCTTAAGTATATGGCAATAACATGTTAGAAAAGAGGAAGGAGGATTAAGATGAAATCTTTATAATTTTGATTCCTCAAAGCATTTAGCTCCCATTCATATAACCTGAATAATGGAAATATCCCATTCCTCCCTCTATTCCCAAAGAATGAGCACTTCCTATTGGCCACCTAACACAGTTTATCATGCACCACAAGCCAATCTTCTTTTTTGAGGAATGATGAAGAGAGATAAAGAGGGGCAGGAGTGAAAAAAGGTGGAGAATAAACTAGCCAGAAACATGAAAGCCACTGCACTACATGAAATGACCACTCAAGTATAAAATACCGTATATACTCGTTCATAAGCCAAATTTTTTTAGTAAAAAAGGGAAGCAAAAGAAAAGGGAGTCAGCTTATGAATGAGTCTATGAACGGGACGGCTTATGATCGGGTATAAAGAGAGGGAGAGCTGGGACACAGCCCCTCTCCCCAAAAGAGCAGGCAAGGAGAGGCAGCACAGCCAGTGGAGCCAGAAGGGAAGAGGCGGGGCCAGAGTCTCTCCGCTTCTGGCCACGCTGCTCTCCCCACAGCCTCTGAAGCAGCTGCAGCTCCAGGGCTGGCAGGCTGCAGCCACGCCACCCGGCCTGCTGGCGCAACCTCAGCCAGGCCAGAGACATCCTCCCCTGGCCCACCCCTGCTAAGGAGGGAAGGGATGGGATGGGGAGAGTGTGGGGGTCCTGGGCTAGGGGTGGGGTCATGTGGGGAGTGGTCACAGGGGTTACTCCCCTGACCCCCTGATTCTCCTCCCCGCAAAAAAAATTCCCTACCAGTTGCTGTCCCGGCCCGTGAGGGTAAGCAGCTGGCAGGCCGAGACACTTTGTTTATTTAGGTTTACCTCTGTGCCTGCGGACACTCAAGATAAACAAACCGTCTCGGCCCGCCAGCGGCTTATCCCAGGAGCCAAAGTTTGCCAAGCTCTGAATTATAGGGTCGGTTTATGAATGGGTCAGAAAAATTTCCATTTTTACTTATCAGTCTTGGGGGGCGGTCAGCTTATAAACAGATCGGCTTATGATCGAGTATATACGATAGTTGGTTTTGAGTTTTCTTTATTTTTTCTTTAGCTCCGTTATTTAAAGAACTTGTAACTTATCCTTCATGTCAGTCGCAAAAGACAGACATGTATATGAGCAGATAAGCAATATACACATGTTTCTTGCAAGTTTTTATTCCAAGAGAATTTTTAAATAGATGGGAGCATATTAAATTATCTTCTTCAAACAGTGATAGCAAAATGTTTTTACATCTCCCCCAAAGACTCTAAGCTTTAAGACTACTCAGCATGCTCTCTCTATATTTTTTATTTTACTTGTTTTGCATGGATCTGACTTTACATATAGTTTCAAGGCAGAGAGAACTTCAAGTATTGGAAGTAATATATACAGTACTTTATATAAAAATATTTACTCATAGCGTCAATAAAATGCCCATTTTTAAGTAGGGAATCTTATGGGTCATTTTTTTTTTTATTGTCATCCCTTCGGTGATTTGTTTTTAAGAAGAAAATTGAGACCTCCAGGATATCCACATCCACCTAGTCTATATGGGTGGGGTGTATTTTAAAGCAGATGAGGTGAGGTGGTGAGCACCTTCTCTGAAGTGTTGCTCTCAACTCTGACTTCAGTGGGAGATGAGGGTGCTCAGCATCTTGCCTGATTGAGGCCTTATCTTTTTTTTTTTCAGTAGGAATGTAAGATCACTCCCTCCTCACACACACCCCTTTTTTTCCCCCTTCCTTCCACTGTGTATCACATAATAGTTCTTAGGAAAGACAGTCACAGGCACATTACTCAAACTTTTTTCTGTTAAAAAATGACACAAATATTGAACTGTAAAAATTAAGGTATGCAAATAATTTTAATCTATTTTAATAAAACAATTTTTGATATTCAAAATCAACTGTAAACATAAAATTGAGAACCTCACATTGTTGTTTTTTTCCAGTGCTCACTCTGTATATTATAGAATTCTCTTGTGTTTTCTGTCATCGGTACAGCATTATGTACTATATATCTATTAATCCTAAATTATAACCTTACGCAATAGACAATATCTGCATTTTATTTTCATGGTGCCATGGCATACAGCATAATCAAAGTACCTTCACTGCAGCCTCCACACCATTAAAGCTGTCTCATATATTTTTATTGTGACTTCTTTTTTCTTACAGCAGTCTAACTTCAAAAAATAAATAAATTAAGGGGGAGGGAGGTAGAGACTGATTCCAACATATTATAAGAGTGGCATGGATTTACATTTTTAAAAAAAATATTATCCTATATATTCTTAACATGTTATCTCAAAATAAAGACATACATATCATCTGCAAGTATAGTATCCATGCTAAACAATATTTTTATATTGAGAATAAATACATTAGTATGGAATTATTTCCACACTTAACTAAAAGGCTTGATTCTGGCTATAGATCTTTGGGATTTTGATTAAAATTGCAACTGTGGTAACTTTCTGGAATATTGTTACAGGTGCTCAGTAGATCATTCTCCTCAATAAGGGTATATTTTGCCTTATTATCAGAAACACACTGAGACTCAGACATTGACAGACGGTAGCAGTGAGAGACAATTCTGGCTCTCTAGAATGTTTCATTAAAAGTCACCAATCAACCTGAGTCCAGAGTAAACTAAAACTGGATAAAATATTGGCTGTCAAAATGTATATTTATCACAATTGTAACTTATCATTTATATGGAGCATTACTACAACAAACAACGTCAAGACTTCCAAACTATTAATGTAAGAGTCCATTGCAGTCTTTCTTTCTTCGTTTTTTTCAGTGTCATTGTAGCCGTGTTGGTACCAGTATATTAGAGATACAAGGTGGTAATAAATTTTATTGGACCAACTTCTGTTGGTGAAAGAGACAAGCTTTTGAACTTGTGTAGACATGAAAAAGAGCTGTGTGTAACCTCAAAAGCTTGTCTCTTTCACCAACAGAAGTTGGTCCAATAATGGCATTATCTCACCCACCTTCTCTCTCTCGCATTTTTTAGTTTTTTATACTGAAACGGTTATATAGTGATAAATTTTTTTCAGAGTAGCAGCCGTGTTAGTCTGTATCCGCAAAAAGAACAGAAGTACTTATGAAAAATGCATATCCATAAGTTTCCTCAGGTATATTTCTGTAACCTTAGTTCTGCTAAATAATCAAGGCAAATAAAAAAAAATCTAAACTGTGCAATCAATCTTCATAGTAGATTTAATCGCAAAGAGGCTGGATGTTCCAGGAAATCAATAATGGGAATTAGTCTTCAGTGGCAAACTGACTGATTTGGGTAGGGATTATATGGTTTCCATTCTGCACTGAAGTTAGTGGAGCTACTTGAGATTTGACCCAGTGTAACTGAGAATTGAATTGGGCTGTAGGCTGGTAGTGACAAGAACATATTACCACCTGACAGCTATTCAGCATATGTGAAATGAGCTGCAGTCTCATTCTATTACCTAGTGGACATCTCTTTCACTACCAAAGTTGGCACTAATTTGTACCCTTACTACAATGTCTGCAGAAAGATGAAGGATTGAATGGGCATACAGTTAGGAACCTTTTCACACCTACAGGTGGTTATTCCAGGTCACCACTGAGGCAAATTGGTAGGCAGTATGGAATGCATCTACTGTGTACATGTGCTGCCTCTGCTGTAGCAGTTCTGTAGTTAAGAGAGAGTATTTCAGTTTTCATTGCTGTCAGTTGCCTACCAGTTTCATGACCACCACAGCCATTTGAAAAAAAAAATTGAAAGGAAGTGTTTGTAAAAGATTATTTAATGGATTTTTTTCAATCTTCTACAACCTCCACAAGAAATCATGTTTACACTAATATCTGTAAGATCAGTCTAAGAATATTTATTAATTAGAACTGAGCCTTCTAAAGGAAACAAAGCTTTCCTCTGTTAAAAAATAAAGCTTTGTTTCCCAGTATTTTCTTTCAGACTACCTAACAAGTGTGTTTTTAATCTGTCCTGTTGTCCTTGTCTTTCCCCATAAATTCCCATTCAGTCCTGAACAGGGATGGGACATCTTTTAAATCCTCCTAAGACATATTCTCTGTAAAAAAAAGATGTCTCTGGTACACACTGCTGCTTTTCCCAGGACCTGAGATGTGTGTGGAATCTAAAGCCAGTGGGGGTTCCCCAGAGGTGCCCAGTCAAAATTGCAGGGTCTGAACCACAGGGTGCCAACTGGACACTAATTACTTGCATCTGGTGGTGTTCCAGCCAGCTCCTCAGAGGGAAGGAGTGCACATTCCTGGCACCAATTGGCTAATTCAATTTACTTCAACAGCATTCGGCTCTGTCAGAATATTCATGAGCAGCAGAATGAGTACCAGTGGCACAGGCAGCCAGCAGCCACTTAGACTAGGGAAGGAGCAAGGGCGAAGGAGGAGGGGAAGAGGTGCCTGCCACAAACTCGAGAGGAGCTGATCTGCAGGAGCCTCCATCTCCACCGGCTCCGCGCTGAGCGTTGGCGAGGGCCGGGGGGAGATACCCCGACGTCGCTGCAGCCCAGGTGGAAGCAAAAACCTAGCCCCGTGTGTGCGCTGGGAGCAGGAGGGGGGAGCCGTGCGCCCCCTCCCCTCTTATTTCCCCCCCTGAGGTGGGCTCAGGAGCGGACTTCGCTTCTCGGACGACAGTGGCCGTGGCGGGGGGGCGCTGGGATGTGAGCGGGGACCCCAGCGAGGAGGAAAGTCGCCAGGAGGCTGCCCGGGGAGCTCCTGCCACACACGGCGCAAGGTACCCGCGGGGTAACGTCGGGGGCTCCCTTGCCGAGCACCGCGGGAGGCCGAGGGAAGGGGTGCGGGGCTGCAGCTGCGCTCGAGTTTGGCCGGGACTCTCTCAGGTGCGCTGGCGGGGCGGGGGGGCTGCCTCCGCCTGGCCACCAGCTTCTCCCCACAACTTCCCCGGCGGCTCGGGCCAAAGGAGGGAGCCACCTCCGCAGCGCCAGGCTGAGTGAGCGGGGGGGGGGACCTGTCCCAGTCCCGCCAGCTCCGGGGTGGTCCCCTCTGCTCCCCTGCGTGCTGGGGGCTGGGAGCTACACACGGGAAAGCCCCGTAGGGAAAGGAGCCCGGTGGAGGCGGGGCGGGGATTGCACAGAGAACTCTTCTACAGGCGGCCGCCCCGGGGAGATGCCCGAGCCCGAGAGAGCGCGGGGCCCCTGCAGGGGGGCAGTCCCGGCAGGGGGCTGAGAGTGTGGGGAGCCATGGGATGGGGGCAAAGGAGAGGGGGGATTTTGCCCAGTGGAAGCCCAGAACACTGGGGCGTTATAGGAGCAGGAGGGAGCCCTGTCCTTGGGGTGATTTGGGGGAGCCCTCTTCTAGGGAGCAGGGCACGCGCTGTGGCCAGCCCCCCCCCCCTCCCCCCTTAGAGCCAGGGGAGAATAAAGGAGTCTCTGGAGCTGCGAGCCAAGTTGCAGGAAACTCCCCCCCCCCCCCTTCTGTTTTCACTTTTTTTTTTCTCCTGCGAACCAAGTTGGGTTCCTCCTCTGTGGCTCTCGCTGGCCGCGTTAGCTCCTCCCGGCAGGTGCAGCCTGCGGTGAAGGGCTCTGGAGCCGCCGACTTGCTGGGACTTCCCGGGGTCTGCTGGGTGTTGCTAAATGAGGGGAGGGGAGGGGGGGCCGAGGTAACAGAAAATAAATGTGAAAAAGATACGGAAGGAAGAGACCCAATGGCTGGGCCATAAATCAGCCAGTATATAGGGGGAGTTGATGAGAATAGATCTTTTCACCTTCAAAAAAAACACAACCCACTTTGGAAGGGGGTGGGGGGGGCAAGAAGGCTGGTTATTGGCACCCAGCTCTGAAACCAAGGCAGCTGATGCTGAGCGGAGCCAAAGGGTGCAGTTCATCTTAGTTTCAAAACAGCAAGACAGTCTCTGCCAAAGATTGCTGTAAACACTGAATAAAGATTTCATTGTGGGCTGGTGTGACTGGAATAATTAGGCCGTTAATTGTTCATTCTGATCCGAAGGTGCGGGAATCAGTAGCGCACAGTAACCGCAAAGCGAGAGAAAGGGAGAGAAAATAGCAACATGCAACATTTATCACTTGCTCCGCTTCTGCAGTACTTTGAATCCCAGACCCCAGGGCTCGTTATCTATTTAACAAAAGGGCATCTCTGTAAAACCGCAGTTTAAATGTGCATTACTGCCTTTTTCTCTTCTTAGTTTTTATGCTGGACACAATCGAGTGATGAGTTGTTGTTGTTTAATCCTGTTTTAGGGAAGTAAAATGTAAAGATGCCTGGAGAATGGACATCCTAACTAGACTAATACCAATTAATGCATTTTACTTATGTGCACACTTTATTGCCAGCTCAGCAGGGATGAACGCTAATGGTGCCAGCTTTTGTGCTGCTGTAAGGCTTTTCAAACAGGCATGCAAGATTTTAACAATAAACTGTTTGCGTTTTAACTTTGTAATTATGTCCAGGTTTAAAACATGTTACCGGGAGTGAGATCTCTTTCATGAAAAACTGGTGAAATAACCCCTTACTACACTGTTGCTTTTCTATATGATGTAACAGAAAACGCCATGCTTGCTAGTGCTAAAGGTGATTTTAGTAGTCAAGCAAACTACATGTATAGGCAGTAGACTGACAGTATTGATATTTACTAAGAAATGGCACTGTAAGTGAAAAGTGGTTGTAAACTATTTCCTAAGTAGCATCCAACAAGAGATACATGTACAAAAAAACAGAGTAGTGATATGTCTAATCAGAGAGAATGGAAGCAGGGTATTAAAACAAAGTTGATGAAGTCATAATTGTGAGCAAAATCACAGGATGATTTGAAGTCTAATGTTGTAAAGGAAACAGATTCAGCTTTGGTGTGACTCCACTGACTTCAAAGAAGTTACACCGGGGATGAATTTGGCTCAGATTTTAATACAGATACCCATCCATTATATATTACTAAAGAAAAAAAGATTTTGGCACTGGACAATGTTTAATCAGAGCCACAATTGGTATACTTTTCATCTGTATATGTAAGGAAGCCAGAGCTACCAGTAAGATATTGGGGGAGTGAGATTTCAGTTTGCTGTCAAAAACATAGTGTTGTATTTTTCTGAGTTTACCTAAGACTTTGAGATACACTTGTGAGATTTTTGCATTATGGAAAGGGGAGAAAACAGGATACATGTTAAAGTGCTACAACTGCATAAGTAACTAAATAAAATAATGTAGTCTCTATTCAAATCCCAAATTATCTGAGGAAGGACTGAGTGAGCACTGCAGTGTTTGGCCCAAAGTGGGGTGTTGGGAGGAACTCACCTGGATATTAAATGACCGCAGTTAAAATGCACTTCACAAAAGTTCTGATTAAGTTGTCAAAATTGCATTGCCGTACTCCAATGATGAATTGAGGATAAATTCTTTATTTCTGATTTAATTGTAATCCCTGTTGTGAGGAACAGTCTTCAAGGCAATCTGTCAACCTGTTCCTTTTTACCAGAACTATCTAGAAGGGAATATTGCTAACTGTATCTGGATCAACCCACGTTTAGAAACCTAAGAACATTTTACTGACATATCCTCTGGAGCTAAAAAGACAAAATGTGTAGTGAAAACTGTAAGAGACACTACTGACCTTGAGTCATTGTCAGTGATGTTTCATTAGGGAACTCTTATAAAGAATCTTAACTTTATAGTGCATCAATTAGTTAAGTGCTGTGTTTAATTTCAGAATAATTTCTGGAGCCAGGACTGAAGACCAGTAAAATTTTGTCATAAGCCTAACGTTTCTTATATTTAATAAACATATAAAAAATCTCTGTTAAATAAACATGAAAAACATGCCTTAAGAGCCATGATAATCATGGGGAAACTAGCTTATGCACAAATAAACTTGTTAATCTCTAAGGTGCCACAAGGACTTCTTGTTGTTTCAGCTATACATAGAGGTGTATACAATTTTATGTATTGAAATCATTAGTCATTGATTTGTAGTTAAATGCTGAATAATACTGTGTACATAAGTTATTTGAAATGCACAGTACATCTTCATAATACAATTGCATTGTCACAGACATAATTGTTATTCATAACAAGTAGTCTCACAAACAGATTCCATCCCTGTAAGTACTGAGTCTGTCAGGCCAATTATGACTAAATTACTGCATGTCCTCTATTGTATAAACTAATTAAAGGGTAATTAATAAAATGATGATTTCATTCCATGGCAATGACTACATCTGGTTGTCATAGCAGAGTTTGTTTGACATATGGTTGAATGGTCAGACATTACATCCTATGATAGCAACATTTGTGCAGAACACCTGGCAAGGCACAAGAATTTTAACCCTTAAGGCTTTAATTTCAAGACTGTGTGCCAAGGTGTTATTGAATTTGTTTGCTCATGCTCTTCACCTAATCTTCCTTCCTAGACCTAATATAAGATAATTTAGCCCTTCAGCAAAACTTAAGTGAGCTAACCTCATGAGGGACTTAAGTTGGAACTGAAAGATAAAATACTACAGATTTACTTACTTAGTGAAATGAATTGGATGTTGTTAGTTCATTTTCTAGTGGACAGTATATGTTAATACTATACACTGGCAAAGAAAAGCCATGATGGAATTAGCATTGAGACTAAATTATCTCTTCTCCTTCCCTCCCATTGCCTCTGCCATACAGTTGTATACCAGGCTGAGGTTGTGGTCAAAATGGCATGGAGAAATCTGCATTGCAGCCTTCTCAAACTGTACCTTGCATCTATAGATATACCAGAACTTCAGTTCCCAAAACTCCTAGTACAAACAGTATCAGTAAAATACACACACAATTTAAAATGTTCTTTTAGTAAAATAACAAATAATATAAATGTATGTGTATATATATACAGGATAACTATGCACATACTCTGAAAGATCAGTGGTTGAGATTTTCAAAGCAGTCTAGGAGTTTTAAACATACCTTTAATGTGTCTAAATCCCCTAACCTGCTTTGAAAATCTCAACCACTGATCTTTCACAGTAGAGTTACGTGTATGCATGTATCTTTTGAAAGTGCAAACCACAAGTAGTCATGGTTCTGACTGAGTATAGCAAAACCAGAGAGAAGGAGAAATGAAGCAACAAATTAACATTTTCATTTATAAATTACACAAAAATAGTCATTTTTTTTCAGATAAAGCTAAGTAAAAAGGAGTATGAAACTGAATGATTTAATTAGTGTCTTCCTTATTTCATGCACACCATCATGAACGAACAGTTTCTTCACTGAGTAGTCATGATTGCTCATCACCTCCCAAGGTCGGGTGCAGAGTTTGGCCAATGATGCATATAAAGCACTGTTTGTCTGTTTCTCTGAGCGTCTAAGTCCATTTCTTGAGATTTTCCAGTTAGACTTATCTATCTCATTTTAATTCTAACCATGTAACTCATTAACACCTGGAAAATCTTTTTATAGCATCTAACTGCATCACATGCATTGTCCGACACATGTACTCGTAATAGGGTTTTCACTGTGGCATTGTCAAACAACCCTTATGTCACAGCTAGGAACATGAATCTGTCATGTCAGCACTGTACCTTGTTTTAGAAAGCAATAGTGTATGAATGTATTTTATGAAGAGGAGTTAAATGTGCTCATGTACTGATCATTAGCAAGCAAGAAATTGAAACTGATTTTTCTATATAAAGATTAAAACTAGTATTTGCAGAATGCTTTGTACACCAACACTACTGCCTCTAAAGCATTGTATTTAAGGAAAAGCAAGACATGAGGCAAGCCAGTCATGTCTTAGTATTTTATTGATGCGGTGTGGCTAGTTAAGGATATATCGTCATTTACATTTCTTTAAAAAAAATGCCAGAGGTGTATAACTCAGCTGTGATAACTCATCTGAGGCTGAAAGTTGATATGAAAGTTCTTAGTCTGAGAATATTTATCTTTTAAACAAATTTAATTTAAGTAATTTGGCAATTTTAAAAGGTGGTTGGAAGGAAATTATCTCTAATTTCACATGCAATTTTTTGTTTGCACCTACAAAAGCAATTGAACAAGAATATTTTATAGCATCTTGGGAATTTTGTTTTGTTGTTTTTTAAATTAAAGCAATAGAGGTATACATTTGTAAAAATGTCTTCGACACTAAGACAAGACCTACTTTTGCATAAGGATTAATATTTATATATATATATATATATATATATATAAAAGTGCATTTTCACTTGTGAATTAATCACTGTTTTAAAATTCACCATCTCTTGTTGACACTATAGAGCATATCAATATGGTAATCCTCTGTTAGATCTCACTAAATACACATTGACATGATAGACCATAAGTACTGTGAAGGAAGAAATACAGTTTTCTCATGTCAATGATCTGTGGATGAAAGGAGCATTTCATACATTTCCAATATGATCTGTTTTTCTTTTTTGAATTAATGTTTTAAAAAAGCAAACTAATATAATGATAGTTCACACACTGCGCCCATTAAAGGGACTTCAAGTGTTTTGAAATAAAAGTTACACTGTCAAATGCCCTTGTATAGGTTTAAAATATTTTTCTCCATTGTTTTTAATACTTTCTCAGAACCTTGAAAATGAAGGGCCCAATCCTGTAGCCGTGAGGCAGTCAAAGCTCCCACTGACATCAGTGAAAACATTCCAGTTTAAAGCAACAAGTTAGGCTCTGAATTTTCTTCTCTTTTGAGTCTTTCCTTCTGCCATTGGTCACTATTTCTGGAGGGTTCTGTTTTTTCTAACAGTATTTGAAGTCCCACAAATATTTTTTGTCTGTCTCCCTGTTTATTCACACACATACCATTATCATCAGAAGTCTGGGGATAGGGTTTGTTAGGGCTGGTCTACACTGGGGGGGGGGGGGGTCGATCTAAGATACGCAACTTCAGCTACGTGAATAACGTAGCTGAAGTTGAATATCTTAGATCGATTTTTTTAAAGTACTTACCCCGGTCCACACGGCAGCAGCCAGGCTCCCCCGTCAACAGCGCTTCCTCCGCTCGCAGAGCTGGAGTTCTGGTGTCGACGGGGAGCGGCTCTGGGATTGATTTATCGCGTCTAGATGAGATGCGATAAATCGATCCCAGAACATCAATAGCTACCCGCCGAATTGGGCGGGTAGTGTAGACGTAGCCTTAGGGCTGGTCCACACTGGGGGGGCGGGGATCAATCTAAGATACGCAACTTCAGCTACGTGAATAACGTAGCTGAAGTTGAATATCTTAGATCGATTTCAAAAGTACTTACCGCTGGTCCACACCGCAGCAGGCAGGCTCCCCCGTCGACTCCGCTTACTCCTCGCGCGGAGCTGGAGTTCCGGAGTCGACGGGGAGCGGCTCTGGGATCGATTTATCGCGTCTAGACGAGCCGCGATAAATTGATCCCAGAACATTGATCGCTACCCGCCGAATTGGGTGGGTAGTGTGGATGTAGCCTTAGATAATTGCTGCTGTGGGGCCAGTAGAGGGCACACAGAACTTTGTTTTTGAGTAGGTCCTTTGTGTAAACCGTTTTTATTTTTGAGGGTTTTTTTTCTTACACGGTGAAGTATGTTAAACAGAATTTGTTGGGGATTTGTAAGGATTCATGTTGGTGAGCTCTGTTACAGCTAGCCAGTGGGCCTGCTATAGTAAGTGCTCACCAACATGAATAAAGTTTGCACAATCAAGTCCTAAGAATCCTAAAGACACACACCATGAGATTCTAACAGTTCTAAAGTATGTAACTCTTTGGGACTAAATTATTCAACGTGGTTTCTTTAAATCTACTACAGCAGCAATTCAGAGGTAAAAATGAAACTATATAATTAACTTCTCCTGTATGCTTTGGTATTTTAGCACTTGTGGCATATAGTGGATTCCTGAAACATGTAACTAACACAATGGGGCATGTTAAAGATGGATTGAAAGGCTTACCTATAAATGTTCTTGATTGTGTAGTTTTGGTTCAGAATTGCAGTCATGACATAATATAAATTAAAATAGCAGTAGTAGAACACCATTTGGCAAATCTTATAAAATTGATATATAGACACCTCACTAGGTGGTGGTGGTGATTTTCTGCGTGCCTTCTGCGTGCTTAACACAATACAAATATAAAACAAGACATAGGATACATTTTTTCAAAAGCACTTAATTGACTTAGGAGCTTACATTCAAGACTTCCAATGTGTGCTAGACACTGAAGAACCTGTTTTCTTTTCAAAATGGGAGACTCCTAGGCCTCTTGGGCACTTTTTTGAAAATTTTACCCATAGTCCTTGCGCCATAGAGCTTACAATCTAAATAAGATGCAGACAACACCATTCCAACATATATGCTACATGGGATAATGTGATGGGCTAATATTTCAAAGCCTTGTGGAAGAAGAGGGTTTTTAAGGAAGTAATTGAAGATATGGGAGAGATCCATGCATGGAAAGGGCATGGATATGGGTATGGGAAAAGAATGTATAAGGTCCTAGCAGCGTAGTGTGGGAGGAATGTAAGTAGTGTGGGGGGGAGAGAATAGAAGGAAGCAGCAGTAGACAAAATGCAATGAAGAAGGACGTTGAAGGTGAACTATGAAGCTTGATCTTGATGCAGAAAACAAGAGGGGAGACCTATCAAATGACTCCCAGGTTGCTGGAACAAGATACATTTATCAACACTACTTTGCCCAGGGCTACACTAGGGGAGGGGGGGTCGATCTACGATACGCAGCTTCAGCTACGTGAATAACGTAGCTGAAGTCAGCGTATCGTAATCGACTTACCTGACCATGAGGACGGCGGCGAGTCGGTCGCTGCCGCTCCCCCGTCGACTCCGCTTCCGCTGCTCGATGACGTGGATTTCCGGAGCCAACGGGGAGCGCGATCGGGGATCGATTAATCGCGTCTTAACGAGACGTGAAAAATCGATCCCCGATAGATCGATTGCTACCCGCCGATCCGGCGGGTAGTGAAGACAATTGTATGTACTGGATCAAAGAACTGCAGAGAAGAGCCGGTTGCTATAGTAAAAGAGAGACGATAAATGTGATAATCCCCAGGGGTGAAGAGAGACGGATAGACTGCAGAGGTGGAAGAGAGAGAATTTGGTGAAAGCATGGGTTGGAGATATGTAGAAATAGGAGTTAAATACCAATTAGGTAGTGACATAATATGAAGCTAGGTGAAACCGTTTAAGGTTATAGACGAAGATTCAAACAAGTCTGGTGTTGTCTACATTTTTATGAGAGCTCTTTGGGGCATATACAGTTCAAGAGATTAAAGGCTTTTATAAAATGGTAAATTCAATTTTCTCCATGTTGAGTTTGAGCGATAGTTCATTTAGGAGGAGATGTGAGAGAGGCAGCTAGAGATATGATATTGCTATGTGTAGAGATCAAAGGTATGGAGATCAAATTTTGAGTCTTCCATATAGAGATGATAGCCTGAACCATCTCTTGTATATAGCTAAGGTCTCAAACAGGGCCAAATTCTGTTCACTCAGACTTGTGCAAATCCAGAGTAACATCTCTGAATTCAATGGAAGTGCACCAGATTTACCTTGTTGTAACTGGGAGCACAATTTGTCCTGAAATGTCCATCGGAATCTTTAGGAACATTAGTAAACTTTATATGAGATGTGTGAGTGCACCTTATGTTATAGAATAAGGAACTAGGCACTCAAGTTCAAATATCTTGGAAACGGTGATGACATATCAAAGTTTCAAAGAAAACAGATTGATCAGCTCTATGTTATTGAGTTGTCAACTCCTGCCTCTGGTCTGCCTATGAATCCAGCCTTCATTGCCTGTTAATCCATTTTTCCATTAAACTCCTGCAGGCTTTGTGCCATGCTGCCCAATATACATGGAAGGATCTCCCCATAGGACTCACCTCTACTGTGATGCCATTGAAACACTTGACAATAGCTAGGCAATGGGTATACTAAGAGTAGTGCTTAATGGTGTCAAAAATAATTATCTTCTCTTCTCCCCATCTTCACCCAGTTCATTTGTTTCTCATTAGATGCTAAGATTGTAAGATCTTTGGGGGAGAGACTGCCTTTTTATTACATGAATAGAGCAAAGGTTTCTTGATTCCTGACTGAGCACTCTAGGTGATACTGTAGTATAGCCAAATATGAAAACGTAGTAAAGAAATTTATTTTTTATTAAAAATCTAAAAACGTTGAAGCCGCATTTTGATCAAAATCTGTTGCTAATTTATTCCACTGATAATGCATGTTCATATAAAAATGTAACTAAAAATATAGGGTTTAATGGTTTCTTCACATATCAAGTTAATGAAACCTATAAATTTGTCTTAGATCACCATTTAAAATACTTTTTGTGGTTCTATTTGTTTTGTAAGTTATTAATATTCTTCAGTTTTAATATCTTGGCAGTGAACAGTATTTGTTATCTAATATGATTGCACTTACCAGCAGTTTTTTAGAATATTATGTGACGCCCAAGTGTTTAAAAATATGGTCATATCAAAATGTGTATTTAAACTATTACATCTCTTAACAGACAATAATACCATAGGCCTCCTTATGATGGTGATGCCCTATCCTGTTCTCACTGACTTCAGGTATACAGCTAAGATTTTTAAAGCTACCTGTGGGATTTAGACATTCAATTCCCATTCATTTTAATGGTCATTGGACATCCAACCCTCTTGCACAACTTTAAAATCTTAATACAGTTTTGTACAAGATTGTCTTCAAAGAGGTAGTGGTCCAAAATTATTTTTATTCTTATGCAATTTATTTGAATTGAATAAGCAAATTTCAAATGTCAAAGCATATTTTACTTCCATGGCTGCAATTATTGAATCCAACAGCCATTATGCTTATTATCAGGTTGAAAGTTTAAGATGATAATGCTTTGTTTAGCATCCTTGGAAATGATCAGGACTAGAACAGGAGGGGGGCAAAGCACTTATCTGACTTAAAACAGCATCCTCATTGCATGGTAATTGTTTTGCTGAAAGACCTTTTCCACTGCAAGGCTCCAGGAGTGCTGGGAGAGAGTCATTTTTTTCAGATGTCAATCATTGGTGTCTTCTGCGACTAGAAATAGTTTGGTGCTGTATTTTCACAGCCTGCCCAGACACATGTCTGAAATCCACTGCCCTCCCATAATAATTTACTCATCAGGGTACCATTTCACAATGTTAAATTATTACTTGAAGAATATTAACATGACTTAGTGAAACAGAATACAAATAAGAGCAATAATATTTTATTCAATCTTTTTTTCATTTGCTTTATTCCATTATAGAGGGACCACTTGGAAATAGCCTCCCTGCAACATATTTCCATAGCTAATATTAACTTCAGTAATACTAATATAGTTCTGACCAGTAACTCAAATGTTCCTTTAATGAGGATGCTATCAAAGATACTAACAATCTCAATGAGGCTAAGAAATATAGGATAATAGTCAAGCTACTCATTCAGAATTTTCAGTCAGAAAATATGTTCCACATGACTGAAATAAAGAAGTTTTCTATTGAAGACTCAACACTGTCTGAAATGAACATTTAGGGCAAGGTTAACAATAGTAAAATTCAAAAGTTCCAGCCATATTTTCCAATAAACTATTTATGGAGGGAACACAAGCAAACTGTTAGAAAAAATTCAGATTGCAACTTCTGACAAGTATTCTTTATTTATGACTGCACATTGGAATTTTTTGAAGTAACACTTAAAAGATATAAAAATGTGGCAAAACATCATGCACCAAACATTTCCATTGGAGTGTAGCATTGTCATATATCACGTGTGAAACTCTAGTAAAGGGGTAGCCTCAGGATTCAAAATTAGTCATGTCAGGATTCTTGTTTCCCAAATCTATGGAGCTAGGAGAATCTCGGAGATGACATTATATACAATATTGTGTGTTTGTGTGTAAATATAATCAGGACAAGGTGAAAGATTACTGTTACCCTATGGTGGACCTTGTGTATACTGTGGTGTGTAAAATAAGGCTATGAATATATCTAGACTAGTGTTTTTGGTTTTGGTTTTTTCATGAGGAAGTAAGTAAAAGTAAGGTCAAGTACATGGACCACATTCTGTGATTGCTCTGCACAGCCATTGAAGCCAATGGGAGTTTTGTTTAAAAACTGATGGTAGCATATGGCCAGAAAATGAAATCCCAGAATTATTCTAGGTTTTCATCCATATTAAGGATGGGTCCAAGCTGCAGAGTTTGGATCTGGATCTGAATTTCCTGAAAGTTGTGGATTAAAGATACAAACAAGCCCACGTGTGGCTTTAAGTGCTGAGATATATCATGGTTTTAGGCTTCTAGGATAGAAATAGTCAATAAAGGGAGAACTTTTTTTATTATTATTTGTTTTACAGTACTGCCTAGGAGTGCCAGCTGAGATCAGACCCCCGTTGTGCTAGGCACTGCATACATTCATAATAAGAAATAGCTCTGGCCCAAGGAGCTCATTACTGAAATACAAGAACTGGCTGGAGGATGACACACGTGTTTTGCAGTATTTAATGTTTCAACATTTTTTGTTCTGTATTTGAATAAAAACAAAAACTTTTGAATATTTTTGCAAAACAGAATTGTCATAATTTCCATTTGCCAATTTGAAAAGATGAGGATTTCTTTCCGGGTCCCTCTCTCTTTGGAAGTGAAAGAGAGTCCACACTGGGCCTCAGAAACATTCCTGTCAACAATTTCATCAACGTTGATATATCTATGTGAAAAGCTTTGTCTACAAAACAGCATATTTTGAAAAAAAATTGTCAAAAATGTTCCAACCAGCTCCACTAAATATGCAAGATCGACTAAAGGTAGTATGGGAAACAGAGGCACAGAGAGATGAAGTGACTTGCCCAGGATTATGCAGTAGGTCAGCCAGAAATACAACCATATCTCCTGCTTTCCAGGTTCAGTGCCATATCACCAGCTGTGCTGTCTCCCATATTTTAACCTATACTAGAATATCTAGAGAATTGCGGGGGGGGGGGGGGACCTTTGAAACATTTTTTATAAAATTCTTTAAGAGCATTCTACTCTAAAAGTTTTCAAACAGCACCAGGCAACAATGACAAACCTGTCACAGTTCCTTCCTTAGCCTTGGTAAAGGGAGTCTCTGATATCCCAATCTTGCTACATCTGAGAATCAGCTTCATGGTTTTCTGAGTTGAGAAGTAGGTTGTGGTTTGAAAATTGCCCTTACATGAGGGCTAATTGCATGCCAAGTCTTCAGAAATCTTAGGTCAGTTCCTGTTTAAAAGTTGTGAGTTTATTCTTCAGAGTGGCCAAAAAAAAATCAATACAAAAAAAACCTCCCACAACTGTTGGGTTTGAAAAAAAGCGAAGTTTGATTTTTACCACTTAATATACTGTCAAGTCTTACTTCAACAACATTTTAAAGACATTCTAGTACAAAGCAGAGGGATACCTTCATCCTTGACATGCTATGGTATAAAATAGTCTAGACAATTGACTGTACTGTGTTTATATGGATTTTGTAAAATATTGCCTTTTCAATGCTAATGTCTCAGCAATAGAAAATGAATATTGCAGCCAAATTCTCCTCTGGATATATACATAAATACAACCCCCATTTATCTCAGTACAACAGTGAAAGAGTATGACTTTATTGGGGATAAATTTTGCTCCACGGGTCTTACTCTCTTTATTATACCCTTTCCATTTTACGGATACAGGATTTGCTATCTCAGGATATACCAGTGGTCCATTTAGGCTGCCATCATTGTCTCTGAAAATGATCAGTTTCTGACATTTGAAAGGAACATGTAAAAACCCCATATTACACAACAGTTTGCCACACTTTTCTGCTCTCAAATACACTACTGTAACCTCATTGATTTCAATGGGATTATGCTAGTGTAGCTAACAGCATAGATGAAAAAAGGGTCTTTAATTTTAATCCTTATAAAAGGGAACTGTGGGATGAGCTCAGGAAGGCAGGACAATCCTTCTACATGGTAGAAAAGGTGGAAAGTAACCCTGAAAAAAATATATCTTCCTCCGGGGTACACAAAAGAATCACTCATTTCTAGTTATATGTATCCTTCCCCTGGAGTTAGGGGCAGGGATTTCAGAATTTTGTAGTCCTTAAGATAATTAAAATGGGATCCCCAAGAGTTTTGGATTATGGGTCCCTTCTTGTCCCATTCATAGATTGTAAGCTTTTCGGGAGGGAGTCATTATACATTAGGGTTGCTTTGCTCTGCTAAGGCAAGATTGTTCCTTACATTATAGTTCTTGTTTTCCCCGCATACTCAGCTTCTTTTCATAGTCTTCTGCCTTCCATGATATAAGTAATTGTTTTCTCTCATTTCTTGATAATGAACTCTAATGGGCCTGCTGTTATGCATGTTTTGAGCCTGGGAAGCTTGTCCGCAATATTACACTATAAGAGTGCTACTCAATGCAGTTTGCAAGAGGACAAAGTTATAAGGGTAATAAAGTGGAATTGTATTTACACTTCTCCATGTAATTTATTTCCCACTTTTTACTGGATATGGTATGGTTTAAATGCTGCCCAAAAGATTTGACACCTGTGCAATACATGTGTCCTATTCTGTGGGTTAAATATTAAGGGTGATGTTCCTTTTGTCCCTTTTCACTAGCTGTCTGGAGATAATTTAAAGATAACATGACATTTAAAAAAAAAAGAATTATGAGGATGATGGCAGTGACCTGGCCAGCCTTTTCCCTCTTAATAAATAGGTTTACTCCATACTATGATAATATGTAACATGAGCTGGGATGATGCACACTTTAAACATATTCATAAATAAACTGCTCCTCAAAGCTGCATTTGTGCTATGTGCTCAACTGATACTATGTGTGCACTGGAAGTATCTAGTACAGCTCACAATTATAATCAGTAAAGTGATGCGGGGTACCTTGCTCACAGCAGGGGTCAGAGCATTCTTGGGGGCCAGGCTGACACTGTGAAAGAAACTCCCACAGGAACCAATGATCATCACAGTCCTTACCACCTTCCTCTTCTATAGTTTTGACCTGCCTTCTCTAGCATAAACACATAGTAGCATATACATTTGAAAAAAAAAGCCTGCTGCAACAAAACACTACACTGTACAGCCAGTTGTTCCCCAAGAAGAGGATGCGAGAGAGAGAATGAATGCATGAACGAACCACTCCCGGTGCATGTTAGTTACTTAATGCTTTACTGGAAGACATTCAGATACTACCATGATGAGGGGCGTATAAGAACCTTTGTAGAACAGAATAGTCTCTCGCTCACCTTCTCACCAGTCTGAGGCGAGGAGCCTGAGTACCAGTGAAAGCAATCTACACCAGTGGATAGCACTGTGACAGATATGACAATATCCTGGCCAAACCTTGTTGAATTAAGTTTAAGTATTCCAGGAGATCATTGTATTAAAAATGCAAATGTTTGTGTCCCGTTGAAGGGTTGTATGCAGTTCCGTGGGAAAGGGGAACTACAGGCCTCTTGGAACTAAGCATACTGAGGGATGTGTGGGGGAGGGGAAGGAGTAGGCAAATTCACTCATGTTGTAACATCTCCAGAGGGCTGCTCTCACCTGTGGACAGGCTCTCATATGCTGATTCAAACTGAATTCTCCAAGGACCAATAGACAAAGTATTTTTGCTTTAATAGCCTAAGTGAAAACAGACTCAGGGCTTTCTTTCTGACCCAGCAAATGGACAGGACCTCTGGTTCATGGGGGCGTCAGCTCTTAGGAAAAGGTTGGAAGGTCTTTGTCCCACTGAGGCCCCAAAAGACTTGAGTACTTGTTCTGAGCTGAAGATGTGATGAACTCGTGACTAGAGGAAAAAACCCTGTTGGAGGTTTGAAGGGGTAATGACCAACCAGAGCTCTTGTTGGAGTTGGGTTTTTTCTCTGGTAAGCTTCTTAGGTGAGTGTAGGTTCTTTTATTGTTTTCTCTGTAATGCTTTTACCTAAAGAATACAAGCTCTTGCTTAGAAGGAGCAGCATGTTAACTTATAACTCTGGCAATTATACTGTGTACCGTCTGTGAGGAGAGAAGCAAAGCAGTCCTGCTTAGGTAGTCTCTCTTTTGCTGGGTGTATCACAGTATAGTCAGGGAATTGAGCAGCCTGGAAATACCCTTGTATGAAGGGAGAAAGATGCATCTCTATGTAAGAAAGGCAACAGCTGGAGAGCCAGAAACCTAGAGTGGGAGCCCTTTCTGGACCGTGGAGGGAGAATATATATGCAATTGCCCTGAACTGTGACAAGTGCATAGTACGTACCCCTTCAGTGCACTAACCACTTCTGGTACCTCCCCACAGGTGGTGCAGCTCCATACCACCCACTGCATAGGGTACTACATGGGTGAAATTCATGCTTTTTGGAATCTAAATGGTGCATAGTCTTGTGCTGGGGTCTTCACAGGGGTGAATGTCACCCTGTGGGTAAATCTTGCAATCTAATCCTGAGTGTTCAAAGCACTTGGATTTCTCTTCATTGCTTTTTTTTTTTTTTAAGGGTTGCCTGTGATCATGCTTTTCATCACTGGTTTTATTTTGAACAGTTTCGCTCTGATCTCCGGATTACATAGGTTGTGTGCAAATTCTTTTTTCCACTAGCCAGTGACGATCCACAGTGCTTACATACAGTACACCATCTTCACAAACCATAATGAAACTGAGATTTGAAGGAATAACTGGATGAGCAGGCGTCTTTCTCCAGCTGTCATGTCTAGTTGTGGCAGCAAACTGGCGTTTCATTGTAAAAGATGCTAATTTCAATGTGAGCTGTAGCTGTGTTGAGAGAAGCATAAAAGGAATTCTTGATTATCTAGATCAGTACTTCTGTCCCTGGGGACAGTCTCTGAGTCTTCAGATCACATATGGCAAGAGTGCTGTGATAAAATATGCATCAATAAAACTTTGCAATTTATGATAAAAGAGTAGAAAGTTTTATACACTGTGATAATTATTCCTGACTAGCATTTCTTTCTTTCTTTCTTTTTGCCCTTTTGTAATCCTTTACTGTTAATCTGTTTCAGCTTGTTGTACTAATGATTACATCACTGTGAGCAAGGGCTACAAGCTCATTTCTTCAGCGAAGCTGTCAACACTAGGGAGCTCTCCCTGTTTGTAATTCCCAAACCCTCCCTGAGATCCCCAGCTACTCAAGCTGTGTATTAGGGCTGGGGTTTGCTGTTGTAGGAGGGCCCTGTGATATAGGGGTGGTTAATTTTTCTTGCACCTTTTATATATATAATTTATATCCCACAGGAATGGAAGATTACCTTCCATACAGGACCAAATTATATCCTCCGACATACATTTATAATCCTTAGGTGATGCAGATCTTTGAGAGCAGAATTTATCCCATATTATATATTGATAATGCATTAACCTGCATTGTTTTACAGGTATGTCATTTAAATTAATTTTTGAATTTAAAAAAAGGAAAAAATCTCAACCTCTGCCCAGTTGCAAAAAGTACATAGCTGTCCATTTAAATATAACAAGCCGATATACATAGTCGACAAGCCACAATTTATTTTTCAGATCCTATGTTACTTTGCTCATCATATAGTAAAAAAGTGCAGGTCACTTTTTGTCTGCTTCAGAACACTTGATGATAACTAATAATACTACTTAGCATTTAAGTCCTGATCCTGCAAACCCTCTGTGGGTTGCATTCCAAATGACTTCAAAGGGATTTCCACATGCAGTGTTCACAGGCTCAGGCCTTTATACAGCACTCTGTACTGACGTGTTTGCACAGTGCCAAGCGCAGTGGGATCCCTTTCCTTATTTGGACATCTAGGCACTACTGTAATACAAATAAATAATTATTAGTCCTGTCTGTCTTTTTTTTGCTTTTCTTCTCTTTTCTTTTCTTTGGTAGCAAACTAGAGACTGACACGTGGGGGGTGGGGGGCGTGGCTCTCACAGTAGCACATTTCTACACAACTGAGAGAGGAGCTGGGGAAACTGTTCACAACAAACAATTTAGCCCAAGAATTCGTTGGTTTTTTTGTTTGGTTGGTTGGGGTTTGTTGCTGTTTAATAGCTTGTTCCCATGCAATGTTCGCAAAGTGCTTAACTTTAAGCATGTGTTTAAATTGCATTGATTTCAATGGGAGTTAAACACATCCTTAAGAGTTTTCCTGGATCAGGGCCTAAGTCCCCAGTATAGCAGCCCATCCCTGACACCCAGCACATTAGCACATGCCTGAGTTTAAGCATATGCTTAAATCAATGGGATTAAGGCATTTGCTTAAGTGATGTGCAGAACAGGAATGGATTTAAACTCATACTTAAATGCTGTGCTGAATGAGGGTCTAAATGAGTAAAAAATATTCAAATGTCAGTAAAGAGAATGGATTGGATTAATCTGGAAGAATATTCACAAATACTTGTCTTTGTGTGTTTACCTAGCTCCAGTTGAAAAGACAAAATGTAATACTATTAACTCCATATTAAAGAGTGATAGATTTAGGTTACAAAAATAATGACTTTTAATTATACAGCTGTAAGGAGGCGATGACTTTTAAAGACAAGTGTTGGAAAAAAGTCTGGGTTATTTTTCTACCTCTTTGCCTTTACACGAATTAATAGGAATTGCAGTCTATTAGAAAGCTGAATGAATTTGTTTAACTCCCCTGTTTTTCATTAAGCCGATCCTAAAGACAGGACACCTTCAATTAGTTTTGTTGACAGCACTGCTTAATGTTGTAATGATTGTGAGAAAAGGAAAAAAGTGAAACTTGACTGTGGGGATAAGGGATAAGCTAGACCAGGCAAAGAGACAGAATGCATAACCACTAATTAACTCATGTACTCATTTAAAAGAAAAAAAAAAGCCTGCAACCTGAAAAGGGTAGCAAAGTATTTCTGCACTGTAGAGCAGGCCCTTTAGCTTTTGCTACAAAGTGCATATAATATTAATAGTATATAAGAGCCAACTGCCTATAAAATCATATTCTCGCACTCTTGCAGGTCCTTGTCACAGAGCATATTTAATTTAACGTTGCAATATTTATTTTCCAAAGCTATAAGTGAGCCAAAATATATTTAGTAAAATGAGTATTTTGTAACAGCAGAATATCTGACCTACGTTCAAGTAGCAAATTAACCCCAATTCATCTTTACAATGACCCTATGCCAAATAACCTTATTTCAGTTGCTCCATTCCAGTCCTTCATTGACTTTGTGAAGTGTAACCATAGCAATTTTGTCCAGTTCTGTTTTGGGGTTTTAATTACATCTATCTCTTTTATTATTCCTGTTTGAATCTCTGTGTTGTGCTTGGGTGACTTATAAGCAAGCTTGGCTTGGCCTAAATATTCTTTAGGGATAGGCTCAAGCCAAAATATGCATATTGTCTTGAAACCATGTCAGATGGGAGCTTGTATCTCAGATTCTAACGAACTCTAGTTTGTTTTGTTTTCTGACACAAAGGGACCAATCCTGTCTTCTGTTGCATTCATTGAGCCCTTATAGGATTGCTTTTGGGCCTCATATATTATGAATTTTTTGTGTGTGCAATTCACTGGAAACAGTTACTCCTTTGAAGAATACATTGATAATACCTCTTGTTTCCACCTCTTCAGTTCTAGCATCATAAACCATTACAATAACTAATTCTGCTTTCAGATATGATACACAGAAATCTGTAAATATGTGAATCCAAACATTTTTACTGTCTGATGCTTTATTCTTGATCAAATTAATAGGAACAGAATGACCTTATTTCATCTATTGTGTGATGTGTTGCAAAGTGACTCAAGCTTCCTTCCCTCCAAAGATGTGTACAGATCATACCCAATTCCTCTAAAGATTTCTATTAGGGTAGGTCGGAGCAAATTTGTACTGCAGTAGGGACACAAAGCCAGAAGGCTGCACAAAGAGCATTTAGCTTTAAAATCTGAATCGTCCCCTGAATTCCCTCCAGGCATAGATGGGGACGTTTCATGACAAATTCTATCAAAATTCATTTGTCTTGTCACTGTACATCATTCTTAAGAAACCGCATAATGATAAAAAAAAAAGTTATTTTTAATACTTTTCATCAGAGTCCTAGATTTCTCAAAGTCAAGTAGCTTTTACTCTAGGAGACACAGGAACAAAAGTAAAAGCTAACTGTCATTTCCAAGCCCTAGTACAACCCTGCTTATGGTGGTGCGGGGGATAGATCATACAGGAGCAAATGGAAATAAATAGAAGTTTTACATTTGAGGAAAAAGTGCTTCCTACAGGTGACACACTATAATTAACTTTGTAGGTCCTTGGTATGCACTTTAGTCAGAAAGATTGGCGGGGGGGGGGGGAGGAGGATGTACACATATTTACACATATTAATATAATTTGAGTGATTGGACAGGCCCTGTGACCAGGACCGGTGACAGGACCTGTATCCTCTGTAATGTAATGAAAGTGACTTCTGTCTGATTCTTGTCTTCTGTCTTTCTTCCATGTCCTCACCTCTCTCTCTCAGCTGTCAAGAGCTGAATCAACATACTTAGCCCCTGTTGGCTTAGCATTTAATAGCAACCCCTCTGGTGAATTGTGGGACAGCAGTAACAGGTTGCTGAGGAAGCCCCTTCCACACTTTTATAGCTGGAAGCAAGATGACCATGATCTAGGGCCCTTAGAGGTGGGTGAGAACCAAGCAGAGCAAAATGGAGAGGAGGTGGTCACTCATAGTGCTATATACCAGGAATGCAAAGAATCCTTCAGGGAAGGGGCTAGGGAATGTAAGTAATAAAAACAAACACATCTTGCTTAAACTGTGTGAGACATAACAATAGAAACATACTCCCCTTTGATAATACTTAATACTTTCACGTAGCTGTAACAAATACAATTTTCAGAAACAATAGTGTTTTAAAATAAATGATGCTTGCAGAATCACAAGCTATGATTTTTCTCTCAGCATCTTCAAGAAGTGTGCGTTATTAAATTTCAGCCTGGGCTCTCTGGATAATTAATTTGATTATCACTCAGACAATTTTCTGACTGACTGAAACATACCCTGTATTGTGGCTGCAAATATTTCAATTAGCTTGTACAAGCAAATTCTGCTACCAATTTTTTTCTCATGGTTATCTTTCTTCCTGGCAGTGAGTAGTACTAAAGTACATAGTGTAGAATTACTAATGCCTGTACTAATGAATGCGAGGTGAATGCATTTGTTTGAATACATGTTCTGCATTTTTAACTATGCCTGCATCTTCTGACACCAAGTGATTTTTTTTTTCAATGGAGAAGGTTAGGACCAAGGAAACTCTGGATCTCCTGCGTATTAAGCTGTAGTTCTTGAGGATTATACATTTATTACTTCACTTCTAAAAATTAAGTAAGATTCACTGCAGAAATGTATAAGGTTGGGAAAGTATTATGTATTGGTGCATTATTTTTGATTGCAGTTGTTGATTACAAAAAATATATTCTAAATAAATAAACATAATAGTTTTACAGTCCCATTAATGTCTCATGTGAAAAATGTGAAGTGTTTCCCCCCAGAAAATACTAAAAATTTCCACTCAGATGTTGACATAGTGGTAGCCACATGGTATGCTGCATTGTCCAATGGGAGACAGAGCTCTTTGGGCAGAGGCTGAGGGCAGTGCAGAGACAATATAGTCTGCCTCCTGAGAAATGTTGCTGGCTGCATCTCTCATTATGCACTGCACTCTTCTGACCAGTTCATGCAATAGCATTGGAATCCCAGTTGTAAGAAGGATAATGCCTTTATTAAGATGGAAGTGAATAAAGGAGGAACTTTAAAAAGTAAAAATTAGGACAATAGAAAGCTTTACTATTATATTTTATTATTTATTATTTGAAAATGAAGTTTTAACTGATTTTGTTCTTTATGTGAAAGAACAGTTGAACCCTGGCATGGCTGAAATTGTTTCTTTTCCAAGATCAATGCTGCACCTTACATTTAGAATAATGGTTTATTGGGACTTGTTGATTTTATTTATGAGAAAGGTCTATACAAATGTATCCAGTCTTGCTGCAGGCGTGTTGGAGTATTTCTTCAGAAGTCATGGAGTCCATCCCAATGGATGCTAGTAAGAAATCTTTTATTGCACAAAAGTGGGTAATAGTTTACAAGATAAAGAATTGGCCTTTCCACTATGTTGAACTTCAAGTACTAAATGAAATGAGAGAGTCTCTTTTGGATGTTGCACCATATTTAAAAAAAAAATTAATGCAGTTAAACTATTATCAATTGTTCTAAATTCTATCCACCAGAGAGACTGAACTTGAAAGTTGTAAAATTTCATCATTTTTGCCCTGGATTGAGAGTAATTTAGAAAGGTCAGGGAAACAGACTACTATAAGGGAAATATGAAGAAGTTTATTCTGCCTGTAGACTTCAGCCACTGTCTTTGCTGGTCTCTGAACAGGAAATATTTGCCAATCATGGTGGAGCAATTTTAAAAAATTACACATCTTTAAATGTTGTATCTGAATCTGTTCCCATGGAAGTCAATCGGAAACTTGCCACTGACCCCCACTGAAGCAGCAGGACATAGAAAATGGCAGTTATTAGTCCATTCCAGACATAAAGGAGAAGTGAGCTGCTTCTGATTCTTTATTGTTAATAATAATAATATTTATTTATTCTTTAATAATAAAAATAAACACACAGGGTCCCCCAAGATATTCAGTGACCTATTGTGCTAGGTGCGGTATAAACACACAGGAAGATGGGTTGTGCTTCAGAGAACTCACTATTCATAAGAAACAGAACGTATTTAGAACGTATTAGTCCCTCTATACAGCCTTTTCTATGGACAATTACTTCCTTTTTTCTCCATACTTGCCTCTGGGCAGTGACTACGCTCATTACATCCACTTGCAAGGTTTCATAATACATCATTGTTGCTACATGTAGTGTTTTGGGATTTTTCCATGACTCAGTACCACAAATACTATATAGACAGAAACCTAGTACATGTTTCTTCTATTTTTCTTTCTTTTGACTGTATTGACCTTAAAATTTATTCAGAGACTGTGTATAATATTACTTAATTGTTAAGAAAGCTTTACATAATGTTTATAATAAATAGCAGGTGTTCATTTAGCAAACAACTTCTTTTAAATCTATATTATACTTATATATTATACCTAGATCGATATTGTTATGCTGTATTTTTATTAGGGCTGTCAAGTGATTAATCATGTTGTTAATAATGGAATACCATTTATTTAAATATTTTTGTATGCTTTCTACATTTTCAAATATATTGATTTCAATTACAACACAGAATACAAAGTGCACAGTGCTCACTTTATATTTATTTTTATTACAAATAGTTTCACTGTAAAAAACAAAAGAAATAGTATTTTTCAATTCACCTCATACAAGTGCATATAGTGCAATCTCTTTATCATGAATGTTGAACTTACAAATGTAGAATTATGTACAAAAAATAACTGCATTGAAAAATAAAACGATATCAAACTTTAGAGCCTATAAGTCCACTCAGTCCTACATCAGCCAATCGCTCAGACAAACAAACTTGGTTACAATTTTCAGGAGATAATACTGCCTGCTTCTTGTTTACAATGTCACCTGAAAGTGAGAACAGACATTTGCATGGCACTGTTGTAGCCGGCATCACAAGATATTTACGTGCCAGATGTGCTAAAGATTCATGTCACTTCATCTTCAACCATCATTCCATAGGATATGCGTCCATGCTGATGATGGGTTCTGCTTGATAATGATCCAAAGCAGAGCAGACCAATGCATGTTCATTTTCATCATCTGAGTCAGATGCCACCAGCAGAAGGTTGATTTTCCTTTTTGGTGGTTCGGATTCTGTAGTTTCCACATCTGAGTGTTGCTCTTCTAAGATTTCTGAAAGCATGCTCCACACCTCGTTCCTCTCAGATCTTGGAAGGCACTTCTGATTCTTAACAGTTGGGTCAAGTGCTGTAGCTATTTTTAGAAATCTCACATTGGTATCTTCTTTGCGTTTTATCAAATCTGCAGTGAAAGTGTTCTTAAAACAAACATGTGCTGGGTCATCATCCGAGATTGCTATAACATGAAATATATGGCAGAAAGTGGGTAAAACAGAGCCGAAGACATTCAATTCTTCCCCAAGGCGTTTAGTCACAAATTTAATTAACGCATTATTTTTTAACAAGCATCATCAGCATGGAAGCATATCCTCTGGAATGGTGGCCAAAGCATGAAGGGGCATACGAATTTTTAGAATATCTGTCACATAAATACCTTGCAATGCCGGCTACAAAAGTGCCATTCTCACATACCCGTTCTCACTTTCAGGTGACATTGTAAATAAGAAACAGGCAGCATCTCCTGTAAATGTAAACAAACGTGTTTGTCTTAGCGATTGGCTGAACAAGAAGTAGGACTGAATGGACCTGTAGGCTGTAAAGTTTTACATTTTTTTTGTTTTTGAGAGCAGTTGTGTAACAAAAAAAATCTACATTTGTAAGTTGCACTTTCATGATAAAGAGATTGAACTACAGTACTTGTATGAGGTGAATTGGAAAATACTATTTCTTTTGTTTATCATTTTTACAGTGCAAATATTTGTAATAAAAATCATATAAAGTGAGCACTGTACATTTTGTATTGTGTGTTGTAATACAAATCAATATATTTTAAAATGTAGAAAAACATCAAAAATATTTAGTACATTTCAGTTGGTATTCTGTTGTTTCACAGTGTGATTAATCACAATTTATTTTTTTAATCATGATTAATTTTTTTGAGTTAATCACGTGAGTTAACCGCGATTAATTGACAGCCCTAATTTTTATTAAATTCAAGTAGCACCCAGAATATGCTGAACATATATTAAAGAAGACAAGGTCAATATCCCAGAGAATTTAAAAGGATATTACAGACAAAGGGTAGGGGAAACAGAAGCATTCAAGGTGATCAGTCACAATCTGGTGATATTATGTAATGCGGTGGGGGGTTTTCTCTTTGATTTGTTGGTGGGAAATATATGGACTATGCCTAATTACTCCTCAACCATGCTATTATCAGTCAACTAGTTTTCTCGTGGGCATCTTGAGGATTTCAGGAGCAATTTGACTGTGAACAGAGGAGACCTCTTGTAGACCAGCTCAGGGAAGGCATTCCATGCTCACGACATTGGGACAGTTATGGCAGACTTTGACTCCCTCAGGGAGTCTGATGGGCAAGGTCCCCTGGGAGAACAACATGAGGGGGAAACGAGTCGAGGAAAGCTGGCTGTATTTTAAAGAATCCTTATTGAGGTTGCAGGAACAAACCATCCCGATGTGTAGAAAGAAAAGTAAATATGGCAGGCGACCAGCTTGGCTTAACAGTGAAATCCTTGCTCGTCTTAAACACAAAAAAGCAGCTTACAAGAAGTGGAAGATTGGACAAATGACCACGGAGGAGTATAAAAATATTGTTCAGGCATGCAGGAGTGAAATTAGGAAGGCCAAATCACACTTGGAGTTGCAGCTAGCCAGAGATGTTAGGAGTAACAAGAAGGGTTTCTTCAGGTATGTTAGCAACAAGAAGAAAGTCAAGGAAAGTGTGGGCCCCTTGCTGAATGAGGGAGGGAACCTAGTGACAGAGGATGTGGAGAAAGCTAGTGTACTCAATGCTTTTTTTGCCTCTGTCTTCACAGACAAGGTCAGCTCCCAGGCGGCTGCACTCCGCAGCACGGTATAGGGAGGAGGTGACCAGCCCTCTGTGGAGAAAGAAGTAGTTTGGGACTATTTAGAAAAGCTGGACGAACACAAGTCCATGGGGCCGGATGCACTGCATCCGAGGGTGCTAAAGGAGTTGGCCGATGTGATTGCAGAGCCATTGGCCATTATCTTTGACAAATCATGGCAATCGGGGGAGGTCCCGGATGACTGGAAAAAAGCTAATGTAGTGCCCATCTTTAAAAAAGGGAAGAAGGAAGATCCGGGGAACTACAGGCCAGTCAGTCTCACCTCAGTCCCTCGAAAAATCATGGAACAGGTCCTCAAGGAATCAATTCTGAACCACTTAAAGGAGGGGAAAGTGATCAGGAACAGTCAGCATGGATTCACCAAGGGCAAGTCATGCCTGACTAACCTAATTGCCTTCTATGATGAGATAACTGGCTCTGTGGATGAGGGGAAAGCAGTGGATGTGCTATTTCTTGACTTTAGCAAAGCTTCTGATACAGTCTCCCACAGTGTTCTTGCCAGCAAGTTAAAGAAGTATGGGCTGGATGAATGGACAGTAAGGTGGATAGAAAACTGGCTGGATGGTCGTGCTCAACGGGTAGTGATCAATGGCTCCATGTCTAGTTGGCAGCCGGTATCAAGTGGAGTGCCCCAAGGGTCGGTGTTGGGGCCGGTTTTGTTCAATATCTTCATCAACGATCTGGAGGATGGTGTGGACTGCACCCTTAGCAAGTTTGCAGATGACACTAAACTGGGAGGAGTGGTTGATACGCTGGAGGGTAGGGACAGGATACAGAGGGACCTAGACAAATTAGAGGATTGGGCCAAAAGAAATCTGATGAGGTTCAACAAGGACAAGTGCAGAGTCCTGCACTTAGGACGGAAGAATCCCATGCACTGCTACAGACTAGGGACCGAATGGCTGGGCAGCAGTTCTGCAGAAAAGGACCTAGGGGTTACAGTGGACGAAAAGCTGAATATGAGTCAACAGTGTGCCCTTGTTGACAAGAAGGCTAACGGCATTTTGGGCTGTATAAGTAGGAGCATTTCCAGCAGATCGAGGGACATGATTATTCCCCTCTATTTGGCACTGGTGAGGCCTCATTTGGAGTACTGTGTCCAGTTTTGGGCCCCACACTACAAGAAGGATGTGGATACATTGGAAAGAGTCCAACAGAGGGCAACAAAAATGATTAGGGGGCTGGAGCACATGACTTATGAGGAGAGGCTGAGGGAACTGGGATTGTTTAGCCTGCAGAAGAGAAGAGTGAGGGGGGATTTGATAGCTGCTTTCAACTACCTAAAAGGGGGTTCCAAAGAGGATGGATCTAGACTGTTCTCCGTGGTAGAAGATGACAGAACAATGAGTAATGGTCTCAAGTTGCAGAGGGGGAGGTTTAGGTTGGATGTTGTGAAAAAGTTTTTCCTTAGTAGGGTGGTGAAGAACTGGAATGGGTTACCTAGGGAGGTGGTGGAATCTCCTTCCTTAGAGGTTTTTAAGGTCAGGGTTGACAAAGCCCTGGCTGGGATGATCTAGTTGGGGTTGGTCCTGCTTTGAGCAGGGGGTTGGACTAGATGACCTCCTGAGGTCCCTTCCAACCCTGAGATTCTATGATTCTATGATCAGCACAGGCATCACTGGAGGAACAGAGGAGGGGACGGGAATGCAGAAAGACAAGGGATGATGGGGCGGGGGGAGCAGACTAATTCAGGACCTTTAAGGCAAGGACAATAGCTTGACCTCAATGTGGGTCTAATCAGCACCTCTGCTTAGTGGCATATGCTCACATCTGAGGCCAGAATGTTTATTTTACAAGCTTAATTAAAAAAAACGACATGATAAAACTAGGTGCAAAGAAAAGTTAAAAGTCACTACATGTCTTGACAGCTAAGAGCAGCATTCTATATTCTAGCTATTGCAGAATTAATGGCTGTACATATCCCTTTTTGGGACATTTTCAACTGTATTGAAAGACAGAAGTTTTACTCTTGCATAATTCATGTGACTGGTTAGATTTTTTTTATTTTTTTACATAGCAGTGGAAAGCAAAACCCAACATATTTTACTTGGGTGGTGATATTTTACCTAAAGCATGGCCATTATCTGTTGCTTTCCTTAATGCTACATTACAGTGGAATATCTGTGAGATGAGAGACAAGGTGGGTAAGGTAATATTTTTTATAGGACCATCTTCTGTTGGTGAGAGAGACAAGCTTTTGAGCTACATAGATCTCTTCTTCAAGTAGAGATGAGGCTCACAAGAATACCGAATGAATTCATTAGGACCAGTGCAGATACAATCAGTTCCTAATTCTTAGTTGCTGAGGGCTATTCTTTGCTGTGATATGAGATGCTCATCTGGGATTTATTTCAGATAATTTCCATGTGAGAGGTGTGTAGAGAAAATGGCTCTGCCGTGTAATTTAGGAAAAATGGTATTCTGTCTTTCAAGCTATGACATGCACCCCAGAGACGCCTCCAGGTCCATCGGAAGGAAAGTATCACCTCAGTAGGGTGAGAGAACAAAAATGAGTTTGAGTTTGAGGGTTGGTGAAGTGCTGCCTAAAATGTAGTTGAACATTTGACATGCATCGTCTTTGTTCAAAAAGTAAGCAAAACTAACAAATTCTGGATACATAAGTTAAAACTGGCCATAGGCAACTTCTGCCCTAGTTCTTCACCAAATCTTAACCTATGCCCCAGCTCAGGAAAGCTCCTTGTTGAGGATAGCACTTAAGCATGTGCTTAACTAGAGTCAATGGGACTTAATTATGTGCCTATAATGGTATTTAAGAACATTCTAAAAGTTAAGCATGTGCATAAGTGCGGTCCTGAAGAGGGATAAACTTCATATGTGCTTTCCTGAATCTGCATTTCTATCAAGTGTAAAGATATATACCTAGGACCCAAAGTATTTTAATATTCATTTAATTATAATTACTTATTTATATATTGTTTTATAGTTAATCAGACATGGTCCCATCTGCGCTGAATAAATATACTTAAAGCATACATAAAATTATAATGAAGGCAACTGATTGCACAATGTAA
The DNA here is from genome assembly GCA_037349315.1 of Chelydra serpentina. NCBI lineage: Eukaryota > Metazoa > Chordata > Testudines > Chelydridae > Chelydra > Chelydra serpentina. The sequence continues at coordinate 19,497,189 of JBAIAC010000002.1, forward strand.
ACCCAATGCATCAGTGCAAATGGAAAATGACTGTTACATAGGAACATATGTATTGCCAGACTGGATCGATCAAATAGTTCATTATCATTTCTCCGACAATGGGCAAAATGCTAAAGAGGGAAGGAAAAACTCTCTCATAGGCCTGGGCAATGATGAAACCCCATGGATGAGGTCTGTGGGTGGGAAGAGAAGGGGAAATTATTTTTACCCCTTCTAACAGATATGCACTTTTACATTTCAGTTGGTTGTGAAACTCTTACTCATGCTGATGAGCAGGTACTCAGGAGAAGTCCCATTGACCACCAATGTGAGTAAGGGTTCACACTCCAATCCCTAAATGGGACTTCCCACTTGTTTAAATGAAGGCTATTTTTGTGCTCCAGGAATGAAGCTATATACTAGTATCTTCTATATATTAACAGCAATAGAATGTTTTCAGTTTGCTCACTTCTGACAAAATCTCTTTTTGTGATGTTTTCCCCTCTTTTTAGGAAGTTTTCCTTTACCTTTACCTCTCAAAGAGAGAAAAATGTTTCTTCTCCAGTATGCACTGAATATAGTCACAGAATTATAGAAATGTAGGGCTGAAAGGGACCTCAAGAGCTCATCTAGTCCAGCCTCCCTCCACTGAATAAGGAGCAAGTAAACCTAGCCCATCCCTAATAGATGTTTGTCTAACCTGTTTGTAAAAATCTCCATTGATGCGGATTCCATAACCTCCTTTGGTAACCTATTCCAGTACTTAACTATCCTAATAGAAAGTTTTTCTTAATATCTTGTCATTAACTATATTCCCATTGAAATCAAGGGGATCAGGTTCAAGCCCATAGTGAACACGTAACCGTTTTTTCCCCCATACCTTATGTAATAGTCAAGTCATGTGTCTTTGCTTAAGATGCATAACTGCCCAAATGTGACAAAGAAAATTTAAAAAGGAGATTATGGGTCAGATTGTGATCTCAGTTTTGCTGGAATGAATCCAGAGTAACTCCAGTACAATCGGTGAAATTATTCCAGATCTATACCTGTGTATACCTAGATCAGAATTTATACCTAGATCAGAATTTGGGCCTATGTCCATGTGTGGCATTATCCAAGTCTTAACTGTAGGTTGTTGATTTCAGATTTTAACTCACTGTGTTTATGCCCTTCTGATTAACCTTAATGCTTTGTATTGTTACTAATCCAAAAGAGTTACGTAACTCAGTTTTTTTCTTCATTTCTCATAAACAAACTAGGGCAATGCAAGCTTGATGGAGCTACTATAAGATGGGTGCAAAACTGGTTGGAAAACCATTCCCAGAGAGGTTTCAGAGAAGTAGCCGTGTTAGTCTGTGTCAGCAAAAAGAAAAGGAATACTTGTGGCACCTTGGAGATTAACAAATTTATTTCAGCATAAGCTTTCGTGGGCAACAGCTCACTTCATCAGATGCATGGAATGGATCACATAGTAAGCAAATATTTATACATATAATATTTATACAATATTTGCTTACTATGTGATCCATTCCATGCATCTGATAAAGTGAGCTGTTGCCCACGAAAGCTTATGCTGAAATAAATTTGTTAGTCTCTAAGGTGCCACAAGTATTCCTTTTCTTTTTGCATTCCCAGAGAGTAATCATCAGTGGTTCACAGTCATGCTGAAAGGGCATGAGTGGAATCCCGCAGGGATCAGTTTTGGGTCCGGTTCTGTTCAATATCTTCATTAATGACTTAGGGTACGTCTATACTCACGCGTCCTGTCGGAGGCGCTGGATCGATCTTCTGGGTTCGATTTATCGCGTCTTGTCTAGACGCAATAAATCGAACCAGGAAGTGCTCCGCCGTCGACGCTGGTAATCCAGCTCGATGAACGGAGTAGGCGGAGTCAACGGGGGAGCCTGCGCGCCGCGTGTGGACCCCGGGTAAGTAGTTTTTCATTCGAACTAAGATAGTTCGACTTCAGCTACGTTATTCACGTAGCTGAAGTTGCGTATCTTAGTTCGAATTGGGGGGTTAGTGTAGACCAGCCCTTAGATAATGGCATAGAGAGTACACTTATAAAGTTTTTGGACAATACCAAGCTGGGAGGGGTTGCAAGTGAGGACAGGATTAAAATTCAAAATGATCTGGACAAACTGGAGAAATGGTCTGAAGTAAATAGGATGAAATTCAATAAGGACAAATGCAAAGTACTCCATTTAGGAAGGAACAATCAGTTGCACACATACAAAATGGGAAATGACTGCCTAAGAAGGGGTACTGCACAAAGGGATAAGGGGGTCATAGTGGATCACAAACTAAATATGAGTGAACAGTGTAACACATTCGCTTTTTTTGGCAACAATAATTCTGGGATGTATTAGCAGGAGTGTTGTAAGCAAGACACAAGAAGCAATTCTTCCGCTCTACTCCGCGCTGATTAGGCCTCAACTGGAATATTGTGTCCAGTTCTGGGCACCACATTTCAGGAAAGACATGGACAAATTGGAGAAAATCCAGAGAAAGAGCAGCAAAAAATGAATAAAGGTCTAGAAAACATGACCTATGAGGGAAGATTGAAAAAATTGGGTTTGTTTAGTCTGAAAAGAGAAGACTGAGAGGTGACATGATTACAGTTTTCAAATAGATAAAAGGTTGTTACAAGGAGGAAGGAGAAGAATTGTTCTTCTTAACCTCTGAGGATAGGACAAGAAGCAATGGGCTTAAATTGCAGCAAGGGAGGTTTAGGTTGGACATTAGGAAAAACTTCCTGTCAGGGTGGTTAAGCACTGGAATAAATTGCCGAGGGAAGTTGTGGAATTGCCATCACTGGAGATTTTTAAGAGCAGGTTAGACAAACACCTGTCAGGGATGGTCTAGATAATACTTAGTTCTGCCATGAGTGTAGGGGACTGGACTAGATGACCTCTCAAGGTCCCTTCCAGTCCTATGATTCTATAATTAGTTCTGGCTGGTTGGCCTTTTGTTTGTGTTTTTCCTCCTGGAAAAAAATTCATAGCCGGAAATAATGAAACGTTGAATGTTTTGCATCAGTTGTATTAAAATTCATTGTCTAATTAATCAGGTGTTCCTCAGTCTCTTTTAAGATTTTATCATATAGGAAAACATCTGACTATGTGGGAGCAATGGGGAAGCTATCCATCCTTTCTATGTGAATGTATTATCCATGTTGTACTACAGGCTCGGCAATGAAAGGACCTAACCTTTAATTAAAGGATGAATGAGCTAGAAGATGTTTATGTTTGGATTACAACCAATGCTACTGGCCAACCCTAAACCTGATATGCATCCTGACATTATAATGTTTACATTCCAACATAACCAGTCAAAAGTTAGCATTTACACAAAGTCAGTAGCACCTACACACTGGGGAGCGAACACAGAAGAAGGGCAGAAGAAAAAAGCTCCTGGCCTTCTCTTTTTTATGCTTTATGAATGGACTGCTCCTGGCCTTCTCTTTTTTATGCTTTATGAATGGACTTTCAGAATGGACTTTCAGAAAGCAGAGTTCTGTTAGGCCAACTTCTTTCTGTACAAACCATGTTCTGGGAGTGGATGACTAGAGCTAAGGAATCTTCTGAGATGAGTGGAAGACCGCTCTCCTTACCCCAGGTATGGACATTTCACATCATAGTTGGTTGTGCCTTTTGGCCTGTGCAACACTCCAGCAGCCTTTCAGCACTTCATTAATGATATCTTTCAAGACATGTTGGACCAATTTGTGGTCATTTATCTTAATGATATCCTATTCTTTTCTGAGGATCAGGATCTTCATGTGTGCCATGTCTTAAACTCTGGCAAAACTACTTGTATGTGAAGCTTGAGAAATGTGAGTTCAACTGGGACAAATTCCTAGGGTATATTGTCTCTCCTAAGGGACTAACTATGGATCCATGCAAGGTGTCAGCCATATATGAATCAAGGGCTCTGAAGGATGTGAGGGGTACAGTGGTTCTTGGGTTTTGCCAGTTTCTACTAGTGTTTCATCAAGGAATTTTCTAGCCTGGTCACCACTATGGTGGCACTCCTGTGGAAAAAAACCAAGTTCATCTGGTCCTCGGAAGCTCAGTCTGCCTTTGATCAGCTGAAGAGGGCATTCACCATGGCAAATATCCTTATCCATCCAAACTCCATCAGACCATTTACTGTGGAAGCCAATGTATCAAATTTTGCCATAGGCATAGTGTTGTCCCAGCCAGTGGGCTCCCAAGTCAACTTCACCCCTGAGCCTTTTACTTACACACAAACTGACCCCAATGGAAAAGAATAACATCTAGGACAAGGGATTACTAGCAATCAAGACAGTGTTTGAAGAATGATGTCACCTCCTAAAGGAAACTCCGTTCCCAAACCAGGTTCTCACAGACCATAAGAACCTAGAGTATCTCTGGACAGCCAGGCACTTCCATCAGTGCCATATCTACTGATCTTCCTTTTTTACCTGATTTGACTTTGTTGTACCCTATCATCTGGGGGCTAGAAATGGGAAAGTAGATGTCCTGTTCCAAAAAGAGGAGTACCTTGAGACTAGCAAGGACAGTCAGACAGCCTCACTACAGTCCCTACGGCATCCAACTTTGTCAGTGGGTCAGCTGACACCTATCTAATGTTATCTAACCATTTTCAGCTGATCCACAACCTCTTCGTGACCAAGATCTGCCAGCCCCTAGATAATGCAGATGCTCAGTCCAGCTCCAAGTTCAGGCTGCAGGATGGCCTTTTCTACCACAAGGATCATATTTACATTTTGGAGGATCAACCTAAACTCCAAGTCCTGGAACTATGCCACTACATGCCACTCAATGGTCACTGAGGCCAGTTCAAGAGGTCGGACCTGATATTGAGGAGTTTCTGGTGGCCTGACCTACACACGTGTCAAGGAGTATGTAAGGTTCTTCAACCTTTGCTCATGAACCAAGAACCCACACTCTAAACCTTTGGCCTTCTCCAGCTTTTTCCCATTCCCATTCAAGCCTGGTCTACCATATCTATAGACTTTATTGTGGAGCTGCCTCACTCTCATTGGCACGTGATGCCAATCATGATCGATTGCCTAACTAAAATGGTGCATTTTGTTCCATGCTTTGCCATCCCTTCCTCCCTGAAAACAGCATGCCTTTTTCCTGAGAACATCCTCAGCTAACAACTAGCATTTGTGTTGGACCATGGCCCCCATTTTTGGCAGGAGTTTTTGCCGCTTCTTGGCATAGAGTCCCTTGCCTTGTTTGCCTACCCCCACAGACCAATGGCCAAAGAGAATGAATCAACCAGATTCTAAAATAGTACCTACGTTGTTTCTTGAATTACCATCAGGATGATTGGTTTTTTTCTCCTCCACTATGTGGAATTCGCCTACAACAATGTAATCCACACCTCAAACTGACAAAAAGCCCATTCCTCGTGAACACTATTTTTTTTATCTTCTGTTCCATCCTGATATACCCAGGAACTCCCTGGTACCTGCAGCTGCAGACTGGGCTGCCCATCTGCACCAAGTACACCAAGAGCTAAAGGAGCAATTGAGATCTGCGAAGGAAACTTACAAATACCACACTGTGCCAGACTATTGGATTGTCTCCAACCTGGCTCTGGGGGACAAGGTCTAGATATCTACTGAGTACCCCATCATCAGCCAAACTTGATCACCGGTAACTGGGCCCATTCAAGATCTTGGAACAGGTCAATCCTGTATCCTTCAAGCTACAACTACCTGCTTCATTGAAGATCCACCTGGTATTTTACATTTTCCCTCCTCAAGCCTCATACAGAGAATATGTTCCCTAATTGCTCCAGCCCACCACCACCACCCATAACCATTTGGGGGCAGGAAGAATATTTGGTCTGACAAATCTTTGATTCCCAGAAAATTAGGGGAAAATATCCTCTGATTTCTTGGACTACTCCGTGAGGCAAAGGATACTGTCCAAGTTTCCCTGCTCCCCTTTGGATCCATTGTTATGACCTACATACTGTTTTTCATTCTTTGTGCCCCATATTCTGTTATGTGTTGTGGCCCCTTCCTCACCTGAGGGGGAAGATCTTTTTTTTTTCTGGTGGGATGTGCCCACCATCCAAAGATTTAAATAGACTTGCACCTTTCATGACCATTAACATACACAAAATACCAACTAATTTCCAGGACGTATAACCCTTGTTACTGCTCAGGTCTCTCCCAGTCTCCTGCCACATTTTCTAACTATACAGTGTTGTTGTAGCCATGTTTGTCCCAGGATATTAGAGCATGAATTAGATAATATCTTTTATTGGACCCACTTCTGTTGATGAGAGACCTGAGGAAGAGCTCTGTGTAGCTAAGAAGCTTGTCTCTCTTACCAACAGAAGTGGATCCAATAAAAGATATTTCCTCACCTACCTTGTCTCTCTATATTTTCTAACCGGCAGGCAGGGTCTCAGCTGCATGAGTGTCAGTAAAACGTATGGAAGAAGTCTGTCTTGAGCCCTGTTAAATTTTTAGAAAGTTTCTGGGTAAGTCTCTTTCCCATTAACCCTTGATTAAAGTTGCATTTTATTTATTTATTTAATTTATTTTTGTTGTTTTAGTTTGCCTGCATTTCCGTTTCTCTGCCCCCCCATTCAATCAGAATTCAGCATTTCTCCAGTTGGGATAATGGGGTTCTAAAAGGGAAGCCTCAGATTTTCTTGTACCCCAAAGAAGTCTAGATACTAATGTGATACAAGGAGTGAGAGAAAGGTAATTGCACAGATTTTTTTTTCTCTCAAAATGAAGTGATTTAGGACTTCGCTTCTGAGGAAAAAATGCCAAAAAGCACATCATCTCCTTCTCACATTGGTAGACAGAGATCTTATAAATGTCAATGATACACTAGAATAGGAAGTTGTGTCTGGAACCTTGCTGCAGCATGGCTAAAAAGGTGGACCTTTAAACAATGCCGGAGGAGGGAGGCTAAAATGTAAAGAGCTAGAAGTGAGTTGTAACATTTTCATTGGCGGCAATTAACCCCCATGATACTTGACCCGGAGAGTGCTGTTCTACCCTGGTGCTCATGTGTTATGATATAGAGCAGGGGTGGGCAAACTTTTTGGCCTGAGGGCCACATTGGGGAATAGAAATTATATGACGAGCCATGAATGCTCACAAAATTGGGGTGGGGGTGCGGGAGGGGGTGTGGACTCGGGGGTGGGGCTGGGGATGAGGAGTTTGGCATGTAGGAAGGTGCTCTGGGCTGGGACCGAGGGGTTTGGAGGGTGGGAGGGGGATCAGGGCTGAGGCAGGGGGTTGAGGCGTGGGAGAAGCTCAGGGGGTTCAGGCTCTGAGCGGCACTTACCTCAAGTGGCTCCCGGAAGTAGTGGCATGTCCCTTCTCCAGCTACTACGTGGAGGCGCGGTTCTGCTCGCTGCCCCATCTGCAGGCAGCGCCCATGCAGCTCCCATTGGATTGTGTAGGAGCTGGAGCAGGGCCATGCTGGCTTCTGGGAGCTGGGTGGTGCAGCCCCAGCCCAGCGCCTCAGCCAGAGCGGGGCCGAGCCACTGGTTAGGTCCCGGACTCAGTGCCCTGGCCAGAGTGGGGCCGAGCCTCATGGTGCGGCTCACAGGCCAGCTTAAAATGGCTCCTAGGCCGAATCCAGCCCCCGGGCCATAGTTTGCCCACCCCAGTATAGAGGCAGGAGCAAAGAGCACAAAGAGGCACATAGGACTGCCGCAGAGGTAAGAGCTTTATTACTGATAACACAGAAGATAGCCAGCACTACTTCCTGGTGTAGTGAGACCTACAGCATTAACTCTTTTAGTCCCTTCCTACACCTTTCTGCTGAAGGGCCAAAAAGACTTAGTGACACTGAAAAATGCAACAAGACTTATCTGTAAAGTGTACAGAAACACAAGTGATGCTTTCTGAATTGAGATTATCTTGCTTCCTTATTAAACTGGAAATCAATACACAGCGGTTCTTTTTTCTCTTTGACTCTAGGGTTGCCTTTCTTTTTTCATTTTAGCTTTTGGCTTGCTCATCTCTTTTGGCCTGAGGCTTGGCATTTTCCTCCTCCTTCTTGGCTTTCAGCCTTTTTTTTTTTTACTTCCTTTTAGCTTTAGGCTTGGCCTTTCTGCTAAGTCTTATATCATTCAGCTCCTCAGGCTGGAAACATATTTTCCAGGAAAGATGGAATGTTTCATGTACATTTTCCATAAGTTTTTTATTCTGTTTCCCACCCCCAAAGTCTTCCATCACTGTGGCTTGCTTTTTCTGCTTTCCGTTTCTTTTTTAGCTTTTTTTAATTGAGCTTCATTGCGTCTAAATTTGTAGTGTGACCTGTTGATTCTCTTTGCTATTCTCTGGTGGTTGCCCAGGTTTTTCCCAAAGGAATGACTATCAAATAATTTTCTCACTTTTTCATTAGCATTCTTCTGATGTTGCTAGGCCTGATGTCAGTCTGTCATTTGCCTTGTGTCCCATGGTGTGAACGCTTCCTGTATTCATTATGCTTATTAACAAGTCCTGGTATAGCACAAAACTGCTTGAAATCAGCCTCTCCATTTTGGCTATGCTGTTTTGTCAGCAAAGTGAATCTTTCCTGAGGCCTTATGAGAACCATTAACTCCTTAACCTACGAAAAAATAACTTCTGTTCCTTTAACTCTTTTTTTTATTTAAATGTTCTCCCCACCAGCATAAGCAGCTCGTTTTTCCTCTCCCTGCTCCTGCACAGACAGACCCTCTCCCATTATGTCTCTGTGGGATCTGCGCCTCCTTGCTGTAGCGTCTCTGTTTTTGGCCTACAGCCCCACTTCTCTGCAAAAGACACCTCTACATGGAGCTTATTTTCTCTGTCCTGGTTTTCTGTTTGCCCCTGCTCTGGGCTGGGTCTTTTGTTGCCTTTACATCACTTCTCATAGCACTTTGCTGCTTGTTTTCTCTTCCTCACACCTTTGCAGTTCAGCCTGTTCTGGGGACACTCCATGGCTCGAAATTGAGGTAGAGTTGCTTGAAAGATTTTTAAAATTAGATTTTTTTTCAATAAAAAACATTTTAAATTAGTTAAAAAACAAAAGCAAAAAGGACATTTTGGGGTGAAAAATGTCCCATTTTTTTACCAGCTTTAGATGAAAGAACATAGTCACATAGCCCTTCCCCGCCACAAGGAGTTCTGCTTCCTTTTTCTTACTCTCCTCTTTCTGGGGGTAGGATCCAGTCAGTTTCAACACCTTGTCATATTGCAGTGCATACAGGAGCTAGGAGCACATAGAGGCAGTAAGGTTGCCACTGTGGATAGGACTTTATTAGTGATAACCCAGAAGTGATACAGATAATCAGTAGTACCCCTGGGTATAGTGACAGAGGTCCTCATTCTCCATTGCCCTCCATCTTTGTACAGTCATTTACACCAGTGGAAAATTAGTGTAAAAAAACTACCATTTTGATTTGGTAGCATTTGACACTAACTCTTCACTGGTATACACAACTGCACAAATTCCAGGGCAATGGAGAATCGGGCCCTAATTCTTTAAGTTCCTTCCAGCATAGGTGTCCTATTGCATCTCATCTGCTTGCCCATCACACTTTTCAGCATTCCTTCCCTATGATGGCCCTGACTAGCAAGAAGTCTCCATAGTCAAATCCCTGCCAGTCCTTGTGGCAGAAAATCTAGGTTAGTCCTGCTGCAAGTACTATAGTAGGAGAGACTAAGCAAGCACTTTTGGGGTAAGATTCACAATGGTATTTAGGCACTTAATGCCCATTGTTTTCAATGGCAGTTAGGTGTCTAAATACCTTAATGAAGTCCATCCTTGATGTTTACAGGATAACAGGAACATTCCCTGTACCTTGTTATAAGAGCCACATTTTCCTGTCAGATGAGCATGCCTGGCTCTCATTTACTTACATGCTGAATTGAACATCTGAGATAAAAATGTGGCCCTTCATACCAGATTAGTCCTTAGTTCTCTAGTCCCTCCTCTGATTGATGTAAAATATTTCAGTCTGTTTTATTTCTGCAGGTTTTTCAGTAAGGTTGTCTTTTATCCTGAGGAGGACTTGTATCAGCAATATAATTCCTCCAACAAACTCACTCTGCTAATTTCAAGGGTCTGCTGGTGCTGTTTGATTCTTGTCATGTCAGACTCAGTAATCCAGTTTGCATTTAATATTAAATTAGGGAAGATGTGAGAACAGCAAAATTACCTGCATTTGCAAAATTAGTTTGAAATGACATTGGCAGCTTCTTCTAATACTTGCTCCACATCTCCCTGCTAGAAGCCCTGAATCTGATACCTAGATGTATACATTGATGCCAGGCTATGAATCAAGAAAATGCCTTTCTGTACTGTTAAATTCTATGGCATGATCTTAATCTCCCCTCCTGTTGTCTTCACTCACATGTGGCATAGCATAGCATGATGAGAGACTCTCAATACAATCTAATAGCTAAGGTATCAGAAAACTGGGGTTAACTCTCAGCATCCCATTTAGGGAGATATTTTCAGACACAAGAGTACTTAGGCTCCCAACTCCCGTTGAGCCCAATGACCTAAAAAATCAGCACTACTTCTGGGTGTCCTGAAACATCCATCATTAAAGGATGATCTGTATAAAAGGTGAATGCTAATGGTCATCTGTGCCTTTGAAAATCTCCTCTAAGGTGGGCCCAGTCAGAAATAGCCCAGTGAATGGAAACAGTGAAAAGGGCATTATTTGAGTTAACTAGCACTGTGGCTCACCAAGAGTTTTCTTTCTGATCAGAGAATGTTGGCCCAGTGATCTAAATAATGGTTTGAGATACTCAAGCTCCATAAAATCAGTGGCTTGAATCCCAACTGTGTTAAATCAGCTCTTTAGCCTTTTGTGGCAAATAAACTGAGTTTCTGAAATCTGCTTGTGACCCAAGTACACCTGTATATTCACACCTTGAACTCTAGTTTAATCTTTGTACAAAATATGCCTTGAGATATCATTTGAAAACTAATAACTCATTGGCCAATAATATCATGCTGAAATGTGTGTAGCAACATCATACATAAAGGTATGAACATAAACTGAAATTATGACCGATACGTGTTTACCAGACACATCTGGGGAGGAGGTAAACCACTTTCTCACAGAAAAATGACAAGCTGATGCCTCTAAACAGGTATAATCAACGTTAATTGGTAATCACCTGTCAAGGTGCCATTTTTTGGCAACAAAGGGGGAAGGAACAGATGAATCTCCATTTTAGCAAGAAACCACCATAGGCACTGGAACTAAAGGTGTTGGGGGTGCTGCTGCACCCCTGGCTTGAAGTGGTTCCCATTATATACAGGGTTTACAGTTTGGTCCAGTGTCTCTCAGCACCCCTAGTATAAAAATTGTTCCACCACCCCTGCAACCACATGGAACCTCTCACCATGTCTTTGTTCTCACAGCAGGAAGAAACACTTTTATCTAAATGTAACACTTATGAAGATGCATTTCAAAGGGTGACTGGACTATAAAAGGTTTCAGAGTAGCAGCCATGTTAGTCTCTGTCAACAAAAAGAACAGGATTACTTGTGGCACCTTAGAGACTAACAAATTTATTTCAGCATAAGCTTTCGTGGGTTAGAACCCACTTCATCAGACACATGGAATGGAACATACGGTAAGCAGATATTTATACATTCAGAGAAACATGAAAAGGTGAAAGTGCCTATACCAACTTTAAGAGCCTAATTAATTAATAGGCACTATATCAGCAGGAGAAAAAAGCTTTTGAAGTGATAATCAAAATGGCCCATTGCGGACAGTTGACACAAAGGTGTGAGTGAGGATAGTTAACTAAGGGAAATAGATTCAATTAACGTAATGGCCAAGCCATTCCCAGTCTCTGTTCAAACCTGAGTTGATGGTATCTAGTTTGCATATCAATTCAAGTTCGACAGCTTCTCGATGAAGTCTGTTTTTGAAGTTTTTCTGTTGCAAAATTGCCACCTTTAAGTCTGTCACTGAGTGATTAGAGAGGTTGAAATGTTCTCCTACTGGTTTTTGAATGTTATGATTCCTGATGTCAGATTTGTGTCCATTTATTCTTTTGCGTAGAGACTGTCCGGTTTGGCCAATGTACATGGCAGAGGGGCATTGCTGGCACATGATGGCATATATCACATTGGTAGATGTGCAGGTGAACGAGCCCCTGATGGTGTGGCTGATGTGATTAGGTCCTATGATGGTGTCACTTGAATAGATATGTGAACAGAGTTGGCATCGGGCTTTGTTGCAAGGATAGGTTCCTGGGTTAGCGTTTTTGTTGTATGGTGTGTGGTTGCTGGTGAGTATTTGCTTCAGGTTGGGGGGCTGTCTGTAAGTGAGGGGCAAAAACACCCCAGCTTCTGTCTGTCTGTCTGTGTCTCTCTCTCCCCACTCCTTACCTAAGAGGACAAAGGAACAGCTCTTTGACTTTGGGGTGGCAGGAGGGATCCTGGCCAGAGAATTTGGTCAGCTTTGTTGCTGGGAATATGTGGTAAGGATTTTACCTTGAACCAAGTCTTGTTAAATTTTCGCTACTAGAAGTTTTATCTTTATTTCTCTTGTAACTATTTCTGACTTAATGTCTCATATCTGTGCTCACTTAATCTCTCTCTTTGTAGTTAAATAACCTTGTTTTATTTTTTAATCAAAACTGAATCCATTATTAAGTTTAAACTGAATTCTATGGTAATTCCAATTAAACTAGCAAACTGTTGTATATTGACCCCTTACAGGGGCAATGAACCTATAATATCTGAACTGTTCATAAGAGGTTTGAACAGTACAGAACATATGTTTTGGGGGAAAATTAGGGTGTCGAAGTGTGTTGGGGTCATTCTGCAGGTAATAACCTAGCTGGCTGGAAGCCAGAGTGTGGCTGGTGTTTGCTGGGGTCAGAGCTGCTGGACCATGGCTATTGCTATCAACAGACATTCAGGTGTGACCTGCCTGCTGTTTAGCTGTTTGTGAGTGACCCAGGTCGGGAGCTACAGCACGAAAGCATTGTAAGGCACCCAAGGTTGCAGGGCAGGTGATGGCACAACCCCTCACTGGTCTAGATTGCACCCTGACATGTGATACGATTGTGTATGGCTCTCTTAGCCAAGACCTTTGAAAAACTAAAGACACTTCTGCTGTGCATGGCCTATTTTAATTTAAAATATGCCCATTCAGCACTTTGTATGAAGATGTGCAATAAGCAGTCACACATGTCAAACCACACATAGGCCAACAGCTAGTTTTCCTCAAACCCTCCCCCAAAAGAGGTAATTTGTCCCAAACTTAAAATTCTTCCCCCCTCACTCTCTCATGACTAGACTATTGTCCAAACCCTAGACAAAAATATATTCCATAGCCTTCACATTCAAACTTCCTTGAACCACAACAGGAAAAGGCTGGGGGAAAAGATGGACCTTGCAGCATGACCCAAATCTGGTTCTTCAGGACCAAGCAGAGATGTGTTTATAAATCAAACACATCCCTGCCAGCACTCCCTTGTGTTTAAAACAGGGCTACATGTGAACACGTTGGATGATTGCAGCTGCTACATTAGCACACCATTGTTTCTAGCATATAAACAGTTTTGCCAGCGACAGTTTTCCAAATAAGCTGGGGGCTACTGGAGGGCTGTGTGGACGTCTTAGTGAATGTACGGTTATTCTGAGAAAGGAAAGGGAGAAGACAAGAAAAATAACCTAAAATTCACCTGAAAGTATATACATTTGGACAGCAGATCCCTGACAACTTTAACAAGTCATCCCTTGAAAAAAAATTACTCTTCCTACTATCCCCCTCATGACTTTCCATCTTCTTCCCATGTGACTCCTCCTTTCCCATGCCCCATCACTCCTTTTGCCCTTTCCCCTGATCCCTATACGCTGATCCCTGTCTCCTGTTACCTCTGAGTCTTTGCCCACATGCAGACTGCTCTTTTTCCTGGATACTCAGTGGCCCCCTCCCTTGACCTCAGGAAGCTTGCTCCCAGCTCTTCCCCCTACATTTGACTCTAGCCCTGTGCTGCGCTCAATATGGAGGCAAAACTCAGAGGGGTCTGCCTACAGATCAGGAGGGAGGCAGCCAACATAGGAAAGTGGCCTGCCACATCATTTCAGGGCATTGGTAAGGACAGGGACATTTCGCTCAAACAGATTTTCTAAACCAGGGATTATTCTAGCCAACCCAGGACTGTAGGGAGGTATTTCATATGGGGAAAGTGTCAGTTTCTCAATTATCTAGGAACTAAAACCTATAGTATGTGCTGCCTTCCAGGCACGAGCTTGTGGGCAGGAGATTAGGGCTCTGTCCACACTTCCAGCCCGCCCAGAGCCTTTTGTGGTCAGGGCATAGGTGCCGACTCTGTGGGTGCTCCGGGGCTGGAGCACCCACGGGGAAAAATTGGTAGGTGATCAGCACCCACCGGCAGCTCCCCGCCAGCCCCCTGCGCCCAGCTCAGCTCACCTCTCCGCCGCGGCCTCTCCGCCTCCCGAGGGCGGGCTCCTCCTGAGAGGCAAGCTGAAGCCCGCTTGTCCTGGCTCCAGCTGGTCGGCGGTGCCTCGGGGGAGGGGTATGGGGAGGAGGCGGAGCCCGGTGGGTGCTCTGCCGCCCCCCTACTCTACGCTCATCCGCTGAGCGGGGAGCCAGGAGGCAGCCGTGGCAAGCCGCCTCCCCGCTCAGCCTTTGAGTGGGGAGCCGGGAGGCTGCCGCGGGGGGCGTTGATTTGGGAAAGGGGTGAGGCCGGGGGCGGAGTTGGGGCGGGGACGCGAGCACCCACCGGCGCCGACAAAAGTCAGCGCCTATGGGTCAGGAAGTATTACCAGACACCTTAAGGCTTTCTTCAGTTCATGAACTTCGGGGGGGGTGGGGGGGAAGGGTCTCCTTGCATTCTCCCCTTTCCAGTGCATCTATCTAGCAGTACATATCCAGAGTTCTCAAAAGTATTTTGGGTTCTTTCATAATAACAGGTGCTATGTAAATGTATGGTCTTATTACATTCAAGTAATTTGGCATAGTTTGAGGTGTATGGGGGGTTGCACCATGAGACTTCAGTTCTCATCTAATGGAGATGAGATAATATTAATTGAAATTCAAGCAAAAACAAAACTAAAAGTCTCACAGTTTTGAGTCCTGTGTTAACATATAAAAGCTTGGCAACAGTTTATTTAAAGTGATTCTCTGTTACAATTAAATTGCAAAAAATCAATGCTTTGGTATTCATGAAGAGGTCTCAAAAATTACCCATAAGAAGTCTGTAAAGGTTAGCTTTAAAAATGTAGCAATAAACCTTTATCTCCTCATGTTGAATGTTGGGCTTTTAAAAAAATCAAGTAAGCATCGTATTTTGTTACAATCAGTCAATCGAGAATTAATGTATTATTTCTATGCGCACATGCGAACAATCATAACCATACATAGCAATTATAAATACAATTCAAATCATATTGCCTCTGCTACGTTCCCCTGACAGTCTGCCCATAACATTGGAAAACTGCACAGGTTGTTGACTGGGAAATATTTTAAGATCTAAACATAGTGAGGTTGGAGTGCAGTGTGTAAAGCTGAATGTTAAATTGTTTGGGATTTATCAGTGTTTTTCGATTATTCATGTTCTGTCTCTTCCAGCTGAAATTGAGGGTGTTGAAAACAAGATGTTCAAAACTGATCTAGATGATTTCTCTGAGGGTTTTGTATAAATGTGATAACCATCACCAGTGAATATAAAGCAAACAAGAAAAAAAAGTAAGCAGCTTGGTCTTTGGTGAATTCACTTAGAGTCTTATGTGTCAGGAACCATTGTACTTATCATTTGAAATCAGACCCCCAGCCTTATCCATGCTCTCTATCAGCCGTTAGACCTTGGCAAAGAGCAAACTGCTTCTGAAGGATTGTCGGTTTGTAGCCAGTGCAGGCAAAGCGTCCCTGTCAGGAACGGTAATACATGTTGACAAGTGCACATTAATTTTAGATTATTCATTCTGACAAGGCTGTTGATATGGAGGTTTGCTGCAACTGTTGGTTTAGCCAGGCACAGAAGGAAGCTGAAGGCATGAACAAAACCCAAAAGGGGGCTTTTGGTGGATGGGGGGTTAATATCATGATGAAAAGTCTTTCTAAATTTGTCTAGAGTTCAGTTTGAGCTTGGAAAGCTGACGTGTAATAAAGATGTATTTCAAGGTCTAGCAGCACAGAAGAGGTAACCATGGCAATTTAACCTATTCAGGCTGAGACAACAAGAACCAGAATAGAGTTCCTACCACCCTCTTAAACAGGAGATACTTTGTATATGATAGAGAAAGAGGGGAAATTTGTCCAAAAGTTAGAAAAGGAAGTTAAATAAAATTCATGGGATGGTGGAAGTTAATGTATTTTAAGATTCCCATACAGGTTTCAGAATCACTGGAGCCTAGCAATTAGCAAAGTTCCCTTTTAATTCCGTGAAGACAAGATTTCACCATGGACCTTCAAGTCCACTTTACTTCAAGTCCACTTTACAAGGGCAAGACAGAGTTCTTCAAGAAAAGTGTATATACCTGGGCTTTTAAATTTAAAAGCATCCAGACAGGGGTAATTACCAGGTCTACCTGGTCATCTAGAAGAGAGTATTTATTAAAAGAAAGATTTACAATTTCAAAAAGGAATGATTGTCCAAAACAGATAGAATTGTCTCACTTTCTAGTGTGATTAACAGGTTCTTTTATAACACCATGCTAGTTAGCCATTTTATATATTTTTATTATCACTCTAACTAAGGCATATGCAGCCATGAAACTTTGAGGACAACTCTATAGATCAATTTAAAAGTAGAATATTTAAACACTTATCTGAGAGATTTTAGTTAACTTTTTTTAAAATAACAATTTCTAACATCCACAAAAATTTGAAAATAGCAGTGAGCCAGACTGAGAAGTGCACAGTCACATTCCTGAGCACTTGCTTATGTAAATAGTCTCATTGAAACTAGTGAAACTATTTGAGTGAGTAAGCGCTCACCAATGTGAGCAAGGGGGATGCATAATCTGGCTCATAAAAAAAATTCCCTACCATCCCGAAGGGGCAAGATAGAATAATATCAGGATAAGGGAAGTAATAAGAGAGCAGTAAGCATCCTAGATTGCATTTGCAAGACAATATAACTATTTTTCAGACCATCAAGGCAAATCTGAGTTGTATAGAATGGTGAGAGAGAGTGTGCACAGGTGCCTCTTTTACACTGGTGATTACTGATGTGTTTCTCTAATACTCGTGAAATATTAAATGGGTCTATAGTTATATCCAGTCAGGAGACTGGTGGCCCAGGAGCTTGACTCTGCTCCCTTTAAAGTCAGGAAGAGATTTGCCACTGACAATGGCATCAGAATTTGGTTTCTTTTGCAGGCTAATTTTATTTTAGTAAATGTTGTATAACAGTAAACCTTAAAAAAAAACTGTAGCATAGTAGGAGAAGCATTTCTCGCCATACATAAATTGAATTTTAAATATATTTCAAAAATTTTACCTTCCTACAGACAGAGGATAAATAGCTAAAACCTGCCTTCTTTCTTTGACACTTTAACAGCAGAGAGACTCAATAGCAGAGATTTGAAAGTAGTTACATTCTACTTTAGTGTTAATTTGACAAGCAAAAGCAGTTCTTGACATTTAAAATAAAGAACATTTTTTGTAAAGACAAGCCTGACCAGAATTCCAGATGTTCTAAGATTTGGGATCAGACCCAAGAGTCCAGATCCAACTTCTGTGTGCTCTCACAATATTCTCTCCTTTTTTTTTCCAATGCTGAATTTGAAGTTTGATCTTGACTGCAGCAGAGGATGAGATAAACATATATGAGCTTTGAAATCACACTTAGGAGGCTTCCAGATACAGACTCCACCAGATCATCCCTTCACTAATTTTGGGTGTGAATTTCAGTGCTCGCAATACTGGTAGTTTAATACCACTGGTTAGTGACTACGGAGTACAGTAGCATATAGAGCTAGTTGCAACATTTTTGACAAAACTATTTGTTGTACAAATAACCTGTTTCATCAAAGCCAAAACATTTTGTGGAGGCGTATCAGTTTCGACAGCATTTTCATCGGGAAGGTTTCTGAAGTCCAGGGTCATCTCTCTGGTCAATTCCACAGATAGAGAGAGAGAGAGAGACCCAAATTGGAAAATGGTGGTTTCAGCACAATTTTGTTTCACAACAGCATTCAAAAGGTTTTGGCTTTGTTTCGTGCAGAATGAAAACAAATTTCAAAACCTCAAATTGTTGTGAAATGGAATTATTGTTTTCTGGTCAGTTCCAGGAGCATGCATGTTTTCCCATATGCTGCACTGTAGTCTATTTATCAGTATCCTCACCTGCAACACTCTTGCCATTCCAATTCTGGCTATCTCTGTAGCAGAGACTATCAGTGAAGCCAAATAGTGAGATGAAGAGCGGGACAATGTCACCGTTTAAATGTTTAAGCAATACAGTTTTCCTTCTGATTGTCAAATCAGTATTGAGGCAGGATGGAAACTGATTTGTGAAACTTGACACTGGGCCTGGATGTTACCAGTGTCACAGATTAGGGTGTAGGCTTTAGGAGTTCATCTGCTGCCATTGGGAAATACCAGTACATTACATTTCACATGCAACTTGAAGGGGGGAGAAAGTGTTTCTAACTCTTTGGTTTTTCAGAACACCACACAGAGCCAAATAGGTACAGCTTTCTGAGCTGATGATGAGTGAACACAAGTATTAACTTTAAATACTGGCAATATTCAGCCATCTGAATTCAGATGAAAACTTTAAGCTAATATTAAAGTTACTGAACCAGCAGCAGCACTAAGGTGGGAGTAATAATGTGCTCCTCACTCTACTACAAACCTGCAAACTGACATTGTGAGGGGAAGAGACAGAAGGGTCCTAGCCTGGCCCCTTCCCCTAACCGCAAAAGGGGTCCCCTTTTGTGGGGAGAGCAGCAGTCAGCACCATCTCCATTGGCTCATTGGGGAGGAAACAGAAAATCCTCAATCTCCTTCCTCCCTAGTCCTCTTTGCGAGATGGGGTGAAGAGTCTCCAGCAACTTCTTTTCCTCGCCACAGTAGAAAAAGGGAGGAGGAGACTCCAGATTCATCCTCCTTTGGCCCCCATGAGGAAGATTCAAGGGGATCACCCCACATTCATTGATTTCCATGGTGGGCAGGGCAATGGGAATTCCAACTCTGGCAGCTCAAATGCTCGGGAGGCTTAAAAAAAGGCTCTGACAAGAGGCCCCCTTGCACTGATTTGTTCTCCTCCCTTATCTTCAGTTGTTTTGTAGGGAAGAGGTCTGGTACCCTACTATTTCCTCCTGGTGTATTCAGAGGATGCCCAGATATCCAACTGCAGCATCTATTAGAGAGGGTAGCAACCCCTTCCCCTCTCCCCCACCCCCACCCCCCGGCCTCATCCAGCAGCAGCAGTATCCACAAAGACTCTTTTGGTCCTGCATTTGTCTCTTCTACTGGCTCTTTAATCCTCTGGAACTAAGTATACTTAACCCAGGGCTACACTAGGCAGGGGGGTCGATCTATGATACGCAGCTTCAGCTACGTGAATAACGTAGCTAAAGTCAGCGTATCGTAATCGACTTACCTGGCCGTGAGAACGGCGGCGAGTCGATCGCTGCCGCTCCCACGTCGACTCCACTTCTGCCTTTCGATGAGGTGGATTTCTGGAGCCGACGGGGAGCGCTTTCGGGGATCGATTAATCGCGTCTAAACGAGATGCGAAAAATCGATCCTCGATAGATCGATTGCTACCCGCCGATCTGGCGGGTAATGAAGACAAGCCCTTAGAGGGTGCGAGGCAGTGCTAGCTGTATGCAGGGAAAATCAAGTCAGTGGACCTTTTCCACTTCTTCCTCTTCAAAAAAGAGAAAGGTAAGGGGAAATCCAGGCCTGTGGGAGGAAGGGATTCCTGTAGGGCAGTAGTTGGAATTGGATGAAAATCAGAGTACTGAACAAAATCTGAATAATAAGACAATTCACCCACCACTGCTCTGTGCCAATCAGCACAATATTGATGTTTACAGGAGTTCTTTGTTTGTTTGTTTTTTCTTTTAGCTGCCTCACTAGGACTAAATAACAAACTGGAATTTTCTAGCATTTGAGTCTGCGGTAATTTTACTGGTGATTCTTAATCTTTTTTTCCCTAGCACAGCTCTTTCTTTCTCAGCTTAATATTTAAATTGGATTCACTTTTAATTCCTTAATATGCAAACACATTTGTGTCAGAATTGATTCAATATTTAAACTTGTTCAGTTTCAAACACATTTTTATGCTTCAGCAGTTTCAACCTGTAGATTATTTCAAACATGGAACTGATTCCAAAATTAAACAGGTCTAAATGTTCAGTGCATTTATTTTAAACTATGTGCTGGCTGTGTTTTAGAAGTTTGTACTGGGAATATTAATTTCCTTTGTTGGCACTTTTAGAGTTCATAGTATGTAAGCAATCTGAAAAGAAATTCACATTAACAGCTGTTCATAACTCGGCTATAGAAATTTCAGCAAGGCTAGAGGTTGATATATATAAAATGGCACCCAGATACCATGGCAATAAACATAGTGTAAAGGTCTAGATAGACTAGCACTTTTTTTGTTAATTTAAAAAAAAAATCTGTTGCCATTTCTTTTAATTGTCAGAGTTGAAAAACAACAAAATAACAAGCACCACCCGGTGGTGCTGGAACAATTTGTATCGTGGGGGTGCTAAAAGCCATTGAACAAAACTGCAAACCCTGTATGTAATGGAAACCACTTCAAGCCAGGGGGTGCTATCACACCCCCAGCACTCTTAATTCCAGACCCTATGCCACCACTCTGAAACCCCCAGTATCACAATTGGTGCAGCCTTCTTGGCAATCCTAGCAGATAGGCAGAGAATTGAGTGGCTATGATGTCTGCAGTTTAAAGCCTAGACGCATTTGTAGGGCAGAGTGGAGAAGCTAGTACTGCGGATGTTGTCCATGTCATACTTTTGTACATGGATAAGCAGAGGTCTTTTGTTCCCAGTGCTGTGGATCAGGTACTTTTCATGAGCTCTCAACTCATTTTAAAAGGAGAACCATTATAGAAATTACAAAGTTTTGGATACTTTTATATACTCCTATAATTCAAAAATAGCTTTGTTCTTTAAAAGGAAATGTATTCCATTAGTTAATGACATGGATGAGGCTCTTTTTTGTTCATTTAAAATTAAAATTGCTGAGTTCTTAATGTTTGAATGTTGGCCAATGCACACATACACTACCTGCTTTTATTTCAGAATCATTTAATACACATATCTGTATTATTATTGTAATGCCTTCACATTATAAATGGATAGGTTATATATACCTGCCAAGTCCCGCTATTAAAAAAAAAAAAAAAGCAGTAGGTTACCATTTGCATAATGTTCATATATTTGCATAAACTGAGACACAGAGCATCAGAAGACTGTTGTTTCTTCTTTTAAAGTTATACTGAAGAAAAAAAACACGACGGAGAAGATGATTGCAAGCAAATAGTCTGAACATCTAGCCAGACCATCTTGAGGACCTACCTAGAGAGCGATCTAGGTGGCTTTCAATCTGCAAGAAGGCTATATCCCTTTGGGATTTGCCTTTGATGCTGATTTATGGGGCGTGTTGAGTGTTGACAGGCATTATATTTATATATATATTGAGTAAATTTCCATGCCATATTTACAGTATTGTTCCTATTCTTTTTCATGGTGACAAGTTCTATGAAGGTGGGCTATTTGGGTGAAACAAGTACCTGTTATGACGACTCCTAATTTAAGGCCTAATTCTGACACTGTTAAGAAGTACTTTTACTATGATAGGCAGTAGGGCTACCCATAGAATAAAACACTACTTACTCTGTGTGTGTGTGCAGTAATAGCAGAATCTGGCAGAACGTTGGAGAGCAATCAGAATTTGTATAATCTAAATGATGAGGGTCCGAGCATGACTTAAGGGTTCACACACAGAGTTAGCCAACTAAGCCTGGATGTCTCCTCTCTCATGCTAAAAGAGGATTGTCAACCATGTCTGCAGCAATGTTCCTGTCTTTGAGATGGACCCTGTAGATCCATGTGTGGGTATGCAGAGGTTGGGCCATGGGGATGAGTAGGAGGACAGGACAGGGGGAATGCATAATATATGTTTCCCAAGAAGCCCCCTCTGCAGTGAGGAACTCTGCCTCTAAGGGGGCCCAAAGGCAGCTAGAGGGAGTTTTGTGATTGGAACGCATAGGGCTTGGGTGCTAGACCCAAGGTTCCCTCTGCAGGGGAAAAGGATGGTGAAACCCAATGGGAGAATACAGAGGAAACACCATGACTGGAATCATGCAGAGTTGTCTGTGCCTATGCAGGTGCTGCTGTGGAGACTGTGATAAGGCTCTGAGAGAAGTTGAAGAAACAGAATATTGCTTTGAAACATTTTAGTTCCAAAGCTGTTTATCTTCCCACACAAATCACTCTCTGCTTTTGTATTAAATGCCCACAGCCTGGCACCAGAAAAAAAACCCCAGTATATCTCAGTACATCTGTAGCAAATGCCAAAAGGCAATATTCTGTTGTGAAAAGGCATAGACTTGACAGGTCTGGTTGTATTACAAGGGTATCCTCTTGAAGATCCAGATAGGCCTCAGACCAGCAAACACTTACGTGCATACTTAACTTTAAACATTTACTTCAGTGGGGCTACTCACAATTTAAAAATTAAGCATATGCTTTGCTGGATCAGGTCTATAATGATTCTGAAGGATTATCCATACATATATCAGATAAATAAAACATGCAGTTGAAAATTATCAGATGTCTTGAAGGTTTTATCGCTTGGCCTCTCCGTACCTGGTACTCACATTGACTTCAGAATGAGTTCAGAATCCAGATCAGCTGCAGGAGCAGGTCCACATTTCTCACAGAAAAATATAATGCTCTAGAAAAGCTACTAAAGTTAAGTAAACAATATACATGTTAAAAATTGCTTGCCTGGAATTGAAATATATATTTATGAAATGCACAGTGAATGAGCCCTTGTGGACTATTATTTCAATGTTCATACATTCCCATAATTAGGATGACCAGATAGCAAGTGTGAAAAATCAGGACTGGGGGTGGGGAGTAATAGGGACTTATATAAGAAAAAGCCCTGAATATCAGGACTGTCCTATAAAATCAGGACATCTGGTCACCCTACCCATAATAGATCTCTTTTTTTTCTTTTTAACAGTACTTGTAAGAATAAAGAATAAATTCATATAGCACAAAGAATCCCACATAAACACACAAATGCAAGGCAATTCATAGATAAGATTGGAAGTCTGTTTAACTCTACCCATAATACATCAAGAAAGGCTCTAAAATAGTGCATGATCTTCTATACTCTATTTCTGTGACAAAAGGTGCTGAGAGCAGAAAACGGGTGTATGAACAGCTGCTCATTTTTTTTACAATCAGTAAAAGTATCACTGAAATACTCTTTTAACAATGTCATGAGTGGTTACATCACAATACAGGGCATGTGTCTACCTTCTAGACACAACCCTGCATTGGGGAAGGTACAGAAGGTTCCAGAAGGAGCACCGGAACACATTCTGCTTTGTAGAGACCTTCTTGACCTGCCAGCTGCATAAAGCCGTGTTCCCATGACTACATCCCTTTAGCTGCTAAAGGCAGATCCAGCTATCCTATTCATTGCATATTCAACCAGTTCCATTGGCTTGTTTGTGGGAAAATGTATGGGATTATGGATACAGCTGAAAGAATAATTGATTTTTTTGCTTCAGCGGCGGCACCAAAAAAAACCCGAATTTCTCGCTTCCCCACAAAAAAACCTCCAACCCCCAATGTTTTGGCTCAAACCAAAACTGAATTTTCAGCATTTTCTTGCCAAAATGGAAAAAAATGGTTTAGGATCAAACAAAATATTTTATTCAACTCAAAATGATTTTTCTTCCAGATTTTTGTTTTGTTTCTTGTTGTTCTGGGGTGTTTTTTTCTCCCTTATCTTTTAAAATTTAGATACATTTTGAAATGGCATTTCATTTAGAAACAAAAAGTCAAATAAAACATTTCACTTCAAAATGGCTGGGGAAAAAACAGATTTTTTTTAAAGCAGGAAATCCATTTTGGGGTGGGAGACAAAACTATTAGCAGAATTTGACCTGCATTTTCAGAGTTTCAGTGCCCTCCCAAAATACATTTTCAGCAAATTTATTATTTGCAAAAAAAAATATGTTTACTCAGTCTAGTCATGGGTCCTGCTCATACCACCTCCCTTTCCCTAACAGTTAACCACAAGGGAATAGGGACAAGAATTCTGCCTGACATAGGAGCTGAGGAAGTGGGGACTTCTGCCACCCCATGCTTACATATAGAAGACTAGCAGAATCTGGCCCATAATGGTTTGATATTTTGTAATTTAAATTAGAGCTGATTTTGAATGAGAAGGCAAAGTATTTTGAACCAAAAAATTTTGTTTTTTCACACTTATAAATGGCCAAATATACATATATAAATACCTATAATAGAAAATAGTAATATGTCAGTAATGAATTATTTTTTGGCACATATCAGGTGTTATGGCATTGAGAGCTAACTGTTGACCAATGGTTAATATTTAATTCTCTGGTCAATACAGCTCAATGTTTATATAATGAATAAGTCAGTATGACCAGCATATGTCAATTCATATGTTCTGAATGTCTTCCTGAGAATAGCTGCAATTCTCTCCATTGTAGCCATGAATTTCAAAAGCTATAAAACCTTCCCAAAGAAGCTAGAATTCCAATAGGGAGATAGAAGTTAAAAGTACATGAAAAAGTATATTTACTTTAATCAATCCAGTCAGAAAGAGGTTTGCATATATTATTTGGTCCATCAGATAAGATTCAGAGACAGGTGGTGAAAATAATTAGAGGCACTAAGAGAAATTGAAAAAGATGGTGGCTGCTTAGTTTGGAGAGAAGACAAATAATAGGAAACATGAAAGGTCTACAAAATAATGTACTCTATAGAGATGGTAACGCTGCAGTTTCTAATTACACTGTCTCGTAATACAAGAATTAGGGGGCACTGAGTGAAATTGAGAGGCCAGGAAGTTTAAAAACTGATAAAACAAGATATATTTTTACACAAAAGTACAATTAACTTGTGGAACCATGGCCACTAGATATCATTGAGGTTTAGTAATATTTAAAAAAGGGTTGAATGTTTATGTGGATAATTAGGACATCCACAATTACAATAGATAGGATGTAAAATATAAAGGTCATATAGCCACATTCTTCAGGATATAAACCAACCACTAACTGATGAGATAGGTTAGGAAGAAACTTTCCCTACAGTCAAGTTGTTCCATTATTGTCCAATAGGTTTCTTGCTTCTTCCTCTGAAGCATCTGGCACTGGTAGGATACTAAGCCAGCTGGACCATTGCTCTGATATGGCTTGGCAGTACCTATATGCCTACAGTAGAGAGAATGATTAAAGGATTGAAAAACATGCCTTATAGTGATAGACTCCATGAACTCAATCTATTTAGCTTAACCAAGAGAAGATTAAAAAGTGACTTGATCACAGTTTTTCAGTACCTACATGGGGAACAAAAATTTGATAATGGGCTCTTCAGTCTAACAGACCAAGGTCTAACAAGATCCAATGGCTGGAAGCTGAAGCTAGATAAATTCAGACTGTTAATAAGGTGCATATTTTGAACAGTGAGAGTAGTTAACCACTGGAATAATTTACCAAGGGCTGTGGTTCCCCCGCAAACTGCCGTTTCTGCAAAGAGCTGGACGCGATACTTTGGGGCAACCCCACCTCCACGCCAAGAACCACCACGGACACTTCAGAGCTCAGTTCAACAAGGCAGGAGTAGGGAAGCGGGAGCGAGGGTGCTGAGGAGGTGGGGGGCACCCCAGAATCCCTAGATGCATGCAGCGAGGAGCTGTTCTCAAGCCAGAAGGAAGGTAGCCAGTCGTTGCGGCAGGTGCTTGGGGAAGGACAAACACCAGAGGAGGTTCCCGGTAAGCGGCTTTTATTTTGGGAAGGAAGTTATTCGGTGCGGGCTCTTGGGGTGAGGAGGGTTAGGGCTGCATGCATGCCTAGATGTGGAATAGAGCGTTGATGTGCTCTCTCACATCGCGGTAATCGGCCTCAGTGATCTCTTCAAAGGTCTCATCCAGAAGTTGAGCAATGTGCTTGCGCAAGTTTCTTGGGAGATCCACTGTGGTCCTTGTCCCAGTCAGGGTAACATGTCCGCGCCACTGTGCCATGAGGGGCTGGGGGACCATTGCTGCACACAGGCAAGCTGCATATGGGCCAGGGTGGAAGCTGCTTTGTAGTAGAAGACCTTCCCTTGCTTCCCAGGTCACCCTCAGCAGCGAGATATCTTCCAGGACAAACTCCTGTGGAAAATGTGGGGATGGTGTTCAGTATAGGGGCCCCCTGTAGCTGTTGGCTCTCCCCAAGGCACAGAAACCCAGAGGACAGTATGGCCATGAAACAATCAGTCCCCCTTGACCCTGTGCTTACTCACCATTTTGGGGCTCCCGTGGGTTATGTGCACTCACTTTGGGATGGGCAAATTATTCTATTGTGTAGATTGTGCTTGCCCTTAAGTATTGTTGAAATTATTGCTGTCTGGTGTGAACAATGTTGCCTCTCTTAAGTGTTGCATTTTGCCTTTATGGATGCAACCTTGAGATCTCAGCTGTCTGTGTTATCATGGGCCGAAAGACTCCAAAGAATTAGGAGTAACAAGAAGGGTTTCTTCAGGTATGTTAGCAACAAGAAGAAAGTCAAGGAACGTGTGGGCCCCTTGCTGAATGAGGGAGGGAACCTTGTGACAGAGGATGCGGAGAAAGCTAGTGTACTCAATGCTTTTTTTGCCTCTGTCTTCACAGACAAGGGCAGCTCCCAGATGGCTGCACTCCGCAGCACGGTATGGGGAGGAGGTGACCAGCCCTCTGTGGAGAAAGAAGTAGTTCGGGACTATTTAGAAAAGCTGGACGAACACAAGTCCATGGGGCCGGATGCACTGCATCCGAGGGTACTAAAGGAGTTGGCCGATGTGATTACAGAGCCATTGGCCATTATCTTTGACAAATCATGGCAATCGGGGGAGGTCCCGGATGACTGGAAAAAAGCTAATGTAGTGCCCATCTTTAAAAAAGGGAAGAAGGAAGATCCGGGGAACTACAGGCCAGTCAGTCTCACCTCAATCCCTGGAAAAATCATGGAACAGGTCCTCAAGGAATCAATTTTGAACCACTTAAAGGAGGGGAAAGTGATCAGGAACAGTCAGCATGGATTCACCAAGGGCAAGTCATGCCTGACTAACCTAATTGCCTTCTATGATGAGATAACTGGCTCTGTGGATGAGGGGAAAGCAGTGGATGTGCTATTTCTTGACTTTAGCAAAGCTTTTGATACAGTCTCCCACAGCGTTCTTGCCAGCAAGTTAAAGAAGTATGGGCTGGATGAATGGACGGTAAGGTGGATAGAAAACTGGCTGGATGGTCGTGCTCAACGGGTAGTGATCAATGGCTCCATGTCTAGTTGGCAGCCGGTATCAAGTGGAGTGCCCCAAGGGTCGGTGCTGGGGCCGGTTTTGTTCAATATCTTCATCAACGACCTGGAGGATGGTGTGGACTGCACCCTTAGCAAGTTTGCAGATGACACTAAACTGGGAGGAGTGGTTGATACGCTGGAGGGTAGGGATAGGATACAGAGGGACCTAGACAAATTAGAGGATTGGGCCAAAAGAAATCTGATGAGGTTCAACAAGGACAAGTGCAGAGTCCTGCACTTAGGACGGAAGAATCCCATGCACTGCTACAGACTAGGGACCGAATGGCTGGGCAGCAGTTCTGCAGAAAAGGACCTAGGGGTTACAGTGGACGAAAAGCTGAATATGAGTCAACAGTGTGCCCTTGTTGCCAAGAAGGCTAACGGCATTTTGGGCTGTATAAGTAGGGGCATTTCCAGCAGATCGAGGGATGTGATTATTCCCCTCTATTCGGCACTGGTGAGGCCTCATTTGGAGTACTGTGTCCAGTTTTGGGCCCCACACTACAAGAAGGATGTGGATAAATTGGAAAGAGTCCAACGGAGGGCAACAAAAATGATTAGGGGGCTGGAGCACATGACTTATGAGGAGAGGCTGAGGGAACTGAGATTGTTTAGCCTGCAGAAGAGAAGAGTGAGGGGGGATTTGATAGCTGCTTTCAACTACCTAAAAGGGGGTTCCAAAGAGGATGGATCTAGACTGTTCTCAGTGGTAGAAGATGACAGAACAAGGAGTAATGGTCTCAAGTTGCAGAGGGGGAGGTTTAGGTTGGATATTAGGAAAAACTTTTTCACTAGTAGGGTGGTGAAGCACTGGAATGGGTTACCTAGGGAGGTGGTGGAATCTCCTTCCTTAGAGGTTTTTAAGGTCAGGCTTGACAAAGCCCTGGCTGGGATGATCTAGTTGGGGTTGGTCCTGCTTTGAGCAGGGGGTTGGACTAGATGACCTCCTGAGGTCCCTTCCAACCCTGAGATTCTATGATTCTATGATTCTATGAAAGGGGCAGGGAGTCATAATAGCTGGCCCAAGCACAAAAAGGGTTAAATAGCATAATCCTCACTCATAGCAAAGAAGGGAGCAGGAAAGGAATTGTGCCTGTCAAAGTCAAAATTTGTTCCCTCGTCGTCTTCTGTGTGTCAAGCACCACTATGCACTCCCCTTATTTAGGGCAAATTGCTAAATTATAATCCAAAATTTGGGGAAATTCAAATCCAGATCTTATGTTAGCCTACTTCTAGTGTGTCCTGATGCTTCATTGTCTGTAACTAGGTATCACGTTGGAGAGGTTTGGTACTAGTGGAATTATTGTGGAATTAGACAACTGTTTTTCTTCCTTTCCATCCTGTTTGTGGAGTTTAATCCCATGTAGTTTAGTTGAATCTCTTACTTTCAATAAAATGGTATTTTTCTCACTTATTTGCAAACTCCAGTACTATTATTACAAGCACAACAATGCTGTTTGCTTTCTTCCACGCTTTCCTACTCTCACATACACAAATTGAAGCTATTAACATATTGCAGCTATCTGATTATACTTAGGATCTTGCAACATGATTTTACTTAATATGTCTTCTTGTAAGCAAAGGAAAGTAATATTGTATATTCAAGGTGAATTTAGTCTTTTGTTTCAAGCATAACATCTCTCTCGTTTTGCACACACCCTCTGCTTACAAAAATACAAAAGAAAAAAATCATTCCTGTGTATTTAAAGCAATACTATCTACAAAAAAGTCTACTCTACTACTTAATCATTCAAGCATATTCAGAAGAAAATATCTGTGACCCTCTGGGCTGTCCAGGCCATCAAAAGCAATAGATCCTGGCTGCATAAGGAGTCAGATGCTCCTATTCAGAGGCAAGGTTATCCTGTTGCAGAGGCTAATTATAGATGGGGAACAAACAGCTCTATGGTCAAAAGTTGTGGCGCAACTAGGCGGGTGACGAATTCAGACAAATCAGTTTTTTCCCACCTCCCTTGCTTGTTACATCATAAATCCCCACCCGCTCTGTGCTTGATAGGTTTCAGTGTAGTAGCCGTGTTAGTCTGTGTCAGCAAAACGAAAATAAGAAATAAAAACTTGTAGCACCTTAGAGACTAACAAATTTATTTCAGCATAAGCTTTTGTGGGTTACTAACCCACGAAAGCTTATGCTGAAATAAATTTGTTAGTCTCTAAGGTGCTACAAGTTTTTCTTTCTGTGCTTGATGTAACTGCAAATGTGGAAGAACAGCTTCTGGCCCAGTCACCATCATGGGTGCCTCACGATGTATTTATCCTCACTACACCCCTAGGAGGTAGGGCAGTGCAATTACCCCCATTTTACAGTTGGGGAACTGAGGCACAGAGAGGCTAGGTGACCTGCCTGAGGTCACACACTAAAGTGGTGGCAGAATAAGGAAATAAACTCAGTTATCTGAATAGTAAGCAAGTGCCCTGAACACTGGACCATCCTGCTCTGGTGAATGTTAAGACAGATATTGCAATCACATGCAGTATCTTTGGAGAGCATATTGTATTAAATCTATGACTGGTTTATGTATGATTGTGTCTACTCCATGGAGGAGGATTACCACAGCTCCTACAGGAACTAAAAAATGTGAGGTAGAGGGAATCACTGAAACTAAACAGCTCCAGAGAGGTACCACTCCTAAAGTGATTTGCATATACTGGTTCAAACTAGATTTTCCAGACAACAAGAGACAAAGAAAGGGCTTTTGGCATAAAGAGGCTGCCGTAAAACTGACTCAGGGCCTTCTTTCTGATTCAGCAAATGGACCAGAACCTTCTCCCTGGGGGAGGGCAATCCATGTGCAAGGGTTTGAAGGATTTTGACCTACTAGGACCCCATAAGACTGATGGGTGAGCTGAGGGTAAGCTTTTAGCATGCATACAGCCACTTTTATTGTTTTCTATATGTTTTCTCTGTAGTGCTTTTACCTGTGCTTGCTTAGTAGGAGCTGTGTGGTAACTTATAACTGCTAGCAATACACTCTTCGTAGCTCTCAGAATGCAGTGCTGGCCTTTAGGCAGACTGGCTTGCTGGAAATATCACAGTGTAATGCAGGGGGCTGTGCAGCCTTAAAACTCCCCATCAGAAGGGAATGGGACAAGAGTCCATGCCCAGAGACATGTGATGGCAGGAGACTTGAGATCTGACTGTGAACTCCTGCAGTGGACCATGGAGGGGGAGAATTCAGGTGCAGTTACCCTGAAACTGTGACAAAGGTAACAACAACAACCTTGGGAATGCTTGGGGTAAAAGGGCTGGTATTTCCAAATGGCCACTTGTTGCTTTCATCATTGTCATTATCATCATACACACAATGCGAAGGGAAATGGAGGCTAGGCGGTCTCCAAATACGTTCCATGGCTTATCTCAGAAAAAAAGACCTGTCAGTCATGAGAAGAACCAAGTGACAACTATCAATCTGAAGCCCCTTTAAGATTCTTCCCTGTCTTGTGACAATCAGTCAGCTGAGGAAGAACCTGTGTTAAGATATTTGAGGAAAGGGTTCCAGAGCAAAGTAAGTTGAGAACCCTTATGATGATCCCAAGAGATTGAGGGCCCTACATCATGGACACCACAAAGAAGAAGAAGAAGAAGAAGAAGAAGAATTCTTCATGAGGCATTCAGCAGCCCCAAAGAGAGGGAATTTCCCCTTCAAATATGATTAAACTCTGAAAGGTTACCTTGTAAAAACGACAGCTTCTTATTCAACAGATCTTTGTGGAAATTCAAAGTCGCTTTTGCCAAGCATGACAAAAATAAATCTTTGTGCGTTTTCCTCCTGTTAGCCCTGCTGAGTCAATTAAGAGAGTGAGATGAGGATTCTTTTCCATCTTGGGCATCACCAGCTGAATTGTTTTACCAACATCCAATCAGTTACACCCTGTGCAAGCCCATTGAAGACAATGTGGTTGCACCAGTGCCATCAAAGGCATAATTTGGCCAGCTGGCTCCTTGTAACTGGTGATGTATAAAACAGATTGCTATTCACAGTCCTTGTGGAGTTTGCAGGGCAGGCAGTCAGGAAGCGAACATATATTTCACTTGTGAGCTGAACACAGTTTATATAGAAATCAGTATGAGATGATAAATATGGATCCCACAATATGACTTTTTCAGAAGTGGTACTTTTAAGAGTAGTACCACTCTTTAAAACTCTCATGATTAGCCTGCATGGCTGAGATGCCAGAACCTTTGTGGGTTAGCATCTAAGGATGCTATTTTAAAATATTTATTTATTTTTGCTGGATTTAATCAACAGAATGTATCCAGTATATATAGCTTTAGTGTGTTTAACAATTAATTTGTTTCCCAGGGGAACATCTGCAAAACTCTGAAGTTCTGTCTTTTCCTCTGACATTCTCCCCCCACATTGATCCAACTTCATGGTTACCTTTCTTTGATTAGAGGAAAACAGTATGGAACCAAGCTGTCATTAGTCAGGTGAGGAAGTCACTGTTAAGCTATTTGAGGTTCCTCATTTCAGCAGCTTAGTGTGATATCGGAATTTCCAATCTCTGCCATTGAGGATAGCCATCTGAGACAACTGCCTAGGACGGCAGATTAGGGAATGAGTAATAGGCAAGTCAATGCCTTTGCTCCCAAAATATCAACCTCTGTATGGCCCATGCATACTAGGGAGAGAAAGCACCACATGATCATGGAGAGCAGTCACTGTATGCTGAAGTTCAGGGGCATAGTGCTTGGAGCCCTTTCTCTCTAGTACAAATAAGGGCATGGATTTAAGGGGCTCCATACATTTCCACAACCTTACTATTAAATTCAGGGCTCTGTTGTTTCTGTGCTAGGCTACGCTCTGTCTACCTCCCTCATGAAAATTCAGTTGTGTTCACTATGAAGTTTGTGGCGCTCCACAACTTGTGTTCTGGGGCACACCAGGATTTGCAGAGCCCCGGACTTCAGAGTGACCATAAAATTATGGCACCATCATAGCCCATCACTACAGCTGGGTAGTTTTCCCATCCTGTTAAATTTTTTGAGATTCTGGAAAATTTTCCAATCCCGAATAAGGACATAAAATTGAAATCTCAACAATGTTCATGATCTTAAAATCTGAGGGAAGAAAAAAACTTTTTATAAATGGAAACATTTTGAGTTTGAGCACTGTTTAATTTTGTAACTCTAATTAGCTTAGAGTTCTAACTAAGTCATCCAAACCAAAAAACTGGACTCTTGTTTTAAAAATGTTGAAATGTGATGTTTCAACAATTTTGAAACGTTTTAAAAACATTATTGAGAAATTTGCTGTCACCAACCCTTTCCCACAAAAGTTACCAATTTGTCAAAGCTGATTTTTGACAAAAAAAAATTGATAAAAAATTCCAACCAGCTCTACTCATCACAAACATAGCTAGGTCCTGAATTTTTATCATTAAGATAAAGAGGGAGGTGTCAAAAAAAAACAATCTGCTGCGGAGAGAGGGGAACCAGAGGGACAAGAACTCATGGGGAACAATTGGTTATAGAGGAACAGGTCCCAAGAAGAGTCCCCAAACATTTTCCCATTTGTCAAAATCCTCCTGCACACATCTTCTCCCAAAATCTTTACCTATACACCATTCTGTTAAAACCTTCTGGCACAAATAGACCCCTGCCAAACCTCTTTCACCTAAGTCCTAAACACAGAGTAGGATGTCAAGTAGGGTACTCAAAAACAGTTGTATTGTCTAGAAAACACCTAAAGATGGATAACATCAGTCTTGTGACAGTCATTCCTTCCTGTTCTACTTCCTTTTATTTCTTTTGCCTTCCCCTTTTGTTTTCTTCCCTCTCAGTTTAAAAATATATTTGCTTCTGTTCCATATGACTTATTTTCCTAATGGGCCATAAATAGGAAATGCACCATTGACACATTTTGTTCATTCATTGCCAAAAGTAAGACTCCTTTTATAGAGGAAGACTAATCTAGCATTTACTGTGAAATCCAAAAACGTTAAAAAGTGAAACAGATCATTGTTGGGCTCAGATCACAAGATGTATATCCACAAACCCACTTGGCTTTCTTTCCAAGTCAGTAAAGAAAAAAATCTTTGAGGGTTTTTTTTTTCATCTTTTTCAATCAAGATTATCAAAGTTAAACAAGCTAGAACATTGGATTTGGGAAGATGTTGATTTCATTCCTCAGGATCAATTTATGATAGTCTAAAATAAGCTTCTTTTAACAGATGCTGTTGCTGCAAAATTTAATGCCTCAGTTTACTCTGTAAGGAATACAGTTAAACCAAGAAAAAGCTGGTTATGACTCATGTATAATGAAATGAAAACAGTATCATCATTAAACACCACATAAAGCCATTGATTTCTTGTATTATTGTCAGGTTTAATTGAACTGCATTTTTCCCTTTCAGTTCTTAATTATGCAGTTCATTCCTGAATCCTTGTTTTTATGCACAGAATGAGATAATGCTCTCCCTCCTTACCTTAGTGTCTAAAATACAAGCCTATTGAGTCCAGACATGCCATTGTTGGACTTAATTAAAGCCAAACACATTCAGAGCCCCTGATAAAAGCAGGTATTTCTGTACCGAGACTGTTACTGGGTGATGAGACAACAGACTTACTTCCTGTACAATGTCCGTGTTTCTAACCTGCAGCTAGACTAACCATTTCTGTCTGAATGCACAAAATGTTACTTCCAGTAGTTTGCAAAGATAAGCCAGGCTACTAATGAGCATTCTAAAAAACAGGAGCAGAAGAGGGAGAGGGAAACTGCAGCAATGATAGAAACTTAAAGGGGAAAAAAAAACCTGATCAGATAGTGGAAAAAGGTGTGTTTGTGGAAGAGCGATTCAAATCTAATGTAAGTCCTTCATACCAATAGCAGATACAAAGAGCATTAAAAATGATAGCATTGGGACCTGGTGCCCTTTGTCATATTGTACATTGTGCCCAAACTATGCTTATATCGGGGCTGGTTTGCTGTTGGTTGACAATAGCAGGGACATACTGTACAATTTCTGAGTGACAGAGCTGATCAAATAGCGGGGAAAATGTGTTTGAATAAATTATTCAAGGAAAAACATAGAAATCAGTTGAATAACAAAGTCACTAGATATTGTTTGACCCATTCTAGTGATCAGGGGACTCCTCCGCACTTGGGGGTCAGTTTCTATCGCCCTTATTCATGGTGAGGAGTACCTTGTGAGGAGCAAGTAGTCCTACTGAAATCAGTGGAACTATTAATGAAGGTGCTACTTAACATGAGTAAACTGGGCACAAATTGGTGCTTGATGAGTAGGTTTTTTTTCCTTTTCAGACTTCCCACTGTATATGCTCCTTTGCTAGTGCCCAGATTCTGATCTCCTTGCCCCAGCTAAATAGCACTATCCTCCAGACGTAGTCCCAGTGACTTCAACCTATTGTACTTCAGTGGGTCTGCTCATGGACCAACGTGCTATTCAGAAAGGGTGTCAGACTCTAGTTCCAGATGACTTGCATCAGTTTGTTAAAAGATGGCATGTTTGAGTGATGTTTCTATTCTGTACCGATTCACAGGGACATCTAACATAATTATGAGAAACAGCCAGAGAGTTCTCTTCACAAGGATTTATGAAAAAAAATTTCCACTCCTCAAGAATGGAAAATTGTAAAAGGAGATTATAACAAAGCCTGTGGAATAAATTGAAGTAAAGTATACCTGCCAACATCTTTAATTAAAGAGAAGAGGGTGGCTTATCAAAGATAACTGGGGAAATATTGACTGGAGGTGAAAATATCTGAAAGGAACAGTATGCTGAGGAATGCCACATACATTGAGGAATTCCCAAATAACTATTTTTATCACGTAAGAGTCCTACTTAATCTCCTTCCTCATTTGTTTGTTCTGAGAATAGTCTGGTGTTCAAAATGTTAAGAAAGTTTAGGTACAAGTTCTATTTTCAGTCAGGTTTTGTTGTTATGATTATTTTATTATTAATTTTATGGTAGCTTGACTATTTCTACTGTATCTGATCGTATATAGTTTAATTAATATGGCCGCTATAACCATTGCACCACAATGCAGTGGAGTCAATGGAGTTGCACAGATGCAACAGAGTGCAAGATATGGCTACTAATATGTAAGCATAGCAAATTACAGAGAGAAACCAAGGCTGACTGGGCCTCCTTAGATCTTCTGAGGATGTTGCATTTGAATTTCATGGAATTAGGTGTCAGAGTCAGTTTTTTATAATGATTTGGGGTTACTTTCTCCTAAAAAAAGATGAATATTGGTATCTGTGATCAATTGTCATTATCTCTGCTGTGTTACTTTCAGTAACAGACTTAAAGATACTCAGTTCAAAAATGCTTCCAAATTCCATTTCATATTATGTGCCAGTCTGTGTAGGTGCTGTGGCATGCACTTCCTTTCTCTAACCACTTTTTTACTCCGTCTGTCATGCTGAAAACACAGGAGAACAGAAAAGGCATATTGATTTGGGATCTGTCTTGTGGATGAATGAGGTTTAGGTCCACCCAGGCTTGACCTTAATCCAGGATGGTAATAAAATAGAAGAATTTCATGAAAATAATACATGTGGTCCATCACCTCAGTGATTTCCCACAAAAGCATACAAATATAATTAAGCCCATATTCTGTTCCTATTTGAGGAGAATATTTCTTTTCCTGTCGAATACTGATTTGTACATCTGTGAAGAGAGAACCTGCCAGCCGCGGGAAACGAAAACAACAATGTTGTAAGCTGCTTTATAGCTTTAAGTTGTTGTTTTTTTTGTTGACTGTCAGTCTGTCTCTTTGTCTCCGCCCCCCGCCAACCTGCCTCCTGCCTAACTCTTTGTTTCTCTGTTGCTCTTTGGTGGCTGATGAATTAAAAAGTCCTGTTTTTGCAAATGACAAAATAGCAACATTTAATCAGGATTTCTGTAATTGGTTTCTTTATATTTCACTTATCAGGCACTTTGTATTACCTTTCCCCCATCGCTGTGAGGGAAGTTGCAATATAATAGGCAGATCCTCTGAGAGGCGGAAGACCCTGAACTCCAAGCCATTCAGTCAGCAGCACCGATTACAATGGAAGTGGAAAGTGCTCAGCCCCTTGTAGTACAAGGCCCTAAGGCAGCAGCTGGAAGTGGCAAATTATTTTTTCACCTGATTCTCCAACTCAGCAAATCATTAATGTGGTTTAAACTGGAAATGAAGATGCTTGAAAACAGCATCTGACTATAGGGTGTCTGTACAGTTCTATAAAAGGATCTTTTTCATGGGTAGTAGTTCAAACTGTTTCATATAGCTGTCACTCTTGAAAAGGTTACTGACAGTACTCGACAGGGATATCGAAGATACCTCGGTTATCATCTACACTATGCAAAGGGAAATACTGCAGCGGCTCATATATCCCTGTGTGACAACTATTGTTGTTTATTTGTATTCTAGTAGCACGATACAGACTCTGATCAGCATCAGGGAGTCCCATTGTGTGAGGCACTGTACAAGCAGAGGCAGGTAGCCTATTGGGGGCCCTAAACAGGACTATTTTGGGGCTGGTCCCACATAACACATACTAATAATTAATAGGCCCCTCTTGACCTGCTCAGCTCACTAAGAAATTGCTTAGTCTGCGTATGCCCAGCGCCACCTCTGTGTACACCCATATAGTCAATGATGGTCCTTGCCCTGAAGAGATTACAATTGTGGGAGGCTAGCTGGTGAGGGGTGAGGCTTGGGAGTTGAGGGGCAGCTGCTGGAGCTTCACCTTGGGGAGAGACCTGGGAGCCAAGGTCTGGAGCGAGGGGGAGGAATGGGCTACAGCCTGCTTGGGAGGATTGGAGAACCCAGGCAGCGGCAGGAGCCTGCCATGGTGAGAAGATGGTGAGGCAGGGGTTAGAGTCTCCTTGGGGTTGGAGAACAGGGATGAGAAGGCTGGAGTGGGCCTTGGGAGAAAAGACAAATTATCTGTATAGTTAGCTGTTCAGAACAATGTCCATGTTTTTCCACTTAACAGGGTATCCCAACCCCAACCGGCTTCTCGTGGACTACATCATTGCCAGGTAATGCGGCTTCAGAGAGGTTCATCTGCATTTTCATGGGGCTTTTTTATCCTATTAAGATAACTCGATCGAGCCAAAATAATTGAAAAACACAACCTTTTTGCCCGTGAAGATAGAAACAAAATGTACACAAAAATTCTGACCTTCCCTGCTCTTCTTTCTGGCAGGATCTTTGCTTTCTGTCTTCTAACCCTTAGTGTGAACTTTCCCTGACATCCTTTTTCCCTTTTCCTCTCCAGCCATATCACACTCCCCTTTCCTCCAGTGCACTACAGGCACAGGACTCTAGCCCCTAGGTACAGTCAACTGATTGGGAGAGTTTCTGACTCTCATTGTGTGACACGGAGCAAATGGGGTACTGTCACTGGAGCTCTAATTGCTGCAGAGGAGAGGTGAAACACGTATCGTAGCAGAATCATTTACTGGTGTGGAAGTTTGTACCGATTTTGGTGTCTGTACAAAGTGGCGTGATTTTCAGAGGGGCTGAATGCCAACTGCTTTCATTAACTTCAGTGGGAGCCGTTGGTGCTCAGCACCTTTGAAAAATCACCCCACTCATTTAGGTGCATTAATGTGAATTGAAGTGCCTGAGTTACTGCATTCAACTTTGGAAATTTTGGTCTCTGCTCTTGTTGTGCATCTCCTGTTCAATGCTTTGTGTTATCCTCCGTTATATTAGCAATTCAAATGAATTACACTACGGTCACCCAATCATTTCCTGTTAATGGCATCTGGTGGCAGAGAGTTAAAAAAAACCCCAATTATTCATAATAATTTAATTCCAGTGTCTTTTTATTGCTGCTGCTATTTAAGATAACTTGTTTGTGTAAATTTGTAGGTCTTTACCAGAGATACATGGCTCCATTTCCAAGTTGCCTTCTGACTTTGAGTATTTTTAACAGCTTTATTTGTTAATGTATTTTTCCTATAATTATACCAAGATAACTCCTAAGTGTGTGGTTACATCTAAGAGAGCCATTAAGCATTGCTTCTGGTTTTTGATAGCACCCTGCAGTTGTGCAGGGATCTTTATATTTAGAGCCAATGAAGCCTTGTAAAACTAAAAATATTTAGCTACAAAAATATGCTAGGCACCATTTTTGCTGGTGCTAGTAGTAGTTAATCAAACATGACAGCCTAAAGGCTAGTTGTGAACCTCTGTTAGGAAGCTGTGGGTTCAATAGAAATTTCAAATACCCTTGTCCTCCCCGTTGTAGTGTGCCTTATTGGCTGAATTTGTACTGTGCAGTATCTTATGCAAAGACCTCAGCTTGATACGAGACATATTTTGTGAACTCTTTGTTCATCTCTTCTTCAAAATCATCCCCATGTAATAAAGGAATTTTACATTAATAAAATCTGATCCTGCTCTGTCTCTTTGGTAAAATTCACTTAGTTCTGTGGCAAATGTAAATAAAAAATAGCAATTCTTTAATGTGCTTACATCTCAGCTAGGTCTTTTATAGTATGAAGAAAACATATTAGTATGTGTAATAATACTGATGATGAATAATTAACTTTTATAACATGCCATTAATCTTCAAGTACTTTATAGACTTTGTATATACAAGAGTCACTTCACTCATTGCTGAAATCCAGTTACATCTGGATTAAAGCACAGCAGCTGTTAAATTGTATAAGCAAACACATTAAAACAATTTAGGACAGGAACTGAAGAGGAATACCATACACAATTAAAACCGCAGGGGGAATTTAGATAGGCTAGGCAGAAAGTAGTATTAAAAATCGTGCATATAGTGCTGCAAATTTACACAGTGCTTTCCAAATGTAATTACCAGCATTGGAATTTGGCCAGGACGCTAAGGGTAATATCCCTGCTCTTCTAGAAAGGGTCTCTGTATCTTTTAATAGCCACAGTAATCAGGACCTCAACTTCATGTCTTATTCAAAAGGAAGGGCACCACCATCAGCAAAAATGTCTGTAGCACCTAGGTGTTTTTTGGAAATCTCTCATCCAAGTAGTGGGCCCAGCCTGACCTTCATTAGCTTTTGAAAGCTGATGGGAATCATAGTACAAGATGGCATCACTATGTGAATATATTTAAAAGGATGAGCATTTTTACCTGGTTGCTGTGGGTTTGTTTAATCAGAAGAAAAAATGGTTAGAATACTATAGAAGGAAAACTTTAAGAGCTAAAACATTATTTGGAATATGTTACCGCTACTGTGACCACTACTCTGTGTCCTGTGTATATATAAGGTAAATACCTTCAAAAGTCCTAGTGAACAATGGCATAGAATCTGTCTCTTCTATCTACATACCAATAAATATGGAAAGAGGCCCTTAACAATTTGAACAGCTGAATTAGGATGCATAATTTATGAAAGCCAAGCCTCTGGGACATGATATATAAGTATGTTTATATAAAGCAGAACCCAAATACAGCTATCATTTGGGATAACCCTGTGATCAGTAACAACATTTGTATCCACACAAATTAAGATATAATAAAAAGGCTAATCGATTCTGATCTTTCAGGGTATTTGGCTGATCACCTAAGAGGTCAGGAAAGGTTTTTTCCCCTTTTCCCTATATGCTACTGCCTAACTGACTGGGTGCGTTTGCCTTCTTTTGAAAGATCGCACTGCTTAAGGCAGTGGACTAGACAGACCAGTTGACTAACCCAGCAAGACCAGTCCTATGTTGCTGTGGCCCTGAGAGTTCTCAAGGAGTTCTCAAGTTGTGAGAAGGTCTGTCAATTCTTACTATTGGCGGAGTGAGACAGGGCAGATAGGGACTCTGATTTCTTCACTTACAGAAATTCAAAGCTACTGTCTGCAATCGCTTTAAAACTCAGCCTTAGCTTCATATTTACATAAGATTATAATGCAACGCTGTCTCTGTAAAGTGTTTGTTTCTTTTCTATATGTATTTCCCTTAGGCACTGTGCAATTGTTATGTGAAGACAAGGGATGAGTTTTCCAATTTGACCTATGTAATCCAAATTTTGCCAGTAGGTTTAAGTCTGTTTGCATTTAAACCCAAATAGAAATCCCACTGAGGTCAATGACCCTAGATGCCCAATCCTTCTTTTGTT
This sequence comes from Chelydra serpentina, assembly GCA_037349315.1. Lineage (NCBI taxonomy): Eukaryota > Metazoa > Chordata > Testudines > Chelydridae > Chelydra > Chelydra serpentina. Next base: position 19,537,771 of record JBAIAC010000002.1, read on the forward strand.
TGCAGGAGTGCAACTTCTGTTGACTTAAATGAGATTTTTAGAAGGAAACCTAGAAACGCAGTCCTGTTAGACTCTAGAAATACCCATCTGAGGAGTGAGAATTTGCCCATTAGATTGTAACTAGACCATATCTGATCAAGGAGGATGACTTGAAATAGAGAGCAACGGGGTGGTAGAACTTAGTCTCTGTAGTACGGGGCTTTAGAAAAGGCTGGGACTGTAGGTTTGTGATGGTGACTTTTTTTTTAGAATGGATTTGCCATTGTGGTTTTGCTGACCCATCGTATTTTTAGAAGAACATGAAGATCATGTTTTAAAACTTGCACTTTGCTAATTTTTTTCATAATTAATTTCTCATTTACCTCACAGAAAAAATAACCTAATTGTATTTTGCTTCCTCCAGAATCATTTAAAAATTTTCTAAAACCACAGGCCTCTTTTTAGTCAATTTAGTTTAGTTGTGGGATGTTTAAGAAACATAATTGCTCATTGAAGATTCACAAGTTATAACAAACTTTTCAAAGTCAAAGGGCCTTTCTCAATATTTCACAAGATTAAGATTTTACTTCATTTTTTCCACTTATTTAGTTTGCAAAATCAATCTATTTTTTGTGTCTTATATTCCAAAACAATTGCTTTCTGTTTGTGACGTTAGTGTGAACGTGTCTGCACAAAAATAAAGGGAAAATTTCAGTGTTTGAGATTGTCAAAGCAGCAATGCCCCAGATTCCACATCGAGTCCAGTCCTGTAGAGATAACAACAGTAATGTTCTTTTACTAACTTGGCTTCAAGCCATCACTGTGACTCAATATACTGCAGTTACAAATGATTTGTGTCCAGATCCCACCGAGCCAAAATAAAATGGAGTGGAAAAAATCCAACAATCTGACTTGGCTTATCAAAAGCTTAGCTGCTTATCCCTCACACCTCCTTACCACTCATTCAGCAGTTGGGTAGAAGTAACTCATTATTATTTTTTTCTGCTGGTTTTTACTACTATTGCAACAAACTAAACAGATATATTAGCCTAATTTTTAAGAGTGACTAGTGATTCTGGTGTCATGGTTCTTAGGTGCCCAACTTGAGATGCCTTCAACGGGCCTGATTTTCAGAAAGTGCTGAGCTCTCATCCTCTGAAAAATCAGATCCTGACCTCAAGTCAGGTATGCAAAATTACTAATTATATTTGCAAATCATGGCCAAAAAATTGTTTTTAACATGCCCAAGAAAGCATGATAACGCATTCTGTTGAAGTCCATGCAGTAGTTAGCACTCAATTTTGCAGATCCTTATTCAGGACTATGGAGTGGCTGATACGGTACTCGATTAATAAAATAAGTAAAGAATTAAGGCTTGCTAATCAACATAGGCTTATGGAAAACAGAAACTGCAAAACTAACATTATATCTTTTTATTAATAAGATTACAAGTCTGGTTGATAAAGTGGTGATGTGATATATCTACACTTCTGTAAAACATTTGACTTGGAGCCGCACATCATTTTGATTTAAAAGACTAGAACTATATCAAATTAACATGGCACACATGAGATGGATTAAAAGCTGGCTAACTAAAAGGTCTCAAATTGTAATTGTAAACAGGGAATCACCATTGAGCAGGTATGATTTAGAGTGGTCCTTCAGGGTTTTGTTCTTAGCCCTATGCTATTTAACACTTTTATTAATAATCTGTAAGAAAACATTAAATCATCACTAATGAAGTTTACAGATGGCACAAAAAATGGTGGAGTGGTAAATAATGAAGATGACAGAACCCTGGTGTAGAATGATCTTGATTACTTGGTAAACTGGATTCAAGCAAACAATTGTGTTTTAATATGGTTAAATGTGTGTATATATATATAGGAACAATTAATATAGGCCATACTTCTATGACGGGGGACTCTGTCTTGGGAAGCAAAGACTGTAATAAAGATTTGGGAGTCATGGTTGATCAGCTGAACATAAGCTCTCCCAATGGCCAAAAGAGAAGGTTAAAGATGACTTGATCATAGTCTATAAGTATATTCATAGGGGACAAATATTTGATAAATATCAGTAATGGTCCTCATTCTGATTTTCATACAATGTACAAAGTTCTACATCTGCCTTTATGGAAAATTCCTACTGAATTTAATTATAAACCTTCAATGAAATTTTTAAACTATCCTATAGTATTTAATAGAGCATTATATCCATGCTATCAAATACTTGCATATGACAAATACTTTATAAAAAGGATATAATTCAATACTACATTCTATATGGTTTTAAAGTTATTTCTGTCATACACTAATTAATACCTATGGAACCCTTTTGGCTACCTAACTATTACATTTTATAGGACTTTTTTCATAAGTGCAAATTAAATAATATACTCTGGGCCAAATTCATCCCTGAACTTTCATGTTACTTACACTGAGGCTAAAATGGTTTTATATCCCTTATATTCAATTTACATTTCCCCCTGTAGTTCTCAGTAGTTTTATAATGTATTAATGGGACAATATAATTTCCTCTTGTGTTCATAATAATACCTTTACTTTACCATATATTTTAACAAATGTCTGTTTAGAATAATGGATAGCTATTTATTTTAATAATGTTTGCACATACTGTTTGCTGTAGCTAAATTGCATTCCTGTTAATTATCATGAGCATCCTAAAATATTCAGCAGTTATCATGTGGCTGGGTGGCCACTGCAGTTTATAGTGCCAAAGTTATCTCTACAGGACTGGCTCAAATCTCATGGAGGCTCATTTGCTTGATGTGAAACCTATATAGGGAGGAAAGGCTGTCCAGTTGTCAAGTCACTTAGGGCCAGATTTTCAAAGGTATTTGATTTCAGTGGGAGTAAGGCCCCTAGGTACTTTTGAAAATCCCACTAGGTATCTGTCTACATCTTTAAGCACCTAAATGATTAAAAATCTGGCTTTTAGTCTCTCTGTGCCTCAGTTCCTCACCTCTGAAATAGGGATAATAGTATTTTGCAATATCACAAGGGTGTTGGGAGGCTAAATGCACTAACAATTATGAGGAATATAGTAACAAGGGGCATAGATACGTTTAAACAGCTCTTTTTGTTGAAGAGCAAAACATAATGGGTCAAATTCATCCCTTGTATATCTCAGTTGACTTCTGTGAAGCTACACCAGGAAAACATTTCTATCAATCAAATCTGTCTCTATTAGATATCTATAGATCAACTTAGAATACAGGTTCTTCTTCGAGTGCTTGCTCATGTCCATTCCACATTAGGTGTGCACGCTCGCCACATGCACTGGTGTCGGAAGTTTTTCCCTCAGCAGTATCCATAGGGGAGCAGCTCTGGTGCCCTCTGGAGTGGCACCTGCATGGCGCGGTATAAGGGGCGCCGCTGGCTCCCCCAACCTTGGTTCCTTCTTGCTACCAGTGACGGTGCACAGAACATTCGCTGTTCTTACTAGCATTGCTTAGGCTACGTTTGTACGAACTAGAGTTCTTGTAAGGTTAGTGTACATAGTTAGTTGTTGAGTTAGTTAGCCCTTAGCAATAGTTAGAGTTTTGTTAGACCTGCCAGGGACTTAGCCGGGGGCCGGGGCATGTGCTGACCCCCAGACTTTAAGCCCTGCAATCTCTGCAAACAGCCCATGCCCATGAACAATCCGCATAGTAGTTGTGCCTCGGTGAAGGGCACATAAGTGATAAGTGTTGAATCTGCTAGTCCTTTAAACTCCTGATGGAGTTGGTCACTCAGAGTGGTCCAGCTTGCCTGTGGGGTCTTCCTGCTGCACCTGTTGGGCAAAGTGGTGAGAGCCCTGATGGACAATACAGCCTCAATGTTCTACATCAACAGGCAAAGAGGAGCACGCGCCTCGGCTCTCTGCCAAGAGGCTCTCTGTCTCTGGGACTTCTGCATTGGCCACGACATCCATCTGGAAGTTGGTCACCTACCCGGCATCAGGAATGCCCTAGCAGATCACCTCAGCAGGGACTTCTCCTCTCACCATGAGTGGTCGCTCCACCCAGAGGTGGGTCTGCATAATCTTCCAGAGGTGGGGAACTCCCCAAGTATATCTGTTTGCCACCAGGCGAAACAGAAAGTGCCATCGGTTTTGCTCCCGGCAGGGCCTGAGCAAGGGCTCCCTCTCCGATGCCTTCCTTCTGTCATGGGCCGAGGGTCTGATGTACGTGTTCCCTCTCATCAGCCGGGTCCTAATAAAGATCAAGAGGGACAAGGCACAGGTCATCGTGATCACCCCTGTGTGGCCTCGCCAGCACTGGTTCGGCACGTTCATGAACATGGAGGTGGCCCCTCCCTGGTCCCTTCCCTACCATCCGGACGTGCTGTCACAGGATCATGGTCGGCTCCTACAGCCCAACCTCAACTCTCTACACCTCTTGGCATGGATGCTCCATGGTTGAAACCAGAGGAGCATACCTGCTCGGAGGAGGTCCAGCAGATCCTCCTGGGAGGAAGCCATCCATGAGACTAACTTACCTGGCCAAATGGATGAGGTTTTCCCACTGGGTGTCAGAGTGCACATTTATCCCTCACGTTCTTCAATGCAGTCCATCTTGGACTACTTACTGCAGCTCAGGAACCAGGGTCTGGAGCATTCTTCCATCAGAGTGCACCTTGCAGCCGACGCCGCGTTCCACCAGCCGATCCAAGGTCAGAAGGTCTTTTCTCATGACATGACTGTCAGGTTCCTGAGGGGCCTTGAGAGGCTTTACCCACAGGTATGGGTCCCTGTCCCACAGTGGGACCTTAACCTGGTCCTCGCCAGGCTCACTGGCCTGCCTTTTGAGCCACTGGGCTCCTGCTCCCTTTCCTACTTGTCCTGGAAGGTCACTTTCCTGGTGGCAGTGATGTCGGCAAGATGAGTCTCGGAGATTAAGGCCTTGACCTCGGAACTGACTTACACCGGGTTTTATAAGGACAAGGTCCAGCTACGGCCCCATCCAGTCTTCCTGCCAAAGGTGGTATCTTCCTTCCACATGAGCCAGGACGTCTTCCTGCCAGTGTTCTCTCCCAAGCCACACAAGACTGCTGAGAAGAGGCGTCCGCACACGCTGAACATCCGGTGGGCCATGGCTTTTTACTTGGAGCGTACCAAGCCTTTTCATAAATTGACCCAGCTCTTCATCACTACAGCGGATAGGATGAAGGGCCTTCTGGTTTTTTCACAGAGGATTTCCAACTGGATCACTGCATAGTGCATAGTGTGGCTGCATAGTGTGGCTGCAGCTAAGGCAGACTCCCTGCGTACCCCGTCCCCAAACCAGGTCTCCCTCCGTGTGCTGCTCCTGCCTGCAAACACCGCCCCCGCAGCGCCCATTGGCTGGGAGAGCTGTGGGGGTGGTGCTTGCAGAAAGGGGCAGCACGCAGAGCCACATGCCCTCCGCTACCCCAGGGGCCAAAAGGGCGCATTGACCCCTTCCGGGAGTGGTGTGGGGCCGAGGTAGGCAGGGAGCCTGCCTTAGCCTCGCTGTGCCCGCTGCCAACCGGGAGCCACTGGAGGTAAGTGCTGCCTGGCAGGAGGCTGCACCCCAACCCTCATCCCTGAACCCCTTGACAGAACCAGCATCCCATACTCCCCCTGCACTCCAAACCCCCTCCTACACCCCAAGACCCACCCTGAGTCCCTCTCAGAGCCAGCACCCCAAACCCCCTCCTGTGCTCCAGCCCCCTTCCTGAGCCAGCACCCCATACCCTTGCTATGTGGGGGGGAGGGATAGCTCAGTGGTTTGAGCATTGGCCTACTAAACCCAGGGTTGTGAGTTCAATCTTTGAAGAGACCATTTAGGGAACTGGGGCAAAATTTGGGGATTGGTCCTGCATTGAGTAGGGGGTTGGACTAGATGACCTCCTAAGGTCCCTTCCAACCCTGAGATTCTATGACTAAGGATTCTTGGAATTTTTCATAAGAGCAGTGATCCAAAACGGCACAAACTGTAGTGCACAAGGCTGACCACCTTATTTGCATTCTTTGGGGGGGAGGGATAGCTCAGTGGTTTGAGCATTGGCCTGCTAAACCCAGGGTTGTGAGTTCAATCCTTCAGGAGGCCATTTAGGGATCTGGGGTAAAAATCTGTCGGGAGACACTATTGGTCCTGCTAGTGAAGGCAGGGGACTGGCCTCAATGACCTTTCAAGGTCCTTCCCATTCTAGGAGATTGGCATATCTCCATTTTTATTTTTTTTTATTTTTTACCCCCTTCACATGACTTGTTCTTGACAAATCAATGCTGTTACTTATCACCTTTTTATCTTCTAGGTGTTTGCAAATTGATTGCTTGATTATTTCCTCCATTATCTCTCTGGGTAATGAAGTTATGTTGATTGGTCTGTAATTCCCCAGGTTGTCTTTATTTTCCTTTTTATAGATTGGCACTATATTTGCCCTTTTCCTGGTCTCTGGAATCTCCCGTCTTCCATGATTTTTTAAAGATAATCGCTAATGGTTCATCTATCTCCTCAGTCAGCTCCTTGAGTATTCTAAGATATATTTCATCAAGCTCTGGTGACTTGAAGACATCTAACCTGTCTAAGTAATTTTTAACTTGTTCTTTCCCTATTTTAGCCTCTGCTCCTACCTCATTTTCCCTGGCATTCAGTATGTTAGATATCCAGTTGCTACTAACCTTTATGGTGAAAACCAAAACAAAAAAGTAATTTAGCACCTCTGCGATTTCCACATTTTCTGTTATTGTCTTCCCCCTCATTAAGTAATAGATCTACTCTGTCCTTAGTCTTCCTCGTGTTTCTAATGTATTTGTAGAATGTTTTCTTGTTACCCTTTATGTCTCTAGCTATTTTGATGGGATAACAAACATTTATATTTGGATGTGAAGGATTCTTAGCTGATCAGTACTAGTAGTCACAGTTATTTACCTGCCTAATCATTATCAGGTTGCAGCATCCTGTATTCATTATAGCAGAGGTGGGTTTTGAGGAGACACATGAAAGAGGACTAGGTAGTGGCTTTATAGATTTTGACAGGGAGCCTTTTCCACTTGTAGAGAATGACATGGAAGAAAGCACAACATTTTTGTTGGGGAAGTGGGCAGTCAAGGTTGGCATCTTTTGCAGAGCATGTCCTATTGGCAGTCAACTTTACTTTGAAGGCAGGCTCAACCAGTGAAAATTTTCATGTGGCCTGCTTGTTTACTCCAGGTAGAACATATTACGTTAGCCCAACATGAAAGTAATAAAACCATGGATTACTGTTTGTTAAGTCTGCACCCATAGGGAAATGCTGTAATCTGGATACACATGGAAGAATGCTTTCCTGGATACTAGAGCTGGCTGGAAACAGGAATTCCTTATCCAAAATAGAACAAACACTAAATTTTGAAATTTCCAAAATTCGACTTGACATTTTGATTTTTATGAATCAGCATTTCTAACAGACAAACATTTAATCAGAAAATTTCCAACCAGCTCTACTGACTACTGTTGCTATTTGGGTGTCTAAGAGTAGTGTTGAATCCAACAGGATGCTGAGATGTTGTACCATCTTCACAAATTGAGGGCAGTTGCTGAGGTCATACTTGCAGCCAGTTCCTGAAAGTGCTTCCTTTCTCCGTCTAGTAAGCATCACCTTTCTCATTCCTGGGTTGAGTTGGAGCCAGCTGGTACCATCCAGGCATTGGACAGGCTGGCCTAGATTTAGAAGATATGGCTGTCATCTGTGCACTACTGGTGTTGGAACGAATAGTGACCCCCTATGAGATTCTACAAGGTCCAACACTTGGGAAGGATGAGCAGCAGCTTATCGCAACCTTTGGAGATCTATACATGGGGAATGAATGAAGCCAAAACATGCAGCTCTACCTAGTCTGTAGGTCTGATGCAGGAGTCAACTGTTCCTCATGGTCACCTGTGCAGAAGTCTGCTGATAGAGCTAATATTACACACAAACCCCTACATTGAGATAATATTATTCCTCCTCTGGCTTCTGCCTCATCCCATTCTCCTCACTTAGCTAGTCCAAGTCTCGACTTCTCAGGCTTCTCATCCCAGTCCCAATCTCTTTATCCAGCAAGTCCTAGTCTCATCCCTCTGGACTCCTCATTCCAGTCCCCTCACACTCCCAGTCCCAGCCTCCTCTAAGAGATATAAAATTGAGATTAATTAAAATGTCACAACCAATTTAAATCAGCAGGGGGCACTTCAACAAATCAATAAATAAATGCAGTTTACGGTAGTAAATGAAACTTAACCACATTACATTTATGCTGACATCATTTACTCCACCCTTCAGTGTGCATTTCTCTGAATTTCAGAGTTCTAGACACTTGCTTGCATGAGTGTGCTTGAAGATCTTGAAGCCCGGGACAGCACTCTGTTGGTCCAGTAAAGCAGTCCAGCCAAAGCAACAAGGGGCAGAACAATTGGGATCACTCCAAGCTGCATAACCCCTGAAGCAGGAGGTTCCCAGAGGTTGGCCTGACCCAGCCCCGGGAGCAACCAGTTCAGGAAAAAAGGAAGTCCTGTCCTTCCCCATCCCATCCAGGAGTAGCAGTTGGTGCCCCATGTAAGGTAGGAGCCCCCGGCCGGGGCGCCCCCCATTCCTGGCCCTCCCTGGCCCCAGGCCCAGCACTTTGGGATTAAAGGGGCCATGGGCGGTCACCCACATCACCCACCTGTAAGGCTGTCCCTTCCCCATGCAAAAAGTATGACCTCACACCATGCCACCTTCACCTATGTGCTGCTGGTGGTGGCGGCGTTGCCATTACCATGGGGCGACCGGCCAGCAGCCACTGCTCTCCACTCTCTGGCTGCCCGGCTCTGAAGGCAGCACAAAAGTACAGGTGGCAATCTTTCGACCTTCCTAAAATAGACAGATGTTATGGGGAGACCAGATTTCACAGTCCGTGATGCATTTTTCACAGCCGTGAATTTGGTATGGCCCTATCAATAAGGCCACACCAACTCTTCTCAGAACTTTTAAAGTCTCTTGGCTAATGTCCTTTCCCATCCATGCCTTTTCCCAAACAACAAAGGTGGTGGCCACTCACACTGTCTTCTGGTTTGGGACCGAGAATCACTGGAGAGGCCCATGCACTCTCAGAGGGACGGATGACATCCATCTGTAACATGTCCTTGATCTCCCTTTCTATTGCAGTTTTGGCTTGAGGAGCCATCCAGTAGGGTTGGGCTCTAATTGGGCGAGCATCACCTGTGTCAATGGAGTGGTACACCCATTCTGTCTGTCCTGGGGTGGCTTAAAACATTGGTGCGAAGCTGATGCACAGCTCCTGGATTTGCTGTTGCTGCTTATGCCCAAGGGTGATTCAAAGACTTACCTATTCTACGCCACCGTTGCTTTTTCCGTCAAAGTAGACTCCTTCAGGTCACTCAGCATTGTCTCTCTCCTGAGCTGTAAACTGGAGAACGTTCAATTCTCGGGAATAAAAGGGCTTTAGAGAATTAACATGTGTGACAGTGTCAGGCCAGATGGCTACAGGACAGTGGTAGAAGGCAGATATATTAGTCCCAGACTAAGTAGATCCCTTTTCCCTGGGTAAGTTAACAGGGCAGTTCCAGAACAAGCAGGAACTTGCTGGAACCAATTTAAGGCAGGCAGGCTAATTAGGACACCTGGAGCCAATTAAGAAGAACCTGCTAGAATCAATTAGGTCAGACTGGCTAATCAGGGCACCTGAGTTTAAAAAGGACCTCACTTCAGTTTGTGGTGTGCACGTGAGGAGCTAGGAGCATGAGGCACTAGGAACTGAGAGTAAGAAGGCATACTACTGGAAGACTGAGGAGTACAAGCATTATCATTCACTAAGAGAAAGGTCCTGTGGTGAGGATAAAGAAGGTGTTGGGAGGAGGCCATGAGGAAGTAGCTCAGGGAGTGTAACTGTTGTGCAGCTGTTCCAGAAGGCACTCTAGACAGCTACAGTCCACAGGGCCCTGGGCTGGAACCCAGAGTAGAGGGCAGGCCCAGGTTCCCCGCCCCAAACCTCCCAACTCCTGATCAGACACAGGAGGAGTTTGACTGTGGGTTCTACCAGAGGGGAAGATCTCTGAGGCGGGCAAAATCCGCCAATAAGCGCAAGACCCACCAAGGTAGAGGAGAAACTTTGTCACACATGGTATACTTTAGGTTTTAGGGTAGAGTCTGGGAACACTATGAGGTAATAGCTCCCAGGCGCTCTTGGACCATAAATGGCTCCTCCCACAACGCTTCCATCTTATTGGCCTGGAGCGCTTTCAGGACCATAACTTGGTCACCTACTCTGAAGGAACGCTTTCTGGCATGTTTATCATACCAGGCCTTTTGCTCTTGCTGAGCATCCTGTAGGTTTTCTCAAGCAAGGGCTAGAGTGTCTTTGAGGGTGTTTTGCAGGTTGGTTACAAAGTCCAAAATGTTAGTTCCTGGAGAAGATGTAACCCCCTCCCATTGCTGCTTCACCAACTGTAATGGTCCCTTAACTTCGTGGCCATAGACGAGTTCAAAGGGTGAAAATCCCAAACTGGGATGTGGTACAGCCCTGTAGGCAAAGAGCAACTGCTGAAAAACTAGGTCCCAATCATGGGAGTGCTCATTCACAAACGTATGTCTCATGACTCCTAAAGTCCCATTAAACTTCTCTACTAAGCCATTTGTTTGATGGTGGTAAGAGGTGGCAACCAAGTGATTCACCCCATGAGCTTCCCAAAGACGTTTCATGGTTCCTGACACGAAGTTAGTTCCTGAATCTGTAAGGATGTCGGAGGGCCAACCTACCCTGGCAAACATGACTGACAATGCCTGGCTCATGCTTTTAGCCCTGGTGTTGCTTAGAACTACTGCTTCCAGCCATCGGGTGGCAAAATCCATGAAAGTCAGTATGTACAGCTTTTCCTCTGGGTGTCTTCATAGGGAAAGGACCCAGAATATCCACAGCTACATGCTGAAATGGAACCTCAGTGATGGAGAGTAGCTGGAGCCTTGACCTGGTCTTGGGGCTTTCCCACCCTTTGGCACACCTCACAAGACAAACATCCTTGCCCATTCCCTCCCAGTGGAATGACTTCCCCAAACAGTCCTTGGTCCTGTTCACCCCAGCATGGCCACTGAGGTGATCGTGGTCTAAGCACAAGAGCTTTTTTCTATACTTAGTTGGAACTGCCAACTGTCTCTGAGGATGCCAGTCCTCCTTGTGCCCACCAGAAGGGGTCTCCTTGTAGAAGAATCGTCCTTCTATAACAAACCTGGACCTATTAGCAGTGGCGTAGCCAGGTGGAGAGAACAGGAGGAGCGGACATAAAAAAAGGCGCCACCCGCTTGTACTCACCCGGCGGCGCTCTGGGTCTTTGGTGGCACTTCGGCAGCAGGTCCTTCACTCGCTCCAGGTCTTCAGCGGCACTGAAAGACCCGCCACCGAGGTGCCGCCGAAGACCCGGAGCGCCACCGGGTGAGTAAAAATTAAAAAGGTGCCAAAATATTTAAAAGGCACCACTTGTGCTCAGTGGGAGAGCGGCCACTGCCCCCCCCCAGCTACGCTACTGCCTATTAGAAGAGCTGAGAGGCGGTAGGTTGCTCCGTGCTGCCATCCAAGCTCCCTTGAGTCTTCCATCTGCTTCCTGCTCTGCCTGGAACTGCTCCCTTGATGTTGGAGACATTAGTTTCTCGCTGGGTTGTGGACTTGGGCTTGGTCCCACTGGAAGTGATGCAGGTGATAGGGTTGTTTCTGTCGACTGTGAACTGCTCTCCGCTGGTGCACTAGGTGGTATTTCAGGCTCCAGTTGAGCCTCTTATGCCAGTTTAGCTGCTGCTGCAGGTGCAGGCTCTGTGGCACCCTTTGGTGCTGGCTTCCCTGATTCTGGTGGGGTTGCAAGCACGGGCTCTGGTGTTGACTGCTCCGTCAGTTCCGATCCTTGGGATGGTTCTACATGGGTCCCAGGAACTGGATCTACAACTGCTGCCATAGACTCTGGTATTGTTAACATTTTATTTTGATATTGGAGAGTTTAAGGGTTAAAAATCAGTTACAGTTAGTACCCATGATCAAGATCCTGACAGAAAAAGCCTGGAAGAATTGTGCTTACAGAGAGGGTTGTGTTTTAAGCAAAAGGTCCCATAGCAGGAACTGAAAAATCTGTTAATTGCCAGTGATAAGGAAGCAGACCCAGCAAAAATGCTTGCAGTGAGAAACTAGCAGCTAGAACGTGAACAAAAGCAAAAAATAGCTGCTATGGAAGGAGAAGCTACTGAAAGAGAACGCCTGTGTTTTGAACATGTACAAAAATTGGCATATATTCGATTGCAGGAACTAAGCTAAGGCAAAAGTGGACAAACTTAAGCTCCAACTCAAGAGAATAAAGGAACAACAGGAACTGTATTATACTGAAAAACCAGTTCCTCTCAACAACAAAGATGGGGATAGAATCTATCCAGTTTGTAACAATATTGGTATGTTGTTTGACTCTAAGCAGTTGTCTGTGTGTAACCATATGTATCCCACTTCTTACACCATGTCAGGGCTGAATCCCCACTCTGGCACTTCTAGTGCAGAAGGTGGGGGCCTGTAAGGATTCTAAAAATGAATACTTGCCACTCCAGGCTTGTATTAAACTACGGCTTTTCTCTGATCTTGGCTTGGTAAACGTTGCCACCACCCAAATGCAAAATAAAACACCTTGGACCCAGGAAGGAACACTTGGGAATTCCTCCTGTGTTGTACCTTCAAGCCCTTTCGCACACCACCACCCCACCCTCGTGGGGAAGAGCTGAGAAATAAAACAAAGGAAATTAGCTATTGCTACCAGCTAATCAAACAACATGCACAAACCTCTTAGGACACCAAAAATCCAATCCTGTTCTTAAAAAACGTAAATTTTATTAAAAACAAAAAGGAAGAAAATACATCTGGAATTTAAGCTTTTGCTAGATTTTAAAAGAGCAATTCCAAAAATTAAGCACCCAAACTAGCTTTCTTGAGGGTTCAGCTTAAAGGCTACAAGCAAACAAAAGCATCAGGGGTTAGCACAGAGGAGATCCACAAGCCAAAATAAGAAATAAACCTGATCACATCTAACTAAACATTCCCTAGCCAAATAATTTCTTCTAGGTATAGAAAATACTTTTTCATACCTAGTTCAAACCTTGCACCGCATTCTGGCTTATAGCATTGCTGCTCTGTGTCCCTGCAGCCCAGAGAACAACAGACAAAGGGAAAGTTTCCCCATTTTTAAAAGTTCTACCTTCCCATTAGCTCTTTTGATCAGGTGCCCACTTTTTTTCTTTATCTGGGGGGACTTTTTAACCCTTTACAGGTAAAGCAAGTAGAGAACAGCTACCAAGAGGGATTTTACAGCTAACTGTTGGGCTGGGTGTCCATCAAAGGGAGCTACGCCGCCCCCGCTTCATTTATCACAGAGTTCCACAAAGAAATCTCAGCTCCCCACCAAGGTGGAGCCCACCGCATGCTCAACCTGCATCACCTCAAAGCAGAAGTCTTTCTCCTCCCCAAGGTTTCATGGGAATTGTAGTCTCCAAGGCTGGATTGCAGCATTCAGGATCGTCCCAATTGGAACACCCGCAATGTAGTTCAGAGGCCCAGGGCATGCAAACATAAGGGTATTGGAACCTCACCCTTACTGACCTTCATTTCTTTTACTCTTCCAAAAGAAAAAAGTTGAGTATGCCAAGCTTATCATTCTTACATATTCTAGTCCAGTGTGTTTTTCTGACATGCTACATAAAATAGGAAAGACTTGTTTATTCATAACTATTTTACACAGCTTTAAGTGGGTGGGTTCTTTACCTTTCAAGTTATTTTTTTTTATTCTTTGTTGAATTAGAGAGATTGTTTCAGAGTCCATTTGGTACAACACCACTTCACCCATGAAAACAGCCTGCTCTACTACTGTTGTCCACAACATGATTCCACATTGGCTATATCCAATCTATTTTTACACTGTATTGTCAACAGTTAAAATTGGTCTTGTTCCTCAGTTCCTTCCATTTTCCAACTGAAAAGGGAAAGTAACAGATAAACCCCAGTTTAATTTGTTCTGGCAATTATTGGAAAGCTCCCACTGAGAGGGAAGCCACTGCCTATTGGTGCAGAATGACATACAGCCATACAGGGCCCAAACAAAAGGAGATCCCGCTTTTCTGCAAGAGTATTCAGGCATGTATAGACATATTGGCTGAGGTACCAGCCCATTCGAATCTTAATGGGGAAAAAAGAGAGATGAGAACCTAAAAAAAAAAAAAGAATAATCAAGTGAGAACGGAGACTGGAGGAATGAAAACAAATTGTGAATTGGTGAAGAGGGGGAAACTCTTTTGCCTGTCTGGGCCAGTAGATAACTATACTGCTGTTATATATGTTTTAGAGCTATCTGAATTATTCTGTTATTACAGATAAAGGTGACAGTAAGATTGATTTGGGAATGTGAATTGAAATGTGTTTGGAAGTTGGGGTACAAGGTAGCTTTTTTCTCTTTCTTCCTCTTTTTGCTCTCTTTCAGCAAATCAAGACTCCACATTAATTCAACCCAAATGAACCTGTTAGGATAAAATATCTCTGAGATGCATTCTAAAACATAATTCTTGCAAAATGAGTATGTAACTTTATTAAAAAACCAAAGTACCAGTCAAAAGGTGAAAGAAATATGTTACATGATTATGAAGGAAAGAGGCTATTTAAGAAATAGCTGAAATGGCAGTTCTTTTTAAATTGCCATGTGGATGTTTTTAAAATGCAGTGAGAAGGGTAGCTTTTCTTTAATGCTTTTTCCTTATACTCTGCTCTTGAACAAAAGAAACATATTTGTAGAGAAAATCATTTTATGGTAGATTTCCCTGTTCTTGAATGAATTCCCACAACTTATCCATTTTAACAATACATAATGGTAATTGTTCTAGCCATGACATTCCCTCTACTGTAAAAACAGTTGACAGGAAGAAATGTCAAAGTTATGTTCACAACATACTAGAAACAATTTACCACTACACTAATAATGTATATTTCAAAGGATAAGCAATCATGTGAATGGGGCTGGGGAGGGGGAAAAATCCAAACCCTGAGTTTATTTTAAAAGGAATCATAGGACCTGAGCCATTGAATTCAGTAGAAAGAGTCCCATTGACTTCACTGGGCTTTAGATCAGACACATTGTGTATAAGAACTGTAACCCTTTTTGTTGTCCTCAGCAAAGAACACTTAATAATGTACAAAACTAACAAAAATCTGCTGTCTCCCCACGATTGGTGATTTCTGTGGTAAATCACTAGAGAAAGTTTCTTCTGACCCTTCATGCTCTAGGTAGACAAGTTAAAAGGGAAAGTTTAAAAAAGTAAAATGCTGCCAGACAGAAACACAAGCAGTAATCCCACTGAAATCAGTTCTTATCTCAATTAGTAGCCAGTTTGTTCAAGCATTAACAGCCTCAGGCCAGCTTAATAAACCAGTTCCTAACTGCTGGTAATGACAGATTTCTCAGGGACTATTACTTAATTAACAATAATTTGAAAGGGCAGTTCAGCTAAAATGATGCATTTATTTAGTGGTATATCTGAGCAATATCAAATTAAAAGGATTTGTAGAATGGTAGCATTTACTTTTGTCTTTTGGTTTCAATATGATGTGTGTGCATGTTTAGATGCACTAAGTGTGTATGGAAGGGGGGCTATTTCTACTTTCTTGAATGTGGGGCCATAACAATGATAGTTTGTTCCCACTTGGTAGTTTGCACAATGCTTAATCATCACAATATGCCTTCTGAATTTGTGTATTATGATTTTAATTGGAAATGCTAACTTGATTAAAAAATAATAAGGCCCACCCTTTTCATCCTCTCTGCACCAGAATGAGCCAACTGTTCCCCCCAAGACATGCATTATTCATTTCCAGCCACCTCAACAGAAAATGTTTGCTATTGTTCCTACTGTCCACCCATCAGCATCTTCCTGGTGAATGGCTTCTGTACATCTCACCTCATGGATTACTAGATTCATTCAGATACTAGAAGCGACAAAGGGTCCTGTGGCACCTTATAGACTAACAGAGGTATTGAAGCATAAGCTTTCGTGGGTCAATACCCACTTCTTCGGATGCAAGCAGTGGAAATGCAGATCCAGACTAACACAGCTACCCCTCTGATAATTCAGATACTAGTGCTTTTGCTGAGAGGGAGGGAAAATTTTCAGACTGAGGCTACTCTGATTGGTTTGTGATGATGTCTTCTGCCTGAAAGTTGCTGGACTCTAAAGAAGAAAGTTTCATTTGTATTTTAGAGATGGGTTGTGTTACAGAGAGGGAAGAGCTGCTGAGGTGCTGATCATACACACTGAAGTGCACAAGAATCAGGCAATGTATAAACTGAACTGCAGCAGTAAGTGACAAGACAACAGAAAAAATGCAAACAGTGACATTTTCACAAGAAAAAGGAAGGTATATTATAATATTGTTTTTCCTGTGCTATTCATAATGGTTTTGTTTCTTCTCACTGAATAAAATACATAGATACCATTCCTAAATTGTTAAAAAAATTATTAGGCAACTGCACAATATAGTGATTGCTAGCTGTATAAAAAGTTTAGGAATAATTGTATTATTTGTTGTTAAAAGTGTATATAACCCAGCTCTTAATTTTAAAATATTACATTGTTTAAGAATGACAAATACATGAAAACATTCTATGTGATTTGCAAAACACATGTAATTGAAAAGTTGATTTGTAAAATGGGTATTAAGTGCTACAAATTTATGTTTGTGCATTCAGATAATTCTTGTTCAAAGGACTAATCCACATGTCTCAACTGTCTAGCCAGTGTTTATACTTGGAAGTAGATTAGGATGGCACTTGTACAGAACATTGACTTCTACGGTGGATTAAGATTGGTTGCAATGACACAGAATTTCTCCTTTATTTCTTTTGAGTTTAAAGAGTTCTTTAGTTCACAACATCAAGGGCATCCTTCTAAATAGATATCTGTGTAGTATTTTATTTTAGAACATACCATATTAATCAGAATGATATGGTATTGTGTCAGAAACAGCACATGTTTTGAAATATGCCTTGTGGCAAAACAAGTGAGGGATATATAACAATATATGTATTTATTTGAAGAGAAAGAAGAGTTACTGTTGTGCTAAGTGTTGAACAGACACTACATCTGTTCTTGAAATACTGAATGAATGTTACAAAGAAATCAAAAGTTTTATTCTTCTTGACGTATATTTTTTTTCTAATTCATAATGCTTTATTTTCCTATCTTAATTCAGTGCAAAATGTTTATAAACTGTCACTACACTGAGATTCATGATATGTGTGGATTTTCATTAAAGGAAAACTCCACTGTTTTTTAACAAAGGCTGTAGAGTTTGTTAAATGTGTGTTAAAATATTCAAAAATTATATATGCCAACTAAGGATTATCACTGGAGGTTCCTAGTTTTCTCTTGCAGCGAATAGCTCTTATCTGGCCACTTCCATCTGGCAGCACAAAGGGCAAAGAGCCTTACCGGCCCCTGTCCTGTGCACCTGCTCAATTTTGGCCACCTCTTCAGCTTCACAACAGGTCACACTCCACACATAAAACAGTGGCTGGCTGTTTCAGAGAGGAACTGTGAGGCCTGATAAGCTCCTGGCTGTGGAGTCTTGATTATAGGCACTAGTTCAAAATGATTCTTGGAGTGGAAGGATTTTCACTGTGATTTTTACTAAAGAGCATAGTTATTCAGAGTCTATACCCACTTTTGCCCCTGCAGTAACTGAAACCCATAGCCCTTCAAAGTCTGGGGAGAACCACAGAACAGTTTGTACAGTTGTGTGGGTGATGCAGCTTGGGCTTCCACTGGTAGCTCTATGACTCTTCCAAGCTCCCTCTCAGCCAACTGAACATTCAACATAGTCTCTAACCAAATGTCTGGAGCAGCTCAGTAGTGCAAGAGGCAGTTTGGCGCAATGGGCTAAGCACAGGAAAAAAAGTAAGAGACACCTATATTCTAGTCCTGACCTTCAGTCTGATGGCCTTAGTCCCTTTATGCTTGGGTCTCTTCATCTATGAAATGAAGCACTCTCCCATCTCTAGTATAGCAAGCCACCGTTCTTCTTATTTAAATCCCCTTTAAAAACACACCTCTTCAGTGATGCTTACAATAACTGAAGTATCAGAGGGGTAGCCGTGTTAGTCTGGATCTGCCGAAGCGACAAAGGGTCCTGTGGCACCTTATAGACCGAAGAAGTGGGTATTGACCCACGAAAGCTTATGCTTCAATACCTCTGTTAGTCTGTAAGGTGCCACAGGACCCTTTGTCACTTCTACAATAACTGAGTCAATCATATTCACTGTCTTTATCTTCAATATTTACCCATAAACCAGCAGCAACCCTCTTTAATCATTTAAAATGTAATCATTTCTGAGGTTCATCGCTTATTCATACATATGCAATGCCTACTGTATTCATCCTTCTGCCTTATATGTCCTTTTAGTAAAGTATTTGTGTATGTGAGGTACATGTGCATTGAATTTGTCCTTTCTTTTGTCTACAGATTATGTATATTCATGCACATCATATTTGCTAGGTAGAATGGACACATGCTTTACCACCTATTCCAGATAAGGTTCTTTTTATGTTAACAGCAATGTTAGTCATGAAAAGAAACCCAATACTCTTAGATTTATACAAGCTGAGATGATTCTGACATTTTAAAAAAATGGAGTCTTTCCTTAAATTGTATTTTGCTTGATGGCCCAAGAGCAGCAGGTAAGTCTTTTTCCTGAAAGATTTCTAGAAAGAATGTTTTGGGCAGAAGAGGGGCAGGTGATAGACAGCATGCCTTTTAACAGATGATACTAGGCACTTATATCAAACCTTCCATCCCAAAGGATTTCAAAGTGTTTGAAACAGTATACGAACCAAATTTTCAAAAGTGCCTTTAGTCTCTGCATCCTCAATTTTGTGCCTGCTATCATTTGTAGGCACAATTTTGTTGGCACAATTAATTGTGGGCCCAAGTGATAGAGTTTAGATATTTAACTCTCTAATCTGCATTTACAAATAACATTTACACCTCCAAAACATGCAGTTACATGTTTAAATTCTGTCATTTGCCACTGCATATTTGCAATGCAATTGATTGTGAGTCAAACCCGCATGACTTTATTCACCTGATTATTCCTATTGAAATCAATTGCACTACACAAATGAATAATACAAGCAAACTTTTTCCCCAGGGGTACAAAATCAGAGGCCAGGTTGAAGCCCTTTTTGAAAATGTGATCTTATATGTATAAGAATCACTTCACCCAGTACTAAAACAGAGCCATCTCTAAGGTTAAATGCAGTAGATATTTTACAATGCAGAGCGACACTATACAGCTATGTAGGCCAGGCAGTGTAGAAAAATATCATCTCATAATCATTTGAAACTGTAGGTGGATTTAAGTAGACAGACTAATTAACCAAGCTAGTAGATAGAACACCAAACCTAACACCTTTACTCTTGCAAAAAGTGGCAAGGATTCTTTAGAGAGCACAAACAGACAGAATCTCAGTTTTACATCTTATCTGAATGATGCCAAAATGGAATTCCTCATTATATCTTATCATGTTGTAAAGCAAGTTGTGACTGAGTCACTTGAAATCAAACTTTCTTTACTGGAAACAGACTGTACTTAATAGAATGGGCCAGCTAATTGTTTTCACTGGATATGTGCAACATGAACCTGTGCTGTGAGGCAGAATATGAGAAATATTTTCTTGTGTTTTCATACTAGGGATTTGAAAGGCAACGTAGGGGTAGGCTTACTTGCATATAGTTGTGAGGAGTAGTGCATAGTTAGCAATTTTATGTCAGTCTTTAATAAGGTATTAATCAGCACATGCAGAAGCAGAAACCGTTTCTGAATAAATACTGAATCTCTGCACTAACGATGGCCATTTTGTTGATTTAATGTGATAACTCACTGAGGTTAGATAGATTAGACCATGGTATGTATCACAATGAGCCATACACTAGAATCACTTATGGGTATGACCCATTAGATGAAGTGATAATCCTAAAGAATGGTATTTAAATATATTTATACTGTTGAGCTGATTTACCGAGTCACTGAACTATTGTCATCATGTGAAAAGGGAACCTCTTGGGCAGTCAACGTGCAGATCTACTGCATGCTTGCATTTCAGCCTTAACCATAAAGTGCAGCAATTACAAATAACAAACTTCTATTCACCCATTCACCTGGGAAAAGTATATTTTTTAAAAGGGCAGTAAAATACCAGTTTTTCTTCATTATCATTAGTTGTCATGGTAAAGAGTGCGCAAGCTGGTTGTTTTTTGTCTACCCTCAAAAATGTTAACCACATTTGGCAAGGATAGTTACAATACAATAAAAACAACTCTCAACAAATATGGATTCAGTATAACCAAAGAGGAAAACTAACAAATGACTGAGGAAAGACTAAACAAAACGGGAAGTAAAGCTATTAATGAAAGGGAGTGAAGACTATTATAATCACGGGGTTTCAATATTATAAGAGGGTACAAAATCAGGGCTATTTAGGGTATGATCCCTAAAATACTTCCAATCATTTTCACTGGGCGTTGGATCAGGCTGTTAGTGGAGACCAGACGGAGAGGTCAAAATGACTTACAATATAATAAAAATTGATCTTCTTTTTACCCTGTTCCCAAAAGATTACATTAAATGGCTATTTAGAAGGAAATATATGGTGTATTGTCAACTTGTGAATTCATTGTCACTGGATTTCAGTGAGTCCATAGTGTGGGCCAAATAATTTTCAAGCTAAGAAATAGGAATCAAAATTCATGCATAAGTGCATAAACTGATCTTAATTATTTTTCCCATCACTTACAACATTTCACAACTGCGTAGGCACACTATATCTTTTTTAAAGTATTATTAAATGTTGACAACATGTAAAACAATATAATAAAATTTACCTCAAAAACCATCACTGGTACATATCGTCCATTGCCATAATGATACTTCAGAAGCCAATTATCAAGTAATATTCCACAAAAAAGAAACAAACAAAAATGACATCAAGGCTGATGCTTCATCTTTACCTGGAAGTAAACCTTGATTCAGTAACAATCTTGCAGTCAATATTTACAACTTTACATGTGCTATTCTTGCAATTCTTATACTGTACATTATTCTGCGAGTCTCTAATCTGATGTCTATACCCTCTCAAATAAATCCCCCTTTCCCTTCATTTTTTACATCTTCTTTTGGTAGGATGCCATCTCGTTCAAATTAGAAGTCCATTCTATTTCCACTTGGAAAGCACCGTCCTTCCAATTTCTTGATATAATCCTCTTTGCCACCGTTAATCTTGGCTAATCTGTATCCAAGTATCTTTTATCAAAAAATGTTTCCCTTCTGAACTACCATTTCCTAAGTGTGCTGTGAGGGAAAGGGAGCACTTTCTTTGAAGCATCAGTTATTGACAACTTCTAAAGGCAGGATGCCATACTTAACAGATCAGTGACCTTGTCTGGTAGGAGAACTCCTATGTTCCTTAAAGGTACAATACCTGTAAGTAGAAAAAAAAATTAAAGGAAAAATTATAAGGAAGAAAAAATTAGTGAACAAAGCATAAATATAGCAGCTTTAAAAGAAGCATCTTTTTTGCTACAGGAGCTATGCAGATGGGCTAGCAAGGAAGATACATCCTCACTCATTATATTCCTCTCCAGTGCCTTTCATAGAATCATAGGACTGGAGGGGCACTGTAATAAGTTATCTAGTCCAGTCCCCAGTTTTACTTTTCTTTAAGTCTTCCTGTAGTTCCTTGGCCAAGTTGTTTTTTGACAATGTATGTGGAGTCCTGAAGAGGATTCCTAAATATAAACTGGAAAAACAATGAGGAGTACTTGTGGCACCTTAGAGACTAACAAATGTATTTGGGCATAAACTTTCGTGGGCTAAAACGCACTTCATCAGATGCATGGAGTGGAAAAAGAACAGTAGGCAGGTATATATACACAGTACATGAAAAGATGGGAATTGCTTTACCAAGTGGGGGGGTCAGTGTTAATGAGACAATTCAATGAAAGTGGAAGTGGGCTATTCTCAACAGTAGAATACCAAAGGAGGAAAAATCACTTTTGGAGTGGTAATGAGGCCAATGTAAACAGAGTGGCCCATTTCAAACAATTGACAAGAAGGTGTGAGTAGCAGTAGGGGGAAATTAGTTTTTGTAGTGACCCATCCACTCCCAGTCTTTATTCAGGCCTAATTTGATGGTGTCCAGTTTGCAAATTAATTCCAGTTCTGCAGTTTCTCTTTGGAATCTGTTTTTGAAGTTTTTTTGTTGAAGAATTGCCACTTTTAAGTCTGTTATTGAGTATCCAGGGAGACTGAAGTGTTCTCCGACTGGTTTTTGAATGTTATAATTCTTGACGTCTGATTTGTGTCCATTTATTCTTTTGCGAGGAGACTGTCCGGTTTGGCCAGTATACATGGCAGAGGGGCATTGCTGGCACATGATGGCATATATCACATTGGTAGATGTGCAGGTGAACGAGCCCCTGATGGTGTGGCTGATGTGATTAGGGCCTATGATGGTGTCCCTTGAATAGATATGCAGACAGAGTTGGCAACAGGGTTTGTTGCAGGGATAGGTTCCTGGATTAGTGTTTTTGTTGTATGGAGTGTAGTTGCTGGTGAGTATTTACTTCAGGTTGGGGGGCTGTCTGTAAGCGAGGACTGGCCTGTCTCCCAAGGTCTGTGAGAGTGAGGGATCGTCCTTCAGGATAGGTTGTAGATCCTTGATGTTGTGCTGGAGAGGTTTTAGTTGGGGGCTGAAGGTGACGGCTAGTGGTGTTCTGTTACTTTCTTTATTGGGCCTGTCTTATAGTAGGTAACTTCTGGGTACCCTTCTGGATCTGTCAATCTGTTTCTTCACTTCACCAGGTGGGTATTGTAGTTTTAAGAACGCTTGATAGAGATCCTGTAGGTGTTTTTCTCTGTCTGAGGGATTGGAGCAAATGTAGTTATATCTTAGAGCTTGGCTGTAGACAATGGATTGTGTAATGTGATCTGGATGAAAGCTGGAGGCATGTAGGTAAGTATAGTGGTCAGTAGGTTTTCAGTATAGGGTGGTGTTTATGTGACCATCGCTTATTTGCACTGTAGTGTCCAGGAAGTGGATCTCTTGTGTGGACTGGTCCAGGCTGAGGTTGATGGTGGGGTGGAAATTGTTGAAATCCTGGTGGAATTTCTCAAGGGCCTCTTTATCATGGGTCCAGATGAGGAATGTGTCATCAATGTAGCGCAAGCAGAGTAGGGGCATTAGGGGACGAGAGGTAAGGAAGTGTTGTTCTAAGTCAGCCATAAAAATGTTGCCATACTGTGGGGCCATGCGAGTACCCATAGCAGTGCTGCTGACTTCAAGGTATAAATTGTCCCCAAATCTGAAATAGTTGTGGGTGAGGACAAAGTCGCAAAGTTTAGCCGCCAGGTTTGCTGTGATGTTATCGGGGATACTGTTCCTGACTGAGAGTGGATAGGTAACTACAAAAACTAATTTCCCCATACTAATTTCCCCCTACTGTTACTCACATCTTGTCAATTGTTTGAAATGGGACACCCTGTTTACATTGGCCTCATTACCACTCCAAAAGTGATTTTTCCTCCTTTGGTATTCTACTGTTGAGAATAACCCACTTCCACTTTAAATGAATTGTCTCGTTAGCACTGACCCCACACTTGGTAAGGCAACTCCCATCTTTTCATGTACTGTGTATATATACCTGCCTACTGTTCTTTTTCCACTCTATGTGTGACGGGTTGGTATCACAGAAACCCCCTTGGGGCTGCCACCTGGTGTGCCAAGGCTACTTCTGCCCCTGCTTTCCTGCCTTTTCCAGCGTGGGACTCCAGAATCCTGTCTGTTTTGAGCCAGATCCGCTGATCTGCTGCAAACCCAGACCCAGATCTGAACCACGTCCACTAACAGCTGTAGGTCTGCCTGGAAGCAGCTCAGGAAGTGCTCTTGCCTTTGACACCCAGGTGCCCAACTCCCAATGGGGTTCAAACCCTGAATAAATCCATTTTACCCTGACAGGGTAAACTCATAAATAGTTCGCCTTCTATTTCAAAGATAGAAAGATATGCACAGCTGTTTTCCCCCCTCCAGGTACTAACACATACTCCAGGTAACTTAATAAGTAAGAAGTTATTTTAATAAGTACAGAAAGTAGGATTTAAGTGATTCCAAGTAGTAACAGACCGAACAAAGTGAATTACTAAGTAAAATAAAATATGTAAGTCTATGTCTAATCAAACTCAACACAGATAAAAACATCAGCAGTTCCAGCAAACTTCTTTTCACAGGCTATACTCTTAGCCTGGGTCCAGCAATCGCTCACACCCCCTATTGTCTTTGTCCTTTGTTCAGTCTCTTTCAGGTGTGTCCTTGGGGGGTGGAGAGCCTCTCTCTTTAGCCAGCTGAAAACAAAATGTAGGGGTCTTCCCGGGGTTTAAATAAACTTTCTCCCCTGGATGGATGCTCCTCCCCACTCCCTCTGTAGCATCATGTTACCCTGGAGTTTTGGGACCACATGGGCAAATCACATGTCCATGCACAATTCAGCAACCAGCCCAGCCAGTCGCATTCCTGGCCAAGCTCAGATGTGGATTGGGGTCTGCAACTCCTTTTGTCTGTTTAAGGGTTTCTTGATTGGGCACATTCTTTTCTCCAGACATGATCCCATGCTCTTACAAAGGCTCTGTATAAAACCAGCAAATATACAACCAATATTCATAACTTCAACTACAACAATGATACACGCATACAAACAGGAGGAATAGATTCAGTAGATCATAACTTTTACAGAGATATGTTACATGGCACATGTAGCATAAAACATATTCCAGTTACATCATATATACATTTAGAAGCATATCCCCATAAAGTTTTATGGGGACACCGTCACACCATGCATCTGATAAAGTGGGTTTTAGCCCACGAAAGCTTATGCCCAAATAAATTTGTTAGTCTCTAAGGTGCCAAAAGTACTCTTTGTTGTTTTTTCTGATACAGACTAACACGGGTACCACACTGAAACCTGTCAGTTAATATAAACTGGGTATCTTGAAAGAGATACTGACACCTTAGCATGTAGAAATTGCAAGATATCCATATCCCTCCATATTTGTGCAGTTCTCGTCAGGCATCTCAGTTCTTCTGACAGTGCCTCAATTCCAGTTACTTTTCAGATGTTATATGGGGGGAAAACATTAAAGATTTGGGGTTTAGGCCTTGTCAGTACTTGGGGTTACCTTCGAATGAGCCAATGGTAGCCAACAACTGAGGTCACTGCACTGAGCAAGTCCCAAGCATAGATAAAGAAAGCCATGCTTTGTACTGATTGAATTCATCCCCCTTTCAAGTCCAAGTTCGGGTTTGCACTGATATATATTAAGCAGTTGCTAGCCATCAGTGGCTGAATTCCTAGTATATACAAGGCCCGAGACATTAGAAGGCTACGAAGTGTCTCAAGTCTGTCATTATCATAATAATAGTTATTTACACGTAGATAGTATATGTCATCTTGACAGACTATTAACAAAAAATACACATATTCAAAGGCAGCCATCTCTCAGATGGAAGGCAGCAACCAACTGGGTCACACCAAACTGCACAACAGTAGCAAACTCCTACTCCTATCACACAGATCCTAGGGTTCTGAAGTCTCTTCTGAAAGACCCATATGTTATAAACTGCATGGTCTTCAGTTTTCCCAAAAGCGATGGAGACCCAAATCAACCTTGATATTATTTATTACTATAAATAGCAAAGACTTCTGTGCCTTAAAGAAATCCAGATGGATGAACTTGAAAATAAATCAGCTATAGGAATATTGCATATTGTGGGTGGTTTGTGAAGGTGGGAATGGAGTCCCAATATCAGATTATGAAGGAAAATAAGAATGGACAATGGCATCCTCTTCTTGAAGTGTATTACTGGTGTATGTCACATTCAGGGAGGCCAATTAGATAGTACCACACACACTTCCTGTGGAGATTGTAACAATTGGGTCTGAGGAACAAAATCTAGATTTTGATGTGAAAATCGTCTGAGATTGTTTTTTTTCAAGGTTTAGGAATGTTATTTTTGCTATATTAGAACAGTTCTGGGACGAATGAGGTCAGTATGTCTTTTTATTCCTTGTTGCTTTATTCTTTTAGCCTGAAAGATTGCTGTGAAGGCCATGCACTCATATTTTGTATTCCCAGAGGCACTTTGAAGCTCGGAGATAAGAACGAGGTAGATAGCACTGTAGCACCTCAGATAGTTATACATACTGTAAAACTCTATTTCTTGCTCTGGTTTGATTTCATAGACAGCAGCCTGAAGTTGGCTCAAAATGTTCTTCATCTTGTTGGTTAATAGTATTTCTTCATGCTTGGTATTGGAGTTGAGGCAATCAGCAAGGTCAGGGCCAGATAATATAGATGTCAGTGTTGGCCTGCAGTATAAATGTCAGATCCAAGAAAGTTTAAATTAGGATGAGGGTTTCCAGATCTTGCAATACTGATAGCCACATGGGCAGCTACCCTATAGCTTGGTGGCCATACCTGCCCTACTTTATAAATGGGCATGTTTTAATTTAAAAAATGAATGCATGCACATGACTATATGTTTAATAAATGTATCTTGACAGATGGCTAGAAAATGCTTGTTGTTTGAAACAAAAATCTGCTGGTGATCATCTTTGTCTTCACCCTACAGCTGTATGGAGATGGTGGCTTTGGGTCAATTTTTAGGATGTGTCTTGTATCCTTGGACTGGATTTTTGGCATACTGGGATTAGGAGCATACCATGTATCTTGTAAAACCCATCCTTTAGGATTAACATGTGTTTTTCAAATCCATATGTTCTCACTCTCACCTGGAGTTTTGAGTTTGTCGTATGCACACCAAAATGCCACTGAGAATATCAAGTTAACTGGGAAAACTCAATGGGTCTGTAATGAAACTAGAAAGTTTTCTCACCTCCAACAGACTCCCTTCCCCACTTCTTTCTGACCTCTTCTGAACACCTCCAAACCAATCTTCGTATATCTTTGCTGGCAGCCAGGCAGCCTTTTGTTTGCAGATAAACTGACAGGTACAGCCTCCAATCTCTGTGGCACTTTCTGGGGAACAGGCAGCCTGCTCACCCCTCCATTCCGCAGCAGTGGAACAAGAAAGACTCCATCTCTCACTGTTGGGTGGAGCTTTACCACATTCTGGGCCTGAATCACCCAGAACGCAATTCCTGATAAATCGGGGGAATGCTTCAGTTAGCCTAGTTACCATGCAGTGTAGGCTGGGACATCTCAAATTCAAGGCACTATCCATTTGTGGAACTGGAGCTGTTTTAAACCCACTGCTGCTGAATGAAGGAGCAGGCAAGTCACCTGCGCAAAACCCAGCAGATATTTGTGGATGTAGAAAACAGGTTATAATTGATCTCACAGCAAATGAAGGAGCTGGCCAGTTGACTGAGCCCCAAATACATTAAGAGGGGAATAGAAGCAGGGAGATCACGGGCTGCTAGGTTCCTCCCTACACAGAAGAGTGCAGCACACAAAAGGTCCTGGGTCAGCTGCAGGAAGAGAGTGGGAGGTCATGCTGAGGGGAGAAGGGATGCCTGAGTGGGTTCTCATCAAAGTTTACACAGACCTCTAGGGTACGTCTTCACTACTCGCCAGATCCACGGGTAGTGATCAATCTGTCGGGGATTGATTTATTGCATCTTGTCTAGACACGATAAATCGATCCCCAAATGCACTCCCCATCGACTCTGGAACTCTACCACCGCGAGAGGCAGAAGCGGAGTCGACAGGAGAGCGGCAGCGGTCAACTTGCTGCTGTCCTCACAGCCAGGTAAGTCGACCTATGATACGCCAACTTCAGCTACGCTAGTCACGTAGCTGAAGTTGCATATCATAGGTCGACCCTACCCTCCCCCCCCCAGTGTAGACCTGGCCCTAATCTAGCTTTATAAAGCTCTAGATCAGGTTCACAAAACATCTCTTAGTGGTGGCTTGCCAACCTGGGCAAGAGGTTTGTGGGAACTCATCATGAAACCTGGATTCACCTAATTTTAGTTTTGCACTGCCTTAATTATAGGGGCATTGTTTTATTTATATTTATGGAGTTTTCAAATATACTCAGCATTGGCCTAACTGCTCCCATGGGTGTTGACTTTAGAGGAAGCATTTCAGCGAGCACTGAGCATTTTTGAAAAGCCCATCTTTCTTTATTATAGCATGTCATTGTCAATTACCTCTCATTTAGTGAAAATTTTGGAGCAAATCCTCAGCTGGTGTAAGTCATTGGCATACCTCCATTTGGAAATGTTTACCTTGTGATTATTTGTAATTTTCCTTCTTGGTATGTTTATGGTCCTGTAAGCATTCCACTGGGATTTATATGATGGGACTCCCTCTGTCATTCTGCAGGACTTCTTCATTCTGCGGGCATTCCATAGTTTTGAAGGACTTCAAATCTTGAGTAAAATGAGTTCCCTGATGTGTCCCAAGAGAGATGGTTGACTGGTCTGTGGATGTAATTTTGTGACATTGCTCCAAATTCTGAGTTAATGCTTACGCACCATATGGTGCATTGTCAAGTTTCATTGTATTTATCCAGATCTTAATAAAAAGAAGAAGAAAGGGGGGAGGGGGAGAAAAAGAAAAGCATATTTTCAGGCCCAGTCTATTTCCCCAACTAACAAATGTCTCAGGAATTTGTTTTTTAATGTAAACTTGCACAATATGTAGAAATAATTCCCAACAGTAGCATTAGGCTAGAACAGCGATCAGCACAGGCAACTCTGAAAACACCCAGCTTCCTTTTGGTAATGATGAGCATGGGGTGCAGCCATTTATTCCTTTATTCAGTAGGAGCTTCTGTGGTGCTAGCACATAAGTATTACAAGACAGCGTTACGAACAAGTAAGGGGACAGAAAGACTGGAAAGTAAGCTGGGAAAGAATAAAAAAGTAATCCATTTACTGGAGACAAGTAGTTACCCTCCCATCTTGTGTTTTAAATATCACAAGAAATTCAAGGAACAAAATAAACAGCTCACTTAGAGCACATTTTGCACTCAAGTTTAATTTCTTCCTATTGTGTTCATGACCAAGCTGTTTGGTTTCTTTAGGCAGGATGGTGGGTGGGGGGAACCTCTAAAAAGAGTCATTACACATGGAAATCAATTTCCACTAATGTAGTCTTAATACAGGATAAGTGCTACTGAAAACCATTTTTGCTTGTATATGTAAAAAAAATCAAGTGTGTGTGTGTGTGTGTATTTTTATTCCTACAGAGAGAGAGACTATAAATGTGACTGTGTTCCTCTTCCCCCACCTTTTCTGTATCACTTGTCTTCTAAGGCCTCCATTCTGAAAACAAATTACCTTGGGTCAGCCCCTGTGCCCACTGAAGTCAGGAGGGCTATGTACAGGTGCAGGGGTCAACCCACCCAGATCTAGCTGAAAGATCAGGCCTACAAAGACTTACACATGTGATTAATTTTATGCATGTGACTAATCCCATTGCCTTCAATGAGCTCACCCCAAATGCATTCAATGACCGTACTCACATGCATAAAATTAAGCAGTGTGTAAATCTTTCCAGGATTTGGGCTTTAGATAATGAGGTCTTGGTACACTGAGTTTTTACATGTTCATGTTTGTAAAGTGCCTAACACAATGCACCTAGCCCTGACTGAGTACTCTGGGTGCCGATATCATCATTATATAATACAAACCATATTTTTATTCTTTCTTGGGAAGTACCATTGTCTGCAGAAATAACATAAGAAGTGGTTCATTTATAAGACCTGTGACAAGTTTGTTCCTACAGATATTTCTCTCCCTTTTCTTCATAGCCTGAAACAGATATTGAATAAGCAATAGTTTAACAAAGGCATAAATGTATATTTTTAAAAGATGGGAGTTTTACGTCAGCTCCTATGTAGAACACACATTAATTTTCAATTGTAGAATGTGAGTTAAAAGAGTTGTTTCAAGCATGGTGGAGAATGCATAATTGTGCCCCTTTTGCATGGAATAACTAAAGAGTTGTAGACCACCAGTTGCACAGGGTTCAAAAAGGGCTTCACGCGTCCTAATGATGCCAAAAGCCATATTTGTAACTGTTTGGTAAAAATAATAAAAAGACTTTCCCACAATGTGTCTCAGGCAGGAGTGGGAGAAGAAGGTAGCCTAGATAACTGAACTGGCAACCAGATATCCATCACAAAAAGACAAGCAAACAAGGAGTTCATGTCGAGCACTTTGGGTCAGAGATCTAAGCTGTTCTGATGTAGCCAAGCCCATTACCATGGGGGAGTCAGCTGTGGATAACAAATTAGGTTCTTAGACACACTAGTACATTGCATCATTTATTTCTTACTTGAAAAATAAAATACTCTCTGAGGTAGGGTTACCACCTTGAAATGCAAAAAAAAAGCTTCCCTCCAACCCCACAAAAGGCAAGCCAACTGCAAACCCAACCCCCAATTACATGGCAACTCCACAAACCCACCCCCCCTTCAACAGCCACTTATGGTATATAGATAACATATACAGATAAGATAGATAACATTGCATGTCTCCTCACTCTCGAGTGACTCAAACCCTCTCTCACATGCACGTGTGGTTCACTTGCGTGTTGGTGAGCAGACAGCTGCTGTATTTTCCACAGTTTTGATCTGTTATCGCTTAAACTGCAGAAGTGGGAACACTGCAGCATCTTTATCTGGACACAGAAATGTTTAACATTAGATATCCCAGTGTAGTGCGATAATAATGCCAGATTAAATTATTTTTCTGGCACCTGGCAAATCTATTGAAAAAAACAAACCAGCCAACCCAGTCAAATACCGGCCAGGGGGTAACCCTCCTCTGAGCCAAATCCTGCTCATTATGCTCATGCAAACAGTCTCACTGGGGCTCTTCACGTGAGCAAAGAAAGCAGGATTTCACCCTTTATTCTGTTTTTTTAAATTTTTAAGCAGCAAAATCCTGACTAGTCCAGTGTCATTTTCTGTTATATACTCCACGTGGAAAGCAGAATAGCCATCATTTCCATTTTTCAGATATTTAAGCCTCTTGAGGACTCTTACATGAGTCCATAAAACAATTTGCATTAAAGGAAGGGAATATTAAGGACCTTTCTACATGAATAATTTCACTGATTTCACTCGAGCTACTCACGTAGCAGGGTACTACTCAGCATGAGACTGGATAGCATTTGATCCTAAAGTTGTGTTGTCAGTCACTGACATATCAGACATTTAAAAAAAAAACCTTAGGTACATGTGTGCTAGCTTTCATAGTGTTGTGTAGTCTTCCCTGTAACCTGACAAACAATATTGTAGAAGGGCCTCTCACAGCACCAAATGTAAGGAATTGGTTTTGCACTTACAGCAGGAATTCTATCACTTTGCTATATATGAAGAATATAGTATATCCTCCCAAAAATTACACTTGCTCTTTGGGCACAAATAATTTTTTTGAAAATTTACAAGTAAATCCAATAATTTGAGTTCAAATTACTTTAAAAAAAATCTTTTAAGAAATTTATCACCTAAAGTCTATATTTTTATCCCAAATGATCATATAGTTAAACTCATTAAAATCTAGTGTGTTGGCTACGTTGAAAGTTGTTTTTTCTAAGGATTAGTGATCATCATTTACCATTTTTCTTCATAGCTGAAAATTTCTCCTTCAGTAGAGGCTGACAGGTAATATTTCTTCTACTGAGAATTCTAAGAACTTCCCTCTTTAAAAATGCCTGTCATCTCCCATTGTTCTCAATGGGATTGGAGCTACAGCTGCCCTTCACAAAGGTGCCATGGTTCAAAATGGCTACTGCCTCCCATTGTTCCCATGAGGAGTGAAGTCAAACTACCCTCAGCTAAGATGGTGATGACAGCATAGAGAGCCACTGACTCCGTGGAAGGTGCCTTGAGGAAAAATCAGTTTAATTTAATCTGGAACTACAAACACTTATGTACTAATCATAATTATAGGTTTATTCTCTGGCATCGCTATGGGGCAGAGTTGGGTGCCTTACCGTGCATTTCTGTACCTTAACATGTTTAGATTTATTTTAAATAACTCGTAATTATCCCCTAAATCAATCATTAAAAATAGAAGAAATTCAAACATCCCTAAAATGTTTTTACTTGTGCAGAACCCTGCCTCGCTCACTGCGCATCTTCACCAAATTCACTAAGAGTTTGATCCAAACTCCAGTTAATTCAATGGAAAGGCTGCCCTATATGTAGCACGATGTAAATAGTTAGCTATGTGATTTGGTAATTAATTACTTAAAATTCTAAAAAATGAAAAACAAAGCATTCCAATATGCTGCACGGGCAATAAATACAATTTCCAAAGACATATCATTCATAATACAAAACTAGGAGACTCAAAAGCATCTCTTCTCTGTGGTGCGTATTTTGCTGCCAAATTTCAACATTCTAATAGAGCCATTTTGTTGCTAGCGCTGGTATAAAAAAAAAAGAAATAGCAAGAAAGTTGTTGGCCAAATATATTCTCTCTTATGGTTACTTTTAACCTTAACACCTGAGTTGATCACATGTAGATGCATGATCACAATGAGACAGAGTCAATGGAGCGCCATGTACCCTAATGGCACTACATAATAGCTGAACTGTTCTTGCTTAAATGAAATAATAATTAATAATAATTCATGCAGAGACTAAGAGAGGAAAATTTCAGCCACGTTTGCAAAGTTTGGGAAAGTTGCGAGCTATTGAAAAGCCTGGGGTTAGAATGGGAAAGCTTACACAACGGTTAGCATTTGCTTCTGCTCCTAGTATAATGCGCTGGTCTGTCCACAGTGGGATGGCATAACATTTAGAAACGCATTCCAGTTAGTCAAGGCATTCATTTACATGCATTCTGCTTAATGGCAAAATTTCTGACGATAGTATTACTATTCTGAAAGGGATTTTGACTGTATCATAAATCTTCTCTGTGATATGGCTGTTGGGGGCCATAGAAAATGCATGTTCTGTGGAGATGCACATTTTCAAAAGGAGTTTCTAATGGAACTTGAAGGCAAAGCCCAATAATGTTCGAATGAAAAGCAGTATTAGTACAGAAAGCATGGAAGCATGAATTTCACTGCTTCCCCCTTTCATTGTCCTGTTGCTTTCTGCTGGTACACATATAGACAGATATAGGGGAAGGATTACTGTGATCAGATTCCCTGTACTAATCCCCCATAGCTGCTTCAGCGATATGACATTATGTAACTGTGCCCTGGTACTACTTTGGCTGACTACAATCAACCCTTGCCAGGTGTACTTAGTGCTAGGAGGAAACTGGCAGTAATGGATTTGGATGGTTAGATGGTTTCTGAGATCACCTACTAACACAATTCTAATGTTAATGGGAATCTGTTCAGTACGTCAGGGCAATAATGTATGATTTGTTTTCTTTATTGCTTTAAACATACCTGATTTGTGCTGATGTGCAGTAAATGGGATCACAGGCAAGTAAAATTTCAAGCAGAAACTTTGATGACTCATACTCCAGGTTCCCTGCTCATTATGGATAGTAGATGAGTTCTCATGAACACTGGGGCAGGACTGTGCAACGTACACAAAAGATAATTCTGAAACAACAGTTTCCTTCTGTAGCGAATCCCCCCACCTTGGATCTTAAAATCTTCAAAGGGACTTTCACTACACTTAAACTTCTCTTTCAATGACTTTCTCTTTCTCTACCCTCACAAAACCCTTAGATTGAATAGTGTTGTGCTATCTGTGCCCAACTAAGGGCCCCAGGAGTCAGACAGATGTACCCCATACACATAAAATGAAGTAGACTGCAGCCACCTGACTTCCCAAGCCACAGATGAGCACTGCATGTTGGGATCAGAAGTTCCCATGGGCCACAGCACCTTATTAGAAACTAGGCAACTGAAGCTCCATTGTAGAATTCTCTGGGCCATGTATGTACTGCAAGCTGCACTTCAGCTGCCTCTCGCATAGCGTTCCCATCTTCTCTATATCATAGTAGTCACATGCACACTATTTTGGCCCTTTGGGGGTATGTTGCCTAGAAGGGGCCTATTGTATTGGGACCCAGCAGAGAAGGAGCAAGACACAGAGGGAGCTTATAGAAACACAACTTGTCTGCTGTGCTTGCTTTATTTTTATGACAGCAAAGCTGAAACAAACATGAAAGTGAGGCCTTGGCTACACTTGCAGGTGTACAGCGCTGTTAGTTAAACCCGTGTTCGTACAGCTGAGTAGGGAAAGCGCTGCAGCCTGTCCACACTGGCAGCCACCAGCGCAGTAACTAGCACTAACGTGGCTACATTTGCGGCACTTGCAGCGGTTTTGGGAGAGGTGCATTATGGGCAGGTATCCCACAGAACACCTCTTCCAATTCTGGCGCCGTGGGTTGTGGGAAGGGGGCGTGGGGTATGGTGCATTCTGGGTCCTGTCCCAACGCCCCGTGATGCATCGCTTCGCATCCCAGCAATCCCTGTGTTTCCGGCCACAATTTGCGTCATCTTTCAACGGTTTCTTTGTAGCGCGATCTGTGCTCCGTTTCGGTCAGCGGGAAAATGGATCCCAACCTGGTGAGCAAAATATTGACGAGTCTCGCCAGCACGTCATGTTTGGCAGTTGAGCTGTTCCTTAAGATCCACAGTGACAGCGAGGAGTCCGACGATGACGATGAAATTGTCACGCAAAACGCGTACGACACTAACTTGCTTGTGGCATTCACGGACATGCTATGCACCGTGGAACGCCACTTTTGGGCTCGGGAAACCAGCACAGAGTGGTGGGATCACATTGTCATGCAAGTCTGGGATGACGAGCAGTGGGTGCAGAACTTTCGAATGAGAAAAGCTACTTTCATGTGACTGTGTGAGGAGCTCGCCCCCGCCCTGCGGCGCAAGGACACGAGATTGAGAGCTGCCCTGACGGTGGAGAAGCGGGTGGCTATTGCAATCTGGAAGCTCGCAACTCCGGACTGCTATCGATCAGTAGCGAACCAGTTTGGAGTGGGAAAGTCGACCGTTGGGATCGTGCTGATGCAAGTTTGCAAGGCCATTAATCGCATCCTGCTCAGAAGAACCGTGACTCCGGGTAACGTGCAGGACATTGTGGCTGGCTTTGAACAAATGGGTTTCCCTAACTGCGGAGGGGCTATAGATGGGACGCATATTCCTATTCTGGCATCACCCCACCTAGCATCCGAGTACATTAATCGGAAGGGGTATTTCTCCATGGTTCTCCAGGCGCTTGTGGATCACCGTGGGTGTTTCATTGACATCAACGCAGGCTGGCCCGGAAAGGTGCATGATGCACGCATCATTCGGAACACTGCTCTGTTCTGGAAGATGCAGTCCGGGACTTTTTTCCCAGACCGGAAGATCACGGTAGGGGAAATTGAAATGCCCACTGTGATCCTTGGAGACCCCGCGTACCCTTTAATGCCATGGCTCATGAAACCCTACACAGGGAGCCTTGACACCAGCAAGGAACGGTTCAACTACAGGCTGAGCCGGTGCAGAATGACTGTGGAGTGCTTTTGGCCGTTTGAAGGGCCGCTGGCGATCTCTATATGGGAAGCTGGACTTGGCTGAACACAGAATCCCCGCGGTTATATCCGCGTGCTGTACCCTCCATAATATTTGTGAAGGGAAGGATGAAATGTTCTCTCAGGCGAGGACCTCAGAGGTTCAACACCTGGAGGCTGAATTTGCACAGCCAGAGAGCAGGGCTATTAGAGGGGCCCAGCGTGGGGCTGCAAGGATTAGGGATGCCTTGAGGGAGAAATTTGAGGCTGACAACCACCAGTAATGTCTGCTGCCCTGCACGACCCTGAAGTGAAGTGGTTCCAGTGTTATCAGTTATCTGTCTTTGCTAAGCTGATTTGTGTTTGCTCAGCTCACTTGCGTTGCCTGTTTCTTTCCTGGGCTAAGGTATCTTTTTTCCTTATGCAATAATAAAGATTGTTTGCACATCCAAAGAATCCGTTTATTACAGAGAAAATACATGTATTAAAAAGAAACACAACTGCTTGTGAGACAGAAAGGGCAAGGGGGTGGTGGGTGGTGTGGGAAAGGGTTCAATCACAAGGTATGGTATGTCCTGCTTTCATACTCGGGCTTCCTGTCTGGAGTGTTGTGCAGTGAGTGCTGGACCTCAGGATGTCTATAATTCGGGATGGGAGTTGAGTGCAGTGGGTTAGGGTCATAGTTTCCAGGGCTGTTTGGTGAAGCTACAGGTGTTGGGGGCATCTGGTGTGGGCGATAAGAACCAGTATGTTGGGTGAAGTGGGCAGGTGGTGACATGGGGGCACAAGTGTTTTGGGACACTGGGTGCAGGGCGGGGCGGGTGCGGTACTGCTCCGCCTGCATGGCGACGAGCGCCTGCATAGAGTCCGCTTGGCGCGCCATGATGCTAATCAGTTCCTTTGTGCTTTCGTGCCGGAGCTGCATGCTTTGCTGCCGCTGCGCTGCGTTTTCCTGGCGGAGCCTGCTTTCACTCTCCCTCCACTCCTGAGCCTTTTGATTCTCTTTAAGAGACTGTTTCATAACTTCCTGCAGCATGTCTTCTTTTGTTCTTCTGGGCCTCTTCCTGAGCCTTTGTAGTCTCTCAGCCAGTGATAAGAAGGATGGCGGAGATCTCAAGGTTGCATCTGGAAGGCAAAATGCAACATTTAACAGAGGCATCATTGTTTTATGCCAGACAGAGCAATGATTCCCCCACACTTAAGGAGGGCACACACAGTCTCCAAAACAGCACAATTTTCCCGTCCCAAACAGAGCGCACAGAACCCACGGGAGCCCCAAAATGGTGAGTAAACAGAGGGTAAAGGGGGACTGATTGTTTCACGGATGTACTGTCTGACGGGTTTCTGTGCCTTGGGGAGAGCCAACAGCTGCAGGGGGAACCTACACTGAACACTATCCCCACATTTTCCACAGGCGTTCGTCCTGGAAGATATCTCGCTGCTGAGGGTGTCCGGGGAAGCAAGAGAGGGTCTTCTACTGCAATGCGGCTTCCGCCCTGGCCCATATGTAGCTTGCCTGTGTGCAGCAATGGTCCCCCCGCCCCTCGCGGCACAGTGGTGCGGACACGTTACCCTGACTGGGACAAGGACCACGGCGGCTCTCCCAATGAACCTGCGCAAGCACATTGCCCACGTCCTGGCTGAGACTTTCGAGGAGATTACAGTGGCCGATTTCTCCAATGTGATAGA